>JALAZF010000058.1:12092500-14586666 GCA_022829125.1 Lathyrus tuberosus
AAAATATTTCAGGAAAAACTCCTACAAAAAACAATACCCAGCCAAGCCTACTAAAACCAAACCTAACCAACCCAAAGAAAAACGTAAGGCAAAAAAGATGGACATTATATGTCATAAATGTGGTAAAGCTGGCCATTATGCTAACCAATGCTGGACTAAGAAAGCCCTTCATGAAATAGAGGATGAAGAGCTTAGAAATAAATTAGAAAAAATATTTCTCATAGATACTGAATCAGAATCTGGTACTTCTGATAATGATGAGTTAGGCATATTATATGAGGATTCCTCTGGAGAAGAGAATTACCAGACGGACAATGAGCAAAACAATAAATGTAATTGCAAGGAAGTAAATTACTGGAAATCCATAGTTGAGATGAATGGTCTAAACATTAATGTCTTGACTTCGGATCAGGATGAAATTATAAAATTTATAGGGACCATTCCAGATGATAATCTGAAGAGAAAGATGTTAGAGACATTAATAGGTGAAACATCCAAGAGGGATGAAGCTCCAAAAATTTTGGAAGCTCCTTACCAATTTAGCGAAGTCTTATCTAGATTTCAAAATGTTAATACTAAAGAAACACCTGTTTCAATTAATAACTTGAAACATGAGATAAATCAATTAAAATCTGAAATTATTCAGATAAAGAAGGATAATAGTAATTTATCCATAAGAATTGATTTCTTGGAGAATAATGTCAGGATGCCTTCCAATGAAACTCTGACCAACAATAATATTAGTTGGAACAAGAACCCTGACCCTGAAAATATTATCTTGGATCAAGTCACCTCACAGAAATGGTTTGTGAAAGTTACTTTAGTCATTAACAAACAGTGCATTTTGCAAGATGAAATAGCACTTGTAGATAGTGGCGCCGACCTTAACTGCTTGCAGGAAGGAATTGTTCCCACTAAATACTTTGACAAGACGACACAATCTCTTACCCATGCTGGTGGAGATAAACTCCAAGTTAATTATAAAATTAACAATGCTTACGTCTGTACCAAGCAAATATGCTTACCCACTCACTTTATATCAGTGAAGAACATGACCCATAGAATTATTCTAGGAACGCCCTTCTTGCATAAATTGATGCCAATTAAAATTACTGAAAAAGGAGTTAAGGCTAAGATTAATGGCCAAAAGATCATATTTGAATTTATAGCTCCTCCTCAAACCAGACTAATAAACGAAATTCATGATAGTTTATTAGGTAAAAAGAAACAGATTGGTTTCTTACAAGAAGAAATTAGATTGTTAAGCATTAAAGAACAACTTAACCAAAAGGGAATGCAATCTCAGATCAAATTGATCGAGGAACAGTTCAAATTGGAAATTTGTAATGATCTTCCCAACGCATTTTGGGATAGGAAGAAACATATTGTTTCACTACCCTATGAGGAAGACTTTAATGAAAGTTTAATTCCTACAAAAGCCAGACCAGCACAGATGAACCAAGAATACTTGGAATTATGTAAGAAAGAAATAGAATCTCTCTTACAAAAAGGTCTTATTAGACCATCCAAATCCTCCTGGAGTTGTACTGCTTTTTATGTTAATAAAAATGCAGAAAGGGAAAGAGGAGTTCCCAGGCTTGTTATAAATTACAAACCTCTTAATAAAGTGTTAAAATGGATCAGGTATCCAATTCCCAACAAAAAAGACTTATTAGACAGATTGAATGAATCTGCAATATTTTCAAAATTTGATATGAAATCTGGATATTGGCAAATCCAGGTTAAAGAAGCAGATAGATACAAAACTGCCTTCACCGTCCCCTTTGGACATTATGAATGGAACGTTCTTCCTTTTGGTCTTAAGAACGCTCCTTCAGAATTTCAAAATATCATGAATGACATATTCATTCCTTATACAGAATTCTGTATAGTGTATATTGATGATGTTTTAATATTTTCAAAAACTATAGATCAACATTTTAAGCACTTGAAAATATTCAAGGGATTAATAAAACGAAATGGGTTAGTTATATCTGCCCCAAAGATGAAACTATTTCAAACCAGAGTCAGATTCTTAGGCCATGAAATAGATCAAGGAACAATTATCCCTATTGAAAGAAGTATCGAGTTTGCATCTAAATTTCCAGATGTAATCTCTGATAAAACGCAACTGCAAAGATTTTTGGGAAGTCTGAATTATATTTCAGATTACTATAAAGATCTTGCAAAAGACACTGCTATCTTATATGATAGATTGAGAAAAAACCCTGGTCCATGGACTGATCAGCATACACAAGCCATGAGACGAATTAAGTCTAGGGTCAAAACCCTACCTTGTCTCTCTTTAGCCAATCCTAAATATTTCAAGATTGTTGAGACTGACGCCTCTAATCTAGGATATGGTGGCATATTAAAACAGGTTATACCTGATTCCAATAAACAAGTTCTTGTTAGATTTACTTCAGGGAAATGGAACCCTACACAGGCAAAATATGCCACAATTAAGAAAGAAATGCTTTCTATTATAAAATGTATATCAAAATTTCAAGATGATTTATTAAATCAAAAATTTTTATTAAGAATAGATTGTAGCTCAGCTAAATCTATAATTGAAAAAGATGTCAAAAATCTTGTGTCTAAACAAATATTTGCTAATTGGCAATCTCAATTATCTGTTTTTGATTTTGACATAGAATACATAAAAGGTGAAAATAATTCACTTGCTGATTTCCTAACGCGTGAATTTTTACAGGGTTAATTAACAATGTCAACCTTCTCTCGAGGAGGAGGAAGGAGAGGTGCTTTTTCCCAAGGTATAGAAAGAGGCCAGAGCAGCCAAATGCCGCTCTTTGCCCAAGAAAGTATGTCCCTTATAGGTGACTGGACTACTAACACAGCCATGAGAGCTAGACAACAAGCGAGAGATATGCCTCAGCGCCCATTTGATACTTCTCAAATCAAAGTGTCTTATAAAGACACGATAACTGCAGAAGAAAATCAAATAATTGATTACATGGAAAACTCAGTTACTGAGATCCTCATGCACATTGAGGAAGAAGATATAAAACTTTACCCAAACAATGCTTGGGCCATCAAAGAGAGATACTTGGAGTCTAGAGGCTATGCTGGGCTGTATGGCAAAGCTAGACCTAATCTAGAAATTTTGTTAATCATAACAAAATCTGTGGAAATTGTCCACCATTACCAAAACAATAATCCAGATAGTTTTATAAACTTTAGTAAATGTTTCATTAAACGAATTCTTTCTCCTAAAGAATGGGGATTGAACCCTAACACGGATAGGGCTTTAAAAATGGCAGAAGGTAAATATGTTTACTTCAACTACTGGGATTATATCCAGGCCTTTACTCAAACGTTCTATTACCAGAACCCTAAAAACAAACACTCATGGTTCTTTTCCTTTAATCCAGAAATTCTGGAAAAACCTATTCCAAGTTGGTTTTACCAATGGTGGGTTAAGTTTGGACCTTCTCTGGAAATATTACCAGAAGAGATAATGAGCTTATATGCTCCCTGGTGCGAGTTCAGCCCTTTAACCATGGGGGATGTTTTTATTACAGGACAATGTCCTCTCATATTCTTTATGAAATTTCAGATTCCATGGATTTGGAGGTGGAGTCTGGAGGTTGGCAAGGATAATTACAATATCCCCATCATTGAAAGGAAATTCTTTTACAAATGGTGGAATAAATTAGATAAAGAAGATCTTAATTTAAAATCAATAGCAATTAAAGCTGTAATTGAAGAAGATAAATCTTCAGGAGTCATGGAACAAAATGTCCAAAATATGTCTATGGCATCTATCAAAGAACTCTTTCAGAATAAATTCCCGCAGGAATCTGAAGAAGATATCATGGTCAGAACTTTAGACCATATGAAGAAACAATTTCTAAAAGCTTTTCAACATCCACCAAAGATAATATGTCTGTCTCTTCAAGAGACTCTATGGATACTAACTATCTCGCAGGAGAATCCCAAGAGGAGGAAGAACCTACCCTAGAAGATTTCTGGGACTCCATGACTGTGTCAATGAGCCAACACGTCAAGAAGGACAAAGGGAAACGTCCAGCTCAGGATTAATCACTCCACTACTAAAAGATAAGATAATGGAATCTTATCTGTTTCCCACTCGCCGTTAGGTCGTTTTCAACTTTATTAAAAGTTGTCCCCCACTATACCTGGGGTCCCTTTCCGGGATAATGACAGGTTTCTTTTTATTTGTCATTTTTCTCAGTAGTCGTAAAGTCTACAGTGTCGATGGGGCCCATGGCGCACCCGGCTGTTTCTTTTGACTTTTTGGGTTGTCTTTTTCCTTTTCACCGGCTTAGCAGGTCTTCCGGTTTAGGTGAATGCGCCTATAAATATATGGATCTGAATCCATTTGTATTCATGGTTTTTTTCTTTTTACCATCCTTAATGGTTTTGTTTGGCTTAGAAGATTTTCCTAGGTCATAAGCAAATTGTTCACAGAAATTACCCATCTGATGTTTTTCTGTTTTCTTCTGGGCTTTAAGCTGATTTTTCAACTTAATATCATTACATAGGGATAATCCTTCATTAATGCAACAACATATGATTTGGCCATAGGTCAATTGTTCATAATTAACACTAACACCATCATTCTTGTTTCTTAGACTTTGTCTGATTTTTTCAGCAAATAGGTGAGGAAGCCCGTCCACAAATTTGGATTTCCAATGTGAAGAATTAGAATTGTTAAGTTGATAGACTCTTGAAAGAAAGGTATCCTTATACCATCTAAAATGTCCTAAAGAAGGGCATCTAAGGTTTTGAAGGAGAGTATTAATTTTCTCCGCTATGGGTAAGTTAGTTCCTACAAAGTGTTGTAGGATAGTAAGGCACAGTGTATAGACTGCATCCTCTTCTCCTGTTGTACCAACATTGGTACCTCCAGTAACAAGAGACGTGCTACTAGTTGTAACCTCTGTTTTAACAACTTTCTTATGGGAATATATTTCTTTCCTCTGGGTTTCTGTGAGATAATGATCCCACCATCCTCTAAGCTGGCCCACAAAGCCAGTGGTTATGAATGTAGCAATAGTACTGTCTTGGTTTCCTTGCTGTTTGCAGACAGTAGAATACATAATTATTCTGTGAATCATGTCTAGAATTTGTTTGTCATTAAGGCCATCTATGTTCCATTCATAGATAGCTTTACCAGAATAAGAGTTCTGGTATGTCTCTGGTTCTTCGTAAAGAAGATCTTGAGGTGAAGGTCTGTGGTAGTAATATTTTTCTACCGGCCTAGGAGCATAAACCGGGTTTATGGAATCTTTGTTAATGTCTGCAAACATGGTTGCTAGACCTTCAACATCTTCAATATCTTCAATATCAGAAGATTCTGTTATAACTGAAAGATTTATTTCTTTAAGTTTTTGGTCCAAAGCTTTAAGGAATTCATCACTATTACTTTCCATTTTATTTTATATATATATTATATATGTGTATATATATATATAATATATTATATATATTATATGTATATAATATGTAATATATATACATATACATATATATATATATATATATATATGTATATATCTATATATATCTATATATATATATATATATATATATATGTATTATATATATATATATGTATATGTATATATATGTGTATATATATATATATATATATATATATATATATATATATATATATATATATATATATATATATATATATATATATATATATATAGACAAGTATGTAAAAGAAGGTAGGAGGACTTACAGGTGAGCAAACTTCCAGTACAAACATATATATATATATATATATATATATATATATATCTATATGTGCAAGTATGTAAAAGAAAGTTGTTTAAAACTTACAGGTGAGCAAGTTTCCATTGTAACAGCTGTATGGTTAGTTGTTCAAGAAATTAAAGAAAGTTTTGATAACAACTATGAATTTGAACCTAAATCAAAAGGGGAAGTTGTTTTGAAAAGATTGGGACTTACACTTAAGGAGAGGCCCAAAGAATTTTTTTTATTTACAAATGGATGGGTCTTACAACTCAAAGAGAGGCCGAAAGTATTATTTTTGTACAAGAGATGGGACTTACAACACAAGGGTAAGCCCAAATGAATAAAATAGTGATCGCACCGTTATTTTGAAAATTGTATCGGGACTTATACAATGATTGAGGCTCAAAATTATTTATGTACAAAAGAGGGTTGGATCTTACACTCTATTAGAGGCCCAAAAATGTTAAAAGAAAAGAGAATGTGACTTACAACACGAGGGGAGCCCCAATTGAAAATTGTTTTAAAATTGGCGATCGCACCGAGATTTTATCATATCGGGACTTATACAACGACTGAGGCCCAAAAAGGTATTTATTTACAAAAAGGGTTGGGACTTACACTCTATTAGAGGCCCAAAATTATTTATGAAATGTTTAAGAAAGATCAAAATCAAAGAAACCCTAATTTCATTTCTAAAAGTAATTTTTCAAAGAAAATTAATTAAAAATGATAAAAACATCAAATAAGTTTAAATAAACCACTTGTGATTTTGGGTTAAGGTTTGAAAAATGATGTTTTAATCACAAGATGACTTAAAACTCATTTGGTTTTGAAAAGATCAAGAGAAAATAAATATTTTCAAATGTTAAAAAACAAATAAAATAAGTTCTTTATGAAAATATTAAATATATAAAATAAATAATATTTTTTGTGAAATTTTTGTAGAATAAAATATTTTAACATTTTTGTGACTTAAAAAAAACAATAAAAAATGATAAAAAAAATGAGTGAGAAATTAATTTTTGAAGTTATTAAAAAGATGGTGATAAAGTGACAAGAAAACAAGTGGTAAAAAATTAGAAATGGTCCCCCTAAGGCTTGAACTCACGCCCTTGGGGTGGAGAGTTTAAAATTCTATCAACTGAGCCATGTGTGCGGGCTGAAAGAGGATGACAACAATGAATAATATGTGATGAACCAAAAGGTTTGGGGTGAGGGGGATTCGAACCCCAGACCTTTCGCTCGCTACACACACACACATATACTAGTGTTTCCACTAGGGCGCAATGTCAATTCAAACATAATATGGCAAGGAAATAATATATATTAAAACTTGTTGAATTTCTGAAGAATGGAGCCATGGCCATCTTCTTCCTTGGGCAAGCTACATGAAGCCTTCTATCTCACTCATTTCTCAACCATTTCACATGATCCAAATATGAAAATCGTGCATTTTTAAACAAGGAACACAAAGGCAATATTCAGTTTTGTTTAAATTAAGTGAATCAAAAGATAACAAGTTGAAATCAGATGAACCCTAAAATTTGCAAGAGCTTAATGAAATCCTATACACGAACTATAAACATCAATTGATTGAGGGTAAATGATCTACAAACATTCAGAAACACAATGGTAATTTGAAAATATGTTTATGATGCATGATTCATTGAGTTTGAAAGTTTGAGGCTTACCTCTTGCAGCTGGTGATCAAATTCTAGTTTGGAGGTGTTACATATATGTTCCAATGATCTAGACAACTTCCTTAGGTGCCAAGGAGTGTGTTTGACTGCTTAGAGTGGATTGAAATGAGCTGGAACTGGATGTGGCACCTCAACTGCAACTCTGTCAAGAATTTGAGCAATTGGCTGGTGATTTTGTGAATTTGACGTTCCAAATGTTGTTTTAGTGTTTAGATCACCTACATATGCTGTTTATGAGGTGTTGGTATGATTGGTTTGGTTGGAATTACTCTCAATTTCAAAACCCGATAGTAACTTGAGTTAGAAGGCAAATTTGGAGTGAAGGGAGATTTTGAGTAAAGCATCAGTTTGGGTGCTTTGGTGTACTCAAACTGATCATAAATGAGCTCTATTTATAGTAGAGCAAGTTTGTTTTGGCTGCAATAGTGAATGGCAACTGCAGCAGGTTTGTGGCAAATGTTGACCAAATGGAATCTCAAGTCTCCTCTAGCCATTGACTTGAGGTTAGTGCACAGACTATGAGTCTTCTGTGGCAGGGATAAGGCTTGACTGAACTTGGATAACATTGTCTTGATGAATGCCACCTCTATGCATCACTTAAATGCTTTGAAACAAAATTGACCATTTGAAGCATCTTGAATTTTATGGGTGTCATGCCTAAACATAGATCCATGGACTTGTGAGGCTTGTGAATCAGTGTTTGTCCCTTGGTTGTTCCCCCTAGAGGTGTGCAGATGGATAACCATGCTTGAACTTGTCCAATTTTAACAATTCGAGAAAAAATACCAAATTCTGTCTTGCACAAGACAATTTGAAAATGTGGTTTTGAGGGGATCATATCTCCTTGCTCATATGGAGTTATGGAAAGCTCTTGTGATTTTTAGAAAGCCCTCATATAGTACAGTCCATGTGTGATCATAGTTGGTCTTGAAACTATTTGGATCCCATTGAAAAAACCTCATGAACTTTGATGTTCAAGGCTGGTAACTTAGGCAGATTTTCACTAAGTGTTGAAAAAGTGTCATTTTCTTCATTTTTGTCATTTTGATCACTCCATAACTTAAAATCCATGAAGAATTAGAGTTTGATGTAGTTGAAGCTTTTGTAGAATGTAGGAAGACCTACAAATCAGGCTTTGGATCACTCAAAATGGTTGCTTGGATCAAAAGTTATGATCCTTGAAAGTTGGCACCAAAACCATCCAAATTTAGTAACTTAGAAAAATTTTCAATTTTTCAAGATTTCCCTTTTACAAGTTATCTTGGTTTCTTGATCAATTCTTGTTCAAATGACATTATAAATCATATTTAATGAAAATATGAGTCATAAGGATCATTTTTGCCAAAAAAGTCATGTTTTGACTTTTGGCTCCTAAGCGGTTCGGCGCGTAAAAACCCTAATTCTCGACTTTTGGGGAATGCATCCTTTGAGGGTAATTTAGCTTTACAAATGGATTCTTATGGTTGTTTTGAGCATTTTAATTCACATGTTGATGTCTTGGCTCATTCTTTTGTGAAAATCTCACTCTGGGGGTCCCAGTCGTCCAAAACCCTAATTTGGCGACATCGGGTGTTTCGTGGCTCAAACCACTTGGAATGCCACAACTTTGTGCTTGATTTTTGATGTGAGGGTCCTCTTGATCCTTTTTGGATGTTATAAGAGGTTAGACAAGTTGAAGATCATGTCATTTCTTGATTGATCTTTTGTCTAAATGTTCTGGGAGGGCTCAAAACCCTAATTCTTGATTATGGTGGATGCTCAACAATCCTTGAGGAGATTGATGAGGTATGAAGTACATCCATATTGTGGTGATGATTTGCACAATGATGGGAACTCTTGTGGTCAAATTTTGGGGTATGACACCACGATGTTGGTATCCAACCCTAGCATGTCTTGGTAGGACCAAGCAAACACGTTTGGAAATTCTTTGAGAAGTTTTATCAAGCCCTCTTTGACAATTGTAATGAGCAGTGCTCCAATCTTAACTTCATTCCTTTCTTCCTATGAACCCAAATTAACTGTTTCCAACGGCTATTTGTAAGTCTCAATGGACCTTTCCTCCTGTCTGAGTAGTCGGGAGATCTCTTCTGGAATTTCTTCGTCCTCTTCTTCGGCTTCAAATACCGGGAACTCAAAGTTGGGAGAAGGCATTAGATCGTATGTTTCAATGGGGTTTAAAACAAGTAATCTACATGACGTGATGATTCCTTTTTTAGAAAAGACAGATAGAATGTAAAAGTGTGTGCAGTGTATATTTTTTTGAAAACGTTTGTTTTTATTTTGGGTTGTTGTTTTTTTTTAGGATTACCATTTTTTCTGGAAAAAGCGAAAAGTGAAAATAGAAATAAATGTAGGAATTCATAATGACATTATTTATTTATGATTTTTCGATTCTTGAAACACAACCCTATAAAACAAAACGCTTTCGCTTTGGGCGAAGCAAAGAGGGACATTTACAGAAAAGCAAGCCCTATAAAACATTCTTTTCACCCGGGAAAAGTGAAAGGTCAAAACAAAGATATGGCAATTACTTTGATTTATGAACGACATTTGGAACATCAACCACAACCCAATGGCAACGAACTCCTCGGTGGATCACAAAGTCTGATATTTTTCTTCCAGGATTGTCTTTAGTAATGACACTAATCTCTACCGGAGTTGGATCACTAGAGTCTTCTTCCTATGCAGAGTTGTCATAAGAGGACTCCTCTATTATATCTTCAACAGTATTTTCATTTTCAAGGGGATCTCCCTATCCAGTTGGCTGGATGTCCTCATATCTGAGGCGAGAGCTTTCGGGAGCAGTGTACTTCACTAGAAAGTCGTACTTGCCGCTTGGCTGCCCCAAAGTATCCCAAGTTTCTTAGGGGATATATGAGTCGTCTTCTTCAATGACGTTGACCTCAGGAAATGCAAAGTTGATAAATTTTTGTCCTGCGATCTTTGCAAATTCATCAACATGCCGTTTGACATCCTCAGAATGTTCTGGGTAAGGATTCCATGACTCTAGGAGAATATGTGTATTTTTCTCAAGGTCATTTAGTAGATATGCATTATCTGGCTAACTCTTTTGCTCTGAATCTTCCATGTAAGGCTTCCAGATGGGCAAATCATCCATAGGATCATATGAGTTATAGTCAAAGTTGTCTTTTATCAGAGTGTCTTCCTTTAATGAGTTGGGTGGATCACGAAATCCTTCAGGATCGCAATCTCCATAGATCATTCTGACATCTGATCTTGGTATATATCTGGGACTTTGCTTTGGAGAGAAAACTGACATATATGTTTCTTCCTGAGATATATAACCTTCATCGTTGAAATAAGATTTCCATTCTTCATCTGTATCAAAAGAGTTATTTTCCTCGACGGTATGGACTTCTTGAGATTTTGGGTGGAGGAAACCTCCGCTATGGAAGAAAACTTGAATGGGACAAAAGCTTTCATCCCTTTTTGTAGTCTTGGTGAGTGTTGAAGAAAAACCGAGACATTTTCTTGTCTTGTTATCAAAAGGAACCACAACTTGCCCCCATCCTTTTATGTCACCGCTTCCATTACTTGGAGAGTGTCTTTGTACGAGGAAATCGACGTTCCTTTTTCTTGGTGATTCTCATTGCTCACCGAGAGTGCTTGAAATTGAGTTCCAACAACCTCCTCTGGTTCTAAATATGAAAATGATGATAGGTTGCTCACAATTAAAGCTTGTTCTCCGCATATTATGACTAACTTGTCGTTCTTTACAAACTTCACCTTCTAGTGAAGTGTCGAAGTGACTGCCCCTGCTTCATGTATCCAAGGTCTTCCTAATAAACAGTTGTATGCTGCTCGGATGTCCATGATCTGGAAAGTCACTTGGAAAGTGTGGGGACCAATGGTTAGGGGAAGGTCGACTTCGCCGATAACTGTTTTCCTGGATCAGTCAAAGGCTTTGACGATGATCTCACTGCCTCTCATCGGAGTACCTTGAAAAGACAGACGTACTAAATTTGACCTTGGCATGACGTTCAAGGATGAACCTGTGTCTACTAGTACGCTGGCTAAAGCATCGTCTTGGAAATTGATCGTGATATTGAGTGCCGTGTTATGGTTCTTGCCTTCCTCTGAAAGTTCTTCATCACTGAAACCCAAATTGTTGCAGGAAGTGATGTTGGAAATAATGCTGTCAAATTGACCTACTGTCACATCTTGTTCTACAAAGGCCTGTTCTAAGACTTTCTGTAGAGCTTCTCTGTGAGCTTCTGAACTGAGCAAGAGCGATAAGACACAAATCCGGGAAGGAGTTTGTAATAGTTGATCCACAATGTTGTATTCGCTTCTCTGGATGAGTTTTAACATTTCATCGTTATTTTTCACAGGCTCTGTGCTGCTGGATTAACCAATTTGATCATTAGGAACTTTAGCTTGAGGTTCCTTTTCTTTTGCAAGTTCTCCAACTCCTCTGTTGAAGATTCGACTGCTTCGGGTGACTCGACTGATATCAGCAACGTTGACAATGGATGACAGTGGAATTTCCTTTCCATCTTCTAATATAGTCGCACCGTACTTGTACGGAATAGCTTTCTCTGACTTGTATGACATTGGTCCCGGCAAGTAGATGACCACATGGACTATTTAGGTCTTTCAACCGTCATAAGTAACCTCAATCGTTTCCAGGTTAGGAACTTTCCTACTGTCCAGAGAGTTTTCTACGTGCTTCAGTTCCTTGAGCAAAGGAATTATGGTGAAAACATCCTTGTTAATTCCGTAATCAACAGGTTCTCGTTTATTAGAGACTGTGATAGTCCTTTTGTCCAGTAGTCCTTGGACCTTGTTTTTGCCAAGGAGGCTGTAATACCCTAATTTTTACCCCTAAGATCCCACATATCATTTGCATCTCATACCACAAACAAGATCACACATTCGTCCCCTCTTTTGTAGGATTGTGCCTTGCAGGGATCTTTGAGTTTGTGTGTGATTGTTAGTTGTTTTATTGCTTAATTTGTTTATGTTTACTAACCTTTAATCAAAATCCAAAAATATGTTTATTTTTGTCTTCACTAACTTTTTCAGGAAGGGAATCAAGGATATCAAACAGTCCCTCAGCTCGAATGAATTTTATCTGAACAAAGTCAAAGTTGATCTGTAAATAATTCAAAATCATATGATCAAGAGTTTCCAAGATTTAATTGATTTTAATTCAAGAGACTCCAAGGTTCATGTGTTTATTTCCATTCCTTCTTTGACAAACAAGAGAATCGAGCCAAGATCCAGCACAATATAGCAAGAATGGCATTTTTGAAGATTTTCAACTGTGCAATCGATTGCACTAATGGTCCAATCGATTGCACCCTACATTTTTGCCTAGATTTTGAAATTTTCAGTAGTGCAGTCTATTCGCGCCACAGTGCAATCGACTGAACGAAGACAGAATTGGCTAAAATCAACATTTTTCAAGTTTTGAAGCATTTGGCACCAATCTTGACCATTGATCACATGTGGAATATTCTAGATCACCTCATTTTAATTCCCCTACATCATTTTGATCATTCCCCACCATGTACCTCCACTAATCACCACTTTTTTGATAATTTCCCTCCAAATTCAAATTCCAAGCCTAATTTTCATTTCCAAACCAAATTCTAAACCACCAAATTTTCCAAGCCTAAATTCTATAAATAGAGGCCTCACTTCATTCATTCTACAAGCTTTGGAAAGCCAAATTCAGCTTGCTAAAATTTCTCTTTAAGCTTTTGATAGCCAACAAACCTCTTGCAATTTCTCTCCTCGACCACCAAAATTCACTCAAAGCTCACTTTTCTTCCTCTGAAAGTTAACAAGAATTCACATTGAATCTTGTTCAACTTTAAGCTAAACCTTCATCCATTCTTGTTTTTGTTCATCAATTATAGTAGATCAAGGCTTTGGAGTGTGGATCTTGGAGTAATTTGAAGCAATTTTCAGATTTGGAGTGGTAATCTTATTTTCCACCATTGTTGTTCTTGATTCATCTTCCACAATGTGATCCTTTAATAATTCTTGTTGCTTGATCTTTGGATCTTGCAATTTGTGATCCATTGGTGTTATTTGTTGTTGTTTTACTTGAATTTTCGTGCTAATTTTCATCCATGGCCATGAGGTGTTCAAAGAAATGATTGGACCATGGATGCTGAATTTTTCAAAAAATTTGGTGCTGCCTGTCAGCGTGCAATCGATTTTCATTTCTGTGCAATCGATTGCACAATGTATTTTTTGCCTAAGAATTGCTGATTTTTCTGTTGTGCAATAGATTCGCACACTGGTGCAATCGATTGCACAGAGACAGAATGGTGTTTTTCACCTATTTTTGGGACTGTTTTGGTTGTTTCTTCATTCCTAACCCCTTCCCTTTGTTCTTAGCCTTAGATCACATAATTGTGTGGTTTAATTTGGCTTTCTCTTCATCTATTTCTCTTTTCTTTTGATCGATGAAAGTCTTATGGATCATGGAATTCCTTTGTTGAATTTTGATCAAGACTAGATCGCTACCTCATTTTCTTTTCGTGCGGTATTGCTTTCGGATGACGATCTACATATTGTTCATCTAGCATGCATTAGCACAAAGAGCTATTGATCGGCCTCATTGTAGGGTAATTACTCTGTAAATTACTCGGCGATTTCTTAATATA
Source organism: Lathyrus tuberosus (assembly GCA_022829125.1). Taxonomy (NCBI): domain Eukaryota; kingdom Viridiplantae; phylum Streptophyta; class Magnoliopsida; order Fabales; family Fabaceae; genus Lathyrus; species Lathyrus tuberosus. The sequence goes on from JALAZF010000058.1 coordinate 12,106,593, forward strand.
GCGCTACATTTGTCCCTCTTTATCAAATTCGAAATTCAAACTTTCGTGGTCCGGACCTTGATTGGTCGCGTCAACCCAATGTTGATTAATTTTTTGCATTAGGTCCATAACCTTTGAAACTTGGCATTGTAGAGGCTTTGGTTCTACCAATCTTTTGTCAAGTTCATCAATCTTGGCCTAAGTGCATTGTTTAATCACTATAGTTCAAAACGCGAAACGGAATACTCGGTGAAGGCTTATGGCACTAAATCCTTGTGCTACTAACCACTAACTCCTAACTTCTTTACATTTCTTTCTCGCTCCCAATCTCTCTTTATTTTTATGCTTTATGTCATTTTACCATATCATGTTTATGTTTATGTCATTTTTCTTTTGTCCACTTGGACCATATTATCTTGTGCTTTTGTTTTTCTTATGTCCATTTGGACTCAAAAACATTAATAAAGGATTAAACCACTAAAAGACTTGTGCTCTTAATTGTTGGACTATGGCCACTATCCTTTGCATTGGAGGACCTATGCTCTTGATTATGGACTTATGGACTTAGACTTAGGACTCTCTCCCTTGTGCTTTGGACCATTATGGAGTTTGGTATCCTAGCCTTTATTTGGTTTGCTTATTGGCTCAAGAGGATGGAATTCTATTCTTATTATGCTTTGAAGATTGTCTCCATGTGGTTAGATCTTTATTATCCTTAGCTTTTACTTTGTGCTTTAGGATAGTCACTTCTTCTCCACCCCTTCTTCAATTTTCAAAATCTCCTCTCTTTTTTCAAAACTTTCTTGTTTTCAAACTCAAAACCGCTTTCATAATAAAACCTTGACTTTGGTCAAGTGATTTTTAAACTTAATTTTCTTTAATAAATATCAATCCATGTTAATCATATTTTGACCATTTCAAAAAGACTTTAAAAAACATCAAACTCATCAATCTTTTTTTTGTGCCTTATGCACTTTTCCTTTAAAACTTTTTCATAAATTTAGACATGATTCATTTCTTTAAGCAGAATTATTCGCTTGGAAATGACGACTTGTCTTTACACTTAAAATCAACCAAAAAAAACAAATTTCGTTCTTTGTACCACGAACTACGAGGTTTTTGATCCTACATTGTACTTCGTAGGTACGTAGGCATGAGGCGATAAGTCTCTCCAAACACAAAAATCTTTAAAAAATATTTCTCTTCGCATCTCCCCAATCTCTTTACAAGCAAACCATTTTCAGACCAAAAAGCGGTAGATACATCAAAGAGCTCCTATAGAGTACTATAGACGTTTTGGGTGCTAACACCTTCCCATTGCGTAACCAACCCCCTTACCCATTTCTCTTTGTCTTTTTAGCTTTTTCTTTTTTAGACTTCATAGGATTTATTCGCTCTTTTTTCCTTTTCCTTTGTGGGATAAATAAAAGCGCGGTGGCGACTCTTGCTTTATGAGTTAAGTTAATCAATAGCTTACACTCATAAATTTCCCCGCTACAGAGGCAACCTTGCACCATGTTGATTGACTGAGAATTTAAGCGTAACCGGGTTTCCCCTTGGTCTACCTGATGCTGGAGAGCTGCCCGCACGAGGTAGCATCCTTGGTTATTTTCTGAACATACTCGACAACGCTCATAATTGTGAGGTGGCACCCTGTCGTACCCACTCTGTATACAGTGCATCTTTACCAAATCCATTTCCAGTAAGCGGATGTCACAGCTTTGGTGTCTGTCTGGATTTCCATTGGTTATGCTAACTTGTTGTGTGTCTTCATCCTGGTAAACTGGGAGCCACCAATGGTCCAACAGATATTGAAGAGTTCTTTGTACAAGTGTGCAACCTTGATCATTTTCGGAGCAACCTTTGCAGTCCTAATAATTATGCGAGGACAGAAAACCGAGTCTGACCTGCTTGGCATGCAATTCCACTAAACTGGTTTCATTAAACGATTGTCGAAGATTTGAATCATGTTGACCTGATGACCATTCCTTTCATGGTAGTCTTGGATCCATCCAAGATCCATTTGACGTTGGAGGACCTCTTATACAAAAGAGCATCCTGATTGTCTTTTGAGCAAATCGGACAAGCGTTGTAATCGTGCAGTGGGAAATTGTTGTACCGACTTTGTCTTGAGGTCATTTACACTAGATTGACATTCATTGCACGTATGTCATGATTTTGAACAATGTTTGGATGTGTATGGGTCATATTTACTTCACGAATCCTGTGATCCTGAATCCAGCCTAGATTCATCTACTCTTGAAGAGTTGCTTGTACAATGACACATCCTTGATTGTTTTTGGAATGGATATCACATTAATGATAGTTGTGAGAGGGTACGTGGCCGTACCCTCTCTGCCTGTAATGCATTTTTACCATATTTGTTCCTAGTAGGCGTACATCGTGAATTTGATAACTGTTGCTGAGTTCTCCTTCTATCAAGTTTATTGAAGTTTTTTCATGTTGTAGCAACGGATTTGTCTGAACATTTGGGTTCCTATCTTTGAAGGATAAAATCCTGTTTCTGACGAGCTTTTGTACATCATATTTAAAGCTCAGGCAATTCTCAATATTATGTCCTGGTATTCTTTGATGGTAAGGGCAAGATTGATCTGCTTTGAACCAAAACGGCGGATTATCTGGCACTGTAAGAGGAGTCCTAGTTTGAACGTGCCCCTTGGCTAGCAGAAGTGGAAATAATTATGCATACAACATTGGTATGGGGTCAAACCCTGGTGATTGTGTTACACGATTGTTGTTATTGTATTGCGGACGAGCCTGCTGAAGAGGCTGTTGCTGCCTTTGCTGATACTATTGTTAATCTGGGCGGCTCTGAGCAATCTGAGGTTGATATGTCAGAGATAGCGCTGGGTTGATAGCGGGAGCTACTGCTGCTACTTGCCGAGGTTGATACCTTCGGCTTTGCTTACCCTGAGAGATATTAATGATATCTTGCTCTTTCTTCTTTTGGAAAGCACTACCGTATCTTTTAGTACTGATGGACGGCTCTGCCTCTTTGACTAACCGGCCATCCCGGACTGCTTCCTCAAGGCGTACTCATATGTTCACCATTTCAGTGAAGTCACTAGGCGTACTGGCGACCATTCGGTCATACTAAAATGAGCCCAATGTGTTTAGGAAGATTTTTGTCATTTCCTTCTCCTCGAGAGGAGGACAGATCTGGGCGGCAATTTCACGCCATCTCTGAGCATACTCCTTGAAGGTTTCTTTATCTTTTTGGGTCATTACTCTGAGCTGGTCCCTATCTGGTGCCATGTCTAAATTGTATTTATACTGTTAAACAAAAGTTGCCCCAAGATCTCTGAAAGTACTGATCTTGGTACGGTTTAAACCCATGTACCATTTGAGTGCGGCACCGGTTAAAATGTCTTGGAAGTAGTGGATAAGTAGTTGTTGATTTTCTGTCTAAGTAGACATTTTTCGGGCGTACATTACCAAATGACTTTGAGGGCAAGAGTTGCCTTTGTATTTTTCAAAGTCAGGCACCTTGAATTTGTCCGGTATCTTTACATTAGGGACCAAACAGAGGTCAGCGGCGTCCTTACCAAACAAGTCCTGTCCACGAATGGTATGCAGTTCTTTCTGCATTTCCAAGAACTATTCTTGGAATTCATTCATCCTTTCGTATACTTCTTCACTTCTGCCAGAAGTGGCCTGCAGAATCTGATCCTCTAGGATAGTATGTATCACAGGTTGTGGTATAGACATTATTGTGGTAACTCTTAGCGCTTCAGTAACCTGAAGTTTGTAACCTTTAGGTACATGAGTCTCTGTTGTAACCCTTGCGTCTTAATTTACCTGAATTTTGTAACCTTCAGGTCTGGAGGTTCCTGCTATGGCTTCTAGGTCTTCAGTGACCGGAGGTATGTATCCTTCTGGTACAAAATTGAAAGTCACGCCCTAGGGAAAACCTTTGGGCATGTTGTACTAAGGATGACTGCCAGGTGTCTCAAATGCTGGTGTAGACATAATCTTTGAGATCGAGTCCTTTGAGGTGGCTGATCTTGAGCTGCTACCAGGGATTCAATCGTGTTGTGGAGTTTCTCCAAACTCTCCTTCAAATCGTTGATTTCTTCTCTTAGTTCTCTATTCTCTTCTTCGAGATCGTCCATTTTCTTTTGTCGATTGGCCCCGAATGAGACACTTTGACTCTGAAGCGCGACACATGTGTGAGACTCAATGACAAAGATGTGTTATGTAAGAATGATGAATGATATGCAAAGAATGATAATGATCTTTTTGTTTTTGTTTTTTTTTAAAAGAACTTTTGACAATTACGTTGCAAATATCATACAATGATGGAAACCTTTTATTGAATTCAAAGGATTGCAGTATCTTACAAGGAAAAGTACATTATTTTATAGAGTGTGAGAAGGAAAACTAGGCCTACAGACTCTAAGGTATTCCTAAGGAAAATTCAGATGCTGGTTGCTGAATTTTTCTCTTCTTTGATCGGGCCCCTTCAATTGTTGTCGGGTCGATGATCCTTTGTAATGTGAAAAGAGAGAGAAAATTTCTTCGTTCCTCTTGACTTTCTATAGCATGTTGCTCTAATATCTCAATCAGAGCATCCTTTTCTTTCAAAAGCTCTTGGATCTTTGTGCATTCCAAACTGATAATCTGGTACTTGTTCTTCCAAGAGTTCTTCTCGCGTTGGACTATGTTGAAAGCGACATGAAGTTTTTCCGTGTCATTAAAGAAGTAAAGAATAGACTCTTTTAGGGGAAAAACTTCCATACAAGGCTAAGGCATCTTCAATTTGATGGCTCTAGTTTGTACCCATCGGAGGTAAGGCGCTGCAGAGATACAGTTTGGCCTTCCCAAGGACTCTCTTCCCTTCCTATGAACATGTTGCCAGGCATGCACAATTTCTTTCTTCAGTGCTCTGTCATTTTCTCCTTCCTTGAAGAAAATACCTTCCAGATGAATTTTATGAGGTACATTCTTCATTGGGTATCCAAGTTGACGACGAGCTAAAATTGGATGATAGTCGATCCCTCCTTTAGTACCAATGATGGGTACATTGGGGAAACTTCCACATTTGTCAATGATTTTTATTCCGTCGTAGATCCAATTGTACCAATCTATGTTAGAATGAGTGAGAGACATAATCTTCTGTAACCATCGCATGCCACTCTTGAAATCCTAAAAAGCAGCAGACTTGGATAAGTGGGAAATAAACCATTTGTAGAGTAACGGTACACAGCATGTGATCATCCCTCCACTGTACAAATTTCTTAAATATACTGAATGATAAGAATCCACGAGCAAAGTTGGGACTGGATTCCCAATTAAGAATATCTTGAAAGCATTAACATCGACGAAGTTGTCAATGTTGGGAAAGAGAAATAACCCATATATGAGCAGAACAAAGACATCCTCAAAAGTGGTTATGTTTCCTATACTGGCAAAGTATAGGGCTTTCTCCATCAGGAATTTAGCTGGTAAACCATGGATTCCTCCCTTGGTGGTCATGTGAGTTTTGATATCTGACTCTTCCAAAGAGGTAGCTTTTGCAATGGCTTGATCTTTTGGAATTTCTTCTAGTCCCGAAAATGGATCCTGATCAGTGATAGGTAAATCAACCAGATGAGAGTATTATTCTAATGTTGGTGTGAGCTGATAATCCGGAAATGTGAAGCAGTGGTATACTGGATCATAGAACTGAACCAATGTAGACAGGACTCCCTCCACCATGTTGACCTTCAAAAGAGACAACAGTCCTCCGTGTTTAGCTCTGAAAGCTTCGGGGTTAGTAATCATCCTTCCCAACTTCATTAGGTCTTCTAGTTTTGGAATTTTGAAGGTGTACTTGTGCATTTTTCTTCTACCGAAATCCATAGTACGACCTCTATGATATTTACAACAACTACTTTAGTTCTTTTAGAAAAAGATTTTTTTCTTGTTTAAAAAAGTTTTGTAATGAATGAAATGCATGGATGCATGAATGTAGCAAACACAGACATTTGAAAACATGGGTTTAGGGGTTCATTGTCACGAGCATGGATTCATGGATCTACCCGTCCCCAAGGTGTGTACTAGGGTCCATTTTTTGTACCTGTAGAACGGGTTCTAACAAAGGTTCCCAAAATCATTGATCCCTCTCAAGAATATTAACAGTAAACCGCCTGACTCATGAGAGCTATAATATCCCCAAGATGAATATATTTTGAGTGTATTATCGCGTATCAACTATTCCCGATAGTCACCGTACTACCTAATGGTCAAGTGGTTAAATTTTTACTAATCCTCAGTTTCAAGGGTGCCCAGTGGAAAAAGTAATGTTTTCACGACTTGCTCGTTCAACATCAGTAATTCCAAAGGGTACCTCCACTGATTCGGCGGACTTTCAAGTTAGCTTGGTCGGGACTCACTCCCTATAAGCCTTCCTGAGTATGCCACCACTTATCTTAATGTGCTCTCGGACTCACCACATGTGTATTAATTGCATTCCCAGATAGCGGTAATTTAAACAAGTATAGCAAATAGACAGATAGTATGACAGCAAATGATATGAGAAAGCAAATAAAAATAGAAGAAAAATAAATGCAATGCAAGGCCTAAACCTCTTAGGAAATCTAATTTTACAGTAAAATCCCCAGCAGAGGTGCCATTTTTCTGTAGCGTCGGTTTTTATGACGCGGCCACAACCGATATTGGTGCTACTTTCTGATTTCTGTATTTATCCTATGAAGCTTAAAAGGAAGGGGAAGATATCTTAAACTAACCCTGCGTGCAAATGTTTTCTTTAACAAATGCTAAGAGATCGGGGATCGGGGTTTGGTTATACAAAGGGAAGCTATTAATACCCAGAGTATCTATAGTAATCTATAGGAACCTTCATTTGCATATATTTTCTACTGTTTAAAATGCTTTCTTAAGTTTATCTGCTGTTGATTAGGGAAAGTTTCTCCTTTGGGAGGACTGAGGAAATGTTTTTGTTGTTTTTGGTTTTTCTATTGTTTTTGGGAAGGTGCTTGACCTAAGATTTTTGATTTGTTTGCTCGCTAAGATTTCGCAATCTTATGCCTACGTATTCCCGTAAAGAGATCTGGGAAATCAGAGCAATCGTAGTTCCTCCTATTCTATGGGAGGAAAATTGGTGTCTTGTTCAAAGCCCAAGATTGAAGCTAATAGAGTATTTGTGTCTTGTTCAAAGCCCAAGATTGAAGCTAAAGTTTGATTGAGAGAGAATTTGTCATCTCTAAAGGGAGGTATCTCACTTATTCATCACAAAATGTCAGATAATTGGATATAAGGGAAATTACTTTAACTAGGTTGTGTGAAATTCAGCAATGCCATAATTTCCTTTATAAGAGAGATATCATGAAGGAAGAAGCTTTAACTCAGTGTAGAGCAATGCCACTTTTTCCTTATGAGTCTTTCACGCTAAGAGAGGGATATTGGCTTGGATGTGTAGAATCCTGAGGCTTGCCACTTATAGCTGTTAGATGAAAGAGAAATTTTAACTATGATAAAGGAGGGACTCCAGCTAGGATTTTGAATCAACAAGTGTGCCACTTACATCAATTATCTGGAAAATGTTTTGATTGTTTGTTTTGATATGTGATGTATAGAGAGGATATCCTCCTACAGAGAGGACTCATTGTCTCATCTGTGGGGATGATGGATTTTGTGTGCCTTGATCAAAGCCCAAGGTTGAAGCTAAAAGAGTTAAAAACTGACTCCACTAGAGATGTTTTATTTGAGTATCTTGTTTGAAGCCCAAGATGATGAAGCTGAAGAGTTTGAGTATAGCTTTAAAGAAAACTTCAACTGGAGAGTATGATATTTATCTTGTAAAAATCCCAAGATGGAGGCTGATTGGGAAAATCATTATATGAAGCCTAAGAGGAGGCTGACTCTTGTTGAGGATTATTGAAATCCAGAAGAAGGCCTAAATTGTGTTGGAGAATCCAAAGGGAAAATTAATTCTTGCTGGAGATTGGAGCAGAGTTGATTTATCAGATGCCATGGGGCTCTGATTCTTTTGGTGATTTGTTGATGTTAATCTGACCCTGGCTGGGTATTTTTAAGGTGAAAGTCAAGCCTAGTTGGGGATCAGAAGGGATTTAAAGATAAGTTTGAAAACCTTAGAGGTTTTAACTCTTCTGGGAATTGATGTATTGGTAAATATGATTAGGATCTATCCTATGTTTTTAGGAAGCCTGAGGGTCCTTGTGTCAAGCCCAAAAGGAGGCTATGAGGGTGAGGCTTTCCAAGTCTAACTTGTATGAAGCCCAAGAGGAGGCTGAGACTATCCAAGTCTCTTAAGAAGAGGTAGACTCTTGGTTGGAGAAAGATCTTTGTATGATGCCCAAGAGGAGGCTATGGGTTCTAGAGATGAAGATCAATTCTTAATTGATTAGATGTTCTAGAGTTTTGACTTTCCTGAGGATTAAACTAGTAGAGATGACTGAATTCTTTCCTATGCTTTTAGGAAGCCTTTGGGTCCTTGTACTTAGCCCAAGAGGAGGCTGTGGTGAACTTCTAAGAAGCCTGTGGGTCCTTGTACTAAGCCCAAGAGGAGGCTTGGGGGAACTTCTAAGAAGCCTGTTGGTCCAAGCCTAAGAAAAGTTCAAGAAATGTTTCACCGGGAATAATCCTTTCTTTGTTGAACAGTTCTAAGGTTTGAAGAAATTCAAAAGAGGTTTCACCGGGAATTAATCCTCTCTGGGGAAATGAATTTCTTTTATATGTTTCTAAGTTTTGACAGTCTTAAGAAAAGTTTCACCTGGAATAATTTCTTTCTTTGTTCCATATTGAATAAAGCCCAAGAGGAGGCAGACTGTATTGTGATTGTTTCCTATGAGGGAACTAGTTATTGAACTAACTTATAAGTGTCCTACTGTTTTTCCTAAGTGTGAATTGAGGATGACCTAAATGCTGGGAAACTTAAACAGATATGGATAAGTATATACAGATAAGTGAATTAACATGTATATAAAGAAGTATGCATTGAATTGAAAAGGTGTTGGGTCATACACTCTAAAAAGAGGCCCAAGTGTATTGTGATTGGTTGTATTGATTACAACTGTATGATTAAGGTTTTGAGAAATTGAAGAAAGTTTTGAGAAAACTTTGGATTTGAATTTGAATTAAAAGAAAGTTTGGGGCTTATAATTCAAAGAGAGACCCAAGTGGTCTAAGAGCCGTTTCACCGGGAATAATGCTCCTTTTAGTACCAGTTTAAAACAGACGATGATTTTGAAAACAGAGGTATGGGACTTACAACTCAAAAAGAGGCCCATAGAGGTTGTTTATTGTTTAAAACAAAATTTATGTACAAAAGATTTGGGCTTATGCTTAAGGAGAGGCCCAGATGATTTATTTTGAAAACAGTGACCGCACCGCGATACCGAAAGATGTTGTGGGACTTATTGTCATACCCCAAATTTTGACCACAAGATTTCCCATAATTGTGCAAATAATTACCACAATATGGATGTACCTTCATGCCTCATCAATCTCCTCAAGTATTGTTGAGCATTCACTACAATCAAGAATTAGGGTTTTGAGCCCTCTCAGAGCACTTAGACAAAGGATCAATCAAGAAATGACATGATCTTCAACTTGTCTAGCCTCTCAAACACCCATAAAGGATCAAGAGGACTCCCACATCAAGAATCAAGCACAAGGTTGCAACATTCCAAGTGGGTCAAGCCTCAAGATCGCCAGCGTCACCAAATTAGACTCTCAGAAGACTGGCTGGCAACTTCTTCCTAAACGGTGATACACTCTACAAGAGAAACTTCGACATGGTTTTGTTCAGATGCGTAGACATACAAGAAGCAAACATGTTAATGAAAGAGATTCACGAAGGATCCTTTGGCACTCATGCCAATGGACACACAATGGCGAGAAAAATTCTGAGAGCAGAATATTATTGGATGACAATGGAATCTGATTGCTACAAGTACATGGGGAGGTGTCATAAGTGTCAGATATACGCAGACAAAATCCATGTACCGTCAACACATCTCAAAGTTCTTTCTTCTCCATGGCCTTTTTCTATATGGGGAATCGACATGATTGGCATGATTGAACCCAAGGCTTCGAACGGACATCAGTTCATCCTGGTAGCCATTGACTACTTCACCAAGTGGGTTGATGCAGTATCATACACCAATGTAACCCGACAAGTGGTAGTCCGATTTATCAAGAACAATCTCATTTGCCGCTATGGTGTTCCATGCTAGATCTTTACGGATAATGGATCTAACTTGAACAACAAGATGATGAAAGAGTTGTGTGTTGGGTTCAAGATTAAACACCATAACTCATCTCTCTACCGGCCTAAGATGAACGGAGCGGTAGAAGCGGCTAACAAGAACATCAAGAGGATCGTTTAATAGATGGTTGTAACCTACAAAGACTGGCACGAGATGCTACCCTTTGCTCTTCGCGGTTATCGTACATTTGTCCGAACTTCAACAGGGGCGACCCATTTCTCTCTAGTATAAGGCATGGAGGCAGTACTCCCCATAGAAGTAGAGATACCATCAATCTGGGTATTGATGGAAGCCAAGCTAACAGAGGCTGAATGGTGTCAAAGCAGGAACAATGAACTGAACCTAATCGAAGAAAAGAGAATGACGGCTTTATGCCATGGTCATTTATATCAACAAAGGATGAAGGAAGCGTTCGACAAAAAAGTCTGACGTCGTGTCTTTAGGAAAGGAGACCTCGTGCTCAAGAAGATACAATCATTTCTCACTGATTCCCGGGGCAAATGGACTCCGAATTATGATGGCCCTTATGTGGTTAAGAAATCCTTTTTAGGCGGTTCCTTGAGACTCGCAACCATGGATGGAGAGGAGTTTACCTACCCCACGAATGTTAATGTAGTTAAGAAATACTTCGCCTAAAAATAAAACTTCTCGGTGGATTGAAAACCCGAAAGGGCGATCCAGGCAAAAATTAGAGACATAAGCGAAAATTATCCCGCTAGATTGAAGACCTCAAAAAGCAATCTAGGCAAAAGTTAGGGATTCATGGCAAGTGACTATGTCCGACAAGGTTAAATCCCCAGCGGTAACACCATCCGTCGAGAGACTTCAGTCAAGGTCACCTTCGACAAAAGCTCAGAATTCCCAGAATTCAAAGTTGGTAGAAGGATAGCGGTTGTTATGTTTCAATGTAGCCCTTTTCCGTTAAGTTACCATTTTCTAAACTTTGTAATGCTCTATGGGATCACTCACTTGGATGATTACTATTCTATCAATAAAATTTGAGCCCTAGTGCTTTTGTTTGCAATTCTCATTTATCTCGCTTTACAGAATGACATTTTTAACATGATCAACGATTCTTGAAAAAAATGAGTTTAATTGTCAAATTTTCCTTCTGCTTTTAAAATAAAGATGGCGATTCCTTTTAACTTTGAACATCAAAAAGAACATTGGTAGCTTCTCCGGAAGTGATTAAACCTCAAAATGCAAAATCAAAGTACTCCTTCTAAACCAATACACCTGAATGAAGGATCAACCGTTTCAGATATAATATCCTATTTGACGTCCCCGACAGAGTTCTTACCTCTGAAGGCCAATTGATGGTTCTTTCTTCCCCAGCGGGGTCTACCATTCCTAAACAACACAGGATTGATATCTTAAACCAAGGGTACTTTTCATTCCCCGCAGTGGCCGAGTATCCAGTCGTATTCATTCACTAGTCTGTGTGTCATGTCTGTTTTGTCAGCATAAACATACATGCATCATGCATAATAGATTCATATTCATACATATGTTGCATTAATATCACTCTGGTCAGTCTCATCCCCAAGTGATAAAGTCCTCTCGCCAAAAGTTGTCAGTTCTTTCCTCATCCAAAAATGTATCGTCTGAGCAATCTCTCCCAGTTTATTTCTGGATTAGAATCTGTCCTCGACCACTTTGATAGCTTGAACCTCTAAAAGTCAAGAAGACATTCGACAGACACCTTTGGAACATCACTCTTCACCATTGAAGATGATTTTTTTTGCTTTCCCAGATTAAAGAAAATCCCCAGAGAAAGCCTCTTAACCGAAGACTCTCGGCAATACATCGGTTTTTCTCCCAAGAAATTCAATGTTAATGAAGTCATCAGCACCTCAAAAATTGGATCACATCACATGGCATTTCTCCGAAAAGATCTCGAAGAAAAGTATGATGTAATATCTCCAAGCAAAAAGCGATCTCTCAAGAGACTCGTTTACCCCAGTAGAGTCAACAAATGGCATCTCCAACAGAGAAGTTTGCACACCTCTACCGCTCAGACAAATGGGTTTCCCCAGCAAGTCTGACATCAAATTTTTCCATCAAATGGCGTCTCCCCAGTAAGACTCGGCGAGAAGTTTGATGAAGACTGCTACAACGGATAACATTCCTTGTCAAGGAAAGAAACTCGACAAGAAGAAACTGAGATCAGTTCCTTGGCTGAAGACCAGGATCGAGGGGAAATTTAGTTCAGGAAAAAACTGAGACCAGTTCCGTGGCTGAAGACCAGGATTTAGGGGAAGTTTATTTCAAAAGAAACTAAGACCAGTTCTGTGGCTGAAGACCAGGAAGTAAAATTGCTTAGCAAAAGAAGATGGATGAGAAAACTACCATTCATAACCACAGTCAAAATTTTGGGTATTCCGATATTTAATCCTTTTGCACCCTTAATATCCGAATATCTTCGCCATTAACACCTTCGGGTCCAAGAAGATTAAATAGGGGCATCTATCATACCCCAAATTTTGACCACAAGATTTCCCATCATTGTGCAAATCATTACCACAATATGGATGTACCTTCATGCCTCATCAATCTCCTCAAGGATTGTTGAGCCTTCACTACAATCAAGAATTAGGGTTTTGAGCCCTCTCAGACCACTTAGATAAAGGATCAATCAAGAAATGACATGATCTTCAACTTTTCTAGCCTCTCAAACACCCATAAAGGATCAAGAGGACTCCCATATCAAGAATCAACCACAAGGTTCCAACATTCCAAGTGGGTCAAGCCTCAAGATCGCCAGTGTCACCAAATTAGGGTTTTGGTCGACCAAGACCTCCAGATGGAAATTTTCTTCTGGGCACGAGCCAATACCTCAAAACATGATTCAATAAGCTCAAAAGGACCTCATGGATCCAATCATCAAGTCAAAATAGCCTCAGGGGAAGCATTCATCAAAAATCAGGAATTAGGGTTTCTTGACCTAATTCACCCCTAAGTTGACTATTGAGACAAGACATGAACCAAGACCTCAAGACATGATTTGAGGCCCTCAAATACACCACATTGATCCATTTACAACAATGGATTAATCCAAGAAGCTTGATTCACAAGTTTCAAATTCATCTGGACCAATTAGGGTTTTGAAGAAAAAGTCAACTGTATCTTTGACTTTTGACCAAGACATGCTCCCAAACCTTGGGACATGATTCAAGACACCCTAAAACACCTATGGAGTCCATTCATTGGGTTTGAATTAGGTCAAGAACTTAATTGCATGGAGGATCACACAGTTTGGAATTCATCTGATAAAAAGTCAATTGTGCCCAAGATCAAGTTTGACTTTTTGAATTTTCTCACAAATGTGGCTCCCCTAAGTCAAAAATAATGTTAATGCATGGTTTTGATCATCATTCATCAAGAAAAATCAAGAAAAGTGAGGTTTTTTTCAAAAGGGGCAACCATAGAAAACTTAAAATTTTCTAAGTTATGGAACAAAAGTGATTAGGTACCAACTTTGCAAGGTCATAACTCCCAAACCACAAAGCCATTTGCTTCCATCTAAAGCTCAAATGAAAGTTCACATGACATACTTCAAATATGTCAACTACATCTCATTCCAAATCATCATGGATTCTGAGTTATGGTTGAATCAAAATCACTAAAACATGAAAAGGCTTCTTTTTCTAACACTTAGACAAAATTCTGTCCAAGACAGATTTTAGGTAAAACACCAAAACTTGGGAGATGTTTACACCTAGTTACAAGAAGAATCAATCTCAAATGTGAACATCAAAGTTGTTATACATATTTCCAACAATCCAAAGAGTTCATTGGCATGAAACAACTTAACTTGAGCCAAGAGTTATGGCTTCCACAAGAGGCATTGTTGCAACTGTTTTCATAACAGTTTGGGAATTAACTTGCCATACAAGATTTTGAGTCAAGGGGAAATAATCAGAAGAGCCAAATACATTCAATATGATCATCACAACTCAGATCAAACCTGTAAAATTAGGCTGAGATGCCAAGAAATTTCTCATTTTGAATTGATGAGTTTTGGCATATATGCCTTGAATTCAAAGGGTAATAATGTGAAATAGTGCATAGTCAAGATTCACACTCCTAGTAGTCAAGATGCTCTAATAAACAACATTTAAAAGGACTGTAGAATATGGATTGAGTCAATACATAGCTGAGCTATTTGGGACTGCTATTGTACCTTGTGTAAGAAGCAATTATGCCAAGCCAAGACCATTGAATTCAGTTCTTATTATTCAAAGTTCCAACTGTTCATGCTTGACAAATCTATTCACCGATAAATAGGGCTCACTTCTGATGTGTACAAACACACCAAAGCAACTTACAACATACTTTTCTCTCATTTTTTTCTTAAGCACAAAAACTCCATTTTCTTGAGAAGGCACTATCGGGTTTTGAGTTGGAGACCAATGCAACTCAAACCAATGGTTCACACAAGTCATATACAACATATAGAAGTGATCTACCCATCCCCAAGGTGTGTACCAGGGTCCATTTTTTGTCACAAGCATGGATTCATGGATCTACCCGTCCCCAAGGTGTGTACTAGGGTCCATTTTTTGTACCTGTAGAACGGGTTCTAACAAAGGTTCCCAAAATCATTGACCCCTCTCAAGAATATTAACAGCAAACTGACTGACTCATGAGAGCTATAATATCCCCAAGATGAATATCTTTTGAGTGTAGTATCGCGTATCAACTATTCGCGATAGTCACCGCACTACCTAATGGTCAAGTGGTTAAATGTTTACTAATCCTCAATTTCAAAGTTGCCTAGTGGAAAAAGTAATGTTTTCACGACTTGCTCATTCCACATCAGTAATTCCAAAAGGGTACCTCCACTGATTCGGCGGACTTTCAAGTTAGCTTGGTCGGGACTCACTCCCTATAAGCCTTCCTGAGTATGTCACCACTTATCTTAATGTGCTCTCGGACTCACCACATGCGTATTAATCACATTCCCAGATAACGGTAATTTAAACAAGTATAGCAAATAGACAGATAGTATGACAGCAAATGATATGAGAAAGCAAATAAAAATAGAAGAAAAATAAATGCAATGCAAGGTCCAAACCTCTTAGGAAATCTAATTCTACACTAAAATCCCCAACAGAGTCGTCATTTATCTATAGAGTCGGTTTTTATGACGCGACCACAACCGATATTGGTTCTACTTTCTGATTTCTTTATTTATCCTAAGAAGCTTAAAAGGAAGGGGAAGATATCTTAAACTAACCCTGCGTGCAAATGTTTTCTTTAACAAATGCCAAGAAATTTCTCATTTTGAATTAATGAGTTTTGGCATATATGCCTTGATCACACTCCTTGTAGTCAAGATGCTCTAATAAACAACATTTAAAAGGACTGCAAAATTTGGATTGAGTCAATACATAGATGAGCTATTTGGGACTACTATTGTACCTTGTGTAAGAAGCGATTATGCCAAGTCAAGACCATTGAATTCAGTTCTTATCCTTCAAAGTTTCAACTGTTCATGCTTGATAAATCTATTCACCTATAAATAGGGCTCACTTCTGATGTTTATAAACACACCAAAGCAACTTACAACATAGCTTTCTCTCATTTCCTTCTTAAGCACAAAAACTCTATTTTCTTGAGAAGGCACTATCGGCTTTTGAGTTGGAGAGCAATGCAACTCAAACCAATGGTTCATACACCTCATATACAACATATAGAAGTGATCTATACACTTACATTCCATCTGTAACATCAAAATCTTCAAGTCACCATCCTTTTTCTCAATTTTACCTCAAAGCTACATATTGAGTCGTGTCAAGTGATTCAGAAGGTTTCAATCCAGTCTCAACATTGGAACACCATCCTTGAAGGTCAAGGAAGTTATCCAGATCATCAGAACACATCTTTAATATCTCCAACAGAGAATTCGATTCTCACTTGCAAGGTTAGCTTCATCAAAACTGAACTCATTAATTCATGCATCATAAACATCCTTTCAAGTTACCAATGCATTTTTGATAGTTTATAGATCATTTTCCCTCAATCAATTGCTTCATATCTTGTACATATGAAATTTCATTTTAAATTCTCTTTTTAGGGTTCATACAATTTCAAACCATTTTCTTTCAATTCTTTGAATTTAAATAAAATTGAGTAATACCATTCAATTCCTCGTTTAAAAATAGACAAGTTTCATTTTTACGTCATCCAAAATGGTTGCGTACTAATGGAGATACGATTTCGAAAATCTGATGAAGATGATGAAGTTGAAGGTGATGGCCATGACGCCATTCTTCAGAATCAAATATAGTTTTACTATATATTATTCCCTTGCCAATATATGTTTGAATTGGCATTGCGCCCTAGTAGAAACACTAGTATTTATGTGTGTGTGTGTGTGTGTGTGTGTGTGTGTGTAGCAAGCGAGAGGTCTGGGGTTTGAATCCGCTTCACCCCAGACCTTTTGGTTTTTTTAACCATTTTCAAAACAAGGTTTCCTATATTATTCACCATTTCCATTCTCTATTAGCCAAAGCACCTGGCACAGTTGGTAAAGTTTTAAACCCTCCACCTCAAGGGCGTGGGTTCAAGCCTTGGGAGGACCATCCCATTTTTTTTACCACTTATTTTTTCACATTTTTTCACAATTTCTTAATAACTTCAAAAATTAATTTCTCTTTCAATTTCAATCATTTTTTAATGATTCATTTTTCTAAATTCACAAAAAATGTTAAAATATTTTATTTTACAAGAATTTCACAAAAATATTATTTAATTTATATATTTGATATTTTTGTATAGAATTAATTTTTTATTTGTTTTTTAACATTTAAAAATATTTCTTTCTCTTGATTTTTCAAATTCAAATGATTTTCAAATCATTCTATGGATATAACATGATTTTTTAAACATTTATTCAAGATCACAACTTGTTTTTGACACATGTTTGATAATTTTGATTATTTTAAATGATTTTTGTTCAAATTAAAATGTATTTTTCAATCAAATTAGGGTTTTGATCATTTTCACCCTCACAAACATTTTTCAAAACACTTTTTGGGCCTCTAATAGTGTAAGACCCATCTCTTGTCACACCACAAACTTTTTGGGCCTCAGTCATTGTATAAGTTCCTACGCGGTTTTCAAAAACAACGGTGCGATCACCATTTTTTTATCTGGGCCTCTCCCCGAGTTATAAGTCTCATTCTCTCTACTTTTTAAAGTACTTTGGGTCTCTTGATAGAGTGTAAGTCCCATCCATTTGTAAATAAACCATTTTGGGCGTCAGTCATTGTATAAGTCCCAATACGTTTTTAAAATCTCGGCGCGATCACCGTTTTCAAAATAATATTTCTTTGGGCCTCTCCTTGAGCTATAAGTCCCATTTCTTCTATTAAAATACATTTTTGTGCCTCTAATAGAGTGTAAGACCCATCCTCTTTGTAAATACAAATAATTTGGGCCTCAGTCATTGTATAAGTCCCTTTGTGATTTTCAAAACTTCGACGCGATCGTCTGTCATACCCCAAATTTTGACCACTAAGATTTCCCATCATTGTGCAAATCATCATCACAATATGGAGGAACCATCATACCTCATCAGTCTCCCTGAAGATGGGTGAGCATTCACTACTATCAAAAATTAGGGTTTCAAGCCCTCTTAGAGTTTTTAGACAAAGGATCAATCAAGAATTGACATGATCTTCAACTTGTCTAACCTCTCAAACATCCACAAAGGATCAAAAGGACTCCCACTTCATGGATTAAGCACAAGGCTGCTCCCTTCTAGGTGGATCAAGCCCCAAGATCGCCGGTGTCACCAAATTAGGGTTTTGGTCGACCAAGGCCTCCAGATAGAAATTTTCCTCTGGGCATGAGCCAATGATTCAAATCATAACCTAATATTCTCCATGGAACATCATGAACCCAATCATCAAGTCAATTTTACTTCAGGGGATGCATTAATCAAAAATCAGGAATTAGGGTTTCTTGACCTAATTCACCCCTAAGTTGACTTTTGGGACAAAACATGAGCCAAGACCTCAAGATATGGTTTTAGGGTCTCTAACATACTAAATTGATCCATTTGTAACAATGGATTAATCCAAGAAGCTTGATCAACAAGTTTCAATATCATCTGAACCACAGTTAGGGTTTCGCGGGAAAAGTCAACTGTAGCTTTGACTTTTTGACCAGGACATGCTCCCAAACCCTAGGACATGATTCAATACACCCTATAACACCTATGAAATCAATCCATCAAGTTTGATTTAGGTCAAGGACTTGATTTCATAGAGAATTGGACAGTTTGAAATTCATCTGACAAAAAGTCAACTGTGCACAAAAGTCAACTTTGACTTTTTAAGATTTTTCACAATTATGGTTCTTTGACCCTAAAATGATGTTAATGTGTGGTTTGAATTAACATTCATCGAGAAAAATCAAGAAAAGTGGGATAACTTGTAAAAGGGGTAACCATAAAAAACTTAGAAATTTTCTAAGTTATGGAATAAAGTGGCTAGGGTACCAACTTTGGAGGATCATAACTCCTAAACCACAAGGCCATTTTTCCCCATTCAAAGCTGGATTTGTAGTTCTCATGGCCCTCTACAAAAGCTTCAACTACACCTCATTCCAATTCATCATGGATTTTGAGTTATGGAATGATCAAAATGGCTGAAAACATGAAATGCCACTTTTTCCAACACTTAGTGAAATTTTCACTAAGTCAGAATCTGCCTTCACTTTTTTCCAAATGTAGGGGCATTTTCACTTGGATCCAAAACATATCAAAACCAACTATGATCAAACAATTGTTGTATCATATGAGGGCTTTCAAAAATGGCCAAGAACTCCATCAAATTCCACTTGAGCCATGAGATATGACCATGCCAATATGCCTTACTGCAAACTGTCATGGCAAGGCAGATTTTGGAGTTTTGCTCGATTTGCCTAAATTTTGCAAAGGGCAAGCAACTCTATCCATCTGAACACCTCAAGGGGGGACCAAGGAGGAACCAACTCTGATCCCAAGCCTCCCAAGTCTTTGGAACCAAAAATAGCATGCCAAACCTAGAAATGCCTAAAAGAGGGACAAGACTCCAATTTTGGATTGAAGCATTCAATGCATACACCAAGGTGGCATGGACTGAGCCATTTCCAATTGAATTCAGTCAAGACTTATCCAAGACCAAGGGAACCAGCAGCCTGTGCCCTAACCTCTAGTCAATGGCTAGAGGAGACTTGGATTCTCATTGCTCAACATTGGCCAAACCTATGTTGCAGTTGCCATTCACTATTGCAGCCAAAACAAACTTGCTCTACTATAAATAGAGCTCAATTGTGTTCAGTTTGAGTACACCAAAGGACTACAACACTTGCTTTCCTCAAAATCTCTTTCTCTAGGCAAAAATACCTTCTTTAGCAAGGTAACTCTGAGTTTTTGAGTTAGAGAGCAATTCCACCACAACTTATGATCCAAACACATCCAATATGTCATATCTATGTTGTCCAAACTCTCACAAGTGACCTGTAACACCAAAATCTCAAAGTCCCCTCCCAAAACCTCAAAATAGGGCCTTTTTACATTTTTCAAGCCATGTCTTGATTCAGTCACTTTCCAAGCCAGATAAAACCTCAAACACACTCCAAATATCATCCTTGAACTGTCCCAAATGGTTCCACACATCTGGAACACCATTTGAGAGAGTTTCTATTTTGGTCACTTTTTCCCCTTTTGCAAGAAAGAGCTCAAACTTGCTCCTGAGGTTTCCAGCTGATTCCAACCATCCTAAAAGCTTCTAAGAGATCATTTGAGGGTGTCCAAAGCATCAAATCATTTCTGGAACAAGTGGCTTGGCAGATTGCACAAAAGCTCCAAAAAGAGGTAAGCATCACAACTTGGATTCTTTGAATCATGCTTTCTTTTGATGTCCACTGATCATGCATCTCTTATACATGTTATATGTGTTGTGTTTGCACCAATTTATCATGTAATTCATGCTTGTACCAAGAGATGGCACAGAAAATGCAAATCATGGCCTATTTCAAAACCACTATCGGGTTTTTAATAGGTGCATGATCTGAAAAAAAACACCACCACCATTGGATTCCTTGTGAAATTCTAGGCAGGATAGACCTAAATTTTGTCCCAATCCATGGAGAAATGAGAAAGTTATGGCCGTCACGTTTTCAAACAAAATCTTGCCTTGCCTTGCCTTGGGCCAGGCCAAAAACAAGGCAAGCCTTGTATATTTGTGGTTGTGTTTCAATCAACGGATGTATCACCACCCCAATGGTAAGGCGCGCGCCCTATACACAAGAGGTCTGGGGTTCGAATCCCCCTCGCCCCAGATCCTCTTTTTGCTATTTTTTTCACTTTTTTATTGTTTTTCTTATTATTTTTAATGATTTGAAAAATTAATAACTCCCTCAAATTTTAATTATTTTTTATTGGTTCTTTTTGCAAAAAAATCACAAAAATGTTGAAATATTTTATTCCACAAAAAAATTAAGTTTATATTATTTATTTAATATAATTAGTATTTTTGTGAATAATTTCCTTTTTAATTGTTTTTTAAACATTTAAAAGTGAATATCTACTTTGAAAATCAAAACCAAATGAGTTTTAATTCATCTTGTGATTAAAACCTCATTTTTCAAACCTTAAACAAAAATCACAAGTGGTTTATTCAAACTTATTTGTTATTTTTATCATTTTTATTTTATTTTCTTTAAATATTTACTTTTAAAAGAAAACAAATTTAGGGTTTCCTTGATTTTCACTCAAACAAAACTTTTAAACACTCATGGGCCTCTAATAGAGTGTAAGACCCAACCCCTTTTGAAAACCAAAATAATTTGGGCCTCGGTCATCGTATAAGACCCACTGTGTTTTCAAACTTCGGCGTGATCGCCATTTTTCAAACAAATAAACTCTGGGCCTACCCTCGTGTTATAAGCCCCATTTCTTTTTCTTAAAAAATAATTCTTGGGCCTCTAGTAGAGTGTAAGACCCAACCCTTTATAGAAAACCTTTTTTGGGCCTCAGTGTATTGTATAAATCCTGATACCGTCAAAAAGTTCTGCGCGATCGTCGGCTTTTTAACAAAAAAATCTGGGCCTCTCCTTGAGCTGTATGCCCTACCACTTGTACAAAAATAAATCATTGAGCCTCTAATAGAGTGTAAGACCCAATCCCCTTTTAACCAAAACAATTTTGGGCCTCAGACATTGTATAAGTCCCTCTGCATTAAAAGGAAATTTCGGCGCGATCGCCATTTCAAAACAAAACCCTGGGCCTCTTCTTGAGTTGTAAGCCCACCACTGGTATAAGAATAAACCTTTGGGCCTCTTGAGAGAGTGCAAGACCCATCCCTTTGTACAGAAAACCTTTTTGGGCCTCAGTCACTTGTATAAGTCCCTGTACAATTTCAAAACAACTGTGCGATCATTGTTAAACTTTGGGCCTCTCCTTGAGCTGTAAGCCCCAACAATCTTTTCAAAGCACTTTCTCCTTTGATTTTGTATATAATATTGTTATCAAAGTTTTCTTTGTTGAACAACTTACCAAACAGCATGGAAGCTCTACAACCGAGTAAGTATTTACCCGCTTTCTTTATCCGCTTTCATATATATATATATATATATAACTGTATTGTGGGGCTTCTCACTGTAAGTCTTCTTTCACAAACTTTTATATACTTGTCAAATATCCACTGTGTAATACTAGTATAGTTATTTAGAGTTTTCCCCGGCAACTACGTCTAACACTAGGTAAAGCCCTGTTGGCCACTCTTAAATACAAACAAAACTAGATCCCCATAGGATTACCAGACACAGTCTTCCCTCCTCTTGGGGTTAAACAATATGGAGACGTGAAAGGAAGCATTCTTCGTGAACCCTTTCTCAGACTGTCACCCTTAGAAATCGTCAAAGAAACTCTACTCCCCATAGATGATCTTTTCTCCGTGAATGGCATCTCTTGAGTTTCTTCCAAATTCTCAAACTTTCCTGGCTTGATCTATTCTCGGTGAATGGCATGTCTTGAACTTCTCGGGGTTTGGGGACCCACAGGCTTCTTAAAAGCATCCCCGCTTCCTCTTGGGCGTTGTACAAGGACCCTTCGGCTTCTTAAAATCTCCCATGCCTTCTCTTGGGCTTAGTACAAGGACCCAGAGACCTCTACAGGTATAGGAACATAACCTAGTCATCAATTTGCTAGAGTTGTCTTTCTGAATCAAGGGTCAGACCAGTTAATGGGTTGACCTTCATCCCTTAACATACCAGCCTTCTCTTGGGCATCATACAAAGATCATTCACTATCTGAGAATCGACTTCTCAAAACACCCGTAGACTTGGACAGTCTCAATACCCTTTGGATATCCTATTTCCTTAAAGAACAGGAAATAACTCCGATCCTCTGATCAATCCCTAAGCACAACATTACCCATTTAAGAACTGATTTTCTCTTTGTCCAACATACTGGACCTGTTACTAAACTGAAACAGTTACAATGGCCTCCTCTTGGGCTTTGTACAATGATACTCCCCAGCGGAGCAAACCTTTTCACACTCTCTTGTTGAGTATAAAAGACTCTCTTGTTGAGTCAAAAACCTTTTAGCCTCCATCTCGGGCATCGTACGAGATACAAAAGCACTCTCTTGTTGAGTATAAAAGACTCTCTTGTTGAGTCAATCCCTTTTCAGCCTCCATCTCAGGCTTCGTGCGAGATACAAAAGCACTCTCTTGTTGAGTATAAAATACTCTTTTGTTGAGTCAACCCCTTTTCAGCCTCCATCTAGGGCTTCGTACGAGATACCAAAACACTCTCTTGTTGAGTATAAAAGACTCTCTTGTTGAGTCAACTCCTTTAGACTCTCTCTCTCAGGATTTGTACGAGGCATATAACAGACCCTCTTGTTGAGTCAACCCTTTTACCCTCCGTCTTGGGCTTCATACAAGACACATAAAATCACTCTCTTGTTGAGTCAATCACCTTCAGCCTCCGTCTCGGGCTTCGTACGAGACAGATAAAAGACACCCTCTTATTGGGTCAATAGCCTCCTCTTAGGATTTGTATAAGGAAAACCCCGGTTGAGTCAATCAACCTTTTAGCATCAATCTGTGCCTTGCTCACAGCATACAAACATCAACAACCCCTCTTTAGAGATGACAAATTCTCTCTAAAGTCAAAACCCTTCAGCTTCACATCTTGGGCTTTGAACAAGATACAAACCATATTTAGCTTCACGTCTTGGGCTTTGAACAAGACACCAAAACAACCTTTTTCCTCCCATAGAATAGGAGGAACTACGATCGCTCTGATTTCCCTATTTCGTTAAACGTGAATACGTAGGCATAAGATTGAAAAATCTTAGCGAGCACACTAGTCAAAAACCCAAAACCCAGTATCTCCACCAAATCAATCAAAAAGCATCAGTCCTAAAAACCCCATGAATAGTCCCGTCATTTCATTCTTAACAAAATAAGCAGAGAGAGGCCCACCATCTAAACCGCATCTGTAAACTAACAGTCATCTATTTAAACTCAGTTTGCAAGCAGGGTTAATTGGAGACATCTATTTCCCTTCCTTCACCAGCTTCAATAGGATAAAAAATGAATTGACCTATAGTACCCTAGAGTGGCAGTGCTTAAGAACCACGTCCAAAATCGCTCGCTACAGAAAAAAATGGCGCCCACCGTGGGGCCACGCAGGGCATTTTGTCCCTCTTATCTCTCTTGGTGAAACCTTAAGTTCTCAAAGTGTAACAGAAATGACAGCTCTGCTGGGGAGTCATTGTCTGTATAGGATCATAAGACTAGAAGTCTAAGATGATTAAGACAAATATATATACTGCTTTTCCTAATTGATATCTGTGTTTATTTTTCTGCTAATGGGAATGCATGTGATGCCGCATGTGGAAAGATTGAGTATACACCTAAGATAGGTGATGGCAATGCGGGTAATCTTACTGGGAGTGAATTCTAGTTAAGAGCCCCCGATCGACCATCAAACTCAGTGGAGACTCCCTTTGCAGATACATTGCCTATACGACTTCGGTTGTTGAAAGTAGTGTGGTCGACTGGGTTATCTGAGAAGCTGAGGTTTTTAGCAGACTTAAGCCATTTTGTAGTGCGGAAGCTATCGGAAATAGTTTTCACGTGATACTGCCCTCATCTGAGATCACTCTAGGATACATCAGCTCGCTGGCGATCTGCTTGCTATTGTTATCCCAGAGGGGTCAATGATTTTGCGGACAGGTACAAAAAATCACCAGTATAAACCTTTGGGGGGGTAGAGCTTTGACTTCATGACACCGACCCTTTGACCCCATGTTTTTTCTATGTTTTTGTGTGCTGCATTCATGCATTCATTTAAAAAACATTAAAACAAAGAAAACCTTCTCTTCTAGTCTCTCTTTTTCAAATTAAACTAAGACAATGATTGCAAATATCAGAGAAAGGAGATTGCACTAATGGATTTCGGTAGAAGGAAAACTCATAAGTACACCTTCAAGGTTCCAAAGTTAGAGGATTTAAGAGGTTTGGCGAGAATGATCACCAACCACGAGGCTTTCAGAGCCAAGTATGGGGACTCCTGTCTCTATTAAGGGTCCACGTAATTGAAGGAATCCTGTCCACGTTAATCCAGTTATACGATCTGGTCTATCACTGTTTCACATTCCTGGATTATCAGCTTGCACCAACGCTGGAGGAGTATTCTCACTTGACTGATTTACATATCACTGATCAGGCTCCTTTTTTTGGACTGGAAGAAATTCCAAAGGATCAGACCATTGCAAGAGAAATTTATTTGGACGAGTCAGAAGTCAGGACTCACATGACCACTAAGGGTGGCATCCAAGGTTTTCCAGCCCAGTTCTTGACAAAGAAAGCCCTGTGCTTTGCCAGTATAGGGAACGTGGCCGCTTTCGAGAGTATCTTTGTTTTACTCACCTACGGGTTATTTTTGTTTCGTAACATTGATAACTTCGTGGATATCAACGCCATTAAGATTTTCTTGATTGGAAACCCTATACAGACCTTACTCGCAGATGTGTATCATTCGGTACACTTAAGGAATTTATACAGGGAGGAATGATCACATGTTGTGTACCCCTGCTATACAAATGGTTCACTTCCCATTTGCCCAAGTCTGCTGCATTTTGGGATTAAAAGAATACTTTACGTTGGTCGCAGAGAGTCATGTCTCTTACCAACTCTGACATCGATTGGTATAATCGAATCTATGACGGGATCAGGATCATTGACCGTTGTGGAAATTTCCCAAATGTGCCCCTTATAGGAACTAAGGGAGGAATCAACTATCATCCGGTGTTAGTTCGTCGTCAATTTGGATACCTGATGAGGCATGTCTCGCGCAGTGCTCATCTGGAAGGTCTTTTCTTCAAGGAAGGAGAAAATGACAGGGTACTAAAGACATAAATAGTGCATGCCTGGAAACACGTTCACAGGAAAGGACGAGAGTCTCTAGGAAAACCAGACTGTGTCTCGGTCGAGCCTTATCTCCACTGGGTACAAACTAGAGCTCTCAAGCTGAGGATTTCTTACCCTCGTCAGGAAGTTCTTCCATTAAGGGACTCTGCCCTTAATTTCATGTATGAGACGGAAAAACTTCAGGTTACTCTCAGCAAAGTTCAGCAGGAGAAAAGGTCTTGGTGGAACAAGTACCGTATTCTCAATGTGGAATGTAAGAAAATACAGCAACTATTAAGAGAAAAAGATACTATGATTGAGATTTTAGAGCAACATGCTGTAGAGAATCAGGATGACCAAAGGAGTTTGCTCATACCTTTCACTTGGCAAAGTAAGGACAACCCGACAATGGCCCAAGAGCCCCGGTCAAAGAAAAGGAAAGCACCAGAACCAGCACCTGAGCTTTCTTCAGAGAGGACTCCGGATCCATTAGTTTAGATTTCCTTTTTCAGTACTTTATAATCTACTGTATTTCCATTTCCGCAATCCTTTGAATTTAATAAAATGGGGTTTCCCCACTGTTTGATATTTGCAATCTAATTCTCGAAGTTTACTTTGAATAAACAAAAATAATCAATAATCATTGCATTCATCATTCTCATAAATGCATTCTTCTTACCTGCGAATCTCACGTTTGCGTCTCGATTCTAGAGTCAAACTGTCTCATTCGTACTGATGCGGTGTTTTCGCAAGTATACAAATTGCGTCAGAGTAATATAAAAGATTATCGATCCCACAGAGACTAAACGTCAATCTATCGATTTCTATCGTTACGATGTTTATCTAAGGCAAATCAATCGGGAGTTCGTGAGTGCACAGTAAAAGCAGAGTAAAGTACGAAGATATAAAATTCAATAAACAACAGGCTTGAATGTGATTCACACAGTCAGATAATATTCCAAATGCTTGTAAATAGAACTACTTATGGGGTAATGCTTTGTACTTATGAAAAGAACTAATTTAACGGGAACTGTCGCTTTCGCGTAATCAGAACTGAGTTTATCCCTTAATCGAACCCTCTTATTGTCACTTATAAAAAGGCGTGCATTGCATTAAAGTAATAAACCTATTTTTAAGAAATATAGTTTCTTGACTCAGTTGAAAAGTATTTTGACTTGGAACTTTTAACAAAAAGAGGTTCATGCGAACCGGACTTTAAACCCATAAACGCGTCCGAAAATAGTTTTAAAATCGTTTTTCTAAAGTATTAAAAACTCCTACTTATCTGGACAAAGCGCTTTCGCTTCCTTTGAACAGTTAAGACTAACCAAGTTTAACCAAAGGTTGGACGGCTTTCGATCTTACCCAACAGAAATAAAGTATAGAAAACTTGTGTCAAAAATCAAAATAACCCCTAAGCATTTCTATCGACACATTGTATGGAATATTAATTCAACTATGATCCTTACATTCTAACCTTTAAGATTTAGCCGGACATGGAAATGTAAATAGACATGTTGAAATAGATCATCTTAAAGTAAAGCGAGTGCGAGAAATAAAGAAAGTAAAGCGAGTGCGAGAAATAAAGAAAGTAAAGCGAGTGCGAGAAATAAAGAAAGTAAATGCTGAACTTATAAATGAAACCTGCTCCAAATCGAAGGCTTTAAATCTGGTACAATTGGAAATAAATGACTGGAAATGAAAATGGTGGCAGGATTAACTTCTACCAGAGTGCTCCAAACTCGATTACAGACTCGATCAAACAGTGTGATAACTCCCCGATGTGAAGAGTTTATCACTTTACAATACTGAAATATATGGCTTGAGTTCTAAAACTAAGCTTGGATGCCCCAAAAGGATTCAGAACTCGTCTATTTATAGCCTAGGAAAATAACATGGAAGGACAAAAGTGCCCCCCAACTTCTGTTGGGAGGGAAATCAAATGACACAGGTGGCGCCCGCCACCCCCTGATGGCGCCCTCCATGTGAACCAAGGGAGAAAGAAATGGAGATCGTGGCAGTTGACAGCAGTTGACTCTTATCCAAGTCATGGTTTACCCTATGGCGCCCGCCATGGTGGATGCCGTGTGTACAATTTCCTCAAAAACTGGTTTTCTTGCTCGTTTTTCTTCATTTCTTCACAAGGAGCTCTGGAAATACAAAGAACCTGAGAATAAAACAAAACACAAGCATAATACAAGAAAATGGCAATAAAATCCTAAGAAACATGTGCAATCCGAGTCAAATACCCAGTGTGATCCAGTGTTATCACGTACAATACTTGGGCCAATCGTCAGAAAAAGATGGATGATCTCGAGGAAGAGAACAGAGAGTTGAGAGAAGAGATTGACACTCTGAAAGAGGATCTGAGAAAGCTTCATAACGACATGCAAGCTCTAGTAGAAGCTCAGATGCAACAACAAATGACTGTGATCTCATAGATCACATCGACGCCCATAGTGGAGAAGCATGATCCTAGGTACAAAATGCCGAAAGATCGTCCCTGGGGCATGCCCATCAACTATAGCCCGGAAGGATATGTTCCACCGATCAATGAAGATCAGGGAACCGCAGCAGGAGCCGCTGGGCCTGAAGGTTACAAACTTCGAGAAAGCGAAGATTCCAGGGGCATGACAGCAACTCCTGAAGGTTACAAACTTCGGGAGGCACCGAGAGTCTCGGCCATAATGACTGTACCACCACCCGTGGTACACACTGTCCCGGGAGGACAGATTTCACAGATACATTCTGGTGGAAATGACATCATGTTCGACAGAATGAATGAATTCCAGGAACAGTTCCTAGAAATGCAGAAAGAACTGCAAGCCCTTCGCGGTCAGGATCTATTTGGAAAGGACACCGCGGATCTCTGCTTGGTCCCCAATGTGAAAGTTCCACACAAGTTCCAAGTGCAAGACTTTGAAAAATACAAGGGCAACTCTTGTCCTCAGAGCCATTTGGTGATGTACGCTCGGAGAATGTCAGCTCAGACAAAGAACCAGGTGTCGCTCCCAGGATTTTTATCCAAGTACAAGTGCGAAAGTGGCACCGAAACAGAGTCGCCAGCAATGTATATTTATCCCAAGAGGGGGAAAGGAAACACTGCATAAACCTGAGGGGAAGGATAGAGCATGGTCTTACGACCAAGAGATCTGGGTTCGGGAGTCGGTTACGCGCGAGGAAGGTATTACCACCCCCACGCGTCCATCGTACCCGATGGGATCCACGCTTGCTGCTTCAATCAAAGGATGTAAGGAAAGGATACTGGAAAAGGAACTGCTAGCTGGAGAACTGGAAAAGGAAAGGAGAGAGAAAGAGAAACAAATGTAGGGAAAATAAAAGAAGTGCTCGAATGGGCCCTACCCAACTGCCTACGTATCTCATCGGGAACATGAGAATCAGAGCGACGTAGTTCCCCTCAGCTAAGGGAAAATTGTTTGTGTTTTTTAGGGAACGGCTAATGTTCTAGCTCAGGTGTTGCAGGCTCGCTGAATCGAGTGCATTACCGTATTTCAAGAGAACAAGGAGAAGCACGTTCGCACGTTGAGATTGAGTGAGATGAGAAGAGAATTCCCGAAGGAAAGACGTTATTGTTTGTTTTTGTCTTTTAAGAAAGAAGTGTTTTGATTATTGGTGTTTAGTAACACACATTGTATTTAAGTCCTTCATGTAGGATCGAATGCCTCGCACATCGTCCCCAGACGGGACGTATGCTAAACATTCTAAGAAAGTGAGGGAAGACCCCTCACCATCTTATTCTCACATGAAAGGCTCAAATACAATATTCGTTATGCCTTTATTAAGTGTTTTTGCTTTTAGTTTTGAGATGAGAAAGAGAAACCCAAACGGAGCAAAGGTGAAACTAAAGGGGACTAAGACTTACCCTAATGTTATCATGCATGGATGTTCCTATGGTTAATGTGGTTTAAGAAACCTAATCCTAACAGAAAAGAGAAGAAGATTGAATTAAACAACTCACTTCTAAAGTAGAAGATGAGTTGTAACTCGAAAGGGAGAAGAAAGAAGTTATTCAAGGAAAGCATGTCAATGCTTATCATGATCACCAGTTGAATTATTAAAATAAATAAGAGAGGAGAAAGGAAGAAGTGTGTGTGGAAGCATATCCACACACTTACTTACCATTTGCACCTACATGAAAAGGTTAGTTCCAAAACTATTTACAAGTAGTGAAATAAGGAAAGAATACCAAATAATGATCAAACTAATTAAGAACCAATGAATAAAGATCCTAAGAGTTAAAAATCAATCAAAGTTAGAACCTATGATCTAAGGGTGTTCTCTAATGTTAAGATATTAAACACACACCAACTATGCACAAGCAAAGTCTTAAACATCAAATAAATGCACCTATGGAAGGAATAGATGAAGAATGGGTGAATATGCAAGGTGATCATGCATTAATGCTTCATAAAAGATCAAAGTCAGAACCAAATATCATTTGTCAATGTCTTAAGATGCACATGGATCATCCTACAAATCATGAATAAAAGGGTACAAGTAGAAGACATAATATGAAGAAGAAGTAAGTATAAAAGAGACATGTTCAATTAGGTGCACAAAGTGACATATCAAAGATGCATAACATGTAACATGATTAAAGAATGCATATGGACAGTGGAATACCATTGATGGGATGCAAATGGGATGAGAGAAATGTCATATAAAATGCACACATGAAACATGTAGAGCATAAGAGGAGATAAGAGGTGGAAACATGTCAAAGTTCCAATTAGAATGCATAAACTCAAATCACTACAAACACAAGTCAAAGTGACCTATAATAAAACAAATATGACCTATAATATCATACAAATGACATGCAAAAGATGCACAAACAAGTCCTAATAGGATCACATAAATGCCTACCTAAAACTAGGGTTTAGATGTTATCAAAACTTCACGAAAGGTCTCCTAATCTAGCATGCATAAATAAATAGCAAATGATTTTTTAAAATTAGGAAAATATAACACAAATCAACTAAGTCAGAATGGAATCACATATCAAAAGTATAGCACAAAATTCAATAAGAACCATGCTCAATTAAGTTCACAAATTCACCTTGAAACACCTCAAAAGAAAGTTCAAATAAGAACATAAAAACATATGATGAAATATCTTTAAAAATCAAATGAAAATTGTATTACATGCTACAATGTGTTATCTACCAACTACAAAAAGAATGGATGAAAAATATTATGTGAGATGGAAGAAAGAAAATGTGCAAGTTTGAATATCAAAGAAGAAATTCACTCAAAAGAAATTAAAAGAAAACTATGGAATTATGCTCAAAAATTCACAAAGTCAAAATTAAAAATAAAATAAAATTATTTAAATGCATAAAGAACACACATGAATTAATTTGGGATTTTTAGAGTTGATTTTATATTTTTAAAATAAGAAAATGAAACAATATATGAAATGAAAATGAAAATGTGAAAGAAATGGGAAGGGGGTGCAGCGACAGTAATTTGCACGTTTTAAAATGATTGGGCCTGAAAAGGTGGTGTGTAAATGGTAATTATAAACCCAATCCACTAAAGCGTGTAAGTGTGTTCAGGTGTACATGCACTCAACATAAGGATACAATCATGGCCATTAGATCCAACAGTCAACCATCAATCCAGAAATTATGATAATCAAACGAATGAGAACGCGCGTACATGTTAATCACCAAACACCCACACACATGCAAACATCTGAAACAAACAAGAGAGAACACGTGCAAGACCACACTTTCATTAATGTGTTGGCAACCTATTAAGCATTGGATTAATCTCATGATGATCAAGCATGCAAGATGAGTGGATCAGATTGGAGACATACAATAGTAAGCATGATGCACACACACACAAACACTCAGGTCACAAAACAATGCACGTGAGATGCACATGGGATTTTAATGCGCTGGCAAAGTCTAAACCATTGGATGAAGATGATCAGACGGTCATGTTTAAATCTGGCCTAAAACCCTAAACGCATGCTCACCGGCCGGAGAACGACCTCCGGTCGTCTTCTCCGGCCATCTCCGTCACCTGCAACTCTCACATCTCCCCGAAACACGCAAACCGCACACCAAAATGAAGAGGAAGTCATGTACATTCCAAATCTAACATTGAAAATCACATAGCATGCACGTACAGAGAGATTCGAACACCAACATTTTGCCCTAATTTTTCAACTATGCTCCTAAAGAGCCTATCAACTAGCCAGGACTCACACAGCTTATAGTAAGCTTCAAATCAAGATGAAACAAGCTCCAATCACATGAATACGAAGTAATAAGGTTGAGTAAATTAGAACCTGAAACTGTGAAGAAACTTGAGTTGTAAGAAAACCAGAGAAAACCACTTGATCTTAGGCTTAAGTTGAGCAAAATAAATGCAGTTGAGTCTTGAAATCTTGAAAACAGAGGAAGATTCGAAAATGTGATGAAGATACACTTGGAGAATTGGTGTTGATTATGCTTGTTCTTGCTCAAAAAACCACACTGAAGATGATGATTGATGAAGATGAGTGATGGAGGTGATGAGTTCGTGTGAGATCAGAGGGAGAGAATAAAGAGATTCAGAGAGTGAGAGTGAGAGTGATTTGAGGTGAGAGTGAAAAAATGAAGTGTTGTCGTGAACTCTGTGAGTGATTTTTGAATATATACTTGAGGTTAGAAGTTAACTCCAATGGTTAAGTGAGTCAGTGAGTGATGTTAACAGAGTTCACCCTAACTAACTGAGTTAAGTTAGTTATGGGCGAGTTGTCTTGGCTTGGCTATGCTGTGTGTGAGTTTCTTGGAGCTTATGGTGAGGTTGATGCAAGGAGAGGTGGTGACGATAATATTCTGATGTAGCAGCTTGTTGAACAAGTTTTATTCATTTCCTTTTTTATGCATGGTGAATGGTATGTAGCATAGTGTAAGAATTTTGCTTGGCCAAATGAAGTAAAGGAATGGATGATGTAGAAACATGCGTGTGACTGTAGTAATCCAACAACAACAATATAAAACACTTCCTTTTGGACAGCATGATATCAATGAAAGCATGGAGGTTTGGTGATGAATTTCTCTATGTATGGTGGATGATTTGGTGACTTTTTGATATCAAATGAAAGAGGGAACATGGGAGAATAAGTTTGGTGTGGGAATTGAATTGAAATGGGCCCTCAAACACACTTGAAAATGGCCATGAACTCAAGGGAACAAAACTGATTTGTGGGCGTGGCAAACTTGGCATGGCATGGCAATGTGACCTATGGATTTTCAGTGTAGAGCAACCATGTTTGAACCCTAATATCTCCTTCATAACTTGCTCAAATGAAAAAATGTCAAACATGAACATTGTAGAGGGCATGGAAAGGAACAACTTTGATGTTGGAAAGTTTTCCATTTGAAACTTCCTTGATGGAGAAAAATGGCTTGATATTTTTCCCACCATGTGTTTGACAAAATTATGGCGCATGGACCTAAACTTGCCTTGCCATGACTTGGTTTTTGACCTAGTTTTGTCAAACTTTGACTGATCATATCTCATTCAATTTTGATCCAATGGAAGAGTTCTTTATATGGATTTGAAGCTTGGAATGTCATCTTTAATTGGCTCAACTTGGGCCTGAGGTTTGGAGCTTTTATCATGGATAAAGGAAGCCTCAAAGTGTGGTACAAAATGGTCCAAACTTGCCATTTTTGGAAACCCTAAGTTTCTAAAAATGGAAACTTTGTACCTTTCTTGATTTTTCATGATTCCTCCATCATTTCTTGATCAAATCTTGTCCAATGAACATATTTAACTTGAATTTCATGAATTTGATCTTAAAAAGTCAGGAGTTGACTTTTTTCACTGCATAGTTGACTTTTTCCCCAATTTCTTGATTTTGAATCTTCTGACCAATTGAAAACCCTCTGAAACCAATTGATGGGCAGTTTTCCATCCCTATACACTTAGGAACATAAGGAATACCATGAGATCAAGTTTTGTACAAAAAATCAGAAATAAACTGATTTCAGGGCAAACCCTAGTTTTGGTACCCTCTGGTTAGGAGGAAATAGAACATCCTCCAAACCCAAATTCCTCTGAATATGATGTATATCCTATCTAACAAAGATGAGATATGACATTTGGAGGTGATAAAAACTCAAAGAGCTTGCCCATTTGAGGGTCAGATCCTAATTTTAGATTGTTTTGTGTGTGAGATGATGCACTATCCAATCTTCTTAATGAATTCCCAACTTCCAATGCCTTGTGGGATCAAAGTGAGAGGATATATGATATAAGAGACCCTTGAGGCTTGTTTTAAGACCTTTGGCTCTTGTTCTCTTGCTTTTCTTTGGCTTTCAATTGTTCACACCTTGAAGCACTAGATACCATGCCTTGCAACCAATGATATGCAATTTATGACCTACTATGGAATGCAAATGAGTAAAGCATAGACCAATTTATTGAGAAAACATGAGGGCAAATTTTGAGGTATTACAGTTGCCCCTGTTTAATCAATTGTGAATCTGAATGGATGAAAGCAACGGCTATCAGGAATTCAAGATACATAGGGATTGAATACAAAAATAACCGAGAAAAGTTGCACTGTGTGGATAAAGAGAATGGATATATGACAAACACAACAGTTGTGGGAGAAGATATATGTGACAAAGAGTCCAGAACAATTGAAATCCAAATAAGGCCTGTCGGGAACGGTTAAGGTGCGCCTGTCGGGAACGGCTAAAGTTTACAACCTATGGTTACCTATCGGGAATGGTAAACGGGCCAGTTGGGAACGGCTAAAGGTGAGCCTGTCAGGAACGGTCAATGTAAGCCTGTCGGGAACGGTCAACGTGAGCCTGTCGGGAACGGCTAAAGTTGAAAACCTATGGCTTACCTATCGGGAATGGTAAATGGGCCTGTCGGGAATGGTCAGGTTTAAAACTTAAAGGGCGCCTGTCGGGAATGGCTAAAGTTGAAAACCTATGGTTTACCTATCAGGAATGGTAAATGGGTCTGTCGGGAATGGTCAGGTTTAAAACTTAAAGGGCGCCTCTCGGGAACGGCTAAAGGAATCCTATCGAGAATGGTTCCAAGAAACTTGTGAGCTGAGAGATATGACTCTGTGGGGAGAAAAATGATGAAACCCTTTTGCGCTGCTTTGAAATGTCTGTTGGGGAATGAGCGAGGCATTCTTTCTGGCTTTGTCAATGATATAAGAAAAATAGTTTTGGGCTCTCGCACGAGGTACCAAAACTAGCTTATGCTTCACATGCATATGTTTGAATTTTTCCATGGTGTAATGCTCCATCTCGATGGAAATGCTACACGTTTTGAGGATGTTATGCATACTATATGCAAAATGCAAAGAGTCCTCAGCAAAATAAATGCTGAGGAAAGGTAAGTAACTTCGCTGGGGAATAATGAGTTTACAACAAGCTCTACTGGGGAGAACCACTTCAGAGCGTCTCGTGCTAGGGAATGTTTCTTAAGAGACCTTTACAGAAGATCCAACATCTTCCAACTCTTGGAAAAAACTGAAACTTGAGCCAAAATGCAGTAATTGGGAGGCCACCCTATTGAGGATAATTGATCTGGAACACCTCCGGCTGGGGAATTTTCATGATGCTCCATGCTTGGGATGACCAACAACTTGCTTTTGCTCCCAGATACAAGGCTGATCTGGAGAATGTCCCAAAAGGATTTTACAGAAGATTCGATATCTCCAAACTCCTGGACACTTACTGAGTCTTGGACATTAGCTGCGAGGTCACTCTGCTGGGGAGTTTGCAACCGTTATCGACACAGAAAAGCTTGTAGTTGTTGGAAGTACTGAATAGGAGAATCGACTTAATAAGATACAACGCTGCCCCGTTGCAATTGACTTGTCAATATCGAATTGTCATGCGCGACCGTCTGCCGAACGATGAATTCAATCAGTAAACGTTGTGATAAAAGGGTGACATGAGAACCCTTTCCTGAACATGATGGCTTCGGTACTACCATTTGACAATGTTGACGGGGATTATAGAGCTCTGTAAATACACTGGGGACGACCACCTCCAAGAGGAACTTCCCTGCTGAGAAACCGTCTCTGCTTGGGGGGAAACTATCATTTGCGCTTCGTAAAGGATTTTGGCTTAAAGACGTCATACCTCTTTGAACAGCTACCCATTGACTTCTCAACACCTGCAAACAAAAGAATACGCACATATGCCCCAGAATAACATGGGTTTCGGTAGTATTCACCCAAGCACACCCGTCATTTAAAGCAATTTTAAATGTTTTCCTTTTATGCATGTTATTGTACAACCCCATGTTTTCACATGCAAATGTTTATAAAAAATTCAGGACGTTTGTGTAAACAAAACAAATTATAAAAACAAAACAAACAGATAGAATTATTCTGAATAACGACCATTTTATTGATTGAAAAGCCTGAAAATAGGCATTTACATCAAGAAGCAATTCCTGGAAAGAGGTAATTGCCAACACAGAAAAGAAACTTGTCCTAATGGCAATGTGAAAATGGAACTCCATTGAGTTTCAACCCTGCTATGGTCCATATATCTTCAAGACTCTCCAATTGCTTTGCCTTCAAAGGGGGACGATTGAACTGATTCTTATGCTTCAGAGTGCTTATTGATTGAGACGAGACAATACAGATTACTCAGATCGCAGTTTCTGCTAAATCTCTCTTTTGCCTGGATCGCCCTTTACGGGTTTTCAATCCACCAAGATACCCTTTTTTGCCTAAGTTGCCCTTGCGGGTTTTCAACTTACCGGGTGTACTTTCTTTTTTATTATTTTATCCCTAATTTTTTCCCGAACCTTTTCTCTTTTTTTTCTTTTTTTTTTTGGTTCGCCGGGATGCCCCTCTTTTGCCTGGACTCTCTTTTTACTGTCCAGCGGGTTTATTTATGCGAAGTATTTTTTAACTACGTCTGAGTTCACAGGTGACAGAAAATCTTCACCGTCCATTGTTGTAAGCATCAAGGCTCCGCCCGAGAAAACCTTCTTAACAACATATAGACCTTCATAATTAGGAGTCCATTTTCCCCTGTGATCTGTATTCGGAGGAAGAATCCTTTTCAATACCAAGTCGCCCGTCTGGTAAGTCCGAGGATGCACTTTCTGGTCAAATTCCCATTTCGTTCTCCTCTGATACAGTTGTCCATGACATACTGTAGCCAATCGTCTTTCTTCAATGAGACTCAGCTCGTTGAACCTCGCTCGAACCCATTCAGCCTCTTCAAATTTAACATCCATCATGACCCTTAAAGAAGGGATCTCAACTTCCACCGGTAGTACTGATTCCATATCGTATACAAGAGAAAACGGGGTTGCCCCAGTAGATGTACGAACGGAGGTACGGTACCCATGCAAAGCGAAAGGCAACATTTCATGCCAATCCTTATATGTCACTACCATCTTTTGCACAATCTTCTTGATATTTTTGTTGGCTGCCTCGACGGCACCATTCATCTTCGGGCGATAAGGAGAAGAATTGTGATGTTCAATTTTGAAGCTCTGGCATAGCTCTTGCATCATCTTATTGTTGAGATTAGAACCATTGTCAGTAATGATCCTTTCAGGCACCCCATATCGGCAAATAATCTCCTTCTTAATGAATCGGGCTACCACCTGCCTAGTGACATTTGCAAAAGAGGCAGCGTCCACCCACTTGGTAAAGTAATCAATAGCCACCAGAATGAATCGATGTCCGTTGGAAGCTGTAGGCTCAATCTTCCCAATCATATCAATGCCCCACATAGCAAAGGGCCACGGAGAACTCATCACATTCAGAGGGTTTGGTGGCACATGCACCTTGTCAGCATAGATTTGGCATTTATGGCATTTTCGGGCGTACTTAAAGCAATCAGCCTCCATAGTTAGCCAGTAATACCCGGCTCGCAATAACTTCTTCGTCATAGCATGCCCACCGGCATGGGTACCGAAAGATCCTTCGTGCACTTCCTGCATTAACAGGTCTGCTTCGTGTCTATCCACGCATCTGAGCAAGACCATGTCAAAGTTTCGCTTGTAAAGCACATCCTTGTTCAAGAAGAAGCTTCCTGCCAACTTCCTCAGAGTCTTTTTGTCATTGTTTGATGCCCCAGCCGGATACTCTTGATTCTTCAAGAAACGCTTGATATCAAAATACCAAGGTTTATCATCAGTTGTTGTATCGGCAGCAAACACATGAGCGGGTCTGTCTAGCCTCATCACATCGATTTTGGGTATATGGTTCCACCAATTCACCTTAATCATGGAAGACAATGTTGCTAAAGTATCAGCCATTTGATTCTCATCA
The DNA here is from genome assembly GCA_022829125.1 of Lathyrus tuberosus. Lineage (NCBI taxonomy): Eukaryota > Viridiplantae > Streptophyta > Magnoliopsida > Fabales > Fabaceae > Lathyrus > Lathyrus tuberosus. The sequence goes on from JALAZF010000058.1 coordinate 12,144,543, forward strand.
CGAGGTATATAGCACAATTTTACTGTTGTAAAGAAAGTCAACAGTCTTCTCGCATAGTCTCTGTAAGGAATCAAGTTCTGCTGGTTAGTATGTCAATCTCCATTGATCTGGTTGATCACTAGAGCAGAGTCTTCAAATATCTCAAGAGTCTTGATCCTTAAATCAGTGGCTTCTTCAATATCCATGATACAAGCCTCATATTCCGCTTCATTATTGGTGACATCAAAAGTCAACCTGGCACTGAAAGGTATATGTGATCCTTTCAGAGTGATAAGGACTGCCCCAGCACCACTTCCATTCATGTTAACGGCCCCATCGAACATCAGTTTCCATTTGTCATCAGGATCCTGACCTTCGTCAACCGAAAGCTCTTCACAATCTTTAGCCTTGAGAAACATAATGTCTTCATCAGGAAAATCAAACTTCATTGGCTGATAATCATCAATAGACGACTCGGCAAGATAATCAGATAACACACTCCCTTTGATAGCTTTCTGGGAAGTGTATTGTATATCATATTCAGTCAAAACCATCTGCCACCGAGCGACCCTTCCATTAAGAGCTGGCTTCTCAAAAATGTACTTGACTAGATCCATTTTTGAAATCAGTAGGGTTGTATGAGTCAGCATGTATTGTCTCAATCGCTTAGCAGCCCATGCTAGTGCGCAACATGTCTTCTCAAGCATCGAGTACCTGGACTCGCAATCGGTGAATTTTTTGCTCAGGTAGTATATAGCATGCTCTTTCCTACCTGTCTCGTCGTGTTGACCGAGAATACAACCCATTGATCCATCACGTACCGAGAGATACATAATCAGTGGCCTCCCAAGAACTGGAGGCATCAGAATCGGAGGATTTTGCAAATATTCTTTTATTTTATCAAAGGCCTTTTGACAGTCATTGTTCCACCGGATTGATTGATCTTTTCTCAATAACTTGAATATTGGCTCACAGGTTGTGGTAAGATGAGATATAAATCTTGCAATATAATTCAGTCTTCCCAAAAATCCACGAACCTGTTTTTCTATTCTTGGCTCCGACATTTCTTGAATGGCTTTTACCTTTGCTGGATCCACCTCGATTCCTTTCTCACTGACGATGAAGCCCAGAAGCTTACCAGATCTTACCCCGAAAGTACACTTATTCGGGTTCAGCCTCAGTCTGAAATGTCTCAACCGTTTAAACAACTTTTTCAAATTTATCAAATGCTCTTCTTCCGTTTGTGATTTGGCAATCATATCATGCACATAAACTTCAATTTCTTTATGAATCATATCGTGGAAGAGCGTCACCATGGCACACTGATATGTTGCCCCAGTGTTCTTTAAACCAAACGGCATCACCTTATAACAGAATGTGCCCCAAGGGGTAATAAATGTAGTTTTCTCCATATCCTACGGCGCCATCTTGATCTGGTTATATCCAGAAAACCCATCCATGAAAGAAAACACAGAGAATTAAGTCGTATTATCTACCAACATGTCAATGTGTGGTAAAGGAAAATCATATTTTGGACTCGCCCTGTTCAAATCTCGATAATCCACGCACATTCTGACTTTGCCATCCTTCTTCGGCACAGGCACAATATTAGCGACCCATGGTGGATAACTAGTAACAGCTAGAAACCCCGCATCCAACTGCTTTTGCACCTCCTCTTTGATTTTGATGGCCATTTCAAGTTTGGTTCTCCGAAGCTTCTGCTTGACAGGAAAATAACCCTCTCTCAGCGACAATCTGTGCACAACGATGTCCGTATCCAACCCCGGCATATCTTGATAAGACCAGGCGAAAATGTCAACATACTCTCGCAACATCTCAATCATCTCTTTCTTTACATTCTCTGCCAGGCTTGCCCCTACTTTGACCTCTTTCTTTACCTCTTCAGTACCGAGATTGACAACTTCTATAGATTCCTGATGAGGCTGAATGACTCTCTCTTCCTGCTTCAATAATCTAGCCAACTCTTCAGGAAGTTCACAGTCTTCCTCATCCCCCTCTTCAGCTTGGTATATTGGATTATCAAAGTCATAATAAACCATAGCAGGGTCGTCATCAACAAGATCCAGAGAATTATTTCTGTATGAATGATAATTCATGCTTTTAGAAATTGCCTTTTTTGAAAGGAAAAGAAAAATGCACGAAAATTGTGAAGAAAACATTGCCATTTTTATTTACCTGATAAAAATAAAATAAAATGAAAGACAGGGAACACAATTTTGAATACAAAAACGTCCTTTCATTAATGATAAAATTTTGTATGAGAACAAATGGGGGGCCCTACAATGAAGTCACTATGCCTTGGGCAGAGCATATGACCTTTGCACGTTTAATGAAAGAAAACATAGAAAATTACTTATTCGGCAGAGTTACTTGGATGAGATCCTCCGAAAACCAATTGTTCAGCTTCATTCCTGGAGCACATGGGCGCACCCAATTGTCCAGGTCATGGTCACTATCTTCACCGTCTTTAATTGCTGCACAAATCTGGCTTGGATGTATGACTCCTCCACTTGAGAAAATAACTGGCCCTTGGCGCTCTTGACCCTTTATCATTGGAACTCGAGGAGGTTTATAACCAATTCCGCTCTTATCATCCTTGAAAGGTAGCTCAATCACTTGACCCCAACCTTCGGTATGACCAGACTGCACCACTTCCAAAGCCTGCTTATACAAAATCATAGAGGTTCCCACCCTTGCCTCACTAGACAGAGAATCTCTCACCATATTCATAGTTTCAAATGCCTGACAGAGAGTTTCATGGATTTCTCCGTCCATCTCCACGTATTTGAAGGATGACAGATGACTAACAAAAATATTTTCCTCTCCGCATACCGTAACAACCTGACCGTCAACTACAAATTTTATCTTCTGATGCAAGGTTGAAGATACGGCCCCAAAAGCGTGGATCCATGGACGACCCAATAGACAACTATAGGCCGGTTGGATGTCCATCACATAAAACACTGTATTAAACACCTGGGGTCCGATCTGGACAGGCAACTCTACCTCTCCAAACACTGATCTCTTTGAACCATCAAATGCTTTCACCACTAGATCACAAGGCCTAAGTACAACCCCTTCCACATCCAGCTTTGCCAATGCTTTCTTAGGCAACACATTGAGGGACGAACCAGTGTCCACCAATACATGGGATAACATAGCACCTTTACATTCCATCGATATCTGGAGAGCCTTATTGTGGTTTCTTCCTTCTGGCGTTAAGTCAAAATTTGTGAACCCTAGACCGTTACCGGCATTAACATTGGAAATCACGCTTTCAAGCTGGTTCACTGATATTTCTTGTGGTACGTACGCCATATTCAAAATTTTTAGCAAAGCATTCCGATGTGCTTCGGAACATAGCAACAATGACAATATAGAGATCTTAGAAGGAGTTTGATGTAGGTGGTCAACGATCTTATAATCGCTCTTTCTGATTATTCTCATGAATTCCTCAACATCTTTCTCTAATGACTTATCAGATTCCGCCCCTGGCACTGGTTCAGCCCCTGGCGTTGGTTCACCACTTATTACCTGCTTTCCTTTGGCCCTCGCTAATGCTTCAGTATCGTCTTTACTAAGTGTCTGAGGAGCAAAAAGCCTTCCGCTGTGGGTAAAACCGCCCAATCCTCCAACATTTCCGATACTTGAACCACTTTCTTTAGGAGTCTGCACTTCCTGCCCTTGTCCTTGACTATTAGTTCCATAATACCACGGAATCGCAACCTTGTTCTCATTTAGGACATGACCAGGAATAGTTATAGTTATAGGAGCTACTCGTTCAGGCGCAGACGTCTGTACAGGAGCAGGCACCGGAATTTCCACAGGATCAAAGTAGATTGTAATAGTAGAAACTTCATCATCATTCTTTTTCAACTGATCAAATTGTAAACATCCTTCATTCATCATGCTCTGAAGGCTATTTCTCAACTTCACATAACCATTATCAGCAATCAAACAATCTTCACAACTTTCTGAACAACCAGGAAATACAACCCCTTTCAGCAGGCGATCCTTCATAACTTTCAACGGAGTCTTGACATCATTAATGTCCCTCACCAGATTCAAACCTCTATCTTCTTCAATGGCATTCACCCCCGGTCCACCATGCGAAGGCATGGGATTTTGAATTACATTAGGCCTTGGAGCGAAATTAATAGCCTTTGAATCAACAAGGTCTTGAACCACATGTTTGAAAGCCTTGCAATTTTCCACATTGTGACCTGGCGCATTTGAGTGAAATTCACACTTTTCATTTGCATCATACCCAAAGGGTAGCTTGCCAACTGGGGGAGCCAAAGTCCTCAATTGTACCAACTTCAAACGAAGTAAATTCTGTAGCATTTGTGAGCATGTCATAGGGAAAGCATCAAAATATCGGTCATTCATTCTCTGTCTTGGGCGATACTGCCTCTGAGTTGCAGGTTGAGCCTCAATATCCGGAGTTGGAATAGTTATAGATGTTGATTGATGATATGGACCCTATCGTCCTCTACCTCTTGCCCATTGTGCATATGCAGCATTAGCGTCACCTTCACGCTTTCTATTATTGTTACCAAAAAACTTCTTTGCGGGAGCTGAACTTGTACCACTTCCGTCATGAATCTTCCCCAGCTTTAGCAAACTCTCGATTCTCTCTCCAGCAATTACTATGTCAGCAAACCCAGTGGATGGACAGGCAGCCAACCGATCGAGATATGGACCTTACAAAGTATTCATGAACATATCGCCCATTTCTCTATCTGCCAACGGAGGTTGCACCTGAATAGCAAGTTCACGCCACCTCTGGGCGTACTGCTTAAAACCTTCCTTAGGGTCCTGTGTCATGCTTTGTAACTGAGTGCGATTCAGCGCCATGTCGATGTTATACTGGTATTGCTTCAAAAAAGCCAAGCACAACTCTTTCCAGCTTCTGATGTGAGCCCTGTCCAACTTTATGTACCATTCCAGTGAAGCTCCAGACAAGCTGTCCTGGAAAAAATACATCCATAACTTCTGATCATCAGAATAAGCCGCTATCTTCCAATTATACGCCTGGAGATGAGTTTTGGGATAAGTAATGCCATTGTACTTGTCAAAAGTAGGTGGTTTAAACTTCGGGGGAATCTTGACACCTTGTACTAGTCCCATATCTTCAACACCAATTCCCAAAGGATTCTGACTTTCTATAGCTTTCACTCTTTCAGCCAGTCCCTCGTATTTCCTGTCATCATGGCAGAATCCCATATCATCATTAAGTATGGAAAACTGATCATCCTGACGATCTTCCACCATCCCATTGTTGCCAGGAACAAAACCTAAGTTAACTCCAACCGGAGGATTGACAACAGGAGGATTGACAACCAGAGGGTTGACAACAGGAGGGTTAACCCGAGGGGGATTAACGTGGTCACCAGTAGGAATCTCTGTCTCCAACCTCTGGATGGTAGCTCGCATGTCTTCTTGCCCTGCTCTTAGGTCCTGTTGCCGCTGGGCAACGCCCTGCATCAAATTCATAAATTGTTCCATGCGTACCCTTAACTCAGCCAACTCTGTCTGTACCTGATCCATGGTTCTAGCTTGGTTTCGTCTGGTTGCGTATCGATGAATGTGGGAATCAGCTATTATGCCTGAAAACCAAATAAAGGTTAGAGAGACCGGAGCAAGTACCTGCTATGCAAAAATGAAATGTTATGCAATGCAAATGCCATGCAAATGCCATGTTTATCACTTCCAGGGCATTTCAACCCTGATTCCAGTCTTAATCGCAAGAAGCGGCACAAGATACATATATTATCAAGAGAAACTGTGATGTGACATCGTGCTGTGATAAAGTACTTGTGAGTAGAGCACTGGTAAAGAGCTACTTCTGAGTAAACCTATCACTTGAATTTAACAAAAAAATAATACACATTGAAGCGTTCCATAATGAATTTAAAACAGGAAATACATCAAGATAGTGGATCCATCAACAAGCCTGATGGTAACCACAGTACATCAACAAAGCTATATTAAGAAAATGGGCAAGTAAGATCAAACATCTAACTCCAAATCTTTCAGTTTCTCACTAGAATGCTTGATTTCTTCAAAAAGGATTCTGGTGCGCTGATGACCCGGCCTCTCTATCAACTCTTTGATCAAAATGTCCCTCCTTTTCAGAGCTTCGGCCAATGAATCTGCGTGCATCAAGAGAGCTTCATCAGTACTTACTTCCTTAAACCTTTTCACCCCGGCTTGTATCTTGAGTCTTCCCATCTCCACCATGGCATCCTCAAGTTTTTTCTTGGACATTTTTAGTTCATCATTAACATTCTCCAGCTGCTCTTGGCTTTTTCCAAAGTCTTCCCGATGCTTTCTCCGTTGTTCATGTGCTCTAAGAAGCTCATCGTCTTTGGCCTTTAATTTCTCTCGCAACTCTGCATTCTCTATTTTGACCTCATCCTAGGCTTGCTGAAGCTTGGCTAGCGTGTCTTTAGTCTGGGCTAAAGCCTGCTTGGTCTTCTTATGAGCTTGAGTGGCAGCATCGGCACCCTTACTGATTTTCTGGAAATGCTGAGCTCTTTCGGCAAAATCCTTTTCTTTTGCTGCTAAGATTTTTTCGGCGTCTTGGGCTCTCCGCTCCAGCTCTTTGTTGGCATGTAAAGCATTCTGAAGACGACTGCTCAACTCGTAATTCTCTCCTTGAAGCTTTTTCACCGAGGCCTGCAACTTGTCGAATTCTTCCACAGTGGCAGTACTTCTTTCTTTCTCATCCTCAGGATACAAAAGGGGCGCCTTACCAAAAGGCAAGTGAAAGTCTTCAACTATTTTCTTCACCCACTCTTCATATGCTGGATAAGCCCGATTGTTGGGTTTGCCTAGAGCAACTTCCCCTTTCTTCAGTACGCTAACCCAGCTTTCAGAAGCTTTTTGTGTTGTTTCCCAACCATCTGATGCATGGAAATACAGGGACTCCTCTACATCTCTCTTAATGGGCGGACCCGTCAGAGCGTACCCAAATTGCAGGACGGCCAAAGAAGGATTGAAATTGATTCCCCCCTTTCTTCCTATCAGTGGAACATTAGGGAACTCACCACAGTTGTGGATAATATTCTTGCCAATTAGCCCATGATCTACCCATATGATGTCCTTGGCAACTAGTCCTATTAAGCGTTGACTCCACTCTAGAGAATCTTTAGAATCCACAAAAGCCCCTGTTTGTGGTAAGCGACTTGCAAACCACTTATAGAACAAAGGTGCACAGCAACGAACTACCCCTCCTCTTTTCTTTTTGTTTCGGTTGTACAAGGAGTAGTGAAGATCTCCTAGCAGTGTTGGTACCGGATTTTTCATCATGAATATCTGAATGGAGTCCGTATCAACGAAATCAGGCTTGTTGAGGAACAATACAATACCATATACACACAGGGCTAGCAAAGCATTAAAAACAACCCAATTCTCGCCTCTCGCTGCCTCCTGAGCCTTCTTTATCAGATACTCCAGCTTGTAACCACGAAGCTTTCCTTTGTTGGAGATATTGGCTTCTAACTCTGACTTGCTCAAATAAAGAGCACCAGCCACTTTTCCAAAGTCAAGATCACCCATAGACCCAAAGAAAGGAGGCTCCTCCTTGATAGCAATTCCTAGAATGTTGGAATACTCCTCCAAAGTAGGCACCAACAAATAATCTGGAAATACGAAACACCTCAGCGGGGGGGTCGTAGAACTGCATCAAAGTATGGAAACCCCTGTATTCGTAATCACTGACATTGTAAACAAAAGATAAAATCCACCCATATTTTTCTTCGAAGTTGTCTGCACTTCAGGGCTTGCCATTCCTTTCAGGACAATAATAGGGCCCAGAGTAGGCATGAAGAACTTGTAACTGATGATATTCTTCCTCTCTTTAGTGTTCATCCTTGTGAGAACCTGATGACTGGAATCGAGGGTAAAATATGCACCTGGAAATGAGTAAACATGTATGTTAGGATATGATAATGCAATGCAAAGGGCATGGTATCAAGGTGCCAAGTGTCTGTGTTGGACTGTGAATGGTGTCAGTGTAGCTCTGAGAACAATATAGAACCATAGATAGGGACCATCTGAATATAATTGGATGAATTATCCTTTTGTGTAATGATAACAGAAAACCGGGTATGTAGGAGGTTATGGTTACCTGCAAACCTGTAAACAACCCGCCCTTCTCACATGTGGGTGCTAAGATCCTCAGTATCCTGGGCTCTCAGGTCGAGAAATGATGATACGTTCACCATTTCTGGTTTAGCATCATCATCAATCGAGGAGGCCTCAACTGATTCACCAAAACAAAAGGTCCTCATCTTCAGGCACTGAGGTCGAGAAGCAATAGTACATTCATCCCTCGGGGTACAGTACTATCGCCAATCGAGGAGTGCCTCCACTAATTCTCTTTCAAAAAGGAAATCCTATAGCAAGTTCCCAGCATTGGGTCCTCGGATCGAGAATGTGCAATGGGTTTGCCACAGAACGTGGTCTGCCACTGTCACATCTCAGGAGGAGTGCCGCAACTGAGTCCTCGGGAATGCTCACCAGAGTCGACAGTTCCTCAGGAGAATAACTAATGGCTTGTATAACATGCAGTAGCAGAAAGCTCCTGATAGAACCTCGTCTGGTTGTGGGTCTCATGAACAACAATACGTGGTCACCACCACGCAAGCGTCACGACTATCCACTCTAATACCTATGTGTGTACTCAAGCCTGGGTAGTGGGCTTATCTCTCAGAACACACTGCCCACCAAACAGAAAACCAGCACAGCACAGTCCAGTATAGCATAATATAGCATATGAAATGAAAATGCTAAAATGTGGTAAATACAGTAAAGCAGTAATACAGTAAATAGCAATACAGTACAACAGTAAATACAGCAAAAAAGTAAACACCCAATGAAAGAAAAACAGACAAGCGCTAGGATTGACTCGCTAAGGAAACCGGAGATTCTGGGTTCGATCCTCAGCAGAGTCGCCAGCTGTCGCTCCCAGGATTTTCATCCAAGTACAAGCGCGAAAGTGGCACCGAAACAAAGTCGCCAGCAATGTGTATTTATCCTAAGAGAGGGAAAGGAAACACTGCATAAACCTGAGGGGAAGGATAGAGCATGGTCTTGCGACCAAGAGATCTGGGTTCGGGAGTCGGTTACACGCGAGGAAGGTATTAGCACCCCCACGCGTCCATCGTACCCGATGGGATCCACGCTTGCTGCTTTAATCAAAGGACGTAAGGAAAGGATTCTGGAAAAGGAACTGCTAGCTGGAGAACTGGAAAAGGAAAAGAGAGAGAAAGAGAAACAAATGTAGGGAAAATAAAAGAAGTGCTCGAATGGGCCCTACCCCACTGCCTACGTATCTCATCGGGAACATGAGAATCAGAGCGACGCAGTTCCCCTCAGCTAAGGGAAAATTGTTTGTGTTTTTTAGGGAACGACTAATGTTCTAGCTCAGGTGTTGCAGGCTCGCTGAATCGAGTGCGTTACCGTATTGCAAGAGAACAAGGAGAAGCACGTTCGCACATTGAGATTGAGTGAGATAAGAAGAGAATTCCTGAAGGAAAGACGTTATTGTTTGTTTTTGTCTTTTAAGAAAGAAGTGTTTTGATTATTGGTGTTTAGTAACACGCATTGTATTTAAGTCCTTCATGTAGGATCAAATGCCTCGCACATCGTCCCCAGACGGGACGTACGCTAAAAATTCTAAGAAAGTGAGGGAAGGCCCCTCACCATCTTATTCTCACATGAAAGGCTCAAATACAATATTCGTTATGCCTTTATTAAGTGTTTTTGCTTTTAGTTTTGAGATGAGAAAGAGAAACCCAAACGGAGCAAAGGTGAAACTAAAGGGGACTAAGACTTACCCTAATGTTATCATGCATGGATGTTCCTATGGTTAATGTGGTTTAAGAAACCTAATCCTAAAAGAAAGGAGAAGAAGATTGAATTAAACAACTCACTTCTAAAGTAGAAGATGAGTTGTAACTCGAAAGGGAGAAGAAAGAAGTTATTCAAGGAAAGCATGTCAATGCTTATCATGATCACCAGTTGAATTATTAAAAGAAATAAGAGAGGAGAAAGGAAGAAGTGTGTGTGGAAGCATATCCACACACTTACTTACCATTTGCACCTACATGAAAAGGTTAGTTCCAAAACTATTTACAAGTAGTGAAATAAGGAAAGAATACCAAATAATGATCAAACTAATTAAGAACCAATGAATAAAGATCCTAAGAGTTGAAAATCAATCAAAGTCAGAACCTATGATCTAAGGGTGTTCTCTAATGTTAAGATATTGAACACACACCAACTATGCACAAGCAAAGTCTTAAACATCAAATAAATGCACCTATGGAAGGAATAGATGAAGAATAGGTGAATATGCAAGGTGATCATGCATTAATGCTTCATAAAAGATCAAAGTCAGAACCAAATATAATTTGTCAATGTCTTAAGATGCACATGGATCATCATACAAATCATGAATAAAAAGGTACAAGTAGAAGACATAATATGAAGAAGAAGTAAGTATAAAAGAGACATGTTCAATTAGGTGCACAAAGTGACATATCAAAGATGCATAACATGTAACATGATTAAAGAATGCATATGGACAGTGGAATACCATTGATGAGATGCAAATGGGATGAGAGAAATGTCATATAAAATGCACACATGAAACATGTAGAGCATAAGAGGAGATAAGAGGTGGAAACATGTCAAAGTTCCAATTAGAATGCATAAACTCAAATCACTACAAACACGAGTCAAAGTGACCTATAATAAAACAAAGATGACCTATAATATCATACAAATGACATGCAAAATATGCACAAACAAGTCCTAATAGGATGGCATAAATGTCTACCTAAAACTAGGGTTTAGATGTTACCAAAACTTCACAAAAGGTCTCCTAATCTAGCATGCATAAACAAATAGCAAATGATTTTGTATAAATTAGGAAAATAGAACACAAATCAACTAAGTCAGAATGGAATCACATATCAAAAGTATAGCACAAAATTCAACAAGAACCATGCTCAATTAAGTTCACAAATTCACCTTGAAACACCTCAAAAGAAAGTTCAAATAAGAACATCAAAACATATGATGAAATATCTTTAAAAATCAAATGAAAATTGTATTATATGCTTCAATGTGTTATCTACCAACTGCAAAAAGAATGGATGCAAAAATATTATGTGAGATGGAAGAAAGAAAATGTGCAAGTTTGAATATCAAAGAAGAAATTCACTCAAAAGAAATTAAAAGAAAAATATGGAATTATGCTCAAAAATTCACAAAGTCAGAATTAAAAATAAAAGAAAATTAGTTAAATGCATAAAGAACACACATGAATTAATTTGGTATTTTTAGAGTTGATTTGCTATTTTTAAAATAAGAAAATGAAACAATATATGAAATAAAAATGAAAATGTGAAAGAAATGGGAAAGGGGTGCAGCGACAGTAATTTGCACGTTTTAAAATGATTGGGCCTGAAAAGGTGGTGTGCAAATAGTAATTATAAACCCAATCCACTAAAGCGTGTAAGTGTGTTCATGTGTACATGCACTCAACATAAGGATGCAATCATGGCCATTAGATCCAACAGTCAACCATCAATCCAGAAATTATGATAATCAAACGAATGAGAACGCGCATACATGTTAATCACCAAACACCCACACACATGCAAGCATTTGAAACAAACAAGAGAGAACACGTGCAAGACCACACTTTCATTAATGCGTTGGCAACATATTAAGCATTGGATTAATCTCATGATGATCAAGCATGCAAGATGAGTGGATCAGATTGGAGACATACAATTGCAAGCATGATGCACACACACACAAACACTCAGGTCACAAAACAATGCACGTGAGATGCACATGGGATTTTAATGCGCTGGCAAAGTCTAAACCGTTGGATGAAGATGATCAGACAGTCATGTTTTAATCTGGCCTAAAAACCCTAAACGCATGCTCACCGGCCGGAGAACGACCTCCGGTCGTCTTCTCCGGCCATCTCCGTCACCTGCAACTCTCACATCTCCCCGAAACACGCAAACCGCACACCAAAATGAATAGGAAGTCATGTACATTCCAAATCTAACATTGAAAATCACATAGCATGCACGTACAGAGAGATTCGAACATCAACAGTTTGCCCTAATTTTTCAACTATGCTCCTAAAGAGCCTATCAACTAGCCAGGACTCACACAGCTTCTAGTAAGCTTCAAATCAAGATGAAACAAGCTCCAATCACATGAATACGAAGCAATAAGGTTGAGTAAATTAGAACCTGAAACTGTGAATAAACTTGAGTTGTAAGAAAACCAGAGAAAACCATTTGATCCTGAGCTTAAGTTGAGCAAAATAAATGCAGCTGAGTCTTGAAATCTTGAAAACAGAGGAAGATTCGAAAATGTGATGAAGATACACTTGGAGAATTGGTGTTGATTATGCTTGTTCTTGCTCAAAAAAACCACACTGAAGATGATGATTGATGAAGATGAGTGATGGAGGTGATGAGTTCGTGTGAGATCAGAGGGAGAGAATAAAGAGATTCAGAGAGTGAGAGTGAGAGTGATTTGAGGTGAGAGTGAAAAAATGAAGTGTTGTCGTGAACTCTGTGAGTGATTTTTGAATATATACTTGAGGTTAGAAGTTAACTCCAATGGTTAAGTGAGTCAGTGAGTGAAGTTAACAGAGTTCACCCTAACTAACTGAGTTAAGTTAGTTATGGGCGAGTTGTCTTGGCTTGGCTATGCTGTGTGTGAGTTTCTTGGAGCTTATGGTGAGGTTGATGCAAGGAGAGGTGGTGATGATAATATTCTGATGTAGTAGCTTGTTGAACAAGTTTTATTCATTTCCTTTTTTATGCATGGTGAATGGTATGTAGCATAGTGTAAGAATTTTGCTTGGCCAAATGAAGTAAAGGAATGGATGATGAAGAAACATGCGTGTGACTGTGGTAAACCAACAACAACAATATAAAAAACTTCCTTTTGGACAGCATGATATCAATGAAAGCGTGGAGGTTTGGTGATGAATTTCGCTATGTATGGTGGATGATTTGGTGAGTTTTTGATATCAAATGAAAAAGGGAACATGGGAGAATAAGTTTGGTGTGGGAATTGAATTGAAATGGGCCCTCAAACACACTTGAAAATGGTCATGAACTCAAGGGAACAAAACTGATTTGTGGGCGTGGCAAACTTGGCATGGCATGGCAATGTGACCTATGGATTTTCAATGTAGAGCAACCATGTTTGAACCCTAATATCTCCTTCATAACTTGCTCAAATGAAAAATGTCAAACATGAACATTGTAGAGGGCATGGAAAGGAATAACTTTGATGTTGGAAAGTTTTCCATTTGAAGCTTCCTTGATGGAGAAAAATGGCTTGACATTTTGCCCACCATGTGTTTGAAAAAATTATGGCGCATGGTCCTAAACTTGCCTTGCCATGACTTGGTTTTTGACCTAGTTTTGTCAAACTTTGATTGATCATATCTCACTCAATTTTGATCCAATGGAAGGGTTCTTTATATGGATTTGAAGCTTGGAATGTCATCTTTAATTGGCTCAACTTGGGCCTGAGGTTTGGAGCTTTTATCATGGAGAAAGGAAGCCTCAAAGTGTGGTGCAAAATGGTCCAAACTTGCCATTTTTGGAAACCCTAAGTTTCTACAAATGGAAACTTTGTACCTTTCTTGATTTTTCATGATTCCTCCATCATTTCTTGATCAAATCTTGTCCAATGAACATATTTAACTTAAATTTCATGAATTTGATCTTAAAAAGTCAGGAGTTGACTTTTTTCACTGCATAGTTGACTTTTCCCCCAATTTCTTAATTTTGAATCTTCTGACCAATTGAAACCCCTCTGAAACCAATTGATGGGCAGTTTTCCATCCCTATACACTTAGGACATAAGGAATACCATGAGTTCAAGTTTTGTCCAAAAAATCAGAAATAAACTGATTTCAGGGCAAACCCTAGTTTTGGTACCCTCTAGTTAGGAGGAAATAGCACATCCTCCAAATCCAAATTCCTCTGAATATGATGTATATCCTATCTAAAAAAGATGAGATATGACATTTGGAGGTGATAAAAAATCAAAGAGCTTGCCCATTTGAGGGTCAGATCCCAATTTTAGACTGTTTTGTGTAGGAGATGATGCACTATCCAATCTTCTTAATGAATTCCCAACTTCCAATGCCTCGTGGGATCAAAGTGAGAGGATATATGATATAAGTGACCCTTGAGGCTTGTTTGAAGACCTTTGGCTCTTGTTCTCTTGCTTTTCTTTGGCTTTCAATTGTTCGTACCTTGAAGCACTAGATATCATGCCTTGCAACCAATGATATGCAATTTATGACCTACTATGGAATGCAAATGAGTAAAGCATAGACCAATTTATTGAGAAAACATGAGGGAAAATTTTGGGGTATTACACCAGGAGTTACTGATTCACTACTTTCAGGATAGTTTAACCGGTGCTACCTTAAAATGGTACATGGGGTTAAACTGCACCACGATCGGCACATTCAGAGATCTTGGCGCTACCTTCGTTCAGTAGTACAAATATAATCTGGACATGGCACCAGACAGAGATCAACTCAGATCGATGTCACAAAAGGACAAGGAAACCTTTAAAGAGTACGCTCAGAGATGGCATGAAATCGTCGCCCAGATTTGTCTATCTCTTGAGGAAAAAGAGATGACAAAGATCTTCTTAAAGACCTTGAGCTCATTTTACTACGACAGAATGGTCGCCAGTGCGCCCAGTGACTTCACCGAGATGGTGGGCATGTGAGTTCGTCTTGAGGAAGCGGTCCGGGAAGGACGTTTAGTAAAAGACGCTGGATCATCAAGTAGTACAAAACAATACGGTAGTGTTCTCCCTAAGAAAAAAGAGCAGGATATTGGGAATATCTCTCTCGAAAAGCAAAGGCGACGTTATCAACCAGTAGCAGCTGTAACTCCTGCTATCAACCCTGCGCCTGTTCCTACGTATCAACCTCAGGTTGCACAGAGCCAACCTAATCAACAACAACTTCAGTAAAGGACACAACAGCCTCTTTAGCAGGCTCGTCCTCCGTACAACAACAACCGTACAACACGACCACCAGGGTTTGACCCTATACCAATGTTGTACGCATAACTACTTCCATTACTACTGGTCAAGGGGCATGTCCAAACTAAGTCTCCTCTTACAGTACCGGAAAATCCGCCTTTTTGGTTCAAAGCGGATCAGACTTGTCCTTACCATCAAGGAGGACCAGGGCATAACATAGAAAACTATCTCAGTTTCAAATTCGACGTACAAAAGCTTGTTAGGAGCGGGGTCTTATCTTTCAAAGATACGAATCCAAACGTTCTCACAAACCCGCTGCCTCAACATGAGAAAACTGCAGTTAATTTGATAGAGGGAGAGTCTAACAACACCTATAAAATTCATGATATACTCTTGTTAAGGGCCAACTTGGTCAAGATGCATTGTAGACAGAGCGGATATGGCCATGTCCCACCGCATATTTATCACCAGTGTGATATCTGCTCTAAGAACAATCAGGGATGTTCTGTGGTGCAATCAGCTCTACAGGAACAGTTAGATCTCGGATGTATCCAAGAGCATCGAGTTCGTGGAGTCAACATGACCTACACAAATTCCAACATCATTCAGAACCACGACATTCGTGCAATGAATGTCAACTTGGTGGCGATGCACTCAAGGCAAAGCCAGTATCATAATCTGCCGCGGCACGATTACAATTCCTGTCTGACTTGCTCGGTAAACAAATAGGGATGCTCTTTTGTACAAGAGGCCCTCCAGCGTCAGATGGATCTTGGATGGATCCAGGACTACCATGATAGAAATCCTTATCAGATCAACATGATTCAAATTTTCGATATTCGTCTGATGAATACCAGCTTGGTAGAGTTGCATGACAGGCAGCTCTAACTCGGTTTTCTCACTTCACATAATTATCTAAGCTGTAAAGGATGTTGTGAGAGTAACCAAGGGTGCGCTCTCGTTCAAAGAACTTTGCAACACTTGTTAAACCACTGGTGGCTTCCAATCTATCTGGATGAAGACACGCAACAAATTAGTGTGCTTAATGGAAACCCTACTCGGCGAAAAAGTCAGGATGTCGGATCTATGGAAACAAACCTGGTAAGGTTACACTGCATTCAAAGCGGGCGTGGCCAGGTGCCACCACACAACTATGAACGTTGTAGAGTCTGTTTGGAAAATAACCAAGGATGCTACCTCATGCGAGTAGCTCTCCAAGGTCAGTTGGATCGCAAAGAGATTCACCTAAACCTAGCTTCGGGGTCTGTTAACTGGACACCGGACTACTTCGCTGATCAGATCAGAGACGTGGTTGTAATCTTTGACCCTGAGAGGAACAAGGATATTTATACCATCATCCCTCTACTGGACGAATCAAAGGTTCTTAGCCAGGAACTGATTGAAGTTACTTACGATAGTCAGAAAAATTAGAAGGCTCCTATAGTTATCTATCTACCAGGACCATTACCGTATGAATTAGCTAAGGCGATCCCTTACAGATACGGTGCAACGATAATTGAAAATGGAAGGGAAATTCCATTACCCTCCGTCGTGAATATTGCAAACATCAGTCGAGTAACACGGAGCAGTCGAATCTTCAACCGAGGGGTTGGAGAACCTAACAGAGAAAAAGAACTTCAGACAGGAGCTCCCAATCCACCAGTCGGTCAATCCAGTGATACCGACCTTTCGAAAAACAATGATGAGATGTTGAAGCTCATCCAAAGGAGTGAATACAACATTGTTGATCAACTGTTACAAACTCCTTCAAAGATCTCATTGCTATCACTTTTACTCATTTCTGAAGCCCACAGGGAGGCTCTACAGAAAGTCTTAGAGCAGGCCTTTGTGGAACAGGATGTGTCAATACGACAGTTTAATAGCATCATCTCTAACATCACTTCCTGCAACAACTTAGGATTCAGTGATGAGGACTTTCCAGAGGGGGGCAAAAGTCACAACATGGCGCTCAATATCATAGTTAACTGCCAGGACGATGCTTTAGCCAGCGTACTGGTAGACATAGGATCGGCCATCAACGTTATGCCGAAGTCCACTCTAATGCGACTATCATTCAAAGGATCCCCGATGAGGGGCAGTGAGGTTATCGTCAAAGCCTTTGACGGATCTCGGAAAGCAGTTATCGGCGAAGTCGACCTTCCCATAACTATTGGTCCTCACACTTTCCTAATCATTTTCCAGGTCATGGACGTCCGGGCAGCGTACAGCTGTTTATTAGGAAGACCTTGGATAAACCAGGCTGGGGCAGTCACTTTGACGCTACACCAAAAACTGAAGTTCATCAAGAACGATTAACTCATCACGGTCTGTGGAGAGCAGGCCTTGCTCGTGAGCAATTTGTCATCATCTACTTATGTAGAACCCGAGAAGGCTGTTGGGACTCAGTTCCAAGAACTTTCGGTGAGCAATGAGAATAAATCAGAGAAGGGAACCTCGATTTCCTCCTACAAAGATGCTCTCGAAGTGATCAAAAATAACAATACAAAAGGATGGGGACAGCTTGTCATTCCTACCGATAACAAAACAAAGAAGGATCTTGGTTTTTCTGCAACCTGCACCCAGACAGCTGCTAACGATGAAAGTCTTCATCCCATTCAGGACTTCTTCTACAGTGGAGGTTTCCTTCGTCCAGTGCCTCAAACAGTCCATACTATCAATGAGGGAGATTCCTCTGATATGGAAGAAGAATGGAAGTCCTATCTTAACGAGGACGGTTATATATGTCTTGGGAAGAGGTGCCTACACCATTTTGCTATTCCGCACAGAATCCGAGATTTATACCCAGGTCAGACGTCGAAATGATATATGGAGATTGTGATCCGGAAGGATGTCGTGCTCCACCAAACTCATTAGAGGAAGACACTCTGATGAAGGACAACTTTGACCACAACTATTATGGCCCAATGGATGGCCTGCCTATCTGGCAGCCATATCCAGGAGACTTGGGGCAAGAAAATCAGCTAAACAATGGAAATCTGCTGAGCATCATTGAATAGAATACCTGTGTCTCCACCATGTCATGGGATCAACACTCAGGTCGTTCAGAACCTATCCAGTATGATGATGAATTAGCAAAGCTTGTCGGACTAGAGTTCATCAACTATGCTTTTCCCGAGGTCAACATCATCGAGAAAGATGACTCCTCCAGTTCCAAAGAAGTGTGGGACACCTTGGGACAACCAAGTGGAAAATACGACTATATGGTTAAGTACACCGCTTCTGAGAGTTCTCGTATCAGGATCGAAGACATCCAGCAAACTGGATGGGGAGATTTGCCTGAGAGCACAAATACTCTGCAAAATACAACAGAGGAATCCTCCTACGACAATTCTGCCTGGGAGACAGATTCCAATGGTCCTGCTCCACCAGAAATCATCGTTATTTCTGAAGACAAATCAAGGAAGGTACCAGACTTTGTGATTCACCGAGGAGTTCACCGCCAATGGGTTGCTGTCGATGTTCCGAAGATTGTTCATAAGTCAAAGTAATTGCCATCTTTAACCTTTCACCCTGCCCAGGTGAAACAGATGTTTTTGTAGGGCTCGCTTTCTGTAAATCTTCCTCTTCGCTTTGCCCGAAGCGACAGAGTTTTGTTTTATAGGGCTGTAGTTTCAAGAATCAACTTGTTCATTAATAAAATAATGTCATTTTGTGATCTCCGCATTAATTGCTATTTTTTCTTTTCGCTTTTTTCAGAAAATGGTAATCCTAAAAAACAATTCAAGATAAACAAGCAGTTCTTTCAAAAAAAATACACTGTACACACTTGCATTTTCTCTATCTCTTCTAAAAACAATCATCACGTCATGCAGTTTGCTTGTTTTAAACCCCGTTGAAACATACGATCCGATGCCTTCTCCCGACTTTGAGTTCCCGGTATTTGGGGCTGAAGAAGAAGTTGACAACGAAATTCCAGAAGAGATCTCCCGATTACTCCGACAGGAGGAAAGGCCCATTGAACCTCACAAAGGGTCGTTGGAAACGATCAACGTGGGTTCAGAAAAAGAGAGAAAAGAAATCAGGATTGGGGCACTGCTCAGTCCAACTGCCAAAGAGAGTTTAACGAAGCTTCTCAGAGAATTTCCCGATGTGTTTGCTTGGTCCTACCATGACATGCTAGGGTTGGATACCAGCATCGTGGAACATCATTTGCCGTTGAGATCAGAATGTCCGCCAGTAAAACAAAGGTTGAGACGGACTCACCCGGACATGGCCATCAAAATCAAAGAGGAGGTACAGAAACAGATTGACGCGGGTTTCCTCGCCACGTATGAATATCCTCAATGGTTAGCCAACATCGTACCCGTTCCAAAAAAGGACGGAAAAGTCAGGATGTGTGTCGACTACAGAGATTTGAACAAGGTAAGTCCGAAGGACGACTTTCCTTTACCACACATTAACATGTTGGTAGACAGTACAGCAAAGTTCAAGGTTTTCTCCTTCATGGATGGATTCTCGGGCTATAATCAGATCAAAATGGCGCCGAAAGACATGGAGAAAACTTCGTTCATTACCCCATGGGGTACCTTTTGTTACAAGGTAATGTCGTTCGGTTTGAAAAACGCCGAGGCAACCTATCAAAGGGCTATGACTACTCTTTTTCATGACAGGATACACAAGGAAATCGAGGTATATGTCGATGACATGATTGCCAAATCTAAAATAGAAGAGGAGCATGTGACCCACCTATCAAAGCTATTCGAGCGGTTGAGAAAGTACAAACTCCGCTTGAATCCCAACAAGTGCACCTTCGGTGTCCGCTCAGGGAAACTATTAGGGTTCATCGTCAGCTAGAAAGGAATTAAGATTGATCCTGACGAGGTCAAGGCCATTCAAGAAATGCCTTCTCCGAAAACTGAAAAACAAGTCAATGGATTCTTGGGACGTTTGAACTACATCTCCAGATTCATATTCCTTATGACCGCGACCTGTGCGCCGATTTTCAAATTACTCAAAAAGAATCAGAATTGCGTTTGGACAGAAGATTGCCAAACTGCCTTCGACAGTATCAAGGAATACTTGTTGAATCTGCCGATTCTATCACCTCCAGTGGAAGGAAGACCACTGATCATCTACCTCACAGTCCTAGAGGACTCAATGGGATGTGTACTTGGCCAACAAGACGAAACCAAACAGAAAGAGTCTGCCATCTACTATTTGAGCAAGAAATTCACTGACTGTGAGACTCGGTACACTATGCTTGAGAAAACTTGTTGCGCTTTGGCTTGGGCAGCCAAACATCTTCGCCAGTACATGATTCGTCACACTACTTGGTTAATCTCATAAATGAATCCAATCAAGTATGTATTTGAAAAACCTGCTCTCACGGGAAGGATTGCCCGTTGGCAGATGTTGTTATCAGAATACGACATAGAGTACCATGCTCAAAAAGCCGTTAAGGGGAGTATTTTAGCCGATCATTTGGCTCATCAACCGATTGACGATCAAGAATCAATCGGGTTTGACTTCCCAGACGAAGATGTCATGTATTTGAAAATGAAAGATTGCGATGAACCGCTACCTAGTGAAGGGCCAGAACCAAGTTCCCAATGGGGACTAATCTTTTACGGAGCTGTCAACCATTATGGAAATGGAATTGGGGAAATCATCATAACACCTCAGGGTACCTACATTCCTTTCACCGCCAGACTTACGTTCAAGTGTACAAACAACGAGGCCGAATACAAAACCTGTATTATGGGTCTTGAGGAAGCGATTGATTTGAGGATAAAAAACTTGGACGTATATGGCGACTCAACCCTGGTTATCAATCAAATCAAAGGAGATTGGAACACATACCAATCAGGACTGATTCCTTACAAAGATTATGCAAGGAGGTTGCTACCCTTCTTCAACAGAATCGAGTTTCATCATATCCCTCGTGAAGAGAATCACATGGCTGATGCATTAGCCACCCTCTCTTCCATGATTAGTGTAGGTCAATGGAATGACCTACCTAAGATCGACATAATGCGCCTTGAACGGCCCGCTTACATCTTCACGATTGAAGCAGTCATAGATGACAAACCTTGGTATCACGATATCAAATGCTTCCTTCAGAAACAGGAGTACCCACTTGGGGCGTCCAAAAAAGATAGAAAGACCCTTAGAAGACTAGCAGGCAGCTTCTTCCTGAGCGGTGACACACTTTATAAGAGAAACTTTGACATGGTCTTGCTCCGATGCGTAGACAGACCAGAGGCAGACATGCTGATAAAAGAAATTCATGAAGGATCCTTTGGCACTCATGCCAATGGACACACAATGGTGAGAAAAATTCTAAGAGCAGGGTACTACATGTTGACCATGGAATCTGACTGCTACAAGTACATGAGGAGGTGTCACAAGTGTCAGATATAATCTGACAAAATTCATGTACCGCCTACACATCTCAAAGTTCTCTCTTCCCCATGGCCTTTTTCCATATGGGGAATCGACATGATTGGCATGATTAAGCCCAAGGCTTCAAACGGACATCGGTTCATCCTGGTAGCCATTGACTATTTCACCAAGTGGGTCGAAGCAGCGTCATACGCTAATGTAACCCGACAAGTGGTGGTCCGATTTATCAAAAACAATATCATCTGCTGTTATGGTGTTCCGAGCCAGATCATTATGGATAATGGATCTAACTTGAACAATAAGATGATGAAAGAGTTGTGCGCTGAGTTCAAGATCGAACACCATAACTCGTCTCCCTACCGACCCAAGATGAACGGGGCGGCAGAAGCGGCTAATAAGAACATCAAGAGGATTGTTCAAAAAATGGTTATAACCTATAAAGACTGGCACAAAATGCTACCCTTTGCTCTTCACGGTTATCGCACATCTATTCGCACTTCAACAGGGGCAACCCCTTTCTCTCTAGTATATGGCATGGAAGCAGTGCTCCCCATAGAAGTAGAGATCCCATCAATCCGGGTATTGATGGAAGCTAAGCTAACAGAGGCTGAATGGTGTCAAAGTCGACACGATGAGCTTAATCTGATCGAAGAGAAGCGAATCACGGCACTATGCCACGGTCATTTGTATCAACAAAGGATGAAGAAGGCGTTTAACAAAAAGGTCCGACCTCGCGTCTTCAGAAAAGGAGACCTTGTGCTCAAGAATATACAATCATTTCTCACTGATTCTCGGGGTAAATGGACTCCGAACTATGACGGACCCTATGTAGTCAAGAAAGCTTTCTCAGGCGGTGCCTTGAGACTTGCAACCATGGACAGAGAGGAATTTGCCTACCCCACAAATGTTGACGTAGTCAAGAAATACTTCGCCAAAATAAAATAAAAAATAAAAAAAAACGTCTCGGTGGATTGAAAACCTGAAAGGGCGGTCCAGGAAAAAATTAGAGACATGATCAAAAATCATCCTGGTGGATTGGAAACATCATAGTACAATTCATGAAAAAATTAGGGATACTGGCAAGTAACTACGTCTGACAAGGGCAAACCCCCCAGCAGCAGTCATGCCATCCATCAGGAAAACTCCAGTCACGGTCATCTTCGACAGAAGCTCAGGATGTCCCGAATTCAAAGTTGGTGGAAGGATAGTGGTCGTCATGTTTCAATGTAGCCCTTTTCCCTTAAATTACCATTTTCTAACTTTGTAAATACTCTATGGAATCACGCGTTTGGCTGATCTCCATCCTATCAATAAAATTTGAGCCCTTGTGCTTTTGTTTTTAATTCTCATTTGTTTTAGCTTTATAGAACGACATTTTAACATGATCAGTGATTCTTGAAATAAAACAAAAAATGAATTTACTTCTTAAAATTTTTCTGCTTCTAAAATAAAGATGGCAATTCTTTTGACTGTTGAACATCGAAAGAACGTCGTTCACTTCTCCAGAAGTAAGCGAGCTTCAAAGTGCAGAATCAAAGTGCTCCTTCTAAGCCAGTGCGCCTGAATGAAGGATCAGCTGTATCAGATGCGACTTTCCCATCTGATACCCTCGGCAGAGTTCTTACCTCCTAAGCCTGACCAATGGTGTTCCCCGCAGGGACTATTTCTCCTAAGCAAGGCAGAATTGCTACTTTTGGACCAGTGATACTTTTCATCCCCCGCGGTGGCCGAGTATTCAGTCGAGTTCATCTATCAGTCTGTATGTCGTGTCAGTTTTGTCAACATAAACATACATACATCATGCATTGTTGATTTGCATTCACATTCATATTGCATCACTATCGCTCTAGTCGGTCTTGTCCCCTAGTGATATAAGTCCTCTCAATCGAGTTGTCAGTCCTTTCCTCATCAGGAAATGTCGCGTCTGAATAATCTCTCTCCTCCAGTTTATTTCTGGATTGAAGCCGGCCCTTGACCACTTTGATAACTTGAACCTCTGAAAAACAAGAAAAACGTTCAACAAATGTCACTCTTCGCCATTGAAGATGATATCTTCGCTTTCCCGGATTAAGGAAAATCCCCAAAGAAAGCCTCTTAATCAGAGATTCAGCAATACAGCAGTTTTTCTCTGAAAAATCCGCTGACGAAAGGGTCATCAGCACCTCAAAATTGGATCACATCATATGGCATTTCTCTGGAAAGATCCCGAGAAAAGTATAATGTAATACCCCAAGCGGAAACAGTCTTTTAAGAGACTCGTTTTCCCCGATAGAGTCGACAAATGGCGTCTCCAACAGAGAAGTTTGTGCACCTCTACAACTCAGACGACTAGATTCCCCAGAAACTCTGACATCAAAATTTTTCTATCAAATGGCATCTCCCCAGGAAAATTCAGCGAGAACTTTGAGGAAAATCACTACGCATAGCGTCACTTGTCAAAAAAGTTTATTGACAAAAGAAACTGAGACCAGTTCCTTGGTAGGAAACCAGGATCGAGGGGAAGTTTACATCAGAAACTTAGACCAGTTCCTTGGTAGGAAACCAGGATCAAGGGGAAGTTTACATTAGAAACTTAGACCAGTTCCTTGGTAGAAAACCAGGATCGAGGGGAAGTTTACATTAGAAACTTAGACCAGATCCTTGGTAGGAAACCAGGATCGAGGGGAAGTTTACATCAGAAACTTAGACCAGTTCCTTGGTAGGAAACCAGGATCGAGTGGAAGTTTACATCAGAAACTTAGACCAGTTCCTTGGTAGGAAACCAGGATCGAGGGGGAGTTTATTTCAGAAACTGAGACCAGTTCCTTGGCTGAAGACCAGGATCGAGGGGAAGTTTACCTTTTCTAAGCATCATTACTTAGCAAAAGAAGATGGATATGCAAACTACCATTCATATCCACCATCAAAATTTTGGGTATTCCGATATTTAATCCTCTTGCACCCCGAATGTCTGAATACCTTCGCCATTCACACCTTTGGGTCCAAGAAGATTAAATAGGGGCATCTGTCATACCCCAAATTTTGACCACTAAGATTTCCCATCACTGTGCAAATCATCATCACAATATGGAGGAACCATCATACCTCATCAGTCTCCCCAAAGATGGGTGAGCATTCACAACTACCAAAAATTAGGGTTTCAAGCCCTATCAGAATTCTTAGACAAAGGATCAATCAAGAATTGATATGATCTTCAACTTTTCTAACCTCTCAAACATCCACAAAGGATCAAAAGGACTCCCATTTCAGGGATTAAGTACAAGGCTGCTGCCTTCTAGGCGGATCAAGCCTCAAGATCGCCGGTGCCACCAAATTAGGGTTTTGGTCGACAAGGCCTCCAGATGGAAATTTTCCTCTGGGCATGAGCCAATGATTCAAAGCATAACCTAATATGCTCCATGGAACATCATGAACCCAATCATCAAGTCAATTTTGCTTCAGGGATTGCATTCATCAAAAATCAGAAATTAGGGTTTCTTGACCTAATTCACCCCTAAGTTGACTTTTGGGACAAAACATGAGCCAAGACCTCAAGAGATGGTTTGAGGGACTCTAACATACTAAATTGATCCATTTGCAACAATGGATTAATCCAAGAAGCTTGAGCAACAAGTTTCAATTTCATCTGAACCACAGTTAGGGTTTCGCGGGAAAAGTCAACTGTAGCTTTGACTTTTTGACCAGGACATGCTCCCAAACCCTAGGACATGATTAAATACACCCTATAACACCTATGAAATCAATCCATCAAGTTTGATTTAGGTCAAGGACTTGATTTCATAGAGAATTGCACAATTTGGAATTCATCTGACAAAAAGTCAACTGTGCACAAAAGTCAACTTTGACTTTTTGAGATTTTTCACAATTATGGTTCTTTGACCCTAAAATGATGTTAATGTGTGATTTGAATCAACATTCATCAAGAAAAATCAAGAAAAGTGGGATAACTTGTAAAAGGGGTTACCATAAAAAACTTAGAAATTTTCTAAGTTATGTAATAAAGTGGCTAGGGTACCAACTTTGGAGGATCATAACTCCTAAACCACAGGGCCATTTTTTCCCATATTAAGCTGGATTTGTAGCTCTCATGGCCCTCTACAAAAGCTTCAACTACACCTTATTCCAATTCATCATGGATTTTGAGTTATGGAATGATCAAAATGGCTGAAAACATGAAATGCCACTTTTTCCAACACTTAGTGAAATTTTCACTAAGTCAGAATCTGCCTTCACTTTTTTCCAAATGTAGGGGCATTTTTCACTTGGATCCAAAAAGTATCAAAACCAACTATGATCAAACAGTTGTTGTATCATATGAGGGCTTTCCAAAATGGCCAAGAACTCCATCAAATTCCACTTGAGCCATGAGATATGACCATGCCAATATGCCTTACTGCAAACTGCCATGGCAAGGCAGATTTTGGAGTTTTGCTCGATTTGCCCAAATTTTGCAAAGGGCGGACAACCCTATCCATCTGAACACCTCAAGGGGGGACCAGGGAGGAACCAACTCTGATCCCAAGCCTCCCAAGTCTTTGGAACCAAAAATAGCATGCCAAACCTAGAAATGCCTAAAAGAGGGACAAGACTCCAATTTTGGATTGAAGCATTCAATGCATACACCAAGGTGGCATGGACTGAGCCATTTCCAACTGAATTCAGTCAAGACTTATCCAAGACCAAGGTCACCAGCAGCCTGTGCCCTAACCTCTAGTCAATGGCTAGAAGAGACTTGGATTCTCATTGCTCAACATTGGCCAAACCTATGCTGCAGTTACCATTCACTATTGCAGCTAAAACAAACTTGCTCTACTATAAATAGAGCTCAATTGTGTTCAGTTTGAGTACACCAAAGGACTACAACACTTGCTTTCCTCAAAATCTTTTCTCTAGGCAAAAATACCTTCTTTAGCAAGGTAACTCTGAGTTTTTGAGTTAGAGATAAATTCCACCCCAACTTATGATCCAAACACATCCAATATGTCATATCTAAGATGTCCAAACTCTCACAAGTGACCTGTAACACCAAAATCTCAAAGTCCCCTCCCAAAACCTCAAAATAGGGCCTTTTTGCATTTTTCAAGCCATGTCTTGATTCATTCACTTTCCAAACCAGATAAAACCTCAAACACACTCCAAATATCATCCTTGAACTATCCCAAATGGCTCCACACATCTGAAACACCATTTGAGAGAGTTGTTATTTGGTCACTTTTGCCCCTTTTGCAAGAAAGAGCTCAAACTTGCTCTTGAGGTTTCCAGATGATTCCAACCATCCTAAAAGCTTCTAAGAGATCATTTGAGGGTGTCCAAAGCATCAAATCATTTATGGAACAAGTGGCTTGGCATATTGCACAAAAGCTCCAAAAAGAGGTAAGCATCACAACTTGGATTCTTTGAATCACGCTTTCTTTTGATGTCCACTGATCATGCATCTCTTATACATGTTATATGTGTTTTGTTTGCACCAATTTATCATGTAATTCATGCTTGTACCAAGAGATGGCACAGAAAATGCAAATCATGGCCTATTTCAAAACCACTATCGGGTTTTTCAATAGGAGCATGATCTGAAAAAAAAACACCACTACCATTGGATTCCTTTTGAAATTCTAGGCTGGATAGACCTAAATTTTATCCCAATCCATGGAGAAATGAGAAAGTTATGGCTTTCACGTTTTCAAACAAAATCTTGCCTTGCCTTGCCTTGGGCCAGGCCAAAAACAAGCCAAGCCTTGTATATTTGTGGTTGTGTTTCAATTTACGGATGTATCACCACCCCAGTGGTAAGGCGCGCGCCCTATACACAAGAGGTCTGGGGTTCGAATCCCCCTCGCCCCAGATCCTCTTTTTGCTATTTTTTCACTTTTTTATTGTTTTTATTATTATTTTTAATGATTTAAAAAATTAATAACTCCCTCAATTTTAATTATTTTTGATTGGTTCTTTTTGCAAAAAATCACAAAAATGTTGAAATATTTTATTCCACAAAAAAATTAAGTTTATATTATTTATTTAATATAATTAGTATATTTGTGAATAATTTCCTTTTTAATTGTTTTTTAAACATTTAAAAGTGAATATCTACTTTGAAAATAAAAACCAAATGAGTTTTAATTCATCTTGTGATTAAAACCTCATTTTTCAAACCTTAAACAAAAATCACAAGTGGTTTATTCAAACTTATTTGTTATTTTTATCATTTTTATTTGATTTTCTTTAAATATTTACTTTTAAAAGAAAACAAATTTAGGGTTTCCTTGATTTTCACTCAAACAAAACTTTTAAACACTCATGGGCCTCTAATAGAGTGTAAGACCCAACCCCTTTTGAAAACTAAAATAATTTGGGCCTCGGTCATCGTATAAGACCCACTGTGTTTTCAAATCTCGGCGTGATCACCTTTTTTCAAACAAATAAACTCTGGGCCTACCCTCGTGTTATAAGCCCCATTCCTTTTTGTTAAAAAAAACTTTTTGGGCCTCTAGTAGAGTGTAAGACCCAACCCTTTGTAGAAAACCTTTTTTGGGCCTCAGTGTATTGTATAAGTCCCGATACCGTCAAAAAGTTAGGCGCGATCGTCGCCTTTTTAACAAAAAAACCTGGGCCTCTCCTTGAGCTCTAAGCCCCACCACTTGTACAAAAATAAATCATTGGGCCTCTAATAGAGTGTAAGACCCAATCCCCTTTTAACCAAAACAATTTTGGGCCTCAGACATTGTATAAGTCCCTCTGTGTTAAAAGGAAATCTCGGCGCGATCGCCATTTCAAAACAAAATCCTGGGCCTCTCCTTGAGCTGTAAGCCCCACCACTGGTATAAGAATAAACCTTTGGGCCTCTTGAGAGAGTGTAAGACCCATCCCTTTGTACAGAAAACCTTTTTGGGCCTCAGTCACTTGTACAAGTCCCTGTACAATTTCAAAACAACGGTGCGATCATCGTTAAACTTTGGGCCTCTCCTTGAGCTGTAAGCCCCAACAACATTTTCAAAGCACTTTCTCCTTTGATTTTGTATATAATATTGTTATCAAAGTTTTCTTTGTTGAACAACTAACCAAACAGCATGGAAGCTCCACAACCGAGTAAGTATTTACCCGCTTTCTTTATCTGCTTTCATATATATATATATATATATAACTGTATTGTGGGGCTGCTCACTGTAAGTCTTCTTTCACAAACTTTTATATACTTGTCAAATATCCACTGTGTAATACTACTATAGTTATTTAGAGTTTTCCCCGGCAACTACGTCTAGCACTAGGTAAAGCCATGTTGGTCACTCTTAAATACAAACAAAACTAGATCCCCATAGGATTACAAGACACAGTCTTCCCTCCTCTTGGGGTTAAACAATATGGAGACGTGAAAGGCAGCATTCTTCGCGAACCCTTTCTCAGACTGTCACCCTTAGAAATCGTCAAAGAAACTCTACTCCCCAGAGATGATCTTTTCTCCGTGAATGGCATCTCTTGAGTTTCTTCCAAATTCTCGAACTTTCCTGGCTTGATCTATTCTCGGTGAATGGCATGTCTTTAACTTCTCAGGGTTTGGGGACCCACAGGCTTCTTAAAAGCATCCTCACCTCCTCTTGGGCGTTGTACAAGGACCCTTCGGCTTCTTAAAAGCTCTCATGCCTTCTCTTGGGCTTAGTACAAGGACCCAGAGACCTCTACAGGTATAGGAACAAAACCTAGTCATCAATTTGCTAGAGCTGTCTTTCTGAATCAAGGGTCAGACCAGTTAATGGGTTGACCTTCATCCTTTAACATACCAGCCTTCTCTTGGGCATCATACAAAGATCATTCACTATCTGAGAATCAAATTCTCAAAACACCCGTAGACTTGGACAGTCTCAATACCCTTTCGATTTCCTATTTCCTTAAAGAACAGGAAATAACCCCGATCCTCTGATTAATCCCTAAGCACAACATTACCCATATAAGAACTGATTTTCTCTTTGTCCAACATACTGGACCTGTCACTAAATTGAAATAGTTACAATGGCCTCCTCTTGGGCTTTGTACAATGATACTCCCCAACGGAGCAAACCTTTTCACACTCTCTTGTTGAGTATAAAAGACTCTCTTGTTGAGTCAAAAACCTTTTAGCCTCCATCTCGGGCTTCGTACGAGATACAAAAGCACTCTCTTGTTGAGTATAAAAGACTCTCTTGTTGAGTCAATCCCTTTTCAGCCTCCATCTCGGGCTTCGTACGAGATACAAAAGCACTCTCTTGTTGAGTATAAAAGACTCTCTTGTTGAGTCAACCCCTTTTCAGCCTCCATCTCGGGCTTCGTACGAGATACCAAAACACTCTCTTGTTGAGTCAACTCCTTTAGCCTGTCTCTCGGGCTTTGTACGAGGCATATAACAGACCCTCTTTTTGAGTCAACCCTTTTAGCCTCCGTCTTGGGCTTCGTACAAGACACATAAAAGCACTCTCTTGGTGAGTCAATCACCTTCAGCCTCCGTCTCGGGCTTCGTACGAGACAGATAAAAGACACCCTCTTGTTGGGTCAATAGCCTCCTCTTAGGCTTTGTATAAGGAAAACCCCGGTTGAGTCAATCAACCTTTTAGCATCAATCTGTGCCTTGCTCACAGCATACAAACATCAACAACCCCTCTTTAGAGATGACAAATTCTCTCTAAAGTCAAAACCCTTCAGCTTCACATCTTGGGCTTTGAACAAGATACAAACCATATTTAGCTTCACGTCTTGGGCTTTGAACAAGACACCAAAACAACCTTTTTCCTCCCATAGAATAGGAGGAACTATGATTGCTCTGATTTCCCTGTTTCATTAAACGGGAATACGTAGGCATAAGATTGAAAAATCTTAGCGAGCACACTAATCAAAAACCCAAAATCCAGTATCTCCACCAAATCAATCGAAAAGCATCAGTCCTAAAAACCCCATGAATAGTCCTGTCATTTCATTCTTAACAAAATAAGCAGAGAGAGGCCCATCATCTAAACCGCATCTGTAAACCAACAGTCATCTGTTTAAACTTATTTTGCAAGCAGGGTTAATTGAAGACATATATTTCCCTTCCTTCATCAGCTTCAATAGGATAAAAAATGAATCGACCTATAGTACCCCAGAGCGGCAGTGCTTAAGAACCACGTCCAAAATTGCTCGCTACATTGTCGCTCTTTTTCAACAGAGTTCATCTAGGCCTCTCCTTGAGTATAAGCCCCAAATTTTCTTTAAAAATAACTTTTCTTTTGATTTAGATTCAAATTCATAGTTTTATCAAAACTTTCTTCAATTTCTTGAATAACTAACCATACAGTTGTGGTTACTATGTTGAAGCTTGCACAACCGTAAGTTCTACCACTATCCTTCTCAATATATGCTTGTTTATATATTTTATTTGTATATACTTGTATATATTTGCTTAGAGTTTTCCCCAGCAATTAGGTCAAGGTCTAGATCAAACCAGTGGTTACTCTTTCAACACAGTCAAAACTAGTTCCTCATAAGAAATTCCAGATACAGTCTTGCCTCCTCTTGGGCTTATACAATATGGAACAGAGAAAGGCATTATTCCTGATTAAACTTTTCTCAAGACTGTCACAATTTAGAAATATGTGTACAAGAAATTCATTTCCCCAAAGAGGACTAATTCCCGGTGAAACCTCTTTTGAATTTCTTCAAACCCTACAACTGTTCACTAAAGAAAGGATTATTCCCGGTGAAACCTTTCTTGAACTTTTCTCAAGTTTGAACCCACAGGCTTCTTAAAAGCATCCCTAGCCTCCTCTTAGGCTTTGTACAAGGACCCTCAGGCTTCCTAGAAGTTCTCAACCTCCTCTTGGGCTTAGTACAAGGACCCAAAGACCTCCTACAGGTATAGGACAGAACCTAGTCATCTTTTGCTAGTTCAATCCACCAGAGAGTCAGAATCCCAAAACATCAGACAAGTTTAGGGTTGATTCTCATCCCTTAAAACATCAGCCTCCTCTTGGGCATCATACAAAGATCATCCTCTAACTAAGAGTTAACCTTTTCATACCAGTAGACTTGGAAAGTCTCATCTCCTCTTGGATCTCAAAGAAACCCTCAAGTTTCCTAAGAGTACAGGAAAAATCTTGATCACCTGATCAATCTCCAACAGAGTTAAAACCTCCATAGGTTTTAAAACTCAATCTTTAAACTCTCATTTTAAATTCCCCTGCTAGGGTCAAGTTACCATCAATAAACTCTCAGAAAAATCAGAACCTCAAGGCATCTGATATTTCAACTCTTGTTCACTCCTCAGTAAGAGTTGATTCCCTAATTTGGACCTATCTCTGGATCTAATTAATCCTCAGCAGAAGTTAGCCTCCTCTTAGGCTTCATATAAGAAACTCCCTAACCAGCCTCCTCTTAGGCTTTGTATAATGATTTTCCCTTGGCAGATTTAGCCTCAATCTTGGGCTTTGTACAAGACAGACAAAATATTTTCCAACCGAGTCAATCTCTTTTAGCCTCAATCTTAGGCTTTGTACAAGACAGATAAAACCTCTCCCCAGTGGAGTCAATTCTTTTTAGCCTAAATCTTAGGCTTTGTTCAAGACAGACAAAACTTTCCCTAGAAGAGTCAATTCTTTTCAGCCTCAATCTTGGGCTTTGTACAAGATAGAAATAAAACTCCCTAAACAGAGTCAACCTTTTAGCTTCAACCTTGGGCTTTGATCAAGACACACACAAATCCCCTCGGAGGAAATCAAGAGTTCTCTCTATAGGAAGACATTTCTCTGTACATCACACATCAAAACAGACAATCAAACAAATTTAATCCCAGATAACTGATGTAAGTGGCACACTTGTTGATTCAAAAAATCCAAGTTGTGGTCCCTCTTTTATCCTAGTAAACTTCCTCTAATTGCTGTAAGTGGCAAGCCGCTGGATTATTTACATCCAAGCCAATGTCCCTCTCTTAGCATGGAAGACTCCTAAGGGAAAACGACATTGCTCTACACTGAGGAGTTAAAGTTTATTCCTTCAGGACATCTCCCTTATAAAGGAAATTATGGCATTGCTAGATTCTCATATCCCAGTTAAAGTAATTCCCCCTTTATAACCAATTACCCAATAACTGTGATGAATAGGTGAGATATCTCCCTTTAGAGATGACAAATTCTCTCTCAGTCAACCTTTTAGCTTTAATCTTTAATCTTGGGCTTTAAACAAAACACCAAATATCTTTCCTCCCATAGAAATAGGAGAAACTACAATTGCTCTAATTTCCCTGTTATCTTTACGGGAATACGTAGGCATAAGATTGCGAAATTTTAGCGAGCACACAAATAAAAAACCTTAGGTCCAGTACCTTACCAAAAACATCGAAAAAATCGAAAACAACAAAAATACTCTATCAACACTCCCAAAGGAGAAACTTTCCTAATCTTTAACAGATAAACACCAGTAAGTAGATAATAGAGAAACATGCCAAAGAATTTATGGATAACCATATATACGCGGGGTAATTGACAACTCCCCTTTGTATAATCTGACCTCGGACCCCCCAATCTCTTAGCATTTGTTAAAAACAAACATTTGCGTGCAAGGTTAGTTTTAGATAGCTTCTCTTTCCTTTCCATCTTCATAGGATAAATAAGAAATCAGAAAGTAGCACCCAATTCCAACCATTGCGGTAAAGTGGTCGCATCACCGACAAAAATCGTACGCTATAGAAAAATGGCGACTCTGCTGGGGAGTCTTTAGGATTAAAGTTCCTAAGAGGTCTAGGTTGTTTGGCATTTTCTCTCTCTCTCTCTCTCTCTCTCTCTCTATATATATATATATATATATATATATATATATATATATATATATATATATATATATATATCATTTACTGTTATACTACTTGATACCTGTGTTTAATTTTCTGTCAAAATGGGAATGTTATTAATACGCATGTGGAAAGTTTGAGAGAACATTAAGATAAGTGGTGGCATATCCCGAAAACACTTATAGGGAGTGAATCCCGACCAAGCTAACTTGGCAGTCCACCGAATCAGTCAAGGTACCCGTGCGGAAGTATCGATGATGAACGACCGATTGTCGTGAAAGTGTTGTCTTTCCCAGTGCGGTACACATGACCCTGAGGATTTAGTAGACATTAGCCATATGGCCATTTGGTAGTGCGGTGACTATCAGGAATAGTTGATATGCGATACTACACTAAAATGAGATTCATCCTAATGTATTACAGCTCGCTCGAGGGAATCAGCTTGCTGTTTATATCCCTAGGAGGGGTCAATGACTTTGGGAACCTTAGAACCCATTCTACAGGTACAAAAATTGACCAAAATAGTACAACCTTTGGGGATGGGTAGAGCCATGACTCAATGCTCGTGACGTTGAACCCTTGAACCCATGTTTTCAAATGTTTTTGTGTGCTGCATTCATGCATTCATTTAAAAAACTCTTTTCAAACAAGAAAAAAAAATCTTTTTTTCAAAAAATAACTAAAACAATAATTGAAAATATCAGAGGTTGCGTTATGGATTTCGGTAGAAGAAAGACGCACAAGTACACCTTCAAGGCTCCGAAACTAAAAGACTTAAAGAAATTAACAAGAATGATTACCAATCCCGATGCTTTCAGAGCTAAGCACGGAGAATTGTTGTCTCTGTTAAGGGTCAACATGGTTGAAGGAATCCTGTCTACAGTGATTCAGTTCTACGATCTGGTTTATCACTGCTTCACTTTCCTGGATTACCAACTGGAACCAACACTAGAAGAGTACTCCCACCTAATCGATTTACCTATCACTGACCAAGCTCTATTTTCTGGACTGGAAGAAATTACAAAGAATCAGGCCATTGCAAGAGCAATCTCTTTGGATGAGTCAAAAGTTAGGACTCACAAAATAACCAAGCGAGGAATCCAGGGTTTACCAGCTAAATTCTTGATGGAGAAGGCTCTATACTTTGCTAGTATAGGAAACATAACTACCTTTGATGACATCTTTGTGCTACTTATATATGGGTTATTCCTTTTTCCCAACATTGACAACTTCGTCGATACCAATGTTGTTAAGATATTCCTGATAGGAAACCCCGCACCAACCTTGCTCGCAGATGCTTATTGATCCAGAGTATTCGAACGGGTCCACGTAAGTTGGTCGTCAGAAGGCAAGGTGCTCGGACTGATGCTGGTCATCAGACGGGCGAGGTGTTCGGAATGTTGATGAGGAGAAAAGGGGGTGTACCTGCAAGGCACTCCGACGCTCAAGTAAGAAAGGATCAGAGAAAAGGGGCAAGTACAAAGTGTATTCTTAGGGTAAAAAAAATGATACCTGACCCTCTCAAGCGAGAGGGTTTATATAGAGCCCCCAGCGCGTGGCCAACAGTCCTATTTTTGGGGCGAAATAATCGTTTTCCCCAAAGAATAGGTAACTGCCCAAACTAGCCGTTATGTCGGGCAGGGTGCCAGAAACTAGCCGTTATGTCGGGCATAAACGCAGTTCTAGGCACCTGTCCTTGGCTGTTTGGGCAGCGAGGAAGCCGTGCGTAACGGGCATAAAAACCGGGGAGGAACATTGCGTTCTTTGCCCGGTTGGAGGGGCAGAAATGTCATTTTTGCCCCTCTGTGGATTGGGTTTAGGTAATTTGGGCCGCTCTGGAGCAGAGGCGGATTGGGCCAATTCTAGCCATTGGTCCAGTCCAGAACAGGAGCCCCCCAAGTCGTTGCTCCCAAGCATGAGAGTGATGACTTAAGGACTGCTCGTCGCTCGGGGAGCTAGCGCGGAGTAGTCGTTTGGAGACAAGGACGATTGTCTCGAGGTGCTCGTGGCTCTCTGTGTCTGTGATATTCGTGGTCGAGACTATATTGCCCGGTATTCGGGGAGATAAAGCGTCAGACAGAATGGGAAACATTGGGTGTGCCACGTGTGCATCGAGCCCTGTGTAGCAGTTAATAGGTAATTATGGCTAGTGGGCAGTCATTATTGCCTACGGGCGCGTGTGTGCACGTGCCCCTCAGTATAAAAGAGGGAAGGTTGTCCCATTTTGCACTTTTTCTCTTCTGATTTCTCTTCGCCTCTTCTGCGTTCTTGCCCGTTGCCGTCTTCAGAGCAACCGACCACCGTGCCAAGCTTCGAGCAGTCTCTTTCTTCTACTCAAATCAAGTAAGTTTTCTGATTTCCATCTTGTTTTACTTTCTTTTGTTGTTAGTGGTAGATTGCATGCGGCTAGGGTTAGCTTTAGGTGACAAAATAGGTAGATTTTTGACGAGTGTTGGTGGTGGACGGTGGTTCTGACCTTTTGCTGCTTCTAGCATCTCGCCGGAGTAGGTAGTGCATTTGGTGAGCGTGGTGGTCCACGTCGTGGTTGCGAGTCCTGACCACCGTGTCTGATTGTCTTCTGATGGAACGGTGAATTTTCCAGTAGAACGTTTCCAGATTCCAGTGGAGCTTCAAACGGAATCTGGGCACGAGTGGGGGGAGGTTCTCCGTAGGAAGATGGTATATCTCGGGTGTTAGACTATGGCTATGGATCTAGAAGGGGGGTTGAATAGATCCTTCAAGTTTTACACCCAAAATTGAATTTTAAAAAATTGTTTGAATGGAAGCTACCACTGGATTAAAAGTCTACAACGAACCTTCTACCAAAAGAATCGGATATGTACGTATATATTGCGAATGAGTATGGAAGAGAAAAATTCAGTTTTATTAATGTAATCAAACGCAATCAATAAATTATAGTGTGTTTATGTATAATCCAAACCAATGAGGTAAACAATGAAACACAAACAGTGTTTGAATTTGCTTTGAGACAAATTGTCAAACACTTGGTGTGTACAAACACACTAAGTGCAGAATTTCTATGGTTAGTAAGTTCAAGCTGCTCCTAGATACAATTCAAGGAATTGTATCACTTTAACCAAACGATTTTTCAGCTTTAGATTACAACACCTCAGAAATTTAGACAACTTGAAAACTTGGCAAATTCAAACAATGCAGAAAAATATAAAGAGTTAAAGGAGAAAGAGAACGAACACGATTTGATTAGGCAGTTCCCCAGTCGTCCTCGCTATGGGTACCTCTGCCCCCAATTCCAAACATGGAATTGAGATATATATATATATATATTATCGTTGCAATTGTGTGTTTATACAAGAGAAAACTTATGAACAATCAAATCTTCGAACGTCTTCGAATTATTGATGTAGAGCCTTCTCTTCCCTTTATTCAAGACGAATCAAGTGCTTCGAATATGGTTGATTCAATTATCGTCCCACGCTACTAAACCGAAAGAAAATACCGTTCTTCGATTACCTTCACTCGATCAATTGCAATCTACCAAAGATTCGAACCCAAACCTCTCTTCTACGATCCTCCGATTACAACTACTAAACCAATCTCTTCGGTTACCTTCGCCCGGCTGAATCCTTGTAGAACGAAGCGGATTGTGCAAAACCCCCAAAATCCCTTTGATTCTTGGAGGAGAAAACCCTAAGGTTTTATTCAAGAAACACCTACCACAAATCTCAACTCAGAAATGAAGATAACACTTCCTGAAATCTGAACCTTATCACTTCAAATCAATGAACACAACAAACAAAAATGGTTATGTGTAGTTGTTTGAATACTCAAAGAAGAAGATGAAGTTGATGAGAGAAATGGCATAAAATCTTTTACGTTTCTTGTTACAGTTAAAAAATGAACTAACATGATATATATACTATCCTAGGTAATAATGTGGAGATAACAGAATTTTAAGATGAAAATACAAGTGAAAATATTGGCAGGAATCAGCGAGCGGTCGACCTATACAGAAGGTATAGGCAACCTGTGCAAGGCAGCGCGCACAGCTACGCAAAAATGCATACCATGCGTCGACCGGAACAGGGAGTGCGTCGACGCATACCTCCCAGTTTTCTACACTATCAAACGCAGACTGCATAGATCGACCTAAGCAGGGTGATGAGTCGACTCATACCCTAGAAACATGCAAAAAATCAGGATTTTGAAATTCCTAAGGTGTTGGGACATCTCTAATGAACCTAGATCATTTCTAATCATAATCAAACATATGTGCAATACTTAACCACTATTTCAATTTGAGTTTTTCATATAAATCACTATGTTCTAATCATGAAAGTTTTGACATCATTAAAAATAAAGTACATAGAGAGAATCTTTCCTCACATAGAGTTTTTAAGCGCTTCCAATTCCTTTTCGGAATCGGAAACCTTTTTCTCCAAATAAGAAAAAATCTTTTTATTTGAAGCTAAGCGTTGAAATGCTTCCTTAGCTTCATGGTGCAATGTATCAAAAACTAAGATTGATGAGAATAAATATCCATGGTTTAAGTTTGGGGGCTGTGATACTTGTCATATTTGGCAAAGAGAGGTGAGAATCCTTAAAGCCAAGTTAGACAAGGCTCTCAAGCCTAAGATTACGTTTGCTATTGATCGATCACATTATCGTGAAACAATGAATAATCCGTATCAACAATACACGTATGTGATTCGAGATAGTGATAGCAAAGGTAAACTCCAAATAAATCGTGATTGCTTATACTGTTGTAAGCCCGGTCATACTATAGCTAAGTGCCACTTTCGAAGATTTCTTGTTCCAAACAGCATTTATCAATGGTTACCCAAGGGCAATCTTGGTGTCACTTACCATAAAGGACCCAATGAGAATTGGGTACCTACTCTCCCGTGATTATTTTTGTAGGTACAAAGTCTTGAGACCACCGAAGGAAGATGGGTTCTGGATAGTGGCTGCTCAAGACACATGACCGGAGACATGTCTCTTTTCATCGACTTTGTGGCGAAGAAAAAGGGGTTTGTCACCTACGGAGATAACAACAAGGGACAGATTCTCGGTAAAGGTAGTATAGGTAACCCCTCATCTACTACTATCTCTAATGTACTACTTGTGGAAGGCCTTAGACACAATCTTTTAAGCATTAGTCAACTATGTGACAAGAATTATAAAGTCTCTTTTTCAAAGGATTGTTGTGTAGTTGAAGATAGCGACAAAAAGAATGTGTTTAAGGGCTTGAGGGTGAACAACGTCTATAAGCTAGACTTAAACGAGGTATCATTGGATGGAGACAAGTGTTTAGTCACTATGAATGAAGATTCATGGTTGTGGCATAGACGCTTGGCTCATATCAACTTTGATTTGCTTAACAAAATTGTCTCTAAAGACCTAGTCATCGGTTTGCCCAAAATTAAATTCACAAAGGATCGTCTTTGTGATGCGTGCCAAATGGGGAAGCAAACAAGGATCTCTTTTAAATCTAAAAACATTGTTTCAACTATGAGACCCCTTGAGCTCCTCCATATGGACCTCTTTGGACCATCTAGGGTTAAAAGCCTAGGTGGTAACTATTATGGGTTTGTTATAGTCGATGATTTTTCTAGGTTTTGCTGGACAATTTTCTTAGCAAATAAGAGTGATACCTTTTCGGCCTTTGAACGGTTTGCTAAGTTATCTCAGAACAAGTTAAACACAAACATTGGGTCAATTAGAAGTGATCATGGGGGTGAGTTTGAAAATCATTTATTTGAAGCATTTTGTGATTCCAACGGAATTGATCATAATTTTTCCGCACCATGTACCCCTCAACAAAATGGGGTAGTGGAACGTAAAAATAGAGTTTTGGAAGAACTTGGAAGGACTATGATCAATGATAGTGGATTAGCAAAATACTTTTGGGCCGACGCCATAAGTACGGCTTGTTATGTTTTGAATAGGGTGCTCATCCGGCCTATTCTAAACAAGACACCGTATGAACTTTTGAAAGGGCGTAAGCCAAATATATCTCACCTTCATGTATTCGGTTGCAAATGTTTTGTGTTAAACAATGGGAAAGAGTCTCTTGGTAAATTTGATGCCAAGGCCGACGAGGGTATTTTTCTTGGATACTCTCAGTCAAGTAAAGCATATAGAATTTATAATAAGAGGTTATGCATAGTTGAAGAGTCAGTTCATGTTACTTTTGATGAGTCTCATCCGAGAAATGTCGGAGAAGGTAGTTCTTTTCATGGTGCAGGTGTACCTACTGAAGACATACTCAAGGACACTGATAAGGGAATTGATCAGCCTGAAGCAGTGCGTATTGAGGAGGAAAAGGATCACCAACCAGTGAAAAATGAAGATGATAATCATGATGATAAAGATGAACTTCCTCCAGCTTGGAAGTCTTCAAAAGACCATCCAATTGACAACATTCTCGGTGATATCTCTAAGGGAGTAACTACTCGCTCTAAACTTAGTAACTTTTGCTATTACTCTGCTTTTGTGTCACAAGTTGAACCTAAAAACTCTAAGGAGGCGTTACTCGATGAACATTGGTTTCTATCAATGCAAGATTAACTAAACCAATTCAGGAGAAATGAGGTTTGGGACCTTGTCCCCCCTCCGCGAGATCATCGAGTAATCGGCACCCGATGGGTGTTTAGGAATAAACTTGATGAAAATGGAGTAATAACGTGTAACAATGCGCGGCTGGTAGCGCAAGGCTATAACCAAGAGGAAGGAATCGACTATGAGGAAACTTATGCGCCGGTTGCCCGACTCGAGGCTATACGTCTTCTACTTGCCTATGCTTGCACAAAGAACTTTAAACTATTCCAAATGGATGTTAAAAGTGTGTTCCTTAACGGATACATAAATGAAGAGGTTTATGTAGCCCAACCTCCGGGTTTTGAATCCCACGAACATCCTGATCATGTCTATAAACTTAAACGCGCTTTGTACGGACTTAAACAAGCCCCTAAGGCTTGGTATGAACGTCTAAGCAAATTTCTACTTGATCAAGGGTATTCAAGAGGGAAGGTTGACACAACTCTCTTCATTAAACGTCAAGGAAAACACTTAATTTTGGTACAAATTTATGTTGACGATATTATATTTGGGTCTACTAACATGACTTTGGTCAAGGAGTTTTCTAGTTTGATGCAGGGGGAGTTTGAAATGAGCATGATGGGAGAACTCAACTATTTCCTCGGATTGCAAATCAAACAACTTGAAGAGGGCACATTCGTGAGTCAAACGAAACATTATCTTGAGTTACTAAAACTTTTTGATATGCTGAACTGCAAAGTAATAGATACTCCTATGCCTACGAGTGTTAATCTTGATCGTGACGAAAAGGGTAAGGATGTTGAGGTAAAGAGGTATCGAGGTATGATAGGGTCTCTTCTTTATCTTACCGCATCACATCCCGATATAATGTTTAGTGTATGCATGTGTGCGAGGTATCAAGCACATCCCAAGGAATCCCACCTAAAAGCTGTTAAACGCGTACTTAGGTATCTCTCTGGTACTCCAAAGTATGGTCTGTGGTATTCCAAAGGTGGTGCTTGTTCCTTAGTTGGTTATTCCGATTCCGACTTTGCCGGGTGCAAGTTAGATAGGAAAAGTACTAGTGGCACGTGTCATCTTTTTGCAAATTCCTTGGTGAGTTGGCATAGCAAGAAACAGGTTTCCGTTGCTTTGTCAACAGCCGAGGCGGAATACGTTGCCGCCGGTAGTTGTTATGCTCAAGTCCTATGGCTTAAACAACAATTGCTTGATTTTAATTTAAAACTTGAGCGTATTCCAATTTTGTGCGATAACACTAGTGCAATAAATCTAACTAAGAACCCTGTATTACATTCACGTACCAAGCATATCGAAATACGTCATCACTTCCTTAGGGATCATGTTGAGAAAGGTGATGTGATTTTTGAGCATGTTGATTCAAAAAATCAACTTGCTGACATTTTCACAAAACCTTTAGCCACTGAGCCTTTCTTTCATATCCGTAGGGAACTTGGCATTCTCGACATTTTGGATCGTGCTTAATTTCTCTATAAGATGATGTATCCTTACTTTATCTATATGCAAATTTATACTTTTGTCACTAACAATTCCAAAAGCTATTACCATATATGTAAGGTCTTGCATCATCAAAAACGATCAAGGTAATATCGTTCTCTTTCATTAGAAATTAAATGTACCATGATTGAGTAATATTGTTGTTGTTTATTGCCCATAATATGTTCACTTTCTTCATTTGTATGTTTGGTGTGCATGTTAGCTTTCTATTTAGCCAACACTACAACTTAAATGTCACAAAAAATTTATGATTTTTCAACAAGTTCATGTCTTGCGTCGACTCATATAGGCTATAGGTCGACTCATAGTTGGTGCATTAATTAACTAGCAAGCGCAGGTCTGAACAGGTCGACTAAGTAGGTCAACGCATAGCTTCAACTTTCAAAATTATACATTTTTCTTCAGTATGCGTCGACGCGTAAAGGTCTTAGGTCGACCGTTCGCTCGATTTCTGCTATAAATGTTTTTGTTCTTGAGTTACTGATAAAACATTTTAGGTTTTCTTTGCATCATTACCTCATTGCATCATCTCCTCCTCTTCCCTAATCTTATCTCCACCAAAACCCTAACTTCATCAATCTCACCCACAAACCTTGGGCTCCACAACTATTTTGGGAAGTTCTTCACTATTCATCCTCTTTCAACATCAATCATCAATGGCTACACGGAGAGTCACCCGTAAAAGAGCCTCAAGAGAAACCCCTGCTCAAGCCGGTCCATCTCAACCTCCACAAGATTCGTCGGTAACTCTACCCTCTCTACTTTCTCCTGAAAATCTTGACTTGTTTAAGAGTATGAAGAAAAGAACTGTGATCAAACAATATGTGTATTATCGTCTTATGGTTCAACGCATGCACTTGGACGAAATCATAGAGTTATTGGATTTTCAGAATCTAAATGATTTTTTGGAATGTGATGTCAAATATAATAAGGATCTGGTAAGGCTTTTCTATACGGGTCTCGTTGGAAAATTTGATGATTTTATGTTCAACTGCAAACTAGGAAATAAGGTTCTTACTGTCCAAAACACCACGTGGCGAGATTTATTCAATTTGTCTGTGACTAATGAGGCGCCTATCCAGCACATAACTGATACTAAGCATGTAAATGGTTATGAGTATAAGAAGGCTTTAAATTCTATGCTCAGAAGACCATACTCTGATGAAGTTGTGGCGAGTAATCTCTTCCCTAGGGCAGTAACAACGGGAAAACTGGCTCCTATCCCTAGAATTTTGCAGTGGATCATTGCTCATATTCTTAGACCCAAGCTAGGCGGTTATTCTAGGGTGGATCAACCTGAGATTCAGTTAATCTACATTTTGATGAATAAGGTAAAAATCAGTTGGCCTTATTACTTTGTAAGTAGTATGTATGCTCTTCGTGAATCCGGTAGAGGGACTGCACTTGGATATGCATCCGTTATTCAAATTTTTTTCAATAATACTACAATAGTTGTTCCTGGTATTCCTTATAAGTCCATTACTATAAATCAAGAGTTCTGCCAGAAAACTATGACTATGATGGGCCATATGTGGGATGCTGTAGAGAAAAAGTATAAGTATATTGTGAAAGCCAACACGGCTGTTCTGGAAGATTCTAGTGAAGAAGATGACGAAGACGAAGAAGAAGAAAGGGAAAATGAACAGAATGATGCTAACGAGAATCAAAATGACAACGCTCAATGGCACCAATGGATACGGGGGCTGATGATAATGCTGCATGGATGTATCAAGGAACTGAAGAAAATCAAGGATGGAATTCATGGCAATCTCCAATGGAAACTGAAATTGACTAAGGATGGGGTCAATGGAAATATAATTGTTGGACCAATCTTGGTTCCAACTATAGGCCATCAACTCACGAGCTAAACAACCAAGAGTCATATTACACTCCTCCTTCACCTCCGCGTCCTCAACAAAACAATAAAGACATTCTTGAACTTATGAGGACGATGCAACTTGATCAACAGCGGTTTGCCACATCTCAAGAGGAACGGCTCAAGTCTTTGCAAGAAGAAATTCAAACTCATGCCAACAACTTTGAATCTTTTGCCACTAATGTGATGGGAAGATTCAACACAATGGCCAAAACTT
Organism: Lathyrus tuberosus; assembly: GCA_022829125.1. Taxonomy (NCBI): domain Eukaryota; kingdom Viridiplantae; phylum Streptophyta; class Magnoliopsida; order Fabales; family Fabaceae; genus Lathyrus; species Lathyrus tuberosus. Next base: position 12,187,905 of record JALAZF010000058.1, read on the forward strand.
CTGCTAATCAGCACCGTGCTCTTACAAACAGCTTCAACATTCTGAATCGTACAGTGTTGGAGATGACCGAGCAGTTGGATGTGCAACCTCCACCACCTCATCATACTCAACCATTTCGCGGAAGAGGCCATTCATTTAGGGGGAGGAGGACATGAGGAACCACATTGCATCTTGCATCATGTCATTTTGTGCTTCACTTGCTATCTCATGTTTTGTTTATGATTCTACTTGACATTAGACTGTTATGTTTTTTAGTTCTCTTGACAATGTTTCAATTTCAACTTTGTGGTTGTTATGTTGTATGTTTTGGATATCCGTTAACTTGTCTTAATTTCATTTTCACCATGATTCGTTAACATCCATTATGTGTGAATGTTTGTTAATGCTTATCGTTGTAATTTGTTAGAAGATGCACTTTCCGTTGATATTTTCTATTCATGCTATTTTCTCTCTCTTTCTTTTTGATGTTGTCAAGGGGGAGAGGACATTGGAAAGAATAATAGGTATTGAGATAATCAAACATTAGTGGATACATAAAGTCAGGGGGAGGATACCATCTCACATCGAGTGTTTTGCCATCATCAAAAATAAAGTACATAGAGAGAATCTTCCCTCACATCGGGCATCTCCTCGCGGGGAGGTTTTACGTTTGATGTTAGGGCTTAGGCCGGGGACGTTGTCCTTAGCCTTTTGCGCGCCCTTTCACTTGACTTGGCAGTGGAAGGGTGGATTTGATTTCCTGTCGAATTCACTGTCTTTCTCTGCTTTTTCAGGTGATCGTAATGGTGACAGGGCCAGAGAGAGAGAGGTTATTTTAGACACGCACGAGGAGGAAACCGGCTCCGAGGAGAATAGCAGTTCGATGGCTTCGAGTTCGGCGTCTTCGAGCTCGGCGGCATCGAGCTCCTCGAGCAGAGTCGAGGAGGAAGAAGAATTAGATGTTATGGAGGAAGATGTTGAAGGGTTCTGTCCGGAGGAGTGGGAGGTGGCCGAGCCTTCCGATCATATATCTATGTTCGCAAGGTCTGTGGCGGACGCCTTTACAGAGGTGGGCCCAGAGGGGGACTGGAAAGTGCATTTTCCCACCTTGGACGAGCGGGTCTGCTCGAATTTTGGGGACCGCTTCACGATGTACGAGTACGCTTTCAAGGAGTTGGGGCTGAGGTTGCCTTTCACTAATTTCCAGCGGTCGGTATTCGAGCATCTGAAGCTGGCGCCCACTCAACTCCACCCCAATTCACTGGCCTTTATCTGGGCTTTTAAGTTAGTGTGCGAGCATCTCAATCTGGGCACTACTCTCCCTCTGATTTTTGCGGTTTTCCATCTTCAACGGCAGCTGGCGGGGGAAAAGTACGGATGGGTTTCCTTGAAGCAGTCCAAAAAGTTATTCAAGCCGTTCTCGGAGTCAATCCGAACGTTCAAGGGACGGTATTTCATCGTCGAGCCAGTGTCTGAGGCAGCCCAGGACAACACGTATGTCTGGGAGATAGAGGTTGATGAGGACGGAGAGGAGATACTCAACGAGGAGGGGAAGTATATCGGGGAGAGGGTGTACAAGTTCCCGATCCGCTGGGCACCTGACCATTTCTCCCAGAAGCCCGGCGCTTATGTTTTTGAGCCGAGCGTGCTACGCGGGCAGGACGCCGTGTCTTACGAGAAGCTGGTGAACTGGGTCAACTCCTTTAGTCTGGCCAGCTGCTGGACGAGCAAAGGCAACCCTATCTTCGAGGAGGATGGGAGCCAGAGGGTTGAGCGCAGATTCATCAACGTTAAGGCACTGCTGGAGTGCAAGACTCCCGCGGATGCCGAGAAGCTGCTTGGTAGTCTTAGTTGTTTAGACTTTGTTTGTGTTATTTCTTTTCCTCGTAACTAACATGCTTGTTTTTATTTGTGCAGGTGAGATGCCTCAAGCTCGCGATCGCGTGGTGAGGAACGCCATGGCGAGGAATAAAGCTGGAGCGGCTCCCCCTAAGACCCGGACTGCTGCTGGTACTCGTGCTCCTCCTCTTGTTCAAACGGCCCTGGGGACCTCTTCTACTCCCTCTCCTGGTCCACGGGATTCTCCACTGCCTTTGACTGGGCGGGCGAAGCGGCCACGGACGTTAGATGTTGTGGATCTGACTCGGGCGCCTGAGAAGGGGAAGTTTGAGCTCCCCCCATGCATTCTTGACAGGAGATTTTTTTAGGGCAACACCCTGGTCGTTCCTCGGGCAGAATCTTTTAGCTTGGAGAGCATGGACCGGCCGAGCAAGAGGGCGCTGGTAGCCCAAGATGCTCATGCCCTTGTGAGGATGCTGGAGATGGCGGCCGTTTATGCGGAAGGGGACACTGCGCTTGAGGCCGAACTTACTGCTGCCCGGGCTTCCGAGACGGCCTTGAAGGAGGAAGTCAAGAGTGTTCGCGAGGCTAGGAAGAAGGCTGAAGAGGAGACGACCAAGTTGAAAGAGGAGGTCACCAAGCTGACGGCGGAGAAAAGGGCTGCTGAGGAGCTGAACAAAGAGTTGATAGCGGCCAGTGCCCCGGGTGCTGATGAACCGGACGAGATAAAAGCGTTGAAGACTTGGGCTGAGCTGGTCGCCAGCATTCTGTAGGCCGAGGATGATGGTATCACCATGGCAGTGGAGTCCTTCGACAGTGTCGTGGCCCAGTTGTGGGTGGTGAACCCTGGGCTTGAGATTTCGACCGAGGGCATCCACTATCTTGCTCGTGTGGAGGATGGTCGCATCGTCTTGCCCGCAGACCTTGTTCTTGATACCCCCGAGGTTCAGCCCGAGGAGGAGCAGAGACCTGAGCCGGCGTCAACTAAGCATGCAGATGAATGAGGAGTTTTGTTATTTTGATGTTGTTGTATCTTGTCCGGCCTGCGCGCCGTTGAGTTATTTGTAACTTTATTTGATTTTGGGGGGGCGTGGCCCCCCTTCTTATGTAATTCGCACAATCTTTGGTCCTTGTGGCCTTTTTCACTTTATGCCCGATTTATGTTATTTATACAATTTCTGTTTTTATTGTTGTACTTTACATTAGTTGTGCATGTGTGACTGCCCGTTGGAGGGTGTGTCTGTTAACAGAGTTTTCTTTTGAAAGATAGTTCGTTGTGTGTGAAATCACCAGTGCGGAGAACTGGTCGAATAGCCGGGGAAGGTCCTGGCGAGGTTGCGGATCTCAGGTCGTGATTGAGGCCTGAGGTCGCGGCGTGAACGTCCCATCGTGAGCTGGGGTTCTGCCAATCATGGTACTTGAGCGAAGACGATGCTCGGTTGAGGATCGCCGACGAGCAGAGCTCCGGCTCATTTACTTGAGCGGGATTCTACTTTGTGCGTATGCGTTGTTTGTACCTGGACGAGCATGATGACCGTTAGGTGGTCCTTTGATGCGAGGAAGCCTATAGTTACTTTAGCTGTAGTATTGCTTAAGTTTTTCAGCATTCCACGGTCAGGGGATTGCATCCCCGTTGAGGTTTTCGAGGAAGTATGCACCATTCCCCATTCTGGCACGAACTCTGTATGGCCCTTCCCAGTTGGCTGCTAGTTTGCCTTCGCGAGAGTCCTTGTGGTTTCTTCGTAGGACAAGGCTGCCCACATCGAACTCTCATCGTAAGACTTTGGCGTTGTGCCTGATTGCTATTTTTTGCTTAAGAGATGCTTCGCGGAGGGCTGCTCCTGTTCGGATTTCCTCGACAAGGTCGAGCTCCTCTCTTATTGCTTCGTCATTCATTTCCTCGTCCAGAGGTGATTTGGTCCTCCTGGACGGTACGTGAATTTCGATGGGTAAAACAGCCTCCGTGCCATATGCTAAGCGGAAAGGTGTTTCCCCAGTGGTGGACTGAGGAGTGGTGCGGTACGCCCACAAGACGCTGTGGAGCTCCTCGACCCAGGCTTTCTTTGTTTCATCCAGTCTTCGCTTGAGGCCACGCAAAATGACATGATTGGCCGCTTCTGCCTGCCCGTTGGTCTGGGGATGTTCTACAGAAGCGAAATGTTGCTTTGTTCCGAGATGGGCGACAAAGTCTTGGAACTTCTTGTCCGTGAATTGCGTTCCATTGTCCGTGACAATTGCTTGGGGAATCCCAAAACGGGCAAGGATATTCCGCTTGTAAAAGCGCAGAATGTTAAGTGCTGTTATCTTTGCTAAGGCTTCTGCTTCTATCCATTTTATGAAATAGTCTACGCCCACTATTAGGTATTTGTTTTGGCTGGACCCCGTCACGAAGGGTCCTAGGATGTCTAGGCCCCACCAGGCGAATGGCCACGGGGAGGTCATGCTTTTTAGCTCGTTAGGTGGGGCTGGGTGCATATCCCCGTGCCATTGGCATTTGTCGCATCTCTTCACATGCTCCTTGGCATCGTGCTGCACTGTTGGCCAAGAATACCCTGCCCAGAGGGCCTTGCGGACAAGGGACCTTCCTCCTAGGTGTTGGACGTTAATGCCTTCGTGGATTTCTCGTAATACGTGGGGGACAACTTCCTCCTCTATGCATTTGAGTAGTGGTATGGAGAAGCCTCGTCGATAGAGTTTGTTTTCGAGGATGACGTACGAGCAAGCTCTTCGTCTGATGGTCCTGGCTTCCTTGGGGTCATCAGGAAGTTCGTCCCTGGTGAGGTAGTTGTACACGGGTGTCATCCAGCAGTCGCTGTCTCCAATTGCGTGCACGTGTAAGGTTGGGAATCCCTTATCGATGTTGGACCGGGGAAGTATTTCTTGGATGACTGACCTGTTTCCGCCTTTCCTCTTAGTGCTTGCTAGTTTTTACAAGACGTCTGCTCGCACATTATGTCCGCGTGGAACATGTCTTACTTCTACTGCTCTGAACTTCGACATTTTTCCCTTGACTAGGGTTAGGTATTCGGAGAGACTGTCATTTTTGGTCTGATATTCTCCTGATACATGGTGGGCTATGAGCTGAGAGTCCGTGCAGATGATGATCTCTTCAGCCCCTAGGTCTGCGGCTAGGCGCAAACCGGCGGGGAAGGCTTCATACTCGGCCTGGTTGTTCGACGTGGGAAAGGACAATGTGAGAGAATCCTTGACTATGGTTCCTTCGGCGTTCTCCAGAAATACTCCTGCCCCGCTGTCGGTCGAGCTGGATGCTCCGTTCACATAGATGGTCCATCTGTTCGCTATGTTGGACGAGGAGTCTGAGAAGGTTACTTCCGCTACGAAATCGGCCAGGGCTTGTGCTTTTAGAGATTTTCTGTTTTCATACTGGACGTCGAATTCGGACAGTTCCAGTGACCATTTGAGCATTCGCCCGGCCATGTCTGGTCGTCCCAGTAATTGCTTGATGGGTTGATCCGTCCTTACCACGATCGTGTAGGCCAAGAAATAGTGTCTCATTCGTCTGGCAGCATTGACGAGGGCCAATGCTACCTTCTCTATCTGCTGATATCGCAACTCCGCGTCCTGCAAGGCTTTGCTCGTGAAGTATACTGGCCTTTGCCCGCCAGGATTCTCGCGAATGAGAACGGCGCTAACGGCCTCGGCAGTGACGGTGAGGTATAGGAACAAGACTTCCCCGGTGTTTGGCCGTGATAATACAGGTGATTTCGACAGAGCTTGCTTCAAGTGAAGGAGGGATGCTTCGCATTCCTCGGTCCATTCAAACGCTGCTTCTTTTCGCAAGAGCTTGAAGAAAGGAAGGGCGTGTTGGGCGGATTTTGCGACGAAGCGGGACAACGAAGTAAGTACCCCATTGAGGGAATGGATGTTCTTCTTAGACGTGGGCATTGGGAACTCAGAGAATGCCCGATATTTGTCGGGGTTAGCCTCTATTCCTCGTTCCGTTAGGTAGAAGCCAAGGAATTTACCTGCTCGTACACCGAACATGCACTTCTCTGGGTTAAAACGCATTTGATACTTCCTTGCTTGCTCGAAAATTTTGCGAAGATGGGCGACATGATCTAGTTCCTCATGGGACTTGACGATCATATCGTCCATGTATACTTTGAGCATGTCGCCTATTTGTCCTTGGAAGACTTTGTTCATCATTCTTGGTATGTGGCGTCGGCGTTCTTCAGCCCGAAGGGCATTACGTTGTAGTAATAGTTGCCCGATTCGGTCATGAAGGCCGTGTAAGTTTTATCGCTCGCAGCCATTGGGATTTGGTTGTAGCCCGAGTAGGCGTCGAGGAACGATAAAAGCTTAAAACCTGTTGAGTTATCTACGAGCTTATCTATGTTAGGGAGGGGGTAGGCGTCCTTCGGACAAGCCTTATTAACATCGGTATAATCAACACACATCCTCCATTTGCCATTATTTTTTCTTACAAGTACAACATTTGAGAGTCATGTAGTGTATTTGGCCTCAGAAATAAACCTAGCTTCTAGAAGGTCTTTGACAGCTTTCTCTGCGGCTTCCATCTTTTTCGGGGACTGTTTCCTTCTGTGCAGGGCAACGGCTTTGACGGCCGGATCAATTGTAAGCTGGTGACAAGCGACGGATGGGTCCAATCCTAGCATTTCAGCGGCGCTCCATGCGAACAAGTCTGCGTTCTCCCGGAGGCACGCTTTTAGTTGTCTCCTGGCCAGGTCGGGGAGGTCTGCTCCGATCTTTACTCCCCGTTGGGGGTCTTCTCCGAACGGAACGATCTCGAAGTTGCCATCTGGGACAGGGCATAGGAGGTGGCCGCCGTTGTCGGACTGACTGCCCGAAGTCGTTGGGTCCCTGGCGTGATCTTCCTTGCTGAAACGGTTGTCCAAGTCGATAGATTCGACCTGGGGGAGCGGTTTTGGCTGCTCGGAGCTGCTGGGCAGAGGAGGACGACCAGAAGTCCTCGGTCTCGCTGAGATGGTGCTTAGACCTTTTGATGCTGCTTCAAAGCACCGACGGGCAGCTTCGATATCGCCGTGGAGGGTGGCGACCATCCCTTCAGAAGTGTAGTACTTCATCTTGAGATGTACGGTGGAAGGTACTGCAATCAACTCTGCCAGGGTTGGCCTTCCAAAAATGCACTGGTATAGTGACGGGCATTCAATTACCAGAAACTGTGCTTTAATTGCTCGGGTTGTCTTTCTTGAACCGAAGGTTACGACGAGCTCTACGTAACCCCGGGGCCTCGTCACTGCTCCGTTGAATCCCTGCAGGTCGGATCCAACGTATGGAGTAAGGTGAGAGTCGTTCAGCTGCAGCGTTTCGAACAGGTGGTTGTACATTATGTCAACTGAACTGCCCTGGTCCACGAGTATTCTACGAATGTCGAAGTTTGCCATCCTTGCCCAGATAAGCAGCGGGATGCTCGAGTTTGGTGCCCCGCCGAGGAGCTCCTCCTTGTAGAAGGAAATAGGAGCGGATCCTTTGTGAGTGGTGTACAGCGTGGTAACTTCATTGGAGCTTTTGCTGATCAGTTGATCGAATATCCTCTTGACTGAACCGACCGTGATTTTGTTGAATCCACCACCGGAAATGACCATGGCCGACGAGAAGGCCTCCCACGGGCTGCGAGCAACGAGGTATGTGGAGACGGGCAGACCCTCAGGGATGCGGAAGTCCTCCGGCCGAGTTATGGACATAGCGACCAGTACGTTGGTGTCATCGGAGGGCGGAGTCTCTTTTGCAACCTTTTTGCTCTCCTGGGTTTCTTATCGGGGAGCATCTTTCTTTTTCGCGAACTGCTTCAGGTGGCCGTCGCGAATAAGGATCTCTATGGCATCCCTGAGGTGGATGCATTCTTCCGTCGTATGGCCGTGACTCTTGTGGAAGTGGCAATACTTGGATTTGTCTACCCCCGGTCTGGCCGGCAGCTGTTTGGGGAAACGGACTCCCGCCTGCTTGAATTCCTAGTTGGCACATTCGGACAAGATTTTCTCCCTCGAGGTAGTGAGGGGGGTATAGTCATGGAACCGCCCAAAAGGTCCCTTCTGTTCGCGTGCATCGCGAAGCCGATCGTCGCGTCTTTTATCTCCTCGACGGGACGTCGAGGGTTCTTCAGCTCTGGATGACCGGGCACCTTCTTGGTTCCGAGAGGCCTGGACAGAATGGGCAGCCACCTTCTCCTCGTACTGTATATGCGACTGGGCTTGGAGGAGAAGGGCGTTAAGGTTCCTCGGTGGATCGAGGCCGATGGCTTTCGCGAAGTCTGAGCCAGGACGTAATCCCTGCTCGAGCAGGAATTTCTTCATCTCGTCGGTCGTTGGCACTTGGACGGCCTCCTTGTTGAACCGCTCAATGTAGGCCCGAAGAGGCTCATCTCTTCCCTGTACGACAGCTCCGAGGGACGCCTCGGTCTTTGGATGGCGTCGCGATGCAGTAAAGTGACGGGAGAAAATCTTCCCCAGCTACCTCCAGGATGTAATGGATTCTTCTGGAAGCTGCTTGTACCATGTCATTGCTCCCTTCCGGAGCGTGGTCGGGAACAGGCGGTATTTGATGGCTCCTCGTACCCCTCTGTAGTCCAAAAGAGCATCTATGTTTTCTATGTGCTCGTCTGGGTCAGTGGTTCCATCGTAAGTCCCTAGAGACGGAGGCTTCTCTAGTCCTTTAGGAAGACGGGTGGCCAGGATCCTGCGGGACAATGGGCCGCGAGGCTCGTCGTCGCTGTCTGAACTTGGAGTTGATGGTGACCGTTGTCTGCGCTCGCGGCGGCGGTTTCTGCGAGGTGAGGGTGAACGTGGCCGGTCACGAGGTCTGACCGGTGGAGAATGCCTATCCTGCCTCGTTCTCTTGTGTCTTGGTGGTGATCGATCCCGCGGGGAGATCTGGTCGCGCTTGCGAACGTGTTGTGATTCAGGCTCATGCCTCGATCTGTGGTCTTCCCCGCGCCTAGGTGGCGGGCTTCTTGATTTTCGGTGCTTATTCTTGGGAGGAGAGGATATTGGAAGAGATGCTTCCTCGAGAGCTCCTATTCTTTCTCCTTGCTGCAAGATGAGGAGGTTTGTGCGGTTGACAGCTTCCAAAAGAGCTGCAACGGCCAGGTCGGCGCTGGGAGGGCCAGGAATCGTTCGTTCACCCGACGGTGGCTGCTTGTCTCCTTGCCCGGCGGGAGGAGGAGTTGGAGATGCAGTGTCTCGGAGGAAACGGGGATCTGAAAGTAACAGAGATCTGCCGTCGACGTCCATCTTGTTGACGGGAACGAGAACTGTAATGTCAGCACTTTTTGCGGAGTTCTGAGCGCCCATATGTGGGCGGATCAAAGAAAGTATGTTTTGATCTTTTAGTTTCTGAGGAGGAAAGAAAGAAGGGGAGAACAAGGAGTTCCCACAGACGGCGCCACTAATCCGGAGTATTCGAACGGGTCCACGTAAGCTGGTCGTCAAAAGGCAAGGTGCTCAGACGGATGCTGGTCGTCAGACGGGCGAGGTGTTCGGAATGTTGATGAGGAGAAAAGTGGGTGTACCTGCAAGGCACTCCGACGCTCAAGCAAGAAAGGGTCAGAGAAAAGGGGCAAGTACAAAGTGTATTCTTAGGGTAAAAAAATGAGACCTGACCCTCTAAAGCGAGAAGGTTTATATAGAGCCCCCAGTGCATGGCCAACAGTCCTATTTTCGGGGCGAAATAACCGTTTTCCCCAAAGAATAAGTAACTGCCCAAACTAGCCGTTATGTCGGGCAGGGTGCCAGAAACTAGCCGTTATGTCGGGCATAAATGCAGTTCCGGGCACCTGTCCTTGGCTGTTCGGGCAGCGAGGAAGCCGTGCGTAACGGGCATAAAAACCGGGGAGGAACGTTGCGTTCTTTTCCCGGTTGGAGGGGCAGAAATGTTATTTTTGCCCCTCTGTGGAATTTGTACAGAACACTTATCATTCAGTACAGTTAAGGAATTTGTACAGCGGAGGAATGATCACATGCTATGTACCCTTACTTTACAAATGGTTCATTTCCCATTTACCCAAGTTTGCTGCTTTTTGGGATCACAAGAGTACTCTACGTTGGTCACAAAGGATTATGTCTCTTACCAATTCTGACATAGATTGGTACAATCGGATTTACGAAGGGATAGAGATCATAGACAGATGTGGAAATTTCCTTAACGTAACCCTCATTGGAATTAACGGAGGAATCAACTATCATCCAATTTTAGCTCGCCGTCAACTCGGATACCCGATGAAGAATATCCCACATAATGTTCATCTGGAAGGTCTTTTCTTCAAGGAAGGAGAAAATGACAGGGCACTAAAGAAAAAAATAGTGCATGCCTGACAACATATTCACAGGAAAGGGAGAGAGTCTCTAGGAAGACCAAATTGTACCTCCATGGAACCTTATCTCCACTGGGTGCAAACTAGAGCCCTCAAGTTGAGGATGTCTTACCCTCGTCAAAAAAATTTTCCATTAAAGGAATTTGTCCTTTATTTCATGTCTGATGCGGAAAAACTCCAGGTCGCTCTCAACAAAGTTCAACGTGAAAAGAGCTTATGGAAAAACAAATATCGAATCCTCAATTTGAAGTGTACCGAGATTCAGAAACTGTTAAAGGAGAATGATGCTCTGATTAAGATACTAAAGCAGCATGCTTTAGAGAGTCAGGAAGACTGAAGAAATTTGTTCGCTCCTTTCACTTGGCAAAGGACTGACAACCCGACAACGGCTGAGGAGCCCCGGTCAAAGAAAAAGAAACTACAGGAACCAACATCTGAGCTATCTTCAGAGAGGACTCAGGATCCATGAGCTTAGACATTTTCCTTACATCACTTTGTAAAATATTGTACTTTTCCTTGTAAAATACTGCAATCTTTCGAATTCAATAAAAGGGGTCTCCCCTACTGTGTGATATTTGCAATATATTGGTTGAAGTTTCTTTTTGAATAAAATAAAAACTAAAAAAATATGTCATTGCATATCATTCATCATTCTCACATAACACATTTTTTATCTTTGAGTCTCACGTATGTGTCACAATTCTAGAGTCAAAATGTCTCACTCATACAATACTCGGGCCAATCGACAAAAGAAAATGGATGATCTCGAGGAAGAGAACAGAGAGTTGAGAGAAGAAATCGATGCTCTGAAGGAAAGTTTGGAAAAACTTTACAGTGACATGCAATCCCTGGCAGTAGCTCAGGAGCAGCGGCATCAAAAGACTGTAATCTCAAAGATTACATCTACGCCCATAATAGAGACACATGAGAATCAACCTCGGTATAACATGCCTAAAGGTCGCCCTTAGGGAATGCCTCTCAACTTTATACCTGAGTGATATATCCCACCGGTCACTTAAGACCCAGAAGCCGTAGTAAGAACCGCTAGACCTGAAGGTTACAAACTTCGGGAAAGTGAAGATGCAAGGGTTACGACAACAACTCCTGAAGGTTACAAACTTCAGGGCATGGAAGCGCCAAGAGTCACGGCTATAATGTATATACCACAAATAATGGTACACACTGTCCTGGAAGGACAGATTTCGCAAACAATTTTTGGTGGAAATGAAGACATGTACGAAAGGATGAATGAGTTCCATGAACAATTCTTGAAAATGCAGAAGGAACTGCATGCCATTCGCGGTCAAGACTTATTCGGAAAGGACGTTGTCGCGGTGAGAATTGGATATCAAACTATTATATTAACTTGCATCGTAAATCGTTTATTCACCACCGGTCTTTGATTTATCCAAGGGAAGGGAGAAAGATCGAACGTCCCACAATATGCAATGCAAATGCAAAGCTAATAGTCTAAGGTTTGGGGTTCGTTATACCTGGGGAAGGTGTTAGCATCCTAGATATCTGTAGTACTCTACAGGAACCTCTTGTTAATACTTATGTTATCTACTAATGTTATCTGTTTGCTAAGGGTAAAGGGGTGGGAAGACAAAAAGTTCTATTCCTAAGTGTGCTCGACAAGATATCGCATCTTGTGCCTACATATCCTGTCGGGAGAGGAATCAGAGCACTTGTAGTTCCTCTCTGAGGATACTAAAGGTTGTTTGAAAAGTCTAGGAGAAAAGATAAGTTGTCATCTTAAGAAGAAAAGTTTAGACCACCACAGTTTTTTGAGAATGGACATTTGTTCATCTTAGGAGAAGGACTCCAACTTGGATATAAAATCGATGAGTATGCCTCATACCTCTCCTAAGTGGAAAAGAAATCCACGTCTTATTTGTATTGTGGGGTATGAGATTGTATGTCTCTTCTTTGAGATGATTCACATCTAATTCTCTTGTGGGGAGAATCAGGTGAGCTAAAGATGTTTGATTGTCTAATCAGATTAAGGGGGACTAACTTAGGAGAATCTATCCTAAAGTTGTCTAAGAAACTGCTTATCTTAAAAGGGTACCTTCAACCACTAAGGGGAGGATGAAATGAAAATGAAATGCACCATGCACGACAAGTGATTATCATGTATGGGATTTTCCCTTGGATGTAATGCAAGCAATTATATATTATAAGAATAAAGCATAAAGCATTAAAGCATAAAGTAGACGTCATCAACTAGCATAGTAGGCTAGCCTTGTGTATAGTGACCGGCAGGTTGATAGCGATGCTTAAAAGCAATCGACTTACATGGGTGGAAAATGGCTCGACGTTGGATCGAGAGTTTTATATCTTTTGAGAAAGGTTTTATAGCACAAATAAAGTGCATGCACTAAGTAAAATGAAGGTTAAACTACTAAGAGGAAGATTTGGAGAACCTACTTAAAGGGTTTTATTATTTTTTAGAAGAAAAAGAAAAGAGTTTATTTATTTTTTTAATCATCTTGTGTTTATTATTCAAAGGGAAATCAAATTATTATTATCATTTTTTAGTTATGTTTAAAAGAAGAAAAAAAAGTTCTGTATAATTTGAAAGAATTTACTTCTAATAAAAAAAAATGTTGATTTCTATTATAAGTTTATTTTTAAATTTAAAGAGAGAGTTTTAACTTTTATTATAAAAGAGTTTATTTTTGTTATAAAAAAAGTTTTATTATAAAAAAGTTTATTTTTAATACATAGAAAAATGTTATGTTTTAATATAAAAAAATTTAAATTTAATGACAATATTGTTTTATAAAAGGTTAAAAAAAATTCTATTTTAGAATAAAATAAAATTATGATTATTTATTAAGAAAACTAGTTATCAAAAGAAAAAAAAGAATAAATTGATTAAAAAAAAACAGATTTTGGTTATATTAAATAAAACGGGGGGTGGGGTCCTACGCTTCAAACACACTAAAAAAAGGGTTCAAACGTGAGGGTGCATACTTGTGTGGTGTGCGCGTGTACATGATTGATAGATAATAAAAGAACAGAAAAAGAGGGAGGAGCCTCTCGTCCTCTCTACCCTTTCGTCTTCTCCCTCTCCGTCTCTCATCTTCCTCACAAATGGATTAATTCGCCGCCCCTCTCATCTCTCTCGATTCTCTAAATGAAAACATCAGCAATCACTCAACCCTAACCCCAACAATCCCAATACCCCAATTCACTATATCAGAAGATTACAAATTACAACGATTAATTCGCGAAAATAAAGGAAGAACGATGAAAGGACGCGGAAGAGTAGAGCGACCACGATCTCAGAGTCTTCGCCTCAAAGATAAGTATCCTTCTTTTGCTATTTACTTTTGACGAAGATGGATTTCTATGATGTGTTGTATGTGTTGAATTCTGGTTGTGATGCTTATGAATTTACTGATAGAGTTTGAATGATGAATTGGTCGTGTTTGGATCTTGGATGGTTTTTGAAATTGAAAATGGTGTTTTGTTGTTGTTGTTGTTTAGTCCCTGCTCCTGGTGTGTATACTGTGAATGTGTGTATGTATGTGGTTTTGCGTGATGCTGTATGTTGTTCTGTTTTGAATTTGCGGTGACTTTTTGTATGTCCTTTTGATGTTCTGTCGAGCCACCTTTATAGTCTCAATGCTTGTGCTACTTATCATTTGATTCACTTTAATGTCTTGCCATTTTCGATTCAATATGTTTGTGGACAAATTGCAACACATTCCTTTTTTCACTTAGTCTTGTTTTAGACATGTTTGATTATTGATTTTGGAAAGTAATCAAGTGGTCTTGGACATGTTTGGAGCCGGTTTATGAATGGGTTGATTATGGAATGTTTTTGAGATGTTGTCTGAAGCTTGTTTTGGAAACTTGATAAAAGTGTCTAATTTTGTTGAAGAAATTTGCATTCTTTCTCTTCTAATCGTGCTTTGATTGATGATGGCTATTTTGTTGAAACATGTCATGATTCTTCCTTTTTAAGTCCTGCCTGTTTGATAAATGTTTTTGGAAAGAAAGTATTGTTATGAATACGGTTTCTAGATGATGATTTTGATTCCAGCATGCTTAACCACGTTTGATCCTTTATTCTATTCAAAATCTCCTTGCCTGTTTGGTTTTAACGCTAATGATTAATTATGTCTGGACTGATTTCGTACTGATAAAACATGGCGTTATTTGCGGATGCAGTCTTGACGGTGTAATATGTGGGATATTGCTATCAAGAGCTTTCACGACGAAGTCGACCATTCTTCAGCATCAGCGTATGAAAACTCCCAGGTTGCTTGCACCTCTTATTTAGAAGTTCTTTTTAGCTCATAATCTCCTTTTCTTGTAGTTCAAAAAGTGGTTAAACTGATTTTTATGAATCGTGAACTAAAAAGTCTTCTACTTTCCATCTTGCCCAGGTGTAAAACCGATTTTGCTCCTAAAATTTAATGGTCCTGTGTTTTGCTTGTTGGATTTTGACAGTGCATTCTCGAAGACGGGTTTTGGAGTCTACAAAGATAAGTCGTAGCGCTGCTACTGTTGCTCCAGTAGACATGAGGATACAGAAAACAATAATGATCCAGTGCCAGAGCTTCTGTAAGCTTGTTAATTTGTTCTTCCTTGCCACCATGTACATACGATTTGCAAGAATAAAAGTGAGGCTCATGAAATCTCCAAGAAAGAATGCCGGAAAGCTGTTATGAATGTGTTAAATACCAGGTATCCGCCTCTTACTGTAATTCTATATTAGTTCCATATGACAAATTCTTAATATTCCTTGCGCTTCCTTTGATCCCGTTTTCGTCGTGTAACGACACTGTCATGAACAGGGGCTGCTATTGTTTGAGAACATTAACATGAAACAAAAGAAATTGCGAGCTAATTGGTGCCAAGAAGGTCATACATCTTACGATTCCTCTTTGGCTCATCAACCGTGGACGAAGAAAATTAATGAAGCGTTTAGACATGTGAGTTGAATGTTTGGGTCAAAACAGCAGGCGGAGGATGTTGTAATTAATAGGTGTTGTCGATCTTTCAAACGATCTGTACTGTACATTATGTGGTCTAAACTTGAATTTGATTTATAAATAATTCTTGAACATTTGTGAATTTTCAATTCTCTTCAATGTTGAATCCATCAATTGGCAACTGGCCTTGTTTTGTAGGCTTGTTATTTGTAGTTATGTATAGAAACAACGTGTGTTCCAATCACTTAACGTGAGTCTTTCACAATAGTTCACAAAAGGTGGCCTCATGAAAAATGCATGTTAGACTATACATCATGCCCCCTGGTTCAATGTTTCTCGCATTCCAACGTGTTGCAACCGAGAATTTGTAAAGCGACAAACTCAAGCTTTAGAGTAGTCAGACGTTAGTAGCTTTCTTGCCGTGGCTCCAAACGGGCACTACACCTAACTTGTATAGCAAATGCAAATCCTACCAAAGAGGTTCAACTCTGCCCTTGTTTATCATTTCTTCATCATATAACCAAGTATGAAACAGGGAGTTCATTATTTACTGATCCTGGTTCCTAATGATTAACATTCTTAAGGGACATTGCAATCAAATAAATGAATTGAGGCTGATACCACAAAACAAATAGGTTTCTATTAGAGAAACTAATTCCTACAGTGGAGAACTTGGTGCTTTCATCAGTTTTTTTTGGTGCCAAACTTGTCGGCCTATTTTTCCACAAAAGCCTTGAGACGATCCATCCCCTGTAGGAGTTCAATTCTATCCTTGTTCATCAAATACTCGTGTAAAAATGTAGAGATTTTGTTTCAATTTATGAACTCTTTGAATTATTCGAATGAGTATAGACATATTCGGATTTTTGTTGAATTAGGCAATGAATTTTGCAGTTGAATTCTGTACCAATTGTACTTTGAAATTATGTCCATTTTGCTCTAATTTGTGGCAATTAACATTTTCAACTCAATCTTGTATCAACTAGGCAAACTCCAAGGCATCTTGAATTCTTTGAAATTATGTCCATTTTGCTCTAATTTGTGGCAATTAACATTTTCAACTCAATCTTGTATCAACTAGGCAAACTCCAAGGCATCTTGAATTCGTACAAGTAACATGTGCCACCTTCTCCTATATTGAACAAGTGTTGTAATCCTTAGAACCAATGCCAGTCATATTCCTTGAATAATCAGGTCACTCGTTCTAGCCTTGACGCCTTTGAATTCAAGAGCAAGGATAGCTATATTTTGATAACATTTGACATCCTGTTTGTACTTGAATATTTTCAAATAGACGAATTTAGATTGAATGGCCTTGAATCATATCTTGAGAAGTAACGTCTACTATAGAAATTGATCATGCGCTGATTTAAAACCACATAGAGGATGGTCCAATGAACCATCAACTTTGAAACAAATTTGTACATGGTCCCCGACACAAGGTATTAGCCCTAAAGTTGTCTTGAGAACACTTAGGACATCATAGTCCAAAATCTGCTTGAAACACTAGGCCTATAATCAGTTGATCCTGCCCTGAAATGCTTGAGCGAGTACCATCTCCATTTGAATTTAATGCGCCTACACAAGCTGGTTAGTCACAGTAAGCATGCACACAATATCGTATGACCTAAAGATGTTATGCAAGAGAAAAGGGATCTTAGGGTCAAAATTAGGGTGTGATAGATGCCGCAGACCTCTGTCTGGTCCCTAATGTGAAAATACCGCACAAATTCAAGGTGCCTGACTTTGAAAAATACAAAGGCAACTCTTGCCCTCAAAGTCATCTGGTGATGTACGCTCGAAAAATGTCCACTCAGACAGAAAATCAACAACTACTGATCCATTACTTCCAAGACAGTTTAATCGGTGCCGCACTCAAATGGTATGTGGGTTTAATCCGCACCAAGATCAGTACTTTCAGGGATCTCGGGGCAGCCTTTTTTCAACAATATAAATACAACTTGGACATGACACTAGATAGGGATCAGCTCATAGTAATGTCACAAAAGGACAAGGAAACGTTTAAAGAATATGCTCAGAGATGGCATCAAATTACCGCTCAGATTTGTCCCCCTCTTGAGGAAAATGAGATGACCAAGATTTTCCTAAAAACCTTAAGCTCGTTCTATTACGACCGAATAGTCTCCAGTGCGCCCAGTGACTTTTACTGAAATTGTGATCATGGGAGTACGCCTTGAAGAAGCGGTCCGAGAAGGATGATTGGAAAAAGATGCAGATCCATCTAGCAGTACCAAGAGATACGGTAGTGCTTTCCAAAAGAAGAAAGAGCAAGATATCAGTAATATCTCTCTGGGAAAGCAAAGGCGAAGATATCAACCAGTAGCGGCAGTAACTCCCACTATCAACCCAACGCCAACTCCGGTTTATCAACCTCAGGTTGCTCAAGGCCAACCAAGTCAACAACAGTATCAGCAAAGGCTGCAACAGCCTTTTCAGCAAGCTCGTCTACAGTACAACAACAACAATCTTACGACACGACCATAAGGGTTCGACCTTATACCGATGTTGTATGCATAACTGTTTCCACTTCTACTGGCCAAGGGGCACTTCCAAACCAGGACTCCTCTTACAGTACTAGAAAATCTACCTTTTTGGTTCAAAGCGGGTCAAACTTGCCCTTACCATCAAGAAGGATCAGGACATAA
This sequence comes from Lathyrus tuberosus, assembly GCA_022829125.1. Lineage (NCBI taxonomy): Eukaryota > Viridiplantae > Streptophyta > Magnoliopsida > Fabales > Fabaceae > Lathyrus > Lathyrus tuberosus. Next base: position 12,205,649 of record JALAZF010000058.1, read on the forward strand.
CATTGAGAAATGTCTCAGCTTCAAGTCTGACGTTCAGAAGCTTGTCAGGAACGGGATCTTATCTTTCAAAGATACTAATCTGAATGTTCAGACGAACCCATTACCGCAACATGAGAAGACTACAGTGAATTTAATAGAGGAAGAATCTAGCCGCAGTTATCAAATTCACGATGTACTCCTATTGGGAACCAATTTGGTGAAAATGCATTGCAGACAGAGCGGGTATGGCCACGTACCATCTCACAACTATCATCAGTGTGATATCTACTCCAAGGACAATCAAGGATGTGCCAGAGTACAAGCAGCTCTGCAAGAACAAATGGATCTGGGCTGGATTCAGGATCACAGGATTCGTGAAGTAAACATGGCTCATGCACATCCCAACATTGTTCAGAACCACGACATCCGTGCAATGAACGTCAACTTAGTGGCAATGCATTCAAGATAAAGTCAATATCATAATCTGCCACGACAAGATTACATCGCTTGTCCAATCTGCTAAACAAACAATCAGGGATGATCTTTTATACAAGAGGCCCTCCAGCGTCAGATGGATCCAAGACTACCGTGAAAGAAATGACCATCTAGTCAATATGGTTCAGATTTTTGACATATGTTTGATGAATACCAGTCTAGTGGAGTTACATGCTAAGCAGGTCAGGCTCGGTTTTATGGCTTCACATGATTATTAAGACTGTGAAGAATGTTGTGAAGATGACCAAGGGTGTGCACTTGTACAAAGAACGCTTCAACATTTGTTGGACCACTTGTGGCTTCCAGTTTACCTGGATGAAGCTACACAACGGATTAGCATGACTGATGGGAATCCTGATAGACATCAAAGTCGTGATATCCGCTCAATGGAAACAGATCTAGTAAAGATGCACTGCATACAAAGCGGGTGTGGTCGGGTACCACCGCACAATTACGAGCGTTGTAGAGTATGCTCGGAAAATAATCAAGGATGTTATCTCGTACGAGCAGCCCTCCAAAACCAGTTGGACCAGAAAGAGATTCGACCGTGTTCGAGTTCTGGATCGATCGACATGATACAAGATTACCTCCCTGGTCAGAGCAAAAACGCTGTCATAATCTCTAATCACGGAATAACCAAAGACATTTGCGCCATAATCCCTCTATTCAATGAATCAAGAATCCCTCTTGATGGTAGAAAAGTTCCCAACCAGGAACTGATTGAGGTTGCCTATAACGGTCAGAGAAATCAAAAAGCTATTGTGGTTATCTACCTGCCAGGTCCAATACCGTACAAGTCGGATAAGGCTATCCCTTACAAGTACAGTGCAAGGACCATCGAAAATGGAAAGGAAACTCCATTACCGTCCGTCGAGAACATTGCCGGCATCAGTCAAGTTACCCGGAGCAGACGGATCTTCAACTGAGGAGTTGGAGAACCTGCCAAAGAAAAGGAACCTTAAACGGAAGTTCCAAATCAGTGCCGCACCTCGAAAAATCGGTTAATCGAAGACACGACCCTCGTGCGAAAGGCGCGGAAAACGGTTCGACAGAGTCGCCACCGAACTTTATTTATCCCAAAAGAGGGAAAGGAAAATATCGAGAAAACCTTTAAGGAGAGGATAAGAACATGGTCGTCGCAGCCACATTCCGGGTTCGGGAGTCGGTTACGTGAGGGGAAGGTACGCGCACCCCCTCACGTCCGTTGTACTCAACGGGAACCTCTTAGTTCGAATTGTGAGGAATTTTATCTAAGCTTGTTTGTTTTCTTCTCAATGGTATATGCGAAAAGGTAAAGTAAAAGGTTTCGATTACTAAGGGAAAATGGGGTGGTTTTAGGATAGGGTGCTCGGCAAGATCATCGCAATCTCGTGCCTACGTATTCCCTCGTGCAATGGGAAAGTCAGAGCATCGTAGTTCGGCTATGGGGTTTGACGGAAAAAGATGGTAGTGTACTCGCCAAGATCATCGCAATCTTGTGCCTACGTATCTTTATTCGGACGAGAATAAAGAATCAGAGCAGTCGTAGTTCGTGGTATGCCCACGAAAAGGATGGGATTAGGGTTTGAATTTTAGGAGACGAAAGATTGAATGACATACAACCCAAGGGACGTGCCTCGAGAGCAGTCACCCAAGAGTCCAAGGAATGCGAGACTCCAAGAACTCAGTTCTTTCGTGAGTTGATTGCGAAAATGTTTGATAATGGTTAAGTGTTTTAAGACGAAAGGGTGAATGAATAACAACCTAAGGGGCGTGCCTCAAGAGCCATTCATTCGAAGATCCAAGGAATGTTAGATTCCAAGAATCTCCTCCTTTCGTAAGTTGATTAAGAAAAACGTTTGAAAAAAAAGATCGAATTGGATAGGTTGCGAAAAGAGGTGAGGATCGATACTAGTCCCTAGGGGTGCTCCTAGTAATAAACCCTACGAAATGTGCAAGTGTGCATTTGACGACGAGGTAAAAGACACTCGACTTACGAGAATGTTTTGAAGAAGTATCTCGACGATGAGTCGAGAATTGGTTTGGAAATGGTTTGATTTGTTAAGTGTTTTAGGGAGAATGACGATTATTCGATAAACGAGACGTCGACCTCGCAACCAATTAACCGGGGCATTATTAAGATGCTAGATCCCAACGACACCTTTTTCATTCGATTGATTTACGAAATATTGTTTGATGAACAACGAAAGTACCACATGGAATGCTAGACTCCAATGGCATTTCTTTGTCCAAATAGTTAAGACGAGTGTTTTAGGAGTGAAAGGTCGAATGACACACCACCCAAGGCGTGCGCCTCAATAGCGGTCATTCAAGAACCCAAGAAGTGCTAACCTCAAGAATTCAGTTCTTTCGCGATTTAATTGAAAAAATAATTTGAATAGGTGTTGAGTATTTTAATCGGGAAGTAAGCGTTTGAACAAATAAAAATGATTGGATAAGCATGAATATGAATATGATATGGATATGAATAAGAGTGAACGATAATATAATTGAGATAATATTAACAAGGTATAATATAACATAAAATTGATCTCGTCTTAATCGGAATTTATTCGAGAAAATCGATAAATCGTTGACTTTTGACTTTCATTGACCAAAATGAAAATAAAAGAATATAAAGTGACAATCAAGAAATTAAATCGAAAATATGAATACAAAGAATAAAGGTCTCACCTTTATCGAGATTTAGTCGAGAAATCGATAAATCAATCGATATTTAGTTTTCATGGACCCAAAATGAATAAAAATGAAATAAAATCGAAATAAATAGGAAGAAGAATAAAAGTCTCACCTTTATCGAGATTTAGTCGAGAAATCGATAAATCAATCGATATTTAGGTTTTCATTGACCCAAAGTGAATAAAAATAATAAAAATAAAATAAAATCGAAATAAATAGGAAAAAGAATAAAGGTCTCACCTTTATCGAGATTTAGTCGAGAAATCGATAAATCAATCGATGTTTGGTTTTCATTGACCCAAAATAAATGAGTAAAAATAATGTATTGAAATAAAAATAAATAAATCAAAAAGAAAATAAATAGGCCTGATATTAACCAAGATTATTGATCTATTTGAAATAAATCAATAAATCATGATGCTTTTGATATCATTGGCCCCAAAACTAATAGAAATCGAATAAAATGTTTGAATGAAATGGAAATATGGAAATGAAACGAAATCAAAAAGAAAATAGGAAAATAAAATCCTAAAAAAAAAAAAGGTGAAATCTAAAGAAATTACGTTTTACCTTATAAACAAATATTTGAAAAATCAATACTAAATAATAAAATAATAAAAATAAAAAGAAAAGGCACAAAGAGAATAGAGGGGTGTAGGCTGAATGATAGCGTGAGGAGACAAGATCATATGGGATTAAAGCCCATATCATCATAGTGGCGGTAACATTTTTCTTGTGGGTGTGTGGAATAAAAAAAAACGGACCCTACGACCCAAGTCCAAGAAACGGGAAATTAACATAGAATGTGGAACCTCTCCATATCTCACTGTTTTCTGCGGTTTATTTGAGAAAAAAAATTAACATAAAGTGAAAAAGCATCGGTCTACATAGGGCAAAATTCCAAAATAAAGTTTCCAATCTGAGTGAGAAAAAACCAAGGATGAAACAACAACAACACAGTGTATCACAACATCAACCTTCGAAATCTCTTGCGTTCGATTCAAGGTTTGTTTTCAACCTCACTTCGTCTTACTCTCTCCTTCTAGTTCTGTTCTTCCTTGTTTCTCTGGTTTGTGCTTTGATTCGGACTCTTTCTCAATCTCATCTTATTCTCTGTTTCTGATTAGATTTGGTTTGTGGTTGATCCGATTTGGTATGTGAGTGTGGGTTATTTGGATTTTGGTGGTTTTGTGGGTTGTTGGTTGATTTCTGTTGGGTCTTAACGAATGGAGGGAGGTGAAGGTATTAAAGGTTTGGAAGGTGCTGCTGATGATGACGGAGAAGCCGCGGAGAACTTGAGGTTGAATCCGCAAGGCGAGCCGTGCTATTAACCTCAGGTGATTGTGTGGTTTGTTTATAGGATGTTTAACAGTGGTAGATCAGAGGAGGAAAATGAGTCGAGTTTCTCGCCAAAAAAAGGAAGACGATGGTGGGATCGAAGGAGATAGGTTCACGCGGTGAAGTTTGGTTTATTTGAAGGGTCAAGTGGTAACGGCGGGGGGAGTTTTGAGGTTGAGGATTTGAGGATATTTTTTTGCAGAGATATTAGCTCCCAGAACTTTTTTTTCTCACATTTTTTATACTGTTTTGTCAATGAAAGAAAGATTGAGTGGCAATGGAGTATATTTGTTTTTGTGAAAGTGTTTTGTGGTGATGGGTTGTGGAATCAAGGGTGTGAGGAGAAATCTAGTTGGACGAACTTCACGTGGAAGGTGGTGTTTTACAAGTGTGTTGTGTGTTGAAAGTTGTGGTGATGATGAAGAGGGAGTTATGTCACTGATATTTTAAGTGGCCAGGTCAGTTCCCCGTTTCTTGTTGTTCTCCCCCAATTTAAAGTGAAAAGATTAAGGTTTCAAATGCTGCTGAATGATAATTATGGAATGATGCAGTGGAATCAAATTGGTTTGGTGGATGTCTTGCTATTTGATGCAATTGTCACTACTGTACCTTTCTGTTGTTGCTGAGCTTCTGCCTCTAATTTTTTTGTTTGCGCTTGGAATTTTTTAGTTGTTTTTGTAAAGGTGTAATGGGCTTTGAGCTTTGTATGTGGACTTTGAAATTTTTATGGGACTTTTGCTGTAGAAACTTTTGTAATGGAATTGAATAAAAAGTGATGGTCTTGGGCTTGTTTTGTTTTTTTAAAAGTAGCAATCTAAAATGGATTAGAGAAAAATATATACATAGAAAAAAAAAAGAATTGGGAATATTTGGGAAAAAGAAAGAACTCGAATAACAATATGTTTTTTTGAAATGGACATTGAAAGAGATGAAAAATGGATAACTTAAAATAAGGAAATTGGATAATGGAATTGGGTAATTGAAAAATGGATATGGACATAAAAATAGATAATGGATAAATAAATGGATATGGATGGATAATTGGTTTGAAATGGATTATGAATGGATTTTTTGAGAATTGGTTTTGGATATGAAATAAATATGGGAAATTTAAAGTTAATGAAATTGATAAAATATGGATAAAGAAAAATGGTTCTGAAATGGATTGGATGTGATTGGGTTGTCCTTGAGGAACCATGAATTAATCTCAACTCTGATGAACTAACTGTGAATCCTGATTAAAATAAACCTGTCATTGAATCTTCAGGCACACACCACCCGAATCCTTACAAACTCTGGCCCATTGAACCTCAATCACTTCAACAACCAGAAACAACACACTTTTTTTGAATTTTTTTGGATGACGATTAGTGGGTGAATGTACAAATGATATTTATACAAGATAGGACAAATTTGAGGTATAAAAGATGCCCCTATCTAATTGACTTAAACCGAGTTAGATGAACTACTATGGTGTTCCATCTTTCGAGGTAGAAGACAATTAGATATACAGAAGACCACGAATTTGTCCGAAAGAAAGAAAAGGGATAGGAAAGTTGAAATTCAAGGAATCTGACACCAAAAGGGTGACAGACCTATCACCAAAAGGATGATAGTGAACACACAGGCACAAAGACCTTTCCACCAAAAGGATGAAAATGAGGTCACAGCCTGCTATTACCAACAGGATAATAGGGCACACACACACACAGACCCTTCCACCAAAAGGATGGAAATGAGGTCAAAGCCTACTATTACCGACGAGATAATAGGGCACACACGCACACAGACCCTTCCAACAAAAGGATGAAAATGAGGTCAAAGCCTGCTATTACCGACGAGATAATAGGGCACACACGCACACAGACCCTTCCACCAAAAGGATGGAAATGAGATCAAAGCCTGCTATTACCGACGAGATAATAGGGCACACACACACACACCCTTCCACCAAAAGGATGAAAAATGAGGTCAACGCTTGCTATTACCGACGAGATAATAGGGCACACACACACACAAACCTTTCCACCAAAAGGATGAAAAATGAGGTCAACGCCTGCTATTACCGACGAGATAATAGGGCACACACACACACACACACTGACCTTTCCACCAAAAGGATGAAAATGAGGTCAACGCCTGCTATTACCGATGAGATAATAGGGCACCCAACACAGCCTGCTACTACCAAAAGGATAATAGGGCACACAACACAGTCTGCTACTACCAAAAGGATAATAGGGCACACACAACACAACCTGCTACTACCAAAAGGATAATAGGGCACACACACAGCCTGCTACTATCAGAAGGATAGTATGGCACACACACACGCAGACCCTTCTGCCAAAAGGATGGAAATGAGGTCAAAACCTGCTATTACCGACGAGATAATAGGGCACACACACAGACCCTTCCACCAAAAGGATGGAAATGAGGTCAACGCCTGCTATTACCGACGAGATAATAGGGCACACACGCACACAGACCCTTCCACCAAAAGGATGGAAATGAGGTCAAAGCCTGCTATTACCGACGAAATAATAGGGCGCACAACACAGCCTGCTACTACCAAAAGGATAGTATGGCACACAACACAGCCTGCTACTACCAAAAGGATAGTATGGCATACAACACAGCCTGCTACTACCAAAAGGATAGTATGGCACACACACACAACCTGCTATTACCAAAAGGATAATGGGGCACACACACAACCTGCTACTACCAAAAGGATAGTACGACACACAACACATCCTGCTACTACCAAAAGGATAATAGGGAACACACACAAAGGCTATCACTCACCAAAAGGATGACACACAAACTAAGGGTTTACGGATCGGCGACACCAAAAGGATGACGAATCAAAACAAGCTACTACCACCAAAAGGATGATATGAACTTCTTATTCATGAGGACCAACATCAAAAGGATGAAGGTTAAATTGACATGGTTTCGGCTATCACCAAAAGGATGATAGTAGGGCAATTGACAAAAGATCAAGTTTGCTAGGGATGTGATGAGATTTATTTGGAGACATCAATAAAAGGTTGAAGTAAAGAAATCAATTAGGAGAGCCCATGAAAAGGAAAGGGAAATAGTGAAAAATGGAGAAGGTAACCCGCCAAGATCTACACAATCTTTTGCCTACGTATCTTTACTCGGACGAGAATAAAGAATCAGGGCAGTCGTAGTTTGACTTGAAGAAAAGATACAATGAGGAACGCCCACTGACTCGGAGAAACGTTTATTGGTTGGGATGAGGATGACGACCTCAGCAACAAAAAGGTTGAGGAACACAACTCAATGAGGAACGCCCACTGACTCGGAGGAATGTTTATTGGTTGGGATGAGGATAACAACCTCAGCAACAAAAAGTTGAGGAACACAACTCAATGAGGAACGCCCACTGACTTGCTTGGAGATCACTGCTTTATTGAAAAAATTTCATGAGGAACGCCCATGAACTTGAAAGAGATGCCCCTGTCTGGGCTGAGGATGCTCTTGAGTTTGATCAACAAAAGGTTGAAACAACTTCGTAAGGAACGCCCACGGACTTGACGAAGGTGCCACTGGCTGGGCTGGAGATCGTCTTGAGCTTGTCTTGAGATTGATCCTGGATCTCACATATGTATGAATGCTTGATTTTGTAATGATGTTCCATATCGAATGGAAATGCAAATGAAAATGCTGACGCGCGGAGATGCAAGTGCTGGGGAAGTATGATTGTTTTTTTTTTGTTTGCATATGATGCAAATGATGATGAATGCGATGCATATGATGTGTATGATGCAGACGGGTGATTGGATAAGTTTGGAGAGGGTGCCAGCATGGTGGACTTTTGGTAGTTGGGAGGGATTTGATTTCCTCGACACTCAGTTCGTTGAAGACGCCATGATTGAAGCAGACGAATATGCTCTTGAAGCTCTGAGTTTGACCACTTGTTGATTTGTGCTTGTCGGTGAGGATGACCTTCTGCAACAAGACTTGCCCCAGTATGAACATGGTAATGGTCTGCCCTTGATTAACCAGTTCCGAAGTGGTCTGATATTTGGAGGTTAAGATTTGATGCGCTTTGAGATGACTTGCCCCTGATTGAGGTGTTGAAAGATTTGCCCCAGCCAGTGGGTTGAGGTAGTCTTGCCTCGGGTCGGCACCACTGAAAGTTCAAGTTCCTCTTTGGTTGCCCCTTGTTGGAATTGCTTTGATGTCTAGCACTGATTTGCAATTAAAATTATACATTCACAAATGGTAATCTTAATGCAATGCTCATACAAGTTTTGAAAAAGAGTTGTTTATTGGAGTGTCGTGAAAGTGAGACGAATGGACCGTTAGCCCAAACGTGTGCTGATTTTGATGGTGTGAAAGGTATAGCAAGGAGAATGACACCAATGCTAAAGATTAGCAAATATGGGGAGTCAGTTTACGCAACCTTGCGATAGTATGCTTTCAGAATAAACCTCGCCTCAACTAGGTCTTTCGAGGGTTGTAACGTGGCCTGGTTTACGGTTTATGAAACAAAGGATAATAGGCTCAAAGTATGATTTGTACCCACCCCTCCTTCGCGATGATCTCCAGTCCTACGTTCAGTTAATTTTGCACATGTTTGTCTTCCAAAAGGGTTGACGTTGTAAGAGTGATGGCTCAAGGTTTGCTCGAACTGGCAGTCACCTTATTTTATTTTTGATGGATGTCAGTGGCCCTTTGGCTTTGATTGGGTGGCTACTGAATCTTATTTTGTTTTTGGTGAGGATTTGAGGGCCTCTTTTGATTTTGTTTTGATCCCTATCTTTTGCATGGACTGATTTTGCCTTTCGAATCCATCAGGGTAGCTTTGATTTTTCTTTTTGCCTAAGTCTCCTTTGAGGTGTTCGACTTAGCAGGCTTTTGATTTTTTTTGGAGGATTGTGACTGCCAAGTCATGGGTTTTGATGAACAATCAACATGTCTTTTGGATTTTGCTTTGTGATTCGAGTGCATAATTTAGTTAACTGAACACTACCCTGCTGTCGTACCTCGAAAAATACGATCCTCGCGATGGACGCGGAAAAAACTGTTCGAAACAGAGTCGCCACCGAACTTTATTTATCCCAAAAGAGGGAAAGGAAAATATCGATAAAACCTTTGAAAGGGATAAGAAAATGGTCATCGCAACCAAATTCGGGTTCGGGAGTCGGTTACGCAAAGGGAAGGTATTAGCACCCTCTACGTCCGTTGTACTCAACGGGAACCTCTTAATTCGATTCGGGAGAAGTGTTAGCTTGGTTTGTTTGTTTTCTTCTAAGGTAGGTATTGTTTTCTAAGAGGAAAATGGGTGGTTTTTTTGTTAGTGTGCTCGGCAAGGATTGAGAACCCTTGGGCCTACGTATTCCCTCGTGCAATGGGAAAGTCAGAGCATTCGTAGTTCGTGGGACTACGGTTGGTTTGTGTTTTTTAATCGAACGAGTGTTTAATTCGCATTCTAACTGCTAAACGTTGGCTTGTCTGCTCGTCAAGGGAGGCTGAAGCACTAGTTTATATGCGCGGAAGAATGGACTAAACAATGTTCTTTTTTGTGAAAAGTTGTTTGAATTGGATTAAGTGTATTAAATATTTGATTGAGAAAAAAGAGAGTTTGATTTGCGTATGTGTTTTAGGCGAACAATTGTATGAGTAGTGTTTGATTTGTTAGGTATTTTGAGGGAGAATGACGATTATTCGATAAACAAGACGTCGGCCTCGCAACCAATTAATCGGGGCATGACTGAAATGCTAGATCTCAATAACACCTTTTTCATTCTATTAATTATGAAATTATGTTTGTTGGACAAATGGCTTATTCGTCCATGTAATTAGGGCGAGTGTTTTAGGAAGAAAGTTCGGAATGAACACAACCCAAAGCGTGCGCCTCAAGAGCGTTCATTCAAGGGCCCAAGAAGCGCTAGACCTCAAGAGTCCACTACTTTCGTAACTTGATTAGAAAAATGATTTTTGATTTGATTAGAGTATTTTAATTAGACGCGTTAATCGTTATTAGGGTTTGATTAAATTTTAAAGATGATTAAGTATTTTGATTGGGTTGTAAGTTTTTAAGTCTTGAAATGGAAGACCGAAACGGACACAACCCAAGGCGTGCGCCCCAAGAGTGATCGTTCAAGGACCCAAGGAGTGCTAGACTCCAAAAGGCCACTACTTCCAATATTAATTAGGAAAATAGATTTTTAGAAGTATTAATTTAAACATTTTATTTAAGAAAATATTTTAAGTATTTTAGGAATGGAAGACGGAACGATCACAACCCAAGGCGTGCGCCCTAAGAGCGATCGTCCAAGGACCCAAGGAGTGCTAGACTCCAAAAGCCCACCTTTCCATTATTGAGTTGAGAAAATGTGTTAAAAATATTAATTAAAATGAATTGTGAATTTTAATTTAATTAAGAAAGTATTTTATAATAATTTTGGATCTAGAGAAATTGGATTAATTAAAATCAAATATTAATAAACTAATTAATTAACATTAGTAAATAGATTTTATTATTTTCTGAAAAAATAAATAATTAAAAGTTTTGGTTTTTATATTAAAGAGTAATATTAAAATGAAAACTAAAAGCACAAAATGAATTAAAAAAAAGAAATGGGCCAAATAGGTTAGTAAAATGGGGGTGTGTTAAGGAATTTTTCCAAGGCCCATCAGAAAAGAGTCCCACGCAGGGAGGGTCTATGTTGGACCCTGGTCAACTCGGTTGAATACCAGACTACATCTGGGACGTTGAATTGTTTTAAGAGTCAACTTGACTCTTGATCTGAGGGTGCGAAGCGAGGGCACACCGTATGACCATGGGGGCCTCACACGAAAACAAAAGGATAAGGATTCTCCTCTCCGGTGACACTTGTCAAGGGAGGGACAAGTGTCACCGTCCCACCGGCCACACATATAACCCATCACCAACGGATAAAATATGGAAAATGAGAAACAACAAAGTACATTTTCAAACTTCGTTCTCTCTCTACGTTATTTTCTCTCAACCCTCACCGGAACCCTAAAATGGCTGGAAACCTAATTTCCATTCGCCGTTCGCCGTTTTCCCTCCGTCTCCTTCTTCCTCTCATTTCAACGCCTCTCTTTTTCTCCAACCCAAAACCCTTTCTTCTGAAACTCACCAAGTCTCCCTCTCAACTCGTCAATTTCTCAAACGAAACCCTCAATCCCTTTTCGAATTCAAACAGAAACAAATACTTTTCCCCAAAACTCTTACCCTAAAGGCCAAAGGCGTACCAAATTCAAACCCACATCTATCTCAACCTCAGATTTTTATGCGGAAATCAAATAGTGAGCAGCAAATCAACAGACAATTGGAAAAATCATTCAAACAAAGCAACTTAAATCGATATGCAGCGAAGTCGGAGTAGGAAAATGTGGAAAAAAAAATTTCAAGAAGATTTACCCAATAGTGGTGCTCCGGTGGTCAGGTCCTCGGTGTGGATTTGAGAAACTTCAGGTATGGTGTCCCTTCCTTATCTTTGAATATTCTTTTCTCCTTTTCTTTGTTTCACCTTGCTGGTAATACTATGCTTGAATGTGAGGCAGTGGCTAAGCTCACTATCTTAGAGTTTCAGGGTGAAACTCTAAGAAGCTTTTTTTTTTTTAAGGATTCGAGCTTTAGTAAGGTTAGGGTTGGTTTTAGCAGAACTTCATTAGGGTTTTTCTTGGGTATCATTGGCCAATGATTGGGTGCATATTTATAGGGGATTGGGGTTTTCTTGTACGTGTGAAATTTGAGGAATTTCCAGAGGAATATCCTCTAATCCGTGTGAGTTTGTTAGAGAGAATGATGAGGTGTGAGTTTTGCAAATCAAGCCGTTAGGAGGAATTCTTGTACGAACCCTGATTCTGTGGGATGGAAATGAAATTTTGGTGATGTTCTCTGATTTGTGGGGACCCTTGTGATAATGATAGGTGAGAATGAGCTGTACACCTTCTTGAACGTGATTCTCTCTAATTTTCTCACTGCGTGGATTTGTGTTTTTACTATTAAATTGTTATTGTTACTGCTTATAAAATACACCCTGACTTTATTACTGATGTGGCTTCATTTGACTCAGGTTGACCCTTTGAATGATTTTGCTATTTGAACATTACTGATGCCCTCTGAACTTGTCATGAGCTCTGTTGCCAAAAAAAGGTGAATACATCTTTGATAATACTGTCATTTCCATTGAATTAATAACCTCATTTGGTGTGGTATTTTGACTTCATGTTAATCCCAACCTGATCATAAATTGCTCTGATGTTTTCTTCAGGTCCTTGAATGCCCTTGAGCTTATACAGTTGAGCCCCTGAATTCTCTTTCACACGAGCTCTGATCCAACATAGGCCAGCTGCTATCCTTGCACTTACGGAAATGTGATTTTTGTACACATTTTGTGAAGCAATTGTGTGACCTTTTAGATTTCTTTATGATGGTTCGCCTAGCATGTCTGTAGTAATGAACATGGCTTTGAAGAGTGCTTGTATTTTTCTTTGGAATTCCTTTTAAATCCATGTATTTCTTGTATGATTCACCATGAAGACATATTCACAACTCTTGAATTTGTATTGCTTGTGATAGTGTTGTTAATAATAGCCTGAATTGTGTATTGATTCTTGATTATCCCTGATTTATTTTGTAGATTATGGAATGATGATGAAGATGGAAGCACTTGGAGGAACGAGGAGCAAGAATTTGGTACGAAGGTGAGATCATCAACTCTAAGTCTTTATGGCACAAGGTCTTGTATCTTCTGAATCGCACCTTGCTATGATATCATCTTTTATTTCCCTGCTACTTATTATTCATGAACTTGTTAGAGAGCCTTTGAGCCATCACTTGTATTGTATGATCTTGGTCTTGTGCAATTTTCCTAGATTTTGGGTTTTGCTAGCTTGATGTATTAATCATCTTTCTATCTTTCTCCTTTTCATGTATTGACGGTGACGCATGATTTGGGCCTTGGACCAGAACCAGATGAAATTTTTTTGTGAGGTGAATCACAAGCACCAAAAAGAAGTCATAGCCATGTGTATGCCTTGAAGGACCAGTCACATATTTATTCAAGGTCAGTAACTTTCTCATTATAGAGCTGTTAGATTTGTGATGCGTGGACTTTGTGGGGTCTTGAATGGTGACTCAATATTGGTTTTTGTCTGTAGTGAACTTCTAGAGCTTGTAATTTTTCTGATTTTTTACCGTGTGTAAAAGTATAATTTACACTGTTCTTTACTGCTACTGATTTTTTTGATGATGTGGTAGTCTTGGCTTTTGGAAAATAAGTTATCTTATTCTGACTCTTAATTTCTGTTGCCATATTCTTTTAATTTGGTTCTGAACTATACATATGCTACTTGGTTATGTTCTGTTTGCCTTTGCAAAACAATACATGCCATGATATCTCATTCTTGCTGCAGACTTGTTGTTGATATGTTTTTGAACTTTAAACTATGTCAATGCAATGGATTGAATAATAATTCAAACTCTCGCATTGGTTTGGTACAAAGTGAACTCACATGTTAAGTCCTAACTTATTCCATTTCTTTTTCCATGTTGCACTGGCTGGCATGAGGAGCAAGAATTCGGCATGAAAGTGAGGGAGCTTGTTGGAGGTGTTGTGGAAAGCTTGGAGCAGTCATGGAGAGCTTGAAATAGAATCTTGTCATTTAATTTTTTTGTCATGTACTTTCTAATTTGAACCATTTGTAACCTTGAGTAGAAATTGTATGTTGTTCTTGAAATAGATTTGGAACCAAACAGGCTATATGACCATTTTGTAATACTAATTGAACTTTGTAGTTTCAACCTAAAATATTTGGTCTTTGTGGCAATTGATTTATGAATGCTGTCTTTTCAAAACCTATTGACCACTCCTTATGTGAAATATCTTCGGCCTCCCCTTAATAAGTGCCAATTGCTAACAGCTTTTATGGCTTGAAAATTGAACTTGTGAGGAATTTTCATTCAAGACTTAAAGCAATCTCATAGGTTAAACTTAGTGAGCTTAATCATGATTTGAAGTAGCTTAGAAGTAAGTCTTAAAATCATCTTAACACAAATTGAATCATCATTTGGCTACTTCGTCCACAACTTGAAACCATCTTGAAACAAATTAAGACAAAACTTGAAATAATTCTTCCAACTGCAGCCTGACATAACACGCTTGGAGTGACTTTTTAATATGTTAAACATAGCCTTGCACAATTTGAAATCTTGAACCATGTTTTTTTATTATAGCTTGCAACAAATTTAAATTAAGACTTGCCATATTTTAGCCAAGTTTCGCATGATTTTGAACACGTATTGGGGGCGTAAGTTAATCATACTATGAACTTCTTGAATTAGTTTGAGCTTGAATCAAAATCAACATAGCCAAAAGATGACTCATCTCTTTCTTGAGTCGAGAATGGCCATTTCTTATTTTGCTTTAACCATACAGCCTCAGTGTCACACTTGGAATATGGTTAAAAATCTTCTTGATCATATCTCAAAACTTCAAGAGATCTTAAGCCTGATCTTTGAGGAAAAATCATCTTAGACCACAACCTAAATCGGTTTAAATCCAATTTATCACGTCTTGCTTGTTGTAAAAAGAGTATTAAACCCTCCTTTATCTCTCCTTGAAACCAAGGCAATCCAACAAGAGCTAGCAGCCCTTACAGACACATACAAGATCCCCATGAACTAAATCTTAGAAGGTGATGGCCAAAAGCCAAGTAATCGTGCAGTGGGTAGGACAAATTTGGGGTATGACACCTGCCCCAGGTTGAGTGTAAGGGTTTGAATATCCGAAGGAAACTGCTACTTCTAGTATCGAAGTGGTTTACTAGGGATTAACTCCTTCTCTCTCTAGTGTTTGGGGGATTGAAACAATGCTTGTACATCATCGACGAGATTTTATCCGAAAGCATACATTTTGCAATTATGGGTATTTCGTTGTCATCATACTCCCTCCAATCATTGCTAAACAACAGTTGATAAAGAGAGTGAAGTGGAGATATGTGTCGGTGATGAGTGAAAACGAGTGAATGCGACATAACTGATTCAAAACATGCATAATTACTACATTAAGAAAACCAGATACAAACGACAATTTTTTAAGCAAACAATACTTAAACAAAGACAAATTACAAGGATGCATAATGATGGGATGGCATGACGAATGCCTTCTTCGAGGAACTGATCTTTCTGTCTTGACTTGATTGATGCTTGAACTGGCTTGTTCAGAGTTGGAGACTGTTCTGCTTGTCTTTGACAACCCCTTTAATGACTGATGATCCTGCCTGTACATGTGGCAGCATGGTCTTGTTGGATATGATTAATCATTCATCTGCTTTTGGCTTAAGCTGCATACTGGTGTCGAGGAATCGACTTGATTTGCTGGTTATGAAGGAAGGAAGGTGAAGTGAGATTCTGAGGTTGAAAGTGTAATGCAAGATGCGCAACAGATGCAATACAATGAAATGATATGAGATGCAATGCAAGATGCAAGATCCAGGATCGCAGATCGCAGGTTCAAACAGTTATGAGGTTGGACGTTCACGGGTGGATGACCAAAGTCTCTGATCAAAGAAACCTTATAGGTAGGTTCTATGAGGAAAGTTCTAGGTTCTTTACCCACAAACCCACTCACGGGATAGTTTCTACGTTGATGGATAAGGTTCCCAGGATTACGGACACAAATCGCATCAATGTCACGCAATAGGCTAGCTGCATTACGATGATAATGACGACAAGGTCTCCCCTGAGCGGGGTCTTCATGCTAGGCGCACAAGGAGCGAGTCCTTGGAGACTAACACTACACGACCACCAATATAAAACTTGGTTCTAAGAGTGGTTCATAGAGTCACGGACCCTTCATGAATCAAGTCGTGCGATAGGCTAGCTGTGTTACAACAGGATCTACGAAAAGGTCTACTCTAGTGGAGCTTTCATACTAGGCACGCAAGGAGCGAGTCCTTGGGGACTAACACTACTCAACATCCAATTCTAAACTATGTGTTCCCTCTGCTTTTACCAAAGCTCGAGTATAGAGCTTTACTCATGCTATCATCCCAAGATCTGACAGCTAAGAACAATAGGAGAAAGCAATAAGAGAACAAATACGTAAACGAGAAAAAAAAACATGCAAACAAATATAACGCTCCTCACAAATCGCTCTAAGATAGGCTTGACTCTCTCTTACATGGAGCAATTGTCCCCAGCAAAGTCGCCATCTGTCACACCTAGAAAAATCGCTTAATCGAAGACACGACCCTCGCGCGAAAGGCGCAGAAAATGGTTCGACAGAGTCGCCACCGAACTTTATTTATCCCAAAAGAGCGAAAGGAAAATATCGAGAAAACCTTTAAGGAGAGGATAAGAACATGGTCGTCGCAACCACATTCCGGATTCGGGAGTCGGTTACGAGAGGGGAAGGTACGCGCACCCCCTCACGTCTATTGTACTCAACGGGAACCACTTAGTTCGAATTGTGAGGAATGTTATCTAAGCTTGTTTGTTTTCTTCTCAATGGTATATGCGAAAAGGTAAAGTAAAAGGTTTCGATTACTAAGGGAAAATGGGGTGGTTTTAGGATAGGGTGCTCGGCAAGATCATCGCAATCTCGTGCCTACGTATTCCCTCGTGCAATGGGAAAGTCAGAGCATCGTAGTTCAGCTACGGGGTTTGACGGAAAAAGATGGTAGTGTGCTCGCCAAGATCATCGCAATCTTGTGCCTACGTATCTTTATTCGGACGAGAATAAAGAATCAGAGCAGTCGTAGTTCGTGGTACGCCCACTAAATGGATGGGATTAGGGTTTGAATTTTAGGAGACGAAAGATTGAATGACATACAACCCCAGGGGCGTGCCTCGAGAGCAGTCACCCAAGAGTCCAAGGAATGCGAGACTCCAAGAACTCAGTTCTTTCGTGAGTTGATTGCGAAAATGTTTGATAATGGTTAAGTGTTTTAAGACGAAAGGGTGAATGAATAACAACCTAAGGGGCGTGCCTCAAGAGCCATTCATTCGAAGATCCAAGGAATGTTAGATTCCAAGAATCTCCTCCTTTCGTAAGTTGATTAAGAAAAATGTTTGAAAAAAAAGATCAAATTGGATAGGTTGCGAAAAGAGGTGAGGATCGATACTAGTCCCTAGGGGTGAACCTAGTAATAAACCCTACGAAATGTGCAAGTGTGCATTTGACGACGAGGCAAAAGACACTCGACTTACGAGAATGTTTTGAAGAAGTATCTCGACGATGAATCGAGAATTGGTTTGGAAATGGTTTGATTTGTTAAGTGTTTTAGGGAGAATGACGATTATTCGATAAACGAGACGTCGGCCCCGCAACCAATTAACCGGGGCATTATTAGGATGCTAGATCCCAACGACACCTTTTTCATTCGATTGATTTACAAAATATTGTTTGATGAACAACGGAAGTACCACATGGAATGCTAGACTCCAATGGCTTTTCTTTGTCCAAATAGTTAAGACGAGTGTTTTAGGAGCGAAAGGTCGAATGACACACCACCCAAGGCGTGCGCCTCAATAGCGGTCATTCAAGAACCCAAGAAGTGCTAGACCTCAAGAATTTAGTTCTTTCGCGATTTAATTGAAAAAATAATTTGAATAGGTGTTGAGTATTTTAATCGGGAAGTAAGAGTTTGAACAAATAAAAATGATTAGATAAGCATGAATATTAATATGATATGGATATGAATAAGAGTGAACGATAATATAATCGAGATAATATTAACAACGTATAATATAACATAAAATTGGTCTCGTCTTAATCGGAATTTATTCGAGAAAATCGATAAATCATTGACTTTTGACTTTCATTGACCAAAATGAAAATAAAAGAATATAAAGTAACAATAAAGAAATTAAATCGAAAATATGAATACAAAGAATAAAGGTCTCACCTTTATCGAGATTTAGTCGAGAAATCGATAAATCAATCGATATTTAGTTTTCATGGACCCAAAATGAATAAAAATGAAATAAAATCGAAATAAATAGGAAGAAGAACAAAAGTCTCACCTTTATCGAGATTTAGTCGAGAAATCGATAAATCAATCGATATTTAGGTTTTCATTGATCCAAAGTGAATAAAAATAATAAAAATGAAATAAAATCGAAATAAATAGGAAAAAGAATAAAGGTCTCACCTTTATCGAGATTTAGTCGAGAAATCGATAAATCAATCGATGTTTGGTTTTCATTGATCCAAAATAAATGAGTAAAAATAATGTATTGAAATAAAAATAAATAAATCAAAAAGAAAATAAATCGGCCTCATATTAACCAAGATTATTGATCTATTTGAAATAAATCAATAAATCATGATGCTTTTGATATCATTGGCCCCAAAACTAATAGAAACCGAATAAAATGTTTGAATGAAATGGAAATATGGAAATGAAACGAAATCAAAAAGAAAATAGAAAAATAAAATCTTAAAAAAAATAAAAGGTGAAATCTAAAGAAATTACGTTTTACCTTATAAACAAATATTTGAAAAATCAATACTAAATAATAAAATAATAAAAATAAAAAGAAAAGGCACAAAGAGAATAGAGGGGTGTAGGCTGAATGATAGCGTGAGGAGACAAGATTAGATGGGATTAAAGCCCATATCATCATAGTGGCGGTAAAGTTTTTCTTGTGGAATCAAGGGTGTAAGGAGAAATCTGGTTGGACGAACTTCACGTGGAAGGTGGTGTTTTACAAGTGTGTTGTGTGTTGAAAGTTGTGGTGATGATGAAGAGGGAGTTTTGTCACTGATATTTTAAGTGGCCAGGTCAGTTCCCCATTTCTTGTTGTTCTCCCCCAATTTAAAGTGAAAAGATTAAGGTTTCAAATGCTGCTGATTGATAATTATGGAATGATGCAGTGGAATCAAATTGGTTTGGTGGATGTCTTGCTATTTGATGCAATTGTCACTGCTGTACCTTTATGTTGTTGCTGAGCTTCTGCCTCTAATTTGTTTGTTTGCGCTTGGAATTTTTTAGTTGTTTTTGAAAAGGTTCAATGGGCTTTGAGCTTTGTATGTGGACTTTGAAATTTTTATGGGACTTTTGCTGTAGAAACTTTTGTAATGGAATTGAATAAAAAGTGATGGTCTTAGGCTTGTTTTGTTTTTTTAAAAGTAGCAATCTAAAATGGATTAGAGAAAAATATATACATAGAAAAAAAAAGAATTGGGAATATTTGGGAAAAAGAAAGAACTCGAATAACAATATGTTTTTTTGAAATGGACATTGAAAGAGATGAAAAATGGATAACTTAAAATAAGGAAATTGGATAATGGAATTGGGTAATTGAAAAATGGATATAGACATAAAAATAGATAATGGATAAATAAATGGATATGGATGGATAATTGGTTTGAAATGGATTATGAATGGATTTTTTGAGAATTGGTTTTGGATATGAAATAAATATGGGAAATTTAAAGTTAATGAAATTGATAAAATATGGATAAAGAAAAATGGTTCTGAAATGGATTGGATGTGATTGGGTTGTCCTTGAGGAACCATGAATTAATCTCAACTCTGATGAATTAACTGTGAATCCTGATTAAAATAAACTTGTCATTGAATCTTCAGGCACACACCACCCGAATCCTTACAAACTCTGGCCCATTGAACCTCAATCACTTCAACAACCAGAAACAACACACTTTTTTTGAATTTTTTTGGATGACGATTAGTGGGTGAATGTACAAATGATATTTATACAAGATAGGACAAATTTGAGGTATGACAATCAGCAAGTCAGTCAATCCAATAATCCAGAACTTATAAAGAACAACAATGAGATGCTGAAGCTCATCCAGAAAAGCGAGTACAACTTTGTGGACCAATTGTTGCAAACTCTGTCTCGAATCTTTGTACTATCTCTCCTGCTTTGTTCGGAATCTCACAGGGAAGCTCTACAGAAAGTCTTAGAGCAAGCCTTCGTGGAACAAGACGTGACGGTAGGACAATTTGACAACATCATTTCCAACATCACTTCCTGCAACAACTTAGGATTCAGTGATGAAGAGCTACCAGAAGAAGGCGAGAATCATAATATGGCGCTTAACATTATAGTCAACTGCCAAGACGATGCTTTAGCCAGCGTACTGGTGGACACAGGGCCATCTTTGAATGTTATGCCAAAATTAACTCTGATACGACTATCATTTCAAGGAGCTCCGATGAGGAGAAGTGAGATCATCGTCAAAGCCTTTGACAGATCTATAAAAACAGTTATCGGCGAAGTTGATCTTCCCATAACCACCGGTCTTCACACTTTCCAAGTCATTTTCCAGGTCATGGACATCCGGGCAGCATACAATTGTTTATTAGGGAAACCTTGGATACACGAAGCTTGGGAAGTCACTTCGACACTTCACCAGAAATTGAAGTTCGTAAAAAATGACAAATTAGTCACAGTCTGCAGAGAGCAAGCCTTAATTGTGAGCAATTTATCATCATTCTCTTGTGTAGAACCGGAAGAGGTTGTTGGAACTCATTTCCAAGCACTCTCGGTGAGCAATGAGATATATACCAAGATCAGACGTCCGGATGATCTATGGAGATTGTGATCCTGAAGGATGTCGTGCTCCACCCAATTCATTAGAGCAGGAGACTCTAATGAAAGACAGCTTTTGATACGACTATTATGATCCCTTAGATGACTTGCCTATCTGGAAGCCATACACAGAAGACTTGGGGAAAAAGAGTCAGCCGGACGGTGCCTATCGGCTGAGTAATATTGAAAAGAATACCCACGTCCCCACCGAGTCATGGGATCATTACTCAAGACATTCTGAAGATATCCAGCAACACGATGATGAATCTGCAAAGATTGCAGGACAAGAATTCGTTAACTATGCTTCTCCTGAGGTCAACGTCATTGAGGAGGATGACTCCTCTATTCCCACAGAAACATGGGACACCTTGGGATAACCAAGCGACAAGTATGAGGACATCCTTGTCAAATAGACTGCTTCCGAAAGTTCTCGCATCAGATACGAGGACATCCAGCCAACTGGATGGGGAGATCCTCTTGAGAGTGAAAACACTATGAAAGATACAACAGAAGAGTTCATTTATCACAACTCTGCATGGGAAGAAGACTCTGATGATCCTACTCCGCCAGAAATCAACGTCGTTTCTGAAGACAAACTAAGAAGGGGGATACCAGACTTTGTGATTCACAGAGGAGTTCGTCGCCAATGGGTTGCTGTCGATGTCTCGAAAATTGTCCATAAGTCTAAGTAATTACCATCTTTGTTTTAACCTTTCACCTTTCCCAAGTGAAACAGATGTTTCTATAGGGCTCGCCTTTCTGTAAATGTCCCTCTTCGCTTCGCCCAAAGCGACAAAGTTTTGTTTTATACGACTGTATTTCAAGAATAGACAAATCATGAATAAATAATGTCATTCTGAATTCCCGCATTTATTACTGTTTTCACTTTTCATTTTTCAGAAAATGCTAATCCTAAAAACAACCCAAAATTAAATAAAAACAAGCATTTTTTCAGAAAATACACTGCACACACTCTTACATTCTCTCTGTCTTTGCTAAAAAACGAATCATCACATCATGCAGATTGCTTGTTTTAAATCCCATTGAAACATACGATCCAATGCCTTCTCCCAACTTTGAATTCCCGATATTTGAAGCTGAAGAAGAAGAGAACGATGCTCAGACAAGAGGAAAGGTCTATTGAGCCTCACAAAGAGCCATTGGAAACGGTAAATTTGGGCTTAGAGGAAGAAAAGAAAGAAGTTAAGATTGGAGCACTACTCAGTTCAACTGTCAAAGAAGACTTGATACAACTTCTCAAATAGTTTCCATATGTATTTTCTTGGTCCTATAAGGACATTCCTGGGTTGGATACCAGCATCTTGGAACATCACTTACCATTGAAAACGGAATGTCTGCCAGTAAAACAAAGACTGAGAAGGGCTCATCCAGATATGGCCATCAAGATTAAAGAGGAAGTGCAGAAGCAGATCGACGACGGTTTCCTTGCCACCTCAGAATATCCTCAATGGCTAGCTAACATAGTGCCAGTTTCAAAAAAGGACGGAAAAGTCAGGATGTGTACAGGGATCTGAACAAAGCAAGTCCAAAGGATGACTTCCCCTTACCACACATAGACATGATGGTTGACAGTACAACAAAATTCAAAGTCTTCTCCTTCATGGATGGATTCTTGGGCTATAATCAAATCAAAATGGCTCCGGAAGATATGGAGAAAACTTCATTCATCACTCCATGGGGCACCTTTTGTTACAAGGTAATGTCGTTCGGTCTAAAGAACGCGAGTGCAACCTATCAAAGGGCTATGACAACTCTGTTTCCCGACATGATGCACAAAGAGATTGAAGTGTACGTCGATGACATGATTGCCAAATCTAAAACAGAAGAAGAGCATGTGACACACCTGTCAAAATTATTTGAGCGTATGAGAAAGTACAAACTCTGCTTGAATCCTAATAAGTGCACATTTGGTGTTTGCTCAGGAAAGCTCTTAGGATTCATCGTCAGCCAGAAAGGAATTGAGGTTGATCCTGACAAGGTCAAGGCCATTCAAGAAATGCCTTCACCAAAGACTGAAAAACAGGTCAGAGGATTTTTGGGACGTCTGAATTACATCTCAAGATTCATATCCCTCATGACCGCGACATTTGCGCCGATCTTCAAACTACTCAGAAAGAATCAAAGTTGTGTATGGACAAAAGATTGCCAAAAAGCTTTCGACAGAATCAAGGAATATCTGTTGAATCTGTAACACCCCAAAATTCATATTTAATTATTTAATTAATTATATATGATTATGGTGAATGGTTGTGAATTATATGACGCATTGAGTGATTTTATTGATGTGTGTTGTGGGTATTAGTGAGAAGTTGATATAATTAGAGTTATTTAGATTTAAATCATTTAATCATATTATATGTGGAGTTATAATAATAATAATAATAATAATAATAATAATAATAATAATAATCATAATATAGATGGCATTATTTAAATTATTATTATTTTAAATAAGATGAGTAATAATAAGGGCAAGGTGGTATTTTGTAAAGGATAAGTGAGGATATAATTGGGAAACCATTATTAGGGGTATTTGGACTTAATAAGAAAATAGAAGTGATAAGTTATTCTGATTGATCGTAACTTTTGTGAGAAGTGCTCTAAGGAAAAAGAGGGAGAAAGTTAGGGCTCTGGAGGGATTGCTGCAGAACTCAAGAGAAAGAATTTAGAAAAAAAATCAATTACAAGGTATGGGGAGTATAACTTTCATTATGATTGATGTAAAAATCTGAATATAGATAGGTTGGGGTTTTATGGGGTTTTGGGTTTATGATGAATTCTTGATGAAATAGATAGAAAGTGATGAATTTAGGATGTATGTTTTGATTTAGAATGATGTATGTATGAGGGTAGATAAATTGTTGGGTTTTTATCCATGTGTTTGTTGATTGTTTGGTGTTTCTGGTGAGAAGTTGGAGTTACGTGTCGGTGATGATAAAAATGCTCGAATTGTGTAAATTGCTTGGTTGAATTGTGATTTTTAGTGTTTTAAGAGTTTCTAATGAATGTGTATTGTTGTATACTGATGTAGAAATCCGAGTTCTGTGATAAATGATGTCCGGGGATGTTGGAATGGGTTAAATAAGTGATTTTTCGCACGAAAATACAGCAGAAAGTGATTCTGTAACAGAGTAACCGGTTACCTTAATGCAGTAACTGATTACCCTGGGACAGAATTGTTTAAGAACTTCAAAAATTCGTATCTTGAGCCTCGGGTGTCCGTTTGACTCGCCATTCGAACCTGTGGAAAGCTAATACAGTGTAATTTCTTGTAAAAATGGTTTCAAGTCCTAAAATTAAAATTAAATAGTGTGTAATGAGGTTTTATGGTGTCAGTGTAAGATGTCAGTGTCGGTGTTTGTTGAAAAACTTTGAAAATTCAAAACTTTAGTTCCGGGAGTCCGATTCGCGCGCCGTTTGAAGCTGCGTGAAGCTGAGATAATGTAATTTCATTTAATAATAGTTTCATGTTACTGGAAATAATTTAGATGACATGCATTAATGTTGGAAGGTGTGTAATTGTATGTTGAGCTAATGATGTTTTGCTATAAATGATGAAACTTGCGTGTTATTGCTACGATACTACTGTGATGTTATTGATGATACTATTGTAATGTTATTGATGACACTGTGATGATGTTTTAATGATGTGCATGTTCATATATATATATATATATACATGCTATGTGATGACGATTATGTGTTGATGATTCTATAATGATGATTTTTGACGTGTGTTAGTGATGTTATACTATGATGCTATGATGATTTAAATTGATGATATGCATGTTGATGTTATACATGCTACGTGAAGTCTTATGATGAATTTTTATGAATGATGATGCAACTTTGACGAGCCATGATGATGATTATTATGACGTTTTGCATCATGCATTCATAGCATATTTTAGGACTTCGGTCCAATGACGATGTTAGGGCTTTGGTTCAGTGAAGATGTTAGGACTTCGGTCCAGTGGTGGCTTCAATCCCATTGTGTGGATTGAAGTGTTTATGACGTGCTCCGGTTCCTATACGGGAATCGATCCTATTGGTGGGGATCTTTGGAGGGTGATGGCCCAGTGTCCATCAAATATGATGTTTTGGTACCATATGCATGAGTCTATATGTTTGCATTTATATTAAGTGGCATTGCATAATTATGACTTAAGTGATGTTTTGGTGACGATGTGAACTAAATGACATTTTGTGAGTGATGATCGATGATGTTGTGATTTAAAAATGATGTTGTGAGAATAATAATGACTGTAGTCCTATTTATATCTTTTCTTTATATCCCGTATAATGAATTGTGATTACTCACCCTGCCTGCTTGGAAATGTTGCCTCTAAGGTGGGTAACTTGCAGGTGATCAAGATTAGCTTGTAGACGCACGAAGATTTAGCTTTGGAGTTATTTTACTCTATTTCCGTTAATGATAGAGGTGTCTTGATCTGATATGTAACATCGAAGTTGTGTTGTTTTATAAAACATATTTTATGAGTTTTCTACATGTTGAATTTATTTGACGACGCCTTTTGACAATGACTAAAAGGTCTTTATGTTTGATGAAATAAATGAAGTTATTTTGAGACTATGATTCCGCTGCGAAGTTTAAATTTTATTTATTGATGTTGTCGAAGAAATTATTATTATAAATGTTTGAAAACCCATGTTACGGAGCAGGAAGTTTATTATGATGTTTTTATGAAGCATGTGACACCCTTTTTGGTGATTTTACTCTGATTTACTTATGTATCATTGTCGTGAATATTCTTTGGGTAGAAGGGTGTTACAAAATCCACCTATTCTGTCTCCTCCAGTGGAGGGAAGACCACTAATCATCTACCAAACAGTCTTGGAAGACTCCATGGGTTGTGTACTTGGCCAACAAGACGAAACAAAAAGAAAAGCGTCTGCCATCTACTACTTAAGCAAGAAGTTCACGGACTGTGAAACTCGATACACTATGCTCGAGGCAACTTGTTGCGCTTTGGCTTGGGCAGCCATACGTCTTCGCCAGTACATGATTTTTCACACTACTTGGTTAATCTACAAAATGGATCCAATCAAGTACGTCTTTGAAAAGCCTGCTCTCACGGGAAGGATTGCCCGTTGGCAGATGTTGTTATCAGAATACGACATTGAGTACCATGCTCAGAAAGCCGTCAAATGAAGTATTTTAGCCGATCATTTGGCTCATCAACTAATTGATGATCAGGAATCAGTCGGATTTGACTTCCGAGACAAAGATGTCATGTACTTAAAAATGAAAGATTGCGATGAACCGTTACCCAGTGAAGGGCCAGAACCAGGTTCCCAATGGGGACTAATATTCGACGGAGCCGTCAATACTTATGGAAATGGAATTGGGGTAATCATAGTAACACCTCAGGGTACCCATATTCCTTTCACCGCCCGACTGGCATTCAAATACGCAAACAACGAGGCCAAATACGAAGCTTGTATCATGAGTCTCGAAGAAGCTATTGACTTAAGGATTAAGAAATTGGATGTATATGGAGACTCAGCCTTGGTTATCAATCAAATCAAAGGAGAATGGAATACATACCAATCAGGATTGATTCCTTACAAAGATTACACGAGAAGGTTGTTACCATTCTTCAACAGAATCGAGTTTCATCACATTCCTCGTGAAGAAAATCACATGGCTGATGCACTAGCCACTCTCTCTTCCATGATTGTTGTAAGTTAATGAAACGACGTACCTAAGATCGACATTATGTGCCTTGAAAGGCGCATTTACATCTTCATGATCGAAGCAGTCATCGATGACAAACCCTGGTATCATGATATCAAGTGTTTCCTTCAAAGACAAGAGTACCCACCTGGGGCATCAAGAAAAGATAGGAAGACTCTCAGAAGACTGGCTGGCAACTTCTTCCTAAACGGTGATACACTCTACGAGAGAAACTTTGACATGGTTTTGTTCAGATGCGTAGACAGACAAGAAGCAAACATGTTAATGAAAGAGATTCATGAAGGATCCTTTGGAACTCATGCCAATGGACACACAATGGCGAGAAAAATTCTGAGAGCAGGATATTATTGGTTGACAATGGAATCCGATTGCTATAAGTACATGAGGAGGTGTCACAAGTGTCAGATATACGCAGATAAAATCCATGAACCATCAACACATCTCAAAGTTCTTTCTTCTCCATGGCCTTTTTCTATATGGGGAATCGACATGATTAACATGATTGAACCAAAGGCTTCGAACGGACATCGGTTCATCCTGGTAGCCATTGACTACTTCACCAAGTGGGTTGAAGCAGTATCATACACCAATGTAACCCGACAAATGGTAGTCTGATTTATCAAGAACAATCTCATCTGCCGTTATGGTACTCCAAGATAGATCATTACGGATAATGGATCTAACTTGAACAACAAGATGATGAAAGAGTTGTGCACTGAGTTCAAGATCGAACACCATAACTCATCTCCCTACTGGCCTAAGATGAACGGAGCGGTAGAAGCGGCTAACAAGAACATCAAGAGGATCGTTCAAAAGATGGTTGTAACCTAAAAATACTGGCACGAGATGCTACCCTTTGCTCTTCACGGTTATCATACATCCATCTGAACTTCAACAGGGGCGACCCATTTCTCTCTAGTATATGGCATGGAGGCAGTACTCCCCATAGAAGTAAAGATACCATCAATCATGTTATTGATGGAAGCCAAGCTATTAGAGGTAGAATGGTGTCAAAGTGGGCACGATGAACTGAACCTAATCGAAGAAAAGAGAATGACGGTTTTATGCCATGGTCAGTTATATCAACAAAGGATGAAGGAAGCATTCGACAAAAAAGTCCGACCCCGTGTCTTCAGGAAAGGAGACCTCATGCTAAAAAAGATACAATCATTTCTCACTGATTCCTGGGGCAAATGGACTCCGAATTATGACGGCCCTTATGTGGTTAAGAAAGCCTTTTCAGGCGGTGCCTTGAGACTCGCAACCATGGATGGAGAGGAGTATACCTACCCCACGAATGTTGATTTAGTCAAGAAATACTTCGCCTAAAAACAAAACTTCTCGGTGGATTAAAAACCCGAAAGGGCGATCCAGGCAAAAATTAGAGACATAAGCGAAAATCATCCCGCTAGATTGAAGACCTCTAAAGGAAATCTAGGCAAAAGTTAGGGATTCATGGCAAGTAACTACGTCCGACAAGGTTAAATCCCCAGCGGTAACACCATCCATCGAGAGACTTCAGTCAAGTTCACCTTCGACAGAAGCTCAGAAAGCCCAGAATTCAAAGTTTGCAGAAGGATAGTGGTTGTTATGTTTCAATGTAGCCCTTTTCCGTTAAATTACCATTTTCTAAACTTTGTAATGCTCTATAGGATCACGCACTGGTTGATTACCATTCTATCAATAAAATTTGAGCCCTAGTGTTTTTGTTTCTCATTTATCTCGCTTTACAGAATGATTTTTAACATGATCAACGATTCTTGAAAAAAAATGAGTTTAACTGTCAAATTTTTCTTCTGCTTTTAAAATAAAGATGGCGATCCCTTTTGACTTTGAGCATCAAAATGAACATCGATAGCTTCTCCGGAAGTTATTAAACCTCAAAATGCAGAATCAAAGTACTCCTTCTAAACTAATACACCTGAATAAAGGATCAACCGTTTCAGATATAATATCCCGTCTGACATCCCCGACAGAGTTCATACCTCTGAAGGCCAATTGATGGTTCTTTCTTCCCCAGCGGGGTCTACCTCTCCTAAGCAAGATAGGATTGCTATCTTAAACCAATGGTACTTTTCATCCCCCACAGTGGCCGAGTATCCAGTCGTATTCATTCACTAGTTTGTGTGTCGTGTCTATTTTGTTAGCATAAACATACATACATCATGCATAATGGATTCATATTCATACATATGTTGCATTAATATCACTCTGTTCAGTCTCATCCCCAAGTGATAAAGTTCTCTCGCCAAAAGTTGTCATTTCTTTCCTCATCCAGAAATGTATCGTTTGAGCAATCTCTCCCAGTTTATTTCTGGATTGGAATCTGTCCTCGGCCACTTTGATAGCTTAAACCTCTAAAAGGCAAGAAGACATTCGACATACACCTTTGGAACATCACTCTTCACCATTGAAGATGATTTTTTTGCTTTCTCAGATTAAAGAAAATCCCCAGAGAACGCCTCTTAACCGAAGACTCTCTGCAATACATCGGTTTTTCTCCCAATAAATTCGATGTTAATGAAGTTATCAGCACCTCAAAAATTGGATCACATCACATGACATTTATCCAAAAAGATCTTGAAGAAAAGTATGATGTAATATCCCCAAGCAAAAAGCGATCTCTCAAGAGACTCATTTACCCCAGTAGAGTCAACAAATGGCATCTCCAATAGAGAATTTTGTACACCTCTACCGCTCAGACAAATGGATTTCCCAGCAAGTCTGACATCAAATTTTTCCATCAAATGGCGTCTCCCCAGTAAGACTCGGCGAGAAGTTTGATGAAGACCGCTACAACGGATAGCATTCCTTGTCAAGAAAAGAAACTCGACAAGAAGAAACTGAGACCAGTTTCGTGGATGAAGACCGGGATCGAGGGGAAGTTTAGTTCAGGAAAAAACTGAGACCAGTTTCGTGGCTGAAGACCAGGATCGAGGGGAAGTTTATTTCAAAAGAAACTAAGACCAGTTCCATGGCTGAAGACCAGGATCGAGGGGAAGTTTTACCATTTTCTAAGTAACATTGCTTAGAAAAAGAAGATGGATGAGCAAACTACCATTCATAACCACAGTCAAAATTTTGGGTATTCCGATATTTAATCCTCTTGCACCCTAAATGTCCGAATATCTTCGCCATTCACACCTTCGGGTCCAAGAAGATTAAATAGGGGCATCTGTCATACCCCAAAATTTGACCACAAGATTTCCCATCATTGTACAAATCATTACCACAATATAGATGTAGCTTCATGCCTCATCAATCTCCTCAAGGATTGTTGAGCTTTCACTACAATCAAGAATTAGGGTTTTGAGCCCTCTCAGAGCACTTAGACAAAGGATCAATCAAGAAATGACATGATCTTTAACTTTTCTAGCCTCTAAAACACCCATAAAGGATCAAGAGGACTCCCACATCAAGAATCAAGCACAAGGTTGCAACATTCCAAGTGGGTCAAGCCTCAAGATCGCCAGCGTCACCAAATTAGGGTTTTGGTCGACCAAGGCCTCCAGATGAAAATTTTCCTCTGGGCATGAGCCAATACCTCAAAACATGATCCAATAAGCTCAAAGGGATCTCATGTATCCAATCATCAAGTCAAAATAGCCTCAGGGAGCGCATTCATAAAAAATCAGAAGTTAGGGTTTCTTGACCTAATTCACCCCTAAGTTGACTTTTGAGACAAGACATGAACCAAGACCTCAAGACATGATTTGAGGGCCTCAAATACACCACATTGATCCATTTACAACAATGGATTGATCCAATAATCTTGATTCAGAAGTTTCAAATTCATCTGGACCACAATTAGGGTTTTGAAGAAAAAGTCAAATGTATCTTTGACTTTTGACCAAGACATGCTCCCAAACCTTGTGACATGATTCAAGACACCCTAAAACACCTATGGAATCCATCCATTAGGTTTGAATTAGGTCAAGAACTTAATTGCATGGAGGATCACACAGTTTGGAATTCATCTGATAAAAAGTCAACTGTGCCCAAGATCAAGTTTGACTTTTTGAATTTTCTCACAAATGTGGCTCCCCTAAGTAAAAAACAATGTTAATGCATGGTTTTGATCATCATTCATCAAGAAAAATCAAGAAAGGTGAGGTTTCTTGCAAAAGGGGCAACCATAGAAAACTTAAAATTTTCTAAGTTATGGAACAAAAGTGATCTGGCACCAACTTTGCAAGGTCATAACTCGCAAACCACAAAGCCATTTGCTTCCATCCAAAGTTCAAATGAAAGTTCACATGACATACTTCAAATGTGTTAACTACATCTCATTCCAAATTATCATGGATTCTGAGTTATGGTTGAATCAAAATCACTAAAACATGAAAATGCTTCTTTTTCTAACACTTAGACAAAATTCTGTCCAAGACAGATTTTAGGTAAAACACCAAAACTTGGGAGATGTTTACACCTTGTTACAAGAAGAATCAATCTCAAATTTTAACATCAAAGTTGTTATACATATTGCCAACAATCCAAAGAGTTCATTGGAATGAAACAACTTAACTTGAGCCAAGAGTTATGGCTGCCACAAGAGGCATTGTTGCAACTGTTTTCATAACAGTTTGGGAATTAACTTGCCATACACGATTTTGAGTCAAGGGGCAATGATTAGAAGAGCCAAATACATTCAATATGATCATCACAACTCAGATTAAACCTGCAAAATCAGGCTGAGATGCCAAGAAATTTCTCATTTTGAATTGATGAGTTTTGGCATATATGCCTTGAATTCAAAGGGTAATAATGTGAAATAGTGCATAGTCAAGATTCACACTCCTTGTAATCAACATGCTCTAATAAACACCATTTAAAAGGACTGCAGAATGTGGATTGAGTAAATACATAGCTGAGCTATTTGGGACTGCTATTGTACCTTGTGTAAGAAGCAATTATGTCAAGCCAAAACCATTGAATTCAGTTCTTATCCTTCAAAGTTCCAATTATTCATGCTTGACAAATCTATTCACCTATAAATAGGGCTCACTTCTGATGTTTACAAACACACCAAAGCAACTTATAACATAGCTTTATCTCATTTCCTTCTTAAGCACAAAAACTCCATTTTCTTGAGAAGACACTATTGAGTTTTGAGTTAGAGACCAATGCATTTCAAACCAATGGTTCACACACCTCATATACAACATATAGAAGTGATCTAAACACTTACATTCCATCTGTAATATCAAAATCTTCAAGTCACCATCCTTTTGCTCAATTTTGACTCAAAGCTGTAGATTGAGTCGTGTCAAGTGATTTAGAAGGTTTCAATCCAGTCTCAACATTGGAACACCATCCTTGAGAGTCAAGGAAGCTATCCAGATCAGCAGAACACATCTGTAACATCTCCAACATAGAATTCGATTCTCACTTGCAAGGTTAGCTTCATCAAAACTGAACTCATTAATTCATGCATCATAAACATCCTTTCAAGTTACCAATGCATTTCTGATAGTTTATAGATCATTTTCCCTCAATCAATTGCTTCATATCTTGTACATATGAAATTTCATTTTAAATTCTCTTTTTAGGGTTCATACGATTTCAAACCATTTTCTTTCAATTCTTTGAATTTAAATAAAATTGAGTAATACCATTCAATTCCTCGTTCAAAAATAGACAAGTTTCATTTTTACATCATCCAAAATGGTTGTGTATTAATGGAGATACGATTTCAAAAATCTGATGAAGATGATGAAGCTGAAGGTGATGGCCATGGCGCCATTCTTCAGAATCAAATATAGTTTTATTATATATTATTCCATTTCCAATATATGTTTGAATTGGCACTGCGCCCTAGTGGAAACACTAGTATTTGTGTGTGTGTGTGTAGTGAGCGAGAGGTCCGGGGTTCGAATTTCCCTCGCCCCAAACCTTTTGGTATTTTTTTAGCCATTTTCAAAAGAAGATTTCCTATATTATTCACCATTTCCATTCTCTATCAGCCAACGGACCTGACTCAGTTGGTAAAGTTTTAAACCCTCCACTTCAAGGGCGTGGGTTCAAACCTTGGGAGGAGCATCCCATTTTTTTTACCACTTATTTTTTCCACATTTTTTCACAATTTCTTAATAACTTCAAAAATTAATTTCTCTTTCAATTTCAATCATTTTTTAATGATTCATTTTTCAAAATTCACAAAAAAATGTTAAAATATTTTATTTTACAAGAATTTCACAAAAATATTATTTATTTTATATTTTTGATATTTTTTTATAAAATTAATTTTTTATTTGTTTTTTAACATTTAAAAATATTTCTTTCTCTTGATTTTTCAAATTCAAATGATTTTCAAATCATTCTATGGATATAACATGATTGTTCAAACATTTATGCAAGATCACAACTTGTTTTTCACACATGTTTGATAATTTTAAATGATTTTTGTTCAAGTTAAAATGTATTTTTCAATCAAATTAGGGTTTTGATCATTTTCACCCTCACAAACATTTTTCAAATCAATTTTTGGGCCTATAATAGAGTTTAAGACCCATCTCTTGTCACACCACAAACTTTTTGGGCCTTAGTCATTGTATAAGTCTATACACGGTTTTCAAAAACAACGGTGCGATCACCTTTTTTTTTATTTGGGCCTCTCCTCGAGTTATAAGTCTCATTCTCTCTACTTTTTAAAGTACTTTGGGTCTCTTGATAGAGTGTAAGTCCCATCCCTTTGTAAATAAACCATTTGGGCCTCAGTCATTATATAAGTCCCGATATGTTTTTAAAATCTCGGCGTGATCGCCATTTTCAAAACAATCTTTCTCTGGGTCTCTCCTTGAGCTATAAGTCCCATTTCTTGTATAAAAATATACTTTTGGGTCTCAAATAGAGTGTAAGACCCATCCTCTTTGTAAATACAAATAATTTGGGCCTCAGTCATTATATAAGTCCCTCTGTGATTTTCAAAACTACGACGCAATCGTCGCTCTTTTTCAACAGAGTTCATACGGGCCTCTCCTTTAGTATAATCCCCAAAATTTCTTTAAAAATAACTTTTCTTTTGATTTAAATTCAAATTCATAGTTTTATCAAAACTTTCTTCAATTTCTTGAATAACTAACCATAACCATACAGCTGTGGTTACTATGCTGGAGCTTGCACAACTGTAAGTTCAACCACTATCCTTCTCAATATATGCTTGTTTATATATTATATATATATATATATATATATATATATATATATATATATATATATATATATATATACTTGTATATATTTGCTTAGAGTTTTCCCCAGCAATTAGGTCTAGGTCTAGATCAAACCAGTAATTACTCTTTCAACACAGTCAAAACTAGTTCCCCATAGGAAATTCCAGATACAGTCTTGCCTCCTCTTGGGCTTATACAATATGGAACAGAGAAAGCCATTATTCTCGGTAAAACTTTTCTCAACACTGTCACAACTTAGAAATGTGTGTACAAGAAATTCATTTCCCCAAAGAGGACTAATTCCCGGTGAAACCTCTTTTGAATTTCTTCAAACCGTAGAACTGTTCACTAAAGAAAGGATTATCCCGGTGAAACCTTTCTTAAACTTTTCTCAGGTTTGGACCCACAGGCTTCCTAAAAGCATCCCCAACCTCCTCTTGGGCTTTGTACAAGGACCCTCAGGCTTCCTAGAAGTTCTCAGCCTCCTCTTGGGCTTAGTACAAGAACCCAAAGACCTCCTACAGGTATAGGATAGAACCTAGTCATCTTTTGCTAGTTCAATCCTCCAGAGAGTCAGAATCCCAAAACATAAGACTAGTTTAGGGTTGATTCTCATCCCTTAAAATATCAGCCTCCTCTTGGGCATCATACAAAGATCATCCTCTAACTAAGAGTTAACCTTTTCATACCAGTAGACTTAGAAAGTCTCATCTCCTCTTGGATCTCAAAGAAACCCTCAAGTTTCCTAAGAGTACAGGAAAAATCCTGATCACTTGATCAATCTCCAACAGAGTTAAAACCTCCATAGGTTTTAAAACTTAATCTTTAAACTCTCATTTTAAATTCCCCAGCTAGGGTCAAGTTACCATCAATAAACTCTCAGAAAAATCAGAACCTCAAGGCATCTGATATTTCAACTCTTCTTCACTCCTCAGTAAGAGTTGACTCCCTAATTTGGACCTGTCTCTGGATCTCAATAATCCTCAGCAGAAGTTAGCCTCCTCTTAGGCTTCATATAAGAAACTCCCCAACCAGCCTCCTCTTAGGCTTTGTATAATGATTTTCCCTCAGCAGATTTAGCCTCAATCTTGGGCTTTGTACAAGACAGACAAAATATTTTCCAGCTGAGTCAATCCCTTTCAGCCTCAATCTTGGGCTTTCCACAAGACAGATAAAACGTCTCCCCAGTAGAGTCAATTCTTTTTAGCCTCAATCTTGGGCTTTGTTCAAGACAGACAAAACTTTCCCCGGAAGAGTCAATTATTTTCAGCCTCAATCTTGGGGTTTGTACAAGACAGAAATAAAACTCCCTAAACAGAGTCAACCTTTTAGCTTCAACCTTGGGCTTTGATCAAGGCACACAAAAATCCCCTTAGAAAAAATCAAGATTTCTCTCTATAGGAAGACATTTCTCTATACATCACACATCAAAACAGGCAATCAAACAAACCTAATCCCAGATAGCTGCTGTAAGTGGCACACTTGTTGATTAAAAAAATCCAAGCTGTGGTCTCTCTTTTATCCTGGTTTATTTCCTCTAATTGATGTAAGTGGCAAGCCTCTGGATTATTTACATCCAAGCCAATGTCCATCTCTTAGCATGAAAGACTCCTAAGAAAAAATTGCATTGCTCTACACTGAGTTAAAGTTTATTCCTTCAGGATATCTCCCTTATAAAGGAAATTATGGCATTGCTGGATTCTCATATCCCAGTTAAAGTAATTCCCCATTTATAACCAGTTACCCAACAACTGTGATGAATAGGTGAGATATCTCCCTTTAGAGATGACAAATTCTCTCTCAGTCAACCTTTTAGCTTCAATCTTGGGCTTTAAACAAGACACCAAATATCTTTCCTCCCATAGAAATAGGAGAAACTACGATTGCTCTGATTTCCCTGTTATCTTTACGGGAATACATAGGCATAAGATTGCGAAATCTTAGCGAGCACACAAATCAAAAGCCTTAGGTCCAGTACCTTACCAAAAACACCGAAAAAACCAAAAACAACAAAATACTCTCTTAACACTCCCAAAGGAGAAACTTTCCCAATCTATAACAGATAAACACCAGTAAGTAGATAATAGATAAACATGCCAAAGAATCTATGGATAACCATATATACGCTAGGTAATTGACAACTCCCCTTTGTATAATCTGACCCCGGACCCCCCAATCTCTTAGCATTTGTTAAAAAAAAAGAAAACATTTGCGTGGAAGGTTAGTTTTAGATAGATTCCCTTTCCTTTCCAGCTTCATAGGATAAATAAGAAATCAGAAAGTAGAACCCAATTCCAACCATTGCGGTAGGGTGGTCGCGTCACCGACAAAAATTGCACGCTACACTTATACTCTAGCAGAGGCCCAAAATTTATTTATGTACATAGCGGGGTTGGGTCTTACACTCTAATAGAGGCCCAAAATTTATTGAAGGAAAGAAAAGTGGGGCTTATTCTCAAGGAGAGGCCCATTTGAAAAACAGCAGACGCACCGTTATTTTAAAAATCGTACTGGGACTTATACTATAACAGAGGCCCAAAAAATTATTTATTTACAAAGGGGTTGGGTCTTGCACTTTATTAGAGGCCCATGAGTGTTTTGAATCAAGTTTTGAAAGGTTGAATCAAAGAAAACCCTAATTTCATTTTTAAAGATATTTTTCAAAGAAAACTTAATAAAAAATGATAAAAAAATTCAATAAACATGTTATGAATTATGTTTAAGGTTTAGAAAATGAGGTTTTATTCACATGATGATTTAAAATCAAATTGGTTCTGAAAAATCAAGGAAAAGAAATTATTTAAAATGTTTAAAACAAGTTAAAATAAAATTCTTTAAAATATTCAAAAATATATCAAATAAAATATTTTTTTTTTTGTGCAATAAAATATTTAAACTTGTGAAGGATTTATGTTTAAAACATAATTTGAAAAAAAGTAAAAATGAGAGAGAAATTAATTTTTGAAGTTGTGAAGAAAATGTGTGATTAAAAAAATAGGATGACCCTTCCAAGGATTGAACCCACGCCCTTGGGGTGGAGGGTTTAAAACTTTACCAACTGAGCTATGTGCTATAGCTGTTAGTATGATGGAATGAGTGAATAATATATGAAAAAACCTTTTGAAAATAGTTTTAAAAAATAAAACCAAAAGATCTAGAGCGAGGGGGATGAGACCTAAGGGACAAATTCACACAAAACGCGCGCTCTCTACCACTGGGATGGTGATACATCCATGAATTTAACTGAAAGGAATAAAACAAATACCAAGTTTGGTTTTGAAAACCTGAAAATGGCGCGCCATGTCCATCTTCTTCCTTGAGCCATCATCAGAGTTGCAAGAGCAACTCTTTCTCTCTCAGCTCGTAACCACTTGACATGATGTAAACACCAAAGTTGTGTGTTTTTTAACAAGGAATTGAATTGTTCTTTTCAATTTTATTTAAATTAAGTATGCCACGAGTTATTTCATATGAACCTGAAGAACCCTAATCTTTGCAAGAACACTATGTAATCTTATATAGATATTATTAATAGCAATTAATTGATGGGAAATGATCACAGCAATATAACAAACATGTTTGGGCTTTGAAAATTTAAAAATGATGCATGGATCATGGAGATTGAAATTTCAAGGCTTACCTCTACAAGAAGGAATCAAATTCTACCTTGGAGGTGTTACAGATGCAAGGTGATGATCCAGATAGCTTCCTTGACCCTCAAGGAATGTGTTGATGTGTTGGGAATGATTTGGAAACCCCTGAATTGAGTAGCTCGAATCCAACTACAACTTGATCAAGTGAACTATGGAAATGATGATTTGGATTTTACAGATGGGATGTAAGTGTTTGGATCACTTCCACATAGTGTATGTTAAGTGTTTGAATGCTTGGGTTGGATAAAATTGCTCTGATTTGAGAAATTCGATTTCTCCCTCTCTTGGTGTTTTGAAATTTGAGACAAAGATGAAATTGGAGAAAGAAAGGATTGAAGTTGTTTTGGTGTGTTTTTAAACATAATAAGTGAGCTCTATTTATAGGTGAATAAGTTTGTCTTGGAGGAATAGTGTTGGCTTGGAGGATAAGAGCTTATTCAATGTCTTTTGGCAAGATGCCATTACTTCTTATGCAAGGTACATTGTCACTTCTAAGTAGCATAGCCAACTTTTGACCAATTCCACATTCCTCAGATGTTTTTATTGTTGTTTATGTGAGCATCTTGACTGAGGAGTGTACTTTTGTTGAATGTGCACTATTGCACATAAATGCACTTTGAATTTCAAGGCTTTCATGACAAAACTTCATCATTCTCATGAGATTTTTTCTTGGTTCTTTGGAACTATCTTGCAGGTTTGTGATGAGTCACTCTGATTCATGTTGAATTGGTATGATCATGATCATTGCAATTGACTCCAAAATCGTGTGGTGCAAGAAATGACCAAACTGGTTTTGGCAAAATAGTTGTAGCAAGGTGTCTTGCAACCTCCATAACCCCTTGCTCAAGTGGAGTTATCTCATGCTCTTGGGCTCTTTGGACATCTGGGATTATGTACTTCAACTTTGATGTTCACCATTGGACTTGATTCATCTTGGATCATGGTGAAAAATCCCGCCACATTTTGATGTTTTGACTAATTTTACTTAGGCAGATTTTCACTAAGTGTTGGAATTCATTTCATACTTTTCTTGATTTTGATCACTTCATAACTTAAAATCCAAGCACTTTTTCACCATGGGCCAGTAGGACACTTTTGTAGTATGTAATGGGAGCTTTCATTTGAGCTTTGGATGGAAGAAAATGGTTGCTTGGATCACAAGTTATGGCCTTGCAAAGTTGGGTAAAAATTACTTTTTTTTATAACTTAGTGAAATTTCAAGTTTCTCAAGGTTGCCCTTTTTACAAGTAACCTCACTTTTCTTGATTTTTCTTGATTGATTATGATCCAAATCACAAGTTAACATTGTTTTTGACTTGAAGAGGCCATATTTGTCAAAAAATCTCAAAAGTCAAACTTGGTTTTGATCACAGTTGACTTTTTATCAGATGAATTTTGAACTTTGTGATCCTTTATGAAAGCAAGTCCTTGGGCTAAATTAAAACTAATGTATGGATTCCATAGATGTTCTTGAGTGTCTTGAACCATGTCCCAAGGTTTGAGATCATGCTTTGGTCAAAAGTCAAAGGTATGGTTGACTTTTTCCCAGAAACCCTAAGTTGTGGTTCAGATGAATGTGAATCCTTATATTGCTTATGAACCAAGTTCTTTATGTCAATCTAATCTTATGAGTGGATCAATATGAGGTATTTTATGTCCTTAAAGCATTTCTTGATGTCTTGGCTCATGCCTTACTGCAAAAGTCAACTTAGGGGTGAATTAGGTCAAGAAAACCCTAATTCCTGATTTTTGGTGAATGCATCCCCTGAGGCTATTTTGAACTTATGAATGGACTCATGAGGTCCTTTTGAGCTTCTTGAATCATGTTTTGAAGTATTGGCTCATGCCCAGATGAAGATTTCTCACTGGAGGCCTTGGTCTATAAAAACCCTAATTTGGTGACACTAATGATCTTGAGGCTTGATCAACTGGAAACGTTGCATTCCTATGCTTGATTCTTGATTTGGGAGACCTCTTGATACTCCATGGATGTTTAAGAGGTTGGAAAAGTTGAAGATCATGTCAATTCTTGATTGATCCTTTGCCTGGATGCTCTGAGAGGGCTCAAAACCCTAATCCTTGGTTGAGGTGAATGCTCAACAATCTTTGAGAGGATTGATGAGGCATGAAGGTACATCCATATTGTCGTGATGATTTGCACAATGATGTGAAATATTGTGTTCAAAATTTAGGGTATGACACAATCTTGAAATTGTCACAAAGCTCTTTCATCATCTTATTATTCAAGTTCGACCCATTATCAGTAATGATCTTACTCGGCACACCATTTTGGTAAATAATCTGATTCTTGATAAACTTGACCACAACCTGCTTGGTCACATTTGCATAAGATGTTTCTTCAACCCACTTGATGAAGTAATCAATAGCCACTAGAATGAAATGATGTCCATTTGAAGCTTTGGGCCCAATCATACCAATCATGTCAATTCCCCACATAGAGAAACGCCATGTAGATGAAATAACATTGAGAAGAGTCGAAGGCACATGAATCTTATCAGCATAAATCTGACATTTATGGCACTTCTTCACATATTTACAACAATCAGATTCCATTGTCAACCAATAGTAACCCGCCCTTAACATCTTTTCAGTGATTGCATGCCCATTAGCATGAGTACCAAATGTTTTTTCATGAACTTCTTGCATTAACATGTTTGCTTGGTGTCTATCCACGCATTTGAACAAGACCAAGTCAAAGTTTCTCTTATACATCACATCTTCATTCAGAAAGAATTTGCCAGCCAATCTTCTCAAATTTTTCTTATCTTTGTTGCATGCCACATGTGGGTACTCCTGACTTTGGAGGAAACATTTAATATCATGATACTAAGGCTTATCATCGATGACTTCTTATGCTGTAAACACATGAGCAGGTATATCAAGGTGCATGACATTGATCTTAGGCGTGTCATTCCAACGATTCACTTTAAACATAGAAAACAAAGTGGCCAAAGCATCTGCCATCTGGTTCTCTTCACGAGGCATATGATGAAGCTCAACTTTTTTAAAGAAAGTCAACAACCTCCTTGCATAATCTTTGTAAGGAATCAAACCAGGTTGACGAGTCTCCCATTTTCCTTTTATCTGATTAACCACCAGGGCTGAATCCCCATGCACATCAAGGATTTTAATTCTTAAATCAATGGCTTCTTCAAGACCCATGATACAATGTTGTTCGTACGATCAAACATCAATCTTGCAGTGAAATGGATATGAGAACCCTAGGGACTAATAATGATTGCCCCAATTCCATTACCATATGCATTAACAGCTCCAT
This sequence comes from Lathyrus tuberosus, assembly GCA_022829125.1. Classification (NCBI taxonomy): domain Eukaryota; kingdom Viridiplantae; phylum Streptophyta; class Magnoliopsida; order Fabales; family Fabaceae; genus Lathyrus; species Lathyrus tuberosus. The sequence goes on from JALAZF010000058.1 coordinate 12,246,579, forward strand.
CAAACACTAAACCCCACCAGGATTTAGGATTTGGTCCTTCTTTGGGTAATGGTTCATTACAATCCTTGTCTTTCAAATACATAACATCTTCATCAGGGAAGTCAAACCTAATGGATTAATAATTATCAATTGGATGGTGAGCCAAATGATCATCTAGAATACTTCATTTAATTGCTTTTTAAGTATGGTACTCAATATCATATTCAGATAACAACATCTGCCAACGAGAAATCCTTCCAGTCGAAGCAGGCTTTTCAAAAATGTACTTGATTCGATCCATTTCGGATATCAACCAACTGGTATGATTTATCATATACTGGCATAGGCGTTTAGCAGCCCAGGCCAAAGCACAACAAGTTTGTTCAAGCATAGAGTACTGAGACTCACTGTCTGTGAACTTCTTACTCAGATGGTAGATGGCATGCTCTTTTTTACCAGTTTCATCTTGTTGTTCGAGTACACAACCCATGGACTCTTCCAACACAATTAAATACATGATTAAAGGTTTTCCTTTCACTGGAGGAGACAAGATAGGAGGTTTATGCAGATACTCTTTAATGCTATCAAAAGCTTTCTAACAGTCTTTTGTCCAAACACAACCTTGGTCTTTACGGAGAAGCTTGAATATTGGCCCACAAGTGGATGTCATGTGAGATATAAACCTGGAAATGTAATTTAAATGCCCAAGGAATCCTCTGACTTTCTTTTATGACTTGGGTGTAGGCATCTCTTGAATAGCTCTGACTTTATCGGGATCTACCTCAATACCTTTCTGGCTGACAATGAAACCCAAAAGTTTTCCTGAACGAACAACAAAAGTATATTTATTAGGGTTAAAGCAGAGTTTAAACTTTCTCAAATGCTGAAACAACTTCAACAAATATTCAACATGATCTTCTTCAGTCTTCGACTTAGAAATCATATCATCAACATAGACTTCTATCTCTTTGTGCATCATATCATGGAAAAGAGTAGTCATGGCTCTCTAGTACGTTGCACCAACATTCTTCAAACCGAAAGGCATCACTCTATAATAGAATGTTCCCCAGGGTGTAATAAACATTGTCTTTTCCATATCCTCGGGTGCCATTGTAATCTGATTATAATCGGAAATGCCATCCATAAAGGAGAAGATATTGAACTTAGCTGTATTATCTACCAACATATCAATATGTGGTAATGGAAAGTCATCTTTTGGGTTGGGTTTGTTCAAATCTTTGTAATTAACACACATCCGGACTTTACCATCTTTCTTTGGAACAGGCATAATATTGGCCACCCATTGAGGATATTCAACGGTAACAAGAAAACCTGCATCAATCTGCTTTTGAACATCCTCTTTGATTTTGACAGCCATATCAGGGTGAGTTCTTCTCAACTTTTGTTTGACTGACGGACATTTTGTCTTTAAAGGCAATCTATGCTCCACAGTACCTGTATCAAGACCTGGCATATCCTGGTAAGACCAAGCAAACACATCCATATATTATTTAAGAAGCTCTACCATCCTCTTCTTAACATCTGGACCAAGCAGTGCCCTAATCTTAACTTCTTTCTTTTTCCTCTTCAGAACCCAAGTTAATCACTTATATTGGCTCTTTATAAGGTTGAATGGTCTTCTCCTCGTTCTCAAGCAACCGAGAAATCTCATCAGGAGTTTCCTCAATATTGTCTTATTCCGCTTCAAACATAAGGAATTCAAAGTTGGTAGAGGGCATAGGGTTATTGTTTTCAATGGGTTTATCATGAATCAATATGCACAATGATATATGCTTGATTTTAGAAAACAGATAAATACGCAAGTATTATGCACATATTGAAATTATTTTTATCATCTTTTGGTTTTTTAGATTACCATTTCCCAGAAAAAGCAAAAAGCAAAAACACATATGGATAAGCAAAATAACATTTTATTCATGATCTTAAAATCTGAAACAAAGCCCACACACAGTCACTTTCACCTTGGGCATAATGAAAGGATTTTTTTTTAAAACAACAAAAAACAAATTAATTTGAAATGTGCATAACAGAAGGAACATCAACATCAATCCAGTTTTGGAAAATCACTTCATGCGTCACGAAGTCTGGAAAATCTTGCTCTGGATCATCTTCAGTAATGGCAACAACAGTTTGATCTCCGTGAAGGAGGAATCCAACACTATGGAATACTTCTTGAATGCGCTTCAACTCTCTTCCAGTTGTACCGGGTGAAAACCCTAAACCAGCTCTATTTTTATTCTCAGTAAGCTCAACAATCTGGCCTCAACCAACTGATTGACCATTTTTCACAACTTGTTGTACATCTTTCAAGGAAGAGATGGATGCCCCATTCTTCTTAGCAACACTATCAACCATAGAAAAAGCTTGGAACAGAGTTCCAACAGCTTCACCAACATCAATGTTAAAAAAAGACAAGAGATGACTTACCAACGTTGCTTGCTCACCACCCACTACTAACTACTTTCCATTTTTCACAAACTTCAACTTCTGGTTGAGGGTTGAAGTAACTTCCCCAGCTTCATGGATCCAAGGACGACCCAATAGATAACTTTAAGCGGGATGGATATCCATCACTTGGAATGTAATCTAAAAAGATTGAGGGCCTATCTTGTAACGCCCCAAATTCATATTTTAATTATTTATTGATTATTTGTGAATATAAGGCAATTTGATGACATGATGTTGTGTTGCATGGACATTTTTGGGTGGAAATTATTTTAGTAATAATAATAGTAAGAATAATCATAGTATATTATTCAAATTATTATTTCTTATTTAAAATAAGAGAAGTAGGAGTATTGAGGGTATATTGGTCTTTTAGGAGGAATAAGCGAGGATATAATGGTAAGAGCATAATTAGGGGTATTTGAGAGGGAATAGTGAAAAGGAATTCATTATTCTACTATTTGGAGAAAAAGGCAAAAGTGCTCTGAGGAACAAGTGAGAAGGAGGCTATGGCATAAGAGAATTCCGGAGAAACTTCAAGAGAAGTCGAAGGAGACGATATTTTAAGGTATGGGGAGTATTACTTTACAATATTCTTGATATATGGATGTGATTGTTGATGGGTGATTGGGGTTTTGGGGGAAATTGTGGGAATTGGAGGTTAGGGATAATGGGATTTGATGATTTGAGATGAGATAATTGTTGTTGTTGACGCATATGTGATAGTTATAGGTTGTGTTGACATAATCTGAGGTAATTGATGGATAAAACGTGTTTTTGGAGTGTGGAATCGCAGGAATGGAAGTGTTGTTATCGCAGGGTTCTTCTGCCAAAGTCGCAGAGCCCGCTTAGCGCGGTCTGGAGAATTTTCACCTCCTCGAGGCAGTGAGTAGCACGCTCAGCGCGGGCTTAGCCCGCTTAGCGCGACCTGGAAGTTGAAATTATTATTTTTAATTTCTTAAAATTGTGGGAAATTGTCCGTGTTTTGTTGTATTAATGCTGTAATGATGCCATGACTTGTTACTGTGTGCTGACGTGTTATATGATGATAAATTGGTGATTTTCAATATGATGATGCATATGAAGTTTGATGAACTAATGATGATATGATTTACATGACGTTGATGAATTAATGGTGACATGATTTATATGATGTTCTGGTGAATGATGATACACTTTATTACCTTTGTTGATATTGATGAATTTGACGTTGTGCATCATGCATTCATAGCATTTAGGACTTCGGTCCAGTGACGATGTTAGGACTTCGGTCCAGTGGTGGCCTTAATCCCATTGTGCGGATTGAGGTATTTTGTGACGTGCTCCCTCGTGGAGGGTTGATGGCCTGGTGTTCATTATTATGACGAATTGGTACCACATGCATGTTAGTAAGTTGCATTTCATTCTTGGTGGCATTACATGATTGTATGTTTATGATATTAATGACTTGGTGATTTATATGACGTTTTGGGTGAGTCTTCATGATGTTGTTTGAGATGAATGTTAACTTGTTAATTATCTTTTCCTTATATGAATTATATTGAATTGTGATTACTCACCCTGCCTGTTTGAATGTTACCTCTACGTAGGTAACGTGCAGATAACCAAGACTAGTTTGCGGTGCGTGAAGAGTTAGCTTGGAGTCATTGTCCTTCTGTTTAGTCGAGTAGAGGGCGTGTCTTGCTCTGGTTATGTAACATCAGGGTTGGGAATGTTTCTGTTTTTGAAGTATTGTGTTATTTTGATTAACTTGTTTTATTGAGAATTTCGAGGATGTTGAGTTGTTTTAAACTCCAAACTTTGATGAAAAGATAATGTGATGAGCTGTTCTTTTTATGATGATAAATCCGCTGCGATGTTTTGTTTTAAAGGAGATGTTAATTAAAAATAAGTTGTTATTTTCTACGTGTTGAACCCGTGTTACGGAGCAAGATGTTTAATTGGATGTTTTATGAAAAAATGTGACACCTTATGTGATGTACTCTGATTTATTTTAAGTGTACTATTACGTATATTTATGTTGGGTTAGAAGGGTGTTACATTAGTGGTATCAGAGCAGGTCGGTCCGTCCGGCCAGGTTTTTACTTGATGTCTGTCCCTGTCAGTCGATGAGTGTATGTACACTGTCAATGTTTTAGTTCTTCTAACCTTGTTGGCGGTGTGCAGGATGGCTAGAAGAAATGACAGTGCAATTGTTGATGCGTTGGAATCGGTTGCTAATGTGGTGGCACAGCTAAATCTGAATGGTGGAGCTCCTGATGAGTTTCGTGCTTTGGGGAAGTTTCAAAGGAACATTCCACCGACTTTTATGGGTACGCATGATCCAGCAAGTGCACACAAGTGGCTGAAGGCGATTAAGAAGATCTTCCGGGTGATGGGGTGTTCTGATGTGCAACAGGTTCAGTTCAGAATGCATATGCTGGAAGAGGAGGCTGAGGACTGGTGGGATAACACCCGTCAGAGGATTACTGATGTTGGCACTGTGATAAATTGGGTTGTGTTTAAGCAGGAGTTTCTGGGCAAGAATTTCCCAGAGGATGCTCGTGGCAAGAGAGAAGTGGAATTCCTGGAGCTGAAGCAAGGAGATATGACTGTGGCAGAGTATGCCGCGAAGTTTGAGAAGTTGATGAAGTTTTGTCCGCACTACAATTATGCTGATGTTGAGATGTCCAAATGTCTCAAGTTCGAGAACAGACTGAGACTAGAGATTAAGCAGGGTATTGGGTATCAGCTGATCCGCAAGTATGTTGAGTTGGTTGACAAGAATAGAATCTACGACGAGGACAGCCGAGCTCAATCTGCTCACTACAAGCAGTTGAGTGAGAAGAAGGGGCAGTATAGGGGTAAGCCTTATACAACTTCAGCTGACAAAGGGAAGCAGAAGGCTTCAGATGGGAAAAAGACAAGTGGGGGAGCAGTTCCCGCTTCTGGAAAGTGTCATAAGTGTGGTGAGCAAGGTCACCGTGCTGATGCGTGCACCAATAATGTGGTGAGGTGTTATCGATGTGGTAAGAAGGGACATAGAGCTACTGACTGCAAAGATGAAGGTCCGACCTATTTCAATTGTGGTGAGAAAGGTCATATCAGTACTCAATGTCAGAAGCCGAAGAAGACTGCAACTTCTGCTCAGACCAGTGGCAGAGTGTTTGCTTTGAGTGGTGCGGAGGCGCCAGAGAAGGACAACCTGATTCGAGGTACTTATTTTATTAATAATATCGAGTTGGTTGCTATTATTGATACTGGTTGTACTCATTCTTTTATCTCGCTTGAATGTGCTAATAGATTGGGTTTAAAGTTATCTTATATGAATGGTAATATGTTAATAGGAACTCCAGCTAATGGTTCTATTACTACTACCCTTGGGGGTTTGAGATGTCCTGTGACGATTTTTGAGAAAAACTTTATGATGGATTTGGTGTGCCTGCCCTTGCACCAAATTGATGTGATCTTTGGAATGAACTGGTTGGAGTTCAACCGTGTTCATATCAATTGTTATACCAAGACGGTAGAGTTTCCTGAGATTGATAATAATGGGGAGCTGATGTTCTTGTCTGCTAAGCAAGTAGGCGAACTCCAAGAAGACGAAGCTTTGGTGTTTATAATGTTTGCATCGTTACAAATTGATCGTGAAGCTGCGAGTGTGGAGTTGTCGGTTGTCTGTGAATTCCCAGAAGTGTTTCCAGATGACATCAATGATTTGCCTCCAGAGCGTGAGGTAGAGTTTGCAGTGGACTTAATACCAGGTACGAGTCCAGTGTCGATGGCTCCTTATCGGATGTCAGCTTCTGAGCTAAGTGAGTTGAAGAAACAGTTGGAATAATTGCTTGAGAAGAGGTTTGTTCGACCAAGTGTTTCTCCATGAGGTGCTCCTGTGTTGTTAGTGAAGAAGAAGGATGGAAGTATGAGGTTGTGTGTTGATTATCGGCAGCTGAATAAAGTGACTATCAAGAATAAGTATCCGCTACCGAGAATTGACGATTTAATGGATCAGCTAGTAGGTGCTTGTGTGTTTAGCAAGATTGATTTGAGGTCGGGTTATCATCAAACTCGTGTTAAGCCTGACGATATTCCGAAGACGGCTTTCAGGACGAGGTATGGACACTATGAATACACTGTGATGTCGTTTAGTGTATCTAATGCACCTGGTGTGTTCATGGAGTACATGAATCGGATTTTCCATGAGTATTTGGATAAGTTTGTAGTGGTGTTTATCGATGATATCTTGATATATTCTAGATCTGAAGAAGAGCATGCCGAGCATTTGAGGACTGTGTTGCAAGTGTTGAAGGAGAAGAAGTTGTATGCAAAGTTGTCGAAGTGTGAGTTCTGGTTGAAGGAGGTGAGTTTCCTTGTCCATGGGATTTCAAGTGGCGGGATTGCTGTTGATCCTTCTAAGATTGATGTCGTGTTACAGTGGGAGACTCCGAAGTCTGCTACTGAGATACAGAGTTTTCTGGGATTAGCGGGTTATTATCGCAAGTTTATTGAAGGCTTTTCTAAGTTGACGTTACCTTTGACTCAGTTGACTCGAAAGGGTCAAGCTTTTGTGTGGGATGTAGCTTGTGAAGAGAGTTTTGTGAAATTAAATAAGATGTTGAAGACTGCTCCAGTGTTGATTTTGCCTAATCCGAGCGAATCTTTTGTGGTGTATTGTGATGCGTCGAAGATGGGCCTTGGTGGAGTATTGATGCAGAATGGATAAGTTGTTGCCTATGCTTCGAGACAATTGCGAGTTCATGAGAGTAATTATCCCACACATGACTTGGAATTGGCCGCGGTGGTGTTTGTGTTGAATATTTGGAGACATTATCTGTTTGGCTCTAAATTTGAAGTGTTCAGTGATCTTAAGAGTTTGAAGTACTTATTTAATCAGAAGGAATTGAATATGAGGCAGAGGAGGTGGTTAGAGCTGTTGAAAGATTTCGATTTTGATTTGAGTTATCATCCGAGCAAAGCAAATGTAGTGGCCGATGCGTTGAGCAGAAAGTTTTTGCATATGTCGATGCTTATGGTGAAAGAGTTGGAACTAATTGAGCAATTCAGAGATCTGAGTCTAGTGTGTGAAGCGACTCCTGACAGTGTGAAGTTGGGAATGTTGAAGTTGACTAGTGGCATTTTGGAAGAAATTAGAACGGGTCAACAATCCGATTTGAAGTTGGTTGACCAATTTACGTTGATTAACCAAGGCAACGAATGTGACTTCCGAATTGATGAGAATGGTGTGATGAGGTTTTGAGGTAGAGTGTGTGTTCCAGATGTTCCAGAAATCAAGAAGAGTATTCTAGAAGAAGGACATCGAAGTAGGTTGAGTATTCATCCCTGTGCTACGAAGATGTATCATGATTTGAAGAAGTTGTTTTGGTGGCCGGGTATGAAGAAGGATGTTGCAGAGTTTGTTCATGCGTGTTTGACTTGCCAGAAGTCGAAGGTTGAGCATCAGAAGCCTTTAGTTATGATGCAGCCGTTGAGGATTCCAGAATGGAAATGGGATGGTATTTCCATGGATTTTGTGGTGGGATTGCCGAAGACTGCTAAGGGAAATGATTCAACTTGGGTGATCGTGGATAGATTGACTAAGTCAACACATTTCTTACCGATGAAGATTAATCATTCTATGTAGAAGCTAGCCGAGATGTATATCGAAGAGATTGTGAAGTTACATGGGGTACCTTCGAGTATTGTGTCGGATAGAGATCTGAGGTTTACATCGAGGTTTTGGAAGAGTTTGCAAGATGCTTTGGGAACTAAGTTAAGGATGAGTTCTGCCTACCATCCACAAATGGACGGTCAGACAGAAAGGACTATCCAATCCTTGGAAGATTTGTTGAGGGCTTGTGTGTTGGATCATGGAGGATCATGGGATAGCCATATACCGCTGATTGAGTTCACGTACAATAACAGTTTTCATGCTAGTATTGGAATGGCGCCCTAAGAGGCTTTGTATGGAAGAAGGTGTAGAACTCCTTTGTGTTAGTATGAGTCAGGCGATAGTGTGGTACTCGGACCTGAGATTGTGTAAGAGACGACTGAGAAGGTGAGGAAGATCCAAGAGAGGATGAAAGCTTCGCAGAGTCGTCAGAAGAGCTACCATGATAAGAGGAGGAAAGCACTTGAATTCCAAGAGGAAGATCACGTGTTTTTGAGGGTGACGCCAGTGACTAGTGTGGGTCGAGCTTTGAAGTATAGGAAGCTCACTCCACGTTTTGTTGGTCCGTATTAGATATCACAGAGGATAGGTAAGGTAGCCTACCGAATTGTGTTACCGCCGTCACTTGCGAATTTGCATGACGTGTTCCACGTGTCTCAATTGAGGAAGTACATTCCAGATCCGTCGCATGTGATTCAGATGGATGATGTACAAGTGAGGGATAATCTGACTGTGGAAGCATTTCCAGTGCGTGTCGATGGTCGAGAAATGAAGCAACTGCGAGGTAAGGAGATTGCTTTGGTGAAAGTTTTGTGGGGAGGACCAGCTGGTGAGAGTTGGACTTGGGAACGTGAAGATCAGATGAGGGAGTCGTATCCGACTCTATTTGCTTCAGGTAAATTTTCGAAGACAAAAATTCCTTAAATGGGGGAGAGTTGTAACGCCCCAAATTCATATTTTAATTATTTATTGATTATTTGTGAATATAAGGCAATTTGATGACATGATGTTGTGTTGCATGGACATTTTTGGGTGGAAATTATTTTTGTAATAATAATAGTAAGAATAATCATAGTATATTATTCAAATTATTATTTATTATTTAAAATAAGAGAAGTAGGAGTATTGAGGGTATATTGGTCTTTTAGGAGGAATAAGCGAGGATATAATGGTAAGAGCATAATTAGGGGTATTTAAGAGGGAATAGTGAAAAGGAATTCATTATTCTACTATTTGGAGAAAAAGGAAAAAATGCTCTGAGGAACAAGTGAGAAGGAGGCTAGGGCATAAGAGAATTCCGGAGAAATTTCAAGAGAAGTCGAAGGAGACGATATTTTAAGGTATGGGGAGTATTAATTTACAATATTCTTGATATATGGATTTGATTGTTGATGGGTGATTGGGGTTTTGGGGGAAATTGTGGGAATTGGAGGTAAGGGATAATGGGATTTGATGATTTGAGATGAGATAATTGTTGTTGTTGACGCATATGTGATAGTTATAGGTTGTGTTGGCATAATCTGAGGTAATTGATGGATAAAACATGTATTTGGAGTGTGGAATCGCAGGAATGGATGTACTGTTATCGCAGGGTTTTTCTGCCAAAGTCGTAGAGCCCGCTTAGCGAGGTATAGCGCGCTTAGCGCGGTCTGGAGAATTTTCGCCTCCTCGAGGCAGTGAGTAGCGCGCTCAGCGCGGACTTAGCCCTCTTAGCGCGATCTGGAAGTTGAAATTATTATTTTTAATTTCTTAAAATTGTGGGAAATTGTCCGTGTTTTGTTGTATTAATGCTGTAATGATGCCATGACTTGTTACTGTGTGTTGACGTGTTAGATGATGATAAATTGGAGATTTTCAATATGATGATGCATATGAAGTTTGATGAACTAATGATGATATGATTTACATGACGTTGATGAATTAATGATGACATGATTTATATGATGTTCTGGTGAATGATGATGCACTTTATTACCTTTGTTGATATTGATGAATTTGACGTTGTGCATCATGCATTCATAGCATTTAGGACTTCGGTCAAGTGACGATGTTAGGACTTCGGTCCAGTGGTGGCCTTAATCCCATTGTGCGGATTGAGGTATTTTGTGACGCGCTCCTTCATGGAGGGTTGATGGCCTGGTGTCCATTATTATGACGAATTGGTACCACATGCGTGTTAGTAAGTTGCATTTCATTCTTGGTGGCATTACATGATTGCATGTTTATGATGTTAATGACTTGGTGATTTATATGACATTTTGGGTGAGTCGCCATGATGTTGTTTGAGATGAATGTTAACTTGTTAATTATCTTTTCCTTATATGAATTATATTGAATTGTGATTACTCACCCTGCCTGTTTGAATGTTACCTCTACATGGGTAATGTGCAGATAGCCAAGACTAGTTCGCGGTGCGTGAAGAGTTAGCTTGGAGTCATTTTCCTTCCATTTAGAGGAGTAGAGGGTGTGTCTTGCTCTGGTTATGTAACATCGGGGTTGGGAACGTTTCTGTTTTTGAAGTATTGTGTTATTTTGATTAACTTGTTTTATTGAGAATTTCGAGGATGTTGAGTTGTTTTAAACTCCAAACATTGATGAAAAGATAATGTGATGAGCTGTTCTTTTTATGATGATAAATTCGCTGCGATGTTTTGTTTTAAAGGAGATGTTAATTAAAAATAAGTTGTTATTTTCTACGTGTTGAACCCGTGTTACGGAGCAGGATGTTTAATTGGATGTTTTATGAAGAAATGTGACACCTTATGTGATGTACTCTGATTTATTTTAAGTGTACTATTGCGTATATTTATGTTGGGTTAGAAGGGTGTTACATATCTTCATGGGGAGATCAACTTCCCCTATAATAGGCTTTCTAGATCCGTCAAAAGCCTTGAGAGAAACTCCAATATACCAAATTGGAGTACCTTAATAAGAAAGCCTAGATAAAGTAGACTTTGGCATCACATTCAAAGAAGAACCAGTATCCACCAAACATTGGATAAGGCATCAACTTGACAGTTCATTGAGATATGCAAGGCCAAATTGTGATTCCTGCCTTCCTCAGGCAACTCTTCGTCATTGAAACTCAGATTATTGCATGCAGTTATATTTCCAACAATACCATCAAATTGGTCAATAGTAACATCATGATCTACAAAAGCTTGTTCCAATACCCTCCTCAAAGCATCCCTATGAACTTCAGAATTCACCAGCAAAAATAGAACATAGATTTTAGACGGAGTTTGAAGGAATTGATTAACAACCTTATACTCACTCTTCTTAATCAGCTTTAAAACTTAATCAACATCAGAATTTTGGTTCGATCCACTAGATTGTCCTTCCAAAACCCAGATTCAGACTGCATAACAAGCACTTCAACTTGAACTGGCTTATCAGCAGAAACATCTTTAACCCTCTTGGGAGGCACAAAAGCAAACACACGACCACTATAGGTCACTCTACTAACATTAACAATGTTAACAACGGAAGAAAGAGATGGAATAGGAACTTCCTTACCATCCTCAATCATGGTAGAATTGTATCTATAAGGCACAACCTTATCAGAATTGTAAGGCGTAGGACCTGGCAAACAGATAACCAAAGGAGAGACAGAAGATTTTTTACTGTTGTAAGTAATTTCCACCAGTTTTGGCATATTAAAATGAGGAACCACAACATTCAATTCATGATCAACATCGGCCCTTGCATTAGTAACATGGAGAAGTATCTTATCCAACTTCTCTTGAAGATCCCTCTTTACAACAGAACATCCACGAGGACTCCTTGAACAAACTCAACAAGAAGCATGATCATTTTCATAATAATTGAGCCTGCACAAACTGATATGCATTTCAACCAAAGATCCCCTAACCAGATTAATATCAAAGATACGGAAGTCCCCATAAAAACCATCCACCATATTCATAGTAGCACCCCCATGCTTAGGTAAAGGATTAGCTTGGACATTGGGTCCAGAGTTTTTGAAAGATAGAATACTGCTTCAAATCATCCTTTGAACTTCAGCCTTCAGCACAAAACAATTCTCAATATCATGACCAGGTGCCCCTTGATGGTAAGCACAAAAGTGATCAGACTTATACCACCAAGGGATATCTTTTGGGATATCACTTGGGTCCCTAGTTTGCACAAGATTCTTTTGTATTAAAGCATGATATAATTCATCATATGGAATGGGATTCTCGTCAAACTGAACATTCTTCTAAACACGATTTTGTTGATTGTGTTGCTGATGAGTATGTTGTTGTTGTTGAAACTGAGGTTGATAAACAAGAAACTTCCTGAGCAACTAGAGCATCATTAATAACAAGTGTGACAGACACCACATGTTTTTGTTGATGATTATTCCTTCCTCGAGACCTTATATGCCTTTCTTGAGAAATAACATTAGACTCACCTTCGTTCTTCTTGGAAAATCCACTTCCAAACTTCTTAGAATTACCAGAAGAACTGTAACACCCCATTTTTAATTATTTAATCGTCTGGTTTTATTTTAATTGTTGGCCTTGTTTAGGGTGCGTGTCTAAGTGCGTATGGGGGTAATGTTAGTAATATGGAATTATTATTATTATTATTATTATTATTTTATTAATAGTATATTTCATATTATTATTATTATTATGGTTATTATTATTATTTAGTAAAATAAAATCTGATATAATTAAGTGGATAATGGGATAATGGAATTAGTGAGGGCAGTTTGGTAATTAGAGATTAATTAGTGAAAATTGGTAGGGGTTTAGCATAATCAGAATTTTAGAGATAGAAAGGGAAAAGCTAAGGAGAGGAAGAAAAAGGGTGTGCTAGGGCTAAGATCTCCATCAGATTTTCGCAGAAATTAATCAAGAATTCGAGGTAAGGGGGAGAAACGGGTTTAATATTGGTGAATTTATCATGTGAGGGTAGTGGGGAGTCCTTAACCTCGTAGGAATTCGTTGAATATATGTTGTTATATGATTGTGAGATGTATATGTGAATCTGTGATGAACATTACATGTTGAACTACTAATTTTGTCTGCATTTTGATGTGTTGTTGTTGCTTGAAATGTGAATGTTGCAGAATTAGTTGTGACTCAGGTTTAATGAACGAATTTAGACCAAAACTAATTTAGTAATGTTTAGAGAAAGATGTAGGATGATTCATAGAACCTAAAATTTATGTAGAACTAATTTTAGGACTGTTTTGGAGTGAAAAGATGAGAATCCCGTAGCAGAACACGAACTGGTGTGGAGAAATTGGGTTTTCCTAACAGATCTGGCCATACGCATATCAGGTAAGGCAATACGCGTATGGGGTGGCTAGTACGCAGCAATACGTGTATGAAAGGCTAGGGATTACGCGTAATAGGAGGTCCGTACGCGTAATGGGTTGGAATTTGGGAAATTCAGTGGGAAAACGTCTTTGTCCGTACGCGTACGGCATAAGGCTTTACGCGTAAGGACTTGGGCAATGTGAGGCAATACGCGTATGAAGAGAGGCATTACGCATATGGGTTGGGCGAGCGAGATAGCAATACGCGTATGGCACAGAGCAATACGCGTATGGCCAGCGAGAGTGCATAATTTTACCGTTTCGCGTTTTCTTTCCCGTTTTCGCATTTGAAGTTGTTTCTTTTGGTTTGAGAGGTTGGGGATAGATGTCAGACCTTGAGAAATGTGAGATTGGTGATGAAAATAGTTAATCTAATAATTTTAGAGAATTAATTAATTAATTAATTAGTAATTGACTTATGTTGTTTGAAGAAAACGTATGGTGTTGAATATTGGTGTGTAATTCAGGTGTGATCAGGAGGATCGTGAACATGTATCTATATGTTATTGTACATATGTTTCATATGCATAATTGTGTCATGCATTTCATGGTGTTGGTGGGATGAATCATTGCTCAGGAGGAGTGTATGTGATTCATCCGTACTCCGATATGGAGAATGGTGGGGATAGATCATTGCCAAGTAGGGGTGTATGTGATCTATCCGGGTTCGATTGAATGAACCGTGATATTGGTACCACATGCATTGTGTCTATGTTGAGTCGCATTGCATCCTTATTGATATGTGTTATTATATGGTGATGATTTGTGGACCAGCGGGTCGTAAATTTGTATGATTGTGCGTAAATACTACTCTTATCATGTAATTGTTCACCGTTTAATATTGAATGTGATTTCTCACCCCTTTGTTGTTGTTGTGTCTGTGCTTCTTCGGAAGTATAGATAATCTAGGTACTTAGGTTTCTTGGAGTGTGTGTTACCTGTTCGAGTCTTAGGAGTTACTCTGATACGTAACACGGGATTTGGGGATTTCAAACATTTATCATTTGTTATTCTTTCATTTTGTTACGTATCTTGTTTTCGATGAATTTATGGTGAACCCCGATTTTATGTGGGATTTTCTAAGTTGTTGGCATGTGGCCGTGAAATGAATAAATAAATTATTTCCGCTGTTTATTTCATTTAATAAAAGGAGTTTTGATGTTGGTTTTATAAACGTGGCATCCTACTTTATTGTTGGTGCAAAACTCTGATTATTTCATAGAATTATGTGTATTTTTCATAAATGGGAAAGTGGGGTGTTACAATTGGTATCAGAGCAGGTCGGTCCGTCCGACCAGGTTTCATTGTGAGTCTGTCCTTAGAATAGGAGTTGATTTGGTGTTCTGACCTTATGTTGATTGTTGAACAGTATGGCAGAAAGGGATGATGATGCTCTTGCTGCTGCTATGCAAGCCATGGCACAGGCTGTAGAGAACACCAATCAGGCTGGAGGTGCTCAGTTTCGTAACTTAGCACAGTTCCAGAGCAACAAGCCGCCTACTTATGAGGGAGGTATCTTGGATCCAGAGGCTGCACAGAAATGGCTGAAGGCTGTGGAGAAGATCTTCATGACCATGGAATGCAGTGATGCTCAGAAGGTACGGTTTGGTACGCATATGCTGAAAGGAGAGGCTGAGGCTTGGTGGGACAATAGTCGTCAGAGATTGGAAGCTGCAGGTGCTGAGATTACTTGGGTTGTGTTTCAAGCTGAGTTTTTGGAAAAGTATTTTCCGGAAGACATTCATAGTGCAAAGGAGGTTGAATTTCTGGAGCTGAAGCAAGGTGATAAGACTGTTGCTGAGTATGTCGCTAAGTTTGAGGAGCTGGTTCAGTATTGTGCTCACTACAATACTGAAGAAGCTATGACTTCGAAGTGTTTGAAGTTTGAGAACGGGCTGCGTCCCGAGATCAAATTGGGTATTGCTTGTCAGAAGATAAGAAACTATCCAGAGCTGGTAAGCAGAAGCAGAATTTATGATAATGACAACAGAGCCAGAATTACTCATTACAAAGCTGTGAATGAGAAGAAAAGTAAGCAGAGATTTGGAGGTACTCCTTACCATGCTCCAGCTGATAAGGGGAAATAGAAAACTGGTGTGGGGAAGAAACTAAAGGAGAAAAGAGTGAGTTCTGATACTCTCAAGTGCTTCCGATGTGGTGGCGCAGGTCACCGTGCTAACAACTGTCAGAATGAGGTGAAGAAGTGTTTTAAATGTGGCAAAGCAGGTCATGTTATAGCAGATTGCAGAGCCACTATGCCTACTTGTTATAATTGTGGAGAGAAGGGTCACATCAGCACTCACTGTGAGAAGCCGAAGAAGTCTCAGGCGTCTCAAACTGGTGGGAAAGTGTTTGCCTTGGTGGGAGCTCAATCCACTGATGAAGAGCGTTCTGTCAAAGGTACTTGCTTTATTAATGATATTTCTTTGATTGCTATCATTGACACGGGTGCAACACACTCGTTTATTTCTGTTGATTGTGTGAAGAGATTAGGAATTGTGCCATCTACTCTAGAGCAGAGGATGACGATTGAAACTCCATCTATTGGTTCTGTGGTTACTTCTTTGGTGTGTTTGAAGTGTCCGCTGACCATGTTTGGTAGAGATTTCAGAGTGGACTTGATTTGTTTACCACTCGGTAATCTTGATGTTATTTTGGGAATGAACTGGTTGGAGTTCAACCGGGTTTATATTGATTGCTTCAGGAAGACGTTACTGTTTCTTACTCCTGAAGAGGAAGCATTAGCAGATTCGCTATCCAGCAGGGAATTGAGGGCGTTGTTGGAGGATGAAGAGAAGCTGTTTGCGGTGTTTGCCTCGTTATTTGTTGAAATCAAGACTTCAGTTAATGAATTACCAGTGGTTAATGAATTTCCTGAAGTGTTTCCAGATGACATCACAGAATTGCCTCCGACAAGGGAAGTTGAATTCACTATTGATCTTGTACCGGGTACCAGACCTATCTCTATGGCATCGTATAGGATGTCTGCATTAGAATTGGCAGAGTTGAAATCTCAAGTCGGAGAATTGCTCGATAAGAAGTTTATTA
Source organism: Lathyrus tuberosus (assembly GCA_022829125.1). Taxonomy (NCBI): domain Eukaryota; kingdom Viridiplantae; phylum Streptophyta; class Magnoliopsida; order Fabales; family Fabaceae; genus Lathyrus; species Lathyrus tuberosus. The sequence goes on from JALAZF010000058.1 coordinate 12,263,048, forward strand.
GACCAAGTGTGTCGCCGTGGGGAGCTCCAGTGTTGTTGGTGAAAAAGAAGGATGGTAGTATGCGTCTGTGCATTGATTACTGTCAGTTGAATAAAGTGACCATTAAGAATAAGTATCCACTTCCGAGGATTGATGACTTAATGGATCAGCTGGTAGGGGCTCATGTTTTCAGCAAAATTGATCTGAGGTCAGGTTACCATCATATTAGAATAAAGGAAGGTGATATTCAGAAGACTGCTTTCAGAACTCGCTACGGACATTACGAATATGCAGTGATGCCTTTCGGAGTGTCTAATGCGCCAGGTGTATTTATGAAATATATGAATCGTATTTTCCACTCTTATTTGGATCAGTTTATCGTGGTATTTATTGATGATATACTGATTTATTCTAAGTCTGACGAAGAACATGCAGGTCACTTGAGAATTGCATTGCAAGTGTTGAAAGATAATAAATTGTTTGCAAAGTTCTCGAAGTGTGAGTTCTGATTGAAGACTGTGAGTTTCTTGGGTCATGTTATTTCTGGTGATGGTATAGCGGTGGATCCATCTAAAGTAAGACCAGTACTTTAGTGGGAAACTCTGAAGACAGCAACGGAGATTAGAAGCTTTTTGGGTCTGGCAGGTTACTATAGAAGGTTCATTGAAGGGTTTTCTAAATTGGTATTGCCCTTGACTCAGCTAACCAGGAAGAATCAAGCGTTTATCTGGGATGCTGCCTGTGAGGAAAGTTTTGAGGAACTGAAGAAGAAATTGACTACAACACCAGTGTTAATTTTACCAAGTCCAAATGATTCTTTTGTAGTGTATTTTGATGCGTCTAAGATGGGATTAGGCGGTGTGTTGATGCAAGACGGCAAAGTAGTGGCTTATGCTTCCCGACAGTTGAGGGTGCATGAGAGGAACTATCCTACCCATGATCTTGAATTAGCTGCGGTGGTGTTCATGTTAAAAATCTGGAGGCATTATTTGTATGGATCAAGATTTGAAGTATTCATTGATCACAAGAGTTTGAAATATTTATTCGACCAGAAGGAATTGAATATGAGGCAGAGAAGGTGGTTAGAGTTCTTAAAGGATTATGATTTCAATTTGCGTTACCACCCGGGAAAGGCTAATGTTGTGGCAGATGCTCTGAGTCGGAAGACAATCCATATGTCTGCGTTAATGGTGAAGGAAATGGAATTGATTGAACAGTTCAGAGATTTGCGTATGGTTTATGAAACTACATCGGGAAGTATCAGATTGGGTATGCTGAAAGTGAATAATGACTTTTTGGATGTAATTAAGGAAAATCAGAAACTGGATGTGAAATTAGTGGACTTGATGCCTACAGGAGGAGATGATCCTGATAGTGACTTTAAAGTGGATAATGTTGGTGCGTTGAGATTCCGGGGCAGGATTTGTGTGCCGGATAATATGGAATTGAAAAAGGCAATCTTAGAGGAAAGTCATCGGAGTAGCTTGAGTATTCATCCGGGAGCTACAAAGATGTACCATGATTTGAAGAAGTTGTTTTGGTGGTCCGGTATGAAGAGGGACATAGCCCAGTTTGTCTACGCTTGTTTGACATGTCAGAAGTCCAAAGTAGAGCACCAGAAGCCTTCAGGATTGATGCAACCGTTAGAGATTCCTGAATGGAAATGGGACAGTATTGCAATGGACTTTGTGACTGGTTTGCCGAATACGGCGAGGGGCTTTGATGCTATTTGAGTAGTGGTGGATCAACTTACGAAGTCCGCACATTTTATACCAATTAACATCAGTTTTCCGTTGTCGAAGCTAGCGGAGATTTATATCAGGATAATTGTTAAGTTACATGGTGTTCCGTCGAGCATAGTGTCAGATAGAGATCCAAGGTTTACTTCAGAATTTTGGAGGAGTCTGCAGGAAGCCTTGGGTTCTAAGTTGAAGTTGAGCTCGGCTTATCATCCACAAACCGACGGTCAGTCAGAGAGAACTATTCAGTCATTGGAGGATTTGTTGAGAGCCTGTGTATTGGAAAAAGGTGGTTCGTGGGATACTCATTTGCCATTGATTAAGTTCACGTATAATAACAGTCACCATTCTAGCATTGGAATGGCGCCTTTCGAAGCTTTGTATGGTAGGAGGTGTAGGACACCTCTGTGTTGGTATGAAACAGGTGAGAATGTGGTGCTTGGACCAGAAATTATGCAACAGACTACTGAGACGATTCAAATGATCCGTGAAAAGATGAAAGCATCTCAGAGTAGACAGAAAAGTTATCACAATAATCGGAAGAAGGATTTGGAATTCAGTGAAGGGGATCACGTGTTCCTGAGAGTTAACCCAGTGACCAGTGTGGGTCGTGCATTAAAATCTAAGAAGTTGGATCCTAAGTTTATTGGACCGTATCAGATCTTGCAGAGGATTGGTGCAGTAGCTTATAGAGTAGCATTGCCACCGGAACTTTCGAACTTGCATGATGTGTTTCACGTGTCGCAACTTCGGAAGTATGTTTCAGATCTGTCTCATGTTATTCAGAGGGATGAAGTGCAAATCAGGGAGAATCTTACAATGGAGACGATGCCATTAAGGATCGAGGATCGCAAGATGAAGCAACTCAGAGGAAAGGAGATACCTCTGGTGAGAGTAGCTTGGGGAGGAGCTGCTGGCGGAAGTGTGACCTGGGAATTGGAAAGCAGGATGCGGGAGTCGTATCCGGAACTGTTTCCATCAGGTACATTTTCGAGGACGAAAATAATTTAAGTGGGGGAGAGTTGTAACACCCTATTTTTAATTATTTAATCGTCTGGTTTTATTTTAATTGCTGGCCTTGTTTAGGGTGCGTGTCTAAGTGCGTAGGGGGGGTAATGTTAGTAATATGGAATTATTATTATTATTATTATTTTATTAATAGTATATTTCATATTATTATTATTATGGTTATTATTATTATTTAGTAAAATAAAATCTGATATAATTAAGTGGATAATTGGATAATGGAATTAGTGAGGGCAGTTTGGTAATTAGAGATTAATTAGTGAAAATTGGTAGGGGTTTAGCATAATCAGAATTTTAGAGATAGAAAGGGAAAAGCTAAGGAGAAGAAGAACAAGGGTGTGCTAGGGCTAAGATCTCTATCAGATTTTCGCATAAATTAATCAAGAATTCGAGGTAAGGGGGGAGAAACGGGTTTAATATTGGTGAATTTATCATGTGAGGGTAGTGAAGAGTCCTTAACCCCGTAGGAATTCGTTGAATGTATGCTGTTATATGATTGTGAGATGTATATGTGAATCTGTGATGAACATTACGTGTTGAACTACTGATTTTGTCTGCATTTTGATGTGTTGTTGTTGCTTGAAATGTGAATGTTGCAGAATTAGTTGTGACTCAGGTTTAATGAACAAATTTAGACCAAAACTGATTTAGTAATGTTAAGAGAAAGATGTAGGATGATTCATAGAATCTAAAATTATTGTAGAACTAATTTTAGGACTGTTTTGGAGTGAAAAGATGAGTATCCCGTAGCAGAACACGAACTGGCGTGGAGAAATTGGGTTTTCGTAACAGATCTAGCCATACGTGTATCAGGTAAGGCAATACGCGTATGGGATGGCTAGTACGCAACAATACGCGTATGAAAGTCTAGGCATTACCCGTAATAGGAGGGTCGTACGCGTAATGGGTTGGAATTTGGGAAATTCAGTGGGAAAACGTCTCTGTCCGTACGCGTACGACATAAGTCATTACGCGTAAGGACTTGGGCAATGTGAGGCAATACGCGTATGAAGAGAGGCATTGCGCGTATGGGTTGGGCGAGCGAGCTGGCAATACGCGTATGGCACAGGGCAATTTGCGTATGGCCAGCGAGAGTGCGGAATTTTACCGTTTCGCGATTTCTTTCCCGTTTTCGCATTCGAAGTTGTTTCTTTTGGTTTGAGAGGTTGGGGATAGATGTCAGACCTTGAGAAATGTGAGATTGGTGATGAAAATAGTTAATCTGATAATTTTAGAGAATTAATTAATTAATTAGTAATTGACTTATGTTGTGTGAAGAAAACGTATGGTGTTGAATATTGGTGTGTAATTCAGGTGTGATCAGGAGGATTGTGAACATGTATCTATATGTTATTGTACATGTGTTTCATATGCATAATTGTGTCATGCATTCCATGGTGTTGGTGGGATGAATCATTGCTCAGGAGGAGTGTATGTGATTAATCCGTACTCTGATATAGAGAATGGCGGGGATAGATCATTGCCAAGTAGGGGTGTATGTGATCTATCCGGGTTCGATTGAATGAACTGTGATATTGGTACCACATGCATTATGTCTATGTTGAGTCACATTGCATCCTTATTAATATGTGTTATTGTATGGTGATGATTTGTGGACCAACGGGTCGTAAATTTGTATGATTGTGCGTAAATACTACTCTTATCATGTAATTGTTCACCGTTTAATATTGAATGTGATTTCTCACCCCTTTGTTGTTGTTGTGTCTGTGCTTCTTCGGAAGTACAGATAATCCAGGTACTTAGGTTGCTTGGAGTGTGTGTTACCTGTTCGAGTCTTAGGAGTTACTCTGATACGTAACACGGGATTTGGGGATTTCAAACATTTATTATTTGTTATTCTTTCATTTTGTTACGTATCTTGTTTTCGATGAATTTATGGTGAACCCCGATTTTATGTGGGATTTTCTAAGTTGTTGGCATGTGGCCGTGAAATGAATAAATAAATTATTTCCGCTGTTTATTTCATTTAATAAAAGGAGTTTTGATGTTGGTTTTATAAATGTGGCATCCTACTTTATTGTTGGTGCAAAACTCTGATTATTTCATAAAATAATGTGTATTTTTCATAAATGGGAAAGTGGGGTGTTACAAGAACCACCTTGTTTAGCGAAACGTCCCTCTCAACACCTTCTTCAAGACGCATTCCCATAAAAGGTGCGCTAGCTACCATCCTTTCGTGATAAAAGGGACTCAGAGTTTTCAAAAAGATCTTTGTCATTTCTTTCTCCTCTAGAGGTGGACTGATTTAAGCAGCAATCTCACGCCATCTCTGAGAGTATTCCTTTTCTTTTTGAGACATGGCACGGAGTTGATCTTTGTCCAGTGCCATATCCAGATTATATTTATATTGTCAGATAAATGCTTCACCCAAGTCTTTAAAAGTACAAATCTGAGTACTATTAAACCTCATGTACCATTTAAGAGTTGTGCCTGTAAGGCTATCTGGAAAGTAGTGGATCAAAAATTGATGATTATCGGCCTGAATAGATATCGTCCTTGCATACATCACAAAATGGATCTGAGGACAAGAATTGCCCTTGTATTTCTCAAAATCAGGAACCTTAAACTTAGCGGGGATCTTCGCATTGGGAACAAGGCAAAGGTCATGAGTATTCTTCCCAAATAACTCTTTCCCTCTCAAGTATTTTATCTCTTTCTGCATTTCCTGGAACTGATCTTGGAACTCATCCATCCTTTCATAAACACCAATGCTCTTACTGGGTTCAACTTGATAAATGAGCTATTCAGCACGTGGAACATTATGAATCATAGGAGGAGGAACAATCATAACTAGTTTTCCAATAGGAATCTCAACAGCGGGCTGATAACCTTCAGGCACAAAATTCAGAGGCATGCCATAAGGGAAACCGTTGGGAATCTGATGTTGTGGAGCACTAATTGGAGTCACAGAAATAGGAGTTGATATGATCTCTGAAATCACATTCGCTTGAGGTTGAGTTTGAGTTGCATGAGGAGAAGGAGGAGGATGAGGAGGTTGATTCTGGACAGCAACCAAAGATTCAACCAAAGCATTGAACAGATTGTAAAGGTTTACGGTGACGGTAACTACGGTTATCGGCCTGTTTTTACTTTGCTTAGTAAATGAGAGAAGAATCATATATTTTTTCGCCAACAATTTATCAAAGAGTTGAAGGAGCATAAAGAATCATAGACAATGCTATACGGGAAAAAAAAACATTGACGCAGTTCATGAATCTCTTATACTTTGTGTTAGTGGTCCGACACTGGAGGAAAAATGGACGCATTTCTCTTAAATGAGTCATTTTATAGCAAGTCCATATAATAGGATGTGCATTAGGAAGCTTTCTAAATCACTGCATTTTGTTCAAGTTTATTTGAAATTGTGATGCCTTATACCACTAACATCACCAAAGTGGACAACTCATTAAACAAAGGAAACTCAAACTTGGCCCGATCATTTTATGGACAGGATGTAAGAATTCACCAATTTAAGTGAGATTGAAAGATAATTAAATAAACAAAATTCAAAGACAGAACCACCCATATACATATATTTAGAAAGTGACATGTGTTTTGATACGTTTTAGTTTTTCTCCAACAATGTATTTAGGTGGTTAGACGTGTTTTGTATGTAATGTTAGAGTAATATTAACGATGTCAAATATATACATTTTCATAGATTTTAATGTATGTTTCAGTTTTAAAATTTTTTTAACATTGTTGTGTTTTACAATAGGTTTTGTTTCTGAAACAGGTTTCGTGTGAACAGTCACAGGTGAATCCGGAAATACATTTCCGGACGCATTCCAATTTTAAAAGAAAATGATAGCGTGGGTTTATTCAGAATTGTATATTCGTACCCACCCCATATTGTTAAAAAAGATATAAGGGATTTATTCAGAAATGCATTTTTGAACCCACCCTAATTTCACTAAACAAAGAAGGGTGAATCCAGAAGTACATCTCTAGAATATCCCCTAAGACATGATTGGATATCTAAGATCCATATTAATCTAAAACTTGTATAAATACGGTTGCTACTAAACTTGTTAGCACAAACACACAAAGAACATACAAAATGTCGTAGTACGAATAAATCGCTTTTGTCTGCTTCAAAGGCGAGAAACCCTCTCTTTAATTTAGGTTCTCAAAGATCATTTGTCTTGTCGATCTAATCAAAACTAGAGAATTTGTACCCAAAAAATTGAAGAGTTACGAAGCTCTATTATCGTCCATCCTCAATTGACAACTATGGGAAGATAAAGTTCAGCAAGTTTGAGTTAAAGATGGATAAGATTTAACTGTTATGTGGAGTACATTTCACTATTACGAAACAAAAGGTCTGATCCAGCTGGATGTGAAGATTGCGAGATCGGCCGAAGATATTCTAAATATGTTGAATTATCCTACATGATGATGAAACATATTATTCGATTTACGTTAACAATTATCTATGTAATGTTTCATTTTTTATGTATGTCATAACAATTAATGATATCGATTTATCTTTGTTTCAGCATATATTTCGTTTTTGCATCTGTTTTTGGTTCAGTAGTATCAAGAAATACACTTCCGAAAGCTACACGTAAATGCATCTCCGTATCAATTTTTGTCATAAATTCGGGACCGACTCACTTACGATATTGTGTGAATCGGGTGCATTCCAAAGTACACTTATGAATTTCAAGGGGTAGTTTTGGATTTTCACTAGGATGGGGGAGCAACCCATACGATAGGAAGATAAATCCCTTATTTGAATAATTAATTTAGAAAACTTGGGTAAAATTAAAAATTAAAAAATATAAAAAATAATTAATTTTCTGTGAAATTCAGAAAATTTAAAAAAATAAAGAAAATCAATAAAAAGAAATATTAATTACTTAAAAAATTTGGGTTAAATGAAAAAAAAATGATTGACTGAAAATAATAATTAAATTTTAAATAATTTAAATAAAGGTTGATTGGGTCAAATGAATATTTGTATTTTAAATGTTAATATTTAAAAAATTGTGTAGTTTTAAATTTTAAATATTAATAATGGTGAAGTTAAATAAAGGTGTAGTTTTTTTTAACTTAATTAAATTTTGGGTAGAGAGAGAGAGAGAGAGAGAGAGAGAGAGAGAGAGAGAGAGAGGAGAGAGAGAGAGAGAGAGAGAGAGAGAGAGAGAGAGAGAGAGGAGAGAGAGAGGAGAGAGAGAGAGAGAGAGAGAGTTTTTGCTAATAATAAATAAATAAAACAATTGAATAAAATAATTAAATAAATAATCAAATAAAATAAATAAAAATAAGTTAAATTACTAAATAAACCCTAATTTTTATTGAAAATAATTTCTTTAAATTACTTAACTTTTATATATAAGATGTTGTCTAAAATGAGCAAATGTGATAGAAAGATAAATTTTATTGTTTTGAAATTAAGTGGTTTCAACCATAGTTTTAAAAATCGGGCCGTCCGGTCGGACCGGTTGAACCGGAAACCAAAGTGATAATCAGTATGGTTCAATTGTTGGATCGAATATGCAATTGAACCGGTGAGAACCGGTCAAAACCGGTGTAAACCGGTAAAAACCGACAAATCGGTTGTTCAATTGCGTGTTTTTTTTAATTAAAACGACGTCATTTTTCATTATTTAAAAAAAGAAAAAAGAAAAATATAAGAGAAAGTTAATATTCTTTTCTCTAAAAATTAATGACAACGATTAAATATAATAAATAGAGGCTAATGCAGTATTATAGCATTGATAGATTGTGGAATTTAAACATAATCTATTTTCTCTCCTATATGATTGATATCATTGGTTTTTATTAGTTGGGCTGAGGTGTTGCGTAAAGTAAATGGTAATGTATGTTATATAGATAACAAACATAAATTTATATTTGAGATTGATACTTTTTTTAAATTTTTAAATCAATTATTTGACTTAAATTTATAATTGATTCAAATTTGAATTTAAATTATAAAGTTGTAAAATTATGACATTTTTAAATTTTTTAGGTGTTAGTGATTTTTTTCGACACCGAGTCATCTGATTTGACCGGTTTAATACCTATATAATTTTGTTATAGTGACCGGTTTATTCAACCGAGTTATCCGATTTTATCCGATTTAATCATGCGGTTCGACCAATGACTCAGTGGTTCGACCAATGAACCAGTGACCCTATACCCTCACCGGTTCGATAACGGGTCTGATTTTTAAAATATTGGTTTCAACTTCTATATCCTCCTCTAAAAAAACCCTCGGTATCTAGCTATGAAATTCTCCCCCTTTGTCCCACTACTCACATCTCAAGCATCTTTTGAATTTTTAAAATATTTCACTTAGATGTTAGAATATGAAATATGTTTTTTGTATTTTGGATTCTAAAATTCAGGGCCGGTCATTCGTCGGTGCAACAAGTACTGTAGAATAAGGTCCCAAATTCTAGGGCCCACTTATTTTTTAATTAATCAAACAATAAATTTTTAATCTATTTTTTTAAATAGATGTAAAATCTATTTATTTTTAAAATCTATTTTACACCTCTTTTTTAAAAAAAAAAAGGTGTAAAATCATAATTTATTACTAGCGTCCAAACGGGCACGGGGGCGTGCCTGTTTGTGTGCTTTTTTTTACTACACTGACGCGTTAAAACATAAACAAGTATTTTTTATTTTATTTTTATTTAAATTAATTGTGTGATAATTTTTATGAAAAACTCTCTCTCTCTCTCTCTCTCTCTCTCTCTATCTCTCTCTCTCTCTCTCCATCCATCCATCAATCTATCCATCCATCCACAATTACATAGATATATGCTTATCAATTACCTACAAATATCAACTTACAATTTATATTTAAAACAAAGAAACAGACAATATACATGATTTATGAATTTAGATACTAACATACATAAAAAAAATAGATAGAAATTCCAATCAATTAAAGATTATTCCATCCAATCAACTTCAATCATTATGAAACTTTACATGATGATATTCTAAAGATTTTTTTGGTGAACAAAAAGTTACTACAGAGAAGATTATATTGTCTATATTTTTCTCCACTATAAAAGAGGAAGGTAAATTTTGGAGTTAATTTATAAGGTAACATTACATACCCACGTAGAAAAAAATTTAAGACAAAAAGAAAGGTTTATATGTTGTCAAAATGTAAGGAAGATCAAATTAAATATATATAATAAACTTCATAGTTCATAAACAAAACAAAAAAAAATGAAGAAATAAAATAAAAATTGATTTCAAATGAAAATAAAATGATCAAGTAAAACATATGCTCTAGTGATGGTGAATCCAATTAAGGAAATTTAGTTTCTCTTCATCTCTAACACATCTCTAGCATGCAGTCGTGCAACCCTTCTGGAGATTCATCCATCATAAAAAATTATCTATTTTTTAAGAAGAGGATGTGGAGAAATATGCATTGAAAGTGTAGAATAATAAAAGAAGACATGTTTTTCAAATGAGTTTGAAATTGGAATCAACAATCTGAAACAGTGCAGTGGTGGTGGTGGCGATAGACTATGACGGAGATTAACAAAGGTGACACAAATAAATGATTAAGAAATCACCCAACTCTTTAAACAATAAACACTAAAGTATTGTCAAGTGGAGATTGTAGTGAAGAGGCACAATGCAGTGGTGGTTGTGATAACAGTGACAGAGATACTCTGCGACAGTTGACAACATATTTTCACTTTCTTATTGATTATGAAGGCTGGATCAAATACTGTAGAATCAGGCCGCCAAGTGCATCAGGGATGCTGGTCGTATGGAGAGGATGAGGGGGTGTACCTGCAAGGTACTCCGACGCTCAAGTAAGAAATGGTCAGAGAAAAGGGGCAAGTCAAAAGTATGAATTCTTAGGGTGAATATTAGATACCTGGCCCTCTCAAGCGAGAGGGTTTATATAGAGCCCCCAGCGCGTGGCCAACGGTCCTATTTTCGGGGCGAAATAACCGTTTTCCCCAAAGAATAGGTAACTACCCAAACTAGCCGTTATGTAGGGCAGGGTGCCCAAAACTAGCCGTAATGTCGGGCATAGGCGTGGTTCCGGACACCTGCCCATAGTTGTTCGGGGAGCAGTGAAGCCGTGCGTAACGGGCAGTAATTCTGGGGAGGAACGTTGTATTCCTTGCCCGGTTGAAGGGGCAGAAAGGTAACTTTTTCCCCTCTGTGGATTGAACTTAGGCCATTTGGGCCGCTCTGGAGTCGAGGCAGATTGGGCCATGTCAAGCCAGTGGTCAAGTCCAGAATAGGAGCCCCCCAAGTTGTTGCTCCCGAGCACGGGAGTGATGACTTAAGGACTGCGCATTGCTCCGTGGAGCCAGTATGAAGTCGTCGTTTGAAGACGAGGAGGATTGTCTCAAAGTGCTCGTGGCTCCCTGTGTCCGTGAGATTCGTGGTCGTGACCTTGTTGCCCGGTGTTTGGGGAGATCAAGGTTCAGACAGAATTGGAAACGTTGGGACGCCACGTGTGCCTAGAGCTCCGTGTAGCAGTTAATAGGCAATGATGGCTAGTGGGTAGTCATCATGGCCTACGAGCGCGTGTTCGCACGTGCCCCTTTGTATAAAAGGGGGAAAATCGTTCCATTTGGAACTTTTCAGTCTGATTTCTCTTCGCTCTCTTCAGTACTCTTGCCCGTAACCGCCTTCCGCCTACTTCGACCACCGCGTCAAGCTTCGAGCAACTTCTTTCTTCTATTTAAATCAAGTAAGCCTTTTGGATCTTTGCCTGTTCCGCTTCTGTTTGTTGTTAGTGGTAGATTGCATGTGGTTAGGGCTAGTTTTAGAGGACGAAATGGGTGAATCTTTGGCGATTGTTGGTGGTGGACGGTGGTTGTGCTATTTTTCTACCTCTAACATGTCGCCGGAGTTAGTAGTATGTTTCAGCGAGGAGGGTGGTTCACGGTGACGTTGCGGTAGCTATGTAAGCGTGATCGCCGTGTCTGTTCATCATCCGAGTGGGTGATGAGTTTTTCGGTAGAACATTCCCAGATTCCGGTGAAGCTTAGCGATTTTCGGTGAAGCTTCAAACGGAAACTGGGTGTGGGCGCGGGGAAGCTCCTCGTCCTGGGATGATTAGTTTCGAGCGTCTCCTCGTGGGGAGGTTTCAGCTTTCCTTATGATGTTAGGGCTTAGGCCGGGGATGTTGTCCTTAGCCCTTTGCGCGCCCTTTCACTTGACTTAGCAGTGGAAGGGTGGATTTGATTTACTGTCGAATTCACTTTCTTCTCTACTTTTCAGGTGACTGTAATGGCGACGGGGCCAGATAGAGAAGTTATTATAGATACATCTAAGGACGAGACGGGCTCCGAAGATAATAGCAGCTCGACGGCTTCGAGTCCGGCGACTTCGTGTTCTTCCAGCAATGTCGAGGAGGAAGAGGCGGACGACATGGACGAGGATGTCGACGGGTTCTCCGCGGAGGAGTGGGAGGTGGCCGAACCTGCCGAGCATGTGTCCACTTTTGCAAAGTCTTTGATGGACGTTTTCACAGAGGTAGGACCGGAGGGAGAGTGGAAGGTGCACTTCCCTTCGTTATACGATCGTGTCTGCACGTACTTCGGGGACCGTTTTACCATGTATGAATACGCTTTCAAGGAGCTAGGCTTGAGGCTGCCGTTCACTGATTTTCAGCAGTTAGTGTTCTTGCATTTAAAATTTCCCCCCACGCAGTTGCATCCTAACTCGCTGGCCTTCATTCGGGCATTCGAGTTGGTATGCGAGCATCTCGCTACAGGGGCTACTTTTCCCTTGTTCTTCACTGTCTTTCATCTTCAGCGGCAGCTATCGCGGAAGAAGTACAGCTGGGTTTCTTTGAAGCAGCCCCGCAAGCTGTTCAAGCCGTTTTCAGAGTCAATCCAGACATTCAAGGAACGGTATTACGTTGTTGAGCCCGTGTCCGAGGCTGCCCAGGACAGTACATATGTCTGGGAGATCAAAGTTGACGAGGATGGGAACGAGCTGCACGACGAGGAGGGGAGATATATTGGGTGGAGACTTTACAAGTTCCCCCTCCACTGGGCACCCGACCATTTTGCCAAGAAGCCCAGCGACTATGTCTTCCAACCGAGCGATCTACGCGGGCAGGACGCCGTGGCGTACGAGGCACTGGTGAAGTGGGTCAACTCCTTCGGGCTTGCTGAGTGCTGGACGAGCAAAGGCAACCCGATCTTCGAGGAAGATGGGAGTCAGAGGGTCGAGCGTCGATTCATCAATGTTAAGGCACTGCTGGAGTGCAAGACTCCCGCGGACGCTGAGAAGCTGCTCGGTAGTCTTAGTTATTTAGATTTTGTTCATGTTATTTCTTTTCCTCGTATCTAACGTGTTCGCGTTTTGTTTGTGCAGGTGAGATGCCTCAGGCGCATGACAGGGTTGTAAGGAATGCTCTCACGAGGAATAAGGCTGGGGCGGCTCCTCCGAAATCCCGGTTTGCTGGTGTTCGTGCTCCTCCTCCTATTCAAACTGCTGCGGGGACCTCTTCTTCTCCTACTTCTGCTCCCCGGGGGTCTCCTCTTTCTTTGACCGGTCAATCCAAGCGGCCAAGGTTTAATGATGTTGTGGACCTTACCCGGGTGCCGGAGAAAGGGAAGTTCGAGCTTCCTCCCCGTATCCTTGACAGGAGGTTTTTCGAAGGCAACTCTTTAGTCGTTCCCCGGGCGGAATCTCTTCGCTTGGAAGGTATGGATCGCCCGAGCAAGAGGGCGTTGGTGGCCCAAGACGCTTCTGCCTTGGTCAGGATGTTAGAGATGGCGGCTGTTTATGCTGAAGGGGACTCTGCAACTGAGTCTGAACTCAATGTTGCCCGGGCTTCTATGGCATCCCTCAAGGAAGAAGCCAAGAGTGCCAGCGAGGCTCGAAAGAAGGCTGAAGAAGAGGCGGTTAGGCTGAAGGAGGAGAACTCCAAGCTGGCGGTGGAGAAGAAAGCTGATGAGGAGCTGATCAGGGAGCTGAGGGCGGTCAATGCCCCGGGTGTCGACGAGCCGGACGATGTGAAAGAATTGAAGACTAGATCCGAGCTGGTTGCTCGCATGCTGCTGGCCAAAGACGACGGTATTGCCGTCGTGGAGGAGTCGTTCAAAAATGTCGTGGCTCAATTGCGGGTGGTGAACCCTGAGCTCGATTTCTCTGTCGAGGGTACTCACTACCTGGCGCATGTGGAGAATGGTTGTATTATTGTGCCCGACGGCCTCCTTGAAGGTACCCCCGAGGATCAACCCGCAGAGGACCAGGGACCCTAGCTAGAGCCTGCCGAGCATGCGGATGAGTGAGGAATTTGTATTTTTTGATGTTGTTGTAATCTGTCCGGCCTGCGTGCCGTGGAATTGCGTGTAATTTATTTCTGGGGGGCGTGGCCCCCGTTTCATGTAACAAAGTACAATCGTGGCCCTTGCAGCCACTTATTATGTTAACTTATCACATGTTTAATTCTGTTGTTTGTATGAATTTACTTGCTTTTATTTTTAGCTAAGTATCATATTGATGCTCGTTGTGAGTGTATATCTGCCCGTGATTGGGAGTATTTGACTTGCGTAAATATTTTAGGGGAATCACTCATTGCAGATGTGTTCGACAGTGAGGGGAACTGGTCGAACTGCCGGGGAATGTCTTGGCGGGGTGCGAAGCTTAGGTCGCGTTTGAGGCCCGAGTTCGCGGCGTGAACGTCCCATCACGAGCTGGGGTTCTTCCAGTCATGGTACTTTGACGACAGCGATGCTCGATCGAGGACCGCCGTCGAGCAGTGGCCCGACTCGTTACTGAGCAAGGTTCTGCTTTATTCGTATGCGACGCTTGTACCTAGACGCGCATAGTGGTCGGTAGCTAACGTTCATCGTTGCGACGGGTAGAACCGAGGATTTAGCTGTAGTATTGTTTTAGCTTTTCAGCATTCCATGGTCAAGCAAGTTCTTCCCCAAAGAGATGTTCTAGGTAGTAGGCCCCATTTTCCGTTTTTGCTCGGACACGATAGGATCCTTCCCAGTTGGCTGCTAGTTTGCCTTCGCGAGAGTCTTTGTGGTTTCTTCTTAGAACAAGGCTTCCCACGTCGAACTCTCGCCGAATCACCTTGGCGTTGTGCCTGATGGTAATTTTTTGTTTTAGTGAGGCTTCTCGAAGGGCTGCCCCGGTTCGAATTTCCTCGACGAGGTCTAGCTCTTCTCTCAATGATTCGTTGTTCATCTCCTCGTCTAGGGGCGACTCTGTCCGCCTAGAGGGCACGTGAACTTCGACGGGAATTATAGCCTCGGTCCCGTATGCTAAACGGAAAGGTGTTTCCCCGGTCGTTGAGTGCGGAGTTGTACGGTATGCCCACAGTACGCGGGGCAGTTCCTCGACCCATGCCTTCTTTGTTTCGTCCAGCCTTCTCTTAAGGCCTCGAAGGATGACTATGTTGGCTGCTTCAGCCTGCCCGTTTGTTTGAGGGTGTTCCACGGATGCGAAGTGCTGCTTCGTGCCCAGTTGGGCGACGAAGTCTTCGAACTTCCTGTCCGTGAATTGTGTCCCGTTGTCCGTTACTATCGCTTGGGGAATACCAAAACGTGCAAGGATGTTTCGTTTGTAGAAACGTAGGATGTTGAGGGCAGTTATTTTGGCTAGAGCTTCTGCCTCTATCCATTTTGTGAAATTGTCCACGCCCAATATGAGATATTTGTTCTGACTTGATCCTACCACGAAGGGTCCTAGGATGTCTAGGCCCCACCAGGCGAATGACCACGGGGAGGACATAGCCTTGAGCTCGTTAGGCGGAGCCAGGTGCATGTCCCCGTGTCGTTGGCATTTGTCGCATTTCTTCACGTGTTCTTCCGCGCCATTTTGCATGGTCGGCCAATAGTAGCCTGCCCAGAGAGCCTTTCGAGCAAGGGACCTTCCGTAGAGATGTTGGGCGTTGATTCCCTCGTGGATTTCGCGCAGGATGTGTGCGACCATTTCCTCCTCGACACATTTGAGCAGCGGAATGGAGAATCCCCGTCTGTAGAGTTTATCTTCGACCAAGACGTAAGAGCAGGCTCTTCGCCTGACTACGCTGGCCTCCTTTGGGTTGGACGGGAGTTCGTCTTTGGCGAGATAATTGTAGACTAGGGTCATCCAACAGTTGTTGTCGCCGATCACCTGTACGTCGTGTGTCGAGGAGGCCTTCTCAATACTGGGTCGAGGAAGTACCTCCTGTATGACGGATTTGTTTCCGCCTTTCTTCTTCGTGCTGGCTAATTTAGACAGCACGTCTGCTCGTACGTTATGTTCGCGGGGAACGCGTTTCACTTCCACTGTTGTGAACTTCACCATTTTCTCCTTAACCAGGGCCAAGTATTCGGTCAGGTTGTCGTTTTTGGCTTGGTATTCTCCCCGGACCTGGGGGGCCACGAGTTGTGAATCTGTGCAAATGACGACTTCCTTTGCGCCTAGGTCCTCGGCGAGGCGTAGCCCAGCGAGGAAGGCTTCGTATTCAGCCTGGTTATTGGAGGTTGGGAAAGACAGTGTGAGTGATACCTCAACGATATTCCTTCGCCGCTCTCCAGTATGATGCCCGCGCCGCTTCCTTCAGAGCTTAAGGCACCGTCGACGAAGATGGTCCATTCGCGTGCTTCACTGAGGGGGAGTCTACGAACGTCATCTCCGCGACAAAGTCGGCCAGAGCTTGGGCCTTGAGGGCTTTTCTACCTTCGTATTGGATGTCGAATTCGGACAATTCCAGCGACCATTTGAGCATTCGGCCGGCCATATCTGGTCGTCCGAGCAGTTGCTTTATGGGCTGATCTGTTCGAACCATGATCGTGTGATCCAGGAAGTAGTGTCTTAATCTTCTGGCTGCATTGATGAGGGCCAGTGCCACCTTATTTATCTGTTGGTATCTTAACTCTGGTCCTTGCAGCGCTTTGCTCGTGAATTAAATAGGCTTATGCCCGTCAGGTGTCTCGCGGATGAGGGTGACACTCACTGCTTCGGTTGCTACGACTAGGTATAGGTACAACATTTTGCCATTGTCTGGGCGAGAGAGGACTGGTGGCTCTGAGAGTGCTCGTTTTAGATGGAGAAGGGCCTTGTCGCACTCCTCGGTCCATTCGAATGCTGCCTCTTTGCAGAGGAGTTTGAAGAATGGTAGGGCGTGCTGGGCGGACTTGGCCACGAAACGAGATGGTGACGCGAGCATCCCGTTGAGGGACTGGATGGATTTTTTGGACTTGGGCGTAGGAAACTCGGAGAATCCCGGCATTTGTCGGGATTGGCTTCGATCCCTCGTTCCGTTAAGTAGAAGCCGAGGAATTCGCCTACTCGGACACCGAACGTGCACTTCTCTGGGTTAAAACGCATTTTGTATTTCCTGGCATGTTCGAAGACCTTTCTCAAATGGGCAGTATAATCGGTTTCCTCGTGGGATTTTACGATCATGTCGTCCATGTAGACTTCGAGCATGTCGCCTATTTCTCCCCGAAACACTTTGTTCATCATTCGTTGGTATGTTGCTCCAGCGTTCTTCAGGCCGAAGGGCATTACGTTGTAGTAATAGTTTCCCGATTCGGTCGTGAAGGCCGTATATTTTTTGTCAGACATTGCCATTGGGATTTGATTGTAGCCCGAGTAGGCGTCCATGAACGATAAAAGTTTAAAACCAGCAGAATTATCAACAAGTTTATCAATATTGGGGAGGGGGTAGGCATCCTTCGGGCATGCCTTATTGAGATCGGTGTAATCAATGCATATGCGCCATTTTCCATTAGATTTTTTAACTAATACAACGTTGGACAGCCAAGTGGTGTACTTGGCTTCCGAAATAAATTTGACCTCGAGGAGGTCCTTTACCGCTTTTTCAGCAGCCTCCGTTTTCTCCGGAGACTGTTTTCTCCTACGTTGTGCTACGGCCTTGACGGCTGGGTCGATGGTCAGCTGGTGACAGGCAACGGATGGATCCAAGCCAGGAATTTCCGTGGCGCTCCATGCGAAGAGGTCGGCATTCTCTCGGAGGCATGCTTTGAGCTGCTTCCTCGCGATGTCAGGCAGGTCTGCTCCGATCTTCACTCCCTGTTGGGGGTCTTCGCCGAACAGAACTATCTCGAAGTTGCCATCCGAGATTGGGCGCATCGGATGGGAGCTGCTGCTAGATGACGTGGACGGGCTGGCTGAAGCTGCTCGTTCCTCCTGTTGGTCCTTGGGGAAGCGACTGTCGAGGTCGATAGAGTCGACCTGGGGCAGAGGCTTGGCCTCCTCGAAGCTGCTTGGCGGTGCCGGCTTGCTCGACACCTTAGGCTTGGGCGCAATGGCATTGAGTCCCTTTGTAGCTGCTTCGAAACACCGTCGGGCAACTTCTATATCGCCGTG
Source organism: Lathyrus tuberosus (assembly GCA_022829125.1). NCBI lineage: Eukaryota > Viridiplantae > Streptophyta > Magnoliopsida > Fabales > Fabaceae > Lathyrus > Lathyrus tuberosus. The sequence goes on from JALAZF010000058.1 coordinate 12,281,107, forward strand.
GAGGGTGGCGACCATCCCTTTCGAAGTGTAACACTTCATCTTCAGGTGGACTGTTGAGGGCACTGCTACCAACTCGGCCAGAGTTGGCCTTCCGGAAATGCATTGTTAAAGCGACGGGCAGTCGATTACCAGAAATTGCACCTTGATGGATCTGGCCATTTTAGCTGATCCGAAGGTCACGATCAGCTCGACGTATCCCCACGGCTTGGTCACAGACCCGTTGAATCCCTGTAAATCGGACCCTACGTAGGGGGTAAGGTGCGATTCGTCCAGCTGAAGTGTTGAAAACAGCTGGGAGTACATGATGTCGACCGAGCTGCCCTGGTCAACGAGTATTCTACGAACGTCGAAGTTCGCCATCCGGCCTCTGACAAGCAAAGGTATGCTTGAGTTCGGGGAGCCGCCGAGGAGTTCCTCCAGGTAGAAGGAGATGGGGACGGAGCCCTTCTGTGCCTGATCAAGCGTGGTCACTTTGCTGGAGCTTGTGTTGATCAGGTGTTCGAACTTCCGTTTCACAGAGCCCACAGTGACTTTGTTGAAACCCCCGCCAGAGATGACCATGGCGGAGGGAAATGTCTCCCACGGGCTGTTGGCCGTAAAATATGTAGGGGCGCTGAGCCTGTCCGGGACGTTGAAGTCCTCTGGTCGCGATATGGACATAGCGACCTGTACATTGGCGTCTTCCGAGGAGGGTACCCCCTCCTCGACCTTCTTGGACTCCTGGGCATCCTGCCGAGGAGTGTCCTTCTTCTTCGCGAACTGTTTCAGGTGGCCGTCCCAGATCAGTATCTCAATGGCATCCTTTAGATGGATGCAGACCTCCGTAGTATGGCCGTGACTTTTGTGGAAACGACAGTATTTTGATTTGTCCATGTTTGGTTTGTTCGGAAGTTGTTTGGGGAAGTGGACCCCAGCCTGTTTAAACTTCGAATTGGCGCATTCGGACAAAATCTTTTCCCTGGAAACGGTCAGGGAAGTGTAGTCATGGAAGCGCCCGGAGGGCCCCTTGCTGTCGCGGGAGTCCCTTGGACGGTCCTCGTGCCTCCGTTCACCCCGACGAGATGTCGAGGCTTCTTCTCCTTTAGAGGCCCGAGCGTTCTCCTAGCGGCGTGATGCTCGGACGTTGCATACCGCAATCTTTTCTTCGTACTGAATATGAGATTGGGCTTTGAGGAGGAGGGCGTCTAAGTTCCTCGGTGGCGCGAGGCCAATGGCTTTAGAGAACTCGGAGTCCGGGTGGACCCCTTGTTCGAGCAGAAACTTCTTCATTTTATCTGTCGTTGGGACCTACACTGCTTCCTTGTTGAACCTCTCGATGTATGCGTGGAGAGGTTCGTCTTTCCCCTGGATTATGGCTCCCAGAGAGGCCTTAGTTTTGGGGTGGCGGCGAGATGCTGTGAAGTACCGCGAGAACATCCTGCCCAGCTGTCTCCACGAGGTAATGGACTCCTCGGGCAGTTGCTTATACCATGTCATCGCTCCCTTTCAGAGCGTGGTCGGGAACAGTCTGCATTTAATGGCGCCCCGTACGCCTCGGTAGTCTAACAGCGCATCGATGTTCTCGATGTGCTCGTCGGGGTCGGTAGTCCCGTCGTACGTGCCAAGTGACGGGGGTTTCTCCAAGCCTTTTGGGAGACGGGTAGCCAAGATCTCCTGGGACAACAGGCCGCGAGGCTCGTCGTCGTTGCTAGAACTGGTGTATGATGGAGACCGAACGGGATGCTCGCGACGCCGGTTCCTTCGCGGAGAAGGTGAGCGGTTCCTTCGCGGGGAAAGTGAGCGGTTCCTTCGGGGAGAATGTGAGCGGGCCCGTCCTTTAGACTTGATCGGTGAAGATTGCTCGTTCCTCCGAGTCCTTTTGTGGTCATGAGCGTGCTGGTCACGTGGGGAGATCTTGTCGCATTTTCGGGCTGCGTGAGGCTTAGGCTCTTGGCACATTCTTTGGTCGATTTCTCTTCGGGGCTGCGGGCTCCTTGATCGTCGCTGGTTCCTCCGCGTAGGAGGGGATCTAGGACGGTGGGACTCCTCCAACGCCTTGATCCCCTCGTTTTGCTGCGTGATCAGGGTGTTGGTTTTGTTGATCGCCTCCAGGAGGGCTGCCACGGCCGGGTCGGCGTTGGGCGGAACAGGAACGAGCTGGACGTCAAGTGAAGGTTGATCGTTGTTGTGATCAGCAGGGGTAGGGGAAGGAGAAGCAGTGGCTCCATCCCTGAGGAAACGGGCATCTCGGAGGAGAGATGACTGACCGTCAACGTCAGATTTGTTGACGGGGAGGATGGTGGTTTGGAGAGCATCCTTGGTGCGATTTTGGGAGGCCATGATCGTGATGATATTTGAGAATTGTTTTGATCTTCGGTTTCTGAGGAAAGAAAGATGGGGAGAACAAAGATTCCCACAGACGGCGCCACTGACCGTGAAGGCTGGATCAGATCCTATAGAATCAGGCCGCCAAGTGCGTCAGGGATGCTGGTCGTATGGAGAGGAGGAGGGGGTGTACCTGCAAGGTACTCCGACGCTCAAGTAAGAAAGGGTCAGAGAAAAGGGGCAAGTACAAAGTATGAATTCTTAGGGTGAATATTGGATACCTGACCCTCTCAAGCGAGAGGGTTTATATAGAGCCCCTAGCGCGTGGCCAACAGTCCTATTTTCGGGGCGAAATAACCGTTTTCCCCAAAGAATAGGTAACTACCCAAACTAGCCGTTATGTCGGAAGGGTGCCCAAAACTAGCCGTTATGTCGGGCATATGCGTGGTTCCGGGCACCTGCCCATAGCTGTTCGGGGAGCAGTGAAGTCGTGCGTAACAGGCAGTAATTCCGGGGAGGAACGTTGTATTCCTTGCCCGGTTGGAGGGGCAGAAAGATAACTTTTGCCCCTCTGTGGATTGGACTTAGGCAATTTGGGCCGCTCTGGAGCAGAGGCGGATTGGGCCATGTCTAGCCAGTGGTCTAGTCCAGAACACTTATTTTTCTAAAAAAGAAAATAATTTTGGATTTAGGAGTGAAATACTAATTTCTAAGCATTCGTCATTTTTTACTATGTAGCTTCGCTGAACATATAAACACCACCATTAAATAAGTGCCTTTGGGCTATGTAACTGCTTTATAGTGTGTAATATTTTTTTAAAACTAAGGAATCAAGTAACTTCTTTTAACTGTGTGGTTCATGTTCAGTTTTTTTAAAAAAAATTGGAAGTTATTGAAGGATAATTTTGGAAGAAAAAAGACCATACCAAAATCACCTATCCCCTTTATAGATAGATATAGATAGGAATAAATTTAAAAACTACTTTATATTTCTTTTTATTTCAATATAAATTCATATTTTTTAAACCTATTTTTTGAATTAAAACAGGGCCTTCAAATTGATTGGATCGACTCTACTAAAATTCATACTAAACCGAAAAATAAAAATAAAAAAATAAAGTTGAAATAACTATATCAAAAAATCAGTGGTAGTTTTAAGAAATATATAAAAATATCATTTTATATGTAAAATATTTTTATTATGTATATTTTAATGTCATGCTGATCTTTCTCAACATCTTTAATCATTTTATCTTCGGTCTTCTTAAGGTCTTCAACCTTCTTATTTTGTCTCAGTTTCACATCATCGTTAATTATCATATTATCCTGATTATAGTTGGATTTATTATATCTAACAATTATAAGAAACTAGTAATTAACCCGTGCGTTCGCACGGGTCTGTCTGTTCGAAGATTTTATGTTATGGAGCCGTAATTGTTAATCAAATTGAAAAGAAAAATGATAAAGTTATAAAAATAGATATGATTGAAATTAAAAATTTGTATTGGTAAGTATAAGAAAATGTTGAGTGTTGTAAAATAACGAATTAAATTAATTATTTATATAAATTCAAATAATGCAATGATGATTGAAAATATTAAACAAAAAAATATTAATCAATAGGTAGACCAAAAACAAATGAAACTAAAGAATAATAGTAAATTTAAGAATAATAATATGATTAAAACTTAAGAATAATAGTAAAATTAAGTTGAAATGATAATACATGTAGAAGATGAAAGGTAAACAAAAATATCAATAATAGTATGATTAAAAAACTATTGAAAAGTAAAGGTGTGTCCATTTATAATAATAGTATTTTTTCGTATATAAAAAATTTTGAATCAAGATTAATGTTGTGGCTGTTTATAACAATAGTAATTTTTTCGTATATAAAAAAATTTAAATCAAAATTAAAGTTGTCCCCGTTTATAACAATAATATTTTTTTCGTATATAAAAGTATCTAAATCAAAATTATAGTTGTCCCCGTTTATAACAGTAGTATTTTATTTTATATAAAAAAAATTGAATGAAAATTAAATTTGTGCCCATTTATAACAATAGTATTTTTTTTGTATATAACAAAATTTGAATCAAAATTAAAGTTGTGTCCCTTTATAATAATAAATTTTTTTCATATATTAAAAAATTTGAACCAAAAGTAAAGGTGTACCCGTTTACAACAATAGTAATTTTTTCGTATATAAAATATTTTGAATTAAGATTAAAGTTTTGCCCGTTTATAACAATAGTATTTTTTTTGTATATAAAAAAATTTGAATCAAAATCAAAGTTGTGCCCGTTTATAACAATCGCATTATTTTCGTATATATAAATTATTTTAATCAAAATTAAAATTGTGGTCGTTTATAACAATAGTATTTTTTTCGTATATACATTTTTTTGAATAAAAACTAAAGATGTCCCCTTTTATAACAATAGTATTTTTTTCGTATATAAAAATAATTGAATCAAAATTAAAGTTGTCCCCGTTTATAAAAGTTGTATTTTATGTTATATAAAAATATTATAATCAAAATTAAAGTTGTGCCCGTTTATAACAACAATAATTCAAACTAACCACCCAACATTTCACAAAAGTCACCTCGCAGAAATACAAATTTATGAATTCATCTTAAAAAATTAGTTTTCAAAGTTGATCATGAGAGATGTGACAAACACCTATCCTATCAATTAAATATTTTATTCTTTTCATTTATAGGAAGATAGTACTGATATGACCGATGAGAACACACCATACCATTACCAGTATATGAACCAGTACGTCGCTGAAGCAACTTTTCATTCAGAGAGAGTTTGTACTAATATAACTGATGTTCTAACACTATACTAACATATACCAATAGGCCACTGAAGCCTGGCAAGATTACTCTTGCTTATCCTATTATATTTAATAAATTTAGAGTATATTTAATAAATTTATAACTCTTACATAACTTTTTTTTATTTGAATCATAAATATATGCACTACGGTTTATGAGTAGAGAATTGTTAAAAAAAATATTTTGAATAACATCCTTTATATGTTGCATCAGTTACAATCAGCTACCATAATATACATACTTAATAAAATTTATGTTGCATCAGCTACAACACAAGTACTTTAAAATAACTCATATTTTAAAACTTTAACTTTGGAACGTTAGGGTAATGTGGTTTATTTATTATTATTATTATTATTATTATTATTATTATTATTATTATTATTATTATTATTATTACAAAGCTTTAACATACATATTTTATGGTATATTATAAGATGTTACTATATAAAATTGTAGGATAATCACACTCATTTCCATTTGCATTTAATAAATTGTTTTGCATTACGTTTAATAGAAATATGGAATCATAAAATTGAATATGAATCATTAACTATAAGTAGACTTAGACACTATATGTACACATAATTACATGAGTAAATTGGTAACAATTACAAAAATCGGTAACATAATATGAATCTTAACTGTTAAACACAATTACATAATATGAGTTATATGTACACATAATATGAATCTTAACTGTTATACATAATTACATGAGTAAACTGTTAACAATTACATAAATTATTACAAAATCGAACACAACAGTTGATGGTGCCAAACACGAGTCAAATACTCTTTGCACACAGTGGATAGTTTTGTGTCCTGAATGATGATTATGACGATAGATCAATCAAAGGTTACTGACCAACTCTTGTGGAATTGAAATTTCAATCCATATGAAAGGGTGCATAGCTAGAAAAGATGAGGCAAAATAAAACAGTAATACATTGTCATTATAACAATATATCTAAGCTAAAAAAACATGTTTATTCTCATAAGTTTAACATATAACACATTATTGATCATCTCCAACATCAAACACAAGTAAAGAAACAGAGTAGGAAGCTCTTAATACTGCGATACGACATTAATTACCACTTCATGCAAAATGTATATTTTAGTGTGTGAAGGAAAAGGCATTAGCTAATGCAACGATAACAATGCATGTTATCCAGTTAAAACGCTATGCGTGATACATATTAAACGGTATTAAGTGTAAGCAAGGAAGGAAGTTTAATAAGATATAAATATATGTAAACTACGACAATTGTATCCAGAGTATATATAGTACAATCTTTAGGTTTCGACCACTGTGACGTGGTTCATATACATACAATCAGCCACGACTAAGACTGACGCTAGTGGTACTCCCCAAAACTCTCATCAATGAGGTCGTATCCTTTCTTAACGTGAAATCTTGTGTGCAACTAAGGTGTGTGAGTAAGTATCAGAAAATCCTCACCTTTAGTCGCACCTTCAGGAAATTGTACCTCAAGAAATCAGCAACACAGAATCCACACTTCACATTAATCACACATCACCTCAAATAAATCCCAGGCAAACTCCCCTATAGCAGTGCCAATAAATGAGAAGTAGATTAGTGCATTGTCCCATGTCGTTCAACCTTTCTGGTTTTAAGGTTTTATGTAAGACATATTTAACTATAGTCCAACCCTTTAAAAAGAAAAAAAACATGTCTTCAAAAAAGTAATTTACAACCAGTTTACTGCTATAACATTGAGAAATGAAAACATGGTGAAGATAAATGTACCTGATGAATGGTGTGGGATCTCAGATCATCACAGTTTCACTACTTGGTCGAATAGCAGGAGAGATGTCCATGATAATCAAATAATAAATAGCAGAATCTAGTGAATTCAGTAAAACTATAAAAACTATGAACTACCATTAGATCTAACGCAAAAATGAAAATCATTAAATCAAGGAAATTATCATTCAAAAATATGAAGTATTTATCATTCAATGTGCAAGTTTCACAGGTGAAAGTTTCATATTTAAGACAACAAAAACTCCTGAATACTGAAGACAACAAAGACACTTTGAAGTTTTAATTATCAAATCTAAATGCCCTAGCTGACATAAAGTTACTCCAACCATATGTTGCTACGTCATCATCATCTGAATTGAATGTAGTTGTCATCCTTATCCTTCTTCTTGATCTCCTTATTCTCCTTCTGGTTCGTCTTCTTTGCAGTGCGACCGCCTGTTGGGTCTGGACAGCCTCTTCGGCCTGGACAACTTGTTGGACCTCTACAACCTCTTGAACCTGGTGAACTTGTTGGACCTCTACAACCTCTTGAACTTGGTGAACTTGTTGGACCTCTACAGGTTGTTGAACATCTGAAGTTTGTTGGACCTGGAAAACATCATTGTAACTCAATTTGATTTTTCCTCTTCAATAATGATGCTTGTGTGATGCTAAGAGGAATAACGTTTTTATAATGGTTTCTCTGATTCTTCATCTTCTGTTTACATTGGAAATCTAAAAGTTTTTGTTGGGCTGTCATTATTGCTTGGGTAATTCAAAAACCATTCCTGGTTATTGAATAGTGATGGTCAAGTTTATCATTTATTTTTGAATACATTGTTATTCAAGATGGGGCATTGGAAATCAAAACATTAAATAAAGTAATAATGGGCCCAAAATCTATTTACCTCTCAGACCAAACTGCTCTACACCTACAATTTCAAATACTAAAATTGTGTTTATATTATATGGTTGATACTTTAGCATAAATCCCTTCAATTTCAACAAACTTGCATATCAACATCCTATAACTCTATTATGTTTTTCTACTAACATGAAACTTGCTTCATGAAATTAACAACAGAGTTATTCCACACTAATTACAACATTCAGGTAGTCAAATCATGACTAACTAACATACTTACAGAACATTAAATAATGATGATATAAAAACATTAAATTGATGATGTTTGTACATGTTTACGATGAAAAATTTTAGATTATAAGTTTTAGTACACAACAATCAAACTGGACCAGATTACGAACAAGTTAAGTTTGGAGTAAAAGAAAATATAACTCACATGCTTATTTCCCGAACTGCCACCCAAAAAAGACACACGGTTTGCTTCTTAATCATTGGTCCATTCAATCCCTGAATAGCTTCCTCAACATTCTTTCTATTACAAAAACAACAGAAGTCATTAAATCAAGTTAACACATGGTTAGAACAACAAAGTTTTCACACTTACATCAACTTAACGGAATAAACATGTATATAATTACAAACCAAATCATACTTTTCTAACCATGTGTAAGCTATCCATTAACAACTTGTATCCACAACAATGAAATATAATTAAATCATTTACTATTTATTGTCTAAATGCTAATTGTATAAACTGGAACAGCTGCTATGAATAAAAAAATATCAAGCGAAGTCTCAGAATTAAATAAACATCATGAATTGAAAAAAAAACTTTATGATGTTATTAAAAACCTGCTTTTCAAAAGTTGCAGGAGCAGTTGATATAATATTTAATATAAATTAGTCAACCATCATGTTTTAAACCTGATTTTGATAAGTTGTAGGAGCAGTTGCAATACAATTTTATATAAATTAGTCATCATGTATATAAACCTGCCATCAAAAAGTTGCAGCAACAGAAGTATAAAATATTAACTAAATTACAATCTCTTTTCCAGCCATATCAGCAGCATGAAGAATTCTATCATGTGAATGACCACCCTTCCTCATTAGATGCAAGTTACCGTCTTCCCCGTCATCAAACGATACACCCATAGCAATTAGTTCCCTGACTCTACTAAAACAAACAAATTAATCAGCATAGAACGGTAAGAACTTTACTTGTTCGAAGATTAATCACTGCCATTTGTCTCGATCAAAACATAAAATTCATGATGCGAAGCGGGAAATGGTCATTTTTAACATATATATCATAAAGCTTCCATCGGCGAGTTTCGACACCATAGGCTCGGGCACAGGGTCTGTTGTATTTTCATCAATTTTGCCTCCCAAATTCTTGAGCCAAATCACTTTTGAGCACATTTATTCAAAAACATTGTACAGATGCTCAAGAGATGTTGATAAATCATACTTGTAAATAACTCAAGCATTCATCATACTTGTAAATACGATTATAATATGAATCCGATTAGTAATAATGATGGTTACCAAAAGAGAGATTGAGATAAACACATAATATAACTGAACCATTGTCAATAAGTGGAAACACGATATTAATAGATCAACAAAACATGTCATATAGTGCAAATTAGAAATGGGAAAAGGAAAATGAGATTGATGAATAACATTCAAGAGTAAACCAAGAGAACTCCCAATATGTTTTTAATGAGTATGATGGGAACATAGTTACACCTTCTTCAGTCATTCTAGCCATTTGTAAATTCAACAAAAATCAAACCTTCCTCGAAGCTCCTAGTATGTTTTTAATGAGTATGATGGGAACATAGTTACACCTTACTTCAAGAAAAATCAAACCTATATTTTGTTGACAGCGGACCTATCGCGATATAAAAGTGTATGCATGCATTTTTCCAGTAATTTGACACCTTCCTCGAAGCTCAAAATTTCATCCCACTCATCACGGAGATGGGGCACAAGAAGAAGATTTCCTAGCCCATTAGCTATGTGATTGTCTTCAAAATTAATTCCAATGTTGTTGACCTGCATAAGATTCATAAGCACAACAACCAAATAAACTTGCAGACTTGAGACTACTCATTATTGAATAAAGTAAAAAGAAAGCAGTTTTGAAACTTTAGACATTCGAGATATAATGAAAATCAGTAGTAAGATTCATGCATGATTGAAAAAAAAATGATGCTGAAGTAGGATGGGTTTTGAGAGCATCATCCTTTGAAGTTTCGATCGGTTCACTCTAACTCTATCTCAAACCTGAACTGCCCAAAGATTCGACCTCTTCTTTCAAAGATTCAGTTGCGAAGCTTGAAATCATAGTTGCAGAATTTATTTTTCGTACGAAAAAAAAAGCTTTAGTTTATGCTACTTATTTTTAACACAATAAATAAAAGAAAACATATCGCCGATAGATCGAATAATCTTTAACAATAACATATAATATTTCTCAATGTGTTTTTTACTGTCTTCTACATATCATATAATTTTAAGTTGCAATCCTTTTTATTTATCTTTTAGATTAAATGTGGAAGTTAGTTTCTACATTTCTATACCATCTAAAGAAAGATGAAAGTTGAGAGATTGCATACCATAATCGTTAATGGGTGCATCATAATCATAACCCGTAGAAATGAAAGGTCCACCAGTTGTTCGACCAAAGTTAGTCCCTCCATAGTACTATTTCAAAGCAAGCAAGCAAAAAAGTGTATCCGTTGGTTTACTATCTTACATTTTCCTTGTCAGATATGAAATTAATGTCATAAAAATCAAAATTTTCAGATCAGCGGAACAGAAAAGCAAACATCACATTCACAGAGTAGCAAAATATTCACAGATCCAAACTTAGTGTCTTGAAGTTTCACATAAAGTTCACCCAGTCATGTATGTTATTTTCACATAAAGTTCACCCCGTGAAATTTGTGTAAACTGTTAGAAGAAAAGAATAAGAATAAGAAGAAGAAGAAGAAGAAGGTGGGGTAAGAAGGAAGAAGAGGAGTAAAACCACTGAAGCTTTGGAGCCTGCGAAAATAACATACAAAACTAATTAGAGATATGAGCATTGCAAAAATCAGAAAAAGATGAAATTTAGAAGATAGATGAAGAGTTACACACTATGGATGAAGAGTTGCACAGATATGTGTGTCGCTCCTGGGATTTTCATCCAAGTACAAACGCGAAAGTGGCACCGAAACAGAGTCGCCAGCAATGTGTATTTATCCCAAGAGAGGGAAAGGAAACACTGCATAAGCCTGAAAGGAAGGAAAGAGCATGGTCTTGCGACCAAGGGAACTGGGTTCGGGAGTCGGTTACGCGTGAGGAAGGTATTAGCACCCCCACGCGTCCATCGTACCCGATGGGATCCACGCTTGCTTGTCTCGATCAAAGGGTGTAGAAAAGATACTAGAAAAAGGAACTGCTAATGGAAAGGAAGAGGGAAAGAGAGAGAATAAGAAACAAATGTAGGGAAAATAAAAGAAGTGCTCGAATGGGCCCTACCCCACTGCCTACGTATCTCATCGGGAACATGAAAATCAGAGCGACGTAGTTCCCCTCACTAGGGATGGATTGTTTGTGTTTTTTAGGGAACGACTAATGTTCTAGCTCAGGTGTTGCAGGCTCGCTGGTCCGAGTGCGTTACCATCTTGCAAGAGAACAAGAAGAAGCACGTTCGTACGTTGAGAGTGAGTGAGATGAGAAAATGAAATTCTGGCACAGATATCAGATGTCCTATACAGATGTTGAGACACTGATATCCAACACAATGAACAAGATAACAAATAAAATAACAGTGCAGAAAGTAAATAACACAGTGATATGTTTACCCAGTTCGGTCTAACACACCTACTCTGGGGGCTACCAAGCCAGGGACGAAATCAATATACGATAGTATCAATTCACAGATCATACAAACACCAAATAATCTGATCACTTAATCACTACCCTTCCTATGACTTCTACCTAAGACTCACCTAGTGTTAACCCTCAATTTCGACGCTAGACCAAAGCAAAGCTATTTTAATGTTAAAACGTTATTTTTAATGTAAAGAAGGCTTCGACCTAACTTTTTGAGAGGCTTGAGTCGAATAAATGTGGAGAAACCTTAAAAAATGGCTAAGTGTTGAAAGGGTTTTTCGACCATGAGAATGTAGCGCTGTAGTAGTTATATTAAGATTGGAGGGAATTTCCAATATTTGAAATTTAAATAAGAGCAGTTGTGAACGTGGGAACAGTTGAGATCAAGGGGAAGGCGCCAAAATCCACACGTTTGAAGCAGTAACCTCCACTTAGTAGTTATTTCCTAGCACTATAAATAGGAGTTAGTTCTATTAAAATGAGGTGTTCATATTTTTGTACAAGTTACTCTAAGAAACTCAAAGTACCCGCGTGTAGAGAAACGAGTTCGTGAGAATGTACGTAATGTAACACCATTGTCTTCATTAATCTAATTTATCTTCAGCATGTTTAAGATTCAGCCATTTACTTTCCATGCCTTTACAGTTTCTTGAACTTTATCTTCCATGCCAAATTTATGTTCAAAGCCATTTAAACTTTCTGCGTTTTACTTTCGACTGCATTTTTAAGTTCAAGCATTTAATGTTCAAGCCTTTACCTTTCAAAGTCTTTCGTTTTCAAGAACGTGGAGTTCTCCTTTAAATCCATTGCATTTATTTTCAAAGTCTTTTACTTTCCTGCACTTTACCTTCGACAGCACTTTTATTATCCCAGCCTTTACTTTCCAAGAACGTGGAGTTCGTTGCATTTTACTTTCAAAGCTTTTACTCATTCGACGCCTTTAATTTCTGCACCCTTTACTTGCATTACTTTAAATTTTGAGTCTCCACTTTACTTTATTGCCCGTAGTCGAACATGGAGTTCAGTTAAACTTTATTTTCAGCATTGTCGAACGTGGAGTTCAGTTTACATTTTCTTTAATTTACACTTGTCTCTCAAACTTAGCACATGTCCTAGGATTTGTGTGGTCGATCCTGCAAGTTAAATCAATTTGCGTTTAGATTGATAGACCAGAGGTTGTTTACCAAAATTCACAGTAAACAAATTGGCACGCCCAGTGGGACCCAGTGCTAAGTTATACCTTTTTGTCAACCTCATCTCTCTTGGTGAAGAAGCACTTTCGTTGTATGTTATTGAGAAGTGGGAAGTTAGCCACAACAAACGAAGGAATACCAAAGAGAAGATACACTAAGAAAATGGCAACCAATGCCAATCAACAAGTTGATCCTCAAGGGAGTATTTCGAACACTCAGTCAAGTAGCAGTATGGGGTCTCAAAGCACACCATCACCGGTGTCTTCAACAGGAGGACAGGCGTCACTTCCATTAGTAGTGTCCGAGCCAGGATCAACATATAAAAAATCATATACTCAACCTGTGTTGGAATACATAGGACCACAAAGTTCTAATTCACCAACACCCCCAGGAGGAAATACAATGTACATGCACGTTCCTCCACCAGGTTTTCCACATCCAGGGTCAAGGAGTCAACCCTATGGTATGCCTACATCAATGATGCAAAACCTGCAGAATGCTCCACCTGTGTTTTCAGAAACTATCGTGTCTTCGCCACTACAAGGGTCAGGATCAGGAGGACGAAACAACCAGAATATAGGTGTTGGTTACTCTGTTCAAACACCTAGCCTTACAAATACATCCATAAATTGTTTGAGACAGCAGATGGATGAAAGTAACATGCAAATGGTACATACGTTGTCTCAGACAATGGGAGAAGTTTTTCAACCTTTGATTCAAAATACAACCCAAACTAACCAACAACTGGCTGCACAAGTGGCACGCATGGCTGATTTCATGGGAGTACCAGCAGTAGATCGAAGAGAGACGGTTGTCGAAGATATCCCAAGACGTCATCCACGTCAGACACCTGATACGAATTTGGAGGGTCAAGAAATGATTGATCATTTTAGAGTCGAACCACCAAGAAACCAGTTGCCATACCAGGTGGAGGAAGAACCAGTAGTGATGGTGAACAGGAACCAAAACGCAGATCAACTACTTAGGCAGGTTCGACACCAGAATCAAGCAGAAGAAAATAATCTTGCAGCCATGGTTGAAAGGATAATGACTAGAAATGGTATGAATTTTGTCTTCACCAGGCCAAATTATACTTCACCTATAGTGGATTACGTTCTCCAAGCAGAACTACCCCCTAGGATGAAGGTTCCAAAGTTCAGCAAGTTTTCAGGAGATACTACTGAGTCTACTGTCGAACATGTAGCTAGATATTTGATCGAAGCGGGCGAGATTGCAGCTGACGAAAGCCTTAGGATCAAATACTTCCCAAGTTCCCTTACCAAGAATGCCTTCACATGGTTTACTACGTTGCCTCCAAACTCCATATACAATTGGACCCAATTAGAACGTTTGTTTCATGAACAGTTCTACATGGGAAAAACTAAGATTAGTCTGAAAGAATTGGCTAGCATCAAATGCAAAGTCACTGAGCCAATTGATGATTACCTGAATAGGTTTCGACTTCTTAAAGCCAGGTGCTTTACTCCAGTGCCAGAACATGAGTTGGTTGAAATGGCTGCTAGGGGTCTAGATTACTCCATTAGGAAGAAATTAGATACCCAATATCTTAGAGATATGGCCCAGCTGGCTGATAGGGTTCGACAGCTAGAAAGGCTAAAAGAAGAAAAGGCCAAATTCAGTAGGGGTAAAAAAGTAGCATTTGTCGAATGCAAGGAAGATGTGGAGAATCTGTATGGTGAACCATCTTGTTTCGACGAAAATGAGGTTGACGTTGCTGAGTTAAAGCAAGGTCCACCTTATGCTTGCAAATTATTAGCCCCTTTAGAAGGAAAAAATCCTGTCGAATCTAACGACAAATTCCTTAAGAAAACATATACCTTCGACGTCACTAAATGTGACAAAATTTTTGATTTGTTAGTTAAAGATGGGCAAATGATAGTGCCTGCTGGTGCTAAAACGCCACCTTTAGAACAAAGAAAGAAAAAAGGTTTTTGTAAGTACCATAATTTTTTGGGTCATAAAACTTCTCAATGTTTTCTTTTCAGGGATTTGGTGCAAAATTCTATCCAGGAAGGAAGGCTGAAGTTTGGGGAAAAAGGCAAAGCCCAGATGAAGATTGACTCTGACCCATTGCAAGTTGCAGAGGCCAACTATACAGAGCCTCATGAGGTTCAGATGGTGGAAGCCACAGGGGGATTCAATGAGTCAGTCAACATGGTAGAAGTTATTGAAGACTTCGCCATCAGTTCTGTGATAATTGAAGGTTCTAGTAAGGCTGCAAGTGGCCTAAACATTGATGGTACCAGTCTGATGTTGGTAACCAAAGAAACTGCTGATAAGTTTGTTGAAATGGATAAGGCTGCTAAGGTTTTGGATATGACCGTGAGTGGGTGGAAGATAAATGCCAATGAAGGCATTAACATGGTCGAATTGGCTGAAGGGTCTGATTCTAGCTCAGATAGTGTCAACACCAATGAGGCTATGGGTAGAAATGCCCCTAAAGTTCAAGTTGTTAAGGAATTGGAAGATGACATGCTCTTGGTTGGAGAGATGCTGGACATGGATGGTTGTCTGGTGGAAAATTGGATATGCATGGCTGCTGAAATTTTTTTCAAGACATCTCCTGATGTCGAGAGAGTCAATGCTGAGGAGATGGTGGAGGCTGAGAAAGCTGCTTGGAAAAAAGCTTCCCAAAGAGCTGCAAAAGCAGCAGTAGGTGGTGGCTGCTTGGAAAAAACCACTGAAAGTCTGGAAGCCAGCTTCTCCAAGATGCGCCTGAAGGACATAATGGATGTCAACATGGTCGAAGTTACAGATCGAAAAGACGAACAATTGAGTAAGGTAGATGAGCAAGAAAAGCACAATAAAATGGCTTATCCTGAGCCAGAAGAGACAATCGTGGATTTCTTGCATCGTTTCCAAAAAAAGGCTCTGGAGTAATGCTGTGTCCCAGGTGCAGCACCATTTTTGATGAAAAAGCTCCCCACAAGCTAGAAGGTGTCAAGAAGGCTGGTGAATGCTGGGGGCAGAAGGTGAACAAAGGGCACAGAGGTTTTGACCATAGGCGACTTTCGACAGGGTTAAAACACCAAGCACCTGGAATTAGGCCAGGTACGTTCAAACCAACTGCGAACGCACCAACAGGTAGTTGGATCAAACCTGTCGAAGGGAGAGGATAGAAGAAAAAGTGGGAGAAGTTTGATGTGGAAAGAGGTTCGTCATTTGAGTACAGAAAAGAGAATCACACCACAAACAAATCAGCATACATTTCTCAGAACTACAAGGGTAAAAACCCAATGTCTAGATCGCAATGGCGAAGAGAACAGCGCAGGCGAAAAGCTATCAGGGAGGCTCAGGTGCAAGGGGAGTCAAGCACCAATGTGGCTGGGGCAATAGAGAAGATGCCCATACGACGAAAGTTGTTTACTATTCAACCAGAAAAGAAGGTCGAAGAGGATGAGGATATGACTGATAACTTCGACAATGAGTCAGCGACTTCCCTAGACATTCTGGTAAATGTGGTGTCAGTGATGCCAAGAGAATTTGGTCAAGTCTCAGAGGTCGAAGACTTAGACCAAACCGCTGAATTGGAAATGATGGCACACAAGCCTGTGTGCTATTACATCATGAACAATGGGTGCGTCGAAGAACAAAATGCTTTCTTCGAGCGTCCCACAGAGGCAATGAAGGGTCATTTGAAGCATCTTTACATTACTGGAAAAGTGGAGAACGTCCCTGTCAACAAAATTTTGGTAGACTGTGGTGCGACGGTTAATTTGATGCCAAGATTTTTGTTGAGAAAGATTGGAAAATTTGAGACTGATACTAAACCCCACAACATGGTTCTGTGGAACTATGAAGGCAAAGTTGGTTCCACTCTGGGAGTGATTCAGGTGGATCTCACTGTGGGAACTATTACTAGACCAACAGTGTTCATGGTCGTCGAAACAAAGGCTAACTATAATCTACTCTTAGGTAGGGAGTGGATTCATGGGATAGGAGCAGTACCCTCATCTATGCACCAGAGAATCACAATCTGGAGACCAGATGGGATAGTGGAAAACATTGAAGCTGATCAAGGGTACTTTAAGGTGCCTGTTAATCATGTGGATAGTAGGCAATTTGAGAAACATCTGGCGAACATTGCTCCATGTCCTCCAGCTGATTTTGAGTTTACACCTGACGAGGAAACGTTTTATTCGTTGTACTTACACCCTGTTGAAGGTTTCAGATGGGACAGGGAGGTACCAGGAGGAAGATTGCCATGCTTAGGCATGCCTCCAATAGAGCCCACAGGGTGGGGAGATGAATTCAGTGATCATGACTGAGTTCGACGCTTTGAAAAGAATTTCGGCCTATGTGGCCGAAACAAAAATACAAGCGGATTTGGAAGCCACCAATGATTATATGGCTGGTGAAGCCATTTCTGAAGTATATCAAGAAGGTCCTGGTAAGGACTTTGACCCAAAACCTCCAGATAAGGTTGAAACTGGAGAGCAAAGCTAGAGGCTCGACGCCATCTATGAAGATGAGCCTTTGGGATTTGAGAAGGATCCGTTGGCAAATAATATAAAAATGCTAGCACAAGATCCTTTAGAAGAAGTGGACCTCAGTGAGGGGACAACCAAAAGGCCTACCTACATCAGTGTCAATCTTGATCCCCAGTTGAAGGTCTAAGTAGTTCAGCTGTTGAAAGAGTTCAAAGACTGCTTCGCCTGGGATTATGATGAGATGCCTGGTTTGAGCAGGGAGTTGGTCGAACACAGGTTGCCTATGACGCCTGGGAAAAAACCAGTCAAGCAAAATCCAAGACGGTTTGCACCAGAGATATTGTCAAAGATCAAAGAGGAAGTCGAAAGACTGCTTCGTTGCAAATTCATTCGCACTGCAAGGTATGTCGAATGGTTGGCTAATATAGTACCTGTTATTAAAAATAATGGGTCTTTGAGAGTTTGCATTGATTTTAGAGATTTAAACTCTGCAACTCCTAAAGATGAGTATTCAATGCCAGTAGCAGAAATGTTAATAGATTCTGCAGTAGGACATGAATATCTTAGTATGCTGGATGGATATTCTGGCTACAACCAAATATTCATTGCTGAGGAAGATGTTCATAAAACTGCTTTTAGATGCCCTGGAGCCTTAGGCACCTATGAATGGGTAGTGATGCCTTTTGGTCTCAAGAATGCTGGTGCCACTTATCAAAGGGCTCAATTTTCCACGATTTTATAGACACATTCATGCAAATTTATATTGACGATATTGTTATAAAATCTATTTCTGGGAAAAATCACATTGACCATCTTCGACATTCCTTTGAAAGGATGAGAAAATATGGTCTTAAAATGAATCCTCTTAAATGTGCTTTTTGTGTGTAGGCAGGGGATTTCTTAGGCTTTGTGGTCCACAAGAAAGGGATTGAAATAAATCAGAATAAAACCAAAGCCATAATGGAGGCGAAAGCGCCATCAAATAAAAAGGAGTTGCAGTCATTGTTGGGCAAAATCAACTTCTTAAGAAGGTTTATATCCAACCTGAACGGCAAAACACAAGCTTTTTCGCCATTACTTCGTTTTAACAAAGATGGTTTCGAGTGGGGGCAATTACAGCAGGAAGCCTTCGACAAGATCAAGGAGTACCTAAGCCACCCTCCAATTCTTTCACCACCTTGTAGAAACAAAAGTATGAGATTGTATATAGCTGCATCAGATAAAACTCTAGGGATCATGTTAGCTCAGGAGGATGAAAATGGAGTCGAAAGAGCCATTTATTACTTTAGTCGAGTTTTAAATGATGCAGAAACTAGGTATAGCATGATTGAAAAGTTATGTTTATGCTTGTATTTCTCTTGTACTAAACTGAAGCAATATATAAAACCTGTTGATGTGTATGTTTCGTCTCACTTTGATGTTGTAAAACATATGTTATCTAAACCTATTTTGCATAGTCGAATTGGCAAATGGGCATTAGCATTAACAGAATTTTCCTTAACATATCAACCTTTAAAAGCTGTGAAAGGTCAAATAGTTGCAGACTTTATAGTCGATCACTCCATAAATGAAAATGATTTGAATTACGTCGAATTAAAATCCTGGAAGTTATACTTTGATGGATCAAGTCATAAAAGTGGAACAGGAGTAGGAATACACATTATTTCTCCTGAAAAATTTCCAACAAAATTCAAGTACAAGGTCGAAGGGCCTTGCTCTAACAATGAGGCTGAATATGAAGCATTAATTGCTGGCCTTGAAATTTTGTTAGAATTGGGGGCAACTAGAGTCGAAATAATGGGAGATTCAGAATTGGTTATAAAACAAATCACAAAGGAGTATAAATGTGTTAAAGAAAATCTCATTATGTACTTTGTGATAGCCAATAGATTATTAAAGAAATTTGAGGTAGTGGCCATCCAACACATACCTAGAATAGAGAACCAAGTTGCTAATGACTTGGCTCAAATTGCCTCTGGATACAAGGTGTCGAAAGGAAACCTTCAAGAAGTAATTGAAGCAAGAGGTAAGGTGGTGGCTGTTGGATTATGCCCATCAGACTTAGAAACAACTAAGCTTGGGTGCATAGATGGCGGAAATTTTGAAAATTTTGCCATAGATAATTTAACAGATGAAGATTGGAGGAAGGCCATAGTTGAATATTTGCAAAACCCAACGACTTCGACAGAGCGAAAAATCAGATATCAAGCTTTAAGCTATGTACTGGTGGGTAATGAATTGTTTAAAAAGACCCCTGAGGGAATCTTATTGAAATGCCTCAGTGAAGCAGAGGCATATTTGGCACTTTCGACAGTACATAGTGGGGCATGTGGAGCACACCAAGTTGGCCAGAAAATGAAATGGATGTTGTTTCGACAAGGCATGTATTGGCCCACTATGCTGAAGGATTGCATAGAGTTTGCTAAAGGGTGTCAAGAATGTCAAATTCATGCTGGCATACAGCACATCCCTGCAAGTGAATTACATTCCATAGTGAAACCATGGCCTTTCAGAGGATGGGCTTTGGTTATAGTGGGAGAGATTCGACCAGCATCTTCAAAGAACCAGAGATATATTTTGGTGGGAATTGATTATTTCACCAAGTGGATTGAGGCAATACCACTGGTGAATATAGGTCAGGAAGATGTTATTGAGTTCATTCAAAATCACATTATTTATAGATTTGGTATTCCTGAAACAATTACTACAGATCAGGGATCAGTGTTCATTGGTCGAAAGATGCAGGAATTTGCCAAAGAAATAGGTTTTAAGTTATTAACTTCTACGCCTTATTATGCTCAGGCCAATGGGCAACTCGAAGCTGCCAATAAGGTAGTGATTGGACTAATCAAGAAACATGTGGGAAAAAGGCCTAGAAATTGGCACAAGACGTTAGACCAAGTTCTTTGGGCGTGTCGAACATCCCCCAAAGAGGCTACCAACACTACCCCGTTTCGACTCACTTTTGGTCATGGCGCAGTATTACCTGTTGAGATTTATCTACAGTCTGTAAGAGTTCAAAGACATCATGAAATTCCCTCTGAGAATTATTGGGAAATGATGATGAATGAATTAGTGGATTTAGATGAAGAAAGGCTTAGAGCCTTGGAGTTGCTGAGAAGACAAAAGAAGAGGGTCAAAGAATTCTACAACAAAAAGGTTAAATCTAAATCTTTTGCATGTGGGGAATTGGTTTGGAAGGTGATTTTGCCCATGGATCGAAAGGATAGAACATTGGGCAAATGGTCCCCTAAGTGGGAAGGACCATTCCAAGTCATACAAGTGTTCTCTAATGGGTCTTATGAAGTGGAAGAGTTAGACAAAGATAAAAGAATCTTGAAAGTAAATGGCAAGTATTTGAAAAAATATAAGCCTATGCTGCAGGAGATTCATATTAAAACATAAGCTTTATTTAATAAAAGAAAGCCAAAATAGGCCAAGTCAGGCTAATATGGCATACAAAGCGAAGAGAAACTAGTACAATTTTTTTTCTCTCAAGGAAAGGTTATTCGTAATCTCTCCAATCTATGGATTTGAGGAAGTCCATATAATCTGCATCTGGCTCATCATCAGAATCTTGGGTGCTGGAGCGCCCTTTCTTGGAGATCTTCATTTTGGTTTCTTTCTTCTTGGCTGAAGAGGTTGCTCTGACGGAGACGTTAGGTTGTTGGGGCGCCTCTACCTTCTTTGTTTCCTCAATTGCCTTGGCCTTTCCAGCCATCTTCTTAGTTGAGGATTTCTCTGAATTATTCATGGTTGCTTCTACGCAAAACATGGTTAGATGGAAGAAATTTATAGAGGCTAATGGCTGACTGGATTGGCCAGCCAAACGGTGGAAACAGGTGAGTTATTCTTGGAAGTAGGCCTGAGGGCTATGTTATAAATGTTACTTTAAAGCTAGAGGCTTATGCCTTGGAATTTAAAGCTGGAGGGGTGACTTTCCAAGAAAAAGATAGAATGCCTTAATTGCAAATTTGATTGATAAAAGATAACAATAAAGAACATCATCATGCAATATAGGTCGAAAGCAGTTAAAGGAAAAATAATAATGATTGATTAAATCAATGCCAACAGGCATAAAATTGTCATTTCATAAAAGGCCTGAAAAGGCCAAGAAACAAGTGATGATTAAACAAATGAAATAAAGGTGTCGAAGGTATCAGAAGGGAAGCCTCGACGCCAACTGAGAAAAAGATTCTATGTGATGTTTGAGGCGAGCGTTGCACAAAGATTCGTCAAGTTTTGCTTCTACGAGCTCTTTCTCATATCTTTGGGCCGCCTCAATTCGATTAATAGCATTCTTCGTTTCTTCAGTTATCTCAGTGTCGTCGAGTTGGCGCAAATCACGATTGCGGTTTTCAGCATTTTCATTTTTAGCTTGTAGCTCCGTGATTTGTTGCTTCCAGGCTTCAATGTCCTTCTTCTTGGAGGATATCTCGTCTTGCTTTTTCTTTTGATCAGCCTCCTTACGTTGGATCTCTTCGTACGTCTCTTGTGCACCACACCAGGCTGCATTCTCACAGCCAGATGTTCTCTCTATGGTATCCTTGATCAAGGGGAGCAGTTTTATTTCTGCAGTTATTTGGTTTACCACAGCAGTTAGCTCTATCAGAAAACCAGAGACATCTGGATTGAGAGTAGTGAGCTCAATCTTTGCAAGGGTGTCCTTCAAGTAAGCAGTTGCAGTTGGATCTGAGGCCAGAATTTTGTAAATATCCCCTTTGAAGAATTTTTTCTTGATGGCTTGGAGAATTGATTGGGTGAAGTCATCTGGTGCTGAGGTCGAAGAAACAGAGGAAGAACCATACCTTTGCTCAAGAATCAATTTGGCAAACTCACGTGGGTTCGACCACTTGAGTGCTATCAGCGAGTCCCCAGATAGTGGAGTGACCATAGGCGAAGGAGTATGGTGGGGGCGAGGCTCAGCTTGTTCTTCTTCCTCCTCTGCTGATTCTTCTTCCTCTTCATCTTCTCCTCCTCCCATTTCCTTATCAGATTCATCCGCAGCTGGTTGCATATTCTCCTGGTCATCAGCCAGGGTGGTTTGATCAGGGGTGGCGTTGTGTGTTGGGATTTTAGGTTCATTCCTTTCTTCTTCAACCATCTGGCTTTTGTCCATGGAGGCATCCAGATTGATAGGGGGCGGGCTTGAAGCGTCATCCTCATCAGAGTTAGCTCCCTCAGCTTGTGCGTGCTGAGTTGGGGTTGGAGCTGGTGCTACAGTAGCTGCTGTAACATGTGGAATGGGTTGATTAATCTTACTCAAACCAGAGCCAATATCAGAAGATGGGTGATAAGTTGGCTCACCTTGGCTGTTGAGAAGCATGGTGGTGAGGCTTTCTGAAGTTGGGTGAGGAACAAAATCGTCAAGTGTGGTGGCGGCGAAGTTGGTTGGAGTTGGTCGGGGATCTGGATCGTTGATTATGGGTGCCTAAAGAACACAAGGGGAGAAAGTGAGAATGAAATAATAGGCGAAAGATGTCAAGCATAATAGAAAAGGGCAATGGTGCACATACCTGAGTTTGTTCAACAGCAGGACTTGATTTATCACTCCCATGGTCACCAAGAGGGGTTCTCAAGGCCACCTGGGAGGTTTCTTTCTCGACACCACTTGTGGTGGATGCCTTTTCGAGTATTTTGGCCACCTTCGAAGGAGGTGGGCCAGTGGGTCCAGAGGCCTTTGTGGGTTTTTTCCTTTTTCTTGTAAGAACCTCCTCAGGAGATTCATCTGAGGCCTCCGAAGCTATAACCACAGCTGGGGTATCCTTCTTACCTTTCTTGGAAGGTGTTGGAGGTTTTCGACCAATCTGAAGAGGCAGTGCAAATATAAGAAAGAAATTCACATAGTACAAGCAGAAACAGGGGAGATGAAATTTACCTGTGTACTCCCTTGTTCCTTGCCACTTTGCAAAGTGGCAGCTCTAGTCGAAGCAGCTTTCCTAGGCACAGCTGAAAGATAGCATACAATTGTTACAAGTTAATGATTACATGGTTAGTCATAAATCCATGGATTAAGGATTTCAAACCTTCATATATTTTAGATTCGACACGAACGTCCTGAATTCCTATATGAAGGTGCCCTTTAAAACTGTCTAGCGTATGCTTAGTCGAAACCACTCGTTGGGCTTTTGGCTGAGACTGCTGTCGAAGAAGTTTTAAATGCTCCCCACAGACAAACCAATCTGGAAATGGAGGGGTAAGCGCCACTCCAAAATCAGCATTAGGCAGTCGAGGGAACTTTGGAGGAAAAAGTTTAAAAGCTACCTCATAACGTTTCTCACGAGGGACGTTGGGAGGAAATTTTAGTTGGTCCAGCTTTTCTAGAAATTTTCTCTTTAGAGTAACAGCAGCCTCATGAATGGTTCGACTAAGATCATCTGGTCGATAGATAGTTTCAAAGTATTTTTGAAAAGCCTGTATTTCTTCGATGTGAGTGAACTTACTTTTTTTTGTCTTGTCCTGCACATGGAGAAAAGCTTGGTCAAGTAACGAAGAAAATGTAGCCACATCAAGAAAGTGCTCACTATAATGCTTCGACCACCATTGGTGGAAGGATGAAGTGCATAAAAAGGAAGGTTCAAAAAACACAAGAGAAAGGATTCTTCTTTTTTCACTCCAGCTGTCGAGTGTTTGGGAGACGTTTTCCTCGTCGAGGCAAGCAGTGTGAAGAATTACTTGGCCCTTTCTCTCATACAGGCACTGAGGGAAGCTTTGGGCCAGCCCAAATTGTCGAGAGACCAAGTTTGGTTGGTAGGCAATCAATGCTGATAGACCTCTCCCTAAGTTCAGCCTGTGGATGATGAATCTAGGAATTAAAAAGGCTTCCCAGATGGCAACAGACTCTGGATCAAGGGGCTGGAGAGGATTTGGAAATGGCCTTTGAAACCACTCAGGGCCATAGCTTCGTCAAGCAAAGGGTGCCATGCTAGGAGTGAACTCATAGCGTTTGGCGAACATCATTATATAACTGGTGAAAGCCCTTTGAAGGTTTTCACCATCATCATTAGGAGTGAGCTTAGCCAGACGTGTCCCTTCGACACTCCTCTCCCTGATCTCAGCGGAAGCTTCATCGACTATGCCTTTTCTGGGGAGGCTAGCCTCAAATGTAGCATTGAGCCACAGTTGAAGTAGCCAAAGAGGACCGCTCAAATGCATAGGACCTTGGGCTTCCACATTCTTAAATCGAGAAGCCACCTCACTGATAGATTCATAAAGGTTCGCTAGAATGAGTTCACTCAGGCAGGTCCCTCTGTTGTGGTGGAGTTGGTTCGCCAGGGGCAGGTACTTCTTAGCCACCTGCAAAGACTTTGTACAAAAAACATACCTCGACAGCCATACTGTGAGGAAAGCAATGTGTTCTTCATCAGACACCTCATCATCTTCTTATTTGAAGTGGTGCTTGATAAAGAGGGTGTAGGTCAGTTTAGAGCCTGAAATGTTGATGGTATCCTCAGCATCAACCTCAGGATTATAAACAAGGCCATCTGGACGAAGCCCCGTGATGGCAGCTACGTCGAAAAGGGTTGGAGTAACCATTCCACATGGCAGATGGAATGTATAATGGGTGTTGTCCCAAAAGTATAAAGATGCTGCCAACATGTTCAGACAATAGGGTATGCTGGTCTTCGACAGCATAAGGAGGTCATAAATTCCTATCTCCTTCCAATGGTCAGCTTTAACCTTCTCCATCTTTGCCATCCATTGGTCGAACTCCTTCAAAGGATTGACAACTCTCACCAGCCTGGTGCCATCAGTGAGATAGCCAATGTTAATTTTGGGTAAAGGGATCTCTTCAGGGGAAGTTCCAAAATACACTCGAAACCCTAACAAAACACAAGTAAGTTCCACACCTAAACTAGGTTTACATCAGTCAATATATGGCATTTAATCTGGACTGAATTGGGCTTCAAAAACGCAGCAAATAGACTGCTCACAAATCTGCAAAATTAACTCCAACAAAATAGGTCTTCAATCCAAAGTTTCCTATTATGTCTCCATAATTAGAAACAACAACAAATCCGAAAAACCAACAAATAATCACAATCCAAAAATGATTTGGATGCCACATAGGATAACCAAATATTTACTGAATATTTAGTAACAATACACAGCAACAAAAACTGCTTTAAAAACTGAATCCACAACGCAATGTCCTATGAGCAGGTATGGGACATCTTCATTCGACATGTTGAATGCACCAACTTAGAACTTCATGTTACAACATCTTGCTGCTATAGTAGTTTTAGCAAAATAAATGCCAACCTCAAAAGCACAGAAATAACAATCTCCCCTTTGGCTTATTTTGGCTAAAACTACTCACAAAAAAAACTTGCAAAGAAGCAGCAAGCAGCACAAAAAAAAACATCCATATCAGACAACAGCGAAATACCAACATCACACAGCAAAAATAACATTCAGCATAGCAGCACTCCCCTTCAGCTGCATACAACACACAACACAGCAAACAACACATCAATGCAGCATAGCAAAACTCCCCCTCAACTGCAGCAACATTTCACATTCTCCCCCTTATCTGCAGCAACATTTCACATTCTCCCCCTCAACTACTCAACTACTGCAGCAGCACAACCACACAAGCACTCCCCACACACACATACTACTCCCCCCTTTTAGCCATAAATATGACAAAGGCAAGTAGAACAAGTTAAAATAAAAATAAACCAGAATAAACACCACATCACATGACCAAGTGTCATGCTCAAACTTCAGCATTTTCCCTCCATTCACACACTGCACTACCAGAACCTCCTTTACTCTTTCCAATCTGGTAGCCAGAAGGAACATTAATTGCTATAGTTCTTCATGAATGCAAACCCCAAGTCTGCTCCTCAGGTTTTCAAACTGACCTGCATCCAGAGCCTTGGTAAATATGTCAGCAAGCTGATTTTCTGTGCTCACATGCTCAAGAGTTATGACTTTGTCCTCCACAAGTTCTCTGATGAAGTGATGCATGATATCAATGTGCTTAGTCCGGCTGTGTTGAATGGGATTTTTGGAAATATTAATCGCGCTTAGGTTGTCACAAAATAGTGTCATGACATCTTGTGTGACATTATACTCAGATAACATCTGCTTCATCCATACCAGTTGAGCACAACTACTACCAGCTGCTATGTACTCAGCTTCAGCAGTAGAAAGGGATACTGAATTTTGCTTCTTACTAAACCATGAAATAAGATTATTTCCCAAAAAGAAACATCCTCTAGAGGTACTCTTCCTATCATCAGCACTTCCGGCCCAATCAGCATCACAGTAACATACTAAAATGGGACTTGAGTCATGGGAGTAAAGCAACCCATAATCACATGTACCACTCACATACTTTAGAATTCTCTTCACTTGATTGATGTGACTGACCTTGGGTCCTGCTTGATATCTTGCACACACGCCAACAGCAAAAGTTATGTCTGGCCTACTTGCTGTAAGATACAGCAGACTGCCAATCATACTTCTATACAAACTTTGTTCAACATTCACTCCCTTTTCATCTTTGGATAACTTCAAGTGAGTAGGAGCAGGAGTCCTCTTATGCTTGGCATTATCCAGTCCAAACTTCTTCACAATGTTCCTCGCATATTTGCTCTGAAAAATAAAAATGGAATCTTCCATCTGCTTGACTTGTAATCCAAGGAAGTAGGTCAATTCACCTACCAAGCTCATCTCAAATTCAGACTGCATTTGGTTGACAAAATGTTGGACCATTTCATCCGACATCCCACCAAACACAATATCATCTACGTAAATCTGAG
The DNA here is from genome assembly GCA_022829125.1 of Lathyrus tuberosus. Lineage (NCBI taxonomy): Eukaryota > Viridiplantae > Streptophyta > Magnoliopsida > Fabales > Fabaceae > Lathyrus > Lathyrus tuberosus. The sequence goes on from JALAZF010000058.1 coordinate 12,308,194, forward strand.
CAATCATTAGTTTCCCATCCTTCTCCTTGATAAAAAGTGTTTTATCAATACCACCCTTCTTGTACCCATTGTTGACTAAGAACTCAGTCAGTCTTTCATACCAAGTTCGTGGAGCTTGTTTCAGCCCATACAGAGCCTTCTTCAGCTTGTAAACATGATCAGGAAAATTTGGATCCACAAACCCTTTAGGCTGCTCAACATAGACTTCCTCATTAAGATAGCCATTCAGAAAAGCACTCTTGACATCCATTTGAAACAATCTGAATTTCAACAAACATGCCACTCCTAGCAGCAATCTGATAAATTTCAATCGAGCCACAGGAGCAAATGTTTCATCGAAGTCTATTCCTTCAATCTGTGTGTATCCTTGAGCAACTAATATGGCTTTGTTCCTGGTAACAACTCCTTGTTCATCAGACTTATTCTTATAAACCCACTTTGTTCCAATCACATTTGTTCCTGCTGGTCGTGGTACCAGCTCCCAGACTTCATTCCTCTTGAATTGACAAAGTTCATCTTGCATAGCACTTATCCAGAACTCATCTGTCAATGCTTCTTTGACATTCTTTGGTTCAATCTTTGAAACAAAGCATGTATTTGACACAGTCTCCCTCGTTCTGGTTCTTACACCTTCATTCAGATCTCCAATAATCAATTCCTTAGGGTGATCCTTCTGAATCCTTATAGAAGGTCCCCTGTTAGCATCCTCTACCTCTTCATTCTCAGGTCTAGTGTTGGTTTCTTGAGCACTATCTTCTACAGACTCAATGTCTTGGGAGATTTCATTGTTCATGGGCAGACATGCTCCAACATCATCTGGGACATCTTCGTCTTTGCCAGAGTCATCAACCACCACATTTATGGATTCCATCATCACCTTAGTTCTGGAATTAAATGCCCTATATGCTTTACTGTTTATAGAGTATCCCAAAAATATTCCTTCCTCACTCTTAGGATCCATCTTTCGCCTCAGCTCACGATCCGCCAAGATATAGCACTTACTTCCAAACACATGGAAATACTTCACATTTGGCTTTCTACCTTTCCATAGCTCATAAAGAGTGACAGAAGTACCTGATCTGATAGTCACCCTATTGTGTATATATCAAGCAGTATTCATGGCTTCAGCCCAAAAATGATATGGAAGCTTTTTGGCATGAATCATGACTCTTGCACACTCTTGTATAGTCCTGTTCTTGCGTTCCACCACACCATTCTGCTGAGGAGTGATCGGTGATGAGAATTCATGAGTGATTCCCTCAGATAAGCAGAACTCTTCAAACCTGCTATTTTCGAATTCTTTCCCATGGTCACTTCTGATTCGAACAACACCACAATCCTTTTCCCGTTGAATCCTTTGACACAACTCTTTGAAGGCTGCAAATACTTCAGACTTTTCTCTGATAAAACTTATCCAAGTGAATCTGGAGTAGTCATCTACGACAACATACGCATACTTCTTCCCACCAAGACTTTCAACTTGCATAGGTCCCATTAAGTCCATGTGAAGAAGTTCCAGAACTCTAGAAGTTGTGGTAAGATGTTGAAGCCTCTTGTGTGACATCCTTGTTTGCTTCCCAACTTGACATTCACCACATATTTTATCCTCATCAATCTTCAGCTTGGGAATACCTCTAACAGCTTCACTTGACATAACTTTCTTCATCCCTTTCAGGTGTAAGTGACCCAATTTCTGATGCCATAGCTTGGTTTCATCTTCCTTTGACATCAAACAAGTAGACAGACTTTCAGGTTCTTGAGGATTCCACAGATAGCAGTTATCCTTAGACCTGGTTCCCCTCATAACAACTTCATCTTTCTCATTGGTTACTAGACATTCAGATTTGGTGAAATTTACTTTGAGACCTACATCACACAGTTGGCTTATACTGATTAAATTTGCGGTCAGCCCTTTGACAAATAGAACACGATCCAGATTTGGTTGCCCTATGTAGTCCAGCTTTCCAACACCTTTTATTTCACCCTTTGATCCATCCCCAAAAGTGACATAATTGGTGGAGTGAGGCTTGATATCTGACAGGAATTTCTTCACACCAGTCATGTGTCTTGAACAACCACTGTCAAAGTACCAATCTTCTCTTGCAGATGCTCTAAGAGAGGTATGTGCTATGAGACCAGCCATCATTTGTCTAGGAATCCATCTTCTCTTCACTTTACCCTAACTCTGTCCTTTATTTTGTTGCTGAGCAGTTTTAGGATAGCCGTGCAGCTTGTAGCAAAAGGACTTTAAGTGACCAATCTTTCCACAGTAATGGCACCTCCATGGTTTATACTTTGATCTACAAACTCTTTTCTGATGCTTCATCTGATGTTGAAACATGTGATTTGACATCCCCTCTTCTTGCTTTATTTTCTGAGGAACAAACTTCAATACAGGCTTCTTGTAAGTCTCTGCTTGATTGATAAAACCTAGGCCTCACACATTTCCAGCTTCTTTCCCAGTCTGAAGAATCTCATCCAGCTGCGTGGTACCATTGTTCAGCATTCTTATAGATTTGGTCATATTGTCAAGTTTTGACTTCTGCCATTCAACCTCCTCTCTTAGATCAGTAATGGTTGATAGATGTTCTTCCTTCTCAGCTTCTAGTTGAGCTATCAGTACCTTCTGTTCCAATATTATCTGGCACCTTTCTTCATTCTTGATACACAACTCTGAAAACCCTGTGAAGACTTCTTCCTTAGTGAGTTCTCCAACATAGGATTCTTTGTCAGAGTCAGACTCACAAGTAGTTTCTCCATCAGCCTTACAGATCCCAGTCAAAGCTATCACCAATTTTGCCGATTCTTCTTCAAGATCACTCTCAGACTCTCCTTCTGACCAAGACACTGATAATCCCTTCTTCTGCCTTTTGAGATACGTGGGACACTCAGTCTTTATGTGCCCATATCCCTCACATTCAAAGCACTGAACTCTCTTCCCTTGATTGGAGTCTTCTTCAGTTCTGGATCTTTTGCCTCCATCCTGGTTCTTACTGATGTCGAGTGACTTGTTCTGAGCATTTGCTCTCGACTTCCAGTCAATCCTTTTCAACACTTTGTTAAATTGTTTTCCAAGTAATACCAGATTTTTAGACACTCCTTCATCTCTGGCCAGGTCACCTTCATCTTCTGAGTCACCAGCATTTGACACAAAAGCTATGCTCTTCTTCTTTTCAGACTTTTCACTGATCCCTAATTCAAATGTTTGAAGAGATCCCACCAGTTCATCCACTTTCATCTTGTCTATATCCTGAGCTTCCTCTATAGCAGTCACTTTCATGTCAAATCTCTTAGGTAAAGATCTGAGGATTTTTCTGACCAGTTTGCTGTCAGACATCTTTTCACCTAGGGCACTAGAGGCATTAGCTATCTCAATAATGTTCATGTGAAAATCATGAATGCTCTCATCCTCTTTCATCTTCAAACTCTCAAACTTGCTAGTGAGAAGCTGAAGTTTTGACATCTTCACCTTCGAAGTCCCTTCATGAGCCACCTTCAAGACCTCCCACGCCTCTTTTGCAATGGTGCAATGTTCAATCAACCTGAAGATATTCTTGTTGACACCATTAAAAAATGCATTCATGGCTTTGGAATTACCCACGGACCCTTTGTAGTGTGCATCATCCTAGTCTTCCTCTTCCTTCACCACATCAGTAGGGGTACCTTTTTCATCTTTAACCTTTGGGGGCTCCCATCCTTTTATAACAGCTTTCCATGCTTGATCATCCATGGATTTGATGAATGCTATCATCCTTGGTTTCTAATAGTCATAGTTGGAACCATCAAGCAGAGGTGGTTTGTTCAGAAATCCTCCATCCTTGTCCATTGTACCAGAAAGTACCTTCCATGAATCTCACCCAGAACCAAATAAGGGTGCAAGCTCTGATACCAATTGAAATTCTGGCACAGATATCAGATGTCCTATACAGGTGTTGAGACACTGATATCCAACACAATGAACAAGATAACAAATAAAATAACAGTGCAGAAAGTAAATAACACAGTGATATGTTTACCCAGTTCGGTCTAACACACCTACTCTGGGGGCTACCAAGCCAGGGACGAAACCAATATACGATAGTATCAATTCACAGATCATACAAACACCGAATAATCTGATCACTTAATCACTACGCTTCCTATGACTTCTACCTAAGACTCACCTAGGTATGAGGCCCTCCTCAAATCCCTCTACAAGCACAACCCGTGATTGGTACCTTTCCACACAAGTAACAAACCGAAAGTCACACTTTCAAAACACACAATTCTCAATACTTCAAAGCTTATGAGAATTGACACACAAGAAACTCAATGCTTAAAAGCTTATGAGTAACTGACAGAACTTACAACACAAAACAAACCAGTCCTTATACTGTTATCAGAATGATACCAATTAGGCTCACAAAATACACTCGAAACCCTAACAAAACACAAGTAAGTTCAACACCTAAACTAGGTTTACATCAGTCAATATATAGCATTTAATCTGGACTGAATTGGGCTTCAAAAACGCAGCAAATAGACTGCTCACAAATCTGCAAAATTAACTCCAACAAAATAGGTCTTCAATCCAAAGTTTCATATTATGTCTCCATAATTAGAAACAACAACAAATCCGAAAAACCAACAAATAATCACAATCCAAAAATGCTTTGGATGCCACATAGGATAACCAAATATTTACTGAATATTTAGTAACAATACGCAGCAACAGAAACTGCTTTGAAAACTGAATCCACAACGCGATGTCCTATGAGCAGGTATGGGACATCTTCATTCGACATGTTGAATGCAACAACTTAGAACTTCATGTTACAACATCCTGCTGCTAGAGTAGTTTTAGCAAAATAAATTCCAACCTCAAAAGCACAGAAATAACAGAAAAGAATTCCCGAAGGAAAGACGTTATTGTTTGTTTTTTTTGTCTTTTAAGAAAGAAGAGTTTTGATTGTTTTTGTGTTTTGTAACATGTATTGTATTTAAGTCCATCATGTAGGATCGAATGCCTCGCATATCGAACCAAGACGGGACGTATGCTAAACATTCCAAGAAAGTGAGAGAAGACCCCACACATCCTTGTTTGCATATGAAAGGCCTAAATACAATAGGTGTTATGCCTTTATTAAGTGTTTTTTACTCTTGTTTTAAGATGGGAAGATGAGACTCAAAAGCGGATCAAAGGTGAAAATCTAATGAGGGAGACTAAGACTCAATCCTAATGTTATCATACATGGTGATCCTATGGTCAATGGGGTTTAACAAACTTACTTCTAAAAGAAAGAAGGAGAAGAGCAAAAGAAACAACTTACTTCCAACATGGAAGTTAAGTTGATCTTAAGGAGGGATGAAAGAAAAGTTATTCAAGGAAAGCATGTAAATGCTTATCAAACACACATAGAAAGTTTAAAAGAAATGAGAGAATATAAGAGAAAGAAATGTATGCGGAACTAAGTCCACACACTTACTTACCCTTAGCACCTACATGAAAGTGTTAGTTCAAAACAATTATTTACAAGTAGGAAACAATATGAGACATAACAAGTAATGATCAAATCAATTAAGGACCAAGATCTTAAGAGATACAAATTAATCAAAGTAATAATCTAAACAATAAGGGTGACCTCTAATGTTAAAATACCAAACACAAATGAATTAGGCACAATCAAAGCACTGATCATCCAAGAAGTGAATCATGGAAGAAAAATAGAGGAAGAATGAGTGAACATGTAAAGTGATCATGCAATTATGCTTCAAATAAAATCAAAGTCAGAATGTGGATGACTTAAACATGTGACTAAACATGATATACAAATATCATATGAGGCATACAAACAAGTATCCAAGCATTAAGAGTAATAAGGAGAAGAAGTGAGAAGATATGAACATGAATTTAACATGAAAAGAAGTTACTTAAAGTAAAAGTCAAACCTAAAAAAACAAGATGAAACTCAAATGTCCAAGATCAGAAGTAGTATGACATGTTGAAGATGCACAAATGATCATAGTATAAACACATATTAATCAAATCCATACAACTTAGCAAACATGCAAGAAGAAGTCACATAAAAGAATGAATGCTTCATACTTGAAAAGAAATGCAAAAGATGCAAAATGACATACAAATATGAATGATTATGGATAGGTCAGTAGCAAATCATGGATTAAAATGCAAATGAGATGATAACATGATCATATTAGAAACACACAACCAAACATGACAAACATAGGATGAAGACATAATAGAAATTAGTTCAAAAAGTCCCATAAGATGCATCATATAAAACAAAGGATCAACACATGCCAAAGGGACTTAAAAATGATCAAACACTACTTATAAGAGTCTAAACATGTTACCTAAACCCAAACACAAGACCTCAAAAAATGGCATAAATGCCTCATGCAATGAAGGTTAAGGAAAGGCACATAAAGTTCAAGCAAAACTTCCTTCAAACACAAGCACACCAACATATGTCAAAGTGCATTCAAAAATTATGAAATTAGAATGTAAATGACCTCAACCAGTGACCATTCACACATCAAAATACCAAACAAAAATTCAGAGAGAAAGGGCCTCAAACAGTCAAGCAATAGCCACTTATGAATCATGAACCAAAGTGCAAAGATGGAGGACCTAAATGCAATAAAAGAAAATCTTAAAAATGAAACAAAAATATTTTTATGAATTTTTGGATGTTACTGAATTGATGCAAAAAGATTGATGCAAAAATATTTAAGGAGCTATGAAAAATAAATCTTTGAAATGAAGATGTGAAAATAGAAACATACTTCAAAAGAAATAAAAGAAAATTATGGAAAGATATGCAAATATTCACAAAATCAAAATTAAAAATTATAGAAAATTAGTTAAACATGTTAAGACATCACATGAATTTTTGTAGAATTTTCCATAATGTTTTAGTATTTTTAAAAATCAATTATGAAACAAATATTAAAAAGAAATTAAAATAAAGAAAAAGAAAGCAGGGGGTGCCACAAGCAAACAAACCACGTTCAACATTCACAATGGGCTCAGGGTGGGGGTGTACATAGAAATTAGGTCCAATCCAATTTAAAAAGTGGTTGCGTGTGATGCTGTGTACACTCATTCACCATGAGGATGCAATCATAACCCTACAACAAATCAAATCACATGATCCAACGTACCACACATCACGCGCACCAAAGCAACCATGCACGTGCACTCATCAGAACATTCAGATTAAAAATACATTGCACGCATGATGCACATGACTTCATTAATTTGTTGGCAACACATCAACCATTGGATCAGTTAGATAGAATCAATCACACATGATGAACGAATCATACTGAAAGCACACGATAATAACCATGGATCACATGCACTCAAACACTCAGTTTATGAAAGAATTTTAATGTGTTGGTAACGTATCAACCACACGATGCACAGATCAAACGGTCACAATTCAAACATGCAAAAACCCTTGGATTAACACTCACTGGCCGGAGAAGGACCTCCGGTCATCTTCTCCGGCGAGCAACCACCACCTGCAACCTTACATGTTCACAGAAATGCACAATTCGCACACCAAAATGAAACTAACACTACGTACATCATGAATCCAAGCTCACTTTTCACATACCAAGCACATACATAGAGAACAGAAGAGATTAAAATATGCCCTAGGTTTTAAAACTATGCCTCTAAGAGGCCTATCAACTAGCCGGAGTTAACAGAGCTCCTACTGAGCTAAAAACAAGCTTCAAAACAAGCTAAACAAGCAGAATAAGGTGAAGAAAATTTGAACCTGAAACTTGTAGATCTTGGAACAGTTGAGAAAACCAGAGATATCCAATTGATCTTCACCTTTGGAACTTCAATCTAAGCAAAATAAATGCTGTAGAATCTTGGAATGGAAAACAGAGAGAAAATCAAAATGTTGATGAAACTTCACTTGGAGAATGATATTGATTCAATGTATCCTTGCTTCAATGCCAAGCAGTGATGATGATGAGTGATGGTGAATTCGTGTAAACTCAGAAAGAATAGAGAGAAGCTGAGAGAGAAAGCTTGAAGTGTTTGAGAGGGAGAGTGAAAAATGAGAGTTGAAAAATGAATTTGTGAGTGAAGTTTAGATTTATATGTTGAGTTTAGTGACTTAACTCATGGTTAACTGAGTCACTGAGTAGAGTTAACTGAGCTACCTCTAACTAACTGAGTCAAGTTAGTTAGGGCGAGCTAGCTTGGCTGCGATATGGTGATGGTAGTTTATGATGTGTTATGGCGGAGCTGGACATGAATGGTGGTGATGAATTCGTGCAAGATCAATGTTGCAGCAGAAAACTTGTTTCACAAGCTTGGTTCTTTTCCCTTTCCATGTATGTCAAGGCAAGCATGTATGTATGTAAGGGAATGATTTGACTAAATGAAGAAACAAATATACACAAGTGTTTGTTGTAAGCTCAAACCAAAATCGTGCACAAGCTGTTAATGCATCAGTGTCAAGCATGGTAATTTGCAAGTGGAAATCTCTCAATTCAATGAATGGTTTGATGAGCTTCTGAGGTCAATAGAAAGAGGAGGTGCAATACTACAAGTTTGGTATGCAACATGGTTGGAAACTAAGCTTCTAACATGCTCAAAAGTGACCTGAAACATTGGAAATCCAACTGGTGTGTGGCATGTTACTTTGCCCGTGGGCGAGGCATAATGACTTAGGAAATTTTCAGTGTGAAGCAACCAACTTTGGACCAATATATCTCCACCATAACTTGGTCAAATCAAAATTTGTCCAACATCAACATTGAAGAGGGCATGACAAGGAGCAACTTTGATGTTGAAAAGATTTTCATTTGGAGCTTCCATCATTGAGAAAAATGGGTGGACATTTGGTGCACCAAGTGTTTGACAAAATGATGGCGCGTGGGCTTGGGCATGCTTGGTCATGACTTGATTTTGGACCTAGTTTTCTCAAACTTTGATCAATCATATCTCACTCAACATTGACCCAATGGAGACGTTCTTTATATGGATTTGAAGCTTAGAACATGAACTTTAATTGGCTCCACTTAGGCCTGAGGTTTGGAGCTTTTATCTTGGAGAAAGAAAGCCTCAAAGTAGGGTGCAAAATGGTCCAAACTTACTATTTTTGGTAACCCTAAAGTTTCCATTTTTGGCAGTTTTGTGATTTCTTGATCAAATCTTGTCCATTGAACATATATAACATGAATTTCATGAATTTGACCTTAAAAAGTCAGGAGTTGACTTTTTTCACTACACAATTGACTTTTCCCCCAATTTCTTGATTATCAAGCAATTGATCAATTGAGACCCTTCTGAAACCAATTGATGAGCAATTTTCCATCCATATACACTCAAGAACATAAGGAATACCATGAGATCAAGCCTTGCCCAAAAAATCAGAGATAAACTGCTTTTAGGTCAAACCCTAACTTTGGCACCCTCTGGTTAGGAGGAAATAACACCTCCTCCAAATCCAAATTCCTCTGAATATGATGTGTATCCTCTCAAACAATGATGAAATATGCCATTTGGAGATGATAAAAACTCAAAGAGCTTGCCCATTTGGGGGTTAGATCCTAATTTTTGACTGCCTTATGTATGAGATTATGCACTGCCCAATCTTCTTGATGAATTCTCCTCTTCCCATGCCTTGTAGATCAAAGTGAGATGGCATATGGCTTAAGGGACCCTTGAGACTTGTGAGAAACACTTGGTTCTTATTTTTTAGCTTTGGATGATCCACACCTTTGAGAAAACTGATCATATGCCCTTATGCAAGATGCAATGCTAAATGCTTGATGTTTTGTTTTTCTATGCTTGAATGCAATGCAATGCAATGAAATGAAAGCTCATGCTAAATGATATGAAGAAAAGAGAGGGAAAATTTTTGGGTATTACAATGTGGACCAAACTTTTACCTTTTCTTGAAACCAAGTTCAGATTGTGTAAAACACTTACAGAAACATTAAATCTAAAACATTAGATCTGAAGCCATCATTATCATCAAAAGAAACATTAAAAGAAACGTCAAAATAAACATTAGATCTAAAACTCAACCCAAGTATGCTTTACGAAACATCATTACGATTTGTAAAAGAGGAGGAAGGAAGAAAAATACGAAGAAGGAAGAAAGAGAGAAAGATGGATGAAGAATAGGAATAAGGAAAAAAGTGTGAATGTACGCTGAGAGAAAGAGAGAAGAAAGGGTGAGAGAGAGAAGAAAGAGAAGAGTCAGAAAGAAATGGTACAAAAAAAGTAAAATTTTGGAAAGAAAAAATTATAATAGAACCGTATGACATCATCAATTAATTTCAATCTTACCATCAAAGACATAATTCAATAAGTATGTAGTTGGAATAGAATCATGTGATATCATTAGTTACATAAAGTAAATTTTATAGCAAAATTGCCCCCAAATTGGGGATGTGGCAAAAAAAAGGGGAAATGTTGAATTTTCCAGAGCCCTTAATTTTATTATATTATAGATGATCTAAACTGTTAGTTTGATGTTTTAAGTTAACGATATATATTCCAAAAACAAATTGTAGGAGGTATTGGACATTCGTCCTTCAAATATATATGTAGTAAACGTTATAAAAATTACACATAACAACAACAAAAAAACTAAATATAAATTAAAAATAAACAACTTTACTTACATGTTTCTATTCACAAAACAAACGAGACGCTCACTTTTTTTCACCTTGTATGTGTACTTTGTTAACTATCACACTACCCTGAGTACGGTTGAGTTCATTATATTAAACCATTCTAAGAAACACTACTACGGAAAACCCATTTAACAACGGTTGCGAAAGAGATATAATGACGCGGGCGCAGGCGTTATGTAGAGTGACGTTGTATATATGATACCTACAATAACGACCCAGAAAGCATTGTAATAAATTGGAAAGCGCGCTACCTATAATGACGGTTATTTTAAATACCCGTTGTTGTATGTCTTTTAATAAAATAAAAAAAATGGAGCACTAGAACTACCTATAGTGATGGTTATTTTAAAGAACCGTTGTTCTATACTACCTATAATGAAAGTTATTTTAAATAACCGTTGTTGTATGTCTTTTAATAAAATAAAAAACATTGCAGCATTAGAACAAGAACAACAGCAAGAACAAGAACAACTGCAAGAACAATAAGAACATCAAGAACAACAACAAGAATAACAACAACAACAACAACAACAACAACAACAACAACATTGATAACAACAACAACAACAACAACAACAACAACAACAACAACAACAACAACAATAACAAAAAGAAGAACAAGAACAAGAACAAGAACAAGAACAAGAACAAGAACAAGAATAAGAACAAGAACAAGAACAAGAACAAAAACAAGAACAAGAACATGAACAAGAACAACTGCAAGAACAATAAGAACATCAAGAACAACAACAAGAATAACAACAACAACAACAACAACAACAACAACATTGATAACAACAACAACAACAACAACAACAACAACAACAACAACAACAATAACAAAAAGAAGAACAAGAACAAGAACAAGAACAAGAACAAGAACAAGAATAAGAACAAGAACAAGAACAAGAACAAAAACAAGAACAAGAACATGAACAAGAACAAGAACAACAACAACAACAACAATAATAATAATAATAACAACAAGAACAACATTAATAAAAAAGAGCAACAAGAACAACAATAATAAAAAAATAACAACAAAGAACAACAATAATTAAAAAAGAACACAAACAACTAACATTGCTAACTCGAGTTCTGAAATTTGTTCTAAAATTTGGTTTAGTGGAGAAATAAAGTATCGTAAATGAAAGATGATGTTTGGAGGTAGAAGATGTCTAAGTTTTAGGTTTCACGCGGATCACTAATAGTAGTGTCTTGACCGTTGATAATTACTAAATGGACGGCCAAGATTTGTTTAAGGATAGTGAATAAACTCAATATGTGCGCCACCTATAATGTTGGTAATGAGACTTGAAAAATGCTGGTGCTGGGACTTGAACCCATGACAAGACCCTACCTATAATGAAGGTTGGTTTAAATTACCCGTGGTGAAAGGTCTGTAAGCATTTTGAAAAAATAAGTAAAAAACCTACCTATAATGACAGTTGGTTTAAATACCCGTAATTAAAGGTCTGTCAGCATTTTGAAAAAATAGGGAAGAAGTAACATGATTAAAATAAATTCAGAAAAATCTAAAAACTCGAAATTTAATCTAATTAGGTAAAATAAGAATTTTGAGATTTTCTTTTGGAATTTTTTGAGACTATGAAAACAGTAAAAAAAACATTAAAAATAGAAAAAAAAAGATGAATTTGGGGTTTTGAGGGTGAAGCCAGTAACTCTTCTAGAGTACGGGACTAATGACCGCATGATTTTTCTGCTTCAGATGCACGAAACAGGTCTAAAAAATGAGACGATTTTCCCTAAAACCGATTTTTTGAAGAGCAAGACCTAAAACTAAACTATAGGCTATAATGACAATTTTAAAAATACCCGTGGTGAAAAGTTGTGGGCATTTTGAAAAAATATGTAAAAAAACCATAAATGTTGGTGTTGGGAATTGAACCCATGACCAGACGCTACTTATAATGACGGTTTTTTAAATACCTGTGGTGAAAGGCCTCGCATTTCACCACGGTTGGAATATTAACCGTCATTAAAATCCTTTTAATGAGATTTAAAAAAATATGTGCAACTATTACAATGGTGTATAGGCAAGCCGTTGTAAACCTGGCGTTGTTGTATGCACGTTTTGTAGTAGTGAAAATATCTAAACTTTGAGTCTGCTGGTTTAGGTTGACGATATATTTTCCAAAAATGACTCGTACGATGTATTAGACGGCCATCCTTCAAATATATATGCAATAAAGGTTATGAATGTTACACACAAACAATGACAATATTAAATATAAAATAAAAATATACAACTTTACTTACATGTTCCTATTCATAAAAAAAATGAGTCACTCACTTTTTTTTATGTACCGTGTAATTGAAAAGTCTTTTTGAATACACATATTCGAATATTAGAACTACAACACTTTTATATTTATGTGCAATAAAAAAATCTCATATATAGTATAATCACCAATTTATCCTAAAGCACTAAGGTAAGTCTTGTCGGAGCAAAAGTGTTTTTCACCGTACTGAATCGTCTCTCTAATAATAAAACATATAGATATAACCCTAACGATATTGTTTAGCTGTCTTGTAAGATTGAGACAGATGATAGAATGATATTTAATATTCTGGCCACATAGCTTGGAAATATCACAAAATCCATAATGATTTTGTTGGGGTTGATTGAAAATATACATGTTGAAGAAGTTCCACGTCGCTTAGTTTTATTAATGAAGGGAGAGTCCGAGACTATATATAGGATACAAATTCTTTAAGGTCTCACATCACTTAGTTTTATGAAGGAAGAGAGAATCCAAGGTTATATATGGGATTCAAGCGCGTCATTCGAAAAGTCAAAGGCACTCCAAGCATGTATGTAACTTTCTTTGTTCTCTTATACTCTTGTTTTAGAGTTTTCTCAGATGTTGTTCAATATTTATTTTTGAGGGTATGGGTGTTCTAGGGGGCCTAAGTTAGTTGAGGGAATATAATGTGTTGTAACAATTTTCGTATAGTGTTATTCTCTGCTTGTCTATTGACAACGACCTTGGTTTTTTCTCTGGTTTTAGAGTTTCCATGTTATGTTCTTGTGTTGGTATTATGTTCCTCTTTTTTCTCTATGCTTTGTTTGTTTTTACCCAACAGCTGGTATCAAAGCTTTTAGTTCGATCCTGGGATAAGTGTTCTTAGTATTCTATGTGGTTGCAGTTCGGTCTGATTTTCCACATCATAAAAGAATAGAAGTGTTGTGAAAAAATTGTTGAGTTGTAGTCATAAATTCCATTATGCAAATTGGGGTAGAGAAAATTAATTGAAGAATTTTTTTACTTGTGGAAAGTTCAGGTCAAAGATGTGTTGATATATCAAGATTACACAAGATGCAAGATTATGTCGGTGGTTGAACAACTTTCTTCCAACAAGGAAGTTGCATCATAATATTTCAACATGGTTTTCAAAATTTGAAAATTCTTGAAGTAGTTTAGCTTCAAGTGAAGTATACTCTTCTTTAGGTGGAGTATGATAGTTTTTTAAAACTATAATTTTCGGTGAAAACAATGTGTAGTTCTTGAAGTGGTTTATCTTCAAGTGAAATTTATTCTTCATGATAAAATATATGATTTTCGGTGATGACAATGTGAAATTATTGAAGTTGTTTATCTTCAAGTGAAATATATTATTCATGAAAGAAGTATGATAGTTTTTAAAACTATGATTGTCTATGAAGACAATGTGAAAATTCTCGGAGTGGTGTAACTTCAAGTGACTATACTCTTTATGGTGGAGTATGATTGTCAGTGAAGACAATGCAAATTTATGTATTATTTTCAATCAAGGTGGAGATTGTTGGGGTTTGTCAATCAAGGTGGGGATTATTGGGGTTGGTTGAAAATATACATGTTGAAGAAGTCCCGCATCGCTTAGTTTTGTGAATGAAGAGGGAGTCTAAGGCTATATATAGGATAAAAGACCTTTAAAGTCCCACGTCGCTTAGTTTTGTGAAGGAATAGGGAGTCCAAGGTTATATATAGAATTCAAGTTGAAATTTAAGCTTGTATTTGACTTTCTTTGTTCTCTTATACTCCTGTATTTGGGTGTTGTCGGATGTAGTTAAGGATTTGTTTTGGAGGGTGGGGTGTACTGGGGGCCTAATTTAGTTAAGGGTATACAATGTGTTGTAACAATTTTCGTATAGTGTTATTCTCTGGTTGTCTATTGACAACGACCTTGGTTTTTTCTCTGGCTTTGGAGTTTCCATGTTATGTTCTTGTGTTGGTATTATGTTCCTCTTTCTTCTCTATGCTTTGTTTTTTCCCAATAACTGGTATCAAAGCTTTTAGTTCGATCCTGGGATAAGTGTTCTTAGTATGCTATGTGGTTGCAGTTCAGTCTGATTTTCCACATCATAAAAGAATGGTAATGTTGTGAAAAAGTTGTTGAGTTGCAGTCAGAAATTCCATTGTGCAGATTGGGGTAGAGAAAATTGATGGAAGAATTTTTTTACTTGTGGAAAGCTCAAGTCAAAGATGTGTTGATACAATCAAGATTACACAAGATGCAAGATTATTGTCGCGGTGAGAATCTGAGTCCTTAGCTATTAAGTTAACTAGGCTCACAAATCTTAATTCACCACCAATCTTTAATTTATCCAAGGGAAGGGAAAAAGAACGAATAACCCATAAACGTGCAATGCAATACGAAGCAATAAAGAATCTAAGGTTCAGGGGTTGGTTATACTAAGGGAAGGTACTAGCACCCTAAGCATCTATAGTACTCTATAGGAACCTCTTGTCTTATTGTGTTACTTGTTAAGTTATTGGCTAAAGTGAAAAGATGGGTAAAGTAAAAAGAAAAGGGGAAAAATAAAAAGGTAGCTCGCTAAAATCTCGCAATCCTATACCTACGTATCATGTATAGGAAGTCAGAGCAATCGCAGTTCGGCTAACTACGAGTGAAAAAAGAAAAGGGTGTAAAAAAGGAAAAGAGTGAAAAAAGAAAAAGAGTGCTCACCAAGGATTGAGATCTTGTGCCTACGTATTCTCAAGAGGAACTTGAGAACATAGAGTGTCTGTAGTTCGTGGAACCACGAGTAAAAACAATGTTTGTTGATTGGTTTTAGGAGAAGAGACAAGGTACTCAACTAAACCACCACAAACATGTGGAAGATGGATCTTTGCTTCTCATTGAGAGAAGGACTCCAACTCGGATATAGAATCAACGAGTATGCCACATACCTCTCTCAAGTGGAAAGGAATCCACATCTTTCTCAACTATGTCACGGGGTAGGAGAATTACATCTCGACTAGAGATGACTAGTATCTAATCTCTCTGAAAAAGGAACCTAACTGTGAGTTATCTAAAGTTGAAATATCCTAAGGGTAACTACCTAAAAAGGTCACAACCTAAAGTAATCAGTCCAAAGGTCAACAATCTAAGTATATACAACCTAAGATAATCAACCTAGAGGAAACAAGTATCATACAAAGGGATGAAAGAAGCAAAAGAGAAATGCAATGCACATGACTATATAGTCAACCATGAACTCTTCCCTTGGATTCAAACATGAGCAATCATAAAGATCAATAGCCACAAGTAAACATCAAACAAAATAGGCATCAAAATATCAAAAGAGTACAAAGCAAAGCCTCAAGTGTTAGAATCAAGCTCATATACAAATTGAAACATGTGTACAAAACAAGGATCAAGGTATGTAATCAAATCACAAAGCAAGATATCATGAATAAATATCATCAATTAATCAAGACAAAGCATCATGAATTAATCGAGGAAAATCAGACCCAAAACATATAAGCAAGCAATCACAAACATAAAATCGAGCAACAAAGGAATTATTAATCAATTTAAATATAAATATTTAATAAGATTAATTAATAATTTAATTAATCAATATTAAATAAAAATATTTAAATCAATTAATAGTTAACAACATTTTTTTCACATTTTTTATCAAATATTATGCAAATAATTAAAAAGTTTTTATTTTTGGATTTTTCTCTTTTTTGGGTCATTTAAAATTATACAATAAAAAATAAATAGAACAAAATTTACATTTTAAATATTTAAACAAATGGCTAACTAACCAAAAAAAAGAAATAACATATAAATCTATTTTTTACATTATGCTAGTTAATTAAAAGACAAGTGATTAAATAAGATAATAAAAAATGAGAATCAAAATTTAATGAAAAGGAAATAATGGGCTTAAGGCCCAATTTATTTTCACATTAAATTAAAAAAAAACAGAATTACTAAAAAAAAAAAACTCACCAAATAAAACGTGAGAATCTCTCTTCTTTCCCTGGCTTCACGCGACTCCTTGCTTGGTCGACTTCTTGTTCGCGTATTCTCTCGAATAACTTCCTCTTCGTCACAGTGCTTCCTTCTCTCTGCAGTACGGGTGCTGCTGGGTGGAGGATGATAGCACGTTGCGGATGGCGTCGGCGGCGGAATGGTGGTGGATGGATATGTTAACGTTATTGTACAGGTGATGAAGTTGTGTTGTCGTGGTGGAAAGAGGAACATGAAGGTGAGGTGATGATGTAGAAGGTTGTTTCGTGCCGTCGTGCGATGAACGAGCAACTTCAAATTGCAAAGCTCCAGACCTCAGCTTCGTAACAGTGGAGGTTGATGGGATGTTATGGTTTTGCGAAGTAAGGTTTATGAGCAATGGTGGTCGGTTTTATTGGCTTGAAGTGTGGTTATTGTGTGTTGGAGGTAGATGTATGAGAAAAAGGGTGAGTGTTGTTGGGGTGATGTGGTTGTGACTTGTGAGTGTATTTTGTTAAGGTTTGTTGTGTCTTTGCTTTTTAGTTGCAGGAAAATCCCTGAGGAAGATCTATGGTGAAGATAGTTTATATAACTTATGAAAGTGATCAATCCAACATATATTGTGGAAATATTATTTTACTGATAGAGAAAAAGTGCAGTGAGTGAGTAATTTATGTTTTTTGGGTGATTAAAGGTTGAAGGAGTATTAACCTTTTTCAAAGGAATGAAATAGAAGGTGGTGGTGAACGTGAGAAAAATGTAAGTGTGATATGTACTTTTTTATATTCAAAGTGCAGGATAGGTGGTGAGTATATCATGGAACATTAGAAAGTGAGGGAGGGATGGAGAATGATGGAGATCTTTGTGGTGGTTAGTTCATGGAAGATATATGTGTGTATGAACAATGAAGAAGAAAATAGTTTTGTGGGTGTTGAAGCAGTTTTTTTTAGTGAAGTGTATGGAAAGGAATTGATGTAGGAGTGCAGGAGAAAAAGAATGGGGTCCTGCGCCCCTAGTCACAGTGGAGAATGTGTAGTCTTTCTCAAATGTAATTTTTCTCTTTAAAACCAATGAGAGAGAGGATAATGAGAAAAAGTGGTAATGTATGGTTGTTTGGCACAAGGATCATCTCCTGCCTTTTTCATTCAGCCATCATCCTGCCTTAAATCCAATGGCTGAAAAAAAATTAATCAATGTAATTAATTGAAAGAGAGAGACACAAAACATTCATCCAATGGTTAGAATTAGTGTTGCACATAGCAGGAGAGGGAGAGCAGGAGAGGATCCTGAATGTGTGCTTTTCTACGAGGATGGAGTATAAAGTGCCTATGTGCTTTTTTTTTTTGGGACTTATCACAAAAAGTTAGATAGTCTATCTTCAACCAATCCATTAATGTCATATCATTTTATTATACTTAATTATTTATTTAATGATTTAAATTTTGTAGATTTTCAATGCAATTTAGCCTAATTTACTCTATCGGTAACTCTACCCAACTTTTTAAAATGGATAGATAAGAATTCTTTTTTTTTTTGTCTTTTTCACTATGGCATTATGAATGGGTATCGTGGTGTGTATGTGAAGTTTTTTCTTTTTCTTTCCCATGCAGGCGGAGACAGTCCACATATATCAAGATGAAGATTTTTGTTTTTATGTAGTAGGTAGGAGTGTGAATTAGGTGGATCAATCATGCCTGCTATTGGCACCAAGTAAAGAAAAAAACAAAAACAACCTTATATGTTAATGAAAAAGTTTTGTTAAAAAGAGAAAAAGACAAAATAAAATATTATTAAAAAATGAAAATAAATAAATAAATAAATGAAAATAAAATAAAAAACAATATTTAAAATAAAATTTAAAACAAAAACTTATTAATAAAAAATGATTAATAACTAAAATAAATAAATTAAATAAAATCGTTTTAAAACGAAAAAATGGACTGGTATCGAAGTGCTAAAAAGAATAAAATGAATACACCAAAATGATCAGCGCGAAATATACGTATTGGAAAAATACATCGTTTGGTCAAATTCTAAATTAAAATTTTACCCGATTAAATGGCTTAAACTGTCCAAAACGCGACCGAAAAGCAGTCGAAAAATAGAAACAAACACGTCAAGTTAAACTACGCTAAACGTAGGTTAATATCACTGACGTTTGCAAGCTCAATTCTAAAATTTTCCATCTACTGATTTTACGCACAACTGACTTTTGGTTTGATCGATTCGACTATAAATCCAACAAGTTTATTCCAACTGATAAATTGGGGATTATGCAAGATGAAATGCGTGATATGTTATGCAGATGATGCAAATCGAAAATACAGATGAATAAAAATATTAAAAATGCCCGGTCAAAATTTTGGGTATGACAATTATGTCGGTGGTTGAACAACTTCATGCCAATAAGGAAGTTGCAATGTTTCAACATGGTTTTCAACATTTGAAAATTCTTGAAGTAGTTTAGCTTCAAGTGAAGTATACTCTTCTTTAGGTGGAGTATGATAGTTTTTTAAAACTATAATTTTCGGTGAAAACAATGTGTAGTTCTTGAAGTGGTTTATCTTCAAGTGAAATTTATTCTTCATGATAAAATATATGATTTTCGATGATGACAATGTGAAATTCTTGAAGTGGTTTATCTTCAAGTGAAATATATTATTCATGAAAGAAGTATGATAGTTTTTAAAACTATGATTGTCTGTGAAGACAATGTGAAAATTCTCGGAGTGGTGTAACTTCAAGTGACTATACTCTTTATGGTGGAGTATGATTGTCAGTGAAGACAATGAAAATTTATGTATTATTTTCAATCAAGGTAGAGATTGTTGAAAATCACTACTACGAAAAACTCATTTAACAACGGTTGGGAAAGACATATAATGACGCGGGCGAAGGTGTTGTTATGTAGATTGTCGTTGTAAGTTCGTTGCTTCTACAACGGTCTGGAAACTGTTGTTGAAAGGCAGGACGCGCGCCATATATCACAACGGTTATGATAATAAACCGTTGTGATACATACACTTAGGTACTGGGTTCGAAACCCATCAGCAGCGAATTATGTAAAACATAAATTACCTATTATCTCGATTACTATAGATAACCGTTGTTGTAAGTACCCTGAGTTTATTATATTAAATGTAGATTGCTTGTTTTCCAAACACCTCACTAAAGAAATATACATGGAATCAATTTGAAAAAGAAGTCTATAATCTGCAAATTAAACTGTTCTTGAAAACCAACTTAAACAAACCAATGTTTTCTGATTGCATTCGTCTCATCGTGCATTTCACGCTGTTTTACATATATATTGTGGTCTATTGATCTGACTCCTTCGATGTATCGCCATCTTCGATTATAGTTAAATTTCCATAAGAACAAGACATTGGATAATCTGCCTCATCATCGTCACTTATCATCATGATTTTTATAATCGGAAGTTTTACGATTATAAGTGTTGATGGAGAGGCAGATTAACTAATAATTTATTGTTAATGAAATTTAACTATAATGAAAGATGGCGATGCATCTAAGTAGCCAGATCATTATACCATAATAAATATATATCAAACAACGTGAGATGAACGATGAGAGGGATGCAATTCGAAAACATTGATTCATATAAGTTGCTTTTCAAATACAACTTAATTTGCAGATTATAAGTATCTATGTCAAATTAAATGAATGTATTTTAAGTGAGGGTTAGTGAAACAAACAATCTACATAGAATATAATAAACTCAAACAACATTCTATACCAGATCCAGATATTATAAACTCATATAATATGATTGCTACCACCAGCATTATCACCCTGTATCATCCCCTTAACCTGTAAAGAAACACAACAAACTTCAAAAATGAGCATCCTCAGTTGAAAACAAACCCTAAAACCATAATCCAGTGAAGAGTAAAGAGAGGAACAGGAATAACGCACCTTTTAATGAAACTAATTGCGGAACAGGAATCAATTATGATGTTCAACTAGTTTGGGAATCAATGAAGAAGAAATATAAGGAGGAAGAAGCTTACACAAAAGCTTCATACTTCTTATATTTCTTTTCATTGTTTCTAAAACTAGATGAAGTTTGCTTACACTGTTGTTTCTTCATTTACTAACATCTTGTTCGTGATGCTATGAAAAAAAAGTATAAGGTGTACTTCTTATACATTTTTCCATAGCAACACAAACATTATGAAGTTTCCAAAGTATGGTCTTTGTTAAGGTAGTGAAAA
The DNA here is from genome assembly GCA_022829125.1 of Lathyrus tuberosus. Classification (NCBI taxonomy): domain Eukaryota; kingdom Viridiplantae; phylum Streptophyta; class Magnoliopsida; order Fabales; family Fabaceae; genus Lathyrus; species Lathyrus tuberosus. Next base: position 12,329,352 of record JALAZF010000058.1, read on the forward strand.
CGAATCTGAAAAAATGAGAACAATCAACAAAAACAACATGCAACAAACGAGATAATGGGAAATATCTAACAATAGATGGAAGAAGAAGAATACCTTAATGTATGAAGAACAAGATTCACGGCTAATGGTGAAAACGAAGAGAAAAAAACGGGTTCTAGGGTTTCACTTTGAAGGCAACGACGCTACTGTCAATAAGTGAAAGTTATTTCGCTTATATATGGGTAAACTATTTCACAACGGTTAACAATACCAACCGTATATATAGGTATTTATTATCTAGTTCTAGACCTAATTGCCGGGGAAAACTCTAAGCAGATAATATACAGGCATATATATACAGATGAAATATATACTGTATGTAAAAGAGGGTAGGAGAACTTACAGGTGAGCAAGCTTCTAGTACAAACAAATATATATATATATATATGTGTGTGTGTGTGTGTGTGTGTGTGTGTGCAAGTATATAAAAGAAAGTTGTTTAAAACTTATAGGCGAGCAAGGTTCCATTGTAACAACTGTATAGTTAGTTGTTCAAGAAATTAAAGAAAGTTTTGATAACAACTATAGATTTGAACCTAAATCAAAAGGAAAAGTTGTTTTGAAAAGAAGATTGGGGCTTATACTCAAGGGGAGGCCCAAATGAAAAACAGTAATCGTACCGTTGTTCTTAAAAATGTATCGGCACTTATACAATGATTGAGGCCCAAATTATTGTATTTACAAAGAGGTTGGGTCTTACACTCCATTAGAGGCCCAAAAGTTTATTTGTGTACAAGAGATGGGGCTTACAACTCAAGGAGAGGCCCAGATATAACAGTGGTCGCACTATTGTTTTGAAAATCGTGTCAAGATTTATACAATTACTGAGGCCCAAAAAACATTTTCTGTGACAAGGGATGGGTCTTACAACTTAAGGAGAGGCCCAAAGGTTTAAAAAAGAAAAGAAATGGGACTTACAACATAAGGGTAGGCCCAGATGATTTTTGTTTTGAAATGGCGATTGCGCCGCGATTTTCTGAAATCGCAGTGGGACTTATACAATGACTGAGGACCAAAATGGTTTTTATGTACAAGGAATGGGTCTTACGCTATATTAGAGGCCCATGAGTGTTTTGAAAAAGATTTGTGAGGGTGAGAATAATCAAAACCCTAGTTTGATTTTTAAATGTATTTTAATTGAATAAAAAGTCAATTAAAATGATCAAAATTATCAAACATGTGTGAAAAAACAAGTTTTGATCTTGGATAAATGTTTGAAAAAATATGTTTCATTCATAGAATGATTTGAAACTCATTTGCAAAATTAAGAGAAAGAAATGTTTTGAAATGTTTTAAAAACAAATAAAACATAATTCTTTACAAAAATACTAAATATATGAAATAAATAATATTTTTGTGAAATTTTTATGGAATCAAATATTTTAACATTTTTAGGAATTTTCAAAAAAAGAACCAATAAAAAATAATTAAAATTGAGAGAGAAATTAATTTTAGAATTAATTAAACAAAAACCATAAAAAATGAAAAATAGCAAAATATGGCAAAATGATAAAATGGTTTGGGTGGGTGTTGAACCCACGACCTCAACAACAAACACACATGAGCGCTACCACTGGGGTGGTGATACATCCGTGTATCAAAACCACCCCATTAATACATAAGGGATGCCTTGTTTTAGGCCTGGCCAAGGCACCGTGCTTGGCCCTTGCCCAAGGCAAGACCTGATTTTAGGCCTCTTGCGTGAATGCTCTAACTTCCTCATTTCTTCATGGATTGGGACAAAATTTAGGTGTATCTTGCCTAGAATTTCATGAGGAATCCAATGGTGCCCTTGGAATTTTCAGAAAATGTTTCCATTTTAAAATTCGGTTCAAACACAACACATATGATATGTATGAGAGGTCCATGATCAATGGACATCAAAGAAATGCATGATTTAGAGAGTTCAAGTTATGATGCACTTACCTCTTGAAGTTTCTTGTGTTATCTGCCAAGTTCATTGTGCCAAAAGTAATTCAATGCTTTGAACACTCTTGATTGATCCCTTAAAAGCTTTTAGGATGATCAGAACCAGCTGGAATCCTCAGGAACAAGTATAGGCCTTTTCTTGCAAAAGGGGCAAAAGTGACCAAGATAGTAACTCTCTCAAATGGTGTTCCAGATAAGGGAAACCAATTGGGTCAGTTTGAGGATGATATTTGGAGTGCGTTTGAGGTCTGGTTTGGTTTTGGAAGTGATTGAATCAAGACATGGCTAGAAAAATGCAGAAAAGTCAAATTTTGAGGTTTTGGAGGTTGACTTTCTAATTTTGGTGTTGCAGATCACAAGTGAGTGTTTGAACAGCTTAGATATGACATATTGGATATGTTTAGATCATGAGCTATAATGGAATTGCTCTCTAACTCAAAACTCAGAGATGACTTGCAAAAGAAGGCATTTTGGCCTAAAGAGAGAGATTTTGAGGAAAGCATCAGTTGTAGTGCTTTTGTGTACTCAAACTGAGCACAAATGAGCTATAGTTATAGTGCAACAAGTTTGTTTTGCAAGCAATAGTGAATGGCACCTGGTACAGGCCTTTGGCCAATGTTGATCCAAGGGAATCTTTAGTCTCCTCTAGCCATTGACTTGAGGTTAGGGCACAGGCCTATGGTCCTTTGATTCAGAGCTGAATCTTGACTCATTCAGTTAGGAATGTCTCAGTCTATGCCACCTTGAGTCATCCATTGAATACTTGGAAGCAAAATTGGAGTCTTTTGCACTTTTTAGCCTTTTTAGGTTTGTTATGGCTATATTTAGATTCTTGGACTTGGAAGGCTTGGGGATCAGATCATTCCCCTTAGATTTTATCCTCTGATGTGTCAAAATGGATGACAAGGCTTGGAGTTGTCCAATTTTGCCAAATCGAACAAAATGCCAAATTCTGCCTTGTACAAGACAATTGGAAATGGTGATTTTGAGGGGATCATATCTCCTTGATCAGGTTGAGTTACGGGAGGCTCTTGTGCTTTTCAGGAAGCCCTCATATGATACAATACCTGTGTGATCATAGTTTGTCTTGAAACTATTTGAATCCAACTGAAAAATCCTCATGAATATTGATGTCCAAGGCTGGTAACTTAGGCAGATTTTCACTAAGTGTTGGAAAAGTGGCATTTTCTTCATTTTTGTCATTTTGATCAGTCCATAACACAAAATCCATGAGGATTTGGAATCTCTTGTAGTTGACACTTTTAAAGTATGTTAGATGGACTTTCATTTGAGCTTTGAATGGGAGAAAAATGCCTTGTGGTTTAGGAGTTATGACCTTGCAAAGTTGGTACAAAATCACTTTTGTTCCATAACTTAGAAAAATTTTGGTTTCACATGGTTGCCCCTTTTGCAAGAAACCTCACTTTTCTTGATTTTTCTTAATGAATGATGATCAATACCATACATTAACATTATTTTTTACTTAGGGGAACCATATTTGTGAAAACTTTCAAAAAGTCAAACTTGATTTTGTGCACAGTTGACTTTTTATCGGATGAAATCTAAACTGTGTGATCCTTTGTGAAATCAAGTTCTTGACCTAATTTAAACCTAATGGATGGATTCCATAGGTGTTATAGGGTGTATTGAATCATGTCCCAAGGTTTGGGAACATGTCTTTATCAAAATTCAAAGATACAGTTGACTTTTCCTTCAAACCCCTAATTGTGGTCCAGATGAAATTGAACCTTGTGAATCAAGCTTCTTGGATCAATCCATTGTTGTAAATGGATCAATGTGGTGTATTTGAGGCCCTCAAATCATGTCTTGAAGTCCTGGCTCATGTTTTGCTCTAAAAGTCAACTTAGGGGTGAATCAGGTCAAGAAACCCTAATTCCTGATTTTTTATGAATGCATCCCCTGAGGCTAAATTGACTTGATGATTGGGTCCATGAGGTCCCTTGGAGTATCTTGGGTTGTGCTTTGAAGCATTGGCTCATGCCCAGAGGAAAAATTCCATCAGGAGGCCTTGGTCAACCAAAACCCTAATTTGGTGACACTAGCGATCTTGAGGCTTGATCCACTTGGAATGTTGCAACTTTGTGCTTGATTCTTGATCCCTTATGGGTGTTTGAGAGGTTAGACAAGTTGAAGATCATGTCATTTCTTGATTGATCTTTTGTCTAAGTGCTCTGAGAGGGCTCAAAACCCTAATTCTTGATTGTAGTGAATGCTCAACAATCCTTGAGGAGATTGATGAGGCATGATGGCACATCCATATTGTGGTGATGATTTGTACAATCATGAGAAATCTTCGTGGTCAAAATTTGCCGTATGACAGATGCCCCTATTTAATCTTCTTGGACCCGAAGGTGTGAATGGCCAAGGTATTCGGGCATTCGGGGTGCAAGAGGATTAAATATCGGAATGCCCAAAATTTTGACGGTGGTAATGAATGGTGGTTTGCTCATCCATCTTCTTTTTCTAAGAAGTGTTATTTAGTAAAGGTAAAAACTTCCCCTCGATCCAAGTCTTTAGCCAAGGAACTGGTCTTAGTTTTCGAAATAAACTTCCCCTCGATCCTGGTTTTCAATCGCGGAACTGGTCTTAGTTTCTGAAATAAACTTCCCCTCGATCTTGGTCTTCAGCCATGGAACTGGTCTCAGTTTCTGATATAAACTTCCCCTCGATTTGGGTCTTTAGCCACAAAACTGGTCTTAGTTTCTTCTTGTCGAGTTCCTTCCTTGACAAGGGAAGCTATTTGTAGCGGTTTTCCTCAAACTTCTCGCCGAGTTTTTACTGGGGAGATGCCATTTGATTGAAAAAGTCTTGATGTCAGACTTGCTAGGGAAACCCATTTGTCTGAGTTGTAGAGGTGTACAAACTTCTCTGTTGGAGATGCCATTTGTTGACCTACTGTGGAAAAATGAGTCTCTTGAGAGACCGCTTTTTGCTTGGGGATGTTACATCATACTTTCTTTGAGATCTCTTTCGGAGAAATGCCATGTGATGTAATCCAATTTTGAGGTGCTGATGACTTCAGTAATATTGACTTTCTTGGGAGAAAAACCAATGTGTTACTGAGAGTCTTCAGTTGAGAGGCTTTCTCTGGGGATTTTCCTTAATCCGGAAAAGCGAAAATGTCATCCTCAATGGTGAAGAGTAACGTTTGTCGAATGTCTTCTTGCCTTTCAGAGGTTCAAGTTATCAAAGTGGTCGAGGACAGTCTCCAGTCCAGAAATAAACTGGGGGAGAGAGATTGCTCAGACAAATCATTTCCTGACGAGGAAAGAACCGATAACTCGATTGATAAGAAGACTTGATCACTTGGGGATAAGACTGACCAGAGTGATAGTAATGCAATATGATTATGAATGTGAATTGATTATGAATGATGTATGTATGTTTATGCTGACAAAACTAACGCGACATACAGACTGGTAGATGAACATGACTGGATACTCGGCCACGGCGGGGGGATAAAAGTATCACTGGTTCAAAATAGCAATCATGCCCTGCTTGGGAGAGGTGGTCCCCGTGGGGAGAAAGAATTGTTCAATCGGTAAGTGTTACGAACTCTGCCGGAGATATCAGATGAAACATGGCATCTGAAACAGTTGATCCTTCATTTAGGTGCACTGGTTTAGAAGGAGTACTTTGATTCTGCACTTTGAGGTTCAATCACCTCTGGAGAAGCTATCGATGTTCTTTTTGAAGTTCATAGTCAAAAGGAATTGCCATCTTTATTTTAAAAGCAGAAAAATTTTTGACAAGTAAATTCATTTTTTGTTTTATTTCAAGAATCATTGATCATGTTAAAATGTCATTCTGTAAAGCTAAAACAAATGAGAATTACAAACAAAAGCACTAGGGCTCAAATTTTATTGATAGGATGGAAATCATCCAAGCGCGTGATTCCATAGAGCATTTACAAAGTTTAGAAAATGGTAATTTAAGGGAAAAGGGCTACATTGAAAGATAACGACCATTATCCTTCTACCAACTTTGAATTCTGGACATCCTGAGCTTCTATCGAAGATGACCTTGACTGAAGTTTTCCTGATGGATAGTGTGACTACTGGGGATCTGAACTTTGTCAGACGTAGTTACTTGCCACGAATCCCTAACTTTTGCCTGGATTGTACTTTGAGATTTCCAATCCATCAGGATGATTTTTTTTGCTTATGTCTCTAATTTTTGCCTGCACTGCCCTTTCGGGTTTTCAATCCACCGAGACGTTTTTTTTTCTTAGGCGAAGTATTTCTTGACTACATCAACATTCATGGGGTAGGAAAATTCCTCTCCGTCCATGGTTGCGAATCTCAAGGCGCCACCTGAGAAGGCTTTCTTGACCACGTAGGTGCCGTCATAATTCAAAGTTCATTTGCCCTGGGAATCAGTGAGAAATGATTGTATCTTTTTTAGCACAAGGTCTCATTTCCTGAAGACACGGGGTCGGACCTTTTTGTCAAAAGCTTTCTTCATTCTTTGTTGATATAACTGACCATGGCATAGTGCCCTTATTCGCTTTTCTTCAATTAGGTTCAGTTCGTCGTGCCGACTTTGACACCATTCAGCTTTTGTTAGCTTGGCTTCCATCAATACCCTGATTTACGGGATTTCTACTTCTATGGGAAGCACTGCTTCCATGCCATATAGAAAGGGGTTACCCCTGTTGAAGTGCAGACAGATGTGCGGTAACCGTGAAGAGCAAAGGGTAGCATCTCGTGCCAGTCTTTGTAGGTTACAACCATCTTTTGAACAATCTTTTTGATGTTCTTGCTAGCCACTTCTACCGCTCCGTTCATCTTGGGTCGGTAGGGAGATGAGTTATGGTGTTCGATCTTGAACTCAGCGCACAAATCTTTCATCATCTTATTGTTCAAGTTTGATCCATTATTAGTAATGATCTGGCTTGGAACACCATAACGACAGATGAGATTGTTTTTGATGAAACAGACTACCACTTGTCGGGTCACATTGGCGTATGATGCCGCTTCGACCCACTTGGTGAAGTAGTCAATGGCTACCAGGATGAACAGATGTCCATTCGAAGCTTTGGGTTCGATCATGCCAATCATGTCGATTCCCCACATGGAAAAAGGCCACGGAGAAGAAAGGACTTTGAGATACGTTGGCAGTACATGGATTTTGTCTGAGTATATCTGACACTTGTGACATCTCCTCGTGTACTTGTAGCAATCAGATTCATGGTCAACCAATAGTATCCTGCACTCAGAATTTTCCTTGCCATTGTATGTCTATTAGCATGAGTGCCAAAGGATCCTTCATGAATTTCTTTCATCAACATGTTTGCTTCTGGTCTGTCTACACATCGGAGCAAGGCCATGTCAAAGTTTCTCTTATAGAGTGTATCACCGCTCAGGAAGAATTTCCCTGCCAGCCTTCTGAGGATCTTCCTGTCTTTTATGGATGCCCTAGGTGGGTACTCTTATTTCTGAAGAAGCATTTGATATCGTGATACCAAGGTTTGTCGTCTATGACTGCTTTGATCGCAAAGATGTAAGCGGGCCTTTCTAGGCGCATTATGTCAATCTTAGGTACGTCGTTCCATTGACCTACAATAATCATGGAAGAGAGAGTGGCTAGTGCATCAGCTATGTGATTTTCTTCACGAGGGATGTGATGAAACTCGATTCTGTTGAAGAATGGTAATAACCTTCTCGCGTAGTCTTTGTAAGGAATCACTCCTGTTTGGTATGTATTCCACTCTCTTTTGATCTGATTGATGACCAAGGCTGAGTCTCCATACACATCCAAGTTCTTGATCCTTAAGCCGATCGCTTCTTCGAGACCCATGATACAAGCTTCGTATTCGGCCTCGTTGTTTGTACACTTGAATGTGGGTACCCTGAGGTGTTACGATGATTGCCCCAATTCCATTTCCATAATTTTTTACAGCTCCGTCAAAGATTAGTCCCCATTGGGAACCTGGTTTTGGCCCTTCACTGGGTAGCGGTTCATCACAATCTTTCATTTTCAAGTACATGATATCTTCGTCTGGGAAGTCAAACCCAACTGATTCTTGATCCTTAATCGGTTGATGAGCCAAATGATCGGCTAAAATACTTCCTTTGACGGCTTTCTGAGCATGGTACTCAATGTCATATTTCAATAAAAACATCTGCCAACGGGCAATCCTTCCCGTGAGAGCAAGTTTTTCAAAGACGTACTTGATCGAATCCATCTCGGAGATTAACCAAGTAGTGTGAAAAATCATGTACTGGCGAAGACGTTTGGCTGCCCAAGCCAGAGCACAACAAGTTTTCTCGAGCATAGTGTACCGAGTTTCATAGTCGGTAAATTTCTTGCCTAAGTATTAGATGGAAGACTCTTTTCTTTTCGTTTCATCTTGTTGGCCAAGTACACAACCCATGGAGTCTTCCAATACTGTTAAATAGATGATCATTGGTCTTCCTTCCACTGGAGGAGATAGAATCGGGGGATTCAACAGATATTCCTTGATATTGTCGAAGGCTTTTTGGCAGTCTTCTATCCATACACATCTTTGATTCTTTCTGAGCAGTTAGAAGATTGGTGCGTATGTCGCGGTCATGAGATATGAATCTGGAAATGTAATTCAGACGTCCCAAAAATTCTCAGACCTGTTTCTCAGTCTTTGGTGAAGGAATTTCTTGAATGGCCTTGACCTTGTCAGGATCAACCTCAATTCCTTTTTGGCTGACGATGAACCCTAAAAACTTTCTTGAGCGAACACCGAATGTGCATTTGTTGGGATTCAAGCGGAGTTTGTATTTTCTCAGACGCTCGAATAATTTTGACAAGTGTGTCACATGCTCTTCTTCTGTTTTAGATTTGGCAATCATATAATCGACATACACTTCTATTTCTTTGTGCATCATGTCATGAAACAGAGTAGTCATGGCCCTTTGATAGGTTGCCCTGGCGTTCTTCAAACCGAATAACATTACCTTGTAACAAAAGGTGCCCCATGGTGTGATGAATGAAGTTTTCTCCATATCTTCCGGCGCCATTTTGATTTGATTATAGCCCAAGAATCCATCCATGAAGGAGAAGACTTTGAACTTTGTTGTACTGTCTACCAGCATGTCTATGTGCGGTAAGGGAAAGTCATCCTTTGGACTGGCCTTGTTTAGATCCCTGTAGTCTACACACATTCTGACTTTTCCGTCTTTTTTCGGAACTGACACTATGTTAGCTAGCCATTGAGGATATTCTGAGGTGGCAAGGAAACCTGCGTCAATCTGTTTCTGCACTTCCTCCTTGATTTTGATAGCCATATCTAGGTGAGTCCGTCTCAACCTTTGTTTCACTGGCAGACATTCTGATCTTAATGGTAAATGATGCTCCACGATGTTGGTATCCAATCCTGGCATGTCTTGATAGGACCAAACAAACACATCGGGAAACTCTTTGAGAAGTTTTATCAAGCTTTCTTTGACAGTCGGACTGAGCAGTGCCCCAATCTTGACTTCTTTCCTCTCTTCTTCTGAACCCAAGTTGACCGTTTCCAATGGCTCTTTGTGAGGTTCAATGGATCTTTCCTCTTGTCTGAGTAACCGGGAGATCTCTTATGGAGTTTCTTCGTCCTCTTCTTCTTCAGCTTCAAATACCGGGAATTCAAAGTTGGGAGAAGGCATTTGATCGTATGTTTCAATGGGGTTTAAAACAAGCAACCTGCATGACGTGATGATTGTTTTTTAGAAGAGATGGAGAGAATGCAAGAGTGTGTGCAGTGTATTTTCTGAAAATTATTGTTATTGTTTTTGGTTGTTTTAGGATTACCATTTTCTGAAAAAGCGAAAAGTGTAAACAACAATAAATGCAGAAATTACAGAACGATGTTTATTTATTTATGATTTTGTCGATTCTTGAAACTACAACCCTATAAAACAAAAATTTGTCGCTTTGGGAGAAGCGAAGAGAGACATTTACAGAAAAGTGAGCCCTATAAAAACATCCATTTCACTTGGGTAGGGTGAAAGGTTAAAACAAAGACGACAATTACTTAGACTTATGGACGACTTTCGGGATATCGACAACAACCCATTGGCGGCAAACTCCTCGGTGAATTACAAAGTCTGGTACCTTATTTCTTGGTTTGTCCTCAGAAATGGCGCTGATTTCTGGCGGAACAGGATCATTGGAGTCTTCCTCCCATGCAGAGTTGTTGTAAACGAACTCTTCTGTTGTATTTTGTACAGTGTTTTCACTCTCAGGCGGATCTTCCCATCCATTTGGCTGGATGTCTTCAAGCCTGATACGAGAGCTTTCAGGAGCGGTGTACTTTACCAAGAAGTCGTACTTGCCACTCGGTTGTCCTAAAGTGTCCCATACTTCAGTGGGACTGGAGGAGTCATCCTTCTCGATGACGTTGACCTCAGGAAAAGCATAGTTGATGAACTCTTGTCCTGCAATCTTTGCAGATTCATCATTGTGCTGGATATCTTCGGAATGTCCTGAGTAATGATCCCATGATTTAGTGGGGACGCAGGTATTCTTTTCAATATTGCTCAGATGATAAGCGTCATTTGGCTTACTCTTTTTCCCCAAGTCCTATAGGTACGACTGCCAGATAGGCAAGCCATTCAGGGGATCAAAATAGTCATAGTCGAAGTTGTCTTTCATCAGAGTGTCCTCCTCTAATAAGTTGGGCAGAGCACGACATCCTTCCGGATCACAATCTCCGTACATCATCTTGACGTCTGATCTTGGTATATATCTCGGACTCTGTGTGGGAAAGAAAAATGGCGTATGTGCCTCTCCCTGAGACATAATCGTCCTCGTTGAGATAGGACTTCCACTCTTCATCTGTATCGGAAGAGTCACCCTCATTGATGGTGTGTACTTCTTGAGACGCTGGGTGGAGGAAGCCTCCACGGTGGAAGAAGTTCTGAATGGGATGAAAACTTTCATCCTTCTTTACAGTTTGGGTACAGGCTGAAGAAAAACCAAGACCTTTCTTCATCTTGTTATCAGTAGGAATTACGAGTTGTCCCCATCCTTTTACATTGTTACTTTTGATCACTTTGAGAGCATCCTTGTATGAGGAAATCGACGTCCCTTTTTCTGGTCGATTCTCATTGCTTACCGAGAGTGCTTAGAACTGAGTTCCAACAACCTCCTCTGGTTCTACACAGGAATATGATGATAAGTTGCTCACGATTAAGGCTTGCTCTCCGCATACTGTGACTAGCTTGTCATTCTTGACAAACTTCAGCTTCTGGTAAAGTGTCGAAGTGAATGCCCCAGCCCCGTGTATCCAAGGTCTTCCTAATAAATAGCTATATGCTGCCCGGATGTCCATGACCTGGAAAGTGACTTGGAAAGTGTCAGGACCGATGGTTATGGGAAGATCAACTTCGCCGATAACTGTTTTTCTGGATCCGTCAAAGGCTTTAACGATGACCTCACTGCCTCTCATCGGAGATCCTTGAAATGATAGTCGCATCAGATTAGATTTTGACATAACATTTAGTGCTGATCCGGTATCTACCAGTACGCTAGCTAAAGCATCGTCCTGGAAGTTGACTGTAATGTTAAGCGCCATGTTGTGATTTTTGCCTTCTTCCGGCAGTTCTTCATCACTGAATCCTAAGTTGCTGCAGGAAGTGATGTTGGAGATGATGCTGTCAAACTGTTTTGTCGTCACATTTTGTTCCACGAAAGCTTGCTCTAGGAGTTTCTGCAAAGCTTCCATGTGAGCTTCGGAACTGAGCAAGAGAGGTAGCACAGATATTCTCGAAGGAGTCTGCAACAGTTGGTCTATAATGTTGTACTCGCTTTTCTGGATGAGTTTCAGCATCTCATCATTGTTTTTTACCAGTTCCAGATTAATAGATTGACTGACTAGTTGATTGGGAACTTTTGTTTAAGGTTCCTTTTCTTTGGTGGGTTCTCCAACTCCTCAGTTGAAGATCTGGCCACTCTGTGTGACTCGACTGATGTCGACGATATTTACGACGGAGGGTAATGGAGTTTCCTTTCCATTTTCGATTTTTGTTGCACCGTACTTGTAAAGGATAGCCTTATCGGATTTGTACGGTATTGGTCCTGGCAGGTAGATAACCACATGAGCTTTTTTATTTTTCTGACCATCGTAGCCGGCCTCAATTGGTTCGAGGTTGAGAATCCTTCTACTATCAAGAGGAACTCTTGATTCAAGGGGTAGAGGGATTATAACGCATACGTCTTTGGCTATCTCCTGATTAGAGATTATGACAAGGTCTTTGCTTTGATCAGGAAGATAGTCGGGTATCCCGTTGGTCGACCCAAAACTTGAACATGGTCGGATCTCTTTGCGGTCCAACTGATTTTGAAGAGCCGCTCGCACAAGGTAGCATCCTTGGTTATTTTTTGAGCAAACTCTACAGCACTCATAATTGTGTGGTGGCACCCTGCTGTCGCTCCTGGGATTTTCATCCTAGTACAAACGCGAAAGTGGCACCGAAACAGAGTCGCCAGCAATGTGTATTTATCCCATGAGAGGGAAAGGAAACACCGCGTAAACCTGAAGAGAAAGGAAAAGCATGGTCTTGCGACCAAGAGAAATGGGTTCGGGAGTCGGTTACGTGAGAGGAAGGTATTAGCACCCCCTCACGTCCATCGTACCCGATGGGATCCACGCTTGCTTGTCTCGATCAAAGGGTGTAAAGAAGAGATACTGGAAAGGGAACTGAAAGAAAGAAAGGAGAAAAAAAAGAAAAGGAACGGGAAACAAATGTAGGGAAAATAAAAGAAGTGCTCGCATGGGCCCTACCCCACTGCCTACGTATCTCATTGGGAGCATGAGAATCAGAGCGACGTAGTTCCCCTCACTAGGGATGAATTGTTTGTGTTTTTTAGAGAACGGCTTACGTTCTAGCTCAGGTGTTGCAGGCTCGCTGGTCCGAGTGCGTTACCGTCTTGCAAAAGAACGAGTAGAAGCGCGTTCGTACGTTGAGAGTGAATGAGGTGAGAAAAGAATTCCCGAAGGAAAGACGTTATTGTTTGGTTTTGTTTTTTAGAAGGAAGTGTTTTGGATTTGTTTGCATATGACAGTGTATCTGGATCTTAGTCACTGGAATGTGTACATTCTCACATTCCAAGATGGAATGGGTAAGAAAGCACACTAAGAGTGAAGAAGACCCCCACACTTAGCTCCAATTGTCAAGGTTCAAACACACTAGCATACTTGTGTTTATTAAGTGTTTTTGTTAATTAAGAAATGAAGAAGTGTTTTTTATTATTTGCACCTTCAACAAATATTGCATTTAAGTCCCTCATACAAGATCAAATGTTTAACACATTGACCCAAGATGGGCTATATGCTACACATTCTAAGATTACAAGAGAAGACCCCTTATAATCTTTTCTTTATATGAAAGGCCTAAATGCAATAAATGCCTACCTTTATTATATGTTTTGAATTTTCTTTGAGATGAGAAAAGAGACTCAAGAGAGGAGAAAAGGTAAAACCTATATGGACTAAGACTCAATCCTAATTGATTAGTTAAGGGAGTGATCCTAAGGTTTGTGAGGTTTCAACCTAAAGTCTAAAGAAAGAAAGAATTAAACAATTCACTTCCAAAGTAGAAGATGAATTGTAATTCAAAAAGGGAAAGTAATGAGTTATTAAAAGAAAACACATAAGTGCTTGGCAAAACATAAAATGGAATTGTAAAAGAGAAAGGATAGAAGTTGAATGTGGATTCCTTATCCACACTCAATTGAAACTTACCAAAGCCCCTACATGGTTAGTAAACAATAGAAACATGTATAAGGAATAAAAAGCACTTAATGCACATTAAAATTCAAAAGAATAAGATGAAAAATCAAATCTTAATATCATAACCAGAATGTGCATCATATGGATAACAAGTGAATATCATCATACAAATGCAAGTGAATAAGCAATAATCAACACCCATTAGCATTTAAACATGTTACAAGAAGAAGGGGTAGATGAAAGATGGAAAGAAATGAAGAGGACATGCATAAATGGAACATGTAAATCAACAACCAGAATTGAACTAAATGGAAAATAGTTTATGAACATCTCAAAAGTATCCATGAATCAACCATCAAGACATTCAAGAAGTAATAGAAGAAGAAGTGAGATGGAAACTCAAAAAGAAAGTGCAAACAATACATGTTAATGATGCACAAAGTTCAAATTGAAATGAACATGTAAAGATGACCTATAATGTGCATCAAAGACCTATAATATCATATGAATGACTCATACCACTATGCAAATGCTCATACAAATATGCACAAAAGAATTCATGCAAACATGCACTAAAGTTAAAATGACATGGCATATATTATACTTCAAATGTAATGCATCAAACAAAAACCAAATGGATTCATGAAAATTATGCCAGCATATTATTGGAATGCCTAAGTCAGAAATGCATCATACATCAAGATAGCATGTAAAAATTCAGAGCAAAATGACTTCAAACAAAGCAATTAGGTCAAATTGAAACATCATGCAAAGTGGTGCAAATATAGGCATCAAAACATGTCATAAAGTGACCTAAAAAATCAAACAAAAATCCTCTAACATGCTTCAATGTATTAGTGAATCAATGCAAAAAAATCATGTCAAAATAGTTGGTAATGAGCAATAACAAAATTAAACAAATTCATGTATCATGCTTAGAATGCATCTAAGTGGAAATTCAAAGAAAATTATGGAACAGGGGCAAAAAGGTCATAAAATCAGAAAATAAAATCATGAAAAATTTCCTAAATGTTTTAAGAATACACATGAATTTTTGTATAATTTTCCAATATGTTTTGGTATTTTTAAAAATTAGAAATCAAACGTGTAGAAAGAAATAAAAATGAAAAATAAATGCAAAATGCAGGGGGGGTATGAACATAGCAATTGGACAGTTCAAAATCATTGGGCTTCAATACATGGGGGTGTAATTATCAATCTGGTTAAGTCCAATTAGCACGCAAAACACCATAACTAGCGTGTTCTTCAGTCAACATAGTCAAAGCAATCCAAGCCATCAGATTAAGTCATAGTCAAACAAAAGTCAAAGTACACGAATTCAACACACGCGCATGAGGTCACACACAAATTACCATGTACTGCATCACACAATGTTTAAGTAAATTCAGAAATGGTGCACATGATTTGCACGTGAATTTTAATGTGCTGTCAACTTTTGGACCACACGATCACACACATCCAACGGCCATGATTTAAACTGCAACCAAAACCCTAACTAAAAACCACCGGCCGGAGAGGGACCTCCGGTCACCTTCTCCGGTCACACGCCACCGTCTGCAACTTCACATGTCCCAGAAATGCCCAACTATTATACCAAAATGAAGCTGAGCTCACGTAGATTAAGAATTCACAATTGTTTTTCACATACCAAGCACACACATAGAGAACAGAGGAGATTAAATCATGCCCTAAGTTTTGGATCTAGGCTTCTAAGAAGCTCTATCAACTAGCCGGAGTAAGCAGAGCTTCTATCAAGCTTAAGACAGCAAAAATAAATCAAAACTAAAGAGAATCGAATGAAGAAGAGTGCATGATGAAACCTGAAAATGTGGAGCAATTGGAGATGTTGAGAAAAACCAGAGGAAAGCTTGATATGCTGAGCTTCTAGATCTTCAAACTTAGCAAAATAAATGCTATGGATTCGTAAATAGATGAAGGATGTTGAAGCTTGCAATGGTGCTGAACTTGCAGAAATGGAGTTGTTCTTGTTGCTCTTGATTCAACAATGCCAAACAATGATAATGCAGATGAAAAGTGGAAGAAGAGTGTTGAAATCGTGTGGAATCAGAGAGAAAGTAGAGAGAGTTTGAGGTGTTCTTGGAGAGAAATGTGGTTGTCCAAAACTGAAAAATGAAAATGGAGTGTGTGATTTCTTTTATAGTGTGAGCTTACCACGGTTTAATGAGTTGAGTTAGGGTGAGTCAAGGTGGTTAACTGAGTCCACCCTAACTAACTGAGTCAAGTTAGTTAGGGGGCGAGTGATCAAGGCTGGGTTATGGTGAGGTTAATCTCATGACAGTTATGGTGAAGCAGAAAGAGAAACGAATGGCAAAGGCTGTTGCATTAGAAACTTGCTCAGCAAGCTTGTCTTTTCTATTTCCATGCAAGGCACGTGCTAGTGTATGAGTTTTATGTCATGTGTGCTTGGTTTAAAGAGGAAAGCTGAGGTTAAGAAGTGTTTGTGGTGTGTGTGAACCAAAATCATGCAACATGCTGTCAATGTATCCATGCCAACATAGGGTAGTTTGTGGAGGTTTTTCTCTCTACTCAATGGCTGCATTAGGGAGTTTATGGGTTCATTGGAAAGAGGATGCATTGGAGCACAATATTGATTTGGAAATTGAAGTGGAATGAGGTCTCAAACATGTCTAAAAATGACCTCAAACAGATGGAAAAAGAAGCTGGTACATGGGTGCGCAGACTTGTGGCATGACCTGGTTGTGACCTGGTCAAATTTCAGTTGCAATGACCATTCTTTGAGCCATCATAACTCCTTAACCTTTGATCAGATGAAAAATTGATAAACACCAACTTTGAAGATCTCACATAGAGGAACAACTTTGATGTTGAAAGATTTTCCATTTGAAGCCTCTAATCATGAGTAATTGATCAATACATTTGGCCCACCAAGTGTTTGAGAAAATGACTGCGCGCGTGCCCTGAAAATCTTGGTCATGACCTAGTTTTGGACCTACTTTGCTCAAACTTTGATCAATCATATCTCACTCAATTTTTATCCAATGGAGATGTTCCACACATGGATTTGAAGCTTAAAGCAAGGCCTTTCATTGAGGCAGAGTGGAATTTTCATTTGGTGCTCCAAATTTAAATGGCCTTGGTTCAAACTCTGATGCAAAATGGCCAAAACTTGCTATTTTTAGCAACCCTACTTCATCCAAAAATGGCAACTTTTTACATCTTGATTTTTTCATGATTCCTTTGGAGTTTCTTGATAAAATTTTGTACATTGGACATATGTAACATGAATTTCATGAACTTGGCCTCAAAAAGTCAAGAGTTGACTTTTTCCTCTGATTATTTGACTTTGCCCCAATTTCTCTAATTCTTGATCTTTCTTCCAATTGAACCACTTCTAAAACCAATTGAGAGGCAATTTTCCACATACATACACTTAAGAACATGTAGAATACCATGACATCAAGTTTTGTTCAAAAAATCAAAGATTCCCTGATTTAATGGGAAACCCTAGTTTTGGTGCCCACCTCCTAGGAGAAAAATGTGCAGTCTTCAAATCCAAATTCCTCAGAGTATGTTGTGTATCCTCTTAAAGGATGATGAGATATACCATTTGAGGATGATTTTGGATCAATGAGCTATCTCTTTTGAGGGTTTTCCTTCAATGTTTGAACCTCTTGCATAGTGAAAGATGTAGTGCTTCAACCTCCCATTGAATCTCACTTCCTTGAGGTTTTGGAAGATCAATTGAGATAGTATGAGCCATGAGAGACCTCTTGGCTTGCCTAGAGCCAACTTGATTGACCTTTTTGTGCTTTGAATGATCTCTTGATTGTCCACCTCCCACCTGACCACATGCCCTGATGGTAAGAAGGATGCCATGCTTCATTTTTCTATGTTAAATGCAATGTAATGTTAATGAGGTGGATATGATATGATAAATGATAATGCCATGCTATGATGACAAAGGGGAGAGCAAATTTTGGGGTATTACAGCTGCCCCTATTCAAGCGCTGTAGACCTGAATGCCTGAAAGCCATTGCTTTCGGACTTTCAAGGTATATAGTGATTGAATACCAAATATAACCAAAAATTTGCTCTGGATGAAGAAGAAAAGGGATATAAACCCAACGAGACTGCTGGATTGAATCTTCGATGAAACGTCGGAGAGATCTGTCTTTTGAACGACGACAGACGACTACTGGCTTGCCACACTACTGGTGGACTTTAATAATGTCTTTTATGCAATTCCAGACGACTACTGGCCTGCCACACTACTGGTGGACTTTAATAACGTCTTTTATGCAATTCCAGACGACTACTGGCCTGCCACACTACTGGTGGACTTTGGAAATGTCTTTTTGAACGACGCCAGACGACTACTGGCTTGCCACACTACTGGTGGACTTTGCAGCTTCGTGCCACCCGAAGATGGACTTTTGCCAATCCACTGTTGGACTTTTGCCACCCGAAGACGGACTTTTGCCAATCCACTGTTGGACTTTTAGCTGCTTTGCCACCCGAAGACGGACTTTTGCCAATCCACTGTTGGACTTTTGCCACCCGAAGACGGACTTTTGCCAATCCACTGTTGGACTTTTGCCACCCGAAGACGGACTTTTGCCAATCCACTGTTGGACTTTTGCCACCCGAAGACGGACTTTTGCCAATCCACTGTTGGACTTTTGCCACCCGAAGACGGACTTTTGCCAATCCACTGTTGGACTTTTGCCACCCGAAGACGGACTTTTGCCAATCCACTGTTGGACTTTTGCCACCCGAAGACGGACTTTTGCCAATCCACTGTTGGACTTTTGCCACCCGAAGACGGACTTTTGCCAATCCACTGTTGGACTTTTGGAATTTGCAAAATTGTATTACTCTCTGCATCTGTGTCAGACATCTCTGCTGACTCTGCTGAGGAGCAATGACCAATGATTTGACTTTGGAGACTCCTGAAAGGATATCCTCTCCACTGGAGAATGAATGAACAATCCGTCTGCTTCGAATTGCCAAGCTTGCCAAAAATAATTTGGACTTGAAGAATAATAAATCTGCCAGTAATCACTTCATCTGCTGGGGGAATAAATTCTGGTCACAGCGATTCCGCTGGGGATGAGAATTTCTTTGCATGGCGTCTTGCTAGGGGAGAAAAGTCATAAAAACTCTGCTTGGGGATCTATCCAATCCAAGACCCTTTGTAGGGGTTATCCACCTTTTGACCCGGCTGGGGAAAGACTGTACCATCCTTGTTGAGGAATAGATTCTGCCGATCTTATAAACCTCTGCGGGGAGAACAACAACTCAGCTGGGGAGTATTGCTGACAAGATTCGATGCTGACCTCTGTGGGGATACCATGACCAGAGATACGATCTTGCTGGGTATCAGGGCTACTCTGCCAGGGATATGCAAATCCTGGTTAGAACATTCCCCTGCAACTTGCTAGGAAGAGTCCTTAGAGATCTGTTGGGGAAACCCAAAGCAAATCCACAGTAGTCTGCTGAAGAATATGACTGTCGAGCTTAGGATAAGTACTACAATGCCCCATGTTAGGCGAGCTTCCCTTTAGACAATTCCGTTAGGGATGACGAGTTTATAACAAACTCTGCTGGCGGAAACTGCTTTAAAACGTCTCGTGCTGGGGAATGCCTTTTGAGAGGATTTTACAGAAGACCAACTGTCCTCAAACTCTACTGGGGATGATCAACACTTCATGCTGGGGAACCAAACAATTTGTCCCCGAAGAGGATGTCATAAGAGGATTTTACAGGAGATTTAACTTCTTCAAACTCCTGCGACTTCGCTGGGGATAATGACCATCAAACTCTACTGGGGGGTGATCAACACTTCATGCTGGGGAAACAACATGCCCCATGCTTAAGAAAACCAACAATTTGTCCCCGGAGAGGATGTCATAAGAGGATTTTACAGAAGATCTAGCCTCTTCAAACTCTTGTGACTTCAACGGGGATTGACCATCAACTTCGGTGTCTGCGAAGCAACTTTATTGGGGAATTCGCAACCATCATCGACACAGAAAAGCTTGTAGCTGTTGGAAGTACTGAATGAGAGAATCGACTTAATAAGATACAACGATACCCAGTTGAACTCAGTTCGTTGATATCGAATCGTCGTGACCGACCGTCGACCGAACGATGAACGCCGATCTCCTTACCCATAATTGCCCCAGTCTTTTGCGTGGGGTGATTTATTGCTGGTCTTGTGCTTAAAATCATCTGCACCTGCTACCTGCAACAAAAGAATATGCCCACATGCCCCGAATATTGCGTGGCTAGAATCCACCATCCGGGAGTATTCAACATTCGAAGTAATTTCAAATATTTTTCTGCGCATGTTATTGCAAGGCTGCCATGTTTTCAAATGCAATGTTTTATCAACAATTAGGACGTTTTTGCAAACAAAGCAATAAAACAAAAATAGAAAGCTTTTTATTGAAATTCAATTTATTGACTGAGAGCCCAGAATAGGCAACTACATCTGGAAGCAATCCCTGGAAAGAGGTGATCGCTGAAAATTGAGAAAAGAAACTATCCTAATGGCAATGTGAAAACGGAATTCCACTAAGTTTCCATTCTGTTATGACCAGTATGTCTTCAAAACTCCCCGACCTTGCCTTCTGAGGAATGATCAGACCGATTCCTATTCTTCAGAACGTCAGTTGTTCAAACGGTAATGAGTACAGATAACTCAGACTGTAGTCATTCGCTTAAATCCCTCTTTTGTGTGGACCGCCCTTTCAGGTTTTCGATCCACCAGGATACCCTTTTTTGCCTAAGTTGCCCTTTCGGGTTTTCAACTTACCGGGTGTACAAAATTTTTTCAATTATATCCCTAATTTTTGCCCGAACCTTATTCTGTTTTTGGTTCGCCGGGATGCCCTTTTTTGCCTGGATTTTTTTATTCTTATTATCCAGCGGGTCTATTCATGCGAAGTATTTTTTGACTACGTCCGAATTGACAGGGGATGAAAAGTCTTCGCCATCCATGGTTGTAAGCAATAAAGCTCCGCCCGAAAAGACCTTTTTAACCACGAATGGACCTTCATAGTTAGGAGTCCATTTGCCCCTGTGATCTGTATTGGGAGGAAGGATCCTTTTGAGTACCACATCTCCGACTTTGTAAACCCGAGGACGCACCTTTTGATCAAATGCCTGCTTCATTCTGCGCTGATATAGTTGCCCATGGCATACAGCCGCCAATCGCTTTTCCTCAATAAGGCTCAGCTGATCAAATCTGGCTCGTACCCATTCAGCTTCATCTAGCTTAACATCCATCATGACTCTGAGGGACGAAATCTCTACTTCAACCGGTAGCACTGCCTCCATACCATATACAAGTGAGAATGGGGTTGCCCCAGTGGACGTGCGTACCGACGTTCGATACCCATGCAAAGCAAATGGTAACATCTCATGCCAATCTTTGTACGTGACAACCATCTTCTGTACAATCTTCTTGATATTTTTGTTGGCCGCTTCGACCGCGCCATTCATCTTTGGGCGGTACGGAGAAGAATTGTGGTGTTCGATTTTGAAGTCCCGGCATAACTCAGCCATCATCTTATTGTTCAAATTAGAACCATTATCAGTAATGATTCTTTCGGGAACTCCATATCGGCAAATGATATCCCGTTTTAAGAAACGAGCGACCACTTGTTTTGTAACATTGGCATAGGATGCGGCTTCAACCCATTTGGTGAAGTAATCAATTGCCACCAAGATGAAACGATGACCATTGGAAGCTGTGGGCTCAATCTTTCCGATCATATCAATGCCCCACATGGCAAACGGCCAAGGCGACGACATGATGCTCAACGGATTTGGAGGCACATGCACCTTGTCTGCATAGATCTGGCATTTATGGCATTTGCGGGCATATTTGCAACAATCTGACTCCATAGTCAACCAATAATATCCCGACCTTAACAACTTTTTAGCCATTGCCTGCCCTCCGGCATGGGTACCGAAAGAGCCTTCGTGCACTTCAATCATCAACAAGTCTGCTTCATGTCTATCCACACATCTAAGCAGGACCGTGTCAAAATTTCTTTTATACAGCACGCCATCTTTGTTCAAGAAGAAACTACCAGCTAACCTTCTCAACGTCTTCCTGTCTTTGGACGATGCCCCGGACGGGTACTCTTGACTTTTCAAGAAACACTTAATGTCATGAAACCATGGCTTGTCATCAGACGTTGCATCGACCGCAAACACAAATGCTGGTCTGTCAAGGCGGGATACCTCAATCTTAGGTACATGGTTCCATCCTTGCACTTTGATCATGGAAGACAAAGTGGCCAAGGCATCAGCGAACCTATTCTCATCTCGAGGAATGTGGTACAGTTTCACTGTTGTGAAAAATGTCAGCAATCTCCTCGTATAATCTCTATACGGCACTAGATTTGCTTGGTGCGTGTACCAACTCCCTTTCACTTGATTGATTACCAAAGCTGAATCACCGAATATATCAAGGGTTTTAATCCGTAGATTAATCGCCTCCTCGATCCCCATTATACAAGCTTCGTACTCTGCTTCATTGTTGGTGCATCCGAAAGTTATTCGGGCAGTGAACGGCATATGAACACCTTCCGGCGTGATAAGAACTGCTCCAACTCCGCACCCATTCATATTGACAGCCCCATCAAACATCAGACTCCATTTGGATTCAGGGTCTGGCCCCTCCTCCGGAAGTGGTTCCTCGCAGTCTTTAGCTTTGAGAAACATGATGTCCTCATCAGGGAAATCAAACTTCATGGGTTGGTAATCATCAATCGGCTGTTGCGCAAGATAGTCAGACAGGATACTTCCTTTGATGGCTTTTTGTGAAGTGTACTGAATGTCATACTCTGTCAAGACCATTTGCCACCGTGCAACTCTGCCTGTCAATGCTGGTTTCTCGAAAATGTACTTGATAGGATCCATTTTTGAAATCAACAAGGTCGTGTGCCTAACCATATATTGCCTCAATCGCTTAGCGGCCCATGCAAGCGCACAGCATGTCTTTTCAAGCATTGAGTATCGGGACTCACAATCATTGAACTTTTTGCTCAGGTAGTAAATAGCATGCTCCTTCCTACCTGTCTCGTCATGTTGACCGAGAACACAACCCATGGAACCTTCAAGCACTGTCAGATACATTATCAGTGGTCTCCCTTCAACTGGAGGCATTAGAATCGGAGGTTCCTGCAAGTATTCTTTTATCTTATCGAATGCCAATTGGCAATCGTCATTCCACCTGACCGTTTGATCTTTCCTTAACAATTTAAATATTGGTTCGCACGTGGCTGTTAGGTGAGATATGAACCTCGCAATGTAGTTCAATCTACCCAAGAAACCACGAACCTCTTTTTCTGTTCTCGGTTCAGGCATTTCTTGTATTGCTTTCACCTTGGCAGGATCAACCTCGATTCCTCTTTCGCTCACAATGAAACCCAGCAACTTTCCAGAACGCACCCCAAACGTGCACTTGTTTGGGTTTAATCTCAGACGGAACTTTCTCAACCTTTCAAACAGCTTTTTCAGGTTAGTCAGATGTTCCTCTTCTGTTCTCGACTTGGCAATCATATCATCTACATAACATTCGATCTCCTTATGAATCAAGTCATGAAACAATGTCACCATCGCCCGTTGGTACGTTGCCCCTGCGTTTTTCAACCCAAAAGGCATTACTTTATAACAATATGTACCCCACGGAGTAATGAACGTGGTCTTCTCCATGTCTTCAGGTGCCATCTTGATCTGGTTGTACCCGGAGAACCCGTCCATAAATGAGAACACTGAAAATTGAGCTGTATTATCGACCAGCACATCAATATGAGGTAGTGGAAAATCATCTTTCGGGCTAGCTTTATTAAGATCTCGATAATCCACACACATTCTCACTTTTCCATCTTTCTTCGGTACTGGCACGATGTTGGCTACCCATGGAGGATACTTTGTCACAGCAAGAAAACCAGCGTCCCACTGCTTCTGGACTTCCTCCTTAATCTTTAAGGCCATGTCGGGGTGAGTCCGACGAAGTTTCTGCTTGACTGGCGGACATTCTTCTCTCAATGGCAGCCTGTGCACAACAATATCTGTATCCAACCCCGGCATGTCTTGATACGACCAGGCGAAGATGTCAACATACTCGCGCAACATTTCCATCAAAGTTTGCTTCACATCTGCTTGCAAGCTGGCACCAATCCTGATCTCTTTCTTGGCGTCCTTAGTACCAATATTGATGATTTCTACAGTCTCCTGATGAGGCTGGATGACCCTTTCCTCTTGTTTCAACAATCTGGCCAGTTCTTCAGAAAGTTCACAATCTTTCCCATCCCCTTCTTCGGCTTGATAAATCGGATTGTCAAAGTCATACATGGCCATATCAAAATCGTTATCAGTGGTATCCGGAGGATCAAGTTTGCATGAACGGGTTCATGCCTTATTTTAGAATTTATTTTTAAGCAAAACAAAAGAAAATGAAACATTGCCATTTTATATTTTTTGTGCAAAAATAAAAACTGAAAGACAGAGAACAAAATTTGATTGCAAAACGTCCTTTATTAATGATTAAACATTGCAAATGCAACCATGGTAGCCCTACAAATGAATCTATACGCCTTGGGCAGAGCGCAAGATTTTGTCATGCATTATGGTTAGAAAAAAACAAATAAAAAATTACTCTGTCTGAAGAGTAACCCGGATGACTTCTTCAACGAACCAGTTTTGCACTTGTTGTCCCGAAGCATGAGGGCGTACCCAGTTGTCCAGGTCACAATCACTGTCAACACTATCCTCCGTGGCTGCACAAGACTGGTCCATGTAGATAATTCCCCCACTATTGAAAGTAATGGGTCCCCTGCTCCCCGCATCTGAAGTTGTAGAGGGATGATAACCAATACCAAATTTGTCTTCCTTCATTGGGGTCTCTATCAACCTGCCCCAACCTTGGGCGTTGCCTGCCCTGACGACTTCGACAGCTTGTTTGTAAGATGAAATGGAGGTACCAGCCCCAACTGGTACAGAAGAAGACTCAGGTGCATCGTCAATATTGACTGCTTCAAATGATTGGCACAACATCTCATGAATTTCCCCATCCATTTCAATGTACTTGAACGTGGACAAGTGACTCACAAAGATGTCTTCTTCCCCACACACTGTCACAACCTGCCCTTCAAACTCATACTTCAGCTTTTGATGTAGAGTAGAAGTAACAGCCCCGACTCCGTGAATCCAAGGGCGTCCCAATAGGCAGCTATATGCAGGTTGTATGTCCATTACATGGAACGTGGATTTGAATACCTGTGGTCCAATTTGTACGGGCAATTCCACCTCACCAAACACAGATCGTCTAGTTCCATCGAATGCTCTGACCACCAATTCACTAGGCCTTAAGACCAAACCATCAACTTCCAACTTCATTAATGCCTTCTTGGGCAAGACATTGAGTGATGAACCAGTGTCTACCAGTACATGAGATAACACTGCGCCCTTACACTCCATCGTGATATGCAAAGCCTTATTATGGTTTCTTCCTTCAGCAGTCAAATCTCTATTTGTAAAGCCCAAGCCATGGCTAACATTAACATTGGAGATTACGCCCTCGAGCTGATTAACAGTAATTTCTTGTGGCACGTACGCACTCTTCAACACTCTCAACAACGCCTGTCGGTGCGCATCAGAGCACATCAATAGTGACAAGATTGAAATCTTTGAAGGGGTCTGATTCAGTTGGTCCACAATCTTATAATCGCTTTTCTTGATTATCTTCATAAATTCTTCCATTTCTTTATCAAAAGTAATCTTTGTCTCTGCTTCAGGTGTAGGTGCACTTTCAACCACCTGTTTACCCTTAGCCTTTGCTGCAACTTCTACCTCCTTATCACTTCTCAAGGTTTGGGGAGCGAACAACCTTCCACTCCTTGTAAAGCCCCCTACACCCCCTACATTATCAATATTTGGGCTGACTGACGGCTCAACTTCCTGCTTTTTACCTTCGTAATATACATCTGCCCCATAGTGCCATGGGATAGCTTTCGTAGATGTGAACGGAATTGGTCCTGGCACCGTGATAGTGACAGGACTGGGCCCTTCTGGCGTAACACTAGCCACAGGAACTGCATTGACCGGCATTTGAATCTCAGCGGGAGTGTAATAGATGGTCACGGTTGATATCTCATCAGTGTCTTTCACGACTCTGTCGAACTGTAGACATCCTTCATCGATCAGATTCTGTAAACCCATCTTCAACTTATCACAGCCGTTCTCCTGATTCATGCACTCAGAGCAATCTTGATTACAGCCCGGGAACACCTGTCCCTTCAATAAACGATCTTTTACCACCAACAAAGAAGTTTTCACTTGATGGATATCTGTCACCAGATTCAATCTCCTCCCATCTTCAATAGCGTACACATTTGCTGCACTATGATCAGGCATGGGATGCTGAGTAATATTAGGAGCGGGAGAGAAATTGATGGCTTTAGCATCAATCAAATCTTGTACTTTATGATGGAAAGCCCAGCATTTTTCAATGGAGTGCCCCTGAGCACCTGAGTGGAACTCACAACGAGCATTAGCATCGAAGTTAGGTGGCAGGTTTCCAGCAACCGGAGCTTTCATAGTACGGAGTTCTACCAACTTTAACTCGAGTAGCCGGGGCAACAGCGCGGCATAAGTCATAGGGAGAGGATCCATCTTACGATCCCTCTGTCTAGACCTTTGCTGGAAAAAAGGTTGTTGCTGTTGAACTTGTTGTTGGGGTTGTTGTTTCTGAACAGACGGTGTGGGGATTGTTACAGCATCTACCTGATAATAAGCTCGAGAACGCCCTCTGCCTCGTCCTCTAAACACAGCATTCGTATCACCTTCTCGTCTTTTCTGGTTACTAGCAAATGGTTTCTTCGTCCCCGAAGAGCCAGCCCCACTCACATCCTGGATTTTTCCAAGCTTTAACAGACTTTCTATTCTTTCTCCCGCAATTACAATATCAGCAAATCCAGTCGACGGACAAGCAGCTAATCTATCCAGATAGGCCCCTTGCAAGGTGCCCATGAACATATCTGCCATTTCTCTGTCTGACAAGGGAGGTTGGACCTGGGCAGCCATTTCCCTCCACCTCTGTGCATATTCTTTGAAACTCTCCTTGGCATTTTGTGACAAACCCTGCAATTGAGTGCGGTTGGGCGCCATGTCAATATTATATTGGTATTGCTTCAGGAACGCTTCTGCCAGATCTTTCCAATTCTTCACAGCAGCTCTATTCAACTTCATGTACCAGGTCAAAGACGCCCCCGCCAGACTGTCCTGAAAATAGTGCATCCATAGCTTCTCGTCATCCGTATGGGCTGAAATCTTCCCAAAGTAAGCTTGAAGATGCGTTTGGGGACACGCATTGCCGTGATACTTATCGAAAGTGGGAGGTTTGAATTTAGGGGGAATTCTGACTCCTGAGACCAGCCCCAAGCTGGTAACATCAATACCCATAGAGTTCTTGCATTCTATGGCCCTGATCTTCTCTGCTAACTCATCATACCTTCGATCCCCTTGATTACCCACATCAGCATCCAGCAGAGTAAATTGGTCTTCCAGAGTATCCTCAAGAGTAACACCAGCATGCCTACCATTTCCATTACCCCGATTGTTACCACCAGGAGGAGGGTTGCCACCGGGAGGAGGAATGCCATGTCCCTGTGAATTGTCATGATGATCACCTTCGGGCCCATTGTCGGGACGCTCTACCAGAAGCCTCAGTCTCTCCTGATTTTGCGCCATGCCAGTCATGAGGGTCATGAACTGGTCCATACGCGCCCTCATTTCCGCCAAATCACTTTGCACTTGATCCATGATTCTTACTTGATTCCTTCGCGTCGAATATCGGTGAATATGACTCTCCGCTATACTGCCTGAAACCAAATAAAGGTTAGAGACCCTGCAACGAGTACCTGAAAAGCAAGTAACAAAAATGCAAAATGATATGCAATGCCATGCAATGCCATGTTTGTCATTTCCGAGGTGCTTTATACCCTGATTCCAATCCAACCACAGAAATCTGAAGACTAGAAATTGTGATATAAAGAGACGTGTCGTGGTCATGTGCTTGTGTGCAGCTATCTGATAAGGAATAATTCTGAATAAAACTGCTCATACTCATTCAACAAAGTATTCAAGTACATTTAAGAAAGGCTCATCCGCAAATGCAATACAAGGAAAAATGGATCCATCAACAAGCCTGATGGTAACCATTAACAACAAAATATAAGGAAAAGAACATCAGTCTGACAATTCCACATCCTTCAGCTTATCACTTGAGTATTTGATCTCCTCAAAAAGTATACGGGTACGCTGGTGATTCGGCTTTTCAATCATCTCTTTGATCAAGACATCCCTTTTCTCAAGAGCTTCAGTTAAAGAACCCATATGCAGCATCAGAGCTTCGTCATCACACACTCCTTTGTATCTCTTTATGCCGGCTTGCGTCTTGAGTATCTCCCTTTCTATCATGACTTCTTCAAGCTCTTTCTTGGTATTCTTCAACTGGCTTCTAGCTTCTTCTAACTGCTCTTTACTTTTATCGAGACTTTCCCGATACTTTCTCCTCTGCTCATGTGCCTTTTTAAGCTCCTCGTCTTTAGTCTTCGACTGATCCTTTAACTCGGCATTTTCAATTCTGACTTCATCCCAAGCTTGACGAAGTTGAGCTAATGAATCCTTGCTTCGGGCTAAAGCCTGTTTTGTAATCTTGTGAGCCTGACTAGTGTCATCTGCTCCCAAAGTAAGTTTCCGAAAGTACCGAGCTCGGTCATCAAAATCTTCCTCTTTGTCAGCCAAGGTTTTTTCCGCTTTCAAGGCTCTCTTTTCCAACTCTTTGTTGTCAGCTAGAGCTTTCTGAAGACATCTGCTCATTCCAGAATTTTCTATCTGCAGCTCTCTGACCATTTTCTTCCACTTCTCACATTCTTCAATAGCCACCATGGTGGGTTGTTCTGGCTGTACTGAACATAAAAGAGGTCCCCTTGAAAAGGGTAAAAGCAATTCCTTTACTTTCGTCTCCATCCACCTGTCATATTCAGGATAAGATCTACAATCTCCTTTTCCAAAAACTGCTTTTCCAATTTTGTGCTTATCTTTCCAAGCATTCACTACTTCTACCACCTTCGCATCTTTAGTTCCTGTAAAGAATAAAGATTCTTCCACATCTTGCTCTGTAGGAGGATCCCTGGAAGCATACCCAAACTGTCGGATGGCCAAAACTGGATTATAATTGATCCCTCCTTTTCTGCCAATCAAAGGCACATTTGGAAAATTTCCGCATCTTGTGACAAGCTCTATTCTCAATAACCGGTGGTCAAACCATACAATGTTATCAGCAGTTAAACTCATCAATCGTTTAGACCATTTCGCCACATCTTTGGTTTCCACAAAGACACCTGTCTGAGGCAAATGTTTGAAAAACCAATGACTCAGCAGTGGAGTACAACAACTGACAGATCCTCCCCTCCTTTTCTCATTCTTATAGTGCACGGAATGGTAAAAATCTCCTAACAAAGTAGGGACTGGATTTTTAAGAACGAAAACTCTTGTCGCTTGCATATCCACAAAGTCTTGCTGATTGGGAAAGAAAACTAGGCCATATATGCAGAGAGCCAGAATGGAATTGTAAACCGTCCAATTTTTAGCACTTGCAGCCTCTTGGGCCTGTCCAGACAGAAATTCTAAAGGAAATCCGCTAACTCCATTTTTACTGCTCACACCACTCTTTATCAATGCCTGATCCATTTGTAAAGCAGCAGCAATTTCTTTTACGCTGGGAGAACTACCAGAGAAGAATGGTATTGCTGACGTGATCGGGATTCCCAAAATAAATGAGAATTCTTCCAGTGTTGGCATCAAAATGTAATCTGAAAAAAGAAAACACCTCAACGAAGGCTCGTAGAACTGCAGCAGAGTGTGCAAGGCATCATGTTCATACTTGGTGATTGTACGGACCATCCCAACCAAATTCCCGTAGCTCTTCTGAAACCTATCAAGAATACCTGGACCAGCCATATCTATAACTTTGAGCAATGAATCCAAGACAGGATCTGGAAACTTGTAAGACACATTGTTCTTTCTCTCGGCGACGATCTCTGTTGAACCCATGGATTGGAATCAGAAATGTATTATGCACCTGAAAATGACAAACATAACTGTTATGATATGATAATGCAATGCAAGAGGGCATGTGATCAGGTAATCAAGTGTCGGTGTCTGTATTGAACTGTGTGCACTGTGTCTCTGTACTGAGTCTGGCAATATCTGAGATGAACACTTAAATCACTGTCATAGGATACAATGTCTGAAATCATCATAGAATCACGAGTAAGGTAGGTAGGAGGCTGGGTTTCCTGCAAACCTGTAAACATCCCGCCCATGCTCACATGTGGTTCTTAGAAAATAAGGCTTGTCAGCTTCGGAGGTTTGAGAAGCAATAGCACATTCAGCCCGTAGGATACAATGCTATGCCAATCAAAGAGGTCGTCCACTGACTCCCCTTAGAAAATAAAGGTCATCCTATGCAAGTTCCAAAGTGGGTCCTCGGGTGCGAATGGGTTTGCCACAGAATGTGGTCTGCCATTGTCACCACTAAAGAGGGATATTTCCACTAAGGTCCTCATGATCGGTCACTAGAGTCGACAGCTCTCTAGATCTACATCCTGGAATACGCAAGATGCGTATGCCACGACGTGTCCCAAGATAGCCTCGTCTAGCTGTGAATTTCGTGAACACCCAACGCACTCCAAACGGCACGTAGGTCCCACTACTCTCCACTCTAATTCTAAGTGTATACTCAAGCCTGTGTAATGGGCTTATCTCTCAGAAATCCCGCCCGCCAAACAGAAAACAACACAGTCCAGTATAGCATAATATATCATATGAAATGAAAATGCTAAAATACGGTAAATACAGTAATGTACAGTAAAGCAGTAAATAACCATACAATAAAATGGTAAATATAGCACAACAGTAAACACCCAATGCAAGAAACACAGACAAGCGCTAGGATTGACTCGCTTAGGGATGGACCAGCAATAGGTCAAAATCTATCTCCCCAGCAGAGTCGCCAGCTGTCGCTCCTGGGATTTTCATCCTAGTACAAACGCGAAAGTGGCACCGAAACAGAGTCGCCAGCAATGTGTATTTATCCCATGAGAGGGAAAGGAAACACCGCGTAAACCTGAAGAGAAAGGAAAAGCATGGTCTTGCGACCAAGAGAAATGGGTTCGGGAGTCGGTTACGTGAGAGGAAGGTATTAGCACCCCCTCACGTCCATCGTACCCGATGGGATCCACGCTTGCTTGTCTCGATCAAAGGGTGTAAAGAAGAGATACTGGAAAGGGAACTGAAAGAAAGAAAGGAGAAAAAAAAGAAAAGGAACGGGAAACAAATGTAGGGAAAATAAAAGAAGTGCTCGCATGGGCCCTACCCCACTGCCTACGTATCTCATTGGGAGCATGAGAATCAGAGCGACGTAGTTCCCCTCACTAGGGATGAATTGTTTGTGTTTTTTAGAGAACGGCTTACGTTCTAGCTCAGGTGTTGCAGGCTCGCTGGTCCGAGTGCGTTACCGTCTTGCAAAAGAACGAGTAGAAGCGCGTTCGTACGTTGAGAGTGAATGAGGTGAGAAAAGAATTCCCGAAGGAAAGACGTTATTGTTTGGTTTTGTTTTTTAGAAGGAAGTGTTTTGGATTTGTTTGCATATGACAGTGTATCTGGATCTTAGTCACTGGAATGTGTACATTCTCACATTCCAAGATGGAATGGGTAAGAAAGCACACTAAGAGTGAAGAAGACCCCCACACTTAGCTCCAATTGTCAAGGTTCAAACACACTAGCATACTTGTGTTTATTAAGTGTTTTTGTTAATTAAGAAATGAAGAAGTGTTTTTTATTATTTGCACCTTCAACAAATATTGCATTTAAGTCCCTCATACAAGATCAAATGTTTAACACATTGACCCAAGATGGGCTATATGCTACACATTCTAAGATTACAAGAGAAGACCCCTTATAATCTTTTCTTTATATGAAAGGCCTAAATGCAATAAATGCCTACCTTTATTATATGTTTTGAATTTTCTTTGAGATGAGAAAAGAGACTCAAGAGAGGAGAAAAGGTAAAACCTATATGGACTAAGACTCAATCCTAATTGATTAGTTAAGGGAGTAATCCTAAGGTTTGTGAGGTTTCAACCTAAAGTCTAAAGAAAGAAAGAATTAAACAATTCACTTCCAAAGTAGAAGATGAATTGTAATTCAAAAAGGGAAAGTAATGAGTTATTAAAAGAAAACACATAAGTGCTTGGCAAAACATAAAATGGAATTGTAAAAGAGAAAGGATAGAAGTTGAATGTGGATTCCTTATCCACACTCAATTGAAACTTACCAAAGCCCCTACATGGTTAGTAAACAATAGAAACATGTATAAGGAATAAAAAGCACTTAATGCACATTAAAATTCAAAAGAATAAGATGAAAAATCAAATCTTAATATCATAACCAGAATGTGCATCATGTGGATAACAAGTGAATATCATCATACAAATGCAAGTGAATAAGCAATAATCAACACCCATTAGCATTTAAACATGTTACAAGAAGAAGGGGTAGATGAAAGATGGAAAGAAATGAAGAGGACATGCATAAATGGAACATGTAAATCAACAACCAGAATTGAACTAAATGGAAAATAGTTTATGAACATCTCAAAAGTATCCATGAATCAACCATCAAGACATTCAAGAAGTAATAGAAGAAGAAGTGAGATGGAAACTCAAAAAGAAAGTGCAAACAATACATGTTAATGATGCACAAAGTTCAAATTGAAATGAACATGTAAAGATGACCTATAATGTGCATCAAAGACCTATAATATCATATGAATGACTCATACCACTATGCAAATGCTCATACAAATATGCACAAAAGAATTCATGCAAACATGCACTAAAGTTAAAATGACATGGCATATATTATACTTCAAATGTAATGCATCAAACAAAAACCAAATGGATTCATGAAAATTATGCCAGCATATTATTGGAATGCCTAAGTCAGAAATGCATCATACATCAAGATAGCATGTAAAAATTCAGAGCAAAATGACTTCAAACAAAGCAATTAGGTCAAATTGAAACATCATGCAAAGTGGTGCAAATATAGGCATCAAAACATGTCATAAAGTGACCTAAAAAATCAAACAAAAATCCTCTAACATGCTTCAATGTATTAGTGAATCAATGCAAAAAAATCATGTCAAAATAGTTGGTAATGAGCAAGAACAAAATTAAACAAATTCATGTATCATGCTTAGAATGCATCTAAGTGGAAATTCAAAGAAAATTATGGAACAGGGGCAAAAAGGTCATAAAATCAGAAAATAAAATCATGAAAAATTTCCTAAATGTTTTAAGAATACACATGAATTTTTGTAGAATTTTCCAATATGTTTTGGTATTTTTAAAAATTAGAAATCAAACGTGTAGAAAGAAATAAAAATGAAAAATAAATGCAAAATGCAGGGGGGGTATGAACATAGCAATTGGACAGTTCAAAATCATTGGGCTTCAATACATGGGGGTGTAATTATCAATCTGGTTAAGTCCAATTAGCACGCAAAACACCATAACTAGCGTGTTCTTCAGTCAACATAGTCAAAGCAATCCAAGCCATCAGATTAAGTCATAGTCAAACAAAAGTCAAAGTACACGAATCCAACACACGCGCATGAGGTCACACACAAATTACCATGTACTGCATCACACAATGTTTAAGTAAATTCAGAAATGGTGCACATGATTTGCACGTGAATTTTAATGTGCTGTCAACTTTTGGACCACACGATCACACACATCCAACGGCCATGATTTAAACTGCAACCAAAACCCTAACTAAAAACCACCGGCCGGAGAGGGACCTCCGGTCACCTTCTCCGGTCACACGCCACCGTCTGCAACTTCACATGTCCCAGAAATGCCCAACTATTATACCAAAATGAAGCTGAGCTCACGTAGATTAAGAATTCACAATTGTTTTTCACATACCAAGCACACACATAGAGAACAGAGGAGATTAAATCATGCCCTAAGTTTTGGATCTAGGCTTCTAAGAAGCTCTATCAACTAGCCGGAGTAAGCAGAGCTTCTATCAAGCTTAAGACAGCAAAAATAAATCAAAACTAAAGAGAATCGAATGAAGAAGAGTGCATGATGAAACCTGAAAATGTGGAGCAATTGGAGATGTTGAGAAAAACCAGAGGAAAGCTTGATATGCTGAGCTTCTAGATCTTCAAACTTAGCAAAATAAATGCTATGGATTCGTAAATAGATGAAGGATGTTGAAGCTTGCAATGGTGCTGAACTTGCAGAAATGGAGTTGTTCTTGTTGCTCTTGATTCAACAATGCCAAACAATGATAATGCAGATGAAAAGTGGAAGAAGAGTGTTGAAATCGTGTGGAATCAGAGAGAAAGTAGAGAGAGTTTGAGGTGTTCTTGGAGAGAAATGTGGTTGTCCAAAACTGAAAAATGAAAATGGAGTGTGTGATTTCTTTTATAGTGTGAGCTTACCACGGTTTAATGAGTTGAGTTAGGGTGAGTCAAGGTGGTTAACTGAGTCCACCCTAACTAACTGAGTCAAGTTAGTTAGGGGGCGAGTGATCAAGGCTGGGTTATGGTGAGGTTAATCTCATGACAGTTATGGTGAAGCAGCAAGAGAAACGAATGGCAAAGGCTGTTGCATTAGAAACTTGCTCAGCAAGCTTGTCTTTTCTATTTCCATGCAAGGCACGTGCTAGTGTATGAGTTTTATGTCATGTGTGCTTGGTTTAAAGAGGAAAGCTGAGGTTAAGAAGTGTTTGTGGTGTGTGTGAACCAAAATCATGCAACATGCTGTCAATGTATCCATGCCAACATAGGGTAGTTTGTGGAGGTTTTTCTCTCTACTCAATGGCTGCATTAGGGAGTTTATGGGTTCATTGGAAAGAGGATGCATTGGAGCACAATATTGATTTGGAAATTGAAGTGGAATGAGGTCTCAAACATGTCTAAAAATGACCTCAAACAGATGGAAAAAGAAGCTGGTACATGGGTGCGCAGACTTGTGGCATGACCTGGTTGTGACCTGGTCAAATTTCAGTTGCAATGACCATTCTTTGAGCCATCATAACTCCTTAACCTTTGATCAGATGAAAAATTGATAAACACCAACTTTGAAGATCTCACATAGAGGAACAACTTTGATGTTGAAAGATTTTCCATTTGAAGCCTCTAATCATGAGTAATTGATCAATACATTTGGCCCACCAAGTGTTTGAGAAAATGACTGCGCGCGTGCCCTGAAAATCTTGGTCATGACCTAGTTTTGGACCTACTTTGCTCAAACTTTGATCAATCATATCTCACTCAATTTTTATCCAATGGAGATGTTCCACACATGGATTTGAAGCTTAAAGCAAGGCCTTTCATTGAGGCAAAGTGGAATTTTCATTTGGTGCTCCAAATTTAAATGGCCTTGGTTCAAACTCTGATGCAAAATGGCCAAAACTTGCTATTTTTAGCAACCCTACTTCATCCAAAAATGGCAACTTTTTACATCTTGATTTTTTCATGATTCCTTTGGAGTTTCTTGATCAAATTTTGTACATTGGACATATGTAACATGAATTTCATGAACTTGGCCTCAAAAAGTCAAGAGTTGACTTTTTCCTCTGATTATTTGACTTTGCCCCAATTTCTCTAATTCTTGATCTTTCTTCCAATTGAACCACTTCTAAAACCAATTGAGAGGCAATTTTCCACATACATACACTTAAGAACATGTAGAATACCATGACATCAAGTTTTGTTCAAAAAATCAAAGATTCCCTGATTTAATGGGAAACCCTAGTTTTGGTGCCCACCTCCTAGGAGAAAAATGTGCAGTCTTCAAATCCAAATTCCTCAGAGTATGTTGTGTATCCTCTTAAAGGATGATGAGATATACCATTTGAGGATGATTTTGGATCAATGAGCTATCTCTTTTGAGGGTTTTCCTTCAATGTTTGAACCTCTTGCATAGTGAAAGATGTAGTGCTTCAACCTCCCATTGAATCTCACTTCCTTGAGGTTTTGGAAGATCAATTGAGATAGTATGAGCCATGAGAGACCTCTTGGCTTGCCTAGAGCCAACTTGATTGACCTTTTTGTGCTTTGAATGATCTCTTGATTGTCCACCTCCCACCTGACCACATGCCCTGATGGTAAGAAGGATGCCATGCTTCATTTTTCTATGTTAAATGCAATGTAATGTTAATGAGGTGGATATGATATGATAAATGATAATGCCATGCTATGATGACAAAGGGGAGAGCAAATTTTGGGGTATTACACCTGCCACGTCCGCTTTGTATACAGTGTAACTTTACTAGATCTATTTCCATCGAGCGGACATCCTGACTTTGATGCCTATCAGGATTCTCGTCAGTCATACTAACCTGTTGTGTAGCTTCATCCAAGTAGATTAGAAGCCACCAGTTGTCCAACAAGTGTTGGAGTGTTCTTTGGACAAGTGCACATCCTTGGTCGTCTCTATGACACACTTTACAGTCTTGATATTCATGTGAAGCCAGAAAACCGAGCCTGGCCTGCTTAGCCAGTAATTCTACCAGACTGGTATTTATCAAGCGAATATCAAAGATCTGAATCATATTGACTTGATGGTTATTTCTCTCCTGATAGTCTTGGATCCATCCGAGATCCATCTAACATTGGAGGGCCTCTTGTACAAAAGAGCATTCCTGATTGCTTATTGAGCAGATCAGACAAGAATTGTAATCGTGTCGTGCCAGATTATGATATTGACTTTGCCTTGAGTGCATTGTCACCAAGTTGAATTTCATCATCAGAATGTTGTGGTTCTGAACAATGTTGGGATTTGTGCGAGCCATATTGACCTCACGGATTCGATGATCTTGAATCCATCCGAGATTCATTTGTTCTTGTAGAGCTGATTGCACTACAGAACATCCCTGATTATTCTTTGAAAAAATATCACACTGGTGATAATTGTGAGGTAGTACATGACCGTACCCACTCTATCTGCAATGCATCCTGACTAGATTGATTCCTAATAGGAGTACATCGTGAATTTGATAACTGCAACTAAATTCCTCCTCTATCAAATTTACTGCCGTCTTCTCATGTTGAGGCAACGGGTTCGTCTGGACATTCCGATTAGTATCTTTGAAAGATAGGACCCCATTTTTGACAAGCTTCTGCACATCAGATTTGAAGCTGAGACAGTTTTCAATGTTGTGCCCCGGTTCTCCTTGATGATAAGGGCAAGTTTGATCCACATTGAACCAAAAAGGTGGACTTTCTGGTACTGTAAGAGGAGACCTGGTTTGGACATGCCCCTTGACCAGTAAGAGTGGAAACAGTTCTGCGTACAACATCGGTATAGGGTCAAACCCTGGTGGTCGTGTCGTACCATTGTTGTTGTTGTACTGAGGACGAGCCAGCTGAAGAGGCTGTTGTGTCCTTTACTGATACTGTTGTTGACTTGGTTGGCTCTGAGTAACCTGAGGTTGATAAGTCGGAGCCGACGTTGGGTTGATAGCAGGAGTTACTGCTGCTACTGGTTGATACCTTCTCCTTTGCTTTCCGAGAGAGATATTACCAATATCTTGCTCTTTTTTCTTTGGGAAAGCTCCATCGTATCTTTTGGCACTGCTTGACGGTTCTGTATTTTTTACTAAACGTCCCTCTCGGACTGCTTCCTCAAGGCGCACTCCCATGTTCTCCATTTCAGTGAAGTCGTTGGGCGCACTGGCGACCATTCGGTCGAAATAGAATGAACTTAAGGTTTTCAAAAATATCTTTGTCATCTCTTTTTCCTCAAGAGGGGGACAGATTTGGGCGTCAATTTCTCGCCATCTCTGAGCATATTCTTTGAAAGTTTCTTTGTCCTTCTGCGACATTGCTCTGAGTTGATCTCTGTCTGGTGCCATGTCCAGGTTATACTTATATTTTTGAACGAAGGCAGTGCCGAGATCTCTGAAAGTATTGATCTTGGTGCGGTTTAAACCCATGTACCATTTGAGTGCGGCACCGGTTAAACTGTCTTGGAAATAATGGATTAGCAGCTGTTGATTCTCTGTCTGAGTTGACATCTTTCGAGCGTACATCACCAAATGACTTTGAGGGCAAGAGTTGCCCTTGTATTTTTCAAAGTCAGGCACCTTGAATTTGTGCGGGATTTTTACATTAGGGACCAGACAGAGGTCTACGGCGTCCTTTCCGAATAAATCCTGATCGTGAATGGCATGCAGTTCCTTCTGCATCTCCAGGAATTGTTCCTGGAACTCATTCATTCTTTCGTACATGTCTTCGTTTCCACCCGAAATTGCTTATGGAATCTGTCCTTCCGGGACAGTGTGTACCACTGGTTGTGGTATAGTCATTACGGCGGTGAATCTTGGTGCTTCTACACCCCGAAGTTTGTAACCTTCAGGAGTTGTTGTCATAACTCTTGCATCTTCTCTCTCCCGAAGTTTGTAACCTTCTGGCCCAGCGGTTCCTGCTGCAGTTTTTGGGTCTTTAGTGACCGGTGGGATGTATCCCTCAGGGACAAAGTTGATAGGCATGCCCCAGGGGCGATCTTTAGGCATGTTGTAACGAGGATCATATGTCTCCACTACAGGCGTAGATGTGATCTATGAGATCAGAGTCCTTTGTTGTTGCCTCTGAGCTGCTGCCAGAGATTGCATGTTACTGTGAAGTTTTCTCAGATCTTCCTTCAGAGCGTCGACTTCTTCTCTCAGCTCTCTGTTCTCTTCCTCGAGATCGTCCATTTTCTTTTGTTGATTGGCCCGAGTATTGTACGAATGAGACAGTTCGACTCTAGAATCGTGACACATACATGAGATTCGAAGATAAGAAGAACGCGTTATGTGATAATGATGAATGCAATGATATATATATATATATATATATATATATATATATATATTTGTTTTTTTTGCTTTAGTCAAAAAGAAACTTCAACAAATAGATTGCAAATATCATACGGAAAAGGGTGGAGACCCTGTTTTATTGAATTTGAAAGATTGCAGAAATGAAAAATACAGTATTTTACAAAGTGTTGTAAAAGAAATGTTTAAGTTCATGGATCCTGAGTCCTCTCTGAGGAGAACTCAGATGCTAGTTCTGGTATTTTCCTTTTCTTTGATCGGGGTTCTTCAGCCGTTGTCGGGTCGTCAGTCCTTTGCCAAGTGAAATAAGCCAGCAGATTTCTTCGGTCTTCTTGACTTTCTACAACATGTTGCTCTAATATCCTAATCAGAGCATCCTTTTCTTTTAATAGTTGCTGAATTTTAGTATATTCCACATTGAGAATTCGATACTTGTTTTTCCAAGAGCTTTTCTCCCGTTGAACTTTGTTGAGAGCGACCTGGAGTTTTTTCGTATTAGACATGAATTAAAGGACAGATTCCTTTAATGAAAAAACTTCTTGATGAGGGTAAGGCATCCTTAGCTTGAGAGCTCTAGTTTGCACCCAGTGGAGATAAGGTTCCACGGAGATACAGTCCGGTCTTTCTAGAGACTATTTTCCTTTCTTGTGAACATGTTGCCAGGCATGCACTATTTCCTTCTTTAGTGCTCTGTCATTTTCTCCTTCCTTGAAGAAAAGACCTTCCAGATGAACATTATGCAGGAAATGCTTCATTAGGTATCCGAGTTGACGGCGAACTAAAATTGGATGATAGTTGATTCCTCCTTTAGTTCCTATGAGGGGTAGATTAAGGAAGTTTCCACATCTGTCGATGATCTTTATCCCCTCGTAAATCCTATTATACCAATCTATGTCAGAGTTGGTAAGAGACATGATTCTCTGTGACCAATGTAGAGTACTCTTGTGATCCCAAAATGCAGCGGACTTGGGTAAATGGGAAGTGAACCATTTGTAAAGTAAGGGTACACAACATGTGATCATTCCTCCGTTGTCCAGATTCCTTAAGTGTACAGAATGATAAGCATCTGCGAGCAATGTTGGTACGGGGTTTCCAATCAGAAATATCTTAATGGCATTGGTATCGACGAAGTTATCGATGTTGGGAAAAAGGAACTACCCGTATGTGAGCAGAACAAAGATATCTTCGAAAGCGATTATGTTTCCTACACTGGCAAAGTATATGACTTTCTTCGTCAGGAATTTAGCTGGTAAACCCTAGGTTCCTTCCTTAGAGGTCATGTGAGTCCCGACTTCTGACTCGTCCAAATAGATTGCTCTTGCAATGGTTTGATCTTTTGGAATTTCTTCCAGTCCAGAAAAGGGAGCTTGGTCAGTGATGGGTAAATCAGTCAGGTGAGAGTACTCCTCCAGTGTTGGTGCAAGTTGATAATCCGGGAATGTGAAACAGTGATAAACCGGATCGTAAAACTGAATTAATGTAGACAATATTCCTTCAACTACGTGGACCCTTAATAGAGATAATAGCCCTCCGTGCTTCGCTCTGAAAGCATCAGGGTTGGTAATCATCCTTGCCAGCCTTCTTAAATCCTCTAGTTTCGGAACCTTGAAGGTGTACTTGTGCATCTTTCTTCTACCAAAATTCATAACGCAATCTTTCTCTCTGATATTTGCAATTATTGTTTTAGTTTATTTTGAAAAAGAGAGAGAAAAGAAAAGAGAAGATTTTTTCTTTGTTTAAGAGTTTTTTAAATGAATGCATGAATGCAGCACACAAAAACATTGAAAAAACATGGGTTCAAGGGTTCAACATCACAAGCATGGAGTCATGGCTCTACCCACCCCCAAAGGTTCTATTCTGGTAAATTTGTACCTGTAGAATGGGTTAAAGGTTCCCAAAACCATTGACCCCCCTAAGGCTAACAACAACAAGCTGGTTCACCCGAGCAAGCTGTAGCATCCTAGGGTAATCTCAATTTAGGTGTAGTATCGCGTATCAACTATTTCCGATAGCTACCGCACTACCAAATGGCCACATGGTTAATGTCTACTAAATCCTCAGGGTCACGGGTGCCACACTGGGATAACGTCTATTTTCACGATGTTAGTCATTCAACATAGTATCCACACGGGCCCTCACCTGATTTGATGGTCTACCAGGATCGCTTATTCGGGAATCACTCCCTGTAAGACCACCCGTCTATGCCAGCATCTATCTTAGGGTTCTCTCAAACTTTCCACATGCGACATCACTCACATTCCCATTGACAGAAAAATAAACGCGGATATCAAGTAGGAAAAGCAGTATATATATATAGTATGTAGAAAATTTCTAACAACCTAGACCTCTTAGGAATTCTAATCCTAGTCCTAGATAGATAAATGACTCCCCAGCAGAGTCGCCATTTTCCTGTAGGAAAATGGTGACGAATGATGACTAAAGTAAGACATATCCTAATGGCACTCCCTAGCAGAGTCGCCATTTTCCTGTTGGAAAATGGTGACGAATGATGACTAAGGTAAGACAGATCCTATTAGCACTCCCCAGCAGAGTCGCCATTTTCCAAGAATGATGACTAAGGTAAGACAGATTCTAATGGCATTTCCCCAGCAGAGTCGCCATTTTCCTGTAGCGTACAATTTTTGTCGGTGACGCGACCACCTTATCACCATGGGTTTCTCCTCACCGCAATTGGTAGGAGTGGGGTGCTACTTTTTGATTTCTTATTTATCCTGTGAAGCTGGAAAGGAAAGGGAAGCTATCTAAAACTAACCTTGCATGCAAATGTTTAACTGAACAAATGCTTAAGAGATTCGGGGAGTCCGGGGTCAGGTTATACGATGGGGAGTTGTCAATTACCCATCCTATAAGTGGTTATCCACAGGCTGTTAGCAACTTTCCTTACTGCTTTCTACTTACTGGTGTTTGTTTGTTGTGGGTTGGGAAAGTTTCTCCTTTGGCAGTGTTTGAGAGAGAGTTTTTGTTGATTTCGGGTTTTCCAATGTTTTTGGTGAGGTACTGGACCTAAAGTTTTTGATTGGCGTGCTCGCTAAGATTTCGCAATCTTATGCCGACGTATTCCCGTTAAAGGTAACAGGGAAATCAGAGCAATCGTAGTTCCTCCTATTCTATGGGAGGAAAAGATGATGTTTTGGTGTCTTGTTCAAAGCCCAAGATTGAAGCTAAATGAGTATTTGTGTTTTGTTCAAAGCCCAAGATTGAAGCTAAAAGGTTTGACTGATAGAGAATTTGTCATCTCTAAAGGGAGACATCTTCTCTGTTTATCACAACTGTTGGGTGACTGATAATAAAGGAGGGTTACTTTAACTGGGGTATGAGAATCCAACAATGCCATAATTTCCTTTATAAGGGATTTGTCCTGAAGTGGAAAAATTTAACTCAGTGTAGAGCAATGTCATTTTTCCTTAGGAATCTTTCATGCTAAGAGAGGGACATTGGCTTGGATGTAAATAATCCAGAGGCTTGCCACTTACAACAATTAGATGAAAGAGGGGATTTACCAGAATAAGAGATGGACTACAACTTGGATATTGAATCAACAAGTGTGCCACTTATAGCAGTTATCTGGGATTTAGGGTTTGTTTTGAATGTCTGTGTGATGTACAGAGAAATGTCTTCCTACAGAGAGATTTTGATTTCCTCTGAGGGGATGTTGATTTTTGTGTGCCTTGATCAAAGCCCAAGGTTGAAGCTAAGAGATTGATTGACTCCACTGGGGAAGTCCTTATACAAAGCCTAAGAAGAGGCTGGAAAAGACTGACTCAATAAGAGAGTGTTTATCTGTCTTGTACAAAGCCCAATATTGAGGCTAAAAGAGAATTGACTCCTTTATGGATATCATTATACAAAGCCTAAGAGGAGGCTAAAGGTTGACTTTTCCGAGGAAATATTTTGTCTGTCTTATACAAAGCCAGGGATTGAGGCTAAAAGGGGTTTTTGACTCCACTGGGGAATATTTGTAGGTGTCTTGTACAAAGCCCAAGATTGAGGCTAAAAAGGGAAACTGACTCTACTGGTAAGAGGTTTTATCTGTCTTGTACAAAGCCCAAGATTGTGGCTAAAAGAAGATTGAATTTGCTGGAGAGTATGATTTGTCTTGTACAAAGCCCAAGATTAAGGCTGAAAAGAGGATTGACTCTGTTTAGGGAGATTTATATGAGTCTTGCACAAAGCCCAAGATTGAGGCTGAAAGATATTGACTCAACAAGAGAGTGCTTTTGAGACTGACTCTGCTGAGGAAAATCATTATACAAAGCCTAAGAGGAGGCTGAAAAAGGTTGACTCAACAAGAGAATGCTTTAAGAAAGAAGATGGACTCAACAAGAGAGTACTTTGTTTATCTTGTACAAAGCCCAAGATTGAGACTGAAAGAGGTGACTCAACAAGAGAGTGTTTTTAGGTGATTGACACAACAAGAAAGTGGGAAAAAATCTTTATACAAAGCCTATGAGGAGGCTAGTTT
Source organism: Lathyrus tuberosus (assembly GCA_022829125.1). NCBI lineage: Eukaryota > Viridiplantae > Streptophyta > Magnoliopsida > Fabales > Fabaceae > Lathyrus > Lathyrus tuberosus. The sequence goes on from JALAZF010000058.1 coordinate 12,372,497, forward strand.
CTGCTGAGGATTATTGAGATCCAGAGACAGGTCCAAGTTGGGGAATCAATTCTTGTTGAGGGTTTACAGAAGAGTTGAAATGTTAGATGCCTTGAGGTTCTGATAAAGGTTTATTGATAGTGATTTGACCCTAGGTAGGGAAATTTTGGATAAAGATTGAGTTTCAGATCCTGTGAGAGTTTTAACTCTGCTGGAGATTGGTTAAATGACCAGGGTTTTTTCCTATGTTTGTAGGGAACTTGAGAATGTCTTTGAGATCCAAGAGGAGATTAGACTGTCCAAGTCTACTGGTATGGAAGAGTTTATCTTTGTATGATGCCCAAGATGAGACAGGTGTTTTAAGGGATGAGAATCAACCCTAAATTGGTCTGAGATTTTGACTCTTTGGAAAGACTGCTCTAACAAAGGATAACTAAGTTCTGTCCTATACCTTTAAGAGGTCTTCAGGGTCCTTGTATTAAGCCCAAGAGAAGGCATGAGAATTTCTAAAAAGCCAGAGGGTCCTTGTACAAAGCCCAAGAGGAGGCGGGGATGCTTTTAGGAAGCCCATGGGTCCAAACTTAAGAAGAGTTCAAGAAAAGTTTCACCGGGAATAATCCTTTCTTTAGTGAATAGTTCTAGGGTTTGAAGAAATTCAAGAGAGGTTTCACCAGGAATTAATCCTCTCTGGGGGAAATGAATTTCTTTGACAATTTCTAATAGTGACAGTCTGAGAAAAGTTTCACCGGGAATAATGCCTTTCTCTTTGTTCCATATTGTATAAGCCCAAGAGAAGGCAAGACTGTATCTGGAATTCCTATGGGGAACTAGTTTTAACTTTTGAAAGAGTGACCACTGGCTTTATCTATTTCTAGACCTAATTGTCGGGGAAAACTCTAAGCAGATAATATACAGGCATATATATACAGATGAAATATATACTCTATGTAAAATAGGGTAGGAGGACTTTGTTAGATGTCAAACATGTTGTATATTTGTAATTGATACTTGACATTTTTCGAGCTTTTCTATGTTTTAACTGTGGATTTGAGTAGTGAATTGTTGTTGTTCTTCAAACATTGTATATATACCTTTGGTGCTTGTAATATGTGTGTTATTGTGCAGGAAAGTGCACTAATTGATCAAAGAAATAAGACACAACAGAATTGATGCAAGCTGCCAAAGAACAGAGGAAAACATTAGCAAGTTCGCTTTGCGAATTTGCCAGCGAATGTTCGCTTTGCGAACAACAGTGAAGTCTCTAGCGAATGGTCCCAGAATGGGACAGTAGGAAAAGGGACTAAAGTTCGCATTGCGAACTCCCATCGAATGTTCGCTGCTTCACTCGCTTTGCGAACAACCTGGCGAAGAACCCTTAGATATGGCAGAAGCAAAAGCACCTAAAGTTCGCTTTGCAAACTTTCCAGTGAGTAGTTCGCTTTGCGAATGAAACGTTCGCATTGCGAACTTATGCAGGCAAACAAGAGCGGTTTAGTTATCAGAAGGCACTTCAGATGCCATTTTCTTCATTTGCTAGGCAAATAAATCATTCCCTGTGTGAAAGCATCAGATTCCAAGTGTACTATAAATGGAGTTTTACATTTTCTTGGGATCATAACTTCACCTTTTCACACCAAAACATTTTTTTCTGAGTTTTCTTCATCTAAGAGAGATTTTTCAAATAGAGAAGCTAGATTTGCATCCGATCTCTATTCTTCGATGCAGATGCTTTTTCATCTCCTCACGAAACTTGTGAAGCAAGCTACCATGAATATGTGTAGCTAAACACATCTTGTGTCAAGAGTAGTGGTAGGTAATCCATCATTTTGTAAGTATTGATCTTGATTGTAAGTTTGTGAACTTTGTTGATGATAAATATAGAAGAAAAACTTTGTTTACATGGTTTATATTTTGTTTTAATTCATGTTCGAGAGAAATGTATTAAAACTTAACCTAAGTTTCAATCCATCAATAATCATAAGGCTAGAGATAGTTTTGAAAGTTGATGTTCATTAATATTGAACTTGAAAGTTATCATATTGGTAGTTTGAGTGAGAGATCATCAAAGGATCAATATGATAAATCTCACAACAAGTGTTCGAGAGAAACTTGTTGAGAGGATATGTGGTTATATTTATTGTTAACGAGTTCACACGCTTTATCGAGTTGATACGTACGAAACGGATTATCAAACACTAGTCTTGGCATGTTTTTACCAAACCCTAAAACCAATCTTTTTACCATTAATTACTAAATTTTATGCAAACGATACGAAAAACCAAACTCTTTATTACTATTAAAGTTTGAAACGCTTTTGACTATCGAACGTCGGCAATATACGTTCAATCCATGTGGATACAATAAAACACCCCCGAAATACTTTTCAACAAAATGGCGCCGTTGCCGGGGAATGTTGTTATATTGCGAGCATTACAATAGTTATTGAGTTTTAAACTTGTTTAACTTTTTCTTGTGCTTGTTAATTTGTTTGGTTTAGTGTGCAGACTTCGTCATTCACACAATCACATAATCACGACACACTAGTCATTTTCAATTATCATTCAATCAACATGTAATAACAATGCAATGTGACTCAACAAATGACACAATGCATGTGGTACCGATATCACCAAGGTTCATTCAATCGAACCCGGATAAATCACATACACCCATACTTGGCAATGATTTATCCCACCACACTCCACATTGGAGTTCGGATGAATCACATACACTTCTCCTGAGAAATGATTCATCACCACCGACACACCATGAATGCATGACATCAATATGCATATAATTCATGTATAATCATAATCATACAATCCCACGATCCTCCTGATCACAATCAATCCATAACACCACAGAAAACACCTCACACGACGTTAATTAGCTAATTACCAATTAATTCACAAAAATTACTAAATCAATTATTTTTGTCACCCATCCTATATTTCTCAAGGTCTGACATCTATCCCTAACCTCTCAAACCAAAAGAAACCACTTCGGACGCGAAAACGGGAAAGAAATCGCGAAACGGTACAATTCTGCACACTCGCTGGCCATACGCGTATTGCCTTGTGCCATACACGTATTGCTCAGCTCGCTTGCCCAACCATACGCGTATCCTACGCGTACCGCCTCTCCTCCCACCCTGCCATACGCATATTGCCCTACCTATTACGCGTATGGGCAGATACATGTTTTTCCATCAAATTCCATTACCATACCCAATACGCGTAAGGCCAGACCTCCATACGCGTACCGTTACACGTATGTGCAGAGGGTCGTGCCAATCCTCCTTTTTGGCCCTCCCATACGCGTATTGCCTCCCCCCTGGGCCAGCATTACGCGTAACACCCTCTCCATTACGCGTAAGGCCAGATCTATTATGCAAATGGACTTTCTCCCCACCAGTCTAAATTCTGCTACGAGATTCTCACTTTTCACTCCAATTCAGTCCTAAACTTGTTTGTACATCAGTTTTAGGTCCTATTCTTCATTCTTACTTCTTTTACCTATTATTACTAGTCAAAATTATGGGTCTTAGGTCTAATATCGTTCCCTCAACCTGCATTAAAACAAATCTGCCACAACATGCATTCATACAGCAGCAACAACACAAATTTATACATGAAAATCGTACTATCATCAACGATTCAATACATATCAGAGATCAAACATTCATATCATACTCAGAATTTCATCAACTATAAAACATACGAAAATCCTACGAGGGAAAGGACCCCCTACTACCCTTTCACACTATTATCACCTGTATTGAACCCATTCTCCCCCTTACCTCGAATTCTTGATTAAATCCTGCGAAAATTGATGGAGATCCTAGCCCTAGCACCCTTGTTCTTCTCTTGTTCTTCTTTCTCTAACCTTTTCTCTTTTTACGTGAAAACTGTTTTGTCTCACTAAACTCCCCCTAATTCTAATTAATCAGATTTTATTCAATTAATAAAAATAATAATAATAATAATAATAATAACAATAATAATAGTCCTAATAATAATAATAAGAATAATAATAATAATAATAATAATAATAATAACATTATTAACTATATTACTATTATTATTTTCACTGCTATATCATTATTATTAAGCTAAGGTCTCTAATCCCCACTAATTAAATAAGACACTACCCTTCACTTACCCTTAACAAGGCCAAAACAATACAAATTTACACACGACGATTAAATAATTAAAATGGGGTGTTACAACCCTCCCCCACTTAAATTATTTTCGTCCTCGAAAATATACCTGATGGAAATAGCTCCGGATACGACTCTCGCATCCTGCTCTCCAGCTCCCAGGTCACACTTCCCCCAGCAGCTCCTCCCCAAGCTACTCTCACCAAAGGGATCTCCCTTCCTCTGAGTTGTTTCATCTTGCGATCCTCGATCCTTATCGGCATCGCCTCCACAGTAAGATTATCCCTGATCTGCACCTCATCCCTCGGGATAACATGAGATGGATCAGATACATACTTTCAAAGTTGCGACACATGAAACACGTCATGCAAGTTCGAAAGTTCAGGCGGCAACGCCACCCTATAAGCAACTGCACCAACCCTCTGCAAGATCTGATACGGTCCAATAAACTTAGGATCCAGCTTCTTTGATTTCAATGCACGTCCAACACCAGTCACTGGGTTAACTCTCAGGAACACGTGATCACCTTCACTGAATTCCAAGTCTTTCTTCCGATTATCATGATAGCTTTTCTGCCTACTTTGAGACGTTTTCATTTTCTCGCAGATCATCTGAATTGTCTTAGTAGTCTATTGCACAATCTCCGGTCCAAGCACCACATTCTCACCAGTCTCATACCAACACAGAGGCGTCCTACACCTCCTACCATACAAAGCTTCGAAAGGTGCCATTCCAATGCTCGAATGGTAGCTATTGTTATACGTGAACTCAATCAATGGCAAATGAGTATCCCACACACCACCTTTCTCCAACACACAGGCTCTCAACAAATCTTCCAACGACTGAATAGTCCTCTCTGACTGGCCATCAGTCTGTGGATGATAAGCCGAGCTCAACTTCAATTTAGAACCCAAGGCCTCCTGCAGACTCTTCCAAAATTCTGAAGTAAACCTCGGATCTCTATCCGACACTATGCTCGATGGAACACCATGTAACTTCACAATTATCCTGATATAAATCTCCGCCAGCTTTGACAACGGGAAACCGATGTTAATTGGTATAAAATAAGTGGATTTCGTAAGTCGATCCACCACTACCCAAATAGCATCAAAACCTCTCTACGTATTTGGCAACCCAGTAACAAAATCCATAGTAATACTGTCCCACTTCCATTCTGGAATCTCTAACGGTTGCATTAATCCCGAAGCCTTCTGGTGCTCCACTTTTGACTCCTGCCATGTCAAACAAGCATAGACAAACTGAGCTATGTCCCTCTTCATACCGGACCACCAAAACAACCTCTTCAAGTCATGATACATTTTCATAGCTCCCGGATGAATACTCAAGTTACTCTGGTGGCTCTCCTCTAAGATCGCTTTCTTTATTTTCGCATTATACGGTACACAAATTCTACCCTGGAACCTCAATACACCAACATTATCCACTTTAAAATCACCATTAGGATCACCTCTTTCTATAGGCCTCAAGTCCACCAGCTTCACATCAAGCTTCTGATTTTCTTTAATTACCTCCAAAAAGTCATTATTCACCTTCAGCATACCCAATCTAACACTCTCCGGTGTAGTTTCACAAACCATACTCAAGTCTCTGAACTGTTCAATCAACTCCATTTCTTTCACCATCAATGCAGACATATGAATTATCTTCCGACTGAGAGCATCTGCTACAACATTAGCTTTTCCAGGATGGTAACTCAAATTAAAATCATAATCCTTCAAGAACTCTAACCACCTTATCTGCCTCATATTCAACTCCTTCTGATCGAATAAATATTTCAGACTCTTGTGGTCACTGAATACTTCAAATCTTGATCCATACAAATAATGTCGCCAAATTTTTAATACAAAAACCACTGCAGCTAATTCAAGATCATGAGTAGGATAGTTCCTCTCATGCACCCTCAACTGCCGTGAAGCATATGCCACCACTTTGCCATCTTGCATTAACACACCGCCTAATCCCATCTTAGATGCATCACAATACACTACAAAAGGATCATTTGGACTTGGTAGAATTAACACTGGTGTTGTAGTCAATTTCTTCTTCAGTTCCTCAAAACTTTCCTCACAGGCAGCATCCCAAACAAAAGCTTGATTCTTTCTGGTTAACTGCGTCAACGGTAATACTAAATTAGAAAACCCTTCAATGAACCTTTTATAGTATCCTGCCAAACCCAAAAAGCTTCTAATCTCCGTCGCTGTCTTCGGAGCTTCCCACTGAAGTACTGCACTTATTTTAGATGGATCCACCGTTATACCATCACCAGAAATAACATGACCCAAGAAACTCACAGTCTTCAACCAGAATTCACACTTCGAGAACTTTGCAAACAATTTATTATCTTTTAACACCTGCAATGTGGTTCTCAAGTGTCCTGCATGATCTTCGTCAGACTTAGAATAAATTAGTATGTCATCAATGAATACTACAATAAACTGGTCCAGATAAGAGTGGAAGATACGATTCATATACTCCATAAACACCCCCGGTACATTAGACACTCCGAAAGGCATTACTGCATATTCGTAATGTCCGTAGTGAGTTCTGAAAGCAGTCTTCTTAGTATCACCTTCCTTTACTCTAATCTGATGGTAACCCGACCTCAAATCAATTTTACTGAAAACACGAGCTCCTACAAGCTGATCCATTAAGTCATCAATCCTCGGAAGTGGATACTTATTCTTAATGGTCACTTTATTCAACTGACGGTAATCAATGCACAGACGTATACTACCATCTTTCTTTTTCACCAACAACACTAGAGCTCCCCACGGCGATACACTCAGTCTAATAAACTTCTTATCGAGCAACTCCCCAATCTGAGATTTCAACTCTGCCATCTCTAATGCCGACATCCTGTACGGCGCCATAGAGATAGGTCTGGTACCCGGTACAAGATCAATAGTAAATTCAACTTCCCTTGTCGGAGGCAAATCTGAAATGTCATCTGGAAATACTTCAGGAAATTCATCCACCACTGGTAATTCATTAACTGAAGTCTTACTTTCAACCGATAACGAGGCAAACACTACAAACATTTTCGCTTCATCCTCCAACAACGTCCTCAACTCCCTGCTAGATAAAGAATCCGCCAATGCTTCCTCTTCAGGAGTAAGAAATAATAACGTCTTCCTGAAGCAATAAATATAAACTCGGTTGAAATCCAACCAGTTCATCCCCAAAATAACATCGAGATTACCGAGTGGCAAACAAATCAAGTCCACTCTGAAATCTCTACCAGACATAGTCAGCGGACACTTCAAACACACTAAGGAAGTAACCACATAACCAATATATGGAGTTTCAATCGTCATCCTCTGATCTAGAGTAGACGACACAATCCCTAGTCTCTTCACACAATCAACAGAAATAAACGAGTGGGTTGCACCCGTGTCAATGATAGCAATCAAAGGAATATCATTAATAAAGCAAGTACCTTTGACGGAACGCTCCTCATCAGTGGATTGGGCTCCCACCAAGGCAAATACTTTTCCACTGGCCTGAGCTTTCTTTGGCTTCTCACAGTGAGTGCTGATGTGACCCTTTTCTCCACAGTTATAACAGGTAGGCATAGTGGCTTTACAATCAGCTATAACATGATCTGGTCGACCACACTTGAAACACTTCTTCACCTCATTTAGACAATTATTAGCACGGTGACCCGCGCCACCACATATGAAACACTTGAGAGTATCAGAACCTACTCCTTTCTCCTTTGGTTTCTTCCCCACATCAGTTTTTTGTTTCCCCTTATAAGCTGGAGCACTATAAGGAGTACCCCCAAACCTCTGCTTACCCTTCCTCTCATTCACAGCCTTGTAATGAGCAATTCTGGCTCTGTTATCATTGTCATAGATTCAGCTTCTGCTTACCAGTTCTGGATAATTTCTTATTTTCTGACAAGCAATGCCCATCTTGATCTCAGGGCGTAGCCCATTCTCAAACTTCAAGCATTTCGAAGTCATTGCTTCTTCAGTATTGTAATGAGCACAATACTGTACCAATTCCTCAAATCGGGCAGCATATTTAGCAACTGTCTTATCACCCTGTTTCAACTCCAAAAATTAAACTTCCTTTGCACTGCGAATATCTTTCGGAAAATACTTTTCCAGAAACTCAGCTTGAAACACTGTCCAAGTAATCTCAGTACCCGCAGCTTCCAACCTCTGACGACTATTGTCCCACCAGACTTCAGCCTCTCCTTCCAGCATATGAGCGCCAAACCGTACCTTCTGAGCATCACTGCATTCCATGGTTCTGAAGATCTTCTCAACAGCCTTCAGCCATTTCTGTGCAGCCTCTGGGTCCAAAATACCTCCCTCATATGTCGGCGGCTTATTGCTCTGGAACTGTGCTAGGTCGCGGAACAGCGCACCCCCAGCCTGATTGGTGTTCTCTACCGCTTATGCCATGGCTTGCATAGCAGCAGCACGAGCAGCATCATTCCTTCCTGCCATACTGTTCAACAAACAACATACGGTCAGAACACATAACTCACTCCTATTCTGAGGATATACTCAACTACTCAACCTGGCCGGACGGACCGACCTGCTCTGATACCAATTGTAACACCCCACTTTCCCAAAATATATAATATAGAGATATTATCAATAAAATCATAATTTACTACAACAAGTAAGGTGTCACATCGTTAAAAAACTCAACATACTGAATCTCTTTTCATTTGAAGGAATAAAAAGAGCGGAAAACAAGTATTTATCCAATTTACGGCCACATTCCAACTACATCAAAATAAAACCCACAATAAACGTGGTCCACCATAACTTCAATAAAAATGAAAGATACGTAACAAATGAATGATGAATAATGAATAACAAATAATAAAATCCCCAAATCCCATGTTACATATCAGAGCGACTCCTAAGACTCGATCAGGCAACACGCACTTCATGCATACTCAAGTACCCGGATCATCTGTACTTCCGAAGAAACACATACACAACAACAACAAAGGGGTGAGAACTACATTCAATAATAAACGGTGAATAATACATATTAAGGGTAGTTACTCACAGTCATTCACACAATCACATAATCACGACACACTAGTCATTTTCAATTATCATTCAATCAACATGTAATAACAATACAATGTGACTCAACAAATGACACAATGCATGTGGTACCAATATCACCAAGGTGCATTCAATCGAACCCGGATAAATCACATACACCCCTACTTGGCAATGATTTATCCCACCACACTCCACATTGGAGTTCGGATGAATCACATACACTCCTCCTGAGCAATGATTCATCACCACCAACACACCATGAATGCATGAAATCAATATGCATATAATTCATGTATAATCATAATCATACAATCCCACGATCCTCCTGATCACAATCAATCCATAACACCACAGAAAACACCTCACACGACGTTAATTAGCTAATTACCAATTAATTCACCAAAATTACTAAATCAATTATTTTTGTCACCCATCCTACATTTCTCAAGGTCTGAAATCTATCCCCAACCTCTCAAACCAAAAGAAACCACTTCGGACGCGAAAACGGGAAAGAAATTGCGAAATGGTAAAATTCTGTACACTCGCTGGCCATACGCGTATTGCCTTGTGCCATACGCGTATTGCCACGCTCGCTCGCCCAACCATACGCGTATCCTATGCGTACCGCCTCTCCTCCCACCCTGCCATACGCGTATTGCCCTACCTATTACGCATATGGGCAGAGACCTATTTTTCCATCAAATTCCATTACCAGACCCAATACGCGTATACCCTCCTCATACGCGTAAGGCCAGACCTCCATACGTGTACCGTTACGCGTATGGGCAGAGGGTCGTGCCAATCCTTCTTTTTGGCCCTCCCATACGCATATTGCCTCCCCCCTGGGCCAGCATTACGTGTAACACCCTCTCCATTGCGCGTAAGGCCAGATCTATTACGCAAATGGACTTTCTCCCCACCAGTCTGAATTCTGCTACGGAATTCTCACTTTTTCACTCCAATTCAACCCTAAACTTGTTTCTACATCAGTTTTAGGTCCTATTCTTCATTCTTACTTCTTTTACCTATTATTACTAGTCAAAATTATGGGTCTTAGGTCTAATCTCGTTCCCTCAACCTGCATCAAAACAAATCTGCCACAACATGCATTCATACAGCAGCAACAACACAAATTTATACATGAAAATCGTACTATCATCAACGATTCAATACATATCAGAGATCAAACATTCATATCATACTCAGAATTTCACCAACTATAAAACATACGAAAATCCTACGAGGTAAAGGACCCCTCACTACCCTTTCACGCTATTATCACCTGTATTGAACCCATTCTCCCCCCTTACCTTGAATTCTTGATTAAATCCTGCGAAAATTGATGGAGATCCTAGCCCTAGCACCCTTGTTCTTCTCTTGTTCTTCTTTCTCTAACCTTTTCTCTTTTTACGTGAAAACTGTTTTGTCTCACTAAACTCCCCCTAATTCTAATTAATCAGATTTTATTTAATTAATAACAATAATAATAATAATAACCATATTACTATTATTATTTTCACTGCTATATCATTATTATTAAGCTAAGGTCTCTAATCCCCACTAATTAAATAAGGCACTACCCTTCACTCACCCTTAACAAGGCCAAAATAATACAAATTAACACATGACGATTAAATAATTAAAATGGGGTGTTACAAATATCATAGTTACCGCCAACCATGGCTGCTCCACCACCACCACCACAACCTGCTTCAGTTCCTTGTACTAATAGTCCGAGATATGCTGCACAATTCGCACGTAATGCTCAGAATGGTCGGCATTCAGAAATGAAAACGGGTATCCTCTCTCTTCTATACCAGAATCCATTCACTGGTATGGATCACGAGGATCCCTTTACACACTTGACTAAGTTCTATGAGATTGCGGACGCGACTGATGCACCCGAAGCTGAAGAAGAGTCTTTGTTTAAGAGACTATTCCCACATTCCCTCATTGGGAAGGCTAAGGAATGGTATCTTGACCAATCTACGACTATCATGACGAACTGGAACATGCTAGAGGAAAAATTTTTGGAACGATTTTTTCCACACAATTGTTTCATGGAGGCTAAAACAGCAATTGCAGTTTTCACTTAAGGTGGAAATGAGTCTCTCAACGAAGCTTGGGAGAGATTCAAGTCCATGCTGAGAAAGTGTAAAGGGCACAGTTTCGATGAGCTTACTCAAGTTCATATTTTTAGAAATGGTCTTCAATTGGTTCATAAAACATTGTTGGATGCCACCGCGGGTGGATCTTTAATGGCTAAAAGTGCCGAGGATGCTATTTCTATCATTGACATGATGGCTCTAAATGACCATCAAGGGAACCATAACCATGGCCTTTCTCAAAAGAAAGCGGGAGTGCTAGAGTTGGGGACAAATGATGCAATACTTGCTCAAAACAAATTGCTATCTCAACAGGTTGAGTTGCTAACGCAACAAATGTCCAAGCTACCTCAACAGATTAAAGAGATGCATGAGTTGTCGAACAAAAATGTGCATGTAGCGGTTTGTGAGTTATGTAAAGGTGATCATCCAACCGGCTATTGTCCTCCTTGTCCTCTGGTAGCGGAAGAAGTAAATTATGCTGGAAATCCAACTCAAGGTTATCAAGGAAGACCTCCTTACCAAAATGCTCAACAACCTTACCAAAATCAACAAGGCTACCAACCAAGAGGCAACTACCAAAATCAACAAGGATACCGACAAAATCCTTACCAACCACCCCAAGATCAAAGTGGAAGTTCAAAAATGGAGGAGACTTTCACACAATTCATGCAATTATCAATGGCAACTCAAAAGAGTACGGAAGCTTCGATTAAAAATCTTGAATCTCAAGTAGGGCAACTTGCAAAGCAATTAGCCGAAAAGCAACCGGGGCCATCCTTCTCCGCTAACACTCAAACAAATCCCAAGGAACATTGTAAGGCCATTTTCACAAGAAGTGGAAGAACAATTGGAGGAGATGTTGAACATGAGGTGGTAGTCGAAAAGGAAAATGATATTGTATTGGAGGAAGTCGAAAAAAATGATGAAAATGGTGTAGTTGAAAAGAATGATGAAGAAGTAAGGAAGGAAAAAGAAAGAAAAAGAAAGGAGTATGAAGAGGAAGTTTTACAAAGAAGATTACCATATCCCCCTGCTCTTAAGAAAAAAGATAATGATAGGCATTACGCGAGGTTCTTAGAGTTGTTTAGTCGGTTGCAAGTAACTGTTCCTTTCTCTGAAGCTCTTAAACAAATGCCTAAGTATGTCAAATTCATGAAGGACATACTTATGAAAAAGAAGAGGTGCACTGACAAAGATAACATTGATCTCAATGCCGAGTGTAGTGTCATCATTCAAAGTGTGCTTCCGTGGAAAGAGCAAGATCCGGGAAGAGTAGCTTTACCTATTACTATAGGTAATGATTTTAAATGCAAAGCTTTGGTTGACATGGGTGCTAGTATCAATCTAATTCATTTGTCAGGGGTTAAAAGACTTGATAATATGAACGTGAAATCAACAACCATGACATTGCTACTTGCGGATAAGTCAAGAACTCGACCGCATGGTGTTGTGGAGGATGTGCTTGTAAAAGTGGACAACTTCTTATTTCTGGTTGATTTCGTGATCATTGACATGGATGAGGATGAAGATACACCAATTATTTTGGGAAGACCTTTCATGAAAACCATCAAAATGTTGGTGGACATTGATGAAGGCATAATGAAGGTGAGAATTAAGTCCAGTGGTAAGGAGGAAGAAGCTTGTTTCACATTGTTCAAAGGAGTGATGTATGCAAATCAAGTAGATGAAAACGATCATAAAAAGAAAGAATTGGAAAGAGAGGCTTTGTGGAAGAAAAAGGATGAAGTTGCGAAAGTGGCCATGTTGCGATCATGTTGGGATTTTTCCTTCTTGAAAAAAAGGGATCAAAGAAAGGACATGATAACGGTTGAAGTTCTTGTTCATAAAGTGTGTTTTTCTTGGAAGCCAATTCTTTAGCTTTTGGTTTCGAGGTGTCAAGTCTCCGAACCGTCGAGCTTAGCCGACGTTAAACAAGCGCTTGTTGGGAGGCACCCCAACATTGTAAGTATTTATGTTTTCATTTGCTGTTTTTTATGATTTCAGTTATTTAGAATTGGTTTAGGATGTGGGAGCAGATGCAGAAAAAAATTTCAAAAACCTGTCATGTTCGCTGGCACGTTCGCTTTGCGAACCTGGGGCGAGCATTCGCTGCCTTGTTCGCATTGCGAACTCAGCGAGATAGGCGTGTGTTTTTCTGTTGCCACATCATTTAAAAAAGGGAGTTATTTTTATGGGTGGGCCAGACACTTGGGCCCATGACCCATCACATTTGCTGAGTATTAAGAGGCAACCCTACTCCCCTTTGTCCTTCTCACTCTTGCCTCTCTACTAAAAACTCTCACAAGAACAATTTCTCACGTTGACTCTATTCCTCTCATTTTGCACCAAGTTTTTCCCCAAATCACTAGCAAAGTCAGGTTTGAATCTCTTTTTCTCTCTGTTAATTTCTGTTTAGACAATATGGTTAGGGTTGTTGGATTAAACATTAGAGACAATTGTGATTCTAGGTTTTCACCTCTGTTTTAAAGTTTGTATGCTGCTGCATGTTGAATTTTATGTAAATTTTAGAATAGAGGTGATTTTGTGAAAGGACTTCTGATGTTGGAAAGTTGGATGCTGTTACTTTTTGAAAAAATATTCGTAGCTTCGCTGTCCAGTTTGCTTTGCGAACATGGGCGAGCATTCGTCAGACACTCGCTTTGCGAATCCGGGGAGAATGTTCGCCAACCTTCGCTTTGCGAACTCTGCTGCGAACATATCAGAATTCTAAAATTTTTTTATGTTATCTCAGTTGGAATTTTGTTTTGGCTCCCATTTCTAATGGACTGTGTTGCTGCTTGTTGTTGTTTTATTTGTTGATCTGTACAGATGGCTCCTACGATTATTTCGGATAAGAAAAGAAAGGCCAGCACTTCCCGACAAGTACCGATTCAGTTAGATAGTGATCGTTTTAGAGGAGCCAAGCAGGCAGCAAGGTATCTAACCTTGGATAAGAGATCCATTTTACCTAAAAAGAGATTTAACCTGAGTGAACATGGGAGTTACCGGTCGGTGGCTTTACTCCTAGAAGAGAAAAACTGGGGGAGACTGACAACTCCTGTAGATAGCTATAATGTTGAGATTGTCCGCGAGTTTTATGCTAATGCCCTTCCTGATGATGGGGACCAATTTGGGTGGACAAATTTCGTCGGGGGAAAAGTGGTGCGATTTGATCGTGGAACAATTAATACCGTTCTTGGAAATCCTTTACCCTTGAGAGCTAGCCAGATAGATGACTTCCATGGAGACTTGCACCTACACAGATACATTCTGAAAATGACTAGAGATATTTTACGAGAAGGTAAAACTGTTGAGCTCAACCCATCTGGGGTTGCCATAAGATACCGTCGTAAAGACATGCAAGCTTTGGCACACCTTATTTTGCTTTTGGTTGTAACCAACATTAAGCCAAAGTCACATACATCGACCATCCCTATTCCACTTGCCCACCTTTTCCACAGCATTTTTAGCAATGTACAAATAGATGTAGCCCGGATTATTGAGGATGAGATAAGGGCTATTGTTGAGAGTGGTCTTGGTTCCGCTTCTCGGAAGAACGCCCCTCTTGCTTTTCCTTGCCTCATCATGACTTTGTGTGCGAGTGCTGAGGTTGATATACCTACACACCATCAGGTTACTATCCCTTCTGCGATCGATGACCGATATGTGGATAAGTTTTGTAAGTCTAAGGGGGCGAGGGGTGAGACGTCTGGTGCTGGTGCTGATGCCGGCACAAGGGGTGGCGATGGTTCTAGTTCTGGGTCGCAAGGTTTCTATCCTTATCAGCAGGAGATTTGCCAGTATAACTGGGATTGGATGGCGGCTTCTCAACGCGTCATGCTGGATTTACATGAATCTATGCAGGTACTTCAGCTGCAGTTTCGTGAACCCGCCGCTGATCATACTTTGATGACAAGGGAGCAATTCCTTGCTCATGCTGGTTGGCCTGAGGCCAGGCCAGTTTTCGGAGGGGGGGGGGGCAGATGCGGCTGGTCCTGATGATGCTAATGAGGAGGAGGGTGATGGTGATGATGTTGAGGTGTATGGTTTTGTATCTGGTTCAGAGGATGAAGAGTTGGTGGAGGTGTCTGGTTCAGAGTTCGAGGATGACTGATTTTGATGTTCTGATTTTGTACTTCCTTTGCGCGTCAAAGTGAAGTTTTCTTATGTTTTAAATATTATGCTTTTTGTTTCAGTTTGTAGTCTTGTACTTTATCCACTTGTTGGATTATTTTGAGATTTTTGATCTACTTGTACCCGTATGAGGTACTTTTGACTTTGTAGGTGTTTGCACACCATTACATTATTATGATATTATTAGTAATTTTTTTTTTCAGTAAATTATTCTGCTTTCAATTTTACTAATATTTCGTTTTTCGTTGTTATTATTAAGAGTTGAATTCTTCAGTTTACAAATGTTCAACTCTTAAATTGTTGGTATGCTTATGGAAGTTTAATATTTCCAACTTATGAATGTGATTTTGTGGAAGAAACTTATAGGTTGGTGTTGTTGTGCATAAAAGAAGATTCTTCCAAGTTGGATGGCTATGATAGTAATTTTAAGCACGGTTTTGTTGGCAAGGTACATAGTTACCTAGTTCTAGAATTTAGAATGTGTTAGAACTTTTTGTCTTTGTACAAATGAAATTGTGTCTCTTGTTACAAATTTATTGATTGCTTGTGTCATTTAGGTCCAAAAACCACAAAAGTAAAAAACCTCCATGTTATACTATATGCTTTGGATTGATGATGAATTTTGTTTTATACTTTTAATTCATGCTTTATCTTGTGATTTGTGTGATATTGTGGAAGCTTTAGAAATGATCAAGGCACTTGTTGATATTGAGCACAACCATTTCTAAATAGTGATTTACCCATGAGTAGAGAGTATTCGTTAACCCCCTTGAGCCTAAATAGTTTAGATCTCGTTTAGTGATGAACTTTGGGTTGTACATAATTTGAAAATCAAGTTCATCATTGAATTTTTGAGATTTTCTAAAAAAAATTCTTCTTGAACCTTGGAACCTTGTTTTATTGATTTCCTTGCCTTAAAAAGCAAGGAGCATTCACTTAAGGTTTAGTTGAAAATAAGTTGGGGAGAATGAAAAAGAAGATTGGTAAATTGCTCAAACTTTTGAAAAATTTCAAGCAAGCATGAAAAGAAAAAGAGAATGTGAATTTGAATTTGAATGTGAAAAAAAAATAGAAAATGATGCTTGTTTAAATGAGAAAAATAAAAACCAATAATTGTGCATGAGGAAGTTTGAGAAGGTTGTGATAAAGGTGTAAAAATTAGTGAATGAAGTTGATATGTGTGTGAATACCTTGTATAGTGAATGTTCTTTTGCATCGGAAACTTTGATTCAATGGCCTTTAGAAATATCCCTTTGGTGATTAACCCGACCAAGCTACAACCTTTAAAGCCCTTAGTGATCTCTTGCTTCCATGATTTCTTATGTGATCAATTAGATATTGTATGAATTGCTTTGTATTTGCATCATTTGTCATTCGAGCGAAATTTCCCCGCGGTTGCAAACGCGTTAATTTCCTTCAATCCTTTTTCAAAGAGGAGTGTTAGAGTGACATGAGCATGATGGTTTAGTTATCTCTTGAAACATTGTCTGAGACTTGTTTAAGAATCAAGTTCTTTTACATTGTCGATTCTAGGATTGTGTAATTGTTGCTTTGTTACAATTGTTGTTTATTTGAGCCGTTTATCCTTTCTTGGTTGAATCAAATGCTCGAGCAAATCCTCTTGTTTTCAATGAGAGGTATACTTTGCTTGAGGACAAACAAAGAGTTAGTTGGGGAAAGTTTGTTAGATGTCAAACATGTTGTATATTTGTAATTAATACTTGACATTTTTTGAGCTTTTCTATGTTTTAACTGTGGATTTTAGTAGTGAATTGTTGTTGTTCTTCAAACATTGTATATATACCTTTGGTGCTTGTAATATGTGTGCTATTGTGCAGGAAAGTGCACTAATTGATCAAAGAAAGAACACACAAAAGAATTGATGCAAGCTGCCAAAGAACAGAGGAAAACATCAGCAAGTTCGCTTTGCGAACTTGCCAGCAAATGTTCGCTTTGCGAACAACAGCGAAGTCTCCAGCGAATGGTCCCAGAATGGGACAGTAGGAAAAGGGACTAAAGTTCGCTTTGCGAACTCCCAGCGAATGTTCACTGCTTCACTCACTTTGCAAACAACCTGGCGAAGAACCCTTGGATATGGCAGAAGCAAAAGGACCTAAAGTTCGCTTTGCGAACTTTCTAGCGAGTAGTTCGCTTTGCGAATGAAACGTTCGTATTGCGAACTTATGCAGAAAACAAGGGAGGTTTAGTTATCAGAAGGCACTTCAGGTGCCATTTTCTTCATTCACTAGGCGAATAGATCATTCGCAGTGCGAATGCATCATATTCCAAGTGTACTATAAATGGATTTTTACATTTTCTTGGGATCATAACTTCACCTTTTCAGACCAAACATATTTTTTCTGAGTTTTCTTCATCTAAGAGAGATTTTTCACATAGAGAAGCTGGATTTGCATCCGATCTCGATTCTTCGATGCGATTGCTTTTTCATCTCCTCACGAAACATGTGAAGCAAGCTACCATGAATATGTGTAGCCAAACACATCTTGTGTCAAGAGTAGTGGTAGGTAATCCATCATTTTGTAAGTATTGATCTTGATTGTAAGTTTGTGAACTTTGTTGATGATAAATATAGAAGAAAAACTTTGTTTACATGGTTTATATTTTTTTTTAATTCATGTTCAAGAGAAATGTATTAAAATTTGACCTAAGTTTCAATCCATCAATAATTATAAGGCTAGAGATAGTTTTGAAAGTTGATGTTCATAAATATTGAACTTGAAAGTTATCATATTGGTAGTTTGAGTGAGAGATCATCAAAGGATCAATATGATAAATCTCACAACAAGTGTTCGAGAGAAACTTGTTGAGAGGATATGTGGTTATATTTATTGTTAACAAGTTCACACGCTTTATCGAGTTGATACGTATGAAACGGATTATCAAACACTAGTCTTTGCATGTTTTTACCAAACCCTAAAACCAATCTTTTTACCGTTGATTACTAAATTTTATGCAAACGATACGAAAAACTAAACTCTTTGTTACTATTAAAGTTTGAAACGCTTTTGACTATCGAAAGGCGGCAATATACGTTCAATCCTAGTGGATACGATAAAAAACCCCCGAAATACTTTTCAACAGACTTACAGGTGAGCAAGCTTCCAGCACAATATATATATATATATATATATATATATATATATATATATATATATATATATATATATACACATATATATATATGTGTGTGTGTGCGTGCAAGTATATAAAAGAAAGCTGTTTAAAACTTACAAGCGAGCAAGCTTCCATTGTAACAGCTGTATAGTTAGTTGTTCAATAAATTAAAGAAAGTTTTGATAACAACTATAGATTTGAACCTCAATCAAAAGGGAAAGTTGTTTTGAAAAGAAGATTGGGGCTTATACTCAAGGGGAGGCCCAGATGAAAAACAGTAATCGTTCCGTTGTTCTGAAAATTGTATCGGGACTTATACAATGACTGAGGCCCAAATTATTGTATTTACAAAGAGGTTGGGTCTTACACTCTATTAGAGGCCTAAAAGTTTATTTTTGTACAAGAGATGGGGCTTACAACTCAGGGAGAGGCCCATATATAACAGTGATTGCACTGTTGTTTTGAAAATCGTGTCAGGACTTATACAATGACTGAGGCCCAAAAAAGGTTTTCTGTGACAAGGGATGGGTCTTACAACTCAAGGAGAGGCCCAAAGGTTTGAAAGAGAAAATAATGGGACTTACAACACAAGGGTAGGCCCAGATGATATTTGTTTTAAAATGGCGATCGCGCCGTGATTTTCTGAAATCGTAGTGGGACTTATACAATGACTGAGGCCCAAAATGGTTTTTATGTACAAGGAATGGGTCTTACACTCTATTAGAGGCCCATGAGTGTTTTGAAAAAGATTTGTGAGGGTGAGAATAATCAAAACCCTAATTTGATTTTTAAATGTATTTTAATTGAATAAAAATTCAATTAAAATGATCAAAATTATCAAACATGTGTGAAAAAACAAGTTGTGATCTTGGATAAATGTTTGAAAAAATATATTTCATTCATAGAATGATTTGAAAATCATTTGCAAAATCAAGAGAAAGAAATGTTTTGAAATGTTTTAAAAATAAATAAAACATAATTCTTTACAAAAATATTAAATATATTAAATAAATAATATTTTTGTGAAATATTTATGGAATCAAATATTTTAACATTTTTGGGAATTTTCAAAAAAAGAACCAATCAAAATTAAAATTGAGAGAGAAATTAATTTTGGAATTAATTAAACAAAAACCATAAAAAATGAAAAATAGCAAAATATGGCAAAATGATAAAATGGTATGGGTGGGTGTTGAACCCACGACCTCAACAATAAACACACATGCGCGCTACCACTGGGGTGGTGATACATCCGTGTATCAAAACCACCCCATTAATACATAAGGGATGCCTTGTTTTAGGCATGGCCAAGGCGCTATGCCTAGCCCTTGCCCAAGGCAAGGCCTGATTTTAGGCCTCTTGCGTGAAGGCTCTAACTTCCTCATTTCTCCATGGATTGGGACAAAATTTAGGTGTATTTGTAGCGTGCGATTTTTGTCGGTGACGCGACCACCTTATCGCCATGGGTTTCTCCTCACCGCAATGGTAGGAGTGAGGTGCTACTTTCTGATTTCTTATTTATCCCGTGAAGCTGAAAGGGAAAGGGAAACTATCTAAAACTAACCTTACACGCGAGTGTTTAACTAAACAAACGCTTAAAGAGATTCGAGGAGTTCGGGGTCAGGTTATACAATGGGTAGTTGTCAGTTTCCCATCCTATATGTGGTTATCCACAGGTTGTTAGCAATAGGTTCTACTTTTATACTTGATGGTGTTTATCTGTTGTGGGTTGGGAGAGTTTTTGAAAGAGAGAGTGAGTTTTTGATGATGTGGTGAGGTACTGGACCTCAGTTGTGATTGGTGTGAAGGTGTTGGACCTAGATTTTTTGATTGGCATGAAGGTACTAGACCTAAAGTGTTTGATTAGTATGCGAAGGTACTGGACCTAGAGTTTTTGATTGGTATGCTCGCTAAGATTTCGCAATCTTATGCCTACGTATTCCCGTTTAAAGAAACAGGGAAATCAGAGCAATCGTAGTTCCTCCTATTCTATGGGAGGTGTAGCGGGGAAATTTGTGAGTGTAAGCTATTGATTAACTTAACTCATGAAACAAGAGTCGCCACCACACTTTTATTTTATCCAACAAGAGGAAAGGAAAAAGAGCAAACAAAACCTAAGGAGTTCTAAAACAACAAGAACAAATAGAGAAAGGATAAGGGGGTTGGTTACGCAATGGGAAGGTGTTAGCACCCAAAACGTCTATAGTACTCTATAGGAACCCTTTGAAATATCTACCACTTTTTTGTCTGAAAATGGTTTGCTTGAAAAAGATTGGGAGGGATGAGAAGAGAAATATTTTTTAATATTTTTGTGTTTGGAGAGACTTATCGCCTCATGCCTACGTACCCACGATGTGCAATGTAGGATCAAAACCTCGTAGTTTGTGGTACAAAGAACAAAAATTTGTTTGTTTTGGTTGATTTTAAGTGTAAAGACAAGTCGTCATTTCCAAGTGAATAATTTCGCTTAAAGAAATGAATCATGTCTAAATTTATGAAAAAGTTTAAAAGAAAAAAAAGTGCACAAAGCACACAAAAATTTTTTTGATGAGTTTTTGTATTTTTTATGTTTTTATGAAATAGTCAAAATATGGTTAATATTGATTGACATTTATTAAAGAAAACAAAGCTTAAAAAATCACTTGACCAAAGCCAAGGTTTTATTATGAAAGCGGTTTTAAGTTTGAAAACAAGAAAGTTTTAAAAAAGGGAGAAAGTTTTGAAATTTGAAGAAGGGGTGGAGAACAAGTGACTATCCTAGTGCATAAAAATAAAAGCTAAGGATAAGAAAGATCTAACCACATGGACAAGCTCCATAGCATAAGCATTTTTTCCTTTTTTGATTTGGTCTTGATTCAAAATAAGTCTTCAAAAGAGGACTCCAAGTATCCAAAATCCAAGGTTTTCCATCACAAACTTCCAAGCAATAGGTTATGATCCTAACTCTAAGTCCATAAGTCCATAATCAAGATTATAGGTCCTCCAATTCAAAGGATAGTGGCCATAGTCCAACAATTAAGAGCAGAAGTATTTTAGTGGTTTAATCCTTTATTAATGTTTTTGAGTCCAAAATGGACAAAAGAAAAATAAATCACAAGATAATATGGTCCAAGTGGACAAAAGAAAAATTACATAAACATAAACATGATATGATAAATGGCATAAAGCATAAAAAAAATAAAGAGAGATAGGGAGCGAGAAGGAAAAGTAAAGAAGTTAGTGGTTAGTAGCACAAGGCTCTAGTGCCATAAGCCTTCACCGATTATTCCGTTTCGCGTCTTGAACTATAGTGATTAAACAATTCACTTAGGCCAAGGTTAATAAACTTGGCAGAAGATTGGTAGAACCAAAGCCTCTACAATGCCAAGTTTCAAAGATTATGGACCTAATGCAAAAAGTCAATCACCATTGGGTTGACGCGACCAATCAAGCTCTGGACCACGAAAGTTCAAATTCCGAATTGGATAAAGAGGGACAAATGTTGCGCTATGTTAAGAAATCGCCGAGTAATTTATGGGGTAATTACTCTACAATGAGGCCGGACAATAGATCTTTGTGCTAATGCATGCTAGATGAACGATATGCAGATCGTCATCCGGAAGTAATACCGCACGAAAAGAAAATAGGTAATGATCTAGTCTTGATCAAGAATTCAACAAAGAAATTCTAAGATCCATAAGACTTTCATCGATCAAAATAAAAAGGAAATAGATGAAGAGAAGGCCAATTGAATTACAAAGTCAAGAACCTTTCATCTTCAAGTTCTGTTAGTTCTTGGATTGGCTGGAATTTTGGTAAAACAAAGTATGTTCAATGTCGATGTCAAGGTGCTGATGTTGCAACATTGAGTCTTAACACTGGGCTGTGTTAAGTAGTTAATTTGCTGAAGTTGGATTTCTGATGTCACATGGCGATGTTGTGACATTAGATCTGCAGAATTAATAACATCAGGTTGTGATGTTGTTAGGGTTTGCGTGTTAGCTGGAATTGTGGAGAGCAAGTTGTCTCATTGGATGCGAATATCTTGGGATAGATATTTTCTGCTGCAAAGGAGATCTGGTGCAGATTTGTAGGAGATTTAAAAGGTTGTAGATTTAAAAAGATTTTAGGAGAAAATCTATTTTAAATATTCAGTTTTAAATAACAAATCTGGCGAGATTTGGTAGCAGGTCCAAGACCAATTCAAGGAGCTATATAAAGCGCACAAGTACTAGAGAAAAGTGACGAAGAAAGTGAGCCAAAGACTGAGAGTCGTTTTGTGTCTTCGTGCATGTTTTTGTAAGCCATTCGAGAGTGAATTGGTATTGTGATTTTGAGTTGTTCTTGATCAAAGTTGTGAAGCAGAATCAAGTAGTGGTATTCAAAGTGTGTGATCTTTGAAGTGTTTTAGGGATTGAGTAGTGGTCTCATATCTAAGTGGGTTCTTAGGTAGAAATTCACTAGTAGGAATTAAGTTTAGGAGATTGTCAACTGGGTTGTTGAGTCTGTAAATTAATTCTACAAGTAGTGAATTTCATCCCTGGCTTGGTAGCCCCCAGACGTAGGTAGTTAGACCGAACTGGGTGAACAATTTGGTGTGTTATTCTGCTGTTTAATTTGTCCATTGTGCAGAGGGTGTTGTTGTGACATCGCACCTTAACATCACACGTCTGATACCAGAATTTGAATTGGTATCAGAGCAGGCATCCTGTCTGTCTCTGGGTGAGATCTAGGGAAGTTACTTTCTGGTGTAAAGATGGACAAATAAGTTGGAGGATTCGTCAACAGACCCCCTATTTTGGATGGATCCAATTATGACTATTGGAAGCCAAGGATGACTACTTTCTTAAAATCCTTGGACGGCAGGGCATGAAAGGCCATTATTAAAGAGTGGAAAGCACCTGTTGCATGTGAAAAAGATGATGCTGGTAAAGATAAAGAAGGCACCTCAAAGCCAAATCCTGAAGAAGAATGGACCAAGGAAGAAGATGAGCTTGCCCTTGGAAATTCCAAAGCTCTAAATGCAATCTTCAATGGAGTGGATAAGAATATTTTCAGGTTAATCAATACCTGTGAGGTTGTTGAGGAAGCGTGGGATATTTTGAAGGCCACTCATGAAGGTACATCTAGAGTTAAAATGTCAAGACTTCAGATTTTAACATCAAAATTTGAAAGCCTGAAGATGAAGGAAGATGAGACTATTCATGACTTCCACATGAATGTTCTGGAGCTGGCTAATGCATCCAGTGCTCTTGGTGAGAAAATGTCAGATGAAAAGCTTGTAAGGAAGATCCTTAGGTCCCTTCCTAAGAAGTATAAGATGAAGGTTACTGCCATTGAAGAATCACAAGACATCAGCAAGATGAGAGTTGATGAGCTCATTGGATCTCTTCAAACTTTTGAGCTTGGGTTGAATGAGGAAGAACCAGAAAAGAAGCCAAAGAGTATAACCTTGGTGTCAAATGATCAAGAAGAAAAAGGAAAGAGTTCAGAATCCCAGGATGATCTATCTCAGGCCATAGTTATGTTGGGAAGACAGTTCAACAAAGTGTTCAAAAGGATGAACAATAACTCCAGGCCTAATGTCAAGAACATATCTTCTGACACCAGCAAGTCAAAAGAGAAGAATGAAGAGAAAACTGCCCAAGATAAAGGAGTTCAGTGCTTTGAGTGTGAAGGGTATGGACATGTCAAGAAAGAGTGTCCCACCTTCTTGAAAAAGCAGAAGAAGGGCATGACAGTTTCCTGGTCTGACTCTGAAAGTGAAAGTGAAGGTGAGTCAGCAAAGCATGTTAGAGCTTTAACAGTGTTGTTTCTGATGATGATTCTAGTGATGGAGAAATAAATTATGAGGAGTTGGCATATACTTATCAAGAGTTGTGTTTAAAAAGTGCTGAGATTTGTCAAGAAAACAAGTGCCACAAGCAACAGATTGCTCAGCTTGAGAATGAAAAAGCTGATCTGGAAAATGAAGTTGTACTAGTGAAAGCCCACCTTGATCAAATGACCAAGTCGGTTAGGATGTTGAGCTGTGGGACAGACACACTTGATAAGATCCTTTAGACATAAAAGGTTGCTGGTGATAAGTCTGGTATAGGATATGTTGCAAGCACTTCAAGAGCAAAAGAGGAGGTGTCCCAACCAATGTCTCAAACAAAGAGACAGGATTCTACCCCTAAGAAGGTTGTTCAGCCTCAGAATTTTGAGAAAAAGGAGGGTCCCCATCAGAGGAAGATGAAGCCTCAAGGAGCTAGTCAGTATATGCCTCCCCAATATCACAAGAGCATGCAAGCTGCAAGGTTGAAACAGAACATGTCTCATCAGATGTCTCAACATCAGGGAGATTGGTATGGATATGAATACAACAAGGTTGTGCCCCATTACCATGTAAGAAGGAAGCCTCATCACCATAGGAGACAGCCTAGAAGACAGCATCCTCAGTTAAGGAGATAGTCTACCTATGGTAAAAGACATCAGCACCATAGAAGACAGACCAACTCTGGAAGGAGGAGACAATACTATGGGTGGAAGCCACAACAATATCATAATGGTAGAAGATATAACCAATTCAGAGATGACAGAGTGAGATGCTTCTATTGTGGAAGGTTTGGACATATGCAGTACTCTTGTTTCAAGCTCCATGGTTATCCATATTCTGTTCCTCAAACCAGACAGAAGGAGGTCAGACCTAAAGTTGCTAAACAATGGGTTCCTAAGGAGAAGGTGAAATGTCTTTTGGCTCATACCTCAGATGGACATTTTGCCATGGATGCATGGTACTTTGACAGTGGATGTTCAAAGCACATGACTGGATCCAAGGAGCATTTGGTGGAGTTAAATCCTTGCCATGCAAATAAGGTTGTGTTTGGCAATGGAGAAAAAGGAGTAGTAGTAGGAGTTGGAAGAGTGAAGAATCATGATGGTCTTACTCTTGATAGTGTGATCCTTGTCCAAGGTTTGAATGCTAATCTGATTAGCATAAGTCAGCTATGTGATGAAGGTTACAAAGTTAACTACACCAAAGATGAGTGTGTGGTATCTGATGAGCATAATCAGGTTGTTATGAAGGGTGCTAGATCCAAAGATAACTGCTATCAGTGGATTCCTCTTGAAGTTAATTCAACTATCGATGTTAAGACTGATGTTTTAACATTAGACTGTGACATCAAGTGTGAAAGTCTGCTAGGGTTAAGCACTCTTAATGTGAATCCTTTTAAATTTTTTAAAGGAAAGTTAAATTGGAGGGAGAAAATCATTGATTGGCCTTTAAGGGATACACAAATTCAGGCGCCATACCTTAGACTATCATTCCCTATTATTGATTTCACACGCCACAACTATCTTCATTTGGACATCTTCTCCTCTAAGAAAAGAAATCTCAACCCCTCTCTAATCATCAGTTACCATACAGGAACAATGTCGAAACAAGTGTCTTCCTCATCTAAGAAGTCTGAATCCAAAAGCTCCACTCATAAAAAATCTAGGGTTTTGACGAACAAAGGCTCTGTGGATGAAGCTTTGAATATAACTCCTCTATCTATGGTAGTGCCTGCTTCTGAGAGCAGACCTGAGAAGTTTCAACCAAGGAGGGCTTCAACAGGTAACTCTTCTTCTAATCAGTCGACTGCTAAGAAAATTGATGATAGCAATAGCACAGCATTTATGACTAGCATTTTGTTCGGAGACCGCTCTGTTCCTGAGACTACCACTCCTCCTTCTCAAGCCATTGAGGAAAGATTTGATGTTGATAAAAGTCTCAATCAGATTGCCACAAAAATTTTGGATAAGGGTTTGTCGGTGAAAGGAATGTCTATACCTCTTAAGCAAATGCCTGCTAAAAAGGATGACATGCAGCATACTGAAACCAATCTTCACAGATTGGTTGTTTCAGTCATTGAAGATGGTCATGTAGAAGAGGAAGCTGATGTTAAACCTAATGTCAGAACATCACCTGCTAGGGATGATGATACTAGTCCCAGAGAAAAGAAAAATGCTGATAAGGTGGATGTGATTGATCTTTCAGATAATGAAGTTATTGGAAAAGCTGTTCCTGGTATTGCCAAGAGAATAAGGTCTAGAAGAGGGAAGTCTATAGATTCTTCACCTAAGGAGAGACCTGAGAACAAGAAGAAAAAGTCAACTGTGGTGGGTCCTACTAAGACTTGGAGCAAAGTTGCTGTAAATTCAAAAAAGAGGAAGCTGAGAGAAGATTCAGAATCTGAGTTTGATGTTGAGGACGATGTTCAAGACATCACTCCTGTTAGAAGGTCAATATTGAAGAGAATTGCTGACAAGATTCCTGATGTTCCAGTTGACAACATTTCATTCCACTATGCTAGCAGTGCACCCATGTGGAAATTTGTCTGTCAAAGAAGACTGGCTCTTGAAAGAGAACTTGGTGGAGATGCTTTGGAAATCAAGGAAGTTGTAGAATTGATTAAAGTGGCGGGGCTAATGAAGACTGTGACCAGATTCTCTAAGTGCTATAGTGGAATTGTTAAGGAATTTGTTGTCGACATTCCCATAGACATTTCTGACAGTAGAAGTGTGAACTACATGAAGGTGTTTGTTAGGGGGCAGTGTATTGACTTCTCTCCTAGCACCATTAATAAATATCTGGGGAGAGATGAACAAGAGGGATGTGAGCTGGAAGTGACTGATAATGAAGTATGTAGAGAAATCACTGCCACTCAAGTTAAGGTGTGGCCTCTGAAAAATAAATTGACAACTAGCAAACTCAGTATCAAGTATGCTATTTTGCACAGAATTGGTGCTGCTAACTGGGTACCTACTAATCACAAAACCACCATAACTGTGGGATTAGGAAGGTTCATCTATGCTGTGGGGAAAAAGGTCAAGTTCAACTATGGAAGCTATATATTTGATCAAGTAGTGAAGCATGGAGCCACCAATGCTGTCAAAATGCCCATATCATTCCCTTCCCTTATCTGTGGAATGATATTAGATCAACATCTTGGAATCTTAACCAGTACAGAGGCAGCATGTAAGAGGGAGTCAGCTTTATCTTTGCATCCCAAACTGTTTGCTGGGAGTCATGTTCCAGACATTGTTACAACATCAAGTTCTGGGGTTAAGAAGGTCAGTACAAAATCTGAGCTGATTGAAGAATTAAAGGCAACCTGCAAGGATCTGGATATGGTTATCAGTACCAGCACTGTTAGGAAAATGAAGATTGAGCAAATGATCAAAGACTTGCAATAGGGGGAAGATAATGGGAATGGCAATACTGTGGATTCCGGGTCAGATGAAGGTGATGAAGATGCTGATGGTACCAGCTCGGATGAGGACTAACTTCCATCTACTGTTAGATAATAGTTTAGTTTTTTTTGTTTTTGCACTTAATGTGCTTGGTTTTGTAATTTGAATATTGTGCTGAATATGCACCTGGTTATGTTTTTTCTTTCAATGATTTGTTTTGCCTGCTTGCTAACTGTGAGGCTAACAATGAGAGCTAGGGTGTACTAACTGTAGTTATTAGGGCTTCTAATTGAAGCTTGTCTAATTATGGCTAAAAAGGGGGAGATGTAGCCAAAGAAAGAAAGCCAAAGGTAAATGATTTTCTAAAGCTGTCAAATGTCAAGGGAGTTGAGGAGCTGTCAAAGGAATATGCAGAAATTAAGGGGGAGTAATGAGTAATTACTGAACTGTGTGATCAGCTGGCTTTGCTGGTTCTTGATTGAGGGGGAGAAATTGTTGATGTTGCTGTTGAAATATGTGCAGCAGAGTTTTTGTGAGGCAAAGTCTATAATGAAGTTTTTATGATGCTGCTGCTGGATGCTGAAGTGAATTAAAGTTGCTGCTAATAATGAAATATGTGCAGCTGTTTGAAGAATGTAGCTGTTTTGTTTGTTGCTGCAGTAGAGTTTTGTGAAGAAATGTGAAGAAAAGATGTTACTGTTGCTGATGCGTGGAGTTAAAAATTAATCATTGATTGAAGTTTTCCGCTGCTGAAGTCTCTGAAGGTGCAGAGTGCAGAGATTGTTTTAGCCAAAATTAGCCAAAAGGGGAGATTGTTAGTTCTTGGATTGGCTGGAATTTTGGTAAAACAAAGTATGTTTAATGTTGATGTCAAGGTGCTGATGTTGCAACATTGAGTCTTAACACTGGGCTGTGTTAAGTAGTTAATTTACTGAAGTTGGATGTTTGATGTCACATGGCGATGTTGTGACATTAGATCTGCAGAATTAATAACATCAGGTTGTGATGTTGTTAGGGTTTGCGTGTTAGCTGGAATTGTGGAGAGCAAGCTGTCTCATTGGATGCGAATATCTTAGGATAGATATTTTCTGCTGCAAAGGAGATCTGGTGCAGATTTGTAGGAGATTTAAAAGGTTGTAGATTTAAAAAGATTTTAGGAGAAAATCTGTTTTAAATATTCAGTTTTAAATAACAAATCTAGCGAGATTTGGTAGCAGGTCCAAGACCAATTCAAGGAGCTATATAAAGCGCACAAGTACTAGAGAAAAGTGACGAAGAAAGTGAGCCAAAGACTGAGAGTCGTTTTGTGTCTTCGTGCATGTTTTTGTAAGCCATTCGAGAGTGAATTGGTATTGTGATTTTGAGTTGTTCTTGATCAAAGCTGTGAAGCAGAATCAAGTAGTGGTATTCAAAGTGTGTGATCTTTGAAGTGTTTTAGGGATTGAGTAGTGGTCTCATATCTAAGTGGGTTCTTAGGTAGAAAGTCACTAGTAGGAATTAAGTTTAGGATATTGTCAACTGGGTTGTTGAGTCTGTAAATTAATTCTACAAGTAGTGAATTTCATCCCTGGCTTGGTAGCCCCCAGACGTAGGTAGTTAGACCGAACTGGGTGAACAACTTGGTGTGTTATTCTGCTGTTTAATTTGTCCATTGTGCAGAGTGTGTTGTTGTGACATCAAACCTTAACATCACACGTCTGATACCAGAATTTCAAGTTCAATCACTTTTAATTGATAAGTTTAAGTGTGAAAACATATCATTATTTCAAAGCACCTCAACTGAATTTAACAATTCATTAAAAGATAGATTTGAACTAATGAATGTTTAATTACTCTAACCATATCCAAAGTCCATTGAAATTGAAGAGAAATTAATCTCAACATTGCATTTCAAGGCTAAAACAAGAAGAAAGGGGAAGAAGGAGGAAGAAAAACAAAAAACAACCCCAAAAACAAGGCAAAATATGCATTCTGTTTTTAAGTAACCGGTTACAGCATATATGCTAACCGGTTACTTAGTTCAAAATAGGCGCAATTTTTCAAAATTAATACAGAGTAACCGATTACAGCATATCTGCTAACCGGTTACTCTGCACCAGAATGCATAAAATTATGCAAAATTCAGCATGATCAACATTTAAAACTTTTTACAAACACTTTGTGATCATGGAACTGAAATTGCACTAAATTTAAAGTAAAATAACAGTGAAAATCAGTAATTAAACACAATTACAAGATCCAAAGGATCAAGGTACAAAGATCTCCAAAGATCTACATTATGGAAGATGAAGATGAAGCTTCAACAATGGTGAAAGATGAATTACCACTTCAAATCTGAAAATTCCTTCAAATTGCTTCAAGATCCAAACACCAAAGCCTTGATTTATGAGAATTGATGAAGAAAACAAGTTTGGATGAAGGTTTAGCTCAAAGTTGAACAAGATTCAATGTGAATTCTTGTTAACTTTCAAAAGAAGAAAAGTGAGCTTTAGTGAAATTTGTGGTTAGGAAGAGAATTTGCAAGAGGTTTGTTGGCTATCCAAAGCTTGAAGAATGAATGAAATGAAGCCTCTATTTATAGAGTTTAGGCTTGGGAAAATTGGTGGTTTGGAATTAGGCTTGGATGATCAAAATTAGGATTGGAATTCAAATTTGGAGGGAAATCACAAAAGAGTGGTGATTAGTGATGGTACATGGTGGGAATTAATTATGATGATGTAGGGAATTAAAATGGGATGGTCTAGAATATTCCAAATGTGATCAAGGGCTGAGATTGGTGCCAATTGCTGAATTTGAATTTACCACCATTTTTCAAATTTTCATGAGGGTAACCAGCTACAGCATATCTGTTAACCGGTTACTCAGTGCAAAATTTGTGAAAAATGAGCATTTTGTTACACTGTTGTGGTTCCGGCTCGATTCTTTTGCTTGTCAAAGAAGGCATGGAAATAAACACATGAACCTTGGAGTCTCTTGAATAAAAATCAATTAAAACTTGGAAACTCTTGATCGGATAATTTTTTTGAATTAATTACGGATCAACTTTGACTTTGTTCAGATGGAATTCATTCGAGCTGCGGGACTGATTTTTTTGTATTTTTAATCTGTTCTTCCCCTGAAAATGTTAGTGAAAAGAAACAAAATATTTTTGGATTTTAATTAATAGTTAGTAAGCATAAACAAATTAAGCAATAAAACAACTAACAAACACACACACACACTCAAAGATCCCTGCAAGGCACAAACCTACAAAAGAGGGAGCCAATGTGTGATCTTGTTTGTGGTATGAGATGCAAGAGGACATGTGGGATATTAGGGGTAAAAATTAGGGTATTACAGCTGCCCCTATTTAAGTTTCTTCTATCCGGAGATAAAAAAATTGACACCTTTGTCTCAACGAGATAGAAGAGACTTAAATATAACAATAAACCCAATTTTTGGCTCTATGAGACCACAAGATGATATGATCATGCAAATGATATGCAGACATAAGACCACCGTGGGGAGAAAATTCCATAGGAGATAAACAAAAGAACAACGGGAGAATGAAACTCCATCGGGGAAACACATCACAGGAGACCACTGACTAGCCGGGGAACACACCGCACAACTATTGGGACTCAGTTGAGGAAAAGATTCAAACTGGGGATAACTGTATATGAAAATAAACCACAACACAACAAGGATATAACTCAACAGGGAAGACTTAGCACAACAAGGCTCCACTGGGGAAAATCAATACCTCAATAATGAACTATCTCTAGCATACCAAAGAGACTAACCATCCATCGGAGTAGAAAACCTCAAGGACGAACTGTCCCGTCTAACCGAAGAGACTTACCATTCATCGGAGTAAGAAAAATCTCAACAACGAACTGTTCCGTCTAACCGAAGAGACTTACCATTCATCGGAGTGACAAAATCTCAACAACAAACTGTCCCGTCTAACCGAAGAGACTTACCATTCATCGGAGTAGAAAACCTCAACAATGAACTGTCCCATCTAACTGAAGAGACTTACCATTCATCAGAGTAACAAAATCTCAACAACAAACTATCCCATCTAACCGAAGAAACTTACCATTCATTGGAGTCACAAAATCTCAACAACGAACTGTCCCATCAAACCGAAGAGACTTACCATTCATTGGAGTCACAAAATCTCAACAACGAACTGTCCCATCAAACTGAAGAGACTTACCATTCATTGGAGTCACAAAATCTCAACAACGAACAGTCCCATCAAACCGAAGAGACTTACCATTCATTGGAGTCACAAAAGGTATTAACTGCATCGCCTCAGGCTTTTCAAATAAAGGAAATCCACGAAACAATATTGAACCTTCCAAAAGGGGAATCATACGCAGATTTCAGCTGAAGGGCACAGAATCCTCAAAGGTGTAAAATAAATGCACTCTCAATCCAAGTTTCACAGCCTAGAGATCCAATCAAATATTGCAGGGGACCAAAGTTCAATCCAAGAACAAGCTGGAGAGAAACAGTCAAACAAGACTCATCCCGAGGAGGATATATCTCAACTGGGGATTAATTCCATCCAGATAATGAACTGGGAAGGAAACTGAATCAAAATCTTCCCCGAGAAATAAAATCAGTGGGGAATTAACAAAGATAGGCATTTTTATGCTTACGGGTCGACACTCTAAATGGAGAGAGACACACATGCTCTGCGGGGATAACACCACCAGAGAGCAAAGAAGCACCAACACAAATGAAAAATGCAAAATGCAACAACAATATGCTATGCACAACAAATGAATGCATATGAGTATGAATATGCTGACAAAACAGACATAAAGAATAAACAGAGGGTGAAATAAACACCACAACACCACTGAATACTCGACTAATCTCAATAAGATGGAGATATCATTAGCAGCTCTGCTAGGGATTCATCTGAGGAAATCTTGCAAGAGATAAACAAAAGCCATCAAAGGAAAATAAATCCTACTACAAGGCTCAAATCTTGCTGGAGAAAAGAAGATACTCCTTGGGGAGAAATCCGAATATCAAACTTCTAACGTAGATGATCCACAAAGAGGATAACAACATAAACTCTCCTTTGAAGATGGCAGGAAAACTATTGGGGAACTACAACAACCCAAATTTTTCTGACTTTCCCTGGGGATAATAAAAATTCACAGAACTTCTATTTCAAAAGGGTGAAGAGATCTACTTCCGAAAAATTATGAATCCGCTGGGGATTGTAAACATATAAACATCTACGCGAAATCCACTGGGAAAACCAGGCAGATTCGCTGGAGATACGAGAACACTCTCAGAGGATTAACCAATTCTGAGTAAAACATCTTGGACTTGCCGGGAAAACAGCAAAAGGTCAAGCTGTGGGGATTTTAGATCAATACTCATCATGAATGAGAGAAAACCCAACACGTGACTAATATATCAATATTCCTTGAATATAGTTATCATGAGCGACTTCACTGGGGAATAGCCACAATAGTGATGCACAACCTCCATTGGGAGGAATCTCTTAATAAAACAAATTGGAGCGAAGTACACCCTGGACCTGCCGAGGGAAATGAGAAATTAACCTTACTGCTTTATGATTAGAAATGATAATACACTGCCTCCGTTGGAGAATCATCAAGGATAAATCCCTGGGTGGAACAACCTGGAGAGAAAAACATCCACAAGACAAGATGAAACACGACAAGCGATCACCAAGTCAATGCTTCTTAGAAGAAAATAACATCGCTCTCTGTTTGGGGACATCCAAAGTAACAACAACACATCTAAAAGATGAAACTCTGAGTGGGGATTCCTCATATGATTTTGGCTAGGGACAACAAAAATGAATCTCTGCATGGGGACCGCCATTAAGGAGAAGTGGACCTTAAAACTACTCAACTGCCTGACCATAACATAATTAGCTGGAGAGGATTCGGATCAAGACCTAGCTGGGGGAAAACCGAACAGCATTGGACCTTATGAATTCAACACATCATAACAAACCCATCATCTTGTCAACAACTGATCACATTCATAGGAACAAGTTCTGCTAAGGAAATATCAACAAACTCTATTGGGGATATGTCAATAAATTCTGCCAAAGGAGCGAGAACGAACCCTGTTGAGGAAGACATTGATCCTACCATTCTTGGAATAACCGTTGACATTCTTTTTTTTTATATTCATAAATCCAAGAAAAATATTTTTATAATTTTCAAAAATTTAAATAAATTATTCACATTTTGTTTCAAAAATCATCATCAGCAATAAATTAAATTTTGCAAACAGAAACAAAATAAGAATTGCAAACAAAGGGACAAAGGCCCAAATTTTATTAATAGAATGGAAGTTCGCAAATGGCGTAACTCCATAGATCATTACAAAGTTTGAAAAATGGTAAATACATGGAAAGGGTTACATTGAAATACAATGACCATTATTCTCCCTAACAACTTTGAATTCCGATGTGCTCAAAACTTCAGCTGAGGATGATTGAAGCATAATCCTAAATGGACAATGTTGCTTTCAAATGATCAAGACTGGCCAGATGCAGTTACTTGCCATAATCCCTAACTTTCGCCTAGATTGCCCTTTCAGGTTTTCAATCTACCGGGATGATTATTTCTGTTTTTGTCTCTAATTTTTGCCTAGACTGCCCTTTCGGGTTTTCAACCCACCGAGACGCTCATTTTTGCCTAAGCCGCCCTTTTGGGTTTTCAACTTAGTGAGCCGTTCTTTTATTTTTTAGGCGAAGTATTTCTTGACTGCATCGGCATTCACAGGACGAGTGAACTCTTCACCATCCATAGTTGCAAGAAGTAATGCACCGCTAGAGAAGTCTCTCTTAACAATATATGGGCCTTCATAATTAGGAGTCCACTTGCCCCTAGAATCATTGGTAGAACTCGAGATCCTTTTGAGCACAAGGTCGCCTTCTCTGAACACACGAGGTCGAACCTTCTTGTCAAAAGCTTTCTTCATTCTTTGTTGATACAATTGGCCATGACACAGGGTCTTCATTCTTTTCTCCTCAATCAAATTCAACTGGTCATATCTGCTTCGGCACCATTCAGCCTCAGACAATTCAGCTTCCATCAAAACTCTAATAGAAGGGATTTCAACTTCTACCGGGAGCACTGCTTCTATACCATAAACAAGAGAGAAAGGGGTTTCCCCTGTTGAAGTGCAGACGAATGTATGATACCCATGCCAAGCAAAAGGAAGCATCCCATGCCAATCCTTTTAAGTAGCAACCATCTTCTGAACAACCTTCTTGATATTCTTATTAGCAACTTCAACAGCCCCATTCATCTTAGGTTTGTAAGGAGAAGAATTATGATGCTCAATCTTAAACTCATCGCATAATTACTTCATCAGCTTGTTATTCAAATTCGACCCATTATCAGTGATAATCTTGCTCGGAATACCATATCAATAGATGATTTGGTTCTTGATAAACCGGACCACTACTTGCTTGGTCACATTGGCATATGATGCCGCTTCAACCCACTTGGTAAAATAGTCGATAGCCACCAATATGAAACGGTGCTCGTTCAATGCTCTAGGCTCAATCATTCCAATCATATCAATGCCCCACATGGAGAAAGGCCATGGAGAAGAAATAACATTGAGAGGAGTTGGTGGTACATTGTCATACCCCAAATTTTGACCACTAAGATTTCCCATCATTGTGAAAATCATCACCACAATATGGATGAACAATCATGCCTCATTATTCTCCCCAAAGATGGGTGAGCATTCACTACTATCAAACTTAGGGTTTTAAGCCCTCTCTGAGCTTTAGACAAAGGATCAATCAAGGAATGACATGATCTTCCACTTGTCTAACCTCTCAAACATCCACAAAGGATCAAGAGGGCTCCCACTTCAAGGATTAAGCACAAGGCTGCTCCCTTCTAGGTGGACCAAGCCTCCAAAATCAACAGTGTCTCCAAATTAGGGTTTTGGTCGACCATGGCCTCCAGATGAAAATTTTCCTCCGGGCATGAGCCAATGCTTCAAGACATGACCCAATATACCCCAAGGGACATCATGAACCCAATCATCAAGTAAATTTTGCTTTAGGGGATACACTCATCAAAAATCAGGAATTAGGGTTTCTTGACCTAATTCACCCCTAAGTTGACTTTTGGGACAAAACATGAGCCAAGGCCTCAAGAGAGGATTTGAGGGTCTCTAATAAACCACATTGATCCATTTGCAACAATGGATTGATCCAAGAAGCTTGAGCAACAAGTTTCAATTTCATCTTAACCACAATTAGGGTTTCAAGAGAAAAATTAACTGTACCTTTGACTTTTGACCAGGACATGCTCCCAAACCCTGGGACATGATTCAATACACCCTATGACACCTATGAAATTAATCCATCAAGTTTGATTTAGGTCAAGGACTTGATTTCATAGAGGATCGCACAGTTTGGAATTCATCTGACAAAAAATCAACTGTGCACAAAAGTCAACTTTGACTTTTTGAGATTTTTCACAATTATGGTTCTTTGACCCCAAAATGATGTTAATGTGTGATTTGAATCAACATTCATCAAGAAAAATCAAGAGAAGGGGGATAACTTGTAAAAGGGGTAACCATAAAAACTTAGAAATTTTTCTAAGTTATGGAACAAAGTGGTTAGGGTACCAACTTTGGAGGATCATAACTCCTAAACCACAAAGCCATTTTTCCCCATTCAAAGATGGATTTGTAGCCCTCATGGCCCTCTACAAAAGCTTCAACTACACCTCATTCCAATTCATCATGGATTTTGAGTTATGGAATGATCAAAATGACTGAAAACATGAAATGTCATTTTTTCCAACACTTGGTGAAATTTTCACTAAGTCAGAATCTGCCTTAACTTTTTCCCAAATGTAGGGGAATTTTTCACTTGGATCCAAAAATTATCAAAACCAATTATGATCAAACAATTGTTATATCATGTGAGGGCTTTCCAAAATGGCCAAGAACATCACCAAACTCAACTTGAGCCATGAGATATGACAATGGCAACATGCCTTGCTGAAAACTGCCAAAGCAAGGCAGATTTTGGAGTTTTGCTTGATTTGCCCAAATTTTGCAAATGACAAGCAACTCTATCCATCTGAACACCTCAAGGGGGGACCAAGGAGGAACCAACTCTGATCCCAAGCCTCCCAAGTCTTTGGAACCAAAAGTAGCATGCCAAACCTAGAATTGCCTAAAAGAGGGACAAGACTCCAATTTTGGATTGGAGCATTCAATGCATACACCAAGGTGGCATGGACTGAGATATTTGCAACTGAATTCAGTCAAGACTTATCCAAGACCAAGGGGACCAGTAGCCTGTGCCCTAACCTCTAGTCAATGGCTAGAGGAGACTTGGATTCTCATTGATCAACATTGGCCAAACCTATGCAGCAGTTGCCATTCACTATTCCTTGCAAAACAAACTTGCTCTACTATAAATAGAGCTCAATTGTGATCAGTTTGAGTACACCAAAGCCATCAAACAGATGCTTTCCTCAAAATCTCCTTCTTCACTTCAATTTTGCCTTCTAAGGCAAGTCACTATCGGGTTTTGAGTTTGAGAGTTATTCCAATCAAACCAATCACACACACACACCTCATAAACATCATATAGAAGTGATCCAAACACTCACATAACATCTGGAACACCAAAATCACAAAATCACTAGCCAACTGCTCAAGCCTTTGACAGATTTGCAATTGGGGTACCATCTCAAGTTCCAGATCATTTCAATCCACACCAAGCATCCAGACACACTCCATGTCACCTAGGGAAGCTATCCACATCATTGAAACCTAGCTGTAACACCTCTAACACAAAACACGATCACCAGCTGCAAGAGGTAAGCATGAGCTCTTCTAACTCTATGATCCATGCATTTTTTGCTACACAATAATTTGGCCATATGTTCATAATCATACATGGAGTGTTTTCCCTCAATCAATTGCATTGTTTGAATCGTGTGTGGAATTTCTGAACCTTCATGCAAATTTTAGGGTTCTTGAGGTTTCTCTTTGATTTCTTATTCCATGCTTAAAATAAATGAAATTAAAGACCATAGACATGATCGTGAGGTTGAAACGAGTAGATTGATATGTAGATTGCATGATATAATCAAGTATTCAGTGAGATTGGATAGAAAACGTAAATCTGCAGAAACAAAGGAAAGGCGCGTGTTCTTGCCATGTTCTTGGCGCCCTTTTTCAAAAATTTGAATATTTGAATTTTGTGATTTTATTTAATTGATTCAAAAATTAATTTCTCTCTGAGTTTTAATGATTTTGAGTTGATTCTTTTTTTAATAATTCACAAAAATGTTAAAATATTTTATTTTCCCAAAAAATCCCAAAAATATTATTTATTTCATATAATTGATATTTTTGCAAAGAATTAATATTTTAATTGTTTTTGACATTTAAAATATTTTTTCCTTCTTGATTTTGCAAATTTTAATGATTTCTAATCATTTTGTAGGTCAAAACTTGATTTTTGAAACATTAATCCAAGATCACAATTTGTTTTCCACATGTTAAACAATTTTGATCATTTAATTGAATTTTTTATTCAATTAAAATACATTTTGAAAACAAATTAGGGTTTTTGATTAATTCAACCCTTATCAAACTTTTTCAAACACTTTGGGACTCTAATAGAGTGTAAGACCCAATCCCCTTTGAAAACCAAACCTTTTTGGGCCTCAGTCATTGTATAAGACCCACTGTGTTCTAAAAAAAACCTCGGCACAATCACCGTTTTCAAACAAACTCTGGGCCTCTCCTTGAGCTATAAGATCCATTCCTTAAATTTTTGGGCCTCTAATAGAGTGTAATACCCAATCCCTTTTTGACAAACCTTTTTGGGCCTCAGTGTATTGTATAAGTCCCGATACCGTCAAAAAGTTCGGCGCGATAGTCGCCTTTTTTTAACAAAAACCCTGGGCCTCTCCTTGAGCTGTAAGCCCCACCACTTGTACAAAAATAAAACAATTTTTGGGCCTCTAATAGAGTGTAAGACCCAATCCCCTTTTAACCAAAACAATTTTATGGGCCTCAGACATTGTATAAGTCCCTCTGCGTTAAAAGAAAATCCCGGCGCTATCGCCATTTCAAAATAAACCTCTGGGCCTCTCCTTGAGCTGTAAGCCCCACCACTTGTATAAAAATAAACCTTTGGGCCTCTTGAGAGAGTGTAAGACCCATCCCTTTGTACAAAAAACCTTTTGGGCCTCAGTCACTTGTATAAGACCCTGTACAAATTCAAAACAACGGTGCAATCATCGTTAAAACCTTGGGCCTCTCCTTGAGCTGTAATACCCAACAATCTTTTCAAAGCACTTTCTCCTTTGATTTTGAATATAATATTATTATCAAAGTTTTCTTTGTTGAACAACTAACCAAACAGCATGGAAGCTCTACAACTGAGTAAATGTTTACTCACTTTCTTTATCCACTTTCATATATATATATATATATATATATATATATATATATATATATAAATGTATTATGGGGCTGCTCACTGTAAGTCTTCTTTCACAAACTTTTATATACCTGTCAAATATCAAATGTATAATAATAGTATAGTTATTTAGAGTTTTCCCCGGCAACTACGTCTAGCACTAGGTAAAGCCCCGTTGATCGCTCTTAAATACAGTCAAAACTAGATCGCCGTAGGATTACCAGACA
This sequence comes from Lathyrus tuberosus, assembly GCA_022829125.1. NCBI lineage: Eukaryota > Viridiplantae > Streptophyta > Magnoliopsida > Fabales > Fabaceae > Lathyrus > Lathyrus tuberosus. The sequence continues at coordinate 12,411,967 of JALAZF010000058.1, forward strand.
CAGTCTTCCCTCCTCTTGGGGTTAAACAATATGGAGATGTGAAAGGCAGATTCTTTTTTAACCCTTTCTCAGATTGTCTCCCTTAGAAGTTGTCAAAGATACTTTACTCCCCAGAGATGATCTTTTCTCCGTGAATGGCATCTCTTGAGTTTCTTCCAAATTCTCGGACTTTCCTGGCTAGATGTATTCTTAGTGAATAGCATGTCTTGAACTTCTCGGAGTTTGGGGACCCACAGGCTTCTTAAAAGCACCCTTAGAAATTGTCAAAGAAGCTCTAATTCCCCAGAGATGATCTTTTCTCCGTGAATGGCATATCTTGAGCTTCTTCCAAATTCTCGGACTTTCCTGGCTTGATCCATTCTCAGTGAATAGCATGTCTTGAACTTTTCGGGGTTTGGGGACCCACGGGCTTCCTAAAAGCATCACCGCCTCCTCTTGGGCATTGTACAAGGACCCTTCGGCTTCTTAAAAGCTCTCATGCCTTCTCTTGGGCTTAGTACAAGGACCCAGAGACCTCTACAGGTATAGGAACAGAACCTAGTCATCAATTTGCTAGAGCTGTCTTTCTGAGTAAAATTTCATACCAGTTAATGGGTTGACCTTCATCCCTTAACATACCAGCCTTCTCTTGGGCATTTTACAAAAATCATTCACCTATCCGAAAATCGATTTCTCCAAAACACCAGTAGACTTGGACAGTCTCAATACCCTTTGGATTTCCTATTTCCTTAAAGAACAAGAAATAACCCTGATCCTCTGATCGATCCCAAGGTACAACATTACCCATATGAGAACTGATTTTCTCTTTATCCGACATACTGGACCTGTCGCTAAACTGAAACAGTTACAATAGCCTCCTCTTAGGCTTTTGAAATTCTGGTATATCAGACTACAGATGTCCTATAGAATGTCTGGACATCTGATCTGAACAAAACAGCATGGCAAGGTATAAACAAATAAAACCAGTACAGAAAATCGAAAGAACACACCAGAATTGTTTACCCAGTTCGATGACACACATCTACTCTGGGGGCTACCAAGCCAGGGATGAAGTCCACTATTAGCAGTATTAATTTGCAGACCCTATAGCCAACACACCCATTGACGATCTACGCACTTAATCACTACCAAATGACCCTTCTACCTAGGTCCTCCCTAGATATGAGACTCCATCTCACTCCCAATCATCGCAATGATGTCTAGCAGTCAACATCTCAGCCACTGCATCGACAGCCCTTCGCCTACATTCTGATCACACAGATAGACATGAAGCCACACTTCCATGGTGAGGAGACACACTCCTATGACACATCAACATCTGATGAGAACAATACCTAGCTAAGTATGATGCCAAACTCCACCGTTTGCTAGCTTCTTCCCTTAACTAAGACCACAGCCTGGAGTTGCTTCAAAGCTTCCTCCAAGAACAATATGTACTGCCTCTTACCTACAGGTTTTGAGGGATACGGGTAACCTTCCCACAAGCCGGGAGGTTTACCTAGACAGAACCCTAGACTTCTACATCTTGAGCCGTATCTTCCAAGGTTACAAACCCTTCTATTTATAACCTGTACCCAACTGGATTTGGGCCTTCAATCACAGCTTTATTAGCTGTTACAATTAGCAGTTGCTTCTGCCACAAGTTAGGTCTTCAATCTTTTAGTTTCCTAAATAATCTCCTTATTTAGAAAATCTTCATTTAACTTGATTTCTGATTGAATCTTCTAGACCTTTAAAAATGCGCCACATAGGATGCATAATTTTCTCTTGTAGATTCTGCACAATTCAAAACATAACTGAATCTTGTTAGTTCTTGGATTGGCTGGAATTTTGGTAAAACAAAGTATGTTCAATGTTGATGTCAAGTGCTGATGTTGCAACATTGAGTCTTAACACTGGGCTGTGTTAAGTAGTTAATTTGTTGAAGTTGGATGTCTGATGTCACATGGCGATGTTGTGACATTAGATCTGCAGAATTAATAACATCAGGTTGTGATGTTGTTAGGGTTGCGTGTTAGCTGGAATTGTGGAGAGCAAGCTGTCTCATTGGATGCGAATATCTTGGGATAGATATTTTCTGCTGCAAAGGAGATCTGGTGCAGATTTATAGGAGATTTAAAAGGTTGAAGATTTAAAAAGATTTTAGGAGAAAATCTATTTTAAATATTCAGTTTTAAATAACAAATCTGGCGAGATTTTGGAGCAGGTCCAAGACCAATTCAAGGAGCTATATAAAGCGCACAAGTACTAGAGAAAAGTAACGAAGAAGAGAGAGCTAAAGACTGATTGTCGTTTGTGTCTTCGTTTATGATTTGTAAACCATTCTAGTGTGAATCGGTATTGTGATTTTGAGTTGTTCTTGATCAAAGCTGTGAAGCAGAATCAAGTAGTGGTATTCAAAGTGTGTGATCTTTGAAGTATTTTAGGGATTGAATAGTGTTCTCATATCTAAGTGGTTTCTTAGGTAGAAAGTCACTAGTAGGAATTAATTTTAGGTGATTGTCAACTGGGTTGTTGAGTCTGTAAATTAATTCTACAAGTAGTGAATTTCATCCCTGGCTTGGTAGCCCCCAGACGTAGGTAGTTAGATCGAACTGGGTGAACAATTTGGTGTGTTATTCTGCTGTTTAATTTGTCCATTGTGCAGAGTGTGTTGTTGTGACATTGCACCTTAACATCACACGTCTGATACCAGAATTTCAATTGGTATCAGAGCAGGCATCCGGTCTGTCTCTGGGTGAGATCTAGGGAAGTTACTTTCTGGTGTAAAGATGGACAAAGAAGTTGGAGGATTCGTCAACAGACCCCCTATTTTGGATGGATCCAATTATGACTATTGGAAGCCAAGGATGACTACTTTCTTAAAATCCTTGGATAGTAGGGCATGGAAGGCCATTATTAAAGAGTGGAAAGCACCTGTTGTGTGTGAAAAAGATGATGCTGGCAAAGATAAAGAAGGCACCTCTAAGCCAAAGCCTGAAGAAGAGTGGACCAAAGAAGAAGATGAGCTTGCCCGTGGCAATTCCAAAGCTCTAAATGCTATTTTCAATGGAGTGGATAAGAATATCTTCAGGTTAATTAATTCCTGTGAAGTTGCTAAGGAAGCATGGGATATTTTGAAGGCTACGCATGAAGGAACATCTAGAGTGAAGATGTCTCGACTTCAGATTTTAACATCAAAATTTGAAAGCCTGAAGATGAAGGAAGATGAGACTATTCATGACTTCCACATGAATGTTCTGGAGCTGGCTAATGCATCCAGTGCTCTTGGTGATAAAATGTCAGATGAAAAGCTTGTAAGGAAGATCCTTAGGTCCCTTCCTAAGAAGTATAAGATGAAGGTTACTGCCATTGAAGAATCACAAGACATCAGCAAGATGAGAGTTGATGAGCTCATTGGATCTCTTCAAATTTTTGAGCTTGGGTTGAATGAGGAAGAACCAGAAAATAAGCCAAAGAGTATAGCCTTGGTGTCAAATGATCAAGAAGAAAAAAGAAAATGTTCAGAATCCCAGGAGGATCTATCTCAGGCCATAGTTATGTTGGGAAGACAGTTCAACAAAGTGTTCAAGAGGATGAACAATAACTCCAGGCCTAATGTCAAGAACATATCTTCTGACACCAGCAGGTCAAAAGAGAAGGATGAAGAGAAAACTGCCCAAGATAAAGGAGTTCAGTGCTTTGAGTGTGAAGGGTATGGACATGTCAAGAAAGAGTGTCCCACCTTCTTGAAAAAGCAGAAGAAGAGCATGACAGTTTCCTGGTCTGACTCTGAAAGTGAAAGTGAAGGTGAGTCAGCAAAGCATGTTAGAGCTTTAACAGGAACTGTTGTTTCTGATGATGATTCTAGTGATGGAGAAATAACGTATGAGGAGTTGGCATCTACTTATCAAGAGCTGTGTTTAAAAAGTGCTGAGATTTGCCAAGAAAATAAGTTCCACAAGCAACAGATTGCTCAGCTTGAGAATGAAAAAGCTGATCTGGAAAATGAAGTTGTACTAGTGAAAGCTCACCTTGATCAAATGACCAAGTCTATTAGGATGCTGAGCTATGGGACAGACACACTTGATAAGATCCTTTAGAGAGAAAAGGTTGCTGGTGATAAGTCTGGGATAGGATATGTGGCAAGCACTTCAGGAGCAAAGGAGGAGGTGTCCCAACCAATGTCTCAAACAAAGAGACAGGATTCTACCCCTAAGAAGGCTGTTCAGCCTCAGAATGTTGAGAAAAAAGAGGGTCCCCATCAGAGGAAGATGCAGTCTCAAGGAGCTAGTCAACATATGCCTCCCCAATATCACAAGAGCACGCAAGCTGCAAGGTTGAAACAGAACATGTCTCATCAGATGTCTCAACATCAGGGAGATTGGTATGGATATGAATACAACAAGGTTATGCCCTATTACCATGGAAGAAGGAAGCCTCATCACCATAGGAGACAGCCTAGAAGACAGCATCCTCAGTTCAGGAGACAGTCTACCTATGGTAAAAGACATCAGCACCATAGAAGACAGACCAACTCTGGAAGGAGGAGACAATACTATGGGTGGAAGCCACAACAATATCATAATGGTAGAAGATATAACCAATTCAGAGATGACAGAGTGAGATGCTTCTATTGTGGAAGGTTTGGACATATGCAGTACTCTTGTTTTAAATTGCATGGTTATCCACAATCTGCTCCTCAAAGCAAACCAAAGGAGGTCAGACCTAAAGTTGCTAAACAATGGGTTCCTAAGGAGAAGGTGAACTGTCTTTTAGCCCACACCTCAGATAGACAGGTTGATAAGGATACATGGTACTTTGACAGTGGATGTTCAATGCACATGACTGGATCAAAGGAGCAGTTGGTGGAGTTCAATCCTTGCGATGCAAACAAGGTTGTATTTGGAAATGGAGAAAAATGAGTAGTAGAAGGAAGTGGAAGAGTGAAGAATCTTGGTGGTCTTACTCTTGATAGTGTGATCCTTGTCCAAGGTTTAAAGGCTAATCTGATTAGCATAAGTCAGTTATGTGATGAAGGTTACAAAGTCAGCTATTCCAAGGATGAGTGTCTGGTGACTAACGAAAAGGATGAAGTGATCATGAAAGGAGTCAGGTCCAGAGATAATTGTTATCTGTGGATACCTATAGAAGTCAGCCCATCTATCGATGTTAAGACTGGTGTTTTAACATTAGATTGTGACATCAGGTGTGAAAGGCTGTTAGAGTTAAGTACTCTTAAGTTGAATCCCTTCAAAATTGTAAAAGGAAAGCTTATTTGGGGGGAGAAAATCATTGATTGGCCTTTAAGGGATACACAAATTCAGGCGCCATACCTTAGACTATCATTCCCTATTATTGATTTCACACGCCACAACTATCTTCATCTGGACATCTTCTCCTCTAAGAAAAGAAATCTCAACCCCTCTCTAATCATCAGTTACCATACAGGAACAATGTCAAAACAAGTGTCTTCCTCATCTAAGAAGTCTGAATCCAAAAGCTCCACTCATAAAAAATCTAGGGTTTCGACAAACAAAGGCTCTGTGGATGAAGCTTTGAATATAACTCCTCTATCTATGGTAGTGCCTGCTTCTGAGAGCAGACCTGAGAAGTTTCAACCAAGGAGGGCTTCAACAGATAATGAAGTTATTGGAAAAGCTGTTCCTGGTATTGCCAAGAGAATAAGGTCTAGAAGAGGGAAGTCTATAGATTCTTCACCTAAGGAGAGACCTGAGAACAAGAAGAAAAAGTCAACTGTGGTGGGTCCTACTAAGACTTGGAGCAAAGTTGCTGTAAATTCCAAAAAGAGGAAGCTGAGGGAAGATTCAAAATCTGAGTTTGATGTTGAGGACGATGTTCAATACATCACTCCTGTTAGAAGGTCAATATTGAAGAGAATTGCTGACAAGATTCCTGATGTTCCAGTTGACAACATTTCATTCCACTATGCTAGCAGTGCACCCATGTGGAAATTCGTCTGTCAAAGAAGATTGACACTAGAAAGAGAACTTGGTGGAGATGCTTTGGAAATCAAGGAAGTTGTAAAATTGATTAAAGTTGCGGGGCTAATGAAGGCTGTTTCTGGATTGTCCAAGTACTATGATGGGTTAGTCAAGGAATTTGTAGTAAATATTCCTATGGCTATTAATGACAACAGAAGTGTGGATTTTAGAAAGGTATATGTTAGAGGTCAGTGTGTTAATTTCTCTCCTGAGATTATTAATACGTACTTAGGAAGAAAAGGGAAAGAGTATGTAGAGGTGGAAGAGACTGACAATACTGTGTGCAAAGAAATCACAGCAGGTCAAGTAAAGGTTTGGCCCTTAAAAGAAAAGTTGTCAGCCAGTTTGTTGAGTGTCAAATATGCTATTCTACACAGAATAGGTGCTGCCAACTGGGTTCCTACTAATCACAAGACCACTATTTCTGTTGGATTGGGGAAGATAATTTATGTTATTGGGACAAAGCAAAGATTTGAATATGGCTCCTACATCTATGATCAGACTATTAAGCATGCTGCTACAAATGTTGTGAAGATGCCTATTGCCTTTCCCTCTTTCATTTGTGGGATCATCCTGTCACAACATCCTAAGATTCTTCATCAATCCGATGTGGTGTGTAAGAGAGAATATGTTCTGTTAATCCACTATAAGCTGTTTGAAGGGAAGCATGTCCCTGACATTGTCAAGACATCAGCTTCAACAACACAACAGCCACCTGCCAAAACTGGGTTGATTTCAGAATTGGAGGAGGCTTGCAAGGAATTGGATGAAGTCATCAGAGTGAGTACTGAAAGAAAGCAGAAATTTGAAAAATTTCTTGTGACTCTGAGATTGGCAGAAAAAGAAGATGAAGCAATCAATGCTAACCAGAATGATGATGATGTTGAAGAACCAGGTTCAGAAGAAGATGATGAGGATGTTGATCATGAAGATGGATCTAGTGAAGACTAGTTTATTTGCTTCTGTGTAGTTTTAGTTTTATTTCTGCTATTTTTGTTTCTGCACTGTTGTGTTTGATTTGTAATTTGAATATTGTGCTGAATATGCACCTGGTTATGTTTTTCTTTCAATGATTTGTTTTGCCTGGTTGCTAACTGTGAGGCTAACAATGAGAGCTAGGGTGTACTAACTGTAGTTATTAGGGCTTCTAATTGAAGCTTGTCTAATTATGGCTAAAAAGGGGGAGAAGTAGCTAAGGAAAGAAAGCCTTGTCTAAAGGTGCTGTCAGCTGAGGTGCTGTCATGTCAAAGGAATATGCAGAAATTAAGGGGGAGTAATGAGTAATTACTGAATTCTCTGAACTGTGTGATCAGCTGGCTTTGCTGGTTCATGATTGAGGGGGAGCAATTGTTGCTGTTGCTGTTGAAATATGTGCAGCAGAGTTTTTGTGAGGCAAAATCCATAATGAAGTTTTTGTGATGCTACTGCTGGATGCTGAAGTGAATTAAAGTTGCTGCTAATAATGAAATATGTGCAGCTGTTTGAAGAATGTAGCTGTTTTGTTTGTTGCTGCAGCAGAGTTTTGTGAAGAAAAGATTATAGCTGTTTTGATGCTGATGCTTGGAGTTTGAAAATTTATTGAAGTTTTTTTTCCGCTGCTGAAGTCTCTGAAGGTGCAGAGATTGTTTTAGCCAAAATTAGCCAAATGGGGAGATTGTTAGTTCTTGGATTGGCTGGAATTTTGGTAAAACAAAGTATGTTCAATGTTGATGTCAAGTGCTGATGTTGCAACATTGAGTCTTAACACTGGGCTGTGTTAAGTAGTTAATTTGCTGAAGTTGGATGTCTGATCTCACATGGCGATGTTGTGACATTAGACCTGCAGAATTAATAACATCAGGTTGTGATGTTGTTAGGGTTGCGTGTTAGCTAGAATTGTGGAGAGCAAGCTGTCTCATTGGATGTGAATATCTTGGGATAGATATTTTCTGCTGCAAAGGAGATCTGGTGCAGATTTGTAGGAGATTTAAAAGGTTGAAGATTTAAAAAGATTTTAGGAGAAAATCTATTTTAAATATTCAGTTTTAAATAACAAATCTGGCGAGGTTTTGGAGCAGGTCCAAAACCAATTCAATGAGCTATATAAAGCGCACAAGTACTAGAGAAAAATAACGAAGAAGAGAGAGCTAAAGACTAATTGTCGTTTGTGTCTTCGTTTATGATTTGTAAACCATTCTAGTGTGAATCGGTATTGTGATTTTGAGTTGTTCTTGATCAAAGCTGTGAAGCAGAATCAAGTAGTGGTATTCAAAGTGTGTGATCTTTGAAGTATTTTAGGGATTGAGTAGTGTTCTCATATCTAAGTGGTTTCTTAGGTAAAAAGTCACTAGTAGGAATTAAGTTTAGGAGATTGTCAATTGGGTTGTTGAGTCTGTAAATTAATTCTACAAGTAGTGAATTTCATCCCTGGCTTGGTAGCCCCCAGACGTAGGTAGTTAGACCGAACTGGGTGAACAATTTGGTGTGTTATTCTGCTGTTTAATTTGTCCATTGTGCAGAGTGTGTTGTTGTGACATTGCACCTTAACATCACACGTCTGATACCAGAATTTCAAATCTCATTAATCCAGCTCAGCAGACGCGATGTCGAATGCTCCCTCTTAGGACATCTTCTTCGACATGTTGTTCCAGTTGTTGAATAACTTCAACACAACATGTTCTTGTTGTACCTGTTCTTCTTAGCAAGTTTATACACCCTATTCTCTATTACATTATTGCTGCTATTATTTGTTTTACAAAAATTAAGCCAATCCTAATACAAGAGAACTAACAATCTCCCCCTTTGCCAAATTTTGGCTAAAACAAATAATCTAAAAACAATTACAATCCAGAAGTTTACAGCAATATAAAAATACAACCAACAACAGTAGTGTTCAGAGTCTACTGCACACAGCAACAGATCTTTAGTTTGAAGATAATGTCTCAACATCTTTGTTCGACATCTTCTTTGCAGCACTCTGAAGAACTCCATTGCATCAGCACCAACGAACAGCAATCTTTAGGATAAAAGGAAGGAAAGTCCTGAAGTTTGTTGGTGCACACGAGGAAGAAGACAGCTTGTACTCCCCCTCAATCCAGGAGCCTCTTCTTTAGATTGAAGACCAATGGTGGCATAAGAGAACTCTTAATTACTCTTTGAAGGGCATAAGAGGAAACTTAAGACCAAACCCTCCACCACTCCTGGTAACTCAGAACACAGATCACAACTGTGTTCATAACTCAGATCACAGGTCACAAAAAATATCCAAATAGAAACATGATAGACATTTGATTCGACATGTTTGGACAACATTTGTAATCACAGACTCCTGTCTGAACATCTGAGCAACAAGCCCTTTCTCCCCCTTTTTGGCCAAAAATTGACAAAGGAGGCCATCACAAAACCAGACCCAGGCACAGCTTACCCAGACCCGAACAAAACCCATTATTTTGATGAGAACCACACTCCCTTGATGGTAGAGGATAGGAGAAACCTCTATAAATAGAAGAGCAGTTTCTTAGATATTAACGATCTTTAATTCTTGGTCAAAGAAAACGTTAATTGAGAATGGAAAAACTGCAGCTTAATTCAAGGCGCACCATCCAAACTGACTTTGAACGCCTTTAATAGCTCTTAGACTGTTTCTGTTGAAATGAACCAGTCCTAATTCATGCACCTGCATGGTCAATCAACACTTTCTAGGCTCCCTTCTTAAACGTGGCTGGATGCACAATCTAGAATATTCCTTTGTTGGGCTCAGGGAAACATGTCCTGAGTAATGTTCTGACATCTTTTCAGACATTGTCTCCAACAAATATTCAGTACTTTGGTCAGGTATGTTTCCCAGACTTCTTCAAAAGTTCAGAGGTATGACCACAATGCCTTTAACTGAAATCTCTAAGTGAACTTCTTTCACTTAGTGTCACACACCACATGGCAAAACAAATGTGACATCTCCCAACAACCAGCATAACACCTTACTTGTCCCATTCATCACTGCAGAGAAAATAAATTCTCGCAGAAATAACACATCCTCATAATAGGCCAACATATCCATAAGCTTAAGCTCCAGAACAAACCCATTATTCTACTGACTCCCCCTATCAAGGACAATCACAACTCCAGCTGAGTACAAAACTTCATTGTGGAGGATACTCAAAATTGAACAATCACCAGCTCACAGGGAATGACTCCAAGTACCCTGAACTAGTCTCTGAATCATCCCTTTGGACCTCCACACATACTGTCATGACTCTCTGGGTGGCTGAGAAGTCATGCAACCATAGTCTGAAACCAATCTCCAACCTTTTCTTAGTGTGCTTAAAAGCTTTACTAAGATTCAGACTCTCTAACAATAACAGAAGGAATACCCCTTAAACAATATGCTGATCAAATCATCCTTCTGTACATTAAGTCTTCAAACCAAAATAGTAGTTATGCATCGCTGAGGATACTACTCCAAACAGACTTAGAATCTTCTTATTCTATACCAGAGATTGAACTGCCACTTCTGAATGTGGTGTTTGAATATTAAGATTCATGGTCCCAAGTCTCTGCCACAGACTATCAACAAAAATGATGTTATGACATCATTTGGAACATCAGCAACATTACCACAGAACCTATCAGCTTTTGGTTCTGAAGGCATTATTCAAGGGACTTAATTCCATCCACTCCCTTTACTAAGCACCCAAACTACACAACAGGATCCCAATAGATCTCATCTTCAGTAGAACCACACAACAGAATATCATAGAGAGAATTAAACTCTCCACCATTTTCTGAAAAACATGTTCAGAAATCAGATTTGCACTCAACCATCAGACAAACACTTAGTCTCCCGTCAAAGTATTTGTCAGTTAGTCAGATAGGATTACCTTTTCACACAAAGTAAGACTTTAACCTAGCATACTTCTTCTTCACACCTGCGGTATTTGTCGAATCTTCTACATAACATCCAGTCATGGCAGCCAGAACATCCTAGTTTAGGTCAGTGGCTTGACTTCAACCTCTGCTCACAAACAAACTGAGATGATGTTCCAACATCTGATACCACATCATCCATTCTTACAATGGTCTGGGGGTAACATCCATAGTAACTCATATATACCTCTTGTGGGGGTAATACAAGGAACCAAACCAACTACTGATCATCTTCAGGATCAGATCACACCCTTATGCAGGGAATTGCACGAGCCACATCTCAATAAGCTTCAAATCAGACCTCTTATCTGATGTTGAGATGATGGATGCCATTGCCTTCTCCTACAAAGGAGATTCCCTCTATTAGCTCTCTAGAACACAGAAAAATATACAGACTGTTCAAAGAGATCCGTTTCCCTTGATCTTCAAAAACAATGCCCTTCAGACTTTAACATCTTCAAACATGTCACGACATCATGTCTGATATTACTTCAACCCTGGACTATGGAATCTTCTTCATTCTAACTCACTTAGATCAGAACTAATCCAACTTGTAACCATTATGATGTCAGAACGTCTGATAGAACATCCCCACTCTTGAATTTCAAGGATAATCAATTAAATGCTTGTGGATTTCACAAATTGATCTTAAATCCTTATACAATAACCCTTCTTCACTGCTGTAGCTGAACTCCACCAGATCATGTCATGAGCACTTATAAAGTATTCAGTCTTGTTGCAAGTAACTTTTTAAGGACAATGTTGAGATACCAAGGCTGCCACTCTTGACTCACGTAACTAAGACTTTCTCTGAACAAGTCTTCTTTACCTCAACAAATCTTCAAACAGATTGGATTCACTCTTAGGGTCAAAAGAGATGCATCCTTCCTTGGTGATTTTATGAAAGATGAAAATAAATCACCTCCACGGTCTTCACCCCTATGCTTCCTAGGAAGCACCTCCTAGTCTGAAGAATAACTAGAAGACTTCAGAACATGACTCAGTTGCCTTGATTGGACTTGATCATCATATCAAGTGTCTTTAACAACATAATCAACAAGAAATCATCAAACCCCTAGAGCATGAGCTTGAAGATTCATTTTACCCTTCAATCTGACTTCAGCATACATGATGAAGCCACTCACCAAGACTCAACCATCATAAAGACACCCCTCTGCTCCTGACTTTTGAATGCTATGTGACATCACACCGGTTGACATCTACAAGAACAGAAAAATGAGTAAGGACAGCTACAATCTTCCTTCGATCATAACTCCAGAATCCCATACTTCTAGAGCTCTTCAATCAGAACCTCATGCAGCGGAACTACCAAGGAAACAGATCTTGCTTGCCCTAATAAGATGTCAGAACATCTTATAAGGCACATCAACAAAAGAACTAGCCACTTCTTTCGTAGATGTTGTACAATTTCCCTCAGCAATATGAACAACCAGGAATTTTCCATCAGATATATATATGCAGTGGAACACACACCAAAAAACCCCTCTACAGCCTTCTGTCAAGACATAATAACCCACGCCCTTCCATGTGCAGTAGGTCAACATAGGTTTGATAATAAATCAAACCACACAACATCTCACCACCAAAGCTACACGCCTGACAACTTTAAACAAAGCCAATACACACCCTATCATGAATAGTCCATCCTCCACTTCAAGGGACCATTCAAACAACATTTGAACTGACCAACTCCATACAACTTCTCAGCACACCTAATTTCCTTGCACATGAACCAGAAAGTATCTTCCCTAGTTCTCATCCAGAAACAGACAGGATGCCTGCTCTGATACCAATTGAAATTCTGTTATATCAGACTACAGATGTCCTATAGAGTGTCTGGACATCTGATCTGAACAAAACAGCATGGCAAGGTATAAACAAATAAAACCAGTACAGAAAACCATAAGAACACACCAGAATTGTTTACCTAGTTCGATGACACACATCTACTCTGGGGGCTACCAAGCCAGGGATGAAGTCCACTATTAGCAGTATTAATTTGCAGACCCTATAGCCAACACACCCATTGACGATCTACGCACTTAATCACTACCCAATGACCCTTCTACCTAGGTCCTCCCTAGATATGAGACTCCATCTCACTCCCAATCATCGCAATGAAGTCTAACAGTCAACATCTCAACCACTGCATCGATAGCCCTTCGCCTACATTCTGATCACACCGATAGACCTGAAACCACACTTCCATGGTAAGGAGACACACTCCTATGACACATCAACATCTGATGAGAACATTACCTAGCTAAGTATGATGGCAAACTCCACCATTTTCTAGCTTCTTCCCTTAACTAAGACCACAGCCTGGAGTTGCTTCAAAGCTTCCTCCAAGAACAATACGTACTGCCTCTTACCTATAGGTTTTGAGGGATACGGGTAACCTTCCCACAAGCCGGGAGGTTTACCTAGACAGAACCCTAGACTTCTACATCTTGAGCTGTATCTTCCAAGGTTACAAACCCTTCTATTTATAACCTGTACCCAACTGGATTTGGGCCTTCAATCACAGCTTCATTAGCTGTTACAATTAGCAGTTACTTCTTCCACAAGTTAGGTCTTCAATCTTTTAGTTTCCTAAATAATCTCCTTATTTAGAAAATCTTCATTTAACTTGATTTCTGATTGAATCTTCTAGACCTTTAAAAATGCGCCACATAGGATGCATAATTTTCTCTTGTAGATTCTGCACAATTCAAAACATAACTGAATCTCATTAATCCAGCTCAGCAGGCGCGATGTCGAATGCTCCCTCTTAGGACATCTTCTTCGACATGTTGTTCCAGTTGTTGAATAACTTCAACACAACATGTTCTTGCTGTACCTGTTCTTCTTAGCAAGTTTATACATCCTATTCTCTATTACATTATTGCTGCTATTATTTATTTTACAAAAATTAAGCCAATCCTAATACAAGAGAACTAACAGCTTTATATAATGATCCTTCCTCAGTGTAGTTGGCCTCCTCTTGGGCCTTGTACAATGATTCTCCTCAGCGGAGCTAACCTTTTCAGACTCTCTTGATGAGTCACACCCTTTAGCCTCTATCTCGGGCTTCGTACGAGATAGAAAAACTCTCTTGTTGAGTATAAAAGACTCTCTTGTTGAGTCAATCCCCTTTAGCCTCTATCTCGGGCTTCGTATGAGATACAAAAACTCTCTTGTTGAGTATAAAAGACTCTCTTGTTGAGTCAAACCCATTTTCAGCCTCCATCTCGGGCTTCGTACGAGATAGAAAAACACTCTCTTGTCGCGTATAAAAGACTCTCTTGTTGAGTCAACTCCTTTAGCCTCTCTCTCGGGCTTCATACGAGACATATAAAAGACTCTCTTATTGAGTCAATCCCTTTTAGCCTCTCTCTCAGGCTTTGTACGAGACACATAAAAGCACCCTCTTGTTGGGTCAATAGCTTCCTCTTAGGCTTTGTATAAGGAAAACCCCAGTTGAGTCAATCAACCTTTTAGCATCAAAGTTGTGCCTTGTCCATAGCATACAAACATCAACAACTCCCCTTTAGAGATGACAAATTCTCTCTAAAGTCAAAACCCTTTAGCTTCACATCTTGGGCTTCGAACAAGATACAAATAGACCCTTCAGCTTCACATCTTGGGCTTTGAACAAGATATAAACCACCTTTAGCTTCATGTCTTTGGCTTTGAACAAGACACCAAAACAACCATTTTCCTCCCATAGAATAGGAGGAACTACGATCGCTCTAATTTCCCTGTTTCGTTAAACGGGAATACATAGGCATAAGATTTGAAAAATCTTAGTGAGCACACTAATCAAAAAATCCAAAATCCCATACCTCCATCAATCAATCGAAAAGCATCAGTCTTAAACCTCCCACCAATCGCCAAGCACTATTTTAACAAAATAACTTAAGAGAGACCCACAATCTCAATAGCATCTGCAAACCAACAGTCATCTGTTTAAACTTAGTATGCAAGCAGGGTTAATTGGAGACATCTATTTCCCTTCCTTAATCAGCTTCAATAGGATAAAAAATGAATCGAACTGTAGTACCCCAAAGCGATAGTGCTTCACAACCACGTAAAAATTCGCGCTACAGAGAAATGGCGACTTCACTGGGGAAAACGCGAGATCTTATTCTCTTCGCATCTCTTAAGTAGAAACCTTAAGGAAGTGCCGCAGCAAAAAGTGGCGCCCACCGTGGGGCCATGCAGGGCATTTTTTGTAACACCCCCTCTTCCCATCGCGAAATAAATAACACATATACAAAAATCAGAGTAACTAAAAATTTATTTTCCCGACAGAAACAGGGATGCCACATTTAAAGAAATAAAATACAATCCCTGCTCAACATTTTTGATACATAACACAAAGGGAAACTTTTTCCTTACAAAAGGATGGTCAATTATGGAATAAAGCGGAAAGATCCATAACTGACTTGTTTTACAAATAAATGGTTTTAGAACATCAAAATATAAATACAAAATATATTCAACAATTATATACATATAACAAAACGTTCCCCGACTCCCGTGCTACGTATCAGAGCAGACACCACGAACGACAACGGAACGAAGGACTAATCTCCACAAAAGCCTCCAAGCCTCTAAAGCTGACAATCTGCACTATGCCATAAAAAGCATATTCCAGCAGAAGGGTGAGAAATAACGACTATAGCAAGATTGCATAATAATGTGCAAAACACATAAAATCACATACACAGTTATTCTCACCTCACACATCACATACAAACATAACTACACATTTGCACATAAAGCATACCAAGTCATATCAGGTATCACATATGCACATCCAATTACCAAGGCCATCACAACCTCAACACATAACAAATCAATGCACAATTTCCACACATAATCATCAAATCGTGATTTTCCACAAATAATGCATCCATTCACAATCACATATGTCAAACAAACATATACCATTCAATACAATTGCACATATTTCATCTCATCAATCACAATCACATTTCCATGCACAATTAATTCATGATTTATGCAAATGCACATAGATCGACACTACGACTCTATGCACATGCCATGCGGTACCGACTTCCAACCTTGTAATTCATTAGTTCCCCAGGAACTCTTGGAATCATCGCTCGTTACTGGGACGTAGCCAATAACACCCCGTCGGGTCTACGATGTTCACCCGTCGCTTTAAGTCCTCAGGCAGCGCCTCATATTTTCGAGGCACACGACGTTAAGGATTGCTTTAAGTCTCCAAAGGAGCCCACAATCATCTATAACCACCGCTTTAAGTCCTCAGGCAGCGCCTCATATTTTCGAGGCCCACGGTGTTATAGCAGATTCCCTCTGGAATCAAACCGTCACTCAGGACGTTCAACAATGCATATTATGATGTTTGGCATACAATGACTCATGACATTCACATTGCACCCACATACACATCCATAATCATGCATATATAATCAAATACCACACATTGCATATTCTTGCCCTTAGGCCACAAATCAACAACACATTCATGCATTGCAACACAATTCAAACAATGCATTTCAAACCATAAAGGCCACCACACCACATACATTGAATTTCACATGACAATGCATTTCATCACAAACCACAAACCACAACATCGCATCACAACACCATATCACAACAACTCATCATGTATATTCACATCATATAACAACACACCAGCTACACATTACATATCAAAAGCTTATAGCATAATAGCACATCAATCGCACGCGATTAACGCGATAAAAACCCGACAACTCGACTATTTTTCCAAAAACACGAATTAATTAAATCACCTTTTACCCTCCAAACCATTTTTAATAGAAAGAGCTTTTCATTAGCTTTCCAACGGTATAAAGAACGTCCCAATCCGAGTTACGGATCAAAAGATATGAATTTCCGAAGTTTCCCGAAAAACCAGAATTTCTGTTTCAGCACAGTAGGTATCGATCCCTAACTCGCATGTATCGATCCCTGCTGTAGTAAAAATTCCATTTTTCCCAATTTTCACAGTAGGGATCGATCCCTGGGATTATGTATCGATCCCTAACCCTGTTTTTCACAAAAAACCAGATTTTCTCCATTACACCTATGCTGTCCTTTTCCGAAACACCCAAAAACTCGACTAAATCGAACATTTTCACCGAAACAAACATATACTCATAAACACCAAATACATAAGAACAATTTAGAACACATAAACGAAATTTCTACGACGTTTGATTTTTCGATTAAATTTCAACCGTTTAAAAACCAGAATTTTCGAACGTCACCAAATCGAATGAAAAGCACGCTATACGACGACCTAACCTTCCTCGATACAACTACGTAATTTATTTCGAAATTCATCCGTGAAAACATCGATTTCTATCGATTTCCTACAATCGACCTAAACGGAAAAAAAAACAACGGAACCATAACGAAAACTAACCGAAACCTAACCAAACGTCATGAAACTTTAAACAGCCGCTCTCATACATATAACTAACCAACACATGTATTGATACGACTTTCCGACCGTAGAAACATCGGTTTCTATCGATTTCGTCCAATACGGCATAAACAGAAACATATGGAAAACAAACCAAAACATTCACCACAAACAACACATATACATACACAAGCAAGATATAATTGAAACTTCTCACCCTTACCCGATTAATCGCGCTCGAAACGGATGAATACTCGATTTTCTTCTTTTTCTCTTTTCTCTCCTCTTCCTCTTCTTCCCTTCTCTTTCTTTCTCTTTTCTTCTCTTTACTACTTTTTCTCTCTTTCTTTCTATTTAAATGAAAACATAAAACTTACCCAAGCAAAAGACCAAAATACCCCTCAGCTCAAATATCTCGCAAACGCTCTCAAAACGCGATAAAACATAAACAATGATGAAAAATAATATATTCTCAAAAAAAAGTCAAGAATAAAATAATATAATAATAAAATAATCAAATAGACTCGATTAAATAAAACTCACAAAAACTGGGGCGTTACAATTCTCCCCCACTTAGACATTTTCGTCCTCGAAAATATAACCGAGACGAACAACTCCGGACACGACTCTCGCATCCGACGAACAAACCAACATGCCAACAAAAGGCACACCACGAATAACACAACAGACAAACACCTTGCTAACAGCAACTACAACGACAAGATGCAGAGCCCATACAATGCACTTGACGACCAACTCACAACTCAAGGAAAACCGCGATACCAACACACAGGTTCACTCTAGAACCGAAACACAACAAGATCTCAACAACATCAACAAAACCAGAATACCAACATCCTTGTCACACACCCATGCTACCACAATACTACGATTCACCAATCGAACATATAACCAAAACACCCAACTACATAGTAGCCCATGGATAACATTTAAACCTTTCACTTATCACTTCCATTTTGAAACGTCCAATGGTCTCATCAATCCTACATATTCCCAATATTCCACTTATGAACTCTTACAAGTCACACACACGCAAATACAAATTGTGCAACACCACGCATCCGCTGCGCACTCTGATTACTCGCAACCATCAAAACTACCAATTACACGTCCAAGGTCTAACTCTTTCTTTTATTCACCAAAAATCACTGTTCACTTTTAATATTCCTAACCTCACACTCTCCTGTGTTATCTCACACACCAGACACCAGTCTCTGAACTGCTCAAATTATTCTAATTCTCTGACCATCAAAACAGATATACACTGAAACTTTCGACTTAACTTTCCAAGCAAGACCTTACCTTTACCAACAGGATAATTCCAACTAAAGTCATAACTCATCAAAAATTCCAACCATCCTCATTGTCTCATACTCTATTCCTTCAAACCAACCAAGTACTCAATAT
Source organism: Lathyrus tuberosus (assembly GCA_022829125.1). Classification (NCBI taxonomy): domain Eukaryota; kingdom Viridiplantae; phylum Streptophyta; class Magnoliopsida; order Fabales; family Fabaceae; genus Lathyrus; species Lathyrus tuberosus. The sequence continues at coordinate 12,430,726 of JALAZF010000058.1, forward strand.
TCTTGTGATTACTAAACACTTCGAGCCGAGAACCATAAAAATAATACCTCCAAATTTTCCAACACAATACAACCGCGACTAATTCCAAATCCAGAATAGTATAGATCCTTTTAGGAATCCTCAATTGTCGTAAAGCATAAGCCACGACTTCACTCCCTTGCATTAACACACTGACTAACTCATCCAAGACACCTCACAATACCTCACAAACGGTTGAACATGATCACACAGACTCAAAACTGCAGCCGTAGACAAATTCTACTTTAATCCTCTCAAACTTTCCTCACAATGAACATCCAAAGCAAACGACTTACTCTCTGCAAGTCAACTGAGCCCAAAAGTTTCTAATCTCCTTAACCAACTGCGGAACCTCTCATTGTAAAACCAGATCTACTTCCGATGGATCCATAACAATACCATTACCTGAAATAACATATCCAAGAAGACTAACCTTTTCAACCAAAATTCTCACTCGAATAACTTAGCATAAAGTTGCGTCTCTTCTCAATACTCGTAAGTCAAATCTCAACCACTCTACCTGTTCTTCCTCCGAGTTTATAACAGATCCGAACGTTCTCAATCAAAACCACTACGAACTTATCCAATTAAATATGGAAGATACGATCCATATACTCCACAAACATTACGGACGCATTACTAACACCAAGCAACATCACCGCACGTTGTAATGTCCAACCAAATTCCAAAAGATATAAATTCTTAAAGCTTTTGCAAAACCTTGCACTGGGTAACTGGCTACTCACACACAAGCTTAACCGAGTAATTAACAGCCTATTCTGATGATAACAACATAACTAGTCACATCAAATCGATCAAAGCCTCAACTCACACAATTCACTATCCTTATCAAACGGGCCAAACAATTGCAAGTTCACTCCAACTCAACCAAACCATTCCAATCATCTATTCCCGAAAGTGAACACTTATTCTCAAACGTTACCTTATTCAACTGTTAGTAATCCATACACAAGTCCTTCTCTTAACCGTCCCAATTCTATAAATCCCAACATGTAGCAACAATCAACCAAAAAGAACTCTTAAATAATACATCCACACTTAAGGTTTTCTCAAAATTTCCATTAATGCTCTAAAATTCCAAAAACTCCAAACCTCTTCGGAACTCTAAGTTTGGCTTTCCATAATCTCAATACCATTATACACATCATGCTTGTTATGTCGGTCAATCATCCCTTCTTTTTGTTACTAACAACACTGAAGCTCTCTCCAAGACGACACACTTGGCCTCACAATTCTCCTTTCCAGTAAATCTTCCAACTGCTCTATCAGTTCGGGTACCTCTGACGCTAACATCCAATATTCCATCCGGGAATACATCTGAAAATCACGCACAACCGGTAGCTCATCACTGTGTCCTTCCTGCCAATTTCTAGAAAACTATCATCACGAACATAACAACATCTTAGTTTCACTTCCTAAAAGTTCTCCTGCTTACTTAGCAGATCCAAACCTGAAATCCTTACCTTCGTCCAATTCGAGTTCACACTTTTCTCTCTGAGAACCACCATTAACGATGCCCAATCATTCACTCTCAAACTTCCCCATTGAACCAACATACCAAAACCTCTAATCCATTTCATCTTCCGATATTAGCATCTTCATCGACTCGTCAAAACAATCTGTAATCGTTTCCTTAAATTCCAAGCACTCATTTCACACGCTATCAAAACTGGAAAGACACGTCTATTCCATCCAACATAATTTCCGTCTGCTATCAACAAGAGATTAAGGGTGATCAGTTCCTCAATTTGTCAATAGACAGCCGACAATCATGATGGGGCATAAACCGTCTTTACAAACTTATAATAGCATTTCTTACATCCTGTACACAAAACTACCTAAGGCACAAATCCTTAGTTGACATGAACCTTACCTCCGCATTCCCTCAGAAATTAGAAACAACACTGTCCGAACAACACTTACAATCTTGCAATTCACAATACACTGAGCCAACGCTCCACACCTGAAGCAACAGGGAGAAGTACCAACTTCTCCCCCACTTATCTCAAACTCAATCCTGAAAACAAAGGATTAGAAAACCCAGAAAGTACTGACAGTGTTCCACACACCTATCACGTACTAAGAGATAAACAACAACGACAGTATTCAACTGTCACACCAACTGACTCAATAGCTTGGCCGGACGGACCGACCTGCTCTGATACCACTAATGTAACACCCCCTCTTCCCATCGCGAAATAAATAACACATATACAAAAATCAGAGTAACTAAAAATTTATTTTCCCGACAGAAACAGGGATGCCACATTTAAAGAAATAAAATACAATCCCTGCTCAACATTTTTGATACATAACACAAAGGGAAACTTTTTCCTTACAAAAGGATGGTCAATTATGGAATAAAGCGGAAAGATCCATAACTGACTTGTTTTACAAATAAATGGTTTTAGAACATCAAAATATAAATACAAAATATATTCAACAATTATATACATATAACAAAACGTTCCCCGACTCCCGTGCTACGTATCAGAGCAGACACCACGAACGACAACGGAACGAAGGACTAATCTCCACAAAAGCCTCCAAGCCTCTAAAGCTGACAATCTGCACTATGCCATAAAAAGCATATTCCAGCAGAAGGGTGAGAAATAACGACTATAGCAAGATTGCATAATAATGTGCAAAACACATAAAATCACATACACAGTTATTCTCACCTCACACATCACATACAAACATAACTACACATTTGCACATAAAGCATACCAAGTCATATCAGGTATCACATATGCACATCCAATTACCAAGGCCATCACAACCTCAACACATAACAAATCAATGCACAATTTCCACACATAATCATCAAATCGTGATTTTCCACAAATAATGCATCCATTCACAATCACATATGTCAAACAAACATATACCATTCAATACAATTGCACATATTTCATCTCATCAATCACAATCACATTTCCATGCACAATTAATTCATGATTTATGCAAATGCACATAGATCGACACTACGACTCTATGCACATGCCATGCGGTACCGACTTCCAACCTTGTAATTCATTAGTTCCCCAGGAACTCTTGGAATCATCGCTCGTTACTGGGACGTAGCCAATAACACCCCGTCGGGTCTACGATGTTCACCCGTCGCTTTAAGTCCTCAGGCAGCGCCTCATATTTTCGAGGCACACGACGTTAAGGATTGCTTTAAGTCTCCAAAGGAGCCCACAATCATCTATAACCACCGATTTAAGTCCTCAGGCAGCGCCTCATATTTTCGAGGCCCACGGTGTTATAGCAGATTCCCTCTGGAATCAAACCGTCACTCAGGACGTTCAACAATGCATATTATGATGTTTGGCATACAATGACTCATGACATTCACATTGCACCCACATACACATCCATAATCATGCATATATAATCAAATACCACACATTGCATATTCTTGCCCTTAGGCCACAAATCAACAACACATTCATGCATTGCAACACAATTCAAACAATGCATTTCAAACCATAAAGGCCACCACACCACATACATTGAATTTCACATGACAATGCATTTCATCACAAACCACAAACCACAACATCGCATCACAACACCATATCACAACAACTCATCATGTATATTCACATCATATAACAACACACCAGCTACACATTACATATCAAAAGCTTATAGCATAATAGCACATCAATCGCACGCGATTAACGCGATAAAAACCCGACAACTCGACTATTTTTCCAAAAACACGAATTAATTAAATCACCTTTTACCCTCCAAACCATTTTTAATAGAAAGAGCTTTTCATTAGCTTTCCAACGGTATAAAGAACGTCCCAATCCGAGTTACGGATCAAAAGATATGAATTTCCGAAGTTTCCCGAAAAACCAGAATTTCTGTTTCAGCACAGTAGGTATCGATCCCTAACTCGCATGTATCGATCCCTGCTGTAGTAAAAATTCCATTTTTCCCAATTTTCACAGTAGGGATCGATCCCTGGGATTATGTATCGATCCCTAACCCTGTTTTTCACAAAAAACCAGATTTTCTCCATTACACCTATGCTGTCCTTTTCCGAAACACCCAAAAACTCGACTAAATCGAACATTTTCACCGAAACAAACATATACTCATAAACACCAAATACATAAGAACAATTTAGAACACATAAACGAAATTTCTACGACGTTCGATTTTTCGATTAAATTTCAACCGTTTAAAAACCAGAATTTTCGAACGTCACCAAATCGAATGAAAAGCACGCTATACGACGACCTAACCTTCCTCGATACAACTACGTAATTTATTTCGAAATTCATCCGTGAAAACATCGATTTCTATCGATTTCCTACAATCGACCTAAACGGAAAAAAAAACAACGGAACCATAACGAAAACTAACCGAAACCTAACCAAACGTCATGAAACTTTAAACAGCCGCTCTCATACATATAACTAACCAACACATGTATTGATACGACTTTCCGACCGTAGAAACATCGGTTTCTATCGATTTCGTCCAATACGGCATAAACAGAAACATATGGAAAACAAACCAAAACATTCACCACAAACAACACATATACATACACAAGCAAGATATAATTGAAACTTCTCACCCTTACCCGATTAATCGCGCTCGAAACGGATGAATACTCGATTTTCCTCTTTTTCTCTTTTCTCTCCTCTTCCTCTTCTTCCCTTCTCTTTCTTTCTCTTTTCTTCTCTTTACTACTTTTTCTCTCTTTCTTTCTATTTAAATGAAAACATAAAACTTACCCAAGCAAAAGACCAAAATACCCCTCAGCTCAAATATCTCGCAAACGCTCTCAAAACGCGATAAAACATAAACAATGATGAAAAATAATATATTCTCAAATAAAAGTCAAGAATAAAATAATATAATAATAAAATAATCAAATAGACTCGATTAAATAAAACTCACAAAAACTGGGGCGTTACATTTTTCCCCTCTTATCCCTCTGGTTGAAACTCTAAATTCATGTCACAGAAATGACGACTCTGCTGGGGAGTCATTGTCTGTATAGGATCATGGCGCCCACCGTGGGACCATGCGGGTAATCTTACTAGGAGTGAATTCCAGTTAAGAGCCCCCGATCGACCATCAAACTCAGTGGAGACTCCCTTTGCAGATACATTGCCTATACGACTTCGATTGTTGAAAGTAGTGTGGTCGACTGGATTATCTGAGAAGCTGAGGTTTTTATCAGACTGCAACCATTTTGTAGTGCGGAAGCTATCGGAAATAGTTGTCACGCGATACTACCCTCATCTGAGATCACTCCAGGATACATCAGCTCGCTGGCGATCCGCTTGCTGTTGTTATCCCAGAGGGGTCAATGATTTTGCGGACAGGTACAAAAAATCACCAGTATAAACCTTTGGGGGGGGGGGGGGTAGAGCCTTGACTTCATGACACCGTCCCTTTGACCCCATGTTTTTTCTATGTTTTTGTGTGTTGCATTCATGCATTCATTTAAAAAATATTAAAACAAAAAAAAAAAATCTTCTCTTCTAGTCTCTCTCTTTTTCAAATTAAACTGAGACAATGATTGTAAATGTCAGAGAAAGGAGATTGCGCTAATGGATTTCGGTAGAAGGAAAACTCATAAGTACACCTTCAAGGTTCCAAAGTTAGAGGATTTGAGAGGTTTGGCGAGAATGATCACCAACCACGAGGCTTTCAGAGCCAAGTATGGAGGATTGTTGTCCTTATTAAGGGTCTATGCAATCGAGGGAATCCTGTCCACGCTAATCCAGTTCTACGATCTGGTCTATCACTGTTTCACATTCCCAGATTATCAACTAGCACCAACGCTGGAGGAGTACTCTCACCTGACTGATTTACACATTACTGATCAAGCTCCCTTATCTTGATTGGAAGAAATTCCAAAGGATCAGACCATTGCAAGAGCAATTCATTTGGACGAGTCAGAAGTCAGGACTCACATGACCACTAAGGGTGGCATCCAAGGTTTTCCAGCCCATTTCTTGACAAAGAAAGCCCTGTACTTTGCCAGTATAGGGAACGTGGCCGCTTTTGAGAGCATCTTTGTTTTGCTCACCTACGGGTTATTTTTGTTTCCCAACATTGATAACTTCATAGACATCAATGCCATTAAGATTTTCCTGATTGGAAACCCCGTACCGACCTTACTCGTAGATGCGTATCATTCGGTACACTTAAGGAATTTATACAGCGGAGGAATGATCACATTCTGTGTACCCCTGCTATACAAATGATTCACTTCCCATTTGCCCAAGTGTGCTGCATTTTGGGTTCAAAAGAATACTTTACGTTGGTCGCAGAGAATCATGTCTCTTACCAACTTAGACATCGATTGGTACAATCGAATCTACGACAGGATCAGGATCATTGACCGTTGTGGAAATTTCCTAAATGTACCCCTTATAGGAACTAAGGGTGGAATCAACTATCATCCGGTGTTAGTTCGTCGTCAATTTGGATACCCGATGATGCATGTCCCGCGCAGTGCTCATCTGGAAGGTCTTTTCTTCAAGGAAGGAGAAAGTGACAGGGCACTAAAGACGGAAATAGTGCATGCTTGGAAACACATTCATAGGAAAGGAGGAGAGTCTCTAGGAAAACTAGACTGTGTCTCAGTGGAGCCTTATCTCCACTAGGTACAAACTAGAGCTCTCAAACTGAGGATGCCTTACCCTCATCAGGAAGTTCTTCCATTAAGGGGCTCTGCCCTTTATTTCATGTCTGAGACGGAAAAACTTCAAGTTACTCTCAGCAAAGTTCAACAGGAGAAGAGGTCTTGGAGGAACAAGTACCGTATTCTTAATGTGGAATGCAAGAAAATACAGCAACTGTTAAGAGAAAAAGATGCTCTGATTGAGATTTTAGAGCAACATGTTGTAGAGAATCAGGATGACCAAAGGAGTTTGCTCACGCCTTTCACTTGGCAAAGGAATGACAACCCGACAACGGCCCAGGAGCCCCAGTCAAAGAAGAGGAAAGTACCAGAACCAGCACTTGAGCTCTCCTAAGAAAGGACTTAGGATCCATTACTTTAGGTTTCCTTTTTCAGCACTTTGTAATCTACTGTATTTCCATTTCCGCAATCCTTTGAATTCAATAAAACGGGGTTTCCCCACTGTTTGATATTTGCAATCTAATTGTCTAAGTTTACTTTGAATAACAAAAATAATTAATATAATCATTACATTGCATTCATCATTCTCGCATCACGCATTCTTCTTACATACGAATCTCACGTTTGCGTCTCGATTCTAGAGTCAAACTGTCTCATTCGTACAATACTCGGGCCAATCGTCAGAAAAAGATTAATGATCTCGAGGAAGAGAACAGAGAGTTGAGAGAAGAGATCGACACTCTGAAAGAGGATCTGAGAAAGCTTCATAACGACATGCAAGCTCTAGTAGAAGCTCAGATGCAACAACAAAGGATTGTGATCTCAGAGATCACATCGACGCCCATAGTGGAAAAGTCCAATCCTAGGTACAAAATGCCGAAAGATCGTCCCAGGGGCATGCCTATCAACTATATCCCGGAAGGATATATTCTGCCGATCGCTGAAGATCAGGGAACCGCAGCAGGAGCCGCTAGGCCTGAAGGTTACAAACTTCGGGAAAACGAAGATGCCAGGGGCATGACAGCAACTCCTGAAGGTTACAAACTTCGGGAGGCACCGAGAGTCTCGGCCATAATGACTATACCACCGCCCTTGGTACACACTGTCCCAGAAGGACAGATTCCACTGATACCTTCTGGTGGAAACGACAGCATGATCGACAGAATGAATGAATTCTAGGAACAGCTCCTGGAAATGCAGAAAGAACTGCAAGCCCTTCGCGGTCAGGATTTATCTGGAAAGGACGCCGCGGACCTCTGCTTGGTCCCCAATATGAAAGTTCCACACAAGTTCCAAGTGCCCGACTTTGAAAAATACAAGGGTAACTCTTGCCCTCAGAGCCATTTGGTGATGTATGCTCGGCGAATGTCAGCTCAGACAAAGAACCAGGAGCTACTAATTCACTACTTTCAGGATAGTTTAACCGGTGCCGCCTTAAAATGGTATATGGGGTTAAACCGCGCCACGATCGGCACGTTCAGAGACATTGGCGCTGCCTTCGTCCAACAATACAAATACAATTTGGACATGGCACCGGACAGAGATCAACTCAGATCGATGTCCCAAAAGGACAAGGAAACCTTTAAGGAATACGCTCAGAGATAGCGTGAAATTGCCGCTCAGATTTGTCCACCTCTAGAGGAAAAGGAGATGACAAAGATCTTCTTAAAGACCTTGAGCTCATTTTACTACGACAGAATGGTCGCCAGTGCGCCCAGTGACTTCATCGAGATGGTGGGCATGGAAGTTCGTCTTGAGGAAGCCGTTCGGGAAGGACGTTTAGTAAAAGACGCTGGATCATCAAGTAGTACAAAGCGATACGGTAGTGCTCTCCCTAAGAAAAAAGAGCAGGATATTGAGAATATCTCTCTCGGAAAGCAAAGGCGACGTTATCAACCAGTAGCAGCTGTAACTCCTGCTATCAATTCCGCGCCTATTCCTACGTATCAACCTCAGGCTGCACAAAGCCAACCGAATCAACAACAATATTAGCAAAGGGCACAACAGCATTTTCAGCAGGCTCATCCTCCATATAACAACAATTGTGCAACACGACCACCAGGGTTCGACCCTATACCAATGTTGTACGCATAGCTATTTCCGTTACTACTGGTCAAGGGGCATGTCCAAACCAGGTCTCCTCTTACAGTACCGGAAAATCCGCCTTTCAGGTTCAAAGCAGATCAGACTTGTCCTTACCATAAAGGAGGACCAGGGCATAACATAGAAAACTGTCTCAGTTTCAAATCCGATGTGCAAAAGCTTGTTAGGAGCGGGGTTTTATCTTTCAAAGATACGAATCCGAATGTTCTCACGAACCCGCTGCCTCAACACGAGAAAGCTGCAGTCAATTTGATAGAGGCAGAGTCTAACAATACCTATCAAATTCACGATGTACTCTTGTTAAGGGCCAACTTGGTCAAGATGCATTGTAGACAGGGTGGATATGGCCATGTCCCACCTCATAACTATCACCAGTGTAATATCTGCTCTAAAAACAATCAGGGATGTTCTGTGGTGCAATCAGCTCTACAGGAACAATTGGATCTCGGATGGATCCAAGAGCATCGAGTTCGTGGAGTCAACATGACGTATACGAATTCCAACATCATTCAGAATCACGACATTCGTGCAATGAATGCCAACTTGGTGGCGATGCACTCAAGGCAAAGCCAATATCATAATCTGCCACGGCACGATTACAATTCCTGTCTGACTTGCTCGGTAAACAAACAGGGATGCTCTTTTGTACAAGAGGCCCTCCAGCGTCAGATGGATCTTGGATGGATCCAAGACTACCATGATAGAAATCCTTATCAGATCAACATGATTCAAATCTTTGATATTCATCTGATGAATACCAGCTTGGTGGAGTTACATGCCAAGCAAGTCCAATTTGGTTTTCTCACTTCTCACAATTATCTGAGCTGTAAAGTATGTAGTGAGAGTAACCAAGGGTGCGCTCTCGTGAAAAGAACTTTACAACACTTATTAAACCATTGTTGGCTTTCAATCAACTGGACGCCGAACTACTTCGCTGATCAGATCAGAGACGTGGTTGTAATCTCTGACCCTGAGAGGAACAAGGATGTTTGTACCATCATCCCTCTACTGGATGAATCAAAGGTTCTTAGCCAGGAACTGATTGAAGTTACTTACGACAGTCAGAAAAATCAGAAGGCTCCGGTAGTTATCTATCTACCGGGACCAATACCGTATGAATCAACTAAGGAAATCCCTTACAAATACGGTGCAACAATAATTGAGAATGGAAAGGAAAGTCCATTACCCTCCGTCGTGAATATTGCAGACATCAGTCGAGTAACACGGAGCGGTCGAATCTTCAACCGAGGAGCTGGAGAACCTAACAAAGAAAAGGAACTTCAGACAGAAGCTCCTGATCCACCAGTCGGTCAATCTAGTAATCCCGACCTTTTGAAAAACAACGATGAGATGCTGAAGCTCATCCAAAGGAGTGCATACAACATTGTTGATCAACTGTTACAGACTCCTTCAAAGATCTCAGTGCTATCACTTTTACTCAGTTCCAAAGCCCACAAGGAGGCTCTACAGAAAGTTTTAGAGCAGGCCTTTGTGGAACAGGATGTGTCAATACGACAATTCGATAGCATCATCTCTAACATCACTTCCTGCAACAACGTAGAATTCAGTGATGAGGACTAGCCAGAGGGGGTCAAAAGTCACAACATGGCGCTCAATATCACAGTTAACTGCCAGGACGATGCTTTAGCCAGCATACTGGTAGACACAGGATCGGCCGTCAATGTTATGCCAAAGTCCACTCTAATGCGACTATCATTCAAAGGATCCCTGATGAGGGGCAGTGAGGTAATCGTCAAAGCTTTTGACGGATCTCGAAAAGCAGTTATTGGCGAAGTCGACCTTCCCATAACTATTGGCCCTCACACTTTCTTAATCACTTTCCAGGTCATGGACGTCCGGGCAGCATACAGCTGTTTATTAGGAAGACCTTGGAAACACCAGGCTGGGGCAGTCACTTCGACGTTGTACCAGAAACTGAAGTTCGTCAAGAACGATCAACTCTTCACGGTCTGTGGAGATCAAGCCTTGCTCGTGAGTAACTTATCATCGTCTACTTATGTAGAACCCGAGGAGGCTGTTGGGACTCAGTTCCAAGCACTTTTGGTGAGCAATGAGAATCAGTCAGAGAAAGGAACCTCGATTTCCTTGTACAGAGATGCTCTCAAAGCGATCAAAAGCAACAATACAAAAGGGTGGGGACAACTTGTCATTCCTCCCGATAACAAAACAAAGAAGGGTCTAGATTTTTCTGCAACTTGTACCCAGACAGCTGCTAACGATGAAAGTCTTCATCCCATTCAGGACTTCTTCCACAGTGGAGGTTTCCTTCACCCAGTGCCTCAAACAGTCCATACTATCAACGAGGAGGATTCCTCTGATATGGATGAGGAATGGAAGTCCAATCTTAACGAGGACGATTATATGTCTCAGGAAGAGGTGCCTACGCCATTTTTCTATCCCGCACAGAGTCTGAGATTTATATCGAGGTCAGACGTCGAAATGATATATGGAGATTGTGATCCGGAAGGATGTCGTGCTCCACCAAACTCATTAGAGGAGGACACTATGATGAAAGACAACTTTGACTACAACTATTATGGCCCAATGGATGGACTGCCTATCTGGCAACCTTACCCAGGAGACTTGGGGCAAGAAAATCATCCGAACAATGAAAATCAGCTGAGCATCATTGAACAGAATACTAGTGTCCCCACCATGTCATGGGATCAACACTCAGGTTATTCGGAACCTATCCTGCACAACGATGATTTGGCAAAGCTTGCCAGACTAGAATTCATTAACTATGCTTTTCCTGAGGTTAACATCATCGAGAGAGATGACTCCTCTAGTTCCAAAGAAGTGTGGGACACCTTGGGACAACCGAGTGGTAAATACGACTTCTTGGTCAAGTACACCGCTCCTGAAAGCTCTCGTATCAGGCTCGAAGATATCCAGCCAACTGGATGGGGAGATTTGCCTGAGAGCACAAATACTATGCAAAATACAACCGAGGAATCCTCCTACGACAATTCTGCCTGGGAGACAGATTTCAATGACCCAGCTCCGCCAGAAATCAGCGTCATTTCTGAGGAGAAGCGGAGAAAGAAGGTACCAGATTTTGTGATTCATCGAGGAGTTCGCCGCTAATGGGTTGTTGTTTATGTTCCGAAGATCGTTCATAAGTCAAAGTAATTGTCGTCAATAACCTTTCACCCTGCCCAGGTGAAACGGATGTTTTGATAGGGCTCGTTTTCTGTAAATTTCCCTCTTCGCTTCGCCCAAAGCGACAGAGTTTTGTTTTATAGGGCTGTAGTTTCAAGAATCGGCCTGTTCATTAATAAAATAACATCGTTATGTAATTTCCGCATTAATTGATGTTTTCTCTTTTCGCTTTTCTCAGAAAATGGTAATCCTAAGAAAAAAACAAATCAAAATAAACAAGCAGTTTTTCAAAAAAAAAATACACTGCACACACTTGCATTCTCTCTATCTCTTCTAAACACGAATCATACCGTTATGCATATTGCTTGTTTTAAACCCCGTTGAAACATACGATCTGATGCCTTCTCCCAACTTTGCGTTCCCGGTATTTGGGACCAAAGAAGAAGTTGACAACGAAATTCTAGAAGAGATCTCCCGACTACTCAAACAGGAGGAAAGGTCCATTGAACCTCACAAAGAGCCGTTGGAAATGATCAACGTGTGTTCAGAAAAGGAGAGAAAAGAAATCAGGATTGGGGCACTGCTCAGTCCAACTGCCGAAGAGAGTCTGACAAAGCTTCTCAGAGAATTCCCCGATGTGTTTGCTTGGTCCTATCAGGATATGCTAGGGTTGGATACCAGCATCGTGGAACATCATTTACTCTTAAAATCAGAATGTCCGCCAGTAAAACAGAGGTTGAGACAGACTCACCCGGACATGGCCATCAAAATTAAAGAGGAGGTACATAAACAGATTGACGCTGGTTTACTCGCCACGTCAGAGTATCTTTAATGTTAGCCAACACCGTACCAGTTCCAAAAAAGGACGGCAAGGTCCGAATGTGTGTAGATTACAGGGATCTAAACAAGGCTAGTCCAAAGGATGACTTTCCTTTACCACACATTGAGATGCTGGTAGACAGTACAACAAAGTTCAAAGTTTTCTCCTTCATGGATGGATTCTCGGGCTATAATCAGATCAAAATGGCGCCGAAAGACATGGAGAAAACTTCGTTCATTACCCCCATGAGGTACCTTTTGTTACAAGGTAATGTCGTTCGGTTTTAAGAACGCTGGGGCAACCTATCAAAGGTCCATGACTACTCTCTTTCATGACATTATACACAAAGAAATCGAGATATATGTCGATGATATGATTGCAAAATCTAAGACAGAGGAGGAGCATGTGACCCACCTATCAAAACTATTCGAGCGGCTGAGAAAGTACAAACTCCGCTTGAATCCCAACAAATGCACCTTCAGTGTCCGTTCAGGGAAACTCCTAGGGTTCATCGTCAGCCAGAAAGGATATCCCGAATTCAAAGTTGGTAGAACGATAGTGGTCGTTATGTTTCAATATAGCCTTTTTCCCTTAAATTACCATTTTCAAAACTTTGTAAATACTCTATGGAATCACGTGTTTGGCTGATTTCCATCCTATCAATAAAATTTGAGCCCTTGTGCTTTTGTTTATAATTCTCATTTGTTTTAGCTTTATAAGAACGACATTTTAATACGATCAACGATTCTTGAAAAGAAACAAAAATGAATTAACTTGTAAAACTTTTCTGCTTCAAAATAAATATGGCAATTTTTTTTACCGTTGAACATCGGAAGAATGTCACCCACTTCTTCAGAAGTAATCGAGCGTCAAAGTGCAGAATCAAAGTACTCCTTCTTAACCAGCACGTCTGAACGAAGGATCAACTGTGTCAGAGACCATGTTTCGTCTGAAACCTCTGGCAGAGTTCTTACCTCCTAAGCCCGACCAACATAGCTCCCAGTAGAGACTATCTCTCCTAAGCAAGGTAGAATTTCTACTTTTGGACCAGTGATACCTCTTCGTCCCCCGCAGTGGCCGAGTATCCAGTCGTGTTCATCCGTATGTTTGTATGTCACGTCAGTTTTGTCAGCATATACATACATACATCATGTATTATTTATTTGCATTCATATTGCATCACTATCACTCTAGTCGGTCTTGTTCCCAGGTGATAAAAGTCCTCTCAATCGAGTTGTCAGTCCTTTCCTCGTCAGGAAATGTTGCGTCTGAACAATCTCCCTCCTCCAGTTTATTTCTGAATTGGAGTGGGCCCTTGACCACTTTGATAACTTGAACCTCTGAAGAACAAGAAAACGTTCGACAAACATCACTCTTCGCCAGTGAAGATGATATCTCCGCTTTCTCAGATTAAGGAAAATCTCCAGAGAAAGCCTCTTAATCAGAGATTCGACAATACGGCAGTTTTTCTCTAAAAAATCCGCTGACGAAAAGGTCATCAGCACCTCAAAATTGGATCACATCATATGGTATTTCTCCAGGAAGATCCCGAGAAAAGTATGATGTAATACCCAAGCAGAAACAGTCTCTCAAGAGACTCATTTTCCCCAGTAGAGTCGACAAATGACATCTCCAAACAGAGAAGTTTGAACACCTCTACAACTCAGATGACTGGGTTCCCCAGCAAGTCTGACATCGAAATTTTTTCTATCAAATGGCATCTCTGTAGCGAGCAATTTTGGACGCGGTTCTTAAGCGCTGTCTCTCTCTGGGTTAGTTTACTACAGGTCAATTCATTTTTTATCCTATTAAAGTTGATGAAGGAAGGGAAATAGATGTCTCCAATTAACCCTGCTTGCATACTGATTTTAAACAGCGGTCTGTTAGGTTACGGATGCGATCAATGTGGTGGGGCCTTTCTTGTGTTATTTTGACAGAATGACAGGTTTCTGGCGGGGAACAAGGATTAGGATGTTAGGACTTATGCTTTTTGATAGATATGTGAGAGTATGGGATTTAGGGTTTTTGTTTAGTGTGCTCTCTAAGATCTTTTCTTCCAATCTTATGCCTACGTATTCCCGTTTATCGAAACAGGGAAATCAGAGCGTTCGTAGTTCCTCCTATTCTATGGGAGGAAATGATATTTGGTGTCTTGTTCAAAGCCCAAGACGTGAAGTGAAAGGTGGTTTGTATCTTGTTCAAAGCCCAAGATGTGAAGCTAAAGTTGATTTGTATCTTGTTCAAAGCCCAAGATATGAAGCTAAAAGGGTGTTGACTTTAGAGAGAATTTGTCATCTCTAAAGAGGGGGTTGTATGTCACAACTGTTTATAAAGGAGAATTACTTTAACCGGGATATGTGAATCCAGAAATGCCATAATTTCCTTTATAGGGGATTTCTAACCTAAAGGAGAAGACTTTAACTCAGTGTAGAGCAATGTTATCTTTCCTTAGGAATTTCTCATGCTAAAAGAGGGACAGTGGCATGGATGTAGATGATCCAGAGGCTTGCCACTTACAGCAATTAGATGAAGGGGAAGGAGTTGTTGATGTTTGTGTACTGTGAACGAGGCATAACTTTGATGCTAAAAGGTTGATTGGATCAACCAGTGGTTTTCTTATACAAAGCCTAAGAGGAGGATAATATGTGTCTCGTACAAAGCCCGAGAGAGAGGCTAAAAGGTTTTGACTCAACGAGGGAATCTTTTGGTATCTCGTATAAAGCCCGAGATTGAGGCTATTTGACTCAACAAGAGAGTTTTTGTATCTCGTAGAAGCCCGAGAGGGAGGCTAAAATTTGTTTGGCTCAATAAGAACCTTTTTATATCTCGTATAAAGCCCGAGATGGAGGCTAAAGGGGTAATTGACTCAACGAGGGAGTCTCTTATGTGTCTCGTACAAAGCCCGAGAGAGAGGCTAAACGTTGTTTGACTCCGCTGGGGAGAATCATTATACAAAGCCCAAGAGGAGGCTATTGTAACTGTTTCAGTTGAGTGACAGGTCCAGTATACTGATTTTGAAAGAGAAAATCAGTTCTTATATGAGCAACACTGTACTCAAGGATTTGATTCGAGGATCTGGGTTATTCCCTTGTCTTTGAGGAAGTGGGAATTTCGAAGGGTATTGAGACTGTCCGAGTTTACGGGGTTCCTTCCTACTTTTGAAGGGGTCACTTGAGAATGTCTTTGAGACTCAAGGATGTTAGACTGTCCAAGTCTAGAGTTTCATCTTTTGTACTATGCTTTGAGAAACAGTAGTAGACTCTTTGAAAGGACTGTTCGATGAAGATGACTAAGTTCTGTTCCTATACCTCTAGGAGGTCGTCGAGACAATTTGTACGAAGCCCAAGAGGAGGCTGGAAACTTTTAAGAAGCCGACGGGTCCTTGTACGAAGCCCAAGAGGAGGCTATCATTCCCGGAGGAAGAGATCATTATACGAAGCCTAAGAGGAGGTTGTGAATACTTCTAAGAAGCCGGCGGGTCCTTGTACTAAGCCCAAGAGGAGGCGGGGTTGCTTTTAGGAAGCCTGTGGGTCCTTGAACAATGCCCAAGTGGAAGCCGATGCTTTTAAGAAGCCCGTGGGTCCCCAAACCCCGAGAAATTCAAGACATGCTATTCACGAGGAATAGATCAAGCCAGGAAAGTTTGAGAATTTGGAAGAAACTCAAGAGATGTCATTCACGGAGAAAAGATCATCTCTGGGGAGTAGAGTTTCTTGACAAGTGCTTTTAAGAAGCCTGTGGGTCCCCAAACCCCGAGAAATTCAAGACATGCCATTCACCGAGAATAGATCAAGCCAGGAAAGTTCGAGAATTTGGAAGAAACTCAAGAGATGCCATTCACGGAGAAAAGATCATCTCTGGGGAGTTGAGTTTCTTGACAAGTGCTTTTAAGAAGCCTGTGGGTCCCCAAACCCCGAGAAATTCAAGACATGTCATTCACCGAGAATAGATCAAGCCAGGAAAGTTCGAGAATTTGGAAGAAACTCAAGAGATGCCATTCACGGAGAAAAGATCATCTCTGGGGAATAGAGTTTCTTTGACAACTTCTATGAGTGACAGTCTATGAAAGGGTTCACCGAGAATGCTGCCTTTCATATCTCCATATTGTTTAACCCCAAGAGGAGGGAAGACTGTGTCTGGTAATCCTAAGGGGATCTAGTTTTGACTATTTAAGAGTGATCAACGGGCTTAATGCTAGACGTAGTTGCCGGGGAAACTTTAAATATCTATACTATTATTACACAGTTGATATGAGTTTATGAAAGAAGACTTACAGCGAAACAGCCCCACAATACAGTTATATGTATATGAAAGCGGTAAATGAAAGCATATAAACACTTACTCGGTTGTAGAGCTTCCATGCTGTTTGGTTAGTTGTTCAACAAAGAAAGATTGAAAAACAACAGTATATTCAAAATCAAAGGAGAAAGTGCTTTGAAAAAGAAAGATTTGGGGCTTACAGCTCAAGGAGAGGCCCAGGGTTTTATCAGTGAGCGCACTGTTTGAATTTGTACAGAGGGACTTATACAAGTGACTGAGGCCCAAAAAAGGTTTTCTGTACAAAGGGATGGGTCTTACACTCTCTCAAGAGGCCCAAAAGGTTTAAAGAAAAAGAGTGGGGCTTATAACACGAGGGTAGGCCCAAATGAGTTTTAAGAAAAGAAATGGGTCTTACTACTCGAGGGTAGGCCCAAGGTTTTTTGTTTTGAAAAGGTGACGATCGTGTCGTTTGTTTTTTACGGTATCGGGACTTATACAATATACCGAGGCCCAAAAATGATTTGGTCAAAAAAAGGATTGGGTCTTACACTCTATTAGAGGCCCAAAGTGTTTTGAAAATGATTTATGAGGGTTGAATTAATCCAAAAACCCTAATTTATTTTCAAAAATGTATTTAATTGAATAAAAATTCAATTAAAATGATCAAAATTGTTTAACATATGGAAAACAAATTGTGATCTTGGATTAATGCTTCAAAAATTAAGTATTGGCCTACAAAATAATTAGAAGGCATTAAAAGTTACAAAATCAAGGTGGAAAAAATATTTTAAATGTTAAAAACAATTAAAACATTAATTCTTTGCAAAAATATCAATTATACAAAATAAATAATATTTTTAGGAGTTTTGGGAAAATAAAATATTTTAACATTTTTGTGAATTATTAAAAAAAGAATCAACTCAAAATCATTAAAACTCAGAGAGAAATTAATTTTTGAATCAATTAAATAAAATCACAAAATTCAAATATTCAAATATTGGAAAATGGCGCCAAGAACAAAGGCAAGAACACGCGCGTTTTTCAGTTTTGCCCAGATTTGCATTTTCTCTCCAATCTCACTGAATACTTAATCATATCATGCAATCCACATACCAATCAACTCGTTTCAACCTCACGATCATGTCTATGGTATTTAATTTCATTTAAATTAAACATATAACAAGAAATCATGAAAAATCCTCAAGAACCCTAATTTCTGCATGAAGGCTAGGATTTTTGATACACGATTCAAACAATGCAATTAATTGAGGGGAAACATTCCATGCATGATTATGAACATATGGCCAAATTATTGTGCAGCAAAAATTGCATGGATCATAGAGTTAGAAGAGCTCATGCTTACCACTTGCAGCTGGTGATCGTGATTTGTGTTGGAGGTGTTACAGCTAGGTTCCAATGATCTGGATAACTTCCCTAGGTGCCATGGAGTGTGTATGAATGCTTGGAATGGATTGAAATGATCTAGAACTTGAGATGGTGCCCCAACTGCAAATCTGTCAAGAACTTGAGCAATTGGCTGGTGATTTTGTGAAATCTGTGTTCCAGATGTTATGTGAGTGTTTGGATCACTTCTATATGATGTATGTGAGGTGTGTGTGTGATTGGTTTGATTGGAAAAGCTCTCAAACTTAAAACCCGATAGTGACTTGCCTTAGAAGGAAAAATTGGAGTGAAAGAAGAGATTTTGAGGAAAGCATCTGTTTGATGGCTTTGGTGTACTCAAACTGATCACAATTGAGCTCTATTTATAGTAGAGCAAGTTTGTTTTGCAAGGAATAGTGAATGGCAACTGCTGAGTAGGTTTGGCCAATGTTGGCAAATGAAAATCCAAGTCTCCTAGAGGTTAGGGCACAGGCTGCTGGTTCCCTTGGTCTTGGATAAGTCTTGACTGAATTTAGTTGAGAATGGCTCAGTCCATGCCACCTTGATGCTTCCATTGAATGCTCCAATCCAAAATTGGAGTCTTGTCCCTATTTTGGCAATTCTAGGTTCAACATGCTATTTCTTGTTCCAAAGACTTTGGAGACTTGGCTCAGTGATTGTCCCCTTTAGATTCAATCCTCAGAGGTGTCCAAGTGGATAGGAGCATTTGGATTTGGCTGATTTTGGCAAATCGACCAAAAGTGTAAAAATCTGCCTTGCCTTGGCAGATTTCAGCAAGGCAACTTGCCAATGTCATATCTCATGACTCAAATTGAATTTGGTAATGTTCTTGGCCATTTTGGAAAGCCCTTACATGATACAGCAACTGTTTGAACATGTTTGGTTTTGATCTCTTTTGAATCCAAGTGAAAAATCCCCCTACATTTGGCAAAAAGTAAGGTAAAATCTGACTTAGTGAAATTTTCACTAAGTGTTGGAACAAAGTGACTTTTCTTGATTTTGATCACTCCATAACTCAAAATCCATGAGGAATTTGGACATAGGTCAGTATGAAGCTTGTGTAGAGGGAAATGAGATCGACAAATCAGGCTTTGAATGGGGAACAATGGCCTTGTGGTTTAGGAGTTATGATCCTCCAAAGTTGGCACATTAGTGTCACTTTTTCCATAACTTCGAAATTTTTCTAAGTTTTTATGGTTATCCCTTTTACAAGTTATCCCACTTTCTTTGATTTTTCTTGATGAATGATGATTCAAATCATACATTAACATCATTTTAGGGTTAAAAATCCATTTTGGTGAAAAATCTCAAAAAGTCAAAGTTGACTTTTGTGCACAGTTGACTTTTTATCAGATGAATTCCAAACTGTGCAGTTCTTCATGAAATCATGTACTTGACCTAAATCAAACTTGATGGACATGTTCCATGGGTGTCATAGGGTATATTGAATCATGTCTTAGGGCTTGGGAGCATGTCCTGGTCAAAAGTCAAAGTTACAGTTGACTTTCCTAGCGAAACCCTAATTGTGGTGCAGATGAAATTGAGACTTGTTGCTCAAGCTTCTTGGATTAATCCATTGTTACAAATGGATCAATATAGTTCATTAGAGACCCTCAAACCCTCTCTTGAGGTCTTGGCTCATGACTAGCCCTAAAAGTCAACTTAGGGGTGAATTAGGTCAAGAAACCCTAATTCCTTATTTTTTATGAATGCATCCCCTGAGGCAAAATTGACTTGATGATTGGGTCCATGAGGTTCCATGGAGTATATTAGGTTGTGTTTTGGATCATTGGCTTGTGCCCAAATGAAAAATTTCCATCTGGAGGCCCTGGTCGACCAAAACCCTAATTTGGTGACACTATCGATCTTGAGACTTGATCCACCTAGAAGGGAGCAGCCTTGTGCTTGATCCTTGAAGTGGGAGTCCTTTTGATCCATTGTGGATGTTTGAGAGGTTAGACAAGTTGAAGATCATGTCATTCCTTGATTGATCCTTTGCCTAAAAGCTCTGAGAGGGCTTGAAACCCTAAGTCTGATTGTAGTGGATGCTCACCCATCTTTGGGGAGACTGATGAAGTATGATGGTACATCCATATTGTGATTATGAGTTTCACAATGATGGGAAATCTTAGAGGTCAAAATTTGGGGTATGACAATCTCCCCAGGAAAATTCGGCGAGAAGTTTGAGGAAAATCACTACGCATAGCGTCACTTGTCAAGAAAGTTTATTGACAAAAGAAACTTAGACCAGTTCCTTGGTAGGAAACCAGGATCGAGGGGAAGTTTATTTCAGAAACTTAGACCAGTTCCTTGGTAGAAAACCAGGATCGAGGGATTTCAGAAACTAAGACCAGTTCCATGGTAGGAAACCAGGATAGAGGGGAAGTTTATTTCAGAAACTTACACCAGTTCCTTGGTAGGAAACCAGGATCGAGGGGAAGTTTACACCAGAAACTAAGACCAGTTCCTTGGTAGGAAACCAGGATCGAGGGGAAGTTTTACCTTTTCTAAGCATCATTGCTTAGCAAAAGAAGAAGGATGCGTAAACTGCCATTCCTAACCACCTTCAAAATTTTGGGTATTCCGATATTTAATCCTCTTGCACCCCGAATGCCCGAATACCTTCGCCATTCACACCTTCGGGTCCAAGAAGATTAAATAGGGGCATCTGTCATACCCCAAATTTTGACCACTAAGATTTCCCATCATTGTGGAAATCATCACCACAATATGGATGAACCATCATGCCTCATCAGTCTCCCCAAAGATGGGTGAGCATTCACTACTATCAAACTTAGGGTTTTAAGCCCTCTCTGAGCTTTAGACAAAGGATTAATCAAGGAATGACATGATCTTCAACTTATCTAACCTCTCAAACATCCACAAAGGATCAAGAGGGCTCCCACTTCAAGGATTAAGCACAAGGTTGCTCCCTTCTAGGTGGACCAAGCCTCCAAAATCAACAGTGTCACCAAATTAGGGTTTTGGTCGACCAGGGCCTCCAGATGGAAATTTTCCTCTGGGTATGACCCAATATACCCCAAGGGACATCATGAACGCAATCATCAAGTTAATTTTGCTTCAGGGGATGCACTCATCCAAAATCAAGAATTAGGGTTTCTTGACCTAATTCACCCCTAAGTTGACTTTTGGGACAAAACATGAGCCAAGGCCTCAAGAGAGGATTTTGAGGGTCTCTAATAAACCAAATTGATCCATTTGCAACAATGGATTGATCCAAGAAGCTTGAGCAACAAGTTTCAATTTCATCTGAACCACAATTAGGGTTTCACGAGAAAAGTCAACTGTACCTTTGACTTTTGACCAGGACATGCTCACAAACCCTGGGACATGATTCAATACACCCTATGACACCTATGAAATCAATCCATCAAGTTTGATTTAGGTCAAGGACTTGATTTCATAGAGGATCGTACAGTTTGGAATTCATCTGACAAAAAGTCAACTGTGCACAAAAGTCAACTTTGACTTTTTGAGATTTTTCACAATTATGGTTCTTTGACCCTAAAATGATGTTAATGTGTGATTTGAATCAACATTCATCAAGAAAAAGTCAAGAGAAGTGGGATAACTTGTAAAAGGGGTAACCATAAAAACTTAGAAATTTTTCTAAGTTATGGAATAAAGTGGCTAGGGTACCAACTTTGGAGGATCATAACTGCTAAACTACAAAGCCATTTTTCCCCATTCAAAGCTGGATTTGTAGCCCTCATGTCCCTCTACAAAAGCTTCAACTAAACCTCATTCCAAGAACATCACCAAACTCAACTTGAGCCATGAGATATGACAATGGCAACATGCCTTGCTGAAAACTGCCAAAGCAAGGCAGGTTTTGGAGTTTTGCTCGATTTGCCCAAATTTTGCAAATGACAAGCAACTCTATCCATCTGAACACCTCAAGGGGGGACCAAGGAGGAACCAACTCTGATCCCAAGCCTCCCAAGTCTTTGGAACCAAAAATAGCATGCCAAACCTAGAATTGCCTAAAAGAGGGACAAGACTCCAATTTTGGATTGGAGCATTCAATGCATACACCAAGGTGGCATGGACTGAGCTATTTGCAACTGAATTCAGTCAAGACTTATCCAAGACCAAGGGGGCCAGCAGCCTGTGCCCTAACCTCTAGTCAATGGCTAGAGGAGACTTGGTTTCTCATTGATCAACATTGGCCAAACCTATGCAGCAGTTGCCATTCACTATTCCTTGCAAAACAAACTTAATCTACTATAAATAATGCTCAATTGTGATCAGTTTGAGTACACCAAAGCCATCAAATAGATGCTTTCCTCAAAATCTTCTTCTTCACTCCAATTTTGCCTTCTAAGGCAAGTCACTATCGGGTTTTGAGTATGAGAGCTATTCCAATCAAACCAATCACACACACACCTCATAAACATCATATAGAAGTGATCCAAACACTCACATAACATCTGGAACACCAAAATCACAAAATCACTAGCCAACTGCTCAAGCTTTTGACAGATTTGCAGTTGGGGTACCATCTCAAGTTCCAGATCATTTCAATCCACTCCAAGCATCCAGACACACTCCATGGCACCTAGGGAAGCTATCCACATCATTTGAACCTAGTTGTAACACCTCTAACACAAAACACGATCACCAGCTGCAAGAGGTAAGCATGAACTCTTCTAACTCTATGATTCATGCATTTTTTGCTGCACAATAATTTGGCCCTATGTTCATAATCATACATGGAGTGTTTTCCCTCAATCAATTGCATTGTTTGAATCGTGTGTGGAATTTCTGAACCTTCATGCAAATTTTAGGGTTCTTGAGGTTTCTCGTTGATTTCTTATTCCATGCTTAAAATAAATGAAATTAAAGACCATAGACATGATCGTGAGGTTGAAACGAGTAGATTGATATGTAGATTTCATGATATAATCAAGTATTCAGTGAGATTGGATAGAAAACACAAATCTGCAGAAACAGAGGAAGGGCGCATGTTCTTGCCATGTTCTTGGCGCCCTTTTTCAAAAATTTGAATATTTGAATTTTGTGATTTTATTTAATTGATTCAAAAATTAATTTCTCTCTGAGTTTTAATGATTTTGAGTTGATTCTTTTTTTAATAATTCACAAAAATGTTAAAATATTTTATTTTCCCAAAAAATCCCATAAATATTATTTATTTCATATAATTGATATTTTTGCAAAGAATTAATATTTTAATTGTTTTTGACATTTAAAATATTTTTTCCTTCTTGATTTTGCAAATTTTAATGATTTCTAATCATTTTGTAGGTCAAAACTTGATTTTTGAAACATTAATCCAAGATCACAATTTGTTTTCCACATGTTAAACAATTTTGATCATTTAATTGAATTTTTTATTCAATTAAAATACATTTTGAAAACAAACTAGGGTTTTTGATTAATTCAACCCTTATCAAACTTTTTCAAACACTTTGGGCCTCTAATAGAGTATAAGACCAAATCCCCTTTGAAAACCAAACCTTTTTGAGCCTCAGTCATTGTATAAGACCCACTGCGTTTTCAAAAAAACCTCGGCACAATCACCGTTTTCAAACAAACTCTGGGCCTCTCCTTGAGCTATAAAACCCATTCCTTAAATTTTTGGGCCTCTAATAGAGTGTAAGACCCAATCCCTTTTTGACAAACCTTTTTGGGCCTCAGTGTATTGTATAAGTCCCGATACCGTCAAAAAGTTCGGCGCGATCGTCGCCTTGTTTTTAACAAAAACCCTGGGCCTCTCCTTGAGCTATAAGCCCCACCACTTGTACAAAAATGAAACAATTTTTAGGCCTCTAATAGAGTGTAAGACCCAATCCCCTTTTAACCAAAACAATTTTATGGGCCTCAGACATTGTATAAGTCCCTCTGCGTTAAAAGAAAATTTCGGCGCTATCGCCATTTCAAAATAAACCTCTGGGCCTCTCCTTGAGCTGTAAGCCCCACCACTTATATAAAAATAAACCTTTGGGCCTCTTGAGATAGTGTAAGACCCATCCCTTTGTACAAAAAACCTTTTGGGCCTCAGTCACTTAAATAAGACCCTGTACAAATTCAAAACAACGGTGCAATCATCGTTAAAACCTTGGGCCTCTCCTTGAGCTGTAATCCCCAACAATCTTTTCAAAGAACTTTCTCCTTTGATTTTGAATATAATATTGTTATCAAAGTTTTCTTTGTTGAACAACTAACCAAACAGCATGGAAGCTCTACAACCGAGTAAGTGTTTACCCGCTTTCTTTATCCGTTTTCATATATATATATATATATATATATATATATATATATATATATATATATAACTGTATTGTGGGGTTGCTCACTGTAAGTCTTCTTTCACAAACTTTTATATACCTGTCAAATATCAACTGTATAATACTAGTATAGTTATTTAGAGTTTTTCCCGGCAACTACGTCTAGCACTAGGTAAAGCCCCGTTGATCACTCTTAAATACAGTCAAAACTAGATCCCTGTAGGATTACCAGACACAGTCTTCCCTCCTCTTGGGGTTAAACAATATGGAGATGTGAAAGGCAGATTCTTTTTGAACCCTTTCTCAGACTGTCACCCTTAGAAGTTGTCAAAGGGACTCTACTCCCTAGAGATGATCTTTTCTCCGTGAATGGCATCTCTTGAGTTTCTTCCAAATTCTCGGACATTCCTGGCTTGATCTATTCTCAGTGAATAGCATGTCTTGAACTTCTCGGGGTTTGGGGACCCACAGGCTTCTTACAAGCACCCTTAGAAATTGTCAAAGAAGCTCTAACTCCCCAGAGATGATCTTTTCTCCGTGAATGGCATCTCTTGAGCTTCTTCCAAATTCTCAGACTTTCCTGGCTTGATCTATTCTCAGTGAATAGTATGTCTTGAACTTTTTGGGGTTTGGGGACCCACTGGCTTCCTAAAAGCATCCCCGCCTCCTCTTAGGCATTGTACAAGGACCCTTCAGCTTCTTAAAAGCTCTCATGCCTTCTCATGGGCTTAGTACAAGGACCCATAGACCTCTACAGGTATAGGAACAGAACCTAGTCATCAATTTGCTAGAGCTGTCTTTCTGAGTCAAATGTCAGACCAGTTAATGGGTTGACCTTCATCCCTTGACATACCGGCCTTCTCTTGGGCATTATACAAAAATCATTCACCTATCCGAAAATCGATTTCTCCAAAACACCAGTAGACTTGGACAATCTCAATACCCTTTGGATTTCCTATTTCCTTAAAAAACAGGAAATAACCTCAATCCTCTGATCAATCCCAAGGTACAACATTACCCATATAAGAACTGATTTTCTCTTTATCCGACATACTGGACCTGTCGCTAAACTGAAACAATTACAATAGCCTCCTCTTAGGCTTTGTATAATGATCTTTCCTCAGTGAAGTTGACCTCCTCTTGGGCCTTGTACAATGATTCTCCTCAGCGGAGCTAACCTTTTCAGACTCTCTTGATGAGTCACACCCTTTAGCCTCTATCTCGGGCTTCGTACGAGATAGAAAAAGTCTCTTGTTGAGTATAAAATACTCTCTTGTTGAGTCAATCCCCTTTAGCCTCTATCTCGGGCTTCGTACGAGATACAAAAACTCTCTTGTTGAGTATAAAAGACTCTCTTGTTGAGTCAAACCCATTTTCAGCCTCCATCTCGGGCTTCGTACGAGATAGAAAAACACTCTCTTGTCGCGTATAAAAGACTCTCTTGTTGAGTCAACTCTTTTAGCCTCTCTCTCGGGCTTCATACGAGACATATAAAAGACTCTCTTGTTGAGTCAATCCCTTTTAGCCTCTCTCTCGGGCTTTGTACGAGACACATAAAAGCACCCTCTTGTTGGGTCAATAGCCTCCTCTTAGGCTTTGTATAAGGAAAACCCCAGTTGAGTCAATCAACCTTTTAGCATCAAAGTTATGCCTTGTTCATAGCATACAAACATCAACAACTCCCCTTTAGAGATGACAAATTCTCTCTAAAGTCAAAACCCTTCAGCTTCACATCTTGGGCTTTGAACAAGATACAAACCACCTTTAGCTTCACGTCTTGGGATTTGAACAAGACACCAAAACAACCATTTTCCTCCCATAGAATAGGAGGAACTACGATTGCTCGGATTTCCCTGTTTCGTTAAACGGGAATACGTAGGCATAAGATTTGAAAAATCTTAGCGAGCACACTAATCAAAAAACCCAAAATCCGATACCTCCATCAATCAATCGAAAAGCATCAGTCTTAAACCTCCCACCAATCGCCCAGGCACTATTTTAACAAAATAACTTAAGAGAGACCCACAATCTCAATAGCATCTGGAAACCAACAGTCATCTGTTTAAACTCAGTATGCAAGCAGGGTTAATTGGAGACATCTATTTCCCTTCCTTAATCAGCTTCAATAGGATAAAAAATGAATCGAACTGTAGTACCCCAAAGCGATAGTGCTTCGCAACCACGTAAAAATTTGCGCTACATACATGAATTTTGTCAGCATAAACCTGGCACTTATGGCACTTCTTCACAAATTTGCAGCAGTCGGATTCCATTGTCAGCCAATAGTAACTTGCCCTCAACATCTTCTTAGCCATTGCATGCCCATTGGCATAGGTACCAAAAGATCCTTCATGAATTTATTTCATCAACATGTCTGCTTCGTGTCTATCCACGCATCTGAGCAAAACCATGTCATAATTTCTCTTATACAACACATCATCGTTCAAGAAGAAACTACCAGCCAATCTTATCAAAGTCTTCTTATCTTTCTTGAATGCCCCAAGTGGGTACTCTTGATTCTGAAGAAAACATTTAATATCATAATACCACGGTTTATCATCAACAACCTCTTCAACCACAAATACATGAGCTGGCCTATCAAGCCGCATAACATCGATTTTGGGCACATCATTCCACCGATTCACCATAATCATGGAGGATATAGTGGCTAAAGCATCCGCCATTCGATTTGATGCTCTGGGTACATGGTGAAACTCAACCTTATTGAAGAAAGTTAACAACCTTCTTGCATAATCTCGATAAGGAATCAAAACAGGTTGACGTGTCTCCCATTCTCCTTTAATCTGATTAATCACCAGGGTTGAATCTCTGTATACATCAAGAATCTTGATTCTTAAATCATTGGCTTCTTCCAAGCCCATAATACATGCTTCATATTCACCCGAATTATTTGTGCAAGTGAACATCAACCTTGCAGTGAAAG
The DNA here is from genome assembly GCA_022829125.1 of Lathyrus tuberosus. Classification (NCBI taxonomy): domain Eukaryota; kingdom Viridiplantae; phylum Streptophyta; class Magnoliopsida; order Fabales; family Fabaceae; genus Lathyrus; species Lathyrus tuberosus. Next base: position 12,458,313 of record JALAZF010000058.1, read on the forward strand.
GAATATGAGAATAATGAGGAGTAACAATTATTGCCCCAATACCATTGCCATACTCATTAACAGCTCCATCAAAAATCAAACCCCAAGGGATCCAGGCTCAGGCCCTTCATCAGGTAATGGTTCTTCACAATCTTTAACCTTTAGATACATCACATCCTCGTCAGGAAAATCAAACCTGATAGGTTGGTAATCATCAATGGGCTGGTGTGCCAATTGGTCAGCCAAAACACTTCCTTTTATCGCTTTTTGAGTTCGGTACTCGATATCATATTCTGACAACAACATTTTCCAACGAGCAATCCTCCCAGTTAAAGCAGGCTTTTCAAAGATATACTTGATTGGATCCATTTTGGATATCAACCAAGTCGTATGATTCAACATATACTGGCGGAGGCGCTTGGCAGCCCAAGCTAAAACACAACATGTCTTTTCAAGCATTGAGTACCGAGACTCACAATCGGTGAACTTCTTGCTCAAATAAAAAATGGCAAATTATTTTCGACCAGATTCATCTTGTTGACCCAGAACACAACCCATAGACTCTTCCAGCACAGTCAAATACATGATCAAAGGTCTTCCTTCCACGGGAGGAGACAAAATTGGAGGTTCAAGCAGATACTCTTTAATTCTTTCAAAATCTTTCTGACAATCGTCTGTCTAGACACAACCCTGATCTTTGTGAAGAAGCTTGAAGATCAGTGAACATGTGGCAGTCATATTAGATATAAATCGGGAGATTTAATTCAAACGTCCCAAGAATCCGCTTACTTGTTTTTCAGTTTTGGGCGCAGGCATTTCCAGAATAGCTTTAACTTTACCAGGGTCATCTTCAATGCCTTTTTGGCTGCCAATAAAGCCCAACAATTTTCCAGAACAGACACCAAAAGTGCATTTATTAGGATTCAAACGAAGCTTAAACTTTCTCAACCGCTGAAACAATTTCAATAAGTACTAAATATGATCTTCTTCAGTCTTTGACTTACAAATTATATCATCCACATAGACCTCAATTTCTTTATGCATCATATCATGGAACAAAGTAGTCATAGCTCTCTGGTACGTTGCACCAGCATTTTTTAAACCGAAGGGCAACACTCTGTAAGAGAATGTTCCCCAGGGTGTAATGAATGTTATTTTTTCCATATCCTCGGGTGCCATCTTTATTTGATTATAACCGGAAAATCCATCCATAAAAGAGAAGATACTGAATTTAGCAGTATTATCTACTAATATATCAATGTGTGGCAATGGAAAATCATCTTTTGGACTAGCTTTATTCAAATCTCTATAGTCGACGCACATTCAGACTTTTCCGTCTTTCTTTGGAACAGGCACAATATTGGCCACCCATTGAGGATACTCAGAAGTCACAAGAAAACCAGCATCAATATGCTTTTGAACCTCCTCTTTGATCTTCACAGCCAAGTCGGGATGAGTTCTTCTCAATTTCTATTTCACAGGTGGACATTCAGGCTTCAATGTCAAATGGTGCTCCACAATATCAGTATCAAGACCAGGCATGTCTTGATAGGACCAAGCAAACACGTCAACATATTCTCTAAGAAGCTCCACAATCCTCTTAACATCTGACTGAAGTAGTGCCCCAATCTTGACTTCTTTTATATCATCATCTGAACCCAAATTAACCAATTCTACCGACTCTTCATGAGGTTGAATGGCTTTTTCCTCGTGCTCAAGCAACCGAGAAATTTCATCTGGAATCTCCTCAATACCCTCTTCTTCAGCTCCAAACACAGGGAACTCAAAGTTAGGAGGGGGCATAGGGTCATTGTTTTCAATGGGTTTATCAATCAATCTGCACAATGATTTATGTTTGATTTTAGAATATGAACAAAAAGTGCAAGTATCATGCAGATAAAAGTGATTATCACATTTTTTTTTTTGGTTTTTTATGTTACCATTTTTCAGAAATAAAGCAAAAACGGAAAAACATAATATGGATAAACAAAATAACATTTTATTGATGATGATAAAATTTGAAACAAAGCCCTCACAAATTCACTTTCACCTTGGGCAGAGTGAAAGGATTTTTGAAAGAAACAAAAACAAATTACTTTGAAATATGAAAAATAGTGGGAACATCAACAACTATCCAATTATGGCAGATCTGTCCATGTATCACGAAATTGGGAAGTTCTTCCTCTTCATCATCTTCAATGATGGCAGCAGTTGAGTGATCTTTGTGGATGAATCTGGCGTTGTGAAAGGTCTCATTAATACGCTTCAAATCTCTTCTGACTGTATCAGGCGTAAAGCCTAAGCCAATTTTGCCCAGGTTATCAACCACATCAATGACTCGGCCCCAACCATCAGATCGACGAGTCCTTAACACATGCAGAGCATCTTTCAAAGAAGACATGGGTAACTCATTCTTCTTAACAGCTTTGTCATTAACAGAAAGAGCTTGGAACGGAGTTCCAACAGTTTCATCAGTATCAACATACAAAAAGGATGAAAGGTGGCTCACCAGCATCGCTTGCTCACCTCTAATAATTACCAGCTTATCATTCTTAACAAATTTCAATTTCTGATGAAGAGTTGAAGTCACTGCCCCAGCCTCATGAATCCAGGGTCGGCCAAGCAAACAACTATAATCAGGACGAATATCCATTACTTGAAAAGTAATCTGGAAGAAGCACGGTCCTATTTTGATTAGAAGATCAACCTCTCCAATTACAGTTTTTCGGGATCCATCAAAAGCTTTAACAATAACCCCACTATACCTCATGGGAGGACCTTGGTAAGAAAGCCTTGATAAAGTAGATTTTGGCAACACATTCAAAGAAGAGCCAGTATCAACCAGCACATTGGAAAGCGCATCTTCTTGACAGTTCATGGGGATATGTAAAGCCAAATTGTGATTTCTCCCCTCCTCGGGTAACTCTTCATCACAGAAACTCAAATTATTACATGCGGTGAGGTTGGCAACAATGCCATCAAACTGATTAACAGTCACATCATGCTCAACATATGCTTGTTCCAATACCTTCTGCAAATATTTCCTATGAGCTTCAGAATTCATACGTAAGGACAACACTGAAATCTTAGACGAGGTGTGCAAGAGTTGATCTGCAACACTATACTCACTCTTCTTGATCAATTTCAAAACTTCATCCTCATAAACCTTCGAACCACTGGTCTGACCAGAAGCATCGACATTGGTCTCATCTTGAGTTCGTTTGCCAGCAATAACATTCTCCACAATCTTTGGAGGCTCAAGAGGAAAGACACGACCACTTCGGGTCACTCTACTCACATCAGCGATGCTTACCACAGAAGACAAAGAAGGAATGGGCACTTCCTTACCATCTTCTACCATGGTAGTATTGTACTTATACGGAACAGCCTTGTCAGATTCATAGGGTACCGGAACGGGCAACCGAATAACCAAAGGCGTAACAGCGGTCTTCTGACTATCATAAGAGATAACAACTCTTTCAGGAATATTAAAGCGTGGTGCAATAACATTCACCTCATTCTGATATTCATCTCTCCTAGCAGTGACTTCAATCAAATTTTCATCCGTCATCCTTTGAATATCCCTCTTCACTATCACACAACCACGTGGATTCACGAAACAGATACAGCAAGCTGCATAGTCATGATCAATATCATGGTATTCACTCAAAAGTGCATGCATTTCCACAAGAGATCTTCGGATCCAACGGATATCAAAAATTTTGAATGTACCAGGACAACCATAAACCATATTGACAGACGCCTTGCCCCGATTAGGTAGCGGATTCGATTGGACATTAGGATTGGAATCTTCGAAAGACAAAATACAACTTCTAGCCAACCTTTGCACTTTGATCTTCAATGGATAACAGTTCTCAGTGTCATGCCCAGCTCCTCCCTGATGGAAAGCACAATGAGCTTCAGGCTTATACTACCATGGTGAATCTTCTGGAACAGTAGATGGTGGACGGGTCTGAACAAGATTCTTTTTAATTAAACAAGGAAGCAATTATGTGTAGGTCATTGGAATCAGATCAAAATCTTTCCGAAAACGGTCCCGTTGATTGTTCTGTTGATTAGAGCGTTGTTGAGCAGGAACTGCCTAAACAACGGGAGTTGAATTGATAATAGGAGTAACAGATGCAACATGTTGCTGACACTGATTGTTTCTATTGCAAGGTCTTCTATACCTTTCTCGAGAAACGGCATTGGTCACTCCTTCTTTCTTTTTGGCAAATCCTCCACTATATTTTTTGTAACTTCCAGTTGAATTGCCATCTTTCGACAAACGTCCCTCACGGACACCCTCTTCCAATCTCATCCCCATATTAACCATCTCAGTGAAATCACTAGGGGCACTACCAATCATACGCTCATAATAGAAAGGACTCAGAGTTTTCAAAAAAATCTTAGTCATCTCTTTTTCTTCCAAAGGAGGATTAATCTGAGCAGCAATCTCGCGCCACCTCTGGGTGTATTCTTTGAATGTCTCCTTATCTTTCTGAGCCATGGCTCAAAGCTGGTCACGATCAGGAGCCATATCCATATTATACTTATACTGTTTCACAAACGCCTCACCCAAATCTTCGAAAGTGCGAACTCGAGTACCGTCGAGTCCCATATACCATTTCAAAGCTGCACCAGATAAACTATCTTGAAAGTAGTGAATGAGAAGCTGATCATTATCCTTCTGAGCCGACATCTTACGAGCATACATAGTTAAATGACTCATCGGATAAGAGTTACCCTTATACTTTTCAAAGTCAGGGACTTTGAACTTATGCGGGATCTTCACATTAGCAACCAAGCATAATTCATGAGCATTCTTTCCAAACAGCTATTTACCTCTCAGAGCTTTGATCTCTTTCTCCATTTTGGCAAACTGGTCTTGAATCTCTTCCATTCTATCATAAGCATTGGCATTTTCACTTGGGGTAGTATGGAGAATCCGTTCTTCACCTAAAGGAACAGTATGAATCACAGGCGGTGGCACAGTCATCACAGGTTGAACGGTAGGAACAACTGGAATTTCAGGAGGTGGTGGTGGTTGATAACCCTCAGGAACAAAGTTATGAGGCATGCCCGAGAGGAAACCAGAAGGCATGGAGTATTGAGGAACACTAGCAGGCGCCACAGATATGGGCGTAGAGACAATCTCAGAAATGACTGTCCTTTGCATAGGAGTTGAAAGCGGAGGAGGAGGTGGTGGTGGCTGATTCTGAGCAGCCACCAGGGCTTCCATCATAGCAGTGAGTTTCTCCAAACTATCCTTCAAAGTTGATACTTCTTCACGAAGCTCACGGTTCTCTTGTTGTAATTGATCCATCTTCATCTTCTTCAGATTAGCCCGAGTATTATACTGGTGTGACAGCTTGGCTGAATGAAGACCAAAGGAAACATAAGACACCTAGAAAAGGCAAGAAACAATGCAGAATGATGCTTGATATGTAAGATGCAAATGCAAAGTTTCAAGGAATTATAAGGCATATTGCAAACATTGTTATTTGAAATACTAAAATCTCATTCATTAATGATGGAAAAGATTACAACTTGGAAGTACAGATTCAAGAATCCTAAAACAATAGAGAATAAAGAAAACTAGATCCCTAGAGAATCCTTTGAGAAGAAGTCACAGCTCTATCTTCCAGCTTCTTGATGTGGGCCTGCATCTGAATCTTCTCAATCAGCAACTGATCAACGATCAACTTCCAAGGAGGTTCTGAACTCTTCTGAATATCGGAAACTAGCTGAACGCGAGAGGAAAATAAACCCTCTTGCGCCTTTCTCTTCATGTTGGCAACTTCGTCTTCATTCTTCTTCTTGAAGTCTTGCATTCTCTAACTCAACAATCTGATACTTGTTCATCCAAGCATCTCTCTCTTGTTGCATCTCAGCCAAAGCAATCTGAAACTTTTCTGTGTCTTCCATAAAGTAGAGAATAGGCTTCTTATCAGTTAGAGATAAAGGCTCCTGACGCGCATAAGGCATCTTCAAAGTAATAGCTCTATTTTTAACCCACTGGAGGTAAGGTTCTGAAGAGACACAATTCGGACTTCCCAAACTTTCCTTTCCTTTTCTACGAATGTTGCACCAAGCTTCCACAATTTCTCTCTTGAGAGCAACCTGAGATTCTTCTTCCTTGAAAAAGAGATCAGCCAAATGAATGTTCTTCGGTACCTCTCACAAAGGATATCCCAACTGACGACGAGCCAACACCGGATTATAGCTGATTCTTCCTTTTGTACCAAGAAGAGGCACGTTGGGAAAATCACCACAACTATCAATAATCATCGCTCCAGAAGGAACACGGCTACATCAATCGATATCAGAATGAGTGAGAGACATAATCTTCCGCGACCAATATAAACCATCCTTGAGATTCCAGAAAGCTGCAGACTTCAGAAAGTGAGAAATAAACCACTTGTAAAGCAAAAGTGCACAACTGATGATCATCCCTTCACCATGGAAATTCCTGAGGTGAATAGAATGGTAAGCATCGGCAAGCAAAGTGGGAATTGGATTCCCAATCAAGAAGATCTGAATAACGTTGATGTCGACAAAGTTCTCAAAATTCGGGAAGAGGAACAGTTCATAAATAAGCAAGGCAAGAATAGCCTCAAAAGCGACTGTGTTCTTCACACTAGCAAAGTGATGAGCTCTATCCATCAAGAACTTAGCGGGTAACCCAAGAATTTTTCCTTTGGTATCCATGCAAGCCTTAATCTCGGAAACCTTCAAGTGAGTAGCCTTCACAATAACATCATGCTTGGGAGCGGGATCCAAACCGGAGAAAATCTGACCATGAACAGGCAAACCAAGCAGGAGAGAATACTCCTCTAGGGTAGGTACCAACTGATAATCAGGAAAAGTGAAACAATGAAGCAAAGGGTCATAGAACTAAACCAAAGTAGCAAGCAATCCTTCAGCCATATCAACCATCAAGAGAGATAAAAGCCTTCCATATTTGGACTCGAACTTCTTAGTATCAGTAACCAAAGATCCTAGCTCTCTCAAACCCCCTAACTTTGGACTCTTGAAAGTGTACTTCTTTGTACTTCTCCTTCCAAAATCCATAACAAAAGTTCCTGCAATGTTTGCAATAACACCTTTAAGTTCCTTGAAACCTTCCTAGAAGAATGCTCATTATTACATGAGTGCATGAATGCAACACCCACAAACAAGATCACACAAAGCACACAGGTCAAGGTTTAAGTCACGAGCATGAAGCCAAGGGTAAAAACCAATCCCACAAAGGTATGTACTAAGGTTTTGTCTTCATTGTACCTGCAGAAAACAGTGGTTCTAACAGAGTGCCCAGGGTCCACAATCCACTATCAGACACACCAGCACACCGATTTGCTCGGAGGTTGGTAGTTATCCTCAAGAGAATCTAACATGAGTGTAGCATCGCGTGACAGCTAAGTCAGATTTGCATCTTCATAGCTTCCGCGCTACAATCCTAAAAAGGCTAGCATGGGTTAAGGGTTACTACGGTCCTCAGTGTTATAGGCTTCTATGGAAAAAGTAATGCCTTCTCGATTGCTCGATCGGCATCAGTAATTCCAAAGAGGCAACCACCGAGTGGATAGATTCTCAAGTTCTTATTTTTCAGGATTCGACTCCTTCAAAGTTCCCTTGACTATACTATCCTCCTATCTCAAAGTGCACTCTGGTCCGGGTATAGGACTTATCTCACACACAGAGGAACTCCCAAACAGAACAAACAAGTAACAAGCAAATCAAACAAAAAGCAGTAAATAAATCAAAGTAGGCTGAACCCCTCAAGGGAGATGACGTCCCCAGCAGAGTCGCCACTTTTTTGTAGTGGGGAAATTTGTGAGTGTAAGCTATTGATTAACTTAACTCATGAAACAAGAGTCGCCACCGCACTTTTATTTTATCCAACAAGAGGAAAGGAAAAAGAGCGAACAAAACCTAAGGAGTTCTAAAACAACAAGAACAAACAGAGAAAGGGTAAGGGGGTTGGTTACGCAATGGGAAGGTGTTAGCACCCAAAACGTCTATAGTACTCTATAAGAACCCTTTGAAATATCTACCGCTTTATGGTCTAAAAATGGTTTGCTTGAAAAAGATTGGGAGGGATGAGAAAAGAAATATTTTTTAATATTTTTGTGTTTGGAGAGACTTATCGCCTCATGCCTACGTACCCACGATGTGCAATGTAGGATCAAAACCTCGTAGTTCGTGGTACAAAGAACAAAAAGTTGCTTGTTTTGGTTGATTTTAAGTGTAAAGACAAGTCTTCATTTCCAAGTGAATAATTCCGCTTAAAGAAATGAATCATGTCTAAACTTATGAAAAAGTTTAAAAGAAAAAAAAGTGCACAAAGCACAAAAAAAAAATTTTGATGAGTTTTTGTATTTTTTATGTTTTTATGAAATAGTCAAAATATGGTTAATATTGATTGACATTTATTAAAGAAAACAAAGCTTAAAAAATCACTTGACCAAAGTCAAGGTTTTATTATGAAAGCGGTTTTAAGTTTGAAAACAAGAAAGTTTTGAAAAAGGGAGAAAGTTTTGAAAATTGAAGAAGGGGTGGAGAAGAAGTGACTATCCTAGTGCATAAAAATAAAAGCTAAGGATAAGAAAGATCTAACCACATGGACAAGCTCCATAGCATAAGAATTTTTTACTTTTTTGATTTGGTCTTGATTCAAAATAAGTCTTCAAAAGAGGACTCCAAGTATCCAAAATCAAAGGTTTTCCATCACAAACTTCCAAGCAATAGGTTACGATCCTAACTCTAAGTCCATAAGTCCATAATCAAGAGTACAGGTCCTCCAATGCAAAGGATAGTGGCCATAGTCCAACAATTAAGAGCACAAGTCTTTTAGTGGTTTAATCCTTTATTAATGTTTTTGACTCCAAAATGGACAAAAGAAAAATAAAGCACAAGATAATATGGTCCAAGTGTACAAAAGAAAAATGACATAAACATAAACATGATATGATAAATGGCATAAAGCATAAAAAAAATAAAGAGAGATAGGGAGCGAGAAGGAAAAGTAAACAAGTTAGTGGTTAGTAGCACAAGGCTCTAGTGCCATAAGCCTTCACCGATTATTCCGTTTCGCGTCTTGAACTATAGTGACTAAACAATGCACTTAGGCTAAGGTTAATGAACTTGACAGAAGATTGGTAGAACCAAAGCCTCTACAACGCCAAGTTTCAAAGATTATGGACCTAATGCAAAAATTCAATTACCATTGGGTTGACGCGACCAATCAAGGTCCGGACCACGAAAGTTCAAATTCCGAATTGGATAAAGAGGGACAAATGTTACGCTATGTTAAGCAATCGCTGAGTAATTTATGGAGTAATTACCCTACAATGAGGCAGGTCAATAGATCTTTGTGCTAATGCATGCTAGATGAACGATATGTAGATCGTCATCCGGAAGCAATACCGCACAAAAAGAAAATAGGTAACGATCTAGTCTTGATCAAGAATTCAACAAAGAAATTCTAAGATCCATAAGACTTTCATCGATCAAAATAAAAAAGGAAATAGATGAAGAGAATGCCAATTGAATTACAAAGTCAAGAACCTTTCATCTTCAAGTTCAGTCACTTTTAATTGATAAGTTTACGTGTGAAAACATATCACTAATTCAAAGCACCTCAAATGAGTTTAACAATTCATTAAAAGATAGATTTGAACTAATGAATGTTTAATTACTCTAACCATATCCAAAGTCCATTGAAATTGAAGAGAAATTAATCTCAACAATGCATTTGAAGGCTAAAACAAGAAGAAAGTGGAATAAGGAGGAAGAAAAACCAAAACAGCCCCAAAAACAAGGCAAAATATGCATTCTGTTTTGAAGTAACCGGTTACAGCATATCTGCAAACCAGTTACTTAGTTCAAAATAGGCGTAATTTTTTAAAATTAATACAGAGTAACCGGTTACAGCATATCTGCTAACCGGTTACTCTGCACCAGAATGCAGAAAATTATGCAAAATTCAGTATGATCCACTTTCAAAACTTTTTACAAACACTTTGTGATCATGGAACTGAAATTGCACGAAATTTAAAGTAAAATAACAGTGAAAACCAGCAATTAAAGACAATTACTAGATCCAAAGGATCAAGTATCAAAGATCTCCAAAGATCTACATTATGGAAGATGAAGATGAAGCTTCAACAATGGTGAAAGATGAATTACCACTTCAAATCTGAAAATTCCTTCAAATTGCTTCAAGATCCAAATACCAAAGCCTTGATCTATGAGAATTGGTGAAGAAAACAAGTGTGGATGAAGGTTTAGCTCAAAGTTGAACAAGATTCAATGTGAATTCTTGTTAACTTTCAAAAGAAGAAAAGTGAGTTTTAGTGAAATTTGTGGTTGGGAAGAGAATTTGCAAGAGGTTTGTTGGCTATCCAAAGCTTGAAGAATGAATGAAATGAAGCCTCTATTTATAGAGTTTAGGCTTGGGAAAATTGGTGGTTTAGAATTAGGCTTGGATGATCAAAATTAGGATTGGAATTCAAATTTGGAGGGAAATCACAAAAGAGTGGTGATTAGTGATGGTACATGGTGGGAATTAATTATGATGATGTAGGGAATTAAAATAGGATGGTCTAGAATATTCCAAATGTGATCAAGGGCTGAGATTGGTGCCAATTGCTAAATTTGAATTTGCCACCATTTTTCAAATTTTCACGAGGGTAACCGGTTACAGCATATCTGCTAACCGGTTACTCAGTGCAAAATTTGTGAAAAATGAGCATTTTGTTGCACTGTTGTGGTTCCGGCTCGATTCTTTTGATTGTCAAAGAAGGCATGGAAATAAACACATGAACCTTGGAGTCTCTTGAATAAAAATAAATTAAAACTTGGAAACTCTTGATCATATAATTTTTTGAATTAATTGCGGATCAAATTTGACTTTGTTCAGATGGAATTCATTCGAGCCGCGGGACTGGTTTTTTTTGTATTTTTAACCTGTTCTTCCCCTGAAAATGTTAGTGAAAGGAAACAAAATATTTTTGGATTTTAATTAATGGTTAGTAAGCATAAACAAATTAAGTAATAAAACAACTAACAAACACACACACACTCAAAGATCCCTGCAAGGCACAAACCTACAAAAGGGGGAACCAATGTGTGATCTTGTTTGTGGTATGAGATGCAAGAGGACATGTGGGATCTTATGGGTAAAAATTAGGGTATTACAGGAGGAAAAGATGTTTTGGTTTCTTGTTCAAAGCCCAAGATTGAAGATAAAATGTTGAGTATTTATGTCTTGTTCAAAGCCCAAGATTGAAGCTAAAAGGTTTGTTTGTGTCTTGTTCAAAGCCCAAGATTGAAGCTAAAAGGTTTGACAGGGAGAGAACTTGTCATCTCTAAAGGGAGACATCTGGTCTGTTTATCACAACTGTTGGGTGACTGTTTATAAAGGTGGGTTACTTTAACTGGGATATGAGAATCCAGCAATGCTATAATTTCCTTTATATGGGATTTGTCCTGAAGGAGAAAACTTTAACTCAGTGTTGAGCAATGCCATTTTTCCTTAGGAGTCTTTCATGCTAAGAGTGGGACAGTGGCGTGGATGTGAGTAATCCAGAGGCTTGCCACTTACAGCAATTAGATGAAAGAGGAAGTTTGCCAGGATAAGAGATGGATGACAACTTGGATATTTGAATCAACAAGTGTGCCACTTACAACAGTTATCTGGGATTAGGGTTTGTTTGATTTGTTTGTTTTGATGTGTGATAACACAGAGAAATGTCTTCCTGCAGAGAGATTTTGATTTCCTCTGAGGGGGATGTTGATTTTTGTGTGCCTTGATTAAAGCCCAAGGTTGAAGCTAAGAGATTGATTCTTTGGGGGATATCATTATACAAAGCCTAAAAGGAGGCTAAAAGTTGACTTTCCGGGGGAATATTTTGTTTGTCTTGTACAAATCCCAAGATTGAGGCTAAAAGGGATTTTTGACTGTATTGGTGAGAGGTATTATCTGTCTTGTACAAAGCCTAAGATTGTGGCAAAAAGAAGATTGATTCTGCTGGAGAGATTTACATGGTGTCTTGTACAAAGCCCAAGATTGAGGCTGAAATGAGACTGACTCAACAAGAGAGTGTTTTATTTGGTGTCTTGTACAAAGCCCAAGATTGAGGCTGAAAAAGAAACTGACTCTGTGGGAAAGAAATATTTATCTGTCTTGTACAAATCCCAAGATTGAGGCTAGAAAGGTAATTGACTGACTCAGCTGAGGATTTTTAGGTGTCTTGTACAAAGCCCAAGATTGAGGCTGGCCTTACTAGAGAAAATCATTATACAAAGCCTAAGAGGAGGCTGAAAAGAAGGTTAATTCTGCTTAGGGATATTATTTCTCAAAGCCTAAAAGAAGTATGGGAGGAATTGACTCCGCTGGGGAAATATTTATCCAGAGCTTTAAGAGAGGGTTATGTAGATTTTGACTTTGTTGGAGAAAGTTTATATATGTCTTGTACAAAGCCCAAGAGTGAGGTTAAAGGAATGACTCAACAAGAGAGTGTTTATGTTTTGTACCATTGACTCAACAAGAGAGTATTTTGAAAGCTAACTCAGCTGGGGTAAATCATTATACAAAGCCTAAGTGGAGGCTGAAAAAGGTCGACTCAACAAAAGAGTGCTTTAAGGTGACTGACTCAACAAGAGAGTGCTTTAATAAAGAAGATGGACTCAACAAAAGGGTGTTGTTGGGACCAATTCTGCTGAGGAAAATCATTATACAAAGCCTAAAAGGAGGCTGGCTTCTACTAAGGATTATTGAGATCCAGAGGCAGGTCCAAGTCGGGGGATTAACTCTTGCTGAGGGTTATAGAAGAGTTGAGGTATCAGATGCCTTGAGGTTCTGATTTAGGATAGTGTTATACTGATGATAAGCTGACCCTGGCTGGGGAAATTTAAAGTGAGAGTTTAAAGATCGAGTTTTAAAAACCTATAGAGGTTTCAACTCTACTGGAGATTGGTTAAATGACCAGGGTTTTTTCCTGTGTTTGTAGGGAACTAGAGAATGTCTTTGAGATCCAAGAGGGGATTAGACTGTCCAAGTCTACTGGTATAGAAGAGTTTATCTTTGTACGATGCCCAAGAGGAGTCTGGTGCTTTAAGGGATGAGAATCAACCCTAAATCGGTCTGAGGTTTTGACTCTGAAAAGACTGCTCTAGCAAAGGATGACTAAGTTTTGTCTTATACCTTTAGGAGGTCTTCGGGGTCCTTGTATTAAGCCCAAAAGAAGGCATGAGAACTTTTAAGAAGCCGGAGGGTCCTTGTACAAAGTCCAAGAGGAGGCGGAGATGCTTTTAGGAAGCCTGTGGGTCCAAACTTAAGAAGAGTTCAAGAAAAGTTTCACTGGGAATAATCTTTTCTTTAGTGAACAGTTCTAGGGTTTGAAGAAATTTAAGAGAGATTTCACCGGGAATTAATCCTCTCTGGGGAATGAAATTCTTTGACAATTTCTAATAGTGACAGTCTGACAAAAGTTTCACCGGGAATAATGTCTTTCTCTTTGTTCCATATTGTTTAAGCCCAAGAGAAGGCAAGACTGTGTCTGGAATTCCTATGGGGAACTAGTTTTGACTGTATTGAAGAGTGACCAACTGGCTTTACCTAATTCTAGACTTAGTTTCCAGGGAAAATTCTAAGCAGATATACAAGTATATATACATTTGATATATGACAAGTATTTAAAAGGATATGAAAGAAGGACTTACAGGTGAGCAAGCTTCCAGCAATACAGACAAATATATATATATATATATATATATATATGAAAGCTTGTAAAGAAAGCCGGTAAAACTTACAGGCGAACAAGCTTCGATTGTAACAGCTATATGGTTAGTTGTTCAAGAAATTAAAGAAAGTTTTGATAACAACTATAAGTTTGAACCTAAATCAAAAGGCAAGTTGTTTTGAAAAGATTGTTGGGGCTTATACTCAAGGAAAGGCCCAGATGAAAAACAGTAATTGGATCTTTGTTTTGTAAACTGTACTGGGGCTTATACAATGACTGAGGCCCAAAAATGTTTTATTTACAAAGAGGGTTTGGTCTTACAACTCAAGGAGAGGCCCAAAGTTTATTTTTGTACAAGTGATAGGGCTTACAACTCTAGGAGAGGCCCAAAGGTTTGAAAAAGAAAAGAAATGGGACTTACAACACAAGGGTAGGCCTAGATGGTTTTTGTTTAAAGGGCGACGATCGCGCCGAGATTTTTAAAATCATATTGGGACTTATACAATGACTGAGGCCCAAAATGGGTTTCCTGTATAAGGAATGGGTCTTACACTCTATTAGAGGCCCAAAGTTGTGTTTTTGTACAAGAGGTGAGGCTTACGACTCACGGAGAGGCCCAAGTTATTTTGTTGAAAAGGCGATGATCACGCCGAGGTTTTTGAAAACACAGTGGGTCTTATACAATGACTGAGGCCCAAAAAGGTTTTGGTTAAAAGGGGATTGGGTCTTACACTCTAATAGAGGCCCAAAGTGTTTGAAAATTTAAAATCAAGAGGAAACCCTAATTTTAAATTAAAATGTCATTTTTCAAAGGAAATTAAATAAAAAAAATTATATAAAATACCAAATATATTCAAAAACAAGTTGTACACTTTGAAAAATATTTTGAAAAATCATATTTTATTACATGAAAGTTTGAAATTCAATTGGTTTTGAAAGATCAAAGTGGGAATTTCATTTAAAAATGTTTAAAACAAATAAAAATGAAATTAATCACAAAAATTCTAACTATATTAAAAAAATAATATAAATTGGATTTTTTGTAGAATAAAATAATTAAACATTTTTTTGAGTTTTGAGAAAAAGAATCAATTCAAAAACACAAATATTCAGAGAGAAATTATTTTTTGAATCAATTAAACAAAATAACCAAAATTCAAAAATTCAAATAATTTGAATTATGGCGCCAACGGTCACCTTCTTCTTCCTCGTGACCGCGCCATGGATGATTTGCGTTTTCTCACTTTTCTCTCTGATTACTCAATGGTTTTGCACAATTCAAACACCAATCTTGTTCGTTTTTGAACAAGGATCACAACCATATATATTAATTGCATTTATATTAACCATCGAGTGAGAAATCAAAAGATAACCTCAAGAACCCTAATTTCAGCATGAACACAATGAAATTCCATACACGATTGATTCATGGCAATTGATTGAGGGTTATTACTCTATATACATGTAGGAACAAGATGGTAACTCACAAATTCATTTATGATGCATGGAACATAGAGTTTGAAGGGTTCAGGCTTACCTCTTGCAGTTGGTGATCGATTTTGGTGATGGAGGTGTTGCAGCTAGGTTCCAATGATCTGGACAACTTCCTTAGGTGCCAAGGAGTGTGTTAGAATGCTTGGAGTGGATTGAAATGAGCTGGAACTGGTTGTGGTACCTCAACTGCAACTCTGTCAAGAACTTGAGCAATTGGCTGGTGATTTTGTGAATTTGATGTTCCAGATGTGAATTTGTGTTATGGATCACTCATACATGATGTTTATGAGGTGTGTGTGTGTGTGTGTGATTGGTTTGGTTGGAATCACTCTCAATCTCAAAACCCGATAGTGACTTGAATTAGAAGGAAAAATTGGAGTGAACAAGAGATTTTTGAGGAAAGCGCCAGTTTGGGTGCTTTGGTGTACTCAAACTGAGCACAAATGAGCTCTATTTATAGTAGAGCAAGTTTGTTTTGCAAGCAATAGTGAATGGCAGCTGGTATAGGCCTTTGGCCAATGTTGATCCAAGGGAATCTTTGGTCTCCTATAGCCATTGACTTAAGATTAGGGCACAGGCCTATGGTTCTTTGATTCAGTTATGATTCTTGACTCATTCAGTTAGGAATGAGTCAGTCCATTCCACCTTGGTGCATCCATTGAATGCTTGGAAACAAAATTGGAGTCTTGGCACCTTTTTACCTTTTTTAGGTTTGTTATGGTTATGTGTAGATTTTTGGACTTTGAAGGCTTGGGGATCAGATCATTCTCCTTTTGTTTTATCCTCTGATGTGTCCAAGTGGATTACAAGGCTTGAAGTTGTCCAATTTTCCCAAATCGAGCAAATGCACAAAATCTGCCTTGTACAAGGCAGTTGGAAATAGTGATTTTGAGAGGATCATATCTCCCTGCTCAGGTTGAGTTATGAGAGGCTCTTGTGCTTTTTAGAAAGCCCTCATATGATACAAAACATGTGTGATCATAGTTTGTTTTGAAACTATTTGGATCCAACTGAAAAATCCTCATGAACATTGATGTTCAAGGCTGGTAACTTAGGCAGATTTTCACTAAGTGTTGGAAAAAGTGTCATTTTCATGTTTTTGTGATTTTGATCAATCCATAACTCAAATTCCATGAAGAATTGGAGTCTGAGGTAGTTGAAGCTTTTGTAGAGTGTAGCAAGACCTACAATTCCAGCTTTGGATCACCCAAAATGGTTGCTTGGATCAGAAGTTATGGTCCTTGGAAGTTGGTACCAAAACCACTTTTGTTCCATAACTTAGAAAAATTTTGTTTTCTTATGGTTGCCCCTTTTGTAAGAAACCCCACTTTTCTTGATTTTTCTTAATGAATGATGATCAATACCATACATTAACATTATTTTTTATTTAGGGGAACCATATTTGTGAAAAATTCCAAAACGTCAAACTTGATTTTGTGCACAGTTGACTTTTATCGGATGAAATCCAAACTATGCGATCCTTTGTGAAATCAAGTCGTTGACCTAAATCAAACCTAATGGATGGATTCCATAGGTATTATAGGGTGTATTGAATTATGTCCCAGGGTTTGGGAGCATGTCTTGGTCAAAAGTCAAAGGCACAGTTGGCTTTTTCCTCAAAACCCTAATTGTGGTCCTGGTGAAATTGAAACTTATGAGCCAAGCTTCTTGGGCTAATCCATTATTGCAAATGGATCAATATGGTGTATTGGAGGCCTTCCATTCATTTATTGAGGTCTTGGCTTATGCTTTGTCCAAAAAATCAACTTAGGGGTGAATTAGGTCAAGAAAAGTCTGGTTTTGAGGCCTAGTCTGGTTTTGGAAGTGATTAAATCAAGACATGGCTTGAAAAATGCAGAAAAGTCAAAATTTGAAGTTTTGGAGGTTGACTTTCTGATTTTGGTGTTTCAGATCACAAGTGAGTGTTTGAATAGCTTAAATATGACATATTGGATGTGTTTGGATCATGAGTTGTGGTGGAATTTCTCTCTAACTCAAAAACTCAGAGATGACTTGCAAAAGAAGGCATTTTGGCCGAGAAGAGAGAGATTTTGAGGAAAGCATCAGTTGTAGTGTTTTTGTGTACTCAAACTGAGCACAAATGAGCTCTATTTATAGTGCAACAAGTTTGTTTTGCAAGCAAAAGTGAATTGCAGCTGGTACAGGCCTTTGGCCAATGTTGATCCAAGGGAATCTTTAGTCTCCTCTAGCCATTGACTTGAGGTTAGGGCACAGACCTATAGTCCTTTGATTCAGAGCTAAATCTTGACTCATTCAGTTAGGAATGTCTCATTCCATGCCACCTTGATGCATCCATTGAATGCTTGGAAACAAAATTGGAGTCTTTTGCACTTTTTAGCCTTTTTAGGTTTGTTATGGCTATATGTAGATTCTTGGACTTTGGAGGCTTGGGGATCAGATCATTCCCCTTGGATTTTATCCTCTGATGTGTCCAAATGGATGACAAGGCTTGGAGTTGTCCAATTTTTCCAAATCGAGCAAAATGCCAAATTCTGCCTTGTACAAGACAGTTGGAAATGGTGATTTTGAGGGGATCATATCTCCTTGCTCAGGTTGAGTTATGGGAGGCTCTTGTGCTTTTTAGAAAGCCCTCATATGATACAATACATGTGTGATCATAGTTTGTCTTGAAACTATTTGAATCCAACTGAAAAATCCTCATGAAATTGATGTCCAAGGCTGGGAACTTAGGCAGATTTTCACTAAGTGTTGGAAATGTTCCATTTTCTTCATTTTTGTCATTTTGATCAGTCCATAACTCAAAATCCATGAGGATTTGGAATCTCTTGTAGTTGACACTTTTAAAGTATGTCAGATGGACTTTCATTTGAGCTTTGAATGGGATAAAAATGATGATCAATACCATACATTAACATTATTTTTGACTTAGGGGAACCATATTTGTGAAAAATTCCAAAAAGTCAAACTTGATTTTGTGCACAGTTGACTTTTTATCGGATGAAATCCAAACTGTGCGATCCTTTATGAAATCAAATTCTTGACTTAATTTAAACCTAATGGATGGATTCCATAGATGTTATAGGGTGTATTGAATCATGTCCCAAGGTTTGGGAACATTTCTTTGTCAAAAGTCAAAGATACAGTTGACTTTTCCTTCAAAACCCTAATTGTGGTCCAGATGAAATTGAAACTTGTGAATCAAGCTTGTTGGATCAATCCATTGTTGTAAATGGATCAATGTGGTGTATTTTAGGCCCTCAAATCATGTCTTGAAGTCATGGATCATGTTTTGCTCCAAAAGTCAACTTAGGGGTGAATTAGGTCAAGAAACCCTAATTCCTGATTTTTTGTGAATGCATCCCCTGAGGCTAAATTGACTTGATGATTGGGTCCATGAGGTCCCTTGGAGTATCTTGGGTTGTTCTTTGAAGCAGTGGCTCATGCCCAGAGGAAAAATTCCATCTGGAGGCCTTGGTCGACCAAAACCCTAATTTGGTGACACTGGCGATCTTGAGGCTTGATCCACTTGGAATGTTGCAACTTTGTGCTTGATTCTTGATGTGGGAGTCTTCTTGATTCCCTATGGGTGTTTGAGAGGTTAGACAAGTTGAAGATCATGTCATTTCTTGATTAATCTTTTGTCTAAGTGCTCTAAGAGGGCTCAAAACCCTAATTCTTGTTTGTAGTGAATGCTCAACATTCCTTGAGGAGATTGATGAGGCATGATGGCACATCCATATTGTGGTGATGATTTACAGAATGATTGGAAATCTTGGTGGTCAAAATTTGGGGTATGACATGGTGGAGTATGATTGTCGGTGAAGACAATGAAAGCTTATGTAGTATTTTCAATCAAGGTAGAGATTATTGGGGTTGGTTGAAAATACATCTTGAAGAAGTCCCACATCACTTAGTTTTATGAATGAAGAAAGAGTCTAAGGCTATATATAGGATAAAATTTAATTAAAGTCCACCATCGCTTAGTTTTGTGAAGGAAGGGGGAGTCCATGTTTATATATAGAATTCAAGTTGAAGTTTAAGCTTATATTTGACTTTCTTTGTTCTCTTATACTCTTGTATTAGAGTGTTGTCAGATGTATTTAAGTATTTGTTTTGGAGGGTGGGGTGTACTAGGGGCCTAAGTTTGTTAAGGGTATATAATGTGTTGTAACAATTTTCCTATAATGTTATTCTCTAGTTGTCTATTGACAACGACCGTGGTTTTCTCTCTGGTTTTGGAGTTTCCACGTTATGATCTTGTGTTGGTATTATGTTCCTTTTTTTTCTCTATGTTTTGTTTGTTTTTTCCCAATAGCTGGTATCAAAGCTTTTAGTTTGATCCTAGGATAAGTGTTCTTAGTATGCTTTGTGGTGGCAGTTCAATATGATTTTCCACATCAGAAAAGAATGGTAGTTTTGTGAAAAAGTTGTTGAGTTGCAGTCACAAATTCTGTTGTGCAGATTGGGGTAGAGAAAATTGATGGAAGAATTTTTTGATTTGTGGAAAGTTAAAGTCAAAGATGGGTTGATACAATCAAGATCACACAAGATGCAAGTTTATGTCATTGATTGAAGAGCTTTCTGCCAACAAGGAAGTTTCCCCATAATGTTTTAAACTTGTTTTCAACATTTGAAAATTCTTGAAGTAGTTTAGCTTCAAGTGAAGTATACTCTTCATTAGGTGGAGTATGACAGTGTTTTTAAAATTATGATTGTCGATGAAGACAATGTGAAATTCTTGGAGTGATTTATAATCAAGTGAAATTTATTCTTCATGATAAAATATGTGATTTTCGGTGATGACAATTTGAAATTCTTGAAGTGGTTTATCTTCAGGTGAAATATATTCTTTATGAGAGGAGTATGATAGTTTTTAAAATTATGATTGTCAGTGAAAACAATGTGAAAATTCTTGGAGTGATGTAACTTCAAGTGACTATACTCTTTATGGTGGAGTATGATTGTAG
The DNA here is from genome assembly GCA_022829125.1 of Lathyrus tuberosus. Taxonomy (NCBI): domain Eukaryota; kingdom Viridiplantae; phylum Streptophyta; class Magnoliopsida; order Fabales; family Fabaceae; genus Lathyrus; species Lathyrus tuberosus. The sequence goes on from JALAZF010000058.1 coordinate 12,478,483, forward strand.
GTGAAGACAATGAAAGTTTCTGTATTATTTTCAAGGCTTAATACCCTTTTTGGTCCTCTAACTATAGGGGTGGGTCCAATTTGGTCCTCTTTCTTTTAAAAGTTCCAATTTGGTCCCTTACGTTATCTAACAGAATCAAATTAGTTTTTTCCGTCAAATATTGATAACGGCGTTAGAAATAAGTGACGTGGCATCTGAGGTGGCGATTTTTTATGACGTGGCATACGATTTATTAATTTTTTATTATTCATATTTTTTTCATTATCCTTGTCATTTTATTAGTAAATTATTAATTAATTTTTTTCATTAGTTTTTTATTTTGAAATTCATATAGAATTAAATTTATACAAATTTTAAAAACAAATTTATTGGATCAAATGGCTGGCCCATTTCTTCACCCCGCAAACTTTTATAAAGCATTGTTTGTGTTGTATATATATATACAATCAATCTAAGTATCACCCACACGATGTGGGACTTTAAAACCTACCACAAACAATCAATATAATTTCATATTCCTTTGATTCACTACTCTTTCTTCCATAAATGAATGGCAGCAGCATCCATGGGAAACAAGGTGGATTTAAGAATCTAGTTATGAACAGAAACAATCCAAAACTTGGTATAATATCAAGTAATAAGTTTTCTCAACAACATTGCATGGAAGATTTAACCAAATTTGATTGCTGTACACATACACATACTTGACCCAAAACTAAAATTAAGGTCTATGCATTACACTGGGAAGGAGCTTCGTCAACGCAATCATTTTGCAGTTTTCGAGTGTTTGATAAGCCAGTCGATGACCACATCGATGTTTACAGAATCCTTGCATGAAATCATATAGCAACAAACCTCTCTGTCTGTAAGTGACTCAAGTCCTCTGAAACCATTCGAAGCAAAAAATCAAAGGTTTAGTTAGTTACACAAAGCATCAAAACATATTTCAATAAACACAAACACATAACAAACAATAACAATAATGATGATAATAATGACTATGGATCAATTTGTTGTAAGAACTCACAGTTGATCAACTAGTGCTTGTTTGGAAAGAGCTTCTGACTTGTCAATTTTGTTTCCAAGAACAAGCAAAGGAATCCCATTTAAGGAAGGTTTTGTCAGGAGTTCAGTTAATTCGCTTCGAGTTATTGGAACACTGTCTCTATCAGCAGCATCTACAACATACATGCCATTGCACCAAGAAACGCCACTCTTAATTACTTGAAAGAGCAAAAGAAAAAAACATCACAGTATGAAGCATGCAGGACCAGTCTATACCTTTTGATAATAAAAAACAGTATTTAAAAACATGCATCAGGTTTTCTGTCGCCAAAGCTTGAAACTGATATGGTTTAAAAACAAGCTTTATTTAAAAACAAGCTTTCTTAAATCCACCTTGTTTCCCATGGATGCTGCTGCCATTCATTTATGGAAGAAAAACCAGTGAATCAAAGGAATATGAAATTATATTAATTGTTTGTGATAGGTTTTAAAGTCCCACATCGTGTGGGTGATGCTTATATTGATTGTATATATATACAACACAAACAATGCTTTATAAAAGTTTGTGGGGTGAAGAAATGGGCCAGCCATTTGATCCAATAAATTTGTTTTTAAAATTTGTATAAATTTAATTCTATATGAATTTCAAAATAAAAAACTAATGAAAAAAATTAATTAATAATTTACTAATAAAATGACAAGGATAATGAAAAAAATATGAATAATAAAAAATTAATAAATCGTATGCCACGTCATCAAAAATCGCCACCTCAAATGCCACGTCACTTATTTCTAACGTCGTTATCAATATTTGACGGAAAAGACTAATTTGATTCTGTTAGATAATGTAAGGGACCAAATTGGAACTTTTAAAAGAAAGAGGACCAAATTGGACCCACCCCTATAGTTAGAGGACCAAAAAGGGTATTAAGCCTATTTTCAATCAAGGAGGAGATTGTTGGGGTTTGTTGAAAATATACATGTTGATACTCTTTATGGTGCAGTATGATTGTCGGTGAAGACAATGAAAGCTTATGTAGTATTTTCAGTATTTTCAATCAAGGTAGGGATTATTGGGGTTGGTTGAGAATATACATCTTGAAGAAGTCCCACATCGCTTAGTTTTGTGAATGAAGAAAGAGTCTAAGGCTATATATAGGATAAAAGTTCTTTAAAGTCCAACATCGCTTAGTTTTGTGAAGGAAAAGGGAGTCCAAGGTTATATATAGAATTCAAGTTGAAGTTTAAGCTTGTATTTGACTTTCTTTGTTCTCTTATACTCTTGTATTAAAGTGTTGTCAGATGTATTTAAGTATTTGTTTTGGAGGGTGGGGTGTACTAGGGGCCTAGGTTTGTTAAAGGTATATAATGTGTTGTAACAATTTTCCTATAATGTTATTCTCTAGTTGTCTATTGACAACGACCGTGGTTTTCTATCTGGTTTTGGAGTTTCCACGTTATGATCTTGTGTTGGTATTATGTTCCTCTTTTTCTCTATGCTTTGTTTGTTTTTTTCCCAATAGCTGGTATCAAAGCTTTTAGTTTGATCCTAGGATAAGTGTTCTTAGTATGCTTTGTGGTGGCAGTTCAATATGATTTTCCACATCAGAAAAGAATGGTAGTTTTGTGAAAAAGTTGTTGAGTTGTAGTCACAAATTCTGTTGTGCAGATTGGGGTAGAGAAAATTGATGGAAGAATTTTTTGACTTGTGGAAAGTTCAAGTCAAAGATGTGTTGATACAATCAAGATCACACAAGATACAAGTTTATGTCATTGATTGAAGAGCTTTCTGCCAACAAGGAAGTTTCACCATAATGTTTTAAACTTGTTTTCAACATTTGAAAATTCTTGAAGTAGTTTAGCTTCAAGTGAAGTATACTCTTCATTAAGTGGAGTATGACAGTGTTTTTAAAATTATGATTGTCGGTGAAGACAGTGTGAAATTCTTGGAGTGATTTATAATCAAGTGAAATTTATTCTTCATGATAAAATATGTGATTTTCGTTGATGACAATGTGAAATTCTTGAAGTGGTTTATCTTCAGGTGAAATATATTCTTCATGAGAGGAGTATGATAGTTTTTAAAATTATGATTGTCAGTGAAAACAATGTGAAAATTCTTGGAGTGATGTAACTTCAAGTGACTATACTCTTTATGGTGGAGTATGATTGTCGGTGAAGACAATGAAAGTTTCTGTATTATTTTCAATCAAGGAGGAGATTGTTGTGGTTTGTTGAAAATATACATGTTGATACTCTTTATGGTGGCGTATGATTGTCAGTGAAGACAATGAAAGCTTATGTAATATTTTCAGTATTTTCAATCAAGGTAGGGATTATTGGGGTTGGTTGAGAATATACATCTTGAAGAAGTCCCACATCGCTTAGTTTTGTGAATGAAGAAAGAGTCTAAGGCTATATATAAGATAAAAGTTCTTTAAAGTCCAACATCGCTTAGTTTTGTGAAGGAAGAGGGAGTCCAAGGTTATATATAGAATTCAAGTTGAAGTTTAAGCTTGTATTTGACTTTCTTTGTTCTCTTATACTCTTGTATTAGAGTGTTGTCAGATGTATTTAAGTATTTATTTTGGAGGGTGGGGTGTACTAGGGGCCTAGGTTTGTTAAAGGTATATAATGTGTTGTAACAATTTTCCTATAATGTTATTCTCTAGTTGTCTATTGACAACGACCGTGGTTTTCTCTCTGGTTTTGGAGTTTCCACGTTATGATCTTGTGTTGGTATTATGTTCCTCTTTTTTCTCCATGCTTTGTTTGTTTTTTCCCAATAGCTGGTATCAAAGCTTTTAGTTTGATCCTCATGGTGGCATTTCAATATGATTTTCCACATCAGAAAAGAATGGTAGTTTTGTCTAAAAGGTTTTGAGTTTTAGTCACAAATTCTGTTGTGCAGATTGGGGTAGAGAAAATTGATGGAAGAATTTTTTGACTTGTGGAAAGTTCAAGTCAAAGATGTGTTGATACAATCAAGATCACACAAGATGCAAGTTTATGTCATTGATTGAAGAGCTTTCTGCCAACAAGGAAGTTTCACCATAATGTTTTAAACTTGTTTTCAACATTTGAAAATTCTTGAAGTAGTTTAGCTTCAAGTGAAGTATACTCTTCATTAGGTGGAGTATGACAGTGTTTTTAAAATTATGATTGTCGGTGAAGACAGTGTGAAATTCTTTGAGTGATTTATAATCAAGTGAAATTTATTCTTCATGATAAAATATGTGATTTTCGTTGATGGCAATGTGAAATTCTTGAAGTGGTTTATCTTCAGGTGAAATATATTCTTCATGAGAGGAGTATGATAGTTTTTAAAATTATGATTGTCAGTGAAAACAATGTGAAAATTCTTGGAGTGATGTAACTTCAAGTGACTATACTCTTTATGGTGGAGTATGATTGTCGGTGAAGACAATGAAAGTTTCTGTATTATTTTCAATCAAGGAGGAGATTGTTGTGGTTTGTTGAAAATATACATGTTGATACTCTTTATGGTGGCGTATGATTGTCGGTGAAGACAATGAAAGCTTATGTAGTATTTTCAGTATTTTCAATCAAGGTAGGGATTATTGGGGTTGGTTGAGAATATACATCTTGAATAAGTCCCACATCGCTTAGTTTTGTGAATGAAGAAAGAGTCTAAGGCTATATATAGGATAAAAGTTCTTTAAAGTCCAACATCGCTTAGTTTTGTGAAGGAAGAGGGAGTCCAAGGCTATATATAGAATTCAAGTTGAAGTTTAAGCTTGTATTTGACTTTCTTTGTTCTCTTATACTCTTGTATTAGAGTGTTGTTAGATGTATTTAAGTATTTGTTTTGGAGGGTGGGGTGTACTAGGGGCATAGGTTTGTTAAGGGTATATAATGTGTTGTAACAACTTTCCTATAATGTTATTCTCTAGTTGTCTATTGACAATGACCGTGGTTTTCTCTTTGGTTTTGGAGTTTCCACGTTATGTTCTTGTGTTGGTATTATGTTTCTCTTTTTCTCTATGTTTTGCTTGTTTTCCCCAATAGCTGGTATCAAAGCATTTAGTTTGATCATGGGATAAGTGTTCTTAGTATGCTTTGTGGTGGCAAATCAATATGATTTTCCACATCAGAAAATAATGGTAGTTTTGTGAAAAAGTTGTTAAGTTGTAGTCACAAATTTCGTTGTGCAGATTGGGGTAGAGAAAATTGATGGAAGAATTTTTTGACTTGTGGAAATTTAAAGTCAAAGATGTGTTGAGACACTCAAGATTATACAAGATGTAAGATTATGTCAGTGATTGAACAACTTCCTTCCAACAAGGAAGTTGCACCATTATGTTTCAACATGGTTTTCAACATTTGAAAATTCTTGAAGTAGTTAAGCTTCAAATGAAGTATACTCTTCTTTAGGTGGAGTGTGATTGTTTTTTAAAACTATGATTGTCGGTGAAGACAATGTGTAATTCTTGAAGTGGTTTATCTTCAAGTGAAATTTATTCTTCATGATAAAATATATGATTTTCGGTGATGACAACGTGAAATTCTCTAAGTGGTTTATCTTCAAGTGAAATGTATTCTTCTTGAGAGGAGTATGATAGTTTTTAAAACTATGATTGTCTGTGAAGACAATGTGAAAATTCTTGGAGTGATGTAGCTTCAAGTGACTATAATCTTTATGGTGGAGTATGATTGTCGGTGAAAACAATGAAAGTTTATGTATTATTTTCAATCAAGTTGGGGTTTGTTGAAAATATACATGTCGATACTCTTTATGGTGGAGTATGATTGTCGGTGAATGTCATACCACAAATTTTGACCACTAAGATTTCCCATTATTGTGCAAATCATCATCACAATATGGATGGACCATCATGCCTCATTAGTCTCCCCAAAGATGGGTGAACACTTACTACAGTCAAAATTAGGGTTTCAGGCCCTCTCAGAGTTCTTAGACAAAGGATCAATCAAGAAATGACATGATCTTCAACTTGTCTAACCTCTCAAACATCCATAATGTATCAAAAGGACTCCCACTTTAAGGATTAAGCACAAGGCTGCTCCCTTCCAGGTGGATCAAGCCTCAAGATCGCCAGTGTCACCAAATTAGGGTTTGGTCGACCAGGGCCTCCAGATGTAAGTTTTCCTCTGGGCATGAGCCAATGCTTCAAAGCATATCCTAAAATACTCCATGGAACCTCATGGGCCCAAGCATCAAGTCAATTTGACCTCAGGGGATGCATACATAAAAAATCATGAATTAGGGTTTCTTGACCTAATTCACCCCTAAGTTGACTTTTGGGACAAATCATGAGCCAAGACCTCAAGACATGATTTGAGGGTCTCCAACATACACATTGTTCCATTTGTAACAATGGATTGATCCAGGAAGCTTGAGTAGCAAGTCTCAATTTCATCAGTACCACAATTAGGGTTTCGCGAGAAAAAGTCAACTGTAGCTTTGACTTTTGACCAGGACATGCTCCCAAACCCTAATACATGATTCAATACACCCTATAACACCTATGAAATCAATCCATCAAGTTTGATTTAGGTCAAGGACTTGATTTCATAGAGGATCACACAGTTTGGAATTCATTTGACAAAAAGTCAATTGTGCACAAAAGTCAACTTTGACTTTTTGAGATTTTTCACAAAAATGGTTTTTTAACCCTAAAATGATGTTAATGTATGATTTGAATCATCATTCATCAAGAAAAATCAAGAAAAGTGGGATAACTTGTAAAAGGGGTAACCATAAAAACTTAGAAAATTTTCTAAGTTATGAACAAAGTGGCAAGGGTACCAACTTTGGAGGATCATAACTCCTAAACCACAAGGCCATTTTTCCCCATCCTAAGCTAGATTTGTAGCTCTCATTACCCTCTACAAAATCTTAAAATTGACCTTCTTCCAAATTCATCATGGATTTTGAGTTACGGAGTGATCAAAATCACAAAAAGTGAAAATGTCACTTTTTTCCAACACTTAGTGAAATTTTCACTAAGTCAGAATCTGCCTTCACTTTTTTCCAAATGTAGGGGGATTTTTCACTTGGATCCAAAAGGTATCAAAACCAAATATGATCAAACAGTTGTTGTATCATATGAGGGCTTTCCAAAATGGCCAAGAACATCACCGAATTCCACTTGGGCTATGAGATATGACAATGGCAATATGCCTTGCTGAAAACTGCCAAGGCTAGGCAGAATTTTGCATTTTTGCTCGATTTGGCAAAATCAGATAATTCCAAGCCTTGTCATCACTTTGGACACATCTGAGGATCAAATTTAAAGGGGACAAACACTGAGCCAAGCCTCCAAAGTCCTTGGAACAAGAAGTAGCATGCCAAACCTAGAATTGCCTAAAAGAGGGACAAGACTCCAATTTTGGATTGGAGCATTCAATACATACACCAAGGTGGCATGGACTGAGCCATTTGCAACTGAATTCAGTCAAGACTTATCCAAGACCAAGGGAACCACAGCCCTGTGCCCTAACCTCTAGTCAATGGCTAGAGGAGACTTGGATTCCAAAATGCAACTATTGGCCAAACCTCTGCTGCAGTTGCCATTCACTATTGATCCCAAAACAAACTTGCTCTACTATAAATAGAGCTCATTTGTGCTCAGTTTGAGTACACCAAAGCCATCAAACAAATGCTTTCCTATAAATCCCTCTCTTTGAGCCAAAATGCCTTCTTTAGCAAGGTAACTCTGAGTTTTTGAGTTAGATAGCATTTCCATCACAACTCATGATCCTAACACCTCATAAACATCATATGTAGGTGATCCAAACTATCAAAACTGACCTGTAACACCAAAATCACAAAGTCACCTCTCAAAACCTTAAAATAGGCCTTTTGTGCATTTTTCAAGCCATGTCTTGATTCATTCACTTTCCAAACTAGATAAAACCTCAAACACACTCCAAATAACATCCTTGAACTGTCTCAAATGGTTCCCCCATCCGGAACACCATTTGAGAGAGTTGATATTTTGATCATTTTAACCCTTTTTGCAAGAAAAGGCCAGTTTGTGTTTTTACAGGTTCCAACTGATTCCAACCATTGTCAAAACTTCTAAGGGATCATTTGAGAGTGTCCAAAGCATCAAACCATTTCTGGAACAAGAAGTTTGGCAGATTGCACAGAAAACTCCAAAAGCTCAAAAAGAGGTAAGCATCATGACTTGAACTTTCCAAAATATGCATTGCTTTGAAGTCCACTGATCATACACACCTCATACGTGTTATATATGTTGTGTTTGAACCAATTCATCATGTAATTCATGCCTGTATCAAAGTGTAGCATAGAAAATGCAATTATAGGCCTTTTTCAAAACCACTATCGGGTTTTGAGGAGGGAGTATGATCTGGAAAAAATACCACCACCATTGGATTCCTTGTGAAATTCTAGGCCAGATGCATATAAATTTTGTCCCCAACCATTGAGAAATGAGAAAGTTATGGACCTTCCCGTTTCTTGGCAAAACTTGCCTTGCCTTGCCTTGACCAGGCCTAGAAAACAATGCATGCCTTGTATATTTGTGGTTTCACTTCAAGCAATGGATGTATCACCACCCCAGTGGTAAGGCACGCGCCCTATAACCTTGAGGTCGTGGGTTCAAACCCCACCCATGCCATTTTGTGTTTTTTCACATTTTGCTATTTTTTCCAATATTTTCATGTTTTATTAATTAATTGGAAAATTAATAACTCCTTCAATTTTAATTATTTTTTATTGGTTCTTTTTGCAAAAAATCACAAAAATGTTGAAATATTTTATTCACAAAAAAATTAAGTTTATACTACCTCCGTCCCTAATTATAAGACCTTGTTGAGTTTTTTTCTTGTCCCTTTTTATAAGACCCTCTTCAACTTTCAAAGTGTATTAATTATTTTTTTCACACATATCCCTAATTATATTACATCTTTTTTTGCACTCTGTAATAAATACAGTTACATACACATTAACTATTTCTCTCTCCTAAGGATAAACTTGTAAAATTATACAAAATAGTCAATAAATTTAATACTCTAACCAACTTTCTTAATTTCTGTAATTTTCTCAACGGGGTCTTATATTTAGGGACGGAGGTAGTATTATTTATTTAATATAATTAGTATTTTTGTGAATAAATTCCTTTTTAATGTTTTTAAACATTTTAAAAGTGAATATTTACTTTGAAAATCAAAACCAAGTGAGTTTTAATTCACCTTGTGATTAATCCCTCATTTCTCAAACCTTAAACAAAAATCACAAATGGTTTGTTCAAACTTATTTGGTATTTTATTTGATTTTCTTTAAATATTTACTTTTAAAGAATAACAAATTAGGGTTTCTTTGATTTTCACCCTCATCAAACAATTTCAAACACTTTTGGGCCTCTAATAGAGTGTAAGACCCAATCCTTTGTAAATACAAACCTATTTTTGGGCCTCACTTATTGTATAAGTCCCGTTGTATTTCAAAAAGTTCGATGCGATCATCGTCCGTTGAAAAACAAACCTTGGGCCTCTCCTCGAGCTATAAGACCCATTCAAAATCATTGGGCCTCTAATAGAGTGTAAGACCCAATCCTTTGTAAATACAAACCTATTTTGGGGCCTCACTTATTTTATAAGTCCCGTTGTATTTCAAAAAGTTCGACGCGATCATCGTCCATTGAAAAACAAACCTTGGGCCTCTCCCCGAGCTATAAGACCCATTCAAAATCATTGGGAATCTATTAGAGTGTAAGACCCAACCCCCTTTGGAAACCAAACCATCTTGGGCCTCAATGCATTGTATAAGACCCACCGCGTTTTCAAAAATCCCGGCGCGATCGCCATTTTCAAACAAATGACCCTGGGCCTCTCCTCGAGCTGTAAGCCCCACCACTTGTACAAAAATAAATCTTTTGGGCCTCTATTAGAGGGTAAGATCCAATCCCCTTTTAACCAAAACTTTTTGGGCCTCAGACATTGTATAAGTCCCCCTGCGTTAAAAGAAAACCTCGGCGCGATCGCCAATAAAAAAACCAATCATCTGGGCCTACCCTCGTGTTGTAAGCCCCATTCTTTTTCTTTAAACACTTGGGCCTCTTGAGAGAGTGTAAGACCCATCCCCTTGTACAGAAAACCTTTCTTGGGCCTCAGTCACTTGTATAAGTCCCTCTGTACAAAATGACAGTGCGATCACTGATAAACCTTGGGCCTCTCCTTGAGCTGTAAGCCCCAACATCTTTTCAAAATACTTTCTCCTTTAATTTTGAATATACTGTTGTTTTCAATCTTTCTTTGTTGAACAACTAACCAAACAGCATGGAAGCTCTACAACCGAGTAAGTGTTTATATGCTTTCTTTATCCGCTTTCATATACATATAACTGTATTGTGGGGCTATTTCGTTGTAAGTCTTCTTTCATAAACTCATATCAACTGTGTAATACTAGTATAGATATTTAGAGTTTCCCCGACAACTACGTCTAGCACTAAGCCCTGCTGATCACTCTTAAATACAGTCAAAACTAGATCCCCCATAGGATTACCAGACACAATCTTCCCTCCTCTTGGGGTTAAACAATATGGAGACGTGAAAGGCAGCATTCTCGGTGAACCCTTTCTCAGACTGTCACTCTTAGAAATTGTCAAAGAAACTCTACTCCCCAGAGATGATCTTTCCTCCGTGAATGGCATCTCTTGAGTTTCTTCCAAATTCTCAGACTTTCTTGGCTTGATCTATTCTCTGTGAATAGCCTGTCTTGAATTTCTCGGGGTTTGGGGACCCACAGGCTTCCTAAAAGCATCCCCGCCTCCTCTTGGGCGTTGTACAAGGACCCTACGGCTTCTTAGAAGTATTCACAGCCTCCTCTTAGGCTTCGTATAAGGATTCTTCCTTCGGGAAGAGAGCCTCCTCTTGGGCTTCGTACAAATTGTCCCTCGGCTTCTTAAAATTTTCCAACCTCCTCTTGGGCTTCGTACATATTATCCCGACGACCTCCTAGAGGTATAGGAACAGAAATTAGTCATCTTAATAGAACAGTCTTTCAAAGAGTCTAGAGCTTTCCACCGTGAAAGTACTACTACTGTTTCTTTAAGCATAGTACAAAAGATAAAACTCTAGACTTGGACAGTCTAATCTCCTTGAGTCTCGAAGGTATTCTCAAGTAGAGAAAAACACCAGTAGACTCGAACAGCCTCCAATACCCTCTGGATTCCCCATTTCCTTAAAGAATAGGAAATAACCCTGATCCTCTGATCAATCCCAAAGCATAGCCTTACTTTTAATCAGTCTCTTTATAAGAACTGATTTTCTCTTTTAACCAACCTACTGGACCTGTCACTCAACTGAAACAGCCATCCTTTTAGCCTCCATCTCAGGCTTCATACGAGATACAAATCACTCTCTTGTTGAGTATAAAAGACTCTCTTGTTGAGTCAACCTTTAGCCTCCATCTCAGGCTTCGTACAAGATACAAAAAAACTCTCTTGTTGAGTCAATCTCTCTTTTAGCCTCCATCTCGGGCTTCGTACGAGATACAAAAACACTCTCTTGTTGAATATAAAAGACTCTCTTGTTGAGTCAACCTTTAGCCTCTGTCTTGGGCTTCGTGCAAGACACATACAAAAGCACTCTCTTGTTGAGTCAAACCCTTTTAGCCTCTCTCTCGGGTTTCATACGAGATACATAAGAACACCCTCTTGTTGGGTCAATAGCCTTCTCTTAGGCTTTGTATAAGAAAAACCCTGGTTGAGTCAATCAACCTTTTAGCATCAAAAACTGTGCCTCGTTCACAGGACACAAACATCAACAAATTCCTTTCATCTAATCGCTGTAAGCGGCAAGCCTCTGGATTATTTACATCCACGCCACTGTCCCTCTTTTAGCATGAGAAATTCCTAAGGAAAGATAGTATTGCTCTGTACTGAGTTAAAGGAAATTATGGCATTGCTAGGATTCACATATCCCGGTTAAAGTAATCCTCCTTTATAGTCAGTCACCCAACAGTCGTGACAAACAGACCCCCCTTTAGAGATGACAAATTCTCTCTAAAGACAACACCATTTTAGCTTCACATCTTGGGCTTCGAACAAGATACAAATAGACCCTTCAGCTTCACGTCTTGGGCTTTGAAAAAGACACCAAAACACCATTTCCTCCCATAGAATATGAGGAACTACGATCGCTCTGATTTCCCTGTTCGGTAAACGGGAATACGTAGGCATAAGATTGAAAGAAAAATCTTAGCGAGCACACCACATCAAAAACCTCAGGTCACAAATCCTCACATATCCACCAAAATATACGAGTCTGTATTCCCCACCAAAAGTCTAAATTCAACCAAAATAACCTAAGAGAGCCCCCCCCCCCCCCCCCCACATTGATCGCATCTGTAAACCAACAGTTTTGATTGTTTGACCTCAGTTTGCATAGCAGGGTTAATTGGAGACATCTATTTCCCTTCCTTCATCAGCTTCAATAGGATAAAAAATGAATCGACCTGTAGTAACCCCGAGCGGCAGTGTTTAAGAACCACGTCCAAAATCGCTCGCTACAGAAAAATGGCGCCCACCGTGGGGCCCTCATTTTTATCTCTCAGGTAGAAACCGAAGAATGATGACTTCACTAGGGACTTCACTGGGATAGGATTTTTGTTGACCTCACTAGGATCTTAGGTCAAAACCTTTAAAGTTGGGAAGGTACCACAGAATGGCGACTCCGCCGGGGAGCCTTTTTTGTCAGGAACATAGGATTCATAGCTCTTTAAAGTCTAGGACTTTAGGACAAATATATATACTGCTTTTCCTAATTGATATATGTGTTTATTTTTCTGCTAATGGGAATGCGTGTGATGCCGCATGTGGAAAGATTGAGTATACACCTAGGAAAAACCTCTTTTAGTAGTGCGGAAACTATTGGAAATGGTTGTCACGCGATACTATCCTCTTCTGATGGTTCTTCGAAAAACATCACCTAGCACGGTTCCCGGCCCGCTGGTGTTTTCTCGACAAGAACTGATGATTTTGAGAGACAGGTACAAAAATCACTAGTATAAACCTTTGGGGGGGTAGAGCCTTGTCTTCATGACACCGACCCTTTGACCCCATGTTTTTTCTATGTTTTTGGGTGCTGCATTCATGCATTCATCTAAAAAACATTACATCAAAGAAAAACTTCTCTTCTAGTCTCTCTTTTTCAAACTAAACTAAGACAATGATTGCAAATGTCAGAGAAAAAGATTGCGCTCATGGACTTCGGTAGAAGGAGAACTCATAAGTATACCTTCAGGGTTCCAAAACTAGAGGATTTAAGAGGATTAGCGAGGATGGTCACTAACCCTGAAGCTTTCAGAGCCAAGTACGGAGGTCTGCTACCTCTGTTAAGAGTCCATGTGATTGAAGGAATCATGGAGGCACTCATTCAGTTTTACGATCCGGTCTATCACTGTTTCACATTCCCGAATTACCAGCTCGCACCAATACTGGAGGAGTATTCTCACCTAACCGATTTACACATTACTGATCGAGCTCCATTTTCTGGACTAGAAGAAATTCCAAAAGATCAGACCATTGCAAGAGCAATCTATTTGGATGAGTCGGAAATCAAGACTCACATGACCACCAAGGGTGGGCTCTCAGGTTTGCCAGCCCAGTTTCTGACAAAGAAGGCTCTATACTTTGCTAGTATAAGGAACATGACTGCTTTTGAGAGCATATTTGTTTTGCTCACCTACGAGTTATTTCTGTTTCCCAACATTAATAGCTTCGTCGACATCAACACCATTAAGGTTTTTCTCATTGGAAACCCTGTGCCAACCTTGCTCGCAGATGCGTATCATTCTGTACACTTAGGGAATTTGTACAGTGGAGGGATGATCACATGTTGGGTACCCCTGCTATATAAATGGTTTATCTCTCATTTGCCTAAGTCTGCTGCTTTTTGGGATCATAAGAGTTCCTTGCGTTGGTCGCAGAAGATCATGTCTCTTACCAACTCTGATATAGATTAGTGTAATAGGATTTATGACGGGATCAGGGTCATTGACCGTTGTGGAAACTTCCCCAACGTACCCCTCATAGGAACTAAGGGAGGAATCAACTACCATCCAGTATTGGTTCGTCGTCAATTTGGATACCCGATGAGGCATGCCCCGCGTAATGCTCATATGGAAGGTCTTTTCTTCAAAGAAGGAGAAAATGACAGAGCGCTAAAGATGGAAATAGTGCACGCTTGGAAACATGTTCATAAGAAAGGACGAGAGTCTCTAGGAAAACCAGACTGTGTCTCGGTGGAGCCTTATCTCCACTGGGTACAAACTAGAGCTCTCAAGCTAAATATGCCTTATCCTCGTCACGGAGTTCTTCCGCCAAGGGAATCTGTCATGTACTTCATGACTGAAACGGAAAAACTTCAGGTTACTCTCAACAAAGTTCAACAGGAGAGTAGGTCTTGGAAGAAAAAATACCGTACCCTCAATGTAGAGTGTACCAAAATGTTGTGGATAATCAAGATGACTAAAGGAATTTGCTCGTTCCTTTCACTTGGCAAAGGAATGACAACCCGACAACGGCCCAAGAGCCCCGATCCAAGAAAAGGAAAGTACCAGAATCAGCACCTGGTTTCTCCCCAGGGAGGACTCGGGACCCCTTAGTTTAGGTTTCTGTTTCCGCACCTTGTAATATACTGCATTTCTATTTTTGCAATCCTTTGAATTCAATAAAACGGGGTTTCCCCCACTGTTTGATATTTGCAATCTAATTATCGAAGTTTATTTTGATTAAACAAAAAAAATACAATTAATATGATCATTGCATTCATCATTCTCACGTCACGTATTCTTCTTACCTACGAATCTCACGTTTGTGTCTCGGTTCTAGAGTCAAACTGTCTCATTCGTACAATACTCGGGTCAATCGTCAGAAAAATATGGATGATCTCGAGGAAGAGAACAGAGAGTTGAGAGAAGAGATTGATGCTCTAAGAGAGGATATGAGGAAGCTTCATAACGACATGCAAGCCATGGCAGAAGCTCAGCTACAAAGGACTGTGATCTCGGAGATCACCTCAACGCCCATAGTGGAAAAGTCCGATCCTAGGTACAAAATGCCAAAAGATCGTCCCTGGGGCATGCATATGAATTATATCCCGGAAGGATATGTTCCGCCGATCAATGAGGATCAGGGGACCGCAGCAGGAACCGCCGGGCCTGAAGGTTACAAACTTCTGGAAAACGAAGATGCCAGGGGCGTGACAGCAACTCCTGAAGGTTACAAACTTCGGGAGGCACCAAGAGTCTTGGCCATAATGACTATACCACCGCCCGTGGTACACACTGTCCCGGAAGGACAGATTCCATAGATGCCTCCTGGTGGAAATGACAACATGTTCGAAAGAATGAATGAGTTCCAGGAACAACTCCTGGGAATACAGAAAGAACTGCAAGCCCTTCGCGGTCAGGATTTATTTGGAAAGGACGCCGCGGACCTCTGCTTGGTCCCCAATGTGAAAGTCCCTCAAAAATTCCAGGTGCCCGACTTTGAAAAGTACAAGGGTAACTCTTGCCCTCAGAGTCACTTGGTGATGCACGCTCGGCGAATGTCATCTCAGACAGAGAATCAGGATTTACTGATTCACTATTTTCAGGATAGTTTAACCGGTGCCGCACTAAAATGGTACATGGGGTTAAACCGTGCTACGATTAGCACTTTTAGAGATCTTGGCACTGCCTTCGTCCAACAATATAAATACAATCTAGACATGGCACCCGACAGAGATCAACTCAGATCAATGTCACAAAAGGACAAGAAAACCTTTAAGGAATACGCTCAGAGATGGCGTGAAATTTCCGCCCAAATTTGTCCACCTCTTGAGGAAAAAGAGATGACAAAGATTTTCTTAAAGACCTTGAGCTCATTTTATTACGACAGAATGGTCGCCAGTGCGCCCAGTGACTTCACCAAGATGGTCGGTATGGGAGTTCGTCTTTAGGAAGCCGTCCGAGAAGGACGTCTGGTTAAAGACGCTGGATCATCGAGTAGTACAAAACGATACGGTAGTGCTCTCCCTAAGAAAAAAGAGCATGATATTGGGAATATCTCTCTCGGAAAGCAAAGGCGACGATATCAACCAGTAGCAGCTGTAACTCCTGCTATTAACCCAGCGTCTGTTCCTATGCATCAACCTCAGGTTGCGCCGAGCCAACCTAATCAACAGAAATTTCAGGAAAGGACACAACAGCCTCTTCAGCAGGCTCGTCCTCCATACAATAACAACCGTACAATGCGGCCACCAGGATTTGATCCTATACCCGTATTGTACGCAGAACTATTTCCGTTACCACTGGCTAAGGGGCATGTCCAGACTAAGTCCCCTCTTACAGTACCGGAAAACCCGCCTTTTTGGTTTAAGGTGGATCAGACTTGCCCTTACCATCAAGGAGGACCAGGGCATAACATAGAAAACTGTCTCATTTTCAAGTCCGACGTGCAAAAGCTTATTAGGAGCGGGGTCTTATCTTTCAAGGATACAAATCCTAATGTTCTCACAAACCCGCTGTCTCAACACGAGAAAGCTACAATCAATTTGATAGAGGGAGAGACTAACAACGTCTATCAAATTCATGATGTACTCTTGTTAAGGACCAATCTGGTCAAGATGCATTGCAGACAGAGTGGATATGGTCATGTGCCACCTCATAACTATCACCAGTGTGATATCTGCTCTAAAAGCAATCGAGGATGTTCTGTGGTGGAATCAGCTCTACAGGAACAGATGGGTCTCAGATGGATCCAAGAGCACCGAGTTCGTGGAGTCAACATGACCTACACGAATTCCAACATCATTCAGAACCACGACATTCGTGTAATGAATGTCAACTTGGTTGCACTGCACTCAAGGCAAAGCCAATATCATAATCTGCCGCGGCACGATTACAGTTCCTGTCTGACTTGCTCGGTAAACAAACAGGGATGCTCTTTTGTACAAGAGTCCCTCCAGCGTCAGATGATTATCATGATAGGAATCATTATCAAATCAACATGGTCAAATCTTCGATATTCGCTTGATGAATACCAGCCTGGTGGAGTTACATGCTAAACAGGTCCAGCTCGGGTTCCTAGTATCACATGATTATCAGAGCTGTAGGGCAGGTTGCGAAAACGATCAAGGCTATGCCCTTGTCCAGGAAACCCTTCAGCACTTGTTGAACCACTGGTGGCTTCCAATCTATATGGATGAAGACACCCAGCAAATTAGTAATACCAACGGGAACCCTACTCGGCATCAAAGTCGGGACGTTCGATCTGTGGAAACTGACCTAGTGAGGTTACATTGTATTCAAAGCGGACGTGGCCAGGTGCCACCACACAACTATGAACGTTGTAGAGTCTGTTAGGAAAGTAACCAAGGATGTTACCTTGTGCGAGCAGCACTTCAGGGTCAGGTGGATCGTAGGGAGATTCGCCCATATCCGGGTTCTGGACCAATCAACTGGGCGTCGGACTACCTCGCTGATCAAATTGAGGAAGTTGTCGTAATCTCAGATTATCAGAAGGCTAGGGATGTTTGTACCATCATCCCTCTACTTGACGAATCGAGAGTTCCCAACCAGGAACGGATCAAAATTGCTTACGATGGTCGGAAAAATCAGAAGGCTCCCATAGTCATCTATCTACCGTGACCATTACCGTATGAATCAACTAAGGTTATCCCTTACAAATACGGTGCAACAACATTCGATAATGGAAAGGAAATTCCATTACCCTCCGTCGTGAATATTGCAGACATCAGTCGTGTAACACGAAGTGGTCGAATCTTCAACCGAGGAGTTGGAGAACTTAACAAAGAAAAGGAACCTCAGACAAAAGTTCCTAATCCACCAGTCGGTCAATCCAGTAATCCCGACCTTTCGAAAAACAATGATGAGATGCTGAAGCTCGTCCAAAGGAGTGAATACAACATTGTTGATCAACTGTTACAAACTCCTTCAAAGATCTCTGTACTGTCACTTTTACTTAGTTCAGAAGCGCACAGGGAGGCTCTGCAGAAAGTCTTGGAGCAAGCCTTTGTGGAACAGGATGTGTCAATAAGACAGTTTGATAGCATCATCTCTAACATCACTTCCTGCAATAACTTGGGATTTAGTGATGAGGAATTACCTGAAGAGGGCCGCCGTCATAACATGGCGCTCAATATCACGGTCAGCTGCCCAGGCGATGCTTTAGCCAACGTACTGGTAGATACAGGGTCAGCCCTGAATGTTATGCCGAAGTCCACTTTCATGCAATTATCCTTCAAGGGACCCCCGATGAGAACCAGTGAGGTCGTCGTCAAAGAATTTGACGGGTCCAGAAAAACGGTTATCGGCGAAGTCGACCTTCCTATAACTATTGGTCCTCACACTTTCCAATCCGTTTTCCAGGTCATGGACATCCGGGCAACGTACAGTTGTTTATTAGGAAGACCTTGGATACATCAGGCTGGGGCGGTCATCTCGACCCTCCACCAAAAGTTAAAGTTCGTCCAGAACAACCAGCTCGTCATGGTCTGTGGAGAACAAGCCTTGCTCATGAGTAACTTATCATCATCTACTGGTGTAGAACCAGAGGAGGTTATTGGAACTCATTTTCAAGCACTGTCGGTGAGCAAGGACAATCAATCCAAAGAGGGAACTTCCATTTCCTCATACAAAGATGTTATCAAAGCGGTCGAGAGTACCAATACAACAGGATGGGGACATCTAGTCATTCCTACTGACAATAAAACAAAGAAGGGTCTTGGTTCTTCTGCAACCTGTACCCAGACAGCTACTACCAGCAATGAAAGTCTTCATCCCATTCAAGACTTCTTCCATAGTGGAGGTTTCCTTCACCCAGTGCCTCAAGAAGTGCATACCATCAATAAAGATGATTCCTCTAATATGGAGGAGGAATGGAGTCATATCTTAACAGGGACAGTTATATGTCTCAAGACGAAACGCATACTCCCTTTTGCTATCCCGCACAGAGTCCGAGATTTATACCCAGGTCAGACGTCGAAATGATATACGGAGATTGTGATCCAGAAGGATGTCGTGGGTAACGCCCCGTTTTGTCTTATTTATTTAATCGAGTCGATTTATTTATTTTCATTTTTATATTATTTTATTCTTGACTTTTATTTGACAATATATTATTTTTCATTGTTATTATGTTTTATCGCATTTTGAGAGCGTTTGCGAGATATTTGAGCTGAGGGGTAAAATGGTCATTTTGAGAGGTTAGATATTTTTAATAAATAGAAAGTGGAGAGAAAAAGAGAGAAAAGAAAGGGAAAGGAAAGAAAGAGAGAAATAAGGAAAAGGAGAGGAAAGAAATGGAGAAGAGGATAGGAGGTGGAAATCGACATAGATCTGTTTCAAGTGCGAATAATCGGGTAAGGGTGAGAAGTTTCGATTATATCTTGCTTGTATATGTATATGTGTTGTTTGTTGTAATTGTTTTGGTTGTTTCACAACTTTTCCTCATTAATAAATTGATGAACAATTGATAGAAATCGATGTTTTCATGGATGAATTTTGATATAAACTGCGTAGAATACTTGTCGTTAGGTTTGGATCATGTGTTGGTTGTTATAGTATGATTTGAAAATGTTTGGGTGGAGAAAATGATGAATTTTGGCCCAAATGACCTATAACAGCGCTGCTGCGAATCTCAGAATTCGCAGGTTCGCTTTGCGAACGGCAGCGAAGAGGAAAGTGAAGGCTCGCCAGAGCTTCGCAGTGCGAATGTGGAAGGCGAATGTTCGCCAGCAGTTCGCAAAGCGAACTTTAGGCTATTTTTCTTCTGCCTTGGTTCGCTGGGGCTTCGCACTACGAATGAGGGAAGCGAATGCTCGCTAGGAGCTTCGCATAGCGAACATGACAGATTGTTTCATTTTGTTTCCTTCATAACTTTTGGGTCGTAACTCGGATAGAGGCGAGGTCGGATGCGTTGGAAATCTTATGGGATGTTCTTTCTTATAAAAATGGTTTTGGGATTAGTGGTCGATTTAATTATGTCAGGAATTTGGAAATGTGTCGTTTGGTCGACTTTTACCATTGTAATTGTGTGCGATTGATGTGTGATCATGAGATATGCTTTTGATATATAACGTATAGCTTGTGTGCTGTTATATGAGGTGAATATATGTGATGAAACATTGTGATGAAGGTTTGTGGTCTTGTGGAGAAATAAATGCATTGTTTTGAGTGTGATTGCAATGCATGATTAATGATGTTGTTGTGTGGTAAAATACATTGTTTGATTGAATTTAAATGTATGTTGTTATGAATGTTGTCGTGGGTAGCCTTCGTGGCGTGAATCCTTGATGTGAATTGATATGAGTGTATATTCTAAAGTGCTAATTGTTCTGGTTTGTGGATTATGATGAAATTCAATGTGTGTTAATTAGTGGCCTTATGGCAAGTAAATGCATTGTTTGAGTTGATTTCCAATGCATGAATAATGATGATGAGATAATCCATATTATTGATTTGTGAAGATGCATTTGATTGTCATGAGTCCTTGTATGCCAAGCATCATGATATGCATTCTTGTGATGTCGTGTACCCTAGTGGGTGTGAGCGACGAAATGATTCCCGAGGGAATCTACTATAACGGTCCTGAGCCTTATACAAAGAGGACCGAAAGCGACGTTATAGAAGATCGTGATCCTTATACAAAGAGGACAGAAAGCGATCGGATTATGAGCCTTATACAAAGAGGACCGAAAGCGATCCATAAACGTCGTGAGCCTTATACAAAGAGGACCGAAAGCAACGGGGAACATCGTTTGTCTGACGGGGAGTTACACTAAGTAACAAGCGATAATTCCAATAGTTCCTGAGTGAACTAATGATGAGAATGATGGATGGAACGGTACCGCATTGCATTTGCATAGAGTCGTTGTGTCGGTCTCTTTGCATTTTCATAAATCATGAATGATTGATTATGTGTGGAAAATCATGAATGGATTGATTATGTATGGAAATTGTGAATTGATTGATTATGGGTTGAGTTTGTGATAACATTGGTGATTTGATATGCAATTGTGATAAATGCATTGGTTATGGATGATATGTTTTATGTATAGACATATGCTATATATGAATATATGTGATGTGGTGGTGTGTTTCCATATGTCATAACCTTGGTATGCCTTATGTGTGAATATGTGATTATGTTGGTATAATTGATATATGCTATATGTATTGGTATGTGATGCTTGTGGTGAGAATAACTATGCATGTGAATTTATATGTGTTTGCATATTATTATGCAATCTTGATTTAGTTGTTATTTCTCACCCTTCTACTGTGGTTTGTTGCTCTATGAGGCAATTGCACATTAGTAGTCTTGGAGGCTTTTGTGAAGATTAGTTCTCCATCTGTTTGTCAGTCTGTCTGCTCTGATACGTAACACGGGAGTCGGGGAACGCTTTTGTTATATATGTATACATTTGTTGGATCTATTTTGTATTACCTTTGTATGAATATTTTGATGTTATAAAATAATTTATTTTATAAAACAAGTCGGTTATGGGTCTTTCTGATTTATTCCATAATTAAACGTTCCTTTTGTTGGAAAAAGTTTCCCTTTTATGTTTATTCCATTTTGTGTTATGTATCAAATTCATAAGCAGGGATTGTGTTTGTTTTCTTTAAATGTGGCATCCTTGTTTCTGTCTAAGAATAATAAATTTTTATTTAATCTGATTTATTTATGTATTATTTATTCGCGATGGGAATTGGGGTGTTACAAAAGTGGTATCAGAGCAGGTCGGTCCGTCCGGCCATGTTGTTGAGTCAGTGGGTGTGACAGTTGAATACTGTCGATGTTGTTTGTTCCTTAGTATGTGGTATGTGTGTGGAACACTGTCAGTACTTTCTGGTTTTTCTAATCCTTTGTTTGCAGGATTTAGAATGAGATAAGTGGGGGAGAAGCTGGTGCTTCTCCAAGTTGCTTTAGGTGTGGAGCGTTGGCTCAGGATGTTGTAGATTGCAAGATTGTAAGTGTTGTTTGGACAGTGTTGTTCCCGGTTCCGGAGGGAATGCGGAGGTAAGGTTTATGTCCACTAAGGATTTGTGCCTTAGGTAGTTGCGTGCACAAGGTGCAGGAAATGCTATTATAGTTTGGTAAAGATGGTTTATGCCCCATCATGATTGTTGGCTGTCTATTGACAAATTGAGGAACTGATCACCCTTAATCTCTTGTTGATAGTAGACGGAATTATGTTGGATGGAATAGACGTGTCTTTCCGACTTTGATAGTGTGTGCAATGAATTATTTGGAATTAAGAAAATTATTACGGATTGTTTTGATGAGTCGATGAAGATTCTTATATCGGAAGATGAGACGGATTAGAGGTTTTGGTATTTTGGTTCAGTGGGAAAATCATTGAGAGAGAATGATTGGGTATTATTAATGGCTGCTTCTCAGAGAGTAGAGAGTGAACTCAAAATTGGACGAAGGTGAATAGTTGAGGTTTATATCTGCTAAGTAAGTAGAAAACTCTCAGGGGATGAGACTAAGATGTTTGTTATGTTTGTGATGATAGTTTTCTAGAAATTGGCAGAAAGGCCACGGTGATGGGCTGCCAGTTGTGCGTGATTTCCGGATATGTTCCCAGATGGAATATTGGATGTTAGCATTAGAAGTACCCGGACTGAAAAAGCAGTGAGAAGATTTACTGGAAAGAGGATTTGTGAGACCAAGTGTGTCGCCTAGGAGAGCTCCAGTGTTGTTAGTAACAAAAAGGATGGATGATTGATTGGAATAACAAGCATGATGTGTATAATGGTATTGAGACTATGGAAAGTAACACTTAGAGTTTTGGTGAGTTTTGGAGTTTTTAAAGTTTTAGGGCATTAATGGAAATCTTGAGAAAACCCTTAGGTGTGGATGTAATATTTGAGATTTCTTTTTGGTTGATTGTTGCTACATGTTGGAATTTATGGAATTTGGACTGTCAAGAGAAGAAATTGTGTATGGGTTACTGACAGTGGAGTAAGGTAACGATTGAGAACAAGTGTCCACTTTCATGAATAGATGACTGGAATGGTTTGGTTGAGTTTGAGTGAAACTGCAATTGTTTGGATTGTTTGATAAGAGTGGTGAATTGTGTGAGTTGAGGCTTTGATCGATTTAATGTGACTGGTTATGTTTGTTATCATCGGGATATGCTGTTATTTACTTGGTTAAGCTTGTATGTGAGTAACCAGTTACCCAGTGAAAAGTTGCAGAAGCTTTAAGAATTTATATCTTTTGGAATTTGATTGGGCATTACAACGTACAGTGATGTTATTTGGTGTTAGTAATGCGTCTGTAATGTTTGTGGAGTAGAGGAATCGTATCTTCCATATTTATTTGGATAAGTTCGTAGTGGTTTTGATTGAGGATATTCGGGTCTGTCATAAACTCAGAGGAGGAACGGGTAGAGTGTTTGAGATTTGAATTACAAGTGTTGAAAAGAGATGAAGTTTTATGCTAAGTTGTTCAAGTGAGAATTTGGGTTGAAAAGGGTTAGTTTTCTTGGATATGTTATTTCAGATGAGAGTGTGGTTATGGATTCATCGGAAGTAGATGTAGTTCTATAATGAGAGGCTTCGAAGTTGGTTAAGGAAATTAGAAACTTTTGGGCTTAGTTGGTTGTTACTGCAGGCTATGGAAGACTTTGCTAAGTTCGTACTTCTGTTATCTCAGTTGACTTACAAAGGGTGAGTCGTTTGTTTGGGATGTTCGTTGTAAGGAAAGCTTCAGAGAACTAAAGTAGAAGTTGTCTACGGCTCCAGTTTTGATACTGCGTGATCCTGATAAACCGTTTGTGAGGTATTGGGATGTGTCTTTGATGAGCTTAGTCAGGGTGTTAATGCAAGAGGGTAAAGTTGTGGCTTATGCTTTACTACAATTGAGGATTTATAAAAGGATCTATACTATTCCGGATTTGGAATTGGTTGCGGTTGTATTGTGTTGGAATATTTGGAGGTATTATCTTTATGGTTCTAGGTTCGAAATGTTTAGTAATCACAAGAGTTTAGAGTACTTGTTTGGTCTGAAGGAATAGAGTATGGGACAACGAGGATGGTTAGAATTTGTGACGAGTTATGAATTTGGCTTGGATTATCATCGGGAAAAGCTAATGTTGTGCCTGAAGAGTTAAGTTGATAGTCTTTGCATATGGTTGTTTTGTTGGTCAGAGAATTAAAATTATTTGAGCAGTTCAGAGACTTGTGTCTGGTGTGTGAGATAACACAGTAGAGTGTAAGGTTGGGTATATTAGAAATGAACTATGATTTTTCTGGTGAATATTAGAGAGGGTCAGAAGTTGGATATGAAATTGGTGGATTTGATTGTTGTGAGTAATCAGAGTGCGCATCGAAAGCATGATGTGGCACATTTGGTATATGCGTGTGTGACTTGTAAGAGTTCATAGGTTGAACATTGGAAACATGTAGGAGTGATGAGACCATTGGACGTTTCAGAATGGAAGTGTTAGGTGAAAGGTTTAAATATTATTCATGGGCTACTATGTAGATGGATGTTTTGGTTATATGTTCGATTGATGAATCGTAGCATTGTTGTAATATTGTTGTGTGACAAGGATGTTGGATTGTGGTTATGTAGAGGTTGTTGAAACGATGTTGTGTCGTGGGACTTTATGTTGTTGTTTGTGTTGTTGCCTCGTTTCCATCGTGATGGTTCGAGTGCGAGTAGCTAATTCCTGTGTGGGGAATTAGGGGAGTGTTACCTATGGTTAGGGTAACGATCCCGTTGTGTTTCGGTTCAAGAGTGAACCTGTGTGTTCGTAACTTGGGTATTCTTTGAGTTGTGAGTTGGTCGTCAAGTGCATTGTATGGGCATTGCATCTTGTCGTTGTAGTTGTCATCATTGTCGTGTCGTTGTTGTAGTTGCTGTTAGCAAGGTGGTTTTTCAGTTTGTGTTATTCGTGGTGTGCCTTTTGTTGGCATGGTAGTTTGTTAGTCGGATGCGAGAGTCGTATCTGGAGTTGTTCGTATCAGTTATATTTTCGAGGACGAAAATTTATAAGTGGGGGAGAATTGTAACGCCCCGTTTTGTCTTATTTATTTAATTGAGCCGATTTAATTATTTTCATTTTTATATTATTTTATTCTTGACTTTTATTTGACAATATATTATTTTTCATCGTTATTATGTTTTATCGCATTTTGAGAGCGTTTGCTAGATATTTGAGCTGAGGGGTAAAATGGTCATTTTGAGAGGTTAGATATTTTTAATAAATAGAAAGTGGAGAGAAAAAGAGAGAAAAGAAAGGGAAAGGAAAGAAAGAGAGAAAGAAGGAAAATGAGAGGAAAGAAATGGAGAAGAGGAAAGGAGGTGGAAATCGACATAGATCTGTTTCAAGCGCGAATAATCGGGTAAGGGTGAGAAGTTTCGATTATATCTTGCTTGTGTATGTATATGTGTTGTTTGTTGTAATTGTTTTGGTTGTTTCACAACTTTTCCTCATTGATAAATTGATGAATAATTGATGAAATTGATGTTTTCACGGATGAATTTCGATATAAACTGCGTAGAATACTTGTCGTTAGGTTTGGATCATGTGTTGGTTGTTATAGTATGATTTGAAAATGTTTGGGTGGAGGAAATGATGAATTTTGGCCAAAATGACCTATAACAGCGCTGCTGGGAATCTCAAAATTCACAGGTTCGCTTTGCGAACGGCAGCGAAGAGGAAAACGAAGGCTCTCCAGAGCTTCGCAGTGCGAATGTGGAAGGCGAATGTTCGCCAGCAGTTCACAAAGCGAACTTTAGGTTGTTTTTCTTCTGCCTTGGTTCGTTGGGGCTTCGCACTGCGAATGAGGAAAGTGAATGCTCGCTAGGAGCTTCGCATAGCGAACGTGACAGATTGTTCCGTTTTGTTTCCTTCATAACTTTTGGGCCGTAACTCGGATAGAGGCGAGGTCGGATGCGTTGGAAATATTATGGGATGTTCTTTCTTATAAAAATGGTTTTGGGATTAGTGGCCGATTTAATTATGTCGAGAATTTGGAAACGTGTCGTTTGGTCGACTTTTACCATTGTAATTGTGTGTGATTGATGTGTGATCATGAGATATGCTTTTGATATATAACGTATAGCTTGTGTGCTGTTATATGAGGTGAATATATGTGATGAAACAGATCTCTTCTGGAATTTTGTTGTCAACTTCTTCTTCAGCCCCAAATACCGGGAACCCAAAGTCGGGAGAAGGCATCGAATCTTATGTTTCAACTGGGTTTAAAACAAGCAATTTGCATGACGTAATGATTCGTGTTTAGAAGAGATAGAGAAAATGCGAGTGTATACAGTGTATTTATTTTACTGCTTGTTTTTATTTTTAATTGTTTTTTAGGATTACCATTTTCTGAAAAAGCAAAAAGAGAAAACAGCAATTAATGCGGAAATTACAAAACGACGTTATTCTATTAATAAACAAGTCGATCCTTAAAACTACAGCCCTATAAAACAAAACTCTGTCGCTTTGGGCAAAGCGAAGAGGGAAATTTACAGAAACTGAGCCCTATCAAAACATCTGTTTCACCTGGGCAGGGTGAAAGGTTAAAGATGGCAATTACTTAGATTGGCGAACGACCTTCGGAACATCGACAGCAACCCATTGGCGGCGAACTCCTCGGTGAATCACAAAGTCTGGCACCTTCCTTGATTTGTCTTCAGAAATAACGCTGATTTTTGGTGGAGCGGGATCATTGGAATCTGTCTCCCAGGCAGAGTTGTCGTAGTAATTATGGTCAAAGTTATCTTTCATCGGAGTTTCTTCCTCTAATGAATTTGGTGGAGCACGGAATCCTTCCGGATCACAATCCCCGTATATCATTTTGATGTCTGACCTGGGTATAAATCTCGGACTCTGTAGGAAAGCAAAAAGGAGTTTGCGTTTCGTCCTGAGACATATAACCGTCCTTGTTAAGATAGGACTTCCACTCTTCCTCTGTGTCAGAGGGATCTTCCTCATTGATAGCATGGACTGCTTGAGGGACTGGGTGAAGAAAACCTCCACTGTGGAAGAAATCCTGAATGGGATGAAGAATTTCATCGTTAGCAGTTGTCCAGGTACAGGTTGGAGAAAAACCAAGACCCTTCTTTGTTTTATTGTTAATAGGAATGACAAGCTGTCCCCATCCGGTTGTATCGGTACTCTCGACCGCTTTGATAGCATCTTTGTATGAGGAAATCGAGGTTCCTCCTTGGGATTGATTGTCCTTGCCGGTCGACAGCGCTTGGAACTGCGTCCCAATAACCTCCTCGGGTTCTACATAAGTAGATGATGATAAGTTACTCACGAGCAATGCCTGTTCTCCACAGACTGTGACAAGCCGATCGTTCTGAATGAACTTTAGCTCTTGGTGGAGGGTCGAAGTGATCGCTCCAGCCTGATGTATCCAAGGTCTTCCTAATAAACAACTGTATGTTGCCCGGATGTCCATGACCTGGAAAGTGACTGGGAAAGTGTGAGGACCGATAGTTATGGGAAGATCAACTTCGCCGATAACTGTTTTTCTGGATCCGTCGAACGCTTTGACGATGACCTCGCTGATTCTCATCGGAGGGCCTTTGAATGATAATTGCATGAAAGTGGACTTCGGCATAACATTCAGGGCTGACCCTGTGTCTACCAGTACGCTGGCTAAAGCATCGTCCTGGCAATTAACTGTAATGTTGAGCGTCGTGTTATGACGGCGACCCTCTTCGGGTAATTCCTCATCACTAAATCCCAAATTATTGCAGGAAGATTTGTTAGAGACAATGCTATCGAACTGTCTGATTGTTACATCATGTTCCACAAAGGCTTGCTCCAAGACTTTCTGTAGAGCCTCCCTGTGGGCTTCTGAACTGAGTAACAGTGATAATACCGAGATCTTTGAAGGAGTCTGTAACAGCTTATCCACAATGTTATATTCACTCCTTTGGATGAGCTTCAGCATCTCATCATTATTTTTCGAAAGGTCGGGATTACTGGATTGACCGACTGATGGATCGGGAGCTTCTGTCTGAAGTTCCTTTTCCTTGTTAGGTTCTCCAACTCCTCGGTTGAAGATTCGACCACTCCGTGTTACACGATTGATGTCTGCAATATTCACGACGGAGGGTAATGGAATTTCCTTTCCATTTTCAATTGTCGTTGTACCGTATTTGTAAGGGATAGCCTTAGTTGATTCATACGGTAATGGTCCCGGTAGATAGATGACTATGGGAACCTTGTGATTTTTCTGACCATCATAAGTAATCTCGATCCGTTCCCGGTTGGGAGCTCTAGATTCGTCAAGTAGAGGGATGATGGAAAAAACATCCCTGGTCTGGTGACGACCAGAGATTGTGACAACATCCTCGACTTGATTGGCAAGGTAGTTCGGCGTCCAGTTGATGGGTCCAAAACCCGGATATGGGCGAATCTCTCCATGATCCACTTGACCCTGTAGAGCTGCTCTCACAAGGTAACACCCTTGGTTACTTTCCGAACAGACACTACAACGTTCATAGTTATGTGGTGGCACCTGGCCACGCCCACTTTGAATACAATGTAACCTCACTAGGTTAGCTTCCACAAATTGGACATCCTGACTTTGACGTCGAGTAGGATTCCTGTTATTGATACTAATCTGCTGAGTATCTTCATCCATATAGATTGGCATCCACCAGTGATTTAACAAGTGCTGAAGTGCCTCCTGGACAAGGTTACAACCTCGATCATTTTTGCAACCTGCTTTACAGCTTTGATAGTCGTGTGATATTAAGAATCCGAGTCGGACCTGCTCAGCATGTAACTCTACCAGGTTGGTATTCATCACACGAATATCGAAGATCTAAACCATGTTGATCTAATAAGGGTTCCTATCATGGTAGTCTTGGATCCATCCAAGATCGATCTGACGCTAGAGGGCCTCTTGTATGAAAGAGCATCCCTGTTTGTTTACCGAACAAGTCAGACAGGAACTGTAATCGTGTCGTGGCAGATTATGATACTGGCTTTGCCTTGAGTGCATCGCCACCAAGTTGACATTCATTGCCCAGATGTCATGGTTCTGAATGACGTTGGAGTTCGTATAGACCATGTTAACTCCACGAACTCGGTGCTCTTGGATCCATCCGAGATCCATCTGTTCCTGTAGAGCTGTTTACACCACAGAACATCATTGATTGTTTTTAGAGCAGACATCACACTGGTGATAATTATGAGGTGGCACATGGCCGTAACCACTCTGTCTACAATGCATCTTGACCAAATTGGTTTTCAACAAGAGTACATCGTGAATTTGATAAACGTAGTTAGACTCTCCCTCTATCAAATTGACTGTAGCTTTCTCATGTTGAGGCA
Organism: Lathyrus tuberosus; assembly: GCA_022829125.1. Lineage (NCBI taxonomy): Eukaryota > Viridiplantae > Streptophyta > Magnoliopsida > Fabales > Fabaceae > Lathyrus > Lathyrus tuberosus. Next base: position 12,507,823 of record JALAZF010000058.1, read on the forward strand.
GCGGGTTTGTGAGAACATTGGGATTCGTATCTTTGAAAGATAAGAGCCCGCTCCCAACAAGCTTTTGCACGTCGGATTTGAAATTGAGACAATTCTCTATATTATGCCCTGATCCTCCTTGATGATAAGGGCATGTTTGATCCACCTTAAACCAAAAAGACGGATTTTCCTGTACTGTAAGAGGAGACTTAGTCTGGATGTACCCCTTAACCAGTAGTAACGGAAATAGTTCTGCATACAACATGGGTATAGGATCAAACCCTGATGTCGTGTTGTACGGTTGTTGTTATATGGAGGACGAGCCTGCTGAAGAGGTTGTTGTGTCCTTTGCTGATTAGGTTGGCTCTGCGTAACCTGAGGTTGATACGTAGGAATAGGCATAGGGCTGATAGCAGGAATTATAGCTGCTACTGGTTGATAACGTCGCCTTTGCTTTTCGAGAGAGATATTCCCAATATCCTGATCTTTTTTCTTAGGGAGAGCACTACCGTATCGTTTTGTACTGCTTGATGGTCCAACGTCTTTTGCCAAACGTCCTTCTCGGACGGCTTCCTCAAGACGAACTCCCATGCCCACCATCTCGGTGAAATCACTGGACGCACTAGCAACCATTCTGTCATAGTAAAATAAGCTTAAGGTCTTTAAGAAGATCTTTGTCATCTCTTTTTCCTCAAGAGGTGGACAAATCTGAGCGGCAATTTCGCGCCATCTCTGAGCGTACTCCTTAATGGTTTCCTTATCCTTTTGTGACATTGATCAGAGTTTATCTCTATCCGGTGCCATGTCCAAATTGTATTTGTATTGTTGGACGAAGGCAGTACCAAGATCTCTGAACGTGCTAATCGTAGTACGGTTTAAACCCATGTACCATTTGAGTGCGGCACCGGTTAAACTATCCTGAAAGTAATGAATCAGTAGGTCCTGATTCTCCGTCTGAGCTGACATTCGCCGAGCGTACATCACCAGATGGCTCTGAGGGCAAGAGTTACCCTTGTACTTTTCAAAGTCGGGCACTTGAAATTTGTGCGGAACTTTCACATTGGGGACCAGACAAAGGTCTGCGGCGTCCTTTCCAAATAGATCCTGACCGCGAATGGCTTGCAGTTCCTTCTGCATTTCCAAGAACTGTTCCTGGAATTCATCCATTCTATCGAACATAGTTTCCTTCTTATCAGAAGGGATCGGTGGAATCTGTCCTTCCGGGACTGTGTGCACCACAGGGGGTGGTACCGTGACTACGGCAGTGAATCTTGGCGTTTCTCGAAGTTTGTAACCTTCAGGAGTCTTCAGTATGCCCCTGGCATCTTCGTTTTCCCGAAGTTTGTAACCTTCAGGCCCAGCGGCTTCTGTTATGATTCCCTGATCTTCAGTGATCGACAGAACATATCCTTCCGGGATATAGTTAACAGGCATGCCCCAGGGACGATCTTTCGGCATCTGATACCTAGGATCAAACTTCTCCACTATGGGCGCTGAGGTGATCTCTGAGACCACAGTCCTTTGTAGCTGAGCTTCTGCCATGAGTTGCATGTCGTTACGAAGCTTTCTCATATCCTCTCTCAGAGCGTCGATCTCTTCTTTTAACTCTCTGTTCTCTTCCTCAAGATCGTCCATCTTTTTCTGACGATTGGCCCGAGTATTATACGAATGAGACAGTTTGACTCTAGAACCGAGACACAAACGTGAGATTCGTAGGTAAGAAGAATACGCGATGTGAGAATGATGAATGCAATGATTATATTAATTGTTTTTTTGGTTTAATCAAAATAAACTTCGACAATTAGATTGCAAATATCAAACAGTGGGGAAACCCCTTTTTATTGAAATTCAAAGGATTGCGGAAATGAAAATACAGTAGATTACAAAGTGTAGAAATAGAAACCTAAGCTAATGGGTCCCGAGAGAACTCGGGTGCTGATTCTGGTATCTTCCTTTTCTTTGACTGGGGCTCTTGAGTCGTTGTCGGGTTGTCATTCCTTTGCCAGGTGAAAGGAGTGAGCAAATTCCTTTGGTCATCCTGATTTTCTACAGCATGTTGCTCCAAAATCTCAATCAGAGCATCCTTATCTTTCAGCAGTTGCTGTATTTTGATGCACTCCACGTTGAGGGTACGGTACTTGTTCTTCCAAGACCTCTTCTCGCGTTTAACTTTGTTGAGAGTAACCTGAAGCTTTTCAGTTTCCGTCATGAAGTACATGACAGATTCCCTCGGCGAAAGAATTTCGTAACGAGGATAAGGCATCTTTGGCTTGAGAGCTCTAGTTTGTACCCAGTGGAGATAAGGCTCCACCGAGACACATTCCGGTTTTCCTAGAGACTTCCGTCCTTTTTTATAAACATGTTTCCAAGCGTGCACTATTTCCGTCTTTAGTGCTCTGTCACTTTCTCCTTCCTTGAAGAAAAGACCTTCCAGATGAACATTCCGGGGAACATGTCTCATCGGGTATCCAAACTGACGGCGAACCAATATCGGATGATAGTTGATTCCTCCCTTAGTTCCTATAAGGGGTACGTTGGGGAAGTTTCCACAACGGTCAATGATCCTGATTCCATCATAAATCCTATTACACCAATCTATGTCAGAGTTGGTGAGAGACATGATCTTCTGCGACCAGTGCAAGGCACTCTTATGATCCCAAAAAGCAGCAGACTTAGGTAAATGGGAGATAAACCATTTATAAAGCAGAGGTACACAGCATGTGATCTCCCCTCCACTGTACAAATTCCCTAAGTGTACAGAATGATATGCATCTGCGAGCAAAGTCGGCACAGGGTTCCCAATGAGAAAAACCTTAACGGAGTTGATATCGACGAAGTTATTAATGTTGGTCAACAGAAATAACCCGTAGGTGAGTAAAACAAAGATGCTCTTGAAAGCAGTCACTTTCCCGATACTGGCGAAGTACAGGGCTTTCTTTGTCAAGAACTGAGCTGGAAAACCTTGTATGCCACCCTTAGTGGTCATGTGAGTCCTGACCTCAGACTCGTCCAAATGAATTGCTCTTGCAATGGTCTGATTCTTTGGAATTTCCTCCAGTCCAGAAAATGGAGCTCGATCAGTGATATGTAAATTGATTAGATGAGAATATTCCTCCAGCGTTGGTGCTAGCTGGTAATCCGGGAATGTAAAGCAGTGATAAACCAGATCGTAGAATTGAACGAGCGCGTCCATGATTCCCTCAATCACATGGACCCTTAACAGAGGGAGCAGACCTCCGTACTTGGCTCTGAAAGCCTCTTGGTTTGTGATCATTCTCGCCAAACCTCTTAAATCCTCTAGTTTTGGAATCCTGAAGGTGTACTTATGAGTTCTCCTTCTACTGAAATCCATTAGCGCAATCCTTTTCTCTGATATTTGCAATCACAGTCTTAGTTTAATTTGAAAAACAGGGAGACTAGAAGAGAAATTTTTTTAATGTTTTAATGTTTTTTTTAAATGAATGCATGAATGCAGCACACAAAAACATAGAAAAAACATGGGGTCAAAGGGTCGTTGTCATGAAGTCAAGGCTCTACCCATCCCCAAAGGTTTATACTAGGGTGATTTTTGTACCTATACTCAAAATCATCAGCTCCTCCCAGGATAACAAACAGAAAGCGGATCGCCAGCGAGCTGTATGAAATCTTAGAGTAAATGCTATTCACCGAGAATAGATCATCAGCCTCAAATGAGGGTAGTATCACGTGACAACTATTTCCAATAGTTTCCGCACTACAAAAGGGTTGGCTCCTCAGCTTCTCAGACGTCACAATCGGCCCATTACCTATGAGAGGGAATGGGTTGCATTGGGAAGCCTCCACTGAGGTTGATGGTCGACCTCATCGCCATCACTTATCTTAAGTGTATACTCAATCTTTCTACATGCGGCATCACACGCATTCCCATTAGCAGAAAAATAAACACATATATCAATTAGGAAAAGCAGTATATATATTTGTCCTAATGTCCTAGACCTTTTAAAAAGCTACGAATCTTATGTTCCAGACAGAAAATGGGTTCCCCGGTGGAAGTCCCAATCTGTGGTTAGAAGAGCCCCTACGGTGGGCGCCACTTTTAAAGTTTCCACCTAAGAGATGGGAAGAGAACAAGATCTCGCTACAAAGGTGAGATAGATCCTAATGACAGCTCCCCAGCAGAGTCGCCATTTTTTTGTAGCGAGCGGTTTTGGACGTGGTTGCGAAGCACTACCGCTCTTTGGTATCTACAGCTCGATTCATTTTTTATCCTATTAAAGCTGATGAAGGAAGGGAAATAGATGTCTCAAATTAACCCTGCTTGCAAACTGAGGTTAAACAGTCAAAACTGTTGGTTTACAGATGCTACAAAGTTTTGGGGTCTCTATTGGGTGTATTTTTTTAAAAGTGGTGTTCGGTCGATTGGTGGGAGGTTAGGACGGATGTGTGGAAGTATGGGATTTTGGGTTTTTGTTTAGTGTGCTCGCTAAGATCTTTTCTTTCAATCTTATGCCTACGTATTCCCGTTTACCGAAACTGGGAAATCAGAGCGTTCGTAGTTCCTCCTATTCTATGGGAGGAAATGGTTGTTTTGGTGTCTTGTTCAAAGCCCAAGACGTGAAGCGAAAGGTAGTTTGTATCTTGTTCAAAGTCCAAGATGTGAAGCTGAAAGGTCTCAACTTTAGAGAGAATTTGTCATCTCTAAAGAGGGGTTTGTTTGTCACAACCGTTTATAAGGGCGAATTACTTTAACCGGGATATGTGAATCCGGTAATGCCATAATTTCCTTTATAGGGGATTTCCAACCTAAAGGAGAAGACTTTAACTCAGTGTAGAGCAATGTTATCTTTCCTTAGGAATTTCTCATGCTAAAAGAGGGACAGTGGCATGGATGTAGATGATCCAAAGGCTTGCCGCTTACAGCAATTAGATAAAGGGGAAGAAGTTGTTGATGTTTGTGTACTGTGAACGAGGCACAGCTTTGATGCTAAAAGGTTGATTGGATCAACCAGTGGTTTTCTTATACAAAGCCTAAGAGGAGGCTAATATGTGTCTCGTACAAAGCCTGAGAGAGAGGCTAAAAGGTTTTGACTCAACGAGGGAATCTTCTGGTATCTCGTATAAAGCCCGAGATGGAGGCTATTTGACTCAACAAGAGAGTTTTGTATCTCGTACAAAGCCCAAGATGGAGGCGAAAGGGGTGATTGACTCAACGAGGGAATCTCTGGTATCTCGTACGAAGCCCGAGATGGAGGCTAAAATTGTTAGCTCCGCTGGGGAGAATCATTGTACAAAGCCCAAGAGGAGGCTATGGTTACTGTTTCAGATGAGTGACAGGTCCAGTATGCTGATTTAAAGAGAAAATCAGTTCTTATATGAGTAATGTTTGCACTCAGGGATTTTGATTCGAGGATCAGGGATATTTCCTGTTCTTTAAGGAAGTGGGAAATCCAAAGGGTATTGAGGTTGTCCGAGTCCACGGGGTTCCTTCCTATTTTTGAAGGGGTCACTTGAGAATGTCTTTGAGACTCAAGGATGTTAGACTGTCCGTGTCTAGAGTTTCATTTTTTGTACTATGCTTTGAGCAACAGTAGTAGACTCTTGGAAAGGATTGTTCTATGAAGATGACTAAGTTCCGTTCCTATACCTCTAGGAGGTCGTCGGGACAATTTGTACGAAGCCCAAGAGGAGGCTGGAAACTTTTAAGAAGCCGAGTGGTCCTTGTATGAAGCCCAAGAGAAGGCTATCATTCCCGGGGGGAGAATCATTATACGAAGCCTAAGAGGAGGCTGTGAATACTTCTAAGAAGCCGATGGGTCCTTGTACAACGCCCAAGAGGAGGCGGGGATGCTTTTAGGAAGCCTGTGGGTCCTTGAACAATGCCCAAGAGGAGGCCGATGCTTTTAAGAAGCCGATGGGTCCCCAAACCCCGAGAAATTCAAGACAGGCTATTCACAAGGAATAGATCAAGCCAGGAAAGTTCGAGAATTTGGAAGAAACTCAAGAGATGCCATTCACGGAGAAAAGATCATCTCTGGGGAATAGAGTTTCTTGACAAGTGCTTTTAAGAAGCCTGTGGGTCCCCAAACCCCGAGAAATTCAAGACAGGCTATTCACGAGGAATAGATCAAGCCAGGAAAGTCCGAGAACTTGGAAGAAACTCAAGAGATGCAATTCACGGAGAAGAGATCATCTCTGGGGGTAGAGTTTCTTTGACAACTTCTACGAGTGACAGTCTATGAAAGGGTTCACAGAGAATGCTGACTTTCATATCTCCATATTGTTTAACCCCAAGAGGAGGGAAGATTGTGTCTGTTAATCCTATGGGGATCTAGTTTTGACTATTTAAGAGTGATCAACGGGCTTAATGCTAGACGTAGTTGCTGGGGAAACTCTAAATATCTATACTATTATTACACAGTTGATATGAGTTTATGAAAGAAGACTTACAGCGAAACAGCCCCACAATACAGTTATATGTATATGAAAGCGGTAAATGAAAGCATATAAACACTTACTCAGTTGTAGAGCTTCCATGTTGTTTGGTTAGTTGTTCAACAAAGAAAGATTGAAAACAACAGTATATTCAAAATCAAAGGAGAAAGTGCTTTGAAAAAGAAAGATTTGGGGCTTACAGCTCAAGGAGAGGCCCAGGGTTTTATCAGTGAGTGCACTGTTTGAATTTGTACAGAGGGACTTATACAAGTGACTGTGGCCCAAAAATTGTTTTCTGTACAAAGGGATTTGGGTCTTACACTCTCTCAAGAGGCCCAAAAAGTTTTAAAGAAAAAGAGTGGGGCTTATAACACGAGGGTAGGCCCAGATGATTTTTCGTTTAAAATGGCGATCGCGCCGAGATTTTCTTTTAACGCAAAGGGGCTTATACAATATCTGAGGCCCAAAGTTGTTTTTGGTTAAAAGGGGGTTGGGTCTTACACTCTAATAGAGGCCCAAAAGTTGTGAATAGGTTTTATAGCTCAAGGAGAGGCCCAGATGGTTTATCTTTAAACTGGCGACGATCGTGCCGAATTTAAAAATGTACAGAGGAACTTATACAATAAGTGAGGCCCAAAATATTTCTGTACAAGTGGGTTGGGTCTTACACTCTAATAGAGGCCCAAAAAGTTTTAAAGAAAAGAATTGGGTCTTACTACTCGAGGGTAGGCCCAAAGTTTGTTTTTCAACGGATAATGATCGCGTCGAACTTTTTGAAATACAACGGGACTTATACAATAAGTGAGGCCCAAAAATAGGTTGTATTTACAAAGGGTTGGGTCTTAAACTCTATTAGAGGCCCAAAAAGTGTTTGAAAATGATTTGTGAGGGTTGATTTAATCAAAAACCCTAATTTATTTCCAAAATGTATTTTAATTGAATAAAAATTCAATTAAAATGATCAAAAATTGTTTAACATGTGGGAAACAAATTATGATCTTGGATTAATGCTTCAAAAATCAAGTATTAACCTACAAAATAATTAGAAGTCATTAATCTTTACAAAATCAAGAGGAAAAAATTATTTTAAATGTCAAAAACAATTAAAATATTAATTCTTTGCAAAAATATCAATTATATGAAATAAATAATATTTTTGGGATTTTTTTGGGAAAATAAAATATTTTAACATTTTTGTGAATTATTAAAAAAAGAATCAACTCAAAATCATTAAAACTCAGAGAGAAATTAATTTTTGAATCAATTAAATAAAAATCACAAAATTCAAATATTCAAATGTTGGAAAATGGCGCCAAGAACAAGGGCAAGAACACGCGCGTGTTCTGTGTTTCCCAGATTTGCATTTTCTATCCAATCTCACTGAATACTTAATCGTATCATGCAATCCACATACCAATCAACTCGTTTCAACCTCACGATCATGTCTATGACAATTAATTTCATTTAAATTAAACATAAAACAAGAAATCATGAACAATCCTCAAGAACCCTAGATTCTGCATGAAGGCTGGGATTTTTGATACACGATTCAAACAATGCAATTAATTGAGGGGAAACATTCCATGCATATGAACATATGGCCAAATTATTGTGCAGCAAAAATTGCATGGATCATAGAGTTAGAAGAGCTCATGCTTACTGTCATACCCCAAATTTTGACCACTAAGATTTCCCATCATTGTGAAAATAATCATCACAATATGGAGGAACCATCATACTTCATCAGTCTCCCCAAAGATGGGTGAGCATTCACTACAATCAAAGTTAGGGTTTCAAGCCCTCTCTGAGTGCTTAGACAAAGGATCAATCAAGAAATGACATGATCTTCAACTTGTCTAACCTCTCAAACATCCACAATGGATCAAAAGGACTCCCACTTCAAGGATTAAGCACAAGGCTGCTCCCTTTTAGGTGGATTAAGTCTCAAGATCGACAGTGTCACCAAATTAGGGTTTTGGTCGACCAGGGCCTCCAGGTGGAATTTTTTCATATGGGCACAAGCCAATGATCCAAAACCTAACCTAATATACTCCATGGAACCTCATGGACCCAATCATCAAGTCAATTTTGCCTCAGGGGATGCATTCATCAAAAATCAGGAATTAGGGTTTCTTGACCTAATTCACCCCTAAGTTGGCTTTTGGGACAAATCATGAGCCAAGACCTCAAGAGAGGGTTTGAGGGTCTCTAATGAACTATATTGATCCATTTTCAACAATGGACTAATCCAAGAGGCTTGAGCAACAAGTTTCAATTTCATCTGCACCACAGTTAGGGTTTTAAGGAAAAAGTCAACTGTAACTTTGACTTTTGACCAGGACATGCTCCCAAGCCCTATGACATGCATCAATATACCCTATGACACCCATGGAACATATCCATCAAGTTTGATTTAGGTCAAAGACATGATTTCATGAAGAATTGCACAGTTTGGAATTCATCTGATAAAAAGTCAACTGTGCACAAAAGTCAACTTTGACTTTTTGAGATTTTTCACCAAAATGGATTTTTAACCCTAAAATGATGTTAATGTATGATTTGAATCATCATTCATCAATAAAAATCAAGAAAAGTTGGGTAACTTGTAAAAGGGGTAACCATAAAAAACTTAGAAAATTTTCTAAGTTAAAAATAAAGTGGCTAGGGTACCAACTTTGGAGGACCATAACTCCTAAACCACAAAGCCATTTTCTCCCATCCAAGGCTTGATTTGTAGATCTCATTGCCCTCTACAAAAACTTCAACTAGACCTAATTCCAACTCCTCATGGATTTTGAGTTATGGAGTGATCAAAATCAAGAAAAGTCACTTTGTTCCAACACTTAGTGAAAATTTCACTAAGTCAGATTTTACCCTACTTTTTTCCAAATGTAGGGGGAGTTTTCACTTGGATTCAAAAGAGATCAAAACCAAATATGTTCAAACAGTTGTTGTATCATGTAAGGGCTTTCCAAAATGACCAAGAACATTACCAAATTCAATTTGAGTCATGAGATATGACATTGGAAAGTTGCCTTGCTGAAATCTGCCAAGGCAAGGCAGAATTTGCATTTTTGCTTGATTTGCCAAAATCAGCCAAATCTAAATGCTCCTATCCACTTGGACACATCAGAGGATTGAATCTAAAGGGGACAATCACTGAGCCAAGCCTCTAAAGTCTTTGGAACAAGAAATAGCATGTTGAACCTAGAATGGCCAAAATAGGGACAAGACTCCAATTTTGGATTGGAGCATTCAATGGAAGCATCGAGGTGGCATGGACTGAGCCATTCTCAACTGAATTCAGTCAAGACTTATCCAAGACCAAGGTAACCACATCCCTGTGCCCTAACCTCTAGTCAATGGCTAGAGGAGACTTGGATTTCCATTGGCCAACATTGAACAAACACCTGCTGCAGTTGCCATTCACTGTGGATCCCAAAACAAACTTGCTCTACTATAAATAGAGCTCAATTGTGATCAGTTTGAGTACACCAAAGCCATCAAACAGATGCTTTCCTCAAAATCTCTTATTTCACTCCAATTTTGCCTTCTAAGGCAAGTCACTATCGGGTTTTGAGTTTGAGAGCTTTTCCAATCAAACCAATCACTTACACACCTCACATACATCATATAGAGGTGATCCAAACACTCACATAACATCTGGAACACAGATTTCACAAAATCACCAGTCAATTGCTCAAGGTTTTAACCAAAGTGCAGTTGAGATGCCATGAAGTGATCCAGCCATTCTCAGTCAAGTCCAAGCATTCAAACACACTCCATAGGGTGTAGGGAAGCTGTTCAGATCATCACAATTCATCTGTAACACCTCCTACTCAGAAATCAATTTGCTCTTGCTGTCACGACCTAGAGGTAAGCCTAAACTTGGTCATCTCTCAATCTATGCATATTTCCTCGCACAATACTTTTGCCAAATGTTCATAATCATGCATGGAATGTTTCCCCTCAAGTAATTGCTTTGTTTGAATCGTGTATCAAAAATCCTAGCCTTCATGCTGAAATTAGGGTTCTTGAGGATTTTTCATGATTTCTTGTTATATGTTTAATTTAAATGAAATTAAATACCATAGACATGATCGTGAGGTTGAAACGAGTTTATTGGTATGTGGATTACATGATATGATTAAGTATTCAATGAGATTGGAGAGAAAATGCAAATCTGGGCCAAGCTGAAACACGCGCGTGTTCTTCAGCTCTTCTTGGCGCCATTTTTCATAAATTCAAATATTTGAATTTTGTGATTTTATTTAATTGATTCAAAAATTAATTTCTCTCTGAGTTTTAATGATTTTGAGTTGATTCTTTTTTTAATAATTCACAAAAATGTTAAAATATTTTATTTTCCCAAAAAATCCCAAAAAATTTATTTATTGTATATAATTGATATTTTTGCAAAGAATTAATGTTTTAATTATTTTTGACATTTGAAATATTTTTTCCACCTTGATTTTACAACTTTTAATGCTTTCTAATTATTTTGTAGGTCAATACTTAATTTTTGAAGCATTAATCCAATATTACAATTTGTTTTTCCTATGTTAAACAATTTTGATCATTTTAATTGAATTTTTATTCAATTAAAACACATTTTGAAAACAAATTAGGGTTTTTGGATTAATTCAACCCTTATAAATCATATTCAAAACTTTTGGGCCTCTAATAGAGTGTAAGACCCAATCCTTTTTTGACCAAACCATTTTTGGGCCTCAGTGTATTGTATAAGTCCCGATACCGTCAAAAACAAACGGCGCGATCGTCGCCTTTTGAAAAATAACCTTTTGGGCCTCTCCTTGAGCTATAAGACCCATTTAAAACTTTTGGGCCTCTAATAGAGTGTAAGACCCAACCCCCTTTTAACCAAAATCACTTTGGGCCTCAAATATTGTATAAGCCCCTTTGCGTTAAAATAAAATCTCGGCACGATCGCCATTTCAAACGGAAAAATCACCTGGGCCTACCCTCGTGTTATAAGCCCCATTCTTTTTCTTTAAAACTTTTTGGGCCTCTTGAGAGAGTGTAAGACCCATCCCTTTGTACAGAAAACAATTTTTGGGCCACAGTCACTTGTATAAGTCCCCCTGTACAAATTCAAACAGTGCGCTCACTGATAAAACCCTGGGCCTCTCCTTGAGCTGTAAGCCCCAAATCTTTCTTTTTCAAAGCACTTTCTCCTTTGATTTTGAAATATATTATTGTTTTCAATCTTTCTTTGTTGAACAACTAACCAAACAGCATGGAAGCTCTACAACCGTGTAAGTGTTTATTCGCTTTCATTTACCGCTTTCATATACATATAACTGTATTGTGGGGCTGTTTCACTGTAAGTCTTCTTTCATAAACTCATATCAACTGTGTAATAATAGTATAGATATTTAGAGTTTTCCCGGCCACTACGTCTAGAACTAGGTGACGCCGTTTCGGTTATTCGTAGAAATAGACAACTAGATCCCCATAGGATTACCAGACACAGTCTTCCCTCCTCTTGGTGTTAAACAATATGGAGATATGAAAGGCAGCATTCTCGATGAACCCTTTCATAGACTGTCACTCGTAGAAGTTGTCAAAGAAACTCTACTCCCCAGAGATAATCTCTTCTCCGTGAATTGCATCTCTTGAGTTTCTTCCAAATTCTCGGACTTTCCTGGCTTGATCTATTCCTCGTGAATGGCCTATCTTGAATTTCTCGGGGTTTGGGGACCCGCAGGCTTCTTAAAAGCACTTGTCAAGAAACTCTATTCCCCAGAGATGATCTTTTCTCCGTGAATGGCATCTCTTGAGTTTCTTCCAAATTCTCGAACTTTCCTGACTTGATCTATTCCTTGTGAATAGCTTGCCTTGAATTTCTCGGGGTTTGGGGACCCACGGGCTTCTTAAAAGCATCGGCCTCCTCTTGGGCATCGTACAAGGACCCACAGGCTTCCTAAAAGTAACCCCCGCCTCCTCTTGGGCTTAGTACAAGGACCCGTCGGCTTCTTAGAAGTTTTCACAGCCTCCTCTTAGGCTTCGTATAATGATCTCTTCCTCCTGGAATGATAGCCTCCTCTTGGGCTTCGTACAAGGACCCGTCGGCTTCTTAAAAGTTTCCAGCCTCCTCTTGGGCTTCGTACAAATTGTCCCGACGACCTCCTAGAGGTATAGGAACAGAACTTAGTCATCTGCATAGAACAGTCCTTTCATAGAGTCTACTACTGTTTCTCAAAGCACAATACAAAAAATGACACTCTAGACTTGGACAGTCTAATCTCCTTGAGTCTCAAAGACATTCTCAAGTGCCCCCTTCAAGAATAGGAAAGAACCCGTAGACTCGGACAATCTCAATACCCTTCGGATTTCCCACTTCCTTAAAGAACAGGAATAACCCGGATCCTCGAACCAAATCCTCGAGTACAGTATTGCTCATATAAGAACTGATTTTCTCTTTAAAAGTCAGTATACTGGACCTGTCACTTAACTGAACAGTCATCATAGCCTCCTCTTAGGCTTTGTGTAATGATCCTTCTCCAGTGAAGTTAGCCTCCCTCTTGGGCTTTGTACAATGATTCTCTCCAGCGGAGTCAAACAACGTTTAGCCTCTTTCTCGGGCTTTGTACGAGACACATAAGAGACTCCCTCGTTGAGTCAATCACCATTTCGCCTCCATCTCGGGCTTCGTACGAGATACAAAAAACTCTCTTGTTGAGTCAAATAGTCTCCATCTCGGGCTTTATACGAGATACCAAAAGATTCCCTCGTTGAGTCAAAACCTTTTAGCCTCTCTCTCGGGCTTTGTACGAGACACATAATAGCCTCCTCTTAGGCTTTGTATAAGAAAACCACTGGTTGATCCAATTAACCTTTTAGCATCAAAACTGTGCCTCGTTCACAGTACATAAACATCAATAACTCCTTCCCCTTCATCTAATCGCTGTAAGCGGCAAGCCTCTGGATCATCTATATCCATGCCACTTTCCCTCTTTTAGCATGAGAAATTCCTAAGGAAAGATGGCATTGCTCTAAACTGAGTTAAAAGTCTTCTCCTTCAGGTTAAAAATCCCCTTTAAAGGAAATTATGGCATTGCCGGATTCATACATCCCGGTTAAAGTAATTCTCCTTTATAAACAGTCGTAACAGACAGACCCCTCTTTAGAGATGATAAATTCTCTCTAAGGTCAACACTTTTAGCTTCACATCTTGGGCTTCGAACAAGATACAAATAGACCCTTCAGCTTCACATCTTGGGCTTTGAATAAGATATAAACCACCTTTTCAGCTTCACATCTTGGGCTTTGAACAAGATATAAACCACCTTTTCAGCTTCACGTCTTGGGCTTTGAACAAGACACCGAAACACCCATTTCCTCCCATAGAATAAGAGGAACTACGAACGCTCTGATTTCCCTGTTTCAGTAAACGGGAATATGTAGGCATAAGATTGAAAGAAAAATCTTAGCGAGCACACTAAACAAAAAACCAAAATCCCATACTTTCATATATATTCGTCCTAACATCTCAACCGATAGCCTAAAGCACCCCTCGTCAACAAAATAAACCTAGGAAAAACCCCGAATCTTTGTAGCATCTGTAAACCAACAGTTTTGACTGTTTAATCTCAATATGCAAGCAGGGTTAGTTGGAGACATCTATTTCCCTTCCTTCATCAGCTTTAATAGGATAAAAAATGAATCGAACTGTAGTACTAGAGCGATCGTGCTTCGCAACCACATCCAAAAATCACTCGCTACAGAAAAATGGCGACTCTGCTGGGGAATGCGTAGGTCTCTTTAGGGATCTTGTTCTTTTCTCCTAGGTGGAAACCTTGACGTCATTAGGATTTTAGGTCAAAACGCCGTTAATTTGGAATGAAACCACAGATTGGTGACTCCGCCGGGGAACCATTTTCTGTCAGGAACGTAAGATTCTTAGCTTTTAAAAGTCTAGGATGATTAGGACAAATATATATACTGCTTTTCCTAATTGCTATACGTGTTTATTTTTCTGCTAATGGGAATGCGTGTGATGCCGCATGTGGAAATATCGAGTATACACTTAAGATAAGTGATGGCGACGAGGTCGACCATCAACCTCAGTGGAGGCTGACCAATGCAACCCATTCTCTCACCTAGACAATGGGCCGATTGTGATGTCTGAGAAGCTGAGGAGCCAAACCCTTTTGTAGTGCGGAAACTATCGGGAATAGTTATTACGCGATACTACCCTCATTTGAGGCTGGTGATCTATTCTCGGTGAATGACACTTACTCTAAGATTGCTCTATAACTCGCTGGCGATCCGCTTGTTGTTTTGCTTTCCTGGGAGGAGCTGATGATAACGAGTACAGGTACAAAAATCACCCTAGTATAAACATTTGGGGATGGGTAGAGCCTTGACTTCATGACAAAGACCCTTTGACCCCATGTTTTTTCTATGTTTTTGTGTGCTGCATTCATGCATTCATTTAAAAAACATTAAAACATTCAAAAAATTTCTCTTCTAGTTTCTCTGTTTTTCAAATTAAACTAAGACTGTGATTGCAAATATCAGAGAAAAGGATTACGCTAATGGATTTCAGTAGAAGGAGAACTCATAGTTATACCTTCATGGTTCCAAAGCTAGAGGATTTGAGAAGGTTAGCGAGGATGATCACTAACCCAGAGGCTTTCAGAGCCAAGCACGGAGGTTTGCTACCACTGTTAAGAGTCCATGTGATTGAGGGAATCATGGATGCGCTCATTCAGTTTTATGATCCGGTTTATCACTGTTTCACATTCCCGGATTACCAGCTCGCACCAACGCTGGAGGAGTATTCTCATCTGATTGATTTACACATTACTGATCGAGCTCCATTTTCTGGACTGGAAGAAATTCCAAAGAATCAGACCATTGCAAGAGCAATTCATTTGGACGAGTCTGAGGTCAGGACTCACCTAACCACAAAGGGTGGCATCCAAGGTTTGCCAGCCCAGTTCTTGACAAAGAAAGCCCTGTATTTTGCCAGTATAGGAAACGTGACTGCTTTTGAAAGCGTCTTTGTCTTGCTCGCCTACGGGTTATTTTTGTTTCCCAACATTAATAATTTCGTCGATATCAACTCCATTAAGGTTTTTCTCATTGGAAACCCTGTGCCGACTTTGCTCGCAGAAGCGTATCATTCTGTACACTTGGGAAATTTGTACAGCGGAGGGAAGATCACATGTTGTGTACCTTTGCTTTACAAATGGTTTATCTCTCACTTGCCCAAGTCTGCTGCTTTTTGGGATTGCAAGAGTGCCTTACGTTGGTCGCAGAAGATCATGTCCCTTACCAACTCTGACATAGATTGGTGTAATAGGATCTATGATGGAATCAGGATCATTGACCGTTGTGGAAACTTCCCCAACGTACCCCTTATAGGAATTAAGGAAGGAATAAACTATCATCCAGTTCTCGTTCATCATCAATTTGGATACCCGATGAGACACGTCCCACGGGGTGTTCATCTGGAAGGTATTTTCTTCAAAGAAGGAGAAAACGACAGAGCACTAAAGATGGAAATAGTGCACGCTTGGAAGCATGTTCATAAGAAAGGACGAGAGTCTCTAGGAAAACCAGACTGTGTCTCGGTGGAGCCTTACCTCCATTGGGTATAAACTAGAGCTCTCAAGCTAAATATGCCTTATCCTCGTTACGGAATTCTTCCGCCAAAGGAATGTGTCATGTACTTCATAACGGAAACTGAAAAGCTTCAGGTTACTCTCAAAAAAGTTCAAAATGAGAGAAGGTCTTGGAAGAACAAGTACCGCACCCTCGATGTAGAGTGCATCAAAATACAGCAATTACTGAAAGAGAAAGATGCTCTGATCAAGATTTTGGAGCAACATGCTGTAGAAAATCAGGATGACGAAAGGAATTTGCTCGCTCCTTTCACCTGGCAAAGGAATGACAACCCGACAACAGCCCAAGAGCCCCGGTCGAAGAAAAGGAAAATACCAGAGTCAGCACCCGATTTCTCTTTAGAGAGGACTCGGGACCCATTAGCTTAGGTTTCTGTTTCTGCACTTTGTAATCTACTGTATTTCCATTTCTGTAATCCTTTGAATTCAATAAAAAGGGGTTTCCCCACCGTTTGATATTTGCAATCTAATTGTCGAAGTTTATTTTGATTAAACCTTAAACAATTAATATAATCATTGCATTCATCATTCTCACATCGCGTATTCTTCTTACCTATGAATCTCACGTTTGTGTCTCGGTTCTAGAGTCAAACTGTCTCATTCGTATAATACTCGGGCCAATCGTCAGAAAAAGATGGATGATCTTGAGGAAGAAAACAGAGAGTTGAAAGAAGAGATCGACGCTCTGAGAGAGGATATGAGGAAGCTTCATAACGACATGCAAGCCATGGCAGAATCTCAACTACAAAGAACTGTGATCTCAGAGATCACCTCAACGCCCATAGTGGAGAAGTATGATCCTAGGTATCAAATACCGAAAGATCGTCCTTGGGGCATGCCTGTTAACTATATCCCAGAAGGATATGTTCCGCTGATCACTGAAGATCAGGGGATCACAACAGAAGCCGTTGGGCCTGAAAGTTACAAACTTAGGGAAAGCGAAGATGCCAGAGGCATACTGAAGACTCCTGAAGGTTACAAACTTTGGGAGACGCCAAGACTCACTACCGTAGTCACGGTACCACCCCCTGTGGTGCACACTGTCCCGGAAGGACATATTCCACAGACACCTTCTGGTAAAAAGGAAACTATATTTGACAGAATGGAGGAATTCCAGGAGAAGTTCTTGGAAATGCAGAAGGAACTGCAAGTCATTCGCGGTCAGGATCTATTTGGAAAGGACGCCGCAGATCTCTACTTGGTCCCCAATGTAAAAGTTCCGCACAAATTTCAAGTGCCTGACTTTGAAAAGTATAAGGGTAACTCTTGCCCTCAAAGCCATCTGGTGATGTACGCTCGGCGGATGTCAGCTCAGACGGAGAATCAGGACCTGCTGATTCACTACTTTCAGGATAGTTTAACCGGTGCCGCACTCAAATGGTACATGGGTTTAAACTGTGCCACGATCAGCACATTCAGAGATCTTGGCACTGCCTTCGTCCAAAAATACAAATACAATTTGGACATGGCACCCGACAGAGATCAACTCAGATCGATGTCGCAAAAGGACAAGGAAACCTTTAAGGAGTATGCTCAAAGGTGGCGTGAAATTGCCGCTCAAATTTGTCCACCTCTGGAGGAAAAAGAGATGACAAAGATCTTCTTAAAGACCTTAAGCTCATTTTACTATGACTGAATGGTTGCCAGTGCACCCAGTGATTTCACCGAAATGGTGGGCATGGGCGTACGTCTTGAGGAAGCCGTCTGAGAAGGACGTTTAGTAAAAGACACTGGATCGACGAGCGGTACTAAAAAATACGGTAGTGCTCTCCCTAAGAAAAAAGAACAGGATATTGGGAATATCTCTCTCGGAAAGCAAAGGCGACGTTATCAACCGGTAGCAGCTGTGACTCTTACTATCAACCCTGCGTCTGTTCCTACGTATCAACCTCAGGTTGCACAGAGCCAACCTGATCAACAAAGGACACAACAGCCTCTTCAGCAGGCTCGTCCTCCATACAACAACAACTGTACAACACGGCCACCAGGATTTGATCCTATACCCGTGTCGTACGCAGAGCTATTTCCATTACTACTGGCTAAGGGGCACATTCAGACTAAATCTCCTCTTACAGTACCGGAAAATCAACCTTTTTGGTTTGAGGTGGATCAAACTTGCCCTTACCACCAAGGAGGATCAGGGCATAACATCGAGACTTGTCTCAATTTCAAGTCCGACGTGCCAAAACTTGTTAGGAGCGGGGTCTTATCCTTCAAGGATACAAATCCTAATGTTCTCACGAACCCGCTGCCTCAACATGAGAAGGCTGCAGTCAATTTGATAGAAGGAGAGACTAACGATGTCTATCAAATTCACGATGTACTCTTGTTGAAAACCAATCTGGTCAAGATGCATTGTAGACAGAGTGGATATGGCCATGTGCCACCTCATAATTATCACCACTGTGATATCTGCTCTAAACACAATCAAGGATGTTTTGTGGTGCAAGCAGCTCTACAGGAACAGATGGATCTTGGATGGATCCAAGAGCACCGAGTTCGTGGAGTTAACATGGTTTACACGAATTCTAACGTCATTCGGAACCACGATATCCGTGCAATGAATGTCAACTTGGTGGTGATGCACTCAAGGTAAAGCCAGTATCATAATCTACCACGGCACGATTATAGTTCCTGTCTGACTTGCTCGGTAAACAAACAGGGATGCTCTTTCATACATGAGGCCCTCCAGCGTCAGATGGATCTTGGATGGATCCAAGACTACCATGATAGGAACTCCTATCAAATCAACATGGTTCAGATCTTCGATATTCGCGTGATGAATACCAACCTGGTAGAGTTACATACTGAGCAGGTCCGACTCGGATTCTTAATATCACATAACTATCAAAACTGTAAGGCGGGTTGCGAAAACGATCGAGGTTGTACCCTTGTCCAGGAGGCACTTCAGCACTTGTTAAATCATTGGTGGATGCCAATCTACATGGATGAAGATACTCAGCAGATTAGTATCAATAACAGAAACCCCACTCGGCGTCAGAGTCAGGATGTCCGATCTGTGGAAGCTAACCTAGTGAGGTTACATTGTATTCAAAGTGGGCGTGGCCAGGTGCCACCACACAACTATGAACGTTGCGGCGTCTATTCGGAAAGTAACCAAGGGTGTTACTTTGTGAGAGTAGCTCTTCAAGGTCAGGTGGATCATAGAGAGATTCACCCATATTCGGGTTCTGGACCCATCAACTGGACGCCGAACTACCTTGCCGAGCAAGTTGAGGGTGTTGTCACGATCTCTGGCCATCACAGGACCAGGGATGTTTTTGCCATTATCCCTCTACTTGACGAATCTAAAGTTCCCAATCCGGAACGGATCGAGATTAATTATGATGGTCAGAAAAATCATAAGGCTCCTGTAGTTATCCATCTACTAGGACCGTTACCGTATGAGTCAGCTAAGGCGATCCCTTACAAATACGGTGCAACAACCATTGAAAATGGAAAGGAAATTCCATTACCCTCCGTTGTGAATATTGCAGACATCAGTCGTGTAACACGGAGCGGTAGAATATTCAACCGAGGAGTTGGAGAACCTAACAAGGAAAAGGAACTTCAGACGGAGACTCCTGATCCACCAGTCGGTCAATCCAGTAATCCCGACCTTTCGAAAAATAATGATGAGATGCTGAAGCTCATCAAAAGGAGTGAATATAACATTGTCGATCAACTGTTACAAACTCCTTCAAAGATCTCGGTATTATCACTGTTACTCTATTTAGAAGCCCACAGGGAGGCTCTACAGAAAGTCTTGGAGCAAGCCTTTGTGGAACAGGATGTAACAATCAGACAGTTTGATAGCATTGTCTCTAACATCACTTCCTGCAATAATTTGGGATTTAATGATGAGGAATTACCCGAAGAGGGTCGCCGTCATAACATGGCGCTCAATATTACAGTTAACTGCCAGGACGATGCTTTAGCCAGCATACTGGTAGACACAGGGTCAGCCCTGAATGTTATGCCGAAGTCCACTTTGATGCAATTTTCATTCAAAGGCCCTCCGATGAGAATCAGCGAGGTCGTCGTCAAAGCGTTCGACAGATCCAGAAAAACAGTTATCGGCGAAGTCGACCTTCCCATAACTATTGGTCCTCACACTTTCCAAGTCACTTTCCAGGTCATGGACATCCGGGCAACATACAGTTATTTATTAGGAAGACCTTGGATACATCAGGCTGGAGCGGTCACTTCGACCCTCCACCAAAAGCTAAAGTTCGTCAAGGACGATCAACTTGTCACAGTTTGTGGGGAACAAGCCTTGCTTGTAAGCAACTTGTCATCATCTACTGGTATAGAACCCGAAGAGGTTATTGGAACTCAGTTCCAAGCACTGTCGGTAAGCAAGAACAATCAGTTCAGAGGAGGAACCTCGATTTCCTCATACAATGATGATATTAAAGCGGTCGAGAGTACCGATACAACAGGATGGGGACAGCTTGTCATTCCTACTGGCAATGCAACAAAGAAGGGTCTTGGTTTTTCTGCAACCTGTACCCAGACAGCTGCCAACGATGAAAGTCTTCATCTCCTTCAAAGCTTCTTCCACAGTGGAGGTTTTCTTCACCCAGTGTCTTAGGCAGTACATGCTATCAATGAGGAAGATCCCTCTGACACAGATGAAGAATGGAAGTCCTATCTTAATGAGGACGGTTATATGTCTCAGGAAGAGGTGCCTACACCATTTTGCTTTCCCATACAGAGTCCGAGATTTATACCCAGGTCAAACATCGAAATGATATACGGGGATTGTGATCCGGAAGGATGTCGTGCTCCGCCAAATTCATTAGAGGAAGACACTCTGATGAAAGACAACTTTGACCACAATTACTATGGCCCAATGGATGGTCTGCCAATGTGGCAGCCTTACCCAGGAAACTTGGGGCAAGAGAGTCAGCCGAACAATGAAAATCAGCTGACCGTCATTGAACAGAATACCTGTGTCCCCACCATGTCATGGGATCAACACTCAGGTCATTCAAAAACTACTCAACATGAAGATGAATTCGCAACGTTTGCAGGACTTGAATTCATCAACTATGCTTTTCCCGAGGTTAACGTCATCGAGAGAGATGACTCCTCCAGTTCCAAAGAAGTGTGGGACACCTTTGGACAACCGAGTGGAAAATACGACAATATGGTCAAGTACACTGCTCCCGAAAGCTCTCGTATCAGGCTCGAAGATATCCAGCCTACTGGATGGGGAGATACAGCTGAGAGCACAACTACTCTGCATAATACACCAGAGGAATCCTCCTACGACAACTCTGCATGGGAGACAGATTCCAATGATCCCGCTCCACCAGAAATCAGCGTTATTTCTGAAGACAAATCAAGGAAGGTGCCAGACTTTGTGATTCACCGAGGATTTTGCTGCCAATGGGTTGCCGTCGAGGTTCCGAAGATCGTTCATCAGTCAAAGTAATTGCCATCTTTAACCTTTCACCCTGCCCAGGTGAAACAGATGTTTTAATAGGGCTTGCTTTCTGTAAATTTCCCTCTTTGCTTAGCCCAAAGTGACAGAGTTTTGTTTTATAGGGCTGTAGTTTCAAGAATCGACTTGTTCATTAATAAAATAACGTCGTTCTGTAATTTCTGCATTAATTGCTATTTTCTTTTTTCGTTTTTTCAGAAAATGGTAATCCTAAAAAACAAATCAATAATAAAAACAAGCAGTAAAATAAAACACTGCACACACTTGCATTTTCTCTATCTCTTCTAAACACGAATCATCACGTCATGCAGATTGCTTGTTTTAAACCCCGTTGAAACATACGATCCGATGCCTTCTCCCAACTTTGAGTTCCCGGTATTCGAGGCTGAAGAAGAAAATGACGACAAAATTCCAGAAGAGATCTCTCGACTACTCAGACAAGAGGAAAGGTCCATTGAACCTCACAAAGAGCCATTGGAAACGGTAAACTTGGGTTCAGAAAAAGAGAGAAAAGAAATCAGGATTGGGGCACTGCTCAGTCCAATAGCCAAAGAGAGTTTGATAAAGCTTCTCAAAGAATTTCCCGATGTATTCGCTTGGTCCTATCAGGATATGCCAGGGTTGGATACCAGCATCGTGGAACATCATTTACCGTTAAGATCGGAATGTCCGCCAGTAAAGCAAAGGTTGAGATGCACTCACCCGGACATGGCCATCAAAATCAAAGAGGAGGTACAGAAACAGATTGACGCGAGTTTGCTCGCCACATCTGAATATCCTCAATGGTTAGCCAACATCGTACCCGTTCCCAAAAAGGATGGAAAGGTCAGAATGTGTGTCGACTACAGGGATCTGAACAAGGCAAGTCCAAAGGACGACTTTCCTTTACCACACATTGACATGCTGGTGGACAGTACAACAAAGTTCAAGGTTTTCCCCTTCATGGATGGATTCTCGGGCTATAACCAGATCAAAATGGCGCCGAAATACATGGACAAAACTTCATTCATTACCCCATGGGGCACCTTTTGTTACAAGGTAATGCCATTCGGTTTGAAGAACGCCGGGGCAACCTATCAAAGGGCCATGACTACTCTGTTTCATGACATGATACACAAAGAAATCGAGGTATATGTTGATGATATGATTGCAAAATCAAAAACAGAGAGTGACCACGTTGAACATCTGTCAAAATTGTTCGAACGTCTAAGAAAATTCAAGCTCCGCTTGAATCCCAACAAGTGCACCTTCGGTGTCCGTTCAGGGAAACTACTAGGGTTCATCGTCAGCCAGAAAGGAATTGAGGTTGATCCTGACAAGGTCAAGGCCATTCAAGAAATGCCTTCTCCGAAAACTGAAAAACAAGTCAGAGGATTCCTGGGACGTTTGAACTACATCTCCAGATTCATATTCCTTATGACCGCCACGTGTGCGCCGATTTTCAAATTACTCAAAAAGAACCAGGATTGCGTTTGGTCAGAAGATTGCCAAACCGCCTTCGACAGTATCAAGGAATATCTGTTGAATCCTCCGATTCTATCACCTCCAGTGGAAGGAAGACCACTGATCATTTACCTCACAGTCCTAGAGGACTCAATGGGATGTGTACTTGGCCAACAAGACGAAACCAAACGGAAAGAGTCTGCCATTTACTATTTGAGCAAGAAATTCACTGACTGCGAAACTCGGTACACGATGCTCGAGAAAACTTGCTGTGCTTTGGCTTGGGCAGCCAAACGTCTTCGCCAATACATGATTTGTCATACTACTTGGTTAATCTCCGAAATGGATCCAAACAAGTACGTCTTCGAAAAACCTGCTCTCACGGGAAGAATCGCCCGTTGGCAGATGTTGTTATCAGAATATGACATAGAGTACCACGCTCAGAAAGCCGTTAAGGGGAGTATTTTAGCCGATCATTTGGCTCATCAACCGATTGGCAATCAAGAATCAATCGGGTTTGACTTCCCAGACGAAGATGTCATGTATCTAAAAATGAAAGATTGCGATGAACCGTTACCCAGTGAAGGGCCAGAACCAGGTTCCCAATGGGGACTAATCTTTAACAGAGCAGTTAATCATTATGGAAACGGAATTGGGGCAATAATTGTTACCCCTCAGGGTACCCACATTCCTTTCACTGCCAGACTTACGTTCAAATGAACGAACAACGAGGCCGAATACGAAGCATGTATCATGGGTCTCGAGGAAGCAATTGATTTAAGGATCAAAAACTTGGACGTATACGGCGATTCAGCCCTGGTTATCAATCAGATAAAAGGAGATTGGAACACATACCAATCAAGACTGATTCCTTACAAAGACTATGCAAGAAGGTTGTTACCCTTCTTTAACAGAGTCGAGTTTCATCATATCCCTCGTGAGGAGAATCACATGGCTGATGCATTAGCCACTCTCTCTTCCATGATTAGTGTAGGTCAATGGAACGACCTACCTAAGATCGACATAATGCGCCTTGAACAGCCCGCTTACATCTTCACGATTGAAGCAGTCATAGACAACAAACCTTGGTATCACGATATCATATGCGTCCTTCAGAAACAAGAGTACCCATCTGGGGCACTCAGAAAAGACAGAAAAAGCCTCAGAAGATTGGATGGAAACTTCTTCCTGGGCGGTGACACTCTCTATAAGAGAAATTTTGACATGGTCTTGCTCCGATGCGTCGATAGACCAGAAGCAGAAATGGTTATGAAAGAAATTCATGAAGGATCCTTTGGCACTCATGCCAACGGGTATACAATGGCGAGAAAAATTTTAAGAGCAGGGTACTATTGGTTGACAATGGAATCCGACTGCTACAAGTACATGAGGAGGTGTCACAAGTGTCAGATATACTCTGACAAAATCCATGTACCGCCATCACATCTCAAAGTTCTTTCTTCCCCATGGCCTTTTTCCATATGGGGAATCGACATGATTGGCATGATTGAGCCCAAGGCTTCAAACCGACATCGGTTCATCCTGGTGGCCATTGACTATTTCACCAAGTGGGTCGAAGTAGCGTCATACGCTAATGTAACCCGACAAGTGGTGGTCCGATTTATCAAAAACAATATCATCTGCCGTTATGGTGTTCCGAGCCAGATCATTACTGATAATGGATCTAACTTGAACAACAAGATGATGAAAGAGTTGTGTGCAGAGTTCAAGATCGAACATCATAACTCATCTCCCTACCGACCAAAGATGAACGGGGCGGTAGAAGCGGCCAATAAGAACATCAAGAAGATCGTTCAAAAGATGGTTGTAACCTACAAATATTGGCACGAGATGCTACCCTTTGCTCTTCACGGTTATCGAACATCTGTCCGCACTTCAACAGGGGCTACCCCTTTCTCTCTAGTGTATGGCATGGAAGCAGTGCTCCCCATAGAAGTAGAGATCCCGTCAATCTGAGTATTGATGGAAGCTAGCTCACCGAAGCTGAATGGTGTCAAAGCCGACACGACGAGCTTAATCTGATCGAAGAAAAGAGAATCACGGCACTATGCCATGGTCAATTGTATCAACATAGAATGAAGACGGCGTTTGACAAAAAGGTCTGACCTCGTGTCTTCAGAAAAGGAGACCTCGTGCTCAAGAAGATACAGTCATTTCTCACTGACTCCCGGGGCAAGTGGACCCCAAATTATGATGGCCCCTATGTGGTCACAAAAGCTTTCTCAGGAGGCACCTTGAGACTTGCAACCATGGATGGAGAGGAATTTGCCTACCCCACGAAAATTGATGTAGTCAAGAAATACTTCGCCTAAACTAAAAAAAAAAAAAAAACGTCTCGGTGGATTGAAAACCAGAAAGGGTGGTCCAGGCAAAAGTTAGAGACATGGAAAAAAAATCATCCCGATGGATTGGAAATCTCATGGTACAATCCAGGCAAAAATTAGGGATAATGGCAAGTAACTATGTTCAACAGAGGCAGGTCCCTCAGCAGCAGCAGTTACATCATCCGCCAGAAAACTCCAGTCAAGGTCATTTTCGACAGAAGCTCAGGATGTCCCAAATTCAAAGTTGGTAGAAGGATAGTGGTCGTTATGTTTCAACGTAGCCCTTTTCCCTGTAAATTACCATTTTCTAACTTTGTAAATACTCTTTGGAATCACGCGTTTGGCTGATCTCCATCTTATCAATAAAATTTGAGCCTTTGTGCTTTTGTTTGTAATTCTTATTTGTTTTAGCTTTACAGAACGACGTTGTTAACATGATTAACGATTCTTGAAATAAAACAAAAAATGAATTTACTTGTTAAAACTTTTTCTGCTTTTAAATTAAAGACGGCAATTTCTTTTGACTGTTGAACATCAGAAGAACATCGGTCGCTTCTCCAGAAGTAATCGAACCTCAAAGTGCAGAATCAAAGTACTCCTTCTAACCCAGTACGCCTGAATGAAGGGATCAACTGTGTCAGAGACCTTGTTTTGTCTGACACGCCTCGGCCGAGTTCTCATCTCCTAAGCCCGACCAACATAGCTCCCAACTAGGACTATCTTTCCTATGCAAGGTGGAATTGCTATATTGAACCAGCGGTACTTCTTCGCCCCGCGATGGCCGAGTATCCAGTCATGTTCACCTGTCAGTTTGTATGTCGCGTCCGTTTTGTCAGCATATACATACATACATCATGCATTATTGATTTGCATTCACATTTCATATTGCATCACTATCACTCTAGTCGGTCTTGTCCCCTAGTGATAGAAGTTCTCTCAATCGAGTTGTCAACCCTTTCCTCGTCAGGAAGTGTTACATCTGAACATTCTCTCTCCTCCAGTTTTATTTTTGGATTGAAGTTGGGTCCTCGACCACTTTGATAACTTGAACCTCTGAAAGACCAGAGAGCCCTCAGTTAACATCACTCTTCGCCATTAAAGATGATATCCTTGTTTTCCCGGATTAAAGAAAATCCCGAGAGAAAGCCTCCTAAATCGAAGATTCGACAGTACAACAGTTTTTCTCCGAAAAACCCACTGATGGAAAGGTCATCGGCACCTCAAAATTGGATCACATCATATTGCATTTCTCCGAGAAGATCTCTGAGAAAAGTATGATGTAAAGACCCCAAGCAAATGTAGTCTCTCAAGGGACTCGCATTCCCCAAGTAGAGTCAACAAATGGCATCTCCAACAGAGAAGTTTGTACACCTCTACAACTCAGACGACTGGGTTCCCCAGCAAGTCTGACATCGAAACTTTTTCCACTCAAATGGCATCTCCCCGGGAAAATTCGGCGAGAAGTTTGAAGGAAAGCCGCTACGAATAGCGTCCCTTGTCAGTAAAGTTTATTGACGAAAGAAACTAAGACCAGTTCCTGGGTAGGAAACCATGATCGAGGGGAAGTTTACATCAGAAACTAAGACCAGTTCCTTGGTAGGAAACCAGGATCGAGGGGAAGTTTATTTTAGAAACTGAGACCAGTTCCTTGGCTGAAGACCAGGATCGAGGGGAAGTTTACCTTTTCTAAGCATCATTGCTTAGCTAAAAGAAGATGAATGCGTAAGCTGCCATTCATAACCACCATCAAAATTTCGGGTACTCCGATATTTTATCCTCTTGCACCCCGAATGCCCGAATACCTTCGTCATTCACACCTTCGTGTCCAAGAAGATTAAATAGGGGCATCTGTCATACCCCAAATTTTGACCACTAAGATTTCCCATCATTGTGAAAATCATCATCACAATATGGAGGAACCATCATACTTCATCAGTCTCCCCAAAGATGGGTGAGCATTCACTACAATCAAAGTTAGGGTTTCAAGCCCTCTCTGAGTGCTTAAACAAAGGATCAATCAAGGAATGACATGATCTTCAACTTGTCTAACCTCTCAAACATCCATAATGGATCAAAAGGACTCCCACTTCAAGGATTAAGCACAAGGCTGCTCCCTTCTAGGTGGATTAAGTCTCAAGATCGACAGTGTCACCAAATTAGGGTTTTGGTCAACTAGGGCCTCCAGATGGAAATTTTTCATCTGGGCACAAACCAATGATCCAAAACCTAACCTAATATACTCCATGGAACCTCATGGACCCAATCATGAAGTCAATTTTGCCTCAGGGGATGCATTCATCAAAAATCAGGAATTAGGGTTTCTTGACCTAATTCACCCCTAAGTTGGCTTTTGGGACAAATCATGAGCCAAGACCTCAAGAGAGGGTTTGAGGGTATATAATGAACTATATTGATCCATTTGCAACAATGGACTAATCCAAGAGGCTTGAGCAACAAGTTTCAATTTCATCTGCACCACAGTTAGGGTTTTAAGGAAAAAGTCAACAGTAACTTTGACTTTTGACCAGGACATGCTCCCAAGCCCTATGACATGCATCAATATACCCTATGACACCCATGGAACATATCCATCAAGTTTAATTTAGGTCAAAGACATGATTTCATGAAGAATTGCACAGTTCGGAATTCATCTGATAAAAAGTCAACTGTGCACAAAAGTCAACTTTGTCTTTTTGAGATTTTTCACCAAAATGCATTTTTAACCCTAAAATGATGTTAATGTATGATTTGAATCATCATTCATCAAGAAAAATCAATAAAAGTTGGGTAACTTGTAAAAGGGGTAACCATAAAAAACTTATAAAATTTTCTAAGTTAAAAATAAAGTGGCTTGGGTACCAACTTTGGAGGACCATAACTCCTAAACCACAAAGACATTTTCTCCCATCCAAGGCTTGATTTGTAGATCTCATTGCCCTCTACAAAAACTTCAACTAGACCTAATTCCAACTCCTCATGGATTTTGAGTTATGGAGTGATCAAAATCAAGAAAAGTCACTTTGTTCCAACACTTAATGAAAATTTCACTAAGTCAGATTTTACCCTACTTTTTGCCAAATGTAGGGGGATTTTTCACTTGGATTCAAAAGAGATCAAAACCAAATATGTTCAAACAGTTGTTGTATCATGTAAGGGCTTTCCAAAATGACCAAGAACATTACCAAATTCAATTTGAGTCATGAGATATGACATTGGAAAGTTGCCTTGCTGAAATCTACCAAGGCAAGGCAGAATTTGCATTTTTGCTCGATTTGCCAAAATCAGCCAAATCCAAATGCTCCTATCCACTTGGACACATCAGAGGATTGAATCTAAAGGGGATAATCACTGAGCCAAGCCTCCAAAGTCTTTGGAACAAGAAATAGCATGTTGAACCTAGAATGGCTAAAATAGGGACAAGACTCCAATTTTGGATTGGAGCATTCAATGGAAGCATCAAGGTGGCATGGACTGAGCCATTCTCAACTGAATTCAGTCAAGACTTATCCAAGACCAAGGGAACCACAGCCCTGTGCCCTAACCTCTAGTCAATGGCTAGAGGAGACTTGGATTTCCATTGGCCAACATTGAACAAACACCTGCTGCAGTTGCCATTCACTGTGGATCCCAAAACAAACTTGATCTACTATAAATAGAGCTCAATTGTGATCAGTTTGAGTACACCAAAGCCATCAAACAGATGCTTTCCTCAAAATCTCTTCTTTCACTCCAATTTTGCCTTCTAAGGCAAGTCACTATCGGGTTTTGAGTTTGAGAGCTTTTTCCATCAAACCAATCACTCACACACCTCACATACATCATATAGAGGTGATCCAAACACTCACATAACATCTGGAACACAGAATTCACAAAATCACCAGTCAATTGCTCAAGGTTTTAACCAAAGTGCAGTTGAGATGCCATGAAGTGATCCAGCCATTCTCAGTCAAGTCCAAGCATTCAAACACACTCCATAGGGTGTAGGGAAGCTGTTCAGATCATCACAATTCATCTGTAACACCTCCTACTCAAAAATCAATTTGCTCTTGCTGTCACAACCTAGAGGTAAGCCTAAACTTGGTCATCTCTCAATCTATGCATATTTCCTCGCACAATACTTTTGCCAAATGTTCATAATCTTGCATGGAATGTTTCCCCTCAAGTAATTGCTTTGTTTGAATCGTGTATCAAAAATCCTAGCCTTCATGCAGAAATTAGGGTTCTTGAGGATTTTTCATGATTTCTTGTTATATGTTTAATTTAAATGAAATTAAATACCATAGACATGATCGTGAGGTTGAAACGAGTTGGTTGGTATGTGGATTACATGATATGATTAAGTATTCAGTGAGATTGGAGAGAAAATGCAAATCTGGGCCAAGCTGAAACACGCGCGTGTTCTTCAGCTGTTCTTGGCGCCATTTTTCATAAATTCAAATATTTTGAATTTTGTGATTTTATTTAATTGATTCAAAAATTAATTTCTCTCTGAGTTTTAATGATTTTGAGTTGATTCTTTTTTTAATAATTCACAAAAATGTTAAAATATTTTATTTTCCCAAATAATCCCAAAAATATTATTTATTGTATATAATTGATATTTTTGCAAAGAATTAATGTTTTAATTGTTTTTGACATTTGAAATATTTTTTCCACCTTGATTTTACAACTTTTAATACTTTCTAATTATTTCGTAGGTCAATACTTAATTTTTGAAGCATTAATCCAATATTACAATTTGTTTTTCCTATGTTAAACAATTTTGATCATTTTAATTGAATTTTTATTCAATTAAAACACATTTTGAAAACAAATTAGGGTTTTTGGATTAATTCAACCCTTATAAATCATATTCAAAACTTTTGGGCCTCTAATAGAGTGTAAGACCCAATCCTTTTTTGACCAAACCATTTTTGGCCCTCAGTGTAAGGCCCAAAAGGTTATTTTTCAAAACCCAACCCCCTTTTAACCAAAATCACTTTGGGCCTCAAATATTGTATAAGCCCCTTTGCGTTAAAATAAAATCTCGGCACGATCGCCATTTCAAACGGAAAAATCATCTGGGCCTACCCTCGTGTTATAAGCCCCACTCTTTTTCTTTAAAACTTTTTGGGCCTCTTGAGAGAGTGTAAGACCCATCCCTTTGTACAGGAAACAATTTTTGGGCCACAGTCACTTGTATAAGTCCCCCTGTACAAATTCAAATAGTGCGCTCACTGATAAAACCATGGGCCTCTCCTTGAGCTGTAAGCCCCAAATCTTTCTTTTTCAAAGCACTTTCTCCTTTGATTTTGAAATATATTATTGTTTTCAATCTTTCTTTGTTGAACAACTAACCAAACAGTATGGAAGCTCTACAACCGTGTAAGTGTTTATCCGCTTTCATTTACCGCTTTCATATACATATAACTGTATTGTGGGGCTGTTTCACTGTAAGTCTTCTTTCATAAACTCATATCAACTGTGTAATAATAGTATAGATATTTAGAGTTTTCTCGGCCACTACGTCTAGAACTAGGTGACGCCGTTTCGGTTATTCGTAGAAATAGACAACTAGATCCCCATAGGATTACCAGACACAGTCTTCCCTCCTCTTGGGGTTAAACAATATGGAGATATGAAAGGCAGCATTCTCGGTGAACCCTTTCATAGACTGTCACTCGTAGAAGTTGTTAAAGAAACTCTACTCCC
Organism: Lathyrus tuberosus; assembly: GCA_022829125.1. Lineage (NCBI taxonomy): Eukaryota > Viridiplantae > Streptophyta > Magnoliopsida > Fabales > Fabaceae > Lathyrus > Lathyrus tuberosus. The sequence goes on from JALAZF010000058.1 coordinate 12,538,794, forward strand.
CAGAGATGATCTCTTCTCTGTGAATTGCATCTCTTGAGTTTCTTCCAAATTCTCAGACTTTCCTGGCTTGATCTATTCCTCGTGAATGGCCTGTCTTGAATTTCTCGGGGTTTGGGGACCCGCAGGCTTCTTAAAAGCACTTGTCAAGAAACTCTATTCCCCAGAGATGATCTTTTCTTCGTGAATGGCATCTCTTGAGTTTCTTCCAAATTCTCGAACTTTCCTGACTTGATCTATTCCTTATGAATAGCTTGCCTTGAATTTCTCGGGGTTTAGGGACCCACGGGCTTCTTAAAAGCATCGGCCTCCTCTTAGGCATCGTACAAGGACCCACAGGCTTCCTAAAAGTAACCCCCGCCTCCTCTTGGGCTTAGTACAAGGACCCATCGACTTCTTAGAAGTTTTCACAGCCTCCTCTTAGGCTTCGTATAATGATCTCTTCCTCCAGGAATGATAGCCTCCTCTTGGGCTTCGTACAAGGACCTGTCGGCTTCTTAAAAGTTTCCAGCCTCCTCTTGGGCTTCGTACAAATTGTCCCGACGACCTCCTAGAGGTATAGGAACAGAACTTAGTCATCTGCATAGAACAGTCCTTTCATAGAGTCTACTACTGTTTCTCAAAGCACAGTACAAAAGATGACACTCTAGACTTGGACAGTCTAATCTCCTTGAGTCTCAAAGACATTCTCAAGTGCCCCCTTCAAGAATAGGAAGGAACCCGTAGACTCGGACATTCTCAATACTCTTCGGATTTCCCACTTCCTTAAAGAACAGGAATAACCCGGATCCTCGAACCAAATCCTCGAGTACAGTATTGCTCATATAAGAACTAATTTTCTCTTTAAAAATCAGTATACTGGACCTGTCACTTAACTGAACAGTCATCATAGCCTCCTCTTAGGCTTTGTGTAATGATCCTTCTCCAGTGAAGTTAGCCTCCCTCTTGGGCTTCGTACAATGATTCTCTCCAGCGGAGTCAAACAACATTTAGCCTCTTTCTCGGGCTTTGTACGAGACACATAAGAGACTCCCTCGTTGAGTCAATCACCCTTTCGCCTCCATCTCGGGCTTCGTACGAGATACAAAAAACTCACTTGTTGAGTCAAATAGTCTCTATCTCGGGCTTTATACGAGATACCAAAAGATTCCCTCGTTGAGTCAAAACCTTTTAGCCTCTCTCTCGGGCTTTGTATGAGACACATAATAGCCTCCTCTTAGGCTTTGTATAAGAAAACCACTGGTTGATCCAATTAACCTTTTAGCATCAAAACTGTGCCTCGTTTACAGTACATAAACATCAACAACTCCTTCCCCTTCATCTAATCGCTGTAAGCGGCAAGCCTCTGGATCATCTATATCTATGCCACTGTCCCTCTTTTAGCATGAGAAATTCCTAAGGAAAGATGGCATTGCTCTAAACTGAGTTAAAAGTCTTCTCCTTCAGGTTAAAAATCCCCTTTAAAGAAAATTATGGCATTGCTGGATTCACACATCCCGGTTAAAGTAATTCTCCTTTATAAATAGTCGTAACAGACAGACCCCTCTTTAGAGATGACAAATTCTCTCTAAGGTCAACACTTTTAGCTTCACATCTTGGGCTTCAAACAAGATACAAATAGACCCTTCAGCTTCACATCTTGGGCTTTGAACAAGATATAAACCACCTTTTCAGCTTCACATCTTGGGCTTTGAACAAGATATAAACCACCTTTTCAGCTTCACGTCTTGGGCTTTGAACAAGACACCGAAACACCCATTTCCTCCCATAGAATAGGTGGAACTACGAATGCTCTGATTTCCCTGTTTCGGTAAAAGGGAATACGTAGGCATAAGATTGAAAGAAAAATCTTAGCGAGCACACTAAACAAAAAACCAAAATCCCATACTTTCATATATATTCGTCCTAACATCTCAACCGATAGCCTAAAGCACCCCTCGTCAACAAAATAAACCTAGGAAAAACTCCAAATCTTTGTAGCATCTGTAAACCAACAGTTTTGACTGTTTAATCTCAGTATACAAGCAGGGTTAGTTAGAGACATCTATTTCCCTTCCTTCATCATCTTTAATAGGATAAAAAATGAATCGAACTGTAGTACTAGAGCGATCGTGCTTCGCAACCACATCTAAAAATCACTCGCTACACTTACCACTTGCAGCTGGTGATTGTGATTTGTGTTGGAGGTGTTACAGATGAGTTGTGATGATCTGAACAGCTTCCCTACAGCCTATGGAGTGTGTTTGGATGCTTGGACTTGATTGAAGTTGGCTGGATCACTTCATGGCATCTCAACTGCGACTTGGTTAAAACCTTGAGCAATTGACTGGTGATTCTGAGAAATCAGTGTTCCAGTTGTTGTTTAAGTGTTTGATCAGCTCATATGTGATGTATATGAGGTGTGTGTGTGTGTGATTGGTTTGATTGGAAAAGCTCTCAAACTCAAAACCCGATAGTGACTTGCCTTAGAAGGCAAAATTGGAGTGAAAGAAGAGATTTTGAGGAAAGCATTTGTTTGATGGCTTTGGTGTACTCAAACTGATCACAATTGAGCTCTATTTATAGTTGAGCAAGTTTGTTTTGCAAGGAATGGTGAATGGCAACTACTGAGTAGGTTTGGCCAATGTTGGCAAATGAAAATCCAAGTCTCCTCTAGCCATTGACTAGAGGTTAGGGCACAGGCTGCTGGTTCCCTTGGTCTTGGATAAGTCTTGACTGAATTCAGTTACTAAGAGCTCAGTCCATGCCACCTTGATGCTTCCATTGAATGCTTCAATCCAAAATTGGAGTCTTGTCCCTATTTTGGCAATTCTAGGTTCAACATGTTATTTCTTGTTCCAAAGACTTTGGAGGCTTGGCTCAGTGATTGTCCCCTTTAGATTCAATCCTCAGATGTGTCCAAAGTGATGACAAGGCTTGGAATTGGCTGATTTTGGCAAATCAACCAAAAGTGCAAAAATCTGCCTTGTCTTGGCAGATTTCAGCAAGGCATCTTGCCAATGTCATATCTCATAGCTCAAATTGAATTTGGTAATGTTCTTGGCCATTTTGGAAAGCCCTTACATGATACAACAACTGTTTGAACATGTTTGGTTTTGGTCTCTTTTGAATCCAAGTGAAAAATCCCCCTACATTTGGAAAAAAGTAAAGGCAGATTCTGACTTAGTGAAATTTTCACTAAGTGTTGGAACAAAGTGACTTTTCTTGATTTTGATCACTCCATAACTCAAAATCCATGAGGAATTTGGACATAGGTCAGTATGAAGCTTTTGTAGAGGGAAATGTGATCTACAAATCAAGCTTTGAATGGGGAATAATGGCCTTGTGGTTTAGGAGTTATGGTCCTCCAAAGTTGGCACATTAGTGTCAATTTTTCCATAACTTAAAAATTTTTCTAATTTTTTTGGTTACCCCTTTTACAAGTTATCCCACTTTCTTTGATTTTTCTTGATGAATGATGATTTAAATCATACATTAACATCATTTTAGGGTTAAAAATCCATTTTGGTGAAAAATCTTAAAAAGTCAAAGTTGACTTTTGTGCACAGTTGACTTTTTATCAGATGAATTCCAAACTGTGCAATTCTTAAGGAAATCATGTCCTTGACCTAAATCAAACTTGATGGACATGTTCCATGGGTGTCATAGGGTATATTGAATCATGTCTTAGGGTTTGGGAGCATGTCCTGGTCAAAAGTCAAAGTTACAATTGACTTTCCTCGCGAAACCCTAATTGTGGTGCAGATGAAATTGAGACTTGTGGCTCAAGCTTCTTGGATTAATCCATTGTTGAAAATGGATCAATATAGTATATTAAAGACCCTCAAATCCTCTCTTGAGGTCTTGGCTCATGATTTGTCCCAAAAGTCAACTTAGGGGTGAATTAGGTCAAGAAACCCTAATTCCTGATTTTTGATGTATGCATCCCCTGAGATCAAATTGACTTGATGATTGGGTCCATGAGGTTCCATGGAGTATATTAGGTTATGTTTTGGATCATTGGCTTGTGCCCAGATGAAAAATTTCCATCTGGAGGCCCTGGTCGACCAAAACCCTAATTTGGTGACACTGTCGATCTTGAGACTTGATCCACCGAGAAGGGAGCAGCCTTGTGCTTAATCCTTGAAGTAGGAGTCCTTTTGATCCATTGTGGATATTCTAGAGGCTAAATAAGTTGAAGATCAAGTCATTCCTTGATTGATCCTTTGTCTAAGGCTCTGAGAGGACTTAAAACCCTAGTTTTGATTGTAGTGAATGCTCAACAACCCATGAGGCATTTGATGAGGCATGATGGTTCATCCATATTGTGATGATGATTTGCACAATGATGGGAAATCTTAGTAGTCAAAATTTGGGGTATGACACTCAGGCTTCGAGGAGGAAGGCTCTGCTCGAGGACTTGTCCGCGGTGATGCGAGTCTGTTCGACGGCTTTGATCTTGAACGACGAAACTTGTCCGGCAGCTGAACTGACCAAGCTGCAAGCGAAATTCAAGTTCGTTGCTGTCGAGATGGAGAAAGCGAGCAAGGAGTTGAACGAGTGTAAAGAGAAGAACAAGGCACAGGCCGAACTTTAGAGGCAGCTGGAGGAGAGGTTGAAGAAAGCTGGTGAGGAGAGAAAGGGTTTCTTGGAGAGGATTATCGGGTTGGAGGACATTGTTCGCCCCGCTGAAGAGGAAACTGAGGAGGACAAGTTGTTGACCTCGTGGGTGGCGCTGATAGCGAAACTTAGGGAAACCAAGCAGGATAACCTCGTGGCGTCTGACATAGGTTTCAAGAATGTCATGCAGCAGTTTCGGGTTCTTAACCCCGGCCTTATCACTGAAGGGGATGATCCCGACTACGACGTGGTCAACGGTCAGATCGTGCAGCCGATGCAAGAGGAAGAGGTTGGCGGAGGGGAAAACGAACACGAGCAGCCAGAGGGGACCATCGCTGACTAGGTTTTTACTTTCTTATTTTGTTTGGCCTGCGAGCCATTTCATTTTGTTGCCTTTTGCCCGGCCTGCGTGCCAGGGGCTTCTGACATGTTTGTAACACTTGTACAATGGCTTTTTCCCGGATTTAATACTTTTCCTTTTGCTTATCCGTGTGTGTGATGCTTGTGTGCTTGTTATACTTTATTTATTTTTGTCTAAGTAATAGAGATTTTGGGAATTTGCTCGACTTTGATGATCCTCGACTGCGTGAAGAGTTGGCCGAGTGGTCGGAGGTGTATTCCGACCTTCAACGAGGCTAAGAGCTCGGTCGAGGTCTTAGCTTCATGGCGTGAACTTCCCATCGCGAGCTGGGTGTTCTGCCTAATTGGTACAGTGATGATGGAGCTCAATCGAGGTGTCCTCGTCGGATCAATAGTCCTCGCGCACACACAACGCGGCCCTTGATCATCTTGTTTTGTATAGGGGTATCGCGCTTGTACCCTAGTGCGTCCCCGTAACCGCGACGCTAATGTATCGCGGGTAGTGCTTAAATGTAGTATTGTTTAAGCTTCTCAGCGTTCCATGGTCGAGCAAGTTCTTCCCCGTGCAGATTTTTGAGGAAGTAGGATCCTGTCCCCATTTTCGAGCGGACGCGGTACGGGCCCTCCCAGTTCGCAGCAAGTTTTCCTTCTCGCGAATCTTTCTGGTTCCTTCGTAGGACGAGGGTGCCTACCTGAAAATCATGTTTGATAACTTTGTCGTTATAACGTAAAGTTATTTTCAATTTAAGTGAGGCTTCCCGGAGGGATGCGCCCGTCCTTATTTCCTCAACGAAGTCGAGCTCTTCCCTTAGGGCCTCGCTGTTTGCATCCTCGTTGAGGGGGGCTTCCGTCCTCCTCGAGGGTTCCCTGATCTCCACGGGGATCACCGCTTCTGTTCTGTAGGTCAGACGAAAGAGGGTATCCCCGTTCGTGGAATGTGGGGTTGTTCGGTAGGCCCAGAGGATGTTGTGTAGCTCCTCGACCCACCGTTGTTTGGCGTCGCCTAGTCGACGTTTCAATCCTCGGAGGATCACTCTGTTCGCTACTTCGGCCTGCCCGTTCGTTTGAGGATGCTCGACCGACATGAAGTGTTGCTTCGTGCCCAGTTTGGTGACGAAGTCTTAGAAGTTTTTGTCGGTGAACTGTGTCCCGTTGTCGGTGACGATCGCTTGGGGCACGCCGAACCGGGCGAGGATGTTCCTTTTGTAGAAGCAGAGTATGTTGAAGGTCGTGATTTTGGCCAAGGCTTCCACCTCGATCCACTTCGTGAAATAATCCACGCCGACGATGAGGTATTTGTTTTGGTATGATCCCATAACGAAAGGTCCGAGGATATCCATTCCCCACCATGCAAATGGCCACGGGGACGACAGTGTTTTGAGCTCGTTAGGGGGGCGAGGTGCATGTCCCTGTGTCGCTGGCATCTATCGCACTTCTTGACGTGCTCCTTGGCATCCTGTTGCATGGTGGGCCAGTAATACCCTGCTCGGAGAGCCTTACTGGCTAAGGATCACCCGCCGAGGTGTTGTACATTGATTCCCTTGTGGATTTCCTAGAGTATAGCGGGGACCCTGGTCTCCTCGACGCACCTGAGGAGGGGGATAGAAAACCCGCGGCAGTATAGCTTGTCCTCGACTATTGTGTACGAGCACGCCCGCCGCTTGACCATCCCCGCTTCCTTGGCATCTTCGGGCAATTTGCCCATCGTGATGTACTCCTATACCGGGGTCATCCAGCAATTGTTGTCCCCAATGGCGTTCACGTCCGCCGCCGGAATGGGTTTGTCGATGCTCGGGTGGGAAAGCACTTTTTGTATGACGGATTTGTTTCCGCCTTTCTTCTTTGTGCTCGCCAATTTGGACAAGAGATTTGCTCGGGTATTTTCTCACAAGGGATGTGGGTTACTTCTGCGGAGGTGAATTTTTTCATCTTTTCTGTCACCAAGGTCAAGTATTCGATGAGGCTGTCGTTCTTGGCCTGGTACTCTCCTCGGACTTGCGAGGCTACGAGCTGGGAGTCGGTGATGATTTTGACCTCCTTGGCGCCGAGGTCCTCGGCCAACCGAAGCCCGGCGAGGAAAGCCTCATACTCTTCATGGTGTTCGACGTCGGGAAGGATAGTTCGAGGGAGACCTCGATCAAGATGCCTTCCTCGTTTTCGAGGATAACGCCCGCCCCCGCTCCCCTTCGTGTTGGATGCTCCATCGACATAGATCGTCCACTTTTGGGATTCGTTGGTCGAAGGTTCCGGGACGGTCATCTCTGCCACAAAGTCGGCCAATACCTGAGCCTTCAGGGCTTTCCTTACCTCGTATTGGATGTCGAATTTGGCGAGTCCGAGCGACCACCTGAGCATCCTTCCCGCCATATTTGGTCGTCCAAGGAGCTGCCTTATAGGTTGTTCGGTTCTTACGACAACTGTGTGGGCTAGGAAGTAATGGCGCAGTCTCCTAGCCACGGTGACGAGGGCCAGGGCGACTTTCTCGATCTGCTGATACCTGAGCTCGGGACCTTGGAGAGCTTTGCTCGTGAAGTAAATCGGCTTCTACCCGTCCGGGGTTTCCCGGATGAGGACAGCGCTGACCGCATCACTCGTGATTGCGAGATATAAGAATAGTGTCTCCCCGTTCTCAGGCTGTGAGAGGACCAGGGGCTGCGACAGGACTTGTTTTAGGTGGAGGAGCTCCTGCTTGCACTCCTCGCTCCATTTAAATGTCGGTTTTTGTCGAAGGAGTTTGAAAAACGGGAGCGCGTATTGTACAGACTTGGCGACGAAGCGGGAGAGGGCGGTCAGCATCCCGTTCAGGGATTGTATTGATTTCTTCGAGTCTGGGGTTGGAATCTCGGAGAAAGCCCTACATTTTTCGGGGTTGGCCTCGATCCCTCACTCCGTGAGGTAGAAACCAAGGAACTTGCCCGCCCGAACACTGAAGGTGCATTTGTCGGGATTGAACCTCATATGGCATCTCCTCGCCGTGTCGAATACCTTCTAGAGATGCACGGCGTGGTCGAATTCTTCTGCGAATTTGACGATCATGTGGTCCATATAGACCTCGAGCATGTCGCCGATCTCTCCCCGAAAGACTTTGTTCATCATCTGTTGGTAGGTCGCGTCGGCGTTCTTCAGGCCGAAGGGCATTACATTGTAGTAGTAATTGCCTGACTCAGTCATGAAGGTTGTATGCTATTTGTCGGCCTTATCCATGGGGATTTGGTTGTACCCCGAGTAGGCATCCATGAAGGATAATAGCCTGTAACCTGCATAATTGTCGACCAGCTGGTCGATGTTAGGTAAAGGATAACAGTCTTTCGAGCATGCCCGGTTAAGATCGGTATAGTCAACACACATCCTCTATTTTCCATTATTCTTTTTGACAAGTAGAATGTTGGACAGCCAGGTTGTGTACCTGGCCTCCGAAATAAAATTCGCCTCTAGGAGGTCTTTTACAGCTTTTTCAGCAGCCTCCGCTTTTTCGGGAGACTGCCTACGCCTACGTTGAACTATGGCCCTAGCAGCCGAATCTACTGCGAGCTGATGGCAAGCCACCTCGGGGTCAAGGCCAGGCATCTCGAAGGTGCTCTATGCGAATAGATCAGTGTTCTCCCGAAGACACGCCTTCAGCTACTTCTTCGCCAGGTCGGGGAGCCCGGTGCCAATCTTCACGTTACGATCTGGATCATCCCCGAGGGTGACGAGCTCGAAGTCTCTATCTGGGATAGGGCGCGTTGGGTGGAGAGGGTGCCCGTTGTTTTCCACTGGGAGGTCGAGGTCTGCTGCTCCGCCCTCTTCATGCTCACCCAGGAACCTGCTGTCGAGGTCAACCACGTTGACACGCGGGAGTGGTCTTTTCACAGTGTTCGGGGATGACTTTGCTCCGGTCTTGGGCCTGGTGTTGATGGAACTCATGCCTTTGACTGCAACATCGAAACACCTCATGGCCGCGTCTATGTCCCTGTGCATCGTAACGACCCGGCCCCTGGCCGTGTAGTATTTCATCTTGAGATAGACCGTTGATGGCACTGCTGTGAGTTCGGCCAGGGTGGTACTCCCGAGGATGCAGTTGTAGAGGGACGAACATTCGACCACTAGGAAACAGGTCTTCACTTGACGGGCAGTGTCTTCGGCCCCGAATGTGACCATCAGTTCAACGTAGTCCCCCATGGTCTTGTGGTGGTGTCGTTGAACCCCTGCAGATCTGAACCGACGTACGGGGTCAGATGTCTCTCGTCGAGCTGGAGGGTCCCTAACAGGTGAGCATACATGATGTCGACCGAACTTCCCTGGTCGACCAGGATCCTGCGAATGTCAAAGTTTTCCATCTGTGCCCTGACCAAGAGGGGGGTGGCGGCGTTGGGTGCTCCGCCCGGCAGTTCTTCAAGATAGAAGGTGATAGGGTTTGATTTCGCTTGCACCTTCTCAAGAGTGGTGGTCTTCGCCAAGGTTGCGGACTCCAGCTCGTCAAATTTCCGCTTGATCGACCCGACAGACACCTTCTCGTAACCACCTCCAGATATAACCATCGTCTTGGGGAATCTTTCCCACGTGCTGCGGGCAGCAACGCGGTCTTCGTAGGGGAAGTTTGCCCACATGTTGTGAACTGCCTCTTGGCCCACGATGCCTTCGGGGACAAAAAAGTCCTCAGGTCAAGTGACGCTAAGGGCGACCTGGAGCCGACTCTCGTCGGGAAGAGGTGTCGTCTCTTCGACGCTTTGGGCTTCCCGGGCACTGGGAAGAGGGGCGTCGTTCTTCTGGGCATACTTCTTTAGGTGCCCTTCCTTGATCAAGATCTCAATTGCATCTTTGAGATGGATGCAGTCCTCCGTGACATGTCCGTGGCTCCGGTGGAACCTGCAGTACTTGGACCTGTCCGTGTTTGATTTGGGGGTCGTTGGCTTCAGAAAGCGGACGCCTCCTTTTAAAAATTCTGAGTTGGAGCACTCGGAGAGGATTCGCGCGCGGGGAGCGTTGAGCGGCGTGTATTCCGTAAACCAGCCAGCTGGTCCTCACGGTTCGTGAGAGTCTCGGGGAAGGCCTTCCTTCTTCCTTTCTCCTCCATGTCGGGGAGGAGAGTCTTCTTCTCTGTGGTCGCGGGGGCCTTCCTTCTGCCTCGAGTCAAGGGCGATCTGTGCTCCCTCCGACTCTTCAAACTCGATGTATGACTGAGTTCGTTGGAGGAGGTCCTCCAAACGGCGAGGTCTGCGGAGGCCCGTGAACTTGGTGAAATCGGATCCAAGTCGAAGTCCCCGGATGATTAAAAACTTCTTCATGTCGTCGGTCGTGTGGACCTCGACAGCCTCCCTGGTGAACCTCTCAATATAGTTCCTGAGAGACTCGTTCTTCCCCTGGAAGATGCTCTCTAGCGCGGCCTCCGTCTTCGGGTGTCGGCGAGATGTCGTGAAGTGTTTGGTAAAGCGGTCTCTTAGTTGCTTCTAGGACATGATCGACCTGGGCGCTAGACTCTTGTACCAGGTCATGGCGCCCTTCCGCAGGGTGGTGGGGAAAAGCCTGCACTTAATGGCTCCCCTGAAGTTTCTGAAGTTGAGCATGGCTTCAAAGCTTTCGACGTGATCGTCGGGGTCGGCCAGGCCATCGTAGGTCCCTAGTGGCGGGGGTTTCTCCATGCCCGCAGGGATTGGGGCGTCCATGATCTCCCATGATAGGGGGTCCTCTGGTCGTCGTCGTCGCTTCCGACTGGAGACCTTGATGGGGATCGGTGGTGTCGACCAGGTCCCTGTCGTGGAGGGGAGTTCCTGGAATGGTTCCTCAGCCTCTCGTCGGCTGTCTTGCTCCTCTTGGTGGTCGAGGAGTGCCTGGGTTCCTTCTGAGGCGGGGAACGATGGTGCTTCTGAGAGGTTTCTGGCTGGGTGCACTCCAGGCGTGGCCGACGACCCTCGCGCACCGGTGAGGGGGTCCGAGATTCTTCCGGGAGAGTCCTTCGTGGGGAAGGAGAACGACGAGGTAAAGGTGGATGACGATGTCTTCCCAGGGAAGATTGTCGTGCTCGCCCTTGCTCGAGCGCTTCAATTCTGAGATTCTGGTGCATGATCTGCTGGTTGGTCTGGTGCATGATCTGAGGAGGAGCAACTGGCTGAAAGGCGACTTGCTGGTCGTCCTGCTGGGCGGAATCGTATGTCGCGTCTTCGGAGTCTGGGGAGGTGGTCTGCCCATCTCTTGTATCGCCTTCTTCGACGTTGAGGGCAGCATTATCCTCACGGTGGTTTCCGTTCTCGAGTTGTACGAGGATGGTGTCCAGAGCTTTGTTCGCATACAGGTTGTTGGCCATGCTGGTGATGAACGGAGAAATTGCTTTGGTTTATCGTTAAAGGAAAAACCGGGAAGCAGTGTTTCCCACAGACGGCGCCACTGATCGTACCTGGATCAGACAATTAGGTAGTGGCCAACAGCGTCGTGAAACCTTTAGCTCCGGTGATGGTGAGACGGCAGGGGGTGTACCTGCAAGGTACTCCGACGCTCAAGTCAGGGAAGGTCAGAGAAAAGCAAGTATAGAAAATAGGTGTGAGTTTAGAATGTGAAGTAACCTGACCCTCTCAAGTGAGAGGGTATTTATAGAGAGCCCCCAGCGCGGGGGCAACGGTTACTTGCACTGGGCTAGATTGCAAGGCCCAATCCAAGTAACTGTCGGGGCTTACGTGGTATAGTGAAGACCAGCACGTGGTCTTCTCCCTGGGGTAACGGTCCCGAGATCTCCGGAAGTAGGGCAGACTGAATCCTTCGGAGGTGGGAGGTTACAGTGAGACGTGTCCTCACGGGGAGGCTCATGGGTGTCGAGGAGAACCGAGACCTGCAGGACTTGGTGCCTCTGCTGTAGCGCGAATTTTTGCGTGGTTACGAAGCACTATCGCTTTGGGGTACTACAACTCGATTCATTTTTTATCCTATTGAAGCTGATGAAGGAAGGGAAATATATGTCTCCAATTAACCCTGCTTGCAAACTGAGTTTGAACAGATGACTGTTGGTTTACAGATGCTACAAAGATTGTGGGTCTCTCTTAGGTTATTTTGTTAAAATAATGCCCGAGCGATTGGTGGGAGGTTAAGATTGATGCTTTTCGATTGATGTATGAAGGTACGGGATTTTGGGTTTTTTTATTAGTGTGCTCGCTAAGATTTTTCCAATCTTATGCCTACGTATTCCCGTTTGATGAAACAGGGAAATCAGAGCGATCGTAGTTCCTCCTATTCTATGGGAGGAAAAAGTTGTTTTGGTGTCTTATTCAAAGCCCAAGACGTGAAGCTAAAGGTGGTTTGTATCTTGTTCAAAGCCCAAGATGTGAAGCTGAAGGGTCTATTTGTATCTTGTTCGAAGCCCAAGATGTGAAGCTAAAGGGTTTTGACTTTAGAGAGAATTTGTCATCTCTAAAGGGGAGTTGTTGATGTTTGTATGCTATGAACAAGGCACAGCTTTGATGCTAGGAGGTTGATTGACTCAACCGGGGTTTTCTTTATACAAAGCCTAAGAGGAGGCTATTGACCTAACAAGAGGGTGCTTTTATGTGACTCGTACGAAGCCCGAGAGAGAGGCTAAAAGGGATTGACTCAACAAGAGAGTCTTTTATACTCAACAAGAGAGTGTTTTTGTATGTGTCTTGTACGAAGCCCAAGACGGAGGCTAAAAGGGTGATTGACTCAACAAGAGAGTCTTTTATACTCAACAAGAGAGTGATTTTTATCTCGTACGAAGCCCGAGATGGAGGCTGAAAAATGGGTTTGACTCAACAAGATAGTCTTTTATACTCAACAAGAGAGTGATTTTTATCTCGTACGAAGCCCGAGATGGAGGCTGAAAAATGGGTTTGACTCAACAAGAGAGTCTTTTATACTCAACAAGAGAGTGATTTTTATCTCGTACGAAGCCTGAGATGGAGGCTAAAAGGGGTTTGACTCAACAAGAGAGTCTTTTATACTCAACAAGAGAGTGATTTTTATCTCGTACGAAGCTCGAGATGGAGACTAAAAGGGCTTTGACTCAACAAGAGAGTCTTTTATACTCAACAAGAGAGTATTCTAGTATCTCGTACGAAGCCCGAGATGGAGGCTAAAAGGGAGACCGACTCAACAAGAGAGTCTGAAAAGGTTAGCTCCGTTGGGGAGAATCATTTGTACAAAGTCCAAGAGGAAGCTAACTTTCTTGAGGAAAGGATCATTATACAAAGCCTAAGAGGAGGCTATCCGTTGGCGACTGTTTCAGTTTAGTGACAGGTCCAGTGGGTTGGATGAAAGAGAAAATTAGTTCTTATAAAGGGAACGATTAACGGTAAGGCTGTGCTTTGGTACTGATCATAGGATCAGGGTTATTTCCTGTTCTTTAAGGAAATGGGAAATCCAAAGGGTATCGAGACTGTCCAATTCTACGGGTGTTTTGAGAAATCGATTCTCAGGTAGTGAATAATCTTTGTACGATGCCCAAGAGGAGGATGGTATGTTAAGGGATGAAGGTCAACCCATTAACTGGTCTGACACTTGACTCAGAAAGACATCTCTAGCAAATTGATGACTAGGTTCTGTTCCTATACCTGTAGAGGTCTCTGGGTCCTTGTACTAAGCCCAAGAGGAGGCATGAGAGCTTTTAAGAAGCCGAAGGGTCCTTGTACAACGCCCAAGAGGAGACGGGGATGCTTTTAAGAAGCCTGTGGGTCCCCAAACCCCAAGAAGTTCAAGACATGCTATTCACAGAGAATAGATCAAGTCAGGAAAGTTCGAGAATTTGGAAGAAACTCAAGAGATGCCATTCACAGAGAAAATATCATCTCTGGGGAGTAGAGTTTCTTTGACAATTTCTAAGAGTGACAGTCTGAGAAAGGGTTCACCGAGAATGCTGCCTTTCACATCTCCATATTGTTTAACCCCCAAGAGGAGGGAAGACTGTGTCTGGTAATCCTATGGGGATCTAGTTTTGTTTGTATTTAAGAGTGACCAACGGGGCTTTACCTAGTGCTAGACGTAGTTGCCGGGGAAAACTCTAAATAACTATACTAGTATTACACTGTGGATATTTGACAAGTATATAAAAGTTTGTGAAGGAAGACTTACAGCGAGCAGCCCCACAATACAGTTATATATATGAAAGCGGATAAAGAAAGCGGGTAAACACTTATTCGGTTGTAGAGCTTCCATGCTGTTTGGTTAGTTGTTCAACAAAGAAAGCTTTGATAACAATATTATATTATAAATCAAAGGAGAAAGTGCTTTGAAAAGAATTGTTGGGGCTTACAGCTCAAGGAGAGGCCCAAGGTTTTATCAGTGATTTTTGTTTTGAATTTGTACAGAGGGACTTATACAAGTGACTGAGGTCCAAAAAGGTTTTCTGTACAAAGGGATGGGTCTTACACTCTCTCAAGAGGCCCAAAGGTTTATTTTTATACAAGTGGTGGGGCTTACAGCTCAAGGAGAGGCCCAGGGTTTGATTTTGAACTGGCGATCGCGCCGAGATTTTCTTTTAACACGGAGGGACTTATACAATGTCTGAGGCCCAAAATTATTTTGGTTAAAAGGGGATTGGGTCTTACACTCTATTAGAGGCCCAAAGATTCATTTTTGAAAAGAAATGGGTCTTATAGCTCAAGGAGAGGCCCAAATGATTTATTTTAAATGGGCGATGATCGCGCCGAACGTTTTGAAATACAACGGGACTTATACGACATTTGAGGCCCAAAATGGTTTGTACTTACAAAGGATTGGGTCTTACACTCTATTAGAGGCCCAGGATTTTATTTGTTTGAAAAATGGCGATCGCGCCGAGGTTTGAAAACACAGTGGGTCTTATACGATGACCGAGGCCCAAATTATTTTGGTTTTCAAAAGGGGTTGGGTCTTACACTCTATTAGAGGCCCAAAAGTTTTGAAAAAGTTTGAATAGGGTTGATTTAATCAAAAAAACCCTAATTTGTTTTCAAAATGTATTTTAATTGAATAAAAATTCAATTAAAATGACCAAAATTGTTTAATATGTGGAAAACAAATTGTGATCTTGGATTAATGTTTCAAAAATCTGGTTTTGATCCACAAAATGATTAGAAATCACTAAAATTTGAAAAATCAAGAAAGAGAAAATATTTTAAATGTCAAAAACAATTAAAATATAAATTCTTTACAAAAATATCAAGTATATGAAATAAATAATATTTTTGGGATTTTTTGGGAAAATAAAATATTTTAACATTTTTGTGAATTATTAAAAAAAGAATCAACTCAAAATCATTAAAACTCAGAGAGAAAATAATTTTTGAATCAATTAAATAAAATCACAAAAATTCAAATATTCAAATGTTTGAAAATGGCGCCAAGAACATGGCAAGAACACGCGCCACCCTCTGTTTCTGCAGATTTGCATTTTCTATCCAATCTCACTGAATACTTGATGATAACATGCAATCTACCTATCAATCTACTCATTTTCACCTCACGATCATGTTTATGGTCTTTAATTTCATTTATTTTAAGCATGGAATAAGAAATCAAAGAGAAACCTCAAGAACCCTAAATTCTGCATGAAGGTTCAGAAATTCCATACACGATTCAAACAAAGCAATTGATTTAGGGAAAACACTCTATGCATGATTATGAACATATGGCCAAATTATTGTGCAGCAAAAAATGCATGGACCATAGAGTTAGAAGAGCTCATGCTTACCTCTTGCAGCTGGTGATCGTTTTTTGTGTTAGAGGTGTTGCAGCTTGGTTCCAAGGATATGGACAGCTTCCCTAGGTGCTATGGAGTGTGTCTGGATGCTTGGAGTGGATTGAATTGAGCTGGAACTTGATTTGGCACCTCAACTGTAAATCTGTCAAAGGCTTGTGCAGATGGCTGGTGATTTTGAGAATCTGGTGTTCCATATGTTGTGTGAGTGTTTTGATCACTTCTATATGATGTTTATGAGGTGTGTGTGTGATTGGTTTGGTTGGAATAGCTCTCAAACTCAAAACCCGATAGTAACTTGCTTTGGAAGGTAATTTTGGAGTGAAAGAAGAGATTTTGAGGAAAGCATCTGTTTGATGGCTTTGGTGTACTCAAAGTGATCACAATTGAGCTCTATTTATAGTAGAGCAAGTTTGTTTTGCAAGGAATAGTGAATGGCAAATGCTGCATAGGTTTGGCCAATGTTGATAAATGAGAATCCAAGTCTCCTCTAGCCATTGACTAGAGGTTAGGGTATAGGCTGCTGGTCCCCTTGGTCTTGGATAAGTCTTGACTGAATTCAGTTGTAAATGGCTCAGCCCATGCCACATTGGTGCATCCATTAAATGCTCCAATCCAAAATTTGAGTCTTGTCCCTCTTTTAGGCAATTCTAGGTTTGGCATGCTATTTTTGGTTCCAAAGACTTGGGAGGCTTGGGATCAGAGTTGGTTCCTCCTTGGTCCACCCTTGAGGTGTTCAGATGGATAGAGTTGCTTGCCCTTTGCAAAATTTGGGCAAATCGAGCAAAACTCCAAAATCTGCCTTGCCATGACAGTTTGCAGCAAGGCATATTGGCATTGTCATATCTCATGGCTCAAGTGGAATTTTATGGAGTTCTTAGCCATTTTGGAAAGCCCTTATATGATACAACAACTGTTTGATCATAGTTGGTTTTGATACTTTTTGGATCCAAGTGAAAAATGCCCCTACAGTTGGAAAAAATTGAAGGCAGATTTTGACTTAGTGAAAATTTCACTAAGTGTTGGAAAAAGTGGCATTTCATGTTTTCAGCCATTTTGATCATTCCATAACTCAAAATCCATGATGAATTTGAATGAGATGTAGTTGAAGCTTTTGTAGAGGGCCATGAGGGCTACAAATCCAGCTTTGAATGGGGAAAAATGGCTTTGTGGTTTAGGAGTTATGATCCTCCAAAGTTGGTACTCTAGCCACTTTATTCCATAACTTAGAAAAATTTCTAAGTTTTTATGGTTACCCCTTTTACAAGTTATCCCACTTTTCTTGATTTTTCTTGATGAATGATGATTCCAATCACACATTAACATCATTTTAGGGTCAAATAACCATAATTGTGAAAAATCTCAAAAAGTCAAAGCTGACTTTTGTGCCCAGTTGACTTTTTGTCAGATGAATTCCAAACTGTGCGATCCTCTATGAAATCAAGTCCTTGACCTAAATCAAACTTGATGGACATGTTCCATAGGTGTTATAGGGTGTATTGAATCATTTCCCAAGGTTTGGGAGCATGTCTTGGTCAAAAGTCAAAGCTATAGTTGACTTTTCCCGCAAAACCCTAACTGTGGTTCTGATGAACTTAAAACTTGTGAATTAAGCTTCTTGAATTAATCCATTGTTGCAAATGGATCAATTTAGTATATTGGAGACCCTCAAATCATGTCTTGAGGTCTTGGCTCATGTTTTGTCCCAAAAGTCAACTTAGGGGTGAATTAGGTCAAGAAACCCTAATTCCTGATTTTTAGTGAATGCATCACCTGAAGCAAAATTGACTTGATGATTGGGTTCATGATGTCCCTTGGGGCATCATAGGTTATGCTTTGAAGCATTAGCTCATGCCCAGAGGAAAATTTCCATCTGGAGGCCCGGGTCGACCAAAACCCTAATTTGGTGACACTGTTGATCTTGAGGCTTGATCCACTCAGAATGTTGCAGCCTTGTGCTTAATCCCTGAAGTGGGAGTACTCTTGATCCATTGTAGATGTTTGAGAGGTCTAGACAAGTTGAAGATCATGTCATTCCTTGATTGATCCTTTGTCTAAAGCTTTGAGAGGGCCTGAAACCCTAATTTTGATAGTAGTGAATGCTCACCCATCTTTGGGGAGACTGATGAGGCATGAAGGTTCCTCCATATTGTGATGATGATTTGCACAATGATGGGAAATCTTAGTGGTCAAAATTTGGGGTATGACATCTGCTCGACGGGTTCAGGTGTACGTGTGCTCGACCCTACTGATGGTTGTTACGTGCTCGACATGGACAGTTTACATGGGGCCTTGTTGGGCCAGCCGGGGTCATGCGGGTTGGGCCTGCCCGTCTGAAGGGTAGGCACTAGCCCAGTCCAGAATAGTAGTTATCTGGGATTTGGATTTAATTATATGTTTTGATGTGTTATTGTACAGAGAAATGTCTTCCTGCAGAGAGATTTTTTATTTCCTCTGAGGGGATGTTGATTTTTTTTGTATGCCTTGATCAAAGCCCAAGGTTGAAGCTAAAAGTTTGACTCTACTAGGGAGTTTTATTTCTGTCTTGTACAAAGCCCAAGATTGAGGCTGAAAAGAGATTGACTATGCTTAGGGAGATCGCTATACAAAGCCTAAGAAGAGGCTAGAAGGAATTGACTCTTCCGGGGAATATTTTGTCTGTCTTGTACAAAGCCCAAGATTGAGGCAAAAAGGGATTGACTCTATTGGTGAGAGGTTTTATCTGTCTTGTACAAAGCTCAAGATTGAGGCTAAAAGAGAATTGAATCCACTAGGGAGGTTCCATATGTGTCTTGTACAAAGCCCAAGATTGAGGCTAAAAGGGAATTTGACTGACTCGGCTGGAGAATGGTTTATCTGTCTTGTACAAAACCCAAGATTGAGGCTAAAACTGCTGAGGGATGATCATTATACAAAGCCTAAGAGGAGGCTGGTTGGGAAATTTCTTTTATGAAGTCTAAGAGGAGGCTAACTTCTGCTGAGGATTATTGAGATCCAGAGATAGGTCCAAAATAGGGAATTAACTCTTGCTGAGGGTTGCAGAAGAGTTGAAATATCAGATGCCTTGAGGTTCTGATTGAGGTTTATTGATAGTAATTTGACCCTAGCTGGGGAAATTTAATGTGAGAGTTTAAAGATTGAGTTTTGAAACCTGTGGAGGTTTTAACTCTGTTGGAAATTGATGAAATGATCAAGGTTTTTCCTGTGCTTTTAGGAAACTGGAGGGTTTCTTTGAGATCCAAAAGGAGGTGAGACAGTCCAAGTCTACTGGTATGAAAAGGTTTATCTTTGTATGATGCCCATGAGGAGGCTGATGTTTTACAGGATGAGAATCAACCCTAAACTGGTATGATGTTTTGACTCTGACTTTCTAAAGGATTGAACTATAAAAGGATGACTAAGTACTGTCATATACCTGTAGGAGGTCTTTGGATCCTTGTACTAAGCCCAAGAGGAGGCTGAGAACTTCTAAGAAGCCTAAGGGTTCTTGTACAAAGCCCAAGAGGAGGCTGGGGAATGCTTTTAGGAAGCCTGTGGGTCCAAACCTGAGAAAAGTTCAAGAAAGGTTTCACCGGGAATAATCCTTTCTTTAGTGAACAGTTCTAGGGTCTGAAGAAATTCCAAAGAGGTTTCACTGGGAATTAATCCTCTCTGGGGAAATGAATTTCTTGTACAGATTTCTAGTAGTGACAGTCTTGAGAAAAGTTTCACCAGGAATAATGCATTTCTCTGTTCCATATTGTATAAGCCCAAGAGGAGGCAACACTGTATCTGGAATTTCCTATGTGGGAACTAGTTTTGACTGTGTTGAAAGAGTAACCATTGGTTTGATCTAATCCTAGACCTAGTTGTTGGGGAAAACTCTAAGCAGATATTCAGGCATATATATATATATATATATATATAAGCAAATATGTAAAAGAAGCTGGTAGAACTTACAGTTGGGCAAGCTTCCAGTATTATAAACACAGTTGTATGGTTAGTTATTCAAGAAATTAAAGAAAATTTTGATACAACTATAAATTTGAATCTAAATCAAAAGGAAAGTCGTTTTAAAAGGAAGCTTGGGGCTTATACTTAAGGAGGGGCCCAGATGAAAAACAGTGATTGTACTATTATTATGAAAATTGTACCGGGACTTATACAATGACTGAACCCAAATTTATTGTATTTACAAAAGAGGTTGGGTCTTACACTCTATCAGAGGCCCAAAGTTTATTTTTATACAAGAGATGGGGCTTACAACTCAAAGAGAGGCCCAGATGAAAAACAACGATGGCACCATTATTTTGAAAACTGTACTGGGACTTATACAATGACTGAGGCCCAATTATTTATATACAAATGGGGGTCTTACACTCTATTAGAGGCCCAAATTTGTTTAAAAAAGAAGAAAAATTGGGACTTACAACCAAAGGGAGGCCCAATTTAAAATTGTTTGAAAACGGCGATCGCGCCGAGATTTTTAAAATCGTACTGGGACTTATACAATGACTGAGGCCCAAAAAAGTTTGTGTGTGACAAGGGATGGGTCTTACACTCTATTAGAGGCCCAAAAGTGTTTATGTGAATTTTGAAAAATCAAAATTTAGAGAAAACCCTAATTTTGAATTTAAAAGATATAATTTTCAAAGGAAATTAAATAAAAAATTATATAAAATATCAAATATATTCAAAAACAAGTTATCAACTTTGAAAAATATTTTGAAAAATCATGTTTAATCACATGAAAGATTGAAATTCATTTGGAATGAAAAGATCAAAGTGGGAAATTCATTTAAAAATGTTTAAAAACAAATAAAATGAAATAAATTACAAAAATTCTAACTATATTAAATAAATAATATAAATTGGTTTTTTTGTAAAATAAAACAATTTAACATTTTAGTGACTTTTTAAAAAAAGAACCAATAAAAAATGATAAAAATGAGAGAGAAATTAATTTTTGAAATCAATTAAATAAAATATCAAAAATTCAAATATTTAAAAATTTAAAAAAAGGGCGCCGAGAACAAGAGTTCTTGCCCGCGTGCCCTGTTTTGCCCAGATTTGCATTTTCTCACTTTTCTCTCTGATTACTCAATGGTTTTGCACGATTCAAACACCAATCTTGCTCGTTTTTGAACAAGGATCACAACCATATAGATTAATTGCATTTATATTAAGTGTGGAGTGAGAAATCAGAGGATGAACTCAAGAACCCTAGTTTCAGCATGAACACTATGAAATTCCATACACGATTCATACATAGCAATTGATTGAGGGTTAACACTCTATATACATGCAGAAACAAGATGGTAACTCAAAAATTCATTTATAATGCATGTAATATGGAGTTTGAAGGCTTCAGGCTTACCTCTTGCAGCTGGTGATCGAATTTGATGTTGAAGGTGTTACAAATGTTATGTAATGATCTAGATAGCTTCAATGGACCTCAAGTAATGTGTTTGAAGGCTTGGAATGGATTGAATCAGCCCAGAACTTGTTGTGGCACCTCAACTGCAAACAAACCAAAAGCTTGAGCAAATGGATGGTGATTTTGTGATTCAGATGTTCCAGATGTGTTTCAGGGTCATGGATCACTCATATATGAGGTGTTGACATGATTGGTTTGGTTTAAATTGCTTCCTATTTCAAAATTCGATAGTGACTTGAAATAGAAGGAAAATCTGGTTTTTGAGATGTGATTTTGAGGAAAGCATCACTTTGTGTGCTTTGGTGTACTCAAACTAATCACAAATGAACTCTATTTATAGTAGAGCAAGTTTTTTTTTTCAAGCAATAGTGAATGGCAACTGGTACAGGTCTTTGGCCAATGGTTGCATAAAGGAATCCAAGTCTTCTATAGTCATTGACTTGGCTCAGTGTGGCAGGTTATTGTAGCTTTGGTTCAGAGATAAGGCTTGAATCAATTCATTTATCAATTTCTTGATGCTTGCCACCTTGTGAATCCATTGAATGCGTTGAAACAAAATTGGAGTCTTTGAGATTTTTAGCCTTTTTAGGGGACACATAGCTACATGTAGATCCTTGGACTTGGGAGGCTTGTGGATCTGACATTGTCCCTTAGATGTTATCCCTTGAGGTGTCCAAGTGGATAAAAAGACTTGTAATTATCTGATTTAGCTAATTCGAGCAAATGACCTATAATCTGCCTTGGGAAGAAACCAGTCTTTGATGCCATGTTCCAAGGGTTGTAACTCCCTACTCAAATTGAATTTGGAGATGATCTGGTACTTGTTGGAAAGCTCTCATGACATACTTTAACTTTGATGTTTACAAATGGACCTGGTTCAGCTTGGATCAAGGTGAAAATGGCCTCAAAGTTTGGAAAAAGTGAAACAGATTCTGACTTGTTGAAAATTTTACTAAGTGTTGGAAAAAGTGGTTATTTCCACTTTTTGTGATTTTGATCAATCCATAACTCAAAATCCATGAGGATTTGGAATCTTTTGTAGTTGACACTTTTGAAGTATGTCATGTGAACTTTCATTTGAGCTTTGGATGGAAGAAAAAGGCCTTAGGGTTTGGGAGTTATGACCTTGCAAAGTTGGTACCAAAGGCATTTTGTTCCATAACTTAGAAAAATTTAAGTTTTCTAAGGTTTCCCCTTTTGCAAGTTACCTCACTTTTCTTGATTTTTCTTGATGAATGATGATCAAAACCATACGTTAACATTGTTTTGGACTTAGGGGAACCATATTTGTGAAAAATTCCAAAAAGTCAAACTTGATTTTGGGCACAGTTGACTTTTTGTCAGATGAAATCCAAACTGTGTGATCCTTTGTGCAATCAAGTTCTTAACCTAATTCAAACCTAATGTATGGATTCCATAAGTGTTTTAGGGTGTATTGAATCATGTCCCAAGATTTGGGAGCATGTCTTCGTCCAAAGTCAAAGGCACAGTTGTCTTTTTCTTCAAAACCCTAATTGTGGTCCTGATGAAATTAAAACTTGTGAATCAACCTTCTTGGATCAATCCATTATTGTAAATGGACCAATGTAGTGTATTTGAGGCCCTCAAATCATGTCTTGAGGTCTTGGCTCATGTCTTGTCTCAAAAGTCAACTTAGGGGTGAATTAGGTCAAGAAACCCTAATTCCTGATTTTTTATGAATGTTTCCCCTGAGGTTGTTCTGACTTTATGATTGGGTCCATAAGGTCCCTTTGAGTATCTTGGGTTATGCTTTGAAGCATTGGCTCATGCCCAGAGGAAAAATTTCATCTGGAGGCCTTTGGTCGACCAAAACCTTAATTTGGTGACACTGGCGATCTTGAGGCTTGATCCACTTGGAATGTTGCAACTTTGTGCTTAATTCTTGATATGGGAGTCCTCTTGATCCTTTATGGGTATTTGAGAGATTAGACAAGTTAAAGATCATGTCATTTCTTGAATGATCCTTTGTCTAAGTGCTCTGAGAGGGCTCAAAACCCTAATTCTTGGTTGTAGTGAAAGCTCAACAATCCTTGAGGAGATTGATGAGGCATGATGGCACATCTATATTGTGGAAATGATTTGCACAATGTTGGGAAATATTGGTGGTCAAAATTTGGGGTATGACAGGAAATTTTCAGGCATTTCGTATGCCTTGCTCCCATGTAATATCAGCATGTTCAAAGGCTCGCCAGGACCCTTCCAACTACTTGTCTGTTGTTTACCAAGTCATTAGTCTATACAATGTCTACAACACTAGCTTTCAGGTGGTAGCAAATGAGGACTATTGGCCTGCATACGAAGGTGAAATTATCTGGCATAATGAAATTATGTGAAGAAAGAAAAAGGGTCGCCCTAATAGCACACGTATTTGAACAGAGATGGATACGACAAACAAAATGGTCAGATTATGTAGTTTGTGCCGTCAGCCCGGGCACAATCGCACAAAATGTCCAAATGTAGGATTAAGCACAACATCATAGTTTCAAATGTAACCTTGTCTCTTTATATCAACAACAAATTTCATTCCATTAATAGCATAACTAAGCGATTACAATTAACAATAACATAACTTAAACAATCATAACAACAACAATTAACAATAACTTAAACAATCAAAAAAGCAAAATAAACAAATACAACAGCACAACAACATAACTAAGCGATTACAACCATCAACACAATTTCCTGAGAACTATACATCAATGTTTGAACATCTCGGTCATTAGTAACATTCTCCTAGAAACAAAATTCTCCATTTTGGTTGAACTTGGTAACAAGCCTTTCAATTCTTCTGATCTTTTCACCCTCTGAAATGTCTCCATCTAACTAGCGAATCAGACTGTTCTTGAGATGTTCTAACGTCAATGTATTCTAGAGGTGAATCTTCGTTGGAGGTTTGACTGGGGAGAAAATTAAATTGGCATTTCTCTTGGTGATATATGGAACCTGATAGATATATGAGGATGACGAAGAGGATGCCATTTTAGCTGAAAAATGCAAGGAAATATGAAGAGAATGTAGTGCAGAGAAAAATGAGACGTTGGTGCAGAGAAATACATACACAAGTGGTGATATATATATATATATATATATATAAATATATAAAGGTGTTCTGGACTGGGCCAACGCCTGCCCAGCCGTCGGGCAGGCCCAGCCCAATACTGGTACGGCCCAATATGGCCCATAAATAGCCAGCGTCGAGCACGTCCCTGTCAGCGTCGAGCACGCTCATGTCATCCCCTCGTCGACCACGTATTAGGCAGCGCTGTTGAGCAGAAACTTGGGGTCGAGGAGAGCACCTCTCTCCTCGACCTCCACATACTCCTCCCTGCGAGGACACGTCGTCTTGTAACCTCCCACCTCTGAAGGAATCGGTCTGCGCACCTTCCGGAGATCTCGGGACCGTTACCTCAGGGCGAAGACCACGTGCTGGTCTTCCTTATGCCACATAAGCCCTGGCAGTCACCTGGATTGGGCATTACAATCTAGCCCAATGCAGGAGACCGTTGGCCCCGCGGTAGGGGCCCTCTATAAATACCCTCTCACTTGAGAGGGTCAGGTTACGTTCATTCTTACTCTCATACCTGCTTTTCTGTACTTGCTTACTCCCGTTACCTGACTTTGGCATCGGAGTACCTTGCAGGTACACCCCCCTCCCCCCCCCCCCCCCGCCGTATCATCATCACCGGAGTTGAATACCATATGACGTTGCTGGCCACTGTCATACTTCCTGATCCAGGTACGATCAGTGGCGCCATCTGTGGGAACAACTGCTTCCCCATTTTTCCTTCATCGTTAAACCAAAGCAATCTCTCTGTTCATAACTAACATGGCCAGCACCCAACCTGGGAACAAAGCTCCGGACATCATCCTTGCGCATCCCGAGAACGGGGATCATCATGAGGACAATGTTGTCGTCCATGTCGAGGAAGTCGACGTCAGGGACGGGCAAATCACCTCCCCCTTTTTTGAAGACCCGGCTTACGACGTTGCCCAGCAGGACACCCCACAAGTTGTCTACCAGCCAGTCGCTCAGCCGCCAAACGCAGATCCAAGCACCGTAGCCCTATTCGCCTTGGTCAACCAGACCAACCAGCTGATTGCTCACCAGAACCTCCGAATTGAAGCGCTTGAGAGAGGGCGACCACGACGCTCTTCCCCGCGAAGACACCGTCATCCTTCATCTCCAAATTGTTCCCCTTTCCCGTGAAGGACTCCCCCGCGGACTCTTGTAACCCCTCTCCGTAGTGCGAAGGACGGCGACCACGCTTGGGGAGACCCTAGCCCGTGGTCGCTCAGAAGCGCCACCGCTCCCCGCCTCAGCAGGAGCCTAGGCGCTCCTCGACCACAAAGAGGAACAGGGTCGACGGCGAAAAGCCAAAGAGCCGCTCCAGAAACTATCCTCAACGACATGGACCGGGTCGAAGTCACCGCTCTCTATCACGATCGCCAATCAGAAGTGATGAAGACGACCAGAGGACCCCTCTGTCCAGAGAGATCATGGACACCCGTATCCCCGTGGGCATGGAGAAGCCTCCACCACTAGGGACCTATGACGCCACGGCCTACCCCGACGACCACGTTGAGAGCTTCGAAGCCATGCTCGACTATAGGAACATCGGGGGAGCTATTAAGTGCAGGCTCTTCCCCACCACTCTTCGGAAGGGCGCCATGACTTGGTATAAGAGTCTCGCGCCTGAATCAATCATGCCCTAGAGGCAACTAAAGGGACATTTTTCTAAACATTTTACTGCGTCTCGCCGACATCCGAAGACAGAGGCCTCGCTGGAAGGCATCTTCCAGGGGAAGAACGAATCTCTCAGAGACTACATTGAGAGATTAAACCAAGAAGCTGTCGAGGTCCACACGACCGACGACATGAAGAAGTTCCTGATCATGCGGGGACTACGTATTGGAACCGAGTTCGCCAAGTCTGTGGGCATCCACAGGCCTCGTAACTTGGAAGACCTCCTCCACCGGGCTCAATCATACATCGAGTTCGAGGAGTCGGAAGCAGCCCAGATCGCTCTCGACTCAAGGTGTCGCGAAGGCCCCCGCGGCCACAGAGACGAAGGCTCTCCTCCCCCCCGGCGAGGGGGGGAGAGAAGGCGAGAAGGCCGGTCCAAGGAGTCTCGCGAATCGAGAGGACCAGCTGGTCGGTTCACGGAGTATACTCCGCTCAACGCTCCCGGCGAGCGAATTCTCAACGAGTGCGCCAACTCGAGTTTCAGAAAGGGGGTGTCCGCTTTCCCAAGCCGACAGCCCCCAAGGCTAACACCGACAGGTCCAAGTACTGCAGGTTCCACCGGAGCCATGGACATGTCACAGAAAATTGCGTCCACCTCAAGGACGCGATAGAGACTTTGATCAAGGAAGGGCACCTAAAGAAGTATGCCAAGAGGAACAATGCTCCTCGTCCTAGTGCCCGGGAAGCCCAAAACGCCGAGGAGACAACACCTCCTCCCGAAGAGAGCTGACTGCAGGTCACCCTCAGCGTCACTTTGTCGCTCCCGGGATTTTCATCCAAGTACAAACGCGAAAGTGGCACCGAAACAGAGTCGCCAGCAATGTGTATTTATCCCAAGAGAGGGAAAGGAAACACCGCGTAAACCTGAGAGAAAGGAAAAGCATGGTCTTACGACCAAGAGAACTGGGTTCGGGAGTCGGTTACGCGAGAGGAAGGTATTAGCACCCCCTCACGTCCATCGTACCCGATGGGATCCACGCTTGCTTGTCTCAATCAAAGGGTGTAAAGAAAAGGATACTGGAAAAGGAACTGAAAGAAAGAAAGGAGAAAGAAAAGAAAAGGAACGGGAAACAAATGTAGGGAAAATAAAAGAAGTGCTCGCATGGGCCCTACCCCACTGCCTACGTATCTCATCGGGAGCATGAGAATCAGAGCGACGTAGTTCCCCTCACTAGGGATGAATTATTTGTGTTTTTTAGAGAACGGCTTACGTTCTAGCTCAGGTGTTGCAGGCTCGCTGGTCCGAGTGCGTTACCGTCTTGCAAGAGAACGAGTAGAAGCACGTTCGTACGCTAAGAGTGAATGAGGTGAGAAAAGAATTCCCGAAGGAAAGACGTTATTGCTGGTTTTTGTCTTTTAAGAGTCTTTTCATTTTTTTGCATATGACAGTGTATCTGGATCTTAGTCATTGAAATGCGTACATTCTCACATTCCAAGATGGAATGGGTAAGAATGCACACTAAGAGTGAAGAAGACCCCCACACTTAGTTCCAATTGTCAAGGTTCAAACATACTAGCATACTTGTGTTTATTAAGTGTTTTGTTGATTATGAAGTGAAGAAGTGTTTTTTATTATTTGCACCTTCAACAAGTATTGCATTTAAGTCCCTCATACCAGATCAAATGTTTAACACATCGACCCAAGATGGGCTATATGCTATACATTCTAAGATTATAAGAGAAGACCCCTTATAATCTTTTCTTTATATGAAAGGCCTAAATGCAATAAATGCCTACCTTTATTATATGTTTTGAATTTTCTTTGAGATGAGAAAAGAGACTCAAGGGAGGATAAAGGTAAAAATCTATATGGACTAAGACTCAATCCTAATTGATTAGTTAAGGGAGTGATCCTAAGGTTTGTGAGGTTTCAACCTAAAGTCTAAAGAAAGAATGAATTAAACAATTCACTTCTAAAGTAGAAGATGAATTGTAATTCACAAAGGGAAAGTGGTGAGTTATTAAAAGAAAGCACATAAGTGCTTAACAAAACATAAAATGGAATTGTAAAAGAGAAAGGATAGAAGTTGAATGTGGATTCCTTATCCACACTCAATTGAAACTTACCAAAGCCCCTACATGGTTAGTAAACATGTATAAGAAGTATAAGAAGTAAAAGAACATGTAATGCATCATAAAAATCAAAAGAATTAAATGAGAAACCAAATCCTAGAGCCACAACCAGAATGTACATCATATGAGAAACAAATGGTTATTATCATGCAAGTCCAAGTGGATAGGCAACAAACATCACCCATGGCACTAGAACATGCCACCATAAGAAAAGGGAGAATGAAAGATGAAAAGAAAAAGAAGAAATATGCATAAATGGAACATGTAATCCATGGATCAGAATTGAAATGAAATGAAAAATGATTCACAAAACTCTCACAAGTATTCATTAAGCACATCAAGGCATTTAAGAAGTGATAGAAGAAGTAGAATTGAAATGGAAGTTCAAAAGAAAACACAAGTACAAACACCACATGTTAGGAAGCACAAAGTTCAAGTTAAAATGAACATGTGAAGATGACCTATAATGTGCAACAATGACCTATAATATCACTTGAATGACTCATACAAATATGCAAATGCTCATACAAATATGCACAAAAGAATTCATGCAAACATGCACTAAAGTTAAAATGACATGACATGTATTATACTTCAAATGTAATGCATCAAACAAACCCAAATGGATTCATGAAAATTATGCCAGCATATTATTGGAATGCCTAAGTCAGAAATGCATCATACCTCAAAATAGCATGTAAAAATTCAGAGCAAAATGACTTCAAACAAAGCAATTAGGTCAAATTGAAACATCATGCAAAGTGGTGCAAAGATAAGCATCAAACATGTCATAAAGTGATCTAAAAAAACCAAACAAAAATCATTTAACATGCTTCAATGTATTAATGAATCAATGCAAAAAGAATCAGGTCAAAACAGTTTGTAATGAGCAAGAACAAAATTCCACAAATTCATGTATCATGCTTAAAATGCATACAAATGGAAATTCAAAGAAAAATATGAACCAAAGGCAAAAATGTCATAAAATCATGAAACTAAAATATCAAAAATTTCCTAAATGTCTGAGTAACACTAAAGAATTTTTATAGAATTTTATAATGTTGTTTTGTATTTTAAAAAATTAAAATTGAAACGTGCATAAAATGAATAAAATAAAAAGAAATAGAAACAAGTAGGGGGTGCATGCATAGCAGATTCCATGTTCAAATTGGTCTGGGCCTTTAAATGTTAGGTGTGAATAGCAAAGGTTTCAGGGTCCATTTGCGCGTGGAACACAATAACAAACATGCACTTTCAGTCAAATAAAGTCAAACAATGATCACTGTTGGATCCAGTCAAGTCAACACACCAGTTAAAGCAAACATGATCAATGCACACACGTGAGGGAACACATTTACTAACATGCACTGCGCCACATTTTGTTTAAGTGAAATCAGAAATGGAGCACGTGAGGTGCACACCTTTTTTAATGTGTTGGCCCATCCTACACCACACGATGCAAGTAAATCCACGGTCACGATTAAAACTGCCAACCAAACCCTAACACATGATCACCGGCCGGAGAGGGACCTCCGGTCACCTTCTCCGGCCACGCACCACCGTCTGCAACTCTCACATGTCCCAGAAATGCACAAATATTATACCAAAATGAAGCTGAGCTCACGTAGATTAAGAATTCACAATTGTTTTTCACATACCAAGCACACACATAGAGAACAGAGGAGATTAAATCATGCCCTAAGTTTTGGATCTAGGCTTCTAAGAAGCTCTATCAACTAGCCGGAGTAAGCAGAGCTTCTATCAAGCTTAAATTAACAAAAACAAGCTAAAATTAATGAAAATCAACTGAAGCAAAGTTGAATGATGAAACCTGAAAATGTGGAGCAATTGGAGATGTTGAGAAAAACCAGAGGAAAGCTTGATATGCTGAGCTTCTAGATCTTCAAACTTAGCAAAATAAATGCTATGGATTCGTAAATAGATGAAGGATGTTGAAGCTTGCAATGATGCTGAACTTGCAGAAATGGAGTTGTTCTTGTTGCTCTTGATTCAACCACACCAAGCAATGATTAATGGAAGCACAATGGAGTTGAAATCGTGGAGAAGAAGATGAGCAAAATCAGAGAGAGTGAGAGGAGAATTCTGAAGTGAATGTGAGAAAATGAGTGTCCCTTTCAGAAATGTGAGTGAAATTTGGTTTTATAGTGTGAGTTAACCAAGGTTAAACTGAGTGAGGTTAACTGAGTCACAATGGTTTGAGTGAGTCATCCCTAACTAACTGAGTCAAGTTAGTTAGGGAAAGCCATGATATGGTGTGGCTGGTTCATAACAAACTATGGTGGAGGTGAAATGAATTGAATGGAAAGGCTGTTGTATCACAAAACTTGTTCAGCAAGCTTGTTATTTCTACTTTCATGCATAATGAGGCACGTGCTATGGTGTGTATGAAATGTGTTTGGTTTAAAAAGGCAATGGATAGCTGGTATGAATAATGCACGTGCAATCTTGTAACCACAACACCAACAACATTGGTTATGTTTCTGATTTTTTATGACAGTTGAGAACAATGGAGATATGGTGATTTGATGATGTTTTCCTCTCTACTCAATGATTGGTTTGGTGAGTTTTTGGATTCATTTGAAAGAGGGGATGTAAGAGGACATGCTTGGTATGAAAAATGAATTGAAATAAGGCTTGGAATAGGTTGAAAAATGACTTGGAATACACAAGTTTGGGAACTGGTTATGGGGCGTGGCAAGCAAGTCATGGCATGGCAACTTGGCACACAAAATTTCAGCACAATCAACATGACTTTGAACCAATATATCTCCACTATAACTTGATCAAATGGAATTTTGTCCAACATGAGTATTGAAGATAACACTACAAGGAACAACTTTGATGTTGAAAAGTTTTTCATTTGGAGCTTTCTTCTTGGAGAAATTGAGCTTGACATTTGGCACACCAGGTGTTTGTAGAAATGACATGCGCGTGCCCTGAAACTTGCCCAAGCTGACTTGCATTTTGCCCAAGTTTCCCTCAACTTTGATCATCCATAACTCTCTCAATTTTTATCCAATGGAGATGTTCTACACATGGATTTGAAGATTAAAGGAAGGTCTTTTGTTGTGGCCGAGTGGAATTTCCACTTGATGCTTCAATTTTAAATGGCCTTGGTTCAAACTCTGATGCAAAATGGCCAAAACTTGCTATTTTTAGTAACCCTACTTCATCCAAAAATGGCAACTTTCTACATCTTGAATTTTTCATGATTCCTTTGGAGTTTCTTGACCAAATTTTGTACATTGGACATATGTAACATGAATTTCATGATTTTGGGCTCAAAAAGTCAAGAGTTGACTTTTTCCTCTGATTATTTGACTTTGCCCCAATTTCTCTGATTCTTGATCTTTCTTCCAATTGAACCACCTCCAAAACCAATTGAGGGGCAATTCTCCATACACATACACTTAAGGACATATGGAATACCATGACATCAAGTTTTGTTCAAAAAAATCAAAGATTTCCTGATTTAATGGGAAACCCTAGTTTTGGTGCCCACCTCCTAGGAGAAAAATGTGTAGTCTTCAATTTCAAATTCCTCAGAGTATGTTGTGTACCTTCTTAAAGGATGATGATATATGCCTTTTGAGGATGATTTTGGATCAATGAGCTATCTCTTTTGAGGGTTTTCCTTCAATTTTTGGACTTCTTGCATAGTGTAGGATGTAATGCTTCAATCTCCTATTGAATCTCACCTTCTTGAGGTTGTGGAAGATCAATTGGGATAGTATGAGACATGAGAGACCTCTTGGCTTGCCTTGAGGGCACTTGATTGACCTTTTGTGCTTTGAATGATTCCTTGATTGTCCACCTTCCACCTGATCACATGCCCTGATGGTAAGAAGGATGCCATGCTTTATTTTTCTATGTTAAATGCAATGCAATGTTAATGAGATGGATATGATATGATAAATGATAATGCCATGCTATGATGACAAAGAGGGAGAGCAAATTTTGGGGTATTACACACTTGACCCGAGGAATTTTTTGTCCCCGAGGGCATCGAGGGCCAAGAGGCAGTTCACAGCATGTGGGCAAACTTCCCTCACAAAGACCCCGTCACTGCCCGCAGCACGTGGGAAATTTTTCCCAAGACGATGGTCATATCCGGAGGAGGTTACGAGAAGGTGTTTGTCGGGTCGATCAAGCAGAAGTTTGACGAACTAGAGTCCGCAACCTCAGCGAAGACCACCACTCTCGAGAAGGTGCAAGGGAGATCAAACCCCATTACCTTCTACCTCGAGGAGCTGCCGGGAGAGGCGCCCAACGCCACCATCCCCCTCTTGGTCAAGGCGCAGATGGCGAATTTTGACGTCTGCAGGATCCTGGTCGACCAGGGAAGCTCGGTCAACATCATGTATGCTCACCTCTTCGGGACCCTCCAGCTCGACGGGTTCGGATCTGCAGGGGTTCAACAGCACTACCACCAGACCGTGGGGCTATGTTGAACTGATGGTCACATTTGGGGCAGAGGACACTGCCCGACAAGTTAAGACCCGCTTCTTGGTGGTCGAATGCCCATCCCTCTACAACTGCATCCTGGGGAGGACCACCCTGGTCGAGCTCACAACAGTATCATCGACGGTCCATCTCAAGATGAAGTACTACACAGCCAGGGGCCGAGTCGTTACGATGCACGGGGACATAGATGTGGCCAAGAGATGCTTCAACGCCGTGACCAAAGGCCTGAGTTATATCAGCACCAAGCCCAAGACCGGAGCAAAGTCATCCTCGGGCGCTGTGCAGAAGCCACTCCCATGCGTCAATGCGGTTGACCTTGACAGTAGGTTCCCTGGCGAGCAGGAAGAAGGCGGAGCAGCTGACCTCGACCTCCAAGCGGAAAGCAACGGGAAGCCTCTCCACCCAGCGCGCCCCATCCCAGATGGAGACTTCGAGCTCGTCTCCCTCGGAGACGACCCAGACCGAAGCGTAAAGATCGGCACCGGACTCCCCAACCTGACGAAGAAGCAGCTGAAGGCATGTCTCTGGGTGAACGCCGATTTGTTCGCATGGAGCGCCTCCGAGATGCCTGGCCTCGACCCCGAGGTGGCCTGTCATCAGCTCACCGTAGATCCGGCCGCTAGGGCCATAGTTCAATGTAGGCATAGGCAGTCTCCCAAAAAAGTGGAGGCTGCTGAAAAAGCTGTAAAAGACCTCCTAGAGGCGAATTTTATTTCGAAGGCCAGGTACACAACCTGGTTGTCCAACATTGTACTCGTCAAAAAGAGTAATGGAAAATGGAGGATGTGCGTTGACTATACTGATCTTAATCGGGCATGCCCGAAAGACTCTTATCCTTTGTCTAACATCGACCAGATGATCGACAATTCTACAGGTTTCAAACTATTTTCTTTCATGGACGCCTACTCGGGGTACAACCAAATCCCCATGGATAAGGCCGACAAGCAGCACACTGCCTTTTTGACCGAGTCAGACAATTACTACTACAACGTGATGCCCTTCAGCCTGAAGAACGTCGGCGCAACCTACCAACGGATGATGAACAAAGTCTTCCGGGGAGAGATCAGCGACATGCACGAGGTCTACATGGACGACATGATCATCAAATTCGCAGAAGAAGTCGACCACACTGCCCATCTCAAGAAGGTATTCAACACGGCAAGGAGATGTTGTATGAGGTTCAATCCCGAAAAATGCACCTTCGGCGTTCGGGCGGGCAAGTTCCTCGGTTTCTACCTCACAGAACGAGGAATCGAGGCAAACCCCGACAAATGTAGGGCTTTCTCCGAGATCCCGACCCCGAACTCGAAGAAGTCAATACAATCATTGAACGGGATGCTGACCGCCCTCTCCCGCTTCGTCGCCAAATCTGCGCAGTACGCACTCCCATTTTTCAAGCATCTACGACAAAAAGCCATGTTCGAATGGAGCGAGGAGTGCGAGCAAGCGCTCCTCCACCTTAAACTAGTCCTGTCGCAACCCCCAGTTTTATCGCGACCAGAGAATGGGGAGACGTTGTTCTTGTACCTCGCCATCACGAGTGAAGCGGTCAGCGCTGTCCTCATCCGGGAAATCCCCGACGGGCAAAAACCAATTTACTTCACAAGCAAGGCCCTCCAAGGCCCTGAGCTCAGGTATCAGCAGATCGAGAAAGTCGCCCTGGCCATCGTCACCATGGCTAGGAGGCTGCGCCATTACTTCTTAGCCCACACGGTCGTGGTAAGGACCGAGCAGCTCATAAGGCAGCTCCTCGGCCGACCAGACATGGCAGGAAGGATGCTCAAATGGTCGCTCGAACTCGCCGAGTTCGAAATTCAGTATGAGGGAAAGAAAGCCCTGAAGGCTCAGGTGTTTGCCGACTTCGTGGCAGAAATGACCGTCCTGGAACCTTCGACCAACAGATACCAAAAGTGGACAATCTACGTCGACGGGGCATCCAGCACGAAAGGGAGCGGGGCGGGAATTATCCTTGAAAACGAGGAAGGTATCTTGATTGAGGTCTCCCTCTAATTGTCCTTCCCAACATCGAACAACCAGGCAGAGTACGAGGCTTTCCTCGCCGGGTTACGGTTGGCCGAAGATCTCGGCGCCAAAGAGGTCAAAATCTTCACTGACTCCCAGCTCGTAGCCTCTCAGGTCCGAGGAGAATGCCAAGAATGACATCCTTGAAAGCACCTTTGGTTTGACAAAATTTTGGTAAAACACATTATTGATAAAGATGAATAAATCTGGACTCAACAAAGATGTCATGACATCCTGAAGTACCGTACTGATTTAGTAAGTGTCAAATCTGTAACAAATCAGCCAAGAAATAATGCGCATAGATCAAGGACCGAAAAATAGAAAGCCCAATGAAGCAGAAGCCTATAAATAGAAGACTTAGACCTAGGTTATTGTATGCCTTAGTACGCCTGTTGTAACCTTGCTTTCTTGCGTAAGAAACAAGGGTTTAGGGTTTTGAGAGTCGTTGGCTTTCTAGGTTGTAAGTCTCCCTTTGTATCAGTTGATACACTGTGGTAGATATAGGTGTCGTAGATCCATAAGCCTTGAGGTATTGGATTGTGTATTATTCTTGGATGAAGCTTTTAAGCAAATCCGAGTTAGCTTGTTTGTCAAGTATGCTTGACAGATTTTTGTATTGATAGGGAAGATGTAGAAATCACAGTTGGTGATTAAGGGAAGTGAGTGGGGTATCTCATATTAGGGTTCTAAACGTTTGAGTTTAACCTTGGTAAAGATGTTCATTGGGTAGATGTTAGGTATGAAGTTGTAAACGGGGGAGTTTAACTTTGTAACAGTCTACAGATAATGGAGTCTTCTTCTTGGATTGGTATCCCCCAGATGTAGGTGAGTTGCACCGAACTAGGTTAATAATTACTGTGTTCTTTATTATTCTGCAGGTTTACATTTTCTGTTAGGGTTTATGATAAACATGTTGGATCAGATGTCGTGACATCTGTGAGTGTGCAGCTCTGATATTCAAGGTATCAGTCTACTGTTGCGCCTCTGATTTTAAATGATTATGTAGCACAATGTCTTGACATGTGTTAGGACATCTGTTATCTGCATAGGCTATAATTTCAATTGGTATCAGAGTTGGCATCCTGTCTGGTTCTGGATGAGATCTTTGGGAGATACTTTCTAGCATTTAAACAAGGAGGAGTTTTGAAGATCAGATCAATCAACTCAGACATACTCAATGGTATTAATGGATGAGATGGATGTTCTGGATCGAAGGGAGCAACCCGGAGGTTGTTCATGTAGCTGAGGAGATTCTACAACAACTATAGGAGAAGTGGCTACTTCTCTTGTTGGTGTGTCTTATAAGATGTTGTGACATCTTATTAGGGCAAGCAGGATCTGTTCCTTGGTGGTTCTGCTGCATGTGTTTCTGATGGAAGAGCTCTAGAATTATGGGATTCTGGAGTTGTTACCGAAGATAGTTGGTGGAAGGTCTCAATCGCTGGCCTCTATATTTGAAGATATCTGCATTCTTTTATTCCAAAGTCAGGAGCGATTGAGTGAAGGAAGTTGTGGTTAGATATCTGGTATGGTGACTTGGTACATGGAAGCTTGGTTTCTTGGTGCAGTTGAAGTCAGTTGAAGAGGAGAGGAGTTGAGTTAAGTTTATCAGGTTCTTGCTCTAGGAGTTTGATAAATTATTGGTCGGCTAAGTTGTCAAAGATACTTGAGAATTCTCTCAAGTCCACTCATAAAGGCATCTATGTCGTGTATCTAGAGTCTTCTAGTTACTTTCTGACTAGAAGGTAATTCTTTGAAACACGATCTGAAGAAAGTGGAGGTGATTTATTTTCACCATCCAAAAACAGCAAGGAAGGATTCATCTCTCTTGACCCTAAGAGTGGATCCAATTGGATTGAAGAATTGTTGAGGTAAATAAGATTTGTTCAGAGAAAGTCTTAGTTACTTGAGTTAAGGGTGGCAGCCTTGGTATCTCAACATTGTCCTTTGAAGAAGATACTTGCAAAAAGATTGAATACTTTATAAGTGTTCATGACATAATCTGGTGGAGCTCAGCTACAGTAGTGAAGAAGGGTTATTGGACAAGGATTTAATATCAATTGCTATTTGTGGAATCCACAAGTATTTAATTGATTATCCTTGAAAGTCAAGATTGCTGATGTTCAACAAGATGTTAGAACATCTCATCATCAGAGTTTGTACAGAATCATGGGAGGGGTACTGCATACGCTTTAGCATCTGTTTTAGTCTTAGGTGGTGACCTAAGAAGTGGCTTCAGTCGGGTGTGACAAAAGCATGTGTTTTCTGGAGAGTTTCCTGGCAAGAAACTAGTCTGGACTTTGATGTTGTTGAAGATGAAGATGAAGACATCATAATCTTGATGGTTACTGCTTGGATCAGTTTATTTCTGATCTAGGTGCTTTGGAGCAATGATCTTGCTCTGTTTGTGAAGGTCGAGGATAAGTGGCAGTTATCTCTGGTTTTCTACTGACGGCTCTACTAAGGGAAGTGGCATTCTTTGGTATGGCTATGGGGTAGTCTTGGACTACTTATTTTCTGAAGATTCAGACGTGGCATGTTTGAAGTCTTTGGAGTTTCAAAGCATGATAAGGGTTTTCTACTCAAACTTGGTTGTTGAATCAAGTCTATGAGAGCATGGAACTCTTGTTCTGCGAAGGGACAAGGTTCTTCTAAGTGGCAGAAGGAGGAGCTGAATTCAACAGTTGGATGTCATATCAGAATGTTCTAACAACTAGCTTAACATCAGAAGTCTCAGCTGGTGATGTGCCACATCAGCTTAAGATAAGATGATATACAGGAGAATGGAAGTTATGGATGCTTCAAAAAGGTCTATCTCATGCAGTTTGCAGGAGCTGTGGATGGGAATATGTTACATGACTAAGAGGCTTGGTGGATCCAAGATGTCTTGCTGTGGGGCAAGTAGTTCATGTGACTTGAAGGTCTGATTTCATTAAGTGGATCAGTGTATCTTGTGGGAGTTCTGAAGAAGAGTGAGGTCAATTAAAAAGTGGCATTTGGTTGATTTCACAATGTGCATTCAAGCAGGATGCTTAAAACTGATTGCCCTTTTGTAGAAGAGTAGTTAGTTGAAATTGTAAGGAGGTTCTGATTCTCTGGGAGCTTGTGGCAGAAGTTCTGGGTTGAGGATGGAAGCATACCTTCTTTGGTAGATGAGGGTTTATTTCTCTCTGGGTTTCTGAAGTTTTCTTTGTTCAAGCTGGTGGTGCAGTGTTGTGTGAAGTTCTTCAGTGTGGATTACTATGCTGATAGTAAGTCCAGTGGTGGAGCATATCAAGAGCCATGGTGTGTGGTGTCTGTGATGTGTGGAAGATGTCATAACTGTTGTTAGAACATCTTTGGGTTGGTTATCCTTGGTGAAGGATTTTAGGTTCTGTGAGGAACTGGTTACTTGCATCGTGTCTAAGAAGTATCTACATTATCATACGGGAGAATGGTGGAGTAGAAGATCCATCTTGGAAGATTGATGTAAGTGTTTTAGAAGACCGGAGTGGATCATGGGTTGGTTGCACGAAGGTCTGGTTTCTGATGCGTTCAGAAGTGGATATTCACTAAAAATCAGAAGTATTCCAGGTTATCATACGGGAGAATGATAAGGAATGAATGTCTTGGATTGTGGGGTGTTTATCTCTATTGTTGGCTGGGTAAGGTCAGTGGAAAATCTTGCAAAGGGGATGTTGCCCTGGCTGCAAGTCATGCTAGTAGTGGATCAGTTTAGCAGCTGTGAAGTTCTGGAGCATGCATACGATAGCTGACATCGTTATAACAAACTAAGGGGCCATGTGCGTCTCTTTGAGGAATGTGAAGCATTCTAATTCAATTGGTTTGTGCCTCAAGCAGCTGGAGGTCTATACATGAGAATTCCAGAGGAGTTCGTGTGGTGTATAGATGGTTGCAGGATGGGGGGGATCAATGGGACTTTGATCTCAAGCCAAGAGTTTGTTATGGTTGATATAAATTTCCTCACGGGTAGTATGATGGTGATCATGTGTGAGTGATTATTGTTTCTTTTCAGAGGGAGCAATAAGAGAGTTGATGATTGTGTTCAGCTGGTAAGTTGAACTGAGGGTGCACTCTTAAAGACATGAAGATGCGTCTTATGTTTTGCATCCATTAGCTTAGGTGTTCTGGGGAGGAGCACTGGTTACCTTAGATAGGGGGAGATGCTTCTTGATCTAAGATGAATTACTGTGAGGATACAGCTGAAGTTCTAGTTTACATTTGTGCGTCAAGCAAGCTGAGATGTCAAGGAGGATGTCTTGACATTGTTGTATTGCTGCAAGTTGTGGGAAACTTGGCAGTACAAGTGTTTTGGTAATGGTTCTTATTGGATGCTTAAGAATCATTGATTGAGTCTGGGGGAATTTATTTTTCTCTGCAGACTGTAATCACAAAATTGTGAAGTTATTCGTCAATACAGAAGTTTTCTTGAGGGACAGTGTCTGACATGATGTCAGAACATTGTTAAGGACATGCTTTTTGAGTAATTGGTCTTTTGGACGATGAATGTTGCATTATACGTGTGCTAAACACGTTCATCGTTACTTGCATTATTGTTGGGCGGTTTTCTTGAAGAAACAGTCAAAAGTTTCTTAGCCGGTGCGCATTAGGTTTTGGTGAAGTTACAACCTTAAAGTAATAACCGCATTGAAGTTTCAATAAATTGTTACATTCGAAGGAACGTTCTTGGTTATTTAAGGGTGTTCTTGGAGCAGTTTGTTTCAGAATTGGGATATTCTTTGTGGTATGGTCAAAATGTCTTTTGTTCAAGTGTGGATAAATGTTGGTTGGGTATGGGAATGTCTTGGTTTCTTTTGCCAATTTTTGGCTAAAAAGGGGGAGTATGGGTCACTGAGTCAGGGGATGCAGGGGATACATGTGTTGTTCTTATAGTTGCTCTGAAAGGATGATAGACAAGATGTTATAACATCCTGTCTGAGTGTAAGTTTCCTTTGTGTCTTGTGACTTGAGTTAAGAATCAAGTTGTGTCTTGTGACCTGAGTTACATACCTTAAGTACTCAGATTCACGAAGACTACAACTGATCTCTGAAGGGGGAGTGTGTTTGAAAAGGATATTCATTGTTCTTCGGTTTCAATCTTTCCACTGACTTCTTTAGAATTTTCTATTGCCTGGACACTTTTCAAATTCGCTCATCCTGGTTTACTACTTTCCTCAAGGGTGGCAGTACCGTCTCACTGGTTAAGGGGGAGTCAGAGTTATCTTCTTCCTCATGTACACCAACATAGACTCGGTTTACACAATATTCCAATCATAGCCGCCACTCAAGGTGAAGAGACGTCCAAAAAGTGTTTTAGCCAAATTTTGTCAAAAGGGGGAGATTGAAAGCACCTTTGGTTTGACAAAATTTTGGTAAAACATATTATTGATAAAGATGAATAAATCTGGACTGAACAAAGATGTCAAAGAAGATGTCATGACCTCCTGAAGTACTGCACTGATTTAGCAAGTGTCAAATCTGTAACAAATCAGCCAAGAAATAATGCGCATGGATCAAGGACCGAAAAATAGAAAGCCCAAGGAAGCAGAAGCCTATAAATAGAAGACTTAGACCTAGGTTGTTGTATGCCTTAGTACGCCTGTTGTAACCTTATTTTCTTGCGTAAGAAACAAGGGTTTAGGGTTTTGAGAGTCGTTGGCTCTCTAGGTTGTAAGTTACCCTTTGTATCAGTTGATGCATTGTGGCAGATATAGGTGTCGCACAGATCCATAAGCCTTGAGGTATTGGATTGTGTATTGTTCTTGGATGAAGCTTTTAAGCAAATCTGAGTTAGCTTGTTTGTCAAGTATGCTTGACAGATTTCTGTATTGATAGGGAAGCTGTAGAAATCACAGTTGGTGATTAAGGGAAGTGAGTGGGGTATCTCATATCAGGGTTCTAAATGTTTGAGTTTAACCTTAGTAAAGATGTTCATTGGGTAGATGTTAGGTATGAAGTTGTAAACAGGGGAGTTTAACTTTGTAATAGTCTACAGATAGTGGAGTCTTCTTCCTGGATTGGTATCCCCCAGATGTAGGTGAGTTGCACCGAACTGGGCTAACAATTACTGTGTTCTTTATCATTCTGCAGATTTACATTTTATGTTAGGGTTTATGATAAACATGTTGGATCATATGTTGTGACATTTGTGAGTGTGCAGCTCTGATATTCAAGGTATCAGTCTACTATTGTGCCTCTGAGTTTAAATGATTATGTAGCACAATGTCTTGACATGTGTTAGGACATCCGCTATCTGCATAGGCCAGAATTTCAAGCCTCATCGAATACTTGACCTTGGTGAAGGAAAAGATGAAAAACTTCACCTTCGCGGAAGTAACCCACATCCCGCGCGAGCACAATACCCGAGCAGATGTCTTGTCCAAATTGGCGAGCACAAAGAAGAAAGGAGGAAACAAGTCCGTCATACAAGAAGTACTTTCTCGCCCGAGCATCAACAAACCCGCTCCTGCGACGGACGTGAACGCCATCGGGGACAACAATTACTGGATGACCCCGGTATACGAATACCTCACCACGGCCAAGCTACCCGACGATCCCAAGGAAGCGGGGGTGGTTAAGCGAAGGGCATGCTCGTACACGATAGTCGAGGACAAACTATACCGTCGTTGCTTTTATATCCCCCTCCTTAGGTGCGTCGAAGAGACCAAAGTCCCCGGTATACTCCAAGAAATCCACGAGGGGATCAATGCCCAACACCTCGGCGGGCGATCCTTAGCCCGTAAAGCGCTTCGAGTGGGGTATTACTGGCCCA
This sequence comes from Lathyrus tuberosus, assembly GCA_022829125.1. Lineage (NCBI taxonomy): Eukaryota > Viridiplantae > Streptophyta > Magnoliopsida > Fabales > Fabaceae > Lathyrus > Lathyrus tuberosus. The sequence continues at coordinate 12,579,943 of JALAZF010000058.1, forward strand.
CAATGCAACAGGACGCCAAGGAGCACGTCAAGAAGTGCGATCGATGCCAACGACATGGGGACATGCACCTTGCCCCTCTAAACGAGCTCAAAACATTGTCATCCCCATGGCCATTTGCGTGGTGGGGAATGGATATCCTCGGGCCCTTCGTCGTGGGGTCATACAAAAAAAAATACCTCATCGTCGGCGTAGATTATTTCACGAAGTGGATTGAGGCGGAAGCCTTGGCCAAAATCACGGCCCATAACATACTACGTTTCTACAAGAGGAATGTAACACCCCCAAACACCCCCATGGTAACTAGTATTCTACAACGTTTACATCGATTTCCAACCGCGAAAACATCGATTTCTACTCGTTTATCATAATCCGACCTATATCTAAAAACCAATAAAACTACCACACAACATACATAATCATACACAAACATAGTATAATCGAGTTTCACACCCTTACCCGATTAAATCGCGTTTGAAAAGTCGGTTAAATCGGTTCCCTAATCCACAAGTTTTCCTTTCTTTTCTTCTTTCTCTTCTCTTTTCTTCCTTCCTCTTTTTCTTCTTCTCTTTTTCTTTCCTTTCTATTTTCTCTCTTTCTATTTCTATTATATAAAAAAATATAATATCTACCCAAACAAAAGACCAAAATACCCCTACACTCAAATATCTCGCAAACGTTCCCAAAACGCAATAAAACATATTCACAACGAAAAATAACATATTTCCAAATAAAAGTAAAAAATAAAATAAAATAATAATAAAATAATCAAAACGACTCAATTAAATAAAATAACCAAAACTGGGGCGTTACAACTCTCTCCCACTTAGAAATTTTCGTCCTCGAAAATAATACCTGAGACGAACAACTCTGGATACGACTCCCGCATCCGAATCTCCAACTCCCAAGTCAAATTGCCCTCAGCAGCGCCTCCCCACGCCACTTTCACAAGTGCAATATCCTTGCCTCTTAACCGCTTCAACTCGCGATCCAAAATCCTAACTGGTAATGCCTCAACCGTAAGGTTCTCCCTTACCTCAACCTCATCCATCGAAATCACATGCGACGGATCCGAAACATACTTCCGAAGCTGTGAAACATGGAACACATCATGAAAATTCGAAAGACTCGGCGGCAACGCCACCCTATAAGCCACAACACCAACTCTCGCGGATATCTGGTAAGGACCAATAAACCGAGAAGTAAGCTTCTTCGATTTTAATGCACGACCAACACCCGTCACTGGCGTAACTCTCAAAAATACATGACCGCCCTCTTGAAACTCGAGATCTTTCCTTCTTCGATCATGATAACTCTTTTGCCTACTCTGAGAAGCCTTCATTTTCTCACGAATAAGTTTCACCTTCTCTGTAGTCTGTTGAATCAATTCTGGTCCAACCACCGAACTCTCACCAGATTCGTGCCAGCACAACGGTGTTCAACATCTTCATCCATACAACGCTTCAAACGGTACCATCCCAATACTAGAATGGAAACTGTTATTATACGTGAATTCAATCAACGCAAGATAACTATCCCATGCACCACCTTGTTCAAGAACACAAGCTCGCAACAAATCTTCCAACGACTGAATCGTTCTCTCCGTCTGTCCATCCGTCTGCGGATGATAAGCCGAACTCAATCTCAACTTAGAACCCAACGCCTTTTGTAAACTTTCCCAAAATCTCGAGGTAAACCTCGGATCTCGATCTGAAACAATACTCAACGGAACCCCATGTAATTTCACAATCACACTAATATAAATATCTGCCAACCTCTCCAAAGAAAAACTGATGTTAATCGGAATGAAATGCGCCGATTTAGTTAGTCTATCCACAACCACCCAAATCGCATTATGTCCCCGTTGAGTGTTCGGCAACCCTGTTACAAAATCCATAGAAATGCTATCCCATTTCCACTCAGGAATATCCAACGGTTGCAACAAACCACTAGGCTTAAGATGTTCTACCTTCGACTTCTGACACGTCAAACATGAATACACAAACTGAGCCACATCTCCCTTCAATCCGGACCACCAGAAAATCTTCTTCAAATCTTGATACATCTTATTAGCTCCCGAATGTATACTCAAATTACTCTGGTGTCCTTCCTCCAAAATCATCCTTTTCAACTCCACGTCATCAGGAATACAAATTCTACCTCGGAACCTCAAAACACCTTTATCATCCACTTTAAAGTCCTCATTTTCACTTTTATCCCTAACCGTCATCAAATCCACAAATTTCACATCCAATTTCTGTTTCTCGCTAACGGTCAACAGAAAATCATTAGTAACCTTCAACATACCAAGCCTCACACTGTCAGACGTCAATTCACACACCAAACTCAAATCTCTAAACGATTCCAAAAGTTCCCACTCCTTAACCATCAAAGCAGACATATGCAACGATTTCCGGCTCAACTCATCGGCTACCACATTAGCTTTACCCGGATGGTAATTCAAGCTAAAATCGTAGTCCTTCAAAAATTCCAACCATCTACATTGCCTCATTTTCAACTCTTTCTGATCAAACAAATATTTCAAACTTTTATGATCACTAAAGACTTCGAATCTTGCACCGTAGAGATAATGCCTCCAAATCTTAACCACAAAAACCACAGCCGCTAACTCAAGATCATGAGTAGGATAATTTTTCTCATGCACCCTCAATTGCCTCGAAGCATAAGCTACAACCTTACCTTCTTGCATCAACACTCCACCTAGCCCAATCAAAGACCCATCACAATACACCACAAACGGTTCAGTAGGATTCGGTAAGATCAAAATCGGAGCTGTCGTCAATCTTCTCTTCAGCTCATTAAAACTTTCCTCACACCTAATATCCTAAATGAACGCTTGCCCTTTACAAGTCAATTGGGTCAATGGAAGTGCTAGCTTAGAAAAACCTTCAATGAACCTCCGATAATATCCGGCTAGACCCAAAAAGCTTCTAATTTCAGTAACAGATCTCGGAGCCTCCCATTGTAGAACTGCTTCTACTTTATATGGATCCACAGCGATACCGTTACCTGAAATCACGTGCCCAAGATAACTCACTTCCGACAACCAGAATTCACACTTTGACAACTTGGCAAAAAGTTTCCTTTCCTTTAAAACCTGCAACACAATGCGCAAATGCTCCGCATGCTCCTCCCGAGACTTAGAATAAATTAAGATATCATCAATAAACACAACAACAAATCGATCCAAATGCTCGTGGAAAATACGATTCATGTACTCCATAAACACACCTGGCGCATTAGAAATCCCGAACGACATCACCGAATATTCATAATGACCGTATCGTGTCCTAAAAGCCGTCTTCTGAATGTCTTCCTCTTTCACCCTTATCTGATGATAACCTGACCTCAAGTCAATCTTACTAAACACACACGCACCTACCAACTGATCCATCTGATCGTCAATTCTCAGAAGAGGATACTTATTCTTAATCGTCACCTTATTCAATTGGCGATAATCAATACACAATCGCATACTTCCATCTTTCTTTCTCACCAACAAAACTGGAGCACCCCAAGGCGACACACTTGGTCTCACAAACCTCTTTTCTAACAATTCGTTCAATTGCTTCTTTAACTCAACCAACTCAGATGCCGACATTCGATATGGTGCCATCGATACAGGTCTAGTACCAGGAACTAGATCTATAGAAAACTCCACCTCTCTCTCTGGCGGCACATCCGAAATATCCTCAGGAAACACTTCCGGAAAATCACACACAACAGGAAACACATCAAGTGAAACTTGACTATCCACAGTCAACGATGCAAACAGCCCAAACAACTGAGCTTCATCCGCCAAAAGTTTCTTCAACTCTTTGGTAGATAAGAAACTCTAGTCTTCGCCTTCCTCAAGAGAAGGAAACCTTACTAACTTATGATAACAATCAATGTGCACTCGATTAAACTGCAACCAATTCATTCCCAAAACCACATCTAAACCCTCCAACGGCAAACACACCAAATCCATCTCAAAGTCTTTACCATAAATGGTCAAAGGACAACTTAAATAAACCAAAGAAGTAGTTACTGACCCCATTGCAGGAGTATCAATAACCATCTCTCCATCCATCGAAGACAGCACAAGATTCAAACGCTTCGCGCACTCAGACGAAATAAACGAATGAGTCGCTCCAGTATCAATAATAGCAACTAAAGGCGTACTATTAATAAAACAAGTACCTCTGATCAGACGGTCTGCACTTGTAGTTTGAGTCCCTGCCAATGCAAAAACTTTCCCACCAACTGAAGCTTGCTTCGGTTTCAGATACTTTGTACTAATATGACCAGGTTCACCACAATTGAAACACTTTGCCACATTCTTCCTCTTACACTCAGCTGCAACATGCCCTAAACCTCCGCAATTAGAACACTTCCTCAAATCTTTTCTGCATTCAAACTGGCGATGTCCCACTTCACCACATCTAAAACATCTCGAAGAATTAGACATTCCTCCTCCACTTGGCCTTCTCTCAAAATTACCTCTCTGCTTACCCTTATTAGCCGGTGTTACATAAGGACCACTACGAAACTGTTGCTTCCCTTTCCTCTCGCTCACACTCTTATAGTGAGTAGAACGAGCCTTACTATCCTCTTCATAAATCCTACAACAATCCACCAAATCAGAAAACCTCCTAATCCTTTGATACCTGATTGCCTGTTTAATCTCAGGACGTAACCCGTTCTCAAACTTCACACACTTCGAAAACTCCACAATCGCTTCAGCATAATGTGGATAAAACTGCACAAGCTCCACAAACTTAGCAGTATGATCAACAACAGACATACTACCTTGTTTCAATTCCAAGAACTCAATTTCCTTCTTTCCTCTTACATCTTCAGGAAAATACCTCCTCAGAAACTCAACGCTAAACACAGCCCAAGTAATCTCCTCCTCTGCAGCTTCCAACACATGACGTGTACTAACCTACCAATCATCAGCTTCTTCCAATAACATGTGAGTACCCAATCTCACCTTCTAATCCTCAGCACAATCCATCACTCGGAAGATCCTTTCAATCTCTTTGAGCCAAATCTGAGCACCATCAGGATCATATCTTCCTTTGAAGATAGGCGGTTTGTTCTTCCTGAACTCATCATTACCCGCATCATTAGGTGCACCCTGCACAGCCCGAGCCATAGCTTGCATCGCAGCAGCTAAAGCAGCATCATTCCTACCAGCCATATTCTATTCATTTCCAATAACAGCAACTATGGTTAAACAAACAGCTCACCGAACCACAAAGACCAACAAGGACTGACACAAACTGACACGGACTGGCTTTGATACCACTTAATGTAACACCCCCAAAACACTTTCAAACTAACACATAGCAATCAGAACATAATTTAATCATGGTAACTAGTATTCTACAACGCTTACATCAATTTCCAACCGCGAAAACATCGATTTCTACTCGTTTATCACAATCTGACCTATATCTAAAAACCAATAAAACTACCACACAACATACATAATCATACACAAATATAGTATAATCGAGTTTCGCACCCTTACCCGATTAAATCGCGTTTGAAAAGTCGGTTGAATCGGTTCCCTAATCCACAAGTTTTCCTTTCTTTTCTTCTTTCTCTTCTCTTTTCTTCCTTCCTCTTTTTCTTCTTCTCTTTTTCTTTCCTTTCTATTTTCTCTCTTTCTATTTCTATTATATAAAAAATATAATATCTACCCAAACAAAAGACCAAAATACCCCTACACTAAAATATCTCGCAAACGTTCCCAAAACGCAATAAAACATATTCACGACGAAAAATAACATATTTCCAAATAAAAGTAAAAAATAAAATAAAATAATAATAAAATAATCAAAACGACTCAATTAAATAAAATAACCAAAACTGGGGCGTTACAAGGAACATCCTCGCCCGATTCGGCGTGCCCCAAGCAATTGTCACTGACAACGGGACGCAGTTCACCGACAGGAACTTCCAAGACTTCGTCACCAAGCTGGGCACGAAGCAGCACTTCACGTTGGTCGAACACCCTCAAACAAACGGGTAGGCCGAAGCAGCGAACAGAGTTATCCTTCGAGGATTGAAACGCCGACTAGGAGACGCCAAGCAAAGATGGGTCGAGGAACTACATAGCATCCTCTGGGCTTACCGAACAACCCCACATTCCACGACCGGGGAGACCCCATTCTGTCTGACTTACGGAACAGAAGCGGTGATCCCCGTGGAGATCAGGGAACCCTCGAGGAGAACGGAGCCCACCCTCGACGAGGGCACGAACAGTGAGCCCCTAAGGGAAGAACACGACTTTGTCGAGGAGATAAGGACGGGCGCATCCCTCCAGGAAGCCTCACTTAAGCAGAAAATAACTCTATGCTATAACAACAAAGTTATTAAGCGTGATTTTCAAGTAGGCACCCTCGTCCTACGAAGGAACCAGAAATATTTGCGAGAAGGCAAGCTCGCCGCGAACTGGGAGGGCCCGTACCGGATCCGCGCGAAAACGGGGACATGAGCATACTACCTCTAAAATCTACATGGGGAAGAACTTGCTCGACCATGGAACGCTGAGAAACTTAAGCAATACTACAGTTAGACACAGCCCGCGACACGACTACGTCGCGATTACGGAGGCGGACTAGGGTACAAGCGCGACTCCCCTATATGAAACACGATGATCAAGGGCCGCGTTGTGTGTGCGCGAGGACTTTTGATCCAACGAGGACCCCTCGACCGAGCTCTGTCGTTGTCGTACCAATCAGGCAGAACACCCAGCTCGCGATGGGAAATTCACGCCACGAAGCTAAGACCTCGATCGAGCTCTTAGCCTCATTGAAGGTCGGGATACACCTCCGGCCACTCGACCAGTTCCCCCACACGGTCGAGGATCAACAAAGTCGAGCAAACTCCCAAATTACCAACACTTAGACAAAAATAATAGCATCACACACACACAAACAAGCGAAAGTATACAAGCATCATACACACAAATGAGCAAAAATCAAAGCATTAAGCGGGCAGAGGCCCATTGTGCAGATATTACAAAAATATCAAAAAGCCCTTGGCACGCAGGTCGGGCGAAAGTCATCACAAAAATGGCACGCAGGTCGGGCGAAAGTCATCACAAAAATGGCACGCAGGCCAAACAAAAAGACCAAAAAAGTAATGGCACGCAGGCCGAGCAAACAAAAGAACTAAACAATGATCTCTTCCTCGATTCGGCCAGCAGTCTCCCCGTCCTCCTCCTCTGGCACGTCCAACTTACCATCGACCACATGAAGGAACGAATTAATCCTGTCGAGCGCAAGCTGGACATCTGGATTCTCGGCCTCGACCTGCACCACGTCATTTTTAAATCTGATCTCGAGGGCCTCCAGACTATCCTGCTGAAGCTCCTGAATCTTAGCGATCAGAGCCACGCGGCAAGCGAAACCTTTCTCTTCGGCGAACTCATTCTCTGCAGGACAGGCAACAGCTTCCAGCTCAGCAACCCTGGTCCGGAGGCGGTCACGCTCATCTTGAATCGCCTTCAGTGCAGCGTTGGCCTCGTTCAGCTCGTGGAGGACGTTGGCATAGTTCTCGCACTTGGACTGGGCCTCTTGCAGATCACCCTCAACCTTATCCTTCTCCTTCTCGAGGGCAGTGTATTCATCCTTTACCTTATGCAACTCGGAGGCAGAGAAGGTCCCCTCGTTCAAGATCAAGGCAGTCTCGAAGATTCACATCATGGCCGCCAGGTCCTCGACAAACGCCTCCTTCCTGGCCGCTTCGTCCATTCCCAGGACTGCCCTCACCTCGGCCTCAACGACGACAGAAGGGCTTCCCCCCGAAGAAGTTCCGTTGAAGGTGACAGGCGGGCAACAAAAACTTCTCCGTTGGGGTCGGGCCCTCAAGATCCACGAGGATGGGTCCCTCAGTCCTCGTCCTCTTGACAGGGGTGCCCTCCGGAGGGGGAGACTGACTGTACTGTGGAGAAAAAGAGTCGCTCATTCCTCAAAGGGGCACCGTTGTTTGAATAACCTCTCGAACACGACCCTTAGTTCGTTTGGGTGCCTGGTCAGCGGCCATCTTCATGATGTGCTCGGTGGCATTTGATATTTAACTTGCAAGGGAAAACACGAAACAAGTTAGCACAAGGAAACAAAATAAGGTGAACGCCCGAGTAGAACAATGGGCTCCTACCTAAGAACCTCTTGGCTTTGTCGGGGAACTTGCACTCAAGGAGAACCTTGGTGTTTATGTAACGGGTTACAGTCACAACCCTTCCCCGTGGGTCGTGGACAGACTTTCCGTCCCTAATTATACATTCGACCCGGTTGAAGCTGGTGACATACGCGACCAGCTTTGCGTACGCCTCTTTGTCCTCCTCCGACAGCTCGCAGTGCTTCACGAGGTAGGCATCCGTGCCACGCGCGAAGTGCGCATCCTCCCACTCCAGGGGGCACTTGGATACGAACCTCTCCTCCCCGACCTCGTCGGTCACGATATCATAAAGCGTGCCCACAACCTAGTGCATCGCGGGCATGACGTAGTAAAACCTATCCTTGAAATTCCGAACGAAATCTGAGTACGCCTTGAACAACTTCCTCGGCTGCTTGAAGGAGACCCAGCTGTGTCGCCCTTGATCAGTCGACCGTTGAGGTGGAATATGCGGAAGAAGAGGGAGAGAGTGGTCCCGATGTTGAGGTAGTTGCACACGAGCTCAAACGCCCGCATGAAAGCTAGCTCGTTGGGGTGAAGATGAGACGGCGCCAGATGCAACCGGTTGAACACGACCAACTGAAAGCCATTGAAAGGGAGACGAATGCCGACCTCCTTAAACGTGAACTCGTACATAGGTAACCTTAACCAACGGTAATTCGAGCAGATACAGTGGTGTTCCTAGGCTGAAAGACCGTCCAGTTTGTCTGCTCGCCCACAGCGACGTCCTCGACGATTATGAAGGAATTAATAGAAGGTGACATGTGGCATGCGTGTTCCCACATTAGTCCTGTCATCTGCCTTGTTCCTCGGATTCACAACCCCTCATCTCCCCACGGCGCCGTCCAACGGCGACATCACAATCCGAGCAGAGTTCAAGATTCCTGCACGTCTAGCATTCCTTGCTCGTGGCCTTCCTATTGCATTATGCCCGTTGACACGGAGACACCTCCTCGTCGACACGTATCCCTAACAAAGGATTACCTGCACGAATCGAACGGTCACCTTCATCTCGGGGGTCGAGCACGCTTACGGTGTCCTCGTCATAGAGGCTGATCCTTAAGTCATTACTCCGACACCTCGGAGCAACGACTTGGGGGGCTCCTGTTCCGGACTGGGCCAACGCCTGCCCAACCGTCGGGCAGGCCCAACCCAATACTGGTACGACCCAATATGGCCCATAAATAGCCGGCGTCGAGCACGTCCCTGTCAGCGCCGAGCACACTCATGTCATCCCCTCGTCGACCACGTATTAGGCAGCGCTGTTGAGCAGAAACTTGGGGTCGAGGAGATCACCTCTCTCCTCGACCTCCACGTACTCCTCCCCGCGAGGACACGTCGTCTTGTAACCTCCCACCTCCGAAGGAATCGATTTGCGCACCTTCCGGAGATCTCAGGACCGTTACCCCAGGGCGAAGACCACGTGCTGGTCTTCCTTACGCCACGTAGGCCTTGGCAGTCACCTGGATTGGGCCTTGTAATCCAGCCCAGTGCAGGAGACCGTTGGCCCCGCGCTGGGGGCACTCTATAAATACCCTCTCACTTGAGAGGGTCAGGTTACGTTCATTCTTACTCTCATACCTGCTTTTCTGTACTTGCTTACTCCCGTTACCTGACTTTGGCATCGGAGTACCTTGCAGGTACACACCCCCTCCCCCCCGGCCGTATCATCATCACCGGAGTTGAAGACCATACGATGTTGCTGGCCACTGTCATACTTCCTAATCCAGGTACGATCAAAAGGATAGTATAATTAATTAATAAAAAATTGAAAAAAATAAATAAAAGGAGACGCCATATCATATGCCGCATATGCATGATATGAAATGTAGACGCCATATGATATAACTTGGGGTACATGCATAAGCCATATGATATGACGCATGTGTACAAACCCAAGTGCATTCGTTTATCATATGGCGCATCCATGCTATTTGTTTCAGAAACTACGCCATTTTCGTATGTTTTTTCAAAATATAATTATTTTTGTATTTTTGTTGAATATATAGGTTATTCTAAAAAAATTTCTCTATTTTGATATTACTTATATAAAATATTATTATATATGAAATTAAGAATATTTTTGTAAGAAAATAATAAATGTATATTGTAATTAAAAAGAATATGGGGAGATAGTTAATAATTATATTAATGTTAAGCGTTTGAACTCTAGATCTTTATCTTAATGTTAAGCGGATTTTCTTCTTCCACATGTAGAATTTTGGCCCGTTGCTCAGATCTTGATCACTTTCACCATCCATAGATCTGCAATAACACGAATCATACAATCATTCCATTATACAATAACAGCGTAAATGAATATCAACCGACCATCAACCATTTTAAACTTACAGATTAAAATGAATCAGAACATATCTCAACACGTTAACTTGCTAAACAGTTTTATCGAAAACCATCATGTTTTGATTAAGATTTAAACTTCCATTTTCCAGATCAAATGTATAACGTACTTGATTTTCCAGATCAAAATAAACTTTCATTAGTATATAACTATTATTTCAACATGCGAAATCATCTTTCTACAGTCTGTTCTTCAACATTCAAAACGTTTTTTTACAACGTATGTACATTACATTACAAACACGTAAATGCTATGGATTCACAAGCATACGGATCTAACGGAAAAATAACATGCAATGTAAAATATTCATTGGAAATACCCAATCAAACATGCAATCCAAATTCTACACCGTCGAATCCAGCAACCATACTAAATTTTCAAAAGATTAAACATACTAAAACAACTCGAAATGGAACGCTTTCATTAATATCATACACAACAACAATGTACATACCTTGCCATCTCCTGCGTTTCCTCTTTCATCGCCATCCCTTTCGTAACTCAACCTTCAAACTTTCTGACCAAAATCACTTGAAATCTTCTTCACTATCATACGAAATGGAAAAGGAGAGTCATACCTTAGCCTTTTCTCCTTTTAACCCTATTTTTCCCCTTCCCTCAATTCATGGGCCACGTAAATCTTTCCTTTTTGGGGGCCACATTCCATTTCATTTTTTATTTTCCACTACATTAAGACATCTTGCAAATTTTCATTTATTTTGATACTTTTTTTTTGGTTCATCAATGAGATATTTTATTCATTTTTATTCATTACATTACATTGCTAATATTTTTTTTTCCCCTAACTTTATTTTTTACACTATTAGGTGGTTTCATAAACTACTTTTCTTATATATTTTTTTCAATACCTTATAAAATAATAAGATTTTTTCTATAAATTTTCTACATATTTTTAAATCTAATATATATTACATTTCTTTCCATCTAATCTGTTATATACAATCTCTTACCTTTACGTCCGATGTATTTCTACTAATATCTTTTAACAATAGTGTCTCCTTGAAAAAATTAAAAATAAAAAAACTGAACAAGTGAGGTGTCGATTTCCTCATGTCATTGGTATGCATGTGCACTTACTCGTTCTCTGGCACGCTCACCCTGCGTAATCACGCACGCTACATGTTTGACGGATCTCCTCTCCTCTCACCGCAACCTAACCGCACCGAAATCGATTCCCAAACCCCCTCATCGGCACGATTGAAGAACCAAAAATGTTGAAACGCGCAACCGCTACTCTCAAATCAACCCTTTCCCTTCACATCACAAAGGTAACTAACTAACATTCTCATTCTCTTTCACTTCATCGATTTTGTATTCTCACTTTCACTTCTTTCTCGTTCCAGGAAGGTTCTAAGCACAACGTTTATCATTTCCATAGATTTACCTCAGGATGGCCTTTGCATTTTCCGGTACGAGAAATCTATAATTTGGAGATTATTTTGTTGTGTTTGTTTATTGTAAAGAGAATCGTTTTGTTTGGTAAATCTTCTATCAAAAGTGATTTTGTTAAAAAGTTACTGAGCGGAGTTTTGATTTTAAATAATCACTTTTCAACTTTTTCACTTGTATTGTATTGAGAAAAGTTTGGTATAATTAATGTTACATTCTGTATATAACTATTACTACAAAATTTTTCTTTGTGAATGTATTTGTTTATCTTCCAAGACAAATGAATAGTATTAATTAAAGTTATGTTTGGAAAAAAATAATAAATTCATCTAGTAATTTGAAAAATTACTTATATTTGAGGACATATATATTTTTTCAAAGAGTTCTTATAATTAGGGTGGAGGGAGTAGTTTTTATATTTTTGTTCTGATTCTCAATTTTTAAAAACAGTAATAAATGGATGGAACACTTATAGGCTATGTTTAGATATCATAAAAAATGAATGGAGTGGAATGTAGCGGATCGGAATGAAGATTCGATTCCATTCCATCGTTTGGAAATTTTAGGACGAAAATTCTTCATTCCGCCAAATCGGAGGGGAAGAAGTATGGTGATAAGTGATAGAATGGAATGGAATCCATCCCACCCCATTCCGCCCAAACAATAGAATACCACTCCATACTATACTGCTCCACTCTATTCGACTTCATCAATCCAAACAAAGCCTTAGGCTATGTTTGGATTTGAAGGTATAGAATGAAATTTGATGGAAGAATGGTATAAATTTACATTCCACTGTTTGGATTGATTAAAAAAAAGGATGATGGAATGGAGCGGAACCAGATGGAATGCATTCCATCCCATTCCATATCTATCCATCATTTTTTGTACCCTTCAATTTGAGTGGAATGACAAAATTGCTCTATTCCATCGTGTAATACTCAAACAATGGAATGACATCTTTATTCCATTCTTCTTTTACAATATTCAAACATAGGCCTATTGAAAAAAAAAACAATATTCAAACATAGCCTTAAAGATAGTTATGTTTTTTTAAAGTGGTTTTTATAATATGTAACATGACAGACTCGAAATCTGTCTGATACTCCTTGAAGTTAGTATAGTAAAATCAGTCTCATTAGTCTTTAGCATATTTTCTATGTATAAAAGCAAAGACACAAATTTTTCACATACTTTAGGGACTACTTATTATTCTTATATACTATGGAGACTTAGTAGGAGACATATACTTTAGAGACTTAGCAGGAGAGATAGTGTCTTTAGCATATTTTCTATTCATAATAGCAAAGACAGATTTTACTTTAGGTATTAGTTATTATTCTTATATACTCTGGAGACTTGGTAGGAGAGATAGTGATACTTGAAAGACGAAAATGATTTTATAGTTTTTTTTTTTTTATACTTGAGACCTTCGGGTGGAAGCAGTGTTATCAAATATCAAACAGCGGCGCCATGGCCTGTGGATATACATGGCAGTTTTTTGGGCTCGCCACAATGGTAATATCGGCCGATATTGCAGGTTTTTCCACCATAATCAGCTATAACGGCACCGCAAAGCGGCTGGTATGGCGGGATTTTGGCTCTCCGCCATGGTCCGCTATCCGCCATCGACAACACTAGGTGGAAGCTATTTCCCCTCAACTGCATTTTGATATCACTATCTGTGTGCTAAAATCAGTTACCTGTATGAATTCTTCTAATTGATGTTTATTGCTCCTTTCTAATTGGTTAGTTAAATTTTTTGTTTTAATATCATCATTCACTCTATGGTTTTTGTTAAAATATAATCACAAGTTTGTGGATATATTCAAAACTTAAATTGGTAATTTTGCTGAAATAACTTCTTGATCACTTTTTATTGCTTTAATGTCACTTGTTGCAGTTTGTGACTCTCAATGATTTACTGTTTATATAGCCGAAGAGTTTTCTGCTTTTGAATAATACTGTCTCGAGTATGATACTTCAGCGATCTCATTGTTTCTTTGTTCCTTTTGATGCAGGAAAAGGACAGGGTTTGTCCCAAACATAAAGATACGGTTATAGCTTTTGTTTTAGGTAAACATTGATGCTTTTATCGTTGATTAAGTTGCAGTCAAACCAAAGGCAGCATTTTTGTAATTAAAGTGGAAATAAGAAATGAAAATACAAAATGCTTTTTCAATCTGAATCAGTATTGTCAAATTTCTGCCACAGCAGATTTTGTGCCAACCTGCATAGGCCACAGCACCTATTATATCCACCATAGTACGCAATACCATATTTATATGGTGGATTTTTGGCTGACAGCCATAATCCGCCATTGATAGCACTGATCTAGATAGACCCTTATTTTGTGAATGCCTGAGTGTGAGTTTCATGCTGTTCTCTTCTTGCATGTCCTATATTTCTATGTTTGCAATGAACGTTGTATATAGATGTAATGTCTTCATATTTAAATTTAACATTAGAATTGGTAATTGGTTGGTACACTGCTGAGGTTGGTAAGACCCTCAGATGCACAAGTTAAGCTAATGCATGTTGATTGTTGATAATGTCTAGAATTGAATGCCACTATCTTTTTCTTTAACAAAGGATGTCTCTATCTTTAAACTCAAGAATATTGGGAAGTATAATCAAGGGTGATTAATGCTGGAGCTGAGACATCTAGGATGTTTATATATTAGTCAATTATATATCTACCACTCTGGAAAACTTGTTGATTCTCCGGTGTAAGGGCAACTTGATAGATCACTAAAGGTGTATGCAAGGAGAAACAAGAGGTAGTCACAGTCTAGTAAGGGCCGATTATTTTATTTATTTATTTCTGTAGGACAGTTATGCCTTTGATGTGATTGTTATCTGAGTTGTTATAGCAGTTATAGGTACAGGCATGTAGAGCAGTTATGTTGTTGTTTATGCAGTGTTTGAAGTACAAAACTCCTTGTTATGAGTATATCCATGTCTTGGCGTTTTATTATAACAAGTACTACAATTCTGGTTCATACTAGAACAATAAGTAGCCATATTTTTCTAATTCTGTGTTTGTACTCTTTAGTCTAATAGAAGTTGTGTAGAAAGAATTAAAAAGTTATTTGCAATGCTTTAAACTAATCACTTGAATTGATTGTTCTTTTGTTCCCATGTTCTAACTGGATACTACTGCACAAATGAGCATGGCTGAAGTCTAACGATAAAATGGCTAGGCTTAACCTATCTTGAATCTTGAAATAAAACCGACTAAATTGAACTAAGGACTACTAACTCTTGTTACATGGGAAATTTTTATTTTATCTTAGAAATAGGTTGCCACAAGTTATTAATGAGTCAATTTACAATTGTTTTTAGTTGCCCTTAAATAAGTGATATTTGATAATCAAACACTGTTCTCATGCTCTCAGGGGGGCCTGGTAGTGGAAAAGGTACACAATGTGAAAAAATTGTAGAAACCTTTGGATTTAAGCATTTGAGTGCTGGTGATCTTTTGAGGAAGGAGATGGTTTCTGATAGTGAGTATGGGTAATTTTCTCAGATTCTAATTTTATATATTTGTTTCTTTGGTGCATATTTATGATTTTAACAATTAAAACATCAAAACAGCTCTATGATTCTTGATACAATTAGAGAAGGAAGAATTGTTCCATCAGCAGTGACTGTAAAATTGATTCTAAGAGAGCTGGCATCTGGTGATAGTCATAAGTTTCTTATTGATGGTTTCCCCAGAAGTGAGGAGAACCGGATAGCTTTTGAACGAATTGTAAGTTTGAATTTTTAAATTTTATTGATCCCTATTAGTGAAAACCTAAAGTGCATATAATTTTTTTTTTTTTATAAAAAATTTGTCACTTAAATTTAAGTTGAAGGGAGCAATGTTCTTTTCCTTCGCCCCCTTCTTTCTAATGTTAATGAATTGATATAGTATTTGGGTTATTTTTTATGTCCGCACCGAATTTTCTATGCATTGAATTAACTACAAAATTGCAACATCCTCTTTATACCTTTGCAAATGCACATTTTGTCCTTATTAGAACAAATAATTTCATGTATTCTACTAAAACACTCTTCCTTACGCAGACTGGCTCAGAACCAAATTTTGTTCTTTTCTTTGATTGCCCTGAAAAAGAGATGGTGAAACGGGTACTGAGCCGCAATCAGGTTATTATCAAGTTCTTCATGATGTATATCAGCAGATGATTCGAAACTTCTCTTTGATATATGATATACTCATTTTATGCAGGGTCGAATTGACGACAATATAGATACAATGAAGAAACGACTTAAAGTATTTGAAGCATTAAATCTTCCCGTGGTTGATTACTATGCAAAGAAAGGGAAACTTCACAGGGTAATTGTCTAGTTCAATTTTCATTTGAATTTTGTCGAACTGGCATTGAGACACTTAAACAACCTTCACTTGCACAAAGAAACTACTTTTTCTCTTAACTTTAAGGTGTACGCTACTGTTCTGCTTCAATATTTTGTTTACTTTCTTCCAGTTGGGAAAATTCATAAGCTAGTCTTTTGTGGGTTTCACTTAAATTATAATTGGATTTGGGATTTAGCTGTATGCTTGTTGTGCTTTATATATAGATGTGATTAGGGGTGGACGCCTGTTTGTCAGCCTGCAAATCATCCACCCAAAGACAACCAAAGATTACAAGCCAATTTCCATTTCTATCTGTTTTGTCTCATCTTGTGACCTGACCCATTTGAATCTGACTGCAAAATCACTCTTGATTTTATAGGATTCTGGTTAGGTTTTAATTATGTGGTGGGTTTTTTGTATAAGAAAATTAGCTTCTGGTCAGAGAGTTGTACATTTCTTTCTGGTTAAAGAGTTATACTTAAATTATATGACAAGCTAATCGCTGCAGATAAATGCCGTGGGAACAGAGGATGAAGTATTTGAGCAAGTTCGGCGAGTTTTTGCCCAAGTGAGGTACACATTCAATTGTCTTATGATGTTAGTTACAAATGCTCAAAATGAATGTTGGCCACCTACACAACCAATTGTTGTATAAGGAGGGCATATTTTTTTGGCTCCCCACGGCTCCTAAAATTTTAGGACCTGCCTGGGTCATTTACTATTACAACTTACAAGTTATTAAGGTTGAGAACTGAAATTACTTACTCTATAAATTGGATTTGGATCCTCTCCTACCCTCTCTCTCAATTGTTTGCTTTAGAGGAACATCATTTTGGAGAAGCTAAATCCAATCTTTAATGATTAATTAGTTTTGACTGCATTGGCTTGGTGCACAAATCTTTACATCCAATAATATGCTGTGTTTTGAAGTACGACTTTATTTACTTGAAAACTTGTAATTCTGAACTATGCAGCACGGTTACATGAAAGCTGTGTGATTGGGTTGCGAGAGTATTGTGACATTGGGTGAAGTTTGAATTTTGCGGGGACTATATTTTCTAGTTAACTACAAGATCCAAATTCCTGGCTGATTTGATCTGGAATTGGGCAGGTCTCCAAAACTAACCCACTAACAATTTCAAAGTGACTGGTTGGAATGATTCAAGGTTCGAGGTATAACACTGTTGAATCTTATCCCTTGACAGGAATAATAGTAGATGAATGTAAATGTTTGATAAGCAAACAGGCACTGTTGAATAATACCAACAATGTGTTGGTTCATGTGAAAGGATTTGGATTCTTTTGAATTTCTACTTGACTTTGATTTATACTATTTGTGTCCAAGAAATAATGGCCTAATATTTAATTTCTCAATTGTAACAAAACTAGTTGCGTGGCAATTAGTGACATATCATAGGTTACTGTTCCAGCTTTTTTATATGCATTTTTTTTTTGCATGGAAATGGAATAAATGGAAGATTGCTGCAAACAAACTTTTTAAATTAGAGCCAGACAATGAAAACATAACTTTGTACTTTTTATGAAGATATGAAAATGCAGGGTTGAGTTATTAGGAAGCTATACATCCAAAGACTTAACACCACATGTGCTTGGGCATGGTCCATTACAATAAAGATTCTTTGAGAAAATTAATATTTTAATTATTAAATAGTTATTTTCACATCACAATAACTAACAATAACTAACAGGTTGACCCAAATTAAGGAGACATACAATTAATTTCTAGAACATACTTAATTGAGAAAATAAAGAGGAGAGATTTATTTTAATGTTTTTCTTGTAAAAATTATTGACACATTTTTAAATATTTTTTATAAAATTAATAGTTTTAATTTTTTTTAAATATAATTTTATATGAAATCATTTTTCCATCATTAAGTTTAAGAATAACTAAGAGAATATGAGAAGCTTTAGAAAGTTTTACATTCCCAAAAACTTTATACTCAATTAATTATTTTGCAATTTTGTACAGTAATAAACATGAATATTTTTATTTCCTATTCATTTATTTTCGAGAATGTGATTTTTTAAAATTAAACTTAACAAACACCCCATAAAAGGAATTCTTCCCATGGAAGTTATCGATCTTTTTAATTCAATTGCCATTGCCACCGTTCAGATATAATAAAATTCTGACATTTTCTGTTAGTGTTGAAATCAAGAAACTATTTATTACAAGCCATTTTCGATCAAATATTATAATAGTACTAGTATAATACAAGCTTGAGCGTAAACATCGAACACAAATCTGAATCTCAATAGACGGTGCACACCTCTCTTATATATATTACGCATGTAGTCAGTGAGTATTTCAAAGAATTTTAGAGCACTTATTTATGATGACAAAGTTTTGTGATATTTGATCAACATTTCTACTTTTAAATAAGTTTTGTGGTATTAAATTAAGATAATTAGGATTGTTTTAATTGAGGATTTTATTTAAAATTCAATCAATTTTTTTTTTTATAACTTAAAGAAGTGATTTTTTTTTTTTTTTGAAAATAACAAACTTTTCAAATTATTTACTAAAATAACATACTTTCAAAACGGAGAAAAGAGGATACGCCATTTGATTTGGAGTGTCTTCATAAATTAAGGGCATTTCTTAATACACCATCCAAGTTTCTTAGGCACCACGTGAAATTTTATTTTTGTCCCCTGATTTCAGATGTGCACATCCGGACGCACCAATTTTTTAAAAAACGTCGATGTGTTCCGGATATGCATATCCGGAAAAATTCCGGATCTGCAGATTTGAAACAATTTCTTAATAATTCGCGTCAGACATTCTTCCTCCCCCTCATTCTTCACATTTTCATTTTCCAAACACCAAACTCTCTCAAACTCTCAAATTCTCAATCACACAAATTTCGAATTTTTTCACTCGAGTTCGGCGCAGAGCAACTTCTACAACGATCAAAACACTCCAAATCCTCCGTATCTCAATTTAATCGGTAAGTTTTCGAATTTTTGAGTTTCGGAGTTATTTTTGAGTAATCGATTTAGAGTAGATATTTAGGTATAGAAATTGTTAGGTAGTATGAATAACATAAGTTAGAGACAATGTAGGTATTGTTTGATGGGTCAAACGGACGATCAGGGCATTAAAATGCCCTTTTCCATGGTACAGCAGCCATGACTGCAATATTTGAACTTGAAAATACGTACCGGATGTGCAGATCCGAAAGGATTTTAACGTTAAATATTCTGAGTGCTTCCGGATGTGCACATCCGGAAAAACCCAACGTTAAATATTCTGAGTACTTCCGGATGTGCAAATCCGGAAGGTCTCTATTTTTTCTAATTATTTCAAAAAAATTCTAATTTATTTATTATGCTTTGCAGATTACATGGCTAGCAGAGACGATCGTATCATGCATGAACAGACAACTCAGCACGCATCTGTCCGACGTGAGCAGATGCAGTCTACATCAGAAACTTCCGGCGCAGAGGGAGTTGCGGCGCTGCTAGGGGATGAGTGGTTCACATCTGCAC
This sequence comes from Lathyrus tuberosus, assembly GCA_022829125.1. Taxonomy (NCBI): domain Eukaryota; kingdom Viridiplantae; phylum Streptophyta; class Magnoliopsida; order Fabales; family Fabaceae; genus Lathyrus; species Lathyrus tuberosus. The sequence continues at coordinate 12,599,784 of JALAZF010000058.1, forward strand.
TTGCTACCTCTGGTCTTGGAGGCCTGTCTAGGATTGGGTATCCCCAGATCATGTACGGTATGCTGATGGCCTTTGTTAAGAGATGGCACCCTGAGACATCCTCATTCCATCTACCGTACGGCATGATCACGATCACACTCAACGACATCTCGTGCCTTTTACATCTACTGATCACGGGTACCCTTCTGCGTCACAGTAGGATGTCGCAGGGGGACGCGATGGAGATGCTGATTGAGGAGCTTGGGGCTACCCCTGAGGAGGCACTTGCGGAGGTGACCCAGTTGAGAGGCGCCCACGTCCGGTTCTCCTTTCTGACACGCAGATTTAGTGCGGCGCTTGCAGAGGCAGGACGGGCAGCAGATGATCCAGCTGAGGTGGCGATCCACAGGCAGCGTGCCCTGCGATGCTACTACCTGTTTTTGCTTGGCACGTAGGTGTTTGTGGACACCAATGCAAGTTATGTTGATGTCGTTTACCTCAGGTACCTTTTGGATCCCACAGAGATCCATGGGTACAACTAGGGGGCGGCTGCGTTGGCATTCACCTATTCCAGACTCTCAGATGGTTGCCGCTGGGCAGCCAAGACTGTGGCAGACAGCTGTACGCTATACGTGGTAACAATCTAATATTCTAAGTCATTTTTTCATTTCTTTTCTTTCTATACTCATTATAATGTTTAACACCGATGTTATATTTTCCATTTCTGACGTGGATATTACAACACTTTCCCAAGATTACTGGTTGGGGGAGTGTCGACGAGTACACTGAGGATATGCCACGTGCTGCTGCATTTCTCCTGCTCAGAGGGAACCAGGCGCCCGACCCCTACAGAGTGTATCTTGATCGGATGGCTGCTGAGGACGTTTTTTATCACCCCTATGCCGATCACCGTGTGACGTGCTCGTTCGATGAGGTTTCGCTGTTCTCAGGATGATTGGCATGCAGTTTGACCATTACTGCTCGATACGTGCCGGAGCGCGTCTTGCGCCAGTTCGGTTACACACAGACGATCCCCAGGATGCCTCATGAGTCTGCTCCTCTAGGCTTGACCCGCGTGCAGATAGATGAGATATATGATGACTTTCAGTCCCACTTGGTACTGGAAGAGGCTTGGACGACCAGAGCACCGAGAGATTGGAGCGATGCTGTCGGGTACATCATGTGATTCTACACCGTCTCACACCCATGCATGGTGCCCACTGCTGAGGGATCGCCACCCAGACCTGCTCATCAGGAGATATTAGAGGAGCGACAGTCTCAGTTGGACCATACTCAGGATGTCCTACCTCGTTATCGTGAGATAGAGCAGATAGCGCGGGCGGCCATTGCGGACGGTCACCTCCCTGAGGGCTCTGGTGGCAGACGTGCTGTGGATAAGATTATTGAGATTGCTCGGGGGGCGCTTCAGTACCGCAGACATCGAGCCAGAACGGCGGGTCGGGGCAGAGGAGCAGGGGAGCCAGGAGAGATCTTTCGCCATACGCAGTAGTTTATATATATATATATATATATATATATATATATATATATATATCATTTTATTTATATATGGATGTTGTCGAATGTATATAAGTTGCGACGATATATTAACATATGCGACCAACCAACAAAACCGATTTTTAAAAAAATATTAAGGTTCTGCTTTTTTCCGGATCTGCAGATTCGGAATTTTTCCGGATGTGCATATCCGGAACACATCAACGTTTTTTAAAAAATTGATACGTCCGGATGTGCACATCCGGAATCAGGGGGCAAAAACGGAAATTCACGTGTTATCTAAGAAATATAGGTGGTGTAACTGATGCTCCAAATGAAATAGAGTATCCATGTAGGTTTAGCCAATTGAAATTGCTCATCCTATATATATATATATATATATATATATATATATATATATATATATATATATATATATATAATTTAAATGTAAAAATAATTTTAGATACATAGAATTGATTTTGAGGTGTTTGGTTGTTTTAAAGTAGAATTAATGTCTCCATAATATATACCTTTCTACAATACTTTATCTTTTCTAGCACAAGCACACAAAATAAGGTTATTCCTTTTATGCATATTTAACTATGTTTTTTTATTTATCAATCGTATTGTTAAATATAGTTAATTCTTCGAAGAATACAATATAAGAAAACAAAACAAATTTTCTCACTTTTAAAAATGACGTTAATTGTTTATATATATATGTAAAGCACAATGTAAAAGCCACAAATTTATGTCACTTTAATAACTAATTTAACACATGAGACAACCCTCACAACACAGGCATAAACTCCCAAAAAATATAATTACACATCTAATTATCTTATAAACATATATTATTTAATACAATAATTTTCTTGATTGAATGATTAATAATCAATCTATAATAGTATTTGCAGCCACAATATAACATTGTATTTCACATATTTTACCACAAATATAATTGTGATCATAGTTTAAAACCATGAATTTAATAGGAAAGTCTATTTACAAAAGCAAGAGCATTACTAGTCAATGAAGCAAGGTTACCAACTCTTGTTTTAATCATCTTTTGTACCGAAGATCTCACTTCCATTTCATCAAACTCATCCGTACATGTTCCCGCATTTGTTATAACCGAACTCATCCATGTTTTTATAGTATCCCATTGAAACTTCTCATCATTAGTTCTAGTTCCATTCAAATGCACAAGTCCGTCTGCGGATTGCTCGAGAGAATCCACCGTGTCATCGACGTTTTCGCTGCAATCTGCGATAACCAATGTTTCGGCATGTGTTAGTTTCTTGGAGCTTAGGTTTTTCAATGTTATTGATGCGCTTCTTGAGGATTTTAGAGCTAGGTAGATAGAGATTTTGGTGAGTGTTAAAGTGTTTGTTTTGATTTTTGATGTGTATGGGGAAAGTGACTTGTAGCAAATATTAGGGTATGTGGTTGAGTTGCATTGGTTCTTTAAGAACTTTTTGTAAGTTGTTGATGTGGAATTTGTGGTGGTGTTGGATGTAGTTGTTGTAGATTGAATTAGTGTTGAGATGAATAGAAGGGTGAAGGTTATTTTGAAGAGATTATGCAATTGGAATGCCATTTTTTCTTTCTATGTATTGAATTAATACAAATGATTATAAGGGGGCTTTATATATATGATAAGTTTGGCAAATTTGATAACTTGTATGATAAATTGATTTTGTTTACAAGCAAGCGTAAACCGTACAAGAAGGGATTGCATGTGGCACATGTTGATTTCGTAGTTTTGTCAAAATACACATGTATTTAGATCGCGTGGGAAATAATATAAGATCAAATAGTAGAGAGAAATGATAGGGATGCACATGATCTCATAAATGACTTTGATTGGAATCTATTGAACTACAACAATTTATTTGGTATGTTGTGATTTGCTATATATTGATAAATTTGATAATATAATGTGTCTTACTATTAAATATGATAGTCGTGAGAAGACATTAAATTGTAAGAACACAGATTTAAACATTCGTGATTGATTATATCTAAAACTAATATTAAGGAAATTAAAATTAGACTAAAATTAGACTAGATCAATCGGGAAAATAAACCTCAAATGAAATCTTAAAAACTGCTCACGAAAAATACCAGTGTACAAACTAGAAAATCGGTAGAAAATTGATCAAAACCGAAAAAACCAACTGTTCTAACCGTCTAAAGGGTTGAACAAATTTTTTTTTCTATTAAAAAAATCGGATTTAACATTATAAAATAAATCTGTATCATATTTGCTATAACATTGAAGAAAAAAAAACGAAGGAGTTTTTGTACCGTGGAAATGAGTAGAAAATAGAAGAATGGAAGAAGACAATATGTTTGGGTGGGCGACGCTCCAAGTTGCAAAAATATTTCAGGGGAAATAAATTTAGGGAAAATATTTTAAGAGGGTGTTTTGATGAAACATTTTAATGAGAGAAATTAATTTTTTGAAGAATTTTAAAATGATTTAATTAAAATTTATTGTTTAGATAAAAAAATATGGAGAATTGTTAAAATGGTAAATTTATAAAATATTTTAATCAAGTTAAATTTAAGAAATTTCAAATGACATAAAAAAATAAAATATTCGAAATTGCTTCATAATTTGAATGCTAAATTGTTTATTATTAATTTTTGAAATTTTATAAAATAGTCTTTATATTTTATAAAAATTTCAAATTCGCCCCCAAAATTAAAAAAAATGCAAATCAATCTCCACTCATTTTTAAATTTTACAAATTGGCCCCTTAAATTTTTTAAAAATTACAAATTAGTCCCTATTTTTTATATTTTAAATTTGACCCAAAAATTTTAAATTTTATAATCATGACTCCCATAAATTTAACAATGAATAACTTTAATACTCTATCTAAACAAAAGAATTTAAAACTGAATGGATTTCAATTGAATCATCTGAATTGCTTATAATTTTGAATTCCTTAAAAATTCTCAATTACCCCACCCATCCAACAGTGTTTTAGGACATTTCATGTGTAGATATAAATGGGCTTTATAAACATATGAAAAGAGGATTTCTTAATGTACTATATAAATTACTAACACACATCGTGAAAATACAATAATACCTTCAGATTTTGGAGATGACCTCCGGACGCACTCCAAACACACATAATTCATTCAGTTTTAATACACTATGACTAAATTTATTTCGGAAAAGTATTTTCGGAATAAATTACGGCGCAGGTTCTTTGCTTGGTAGAGGTTTAGACTTGTAGCAGAGTTCTTTTTTGGGGATGCAGTGTTGTAGTGTATATGTTGTGGGAAACTTTTTACGCATGAGATTACTGATGCTGGACACAATTGGCTTTAAAATAATAACAATGGTAATGACATAATAATTACAATGAAATAATAATAATAATAACAATAATAATAAATAAAAAAAAAATAATTGATCGTACCTGGATCAGACAGTTAGACAGTGGCCAGCAACGTCGTATGGACTTCAGCTCCGGTGATGATGATACGGCGGGGGGGGAGGGGGGGTGTACCTGCAAGGTACTCCGACTCTCAAGTCAGGTAAGGTCAGAGAAAAGCAAATACAGAGAAGTGAGTTTAGAATGTTTCGTAACCTGACCCTCTCAAGTGAGAGGGTATTTATAGAGAGCCCCCAGCGCGGGGCCAACGGTTACTTGTACTGGGCTGGATTGCAAGACCCAATCCAAGTAACTGTCAGGGCTTACGTGGCGTAGTGAAGACCAACACGTGGTCTTCGCCCTGGTGTAACATTCCCTAAATCTCCGGAAGTAGGGCAAACCGATTCCTTCGGGAGTGGGAAGTTACAAGAGAACGTGTCCTCGCGGGGAGGAGTATGTGGGTGTCGAGGTGCGTCCACGGGCTATACGTCTCTGATTGACCATCTTCGCCCTGCGTGTCCGACGTCCAAGGGGATTGGTACGTGCCCGACCCGGAGGCGACATTGGGCCTCTTTGAACTTTCGCTGGTCATTGGGCTTGGGCCTGCCCGACAGTAGGGCAGGTGCTGGCTCAGTCCAGAACAATAATAATAATAAAAATAATAACAATAATAATAGAAAAAATGATAATAATAATAATAATAACAATAATAATAGAAACAAATAATAATAATAATAAAAAAAATAATAATAGAAATAATAATAATAATAAATAAAAATAATAATAAGTAGTAATAATAAGTAATAATAATAATAAAATAATAAAAATAATAAAAATAATAAAAATAATAATAATAATAATAATGAAATAATAAAAATGATAATAATAAAATAATAAAAATGAAATAATAAATATAATAATTAAATAATAAAAATAATAAAAATGAAATAATAAAAATAATAAAATAAATTGAAATAATAATAAATAGAAATAAAAATAAATAGAAATAATAATAAAGAAGAAATTAATTTTAAACTAATCTAATGACTTAAAAGTAATAAAAAACAAAATTCTAAATTAAAAACCTAAAGTTCTAAAAAAAATAAAAATTAACAGTGAAACTCATGTAAGATAAAACAGATAAAATTCAATCAAGAAAAAATTAAGTGACAAAAATTAAACGAAAAAAAAGCACGATATTGATCGATGGACTACATGATTGTAAATGCAAAGATGATTGACTTAAAATGATATGAAAAATGATCAGAGGATCTGAGGGTAAAATTTGGGGTATGACAGTTGCCCCTATTTAAATATCTTCACCGGATGACATGAGTGATGATAATCCTCATGAAATTATGGTGAAAGGTATTTAAATATATATAACTAACTTTTTTGCCCTTAGATGCAATGATATGCTATGCTTTGGACAAAAATGAACTATACAAACAATGCTGATATGCCATGAACTATAATATGATGATATGACGATGCAAAATGCAGACAAAGCAGGAAACAAAAAGATAAAGGTCAACAATCGAGGGATGACAACACATTGGGGATGACCAAGAAAAATATTGGAGAAGTCTAGAGTGATCGAGCACCAAGTTCAGACGTGACCAGGTGACACTTAGGAGCAAAGGTCCTCACTGGAGATAGAACCAAAACAGGTAGTCTCCACTGGGGAATCTCTAGAGCAGTTAATCGACAGGTTCAAACATGACCGAGCGACGCGCTAGAACAAAGACGAGTAGATAAACTCTTTATTGGGGATAAAACTAGAAAGAACTATGATCTCCACTGGGGATCCAGTTAAACAAAGGGTTGATCCTCTAACAAGAAAATCAAACAAAGCAAGAAGAAAAAAAATGATCTTCTGACAAGAGATAAAAAAAACTGAGAAATGATCCTCCGAAAAATATTGGGAAACAAAAAGACTTTCTGGAAATTTCTTAAAATGAAGAGTTCAAACAGAATCTTCAAGAAACACCAGAAAAAGACAGGGAGGTTACAAACTCTGAATGTGCCAAATGAGTGGACTTAGACCACAAGCAGGGTAACAACCGACTTTTGACGGGTCGATGCCAGTAACTATTGGACTTTCAGGGGCATTGGTGACGACCTAGAATGATTGATCATCAAGTTTAAGCCTGACCGGATGACATTCTAAGAAGAAAAAGATCCTCAATGAAGGTTGAACTGGGAATACGGTCTCCACTGGGGAAAGAAAACAACATAACCTCATTGGAAGTAGAACCAAAAGATGAGCTCCATTAAAGGTATCTAGAATGATTGATCATTAAGTTCAAGCGTTACCGGATGATATTCTAGGAAGAAAAAGATCCTCAATGAAGGTTGAACCGGGAATACGGTCTCCACTGGGGAAAGAAAACAACATAACCTCATTGGAAGTAGAACCAAAATATGAGCTCCAATAAAGGTATCTAGAATGATTTATCATCAAGTTCAAGCGTGACCGGATGGCATTCTAGGAAGAAAAAGATCCTCAATGAAGGTTGAACCAAAAATACGGTCTCCACTGGGGAAAGAAAAGCTTAAAAAATGAGTGACATCGTCAAAGAGTTGACAAAAAGATACATAAACTTGAGAGTCACCACTAAAGGGTTGGTGGTAGGGTAGCAAATCACCAAACATTATCATCGTCAATGGATTGACAGATACGATCAAATTTGGAAAATGTTCGCCAAAGAGTGGCATCATTAAAGGATTGATGGAAGGTAAAATGACTTCATCGAAGAGACACCTTGTCAAAGAATTGACTTAAAGAAACAATTCACCAAACATTATCATCGTCAAAGGGTTGACAAAATGAAAAACCTGATCTCGGGCTACATCGTCAAAAGGTTTGATGGAATGAAAAACCTGATCTCGGACTACATCTTCAAGAGGGTTGACGACAAGAAATAATTCACCAAACGTTATTATTGTCAATGGATTAACAGATGAAGCGAAGCATTCACCAAACCTTATCATCGTCAAAGGGTTGACAGAAAGAACACTTGTCCGAAGGAACACATCGTCAAAGGATTGACAGAATGAAAACCAGATCTCAGACTACATTGTCAAGAGGGTTGACGGCAAGAAACAATTCACCAAACGTTATTATCGTCAATGGATTGACAGATAAAGCGAAGCATTCACCAAACTTTATCACCCTCAAAGGGTTGACAGAAAGAACACATGTCCGAAGGAACACATCGTCAAAGGATTGACAGAATGAAAACCTGATCTTGGACTACATCGTCAAAAAGGGTTGACGGCAAGAACACCTCAAATAGGAATCCCATCAAGGGGTTGATGGGCAAGAAATGTATTTTAAAATCGTCATCAAGAAGGGTTGATGGAAATGACTGATCGAGGGTAACGACAATTGTAACCACCAACGGTTGAATAACACCAAGGACGGATAAGCTTCTCGGGAGAGACTGCCACTTATCGCCATAGAAAATAAGCTTCTCAAAGAGATTGCCACTTGTCGTATACAACAGATTAAGGAAAACACCAAAGAACGGATCAACTTCTCAGGAGAGACTGTCACTTATTGTTTCAAAAATATCAATGACAAACCAAGCTTCTCAAGGAGATTGCCACTTGTTGTCTGGGTATAAATTCCAAGGAGATGTTATAACAACCTAGTTGGAGAAAGGATTATATCTTCAATGAAGATCTGTAAAAGATTCTTCCTGCGAGACACAGTGCAAAATAAATGCACGTTCAAACTAGGTTCGGCGACCTAATCAGGTTTGAAGCAACACCTGTCAGGGACCAAAGTTCAATCTAGGAACAAGCTAGAAAGAAATGATCAAACAAGACTCTACCCATTGAGGAATGAACTCAAATGGGGATTTATCTTATCCAAACATGGAAAAGATAACTTAAGCAACCATCATCCACGAGGATCAAACTCTGTGGGGAATTCTATAAAGGATGGGCACTTTATTCCTAAAGGTGATGACCCTATTGGAAAGAATAGACAAACCAAGTCACTTGGGGAGATAAACACAACCCAAAGTGAACAAAACAGGTAAACGCCAGGATGGTAGCGAAAATGCTAAGATGCCATGCACATGTATGAATGCATGTATGTCATGTTTATGCTTATGCTGACAAGCAGACAGGGGAAGCAAAACTGGAGATGAAATAAACATCTCAATAAGGATACCCAACCAACCTCACTAGATTGGAACATCACTAGGGATAAACACGCGGAACCAGCAGTTCTACTTCAAGGTTACAACCTTCTCTGGGGAAAAAAGTATTCCACTCGGGGTATAACATCATGACTTCACCTGAGGGATTGCCATCATGAGCCTGATTTCCTTGTTGGAAAAGAAAGATCCATGGAGAATTACCAAGATCAACTGAAGTAACAACTTACTGGGGAGCTAGCGAAAGATGTTGCAAGAGCAATGTAGTTTTGCACTCTGATTTGCATAATGATTATCGCAATGAGCAACGACTCTTGCAAAAAATAAACTTCAAATCTCCTCTACCCCAGATTACACGGGTTGTTGGAAGAAACCATCAAGAGGATTTTACAGAGGAATTGGCATACAAAATGTCTCAATGTCTTCAAAATCTTCGAGAGATTCACAAATCTCGACGCAATTGCCCCAGTTTAACTGCATTTGCACAACAAAGTCCTCGAACTTATCCTTAAAACTGTGGGAATAACAACTGGGAAACAAACTTACCCCTGCTTGATGGTTGATCTGTGAAGGAGATGCCTCAGACTAATTATATTTGTATAACAAAGTCCTCGAATTGTGGGAGTAACAACTGAGAAACAGACTTGCCTCTGTCGGTGGGTCTTTGAAGTCCTTGCCTTGAAAGGAGTTGGGAAACAACTTGCCACAAGATGAACTCAAGGCGCCTTACCCCAGTATTTTGAACTTTGAAGAGTTCTGCCCCTGATTCAACAACTCCTGGAATGGTTGATTAACAAATCTTTCAAATTGGTTTCCCTGGGTTGAGCTTCCTTTACCAAAACAAATTCCCTAACTAGCTGTATTTGTTGCGATTCCTTTGATAATGAGTTATCTTGTAAGCAGTATTGTTCATTAAAAATTGGCAATTTCAATGCAACAATCACACAAGCTTTTAAAATCAAAGTTTATTGATAAAACACACAGTGGCGTGAACAAAGTGGACCCAGTCATTTACAGAATGACGGATGAAGTGATCAACACAAACAAATAACAAAGATCATTAGGAGTCAGGTTATCCAACCTTGTTGTAGTATGCTTTCAAAAAAATCTTACCTCAATTAGGTCTTTTAAAGGTTGTAACGTGGTTTGGTTCACGGCTCATGAAACAAAGGATAAAGGATCAAAGTTTGTTTGTCCCCACCCAATCTTCATGATGAACTTCAATCCTATGCTCAGTTAACCCAGATTATACATTCAGGTCCCTATGAGCTAGGAATTGAGCTGATGATAGTTGGTGATGGTTCAAAAACCTAAGGCAGTCACTACTCCCTTACAACATTTGGTTGTTTTTCCATCAGGAACTTTCATGGTGAAATCTTTAAAGAAGTTCTCTTTTTTTTATTATCCCTAACTTTTGCATGAACTATTTCTTTTGAATTTACAGCCAGCAGAATGCCCCAGTTTTTGCCTAAGTCTCCTTCATAGATTTTTACTTAGCGGGCTTTTTATCCTTTTTTATTTTTCCTGTTTGAGCAAGAAGGTGACTACCTAGTTTAATGGCTACAGTGAACCATCATTGGCCTTTAGGCTTGGAAGACATCTTCAACACTTGCTTCTGTGTGCGAAGGAAAACCTGCGAGTATAATCTTTATATGAAAGGTGTCTTGTACGTACATATCGCCAATTTAACTGAGAACTATCCACCCCAAGGTTGAGATTACAGTTATTTTTTTGTAAATAAAGAAAACTCCTACTTCTAAGCTCGAAGGGGTTAACAAGGGATTATCTTCCTTATTTCTCTAATGTTTGAGAAATGAAACAATGCCTTACATCACCGGCAAAAGTTTAATTGAAAGCATACCGACAGCAGTTATGGGTATAATGTTTTCGTCATTCTCCCCAATCTTTGCTTAAACAACAGTTTGGTAAAGCTAACTGGATGGAAAAAATCTTTTTGCTTTTTTTTTTTTATATTTAACACAATGAAAGGAAAGAGAAAAAGTGAATACGAATGAACTTAATCAAAAGATGCATAAACATTTCATTAATCTTGCTAATTTGAAAAAAACAACAGCTTATAAGCAAATAAAAATTCAACATGCAAGGAAAATACAACAGAAAATGCTGGAACAGCCAAAAGGTTGCCAACCTCGAGGACTGGGGATTCTTTTCTTGATTTTCCAAACTGAGATAACCATCTTCAGAGTTGATTGTCGAGATCAGTCTAAGAATCATATTCACCTCTATTCTCCACAATTTCTTCCATAACCAGAACTGATGGACCCACCTGATTGGGTGAAGGACTATTGATTTGAATGCCTTGAGGCGTGAATGAGATCATCTTGGAGTCAAGAAGAGTCCGAACCTTGCTCCTGAGCACCTTACAGTCTTCAGTTGAATGCCCCTGTGCCCCAACATGTTAGTCACATCGAGCGTTGGCGTCAAAGCCTGGTGGATATGGAGGAATCACAGGATCTATTTCCTTCGGCATTATCAATCCACCTTCGATAAAATCTGACTGTATGACATTGGCAATGCAGTGAAATGTCTCTCTGGATTCCTTGGCCTTTGTCGGGCATGCTAACACGGATGACGATGGTAGGACCGTTGATATTGAGGAGGTCTTTGATTTGGAGAAGAATATTACCCGTGTGGAGAGAATGGTATTTGTCTTGGAGACCCAAAAGATTGCTGACTCTGAACACTTGAGTTGTATGAGTGCTGAGGCTGAGGTATCAGATACTCCTCAATGGAATTATTTTCTGCTTCCTATTCTTCTTGAGAACTGACAACTGATTCACTCTCTCTAGCTGGGATGTTCGAGATGCCTCAGATTTTTCCACTATTGAGACTACTCTCGATGCGCTCTCCTGCTATTACCAAGTCAGAGAAGTTTGACGTCACAATGCTAAACACCTTTTCTCGGTACGTGCCTTGAAAGGTATCCACGAACCAGTCAACCATTTTCTTATCCAAGAGTGGTGGTTGGACACGAGCAACTACTTCTCTCCACCTCTGAGCGTACCCTCTGAAGGATTCATTGTCTTCTTGAGATAAGTCTAGCAAATGCAGGCGACTGGGAGCCAAGTCAAGATTGTAGTAGTATTGCTTCAGAAAGGCATTGGCTAGGTCTGACCATGATTGAATGTGATTGCTCTCTAGCTATATGTACCAATTCAGTGATGCCCCACTCAGACTGTCTTGGATACAATGTATCATGAGCTTGTCATTACGGACATGTGAATTCATTTTTTTTGCAAAATGTCACCAAATGCTGCTTTGGACAGCTGTCCCCCTTGTACTTCTCAAACTTTGGTGTCTTGAACTTAGGGGGTATCATTAGGTCGGGTACTAAACACATGTTCAAAGCATTCAGATCGACAGCATCATGACCCTTAATGGCGTCAAGCTTTTCTTCCAAGGCACGACATTTTTCCATAATCTCAACATATCGTGGGTCTTTGGATTCCACCACAGGGACTACCTCTTGGGAATCTGGCTCAGAGAATGCGAAACTGCGGTATTCCACGGCATCAACAGAAGAGGAATGTCCATCTCAAACAATGGTACGCTCTTGTATAACCTGGTTCTCAACAAGAATTTGTATAGGTTGATTTTGAGCAACATTATTCACAGAAGTCCTCAGAATATTGTCATCTCTCTTTTCCAAGGCTGTCATAGCTTCCACAATCTGATCCAACTGATCTTTCAACAATTCAAAATCCGCCCTGGTTACAAACTGGATCTGCTCTCCTGAATTCATGATCCCCCAAAAGCTACTTCAAGTCCAATGCTGGCTTCGAGAAGTTAACTAGTGAGTTACAAGCAAAGGATGGATGAGACCCAAGGCTGAGAAATGCAAATGCAAATGCAAATGTGACGACATACACATGCAATGTGAATGCAAGCATAATGGTTTCAAGGAAATAAAAAGCAAGTTGCAAACATTTTTGGAAAAACTGAAAAGTTTCACTTCATAATCCATGATCTCTATTGATTTTTTTGCAAAGGAATGAGCAACTGAATTCCTTAAAACTAAAGGGTCATTCATGAATGCATGAATGTATGGATGAATGTATGCACAAACACAAGTATACATATATTCACATATATACAAGTATATACAGGCAAACTAGTAAGGGCCTAGGTTTGAAGATCACGAGCATGGTGAAGGTGTGAGAAAAACACAAGAAAGAGGGGGTTTGAATTAGGTTTTCCATTTTGAAAGCTTTTTATGAAACTAAAATAAAGATCATAAATAAACTAACAATAAGAAAGACACACGATATATCCTGGTTCACTTGAAAAACTATCAAGCTAATCCAGTCCAACCGCCAAGGTAATTTTGCCTTAGACAAGGACTTAATCCACCATAACCAAACTGATTACAATCGCACGAGCAAATTCCTGGTGACTAACAACCTCTAAGACTCGCCAGCCTTAGACTTCTTAAGAATTCTGACCCAACTGGTCGCTTAAGGAATACAATGCACAAGCCAACTGCAAGTGACTAACACCACTAAGACACACTGTCTTAGTCTTCCTAAAAATTATGACCCAACTGGTCCTTTAGGGAATACAATGCACAAGCCAACTGCAAGTGACTAACAACACTAAGACACACTGTCTTAGTCTCCCGAAAAATTCTGACCTAACTGGTCCAATAGGGAACGCAAACAACTGTGTGCTACAAGGTTTGTTTACAATAATAATGCTTCTACACAAGCTGGGTAAACATAGATTTTAAGCTCAATCAAACTTAGAGAGAATCTATAGTAATAACATTCTTCTTCTTTGTATTGTGATGCTTTACGGTTCACTCATAAGCTTCTTCATTTCTTGAGTTGATTTTTTCATATACATCAGTGTTTCTGATTTTCACTGAGTATTACATCGTTTGTTGCTCACTTCATTTAATCATGCTTGCACGCATGCATTTCTCTTTTTACGCTCAGATTCGTTGAATGATCAAGTCTATATATAGCCAGAAAAAGATCAGTTGAAAGGCAGATCGGTAATATGATAAGCGTACTGGCGACTTAAAATAAAGTCGTTATGCTGGGTTGAAAATCATACACACTGAAGTTGTCCTTTGTATCACCAAATCAGGGTAGTGGAAAGAAACGTGCTTTATCTGTACTATGCACTATTTTCCCACACAAATGTTTCATCTTCTTCTATTCATCAGAGGCTTCTAAATTGATTTGATTGAAGCATGATCAGAAGAATGAATTATTGGGTCTTCAGAGTCTTGAGTCTTCAGAGTCTTCAGAACTTGTTCAGCCGAACCTTGTCTTCAGAGTCTTCAGCACTTCTAGTTGAGAACCCTTAGTTATCAGAACACTTAAGTCTTTAGAGTCTTCATAACCTTCAGAATCTTTTGCACTTAGTCTTCAAAACCTTTAATCTTCAGAATCCTTAAGTCTTCAGAATCTTCAGAACTTCGTTCAACAGAACCTTGTCTTTAGAATCTTCGGCACTTAGTCTTCAGAAGTTAACGACCTTAGAAGCTATACAGGCTTCATAAATAGAACATCAGAGTCACGATCAGAGATTAGATCCAAGAGACGTTACAACAACAACATAGTGTCTTCTCAGAATCTTTCTGACGCACAGAGATTAGAACCAATTCTTGCTTCTTCACATAGAAGTGACCATAGAGAATATGAGAGTGATGTAGCACCTGGTCTTTATCAGAGTTAGAACCGGTTTGCTAAAAGTATCAGAATAACAAACGTTATAGTACAATAATTTTTCCCACACAAATAATTCATTGTTATCATCAAAACATAGAGACAAGATGCAGAACCAAATCTTGTTCTTACAATCTACCCCTTTTTGATGATGACAAAACCATGTATTTTGATAGAATAATTTATACAGGGTAATCACCATAACCGACAGATTCAGAGTTTAAGCTCTCAGCTCCCCCTGAATTTGTTAATCTCAAAATTTCATTTATGCTTGTTCAGAGTCTCCCCCTAATCCCAAGACTCACAAAATAAAATTTGAGTTCTTTAGACTATGAAAATAGAGAAGGAATACTTCCCTATAACATCTCATCAGAGTCTGACTAGAACACTAGGTCTTCATCTCAGAACCTGGTTACTATCAAAACTTTGATTTTGAGTCTGATTGGATGATGCCTCGCATCTCGTATCAGAGCTTCTTATCAGATCTTGATGAAGAATCCCAACTTCTTTAAATATTAGAGTTTGATTGGAAGTGACTTCTCATTTGTCAATATTTTCTTAGATTCACCCATCTTGTCAGATTCAGAGCCTGATTGTTATAATCAAAATATCATCGTTGCAGAGCGTATCTTCTAAATGATATCTTTGAATCAGAGAATTGACTCGACTTGCTTTCAAGTAGATTTCTGCTTCTGACGCTTTAAGTCTGAATTTCATACTTACAGAAAGTTTACAACTTCTGAACACTATGATATCAAACAATATTTCTTGACTTTCAGAAAGTTCACAACTTCCGAACAGTATTGGAACATCTGTTTAATCAAACCAGATTTCTTGACTTTCAGAAAGTTCACAACTTCTGAACAGTATTGGAATATCTGTTTGAGTAATCATATATTCTCAAAGTGTACAACTTCTTATCCATGAATTATCAGAGTTGAAATTATCCGTAAGATTTTCTATCTTCAGAGAGTAGGATCTTTATGTTCAACCTGTCTAGAATGCTAAGTGAACTTTTTTTTGAGCTCCTTAATTGAAACATCAAACAAACCGTTAGTTGCAAAAGCATAGCATTATGTAATGTTTGAGTTCAAGATTCTGAGAATAAGTACTGTCAAAATTATTTTACTTAATCCCCCTTTTTGTCATAGTAAAAAAGATAATGCAATAGATAGTGCAGTATTATGATAACTATTTGAGAAAGAAATTTCTAAGATAGGCCATAGCACTCATAAACAAAGACAGTTTCATTAATAATGGATCAAAATACATTGGTATGACTCGAATATAGAGCATCCTAAAAATAAGACAGAAAACACAAGACCGGCATGCTATTGATTAACCATCAAAGACTTCACAATGTGTCTTCAACAGACCATTTTCTAGACCATCTGACTTGACAAGATCAACAATTCCTTCTTTAAAGAATATTTCAGATAGAACTCTTCCAAAAGGTATGTAGGGCTTGATGAAATCGCCATTTCTAGAATCAGTAATGGATTTATGCAGAAAATTGAAGATAGTCCGAGGTAGATTAATTCGCATCTGAGCCATCAGGAGAAAAATGAAGACTCGATCATCATGAAATAGGATATTTTTGTTTTCTTCCCGAGGACGAAAGTTGGTCACCAGAAGCTTAAACCAAGCTTTGGGAATGGGAAGAAGGTTTTCAGGATTGAGAGGTTCATATTTGGATGATGTGTTGTGAAGAGAGGCTAGTTCCTCAGAAATAAGATATCTAGACTTAACATGTTCAACAGTAAAGCCAATGTTCTCACAGCCAATTGCGAGAGCAATGGTGAAGGGAGTGATGTTTATAGGGACGCCAGAAACACAAGAAGAAATTGAGCAACCTTCATCATTAATGTAGGCATGTTTCCAAAAATATTTTACAAGATTTAAGTAGACTGGTTTATCCAGAATCATGAAGTATTTTTCCCACTCTTGATAGTGCATGATTGAGGTGATACTGCTAGCAATTTCCCTGTTTCCAAGATGCAGAAGATTGATTTGTTCTTCTGATATGACCTCAAGAAGGTTCTCATCTCCTTGGAAAGTAATTAGAGACATGATGAGAAAATTTTAGACAGTGAAGATAATTTTGAAACAGTGATATCAAACACTACAAATCATGAGAGAAGTAATGAAATGTATATATTTATAAGCGAAATGAGAGACGTGACTTACTAAGAAAATGACATAGGTCAAGATGCGTGTCACACATAAGATATGCCAAGGGCAAAATGGCAGAGTAAGAGACAAGAATATCAAGGAATAGGAAAGAAGTGTAGCAGTTTCTTAAAACTGAGTATTCAAAGGTCACAAATAAGGATACATTATGTAAGTTCTGACAGGAGTCAATAACTCTGAATAAGTGTATACTTATAAGTGGCAATGGTAAACTAACATAAGTAAAGACAGAAGAGAGTATAGCTTATTTTTAAAAAGAACTTAACTCACACATGTCTTATCATTTATGAATGCACAGTCATAGGGAATCCGTAACGATTTTAGCCCATTCTCAAGAAGTTCATGTTCTCAGTGTGCCAAACAGTCGTTATCATTATCATTCACACATTATCAAAATTTTAACTTAATAGTTTTGATTTGAAGAATTTATATAAATTAACGTTAGTCATCTTCTTCCTTTTTATGGCAATTATTATGAAATGCAGTAAGAAAAGATAAAAGGAATAAAGAAGTTACTTCATTAACAAAACAACAAGACGCCGAAGCGTAGTACAGAACCAGACTCATAAGATAGAGAAACAAACAATAACAAGAGTACAGATAGGAGTAGTAGTGACTAACGGAATAAAGACCAAGCATTAAAAAACTCAAAAGACCAAAAGAACTACCCACCAACCAGCTGTCAGAAATCCTCCACCTCATCAACCCTTTCATGCCTCTCTTCAGAGGTAGTGTTGTACCCCAAATTTTTCCCTTAGATTCATTGATTCATCTGCAGAACATATTAGGTCAATCATTCATGCATTGGCTAACCGCTTTGTCTAGATTTTATTTTGTTTGTTTCATTTGTGAATACAGGTACTGATGCAGAAGATTCAAGGTCTTGAAGGTTGTGCTGTGTGTGTGTCTGTGGAATTTCTCTGGTCCTTGCAAATTGTGTTGGATTGTGCCCTTGCCTCTAATCCCTAAACCACTATCAAGCCTTTTCTTCCCTCAGGATTTCTCAGAAGTCTCCCCACAGAATACTAGGTCCTTCTACCCTTTGATTGGTCCCTAAAGACTGGTCACTAGTTGGATGGTTGTTATGTTACAAGATGGCATCTCCCTCCTATGTAAGCTCCTCAAGGTTAAGAGATTTGCTTGCTCTATGTTCTTAAATAATGGTTCATCAAGGAAAGTTCAATTTCGGAAGAGATTAGAAGATTCAAGTCCATGTTGTCACAAGTTCACAAGACTAAGTTTGAATGCCTACATCATCTCCATGTTCTAATTCACTTTTGGCTCATGCCCTCTGTTTCAAGAAGAATAATTGTATTCCTGAAGCTGTCAAGTATTCTTCAAACAATTTTAAAGACCAATGAGAGATTAAAAGGTTCAAGAGGTTTCGACCATTTGTGGAAAGCTTGAATAATCCTTGCAAATTCTTAAAATTTTGCTTGTTAATATTGTTGTTAAAGAGGTGAAATGCTATAGCCGGTTTGGTTGAAGAATTTTAGTCCTTATTTCTATTACAAAGGCATGTGTCTTACACTTTCCAAAATTCATGGTAATATATAAATGTTGTTTACAAAATTCAAATTCATGTTGAAGTACAAGCTATATTTACAAGGCATTTTCTCATGAAAACTCAATTGGGTTCAAGGCTTTTGTTTTAGTTTGAGTTTGCAAGACTTAGTTTCATTTCAAGTTCTAAATCATTTTAGACCTATTTGGTTTTTAACTTTGGTTTCAAGTTTGCTTCAAAGAGGTTCAAGTATCTCAAGTCCACCCAATCAATTATTTTTGAAAGGTTTATATGTAAAGCATACAAGGTTTCAAATTTAGTTCAATTTCTATATTGAATTTCCAAATCATGTTCAAGTTCCTTCACGAGAGTTCACGTTACAATATTTAAGTCCAAGGCAATTCTATCCCAGAAGAGGCAAAATCCAACACAATCAAGGTTTATTTACAAGAATATGTTATCATATTTGATTCAAATCTACAAGCTGCCAAATGCAGACCAACTCACCACAAGTACTTCCTTAAAACATCAATTTAGAAAGCATCAAGGCATAGGCTAAAGGTCATGAATTTAGGTAAAATGTCATCAAGGCATAAGCATTCATACGCATATCTATATAGCAAATAATTCTAAAGAAAGCCTATTCCTAATTACAATGCTTGAAGCTAATCTTAGTCGCGCGTGGGATCATGGATGAGCATGAGGAACTATATCGCCCGCGTCAAGCCATACTGTAGGAACAACAACCAAAAGCTCCCACTCTCGTTTATTGCTTCAAATTCAGTCTGCTAACCATTATGAAGGCAATCCAAAGCATCACCTGAAAATCAAAGGGGAAGTTATGGCTGAGAACGAAAGACAGCAAGATCAATAAGAATAGTAAAAGGTTCAAAGTAATTGCTAAACAATATCACATCCACCTAAACTCTATTACTCTAATACCAATTTTCAAAAGATGCATTACAAATCAAGAACCGACTTACAAGGGAAAGTTCCCAGACGAAAACGATGGCTACAGAACATGTTGAATAAAATCCTGCCAGAGAATAATGCAGAAGATGAGCAGGATTCTTGCGAACTCCTTCCAGTTTGAAATACAAGTTCTTTATTTCAAACGAATCACAACCAAACCTGTCCACAACGCAATGAACACAATCAGAACGTTTTACCTTTCAACTTAGAGGTTTTTAGATTTGAACAAAGATAAGTGGTCATCAGATTTAGTTTGAATCTCTCTAGCTCCTGCTAATTCAACTTGTAAAAAAGGGAAGAAACCTACTTATCAGACCATCAAAACCTCTTAGATTGCATTGAAGAGAATTTCAGGTAAAGCCAAGAACATCAACTGTGAGGTTCACGGTTCATATTTGATGGCTGCCCATCCTGGATGACTGCCAAGAGCTTAGATGAAGGACTAACCATGTGACAACGTAACGCAAGCTTGCTGCAAATGGAAGTAAACAACGGGTCAAAGATGCATTCCAAATCAGAAACAAATCAGACTTTCAAATTACTTCCTAAAGGAGTCCATTGTATCAAACATGATAATTGGATTTCCGAAAACATTTCAGACAATCATTGATTTCTTTCCAAACCAAAAGAAAAGTAATTTAGACAACATTTAAAAACTTTCTAAAACCAAATAACAGTATCAAACACATTTCACAAACATACCTAAAGTGATAAAACATGTTCCAAATAGAATTCAAGAGCATTCAGTACAAGGTTTCTCTCTAAGCCTATATATAGGAGCAAATCATACGCAGAGGGGGGGGGGGGGCATCATCAAGTTCGTATACCACAAAACACTCCCCCATCATATCAGAAAACCAAGAAAACCATTCATCAAAATCAGAAGAAAACCAAACACCGTTTTACTTTAGTACATCAGAAATTCACCACAAATCCAAAACAATACAGCCGTGCACAAAACCACCAAACATTTATTCATCAACAAACTATTCATTATATACCAAATCAAACATAATCATAACCACCAGACATCAACACACCAGGAATCATACCTAACCTTTATCATACTCATCAAACCCCTTATTTCAGAGAAATACAGAGATTAAAAAAGGGTATCCATCATCATCTCAACAGCCAGAGAAAGAAAAGAAGCAAAACAACACAAATCACAACCTCGCGAAAGGTAAAAGATAAGAGAGATGTCCCTGATTGAAGATCCATGGGAGGGCCGTTCGCGTTCGCTTCCAGCCTTCACCACCTTTTTCTTTTCCTTTTCCTCATTGTACTTGTAATCATCAATAATCATAATGAAATTGGGGTATTGGGCTGTGTGGGGGTTAGGGTTGTTTGTTTGATTGATCGGAGAGACGAGCGAAAGAGATGTACGAGAGAGATAGACGAGAGAGCCTTGCTCTCTTTTCTTTCTCTTCTTTATTTTAAGTGAATTATCCTATACGCGCACACACTGCTACACACCATGCACCCTCCATTTAGGTCGCAAGATTTGTCACGGTTACTCATCCAACGGTTGAGATTTGAGGGTCTGCGATAGACCCTCTTCCCTCTTACGCACCAGATTCCTCCGTCTCTTTTTTTCTTTCTCTTTTTTATTTTAACCTTTCATTTTCCTTTTTATTATAATCAAAAATCTTATTTTGTTTTTAAAATAAGTAAAACTTTCATAAAAAAAATAAATATAACTTTATTATATCTTTTAACTAAATTAAAAACCTTTCTCTTTTTTAAATTAGTGAAAAACCTTTAAAACTCTTTTAAATATTAAAATACTAAATCTTTTTCTAATTAATAAGAAAAAACTTTTTTTTTATTGTTTATTAACTTTTTTTAATATTACCTTAAAACTAAAATAATAAAACTTTTTTTAATAATTAAAACCTTTTATAAATAAGAGAAGCTCTAACTTTAAGTTAATACTAATCTAAATTCTCAAAATAAAATAAACCTTTTATTAATTTTCCTTTTAAAAATATTATTAACCCTTTTTCTTAATAAGTCAATCCCCATTAGAATCCCTCGCGCTTAATCGTACGTTTGTGTGAATAGGTCTAGAATTTTGTTGTGATTGATATCATGTCATCTTGCTTATGCATTGGTGTGCTTACCTTCGTACTTGATGTATGTGCATGCTTTTGTGTTCAAACCTTTCAAAACATTAAAACTCTCGATCCAACGTCGAACCCATTTTCTACCCATATATGTCGATTGCCTTTAGGCATCGCTATCAACCTTTGGTCACTATACACAATGCTAACCCACTTTGCTAGTGCGCACAAATAAATCTTAAGATATAATTTCCCCTTAATAATTCCAAAGGAAGGTACCCTAATATTGACTCAATGTCATAAGACTAACATTAGAACCCTTTCCTAAAACCTGGCCTTATGATTCGGAGTCGCCGTACTCCACGTCTCGCCGTAGACATTTAGTATCCTAGCCTTAGGATTGGAGTCGTCGTACTCCACATAAATGTTTCGCCGTAAATATTTACAATCCTACCCCTCTACAACCAACTACAACTTTAGAGTCGCCGTACTCTATGTAGTGTCTTGACTTAGACATTACCTCCCCTTGGAACCTTGACCCCGTCAAGAAGTTCCTCTTTTCAGAACTACAGATACTCTGATTCCACCCCCATCAGGATACGTAGGCACATGATGCGACGTCTTGCCGAGTATACTTAGATACTAACCCCTAGGGTTTCAGCCTTTAGCATAACACCTTTAGCAAGCGAGTAATAGATAACATAAGTACTAACAAGAAGTTCCTGTAGAGTACTACAGACGTTTAGGATGCTAATACCTTCCCTAGGCGTAACCAACCCCCGAACCTTAGATCTCTTAGGTTTTTTTTTCGCTTTTGAACCTTTCCTTTGGACAAATCAAAGACGATGGTGAACATTTAAAGAACTGTGGTTCAAGTTAATATAATAGCTTGACATCCTATTCTCACCGCAACAGAATTGGCGACTTCACTGGGGAAAGTTAGAGGGTTCCCCCTAACTTGTTTATTTATGTTATTTGTTTATACTTATATATATCTGTATACTTGTTTATTTGTTTTCTTGGTTTTTCTGTTTGACAGGGTTGTTACACTTGAGTGGTGAGATAAGACCTAACCCGGACTTGAGAGCACATATAAGATAGGATCGTGGATATAGTCAAGGAGATTTCGAGGGAGTAATCCCAAAGAAGTTGACTTGAGATTCCACACTCACTTGAGGCCCTCTCGAAGGTGGTATTTGTTGTATGAGCTATCGTGAATACATTACTACTTTCGACCTAGGAGCCCGGGATATTGAGGGCCGTAGTTACCTTTAACCCAACTTGGCCTTTTAGGATGTAGTGCGATGACTATGACGGAGTAATCCTGAAATGGTTGATACGTGATACTACACTCAGACGAGATTCTCTTGAGAATATTATTGACTACCAAGTAATTGGGAAATCGATAATATCCGAAAGATGGGTTGTCGACTCTGGGAACTTTTAGAACCCTGTTCTGCAGGTCATAAACCTTAGTACATACCTTCTTGGGACGGGTATACCTTGGCTCCACGCTGTGACCTTTCAAACCTAGGACTCTTTGTTTGTCTGTTTGATATTGTGTATCTGTGCCTTATTTGTTTCTCTGTGTTTGCTTGCATCCATGCATTCATAAGCATCATATCATAAAGTTTCATGGAACTTAGTTTTATTTGTAAACATCGTAGGGATATCATGGACTTTGGAAGATAGAAAACGTCGGAGTACACTTACAAAAGTCTTGACCTGGACGATTTAAGGAGACTGGAGACCTTGCTAATAGATACAGAAGGGTTCAGATATGGAAGCTATGACCTCCATTCTATTGCAGTCTATCACTATTTCATACTTCCTGATTACCAGTTGGTGCAAACTCCTGAAGAATATTCTTAAATGATGGGGTTACTAATTCAAGACAAGTATCTATTACCTATCTTCTATTAATATTCGAGCTAATAGGACCACGAAAGGAGGATTTTTTTGGAAAGAAGCTATTTCTTGCAATAAACGAAAAGCTCAAGAAGACTTATCCCTTCTAGTCACCAGTCAACACTTTGGAAACTGATCGTCGACAAGCCTATTCTGGAAGAAGCTAAGTTGGAAGAAGGAATTCAAGCTACTCAAAGAAGACAGTTGGAAGAGTCTCCTTAGATCCATCATTACTGGCTTTTATTTAGCTTTTATGTCATGATTTTTGTAAGGCGTACATACATGTTTTATAATTAATTTTTGTAATAAAACAATCTTTTAGTATTCCGGTACTAATGATTGTAACCGCTTCTTTATGATTAATAAAATGAGCCTTTTGATATTCCTTAATGATTATAAATGGCGAAGTTCCATGAATCTTGTTGCATTGCATTTTGCATTTTCTTTCTCTCCCTATCAAGGAACTTAAAGTTGTTTTGCAAGCATCATACAATGGAATACGGAAAGAAAGGAGTTTTGCCGTACACCTTCAAGGTTCCTGACGTTAAACAATTAAGGGAACTGGGAAATCAGATCAAGGATCCTGAGGCATTCGTTGAGAAGTATGGAAGGATCCTTCTGCTGTTGCAGATTCGAGTAGATGTTGGTCTATTGGAGACACTGGTTCAACTGTACGACCTGATATACCATTGTTTCATCTTCCAAGATTTCCAGCTGATGCCTACGTTGGAAGAGTATTCCGCTCTATTGGGTATCCCTGTCAAAGACTCCCCTCCGTTCTCCGGCGTAGAAGGAAGACCTAGCCAAGAAGATATTACGAGAGCATCCCGCATAAAGCTGTTGGAGATCCGAACTCACATGACGGTCAAAAGGGGAATCGATGGCTTGCCTGCCCAATTCTTGTTCGAGAAAGCTCGACATTTTGCTAGTGTAGGGAACACTGAATTTTTTGAACACATCTTTGCATTGCTGGTCTATGGTTTGTTTTTATTTCCCAATGTTGAAGATTTCATTGACGTCCATGCCATAAAGATTTTCATGCTAAAAAATCCAGTGCCAAAATTATTAGCCGACGCGTACCATTCTATCCACTCGAAGGCTTTGAAGGGAGAAGGTCGCATTACCTGTTGACCGTTATCCTCTATAGGTGGTTTATTTCGCACCTACCGAGGTCTACCGATTTCTGGGATTTGAAAGATGGTTCAGAATGGTCCGTGAAGCTCATGGCTCTTACTTATTCGGACATTGTTTAGCATGACCCGATGTATGGAGGAATCCCCATGATTCATAGCTGTGGAGACTTTCCCAATGTGCCCCTTCTTGGTACAAAGGGATGTGTCAGTTACAACCCCGTGCTCGCCCGTCGTCAACTAGGGCACCAAATAGAGGAAGTACCTGATCCGGAGAATCTGACCAGAATTTTTCTCTATCAAGGAGAGAACCTTGAACTAAAAACTGGAATTTTGTTTGCGTGGCGCCGCATCACTAGGCAAAGAAGGACGACAACAACGGATCCTGATTGGTCAGTTACTGAAGAATGTATGGCATGGGCACGAGAAAGAGATCTCGCCTTAAGAATACCCTATCCTCGTCCCAAGCCTCCTGTGGTCAAATCAGATGAAGTTTCAAAGTTGAAGGCGGAAATAGAGAAGCTTACTCTGGATAAAGCAAGGATGCAAGAGCAGATCGATAAGTTGATGGAAGCACTCAGCGGAAGACAAGGAGCATCGTCCAGTGGATTAGATTCCTAGTTCCTTTTTGTTTTTTGTTGCTTTGTAATAAACTTTGGAGGTGTACTGGCCTTTGAAAATTTTAATAAAATGTTTTATTTTC
The DNA here is from genome assembly GCA_022829125.1 of Lathyrus tuberosus. NCBI lineage: Eukaryota > Viridiplantae > Streptophyta > Magnoliopsida > Fabales > Fabaceae > Lathyrus > Lathyrus tuberosus. Next base: position 12,624,990 of record JALAZF010000058.1, read on the forward strand.
AATATCTACAAATACTGCAAATACGATTTTGAGTTCCTTGATAGTTCCATCGTTCTTGCATTTGCATCTCATATCATTTGCATCGTTGCTTTTTTTTTTCTCTTATGCTTTTTTTTGGTGTTCTCGTCCATCCAATGTTCACGACCCATCTGTTGATTTACCTTCAGCAACCTCTGGACTTGAAGTCATTTTGAAAGATCATGAACTCAGAAGAGCAGAGCCAGTTTGCGACCAGATCAGATCTTGAGTTCAGTCAACTTGTGGAAGCTATGACAGCCTTGGCAATGAAAGATGACAATACTCAGAGGACTGTTGGGAACAATATTACCCAAGCTCAACCTGTGCAGATCCCTATTGAGAAACAGGTTATACAAGAGCGTACTACCATCTAGGATAAACATTCTTCTTCTGTTGATGCTGTGGAATATCGTAGTGTCACGTTCTCAGAGCCAGATTCCCAAGAGGTGATCCCTAAGATGAAAACTGAAGATCCACGAGATGTTGAGATTTTGGAAAAATGTCGTGCTTTGGAAAGAAGACTTGACGTCATTAGGGGTCGTGACGCTGCTGATCTGAATGCCTTGAATATGTATTTGGTACCCAACCTTGTAATACCTCCAAAGTTCAAGACACCAAAGTTTGAGAAGTACAAAGGGGACAGCTGTCCAAAGCAGCATCTGGTGATGTTTTGCAGAAGAATGACGACGTATATCCGTAATGAACAACTTATGATCCACTATTTCCAAGACAGTCTGAGTGGGGCCTCACTAAATTGGTATATGCAGCTAGAGAGTAGTAACATCCAATCATGGTCATATCTTGCCATTGCTTTTGTGAAGCAATATAACTACAATATTGACTTGGCTCCTAGTCGCCTGCATTTACTAGACTTATCTCAAAAAGACAATGAATCCTTCAGAAGATATGCTCAGAGATGGAGAGAAGTGGCTTATCGCGTTCAACTTCCGCTCTTGGATAAAGAATTGGTTGACTGGTTCGTGGATACACTGCAAGCCCCATACCGAGAAAAGTTGTTTGGCCTTGTGACATCAAATTTCTCTGATGTAGTAATAGTCGGAGAGCGCATCGAGATTAGTCTTAAGAAAGGAAATATCTGAGGTACCTCAAACATTCGAGCCATTGAGAGTGAATTAATTGTCAGTTCTCAAGAAGAACAGGAGGAAGAAATTAATTCCATTAGGGAGAATCCAATATATCAGCTTCAACGCTCACGCAACTCAAATGTTCGAAGTCAGCAGTCTTTTGGGTCTCTGCGTTAAACACCATTATCTCTTCAGGGGAAATATTCTTCTCCAAATCGAATACCTCCTCGGTATCGACAGTCATACCGCCATCAGCCGCGTCAACATGCCAGACAAAGATTAAAGAAGCCGACGCATTTCACTCCGCTACCAATGCCATACAGTTAGTTCTTGCCGGATTTAATCAAAGGTGGACTTATAGTGTCGAAAGAATTCAAGCCAGTGCCTTTTCCATACCCACCAGGCTTCGACGCCAATGCCCGATGTGACTACCATGCTAGGGCACCGGGGCATTCAACTGAGGATTGTAAAGTTCTCCCGAGTAAGGTTCATACTCTGCTAGACTCCAAAATGATCTCATTCATGCCTCATGGCATTCAAATCAATACTCATTCACCCAATCACGCGGATTCATCAGTCCTGGTTATGGAAGAAAATACTGAGGGGGGGGGGGGGGGGTGAAAATGATCCTCATACCGATTTCGAAAGTCGAGATTGAAGATGGTTAGCTCAAGTGGCAAAGGAAGAAGAAACCAGTCCCAGAAGCATCAGGCTGTTTAGTTATTTGCATTTATCGCTTTCCTTGATTATTAAAGCATGTTTACATGTAAGAACTTGTTATTTTGAACGTTTAATGCAACAATAATGTTAGTTTTGAAGAAATCCATTCGCTTCGCTCTTTTTTAAAATTGTTTACTATTTTATAATGCTAATACTACTAGATGGAGGATGATGAAATAAAACATAACATCTCCCGTCATATGCTTTTGAATAAAACCCTGCTAATGATAAGGCATTATTTCAAGCACCAGAGATAACATCTCGTTAACCCTTTTGATCCTCGAAATCTAAACCTCATTTTTTACTTGGGGCAGGGTAACTCTCAATCAAGGCGACCGAGCACTCAAACTATCAAAATAAGGGTGGGTACAAATAAACTTTGACCCTCAAACTTTCAAAATAACTTCACAAAAGGGGTGGGTACCACATAAACTTTGAGCCACATATCCTTTGTTTCTTAGACCGTGAACCAAAATTATGACCAAAACCCTCAAAAGACCTTATTGAAGCAGGGTTCATTTCAAAAGCATACTCGATGAGATGATGTTTCCTGACTCCTATGAGCTATGCTCAAAGGTCGTATTGGCTTTATTAAAAGGAAAACTAATGTCATATCCTAACTAGTGATTCGGTCTCGAGTTTGCGATATACTTTTTCAAATAAACTTCAAAACGAACATGACATGGCATTAGCAATTTCAGAATTTACACCTTCTGCATGTAAATATTGCTTAATATCATGGAAGTCTGCTTGCAAACAGCTACGAGAAGTTCAATTTATGATTGGAACTTTGTTGACGATGGCTACTTCATTGATAACCAAGCTTGGGCATTGCTTGAAGACTCACTCGAGCAGGGGCAAGATGTTTTTCAGTTTGTTACCTTCACAAACTGACCGACCCCAAGGGGCAAGTTTGAAGACTTAGTATACAGAATACCGTCAATCTGAGCCAGTTATGTTGAGATTCTACAAATCTCTCAAGAGTTGGAAGACACTGGATTATTTTTGAATGCCGGATCTTCTGTAAAATCCTTTTGAGATGACTCCTTTCAGAACCTTGCAGTCCAGGACAGTTGAGAATTGAAGACTTCTTCAACAATTGTTATTTGAAAATGGCGACGACCATGCAAGTCAAAGCTTCATTGGCTTCATAGCTTTCTTCGTTTTTTTCCCAAAGAATGTCAAGCGGTGTGATGCTTCCCCAGTAAGTTTCTACTCCAGGAAGTCAGGACTATTCCTCAGTGAATCTCCTTGGTTTCAACCTTCTCCGATGAAATGAGTGTTTATGTCACTCCTCAGTGTTTTCTCAGGATTTTAATCTTCCTCAGTAGTGGATGTTTATTTCGTCCCTATTGGAGACTAGACTCTGACGCCTGCAATCACAATATTGGTTTCAAGATTCCCCCAACGAAGCAATGGATATTTATTTTATCCCCATCAAAGTCTTTGTGATCATGAGTTTGATCCCTCCCTAGTGGATCTCTATCACCTAAAGCAATCAGATTTATCTTGACGATCCCTAAGTGGATCGCTATTTCCGCAGAGAAGTTTGGAAACTTTGATACGACTTTAGATTTCTTACAAGCTTGACAGATGTATCTCTCGTGCAGAGGATGGATGGGCTTCCTCGTCGAGATGTTTTCTTTCATCTCCAATTTCTTGTCTGTTTTGTCAACATGAGCATAAGCATAGCATGACATCATATGCATACCGTCTGTGTTTGTTCGCTATCTGTTTGCCTTTTGTCACTTTATCTTTGGTTGCGTTTACACCAAGTTTTGGGTTTGTCCGATCTCTCCAAGTAGATTTGTCAACCTTTAGGCAGAAAGTGCTAATCTTTTCTAAAGTTCCCCACAGAGTTCAACCCTCGTGGATGATGGTTATTTCAGTTATCTTTTTCCGTGCTTGGATAAGATAAATCCCCATTCGAGTTCATTTCTTAATGGCGGGTCTTGTTTGACCATTTCTTTCTAGCTTGATCCTAGATTGAACTTTGGTCCCTGGGGTACCTGTCATACCCCAAATTTTGACCACCAAGATTTCCCATCATTGTGCAAATCATCACCACAATATGGATGTACCATCATGCCTCATCAGTCTCCCCAAAGATGGGTGAGCATTCACCACAAACAAGAATTAGGGTTTCAAGCCCTCTCTGAGCACTTAAACAAAGGATCAATCAAGGAATGACATGATATTCAACTTCTCTGAACTCTCCAACACCTATGAAGGATCAAGAGGACTCCCACATCAAGCATCAAGCACAAAGTTGCTACATTCCAAGTGGATCAAGCCTCAAGATTGCCAGTGTCAACAAATTAGGGTTTTGGTCGACTGAGGCTTCCAGATAAAATTTTCATCTGGACATGAGCCAATGCTTCAAAGCATAACCTAAGATACTCCATGGGACCTCATGGACCCAATCATCAAGTCAATTTAACCTCAGGGGATGCATTTATCAAAAATCAGGAATTAGGATTTCTTGACCTAATTCACCCCTAAGTTGACTTTTGGGACAAAGCATGAGCCAAAAACACAAGACATGATTTGAGGGTCTCCAATACACCACATTGATCCATTTGCAACAATGGATTGATTCAAGAAGCTTGATCTACAAGTTTCAATTTCATCTGGACCACGATTAGGGTTTTGAAGAAAAAGTCAATTGTGCCTTTGACTTTTGACCAAAGCATGCTCCTAAACCTGGGGACATGATTCAATACACCCTACAACACCTATGGAATCCATCTATTAAGTTTGATTTAGGTCAAAGACTTAATTTCATAGAGGATCGCGCAGTTTAAAATTCATCTGATAAAAAGTCAACTGTACAAAAAGTCAAAGTTTGACTTTTTGATTTTTTGGTCAACCAAGGTTCCTTAACCCTAAAACAATGTTAATGTGTGATTTGAATCATCATTCATCAAGAAAAACCAAAGAAAATGAGTTAACTTGTAAAAGGGGTAACCATAAAAAACTTAGCGTTTTTCTAAGTTATGAAACAAAGTGGTTAGGGTAACAACTTCCAAGGATCATAACTTGAGATCCAAGCAACCATTTTGGATGATCCAAAGATGGATTTGTAGCTCTCATGGCATACTTTAAAAGTGTCAACTACATCTCATTCCAATTCCTCATGGATTTTTAGTTATGGAGTGATCAAAATGGTTGAAAACATGAAATGTCACTTTTTCCAACACTTAGTGAAATTTTCACTAAGTCAGAATCTGTCTTGCTTTTTTTCAAAATGTAGGGGCATTTTTCACTTGGATCCAAAAAGTTTCAAGACAAACTATGATCACACATGTGTTGTATCATATGAGAGCTTTCCAAAATGACCAAGAACTCCATTAAACTCCACTTGAGCTAGGAGTTATGACAGCTGCAACATGCCTTGCTGCAAACTGTCTTGGCAAGGCAGATTTGTGCACAAGAGATCGATTTGTCCAAATTATGCAATAATAAGCATGGTTATCCATCTGCACACCTCAAGGGGGAACAACCAAGAGACAAACACTGATTCATCAGCCTCTAAAGTCCCAAAATCTACAAGTAGCATGCCAAACCTAAAAAGGCTAAAGATGCTTCAAGACTCCAATTTTGTTTTGGAACATTTAATGGATGCTTAGAGGTGGCATGTATCAGAGCAAGAATGAACACTTCAGTCAAGCCTTATCCTTGAATCAAAGAACCAATAGGTTTGTGCTCTAATCTCAAGTCAATGGCAAGAGGAGACTTGAGATTGCCTTTGATCACAATTGATCACAGACCTATACCAGTTGCCATTCCCTATTCCTTGCAAAATAAACTTGCTCTACTATAAATAGAGCTCAATTGTATTCAGTTTGAGTACACCAAAGCACCCAAACTGATGCTTTCCTCAAAATCACCTATTTCACTCCAAATTTGCCTTCTAACTCATGTCACTATCGGGTTTTGAGTTTGAGAGCAATTCCAACCAAACCAATGGTTCACACACCTCACATATAACATATAGAAGTGATCCAAACTCTCACATAACATCTGGAACATCAGAATCACAAAATCACCAGCCATCTGCACAAGCTTTAGACAGATTTGCAGTTAAGGTGCCAAATCAAGTTCTAGCTCAATTCAATCCATTCCAAGCATTCAGACACACTCCATAGCACCTAGGGAAGCTTTCCACATCATTGGAACTAAGCTGTAACACCTCCAACTTAAAACACAATCACCAGCTGCAAGAGGTAAGCCTCAACTTGGTCATCTCATGATTCATGTATATTTCCTCGCACAATAATTTTTCCATATGTTCATAATCATGTATGGAGTGTTTCCCCTCAATTAATTGCTTTGTTTGGACCGTGTATCAAATTTCTGAGCCTTCATGCAGAAATTAGGGTTCTTGAGGTTTCTCTTTAATTTCTTATTCCATGCTTAAAATAAATGAAATTAAAGACCATAGACATGATTGTGAGTTGAAAACGAGCAGATTGATGTGTGGTTTGTGTGATTTTATCAAGTATTCAGTGAGATTGATGAGAAAATGCAAATCAGCCAAAAACAGGGCACGCGGGCAAAACCAAGGTGTTCTTGGCGCCCTTTTTCAAACTTTCAAATATTTGAATTTTGTGATTTTATTTAATTGATTCAAAAATTAATTTCTCTCTGAATTTTAATGATTTGAGTTGGTTCCTTTTTTAATAATTCACAAAAATGTTAAAATATTTTATTTTACAAAAATTTCCCAAAAATATTATTTATTTCATATACTTGATATTTTTGCAAAGAATTAATTTTTATTTGTTTTTAACATTTAAAATATTTTTTCCCTCTTGATTTTCCAAACTTAAATGGTTTTCAATCATTTTGTGGTCAAAAACATGATTTTAGAAACATTGATCCAAAATCACCACTCATTTTTTACATGTTTTCAATGATTTTTATTAATTTTTAATCAAAATTAATTCCGTGTTAAACAAAATTAGGGTTTGATTGCTTTCACCATAACAAATCTTTTTCAAACACTTTGTGGGCCTCTAATAGAATGTAAGACCCATTCCTTGTAAATAAGATACCTTGTTGGGCCTCAGATATTGTATAAGACCCACTGTGTTTTCAAAAACCTCGGCGTGATCGCCATTTTCAAACAAAACATCTGGGCCTACCCTCGTGTTGTAAGTCCCATCTTTCTTTTTCAAACTAATCTTTGGGCCTCTAATAGAGTGTAAGACCCTACCCCTTTTTGAAACCAAACTTGTTTTGGGCCTCAAACATTATATAAGTCCCTCTGTACACTTTCAAAAGTTCGACGCGATCGTCGTCTTTTTTTTTAAACAATAAACCTTGGGCCTCTCCTTGAGTTGTAACCCCACCACTTATACAAAAACAAATCTTTGGGCCTCTACTAGAGTGTAAGACCCAATCCCCTTTAACCAAAACCTTTGGGCCTCAGACGTTGTATTAGTCCCAGTACAATCTTTTCAAAACAATTTCCCTTTTGATTTAGATTCAAGTATACAGTTGTTATCAAAACTTTCTTTAATTTCTTTGAACAACTAACAATACAACATGGAAGCTTGCTCACCTGTAAGTTTTATCCGCTTTTATTGACTTGCTTTAATATATATAACTGTACTGTGGGAAGCTGCGCATGGTTAGTCTTCTTTCATTCTTTTAAATACATGTCATATATATATATAGCTGTATTGTGGGAAGCTGCGCACAATTAGTCTTCTTTCATACCCTTTTACATACTTGTCATATATCAACTGTATATGTAATAGTATAGTTATTTAGAGAATTTCCCCGGCAACTAGGTCTAGAACTAGGAAAAACCCGTTTGGTCACTCTTAAATACAGTCAAAACTAGATCCCCATAGGATTTCCAGATACAGTCTTGCCTTCTCTTGGGCTTAAACAATATGGAACAAAGAGAAAGGCAGTATTCCTGGTGAACCTTTTTTCAGAATGTCACCCCTAGAAATTGTCAAAGAAATTCTACTCCCCAGAGTTGATCTATTCTCGGTGAATAGCATCTCTTGAATTTCTTCAAACCTCAGAACTTTCACTAAATGATTTATTCTCGGTGAATAGCATTTCTTGAACTTTTCTTGGTTTGGGACCCACGGGCTTCCTAAAAGCATCCCTGCCTCCTCTTGGGCTTTGTACAAGGACCCTTCGGCTTCTTAGAAGTTCTCATTCCTTCTCTTGGGCTTAATACAAGGACCCTGACAACCTCTTAAAGGTATATGGTAGAACTTAGTCATCCGTCGTTAGAGCTGTCTTTCTAAAAGGAGTCACAAAAGCCCTCAGACCAATTTTAGGGTTGATACTCATCCCTTAAACGAGTCGACCTCCTCTTGGGCGTTGTACAAAGATAGACCTTTCCAATAGACTTGGACAATCTAAATCTCCTTGAGTCTCAAAGACATTCTCAAGTTCCTTACAAATATAGGAGAAACCCCAGATTCTGGATTACTCTCCTGCAGAGCTAAAACTTGTGGGTTCTAAAACTCAGTATCTCTCCTAAAAACTCCCAAACCGGGGTCAGTTTATCATCATATAACACTATCCCAAATCAGAACCTCAAGGTATCTGATCCATCAATTCTTTTGCATTCCCCTGCAAGAGTTGGTTTCCCCACTTGGACATGCCTCGGGATCTCAAGAATCCCCATCATAAGATAGCCTCCTCTTAGACTTTGTATAATGATCCTTTCCTCAGGAAAGTCAGTCTCCTCTTGGGCTTTGTATAATGATTCTCCCCATCGGAGTTAACCTTTTCAGACTCTCTTTTTGAGTCAATCAATTACTTCCCAGACTCTCTTGTTGAGTCGATCGCCTTTTCAGACTCTCTTGTTGAGTCAATCACTCTCATAGACTCTCTTGTTGAGTCAATCACCTTTTTGTACTCTCTTGTTGAGTCAACCATTTTTATCCTCAATCTCGGGCTTCGTACGAGACAAATTAAAAACACTCTCTTGTTGAGTCAACCTTTTTTAGCCTTAATCTCGGGCTTTGTACGAGACAGATAAAAAATACTCTCTTGTTGAGTCAATCCTTTCCAGCCTCCCTTTGGCTTGGTATAAAGATTTCCCCTAGCACAAGTTAGCCTCCTCTTAGGCTTTGTATAATGATTTCTCCAGCCTGTTCAGCCGCAATCTTGGGCTTCGTACGAGACAGATAAAAGCACTCTCTTATTGAGTCAAACCCTTTTCACCTCAATCTTGGGCTTTATACAAGACAGATAAATACCTCCCCAGCGGAGTTAGCCTCCTCTTAGGCTTCATATAATGGTATCCCCAAAGATTCAGTCTCTTTTTTGCCTCCGTCTTGGGCTTTGCACAAGACACCAATATATCCACTCTCTTGTTGAGCCAGTCATCCCCAGCCTCCTCTTAGGCTTTGTATAAGGACTTCCCTAGTGGAGTCAATCAACCTCTTAGCTTCAACCTTGGGCTTTGATCAAGGCACACATAAATCAACCATCCCTCTTTAGAGATGACAAATTCTCTTTCAGTCAACCTTTTAGCTTCAATCTTGGGCTTTGAACAAGACACAAATACTCCGTTTAGCCTCTGTCTTGGGCTTTGAACAAGACACCAAAACATCTTTTTCCTCCCATAGAATAGGAGGAACTACAATTGCTCTGATTTCCCTGTTTCGTTTAAACGGGAATACGTAGGCATAAGATTGCAAAATCTTAGCGAGCATACTAATCAAAAACTCTAGGTCCAATACCTTCATACATCAATCAAAACTTAGGTCCAGCGCCTTCCCAAAAACATCAACAAAAACTCACTCTCCCTATCACATTTCCTAAGAAACTTTCTCAAACCCATTAACGGATAAACACCATCAAGTACAAAGCAAAACCTAAAGCTGATATCCTGTGGATAACCACATATAGGATGGGTAACTGTCAACTGCCCATTGTACAACCTGACCCCGGACCCCCAATCTCTTTAAGCGTTTGTCCAGTTAAACATTCGCGTGCAAGGTTAGTTTTAGACACCTTCCCTTTCCCTTCCAGCTTCATGGGATAAATAAGAAATCAGAAAGTAGCACCCCCTTTCTCCTCGAGGAGGAAAACCCAACCCAACGATAAGGTGGTCGTGTCACCGACAAAAATCGCTCGCTACAGTACCACCTTTAAAATTGTAGGTCGTCAGACCCAAAGATGAGCGTGCATTTATTTTGCATTGCGTCTCGCAGATTAATATTTTACATATCCTCTTTGAAGGCAAAACCTGTTCTCCAATAGTGTTGATGAAACAATGTCTCCTTGGAATTTAAACCAAAACAACAAGTGGCGGTCTCCTTGAGAAATCTATCCCGGGAATATTATTCAACTATCTTGCAGATACAACTTATTTCTACTCTCAGTCTGCTATCTCCACCAGACTCTTCGACGGTATCACTCTTTAGTGGTGTGGATCTCTCTGCCAGAATCTTCAATGGTATCATTCTTTAGTGAATTGGATCTCTCCAGACTCTTCGACGGTATCACTCTTTAGTGGTGTGGATCTCTCTGCCAGACTCTTCGACGATATCATTCTTTAGTGAATTGGATCTCTCCAGACTCTTCGACGGTATCACTCTTTAGTGGTGTGGATATCTCCGCCAGACTCTTCGAAGGTATCATTCTTTAGTGAATTGGATCTCTCAGACTCTTCGACGGTATCACTCTTTAGTGGTGTGGATCTCTCTGCCAGACTCTTCGACGATGTCGCTCTTTAGTGAAGTGTATTTCTCCATCAGATTCTTCGACGACGTCACTCTTAAGTGAAATGGTATATCTTGCTGGTATTTACTTGACGAGGCCACTTGTTTGTGAAGCTTTTCTTTCCCCAGTGGAGACCGTTTTTTTGGATCAACCTTCAGTGAGATTCTTCTCCTACTAAACGTCATCTAGTCACTCTTGAGCTTGATGAACAATCTCTTTATATACAGTCTTTGAAGCTCATCTTTCGATCCTACCGCTGTGTGGATCCTGCCATGCTTTATTGCTTAGACGACAACTGGTCACGCTTGAACCTGTTGGGTCGTCGCCCTAGTTTCTCCAGTGTTATTTCTTTTCCCCGGTGTGTCTGGTCGTCCCCAGTGAGTTTGTTGCTCATCATGTTTTTTTCCACTTGTTTGTCTTTTGTTTTCGTCTGCATCTTGCATTTATCATTCCATCATTTTCATCATGCTAGAGGTCATGGCATGTCAACATTAGGTTACTTATTGTCCATAGCATTATATGATCATTGCATCTAAGGGCAAAATTTTCGGTTATCTGTATTTAAATATCTTTCACCATGACCTAATGAAGATTTCAATCGTTCATGTCATCCGGTGAAGATATTTAAATAGGGGAAACTGTTGTACCCCAAATATTTCCCTTAGATTCATTGATTCGTCTACATAACATATTAGGTCAATCATTCGTGCATTGGTTAACCGCTTTGTCTAGTTTTTGTTTTGTTTGTTTCATTTGTGAATACAGGTATTGATGCAGAAGATTCAAGGTCTTGAAGGTTATGCTGTGTGTGTGCCTATGGAATTTATCTGGTCCTTGCAAATTGTGTTGGATTATGCCCTCTCCTCTGATCCCTAAACCACTACCAAGCCTTTTCTTCCCTCAGGATTTCTTAGAAGTCTCCCCACAGAATACTATGTCGTTCTACCCTTTGATTGGTCCCTAAAGACTGGTCACTAGTTGGATGGCAGTTATGTTACAAGATGGCATCTCCCTCTTCTGTAAGCTCCTCAAGGTTAAGAGATTTGCTTGCTCTATGTTCTTAAATAATGATTCATCAAGGAAAGTTCAATTTGGGAAGAGATTAGAAGATTCAAGTCCATGTTGTCACAAGTTCACAAGACTAAGTTTGAATGCTTACATCATCTCCATGTTCTAATTCACTTTTGGCTCATGCCCTCTGTTTCAAGAAGAATAATTTTATTCTTGAAGCTGTCAAGTATTCTTCAAACAATTTTAAAGACCAATGGAAGATTAAAAGCTTCAAGTGGTTTCAACCATTTGTGTAAAGCTTGAATAATCCTTGCAAATTCTTAAAATTTTGCTTGTTAATATTGTTGTTAAAGAGGTGGAATGTTATAGCCGGTTTGGTTGAAGAATTTTAGTCCTTATTTCTATTACAAAGGAATGTGTCTTACACTTTCCAAAACTCGTGGAAATATGTAAATGTTGTTTACAAAATTCAAATTCATGTTGAAGTACAAGCTATATTTACAAGGCATTTTCTCATGAAAACTCAATTGGGTTCAAGGCTTTTGTTTTAGTTTGAGTTTGCAAGACTTAGTTTCATTTCAAGTTCTAAATAATTTTAGACCTATTTGGTTTTTAACTTTGGTTTCAAGTTTGCTTCAAAGAGGTTCAAGTATCTCAAGGCCACCCAATCAATTATCTTTGAAAGGTTTATATGTAAAGCATACAAGGTTTCAAATTTAGTTCAATTTCTATATTGAATTTCCAAATCATGTTCAAGTTCCTTCACGAGAGTTCACGTTACAATATTTAAGTCCAAGGCAATTCGATCCCAGAAGAGGCAAAATCCAACACAATCAAGGTTTATTTACAAGAATATGTTATCATATTTGATTCAAAGCTACAAGCTGCCAAATGCAGACCAACTCACCACAAGTACTTCCTTAAAACATCAATATAGAAAGCATCAAGGCATAGGCTAAAGGTCATGAATTTAGGCTAAAGGTCATCAAGGCATAAGCATTCATACGCATATCTATATAGCAAATAATTCTAAAGAAAGCCTATTCCTAATTACAATGCTTAAAGCTAATCTTAGTCGCGCGTGGGATCATGGATGAGCACGAGGAACTATATCGCCCGCGTCAAGTCATACTCCAGGAACAACAACCAAAAGCTCTCACTCTCGTTTACTGCTTCAAATTCAGTCCGCTAACCATTATGAAAGCAATCCAAAGCATCACCTGAAAATCAAAGGGGAAGTTATGGCTGAGAGTGAAAGACAACAAGATCAATAAGAATAGAAAAAGGTTCAAAGTAATTGCTAAACAATATCACATCCACCTAAACTCTATTACTCTAATACCAATTTTCAAAAGATGCATTACAAATCAATAACCGACTTACAAGGGAAAGTTCCCAGATGGAAACGATGGCTACAGAACATGTTGAATAAAATCCAGCCAGAGAATAATGCAGAAGATGAGCAGGATTCTTGCGAACCCCTTCCATTTTAAAATACAAGTTCTTGATTTCAAAAGAATCACAACCAAACCTGTCCACAACGTAATTAACACATTCAGAGCATTTTACCTTTCAACTTAGAGTTTTTTAGATTTGAACAAAGATAAGTGGTCATCAGATTTGGTTTGAATCTCTCTAGCTCCTGCTAATTCAACCTGTAAAAAAGGGAAGAAGCATATTTATCAGACCATCAAAACCTCTTAGATTGCATTGAAGAGAATTTCAGGTAAAGCCAAGAACATCAACTGTGAGGTTCACGATTCAGATTTGATGGCTGCCCATCCTGGATGACTGCCAAGAGCTTAGATGAAGGACCAACCATGTGACAACGTCACGCAAGCTTGCTGCAAATGGAAGTAAACAACGGGTCAAAGATGCATTCCAAATCAGAAACAAATCAGACTTTCAAATTACTTCCTAAAGGAGTCCATTGTATCAAACATGATAATTGGATTTTAAAAAACATTTCAGACAATCATTGATTTCTTTCCAAACCAAAAGAAAAGTAATTTAGACAACATTTAAAAACTTTTTAAAACCAAATAACAGTATCAAACACATTTCAAAAACATACCTAAAGTGATAAAACATGTTCCAAATAGAATTCAAGAGCATTCAGTACAAGGTTTCTCTCTAAGCCTATATACAGGAGCAAATCATACGTAGGGGGGGGGGGGGCATCATCAAGTTCGTATACCACAAAACACCCCCCATCATATAAGAAAACCAAGAAAACCATTCATCAAAATCAGAAGAAAACCAAACACCATTTTACACCAGTACATCAGAAATTCACCACAAATTCAAAACAATACAACCGTGCACATAACCACCAAACATTTCTTCATCAATAAACTATTCATTATATACCTAATCAAACATAATCATAACCACCAGACATCAACACACCAGGAATCATACCAAACCTTTATCATACTCGTCAAACCCCTTATTTCAGAGAAATACGATGATTCAAAAAGGGTATCCATCATCATCTCAACAGCCAGAGAAAGAAAAGTAGCAAAACAACATAAATCACAAGCTCGCAAAAGGTAAAAGATAAGAGAGACGTCCCTGATTGAAGATCTACGGGAGGGCCGTTCGCGTTCGCTTCCAGCCTTCACCACCTTTTTCTTTTCCTTTTCCTCATTGTACTTGTAATCATCAATAATCATAATAAAATTGGGGTATTGGGTTGTGTGGGGGTTAGGGTTGGTTGTCTGATTGATTGGAGAGACGAGCGAAAGCGGCGGCGGCGGTTAGGGTTTTCAAAACCCTAATTGTTGAGAGGAGAGGATGTACGAGAGAGATAGACGAGAGAGCCTTGCTCTCTTTTCTTTCTCTTCTTTATTTTAAGTCAATTATCCTATACGCGCACACACTGCTACACACCATGCACCCTCCATTTAGGTCGCAAGATTTGTCACGGTTACTCATCCAACGGTTGAGATTTGAGGGTCTGCGATAGACCCTCTTCCCTCTTACGCACCAGATTCCTCCGTCTTTTTTTTACTCTCTTTTTTATTTTAACCTTTCATTTTCCTTTTTATTATAATCAAAAATCTTATTTTGTTTTTAAAATAAGTAAAACTTTAATAAAATAAATAAATGTAACTTTATTATATCTTTTAACTAAATTAAAAACCTTTCTCTTTTTTAAAATTAGTGAAAAACCTTTAAAACTCTTTTAAATATTAAAATACTAAATCTTTTCTAATTAATAAGAAAAAACTTTTTTTTATTGTTTATTAACTTTTTTTAATATTACCTTAAAACTAAAATAATAAAACTTTTTTTTAATAATTAAAACCTTTTATAAATAAGAGAACCTCTAACTTTAAGTTAATACTAATCTAAATTCTCAAAATAAAATAAACCTTTTATTAATTTCCCTTTTAAAAAAATTATTAACCCTTTTTCTTAATAAGTCGATCCCCATTAAAATCCCTCGCGCTTAATCGTACGTTTGTGTGAATAGGTCTAGAATTTTGTTGTGATTGATATCATGTCATCTTGCTTATGCATTGTTGTGCTTACCTTCGTACTTGATGTATGTGCATGCTTTTGTGTTCAAACCTTTCAAAATATTAAAACTCTCGATCCAACGTCGAGCCCATTTTCTACCCATATAAGTCGATTGCCTTTAGGCATCGCTATCAACCTTTGATCACTATACACAATGCTAGCCCACTTTGCTAGTGCACACAAATAAATCTTAAGATATAATTTCCCCTTAATAATTCCAAAGGAAGGTACCCTAATATTGACTCAATGTCATAAGACTAACATTAGAACCCTTTCCTAAAACCTGGACTTAGGATTCGGAGTCTCCGTACTCCACGTCTCGCTGTAGACATTTAGTATCCTAGTCTTAGGATCGGAGTCGACGTACTCCACGTAAATGTTTCGTTGTAAATATTTACAATCCTACCCTTCTACAACCAACTATAACTTTAGAGTCACCGTACTCTATGTAGTGTCTTGACTTAGACATTACCTCCCCTTGGAACTTTGACCCCGTCAAGAAGTTCCTCTTTTTAGAACTACGGATACTTTGATTCCACCCCCGTCAGGATACGTAGGCACAAGATGCGACGTCTTGCCGAGTATACTTAGATACTAACCCCTAGGGTTTCAGCCTTTAGCATAGCACCTTTAGGAAGCGAGTAATAAATAACATAAGTACTAACAAGAGGTTCCTGTAGAGTACTACAGACGTTTAGGATGCTAATACCTTCCCTAGGCGTAACCAACCCCCGAACCTTAGATCTCTTAGGTTTTTTTCGCTTTTGAACCTTTCCTTTGGATAAATCAAAGACGGTGGTGAACATTTAAAGAACTGTGATTCAAGTTAATATAATAGCTTGACATCCTATTCTCACCGCAACAGGTAACATCTTCTGGTCCAAGTATTCTGGCCGAAGTGATGATTTCAGCCTTGTAGAATAACTCAGACAGAATTCTTCCATAAGGTATGAAGGACTTATGTTGATTTCTGGAGATTTCAACACAATTCTTCAGATGATTGAAGATGGTTTGTGGAAGATTCACCCTAACATTGTACATCATGAAATAGATAAACAGTTTATCATCATGAGTCAAAGTACTTTTGGCCAATCCTATGGGGCAAAAGTTGGTAAGCAGGAGTTTAAACCACATCTTTCCATCAGGGAGGAGTCCTTCAAGATTATGGGGTTCATACATGTCTCGAGACACATCATGAATTTCAATGAGATTAACATAGGAATGGTTCAGATGAAAGTCTTCAACAGTTACTCTTGATTGAACATAGTTTATGGCTTGAGCAATGGAGGTAGGTGTTATGTTGACCGGAACGCCGAAAACAGAAGACCAAACAGAGTTGTTATCTTCACTAATCCGTACGTATTTCCAGAACTCCTTTATCGTCACAGGATAAATTGGTCCATGTAGACATGCAAAATATCCTGACCATCCTTGGATTTCCATGCTGGTGGATATGCAAATGCCAGCATCTTTCAGTCTAAGGAAACATGGTATTTTCTCATTAATGACCTCAAGGGTTTCTTCATTTCCGGCGAAGGTTTTGATAAACACGATGAGAGAAATAAGGATAGAAGTGAAGAACAAGTAGAGACTGATGAAAAATTATGAGGAGAAGTGTGGTATTTAAAGAGAACAAGGAGTAAAGACCATAAATGGTAATAAAGACTGGATGAATTGAGACTAGATATTCATCATTTCCAATACAAGGAATACAGACACGAGTAGGGAATGATGGAGAAGTGTATCAGTCTCCAAAAGATCACAAATCAGTATACGTTATTCATATTATGACATCAGTCAATAAATACAAATAAATGTTTACTCAAGGATGAGAAGGCATAGACTGACACAGAATAAAGGAGGGAAACATGTGTTAAGTTCCAAGAAGTCTTTGTCATACATGCATATTTATGAATGCCTAAGGAGGAAGGAAGACGTAAAGATTTACACACTTATCAAATAAATTTTCAAATCCAGTGTTAAGCATTATATTAATGCGTAATAGATAATAGTTACTGACACCCTAGTCACAAAATCACCACGCTCGAGGTGACTTATGGACAAGCTTTTATATCCTCAGAGTCTGGAAAACTAAAGGTTTCCATCTGATCAGAGACACTTCTGACAAAGTATCTTCTGATAACTAAGGTATAAAAACAAATGCTTCCTAGTTTAACATGAAAATCTGATATCTTCAGACTTTGACTAAACACATCTGATTATGATGAATTATTACTTTGGACAAAAGTCCATTTTCAGATGCTTCAGAATAAATAGAATTCTATCTTCAGCCAAGGGTTTTGTAAAAGTATCAGCCCATTGATGTCTGAATCTATGAATTTTAAACATAAAGTTCTCTTCTGAACATAGTCTCTAATAAATTGGTGTTTATGTGCTTAGTCCTAGAACTTAAAATTAGATTCTTACTTAAGCACATAATAGCAGTATTATCATAAAGGATAGAAATGTTACTCTCATTTATCTGATGATCTTCTATCTAATTCTTCATTGTACTGCACAGAGACGCGGATATGTATTCTACTTCTGATGTTGAGAGAGCAATTGTTGATTGCCTCTTGCTTGACCATGAGATTAGATTCTTCCAAGAAACTAACAGTTTCTAGAGTTGCTTTCTCTTTCTGATTTGTCTCTTCCTTTTCCAGAATATACGTTGGATGCATCAGAGTCTTAGCTGGTGTACAGTCCATAATGTTGAATTTCTTCAGAAGTTATTTTGCATACTTGCTCTGATGAATGTACGTTTCTTCTATCAGACTCATTTCGAATTCAGCTTTTCTCATCTTCCTTGTTTCTGAACACCCATTTAGTTCCAACGACGTGGACATCTTTGGGTTTTTGAACAAGATCCCAGACGTCATTTCTGGTGAATTGATTCAATTTCTCTTGTATGGCCAGAATCCACTCATTTTTCTCTTAGAGCTACATCGATTGTTGTTGGCTCTGTCAGAGATAATAGATCCAGAAGAGTTTCTTCAGAATGTCTGAAGGATAAATGATTTCTGACTGAATCAACTTTATCTTCCAGAATCAATTCTTCAGAATTAAAAGTCTTTTAATCTATTCTTCTTCTGATGAGATGAGTTATTCCCAGCTTCTGATAAGGTTGTGTCTGGATCTTGGAGAATTTGAATCTTTGTCTTCTTCTCTTGAATCTTTTACTTCTTTGATTCTGATGACGCGATCTTCAGATCTGCAACCTTTTAACTGGCTTTGACTTTCCAGAGTCAAGGTTATCATTGAGTCTGACATTAATTGATTCGTCTACAATTCCTGTTTCTGTGTTATGGATTATGTAGCCTTTAGAGCATTCAGAATATCTTAACGATAAACACTATGAGCAACGAATCCAGAGCCAATGATTTCTTCTTTCTGGTTTCCTCAAAAACTGACGAAGCTTCCAGGCTTAAGTTCCAGACTTTGAAACGTATGCCTTCTTCTCGTCATGAGTCGCGAGCAACTACTGTTCAGTTACCATGCCTGGTGTTTCAATTGAGTTGCTAAGGATATCTCTGAGCAAGAGTCTGAGTCTGATTCAGATTCTGATGATATTTAGTCTTCTGGTTCTCCAGAAACTTCATCTTCAGTTGTTGCTACTAACGCAACATTTGCTTTGATCTTCATCAGATTCATCTTCTTTAGAGTCAGAGTCATCCCAAGTTGCCCTTAGACCTTCCTTTGCTTTGGAGAAGTTCTTCTTAGATTTCTTGTCCTTCTTGACCTTTGGACACTCGTTCTTGTAATGACCTGGCTCATTACACTGTAGCAGATAACTTCCTATTCTAGAGTTATGCTTCTTCTGTTCAGATGATGACTCTGAGCGACCTTTGATTCTTCTGAAGTTTCCTTGCCTATGCTTCCAGAGTTTGGATTTAATAACGATGAATTTACTCTTCTTCTTCCTCCAACTCTATCTCATGATTTCTCAAGGAACTAACATGTTCTTCAAGACTTATGCTATTGAGTTCTTTTGATAGCTTTAGAGCTGTTACCATAAGTATCCATTTCTTAAGAGGACTTCTGATGATCTTTTTCATATGTTCATCAATTGAGTAGCCTTTGTCCAGAACTTTGAGTTCTGCGATTAGCATTTGAAGCTTTGAAGACATGGTCTCAACTTTCTCATTATCCTCCATACTGAATGCATCATAGTTTTGGATTAAGGCAAGTGCCTTTTGTCTTCTTAACTTGAGCATTTCTTTCAATAGTCATCCTAAGAGAATTAAGAATAGATTTGGCATCATCTTCTCATACTTAGTATAAGAGATAGCATTTAGCAATATGATTCTTGCCTTATGATGACTCTTACAATCTTTCTTCTGTTGGTTGATTATTTCACTTCAAGATATTTTAGCACATGTAGCATCAACTGGGTGATTGTAGCCATCAACTACCAAATTCCAAAGATCTACATCAAAACCAAGAAAGAACCTTTCTAATTTATCTTTCCAGTGGTCAAACCTTTCACCATCAACGACTGGTAGTTTGGCACTGTAATGATCTTCCCCTTCAGTAGTGGATTTAGCAGGAGCTGCCATGTTATCTCACACAAATACTGGATCCGTACTGAACACTGTTAAGTGCTGATAAAACATTTATCACAATCAGAACCGGAGCTCTGATACCAATTGAAGGTGTGAGAAAAACACAAGAAAATGGGGGTTTGAATTGGGTTTTCCATTTTGAAAGCTTTTTATGAAACTCAAACAAAGATCATAAATAAACTAACAATAAGAAAGACACACGATATATCCTGGTTCAGTTGAAAAACTATCAAGCTAATCCAGTCCACCCGCCAAGGTGATTTTGCCTTAGACAAAGACTTAATCCACTATAACCAAACTGATTACAATCGTACGAGCAAACTGCTGGTGACTAACAATCTCTAAGACTCGCCAGCCTTAGACTTCTTAAGAATTCTGACCCAACTGGTCGCTTAAGGAATACAATGCACAAGCCAACTGCAAGTGACTAACACCAATAAGACACACTGTCTTAGTCTTCCTAAAAATTCTGACCCAACTGGTCTTTTAGGGAATACAATGCACAAGCCAACTGCAAGTGACTAACAACAATAAGACACACTGTCTTAGTCTCCCTAATAAATTTGACCTAATTGGTCCAATAGGGAATGCAAACAACTGTCTGCTACAAGGTTTGTTTACAATAATAATGCTTCTACACAAGCTGGGTAAACATACATTTTAAGCTCAATCAAACTTAGAGAGAATCTATAGTAATAACATTATTCTTTGTATTGTGATGCTTTACTGTTCACTTATAAGTTTCTTCATTTCTTGAGTTGCTTTCTTCATATACATCAGTGTTTCTGATTTTCACTGAGTATTACATCGTTTGTTGCTCACTTCATTTAATCATGCTTGCACGCATGCATTCCTCTTTTTACGCTCATTCTCATCAACTTCAACATTGGATTCGTTGAATGATCAAGTCTATATATAGCCAGAAAAAGATCCGTTGAAGGGCAGATCGGTAATATGATAAGAGTACTGGCGACTTGAAATAAAGTCGTTATGCTGGGTTGAAAATCATACACTGAAGTTGTCTATTATATCACCAAATCAGGGTAGTGGAAAGAAACGTGCTTTATCTGTACTATGTAATATTTTCCCACGCAAACATTTCATCTTCTTCTATTCATCAGAGGCTTCTGAATTGATTCGATTGAAGCATGATCAGAAGAATGAATCATTGGGTCTTCAGAGTCTTGAGTCTTCAGAACTTGTTCACCTGAACCTTGTCTTCAGAGTCTTCAGCCCTTCTAGTTCAGAACCCTTAGTTATCAGAACACTTAAGTCTTCAGAGTCTTCTAAACCTCGTTCAGCAGAACCTTGTCTTCAGAATCTTCAACACTTAGTCTTCAGAAACTTTAATCTTCAGAATCCTTAAGTCTTCAGAATCTTCAGAACTTCGTTCAACAGAACCTTGTCTTTAGAATCTTCGGCACTTAGTCTTCAGAAGTTAACGACTCAGAAGCTATACAGGCTTCATAAATAGAGCATCAGAGTCACGATCAGAGATTAGATCCAAGAGACATTACAATAGCAACATAGTGTCTTCTCAGAATCTTTCTGACGCACAGTAGAATAGAACCAATTCTTGCTTTTTCACATAGAAGTGACCATAGAGAATATCAGAGTGACGTAGCACCTGGTCTTTATCAGAGTTAGAACCTGTTTGCTAAAACTATCAGAATAACAAACGATAGAGCACAATAATTGTTACCAAACAAATACTTCATTGTTATAATCAAAACATAGAGACAAGATGCAAAACCAAATCTTGTTCTTACACATGGAGCCATGGTTTACCCATCCTAAAAGGTGTGTACTAAGGGTTCTTGTATCTGCAGAACAGGGTTATAAAAAGTTCCCAAAGTCATCGATAAATCTTTCGGATATTATCGGCTTACACGACTACTTATGCGGGCTAATAATATTCTCAAGATAAACTCATCTGAGTGTAGTATCGCATGACAACCACCACAGGTCTACACCTGGATGATCACTGCACTATGTCGTAAAAAGGCTCGGAGAGGTGAAGGGTAACTAAAGGTCCTCAGCTTCAAGGACTCCCAGGTCGGAAAAAGTAATGTCAATACGACTACTCGCATCAGACATCAGTAATCCCAAAGGGGCCTCCACTGAGCGTGGTTATCATATGCTAGATATGTTAGGACTATTCCTAACAGCTAACTATTTATTATACCACAATCCTATCATAGGTGTACTCTCAAGTACGGGTTAGGACTTATCTCACCACTAAAGGTAACCGCCCTGCATACAGAAAAACCCAAACACAAGCATATATATATATATATATATATATATATATATATACAATTATTTACAAATATACAGATATACAAGTAAGCTAACATATAAATAACACAAATACTAACAAGGTGGGCTTAATCCTCTTTTGGGGAGAGCTGTCCCTAGTGAAGTCGCCATTCCTGTTGCGATGAGAATCAGATATCAATCTATTAATTAACTTGAATCACAAATCATGAAGTTCACCACCGAGCTTTGATTTATCCAACGGAAAGGGTAAAGATCAAAAGAAAACCCTAAGTGCACTAAGTAATAACAAAGCTAAGAGATCTAAGGTTCGGGGGTTGGTTAAACCTAGGGAAGGTGTTAGCATCCTAAGTATCTATAGTAGTCTACAGGAACCTCTAGTTAGTATTTGTGTTATGCTAAAGTTTGCTTGCTAAGGGAAAGGTACTAAGGTAAAGACCTAAGGTATATATACTAAGTATGCTCACCAAGACATCACATCTCGTGCCTACGTATCCTGACTAGGATGGAATCAGAGCATTCGTAGTTCACCTAACTAAGGGTGATGAACTCTTGATAATGATCAAGGTTCCAGAGGGAAGCAAGTGTTCATAACCATGACACTTACATGGAGTGTGGAGACTCCAAACCTAAGGCTAGGATGTAAGAGAATGAAGTGTCCATGGCAGAACACAAACAAAGAGTATGGTGACTCTAATCCTAAGGCTAGGATAAAGGGTGAGGTAAACTAGTCTCGATCGCGTGGCGGTGTGAGATAAGGGAATTAGTTGTTAGTGAGCTCGCCAAGACATCACATCTCGTGCCTACGTATCCTGACTAAGAATGAGGAATCAGAGCCTCCGTAGTTCGCCTAACTAGGGGTGAGGAACTCTTGACTGTGGTCAAGGTTCCAAAGGGGGAGTAAGTATTCACAACCATGATACTCACATAGAGTTAACAAACTCTCAAAGTCTAAGTAGAAAGACTGGCTAGGGTATTAACTTTAGCAAAGTCAAAGAGGGAAAGTGAGTAGTCATAACAATGGTACTTGTAGAGAGTTTACAAACTCTAAACTTAATTCTTAGTTGTAAAGAAGCAATGGCTCTAACAAGGCCAATGGAGCAACACTAAACTATCCTAAAGACATGACTTACAAGTCAATAAGGGAAACTCTCCTTTGGAATGGTGAGAAATCGTCGAACAAAATAGGCATTAAGAATTAATCAACAGTTAAATATCAAGTACTAAATACCAGGTATATCCATAATTAGTCAAGATCACTGCAAAAATTATCAACAAGGATGCATCAATGGTTAATCATTAAGAAAGACCAAAACTGAGCAGACATAGACCAAAATGGGAGATAATTATTAACCAAATTAAACATAAGTATTTAATAGGATCAATTAGTGGTTCAATTAATCAGTATTAAATATAAATATTTAAAATGATTAATAAAGATTTAGGTTTTTGAATGTAAAATATATACTATATTTGTATACTACTAAGAAGACCTAGTCATCCAAATAAAATTAATAAATATTTTTTTATTATTTTTGAACCTCAAATTTATTTTATGTAAGTGAAGTAAAATTACAAGGTAAAAAAATGAAGAAAACTTGTTTTCTTATAATCTAAAAAAAAAGAAGAAAACTTGTTTTCTTATAATCTAAAAAAAATACTAAACTATTAAACCTTTAAAAGAATAAGTGTAAGTATGGAAATCTGGCAAAAAAAAGCATGGAGCGATGGGCCAGCGGGAACTATTTTTTTGACACCAAAAGCAAAGCAAAGCCCAAAAAAATGGGCGCTCCAATCTCAACAGAGAGGTGATTCGTGGGTTATGTAGCGTGCGATTTTTGTCGGTGACACGACCACCTTACCACGAAATTGGTTTAGGGTGCTACTTTCTAATTTCTGTATTTATCCTATGAAGCTGGTTAAGGAAGGGGAAGATATCTTAAACTAACCCTGCATGCAAATTTTTTCTTTAACAAAAGCTAAGAGATCGGGGATCGGGGTCTGGTTATACAAAGGGAAGCTATTAACACCCAGTGTATCTATGGTAATCCATAGGAACCTTCTTTTTGCATGTATTTCTGTTAACTTGAAATAATTTCTTGTGTTTATCTGATGTGGATTGGGAAAGTTTCTCCTTTAGGAGTGCTAAGAGAATGTTTTTGTTGTTTTCGGGTTTTCTGTTGTTTTTGGGAAGGCACCGGACCTAAAGTTTTTTATTTGTGTGCTCGCTAAGATTTCGTAATCTTATGCCTACGTATTCCCGTAAAGAGATTTGGGAAATCAGAGCAATCATAGTTCCTCCTATTTCTATGGTAGGAAGGATAATTTGGTGTCTTGTTCAAAGCCCAAGATTGAAGCTAGTAGAGTATTTGTGCCTTGTTTAAAGCCCAATATTGAAGCTAAGAGGGTGACTGAGAGAGGATGTGTCATCTCTAAAGGGAGATATCTCACCTGTTCATCACAAATGTTGAGAAATTGGTTATAAGGGAAATTACTTTAACTAGGATATGAAAAATCCAGCAATGCCATAATTTCCTTGATAAGAGAGATGTCATGAAGGAAGAAAGCTTTAACTCAGTGTAGAGCAATGCCACTTTTTCCTTATGAGTCTTTCATGCTAAGAGAAGGACATTGGATTGGATGTATAGAATCCAGAGGCTTGCCACTTACAGTTTTTAGATGAAAAAGTAGTTTTAGCCAGGATAAAGGAGGGACTCCAGCTTGGATTTTGAATCAACAAGTGTGCCACTTACAACAATTATCTGGAAAAAGGTTTTGGTTGTTTTGTTTTGATATGTGATGTTTAGAGGAAGTATCTTCCTGCAGAGTGGACTCATGGTCTCATCTGATGGGATGTTGATTTTTGTGTGCCTTGATCAAAGCCCAAGGTTGAAGCTGAAAAGAAAATGACTCCACCGGGGAGGGTTTTATTTGCCTTGTACAAAGCCCAAGATTGAGGCTGACTGGGGAAAATTCTTACATGAATCCTACGAGGAGGCTATCTCTTGTCGAGGATTTATGGAAATCCAGGAGCAGGTCCAAATTGTATTGGGGAATCCAAAGGGATTTATTCTTATTGGAAATCCGGGAAGAGTTGAAATAACTGAGGCCATGAGGCTCTGACTTCATTAAGGATTTGTTGATTTTCAATTGACCCTGGCTGGGATGTTTCAAAGTGAAAGTTAAGCCTTGTTGGGGGGTCAGGGAGGTTTAAGGTGAGTTTGGAACCCTTGGAGGTTTTAACTCTTCTGGAGACTGGTGTATTGGTAGAGTGATCAGGTTTTTCCTTATGTTTTTAGGAAACTTGAGGGTCTCTGTGTGTGGTAAAAAAGGAGACTATGATAAGTGAGACTTTCCAAGTTTACTTGAATGAAGCCCAAGAGGAGGCTGAGACTGTCCAAGTCTCTCAAGAAGTGGTAGGCTCTGGTGTAGAGAGGGGTCTTTGTATGATGTCCAAGAGAAGACTGTTGATTAAAGATCAACTTTTGAATGGTAGGATATTCTGGACTTTTGACTCTCCTGGGGATTGAATTAGTAGATATAACTAATTTCTATCATATGCTTTTGGGAAGCCTTTGGGTCCTTGTACTAAGCCCAAGAGGAAGCTGGGGAACCTCTAAGAAGCCTGTTGGTCCTTGTACTAAGCCCAAGAGGAGGCGGGGGATGCTTTTAGGAAGCTTGTGGGTCCAAGCCTAAGAAAAGTTTCACCGGGAATTAATCCTTTCTCTATTGAACAGTTCTAAGGTTTAAAGAAATTCAAAAGAGGTTTCACCGGGAATTAATCCTCTTCGGGGAAATGAATTTCTTGTATATATATTTCTAAGTTTTGACAGTCTTGGGAAAAGTTTCATTGGGAATAATGCCTTTCTCTGTTCCATATTGAATAAGCCCAAGAGGAGGCAGACTGTATAGGGAATTTCCTATGAGGGAACTATTTTTGACTAAGTTAGGAGTAAACTCTGGTTTGACTAAGTGTAGACCTAACTGCTGGGGAAACTCTAAACAAATATGCACAAGTATATATACAGATAAGTGAATTGACATGTATATAAACAATTATGCAATGAATTGAAAAGATGTTGGGACTTACACTCTGAGATGAGGCCCAAGTGTATGGTGATTGATTGTATGATTTTAACTGTATGATTAGGGTTTTAAGAAATTGAAGAAAGTTTTGAGAAAAACTTTTAATTTGAATTTGAATTAAAAGAAATTTGTTTGAAAGAAAAGAAATGTTTAGGGCTTATAACTCAAAGAGAGGTCCAAGTGGTCTAAGAGCAGTTTCACCGGGAATAATGCTCCTCTTAGTGCCAGTTAAAACAGATAGATGATTTTGAAAACAGAGGTATGAGGCTTAAAACTCAAAGAGAGGCCCATGGAGGTTGTTTATTGTTTAAAACCAAGTCTATGTATAAAATATTGAGGCTTATACTCAAGGAGAAGCCCAGATGACTTATTTGAAAACATTGATCGCACTGCGATACCGAAAGACGTTGTGGGACTTATACTATAGCAAAGACCCAATTTTTTTTGTACAAAGAGGGGTTGGGTCTTAAACTCTAATAGAGGCCCAAAAGTGTTTGTGAAAAAATAATAACGGGGCTTATACTCAAGGAGAGGCCTAGATGATTTATTTGAAAAGGCGACGATCGCGCCGTGATTTTTAAAACCACAGAGGGACATATACAATGACTGAGGCCCAAATTATTTATGTACAAGAAAGAATAGGTCTTACACTCTACAAAGAGGCCCAAAAATTTTATTTTTATACAAGAGTTGGGGCTTATAGCTCAAGGAGATGCCCAAATGAAAAACAGCGATCACACCGTTTATCGTATCGGGACTTATACAATGACTGAGGCCCAAAAATATGTATTTACAAAAGGGATGGGTCTTACACTCTACAAAGAGGCCCAAAAGTGTTTCAAATGAAGTTTTAAAAATTAAAATTAAGGAAAACCCTAATTTTAATTAAAAAAACAATTTTTCAAAGAAAATTAAATAAAAATGGTTTAAAATATCAAACATATTTAAAAACAAGTTGTAAATTTTTAACAAATGTTTTGAAAAATCATGTTATGTTTATATGAAAGTGTGAAAATCATTTGAATTTGAAAAATCAAGATGAAAATTTCATTAAAAATGTTTAAAAACAATTAAAATGGAATTCTTTACAAAAATTCAAACTATATTAAATAAATAATATAAATTTGATTTTTTTGTAGAATAAAATATTTTACCATTTTTGTGAATTTTTAAAAAAAGAACCAATAAAAAATGATTAAAATTGTGAGAGAAATTAATTTTTAAAATCAATTAAGAAAATAACTTAAAAATTTAAAAATTCAAATAAATTTGAAAAAGGCACCAACGATCACCTTCTTCTTCCTCGTGCCCGCGCCATGGACGATTTGCAAAACCTCATTTTTCTCTCTGATTACTCAATGGTTTTGACTTTTGTAAACATCAATCTCGCTCGTTTTTGAACAAGGATTCTAATGGTACCAATTAATTGCATTTATATTAAGTGTGGAGTGAGAAATCAAGTGATGAACACATGAACCCTAATTTCTGCAAGAACACTATGAAATCCTATACACGATAGCTACAAATAAATTAATTGAGGGGAAACACTACATAAGTGCAGAAACATGTTTGTAACTTGAAAACACATTTATGATGCGTGGATCATAGAGTTTGAGAGTTCAGGCTTACCTCTTGCAAGAAGAAATTGAATTGTGTGTTGAAGGTGTTACAGATGTTGTTTGATGACTTGGACAACTTCAATGGACCTTATGTAAGGTGTTTGGAAGCTTGGAATGGATGGAAACAACCTGGATCACCTTGTGGCAACTCAACTACAAATAGGCCTGAGTTTGATTTGGAGCTTTGTGATTCTGAGGTTACAAATGTGTGGAAAGTGTTTGGATAGGTCACATATGATGTATATAATGTGTCTACAATATTGGTTTTGATAGAATTGCTCTCTATTTGAAAATTCGAATGTTACATGAAAAAGAAGCAATTTCTAGTTTTTTGAGAGTGAAAGGAAGAAAAACATGAGTTGTTATGCTTTGGTGTACTTAAACTGATTAGAAAGGATCCCTATTTATAGTAGAGCAAGTTTTTTTGGGAGCAATAGTGATTGGGGGCTGGATCACCCTATTATCCATTGAGTTTTGTCATGTAGCCAAAGTCTCCTCTAGCCATTGACTTGAGTCAATCTTGCAGGCCTATGGTCTTCTGATTCTTGGACTAATCTTGACTCATTTGCAATGTTGTGGACAGATACATGCTAGATCTATGAATCCATTCAAAGCCTCATGACAAAGTTGGAGTTTTTGGAAATGAACCTTGAATGCCACATGCCTAAAGGATTGGATTTTTGACTTGGTGGCATTGTGATCAGATACTTCATCATTCATGTTGATTTTGGACAGAAATACAATGATGCAAGTGTCCAAAATTGGCTCAAGAAATCGTGGGATACAAGTTATGTACCAATGTTGTTGTGTAGGCAGGGTGAAAAATGCCATTTTTGGAGGCTTATAACTCCTTGCTCAAGTTGAATCATGGGAGGCTCTTTTACTTTTTGGAAAGCCCGTATATCATACTTCAACTTTGATGTTTAACTTTGGTCTTGAATCATCTTGGATCATAATGAAAAATGGCCTCAAAGTTGGTGAAAATACAAAACAGATTCTGTCCAAAAATTACACTAAGTGTTGAAAAAATGTCAATTTTCCATTTTTTGTGATTTTGATCAATCCATAACTCAAAATCCATGACGATTTGGAATATGTTATAGTTGACAATATTGAAGTATGTAATGAGAGCTTTCATTTGAGCTTTGGATGGAAGAAAAAGGTTACTTGGATCACAAGTTATGGTCTTGCAAAGTTGGGTAGAAATCACTTTTTTCCATGACTTAGTGAAAATTCAAGTTTCTTAAGATTGCCCCTTTTGCAAGTAACCTCACTTTTCTTGATTTTTCTTGATGGATGATGATCCAAACCATAAGTTAACATTTTTTTTTGACTTAGAGAAGCCATGTTTGTCAAGAAATCCAAAAAGTCAAACTTGATTTTTGGGCACAGTTGACTTTTTGTCAGATGAATTTCAAACTTTGTGATTTTCTATGAAATCAAGTTCTTGACCTAATTCAAACCTAATGGATGGATTCCATAGGTGTTTTAGAGTGTATTGAATCATGTCCCAAGGTTTGAGATCATGTCTTGGTCAAATGTCAAAGGTATGGTTGACTTTTTCTCAAAAACCCTAGTTTGTGGTCCAGATGAATTTGCATCTTCATATTGCTCATGAACCAAGTTCTTTGTGTCAATTTGAACTTATAGGAGGATCAATATAAGATATTTGAGATCTTAAAAGCATTCCTTGAGGTTTTGGCTCATGCCTTGCTCCAAAAGTCAACTTAGGGGTGAATTAGGTCAAGAAACCCTAATTCCTGATTTTTGATGAATGCATCCCTTGTGGCTATTTTGAACTTATGATTGGATCCATGAGGTCCCTTTGAGCTTCTTAGATAATGTTTTGAAGTATTGGCTCACGCCTATATGAAAATTTTCCTCTGGAGGCCTTGGTCGACCAAAACCCTAATTTGGTGACACTGATGATCTTGAGGCTTGATCAACTTATGATGTTGCATTTTCATGCTTGATTCTTGATGTGGGAAACCTCTTGATCCTTCATGGATATTTGAGAGGCTTGACAATTTGAGGATCATGCCCATTCTTGATTGATCCTTTGTCTGAGTACTCTGAGAGGGATTATAACCCTAATCCTTGATTGGAGTGAATGCTCAATGTCTTTGAGAGGATTGAAGAGGCATGAAGGTACATCCATATTGTGGTGATGATTTTCATAATGATGGGAAATCTTGTGGTCAAAATTTAGGGTATGACAGGTTAAAGTAACTGACCCGGTTTGGGTCTTAAATATACAAACCTAATCTGAGACAAGAATGAAATGGGAAATGACTGTGAAACACATTCTCCAAAGAAGAGACGATCTTCTACTCTTCTAATCCGTAGCCACAGTGAAAAAACGAAAAGAAAGACAATTCGTGGAAGATCGATGCGAGAATGAGAGGAAAAGTAAACTGGTTCGACCTTCTCTGAATCCCTCTATATCTCAGTATGTTCTTGTTTCAAGTTTGTTTAGTTTGTTTTGCTCAAACCCTCTCTCTTATTTCCATGTTTCGATTTTCGTTTGATGGTTATGTGGGTTTTAATATGGATTGTATTTTTTTTGGAATTTTTATGAAGGTTTAAAACAATGAAGAGTTCTTGGTCGTTAACGGGATGTGGGTGATATGTTGTTTCCGTCAACAGTGAACATGATGGTACTGAAGTCGAATGAAGAGGATGAGATGGTGTGATGAAGCTTAAAGGGGTTATGTGCAAAAAAAGAGTTTGCAGCGGAGGGAATAACTTGAGGATGTATAAGAAAGCAACAAAAGAATGGGCCGGCCGTGTGTGTTTTGGTGAGGGTCAATGAAGAAATTCAATGGTGTTTTTTTTTTATTTGGCAGAAGTTTCTTGTTTTTCTTTTCTCTACTTTCTATCCTTTTTTCTCCTCTCTGTCTTATGTATTTTAAAACCAAATTTGAAACTTGTAAATTAAGTTTCTGGTACGATTTGTCTTGGTTGATGCAGGTTTAGGGCATTGTACAAGTTTTGAAGCAGATCTGGTTTCTTGGCTCTATTGATGCAGGAAATGTGTGTTTTGGTGAAAGGCTTGTGTAGCGTGTAGGCATGGTGTTTGTAGGAAGTAACAACAGGTTTCTTGGAGCAAGTATTGATGTTGTATGGTTTTCGCAGGTTTGGGGCATTGTCTGATGTGTTTGTGTTTTGGAAAGTGGCAGAGAATGAAGCTTTGAGATTGATTGAAAAAGCTTGCTGCAAGTTTTTCTTTTTGGAAGTGTCTTGCTTGAGTTTATGCGCTGGCTATTGTGGTACGACACATGTTCTTTGCTTGGTAGAGGTTTAGACTTGTAGAAGAGTTCTTTTTTGGGGATGCAGTGTTGTAGTGTATATGTTGTGGGAAACTTTTTGCGCAGGAGATTACTGATGCTTGACACATTGACTTTGAAATAATAACAATGATAATGGAATAATAATAATTACAATGAAATAATAATAATAATAATAAAAATAATAACAAATAAATAATAATAATAATAATAATAATAATAACAATAATAATAGAAAAAACGATAATAATAATAATAATAATAAAAATAATAACAATAATAATAGAAAAAATGATAATAATAATAATAATAATAATAGAAATAATAATAATAATAATAAATAAATAAAAATAATAATAAGTAGTAATAATATGTAATAATAATAATAAAATAATAAAAATAATAATAATGAAATAATAAAAATGATAATAATGAAATAATAAAAATGATAAAAATGAAATAATAAAAATAACAATGAAATATTAAAAATGATAAAAATGAAATAATAAAAATGATAAAAATGAAATAATAAAATAAATAGAAATAATAATAAATAGAAATAAAAGTAAATAGAAGCAATAATAAAGAAGAAATTAATTTTAAACTAATATAATGACTTAAAAGTAATTAAAAAACAAAATTCAAAATTAAAAACCTAAAGTTCTAAAAAAAATAAAAATTAACAGTGAAACTCACGTAAGATAAAACAGATAAAATTCAATCAAGATAAAATTAAGTGACAAAAATTAAACAAAAAAAAGCACGATTATGATCGATGGACTATATGATTGTAAAGGCAAAGATTATTGGCTTAAAATGATATGAAAAATGATCAGAGGATCTGAGAGTAAAATTTGGGGTATGGCACCCAAGATTGAAGTTAAAGGGGTATTTGTGTCTTGATCAAAGCACAAGATTGAAGCTAAAAGTTTGACTGAGAGAATTTGTCATTTCTAAAGGGAGATATCTAACATATTCATCACAAATATTGAAGAGTAAAATCATTAAGGAAGAACCTTTAAACTTGGATCTTTGTCATCCAGAGCATGCCACATCTTTCTTTATGGGAGAAGTGAAATGGCATGAATGAAGAAGCTTTAAACTTGGATTTTGAAATATCCAGAGCAATGCCAAGTCTTTCTTCATGAGTTTTATCATAAGGGAAAAAGCTTTAAACTTGGATTTTGAAATATCCAGAGCAATGCCATATCCTCCTTTATGTAAAACAGTTTGATTGGAAATTTGATTTGATTTAAAGTGTGATGTATAGAAGGGATATCCTCCTACAGAGAGGACTCAGAGTCTCATCTGTGGGGAAGTTGAATTTAGTTCCTTGATTAAAGCCCAAGGTTGAAGCTAAAAAAAAGTTAAAAACTAACTCAACTGGGGAGTTTTTATCTGTCTTGTACAAAGCCCAAGATTGAGGCTGACTGATTGGAGAAATTATTGGTATAGCCTGAGAGAAGGCTAATAACTATTGAGTAAGTTTGAAAAGACTGGCTCAATACTGAGGATTTGACTGACTCTTTTAGGGATTTTATTGGTACCCTGTACAAAGCCCAGGATGAATGAGGTTAAAAGAGTTTATTTGTATCTTGTACAAAGCCTAGGATGGTGAGGCTAAAAGATTTGTTTGTATCCTGTACAAAGCCCAGGATGGTGAGGCTAAAAGATTTATTGCATAGATGACTAAGACTTAACTTATGCTTTTAAGAAGCATGAGGGTCCTTGTATGAAGCCCAATAGGAAGCTATGATGCTTGGATAAAGCCCAAGAGGAGGCTGTGATGCATGTATAAAGCCCAAAAGGAGGCTATAATGTTGGGGAGATTCTTTGTATAATGCCCAAGAGGAGGCCATGATGCTTGGATAAAGCCCAAGAGGAGGCTGACTGTACTAGGGAAATTCCCTGTGTACAAAAGGAAACTAGTTGTTTAAACTAAGTTGTAATGAGTGAAGGGGTCATATTGTTTGACCTATGTCTAAACTAAGGATGACTTAACTGCTAAGAGAAACTTAACAAGAAATAAACAAGTATATTAAAAATCATGAAATGAATTGAAATGGTGGTGTTGGGTCTTACACTCTAATAGAGGCCCAAGTGTATTGTGATTGATTGAATAGTTTAAGATTGATTGATTGAATGAATTAGGGTTTTGAGAAATTGAAGAAAGTTTTGATAGGAGGAGAAGATTTAAATTTGAATTTGAATTGGAAGATGACTATGATTAAAAAATGAGGGAGAGTAGAAAGGTGTTGGGTCTTACACTCTGGATAGAGGCCAAAGATTATTTGTATCTATTACAAAGCCCAGGATGAATGAGGCTAAAAGATTTTCTGTTTACAAAAGGCGTTGGGTCTTATACTCAGGGAGAGACCCAGATGATTGTTTAAAGCAAAGTTTATATACAAAGGGATGAAACTTATACTCCTAACAGAGGCCCAAAGATTTTTATGAAAACATTGATCGCACCGTGATTTTGAAAAAACCTAATGGGACTTATATATAGCAGATGCCCAGAGATTGGTTTATTTATAGAGATGGTTAGGTCCTTCACTCTAATAGAGGCCCAAGTATTTTGATGATTTGAAAATTGAAAGGGTTGGGACTTACACTCTAGCAGAGGCCCAAGTGCATGTTATGAAGTTTGAAAGATTGAATCAAAGTAAAAACCCTAATTTCATTATTTAAGATATATTTTTTAAAAGAAAAATCAATAAAAAATGGTATAATTATCAAATGAATCCATTAACCATGTCATGAACAATGATTAAGGTTTATAAAAAATATGTTTTATTCGCATGATTATTTGAAATCAATTGGTTTAAGAAAAATCAAGAAAAATAAATTATTTTAAAATATTTAAAACAATTTAAAATAATTTTTTTAATATATTAAAAAATATATCAAATAAAAAATATTTTTTTGATTTTTTTGGTGAATAAAATATTTAAATATGTGAATTATATGTGTACAACAATTCATTTAAAAGTAATCAAAATTGAATATAGAAATTAATTTTTTTGAAAATAACATGAAAATAAAAATATTTAAAAATTTGAAAAATGGCGCCAAGGGCACCATCTTCTTCCTCGTGCACCACCACCATCATCAGATTTGCAAAACCTCTTCTAGCTCACTCAACTCTTAATGATTTCGAATGATATAAACATGAAAGTTGTGTGTTTTTCAACAAGGAACGCGATGGTGGTGTTTAATTACATTTATTTTAAGTGTAGAGCAAGATATCATGTGATGAACAGATGAACCCTAATTTTTGCAAAAACAAAGTGAAATCCTATACAAGATTCATACATAGCAATTGATTGAGGGGAAAAATTCTATATACATGCAGAAACATGTTGGTAACTTGAAACATAAAAAATGATACATGAATTATAGAGTTTGAAAGTTCAACGCTTACCTCCGTAAGAAGGAATCAATTTCTGTTGTAGAGGTGTTACAAAAGTGAAACAATGATCTAGATAGCTTCCTTAGGCCTCAAGGATCATGTTGCAACCTTTAGAATGTTTTGAAACTCCTTGTATAAGCAGGCTCGATTCTGACTGCAGTTGGACCAAGTGAGAAATGGAGATGTTGATCCATATGTTTTAGAAGTGATTAGATGGTTTGGATCACTTCTATAATGTTTATGGAAGGTGTTTGGATCATTGATTGGACATAAATGCTATGGTTTGAGAAATTCGATTTCTCACTCTCTTGGTGTTTTTGAGTTTTGGAGCAAGGATGAGAAGTGAGAAAACAAGTGGTGATGTTGTTTTGGTGTGTTTAAAATGATCAGAAACAACTCCTATTTATAGGAGAACACGTTTGTTTTTGGAGGAATATTGAATGGATGAAGGTGTGAGAGTAAGAGTTATCTCTACAAGTCAATCTTTGTTTTGATGATAACAATAAGTATTTGTGAAAGAACTATTTTATGTTCTAACGTGTGTTGTGTGCAGATCATATTCATAGAAGTTATCAGATCTAACAAGCACCAGCCAGATGAGCGTAATTGATAATATGCAAAGTTACTATGTGTGACACAAGTCGCAAGAAGCAAGAATGCTTCTGTATCTGATCGTGATCAGTCAGATCCAAGGATGCCGATATTGCTGTTGCAATGCTCTTGTGGATGCTCTCTGAAAGTGGTCGAGATTCTGAAGATTGCGAAGCTTCTGAAGAAGAGAACCGAAGTGCTGAAGACTCTCATGACTTGAAGTTCTGAAGGCGGAAGGCTCTGAAGACCAAGTGCAGAAAGACTCTGAAGACTTATGTGTTCTGAAGATTACTATTCCAAAGGTCAAGTGCTGAAGACTCTAAAGACGGATTCCTAATGGACGAGTTCTGAAGATTCGGAAGACTTGAAGAAGTAAAGGATAATGTTCTTAAAGACAAGTGCTGAAGTTCTGAAGACTGATTCCTAATGGATTTCTTCAAATAACTGAAGACTTGACATATCAGATATCCTGTTAAGAAGACTCTACTCATGCTTCAATAATTTACCATCAGAAGCCTCTGAAGTTTGGAAGTCAAATGTTACTGTTGTGAGTAACTGTACACGGCGCCTAAGAAAGATATATTCCGTCACTTATCCCACAGCAAAAGGGAGACGTGTCAGTACAACTAGTTATTACGCAACGTCTCTTTTCCAACAGCCAACAATATTTCAAACGGCTATATTTCTACTGGGCTATTTAAAGGAAAGAGTACTCGCTTCTGAAGAAATCGATCAAGTCCAAAAATTGACCAAGTCCATGAATCGATTCACTCCACAAAAGATTGATTCATTCCATCAAAGGTGAATTGATCAAGTCATTTGTGAAGATAGCAACAATGATGAGTTCTCGTTGTAACACTTAGAATATCCAAAGCTATCACCATTTACACATGGCCATTGTTGTTGAAGCTCAAAGATCATCATTCAACACAACAACAATGAATTGATACAGAAGTTGTTGATGAAGAAAACAACATTGCAAATCAGTCAAGTCATCAACCACCTTCTCGTCAGCACTACATTGAAGATCTGAAGCAAGGAGTTGTTGCTCATAGCTTGCTCACCCAAGAAGACGAAGAAGAAGAAGATCTATAAGATGTCAACCATTGTCAAATCATTATACATCTCTGTAGTTTCTTAGGATAAAGCAAGGAGCTGTTGCTCACATCTTGCTCAAATGCTTGTGTGTTCATTGCATGTTAGTCACAGTGCGACTGTACAAGTTGTGAGTCACCAGCTGTTGCCCGTGCATTTGTAATCTAGATTGATTATAGTGGATTAAGACCTTGTGTTCAAGGCGAAATCACCTGAGGAGGGTGGACTGGATTAGCCTTTGTGTTGAACCAGGATATATCATGTGTTCTTTACTCTTATGCTTAATGTCTTGTTTATGTTTCTATGTTGAGTATCAGAACCTTACACAAGCAAGTCAGAACCTTACAACTCTGATAAGCTTCCGCTCTGCAAGTTCTGAATGTTACTCATAGTGTTCAGAATCTTGTAGGCTCTCATGCTTCATGCATTGCAAGTCTGAATGTAACTTCATTAGTCAGAGCTCTCAACGAACTCTGATGTTATCCTAAGTACTTTAACGACAAGAAGCGAAAAGTTGTTAAAAGAGTAAATACACAATTCAACCCCCCCTTTCTTGTGACTTTCTCACACCTTCAATTCTTATCAGAGCTCCGGTTCTGTTATTGATGGATATTAAACACTTAACAATGTCAGAAAAAGATCCAGATGAGGTGCATAGAAATACTCTGGGTGAGATTGAAATCCACTTACAATTTCTGTAATAGTTCAGAAGATGACTGTGTAAAAAATTGTAATAAATCTGAGTACTTGAGCAAATCACTGATTCTGGAAGTTTCTGCCCTCGTCAAACAACTAAACCTTCCTCACTTAAGTTTTATTGAAGATTGAAGAATCAGTTGATAAGATAGATTCATCATATAAGAATTAGTATCTGTTGAATGCTAATCTTGGAAGATACGTGTGGATGAACCACGTATTTGCTCAAAGTTGAATCATCAGAAAACAAGAAATCTTGTTTGCTGAAGATCAATTATTTATGAGTTTTTGAGATGTTTTCAAGAAACGGATTAGGTCCACCCTTGACTTTCTCGTTTAAAAAACTCATTCAGAACCTCTTCATGTAAAGAAGAAAGATTGTTGTTCTATGATGTTGAAATTCAAGATGAAGTATGCAGAATTCAAAATAATTCAACATCTAAATTTTGACTGATCAAGAAGGTTAAAAGATTCAATGTAGAACTGAATATTGTTTTCTTGGAAGCTATGCAGGAAACTGAAAGAATATTCAGAAAGAGGATTCTCACAGATTCATCAAGTACTTGATCAAGAATGAACACTTAGAGTTTTGATTGAATCAGTATAACCAAGATCTGATGACTTAAAATTATCTCTCAGTTGAGCCAAACATTAGTGATCAGATCAATATTTGATGAGTATCTCAGAACCTCTTATACATTGGAATCAGAAGATATCAATCTAAACTCTTAGTTCCCTGACTTAAAGATTCTAGTTGCAGACGTCATTCAAAATGAAGAAATCAAAAGTAGATATGCTATGGGCTATTTTCAAACAAGTTAGATCAGCATTGTGAGAGCAAGATGTGTCATACAAACCATGTCTATTGTTATACACCTATTTGATGATAATTAGTTCTCAGCAAGATGAGTATTCGACTTAAGAAACCAGTCAGTTTGTGATGTCTATCAAAGTCTCTCAGCACATAATCTTCAACGGTTCATGTCATAGCCTTGGACTACATGACCTTCTGGAAATAAGGAAGCCTTAAGGAAGGTTGTCGAGTAAATTAGAGTTTCTGATTGGTCCTTCTAAAAAATTAGATGAGTTTGTCTGAACATGAAAAAGAATAGGATCAATTGATTCTAGTTCTCAAACCAATATCAGAATTCAGAAAATAGTCATACTCTTCAGAAATGAGAATGCAAGAAAATCCCGAAGAATCTAAGAACCCTCAGCAGTCACTCAGAAGTAAGCAGAGTCTGATTAAGAGCGCGAAACATAATACATTCGTAAAAGATTACAACGTCAGACCACTCTGAAGGAAGCAGAAGCGAATAAATGATGATCAGAAGTCCAGAGTCAGAATTGAGTACAAAATATGAAAATAACAGAATTCAGACTATGTCAAGTATGATCTTCTTTATCTTAAATAGTTAAACACTAATGCATGAATTTGAAAATAAATAATCTGAAATATTTCTGTCTTACAAGAAAAATCTCTTAACTATGCGTGTACTCAAAAGTAACCTCAATCATAATTACGAATCTTTGGTAATTATAACATATCTCTGACAATATATTCTATTCTGAAATCTTATTAAAATCCTTTAGAACTGATCTATGATTTTCCTAGACTAGGTACAACTCATCCTACCCACTTACATGTATAAAATCGAGTCTTCCTATCAAACAACCTCATACTCAAAGTTCTCTATTATAAAGCCTTAAGTGTCAAAACTTTGTCTGCCATCATGCCTCCACTGACCTTTCTTGGAGATCAAGATCTTCTTGAAATCATTCCTGAAAAACAATTTGTAATCAATACCCCTCGAATTTTAAGTTGCATTGCTTGTAGTCTAGCAGATGTGTTTTACACTCAACAATGGACTAGATACTCCATGATGCTAGAAAAGCCTATCTATGTAAATCTTGTCAAAGATTTCTGGAAACATGCCGATCTTGATCTTGAAAGCAAGTACATCACCTCCTTTGTTTTTGAAGTCCCAATCATCATCAACCTGTTCTCAATCACTCTTGCAACTGGGTGTGAGGATGTTGGAATCCCTGTTGATTTTGACAAAAATAAATTCTTTGCTGCTAAAAATTCTGCATCTCTTCATGACATAACTTTAGGATACATACCCTTCAATCCTGAAAATCTCCTACCTATTCCAAAAGCTTGGTACAAGCTCATGTTGTCCAATTTTTATCCCAGAGGGGAAAGCCATGACATAATCAAATTTCATGACCATGAATTCATTTATTTACTAATGAATGAATTTCAAATAAATCTACCACACACCATCTTCAACTGTGTCTGGAATACCATCTCTGAGTCCAGAAACCTCACAAAGTCCTACATTCCTTATGGAAGAGTTTTGTCTGAGATTTTCTTTAGAGATGGAATTGTGGACATAATCAAAGAGAAAATTAAAGAAGATGGTCCTAAAAGCCTTCCAGATAACTGCTTGTTGAAGACTAAATGTGAAATCTTTAGCAACTAGAAAAAAAAATTATTTTATCTCTATTTATTTTATGTCTGGATTTTATTATGTATGGGTTAAATCGTATTTGGTCTTGGTAGTTGTACTTGCATCAAAGTTGGTTCTGAACTATTTAGGGGAAGTGAAGTGTCAAGCTTATTATCTAAATCAATACCTCTTCTTTGTTATTCTAAGAATATGAAATTCTATCGCACATGACTAACCATTAATTGGAATTAAGAAAATCAAGTATCTGACAAAGCATTAATTAATATTATCTATTGAAAGATATTTGAAAGATCTTTTAGTGGCTCAGGAAACCGTCATTATTAACTTATCAGCCCTTTGGCCACTCGCTGCAAAACAAGTTGTTAACACATTTATTCTTCCCAAATAAATTAACTGTTTCGTTTTCTTTTCCCACACGATTACGTCTTTTAGCATACCCTAAGTAATCATGACTACCTAGGGAATAGTAAACCCAAATCCTCATGTACCGATTCAGTCCTCACCTTCACTCATCTATAAATACTAGGAACCGATACTTCAATCTCATTCCATTCCTAATCTAAACTGATATTCATATAAAGCCTCCTATATGCTAAATTAATGGCCTCCCCAACATTTAGAGGGAATATAGAAACCCTAGAAGTTATCCAAGATAAAAGACCAAATCTAGCTAGACTTCAAAATAATGGTCTGGAAATTGTAAGAAGCATGCAGATTCAATCATGGCATGGTTATTACTCACTGCTAAACGGCCCTTTCTTTCCAGTTATTGTGAAAGAATTCTGGAAATACGCCAGAATCAGTAATGATGGCAACACTATCTGGTCTGAAGTATATCGCCTTCCAATCACTATCTTCATTCCCTCATTAGAGAAAATCACCAATTATGTCGCCTCTGGAGTCACTGTTGAAGACTTTCAATCTGACTTGGGCTTAGTAGAGAGATACAAGGTTTTATTCGATGATTTGGTTCCTTATGAACCAAACAACCTTGAGAAGCTTCTTCCTTCACCCAGAACATGGTTCAGATTCTCTCTAACCAACCTTCGTCCTCGTGCAACTGCAAGAAGCACGTTGTCCCAAGATGACAGAGTATTCGTCTTCCTCCTAACACACTACTTTAGGATCGATCTTCCCAAAACTATCTTCAATCACCTGAAACATTCCATCAGAGTTTCAAGAACTCAGTTGAACTCTTAGGTTCCTTACGGGAGGATAATATCTGAAATTATGCTGAAAGAAAAACTCTGGGGGTTAATAAGCAGACTCGGACCAGAACCCTCAGTAACTGATACCAGATGTGATATAGTGGATAATGTTAAGGATTTTGATGCTTAAGTCTTTGTTGTCTTTTCAGTAGTGTGTCACTTATCGTTTTATGATATTTTGTGTTGATATATTTCCGTTTCATGTATGATCAC
This sequence comes from Lathyrus tuberosus, assembly GCA_022829125.1. Lineage (NCBI taxonomy): Eukaryota > Viridiplantae > Streptophyta > Magnoliopsida > Fabales > Fabaceae > Lathyrus > Lathyrus tuberosus. The sequence continues at coordinate 12,665,575 of JALAZF010000058.1, forward strand.
TAATGAATCAATGACATTGCCTTATATGTTGGGTACTCTAAACTAGTTTAATTAAGGTTGTGCTCTTAATATCTATGTTTTGATTACCTTAAACTCTTTAAGATTAAGCTCACCTAAGCCTTATGTTTTTAAAACTACTTTGTGGTTCTGAGTTAAAATTTCATTGATAAATCTGATCTACTGTGTCTATGATAACGCCATATCTGATCTCTACAATGATATATCACTTTTCTTTATCATTTTGACCTAAATATGCGTAATGCTTAAATGATACATCCTTTGAGTCTCTTTATGTTCACCATCTTATCAATCTAGTGCTTAAAGCCTAAATGCTCATATGCTCTATAACTTTTTGATGATGTCAAAAAGGGGGAGAAAAAATATGATTTTGATTGATGAATATGAATATTGATTGAAAGGAAGAAGAAAATCTTAAAACAAAAAGAATGCAACTCAAACAAGTAATCTATCATATAAAATGCATTACTACTAACGTTTGTTGTTTGATGTTATCAGAGGAACTCTAAACAAGTTCACTAGGCATTCTAAGACAGGTCAAAGAATAACTCTGTTAGTCATATGATAGAAGTTGTACACTTCATGAACATGTGTTCAGAATCAGATCTACCCAGTACTGTTCAGAAGTTGAGAACTGTCTGAAAGTCAAAGTTTATTGTGATCTCTGTCTCGCTTGGTTCAGAAGTTGTAAGCTGTCTAAGAATATGAGATTCAGAATGCAAGAATCAAAAGAAGAAAACTCTAAAAGCAGTCAAGACAAAGTCTACATCTCAAGATGCTTATTCAGAAGAATTGCGCAAATCAGAAGTCAAGAATTGTCTGAAGATCCGGATTGAAGATCCAAGAAGAAGTAGTTATGATGTTTACCAAGAACTCAATTAAGAGGAAATGATTTGGTATCAGACTAAGTTAACAAATGGTAATCAGACTCAGTATACATAAAGATTGGTATCAGACTTAGTCTGCAGTAATATCAATCAGAGCTAAGTCGTATAATGCTTTCAATACCTTCATTGGTATCAATCTCAGCACTCTAAGGAAATACCCTTCAAGTAGTATAAGAAGAATATATTCACTTGGTATCAGACTCAACTTACTCTGGTATAAGACTCAGCACATCACTTGGTATCAGACTAAAATCAAATCATGTGTACCAGATTCAGAATCAAGCGTTGATTGATCACAAAAATTAACCTTCAATTGGTATCTAATCAAAAATCAAGCCTTGATGAACTACTGAGTTGTGATAGTAACAAGGTTCTGAGATGAAGACCTGTGTTCAAAAGTCAAACTCTGAAAAGTCATGATCTTTATTGGTGATTAAAATTTAATATTCCTGAACTACGTTTTGAAAGATCCCAATATCTGACTTATGGAAATTAAGGGGAGACAACCCAGAAGATTCAAATGATAAATCCTATAATCTTCACAAAGTCTGAAACTCAGGGGGAGTTTTTTAAAATACAGTTGTCATTCCCCAAATTTTGACCACTAAAATTTCCCATCATTGTACAAATCATCATCACAATATGGAAGAACCATTAGTCTCCCCAAAGATGGGTGAGCATTCACTACAATCAAACTTAGGGTTTCAGGCCCTCTCAGAGTTCTTAGACAAAGGATCAATCAAGAAATAACATGATCTTCAACTTGTATAAACCTCTCAAACACCCACAATGGATCAAGAGGACTCCCACCTCAAGGATTAAGCACAAGGCTCCAACAGTCCCAGTGGATCAAGCCTCAAGATCATCAGTGTCACCAAATTAGGGTTTTGGTCGACCAGGGCCTCCAGATGGAAATTTTCCTCTGGGCATGAGCCAATGCTTTAAAGCATAACCTAATATACCCCATGGAACCTCATGGACCCAGTCATCAAGTCAATTTAGCCTCAGGGGGTGCATTCACTAAAAATCAGGAATTAGAGTTTCTTGACCTAATTCACCCCTAAGTTGACTTTTGGGACAAATCATGAGCTAAGACCTCAAGAGAGGATTTGAGGGTCTCTATTACACCACATTGATCCATTTGCAACAACGGATTGATTCAAGAAGCTTGAGAAATAAGTTTCAATTTCATCTGAACCACAATTAGGGTTTCGCAAGAAAAGTCAACTGTATCTTTGACTTTTGACCAGGACATGCTCCCAAACCCTAGGACATAATTCAATACAACCTATAATGCCTATGAAATCAATCCATCAAGCTTGATTTAGGTCAAGGACTTGATTTCATAAAGGATCGCACAGTTTGGAATTCATCTGATAAAAAGTCAACTGTGCACAAAAGTCAAACTTTGACTTTTTGATATTTTTCACAATTATGGTTCCTTAACCCTAAAATGATGTTAATGTGTGATTGGAATCATCATTCATCAAGAAAAATCAAGAAAAGTGGGATAACTTGTAAAAGGGGTAACCATAAAAACTTAGAAATTTTTCTAAGTTATGGAACAAAGTGGCTAGGGTACCAACTTTGGAGGATCATAACTCCTAAACTACAAGGCCATTTTTCCCCATTTAAAGCTGGATTTGTAGCTCTCATGGCACTCTACAAAAGCTTCAACTACACCTCATTCCAATTCATCATGGATTTTGAGTTATGGAATGATCAAAATCACAAAAAGTGAAAATGTCACTTTTTTCCAACACTTAGTGAAATTTTCACTAAGTCAGAATCTGCCTTACTTTTTTCCAAATGTAGGGGCATTTTTCACTTGGATCCAAAAAGTATCAAAACCAATTATGATCAAACAGTTGTTGTATCATATGAGGACTTTCCAAAATGGCCAAGAACTCCATCAAAGTCCACTTGGGCCATGAGATATGACAATGCCAATATGCCTTGCTGCAAACTGTCATGGCAAGGAAGATTTTGGTGTTTTGATCGATTTGCTCAAATTTTGCAAAGGGCAAGCAACTCTATCCATCTGAACACCTCAAGGGGGGACCAAGGAGGAACCAACTCTGATCCCAAGCCTCCCAAGTCTTTGGAACCAAAAATAGCATGCCAAACCTAGAAATGCCTAAAAGAGGGACAAGACTCCAATTTTGGATTGGAGCATTCAATGCATACACCAAGGTGGCATGGATTGAGCCATTCCCAACTGAATTCAGTTAAGACTTATCCAAGACCAAGGGGACCAGCAGCCTGTGCCCTAACCACTAGTCAATGGCTAGAGGAGACTTGGATTCTCATTGCTCAACATTGGCCAAACCTATGCAGCAGTTGCCATTCACTATTCCTTGCAAAATAAACTTGCTCTACTATAAATAGAGCTTATTTGTGATCAGTTTGAGTACACCAAAGCCATCAAACAGATGCTTTCCTCAAAATCTCCTTCTTCACTCCAAAATTGCCTTCCAAAGCAAGTCACTATCACGTTTTGAGTTTGAGAGCTATTCCAACCAAACCAATCACACACACACCTCATAAACATCATATAGAAGTGATCCAAACACTCACATAACATCTGGAACATCAAAATCACAAAATCACCAGCCAACTGTTCAAGCCTTTGACAGATTTGCAGTTGGGGTACCATCTCAAGTTCCAGATCATTTCAATCCACTCCAAGCGTCCAGACACACTCCATAGCACCTAGGGAAGCTGTCCATAACCTTGGAACCAAGCTGCAACACCTCTAACACAAAACACGATCACCAGCTGCAAGTGGTAAGCATGAGCTCTTCTAACTCTATGATCATGCATTTTTTGCAACACAATAATTTGGCCATATGTTCATAATCATGCATGGAGTGTTTTCCCTCAATCAATTGCATTGTTTGAATCGTGTATGGAATTTTTGAACTTTCATGCAAATTTTTGGGTTCTTGAGGTTTCTCTTTGATTTCTTATTCCATGTTTAAAATAAATGAAATTAAAGACCATAGACATGATCGTGAGGTTGAAACGAGTAGATTGATATGTAGATTGCATGATATCATCAAGTATTCAATGAGATTGGATAGAAAACGCAAATCTGCAGAAACAGAGGAAGGGCGCGTGTTCTTGCCATGTTCTTGGCGCCCTTTTTCATATATTTGAATATTTGAATTTTGTGATTTTATTTAGTTGATTCAAAAATTAATTTCTCTCTGAGTTTTAATGATTTTGAGTTGATTTTTTTTAATAATTCACAAAAATGTTAAAATATTTTATTTTCCCAAAAAAATCCCAAAAATATTATTTATTTCATATACTTGATATTTTTGTAACGAATTAATATTTTAATTGTTTTTGACATTTAAAATATTTCCTCTTTCTTGATTTTTCAAATTTTAGTGATTTCCAATCATTTTATGGATCAAAACCTGATTTTTGAAACATTAATCCAAGATCACAATTTGTTTTCCACATGTTTAACAATTTTTATCATTTTAATTGAATTTTTATTCAATTAAAATACACTTTGGAAACAAATTAGGGTTTTTGATTAATTCAACCCTCATCAAACTTTTTTAAAACAGTTTGGCCCTCTAATAGAGTGTAAGACCCAATCCCCCTTGAAAACTAAACCTTTTTTGGGCCTCAGTCATTGTATAAGACCCACTGCGTTTTCAAAAATCTCGACGCGATCGCCGTTGTCAAACAAACCCTTTGGGCCTACCCTCGTGTTATAAGACCCATTTCTTTTCTTGAAATAATCTTTGGGCCTCTAATAGAGTGTAAGACTCAATCCTTTGTAAATACAAACAATTTTGGGCCTCAAATGTTGTATAAGTCCCGTTGTATTTCAAAAGTTCGGCACGATCACCGCCCGTTTAAAACAAACCTTTTGGGCCTCTCCTCGAGCTATAAGACCCATCAAAACTTTTTGGGCCTCTAATAGAGTGTAAGACACAATCCCCTTTTAACCAAAACCTTTTTGGGCCTCAGTCACTTGTATAAGTCCCATTGTACAAAACAACAGTGTAATCACTGATAAAACCCTGGGCCTCTCCTTGAGCTGTAAGCCCCAACAATCTTTTCAACGCATTTTCTCCTTTGATTTTGAATATAATATTGTTATCAAAGCTTTCTTTGTTGAACAAAATAACCAAACAGCATGGAAGCTCTACAACCGAGTAAGTGTTTACCCGCTTTCTTTATCCGCTTTCATATATATATATATATAACTGTATTGTGGGGCTGCTCACTGTAAGTCTTCTTTCACAAGCTTTTATATACTTGTCAAATATCCACTGTGTAATACTAGTATAGTTATTTAGAGTTTTCCCTGACAACTACGTCTAGCACTAGGTAAAGCCCTGTTGGTCACTCTTAAATACAAACAAAACTAGATCCCCATAGGATTACCAGATACAGTCTTCCCTCCTCTTGGGGTTAAACAATATGGAGACGTGAAAGGCAACATTCTCAGTGACCCTTTCTCAGACTGTCACCCTTAGAAATTGTCAAAGAGACTCTACTCCCCAGAGATGATCTTTTCTCCGTGAATGGCATCTCTTGAGTTTCTTCCAAATTCTATGACTTTCCTGGCTTGATCTATTCTCGGTGAATGGCATGTCTTGAATTTATCGGGGTTTGGGGACCCACAGGCTTCTTAAAAGCATCCCCGCCTCCTCTTGGGCGTTGTACAAGGACCCTTCGGCTTCTTAAAAGCTCTCATGCCTCCTCTTGGGCTTAGTACAAGGACCCAGAGACCTCTACATGTATAGGATCAGAGCCTAGTCATCAATTTGCTAGAGATATCTTTCTGAGTCAAGTGTCAGACCAGTTAATGGGTTGACCTTCATCCCTTAACGTACCCGCCTTCTCTTGGGCATCATACAAAGATCACTCACTACCTGAGAATCAATTTCTCAAAACACCCATAGACTTAGACAGTCTCAATACCCTTTGGATTTCCTATTTCCTTAAAGAACAGGAAATAACCATGATCCTCTGATCAATCCCAAAGTACAACATTACCCATATAAGAACTGATCGAACATATTGGACCTGTCACCAGCACACTAGCCTCCTCTTGGGCTTTGTACAATGATTCTCCCCAGTGGAGCAAACCTTTTAGCCTCCATCTCGGGCTTTGTACGAGATACAAAAACACTCTCTTGTTGAGTATAAAAGACTCTCTTGTTGAGTCACACCTTTTAGCCTCCATCTCGGGCTTTGTACGAGATACAAAAACACTCTCTTGTTGAGTATAAAAGACTCTCTTGTTGAGTCACACCTTTTAGCCTCTATCTCGGGCTTCGTACGAGATAAAAATCACTCTCTTGTTGAGTATAAAAGACTCTCTTGTTGAGTCAAACATTTTCAGCCTCCATCTCGGGCTTCGTACGGGATACAAAGACTCTCTTGTTGAGTCAAGCGCCTTTAGCCTCCGTCTTGGGCTTCGTACAAGACACATACAAAGACTCTCTTATTGAGTCAAACACCTTTAGCCTCCATCTTGGGCTTCGTACAAGACACATACAAAAGCACTCTCTTGTTGAGTCAACCCTTTTAGCCTCTCTCTCGGGCTTCGTACGAGACACATGAGAACACCCTCTTGTTGGGTCAATAGCCTCCTCTTAGGCTTTGTATAAGGAAACCCCGGTTGAGTCAATCAACCTTTTAGCATCAAAAGATGTGCCTTGTTCATAGTATACAAACATCAACAACTCCTTTTCCCCATCTAATTCCTGTAAGCGGCAAGCCTCTGGATTATTTACATCCACGCCACTGTCCCTCTTTTAGCATGAGAAATTCCTAAGGAAAGATGGCATTGCTCTAAACTGAGTTAAAGTCTTCTCCTTCAGGTTAAAAATCCCCTATAAAGGAAATTATGGCATTGCTGGATTCACATATCCCAGTTAAAGTAATTCTCCTTTATAATCAGTCACCCACCATTTGTGACAAACAGACCAAATATCCCCCTTTAGAGATGACAAGTTCTCTCTAAAGTCAAAACCCTTTAGCTTCATATCTTGGGCTTCGAACAAGATACAAATAGACCCTTCAGCTTCACATCTTGGGCTTTGAACAAGATATAAAACACCTTTAGCTTCACGTCTTGGGCTTTGAACAAGACACCAAAACGACCTTTTTCCTCCCATAGAATAGGAGGAACTACGATCGCTCTGATTTCCCTGTTTTGTTAAACGGGAATACGTAGGCATAAGATTGAAAAATCTTAGCGAGCACACTAATTAAAAACCTAAAATCCCGTACCTTCACACATCAATCGAAAAGCATCAGTCCTAGTATCCTCACAAATAGTCCCGTCATTGCGTTCTTAGCGAAATAAGCAGAGAGAGGCCCCACATCCACATAGAATCTGTAACCTAACAGACCGCTCTTCAAACTCAGTATGCAAACAGGGTTAATTGGAGACATATATTTCCCTTCCTTCATCAGCTTCAATAGGATAAAAAATGAATCGACCTGTAGTACCCCAGAGCGACAGTGCTTAAGAACCACATCCAAAATCGTTCGCTACAACAGTGTCTGTCTCTGATGAATAGCGAGGCTATGTTATCAGATAAGAACTGATCTGTTTGTGCTTAAATGAATCTAGTGAAAAGTGGAAATGCTTCAGAAGACTCTGAAGATTACAAGCTCTGATACTGTAATACCCCAAAATTTGCCCTCTCATTTCTTCATATCATTTAGCATGAGCTTTCATTTCATTGCATTGCATTCAAGCATAGAAAAATAAAACATAAAACATAAAGCATTGCATTCAGCATAGGACGTGTGATCAAGGAATTTTCCTTTGGTGTGAGCTTTCAGTATTCAGAAGATTATCAGTGAGCATCAAGGACCTCTGGTTGATCATGTTTCTTTCTACTTCATGACTGGTCTTCATTTTCAAGTTGTTCTCGGGGAATTGTTCTTGTATTGAGATTCTTGGTTATAAAGACAGGGTATCTGTGGATTGAATTGCAAATCATTGGATCACAATCTAATGAGCTTACTGATTGATATCTTGGAATTCATTGAAGATGTGAGTTTGGTGCGGATTGAGAGTGTGATTGGAATTATAGATTTGTCGTGTGGACTATTTGAAACTCATTATTCATTTCCAGTTTTTGTTGTCCATCTTTCTATCCATTTTTTAGTAAAAATCCGTTTCTAACCATTAAACCCATTGTCTATTTTCACTTTTCAAATATCCACTTCCATGTCCATTTTTATCCACATTTTTAGGTCCACTTTTATCCATTCTTTTTCATGTCCATACTAAATCCATTAGACCATTTTTACCATTTTGTCCAAATCCATTTTCAATTCAATTCCAAACTAAATCTAAATTCCATTTTATTCAATTTAGTTCATATCCAAAATACCAAATTATCCATTTCCAAATCCATCTTTCATGTCCAATAAATCCAATCCAAAACCCATTTTTCAAAATTTACATTCACTTTCAAATACAATTCAATCTAACATCCATGTTCTTAAACCATATCCACATTCATTTCAATTATATTTCATTAAACCAAAGTTCTTAATTCAAACCAAATATCCATAATCCCTCCTCAAAATCAAACTCCAAGATCAAAATACTGTGAAGGATTTGTAGAGATTAGGCCCATGCATCCGTCAAATTTTCGCGGTCACGTTGAAGCTCAAATTGTAAAGAACTGCAAGGCATTGAGATAACAGTAAAAGACTACACAACAATAGACTAACCAAGTTTCTCACGGAAAAAATTACATAGCAGCTGAATAAAACTCATAACCGTTTCCAATTCAAAGCTTTCATAACGGATCACGTTTTCTCAATTTTTTTTAGCATAACAAAAACCAGTTTACATTCACACCAGAAAAAGAAGATATAACAGAATTCTACACCAAAAAACCATATTCTCCAAGCTGAAAAAGAATTCCAATGACAGTTGCAACCAATTGATTCATACCAAAAAATCATTACAAATAGAAAATTCACATACCCAATTTTTCCGACTAACACTCCCTAACTTCCTAACGGTTTTCACTAACCACAACCTCCAACCGTTTTTTTCCTAACTGAACTTATAACAGAAAAAACCAGTAAAAAGCTTCAACTAACCTCTCCAATCTCTAACAATTCCTCTAACCAAAAATTCATTACAACAGAACCTAACTAATTTCTCTAACAAACTCAACCTCTAACAGATTTCACTCTAACAGATTTTACAGACTCGAACCAGAAAGCTTTTTCTCCCTCATTCTTCTTCCTTCAACCTTCATTGAATTTCCCTTGGAAACCTTCATCAGCTGTAACCATCATCTCCAACCTCCGATCTTCAACCTTCAATCTTCCTCTACCTTTTCTCTTTATTATCTTCATCATCTTCAATTATCTTCTGAAACGATCCACCATCTTCAATATTCACCTTCAACATTCATCACCATAACCTGCAAAACATCAACAGAATTCCGTAATCGCTCCTCCAATCTCACAATAATCCGCAACAATCTTCATCATTATCTTTAATCAATTTCACCCTTCGCAAACCTGTTTCAATTTCACAACAGCAATGATTCAGAACGCATCAACTCACAAATCACTACATTTATACCGAATCGAAAATCAGAGCGAAGGGGAAGAGGATTGAGCAATTGAAATAGAAGAAAGAGATGAAGGCGAAGTGAAAAGCGTGGCCGAATTCAAGAACGGTTACCTCAAGGGAGTCGTAGCAGAGCGCATCCATGTCGTACCTTCGATCGTCATCGTCTTCATCATCAACTCTGTACCTGAGCAAATTGCAACAACAACCGCGAAGATTGCATCAAATCTACGAATCCTCATCCGTCAGCGTATCAACACGGTAACGTCGATTTGAACCGCAATTTATGTTGAATCGTTTGATGGTTATGAACTAGGGTTGATGAATCGGATCCGAGTCATAGTGTGTGAGTGTTAGATCATTGCTATTGGCTGAAATGATTTTTTAGTTTCGAAGTGATACGAACGATTTGAACCGGGACGGAGGAAGGTTTACGCCGGTGTCGAAGGAGATGAGAACAGAGGGTTTGGTGTGCGATGGCTTGTTGTTGTGAAACAAGGAGGAGGTTGAACGATTTTCGGTTGAGTGAAGACGAGGGTGGCAAGTATGTTACCGGTGGTGGATTGTTGAATGGAGAGAAAGGGAGCGTCTCTGCAGCGGTGCGGTTTGTGAAAGGCGAGACGTTGGAAGTAGGAAAGGAAGAAGAGTGTGATTTGGAAGTGAAATCCCTTTAGGGTGTAATAGGGAATGCACCGTCCAAACCCTCGTTGCTCTGAATCGGGCTCATAGGCCCTAATCACCATGTAAATATTATTTACACCACCTAATCATCTGCTACACCCTCCACTATGTTGTTATTTGTTTTTTTTACATGAGAGTTTTGTTAATTATTTAGTTTAGTTTTGGTTAACGATTTAGGATAACAAGATTAGATTAATTTTATAATTAGAACTTAGTCTTGTTTTAGAATCAATTTTTAGAATTAGGTTTGTTAGCATTAGTTCATAATGGTAGATTTTTAGAATTAATGCCCAATTAGAAATTAATCTTGACTTTTCCTTGACTTTTTTAATACAGTTTAGTGATTTAGGCTAATTAGATTTAGACTCCTCAATTGATGATATTGCTTAATCATATCCTAATTGATGTTTTTGCCTAATGGTTCACTAATCCTTTTTTTTGCTTAATTGCTTGGATAATGGTTTTTGACTAATTGTTTTTGCTTAATCATTTGCCAATTGTCTTTCGCTTAATTGTTTTTTGGATTAATAGCTTAATTGTTCCGTAACCGTTTTTGGCTTAATTGCTCAATCATTGTTTTTGGCTTAATTGTCCACTAATTGGTTCTTAGACTTAGAAATTAATTTCGAATTAATCGGTTTTGATATAGTTGGTTTGATTTTGTTCTAACATAGAATATAATTGGAGTTTAATGCTAACTTTGACTAATTTTCATAATAGTTTCATTTGGTAACTTTGCTAATAGTCTTTAATGTGTTTTACATAGATTTGTGGCTAATTGTGGTTTACATTTTAGAATTGATTTCATTTACTTCTTATTGACAATTCTCATTTGAACTTTGACTAATCTTTGAGTTTATTTTGTAGTGATTCACACTAAACATACAAGTTGCTGTAGTATACACAGCTGCTGTGCACAAAGGGTGCTGCAAAATTGTTGATATCCTGGCTGGCTGCATATACACCCATTCTGTTCTGGAAATAGTAGCTGTTATAGACTGTTTTTACTTGCTGCTGGTTTTTACAGCTATGCAGGTGTTGGAGCGCTGTTGTTGCTGCTGTTTATGGCTTATGGCCTTTGTTTTATTGTTTTTCGAAGAGCATTTGGTTCCATGCCTTTCACGGACCCATTCCACTTTCTAACACTTTTGCTCATTTATGCTAGATCACAAGAAGTGTGCCAGTTTGCTTATACTTTGCTTGCGTTGCTACGGATTGATATCCGTTCGGTATCACTTCTCTTCTCTTTTACTAATTCCGCATTTTTCCTTTTTATGCCATGAGAAGTAGGATTGGGAGTCCGTGCCACTTGGCCGTCAATGATGGAAGTCCTCAAAGGAGGCTCTGTTTGTGATTGTTTAATATTGTGCCTGAAGACCTCTATGAGGCATCCCATTCCCGTTTCCCCTGGCAATACCTCCAAGAAGGCAATTGACGGAAGTTAGGGTTCGCAATCGACCCCCGTTTTTCTAGTTGAGTCGTTCTTAGCTCTCATTACATGATTGAAGCTTTGAACATCACCTGCTCGTGTTATCGAGTCTGTTAGTGGAATGAGGGTTTAGTAATCAAACCCCCACGCCTTGTCTATAGCTCACATTGACCAATGTTGATGCTTATGTGATCTGACTCACATCTTCCCCTTTCTTATTCTGCTCTTTATGGTTCTCGATACCATTGGATGAGTACCCTTATTTCCCATAGCTAGCTTGTTTGCCTCGGTTGATATGACCCCTTGGCTAAAGCTTCCCTTTTTCTCCCTTTGACTGTGTGATACTATTGCTGACTGATATTGTTTACTCTTTCGTTGCTTTTAATTCATTTTGTGATTTGATTTATCCTATGTTTACTTGTCTGATGACATGATCCCTTAGGGTTCCTCGCTCCACTTAATTTTTGATTAAGTCGGAGGTAGGAGAGACATTAGGATAGTAATCCATGCATGACAACATTAGGTAGACTTCCCCCTTTGATCCTGACCTTAGGACCATCATGACATGCTGACTTGTAGGACTGAGTTTTCCCCTTAGACTTTCTGTACATCCTTCCCTTTTGTTCTCTCGCACCCATGCGATCGAGACTGCTTCCTGTTCACCCGTAGTGGCGTGAACTACGGATGCTCTGATTCCTCATTCCCTAATGAGGACACGTAGGCACGAGGATCCCTATCCTTGGCGAGCACACTAACAACTAACTTCCGTTTTCTCTTACACTTTGAGTCTCTTCTCTCTTCTTTTAGGATTAGAATCTTTAAACCTCACAAACCTTTAGGATCACTCCCTTAACTAATCAATTAGGATTGAGTCTTAGTTCATATAGATTTTTACCTTTCTCCTCTCTTGAGTCTTTCATCTTCTCATCTCAAAGAAAATTCAAAATATCTAATAAAGGTAGGCACTTATTGCATTTAGGCCTTTCATATAAAGAAAAGATTATAAGGGGTCTTCTCTCATAATCTTAGAATGTGTAGCATATAGCCCATCTTGGGTCAATGTGTTAAACATTTGATCTTGTATGAGGGACTTAAATGCAATACTTGTTGAAGGTACAAATAAAAAACACTTCTTCATTTCATAACCAACAAAAACACTTAATAAACACAAGTATGCTAGTGTGTTTGAACCTTAATAATTAGAACTAAGTGTGAGGGTCTTCTTCACCCTTAGTGTACTTTCTTACCCATTCCATCTTGGAATGTGAGGATGTATACATTCCAATGATTAAGATTTCGATACACTATCATATGCAAACAAATGAAAAAACTCTTAAAAGACAAAAACAAACAATAACGTCTTTCCTTCGGAGATTCTTTTCTCACCTCATTCACTCTCAACATACGAATGTGCTTCTTCTCGTTCTCTTGCAAGATGGTAACGCACTCGGACCAGTGAGCCTGCAACACCTGAGCTAGAACGTCAACCGTTCCTTAAAAAACACAAACAACTTTCCCTTAGGTGAGGGGAACTACGTCGCTCTGATTCTCATGTTCCCGATGAGATACGTAGGCAGTGGGGTAGGGCCCATGCGAGCACTTCTTTTATTTTCCCTACATTTGTTTCTCGTTCCTTTTCCACTCTTTCTCTTTCTCTTTCCTTTCCTTTTCCATTCCTTTTCCATTCCTTTTCCATTCCTTTTCCAGTATCTTTCCTTACACCCTTTGATTGAGACAAGCAAGCATGGATCCCATCGGGTACAATGGACGCGAGGGGGTGCTAATACCTTCCTCTCACGTAACCGACTCCCTTACCCTTTCTCTTGGTTGCAAGACCATGCTTTTCCTTCCCTTCAGGTTTATGCGGTGTTTCCTTGCCCTCTCTTGGGATAAATACGCATTGCTGGCGACTCTGTTTCGGTGCCACTTTCGCGTTTGTACCTGGATGAAAATCCCGGGAGCGACAGATACGACCACAAAGGAACCGAGTTCTGAAGATCTGAAGATGGAAGTTCTGATGAACTAGTCTAGATGCTGAAGACTCTTTGTTTTCTTAAAGATGAGATAGAGAAGTAGTCATTTTCTATTCTTCGTTCTGGCAACTCAAGTTGTTATTCTGTATATCTTTGGATCATATAAGATTCTAGATGATCACAGATAAAACTTCAAGGATAACATATTCAGAGGGAGCTGTTGTTCTGAACTCTGAATATGTTTATTTTGGTGATTACCTTGTATAAAATGTTCAATCAAAATACTTGGTTTTGTCATCATCAAAAAGGGGAGATTGTGAGAGCAAGAGTTGTCTCTACAAGTCAATCTATGTTTTGATGATAACAATAAGTATTTGTGAAAGAACCATTTTATGTTCTAACGTGTGTTGTGTGCAGATCATATTCATAGAAGTTATCAGATCCAACAAGCACCAGCCAGATGAGCGTAATTGATAGTATGCGAAGTTACTATGTGTGACACAAGTCGCAAGAAGCAAGAATGCTTCTGTATATGATCGTGATCAGTCAGATCCAAGGATGCCGATATTGCTGTTGCAATGCTCTTGTGGATGCTCTCTGAAAGTGATCGAGATTCTGAAGATTGCGAAGCCTCTGAAGAAGAGAACCGAAGTGCTGAAGACTCTCATGACTTGAAGTTCTGAAGGCGGAAGGCTTTGAAAACCATGTGCAGAAAGACTCTGAAGACTTATGTGTTTTGAAGATTACTATTCCAAAGGTCAAGTGCTGAAGACTCTGAAGACGGATTCCTAATGGACGAGTTCTGAAGATTCGGAAGACTTGAAGAAGTAAAGGATAATGTTCTTAAAGACAAGTGCTAAAGTTCTGAAGACTGATTCCTAATGAACTTCTTCAAATGACTAAAGACTTGACGTATCAAATATCCTGTTAAGAAGACTCTACTCATGCTTCATCAATTTACCATCAGAAGCCTCTGAAGTTTGGAAGTCAAATGTTACCGTTGTGAGTAACTGTACAGGGCGCCCAAGAAAGATATATCCCATCACTTCTCCCACAGCGAAAAGGAGATGTGTCAGTACAGCTAGTTATTACGCAACGTCTCTTTTCCAACAGCCAAAAATATTTCAAACGACTATATTTCTACTAGGCTATTTAAAGGAAAGAGTACTCGCTTCTGAAGAAATCGATCAAGTCCAAAAACTGACCAAGTCCATGAATCGATTCACTCCACAAAAGATTGATTCGTTCCATCAAAGGTGAATTGATCAAGTCATTGTGTGAAGATAGCAACAACGATGAGTTCTCGTTGTAACACTTAGAATATCCAAAGCTATCACCATTTACACATGGCCATTGTTGTTGAAACTCAAAGATCATCATTGCACACAACAACAATGAATTGATATAGAAGTTGTTGATAAAGAAGACAACATTGCAAATCAGTCAAGTCATCAACCACCTTCTCGTCAGTGCTACATTGAAGATCTGAAGTAAGGAGTTGTTGCTCATAGCTTGCTCACCCAAGAAGACGAAGAAGAAGAAGATCTACAAGATGTCAACCACTGTCAAATCATTATACATCTCTGTGGTTTCTTAGGATAAAGCAAGGAGCTGTTGCTCACATCTTGCTCGAACACTTGTGTGTTCTTTGTACTTAAACTTAGGAGTAATCTGCTTGTTAAGAAGCATCTTTGTAATATCCTGTATAACTAATTCTTGGTGAATTAGGTTTCCTTGAGTGGTCAGTGTGACCGGAGACACGAGAAGATAATGGCGAGATGTCATTGTGGGAAAAGCCTGAAATAGGGTCAGTAGCGTTATATTCATTGCGATGAATCCCTGAACGTCTAGCTGTGAAAGCCTAGCAGTAGATCTTGCGAGATTAGAACCTGCAGGTCAATGTTCTTTATATTCATTAAGTTTAATCCCTGAATGGTTCATTGCATGTTAGTCATAGTGCGGCTGTGCAAGTTGTGAGTCACCCGCTGTTGCCCGTGCATCTGTAATCGAGATTGATTATAGTGAATTAAGACCTTGTGTTCAAGGCGAAATCACATGAGGATGGTGGACTGGATTAGCCTTTGTGGTGAACTAGGATATATCGTGTGTTCTTTACTCTTATGTTTAATGTCTTGTTTATGTTTCTATATTGAGTATCAGAACCTTACACAAGCAAGTCAGAACGTTGCAACTCTGATAAGCTTCCGCTCTGCAAGTTCTGAATGTTACTCATAGTGTTCAGACTCTTGTAGGTTCTCATGCTTCATGCATTGCAAGTCTGAATGTAACTTCGTTAGTCAGAGTCTCTCAACGAACTCTGATGTTATCCTAAGTACTTTAACGACAAGAAGCAAAAAGTTGTTAAAAGAGTAAATACAAAATTCAAACCCCCCCCCTTTCTTGTGTCTTTCTCGCACCTTCAGAAGGATCACTCTATTGTCCAATTGATTTTGTCATGTGGCCAAAGTCTCCTCTTAGCATATATATGTATTGACTCCCATCAATTTTGCAGGTTTGAAGTCTTCTGGTTCTTGGATATGTCATGACTGGTTTTTGCTTGATTCATGCCACCTCTATGCATCACATAAATGCCAAATGCCAAAATTGAAATTCAAGGCTTTTGTAATGATGAATTTGCACATGTTTTGAGATAAATCCTTGACTTAGGGCCCAAGTTTGCAGGTTCTTCATGATTCACTGAGATTCTTGTTGAATTAGATGAGTATTAGTCTTGCATCGTCACTCAAATTTGGACTCAAAATCGTAGGATGCAAGTTATGTGTCAAAATCTGTCTTTGAAAAATAGTTGCAGCAAGGTGAGTTGTGATGTTCATAACTTCTTGCTCAAATTGAATTAATGGATGTTCTTGTACTCTTTGGAAAGCTGATATGATGTACTACAACATTGATGTTTGTATTTGATCATGAATCTTCTTGGATCATGGTGAAAAATGTCTTCAAAGTTGGCCAAAACATGAAACAGATTCAGCCTAAAAAAAATTCTAAGTGTCAAAGTTCAAAACATCATGATACCCTAACTTTATGACCTTATAACTTAAAATCTATGCATTTTTTGGGGATGGTTATGCCCAAAAATATTGTTGTATGGAAGAAGATCTATCATTTGAGCTTTGGAGGGAAAAAATGGTTGCTTGGATCCCAAGTTATGACCTTGCAAAGTTAGGAAAAATCATGTTTTTCCATAACGTAGTGAAATTTTCAATTTCTCAACATTGCCCTTTTTACAAGTAACCTTGATTTCTTGATCAAATATTATTCAAATACAACAATGGATCATGTTTTCTTGTATAATGGCTCATGATGAACATTTGTGACCGAAAAGTCAAGCTTTCACTTTGGGTCTCAGATGAATTTTGTGCAGAGAAACCTTAATTCCTGATTTTTGATAGATGAATCTTCTGAGGAAATTTTAAACTTATGAATGGACTTAAAAGGTATATTTGAGTATCTTTAATCATATATTAAGGTATTGGCTCATGCCCATATGAAAATTTCCCTCTAGAAGTCTTAGTCGACCAAAAACCCTAATTTGGTGACATTGATGATCTTGAGGCTTGATCAACTTGAAATGATGTAATATTGTGCTTGATTCTTGATGTTGAGGATCTCTTGACTTTTATGGATGATTGAGAGGCTTGATAAGTTGAAGATCATGTAAATTTTTGGTTGATCCTTTGCCTGAATCCTTTGAGAGGCTCAAAACCCTAATTTTTGCCTAGAGTGAACACTCAATAATCTTTGAGAGGATGAGTGATACATAAAGGTAAATCCATATTGTAGTGATAATTTGAACAATGAGGTGAAGTATTAGGATCAAAATTTAGGGTATGACAGCTTGGGGCAGACTCTGAGCTGAAGGCCTCAGCATTCAGACGAGTTACTACACTTGTAATTGTATATCAGCATCTGGTACCATTCAGAGTTGGTGATAAAGTTGTGGATTGTCCGTATTGCAGAAAGTAAGTTATATTGTCTTATCAGCTTGTTAGCTAGAGTCTACAATATTGTAAGGCTCAAGAAAAGCTGGCATGCTCTACGAATGTCTTCTCCCAATGGCTATATCGTACATAACCTCTTAAAGACTCAAAGGTTAAACGTGTTACACACTGGATTTAGAATCTGATGTGTATCCATCTTCAACGTCTCTTATACTACGGATTAAAGGCAAAGAAACTTGATCAAGTCACTTCCTTAACTACTAGTTTCTGCAAAGGCTATATATATGGCCGAAGATTCAAGTTTGAATCTTAACAAGGATTCTTCTGATGAAGGAGTAGCAAGATCAAACAATTATCAACTCTAATGTAATATGCAGATTTTCTGTTTTAGGCTGTAATTTTAAAAGCCTTAAGATTTCTTACTATTGTATATCTTAGAAATCTTAAGTGCTTTAGGTTTTTGTTATGTTGATTTCTCGTACCTTTGATGTTTACATCATGTACACCTTGTTCTCTATTCTTCTGAGCCTTCAGTAGTTTAGATTAAGTCTCTTGTTATGTGCTTGAGAAAATAGTCTTGTCTCATTGGGATACAAGCAATAAGTCTTGAGCCAAGATACTTAAGCCACTTAAGTCTCATTGCTTAAGTGCTTGAGCTGTGAAAGTCTTATCCAGCTAGTCTGATTGAGCAAAGAAGAGAAGACTCCTTGTGAGGGACATGAGCAAGTAAGTCTCAAGAGAGCTTGAGCAAAGGGAAGTCTTAGACATATGCTATAAGCAAGGGAAAGTCTCAACCTGAGGACTATGGAGCAGGTGGCTCGGTCAGAAGGTGTGAGCAAGGGAAAATCTTAGACATATGCTCTAAGCAAAGAAAATATCAGACAGTTGGTCTGAGTAGGTGTAAAAGACTTATGTAGAAGCATAAGCGATTGTAATCATGAGGTGGTTATAATGAAAATCTCTTGTGAGGCAAGGGGACTAGAGTACTCTCAGTTAGGGGAGGAACTAATATAAATCTTTTGTGTCTTCTGCTGTTATTTATTTACTTCTGTTATATCCGCTGCAAATGAATTAAAAAAGAATCTGAACACCAGTTCTAATTATATAACTCTTATCAGAAGTTAAATTAAAGAAAACATGAAACACAATTCAACCCCCCTTTTTGTGTACTTTTCACACCTTCAATTGGTATCAGAGTATGGTCTGTGCTTAACACTTAACAATGGCACAAATAATGATCCAATAAGAAAAGTATATCTCTTATTCAAGAAGGAATCAAGTGCCACATGAAACATATCATACGGCTTTTCCTATCATATTCAAATGGATGATTCCACTGAATTTAAATGATGGAAAAGCTAAACATATTTTTAACTCATTGGTCTTGATAAAGGGTTGCTAAAGGTCTATAGAATATCCTTGGAAGAGGTATTACTATAGAAGTTTATGGTGTAGAGAAGATCATCTTGGAAAATCTCTTTCACCAGCTCAGAAGATGCATATTGAATATCTTCAGAGGTAGTTTCATTATGGTAGATGCTCTATCTCACTTCTGAGTATATCAACATCATTAATATTTCTGATGCTTAGACTATCTTTGAATTCTTGTGCTCATATTTGTTGCGATCAGTTTTTGAAGCGTAAAGCGGTTACACTTCATCTAATCTTTTCAAGCAAATTATGGGAAGATTCTTCTTTGACTTAAATCTAAAGTCACAGTTTTTTTTTTTGGATGTTTACATCTTGAATATGTTGTGTTATGAAGGTTTGTCTTGCAGTCTTCAAAGGAAAGAAATGAAGTTAGATGATGAAAAACTATTCAACAGAGCACATTCTCAATTTACCCCAGTTCCTTGGAATGACTGATGATGAGAGACTTAGGTTTCTTATCAGAAGAACTTCCATACTAACTGAATGGATTGTGATATCTGTTGATAGAAGAGTAACTTAAGAAGCTTATGAAATACATGTATTTCAACTGATCTCCCAAATGTGAAATCAAGAAGAAACATTAATGTAGCGCGATTTTTGTGGTTTCGAATCACTATCACTTTGGGGTGCTACAGTTCGATTCATTTTTTATCCTGTGAAGCTGATTAAGGAAGGGAAATAGATGTCTCCAATTAACCCTGCTTGCATACTGAGTTTAAACAGATGCTATCAAAATCGTGGGTCTCTCTTAGGTTAATTGGCTTAAGAATAGAGTGTCTACGAGGTCTTTGAGAATGTACTATATCTAATTTTTCTTTGACTGATGTATGAAGGTACTGGACCTAGAGTTTTTTATTAGTATGCTCGCTAAGATTTCTCAATCTTATGCTAACAGTTTGAATTTTCTAGGGAAAACGTTCTTTCTGTCTTGTACAAAGCCCAAGATTGAGGCTAAAAGGGATTTTTGACTCCGTTGGGGAGGTTTATATGTGTCTTGTACAAAGCCCAAGATGGAGGCTGAAATGAGTTTGTCTCAACAAAAGAGTGCTTTTATATGTCTTGTACAAAGCCCAAGACGGAGGCTAAAGGATTTGACTCAACTAGAGAGTCTTGTAAAGGTGATTGACCCAACAAGAGAGTCCTTTATACTCAACAAGAGAGTGATTTGCTGTCTCGTACGAAGCCCGAGATTGAGGCTAAAAGGAGATTGACCCAAAAAGAGAGTCTTGAATAGTGATGGACTCAACAAGAGAGTCTGAAAAAAAATGATTGACTCAACAAGAGAGTCTAAAAAGTGATTGACTCAACAAGAGAGTCTGAAACGTGATTGACTCAACAAGAGAGTCTGAAAAGGTTAGCTCCACTGGGGGAGGATCATTGTACAAAGCCCAAGAGGAGGCTAAAGGTGTTGAGGAAAGATCATTATACAAAGCCTAAGAGGAGGCTGTCTTACTGTTGAGGATTAGATCCATAGGCGGGCCCAAGGGTGGGGAACTCTCATGAGAGAGACCGGGTTTTTGCTGGAGATTTATCCAGAGTGATCGGTGTTTTTTCCTATGTTTGAAAGGAACTTGAGAATGTCTTTGAGACTCAAAGAGGGTTTAGGCTGTACAAGTCTACTAGTGTTGAAGAGTTTTATCTTTTGTAGAAAGCCCAAAAGAGGGCAAAGTCCTTAAGGGATGAGAATCAACCCTAAAGTGGCTTGAGGTTTGACACTGGAAAGACTGTTCTAGCAAAGGATGACTAAGTTCTATCTTATACCTTTAAGAGGTCGTTAGGGTCCTTGTATTAAGCCCAAGAGAAGGCATGAGAACTTCTAAGAAGCTGAAGGGTCCTTGTACAAAGCTCAAGAGGAGGCGGGGATGCTTTTAGGAAGCCTGTGGGTCCCTAAACCAAGAGAAGTTCAAGAAATGAAATTCACAGAGAAGAGATCATACCAAGAAAGTTTGAGTATTTGGAAGAAACTCAAGAGATGCTATTCATGGAGAATAGATCACCTCTGGGGAGTAGAATTTCTTTGACAATTTCTAGGGGTGACAGTCTGAGAAAAGGTTCACCGAGAATACTTCCTTTCTCTTTGTTCCATATTGATTAACCTCAAGAGAAGGGAAGACTGTATCTGGAAATCCTATGGGGATCTAGTTTTGTTTGTATTTAAGAGTGACCAACAGGGCTTTACCTAGTTCTAGACGTAGTTGCCGGGGAAAACTCTAAATAACTATACGAGTATATATACAGTTAATATATGACAAGTATTTAAAGGAGTATGAAAGAAGACTAACCATGCGCAGCTTCCCACAATACAGTTATATATATTTGACATGTATTTAAAAGAATGAAAGAAGACTAACCATGCGCAGCTTCCCAGAATACAGTTATATATATTAAAGCGAGAAAATGAAAGCGAATAAACACTTACCCTTGTAGAGCTTCCATGTTGTTTTGTTAGTTGTTCAACAAAGAAATTAAAGAAAGTTTTGATAGCAACTATCACTACTACAAAACGCTAAAACAACAACGCCAGGCTTACAACGCATCCTTTTATGCCGTTGTAATAGGTTAAAAATTTCGCGCCCATTTAAAAGCAGAGTCATTTAATGACGGTTGAATGAAACCACCGTAGTAATAAATAAAATGTATCAAGCTTCGATTCCCTACAACTACATTTTTTCCATTTTTTAGAGTACATTTAGCGTGTGTCAATTAAGTCCCTTATTTAAAAAATAAATTGTAAATTATTTTACAATGGTTAAGATGAACAACCATAGTAATAAATGAAATGTAACAAGCTTCGATTCCCTGCAACTACATTTTTTCCATTTTGTAGAGTACATTTAGCGTGTGTCACTTAAGTCCATTGTTTAAAAAATAAATTGTAAATTATTTTACACCGGTTAAGATGAACAACCGTAGTAATAAATGAAATGTAACAAGCTTCGATTCCCTGCAACACATTTTTACCTTTTTTTAGGATACATTTCACTTAAGATTCCACTACGGTTTATTTCTCTGCCGAGATTAAAAGGTTTACTGATAAATTAAAACAAAACTTATTATGTATTTCTTTCATAAGACGCCCTAATCGAACAAGTGAGTCAGAGACGCCCTAACCTTTACCCTCTTCGTATCTATTCATTTGGAGCTCAAATATTGCTCAAATAAGGTACTCTTCAACATCTTCATTCCTTTTTTCTTGGTTTATGCTCAAATATTGACCATCTTCATTCATTTGCTTCTTCAGCTTCGAAGTAAGGTACTCTTCAACATCTTCATTCCTTTTTTCTTGGTTTATGCTCAAATATTGACCGTCTTCATCATTCATTTGCTTCTTCAGCTTCGAAGTAAGGTTCTCTTCAACATCTTCATTCCTTTTTTCTTTGTTCATATTGTATATGCTCAAGTCAGAATGAGATGTTATATATGCTTTACGTTTAGTATGAGAGTACATCTTCATTGATTTTTTCTTTGTTCATATTGTATATGCATATGCTTGAGTTTTTGGATTAGATTTTGGTGTGTCATTCACATTATTATACATGTATAAATTTCAGAAATTGTAATGGATCATAGTTGGATGAAAGCCAATATATTAGATCCGGTTTATAAGAACGGAGTTTGTGAATTCCTTGAATACGTTGATAAATATCTTCCCGGCAATGATGGTATCTTTTATTGTCCTTGTGTTGTTTGTGCTAATATCAAAAAGGGTACAAAGAAAGAAATACTCAATCACCTTTGTTGTGATGGTATATCAAAATTATATAATATGGACGTGGCATGGTGAGGTGGATAAGGAAAGTCGGGCGTCACAAAGTCAAAGAGTGGAGGAAGATGAATATATGGAAGATCGCCTAGAGGATATGTTCCGTGATATTGGGGAATCTTCTTTTATGAATGCTCATATTTATGATAATTTATGTAGTGATAAAGACACCCCTTTATATAAGGGATGCACAAAGTTCACACGATTGTCGGCGGTGTTAAAGTTGTTTAATCTGAAGGCAAAAAATGGATGGTCGGATAAAAGTTTCACGGAATTACTTGAATTGCTACAACAAATGTTACCAGAAGATAACAAATTGTCGGATCGTTGCTATGAGGCCAAGAAGATATTGTGTCCACTGGATCGGAGTATATCAATGCTTGCCCTAATGATTGCATATTATACCGGAAAGAGTATGAAGACTTGTTTCAATGTCCAAAATGTGGTGTGTCGCGTTACAAGCTGAAGGCTAGCAATGGTGATGACAATGATCACTATGACAATGTTATTAGGAAGCATCCTCCTGCTAAAGTGTTATGGTACTTGCCAATACTTTCACGATTAAAGAGACTTTTTGCTAGTTCGAATGACGCAGAGAATCTTAGATGGCATGCAGATGAAAGGATTCATGATGGAAACATTCGCCATGTAGCTGATTCTTTGCAATGGAAGAAAATTGATTCGTTGTTTTCAGATTTTGGAGTCGAGCCAAAAAATCTTAGGCTTGGGCTTGCCACTGATGGAATGAACCCCTTTGGTAATATGAGCAATAATCATACTTCATGGCCTATTCTTCTCACTATTTACAACCTATCTCCTTGGTTGTGCATGAAGCGCAAGTAGATACTGTTAAGTATGATGATTTCTGGACCACGGCAACCTGGTAACGACATAGATGTTTATCTTAGTCCATTAATTGATGATTTACGACTCTTGTGGGATGAAGGCGTTGATGTTGATGATGCATATTCTGGGGAAAAGTTTAATATGCGTGCAATGTTATTTTGCACAATTAACGACTTTCCGACTTATGGTAACTTGGCGGGATACAGTGTCAAAGGACATAAAGCGTGTCCTATATGTGAAAATGATACTTGTTATCACCAACTTGAGTTTGGAAAAAAAACCGTTTACCTTGGGCATCGAAAATTTCTAAAACTGGGTCATCCTTATCGTAGATTGCGAAAGGCTTTTAATGGAGAGCAAGAGTTTGGTGAGGCTCCTAAACCTTTAACCGGGGATGAAGTTTATCAACAGAAGGAATACATTAATGTTGTCATTGGGAAGAGAGAAAAAGAAAAAGGTGGGAAGAGAGAAAAATAAAAAGGTGGGAAGAGAGGAAAAGAAAAAGGGGCAGTTGCGAAAAATATATGGAAAAAGAGGTCCATCTTATTTGATCTTCCATATTGGTCAAGTCTTGATGTTAGACATTGTCTTGATGTGATGCACGTGGAGGAAAATGTGTGTGATAGTTTAATTGGCACACTTCTAAACATTTCGGGAAAGACTAAATATAGTAAGACTTCCCGTCTTGATATGGAGAAGATGGGTATACGAAAATAGTTGGCTCCAATAGAGAAAGGAAAAAGAACTTATCTGCCTCCAGCATGTCACACTCTATCTAAAAAGGAAAAGAAGATGTTCTGCGAGTGTTTGCAAGGTATTAAAGTTCCGCAAGGTTAGTCATCAAACATCAAGAAACTTGTATCAATGAAAGATCTCAAGTTAATTGGTTTAAAATCTCATGATTGTCATGTATTGATGCAACAACTTATACTCGTGGCTATCCGTGGGATCCTTCCAAAAAATGTGAGAGTAACTATAACGAGACTGTGTTTATTCTTCAATGCCATATGTAATAAAGTTCTTGATTTCAAAAAATTGGATAAATTAGAAGATGAGGCTGCCATAATCTTGTGTCAATTGGAGATGTATTTTCCGCCATCATTTTTTGACATTATGGTTCACTTACTTGTTCATCTCGTAAGAGAAATCAGAATTTGTGGTCTAGTTTTTTTAAGGTGGATGTATCCAATAGAGCGATATATGAAGATCTTTAAAGGATATATGAAGAATCATCACCGACCGAAAGCTTCGATTGTTGAAGGTACATCACAGAAGAAGCTGTTGAGTTTTGTACAAACAATTTGTCGGATGCAGATTCTATAGGAATTCCAAAGTCTCGTCATGCTGACACAGACAGAAGAGGTATTCAAGGTCTAAATGTTAGGTCAATGGCTTGGGATGTAGTTATTCAATCACATTTCTATATATTGAATAATTAAGATGAGGTTCAACCTTTCATAGAGACTCACAAAAGATTTATGAAGAAAAAATATCCCCGAATGAATAAAAATTTGTTGTTGATAGAGCATAACAATAGATTCATGGATTGGTTTAATAAAAGTGTATCTAATGATCCTAGTGCATCCGAGATACTTAGATGGTTGTCGTACGGGCCAAAATTTTGTGTCATTACCTGGAGTGCATACGACATTGGTCATTATACCTTTTATACAAAATCAAAAGATGATCGTAGTACAATGCAAAATAGTGGGGTTATGGTTGAAGCCGAATCGATGTATTTCTCTAGTTCGAAAGATAAGAATCCGGTATTGGCAACTACTGCGTTTTATGGTGTCATTGATGAGATTTGAGAGATTGATTATGTTATTTTCAAAGTGGCTTTATTTAAATGCAAGTGGGTTCCCAATAATAGTAATGGTGTAGACATTGATGACTTAGGATTCACCCGGGTCGACCTTGGCAAGGCATCTTTTAATACAAAACCATTCATCATGGCTTCTCAAGCAAAACAAGTTTTATATGTTTCTGATCCATCCGACAAATTGGGGAAATGGTCAATCATTCTCCAAGGAAAATACATTCCTCTTAGTGATGAAAGTCTTGATATTCCGTCCACACCTTCTTACACAACACAAGTTCCTACCTCATATGATGAAGTTGATGGAGATGTCGTGCATGCTATACGACTCGATCATGAAGAAGGCATATGGGAAAATTAACAAGTACGTAATTTATTATTTATTCATAATATATTAATTGTATGTTATAATTTAGAAGTATTTTTACTAACAAGTATAATTATTTGAAATCATAGGTATTTTGAGTCCAGACACCAGGCCAAGAGACAAGATACCAATACACCAAGTTACAATTATGTGAAGTTATGTAATGTGTGTAAACTGTAATATGGTATATGTGATATTTTATTTATGTAGGTTGTTTGTTCTGATAAACTGTAATCTGGTATATGTGATATTATGAATATGATACGATTAATATTATTATGAAAACATTATCACAAAATGTGAATTGTATTTTTCTGCTGTGCTGAGATAAGGAGAACAATAATACAGGTAAAAAAATGGGATTAATTATACAAGCTGGATCATATTTGTTAATTTTGCAGAAACTTTAACAACGGTTATATTTCATAACCGTTATAATATCTGGCGCGTTGTCCAGGAAAAAATAAATATCAAAACTGCATTGCTGGGAATCGAACCGAGGAAAATTATATTTATTACAACGGTGTATTGTAAAACCGTTGTGATAGTTAGCGCGCTTTCCTGTTTATTACAACGTCTACAAGGTCGTCGTTGTAAGTATCATACATACAACGACAATCTACATAACAACGCCCTCGCTTGCGTCATTATATGTCATTCCCAACCGTTGTTAAATGGGTTTTTTGTAGTAGTGTATACATTTGGATTCAAAATCAAAGGAGAAAGTATTTTGAACAGAGGTCGGGGCTTACAGCTCAGGGAGAGGCCCAAATGTTAACAGTGATGGCACTGTTGTTTTGTATCGTATCGGGACTTATACAACGACTGACGCCCAAAAAGTTTTTGGTCAAAAGGGGATTGGGTCTTACACTCTATCAGAGGCCCAAAGAGTTTGAAAATGAATAAAGATGGGTCTTATAGCTCAAGGAGAAGCCCAATTGATTTTGTTAAAAAAGCGACGATCTCACTGAACGTTTGAAAATATACAGAGGGACTTATACAATGTGTGAGGCCCAAAAGGAACTATTTACAAAGGGGTTGGGTCTTACACTCTATTAGAGGCCCAAAATATTTTTAAGAAAAGGAATGGGACTTATAGCTCGAGGAGAGGCCCGGATGATTATTTGTTTGAAAAATGGCGATCACGCAGAGGTTTGAAAACATAGTGGGTCTTATACGATGACCGAGGCCCAAATTATTTTGGCTTTCAAAAGGGTTGGGTCTTACACTCTATTAGAGGCCCAAAGTGTTTGAAAAAGATTTGTTTAGGGTGATTAAGATCAAAACCCTAAATTAATTTCAAAATGTATTTTAATTAAATAAAAATTTGATTAAAATGATCAAAATTATCAAACATGTGTGAAAAACAAGTTGTGATCTTGGATTAATGTTTGAAAAATCATTTTTTTATCCACAAAATGATTGGAAACCATTTAAGTTTGGAAAATCAAGAAAGAAAAAATATTTTAAATGTTAAAAACAAATAAAAATTAATTCTTTGCAAAAAATATCAAATATATGAAATAAATAATATTTTTGGGAAATTATTGTAAAATAAAATATTTTAACATTTTTGTGAATTATTAAAAAAAGAATCAACTCAAAATCATTAAAAACCGGAGAGAAATTAATTTTTGAATCAATTAAATAAAATCATAAAAATTCAAATATTTAAAAATTCAAAAACGGGCGCCAAGAACATCAAGTTCTTGCCTGCGCCCTCTGTTTCTTCAAATTTGCGTTTTCCCCACAATCTCACTGAATACTTGATGAAATCACACAACCCACATATCAATCTACTCGTGTTCACCTCACGGTCATGTCTAAGGTCTTTAATTTCATTTCTTTCAAGCATGGAATAAGAAATCAAGACAAAACCTCAAGAACTCTAAATTCTGCATGAAGGTTGGGAATTTTGATACACGATTCATACAAAGCAATTAATTAAGGGGAAACATTCTATGCATGATTATGAACATTTGGCAAAAGTATTGAGTGAGGAAATATGCATAGATTAAGAGATGACTAAGTTTAGGCTTACTTGAAGGTCGTGGCAGCAAGAGCAATTTGATTTTTTAGTTGGAGGTGTTACAGATGAGTTGTGATGATCTGAACAGCTTCTCTACACCATATGGAATGTGTTTGAATGCTTGGAGTGATTGGAAATGGACTGGAACAGGTTATTGTACCTCAACCGCAACTTGGTTGAAAACTTGAGCAATTGGCTGGTGATTTTGTGAAATTGGTGTTCCAGATGTTGTTTAAGTGTTTAGATCACTTCTATATGATGTTTATGAGGTGTGTGTGTGATTGGTTTGGTTGGTATTGTTCTCAAATTCAAAACCCGATAGTGACTTACTTTAGAAGGCAATTTCGGAAGTGAGAAGGTGATTTTGAGGAAAGCATAAGTTTGAGTGCTTTGGTGTACTAAAACTGAGCATAAATGAGCTTTATTTATAGTAGAACAAGTTTGTTTTGCAAGCAATAGTGAATGGTGGCTGCAGTAGGCTCTTGGCCAATGGTGATCAAATGGAATCTCAAGTCTCCTCTAGCCATTGACTAGAGGTTAGAGCACAGGCATATGGTTCTCTGATTCAAAGATAAGGCTTGACTGAAGTGTTCATTTTTGCTCTGATACATGCCACCTCTAAGCATGCATTGAATGCTCCAAAACAAAATTGGAGTCTTGAAGCATCATTAGCTTTTAGGGGTGCCAAACCTATATGTAGTTCCAAAGACTTGGGAGGCTTATGGATCAGTGTTTGTCCCTCCATGGTCTCCCCTTGAGGTGTGCAGATGGATAAACTTGTTTGAGATTGTACAATTTGGACAAATAGAGCTCTTGTGCACAAATCTGCCTTGCCAAGACAGTTTGCAGTAAGGTATGTTGCAGCTGTCATAACTCTTAGCTCAAGTGGAGTTTGATGGAGTTCTTGGTCATTTTGGAAAGCTCTCATATGATACAACACATGTGTGATAATAGTTTGTCTTGAAACTTTTTGGATCCAAGTGAAAAATTCCCTTACATTTTAAAAAAAGTGAAACAGATTCTGACTTTGTGAAAATTTCACTAAGTGTTGGAAAAAGTGGCATTTTCATGTTTTTGTCATTTTGGTCACTCCATAACTAAAAATCCATGAGGAATTGGAATGAGGTGTAGTTGACACTTTTAAAGTATGCCATGAGAGCTACAAATTCATATTTGGATCATTCAAAATGGTTGCTTGGATCTCAAGTTATGATCCTTGGAAGTTGGTACCCTAGCCACTTTGTTCCATAACTTAGAAAAATTCTAAGTTTTTATGGTTACCCCTTTTACAAGGTATCCCACTTTCTTTGATTTTTCTTGATGAATGATGATTCAAATCATACATTAACATTGTTTTAGGGTTAAGGAACCATAATTGTGAAAAATCTCAAAAAGTCAAACTTTGACTTTTGTGCACAATTGAGTTTTTATCAGATGAATTCCAAATTGTGCGATCCTCTATGAAATCAAGTCCTTGACCTAAATAAAACTTGATATATGAATTCCATAGGTGATATAGGGTGTATTGAATCATGTCCCAAGGTCTGGGAGCATGCCTTGGTCAAAAGTCAAAGGCACAGTTGACTTTTCACTCAAAACCCTAATTGTGGTCCAGATGAAAATGACCTTTGTCGACCAAGCTTTTTGGATCAATCCATTATTGAAAATGGATCAATGTGGTTTATTAGAGACCCTCAAATCATGTCTTGAGGTCCTGGCACATGTTTTGTCCAAAAGTCAACTTAGGGGTGAATTAGGTCAAGAAACCCTAATTCCTGATTTTTTGATGAATGCTTCCCCTGAGGTTAAATTGACTTGATTATTGGGTTTATGAGGTCCCTTGGAGTATCTTGGATTATTCTTTAAAGCATTGGCTCATGCCCAGAGGAAAATTTCCACCTGGAGGCCTTGGTCGACCAAAACCCTAATTTGGTGACACTGGCGATCTTGAGGCTTAATCCACTTGGAATGTAGCAACTTTGTGCTTGGTTCTTGATGTAAGAGTCCTCTTGATCCTTTATAGATGTTTGAGAGGTTAGACAAGTTGAAGATCATGTCATTCCTTGATTGATTTGTTGCTTGAATGCTCAGAGAGGGCTTGAAACCCTAATTCTTGACTGTGGTGAATGCTCAAACATCTCTGAGGAGGTTAGTGAGGCATGATGGTTCATCCATATTGTGATGATGATTTACACAATGATGGGAAATCTTGGTGGTAAAAATTTGGGGTATGACAGATGCCCCTTTTTAATCTTCTTGGACCCGAAAGTGTGAATGGCGAAGGTATTCGGGCATTCGGGGTGCAAGATGATTAAATATCAGAATGTGCAAAATTTTGACGGTGGTTATGAATGGCAGTTTGCCCATCCATCTTCTTTTGCTAAGCAATGATGCCTAGAAAAGGTAAAACTTCCCCTCGATCCTGGTCTTCAGCCAAGGAGCTGGTCTCAGTTATCTTTTGAAATAAACTTCCCCTCGATCCTGGTTTCCTACCAGGGAACTGGCCTAAGTTTCTGAAATAAACTTCTCCTCGATCCTGGTTTCCTACCAAGGAACTGGTCTAAGTTTCTGATATAAACTTCCCCTCGATCCTGGTTTCCTACCAAGGAACTGGTCTAAGTTTCTGAATTAAACTTCCCCTCGATCCTGGTTTCCTACCAAGGAACTGGTCTCAGTTTCTTTTGTCAATAAACTTTCTTGACAAGGGACGCTATTCGTAGCGGTTTTCCTCAAACTTCTCTCTGAATTTTCCTGGGGAGATGCCATTTGATGGGAAAAATTTTTGATGTCAGACTTGCTGGGGAACATATTCGTCTGAGTTGTAGAGGTGCACAAACATCTCTGTTTCATTTGTCGACTCTACTGGGGAAAACGAGTCTCTTGAGAGACTGCTTCCTGCTTGGGGATATTACATCATACTTTTCCTCGAGATCTTCTCGGAGAAATGCCATACAATGTACCCCAATTTTGAGGTGCTGATGACCTTTTCGTCAGCGAATTTTCCAAAGAAAAACTGCCGTATTGCCGAATCTTTGATTAAGAGGCTTTCTCCGGGGATTTTTCCTTAATCCGGGAAAGCGAAGATATCATCTTCAATGGAGAAGAGTGACGTTCGTCAAAAGTTTTCTTGCTTTTCAGAGGTTCAAGTTATCAAAGTGGTTAAGGACCTTCTCCATCCCAGAAATAAACTAGGGAGAAAGGTGGTTAAGACAAAACATCCCCTGACGAGGAAAGAACTGACAACTCGAGCGAGAGGATTTTTTATCACTAGGGGACAAGACCGACTAGAGTGATAGTGATGCAATATGAATGTAACTGTAAATCAATAATGTATGATGTATGTATGTATATGCTGACAAAACTGACGCGACATACAAACTAGTAGATGAACACGACTAGATACTCGGCCACTGCAGGGGACGAAGAAGCACCATTCATTCATGATAGCAATTCTGCCTTGCTTAGGAGAGATAGTCCCTTTGGGGAACACGTTGGTCGGGCTTAGGAGGTAAGAACTCTGCCGAGGGTGTCGGACAAAACATTTGCATCTGACACAGTTGATCCTTTGTTCAGGCGTACTGGTTTAGAAGTGTCACACCCTAATTTTTGACCCTAAAATTTTGTTTTTTTAATATTAAATAATTAGAATAGTCAGTATTTTATTTTAATTTTATTTTAAATATTT
The DNA here is from genome assembly GCA_022829125.1 of Lathyrus tuberosus. NCBI lineage: Eukaryota > Viridiplantae > Streptophyta > Magnoliopsida > Fabales > Fabaceae > Lathyrus > Lathyrus tuberosus. The sequence goes on from JALAZF010000058.1 coordinate 12,697,052, forward strand.
ATTTTTTATCAACTAACAACGTTTAGAATAAATAGGGTTTTTTTTTTTATTTTATCTTTTATTTTTAATATTTTTTTTTATTTTTAGATTTTAACTAGATGTTAAGAATAAATAAATAGTGGTTAGCATTTTATTTTAATTTTATCTTAAATTTTTTATTTTAAATAAACAGTAATTAGTTTCTTTTTTTAAATTAATTAAGTTGTTTAAATTTTTTATTTTTTATTTAATTTTAATATTATTTTAATTTGGGCCTCAAATTGGATATTAGGGACATTATTGACAACTAAAAGTTAACCCTAGTTTTAGTCCCTATATATTGTTGTGTTGCTAAATGAAAAAGGAACAAAAAAAAATGAACAACGGCTCATGTGATACTTATACGATACAGCCGGTACCGAAATTTGCACTCAGTACTGTTTGTGTATAAAAGATTTGTTCACTCTTTCTAGTTTTTCTTTTGGTTCAAATCTCATCGTCGTACCGTCACATATATTACTAACAGGTATATATATTAGTTTGCTATTGATACAGACTGGTTTTGCATAGCACGTTAAGTGGTTTTGATTTGAAGTATAATATTTAAAACTTGTTTTATGTTGTTCTCACGTACATACATATAACTTGTTTCATTTTAGTTATCATAGGATAACTTGTTTTCAATAAAATCTAACTTGTTTTTATTTTAATAATAATAAGATATAACTTGTCTTTTTAAATATCATAAACATAACGTTTTTTATAATATATAACAAATTGTTTTTTTTTTATAATCTTATTGTTTTAATACATATTGTTTTTTAATATATATTGTTTTTTATTTATTCATTTTTATTTTTTCGGATCGAATTATGTCGATACGCTATATGTATACTCGTGTATGATGCGTGACATGGGTGTTAGTTCGATCCGGTTGCGATGAGCGCAATTCTTGCGTTAGCAACATTATTGTTTTAAAACGTTTAAAAATTTATTTTTTATGCATTTTTATTTTATAATTTTAGATCCGCACCATTTGGATTCACGTTGCGATGATCACGTTCAGTGTAGCAAGCTGTTCATAAATTTTTATCGGTTTATTTGCGATTTTTATTTTACTCTTTTAAATTGATTACCATTGCACTTCGGTTTTGTGCACATGTCCGGTGGTTTGGTCTAGCGGTAATCCGTTTGTTGTACACCGACCAATTCGTGTTTCGATATGCAACTTTGTTGTTTTGATTTAATTTTTATTATGTAGTGGCCTATTGATCCGATTTGCGATGACCGCTTACGCGGTAGCAATTTGCCTTCTTTCTTCAATTTGTGCTAATTTTTTTATCTAACATTGTTATTATTAGATCCGATCTAATTTTTGTTGGTAGTTTCGCATCCTTCGCATTATTATTCATATTCACCGTATTAAACCCTTTTCAAAAATATCAAACAATTCTCGATTCAATATCGAGCCCCTTTTTAAACCATGTAAGTCGATTGTTTTTACGATCGCCATCAACCAAACCCAAAGCATTCTTGATCCACATATCAAGCCATACCCCAATTTGTAAGTCGATTGCTTTTTAGCATCGCCGTCAACCTCATACTAATACTTTATCTTTACTTTGATTACGGTTTCGTTTACTAGGAGCACCCTTAGGGACTAGGTTTCGACTTAATTATTTTTCTCAAAAACCTTGATCCAACGTCAAGTGGCTACTTCTCTCGTAAGTCGGTTGCCCTTTTGTAATCGCCATGACGTAATTCAAACCTCGATCTTTGTCGAGTATTTTCTCTTAAAAACTAAAAAAAATATTTTTTCAATCAAATTCCAAAAGAAAGGTCCCATTGTTGACTTCCATGTCACAGATTAGCCTAACCTTAGGTCCCTCCCTTTATCCTTAGGATTAGAGTCACCACACTCTTTACATGTGTTCCGCTGCGAACACCTCTTTCCTTTATCTTAGCCTTAGGATTGGGGTCACCACACTCTTTATATGTGTTTCGCCGTGAACACTTCTTCCTTTATAACTCGGCTTCAACTTTGGAGTCGCCGCACTCTATGTAGCGTCTTGCCATAGACGCTACCTCCCCCTGGAACCTTGACCACAGTCAAGAGTTCCTCACCCTCATTGAGGGGAACTATGGATACTCTGATTCCACTCCCGTCGGGATACGTAGGCACAAGATGCGATGTCTTGGCGAGTATACTTAGAAATACTAACCCTGGGTCTTTACCTTAGCACAACTCTTTAGCAAGCAAGTAATAGATAACATAAATTAATAACAAGAGGTTCCTGTAGAGTACTATAGATGTTTAGGATGCTAATACCTTCCCTATGCGTAACCAATCCCCGAACTTAGATTCTCTTATTAGGTTTTTCGATCTTTAACCTTTCCTTTGGATAAATCAAAGACCGGTGGTGAATTAAGAATTATGATTCAAGTTAATCCAATAGCTTGATATCCGATTCTCACCGCGACAAGAAGGAGTACTTTGAAGTTCAAACACCTTTGGGAAAGCAATCGATGTTCTTTCGATGTTCAACAGTCAAAAGAAATTGCCATCTTTATTTTAAAAACATAAAAAGTTTGACAAGTAAATTCATTTTTTTTTATTTCAAGAATCGTTAATCATGTTAAAACGTCGTTCTGTAAAGCTAAAACAAATATGAATTGCAAACAAAAACACAAGGGCTCAAATTTTATTGATAGGATGGAAATCAGCCAAACGCGTGATTCCATAGAGTATTTACAAAATTTAGAAAATGGTAATTTAAAGTAAAAGGGCTACATTGAAACATAACGACCGCTATCTTTCTACCAACTTTGAATTCCAGGCATTCTGAGCTTCTGTCGAAGATGACCTTGACTGGAGTTTTCTGATGGATGGCATGACTGCTACTGGGGAATTTGCCCCTGTTGGACGTAGTTACTTGCCCTAACTTTTGCCTAGACTGTACTCTGAGATTTCCAATCCATCGGGATGATTTTTGATTATGTCTCTAATTTTTGCCTGGACCGCCCTTTCGGGTTTTCAATCCACCGAGACGTTTTTTTCCTTCTTTTTTTTTTATTTAGGCGAAGTATTTCTTGACTACGTCAACATTCATGGGGTAGGAAAATTCCTCTCCATCCATGGTTGCAAGTCTCAAGGAGCCGCCTGAGAAAGCTTTCTTGACCACGTAGGGGCAGTCATAATTCGGAGTCCATTTACCCCGGGAATCAGTGAGAAATGATTGTATCTTCTTGAGTACAAGGTCTCATTTTCTGAAGACGCGAGGTCGGAACTTTTTGTCAAACGCCTTCTTTATCCTTTGTTGATACAACTGGCCGTGGAATAGAGCCGTGATTCGCTTTTCTTCGATCAGATTTAGTTCGTCATGTCGACTTTGACACCATTCAGCCTCTGTTAGCTTAGCTTCCATCAATACCCGGATTGATGGGATCTCTACTTCTATGGGGAGCACTGCCTCCATGCCATATACTAGAGAGAAAGGGGTTGCCCTGTTGAAGTACTGACAGATGTGCGATAACCGTGAAGGGTAAAGGGTAGCATCTCGTGCCAATCTTTGTAGGTTACAACCATCTTTTGAATGATCTTCTTGACGTTCTTGTTAACCGCTTCTACCGCTCCGTTCATCTTGGGTTGGTAGGGAGATGATTTATGGTGTTTAATCTTGAACTCAGCGCATAATTCTTTTATCATCTTATTATTCAAGTTGGATTCGTTATCAGTAATGATCTAGCTAGGAACACCATAACGACAAATGATATTGTATTTGATAAATCGGACCACCACTTGTCGGGTTACAATGGCGTACGATGCTGCTTCGACCCACTTGGTAAAGTAGTCAATGGCTTCCAGGATAAACCCATGTCCGTTTGAAGCTTTGGGTTCAATCATGCCAATCATATCGATTCCCCATATGGAAAAAGGCCATGGGGAAGAGAGAACTTTAAGATGCGTTGGCGGTACATGGATTTTGTCGGAGTATGACACTTGTGACACCTCCTCATGTACTTGTAGCAGTCGGATTCCATGGTCAACCAGTAGTACTCTGCTCTCAGAATTTTTCTTGCCATTGTGTGTCCGTTGGCATGAGTGCAAAAGGTTCCTTCATGAATTTCCTTTATCAGCATGTTTGCTTCTGGTCTGTCTATGCATCGGAGCAAGACCATGTCAAAATTTCTTTTATAGAGAGTGTCACCGCTCAGGAAGAAACTGCCTGCTAGTCTTCTGAGGGTTTTCTGTCTTTTCTGGATGCCCCAGGTGGGTACTCTTGTTTTTGAAGGAAGCACTTGATATCTTGATACCAAGGTTTGTCATCTATGACTGCTTCGATTGTGAAGATGTAAGCGGGCCTCTCGAGGCGTATTATGTCGATCTTAGGTATGTCATTCCATTGACCTACACTAATCATGGAAGAGAGAGTGGCTAATGCATCAGCCATGTGATTCTCTTCACGAGGGATGTGATGAAACTCGATTCTGTTAAAGAAGTGTAAAAACCTTCTCGCGTAATCTTTGTAAGAAATCATTCCTGATTGGTATGTGTTCCAATCTCCTTTGATTTGATTGATAACCAGGGCTGAGTTGCCATATACATCCAAGTTCTCGATCCTTAAGTCGATCGCTTCTTCGAGACCCATGATATAAGCTTCGTATTCGGCCTCGTTGTTTGTACACTTGAATGTCAGTCGGGCGGTGAAAGGAATATGGGTACCATGAGGTGTTATGATGATTGCCCCAATTCCATTTTCATAATGATTTACAGCTCCGTCAAAGATAAGTCCCCATTGGGAACCTAGTTATGGCCCTTCACTGGGTAGTGGTTCATCGCAATCTTTCATTTTCAAATACATGACATATTCGTCTGGGAAGTCAAATCCGATTGATTCCTGATCGTCAATCGGTGTATGAGCCAAATGATAGGCTAAAATACTCCCTTTAACGGCTTTCTGAGCATGGTACTCTATGTCATATTCTGACAACAATATCTGCCAACGGGCAATCCTTCCCGTGAGAGCAGGTTTTTCAAAGACATACTTTATTGGATCTATTTCTGAGATTAACCAAGTAGTGTGATGAATCATATACTGGCAAAGACGTTAGGCTGCCCAAGCCAAAGTACATCAAGTTTTCTTAAGCATAGCATACCGAGTCTCGCAGTCGGTGAATTTCTTGCTCAGATAGTAGATGGCAAACTCTTTTCTTTTTGTTTCATCCTGTTGACCAAGCACACAACCCATGGAGTCTTCCAAGACTGTTAGGTAGATGATCAGTGGTCTTCCTTCAACTAGAGGTGACATAATCGGTGGGTTCAATAGGTATTCCTTAATACTGTTGAAGCGGTTTGGTAGTCTTCTGTCCAAACGCAGTCCTGATTCTTTTTGAGTAATTTGAAAATCGGCGCGCATGTCGCGGTCATGAGGAATATGAATCTGGAAATGTAGTTCAGTCGTCCCAGGAATCCCCTGACTTGTTTTTCAGTCTTTGGAGAAGGAATTTCTTGAATGGCCTTGACTTTGTCAGGATCAACCTCAATCCCTTTCTGGCTGACGATGAACCCTAAAAGTTTCCCTGAACAGACACCGAAAGTGCACTTATTGGGATTCAAGCAGAGTTTGTACTTTCGCAACCGCTCGAATAGTTTTGATAGGTGGGTCACATGCTCCTCTTCTGTCTTAGATTTGGCAATCATATCATCGACATATACCTCTATCTCTTTGTGTATCATGTCATGAAATAGAGTAGTCATGGCCCTTTGATAGGTTGCCCCAGTGTGCTTCAAACTGAACGGCATTACCTTGTAACAAAAAGTGCCCCATGGGGTAATGAACGAAGTTTTCTCCATATCTTTCGATGCCATTTTTATCTGATTATTGCCCGAGAATCCATCCATGAAGGAGAATACTTTGAACTTGGATGTACTGTCTACCAGCATAGCCTCATTTAGATCTCTGTAGTCCACACACATTCTGACCTTTCCGTCTTTTTTTGGAACTGGTACGATGTTGGCTAACCATTGAGGATACTCTGACGTGGCGAGGAAACCCGCGTCAATCTGTTTCTGTACTTCCTCTTTGATTTTGATGGCCATGTTTGGGTGAGTTCTTCTCAACCTTTGTTTTACTGGAGGACATTCCGATCTTAACGGTAAATGATGTTCCACGATGCTGGTATCCAACCCTGGCATGTCTTGATAGGACCAAGCAAATACATCGGGGAAATCTTTGAGAAGTTTTATCAAACTTTCTTTGATAGTTGGACTGAGCAATGCTCCAATCTTGATTTCTTTTCTCTCTTCCTCTGAACCCAAGTTGACCATTTCCAACGGCTCTTTGTGAGGTTTGATGGACCTTTCCTCTTGTCTGAGTAATCGGGAGATCTCTTCTGGAATTTCTTGGTCATCCTCTTCTTCAGCCTCAAATACCGGGAATTCAAAGTTGGGAGAAGGCATTGGATCGTATGTTTCAATGGGGTTTAGAACAAGCAATCATCATGGCGTGATGATTGTTTTTAGAAGAGATAGAGAGAATGCAAGAGTGTGTGCAGTGTATTTTCTTTGGAAAATTGCTTGTTTTTATTATTGAGTTGTTTTTTAGGATTACCATTTTCTAAAAAAAGCGAAAAGAGAAAACAACAATAAATGCGGAAATTATAGAACGACGTTATTTTATTTATGATTCGGCCGATTCTTGAAACTACAGCCCTATAAAATAAAACTCAGTCGCTTCGGGCGAAGCGAAGAGAGAAATTTACAGAAAGTGAGCCCTATCAAAACAGCCGTTTCACCTGGGCAGGGTGAAAGGTTAAGATAAAGATGGCAATTACTTAGACTTATGAACAACTTTTGGGACATCGACAGCAACCCAATGGCGGAGAACTCCTCGGTGAATCACAAAGTCTGGCACCTTCTTTATTGGTTTGTCCTAAAAAATAACGCTGATTTCTGGTGGAGCAGGATCGTTGGAATCTGTTTCCCAAGCAGAGTTGTCATAGATAAACTCTTCTGTTGTATTTTGCACAGTATGTGTGCTCTCAGGTGAATCTCCCCATCCAGTTGGTTGAATGTCTTCGAGCCTGATACGAGAGCTTTCGGGAGCGGTGTACTTGACCAAGTAGTCGTATTTGCCACTCGGTTGTCCTAAGGTGTCCCACACTTCTGTGGAACTGGAGGAGTCATCTCTTTCGATGACGTTGACCTCGGGAAAAGCATAGTTGATGAATTCTAGTCCTGCAAGCTTTGCAAATTCATCGTCGTGCTGGATATTTTCTGAATGCCCAGAATAATGATCCCATGACATGGTGGGGACGCAGGTATTCTTTTCAATGATGCTCAGCTGATATGCATTGTTCGGCTGACTCTTTTGCCCCAAGTCTCTTGGGTACGGCTACCAGATAGGAAGGCCATTCATTGGGCCATAATAGTCTTGGTCAAAGTTATCTTTCGTTAAAGGGTCCTCCTCTAATGAGTTTGGTGGAGAACGACATCCTTCCGGATCACAATCTCCATATATCGTTTTGACATATGACCTAGGTATGAATCTTGGACTCTGTGTGGGATAGCAAAATGGCGTAGGCACCTCTTCCTGAGACATATAACCGTCCTCATTAAGATAGGATTTCCACTCTTCATATGTATCGGAGGGATCACCCTCGTTGATGGTGTGTACTTCTTGAGACACTGGGTGAAGGAAGCCTCCACTGTGGAAGAAATCCCGAATGGGATGAAAATTTTCATCATTAGTAGCAGTCTAGGTACAGGTTGAGGAAAAGTGAAGACCCTTCTTTGTTTTGTTATCAGTAGGAATGCTAAGCTGTCCTCATCCCTTTGTATTGTTACTTTTGATCACTTTGAGAGCATCTTTGTACGAGGAAATCGACGTTCCTTTTTCTGATTTGTTCTCATTGCTCACTGAGAGTGCTTGGAACTGGGTTCCAACAACCTCCTCTAGTTCTACACAAGTAGACAACGATAAGTTACTTACAATCAAGGCTTGCTCTCGCAGACTATGACTAGTTGATCGTTCTTTACGAACTTCAGCTTCTGGTGCCGCGTCGAAGTGACTGCCCCAGCCTGGTGTATCCAACGTCTTCCTAATAAACAGTTGTTCGCTTCCCGGACGTCCATGACCTGAAAGGTAATCTGGAAAGTGTGAGGACTGATAGTTATGGGAAGGTCGACTTCGAAAAATAACTGCTTTCTGGGATCCGTCAAATGCTTTGACGACGACCTCACTGCCCCTCATCGGGGATCCTTTGAATGATAGTCGCATTAAAGTGGACTTCGGCATGACATTCAGAGCCGATTCGGTGTCTACCAGTACGTTGGCTAAAGCATCATCCTGGCAGTTGACTGTAATATTGAGTGCCATGTTATGACTTTTTCCTTTTTCTGGCAGTTCCTCATCACTAAACCCCAAGTTGTTGCAGGAAGTGATGTTGGAAACGATGCTATCAAATTGTCTTATTGTTACATCCTGTTCCACAAAGGCTTGCTCTAAGACTTTCTGTAGAGCCTCCCTGTGGGCTTCGGAACTGAGTAATAGAGATAACACAAAGATTTTTGAAGGAGTTTGCAGCAGTTGATCAACAATGTTGTATTCACTCTTTTAGATGAGCTTCAGCATCTCATCGTTTTTTGTTGAAAGGTTGGGACCACTGGACTGACCGACCAGTTAATCGGGAACTTCTGTTTGAGGTTCCTTTTCTCTGTTAGGTTCTCCAACTCCTCGGTTGAAGATTCGACCGCTCCGTGTTACTCGACTGATGTCTGCAGTATTCACGACGGAGGGTAATGGAGTTTCCTTTCCATTCTCAATTGTTGTTGCACCGTACTTGTAAGGGATTGCCTTATCGGACTTGTACGGTACTGGTCCTGGCAGATAGATAACCACAGGAGCCTTATGATTTTTCTGACCATCATAACCAGCCTCAATCGGTTTGAGATTGAGAACCTTTCCACCATCAAGAGGGACTCTTGATTCACGGAGTAAAGGGATTATGGCACATACGCCTTTGGCCACTTCTCACTTAGGGATCAAGATAACATCCTTGCTTTGATCAGGATGATATTTTGACATTGAACCAGAGCTTGACCATGATTGAATTTCCCCATGGTCTAACTGACTTTGAAGGGCTGCCTGCACGAGGTAGCATCCTTGATTATTCTCCGAGCAGACTCTACAGTGCTCGTAGTTGTGTGGTGGCACCCGGCCACGTTCGCTTTGAATGCAGTGCAACTTCACTAGATCGGTTCCCATTGATCGAACATCCTGACTTTGATGCCTAGTAGGGTTCCCATTAATCATACTGAATTGTTGTGTGTCTTCATCTAGATAGATCGGAAGCCACCGGTGGTTTAACAAGTGTTGCAGTGTCCTCTGAACGAGTGCACATCCTTGGTTACTCTCATGACACACTTTACAATTGTGATAGTCGTGCAAAGTCGGAAAACCAAGCTAGACTTGCTTAGCGTGTAACTCCACTAAGCTGGTATTCATCCAGCGAATATCAAAAATTTGAATCATGTTGACCTGACAAGGATTCTTATCACGGTAGTCCTAGATCCATCTGACACTGGAGGGCCTCTTCTATAAAAGAGCATCCCTGATTATTTACTGAGCAAATAAGACAGGAATCATAATCGTGTTGTGGCAGATCATGATGCTGGCTTTGCCTTGAGTGCATTGCCACCAAGTTGACATTCATCGCACGGATGTCGTAGTTTTGAATAATGTTGGAATTCGTATAAGTTATGTTGACCCCACGAATTCGATGATCCTAGATCCAACCGAGATCCAACTGTTCCTGTAGAGCTGATTGCACCACAGAACATCCTTGATTGTCTTAAGAGCAAATATCACACTGGTGATAGTTATGAGGTGGTACATGACCGTACCCGCTCTGTCTGCGATGCATCTTGACCAGATTAGCCCTTAATAAGAGTACATCATGAATTTGATAGTTGTGGTTAGACTCCCCCTCTATCAAATTGACTGCAGCTTTCTCGTGTTGAGGCAACGGGTTCGTCTGAATATTCAGATTTGTATCCTTGAAGGATAAGACCCCGCTTGACAAGCTTCTGTGCATCAGATTTGAAACTGAGACAGTTTTCTATGTTATGCCCTGGCCCTCCTTGATGGTAAGGACAAGTCTGATCCACTTTGAACCAAAAAGGCAGATTTTTCGGTGCTGTAAGAGGAGACCTGGTTTGGACGTGTCCCTTGACTAGTAATAGTGGAAACAGTTCTGCAAACAACATTGGTATAGGGTCGAAACCTGGTGGTCGCGTTGTACGGTTGTTGTTGTATAGAGGACGAGCCTGCTGAAGAGGTTGTTGTGTCCTTTGCTGATATTGTTGTTGATTCAGTTGGCTCTGAGCAACCTAAGGTTGATACGCTGGAACATGTGCAGGGTTGATAGCAGGAGTTATTGCTGCTACTGGTTTATACCTTCGCCTTTGCTTTCCGAGAGAGATATTACCAATATCTTGCTCTTTTTTCTTAGGGAAAGTATTACCGTATCTTTTGGTACTGCTTGATAGTCCAGTATCTTTAACTAAACGTCCTTCTCGGACAGCTTTCTCAAGACGAACTCCCATGCCCACCATCTTGGTGAAGTCACTGGGCGCACTGACGACCATTCTATCGTAGTAAAACGAACTTAATGTTTTTAAGAAGATCTTCGTCATCTCTTTTTCCTTAAGAGGTGGACAAATCTGAGCGGAAATTTCTCGTCATCTCTGAGCATATTCCTTAAAGGTTTCCTTATCCTTCTGCGACATGGCTCTGAGTTGATCTCTGTCCGGTGCCATGTCCAGATTATACTTATACTATTGAATAAAGGCGGCGCCAAGATCTCTGAAAGTGATGATCTTAGTGCGATTTAAACCCATGTACCATTTGAGTGCGACATCGGTTAAACTATCCTGGAAATAGTGGATCAGTAGCTGTTGGTTCTCTATCTGAGTTGACATCCTCCGAGCATACATCATCAAGTGACTTTGAGGGCAAGAGTTACCCTTGTATTTTTCAAATTCGGGCACCTTGAATTTGTGCAGAACTTTCACATTGGGGACCAAATAAAGGTATGCGGCATCCTTTCCAAATAGATCTTGATCGCGAATAGCTTGCAATTCTTTCTGCATCTCCAGGAATTGTTCCTGGAATTCCCTCATTTTATCGTTCATACTCTCATTTCCACCAGAAGGTATCTGTGGAATCTGTCCTTCCGGGACAATGTGTACCACGGGTGGTGGTATAGTCATTACGGCAGTGACGCTTGGTGCTTCCCTTTCCCGAAGTTTGTAACCTTCAGGAGTTGTTGTCATGCCCCTTGCATCTTCGCTTTCCCGAAGTGTGTAACCTTCAGGCCTAGCGGCTCCTGCTGTAGTTTCCGGATCTTCCATGATTGGCGGAATATATCCTTCCGGGATATAGTTGAGTGGCATGCCCCAGGGACGATCCTTTGGCATGTTATACCGAGGATCATACTTTTCCACTATGGGCGTAGATGTGATCTCTGAGATCACAGTCCTTTGTTGTTGTATCTGGGCTGCTGCCAGAGCTTGCATGTCATCGTGAAGTTTTCTCAAATCTTCTTTTAGAGTGTCGATTTCTTCTCTCAACCCTCTGTTCTCTTCCTCGAGATTATCCATTTTCTTTTGTCGATTGGCTCGAGTATTGTACGAAGGAGATAGTTTGACTCTAGAATTGAGACACAAATGTGAGATTCGTAGGGAAGAAGAATGCGTTAGGTAAGAATGATGAATGATATGCAATGATTATATTAATTTTTTTATTTAATCAAAAAGAAACTTTGACAATTGGATTGCAAATATCATATAGTGGGGAAACCCCATTTTATTGAATTCAAAGATTGCAGAAATGGAAATACAGTATTTTACAAAGTGTTGTAAAAGGAAATGTCTAAACTAATGGATTCTGAGTCCTCCTTGAGGAGAGCTCAGGTGATGGTTCTGGTATCTTCCTTTTCTTTGACCTGGGCTCTTGAGCCGTTGTCGGGTTGTCATTACTTTGCCAAGTGAAAAGAGCGAGCAAATTCCTTTGGTCTTCTTGCTTTTCTACAGCATGTTGCTCTAAAATCTCAGTCAGAGCATCTTTTTCTTTTAACAGTTGCTGTATTCTGTTACACTCCACATTGAGAATGCGGTACTTGTTCCTCCAAGACCTCTTCTCCTGTTGAACTTTGGTGAGAGTAACCTGAAGTTTTTCTATATCAGACATAAAATAAAGGACAGATTCCCTTAATGGGAGAACTTCTTGACGAGGGTAAGGCATCCTCAGCTTGAGAGCTCTAGTTTGCACCCAGCAAAGATAAGGCTCCACAGAGATACAGTCTGGTTTTCCTAGAGACTCTATTCCTTTACTGTGAACATGTTTCCAGGCATGCACTATTTCTGTCTTTAGTGCCCTGTCATTTTCTCCTTCCTTGAAGAAAAGACCTTCTAAATGAGCATTACGCGGGACATGCCTCATCGGGTACCCGAATTGAAGACGAACTAAAACTGGATGATAATTGATTCCTCCTTTAATTCCTATGAGGGGTACATTAGGAAAGTTTCCACAACGGTCAATGATCCTGATTCCGTCATAGATTCGATTGTACCAATCGATGTCAGAGTTGGTAAGAGACATGATTCTCTGCGACCAATGTAAAGTATTCTTTTGCTCCCAAAATGCGGCAAACTTGGGTAAATGGGAAGTGAACCATTTATATAGCAGGGGTACACAGCATGTGATTATTCCTCCGCTGTACAAATTCCTTAAGTGTACAGAATGATAAGCGTTTGTGAGCAAGGTTGGTACAGGGTTTCCAATTAGAAAAATCTTAATGGCATTGATATCAACGAAGCTATCAATGTTAGGAAACAAAAATAACCCATTGGAGAGCAAAGCAAAAATGCTTTCAAAAGCAGGCACATGCCCTATACTAGCAAAGTACAAGGCTTTCTTTATCAAAAATTGGGCTGGCAGACCCTGGATTCTACCCTTAGTGATCATGTGAGTCCTGACTTCTGACTCGTCCAAATAAATTGCTCTTGCAATGGTTTGATCTTTTGGAATTTCTTCTAGTCCAGAAAAGGGAGCTTGGTCAGTGATAGGTAAATTAGTCAGGTGAGAGTACTTCTCCAGTGTTGGTGCTAGCTAATAATCCGGGAATGTGAAGCAGTGATAGACCGGATCGTAGATCTGGATGAGTGTGGATAGGATTCCTTCAATTACATGGACCCTTAACAGAGACAGTAGTCATCCATACTTAGCTCTGAAAGCATCAGGGTTGGTGATCATCCTCGTCAATCCTCTTAAATCCTCTAATTTTGGAACCTTGAAGGTATACTGGTGAGTCTTCCTTTTACCGAAATCCATAACACAATCTTTCTCTCTGATATTTGCAATCATTGTCTCAGTTTAATTTGAAAAAGAGAGACTAGAAGAGAAAATTTTCTTTGTTTTAAGTTTTTTAATGAAATGAATGCATGAATGCAGCACACAAAAACATAGAAAAAAATGGGGTCAAAGGTTCGGTGTCATGAAGTCAAGGCTCTACCCAACCCCAAAGGTTTTATTGGTATTTTTTGTACCTGTCCGCAAAATCATTGACCCCTCTTGGGATAACAACAGCAGGCTGGAATCACCCGAGTGAGCTGATGTATCTTAGAGTAATCTCAAATGAGGGTAGTATCGCGTGACAACTATTTTCGATAGCTTTCGCACTACAAAATAGTAACATGGTCTTAGTCTACTAAAATCCTCAGCTTCTCAGATAACCCAATCGAACAATCTGCTTTTAACAATCGAAGTCGTATAGGCATTGAATCCGCAAAGGGTATCTCCACTGATTCGATGGTCTACCGGGACCTCTTATCTGGGATTCACTCCCCGTAAGATTACCCGTCTCGTGCCATCACCTGTCTTAGGTGTATACTCAATCTTTCCAGATGCGGCATCACACACATTCCCATTAGCAAAAAAATAAACACGGATATCAATTAGGAAAAGCAGTATATATATTTGTCCTAATATCCTATACCTCTAGTCTTATGATCCTAACAGTCAATGACTCCCCAGCAGAGTCGCCATTCACTGCGGTACCTTCTAAACTTAAGGGATTCTACCTAAGAAATGGGAGAATGGTTCAGCTCCCACTGTGGTCGCCATTCTTCTATAGCGCGGTTTTTTTGGTTTCAAATCACTATCGCTTTGGGGTGCTACAGTTGGATTCATTTTTTATCCTGTGAAGCTGATTAAGGAAGGAAAATAGATGTCTCCAATTAACCCTGCTTGCATACTGAGTTTAAACAGATGACTGTTGGTTTACAGATGCTATCAAAATCGTGGGTCTCTCTTAGGTTATTTGGCTTAAGAATAGAGTGTCTACGAGGTCTTTGAGAAGGTACTATATCTAATTTTTCTTTGATTGATGTATGATGTGACACCCCCAATCTATACCCCAAAGCTATTAAAGCGATAAATAAAAATACAAAATTTCATCAGAGTATATTTAAGACATGCACGGCATAGACCGGAGACGCCACAACAATTTGAAACAAACATACAACACCTGCTCATACAAATATGCAACCATTCAGGTAGTATTATACCCACAATTCAGAAACAGAATATAAGCGGAAAATCCGTAACTGAATATCAACATATATATATATATATATATATATATATATATATATCATGAAAGTTTGCTTGTCATATACAACATCATACATGTACAATCCAAAAGATACATATACATAATACAAAATAATCACAAACGGCCACCCTAACTACCCGGTGTCACATATCAGAGTCGACCGACAAAAATAATGAAGACGCAGAGCTTCACCAAAAAGACCTCCAGCAACTCTAATCTGCAATGCCTCATAGAGCATTATAAAACAGCAGAAGGGTGAGAAAAACAATCATATTACAGTTGCATATAATTATATATTAACACAGAAATACACAGGTAAAACATTCTCACCACAAATGCACCACAATCAAATACAACACAACACAGTACAATTCTCAAGTATTAAATACCCATACACCTCAATCATACACAATACACTCATCATCAATACAATTTCACATATTCCATCTCATCAATCACATTCACAATTCTATGCACAATTAATCCATGATTTATGAAAATGCACAGAGACCGACACAACGATTCTATGCACATGTCATGCGGTACCGACTTCCAATATTTCTCATCACTAGTTCACTCAGGAACTCTGCTGGAATCATCGCTCGTTACTGAGGATCACTCAAGTAACACCCTGTCGGGCCTACGATGTTCCCCGTCGCTTTAGGTCCTCTTGGTATAAGGCACACGACGTTTATGGTTTGCTTTAGGTCCTCTCGGTATAAGGCGCACAATCCGATCGCTCACACCCCACATGGGCACACGATCGTCTATAACCATCGCTTTAGGTCCTCTTATTTTTAAGCTGCAGGATATATCAAATCGCTTTAGGTCCTCTTATTTTTAAGGCGCACGATGTTATAGCAGATTCCCTCTGGAATCAATCCGTCACTCAGGACGTCACAACAATGCATATCATGATGCTTGGCATACAATGACTCATGACATTCAAAATGCACACATATACACATCCATAATCATGCATATATCATCAATTACCACGCATTGCATTTTCTTGCCCATAGGCCACAAATCATCATCATAACATTTCATCATGTATATTCACATCGTATAACAGCACACAAGCTACACGTTACATAACAAAAGCATATAGCATGATAACACATCAATCGCACACAATTAACGCGATAAAAATCCGACAACCCGACTATTTTTCAAAAACACGAATTAATTAAATCATATTTTACCCTCCAAACCATTTTTAATAGAAAGAATATTTTATAAGCTTTCCAACGCTTCAAACGGGGGTCAAAACGGACTTACGGATCAAAAGTTACGATCGAAATAATTTTGAAAGAAAAACCTACAGCAGGGCTGACACGGCCACCCGTGTTGTGTGACACGGCCAGTGTCACCCAAAATCCCAAATTTCACTTTTTTCGCGTTTCCACCCTCCATAGGCAGCAGACTGACACGGGCCGTGTCAGGACCCAGAAAAATGCATTTTTATCGTCGGAAGCCTTCCGGACCTCCGATTTCGATTCTGTAAAAAGTCCCGGTCTCTGAAATCAATGTACTACAATATTTTCACCATTAAAAGGCCATCCAACACATTTTCCATTTTTGAAATATTTTAAAACATAATTTTATCCATTTACCCCGATTCCAAACTCGATCAAAACCACTCAAAAACACACCAACAACCATTCACCGATTAAATATCAACCTATACCAATGTTCCCAGACATATCCAAACACTTTTACTCGATCACAACATCAATTTACACAAAAACATCGATATATATCAAAAACTCAAAAGTTACAAATTCAACTCTATTCAATCAAACGATCACGCTAAATCACGACCCAACATCACACGACTCTACTACGCGATTTATTCCGACTTTCGTCCGTGAAAACATCGATTTCTAATCATTTTTCTCATTTCAACCTAGAATTGAAAAATTATGAAAAACAAGTGAACATTCAAACACACACATACATAATCATACACAAGCATAAGATAATCGAGTTTCACACCCTTACCCGATTAAATCGCGTTTGAAAAGTCGGTTGAATCGGTTCCTAGATTTCCAAGTTTTCTCTCTTTTCCTTCTTTCTCTTCTCTTTCCTTGTTTTCTCTTTTCTTCTCTTCTTTTTCTTTCCTTTCTCTTTTTCTCTCTTTTCTTACTACTTTTCTATTTTTATAAGAAAATCAAAATATCTAACTACCTAAAAAGACCAAAATACCCCTACACTCAAATTTCTCGCAAACGTTCCCAAAACGCGATAAAATATCACCACATTGAAAAATAACATTTTTCTAAATAAAAGTCGAAAATAAAATATTATAATAATAAAATAATCAAAACGACTCGATTAAATAAAAACTGACAAAACTGACAAAACTGGGGCGTTACAACTCTCCCCCACTTAGAAATTTTCGTCCTCGAAAATATACCTGAGACGAACAACTCTGGATACGACTCCCGCATCTGACTCTCCAACTCCCAAGTCAAATTGCCCTCAACAGCGCCTCCCCACGCCACTTTCACAAGTGCAATATCCTTGCCCCGCAACCGCTTCAACTCGCGATCCAAAATACTCACCGGCAAAGCCTCAACCGTAAGGTTCTCCCTTACCTCAACCTCATCCATCGGAATCACATGCGACGGATCCGGGATATACTTTTGAAGCTGTGAAACATGGAAAACGTCATGCAAATTCGACAGACTCGGCGGCAACGCCACCCTATAAGCCACAACACCCACTCTCGCAGATATCTGGTAAGGACCAATAAATCGAGAAGTAAGTTTCTTCGATTTCAATGCACGACCAACACCCGTTACTGGCGTAACCCTTAGAAATACATGATCGCCCTCTTGAAACTCAAGATCCTTCCGTCTCCGATCATGATAACTCTTTTGTCTACTCTGAGAAGCCTTCATTTTCTCACGAATGAACTTCACTTTTTCCATAGTCTGTTGCACCAACTCCGGTCCAACCACCATTCTCTCACCAGATTCATGCCAACACAACGTTGTCCGACATCTTCGTCCATACAGTGCTTCAAACGGTGCCATTCCAATACTCGAATGAAAACTGTTATTATACGTGAATTCAATCAACGCAAGATAACTATCCCACGCACCACCTTGTTCCAAAACACAAGCCCTCAACAAATCTTCCAAAGACTGAAACGTTCTCTCCGATTGCCCATCCGTCTGTGGATGATAAGCCGAACTCAACCTTAATTTAGAACCCAACGCCTTCTGTAAACTTTCCCAAAATCTCGAGGTAAACCTTGGATCTCGATCCGAAATAATACTCAACGGAACTCCATGCAACTTCACAATCACACTGATAAAAATCTCAGCTAACCGTTCCAAAGAAAAATTGATGTCAATCGGAATGAAATGAGCCGATTTAGTCAGCCTATCAATAACCACCCAAATAGCATTATGCCCTCGCTGAGTATTCGGCAACCCCGTTACAAAATCCATCGAAATGCTATCCCATTTCCATTCCGGAATATCCAACGGTTGCAACAAACCACTCGGCCTCTGATGTTCCACTTTCGACTTCTGGCACGTCAAACAAGCATACACAAACTGAGCTACATCTCTTTTCAATCCAGACCACCAGAAAATCTTCTTTAAATCTTGGTACATCTTGTTCGCTCCCGGATGTATACTCAAATTACTCCGGTGTCCTTCTTCCAAAATCATTCGTTTCAAATCCGAATCGTCCGGAATACAAATTCGCCCACGGAACCTCAACACACCATTAATATCCACTTGAAAATCACCACTCGCCTCTTTTCCGTCACCCAACATCAATTCCACTAATTTCACGTCCAACTTCTGTTTCTCACTTACCGACATCAGAAAATCATTAGTAACCTTCAACATACCCAACCTCACACTATCCGACGACACTTCACATACCAAACTCAAATCTCTAAACGATTCCAAAAGTTCCCACTCCTTAACCATTAAAGCGGACATATGCAATGATTTCCGACTCAATGCATCAGCTACCACATTAGCTTTACCAGGATGGTAATTCAAGCCAAAGTCGTAGTCCTTCAAAAATTCCAACCATCTTCATTGCCTCATATTCAATTCCTTATGATCAAACAGATATTTCAAACTCTTGTGATCACTAAAGACTTCAAACCTCGCACCAAAAAGATAATGCCTCCAAATTCTCAACACAAAAACCACAACCGCTAACTCCAAGTCATGCGTAGGGTAATTCTTCTCATGCACTCTCAACTGCCTCGAAGCATATGCCACGACCTTACCTCCTTGCATTAGCACACCACCTAGACCAATCAAAGACGCATCACAATACACCACAAATGGTTCAGTAGGATTCGGCAAAATCAAAATCGGAGCTGTCGTCAATCTTCTCTTCAGCTCATTAAAACTTTCCTCACACCGAATATCCCAAATGAACGCTTGACCTTTGCAAGTCAACTGGGTCAAAGGAAGTGCTAGCTTAGAAAAACCTTCAATAAACCTTCGATAATAACCGGCCAAACCCAAAAAGCTTCGAATTTCAGTAACAGATCTCGGAGCCTCCCATTGTAGAACTGCTTCTACTTTAGATGGATCCACAGCAATACCATTACCTGAAATCACGTGTCCAAGAAAACTCACCTCCGACAACCAGAATTCACACTTGGACAATTTGGCAAAAAGCTTCTTTTCCTTCAAACCCTGCAAAACAATACGCAATTGCTCCGCGTGCTCCTCCCGAGACTTAGAATAAATCAATATGTCATCAATAAACACAACAACAAATCGATCCAAATGCTCGTGGAAAATACGATTCATGTACTCCATAAACACACCTGGCGCATTAGAAACCCCGAACAACATCACAGAGTATTCATAATGACCGTAACGTGTCCTAAAAGCCGTCTTCTAAATATCTTCCTCTTTCACCCTAATCTGATGATACCCGGATCTCAAATCAATCTTACTAAACACACAAGCACCAACCAACTGATCCATCAGATCATCAATTTTCGGAAGAGGATACTTATTCTTAATCGTCACCTTATTCAACTGGAGATAATCAATACACAATCGCATACTTCCATCTTTCTTTTTCACCAACAAAACTGGAGCACCCCAAGGCGACACACTTGGTCTCACAAACCTCTTCTCCAATAATTCGTTCAATTGCTTCTTTAACTCAACCAACTCAGATGCCGACATACAATAAGGTGCCATAGAAACAGGTCTAGTACCAGGAACTAGATCTATAGAAAACTCCACCTCTCTCTTTGGCGGCAAGTCTGAAATATCCGCAGGAAACACTTCTGGAAAATCACACACAACCGGAAACACATCAAGTGAAACTTGGCTATCCACAGTCAACGACACAAACAACCCAAACAACTGAGCTTCCTCCGCCAAAAGTCTCTTCAACTCTTTGGTAGATAAGAAACTCGAGTCTTCGTCTTTCTCAAGAGAAGGAAACCTTACCAACTTATGATAGCAATCAATATGAACCCGATTGAATTGCAACCAATTTGTTCCCAAAACCACATCCAAACCTTCCAACGGCAAACACACTAAATCCATTTCAAAGTTTTTACCATAAATGGTCAAAGGAAAACTCAAACAAACCAAAAAAGTAGTTACTGACCCCATTGCTGGAGTATCAATAACCATCTCACCATCCATCAAAGACAACACAAGATTCAAACGCTTAGCGCACTCAAACGAAATAAACGAATGAGTCGCTCCAGTATCAATAATAGCAACTAAAGGCGTACTATTAATAAAACAAGTACCTCTTATTAGACGATCTGCATTTGAAGTCTGAGTCCCTGCCAATGAAAATACCTTCCCACTAGTTGGAGCTTGCTTCGGTTTCTGACACTTTGTACTAATATGACCAGGTTCACCATAGTTGAAACACTTCACCACATTCTTCCGTTTACAATCAGTTACGACATGTCCGACACCTCCACAATTAGAACACTTTCTCACATCTTTCCTGCACTCAAACTGACGATGTCCTAGTTCACCACACTTAAAACATCTCAGAGAATTAGACATACCTCCTCCACCTGACCTTCGATCAAAAGTACCCCTTTGCTTACCCTTATCCGCTGGTGTTACATACGGGCCACTACGAAACTGTTGCTTCCCTTTCCTGTCACTCACACTCTTGTAGTGAGTAGAACGAGCCTTACTATCCTCTTCATAAATCCTACAACATTCCACCAAATCAGAAAACCTTCTTATCCTTTGATAACCGATTGCCTGCTTAATCTCAGGACGCAATCCGCTCTCATACTTCACACACTTAGAAAACTCTGCAGTCGCTTCAGCATAATGAGGATAAAACTGCACAAGTTCCACAAACTTAGCAGTATAATCAACAGCAGACATACTACCTTGTTTCAGTTCCAAGAACTCAATCTCCTTCTTTCCTCTAACATCCTCGGGAAAATACTTCCTCAGAAACTCCTGGCTAAACAATTCCCAAGTAACTTCTTCATCCCCAGCTTCCAACACCTGACGAGTACTAACCCACCAGTCATCAGCTTCTTCCGGTAACATGTGAGTTCCCAGTCTCACCTTACTGTCCTCAGCACAGTCCATAACTCGAAAAATCCTTTCAATCTCTTTCAACCAAATCTGTGCACCATCAGGATCATGTCTTCCTTTGAAGACATTAGGTGCACCTTGCACAGCACGAGCCATAGCTTGCATCGCAGCAGCCAAAGCAGCATCGTTCCTACCAACCATATTCTGTTCATTTCCAATAACAGAAACTATGGTTAAACAAATAGCTCACTCCAAACACCAACACCGACAAGGACTAACACAACCAGACACGGACTGGCACGGACTGACACGAACTAGCTCTGATACCACTTATTGTGACACCCCCAATCTATACCCCAAAGCTATTAAAGCGATAAATAAAAATACAAAATTTCATCAGAGTATATTTAAGACATGCACGGCATATACCGAAGACGCCACAACAATTTGAAACAAACATACAACACCTGCTTATACAGATATGCAACCATTCAGGTAGTATTATACCCACAATTCAGAAACAGAATATAAGCGGAAAATCCGTAACTGAATATCAACATATATATATATATATATATATCATGAAAGTTTGTTTGTCATATACAACATCATACATGTACAATCCAAAAGATACATATACATAATACAAAATAATCACAAACGGCCACCCTAACTACCCGGTGTCACAAATCAGAGCCGACCGACAAAAATAATGAAGACGCAAAGCTTCACCAAAAAGACCTCCAGCAACTCTAATCTGCAATGCCTCATAGAGCATTATAAAACAGCAGAAGGGTGAGAAAAACAATCATATTACTGTTGCATATAATTATATATTAACACAGAAATACACAGGTAAAACATTCTCACCACAAATGCACCACAATCAAATACAACACAACACAGTACAATTCTCAAGTATTAAATACCCATACACCTCAATCATACACAATACACTCATCATCAATACAATTTCACATATTCCATCTCATCAATCACATTCACAATTCTATGCACAATTAATCCATGATTTATGCAAATGCACAGAGACCGACACGACGATTCTATGCACATGTCATGCGGTACCGACTTCCAATATTTCTCATCACTAGTTCACTGAGGAACTCTGCTGGAATCATCGCTCGTTACTGAGGATCACTCAAGTAACACCCCGTCGAGCCTACGATGTTCCCCGTCGCTTTAGGTCTTACTGGTATAAGGCGCACGACGTTTATGGTTTGTTTTAGGTCCACTCGGTATAAGGCACACAATCCGATCGCTCACACCCCACATGGGCACACGATCGTCTATAACCATCACTTTAGGTCCTTTTATTTTTAAGGCGCACGATGTTATAGCAGATTCCCTCTAGAATCAATCCGTCACTCAGGACATCACAACAATGCATATCATGATGCTTGGCATACAATGACTCATGACATTCAAAATGCACACATATACACATCCATAATCATGCATATATCATCAATTACCACGCATTGCATTTTCTTGCCCTTAGGCCACAAATCATCATCACAACATTTCATCATGTATATTCACATCGTATAACAGCACACAAGCTACACGTTACATAACAAAAGCATATAGCATGATAACACATCAATCGCACACAATTAACGCGATAAAAACCCGACAACCCAACTATTTTTCAAAAACAAGAATTAATTAAATCATATTTTACCCTCCAAACCATTTTTAATAGAAAGAATATTTTATAAGCTTTCCAACGCTTCAAACGGGGGTCAAAACGGACTTACGGATCAAAAGTTACGATCGAAACAATTTTGAAAGAAAAACCTACAGCAGGGCTGACACGGCCACCCGTGTTGTGTGACACGGCCAGTGTCACCCAAAATCCCAAATTTCACTTTTTTCGCGTTTCCACCCTCCATAGGCAGCAGACTGACACGGCCCCCCGTGTTGTGTGACACGGGCCGTGTCAGGACCCAGAAAAATGCATTTTTATCGTCGGAAGCCTTCCGGACCTTCGATTTTGATTCCGTAAAAAGTCCCGGTCTCAAAAATCAATGTACTACAATATTTTCACCATTAAAAGGCCATCCAACACATTTTCCATTTTTGAAATATTTTAAAACATAATTTTATCCATTTACCCCGATTCCAAACTCGATCAAAACCACTCGAAAACACACCAACAACCATTCACCGATTAAATATCAACCTATACCAATGTTCTCAGACATATCCAAACACTTTTACTCGATCACAACATCAATTTACACAAAAACATCGATATATATCAAAAACTCAAAAGTTACAAATTCAACTCGATTCAATCAAACTATCACGCTAAATCACGACCCAACATCACACGACTCTTCTACGCGATTTATTCTGACTTTCGTCCGTGAAAACATCGATTTCTAATCATTTTTCTCATTTCAACCTAGAATTGAAAAATTATGAAAAACAAGTGAACATTCAAACACACACATACATAATCATACACAAGCATAAGATAATCGAGTTTCACACCCTTACCCGATTAAATCGCGTTTGAAAAGTCGGTTGAATCGGTTCCTAGATTTCCAAGTTTTCTCTCTTTTCCTTCTTTCTCTTCTCTTTCCTTCTTTTCTCTTTTCTTCTCTTCTTTTTCTTTCCTTTCTCTTTTTCTCTCTTTTCTTACTACTTTTCTATTTTTATAAGAAAATCAAAATATCTAACCACCCAAAAAGACCAAAATACTCCTACACTCAAATTTCTCGCAAACGTTCCCAAAACGCGATAAAATATCACCACATTGAAAAATAATATTTTTCTAAATAAAAGTCGAAAATAAAATATTATAATAATAAAATAATCAAAACGACTCGATTAAATAAAAACTGACAAAACTGACAAAAGTGGGGCGTTACATATGAAGGTACTGGACCTAGAGTTTTTGATTAGTATGCTCGCTAAGATTTCGCAATCTTATGCCTACGTATTCTCGTTTAACGAAACAGTGAAATCAGAGCAATCGTAGTTCCTCCTATTCTAAGGGAAGAAAAAGATGTTTTGGTGTCTTGTTCAAAGCCCAAGACAGAGGCTAAAAGGAGTATTTGTGTCTTGTTCAAAGCCCAAGATTGAAGCTAAAAGGGATTTGTATCTTATTTAAAGCCCAAGATATGAAGCTAAAGGGTTTTGGCTGAGAGAGAATTTGTCATCTCTAAAGAGGAACTGTTGATGTTTGTGTGCTTTGATCAAAGCACAAGTTTGATGCTAAAAGGTTGATTGACTCGGCTAGGGATTTCTTTATACGAAGCCTAAGAGAATGCTAGATAAGATGTCTTGTACCAGGCCCAAGATTGAGGAAAAAAAGAGACGGACTCTTTGGGGATATCATTATATAAAGCCTTAGAGGAGGCTAACAGTTTGACTTTTCTGGGGAAAACGTTCTTTCTATCTTGTACAAAGCCCAAGATTGAGGCTAAAAGGGATTTTTTACTATGTTGGGGAGGTTTATATGTGTCTTGTACAAAGCCCAAGATAGAGGCTGAAATGAGTTTGTCTCAACAAGAGGGTGCTTTTATATGTCTTGTACAAATCCCAAGACGGAGGCTAAAAGAGTTGACTCAACAAGAGAGTCTTGCAAATGTGATTTACCCAACAAGAGAGTCTTTTATACTCAACAAGAGAGTGATTTGCTGTCTTGTACCAAGCCCGAGATTGAGGCTAAAAGGAGATTAACCCAACAAGAGAGTCTTAAAAAGTGATGGACTCAACAAGAGAGTCTGAAAAAAATGATTGACTCAGCAAGAGAGTCTAAAAAGTGATTGACTCAACAAGAGAGTCTGAAAAGTGATTGACTCAACAAGAGAGTCTGAAAAGGTTAGCTCCACTGGGGGAGGATCATTGTACAAATCCCAAGAGAAGGCTAAAGGTGTTGAGGAAAGATCATTATACAAAGCCTAAGAGGATGCTATCTTATTGCTGAGGATTAGATCCATAGGCGGGCCCAAGGGCGGGGAACTCTCATGAGAGAGACCGGGATTCTGCTGGAGATTTATCCAGAGTGATAGGTGTTTTTTCCTATGTTTGGAAGGAACTTGAGAATGTCTTTGAGACTCAAAGGGGGGTTTGAGACTCAAAGTGGATTGAGGTTTGACACTGGAAAGACTGCTCTAGGAAAGGATGACTAAGTTCTATCTTATACCTTTAAGAGGTCGTTAGGGTCCTTGTATTAAGCCCAAGAGAAGGCATGAGAACTTCTAAGAAGCCGAAGGGTCCTTGTACAAAGCCCAAGAGGAGGAGGGGATGCTTTTAGGAAGCCCGTGGGTCCCCAAACCAAGAGAAGTTCAAGAAATGCAATTCAAAGAGAAGGGATCATTCCAGGAAAGTTCGAGTATTTGGAAGAAACTCAAGAGATGCTAGGGTGACATTCTGAGAAAGGGTTCACCGAGAATACTGCCTTTCTCTTTGTTCCATATTGATTAACCCCAAGAGAAGGGAAGACTGTATCTGGAAATCCTATGGGGATCTAGTTTTGTTTGTATTTAAGAGTGACCAACAGAGCTTTACCTAGTTCTAGATGTAGTTGCCGGAGAAAACTCTAAATAACTATACGAGTATATATACAGTTGATATATGACAAGTATTTAAAGGAGTATGAAAGAAGACAAACCATGTGCAGCTTCCCACAATACAGTTATATATATTTGACATGTATTTAAAAGAATGAAAGAAGACTAACCATGCGCAGCTTCCCACATTACAGTTATATATATTAAAGCGAGTAAATGAAAGCGGATAAACACTTACCCGTTGTAGAGCTTCCATGCTGTTTTGTTAGTTGTTCAACAAATAAATTAAAGAAAGTTTTGATAGCAACTATACATTTGGATTCAAAATCAAAGGAGAAAGTATTTTGAACAGAGGTCGGGGCTTACAGCTCAGGGAGAGGCCCAAATGTTAACAGTGATGGCACTGTTGTTTTGTATCGTATCGGGACTTATACAACGACTAAGGCCCAAAAAGTTTTTGGTCAAAAGGGGATTGGGTCTTACACTTTATCAGAGGCCCAAAGAGTTTGAAAATGAATAAAGATGGGTCTTATAGCTCAAGGAGAAGCCCAGTTGATTTTGTTAAAAAAGCGACGATCGCGCTGAACGTTTGAAAATATACAGAGGGACTTATACAATGTGTGAGGCCCAAAAGGTATTATTTACAAAGGGTTGGATCTTACACTCTATTAGAGGCCCAAAAGATTTTTAAGAAAATGAATGGGACTTATAGCTCGAGGAGAGGCCCAGATGATTATTTGTTTGAAAAATGGCGATCGCGCCGAGGTTTGAAAACACAGTGGGTCTTTTACGATGACCGAGGCCCAAATTATTTTGGCTTTCAAAAGGGGTTGGGTCTTGCACTCTATTAGAGACCCAAAGTGTTTGAAAAATTTTTGTTTCGGGTGATTAAGATCAAAACCCTAAATTAATTTCAAAATGTATTTTAATTAAATAAAAAATTGATTAAAATTATCAAAATTATCAAACATGTGTGAAAAACAAGTTGTGATCTTGGATTAATGTTTGAAAAAATCATGTTTTTATCCAAAAAACGATTGGAAACCATTTAAGTTTGGAAAATCAAGAAAGAAAAAATATTTTAAATGTTAAAAACAAACAAAAATTAATTCTTTGCAAAAAATATCAAATATATGAAATAAATATTATTTTTGGGAAATTATTGTAAAATAAAATATTTTAACATTTTTGTGAATTATTAAAAAAAGAATCAACTCAAAATCATTAAAAACCAGAGAGAAATTAATTTTTGAATCAATTAAATAAAATCACAAAAATTCAAATATTTAAAAATTCAAAAAAGGGCGCCAAGAACATCAAGTTCTTGCCCGCGCCCTCTATTTCTTCAGATTTGCGTTTTCGCCACAATCTCACTGAATACTTAATGAAATCACACAATCCACATATCAATCTACTCGTTTTCACCTCACGATCATGTCTATGGTCTTTAATTTCATTTATTTAAGCATGGAATAAGAAATCAAGACAAAACCTCAAGAACCCTAAATTCTGCATGAAGGCTGGGAATTTTGATACACGATTCATACAAAGCAATTAATTGAGGGGAAACATTCTATGCATGATTATGAACATTTTAAAAAAGATTTGTGCGAGGAAATATGCATAGATTAAGAGATGACCAAGTTTAGGCTTACTTGAAGGTCGTGGCAGCAAGAGCAATTTTATTTTTGAGTTGGATGTGTTACAGATGAGTTGTGATGATCTGAACAGCTTCCCTACACCATATGGAATGTGTTTGAATGCTTGGAGTGATTGGAAATGGACTGGAACATGTTATGGTACCTCAACTGCAACTTGGTTGAAAACTTGAGCAATTTGCTGGTGATTTTGTGAAATTGGTGTTCCAGATGTTGTTTAAGTGGTTGGATCACTTCTATATGATGTTTATGAGGTGTGTGTGTGATTGGTTTGGTTGGAATTGCTCTCAAACTCAAAACCCGATAGTGACTTGCTTTAGAAGGCAATTTTGGAAGTGAGAAGGTGATTTTGAGGAAAGCATCAGTTTGAGTGCTTTGGTGTACTTAAACTGGGCATAAATGAGCTCTATTTATAGTAGAGCAAGTTTTTTTTGCAAGCAATAGTGAATGGTGGCTGCAACAGGCTCTTGGCCAATGGTGATCAAATGGAATCTCAAGTCTCCTCTAGCCATTGACTAGAGGTTAAAGCACAGGCCTATGGTTCTCCGATTCAAGGATAAGGCTTGACTGAAGTGTTCATTTTTTTTTTCTGATACATGCCACCTCTAAGCATCCATTGAATGCTCCAAAACAAAATTGGAGTCTTGAAGCATCTTTAGCTTTTAGGGGTGCCAAACCTATATGTAGTTCCAAAGACTTGGGAGGCTTATGGATCAGTGTTTGTCCCTCCTTGGTCTCCCCTTGAGGTGTGCAGATGGATAAAATTGTTTGAAATTGCACAATTTGGACAAATCGAGCTCTTGTGCACAAATCTGCCTTGCCAAGACAGTTTGCAACAAGGCATGTTGCAGCTGTCATAACTCTTAGCTCAAGTGGAGTTTGATGGAGTTCTTGGTCATTTTGGAAAGCTCTTATATGATATAACACATGTGTGATCATAGTTTGTCTTGAAACTTTTTGGATCCAAGTGAAAAATGTCCTTACATTTTGAAAAAAGTGAAACAAATTATTACTTAGTGAAAATTTCACTAAGTGTTGGAAAAAGTGGCATTTTCATGTTTTTGTCATTTTGGTCACTCCATAACTAAAAATCCATGAGGAATTGGAATGATGTATAGTTGACACTTTTAAAGTATGCCATGAGAGCTACAAATCCATCTTTGGATCATTCAAAATGGTTGTTTGGATCTTAAGTTATGATCCTTGGAAGTTGGTGCCCTAGCCACTTTGTTCCATAACTTAGAAAAATTCTAAGTTTTTATGGTTACCCCTTTTACAAGTTATCCCACTTTCTTTGATTTTCCTTGATGAATGATGATTCAAATCATACATTAACATTGTTTTAGGGTTAAGTAACCATAATTGTGAAAAATCTTTAAAAATCAAACTTTGACTTTTGTGCACAGTTGACTTTTTCTCAGATGAATTCCAAACTGTGCGATCCTCTATGAAATCAAGTCCTTGACCTAAATCAAACTTGATAGATGGATTCCATAGGTGATATAGGGTGTATTGAATCATGTCCCAAGGTTTGGGAGCATGCCTTGGTCTAAAGTCAAAGGCACAGTTGGCTTTTCTCTCAAAACCCTAATTGTGGTCCAGATGAAAATGACCTTTGTAAACCAAGCTTTTTGGATCAATCCATTATTGATAATGGATCAATGTGGTTTATTAGAGACCCTCAAATCATGTCTTGAGGTCCTGGCTCATGTTTTGTCCAAAAGTCAACTTAGGGGTGAATTAGGTCAAGAAACCCTAATTCCTGATTTTTTGATGAATGCTTCCCCTGAGGTTAAATTGACTTGATTATTGGGTTTATGAGGTCCCTTGGAGTATCTTGGGTTATTCTTTAAAGCATTGGCTCATGCCCAGAGGAAAATTTCCACCTGGAGGTCTTGGTCGACCAAAACCCTAATTTGGTGACACTGGCGATCTTGAGGCTTAATCCACTTGGAATGTAGCAACTTTGTGCTTGGTTCTTGATGTGAGAGTCCTCTTGATCCTTTATAGATGTTTGAGAGGTTAGACAAGTTGAAGATCATGTCATTCCTTGATTGATCTGTTGCTTGAATGCTTAGAGAGGGCTTGAAACCCTAATTCTTGACTGTGGTGAATGCTCAAACATCTCTGAGGAGATTAGTGAGGCATGATGGTTCATCCATATTGTGATGATTATTTACACAATGATGGGAAATCTTGGTGGTCAAAACTTGGGGTATGACAATTACCAAAACCTAATATCATATGCTCTTCAATGTCCAATCTTTTGAAGCTGGTATTAGTGCAGGATATAGATGAATAGGAGCATCTGTGTTCTGAAATAAAAAAGCAAGTATTGAAGAGTGAGATGTTGTTAAATCTATCTTGCTTCAAAATATTTGATAATGAAGAGTTTGTTCTTTAAGGTGATATCTTAAGAAACTCCATTGTTTCTTATTTGAGGACCGTCATGGAAGTTGTTATAAAAGACATTTCTATGAGAAATCTTGAACTTCTCTTTGAGTTCTGTCAGTCGTACTAAGACAATACTTTAATTTGCTTTATCTCAATTTCTGATAGCTAACACCATCTGGTTATGAGCTTGTCAATAATTTCATAGTCAAAAGATTTAATCCCAGACAATGAGATTAGTGACATTGCTTAGAACAAGATGTTGTTCCTATCATAACTCATCCTAGACTTATACTCTAGAGTGACTTATGATTTTGCTATTAGTTTGAGATGTAAGGTAAATAAGAGTTTGTTTGTACTTACATGTATGGTCTTATAGAAATATGAGTATCATAATGTATCTGCTACAGATATCAAAGAAAGAAAAATATGCATCTTCCATAAGGTTATTTACAACATTTATTGGAGGAAGAACCAATAACCCAGATTCAAGTACTGGTGGTACTAAATTTGGTGAGAGTAGTGGAATCAATGGTTAGACAACTATTGAATCAGAATCCACTCAAAGATGTGTTCAAACTCTATTGGTCAAGTCTGAATATTGAATCGAGTCTGGCCAACAAAAAAAGGGTATGCTTGTTCTTTTCTGGTTTATCTTTTGATTCAATGAAACATTTGTATAGATATAAATTCAAAGTTTCTGTTAGACTTCTAGAGAAGTTCTTTTGAAAAGAAGAACTTCAGAAATCTTTAAGAGGAAACTCTATTGTGTTGGTCTATACTGAATGTCTTATTAAGCCAGATGATGATCATATTTATATAAACAGTTTTCTCACTTTCTGTGTTGATACAATTACTTGTTAGCTGTCCAAAAAAGATAATACAATATTCATCTATCACTCATGACTCTTGTTTCAAGATAAAGTGTTAGCTCTGAATATAATCTTAAAGGCTTGTGACTGACAGATGATATCTCTGTCTAAGTCTTGATCTACTAGACTTTGATGGATGATAGCTTCTGAAAGTTGTCAGATTCTGAGATTCGGAAGAAGATTGTTTTTATCTGACATAGTAGTTTAAGTAAAAAGTTTTCCAAAACTTTTGTAATACTTAAATTTTCATAAAGGTGAAACTCATCTAGTGGAATTAAAATATTTGTTGGATAAAGAACCTTTGGGTAATGATGTTCTCTTTTTTAGTACTTATTGTTACTATTCCCTATCTTGTGAAGCATCATTGTGTCCTTTTTCTGAAAAGATTCTTATTCTTGTAGGATTCTGGTTCAGTTCTTCTTCTTCTTCTTTTTCTTCTTTTTCTTCTTCTTCTTTTTCTTCTTCTTCTTTTTCTTCTTCTTCTTCTTCTTCTTCTTCTTCTTCTTCTTCGTTTCCTCTTGTTTATGTTCTAATCAAACCAAATATGAGATGAGTTCTTCAGTTAATCCTCCTTTGATCGGCTGGTTGTCATCAATGAAAAGTTTGAGGATTTTTATGAGTTGCTTAAGATTGGTTTCAACTTCTGGAAGATTGTGTCTAAACAAGGTTGGAATGGCTACTTTGAGATGCTCTGTGGTTTCACTTATCCAAGTCTTGTCAAAGAGTTTTGGATTAATGCCTCCATTATTAAGCTGAATTCAGAGTGTGCTATTCTGCCTAGACTAACTGGTGTTTCTATAACAGTAACCTCTAAAGTGATTGCAAATGTGATCAATTGTGAGGAGATTGGAGAAATTCCAGGAACTCTTATTTGGGAACACTATCTTCCTACTTGGCGTATCTTTGTAGATCCATCTAATACATCAGAGGTCTCAAATCTTCTTCCTGATGTTGTTGTTTGGAATCAGATTCTGATTTCAAACTTACTTCCTAAGGATAAAGATTTAGACTTAGTGGACCCTATTGAAAAAGGCATGCTTCTAATTCTTAATTTAGATTTGAAGATTGATCTTCCTCAAGTTATGTTTAATCATCTGAAGAAGTCTTTTTTATCTTTTCAAAAGGGAAATACCTTCTCCATTCCTTATGGACGAGTTATTTCTGAGATACATGTTCAGCAGGGGGTTAACACAAGTTATGAGGCTAGTTCTTCTAAGATTTGGAGAGAAAAGTTTGAAGTTATCTATGAAAGATTCTGATTTTAGAATTCTGCTTAGTTATGCTTTGTATTTTGTTGAAATCTTTGTATTGGGCTTCTTATTAATAAATTCAGAGTTTGTTCATGCTTGTGTTCAGTTCTAACTGTTGAATATTTATTCTATGTTTTTCAATGAGAATATGAAATAAATAGATAAAAGAACTCAATGTTTGCAACTTATTTCATTAATAAAGAGGAAGCTATTACAAGACAATTGAATTTCCTAGTCTGTTAGATGAGCCCTAAGGTATTCCCTAAGATCATCTGACATGTCCAGATTATCTAAGAAATCTTGCCATTCTTCCTTAGCAAACTCCAAAGCCTCCTTTTTCAGTTGATTTCTGCGTCTGGATCCAGAAGATCTTCTTCTTGTGTGTATCTTCACAAAGGATACTGAAGAGGAGAACACTTCTGAAGCTGTCTTCCTGTTTACAAATCATTCAGCTGTTGCTTTGCCTTGATTTGCTTGAGTTGTTGCATTCAGTAATGCTGCCTTCCTGAAATCTCTCTTTGGAACCCAGATTTGCTTCTGCTTGTACATCTGGGTGTTTTAGGGATTAAGTGATGATGGAAGAAAGCTTACTTGAGTCCTTTTTTATAGACATGTTACTTACATTGTCTTGAGTTAAATAATATTTAAGCATTGATTAAATCTTATCAGTACTTTAATAATAACTCTTGGAAATGTTATTTAATAGTCTAATCTATTGAAGATTCTCTGAACTACTTTGAATTAATGTTTAATTAGTTTTAACTGTTGCTTTTGTGTCAGTTTCACTTTGTAATGTACTTTCAGAAAATCTAAAGAAATTAATTGAATGTACTTGCATGATGAAGAGTTCTTGGTCAAAACATTATTTCATTTATATTTGGCATTTTGATTACAAAAATATTTTAAATAAAAATGGGACTAGATGTTTCTAGAGAAGATCCCTAGTTAGAGCATCTTGTGCCCAACGGCGTCCACTGTTGCCATAGTCCACCTCTTCGTCTTCAGAGTAAACTTCTTCTTCCTCTTCTATGACAGAGAGTGAACGGTAAAACCGCTTGTTGAGCCTTCTTTTCTTCTTTGACTTCTTCAGACTTTTTCTCATTGGCCTTAAAACAACTACTGACGAACCTCCTTCTGAAGGTTGTTCTGGTACTGCTGAAGTTGCCTCTTCAGAAGTAAGTGGTGTTGAGGGAAAAGGCTCAGTTGTAGAAGATTCAGAAGCAGCACACCTCTGAAGAGATTAGATTTATAAACTTGTAGAGCTCTTGGTTACATCTGTTATGACGGATGTATTATGACTCTCAGTTTATGACTCCATTTTGTTAGAGCCAGAGTTGTCTCTGCAAGTCATCTCTATGTTTTGATGATAACAATGAGTAATTATGAAAGAACTATTTTATGTTCTAATGTGTGTTCTGTGCAGATCATAATCATAGAAGTTATCAAATCCAACAAGCACCAGCAAGATGTACATAAATGTTCATATGCGAGTTACTATGTGTAACACAAGTCGCAAGAAGCAAGTATGCTTCTGTATCTGATCATAATCAGAAAGATCTAAGGATGCCGATATTGCTGTTGCAATGCTCTTGTGGTTGTTGTTCTGAAAGTGGTTATAATTCTGAAGATGGCGAAGCTTCTGAAGAGATAATCTTCTGGAGAACCGAAGTGCTGAAGATTCTGATGACTTGAAGCTCTGAAGGATGAAGGCTCTGAAGACCAAGTGCTGAAAGATTCTGAAGACTTATGAGTTCTAAAGATTTTGGTTCTAAAATTTAAGCACTGAAGACTCTGAAGACAAATTCCTAATGGACAAGTTCTGAAGACTCTGAAGACTTGAAGCAGTGAAGATAATGGGTTTCTAGATAAGTGTTGAAGCTCTGAAGACAGATTCCTAATGGACAAGTTCTGAAGACTGAAGACTTGAAGATTCAGAATATCCAGTTATAAAGTCTCTACTCATGCTTCAATTAATTACCATCAGAAGCCTCTGAAGATTTGAAGGCAAATGTTACCGTTGGCAATGACTGTACACCGTACTGAAAAGATCTATCCCGTAACTTCTTCTACAGTAAAAAGAAGATATGGCAGTACAACTTTCATCATTACATAACGACTCTTTTAAAACAGCCAACAGTGCTTCAACGACTATATTTTACTTGGCTATTTAAAGGAAAGGAGAATGTGCTTCTGAAGGTGTTGCTGTGATGATAGTCGCAACGATCAGTTTTCGTTGTTACACTTAACATTCAAAGCTATCACCATTAACACACGACCCTTGTTGTTGAAGCTAAAAGATCATCATTCAACACAACAACAATCAATTAGAACAGAAGTTGTTAATGAACAAGACAACATTACAAATCAGTCAAGTCATCAACCAACTACATCATCTCTGCAATCAAAGATCAAAAGCAAGGAAGTTGTTGCTCGAAGCTTGCTCAACGAAGAAGATGAAGAATTCTCAAGATGTTATTCAACTGTCAAATCATGTACATCTTGTTATAATCATGTAGTTTGCAAGGAGTTGTTGCTCATATCTTGCTAGAACACTGTGTGTTCATCTGTACTTAAACTTAGGAGAACTCGGCTTGTTAAGAAGCATTCTTGTAACCTCCAACAAATTAATTCTATGTGAATTAGGATTCCTCAAGTGATCAGTGTGACCGGAAACTTGAGAAGACATTGACTTGGTGTCATTGTGGAAATCCTCAAATATGGTCAATGATAATCATATCTCAAAGAGGACCAATGTTGGGTCAGACTCTTGCGAGATCACTGATGGAACTCATTGAAAATCCTGGAAGAATGTCAGTAAATGTTATATCCATTAACTCGGATCCCTGAACGTTTAGCTGTGAAATCTTGATAGTGGATCTTGCGAGATTGGAACCTATCGGGTCAATGTTCATTATATCCATTAATTTGGATCCCTGAACGGTTCATTGAGGGTTAGTCACAGCTGTGGTTGTGCAGGTTGTTAGTCACCGGTGTTAGCCCGTGCATCTGTAATTGGTTTTTATTATATTGGATTAAGACCTTATGTTCAAGGCGAAATCACCTTGGAAGGGTGGACTGGATTAGCTTGAGAATGGCTCAGGTGAACTAGGATATATCGTGTGTTCTTAACTCTTGATTATGCTTTGTTTTATTGTTTATTTTTCTGTATCAATTATCAGAACCTTGCCTAGCAAGTCAGAACCTTGCAACCTAACTCTGATAAGCTTCCGCATTGCAAGTCTGATTCAACCATCGCTAATTCAGATTCTACTTGTTGCTTATGCTTTATGCATCGCACAATCGGAATGACGCTTCGCATGTCAGAGTCTCTCAACCCAACTATGATATTCTCTTAGCACGTTAACGATAAGAGGCAAAAAGTTATTAATAGTTAAAACACAATTAAACCCCCCCCCCCTTTTCTTGTGTCTTTCTCACACCTTCAATTGGTATCAGAGCTTCGGTTCTGTTATTGATGGATATCAAACACTTAACAGTGTCAGAAAAAGATCCAGATATGGTGTGTAGAAATACTCTGGGTGAGATTTCAATCCACTTACAATTTCAGTATCAGTTCAGAAGATAACTGTGTACTAAATTGTAATCAAATGGATCACCGGAGCAAGTCACTGATTCTTGAAGTTTTGTAGTTGTCAACAACAGAATCTTCCTCTCTAAAACTTAGGAGAAGATTGAAGAATCAGCTGACAAGATAGATTCATCAGATAAGTAGTAGTATATGTTGAATGCTTATCTTAGAAGATTCGTTTGGATAAACAACGTATTTGCTCAAGATTGAATCATCAGAAAACAAGAAATCTTGTTTGCTGAAGCTTATTTCTTTATGAGTTTTTGAGATGTTTTCAAGAAACGGATTAGTCCACCCTTGACTTTCTCATTTTGAGCTCATTAAGAATTCCTTCATGTAAAGAAGAAAGATTGTTGTTCTATGATTTTGAACTTCAGAATGAAGTCTGCAGTTAAAAGATTCAATGAAGAATTGAATATTGTTTTCTTGAGAAGCCTTGCAGAAAACTGAAGATCATTCAGAAAGAGTAAATCTAATGATTCATTAGGAATGTGATTAAGAACAAATTCTGAGTCTTGGTGGAAATAACATAGACGATTGAGTTCTGTTAACTTAAGATTCTATCTCAGTTGAACTAACTATAATTGGTCAGAATGTTATCTGATATTTCTCATAAATACATGTTGCATAAATTCTGGAATCAGAAGATGCTCAACTAGATGCAAAGACAGAAGTCATCTACTCGAAGCCAAAAAGGATCTAAGTCACTAATGTTTTTTCAGAATGAAGAAATCAGCATTGCAAGAACAAGATTGTCATGCAAACTATGTCATGTGTTACACACATGATTAATGATACTTGTTTTTGAACAAGCTCTGCATTTATTCGTCGAAACAGAGTCAGAAGATGCTATGAAATGTCAATCAATCCTCTCGAGCACATAACCTCTCAGCAGTTTATGTTTAAGTTAAGAAATTAATGACCTTCTGAAAACAAGGAAGCTTGATGAAAGATAGACGTTCTGATATTAAAGATCAGAATCTCTGAAGGTTGCTCTCAGAAGTCAGATGGATGTTTCTAAACCAAAAAAGGGAAAAGATCATCTGAAGAGAAGATTGAGTCTAGTTCTCAAACTAGAGATCAGAGTTTAGAAGACACCAATTTTCTTCAAACGTCACAATACCGAGAATTTCTGAAGAATACAGGAATCAATAAATATTCTCAGATCACTCTGAAGGAAGCAGAAGCTCAGAGTCATAATGGAAAGCACTCAGATAAAGTATCACGGTGAAGATTTAAGATTCTATAAGGTATGACTCTCCTTATCAACGACTGATTAAATAAGTCCAAACTAAAAACTGTCTAGTAAGTAAAAATATTAATGATCTGAAATATTCTCTCTTTCCAAGAAAAATATTTTGATCAAATCTCTGGACAATGTGTGCACTCAATGTAACATCAGTCATAATTGCAAATCTTGAGTAATCATGATATATCCCTGAGAACATAAGTTCTATTGAAAATATGCTAAAGATCTTTAGTATGACTTAAGTAACTATATCCTTATAACAGTTTCTGCCTCGCTAACTCTTCCAAGATCTTATATATAATCTAGATAGTACCTCCCTCGTTATAAAGATTGTTCACGTCATCTCAGTAAATCAAAACTCCTATCATTTGATGTGTACTTGACTCACATCTTCCCTCAGGTAGGCATAACTCCTTTTAGATGTATATAAGACACCTCTCCCTATCAAAAGTTATCATCACATTCAAGCTCTTCTACCACATAACCATTAGTGTCAAAACTTTGTATTCCATTTACCATCATGCCTCCACTAACCTTTCTAGGAAATGAAGACCTTCTTGAAATTATTTCTGAAAAACAATTTGTGATTAATGTTCCTCCTCTTACGGGTAACATAGCTAGCAGCCTGGTAGATATATTTTATGATCAACAGTGGATGAGATACTCCACCATGTTGGAAAAACCAATTTACGTGAATCTAGTTAAAGACTTCTGGAAGCATGCATACCTTGATCATGAAATTGGTCGTATCACTTCTTATGTGTTTGAAGTCCCCATCTCTATCACTCCCTTCTCAATCACTCTCGCAACTGGTTGTGAAAACGTTGGAATCACGGTTGATTTTGACAAAAATAAGTTCTTTCCTGCTAATAAATTTGCCTTTCTTCATGACCTGTAATCAGAATATAAACCTTCCAATCTTGAAAATCTTCTACCCATTCCCAAAGCATGGTACAAGCTTGTGTTGTCCAATTTCCTTCCCAGAGAAGAAAACCATGACGTACTGCGATATCATGACCATTAATTTATTTATTTTCTGATGAGGGATATTCAGATAAACCTTCCACACATAATCTTCAACTGTCTCTGGAAATCCATCTATGAGTCCAGAAATCACACAAAGTCTTACATTCCTTATGCAAGAGTTTTGTCTGAGATTTTCTTCAAAGAAGGGATAGTGAATTTAATCAAAGAGAAAATAACAGAGGATGGTTCTGAAAACTTTTCAAAAGATTGCTTGTTGAAAACTAAATGTGAATATTTTTGTGGTTAGGAGAACATGGCATGTTCTGATGAGTTAATCACATCTTGTGTCCTTGTTGTTGTACTCTTGTCTGACTAATAGTTTAATTAATCATCTTATTACGTGTCATATTGTCTATGTATTCTCTATCAATTAATGAAATGTCTCCTTTGAAGTAAATGACTTATCTATTCTAAAACTCCTTAAAATATTTAAATAATTACGATTAGAAGTATCAATTATCAAATGGAAACCCTCTGGTTTTCCAGTCTCTAAAGACGTGAACGTGTCACTTAATTAGAAAATGATTAATGCGTGCAACCTTGGTTATATCTTAAATCATTATATCTACTTAAGAGTGCATAATGAGCAGTAAAATTTCTTGGAATTGATCAAATCATGAATCTCTTCATTTAATATTTCTTATCAATACATTAGGGTAGTAGTTTCGTACCTTCCCCCTCGATGTCATTAATATGTGACAATTATTTTAAGCCACTAAGTGGAGGGTAGTTACTGATTCATGATCGGTCCATATTCACTCATTAAAGAGATTAACTGCTCCCTGCCTTTTTCAATTATTTATGTCTCGTAGTATACCTTAGGCACTCATAACCTACCTAGGACATAATTAATGCAAACGATTGAGTTCTTAATCCCATTCCTCTATAAATACTAGGAACCAATCCTCCAACCTTTCTCATTCTTAATCTAAACTGATATCCATTTAGTTCGGTTTGGGTCTTTCTGGCACGACACTTGCCACAGGAGTTGTACAGGCAGGCACCTAAATCTCCGCAGGAGTATAATAGATGGTCACAATTGACACCTCATCAATATCTTTCACAACCCTATCAAACTGTAGATGGCCATCATTGATCAGATTCTGCAGACCAACTTTCAACTTATCACAGCCATTCTCTTGGCCCAAACACTCAGAATAATTCTGATCACATCCCGGGAACACCTGTCCCTTTAACAAACGATCCTTCACCACTAGCAACGGAGTTTTCACCTGGCTGATATCCGTTACCAAATTTAATCTCTTTCCGTCTTCAATAGCACGCACATCTGCCACACCATGATCAGGCATGGGGTTCTAAAGAACATTAGGAGGTAACGAGAAATTGATTGCCTTAGCATCAATCAAGTCTTGTACCTTGTTCTGAAATGCCCAACACTTCTCAGTGGTATGCCCTCGAGCACCTGAGTGGAACTCACAGCGGGCGTTAACATCAAAATTAGGTGGCAAGTTTCCAGCAGCAGGAGCTTTCATAGTACGAAGCTCAACCAACTTTAATTTGAGCAACTGGGGTAACAGTGCTGAATAGGTCATAGGGAGAGGGTCAATTTTGCGATCCCTCTGCCTAGATCTCTGCTGGAAATGAGGTTGTTGCTGCTGTTGAACCTGTTGTTGGGGTTGCTGCTGCTGAACGGCTGGTGCCGGGATCGTCACTGCACCTACTTGATGGTAAGCCTGAGAACGGCCTCTTCCCTGTCCTCTATACACAACATTTGTATCACCTTCTCTCCTTTTCTGACCACTAGCAAAAGGTTTCTTCGTCCCAGAGGAACCAGCACCACTTACGTCTTGAATCTTTCCAAGCTTTAACAGAGTCTCGATCCTTTCACCCGCAATCACGATGTCAGAAAATCCTGTTGATGGACAGGCAGCCAATCTATCAAGGAATGTCCCTTGCAGGGTGCCCATAAACATATCTGCCATTTATCCAACAAAGGGGGTTGAACCTGTGCAGCCATCTCTCTCCATCTTTGAGCGTATTCCTTGAAACTTTCCTTAGCATTCTGTGACAACCCTTGCAATTGAGTGCGGTTGGGCGCCATGTCGATATTGTATTGATATTGCTTTAGGAATGCTTCTGCCAGATCCTTCCAGCTTCTCAGTTCAATTTCATATACCAGGTCAACGATGCTCCAGCCAAACTGTCCTGAAAATAATGCATCCATAGCTTCTCGTCATCAGTATGGGCTGAGATCTTCCCAAAATAAGCTTGAATGTGTCTGGGGACACGTATTGCCATGATATTTGTCGAAAGTAGGCGGCTTGAATTTGGGAGGGATTCTGACTCCTGGTACCAGCCCCAAACTAGTAACATCAATACCCATAGAATTCTTGCACTCTATGGCCCGGATCTTCTCAGCTAACTCATCATACCTTCGATCACCAGGGTTACCCATATCAGCATCCAGTAAGGTAAATTGGTCTTCCAGAACATCTTCCTGAACCACACCAGCATTTCTGCCATTTCCAGTTCCCAGATTACCAACCAGAGGAGGATTGCCCACAGGAGGAGGAGTGACCCTTGTTTGTCAATTGTCATTCTGATTGACTTCAGGCGTGGCCTCCGGACGTTCGACCAGAAGCCTCAATCTTTCTTGAGTTTGTGCCATACCAGTCATGAGAGTCATGAACTAGTTCATGCGTGCCCTCATTTCAGCCAAATCATTCTGCACTTGATCCATAACCCTTGCTTGATTTCTTCGAGTTGAGTATCGGTGAATATGATTCTCAGCTATAATGCCTGAAACCAAATAAAGGTTAGAGACCCCGCAACAGGTACCTGAAAAAGCAAGCAACAAAATGCAAAATGATATGCAATGCAATGCAAATGTCATGTTTATCATTTCCGAGGTGCCTTACACCCTGATTCCGATCTTAACCACAGAAATCTGAAGATCAGAAATCGTGATATACAGAGACGTGTTGTGGTCATGTGCTTGTGTACAGATATCTGATAAGGACTAATTCTGAATAAAACTGCTCATCCCCATTCAACAAAGTACTCAAGTACATTCAAAAGAGATTCGTTAACAAATGAAAAACAAGGGAAAAATGGATCCATCAACAAGCCTGATGGTAACTATTAACAGCAAATTACAAGAAAAAGAACATCAGTCTGATAACTCCACGTCCTTCAGCTTATCACTTGTGTATTTGATCTCCTCAAAGAGTATGCGAGTACGCTGGTGGTTTGGCTTTTCAATCATCTCTTTGATCAAAACATCCCTTTTCTCCAGAGCCTCTGTTAAGGAACCCATATGCAGCATCAATGCTTCGTCATCACACACCCCTTTGTGTCTCTTTATGCCAGCTTGCGTCTTGAGTATATCCCTTTCTATTATGACTTCTTCAACCTCTTCCTTGGTATTCTTCAGCTCTCTTCTAGCTTCTTCTAATTGTTCTTGACTTTTACCGAGGCTTTCCCGATACTTTCTCCTCTGCTCATGTGCTTTCTTAAGCTCTTCGTCTTTAATCTTCAACTGTTCCTATAACTCAGCATTTTCAATTCTGACATCATCCCATGCTCGCTGGAATTTGGCCAACGTATCTTTGGTCTGAGCTAAGTCCTGTTTAGTTGTCTTGTGAGCCTGAGTGGCAGCATCGGCACCTTTGCTGATCTTCTGGAAGTGTTGTGCTCTTTCATAAAAATCTTTCTCTTTGGCCGCTAAGATCTTTTCTGCCTTCTGAGCTCTTCCTTCTAGATCTTTATTGTCATGCATGGCTTTTTGGAGACAGCTACTCATACCAGCATTCTCTACTTGAAGCTTTTTTACCATCTTCTGCCACTTTTTGCACTCTTCAATAGCCACCATGGTTGGTTGTTCTGGTTGTACTGAACATAAAAAAGGTTCCCTTGAAAAGGGTAAAAGCAATTCTTTTACTTTCATCTCGATCCATCTGTCATATTCAGGATAAGACCTACAATCTCCTTTCCCAAAAACCGCTTTTCCAATTTTATGCTTATATTTCCAAGCATTCACTACTTCTGCCACCTTCTCATCTTTAGTTCCTGTAAAAAACAAAGATTCTTAACGTCTTGCTCCGTAGGGGGATTCCTGGAAGCATACCCGAACTGTCGGATGGCCAAAACTGGATTATAATTGATCCCTCCTTTTCTGCCAACCAGAGGTACATTTGGAAAATTTCCGCATCTTGTGATAAGCTCTATTCTCAATAACCGATGATCAAACCAGATAATATTATCAGCAGTTAAACCTATCATTCGCTTGGACCACTTCGCAACATCTATGGTTTCCACAAAGGCACCTGTTTGAGGCAAATGCTTGAAAAGCCAATGGCACAGCAGTGGAGTACAACAACTAACAGGTCCTCCCCTTCTTTTCTCGTTCTTGTAATGCACAGAATGATAAAAATCCCCTAACAAAGTAGGGACTGGATTTTTAAGAACGAAAACTCTCGTCGCCTGCATATCCACAAAGTTTTGCTGATTGGGAAAAAGAACTAGGCCATATGTGCAGAGAGCCAGAATGAAATTGTAAATCGTCCAATTTTTAGCATTAGCAGCCTCCTGAGCTTGATTAGAGAGGAATTCCAGATGAAATCCGTCAACTCCGTTTTTGCTACTCACACCACTCTTTACCACTGACTGATCAATTTGCATTGCAGCAGCAATTTCTTTTGTACTAGGAGAACTACCAGAAAAGAACGGTATTGCCGACATGATCGGAATCCCCAAAATAAATGAGAATTCTTCCAGTGTTGGCATCAAAATGTAATCTGGAAAGAGGAAACATCTCAGCGAAGGCTCGTAGAATTGCAGCAGAGTGTGCAAAGCATCATGTTCATACTTTGTGATAGTACGGACCATCTTAACCAAATTTGAAACCTAGGTCCGTACTTATTTTGATAGTACGGGAATTTGGTTAAGATGGTTCGTACTATCACAAAGTATGAACATGATGATTTGCACACTCTGCTGCAGTTCTACGACCCTTCGCTGAGATGTTTCCTCTTTCCAGATTACATTTTGATGCCAACACTGGAAGAATTCTCATTTATTTTGGGGATTCCGATCATGTCGGCAATACCGTTCTTTTCTGGCAGTTCTCCTAGTACAAAAGAAATTGCTGCTGTAATGCAAATTGATCAGTCAGTGGTAAAAAGTGGTGTGAGTAGCAAAAACGGAGTTGACGGATTTCATCTGGAATTCCTCTCTGATCAAGCTCAGGAGGCTGCTAATGCTAAAAACTTGACGATTTACAATTCCATTCTGGCTCTCTGCATATATGGCCTAGTTCTTTTTCCCAATCAGCAAGACTTTGTGGATATGCAGGTGACGAGAGTTTTCGTTCTTAAAAATCCAGTCCCTACTTTGTTAGGGGATTTTTATCATTCTGTGCATTACAAGAACGAGAAAAGAAGGGGAGGACCTGTTAGTTGTTGTACTCCACTGCTGTGCCATTGGCTTTTCAAGCATTTGCCTCAAACAGGTGCCTTTGTGGAAACCATAGATGTTGCGAAGTGGTCCAAGCGAATGATAGGTTTAACTGCTGATAATATTATCTGGTTTGATCATCGGTTATTGAGAATAGAGCTTATCACAAGATGCGGAAATTTTCCAAATGTACCTCTGGTTGGCAGAAAAGGAGGGATCAGTTATAATCCAGTTTTGGCCATCCGACAGTTCGGGTATGCTTCCAGGAATCCCCCTACGGAGCAAGACGTTGAAGAATCTTTGTTTTTTTACAGGAACTAAAGATGAGAAGGTGGCAGAAGTAGTGAATGCTTGGAAATATAAGCATAAAATTGGAAAAGTGGTTTTTGGGAAAGGAGATTGTAGGTCTTATCCTGAATATGACAGATGGATCGAGATGAAAGTAAAAGAATTGCTTTTACCCTTTTCAAGGGAACCTCTTTTATGTTCAGTACAGCCAGAACAGCCAACTATGGTGGCTATTGAAGAGTGCGAAAAGTGGCAGAAGATGGTAAAAGAGCTTCAAGTAGAGAATGCTGGTATGAGTAGCTGTCTCCAAAAAGCCCTGCATGATAATAAAGATCTAGAAGGAAGAGCTCAGAAGGCAGAAAAGATCTTAGCAGCCAAAGAAAAAGATTTTTATGAAAGAGCACAACACTTCCAGAAGATCAGCAAAGGTGTCGATGCTGCCACTCAGGCTCACAAGACAACTAAACAGGACTTAGCTCAGACCAAAGATACGTTGGCCAAATTCCAGCGAGCATGGGATGATGTCAGAATTGAAAATGCTGAGTTACAGGAACAGTT
Organism: Lathyrus tuberosus; assembly: GCA_022829125.1. NCBI lineage: Eukaryota > Viridiplantae > Streptophyta > Magnoliopsida > Fabales > Fabaceae > Lathyrus > Lathyrus tuberosus. The sequence goes on from JALAZF010000058.1 coordinate 12,741,077, forward strand.
GAAGATTAAAGACGAAGAGCTTAAGAAAGCACATGAGCAGAGGAGAAAGTATCGGGAAAGCCTCGGTAAAAGTCAAGAACAATTAGAAGAAGCTAGAAGAGAGCTGAAGAATACCAAGGAAGAGCTTGAAGAAGTCAGAATAGAAAGGGATATACTCAAGACGCAAGCTGGCATAAAGAGACACAAAGGGGTGTGTGATGACGAAGCATTGATGCTGCATATGGGTTCCTTAACAGAGGCTCTGGAGAAAAGGGATGTTTTGATCAAAGAGATGATTGAAAAGCCAAACCACCAGTGTACTCGCATACTCTTTAAGGAGATCAAATACACAAGTGATAAGCTGAAGGACGTGGAGTTATCAGACTGATGTTCTTTTTCTTGTAATTTGCTGTTAATAGTTACCATCAGGCTTGTTGATGGATCCATCTTTCCCTTGTTTTTCATTTGTTAACGAATCTCTTTTGAATGTACTTGAGTACTTTGTTGAATGGGGATGAGCAGTTTTATTCAGAATTAGTCCTTATCAGATATCTGTACACAAGCACATGACCACAGCACGTCTCTGTATATCACGATTTCTGATCTTCAGATTTCTGTGGTTAAGATCGGAATCAGGGTGTAAGGCACCTCGGAAATGATAAACATGACATTTGCATTGCATTGCATATCATTTTGCATTTTGTTGCTTGCTTTTTCAGGTACTTGTTGCGGGGTCTCTAACCTTTATTTGGTTTCAGGCATTATAGCTGAGAATCATATTCACCGATACTCAACTCGAAGAAATCAAGCAAGGGTTATGGATCAAGTGCAGAATGATTTGGCTGAAATGAGGGCACGCATGAACCAGTTCATGACTCTCATGACTGGTATGGCACAAACTCAAGAAAGATTGAGGCTTCTGGTCGAGCGTCCGGAGGCCACGCCTGAAGGCAATCAGAATGACAATTGACAAACAAGGGTCACTCCTCCTCCTGTGGGCAATCCTCCTCTGGTTGGTAATCTGGGAACTGGAAATGGCAGAAATGCTGGTGTGGTTCAGGAAGATGTTCTGGAAGACCAATTTACCTTACTGGATGCTGATGTGGGTAACCCTGGTGATCGAAGGTATGATGAGTTAGCTGAGAAGATCCGGGCCATAGAGTGCAAGAATTCTATGGGTATTGATGTTACTAGTTTGGGGCTGGTACCAGGAGTCAGAATCCCTCCCAAATTCAAGCTGCCTACTTTCGACAAATATCATGGCAATACGTGTCCCCAGACACATATTCAAGCTTATTTTGGGAAGATCAGCCCATACTGATGACGAGAAGCTATGGATGCATTATTTTAAGGACAGTTTGGCTGGAGCATTGTTGACCTGATATATGTAATTGAACTGAGAAGCTGGAAGGATCTGGCAGAAGCATTCCTAAAGCAATATCAGTACAATATCGACATGGCGCCCAACCGCACACAATTGCAAGGGTTGTCACAGAATGCTAAGGAAAGTTTCAAGGAATACGCTCAAAGATGGAGATAGATGGTTGCACAGGTTCAACCCCCTTTGTTGGATAGAGAAATGGCAGATATGTTTATGGGCACCCTGCAAGGGGCATTCCTTGATAGATTGGCTGCCTGTCCATCAACAGGATTTTCTGACATCGTGATTGCGGGTGAAAGGATCGAGAGTCTGTTAAAGCTTGGAAAGATTCAAGACGTAAGTGGTGCTGGTTCCTCTGGGACGAAGAAACCTTTTGCTAGTGGTCAGAAAAGGAGAGAAGGTGATACAAATGTTGTGTATAGAGGACGGGGAAGAGGCTGTTCTCAGGCTTACCATCAAGTAGGTGCAGTGACGATCCCAGCACCAGCCGTTCAGCAGCAGCAACCCCAACAACAGGTTCAGTAACAGCAACCTCCTTTCCAGCAGAGATCTAGGCAGAGGGATCGCAAAATTGACCCTCTCCCCATGACCTATTCAGCACTGTTACCCTAGTTGCTCAAATTAAAGTTGGTTGAGCTTCGTACTATGAAAGCTCCTGCTGCTGGAAACTTGCCACCTAATTTTGATGTTAACGCCCGCTGTGAGTTCCACTCAGGTGCTCAGGGGCATACCACTGAGAAGTGTTGGGCATTTCAGAACAAGGTGCAAGACTTGATTGATGCTAAGGCAATCAATTTCTCGTTACCTCCTAATGTTCTTCAGAACCCCATGGCTGATCATGGTGTGGCAGATGTGCGTGCTATTGAAGACGGAAAGAGATTAAATTTGGTAACGGATATCAGCCAGGTGAAAACTCCGTTGCTAGTGGTGAAGGATCGTTTGTTGAAGGGACAGGTGTTCCCGGGATGTGATCAGAATTGTTCTGAGTGTTTGGGCCAAGAGAATGGTTGTGATAAGTTGAAGGTTGGTCTGCAGAATCTGATCAATGATGGTCGTCTACAGTTTGATAGGGTTGTGAAAGATATTGATGAGGTGTCAACTGTGACCATCTATTATACTCCTGCGGAGATTCAGGTGCCTGCCAGTACAGCTCCTGTGGCAAGTGTCGTGCCAGTACAGCACCTGTTCTCAGCAATGCATAGGTGTAAAAAAATATGGACAGAATTGCAACATTTAACAGTTCACCTTGTGTACAACAGCTATGTATGTAGCAGCATTTCCTACCTTTAAACAACTTAGCAAATCAAGTGTGAATCACTACAAAAACAACTCCAAAATTAGTCTAGGTAATCCAAAACAATAACCAAGGTTAGCCACCAAAATTCAAATGGAAATTATCAACAAGAATTAAGTGAAATTGATACCAAAATGTAAGCAACAATTAATCAAAAATCTATGCAACAAATATCAAGGACTCTAGTAAAATTCGCAAACAATTAATCAAAGACTAATCCAATATATCGAATTTCAACTAGGAAAAATCACAAAGCTAACATTTAAGAACAATCAACAAAGTTAACAAATGAAACCACTGAGAAGATTAGTCGATGTTACCACTAAAATCTAAGTCTAGTCAATGTTAGAACAAAGTCAATTCAAACTAAGTCAAGATCAATTAGTCCCAAATTAGTTTCTAATCCTAAAAAATCTAGTTCTAAAGTTATGAACTAATTCTAAATTCTAATTTTTAACTAATTCTAGAATTGATTAACTAAAAGTAATCTAGCTAAACACAATTAATCAACCATTCACTTAGTAAAACAATTATGCCAAACACACTTAGTGAACAATTAAGCCAAAAAAAACCATTGGTGAGTGATTAAGCCAAAAAGACTTAATGAGCAATTAAGCAAAAAACCATTGGTGAGCAATTAAGCAAAAAACCTTTGGTGAGCAATTAAGCAAAAAAACGATTATCAACACTTGCTAATCGAACTATCGAATGTTAATCAAAGTTTAATCAAAGTAACTACATCAAGAATTAACCAAAATCAAAATCTACATTACATCGAAATTGACTTCTAAACGAAAGTTAATCGAAATTAACCTTCTAAAACTAATTCCAAATCAAGCGCAATTTCTAATTAAAGCTCCTAATCTAAATATTCTATTTCCCTAATCAAGAATTAAAACAAAATCAATTTCTAAAGCTAAAGTTTAGAAATCCAAATCACAACTATATTCAATTCCAATATTAAAATCTAATCAAGGTTAGATTCTACTCCTAAATACAAAGGTTTAAAAGCTAATTAATGTCAATCAACATTTAAAAGCAAAACCTAAATCTAATATTGGAGTCTAAACTAACCTGGTTTACACCTAATTAGTTTCACAAAGCGAGAGAAAAAAAATTAATAATAAAAAAATAAACATGTAACCGTGGATGGTAGTGAGTATATTGGGGATGTAGAACTGAATCCATTGAGGGTGGAGAAGACGTGGGCCTGAAGCCTGACCTGGTTCGTCTAGAACTTAGCTTTTAGAACCAAAAGAAACCCTAACAATTTCCTTCATTCAGCCGCATCCCTCTCCCCGCTGTCACCTTCTTTCTCCTTTCTGTCACCTTCTGTTATCATCTTCTGCTCTCTCAACACTCTCTGTCTTGCTTCCTCCTTCATCACTACTCTGTTTCAACTCATCCTCAACCTTGCTCAACACCACCTATGCCTCTCTAATCCAAAAGAAATAATTCGTCGGAAATAAACTCCGTCGCAGCGAAGAAAAAACCTAATCCTGTCAAAAACCACTCATAGTAGCCTCATTCCCTCTACAACAGATCCAACCCAACAAAATCGGAGGCTCGCGTTTCACCAGGTATCATACCGAATTGAAGCTTGGTTCAGGTTTGTTCTGGAGTTTCAATCTTCATCCTCTTTGCGACGTGTTTGCCATTATTGTTGACGAGCTTGGAGATTCTTGCTGGAGGCTTGTGGTGTTGTTGATGTGTTTATGGATTTTGCAGGTTTTTTAATTGAGATTGAGGTTGAAGGTGATTAAGATGATGCCGTAAAGATTGAAGATCGTGTAAGGTGGCGAAATCTGCAAAAGATTGAGGATGGAGGTGATGCAGAATTGATGAAGGTGATTAGGTACGCGCCTCATTCTTCTTTCTTATCAATCATCTTCTTCAATTTTTTGCTCGATTGATGATAATGATGCGATATTGTGGATGTCGCAATTTGTGGTGCAGGCCTTGAGTCGGTTGCGTCGAATTGTTGTTGTGAATTCTGACTCGTACTTGAATCTTCTTGTGGGTTGTAGATGGAGATAGAGGCTATTGTTAAGGCTACGTGGTGATGATGAAAACTTGAGGATGGAATTGAAGATGTTGCAGTTTCTGCAGGTTTTTGTTATGGTTGAAGCTTGATGAATTCAAGACTGAATTGGGAGAGAAAGAGATTGAAAATGGAAAAAGAAAGAGCAATGATGAAGAGGCCATCTTCTAGAGTGAAGCTGGAAGAATTATGTCAGGAGTTATCAGTTTCTGTTAGTTCTGTTGTGAAACTGTTAGAGAGATTGTGAATTGTTCTGTGTTAGGGAGTGATGACAGTTAGGAGAATCTGTTAGGGAAAATTGTGTAGGAAATCAAGGTTCTCAGTTGGAAGTTAGTTTTGGTTAGAGGAATTCTGTTAGTAATTGGTAGAATTGGTTAGGAATTTGTTAAGTTCTGCTATGTCATTTTTTTCTGTAATGAAATGTTATCTGGTTTTTTCTCCAATAAATATTCTGTTATGAAACTGGTTTGAGTAATTCTGTTATGAATTGTCAGTGAAAGGGAAATAAGAAATTCTGTTATGTGAAAAGTGATATGAACTTGAACTGAAAAGAAAAAATTATGTAATCTATTTCTACTGTTATGAATTTCTACTGATGTGAACAATTTCTACTGATGTGAGCAATTTCTACTGATGTGAATTTTTGTTCAAGTGCTGTTATGAGTTTGAATGGAATTTTGATTGATGCGCTTAAATTTTCCTGCTATCCAATCAATCTGTTCTTGTTGCCCGGTAATGTTTTCGGCGTACGCCACCAATTGACGGAAAAATCTACTTCTCCATCCATGTAAATAGGTCATTAGTTCATATTTGGTGTTGGGCTAAGAGAGCTTAAGGTAGGCGTCTTAAATTGAAATGTAGGATTTTGAAAATCATCCTGTAACTTGGAAACACTTTGGGCAACTGGAGTACTTCTACACTCCTGCTGGTTTCTGTTTTCGGATACCTTAAGTTCGACATGCTGATCATTTTTATTTACTGTTTGTGGCTGATAAATATCTTTTTCTTGGTCTTTTGGCATTCTGTACGGTTTGACGAGATTAAAAAATGTAACATGGGCTTGTATATTTGGATATCGAATTATGAATTGGATAATTGCACCTTTGACTTAAGTTAGAAATTGGTTAAGAGAATGGATTTAAATGGGTATGGCTTATGACAAAAAATGGTTTAAGGACTCTTGCACATGGATTAAACATTGAATTTAGATGAAAATGGATAGTGAAAATGGATAATTGGATTAACGAGAACGGATGTGGATTATTAAATGAAACGGCTTTTGAATTGAAACACGACTTGAATCCCCTAAAAACTTTCAATGTACCATTTGAACCGTATCTCGAACAAACTTGAATGAACTCATAACCAAATAACATGTAATGACCAAAACACTTGGCCATGAATGAAACCGGTCTTTCATAGATCTTGAATGTACTTGGAATGAATCACATGAACCTTTGTCTTTGCCCATGGCTTGCTTCTTACGTAACGATGATACTTTGGATGATCAAATGTATACATTTATGGTCCTCTGGAGGAAATCTCTTGAGGGCCACTTGACCAGGGAAATAAACCCTAATTAAGTGATGATGAGCATAAGAAGAAGATTCCTTTGATGGTTGCGTAACCACACTCTGATTATTCACCTGAACCCTAATCATGACTTTTACGTCTTCCTGAGTCACCACTTGTATGAGAACTAGATTCCCGCTGATCGAGAGTCCAAAACCTTACTCGTGTGATAATTGATGAAGAAACCATTTGAATCCTACTCGAATGGAAATGAGAATCTCACAGCAATAGAGAATCCTTCAGCTTGCATATAATACCTTGATCCCACGCCTTAGGAGCCCAATGCAAATGAATGAATATGAGTTATGACCTAGTGTGATATGCAGATGCATGCGAAGCAAAAGCCAGTGAAAGGTTGAAAAAGGTAGGGCAAATTTTGGGGTGTGACATCGGTAAGAAGCACCCACATTTTGAAGTGGCGCTAGTGACAAGGTGTGTGTGAGGTCAAGCAATTCAGTGTCAGACATGAATATGAAGGAAGAAAAAAAACTCGTTTACCTCATGCTGTACATACGGTTTGTCGACTCCAAAGAATTTATCTTCATGTACGATGTTGAATTCCAAGAGAGTGATACACGCTGTCAGAGAAAAAACAGAATTTCAGCAAGTCATACGATTACTAAAACGGAAAGTTTCAATCACTAATTCACAAGCAAGAATCATGGAGCAGACAAGATCGGTCTAAGGTAGAAACAAATCGTTACCATCAATCACAAGAAATCAGGCTTTTCACAAAATATTTGATTTGAATTACGGAAAGGGGAAGACTCGCAAATTGTAATCCGAAAAGGGACGGCTCAGATAGAGAATCACACAATCAAATTTCATCATCAGTAAAATCACAACACAATCATAATCTGAAGATGGAAATTCCCCTGTCATAATATCATAGAGTTTTCTTCACGCAATCAAATAAAATCAGTAGCTCAATCTCGCATTTAATTGTGAAATCGAAGATTTAGTGCCTGATGCCTTTAAAAGAGAGAGAACCACACAATTCACAACACGGTTTTCACAAAAGGAAAAGACGGAGGAAGAAAGAAAAAGTTGACAGGAGGAGAAACTCACACAAAATTGCAGACATCAGAAGCAAACAATTCACACACGACACGCATACAGTATTCACAGAGAAAAATTCACATCATAGAAAGTCACATACGCACATTCATATCACAATACAACCACACACGGTTTCACATACACACGCAGCAGGGAAGGATCAAGAACGTATACACCAATACACCAAAACCCTACGAGACATCACACAACATTGTAGATAATGAAAATTCACAAGCAGGACAAGGTATCTCATACACTCAGAGTCAACAACAACAACTCATAGATTACAGAAGTATATTAAAAAGCAACAAATAGCAGTAGAACAATAAAACACCAACATCAGCGACAACAAACAACAGCAGTCCAAGAATCACGAAGAAGAATGCGAAAGACGAAAGTACCTGAAAGTCGTCATTGTCGAACCACCGCGAAATCCTTCGAAGCTTGAATCTGTGAATGATCGTGTGCGGTCGGAGTTTCGTTTGATTGCCTCATTCCGTTTGGATTGTGAGTTTGAGATGCAGGGGTTAGTGATTCGAGCGAGAAGGAAGGCTTTGTGTTAAGAGGAGAGGGAGGAAACGAGGAGCAATGGAGGATAAGAAGGGAAGCAGGTGAGGCGAGGCGAGATGAGGGTAATGAGAGAGTGTTGAACGAGAGAGTGAGAAGAAGGGTCATGAAGACGATGATGAACAGGGACCGTGCGAACTGAGAGAAAATGAGGGTTGTGGGATGAGAGGGAGAGAGCATTGAGCAAGGGTTTTTTTGTAAGTCAATTTCTTTTTCTTTTTATTTTTTTGACATTGTTGCTGGCGATATGGGTCCGGGTTGGGCCTAGTCCCACCGGCCCATATAGTTATCTTTTTTTTTTTATTTTCTCTTTTTATTTATTTTATTTTCTAGTTTATTTATTCACCCTTTTTTATTTATTTATTAATTTAGGTGTTGATTTATTATTAGTGAGTTAATGGCAATTTGATTTTTAAATGTTGATTCTGGTTTTGAAGATAATTTCAATGATGACTTATTAATCGGGATGTTAATGCTAATTTTGGTTGTGGTTAAGTTTTGATCAAATTTTCTTGTTAATTACTCGTGAAATGCTGATAATTTTTTCTTGGAGATTATTAATTAGTTTGGAGGTGTGGGTTTACCTGTGTGCTTCACATAATTCCTTAGAGTACCTTGATTCAACATCGTTTTTGATAAATTGAATCAAGATAGACTTTAGGTTCTCATCCAGGCACGATAACATTATGATAGAATTCTCCCCCTTTAACCTAACTGTAAGACCGCTTGACATGACAACATCTAGGACCAAGTCTCCCTTAGATTTTTTCCTTTTATCCTTTGAGTCTCTCTCTTCTCATCTCAAAACAAAGTCAAAATAATTAATAACTACAATGTGTATTGTGCGCCACGAGCCTTAAGCACATGGGAAAGGATGAGCAGATGCATTTCTAACCTCATCTTAGGGTACTTTGTGCGCGAAATGCTTGGATCATTAGCGTAAAGTATTCGCTCATATGTCATAGACTTTAGTGCGATACACGTCACAAACAAAGTCAATCCACTTCCCTAAAATCCTTGAACAAATTCAAACCATTTTGTCCCTCGGGATGTTTCGTCAAACCTTTTCAGAAAGGGCATATTACCTCCGTTCTACCGCAAACAGACATCGACCCTAACTGCTGGAGCGTGAGCTTAGCATCACTCATAAAAGACACCAACCAACCCGTGGTAAGTCGAACTACGAGCACTCTGACTTCCTCATTCGGATAGACACAATACGACGATGTCTTGGCGAGCACAATCCCCCCATTCACCTATAGTTCTCCGAACTACGTTGACTCTGACTTTCCCACTCCCGAGGGAATACGTAGGCCTAGGGCGGCGATGTCCTACTGAGTCACTTTTTTCTTTTTCCTTTCTAGTTTAGCAGTAGCCTTTAGATAACATACCCTTTTTATTAGATAACAAGCGCGGGTCTCGTTGAGTACAACAGACGCGAGGGGGTGTTAATACCTTTCTCTCGCGTAATCGACTCCCGAACCCGGATTATGGTTGCGATGACCATGTCTTCTCCCTTTTGAGGTTTCTTCAGTCGTTTCCTTCCCCCGTCGGGATAAATAACGTTTGGTGGCGACTCTGTTTTTTCCGCCGGTTGTTTTTCGCGTTGCGACACTCGGCCACTGCGGGGGATAAAAAGTATCATTGGTTAAAGATAGTGATCATTTCCTGCTTAGGAGGGGTAGACCTTACTGGGGGTGAACGAACCATCAATTTGTCTTCAGAGGTAAGGACTCTGTTGGGGATATCAGACGGGGTATTACATCTGAAACAGTTGATCCTTCATTCAGGTGTACTGGATAAAAGGAGTACTTTGACTCTGTATTTTGAGGTTTAATCACTTTCGGAGAAGCCATCGATGTTCCTTTTTGTGTTCAGTAGTAAAAAAGAAATGTCATCTGATCGTACCTAGATCAGACAGTCAGACAGTTGCCAGCAACGTCGTGAAACCTTCAGCTCCGGTGATGGTGAGACGGCGGCCGAGGGGGTGGGGGGTGTACCTGCAAGGTACTCCGACGCTCAAGTCAAGTAAGGTCAGAGAAAAGCAAGTGCAGAAAGTAGGTGAGTTTAGAATATGAAGTAATCTGACCCTTTCAAGTGAGAGGGTATATATAGAGAGCCCTCAGCGCGGGGCCAACGGTTACTTGCATTGGGCTGGATTGCGAGGCCCAATTCAGGCAACTGCCAGGGCTTACGTGGCATAGTGAAGACCAGCGTGTGGTCTTCGCCCTGGGGTAACGGTCCTGAGATCTCTGGAAGGTGGGCAGACCAAGTCCTTCGGAAGTGGGAGGTTACAAGAGAACATGTTCTCGTGGGGAGGAGTCCTTGTGCGTCGGGGAGAGACGTGCCCTGCAAGGCTCGACGTCTCTGTTCGACGGTCTCTGCTGCACGTGCCCGATACTGCTGAAGGCTGGCATGTGCTCGATGCAGGTACTGCATACGGGCCTTATTGGGCCGTCCCAGGTCGTGTGGGTTAGGCCTGCCCATCTGAAGGGCAGGCTCCGGCCCAGTCCAGAACAGGAGCCCCCCAAGTCGTTGCTCTGAGGTGTCGGAGTTATGACTTAAGGGTCAGCAACCGTGTCGAGGACGAATTGGACTCGATCGTGGGACCGGGATGACAACAGTCGCGGGTACCTCTTCGGTTATGACAGGCTAATACTACGAGCGAGGCATGTCAAACGGGGCAGAAACCTTGACGTTTGCTCGGGTTTGATAGGTCGTTGCTGGGCGACAACGCGGGGATACGAGAAGTTGTGGAGTCGAGCAACAGACATTGTAAAAGGACGCGTGTGGGAGAACGAAAGGACGTGCGTGGGGAAGCGTGTGCCACGTGTCACACGCCATCATTACCTAGGGCGGCTAGGCTAGGGTAGCATAATCGAGTGCTTAGGAACTCCTCGAGTCCCGTGAGGGGCCTTATAAATAGTGGTCAGCCCGCCTCATTTGCACTTTTCACTCTCCCTTGCTCAGATTCTCTCTCTTTTCCTTCTCTGTCTTCACCGCCGTTCTCCGCCACCTACCGCCGCGCCGGAATTCCTTAACAGCCATTTTTCAATTAAGTTTCTTGATCATTTCCCTCTTTAAGGTGTTTTATATGGTGTCCATCCGGTGAACTGATGAAGTTCTCAGGGAAACCATGAAATTTCCAGCGAAAACGGCGGAATTTCTCTATGTTCTTGTAGAATCTTGCGAGGAGATGGGATGAGTAACACGGAGACAAGAAGAATGTCCCGAGGACACGAGATGAATATCTCGAGGCTCTCACTAATATTCTGAGTTGTGGGACGAGTTCCCTCGGGGTGACATACCGGTGACCTGGGGATGGTCCCGGGGACGCTCCTTCTTCGCCCATTTCACTTGATCAGCAGTGGAGGGGTAAATTTGATACGGATCATCGAATTCACTGTTTCCTTATGCTTTTTAGGTAAATGGCGCTTTGGCCGTGGCCGTGGGATCTTTAGACGTTGACGACCAACCCGACTCCTCGATGACGTCGATCACCAGCGTCGAGGAACGACCACTCGAGGAGTGGGTCAGCGATGAGCCTCTAAATATGATTTCCCAGTTTGTCGACGGGGACAAAGACGACATCTTCTGCACCGTCGAGCATCGCCTGGTGGGCTCCACGAAGACATGGAAAGTGTTTCGGCCTCAGGCACACCATCGTATTTGCTCGACGTACCGAGGGATGCGGTTTCCCCTGTACGAATTTATGTTCACGAGGTGGGGTGGCGCCTGCCCTTCACTGGTTTTCAGCAATCGGTGTTCGTTTGGCTGCGGTTGGTGCCCTCGCAGCTTCATCCCAACTCCCTCGCTTTTATCCGCGCCTTCGAGCTCGTCTGCAAATATCTCCAAATCGGGGCGACTGTGCCCCTCTTCTTCCGCATTTTCCACCTGTAGCGACAGGCAATTGACGGCAGGCACGGCTGGGTGTCTTTCAAACAGGTGAGTAGACTGTTCCAGACCTATATGGACTCTATTCGCAACTTTAAGTACTGATACTACACCGTGAGGCCGGTTTCGCTCGAGGCCGTGAATTCGGTGTATCGTCGGGTCTCTCGAGTAGTAGACGGGCAGCAGGAAAAAGCCCTCGAACCAAGATTCCCCTTATTCTGGACGAAGGAGCATTTCAAGAGGGGCACAAACAGTTACATCGTGAGTCCTAGTCGGCTTTACGAGGGGGACCGACTGGCTTACGAGGCATTAGTCAACTTCGTCGCCGGGTTTAACAAAGCCAAGTTCGTGACACCGGACGAGAAATTTTTCCGGGGTGAAGATGGGAAGGTCCTAACGAAAACTCAGTTGATCAATATGAGGGCCCTCCTTGAGACATTTTCCGATGAGGATGCCATGGAGCTGTTAGGTGGTGGAATCTTCCTCGACTTACTCTTTCTACCCGCTCTAGGTTTGATTTACTGACACATTTATTCTCTTTTGTAGGTAAGATGTCGAGTACAGAGGAGCGTATCAAGAAGTTGGCGGCTTCCCGTAATTCGAAGAAAAGTGGGAAAATTCATGTCGAGCAAATCCGTTCTCAGCACCCCGGCCCTGCTCCAGCGCTCGGGGGTTCTTCCAGCTCTCCCCAAGGTAGTCAGTCTCCTGACAGTCAAGGGTCCCCGAAGAGATAGCGCACAGACAACCAAGTACATGTCGACCTGACAGTGACCGACAGTCCTCCTCGAAGAATTTCGTGCTTCCACCTTGTCACTCGAAGCCTTATTTCTTTTCGGATGCCAACTCTTCGGGCATCGCTGCTGCTAAGGTCCAGACCATCCTGGGTGCTGCTCAGGCTTCGAGGAGGAAGACTTTGCTCGAGGACCTGTCTGCCGTGATGCGGGTCTGCTCAACGGTATTGATCTTGAATGACGAGACCTGTCCAGCGGCCGAACTGACCAGGCTACAAGAAAACTTCAAGTATCTAAGTGCTGAGATGGAGAAAACGAGGAAGGAGTTGACCGAGTTCAAAGAGCAGAACAAGGCGCAGGCCGAGCTTCATGAGCAGTTGGAGGAGAGGCTGAAGGATGCTGAGGAGGAAAGGAAGGATCTCTTGGCGAAGATCGCCGAGCTGGAGGAAGCTGTTCACCCAGCCGAGGAGGAAACCTAGGAAGACAAGTTGTTGACCTCCCGGGCATCTCTGATAGCGAAGCTCGGGCAAGCCAAGCAGGATAGCCTCGTGGCGGCCGACATTGGTTTCAATAATACTGTGCAACAGCTTCGGGTCCTCAATCCTGGTCTCATCACTGAAGGGGTTGACCCTGACTACGAAGTGGTCGAGGGTCAAATCGTGCAGCCAATGCAGGAAGCGGAGGTCGATGGAGGGGCTACAGGAAATGAGCAGCCAGAGGGGACTGCCACCGAATAGGTTTTTATTTGCTTGTTATGCTTAGCCTACGAGCCATTTTTGCCTTTTGACGCCTTTTGCTCGGCCTGCGTGCCAGGGGTTTTTGACATGTTTGTAACACTTGTACAATGGACTTTTACCCGGTTTTAATACTTTTCCTTTTGCTTATCTGTGTGTGTGATGCTTGTGTATTTTTTATACTTTACTTGTTTTTGTCTAAGTAATTTGGTGATTTTGGGAATTTGCTCGACTTTGATGATCCTCGACTGCGTGGAGAGCTGGCCGAGTGGTCGGAGGTGTATTCTGACCTTCAACGAGGCTAAGAGCTAGGTAGAGGTCTTAGCTTCGTGGCGTGAACTTCCCATCGCGAGCTGGGTGTTCTGCCTAATTGGTACGATGACGACAGAGCTCGATCGAGGTGTCCTCGTCGGATTAAAAGTCTTTGCGCACACACAACGCGTCCCTTGATCATCGTGTCTCATATAGAGGTGTTGCGCCTGTACCCTAGCGCGTCCCCGTAATCGCGACGCTAGCGTGTCGCGGGCAGTGTTTAACTGTAGTATTGTTTAAGCTTCTCGGCATTCCATGGTCGAGCAAGTTCTTCCCCATGCAGATTTTCGAGGAAGTAGGCTCATGTCCCCGTTTTCGCGCGGACGCGGTACGGGCCCTCCTAGTTTGCGGCGAGTTTGCCTTCCCACGAATCTTTCTGATTCCTTCGTAGGACGAGGGTGCCTACTTGAAAATCACATTTGATAACTTTGTTGTTATAACGTGGAGTTATTTTTTGTTTAAGTGAGGCTTCCTGGAGGGATGCGTCCGTCTTTATCTCCTCGAAAAAGTCGAGCTCTTCCCTTAGGGCCTCGCTGTTTGCATCCTCGTCGAAGGGGGCTTACGTCCTCCTCGAGGGTTCCCTGATCTCCACGGGGATCACCGCTTCTGTTCTGTAGGTCAGACGAAAGGGGGTCTCCCCGGTCGTGGAATATAGGGTTGTTCGGTAGGCCCAGAGGACACTGTGTAGTTCCTCGACCCACCGTTGTTTGGCATCTCCGAATCGGCGTTTCAATCCTCAGAGGATTACTTTATTCGCCGCTTCGGTCTGCCCATTCGTTTGAGGGTGCTCGACCGACGTGAAGTGCTGCTTCGTGCCCAGTTTGGTGACGAAGTCTCGGAAGTTCCTGTCGGTGAACTGTGTCCCGTTGTTGGTGATAATTGCTTGGGGCACGCCGAATTGGGCGAGGATGTTCCTCTTGTAGAAGCGGAGTATGTTGAAGGCCATGATTTTAGCCAAAGCCCCAGCCTCGACCCATTTTGTGAAATAATCTACGCCGACGATAAGGTATCTGTTTTGATACGACCCCACAACGAAAGGTCCGAGGATATCCATTCCCCACCACGTAAATGGCCACGGGGACGACAGTGTTTCGAGCTCGTTAGGGGGAGCGAGGTGCATGTCCCCGTGTCGCTGGCATCTATCACACTTCTTAACGTGCTCTTTGGCGTCCTGTTGCATGGTGGGTCAGTAATACCCTTCCCGAAGTGCCTTGCAGGCTAAAGATCGCCCCCCAAGGTGTTGGGCGTTGATTCCCTCGTGGATTTCTTGCAGTATACCGGGGACCCTGGGCTCTTCGACGCATCTGAGGAGGGGGATAGAAAACCCGTGGCGGTATAGCTTATCCTCGACTATTGTGTACGAGCACGCTTGCCGCTTGACCATCCCCGCTTCCTTGGGATCCTCGAGCAGTTTGTCTATCGTGAGGTATTCGTATACCGGGGTCATCCAACAATTGTCGTCCCAGATGGCATTCACGCCTGTCGTCAGAGCAGGTTTGTCGATGCTCGGGTGAGAAAGTATTTCCTGAATGACGTACTTGTTCCCGCCTTTCTTCTTCGTGCTCGCCAATTTGGATAAAATGTCTGCTCGGGTGTTGTGCTCGCGCGGGATGTGGGTCACTTCCGCAGAGGCGGAATTCTTTATCTTTTCCTTTACCAAGGTCAGGTATTCGATGAGGCAGTCGTTCTTGGCCTGATACTCTCCTCGGACTTGAGAGGCTACGAGCTGGGAGTCAGTGAAGATTTTAACTTCCTTGGCGCCGAGGTCCTCGGTCAACCGAAGCCCGGCGAGGAAAGCCTCGTACTCTGCCTAGTTGTTCGACGTCGGGAAGGATAGTTCGAGGGAGGCCTCGATCAGGATGCCTTCCCCGTTTTTGAGGATAATGCTCGCCCCGCTCCCCTTCGTGTTGGATGCTCCGTCGACATAGATCGTCCACTTTTGGGATCCGTTGGTCGAAGGTTCCGGGATGGTCATCTCCTCCACAAAGTCGGCCAATACCTAAGCCTTCAGAGCTTTCCTTCCCTCGTATCAGATGTCGAACTCGGCGAGTTCGAGCGACCATCTGAGCATCCTTTCCGCCATATCTGGTCGTCCAAGGAGTTGCCTTATAGGCTGTTCGGTTCTTACGACGACTGTGCGGGCTAAGAAGTAATGGCGCAGCCTCTTGGCCGCGGTGACGAGGGCCAGGGCGACTTTCTCGATCTACTGATACCTGAGCTTGGGACCTTGGAGGGCTTTGCTCGTGAAGTAAATTGGTTTTTGCCCGTCGGGGGTTTCCCGTATGAGGACAGCGCTGACCGCTTCGCTCGTGATGGCGAGATACAAGAAGAGTGTCTCCCCGTTCTCTGGCCGTAAAAGGACCGGGGGTTGTGACAGGACTCGTTTGAGATGGAGGAGAGCCTGCTCGCATTCCTCGCTCCACTCAAACGTGGCTGTTTGCTGCAGAAGCTTGAAAAACGGGAGTGCGTATTGTGCGGATTTGGAGACGAAGCGGGAGAGGGCGGTCAGCATCCCGTTCAGTGATTGTGTCAACTTCTTCGAGTTCTGGGTTGGGATCTTGGAGAAAGCCCTACACTTGTCAGGGTTGGCCTCGATTCCTCGCTCTGTGAGGTAGAAACCGAGGAACTTGCCCGCCCGAACGCCGAAGGTGCATTTGTTGGGATTGAACCACATGCGGTATCTCCTCGCCGTATCGAATACCTTCTTAAGATGAGCAGCATGGTCGACTTCCTCCGCAGATTTGACGATCATGTCGTCCATATAGACCTCGAGCATATCGTCGATCTATCCCCGGAAAACTTTGTTCATCATTCGTTGGTAGGTCGCGCCGGCTTTCTTCAGGCCGAATGGCATTACGTTGTAATAGTAATTGCCCGACTCGGTCATGAAGGTTGTATGCTATTTGTCGGCCTTATCCATGGGGATTTGGTTGTACCTCGAGTAGGTGTCCATGAAGGACAATAGCTTGTAACCTGCAGAATTGTCGACCAGCTAGTCGATGTTAGGCAAAGGATAAGAGTCTTTCGGGCATGCCCGGTTAAGATCGATATAGTCAACACACATCCTCCATTTTCCATTATTCTTTTTAACAAGTACAATGTTGGACAGCCAGGTTGTGTACCTGACCTCCGAAATAAAATTCGCCTCTAGGAGGTCTTTTACAGCTTTTTCAGCAGCCTCTGCTTTTTCGGGAGACTGCCTACGCCTACGTTGAACTATGGCCCTAGCGGCCAGATCTACTGTGAGCTGATGGCAAGCCACCTCGGGGTCAAGGCCAGGCATCTCAGAGGCGCTCCACACGAACAGATCAGCGTTCTTCCAGAGACACGCCTTCAGCTACTTCTTTGCTAGGTCAAGGATCTCGGTGCCGTTGAACCCATGCAGATCTGAACGCACATACGGGGTCAGATGCCTCTTGTCGAGCTGGAGGGTCCCGAACAGGTGAGCGTACATGATGTCGACCGAACTTCCTTGGTCGACCAGGATCCTGCGAACGTCAAAATTTGCCATTTGTGCCCTGACCAAGAGGGGGATGGTGGCGTTGGGCGCTTCCCCCGACAGCTCTTCAAGATAGACGGTGATAGGGTTTGATTTCCCTTGCACCTTCTCGAGAGTGGTGGTCTTCGCCGAGGTTGCGGACTCCAGTTCGTCAAATTTCCGCTTGATCGACCCGACGAATACCTTCTCGTAAACACCTCCGGATATGACCATCATCTTGGGGAAGTCTTCCCACGTGTTACGGGCAGCAACGGGGTCTTCGTAGGGGAAGTTAGCCCACATGCTGCGAACTGCCTCTTGGCCCATGATGCCTTCGGGGACAAAAAAGTCCTCGGGTTGAGTGATGCCGAGGGCGACCTGCAGCCGACTCTCGTCGGGAGGAGGCATCGTATCCTCGACGGTTTGGGCTTCCCGAGCACTGGGAAGATGTGCGTCGTTCTTCTGGGCATACTTTTTTAGGTGCCCTTCCTTGATCAGGATCTTAATTGCATCTTTAAGATGGATGCAGTCCTCAGTGACATGTTCGTGGCTCCGGTGGAACCTGCAGTACTTGGACTTGTCCGTGTTTGATTTGGGGGCCATTGGCTTCGGAAAGCGGACGTCTCCTTTCAGAAATTCTGAGTTGGCACACTCGGAGAGGATTCACGCGCGGGGAGCGTTAAGGGGCGTGTATTCTGTGAACCGGCCTGCTGGACCCCTCGGTTCGCGAGAGTCCCGTGGGCGGCCTTCCTTCTTCTTTTCTCCCCCACGTCGGGGGGGGGGGGGGGGGGGAAGGAGAGTCTTCTTCTCTGTGACCGCGGGAGGCTTCCTTTTGCCTCGAGTCGAGGGCAATCTGTGCTGCCTCCGACTCTTCGAACTCGATGTACGATTAAGCCCGATGGAGGAGGCTTTATAAGTTGTGTGGCCTGCAGAGGCCCACAGACTTGGCGAACTCGGATCCGAGTCATAGTCCCTGCCTGATTAGGAATTTCTTCATGTCGTCGGTCGTGTGGACCTCGACAGCCTCCCTGTTGAATCTCTCAATGTAGTTCCTGAGAGATTCATTCTTCCCCTGGAAGATGCCTTCCAGCGCGGCCTCCATCTTCGGATGTCGGCGAGATGCAGTGAAATGTTTGGTGAAGCGTCCCTTTAGCTGCCTCCATGACGTGATTGATTCGGGTGCTAGACTCTTATACCAGGTCATAGCGCCCTTCTGAAGAGTGGTGGGGAAGAGCCAACACTTAATGGCTCCCCCGACGTTCCTGAAGTCGAGCATGGCTTCAAAGCTTTCGACGTGGTCGTCGGGGTCGGCTATGCCATCAAAGGTCCCCAACGGAGGGGGCTTCTCCATGCCCAAGGGGATATGGGCATCCATGATCTCCCTGGACAGCGGGGTCCTCTGGTCGTCCTCATTGCTCCCAGCTGGAGACTCTGACGGGGATCGGTGGCCTCGACCTGGTCCATGCGGGGAGGAGAGTTCCTCGAGCGGTTCTTTGGCCTCTCGCCATCGACCTTGTTCCTCTTGGTGGTCGAGGAGCGCCTGGATTCCTTCTGAGGTGGGAAGCGATGGTGTTTCTGAGAAACCGCCGGCTGGGTTAGCTCCAGGCGAGGTCGGCGACCCTCACATAGAGGAGAGGGGCTCCTAGAGTCCGCCGAGGGGGTCCTTCGCGGGGAAGGAGATCATCGGGGAGATGGCAGATGGCGATGTCTTCGTGGGGATGATCGTCGTGTTCGCCATCTCTCGAGCGCTTCAATTTGGAGATTCTGGTGAGCGACCAACTGGTTAGTCTGGTTGACCAAAGCGAATAAGGCCACGGTGCTCGAATCGACGTTTGCTGACGGAGCAACGGGCTGGTAGACGACTTGCTGGTCGTCCTGCTAGGCGGCGTCGTAAGCCGCGTCTTTAGTAGAAGGGGAGGAGACCTGCCCATCTCTTACATCGCCTTCTTCGATGAGAACTACAGCATTGTCCTCACAGTGGTTTTCGTTGTCGAGCTGCGTGAAGGCGGAGTCCGGAACATTGTTCCCATGTTGGGTGCTGGACATGGTAGTTATGAACGGAGAGAATGCTTTGGTTTAACGATGAAGGAAAAATGGGGAAGCAGTAGTTCCCACAGATGGTGCCACTGATCATACCTGGATCAGACAGTCAGACAGTGGCCAGCAACGTCGTGAAACCTTCAGCTCCGGTGATGGTGAGACGGCGGGGGGTGTACCTGCAAGGTACTCCGACACTCAAGTCAGGTAAGGTCAGAGAAAAACAAGTGCAGAAAGTATGTGAGTTTAAAAAATGAAGTAACCTAACCCTCTCAAGTGAGAGAGTATTTATAGAGAGCCCCCAGCGCAGGGCCAACGGTTACCTGCACTGGGCTAGATTGCGAGGCCCAATTCAGGCAACTACCAGGGCTTACATGGCATAGTGAAGATCAGCGCGTGGTATTCGCCCTGGGGTGGGTAACGGTCCCGAGATCTCCGGAAGATGGGCAGACCGAGTCCTTCGAAAGTGGGAGGTTACAAGAGAACATGTTCTCGCGGGGAGGAGTCCTTGTGCGTCGGGGAGAGACGTGCCCTTCAAGGCTCAACGTCTCTGTTTGACGGTCTCTGTTGCACGTGCCTGACACTGCTGAAGGCTGGCACGTGCTCGACGCAAGTACTTCATACGGGCCTTATTGGGCCGTCCCAGGTCGTATGGGTCGGGCCTGCCCGTCTGAAGGGCAGGCTCCGGCCCAGTCCAGAACACCATCTTTATTTTAAAAGCAGAAGAAAATTTGAAAATTAAATTCATTTTTTTTCAAGAATCATTGATCATATTTAAAAATGTCATTCTATAAAGCAAAATAAATGAGAATTGCAAACAAAAGCACTAGGGCTCAAATTTTATTGATAGAATGGTAATCAGCCGAACGCGTGATCCCATAGAGCATTTACAAAGTTTAGAAAATGGTAATTTATGGGAAAAGGGGCTACATTGAAACATAACGACCACTATCCTTCTACCAGCTTTGAATTCTGGACATCCTGAGCTTCTGTCGAAGATGACCTTGACTGAAGTCTTTCAACGAATGGTGTTACCGCTGGGGATTTAACCTTGTCGAACGTAGTTACTTGCCATGAATCCCTAACTTTTTCCTGGATTGTCTTTTGAGGTTTCCAATCCATCTGGATGATTTTTGCTTGTGTCTCTAATTTTTTCCTGGACCGCCCTTTCGGGTTTTCAATCCACTGAGACGTTTTATTTTTATTTTTTTATTTAGGCGAAGTATTTCTTGACTACGTCAACATTCTTGGGGTAGGTAAACTCCTCTCCATCCATGGTTGCGAGTCTCAAGGCACCACCTGAGAAGGCTTTCTTGACCACATAGAGGCCGTCATAATTCAGAGTCCATTTGCCCCGGGAATTTGTGAGAAATGATTGTATCTTTTTGAGCATGAGGTCTCCTTTTCTGAAGACACAGGGTCGGACCTTTTTATCGAATACCTTCTTCATTCTTTGCTGATACAACTGACCATGGCATAGAGCCTTCATTCTCTTTTCTTCGATCAGATTCAGTTCATCGTGTCGACTTTGACACCATTCAGCCTCTGTTAGCATGGCTTCCATCAATACCCTGATTGATGGTATCTCTACTTCTATGGGGAGCACTGCCTCCATGCCATATACTAGAGAGAAAGAGGTTGCCCCTATTAAAGTGCGGACAGATGTGCGATAACCGTGAAGAGCAAATGGTAGCATCTCATGCCAGTCTTTGTAGGTTACAACCATCTTTTGAATGATCTTCTTGATATTCTTGTTAGCCGCTTCTACCGCTTCGTTCATCTTAGGTCGGTAGGGAGATGAGTTATGGTGTTCGATTTTGAACTCAGCACACAACTCTTCCATCATCTTGTTGTTCAACTTGGATCTATTATCTATAATGATCTGGCTTGGAACACCATAATGACAGATGAGATTGTTCTTGATAAATCAGACCACTACTTGTCGGGTTACATTGGCGTATGACACTGCTTTGACCCACTTAGTGAAGTAGTCAATGGCTACCAGGATAAATCGATGCCCGTTTGAAGCTTTGGGTTCAATCATGCCAATCATGTCAATCCCCCATATGGAAAAAGGCCATGGAAAAGAAAGAACTTTGATATGCGTTGGTGGTACATGGATTTTATCAGCGTATATCTGACACTTGTGACACTTCCTCATGTACTTGTAGCAATCGGATTCCATTGTCAATCAATAATATCCTGCTCTCATAATTTTTCTTGCCATTGTGTGTCCGTTGGAATGAGTGCCAAAGGAGCCTTCGTGAATTTCTTTCATCAACATGTTTGCTTCTTTTCTGTCTACGCATCTGAGCAAAACCATGTCGAATTTTCTCTTATAGAGTGTATCACCGTTCAGGAAGAAGTTTCTATCCAATCTTCTAAGAGTCTTCCTATCTTTTCTTAATTCCCCAGGTGGGTACTCTTGTCTCTGAAGGAAGCACTTGATATCGTGATACCAGGGTTTGTCATCTATGACTGCTTCAAATATGAAGATGTAAGCGGGCCTTTCAAGGCGCATTATGTCAATCTTAGGTACGCCATTCCATTGACTTACACTAATCATGGAGGATAGGGTGGCTAATGCATCAGCCATGTGATTTTCTTCACGAGGGATATGATGAAACTCGATTCTGTTAAAGAATGGTAACAATGTTCTTGCATAGTCTTTGTAAGGAATCAGTCCTGATTGATAAGTATTCCACTCTCCCTTGATCTAATTGATAACTAAGGTTGAGTCTCCATACACATCCAAGTTCTTTATCCTTAAGTCAATAGCTTCTTCGAGACCCATGATACAAGCTTCATATTCAACCTCGTTGTTTGTACATTTGAAAGTCAGTCGGGCAGTGAAAGGAATGTGAGTACCCTGAGGTGTTACAATGATTTTCCCAATTTCGTTTCCATAATTGTTGACAGCTCCGTCAAAAATTAGTCCCTATTGGGAACCTGGTTCTGGCCCTTCACTGGGTAGCGGTTCATCGCAATCTTTCATTTTCAAGTACATGACATCTTTGTGTGGGAAGTCAAATCCGACTGATTCCTGATCGTCAATCGGTTGGTGAGCCAAATGATCGGCTAAAATACTCCCTTTGACGACTTTCTGAGCATAATACTCGATGTCGTATTCTGATAACAACATCTGCCAGCGGGCAATCCTTCCTATGAGAGCAGGCTTTTCAAAGACGTACTTGATCATATCCATTTCAGAGATTAACCAAGTAGTGTGACAAATCATGTACTGGCGAAGACGTTTAGCTGCTCAAGCCAGAGCGCAACAAGTTTTCTCGAGCATAGCGTAACGAGTTTCACAGTCTGTGAATTTCTTGCTTAAGTAGTAAATAACAAGCTCTTTTCTTTTTGTTTCGTCTTGTTGGCCAAGTACACAACCCATAGAGTCTTCCATGACTGTTAGGTAGATGATTTGTGGTCTTGCTTCCACTGGAGGAGATAGAATAGGTGGATTCAACAGATATTATTTGATGTTGTCGAAAGCCTTTTGGCAGTCTTCTGTCCATACACAGCTTTGATTCTTTCTGAGTAGTTTGAAGATTGGCACGCATGTCACGGTCATAAGGGATATGAACCTTGAGATGTAATTCAGACGTCCCAAAAATCCTCTGACCTATTTTTCAGTCTTTGGTGAAGGCATCTCTTGAATGGCCTTGACCTTGTCAAGGTCAACCTCGATTCCTTTTTGGCTGACGATGAATCCTAAGAGTTTTCCTGAGCGAACACCGAATGTATGCTTATTAGGATTCAAGAAGAGTCTGTCTTTTCTCAAACGCTCGAATAACTTTGATAGGTGTGTCACATGCGCTTCTTCTGTTTATGATTTGGCAATCATGTCATCGACGTACACTTCGATCTCTTTGTGCATCATGTCATGAAACTGAGTTGTCATGGCCCTTTGATAGATTTCCCCCGCGTTCTTTAGACCGAATGACATTACCTTGTAACAAAAGGTGCCCCATGGGGTGATGAATGAAGTTTTCTCCATATCTTCCGGCGCCATTTTGATTTGATTATAGCCCGAGAATCCATCCATGAAGAAGAAGACTTTGAATTTTATTGTGCTGTCTACCAGCATGTCAATGTGTGGTAGTGGGGAGTCATCCTTTGGACTTGCTTTGTTCAGATCCCTGCAGTCTACACACATTCTGACTTTTCCATCCTTTTTCAGAACTGGTACTATGTTTGCCAACCATTGAGGATATTCTGAGGTGGCAAGGAAACCTGCGTCGATCTGCTTATGCACTTCCTCCTTAATTTTGATGGCCATATCCGGATGAGTCATTCTCAATCTTTGCTTTACTGGCAGACATTCTGTTTTCAACGATAAGTAGTGTTCCACGATGCTGGTATCCAACCCTGGCATATCCTGATAGGACCAAGCAAACACATCTGGAAACTCTTTGAGAAGTTTTATCAATTCTTCTCTGACAGTTGGACTGAGCAGTGCCCCAATCTTAGCTTCTTTCTTTTCTTCTTCTGAACCCAAATTGACCTTTTCCAACGGCGCTTTGCGAGGCTCAATAGACCTTTCCTCTTGTCTGAGTAGTTGGGAGATCTCTTTAGGAATTTCTTCGTCCTCTTCTTCTTCGGCTTCAAATACCGGAAATTCAAAGTTGGGAGAAGACATTGGATCGTATGTTTCAATGGGGTTTAAAACAAGCAATTTGCATGACGTGATGATTTGTTTTTTAGCAAAGACAGAGAGAATGCAAGAGTGTGTACAGTGTATTTTCTGAAAAATGCTTGTTTTTATTTTGGGTTGTTTTAGGATTATCATTGTCTGAAAAACGAAAAAAGTGAAAACAACAATAAATGCGGAAATTTAGAATGACATTGTTTATTCTTGATTTGCCGGTTCTTGAAATACAGCCCTATAAAACAAAACTCTGTCGATTTGGGCGAAGCGAAGAGGGATATTTATAGAAACGTGAGCCCTATAAAACATCCACTTCACCCGAGCAAGGTGAAAGGTTAAAACAAAGATGGTAATTACTTAGACTTATGGACGACTTTCGGGACATCGACAATAACCCAATGGCGGCGAACTCCTTTGTGAATAAAAAATTATGGTTCTTTCCTTCTTGGTTTATCTTCAGAAATGACGCTGATTTCTGGTGTAGTATGATTGTTGGAGTCTTCCTCCCATGCAGATTTGTCATAAACGAACTCTTTTGTTGTATCTTCTATAGTGTTTTCACTCTCAAGCGGATCTCCTCATCCAGTTGGCTGGATGTCCTCGTATCTGATGCGAGAACTTTCGGGAGCAGTGTATTTAACTAGGAAGTCATACTTGCCACTCGGCTGTCCTAAGGTGTCCCATGTTTCTGTGGGAATAGAGGAGTCATCCTCCTCAATGACGTTGACCTCAGGAAAAGCATAGTTAATGTATTCTTGTCCTGCAAGCTTTGCAGATTTATCACCATGGTGTCAGACATTTTCGAAATGTCCTGAGTAATGATTCCTTGACTTAGTGGGGACATGGGTATTCTTTTCAATATTACTCAGTTGATAGGAATCGTCCGGCTGACTCTTTTGCCCCAAGTCTTTTGGGCACAGCTTCCAGATAGGCAAGTCATCCAGGGGATCATAATAATCACAGTTGTCTTTCATTAGATTGTCTTCCTCTAATGAATTGGGTGGATCACGACATCCTTCAGGATCACAATTTCCATAGATCATCCTGACGTCTGACCTCAGTATATATCTTGGGCCCTGCTTGGGAAAATAAAATGGCGTGTGCGCCTCTCCCGGAGATATATAACCTTCGTTGTTGAGATAAGACTTCCACTCCTCATCTGTATCAGAGGAGTCGTTCCCATTAATGGTGTGTACTTCTTGAGACACTGGGTGGAGGAAACCTCTGCTGCAGAAGAAATCCTAAAAAGGACGAAAACTTTCATCCTTCTTAGTAGTCTGGGTACAAGTTGGAGAGAAACCAAGACCTTTTCTTGTCTTGTTATCTGTAGGAATTACAATCTGTCCCCATCCTTTTATGTCATTACTCCCGATCACTTTGAGAGTGTCTTTGTATGAGGAAATTGACGTCCCTCTTTCTGATTGATTCTCATTGCTCACCGAGAGTGCTTGGAACTGGGTTCCAACAACCTCCTCGGGTTCTACACAGGAGAATGATGATAAGTTTCTCACGATTAAGGCTTGCTCTCCACACTCTATGACTAACTTGTCATTCTTGACGAACTTCAGCTTCTGGTGAAGTGTCGAAGTGACTACCCCAGCATCGTGTATCCAAGGTCTTCCTAATAAACAACTACTCGGATGTCCATGACCTGGAAAGTGACTTGAAAAGTGTGAGGACTGATGGTTATGGGAAGATCGACTTCGCCAATAACTGTTTTTTTGATCCGTCAAAGGCTTTGACGATGATCTAACAGCCTCTCATCGGAGCTCCTTGAAACGATAGTCGTATCAGAGTTGATTTTGGCATAACATTCAAAGATGATCATATGTCCATCAGTATGCTGGGTAAAGCATCGTCCTGGCAGTTGACTATAATGTTAAGCGCCATATTATGGTTCTTGCCTTCTTCCGGCAGTTCTTCATCACTGAATCCTAAGTTGTTGCAGGAAGTGATGTTGGAGATGATGTTGTCAAATTATCCTACTGTCACATCTTGTTCCACAAAGGCTTGCTCTAAGACTTTCTGTAGAGCTTCCTGTGAGCTTCTGAACTAAGCAGGAGAGAAAGTACAGAGATTCGAGACGGAGTTTGCAACAATTAGTCCACAATGTTGTTCTCGCTTTTCTGGATAAGCCTCAGCATCTCATCGTTGTTCTTTACAAGTTCTGGATTACTGGATTGACCGACTTGTTGATTGGGAACTTCTGTTTGAGGTTCCTTTTCTTTGGTAGGTTCTCCAACTCCTCTGTTGAAGATCCGACCACTCCGTGTGACTCGACTAATGTCAGCAATGTTTACAACAGAGGGTAATGGAGTTTCCTTTCCATTTTTGATGGTCATTGCACCGTACTTGTAAGGGATAGCCTTTTTTGATTTGTACGGTATTGGTTTTGGAAGGTAGATAACCACAGGAGCTTTTTTATTTCTCTGACCATCGTAGGCAGCCTCAATTGGTTTGAGGTTGAGAATTCTTCTACTGTCAAGAGAGACTTTTGACTCATCGAGCAGAGGGATTATGGCGCAAATGTCCTTGGTTATTCTATGACTGGAGATTACGACAGCGCTTTTGCTTTGGCTAGGGAAGTAATCTTGTATCATGTTGATTGACCCAGAACTTGAACATGGTCGAATCTCCTTCCGGTTCAACTGATTTTGGAGGGTTGCTCGTACGAGATAACATCCTTAGTTATTTTCCAAGCATAATCTACAGCGCTCATAATTGTGCGGTGGTACCCGACCACATCCGCTTTGTACGCAGTGCATTTTTACTAGATCTGTTTCTATTGAACGGATATCACGAATTTGATTTCCACCAGGTGTCCCATCTGTCATGTTAATCCATTGTGTAGCTTCATCCACGTAGATCGAGAGCCACCAGTGGTCCAACAGATGTTGAAGAGTCCTTTGCACAAGCGCACACCCTTGGTCGTTTTCGCAGCATTCTTTACAGTCTTGATAATTATGTGAAGCCAGAAACTAAGTCTGACTTGCTTAGCATGTAATTCCACTAGACTGGTATTCATTAGGCGTATGTCAAATATCTGAACCATATTGACTTGATGGTCATTTCTTTTGCGGTAGTCTTGGATCCATCCGAGATCCATCTGACGTTGGAGGGCCTCTTGTATAAAAGAGCATCCCTGATTTTTTGTTGAGCAGATATCAAACTGATGATAGTTGAGAGATGGCACGTGCCATACCCGCTCTATTTGCAATGCATTTTCACCAAATTGGTCCCTAATATGAGCACATTGTGAATTTGATAACTGTTGACAGGTTCTCCTTCTATCAAATTCACGGTAGTCTTCTCATGTTGCGGTAATGGGTTCGTCTGAACATTTGGATTTGTATATTTGAAAGATAAGACCCCGTTTCTAACAAGTTTTTGTACATCAAACTTGAAGTTGAGACAATTCTCAATGTTATGTCTCGTTCCTCCTTGATGGTAAGGGCAAGTTTGATCGGCTTTGAACCAAAAAGGTGGATTTTCTGGTACTCGCGAGAGGAGTCCTGGTTTGGACGTGCCCCTTGGCCAGTAGAAGCGGAAATAACTCTACGTACAACATCGGTATAGGGTCGAACCCTGATGGTCGTGTTGTACGATTGTTGTTGTTGTACTGTGGACGAGCCTGCTGAAAAGGATGTTGTGGCCTTTGCTGATACTGTTGTTGACTTGGTTGGCTCTGAGCAACCTGAGGTTGATAAGTCGAAGCTGGCGTTGGGTTGATAGCGGGAGTTACCGCCGCTACTGATTGATACCTTCATCCTTGCTTTCCCAGAGAGATATTATTGATATCTTACTCTTTTTTCTTTTAGAAAGCACTATCGTATCTCTTGGTACTGCTGGACAACTCTGCATCTTTGACTAATCGTCCTTCTCGGACTGCTTCTTCAAGGCGTACTCCCATGTTCACCATTTCAGTGAAGTCACTAGGCGCACTTGCAACCATTCGGTCGTAATAGGTTGAGCTCAAGGTTTTTAGGAAGATCTTTGTTATCTCCTTTTCCTCAAGAGGGGGACAGATCTGAGCGACAATTTCACGCCATCTCAGAGTATACTCTTTAAAAGTTTCTTTGTCCTTCTGTGACATTGCTCTGAGTTGATCCCTATCCGGTGTCATGTCTAAGTTGTATTTATACTGCTGAACGAAGGCAGTGCCGAGATCTCTGAAAGTAGTGATCTTGGTGCAGTTTAAATCCATGTATAATTTGAGTGCGGCACCCGGTTAAACTGTCTTGGAAGTAATGGATCAGTAGCTGTTGATTTTCTGTCTGAGTAGACATTTTTTGAGCGTACATCACCAAATGACTTTGAGGGCAAGAGTTGCCTTTGTATTTTTCAAAGTCAGGAACCTTGAATTTGTGCGGTATCTTTACATTAGGGACCAAACAGAGGTCAGCGGCGTCCTTTCTGAATAAGTCTTGACCGCGAATGTCATGCAGTTCCTTCTGCATTTCCAAGAATTATTCCTGGAACTCCTTCATCTTTTTGTACATGTCTTCATTTCCACCAGGAATTATTTACGGAATATGTCCTTCCTGGACAGTGTGTACCACTGGTTGTGGTATAGACATTATAGCGGTGACTCTTGGCGCTTTAGTGCCTTGAAGTTTGTAACCTTCAGGAGTGGCTGTTGTAACCCTTGCATCTTCATTTTCCCGAAGTTTGTAACCTTCAGGTCCAACGGTTCCTGCTAAGGCTTCTGGGTCTTCAGTGACCGGTGGGATATATCTTTCAGGTATAAAGTTGAAAGGCATGCCCCAGGGGCGCCCTTTAGGCATGTTGTACCGAGGATCATGTGTCTTAAATGTGGGTGTAGATGTAATCCCTGAGATCACAGTCCTTTGATGTTGTTGCTCCTGAGCTGCTGCCAGGGATTGCATGTCCTTGTGAAGTTTTTCCAAACTTTCCTTTAGAGTGTCAATTTTTTCTCTCAACTCTCTGTTCTCTTCCTCGAGATCATCCATTTTATTTTGTCGATTGGCCCGAGTATTGTATGAGTGAGACAATTTGACTCTAGAATTGTGATACATACGTGAGACTTAAGGAGAAGAAAAATGCGTTATGTGAGAATGGTGAATGGTATGCAAAGTCATATTTTTAGTTTTTGTTTTATTCAAAAAGAAACTTCAACAAATAGATTACAAATATCACACAGTGGGGGGTGGAGACCCCTTTTATTGAATTTGAAAGATTATAGTATTTTACAAGGAAAAGTACAGTATTTTACAAAGTGCTGTAAGGAAATGTCTAAGCTCATGGATCCTGAGTCTTCTATGAAGAGAGCTCTGAGGCTGGTTCCTGTATTTTTCTTTTCTTTGATCGGGGCTCTTCAGCCATTGTCGGGTCGTCAGTCATTTGCCAAGTGAAAGGAGCGAGCAAATTTCTTCGGTCTTCCTGACTTTCCATAACATGTTGTTCTAATATCTCAATCAGAGCATCCATCTCCTTTAACAGTTCCTGAATCTTGATACATTCCAAATTAAGGATTTGGTATTTGTTCTTCCAAGAGCTCTTCTTACGTTGAACTTTGTTAAGAGCGACATGGAGTTTTTCCGCATCAGACTTGAAATAAAGGACAGACTCCTTTAATGGATAAACTTCTTGGCAAGGGTAAGGCATCCTCAACTTGAGGGCTCTAGTTTGCACCTATGGAGATAAGGTTCCATGGAGGTACAGTTTAGTCTTCCCAAAGCCTCTATACCTTTCTTGTGAATATGTTGCCAGACATGCACTATTTCTTTCTTTAGTGCCCTGTCATTTTCCCCTTCCTTGAAGAAAAGACCTTCTAGATGAATGTTATGTGGGATATTCTTCATCGGGTATCTAAGTTGACGGCGAACTAAAATTGGATGATAGTTGATTCCTCCTTTAGTTCCAATGAGGGGTACGTTAGGGAAATTTCCACATCTGTCTATGATCTCTATCCCTTCGTAAATCCGATTGTACCAATCTATGTCAGAATTGGTAAAAGACATAATCCTCTGTGACCAACGTAGAGTACTTTTGTGATCCCAAAAAGCAGTAGACTTGGATAAGTGGGAAATGAACCATTTGTAGAGTAAGGATACACAACATGTGATCATTCCTCTTCTGTACAAATTCCTTAAGTGTACAGAATGATAAGCATCTGCGAGCAAGGTTGGTACGGGGTTTCCAATTAAGAATATCTTAACAGCATTGGTATCGACGAAGTTGTCGATGTTGGGAAAGAGGAATAACCCATATATGAGTAGGACAAAGACGTCTTCGAAGGCAGTTATGTTTCCTATACTAGCAAAGTATAAAGCTTTCTCCATCAGGAATTTAGCCGGTAAACCCTGGATTCCTCCTTTAGTGGTTATGTGGGTCCTAACTTCTGACTCATCTAAAGAGATTGCTCTTGCAATGGCCTAATCCTTTGGAATTTCTTCTAGTCCCTAAAATGGAGCTTGATCAGTGATAGGTAAATCAATCAGGTGGGAGTACTCTTCCAGTGTTGGTGCAAGTTGGTAATCCGGGAAAGTAAAGCAGTGGTAAACCGGATCGTAGAACTGAATCAGCGTAGACAGGATCCCTTCAACCACTTTGACCCTTAACAGAGACAACATCCCTCCGTGCTTAGCTCTGAAAGCCCCGGGATTGGTAACCATCCTTCCCAATTTCCTTAAGTCTTCTAGTTTTGGAGCCTTGAAGGTGTACTAGTGCATTTTCTTCTACCGAAATCCCTAACGCAACCTCAGATATTTGCAATTATTTTTTTAGTTCTTTTGAAAAAAAAATTCTTATTTGAAAAGAGTTTTTTAATGAATGCATGAATGCAGCACACAAAAACATTTGAAAACATGAGTTTAAGGGTTTAACTTCACGAGCATGGAGTCATGGCTCTACCCATCCCCAAAGGTTGTACTATTTTGGTCAATTTTTGTACTTGTAGAACGGGTTATAAGGTTCCCAAAGTCATTGACCCCTCCTAGGGATATTAACAGCAAGCTGATTCACTCGAGTGAGCTGTAATATCCTAGGATGAATCTCATTTGAGTGTAGTATCGCGTATCATTTATTCCCGATAGTCACCGCACTACCAAATGGCCATATGGTTAATGTCTACTAAATCCTCAGGGTCATGGGTACCGCACTAGGAAAGACGATGCTTTCACGACAATCGGTCGTTCAACATCGATACTTCCACACGGGTATCTGTCGTACCTCAAAAAATACAATCCTCGCGATGGACGCGGAAAAAACTGTTCGAAACAGAGTCGCCACCGAACTTTATTTATCCCAAAAGAGGGAAAAGACAATATAGATAAAACCTTTAAAGGGATAAGAAAATGGTCATCGCAACTAAATTCGGGTTCGGGAGTAGGTTACGCAAGAGGGAAGGTATTAGCACCCTCTACGTCTATTGTACTCAATGGGAACCTCTTGATTTGATTCGTGAGAAAGTTAGTTAGATTTGTTTGTTATCTTCTAAGGTAATATTGCTTTTTAAGGGGGAAATGGGGTGGTTTATTATTAGGGTGCTCAGCAAGGATTAGAACCCTTGTGCCTACGTATTCCCTCGTGCAATGGGAAAGTCAGAGCATTTGTAGTTCGTGGGACTACGGTTGTTTGGTTTGTATTTTTTTATAGGCGCCAATTGTCCACAGACGAGTAAGAGAACTCGCACCCAAACAATTGAGGAGAAAGGTCAAAGACTTGGCCCCCCTCACATCACCTTTTAGGAAGTTGTATTTGAATATATGATTAAGTGTATTAAAGAGTTTGATTAAGAAAAGAGGATTTGATTTGTATGTGTTTTAGGGTTTCGATCGCACGGGGGCGAGAAAAGGAGTTTTATTCATATTGGATGTTTTAGAGATGACAATTGTTCACACACGAGTAAGAGAACTCGCACCCAAACAATTGAGGAGAAGGATTGAAGACTCGACCACCCTCACTTCACCTTTAGTATAAATGTGTTTAGATAAGGATTAAATGTTTTAATGATTGCTTGGAAAGAAGTTTGAATGTTGTCGAGTTACAAGTGTTTTAGAGGCGTCAATTGTCCACACACGAGTAAGAAAACTCGCACCCAAACAATTGAGGAGAAAGACCAAAGACTTGACCCCCCTCCTTTTCACCTTTTAAGAAATGATGTTTAAGTATGATTAAATGTATTGATTTGATTTGAAAAAAAAATCTCGATATGAATCGAGGTTTTGAATTTGCGTACGAAAGAGTTATAGGAAAGAGGTCCTAATGGTTCAAGGTATGGTCGATGGCGAGGCAAAAGCGCTCGACTTACAAGTTGGATAAAGGGACTTGATATATGGATCACGTGTGCTTGAAGATGAATTGGTGGCTAAATGAATTTGTTTTGAAAAAATGCTTGACGTTGGATCAAGCTTATTTATTCTTCTGAAAATGTTGATTTTAATCTTATGGGAGAAGGATACACTTACTCAAATGGGAATATTCAAGCCACAATTAAAGTAAGACAATCACACGTATGAATGCAAGCCAAAGTGTAGGAGATGCAACAAGTATCGTTGTATAAAGCCCAAGAGGAGGCTATGTGAGGTTGATGACGATCGTGAAAACAATCGCTTTACAAGTAGTTTGAAAAGGGCTTGACATTAAGTCAAGGTATTAGTTTAAAAAGAGTTTGGTTTGGACAAGCATATGATGAATACATATAATCAAGGCGTGATATCAATCCATATGAGAAAGGTATAAACACCACATAAAGATAAAAAATCAAACAAAATAGAGGATAAATATAATCAAACATGTTAGTCAAATTAGTAACCTAAAGTCCTGAGGTTAGTCTAAAAGAGAAGAAACTCTAAACTAATTAAAATTTAAACAATTAATTGAATTAAACTACAATATTTAATAAAATTAACCCTTAAAGTTAATTAGTATTAAATAAAATGGTTTAATAAAATTAATAAAAAATTAATTAAAGAAAAGG
The DNA here is from genome assembly GCA_022829125.1 of Lathyrus tuberosus. Lineage (NCBI taxonomy): Eukaryota > Viridiplantae > Streptophyta > Magnoliopsida > Fabales > Fabaceae > Lathyrus > Lathyrus tuberosus. Next base: position 12,773,748 of record JALAZF010000058.1, read on the forward strand.
ATTTTAGGGATTAATTAAAAGGTATTTTGTTTTGTTTTTTAAGAAATAAGTTAATAAATTGTTTTTTTGGATTTTTCATATTAAAAAGAAAAAAAAGAAAATGTTCTAAAAAGAAAACAAATGGGCCAGAAACATATCAACAAATCAGGGGTGTGTTTATGAATTTCCCCCAGGCCCATTAACAAACAACCCATGCTGAGAGGGGGTTCACCATGAACCCTAGTCAACCTTGGTTGACCGCAGCACGAATCTGGATCGTTAACATGGTCAGAGAGTCAATTTTTTACTCGAATCTAAGGGTCAAAATGGTATGGTGTATGGTAAACAAGCAAAGCATATCATATAACAAAAAGAAGAAAAACACAAACCGGTGACACTTGTCACCGGTATCGTCCGCCACCCACCCCCTCAATTTCACGCGTGGCAGGGGAGTTAAAAACAGAAGCAATGGCTTCAAACTCATATTCAAATCATTCTGCTTCCTTCTCTCCATCACCTCACAACACTCTCTCTTTGTCTCTCTGCAAGCCGGAACCCTAAAGGTTGGCCGGAGAAAACGCCGGAAAAGAAGGTGTTTAGCGGCCGGCCACGGCGGTGCCACCCCTCTTCTCCGGCCAAACCCAAATCAAATACCTACACTACCTAAAACGGACCTTCTGAGTCCAAATCTAAGGTCTAATTCCTCAAAAACTCACTCTAACTCTCAAACAAGGAACCCAACAAAACCCTAGATCTACCTAAACGCGACGAAAACAAGCAATAGCAAAAGGGATTCGAGTTAGAAGAACCAAGCAAGCAAGGATATCACATCAAAATGAGCTAAGAATGAGTGTTTTTACCATATCGGAGCAAGTCCGAGTTTCGACTCCACCGAAGGTCAGATTCTATGCTCTTCGCTCTTGCTCCTTCTTCTACTTGTATTCTTCTTCTCTTTCTGCAATTCCTTGTAACGTTGTTGAGTGTTGTTGCTTTGTATGATTGTATGAAAATATGAGGTCCAACTCACCTATATCAGAGTTTTAGTGTAAAACTCTGATTACGTTTCGATGAAAACGAGCTTTAGTGAGAGGGTGAGGATTTTCTTGATGTGAGTAGTGATTTAGGGTTTTTTTGCCGTTTTTCTCTGTCTTCTGATGATGAATAGTAGTGCTTTTATAGGCTCAGAATTAGGTTTTTGAATGGGATATGAATGAGAAATCTGTTGGTGAGTGGTGGTGACGAATTGCTTGGGTGGAACATGTCTTTGTACGACCCTGCAGAACATGTCCTTGTAAGACCCCTATAGTTGAAGAATTCATTTTGTCTGTAGTGAGACAAATAACACATGGTCCCACCTGAATTTGCCTTGCTCTTTTGCCTTGATTATTTTGGATGAAATATTACATTGTGTGTGAATTTAATAGCAACTGTGACGAATTACTTATACCATACTGCTGTCATACCCCAAATTTTGACCACTAAGATTTCCCATCATTGTGCAAATCATCATCACAATGTGGATGAACCATCATGCCTCATCAAATGCCTCAAGGGTTGTTGAGCATTCACTACAATCAAAATTAGGGTTTTAAGCCCTCTCAGAGCCTTAGACAAAGGATCAATCAAGGAATGACATGATCTTCAACTTGTCTAACCTCTCAAACATCCACAATGGATCAAAAGGACTCCCACTTCAAGGAATAAGCACAAGGTTGCTCCCTTCTAGGTGGATCAAGTCTAAAGATCGCCAGTATCACCAAATTAGGGTTTTGGTCGACCAGGGCCTCCAGATGAAAAATTTCATCTGGACACAAGCCAAAGATCCAAAACACAACCTAATGTACTCCATGGAACCTCATGGACCCATTCATCAAGTCAATTTTGCCTCAGGGGATGCATACATCAAAAATAAGGAATTAGGGTTTCTTGACCTAATTCACCCCTAAGTTGACTTTTGGGACAAATCATGAACCAAGACCTCAAGAGAGGATTTGAGGGTCTCTAATGAACTATATTGATCCATTTGGGACAATGGATTGATCTAAGAAGCTTGAGCAACAAGTCTCAATTTCATCTGCACCACAATTAGGGTTTCGCGAGGAAAGTCAACTGTAACTTTGACTTTTGACCAGGACATGCTCCCAAACCCTAGGACATGCCTCAATATACCCTATGACACCCATGGAACATGTCCATCAAGTTTGATTTAGGTCAAGGACATGATTTCCTGAAGAATTGCACAGTTTGGAATTCATCTGATCAAAAGTCAACTGTGCACAAAAGTCAACTTTGACTTTTTGAGATTTTTCACCAAAATGGATTTTTAACCCTAAAATGATGTTAATGTATGATTTGAATCATCATTCATCAAGAAAAATCAAGAAAAGTGGGATAACTTGTAAAAGGGGGTAACCATAAAAACTTAGAAAATTTTCTAAGTTAAAAATAAAGTGACAAAGGTACCAACTTTGGAGGATCATAACTCCTAAACCACAAAGCCATTTTTTCTCATCCAAGATGGATTTGTAGCCCTCATTACCCTCTACAAAAACTTCAACTAGACCTAAGTCCAATTCATTAAGGATTTTGAGTTATGGAGTGATCAAAATGGCTGAAAAGTGAAAATGTCACTTTTTCCAACACTTAGTGAAATTTTCACTAAGTCAGAATCTGCCTTCACTTTTTGCCAAATGTAGAGGGATTTTTCACTTGGATTCAAAAGAGATCAAAACCAAATATGTTCAAACAGTTGTTATATCATGTAAGGGCTTTCCAAAATGGCCAAGAACATTGCCAAATTCCATTTGAGTCATGAGATATGACATTGGAAAGTTGCCTTGCTGAAATCTGTCAAAGGCAAGGCAGAATTTGCAACTTTGCTCGATTTGCCAAAATCAGCCAAATTCAAATGCTCCTATCCACTTGGACACATCTGAGGATTGAATCTAAAGGGGACAATCACTGAGCCAAGCCTCCAAAGTCCATGGAACAAGAAATAGCATGTTGAACCTAGAATGGCCAAAATAGGGACAAGACTCCAAATTTGGATTGAAGCATTCAATGGAAGCATCAAGGTGGCATGGACTGAGTCATTCTCATCTGAAATCAGTCAAGACTTATCCAAGACCAAGGGAACCACAGCTCTGTTCCCTAACCTCTAGTCAATGGCTAGAGGAGACTTGGATTTCCATTGGACAACATTGGCCAAACCTACTTACCAGTTGCCATTCACTATTCCTTGTAAAACAAACTTGCTCTCCTATAAATAGATCTCAATTGTGATCAGTTTGAGTACACCAAAGCCATCTAACAGATTCTTTCCTCAAAATCTCTTTCTGTTGGCAAAAATGCCTTTCTTAGCAAGGTAGCTATCGGGTTTTGAGTTTGAGAGCTTTTCCAATCAAACCAATCACACACACACCTCATATACATCACATATGAGCTGATCAAACACTTAAACAACAACTGGAACAATGATTTCTCAGAATCACCAGTCAATTGCTCAAGGTTTTAACCAAAGTACAGTTGAGATGCCATGAAGTGATCCAGCCATTCTCAGTCAAGTCCAAGCATTCAAACACATTCCATAGGGTGTAAGGAAGCTGTTCAGATCATCACAATTCATCTGTAACACCTCCTACTCAGAAATCAATTTGCTCTTGCTGTCACGACCTAGAGGTAAGCATATACTTGGTCATCTCTCAATCTATGCATATTTCCTCGCACAATACTTTTGCCATATGTTCATAATCATGCATGGAATGTTTTCCCTCAATTAATTGCATTGTTTGAATCGTGTATCAAAAATCCTAGCCTTCATGCAGAAATTAGGGTTCTTGAGGATTTTTCATGATTTCTTATTATATGTTTAATTTAAATGAAATTAATGGACATAGACATGATCGTGAGGTTGAGACGAGCATAATGATATGTGCATTGCATGTTATAATCAAGTATTCAGGGAGATTGGATAGAAAATGCAAATCAGCCAAACCCAGAACACGCGCGTGTTCTTCAGCTGTTCTTGGCGCCATTTCTTTCAAATTCAAATATTTGAATTTTGTGATTTTTATTTAATTGATTCAAAAATTAATTTCTCTCTGAGTTTTAATGATTTTGAGCTGATTCTTTTTTTAATAATTCACAAAAATGTTAAAATATTTTATTTTATCAAAAAATCCCAAAAATATTATTTATTTCATATAATTGATATTTTTGCAAAGAATTAATATTTTAATTGTTTTTTACATTTTAAATATTTTTTCTACATTGATTTTGCAACTTTTAATGCTTTCTAATTATTTTGTAGGTCAATACTTAATTTTTGAAGCATTAATCCAAAATCACAATTAGTTTTTCATATGTTAAACAATTTTGATCATTTTTAATTGATTTTTTATTCAATTAAATACATTTTTGAAAACAAATTAGGGTTTTTGGATTAATTCAACCCTCATAAATCATTTTCAAATCACTTTGGGCCTCTTGAGAGAGTGTAAGACCCAACCCACTTGTACAGAAATATTTTGGGCCTCATTCGTTGTATAAGTCCCTCTGTACATTTTCAAATAAACGACACGATCACCGCCTTTTGAAAAATAACATTGGGTCTCTCCTTGAGCTATAAGACCCATTCAAAAACACTTTGGGCCTCTAATAGAGTGTAAGACCCAATCCCCTTTTAACCAAAACATTTTGGGCCTCACTTATTGTATAAGTCCCTCCGCGTTAAAAGAAAACCTCGGCGCAATCGCCATTTCAAACGGAAAAATCATCTGGGCCTACCCTCGTGTTATAAGCCCCACTCTTTTTCTTTAAACCCTTTGGGCCTCTATTAGAGTGTAAGACCCATCCCTTTGTACAGAAAACCTTTTTTGGCCTCAGTCACTTGTATAAGTCCCTCTGTACAAATTCAAACAGTGCGCTCACTGATAAAACCCTGGGCCTCTCCTTGAGCTGTAAGCCCCAAAATCTTTCTTTTTCAAAGCACTTTCTCCTTTGATTTTGAATATACTGTTGTTTTCAATCTTTCTTTGTTGAACAACTAACCAAAAAACATGGAAGCTCTACAACCGAGTAAGTGGTTATTGCTTTCATTTACCGCTTTCATATACATGTAACTGTATTGTGGGGCTGTTTCACTGTAAGTCTTCTTTCATAAACTCATATCGACTGTGTAATAATAGTATAGATATTTAGAGTTTCCCCGGCAACTACGTATAGAACTAGGTGACGCCGTTTCGTTTATTCGTAGAAATAGACAACTAGATCCCCCAATAGGATCACCAGATACAGTCTTCTCTTCGGCTGTCCTCATTAGGAATTTGTCAAGAAACTCTACTCCCAGAGGTGAATGTATTCTCCGTGAATGGCATATTTGAGTTTCTTCCAAATTCTCGAACTTTCCTGACTTTGATCTATTCTCGGTGAATAGCATTGCCTTGAACTTCTCGGGGTTTGGTGACCCACGGGCTTCTTAAAAGCATCGGCCACGGGCTTCCTAAAAGCAACTGTGCCTCCTCTTGGGCTTAGTACAAGGACCCTACGGCTTCTTAGAAGTATTCACAGCCTCCTCTTAGGCTTCGTATAATGATCTCTTCCTCCGGGAATGATAGCCTTCTCTTGGGCTTAGTACAAGGACCCGTCGGCTTCTTAAAAGTTTCCAGCCTCCTCTTGGGCTTCATACAAATTGTCCCGATGACCTCCTAGAGGTATAGGAACAGAACTTAGTCATCTGCATAGAACAATCCTTTCAAAGAGTCTACTACTGCTTCTCAAAGCATAGTACAAAAGATGAAACTCTAGACTTGGACAGTCTAACTTCCTTGAGTCTCAAAGACATTCTCAAGTGACCCCTTCGTTAAATAGGAAGGAAACCCGCAGACTCAGACAGTCTCAATTCCCTTCGAATTTCCCGCTTCCTTAAAAAACAGGAATAACCCGGATCCTTGAATCAAATCCATGAGTACAGTATTGCTCATATAAGAACTAATTTTCTCTTTAAAATCAGTATACTGGACCTATCGCTTGACTGAAACAGTTACCATAGCCTCTTCTTAGGCTTTGTATAATGATCCTTCTCCAGTGAAGTTAGCCTCCTCTTGGGCTTTGTACAAATGATTCTCCCCAGTGGAGTCAAACAACGTTTAGCCTCTCTCTCGGGCTTCATACGAGATACAAAAAACTCCCTTGTTGAGTCAAATAGCCTCCATCTCGGGCTTTATACGAGATACCAAAAGATTCCATCGTTGAGTCAAAACCTTTTAGCCTCTCTCTCGGGCTTTGTACGAGACACATATTAGCCTCCTCTTAGGCTTTGTATAAGAAAACCACTGGTTAATCCAATTAACCTTTTAGCATCAAAGCTGTGCCTCATTCACAGTACACAAACATCAACAACTCCTTCCTCTTCATCTAATCGCTGTAAGCGGCAAGCCTATGGATCATCTACATCCATGCCACTGTCCCTCTTTTAGCATGAGAAATTCCTAAGGAAAGATAGCATTGCTCTACACTGAGTTAAAGTCTTCTCCTTCAGGTTAAAACCCCCTATAAAGGAAATTATGGCATTGCCGGATTCACAAATCCTGGTTAAAGTAATTCTCCTTTATAAAACAGTTGTGACATACAACCCCCTCTTTAGAGATGACAAATTCTCTTTAAAGTTGGGACCTTCAGCTTCACATCTTGGGCTTTGAACAAGATACAAATAGACCTTTCAGCTTCACATCTTGGGCTTTGAACAAGATACAAACCACCTTTTCGCTTCACGTCTTGGGCTTTGAACAAGACACCAAAACACCCATTTCCTCCCATAGAATAGGAGGAACTACGAACGCTCTGATTTCCCTGTTTCGGTAAACGGGAATACGTAGGTATAAGATCGAAAGAAAATATCTTAGCGAGCACACTAAACAAAATCCCATACTCCCATGTATCTATCAAAAGCACCAGTCCTAACATCCTAATCCTTGTTCCCCGCCAGAAACCTTCTGTCTAGATAAAAACCAGTATTGGCGAAAATACAAATAACCAGTACAAAGGCCCCCCCACATTGATAGCATCCGTAACCTAACAGACCACTGTTTAAACTCAGTATGCAAAGCAGGGTTAATTGGAGACATCTATTTCCCTTCCTTCATCAGCTTTAATAGGATAAAAAATAAATCGACCTGTAGTTTAAGCTCAACCGTAAAGAGCGACCAGCGCTTAAGAACCGCATCCAAAATCGCTCGCTACAGAAAAATGGCGCCCACGGTGGGGCCCTATCAAGGTTAGATCTAGGCACGGACTACCTTTTCACCTCTTGTGTGGAAACCACAGATTGGGGCTTCCGCCGGGGAACCCATTTTCTGTCAGGAACTTAGGATTCATAGCTTTAAAGGTCTAGGATGTTTAGGACAAATATATATACTGCTTTTCCTAATTGCTATACATGTTTATTTTTCTGCTAATGGGAATGCGGGTGATGCCGTATGTGGAAAGATTGAGTATACACTTAAGATAAGTGATGGCGACGGGGTCGACCATCAACCTCAGTGGAGGCTGACCAACGCAACCCATTCTCTCACCTAGACAATTGACCGGTTGTTAAGTCTGAGAAGCTGAGGAGCCAAACCCTTTCGCAGTGCGGAAACTATCGGGAATAGTTGTCACGCGATACTACCCTCATTTGAGGCTGGTGATCTATTCTCGGTGAATGGCACTTACTCTAAGATTGCTCTACAACTCGTTGGCGATCCGCTTGTTGTTTTGCTTTCCTGGGAGGAGCTGATGATAATGAGTACAAGTACAAAAATCACCCTAGTATAAACCTTTGGGGATGGGTAGAGCCTTGACTTCATGACAACGACCCTTTGACCCCATGTTTTTTCTATGTTTTTGTGTGCTGCATTAATGCATTCATTTAATAAAACATTAAAACATTCAAAAAAATCTTCTCTTCTAGTCTCTCTGTTTTTTCAAAATAAACTAAGACTGTGATTGCAAATATCAGAGAAAAGGATTGCACTAATGGATTTCGGTAGAAGGAGAACTCACCAGTATACCTTCAAGGTTCCAAAACTAGAGGATTTGAGAAGGTTAGCGAGGATGATCACTAACCCAGAGGCTTTCAGAGCCAAGCACGGAGGTTTGCTACCACTATTAAGAGTCCATGTGATTGAGGGAATCATGGATGCGCTCATTCAGTTTTATGATCCAGTTTATCACTGTTTCACATTCTCGGATTACCAGCTCGCACCAACGCTGGAGGAGTATTCTCACCTGATCGATCTACACATTACAGACCGAGCTCCATTTTCTGGACTGGAAGAGATTCCAAAGAATCAGACCATTGCGAGAGCAATTCATTTGGACGAGTCTGAGGTCAGGACTCACCTAACCACTAAGGGTGGCATCCGAGGTTTGCCAGCCCAGTTCTTGACAAAGAAGGCCCTGTATTTTGCCAGTATAGGAAACGTGACTGCTTTTGAAAGCATCTTTGTCTTGCTCACCTACGGGTTATTTTTGTTTCCCAACATTAATAACTTCGTCGATATTAACTCTATTAAGGTTTTTCTCATTGGAAATCCTGTGCCGACTTTGCTCACAGATACGTATCATTCTGTACACTTAGGAAATTTGTACAGCGGAGGGGAGATCAAATGCTGTGTACCTCTGCTTTACAAATGGTTTATCTCTCACTTGCCCAAGTCTGCTGCTTTTTGGGATTGTAAGAGTGCCTTACGCTGGGTCACAGAAGATCATGTCTCTTACCAACTCTGATATAGATTGTTGTAATAGGATTTATGATGGAATCAGGATCATTGATCGTTGTGGAAACTTCCCCAACGTACCCCTTATAGGAACTAAGGGAGAAATCAACTACCATCCGGTATTGGTTCTTCGTCAATTTGGATACCCGATGAGACACATCCCACTGGGTGTTCATCTGGAAGGTCTTTTCTTCAAGGAAGGAGAAAGTGACAGAGCACTAAAGACGGAAATAGTGCACGCTTGGAAACACGTTCATAAGAAAGGACGAGAGTCTCTGGGAAAACCAGACTGTGTCTCGGTGGAGCCTTATCTCCATTGGGTACAAACTAGAGCTGTCAAGCTAAAAATGCCTTATCCTCGTTACAGAATTCTTCCACCGAGGTAATCTGTCATGTACTTCATGACGGAAACTGAAAAGCTTCAGGTTACTCTCAACAAAGTTCAACGGGAGAGGAGGTCTTGGAAGAACAAGTACCGCACCCTCGACGTAGAGTGCATCAAAATACAACAATTACTGAAAGAGAAAGATGCTCTGATTGAAATTTTGGAGCAACATGTTGTGGATAATCAGGATGACCAAAGGAATTTGCTCGCTCCTTTCACTTGGCAAAGGAATGACAACCCAACAACGGCCCAAGAGCCCCGGTCAAAGAAAAGGAAGTTACCAGAATCAGCACCCGATTTCTCTTCAGAGAGGACTCGGGATCCATTAGCTTAGGTTTCTGTTTCTGCACCTTGTAATCTACTGTATTTCCATTTCTGTAATCCTTTGAATTCAATAAAAAGGGGTTTCCCCACCGTTTGATATTTGTAATCTAATTGTCGAAGTTTATTTTGATTAAACAAAAAAAACAATTAATATAATCATTGCATTCATCATTCTTACATCGCGTATTCTTCTTACCTACGAATCTCACATTTATGTCTCGGTTCTAGAGTCAAACTGTCTCATTCGTATAATACTCGGGCCAATCGTCAGAAAAGGATGGATGATCTTGAGGAAGAAAACAGAGAGTTGAAAGAAGAGATCGACGCTCTAAGAGAGGATATGAGAAAGCTTCGTAACGACATGCAAGCCATGGCAGAAGCTCAGTTACAAAGAACTGTGATCTCAGAGATCACCTCAATGCCCATATTAGAGAAGTATGATCCTAGGTATCATATGCCAAAAGATCATCCTTGGGGCATGCCTGTTAACTATATCCCGGAAGGATATGTCCCGCCGATCACTAAAGATCAGGGAATCACAACAAAAGCCGCTGGGCCTGAAGGTTACAAACTTCGGGAAAACGAAGATGCCAGGGGCATACTAAAGACTCCTGAAGGTTACAAACTTTGGGAGACGCCAAGACTCACTGCCGTAGTCACGGTACCACCCCATGTGGTGCACACTGTCCCAAAAGGACAGATTCCGCCGACACCTTCTGGTAAGAAGGAAACTATGTTTGACAGAATGGAGGAATTCCAGGAACAGTTCTTAGAAATGCAGAAGGAACTGCAAGCCATTCGCGGTCAAGATCTATTTGGAAAGGACGCTGCAGATCTCTGCTTGGTCCCAAATGTGAAAGTCCCGCACAAATTTCAAGTGCCCGACTTTGAAAAATACAAGGGTAACTCTTGCCCTCAGAGCCATCTGGTGATGTATGCTCGGCGAATGTCAGCTCAGACGGAGAATCAGGACCTACTGATTCACTACTTTCAGGATAGTTTAACCGGTGCCGCATTAAAATGGTACATGGGTTTAAACCGTACTACGATCAGCACATTCAGAGATCTTGGTACTGCCTTCGTCCAACAATACAAATACAATTTGGACATGGCACCCGACAGAGATCAACTCAGATCAATGTCGCAAAAGGACAAGGAAACCTTTAAGGAGTATGCTCAAAGGTGGCGTGAAATTGCCGCTCAAATTTGTCCACCTCTTGAGGAAAAAGAGATGACAAAGATCTTCTTAAAGACCTTAAGCTCATTTTACTATGACCAAATGGTTGCCAGTGCGCCCAGTGATTTCACCGAAATGGTCGGCATGGGCGTACGTCTTGAGGAAGCCATCCAAGAAGGACGTTTGGTAAAAGACACTGGATCGATGAGCGGTACTAAAAAATACGGTAGTGCTCTCCCTAAGAAAAAGAGCAAGATATTGGGAATATCTCCCTCGGAAAGCAAAGACGACGTTATCAACCGGTAGCAGCTGTGACTCCTGCTATCAACCCTGTGTCTATTCCTACATATCAACCTCAGGTTGCACAGAGCCAGCCTGATCAACAAAGGACACAACAGTCTCTTCAGCAGGCTCATCCTCCATACAACAACAACTGTACAACACGGCCACCAGGATTTGATCCTATACCCGTGACGTACGCAGAACTGTTTCCATTACTACTGGCTAAGGGGCACATTCAGACTAAGTCTCCTCTTACAGTACCAGAAAATCCGCCTTTTTGGTTTAAGGTGGATCAGACATGCCCTTATCATCAAGGAGGTTCAGGGCATAACATAGAGACTTGTCTCAATTTCAAGTCCGACGTACAAAAGCTTGTTAGGAGCGGGGTCTTATCCTTCAAGGACACGAATCCTAATGTTCTCACGAAACCGCTGCCTCAACACGAGATGGCTGTAGTCAATTTGATAGAAGGATAATTTAACAATGTCTATCAAATTCATGATGTACTCTTGTTAAAAACCAATCTGGTAAAGATGCATTGTAGACAGAGTGGATATGGCCATGTGCCACCTCATAACTATCATCAGTGTGATATCTGCTCTAAAGACAATCAAGGATGTTCTGTAGTGCAAGCAGCTCTGCAGGAACAGATGGATCTCGGATGGATCCAAGAGCACCGAGTTCGTGGAGTTAACATGGTCTACATGAATTCTAACGTCATTCAGAACCACGATATCCGTGCAATGAATGTCAACTTGGTGGCGATGTACTCAAGGCAAAGCCAACATCATAATCTGCCGCGACACGATTACAGTTCCTGTCTGACTTGCTCGGTAAACAAACAGGGATGCTCTTTCATACAAGAGGCCCTCCAGCGTTAGATGGATCTTGGATGGATCCAAGACTACCATGATAGGAACTCCTATCAAATCAACATGGTTCAGATCTTTGATATTCGCGTGATGAATACCAACCTGGTAGAGTTACATGCTGAGCAGGTCCGACTCGGATTCTTAATATCACATGACTATCAAAGCTGTGAAGCGGGTTGTGAAAACGATCGAGGTTGTACCCTTGTCCAGGAGGCACTTCAGCACTTGTTAAATCATTGGTGGATGCCAATTTATATAGATGAAGATACTCAGCAGATTAGTATCAGTAACAGGAATCCTACCCGGCCTCAAAGTCAGGATGTCCGACCAGTGGAAGCTAACCTAGTGAGGTTACATTGTATTCAAAGTGGGCGTGGCCAGGTGCCACCACACAACTATGACAGTTGTAGCGTCTGTTCGGAAAGCAACCAAGGGTGTTACCTTGTGAGAGCAACTCTTCAGGGTCAGGCAGATCGTGGAGAAATTCGTCCATATCCGGGTTCTGGACCCATCAACTGGACGCCGAACTACCTTGCCGATCAAGTCGAGGATGTTGTCCCAATCTCTGGTCATCACAGGACCAGGGATGTTTTTGCCATCATCCCTCTACTTGACGAGTCTAAGGTTCCCAACCGGGAACGAATTGAGATTGCCTACAATGGTCAGAAAAATCAGAAGGCTCCTGTAGTCATCTATCTACCAGGACCGCTACCGTATGAATAAGCTAAGGCGATCCCTTACAAATACGGTGCAACAATAATTGAAAATGGAAAGGAAATTCCATTACCCTCTGTTGTGAACATTGCAGACATCAGTCGAGTAACACGGAGTGATAGAATCTTCAACCGAGGGGTTGGGGAAGTTAACAAGGAAAAGGAACTTCAGACAGAAGCTCCCGATCTATTAGTCGGTCAATCCAGTAATCCCGACGTTTCAAAAAATGATGATGAGATGCTGAAGCTCATCCAAAGGAGTGAATATAACATTGTTAATCAGCTGTTACAGACTCCTTCAAAGATTTCGGTATTATCACTGTTACTCAGTTCAGAAGCGCACAGGGAGGCTCTACAGAAAGTCTTGGAGCAGGCCTTTGTGGAACAGGATGTAACAATCAGACAGTTCGATAGTATTGTCTCTAACATCACTTCCTTGAACAACTTGGGATTTAGTGATGAGGAGTTACCCGAAGAGGGTCGCCGTCATAACATGGCGCTCAACATTATAGTCAACTGCCAGGACGATGCTTTAGCCAGCGTACTGGTAGACACAGGGTCATCCCTGAATGTTATGCCGAAGTCCACTTTGATGCAATTATCATTCAAAGGGCCTCCGATGAGAGTTAGCAAGGTTGTCGTCAAAGCATTCGACGGATCCAGAAAAATAGTTATCGGCGAAGTTGTCTTCCCATAACTATCGATCCTCACACTTTCCAAGTCACTTTCCAGGTCATGGATATCCGGGCAACATACAGTTGTTTATTAGGAAGACCTTGGATACATCAGGCTGGAGCGGTCACTTCGACCCTCCACCAAAAGCTAAAGTTCATCAAGAACGATCAACTTGTCACGGTTTATGGGGAACAAGCCTTGCTTGTAAGCAACTTGTCATCATCTACTGGTATAAAACCCGAGGAGGTTATTGGAACTCAGTTCCAAGCATTGTCGGTGAGCAAGGACAATCAATCCCAAGGAGGAACCTCGATTTCCTCATACAAAGATACTATCAAAGCGGTCGAGAGTACCGACACAACTGGATGGGGACAGCTTGTCATTCCTATTGACAATAAAACAAAGAAGGGTCTTGGTTTTTCTGTAACCTGTACCCAGACAGCTGCTAAAGATGAAAGTTTTCATCCCCTTCAAAACTTCTTCCACAGTGGAGGTTTCCTTCACCCAGTGTCTCAAGCGGTTCATGCTATCAATGAGGAAGACCCCTCTGACACGGATGAAGAATGGAAGTCCTATTTGAATGAGGACGGTTATATGTCTCAGGAAGAGGTGCATATACCATTTTGCTATCCCGCACAGAGTCTGAGGTTTATACCAAGGTCAGATATCGAAATGATATACGGAGATTGTGATCCGGAAGGATGTCGTGCTCCGTCAAATTCATTAGAGAAGGACACTCTGATGAAAGACAAATTTGACTACAATTACTATGGCCCAATGGATGGTCTGCCAATGTGGCAGCCTTACCCAGGAAACTTGGGGCAAGAGGGTTAGCCGAACAATGAAAATCAGCTGACCGTCATTGAACAGAATACCTGTGTCCCCACCATGTCATGGGAGCAACACTCAGGTCATTCAGAAACTACTCAACATGAAGATGAATTTGCAACGTTTGCAGGACTTGAATTCATCAACTATGCTTTTCCCGAGGTCAACGTCATCGAGAGAAATGACTCCTCCAGTTCGAAAGAAGTGTGGGACACCTTGGGACAACCGAGTGGAAAATACGACTATATGGTCAAATACACCGCTCCCGGAAGCTCTCGTATCAGGCTCGAAGACATCCAGGCAACTGGATGGGGAGATACAGTTGAGAGCACAAATGCTATGCAAAATGCAACAGAGGAATTCTCCAACGACAACTCTGCCTGGGAAACAGATTCTAATGATCTTGCTCCACTAGAAATCAGCGTCATTTCTGAAGACAAATCAAGGAAGGTGCCAGACTTTGTGATTCACCGAGGAGTTCGCCGCCAATGGGTTGCCGTCGAGGTTCCGAAGGTCGTTCATCAGTCAAAGTAATTGCCATCTTTAACCTTTCACCCTGCCCAGGTGAAACAGATGTTTTGATAGGGCTCGCTTTCTGTAAATTTCCCTCTTCACTTTGCCCGAAGCGACAGAGTTTTGTTTTATAGGGCTGTAGTTTCAAGGATCGACTTGTTCATTAATAAAATAACGTCGTTCTGTAATTTCCACATTAATTGTTGTTTTCTCTTTTTGCTTTTTCAGAAAATGGTAATCCTAAAAAATAATTCAAATAAAAACAAGCAGTAAAATAAATACACTGCACACACTTGCATTTTCTCTATCTCTTCTAAACACGAATCATCACGTCATGCAGATTGCTTGTTTTAAACCCAGTTGAAACATACGATCCGATGCCTTCTCCCAACTTTGAGTTCCCGATATTTGAGGCTGAAGAAGAAAATGACAATGAAATTCCAGAAGAGATCTCCCGATTACTCATACAAGAGGAAAGGTCCATTGAACCTCACAAAGAGCCGTTGGAAACGGTAAACTTGGGTTCAGAGCAAGAGAGAAAAGAAATCAGGATTGGGGCACTGCTCAGTCCAACTGCCAGAGAGGGTTTGATAAAGCTTCTCAAAGAATTCCCCGATGTGTTCGCTTGGTCCTATCAGGATATGCCAGTGTTAGATACCAACATCATGGAACATCACTTACCGTTGAGATCGGAATGTCTTCCAGTAAAGCAAAGGTTGAGACGCACTCACCCGGACATGGCCATCAAAATCAAAGAGGAGGTACAGAAACAGATCAACGCGGGTTTCCTCGCTACGTCTGAATATCCTCAATGGTTAGCCAACATCGTACCTGTTCCAAAAAAGGACGGAAAGGTCAGAATGTGTGTCGACTACCGAGATCTGAACAAGGCAAGTCCAAAGGACGACTTTCCTTTACCACACATTGACATGCTGGTAGACAGCACAACAAAGTTCAAAATTTTCTCCTTCATGGATGGATTCTCGGGCTATAACCAGATCAAAATGGCGCCGAAAGACATGGAGAAAACTTCATTCATTACCCCATGGGGTACCTTTTGTTACAAGGTAATGCCGTTCGGTTTGAAGAATGCCGGGGCAACCTATCAAAGAGCCATGACTACTCTGTTTCATGACGTGATACATAAGGAAATCGAGGTATATGTCAATGATATGATTGCAAAATTAAAAACAGAGAGTGAGCACGTTGAACATCTGTCAAAATTGTTCGAACGTCTAAGAAAATTCAAGCTCCGCTTGAATCCCAACAAGTGCACCTTCGGTGTCCGTTCAGGGAAACTACTAGGGTTCATCGTCAGCCAGAAAGGAATTGAGGTTGATCCTGACAAGGTCAAGGCCATTCAAGAAATGCCTTCGCCGAAAACTGAAAAACAAGTCAGAGGATTCTTGGGACGTTTGAACTACATCTCCAGATTCATATTCCTTATGACCGCCACATGTGTGCCGATTTTCAAGTTACTCAAAAAGAACCAGGATTGCGTTTGGACAGAAGATTGCCAAACTGCCTTCGACAGTATTAAGGAATATCTGTTGAATCCTCCGATTCTATCACCTCCAGTGGAAGGAAGACCACTGATCGTTTACCTCACAGTCCTAGAGGACTCAATGGGTTGTGTGCTTGGCCAACAAGACGAAACAAAAAGAAAAGAGTCTGCCATCTACTATTTGAGCAAGAAATTCACCGACTGCGAGACTCGGTACACGATGCTTGAGAAAACTTGTTGCGCTTTGGCTTGGGCAGCCAAACGTCTTCGCCAGTACATGATTCGTCACACTACTTGGTTGATCTCAGAAATGGATCCAATCAAGTATGTTTTCGAAAAACCTGCTCTTACGGGAAGCATTGCCCGTTGGCAGATGCTGTTATCAGAATATGACATAGAGTACCACGCTTAAAAAGCCGTTAAGGGAAGTATTTTAGCCGATCATTTGGCTCATCAACCGATTGACGATCAAGAATCAATCGGGTTTGACTTCCCAGATGAAGATGTCATGTATCTAAAAATGAAAGATTGCGATGAACCGCTACCCAGTGAAGGGCCATAACCAGGTTCCCAATGGGGGCTTATCTTTGACGGAGCAGTTAATCATTATGGAAACGGAATTGGGGCAATCATTGTTACCCCTCAGGGTACCCACATTCCTTTCACCGCTCAACTTACGTTCAAGTGTACGAACAACGAGGCCGAATACGAAGCTTGTATTATGGGTCTCGAGGAAGCGGTTGATTTAAGGATCAAAAACTTGGACGTATATGGCGACTCAGCCTTGGTCATCAATCAGATAAAAGGAGATTGGAACATATACCAATCAGGATTGATTCCTTACAAAGACTATGCAAGAAGGTTGTTACCCTTCTTCAACAGAATCGAGTTTCATCACATCCCTCGTGATGAGAATCACATGGTTGATGCATTAGCCACTCTCTCTTCTATGATTAGTGCAGGTCAATGGAATGACATACCTAAGATCGACATAATGCACCTTGAACGACCCGCTTACGTCTTCACGATTGAAGCAGTCATAGATGACAGACCTTGGTATCACGATATCAAATGCTTCCTTCAGAAACAAGAGTACCCATCTGGGGCACTCAGAAAAGACAGGAAAACCCTCAGAAGATTGGCTGGAAACTTCTTCCTGAGCGGTGACACTCTCTATAAGAGAAGTTTTGACATGGTCTTGCTCCGATGCGTAGACAGACCAGAAGCAGACATGCTTATGAAAGAAATTCACGAAGGGTCCTTTGGCACTCATGCCAATGGACACACAATGGCGAGAAAGATTCTGAGAGAAGGGTACTACTGGTTGACCATGGAATCCGACTGCTAAAAGTACATGAGGAGGTGTCACAAGTGTCAGATATACTCCGACAAAATTCATGTATCGCCATCACATCTCAAAGTTCTTTCTTCCCCGTGGCCTTTTTCCATATGGGGAATCGACATGATTGGCTTGATCGAACCTAAGGCTTCAAACGGACATCGGTTCATCCTTGTAGCCATTGATTACTTCACCAAGTGGGTCGAAGCAACATCATACGCTAATGTAACCTGACAAGTGGTGGTCCGATAAATCAAAAACAATATCATCTACCGTTATGGTGTTCCAAGCGAGATCATTACTGATAATGGATCTAACTTGAACAACAAGATGATGAAAGAGTTGTGTGCAGAGTTCAAGATCGAACACCATAACTCATCTCCCTACCGACCTAAGATGAACAGAGCGGTAGAAGCGGCTAACAAGAACATAAAAAAGATTGTTCAAAAGATGGTTGTAACCTACAAAGACTGGCACGAGATGCTACCCTTTGCTCTTCACGGTTATCGCACATCTGTTCGCACTTCAACAGGGGCTACCCCTTTCTCTCTAGTATATGGCATGGAGGCAGTTCTCCCCATAGAAGTAGAGATCCCATCAATCCAAGTACTGATGGAAGCTAAGCTCACCTAAGTTGAATGGTGTCAAAGCCGACACGACGAATTAAACCTGATCGAAGAGAAACGAATCACGACACTATGCCACGGTCAGTTGTATCAGCAGAGAATGAAGAAGGCGTTCGACAAAAAGGTCTGACCTCGTGTCTTCAGAAAAGGGGACCTCGTGCTCAAGAAGATACAATCTTTTCTCACTGATTCCCGGGGCAAGTGGACTCCGAATTATGATGGCCCCTATGTGGTCACAGAAGCTTTCTCAGGCGGCGCCTTGAGACTTGCAACCATGGACGGAGAGGAATTTGCCTACCCCACGAATGTTGATGTAGTCAAGAAATACTTCGCCTAAACTAAAAAAAAAAAAAACGTCTCGGTGGATTGAAAGCCCGAAAGGGCGGTCCAGGAAAAAGTTAGAGACATATAAAAAAATCATCCCGACGGATTGGAAACATCATAGTACAATCCAGGAAAAAATTAGGGATAATGGAAAGTAACTATGTTCAATAGAGGCAAGTCCCTCAGCAGCAGCAGTTATACCATCCATTGGAGGAAAACTCCAGTCAAGGTCATCTTCGACAGAAGCTCAGGATGTCCCGAATTCAAAGTTGGTAGAAGAATAGTGGTCGTTACATTTCAACGTAGCCCTTTTCCCTGTAAATTACCATTTTCAAACTTTGTATATACTCTTTGGAATCACGCGTTTGGCTGATCTCCATCTTATCAATAAAAGTTGAGCCCTTGTGCTTTTGTTTGTAATTCTTATTTGTTTTAACTTTACAGAACGATGTTGTTAACATGATTAACGACTCTTGAAATAAAACAAAAATGAATTTACTTGGTAAAACTTTTTCTGCTTTTAAAATAAAGATGGCAATTTCTTTTGACTATTGAACATCAAAAGAACATCAATCGCTTCTCCAGAAGTAAGCGAACTTCAAAGTGCAGAATCAAAGTGCTCCTTCTAACCCAGTACGCCTGAATGAAGGGATCAACTGTGTCAGAGACCTTGTTTTGTCTGACACCCCTCGGCTGAGTTCTTATCTCCTAAGCCCGATCAACGGTATTCCCCGCAGGGACTATCTCTCCTAAGCAAGGTGGAATTGCTATCTTGAACCAGCGATATCTCTACACGCCCCGCGATGGCCGAGTATCCAGTCATGTTCATCTTTTAGTTTGTCTGTCGCGTCAGTTTTGTCAGCATAGACATACATGCATTATTGATTTGCATTCGCATTCATATTGCATCAATATCACTCTAGTCGGTCTTGTCCCCTAGTGATAAAAGTTCTCTCAATCGAGTTGTCAACCTTTTCCTCGTCAGGAAGTGCGGCGTCTGAACAATCTCTCTCCTCCAGTTTATTTCTGGAATGAAGTTGGCTCCTCGACCACTTTGATAACTTGAACCTCTGAAAGACCAGAGGAACCTTCAGTCAGCATCACTCTTCGCCATTGAAGATGATATCCTTGCTTTCCCGGATTAAAGAAAAATCCCCCAGAGAAAGCCTCCTAAGCAGAGATTTGGTAGTACAGCTGCCATTCTCCAAAAAAATAGCTGATGAAAAGGTCATCAGCACCTCAAAATTGGACCCCATCACATGGCATTTCTCCGGGAAAATCCCGAGAAAAGTATGATGTAAGATCTCAAGTGGAAAAAGTCTCTCAAGAGACTCGCTTTCCCCCAGTAGAATCAACAAATGGCGTCTCCAAACAGAGAAGTTTGTGTACCTCTATAATTCAGACGACTGGGTTCCCCAGCAAGTCTGACGTCAAAAATTTTTCCGTCAGATGGCTTCTCCCCAGGAAAATTCGGCGAGAAGTTTTAGGGAAATCGCTACGAATAGCGTCCCTTGTCAAAAAGTTTATTGACAAAAGAAACTAAGACTAGTTCCTTGGTAGGAAACCAGGATCGAGGGGAAGTTTAAAAAAAAGAAACTAAGACCAGTTCCTTGGTAGGAAACCAGGATCGAGGGGAAGTTTAAATCAGAAACTAAGACCAGTTCCTTGGTAGGAAACCAGGATCGAGGGGAAGTTTATTTTGGCAACTGAGACCAGTTCCTTGGTAGGAAACCGGGATCGAGGGGAAGTTTACAATAGAAACTGAGACCAGTTCCTTGGTAGGAAACCAGGATCGAGGGGAAGTTTGTTTCTGCAACTAAGACCAGTTCCTTGGCTGAAGACCAGGATCGAGGGGAAGTTTACCTTTTCTAAGCATCATTGCTTAGCAAAAGAAGATGAATGCGCAAGCTACCATTCATAACCACCATCAAAATTTCGGGTATTCAGATATTTAATCCTCTTGCACCCCGAATGCCCGAATACCTTCGTCATTCACACCTTCGGGTCCAAGAAGATTAAATAGGGGCATCTGTCATACCCCAAATTTTGGATCGCGAGGTGAAGAGGTTGAGAGGCAAGGATATTGCACTTGTGAAAGTGGCGTGGGGCGGCGCTGCTGAGGGAAATTTGACTTGGGAGTTGGAGAGTCGGATGCAGGAGTCGTATCCAGATTTGTTCATCTCAGGTATATTTTCGAGGACGGAAATTTCTAAGTGGGGGAGAGTTGTAACGACCCAGTTTTCGTGTGCGTTTTATTTAATCGAGTCGTTTGATTATTATATTATTATTTTATTTTATTTTTGACTTTTATCTGAAAATATGTTATTTTTCAATGTTGTGATATTTTATCGGGTTTCGGGATCGTTTGTGAGATATTTGAGTGTGGGGGTATTTTGGTCATTTTAGGATATTTTTGATTAAGTAAGAAAAATAGAAAATAGTAGAGAGAAAAAGAGAAAGAAAGAAAAGGAAAAGAAAGAAAAAGGAGAGAAAAGAGAAGAAGAAGAGAAATAGTGGAAAACTTGGAAAAAAATCAAGAGAAATCAACTTCTAGTATTGATTTAATCGGGTAAGGGTGCGAAATTCAATTATTGTATACTTGTATATGATTATGTATGTATATTTGTGATGTTTGTTGGATTGAAATGGAAATATTTTAGTAAACCCATTTTTGGTAAAATTGAGTAGAAATTGATTAAATGTGTAGAAATTTATGTGTTAAGTGTTCATTCTTGTTGGTATATGATAGATACTTGTTGCAATGCATTGTATTGGCAATTTTCTGGTGTGTAGGTGAGATTTGAGGGGATTTTGGGTTGGACCCGTATGAAAATTATGCAGAAGAATTTTTCTAAGATTTCCAGGTCATACGCGTATGGGGCATGTTCATACGCGTATGAACCTTGGCAATACGCGTATGGTGGGCGAGCCATAGGGCCAATACGCGTATGGGTTGTTTGTTTTCTCGGCCATCTGCCCATTTGCGTATGATACGCGTAGCATTTTAGGTCATTACGCGTACGGGCTTGGGCATTACGCGTACGGACATTTACACGTGAACTTGGGAAAAAATGAGTCTCTGCTCATACGCGTATGGCTCATGGTGGTACGCGTATGGACAGGACTTTTGCAAAATGTGACTTTTCAAAATATCGTTTTTCGTTTTCGTTCGTAACTTTTGATCCGTTTATCCGATTTTTACATTCTTGGTATTGTTGCATAGCTATTGAGCCGTACTTTCTTGTTATGATGATTTTGAAATTGTTAGCCGATTTAATTATGTCGGAAAGTCGGGAATAGTGTCGGTTGTCGACTTTTGTCGTTATACTTGTACGTAATCGATGTGTATTGTGCAAGGTGCTGTTGTATGATGTAAACGTATGTGTTTAGATGATGTTGTGATGATTTGTGGCCGTATGGAAATTAAATGCATTGTTTTGGGCATAAGTGCAAAGTGTGATTTTATCGATGAATATGTGTGTGTGTGCATATTAAATGTCATGGGTCTTTGTATGCCAAGCATCATGGTATGCATTGTGGAAACGTCCTGAGTGACGGTTTAGATTCCAGAGGGAATTCGCTATAACTTCGTGTGCCCATGTGGGGTGTGAGCGATGATTATAGACGATCGTGTGCCCATGTGGGGTGTGAGCGATCGGGTCGTGTGCCCTTGTGGGGTGTGAGCGATCCATAAACACTGTGTGCCTATGTGGGGTGTGAGCGGTGGGGAACATCGTAGGCCCGACGGGGAGTTACAGTGATGTAACGAGCGATGGTTCCAGCAGAGTTCCTGAGTGAACTAGTGATGAGAAACAATGGAAGTCGGTACCGCATGTGCATATGCATAGAGTCGTGCGTCGGTCTCTTGCATTTGCATAAAGCATTTATGGTTGGTTATGTGTGGGTTTGTGGATAAATTGATATATGGATATGTGTTGGTGATGGAAATATGTGCTGTGTCTTGTAATGCCTTGTGTTTGAATTATGGCGTGAGTTGTGGTGAGAAATGTGTATATATGTGTGTATTTTTGTGTTATATATATAATTGCATACAATTATATTATGGTTGTTTTTCTCACCCTTCTGCTGTTTTATAATGCTCTACGAGGCATTGCAGATTAGAGTTGCTGGAGGTATTTTTGTGAAGCTTTGCATCTTCATTCTTTTGTCGGTCGGCTCTGATATGTGACACCGGGTAGTTAGGGAGGCCGTTTGGGATAATTGTATATTATGTATATGTATATCTTTTGGCTTGTGTATGTACAACTTGATGTATGACCAACTTTTCATGATATATATATATATATATATATGTTATTCAGTTTTAGATTTTCCGCTTTTATTCTAAATTCTGAAATGTGGGTGTAAGGAACTGAGTTCCTCTGTTGATTGCTACCCCACTGTTGCATATCTTTATGAGCAGGTGTTGTATGAATTGTTTTCAAATTGATGTGACCCTCCCGGTCTATGCCATGATAATTTAAATATACTCTGACGAAATTTCAAATTTTCTGTTACTGCTTTTTTTTATTTGGGGGTATAGATTGGGGGTGTTACATTAAATGGTATCAGAGCCTGGTTGTGTCAGTCCGTGTCAGTTGTTTCAGTCCTTGTTGGTCGTTGTGGTTGGATGAGTTATTTGTTTAACCATAGTTTCTGTTATTGGAAATGAACAGAATATGGCTGGTAGGAATGATGCTTCTTTGGCTGCGGCTATGCAAGCTATGGCTCGTGCTGTGCAGGGTGCACCTAATGCTGCGGGTAATGATGAGTTCAGGAAGAACAAACCGCCTGTCTTCAAGGGAAGATATGATCCGGATGGTGCACAGATTTGGCTGAAAGAGATTGAAAGGATTTTCCGAGTGATGGATTGTGATGAAGATCAGAAGGTGAGACTAGGTACTCACATGTTATTGGAAGAAGCTGATGATTGGTGGGTTGGTACTCGACGTGTGTTGGAAGCTGCAGAAGAGGAAGAAATTACTTGGGAAGTTTTTAGCCGGGAGTTCTTGAGGAGGTATTTTCCTGAAGATGTGAGGGGAAAGAAGGAAATTGAGTTCTTGGAGCTAAAGTAAGGTAATATGTCTGTAGTTAGTTATACTGCTAAGTTTGTGGAACTTGTGCAGTTTTATCCTCATTATGCGGAAGCTACTGCTGAATTCTCTAAGTGTGTGAAGTTTGAGAATGGCTTGCGTCCTGAGATAAAGCAGGCGATTGGATATCAGAGGATTCATAGGTTTTCTGATTTGGTAGATTGCTGTAGGATTTATGAAGAGGACAGTAAGGCTCGTTCTACTCATTACAAGAGTGTGAGCGAGAGGAAAGGGAAACAACAGTTCCGTGGTGGTCCGTATGTGACGCCAGCTGATAAAGGTAAACAAAGAGGGAATTTTGAGAAGAGGTCAGGTGGAGGAGGTATGTCTGGTCCTATGACGTGTTATAAATGTGGTGAGTTGGGGCATCGTCAGTTTGAGTGCAAGAAAGATTTGAGGAAGTGTACTAATTGTGGGGGTGTAGGACATGTTGCAGCTGATTGTGCAAGGAAGAATGTGGTGAAATGCTACAACTGTGGTGAACCTGGGCATATTAGTACCAAGTGTCCGAAACCGAAACAAGCTCTAGCTGGTGGGAAAGTGTTTGCATTATCGGGGACTCAGACTTCGAGTGCAGATCGTCTGATTTGAGGTACTTGTTTTATTAATAGTACTCCTTTGATTGCTATTATTGATACTGGAGCGACTCATTCATTTATTTCGTCTGAGTGCGCGAAGCGTTTGAATCTTGTGTTGTCTGTGATGAGTGGTGGAATGGTTATTGATACTCCAGCAATGGGGTCAGTAACTACGTCTTTGGTTTGTCTAAGATGTCCTTTGACCATTTATGGTAAAGACTTTGAGATGGATTTAGTGTGTTTGCCGTTGGAGGGATTAGATGTGGTTTTGGGTATGAATTGGTTGCAATTCAATAGGGTTCATATTGATTGTTATCATAAGCTGGTAAGGTTTCCTTATCTTGAGGAAGACGAAGACTCGAGTTTCTTATCTACCAAAGAGTTGAAGAAACTTTTGGCAGAGGAAGCTCAGTTGTTTGGATTGTTTGCATCTTTAACGGTGGATAGTCAAGTTTCACTTGAGGTGTTTCCTGTTGTGTGTGAATTTCCGGAAGTGTTTCCTGAGGGTATTTCAGATTTGCCGCCGGAGAGAGAGGTGGAGTTTTCTATAGATCTAGTTCCTGGAACTAGACCTGTTTCTATGGCACCTTATCGTATGTCGGCATCGGAGTTGGTTGAGTTAAAGAAACAGTTGAATGAGTTGTTGGAAAAGAGGTTCGTGAGACCAAGTGTTTCTCCTTGGGGTGCTCCAGTTCTATTGGTGAAAAAGAAGGATGGGAGTATGAGGTTATGTATTGATTATCGTCAGTTGAATAAGGTGACGATCAAGAATAAGTATCCTCTTCCAAGGATTGATGATCTGATGGATCAGTTGGTTGGTGCTTGTGTGTTCAGTAAGATTGGCTTGAGGTCAGGGTATCATCAGATAAGGGTGAAGGAGGAAGACATTCAGAAAACGGCTTTTAGTACACGATATGATCATTATGAATATTCTGTGATGCCGTTCGGGGTTTCTAATGCGCCAGGTGTGTTTATGGAATACATGAATCATATTTTTCACGAGCATCTGGATCGTTTTGTGGTGGTGTTTATTGATGATATCTTAATTTATTCTAAGTCTCAGGAGGAGCATGCAGAACATTTGCGTATTGTTTTGCAGGTTTTGAAGGAGAGGAAGCTTTTTGCTAAATTATCCAAGTGTGAATTCTGGTTGTCGGAAGTGAGTTTTCTTGGACACGTAATTTCAGGTAATGGTATTGCTGTGGATCCATCTAAAGTAGAAGCAGTTCTACAATGGGAGGCTCCGAGATCTGTTACTGAAATTCGAAGCTTTTTGGGTTTGGCTGGTTATTATCGGAGGTTCATTGAAGGTTTTTCAAAGCTAGCACTTCCTTTGACCCAGTTAACTTGTAAAGGGCAAGCGTTCATTTGGGATATTCGGTGCGAAGAGAGTTTTAATGAGCTGAAGAGAAGATTGACGACAGCTCCGATCTTGATTTTGCCGAATCCTAATGAACCATTTGTGGTTTATTGTGATGCTTCTTTGATTGGTCTAGGTGGTGTTCTGATGCAGGAAGGTAAAGTGGTGGCTTATGCTTCAAGGCAGATAAGAGTTCATGAGAAGAATTATCCTACTCATGATCTTGAGTTAGCGGCTGTGGTTTTTGTGTTAAAGATTTGGAGGCATTATCTCTACGGTGCAAGGTTTGAAGTCTTTAGTGATCATAAAAGTTTGAAATATTTGTTTGATCAGAAAGAGCTAAATATGAGGCAACGTAGATGGTTGGAATTCTTGAAGGACTACGACTTTGGCTTGAATTACCATCCTGGTAAAGCTAACGTGGTAGCCGATGCATTGAGCCGGAAATCGTTACATATGTCCACTTTAATGGTTAAGGAGTGGGAACTTTTGGAATCATTTAGAGATTTGAGTTTGGTTTGTGAAGTGACGTCGAATAGCGTTAGGCTTGGTATGCTAACGATTACTAATGATTTTCTGATGACGGTAAGTGAGAAGAAAAAGCTGGATCTGAAATTTGTGGATTTGATGTTGGTTGGAGGAAAAGATGCAAATAGTGATTTTCAAGTGGATATTAATGGTATTTTGAGATTTCGAGGTAGGATTTGTATTCCAGATGATGCGGAGTTGAAAAGGATGATTTTGGAGGAAGGACACCGGAGTAATTTGAGTATACATCCGGGAGCGAATAAGATGTACCAAGATTTGAAGAAGATTTTCTGGTGGTCTGGATTGAAAAGAGATGTGGCTCAGTTTGTTTATGCATGTTTGACTTGTCAAAAATCGAAGGTGGAACATCTGAGGCCTAGTGGTTTGTTGCAACCGTTGGATATTCCTGAGTGGAAGTGGGATAGTATTTCCATGGATTTTGTAACAGGGTTACCGAATACTCAGCGTGGGCATAACGCTATTTGGGTGGTTGTTGATAGGCTGACTAAATCGGCTCATTTTATTCCGATTGACATCAGTTTCTCTTTGGAGCGGTTAGCAGAGATTTATATCAGTGTGGTTGTAAAGTTGCATGGAGTTCCATTGAGTATTGTTTCTGATCGAGATCCAAGATTTACATCGAGATTTTGGGAAAGTTTACAAAAGGCTTTGGGTTCTAGATTGAGATTGAGTTCGGCTTATCATCCACAGACGGATGGTCAGACGGAGAGGACGATTCAGTCTTTGGAGGATTTGTTGAGAGCGTGTGTTTTGGAACAAGGTGGTGCGTGGGATAGTTATCTTGCATTGATTGAGTTTACGTATAATAACAGTTTCCATTCTAGTATTGGAATGGCACCGTTTGAAGCATTGTATGGACGAAGGTGTCGAACACCTTTGTGTTGGCACGAATCTGGTGAGAGAACTGTGGTTGGACCAGAGTTGGTGCAACAGACGACAGAGAAAGTGAAGTTTATTCGTGAGAAGATGAAAGCTTCTCAGAGTAGACAAAAGAGTTATCATGATCGGAGACGGAAGGATCTTGAGTTTCAAGAGGGCAATCATGTATTTCTGAGGGTTACGCCGGTAACAGGTGTGGGTCGTGCGTTGAAATCGAAGAAACTTACTTCTCGGTTTATTGGTCCTTACCAGATATCCGCGAGAGTGGGTGCTATGGCTTATAGGGCGGCGTTGCCGCCGAATCTGTCGAATTTGCACGATGTGTTTCATGTTTCACAGCTTCGGAAATATGTTCCGGATCCGTCGCATGTGATTCCAATGGATGAGGTCGAGGTAAGGGAGAACCTTACAGTTGAGGCATTACCAGTTAGGGTTTTGGATCGCGAGGTGAAGAGGTTGAGAGGCAAGGATATTGCACTTGTGAAAGTGGCGTGGGACGGCGCTGCTGAGGGCAATTTGACTTGGGAGTTGGAGAGTCAGATGCGGGAGTCGTATCCATATTTGTTCATCTCAGGTATATTTTCGAGGACGAAAATTTCTAAGTGGGGGAGAGTTGTAACGACCCAGTTTTCGTGTGCGTTTTATTTAATCGAGTCGTTTGATTATTATATTATTATTTTATTTTATTTTTGACTTTTATCTGAAAATATGTTATTTTTCAATGTTGTGATATTTTATCGGGTTTCGGGATCGTTTGTGAGATATTTGAGTGTGGGGGTATTTTGGTCATTTTAGGATATTTTTGATTAAGTAAGAAAAATAGAAAATAGTAGAGAGAAAAAGAGAAAGAAAGAAAAGGAAAAGAAAGAAAAAGGAGAGAAAAGAGAAGAAGAAGAGAAATAGTGGAAAACTTGGAAAAAAATCAAGAGAAATCAACTTCTAGTATTGATTTAATCGGGTAAGGGTGCGAAATTCAATTATTGTATACTTGTATATGATTATGTATGTATATTTGTGATGTTTGTTGGATTGAAATGAAAATATTTTAGTAAACCCATTTTTGGTAAAATTGAGTAGAAAGTGATTAAATGTGTAGAAATTTATGTGTTAAGTGTTCATTCTTGTTGGTATATGATAGATCCTTGTTGCAATGCATTGTATTGGCAATTTTCTGGTGTGTAGGTGAGATTTGAGGGGATTTTGGGTTGGACCCGTATGAAAATTATGCAGAAGAATTTTTCTGAGATTTCCAGGTCATACGCGTATGGGGCATGTTCATACGCGTATGAACCTTGGCAATACGCGTATGGTGGGCGAGCCATAGGGCCAATACGCGTATGGGTTGTTTGTTTTCTCGGCCATCTGCCCATTTGCGTATGATACGCGTAGCATTTTAGGTCATTAAGCGTACGGGCTTGGGCATTACGCGTACGGGCATTTACACGTGAACTTGGGAAAAAATGAGTCTCTGCTCATACGCGTATGGCTCATGGTGGTACGCGTATGGACAGGACTTTTGCAAAATGTGACTTTTCAAAATATCGTTTTTCGTTTTCGTTCGTAACTTTTGATCCGTTTATCCGATTTTTACATTCTTGGTATCGTTGTGTAGCTATTGAGCTGTACTTTCTTGTTATGGTAATTTTTAAATTGTTAGCCGATTTAATTATGTTAGAAAGTCAGGAATAGTGTCGGTTGTCGACTTTTGTCGTTATACTTGTACATAATCGATGTGTATTGTGCAAGGTGCTGTTGTATGATGTAAACGTATGTGTTTAGATGATGTTGTGATGATTTGTGGTTGTATGGAAATTAAATGCATTGTTTTGGGCATAAGTGCAAAGTGTGATTTTATCGATGAGTATGTGTGTGTGTGTGCATATTAAATGTCATGGGTCTTTGTATGCCAAGCATCATGATATGCATTGTGGAAACGTCCTGAGTGACGGTTTGGATTCCAAAGGGAATTTGCTATAACTTCGTGTGCCCATGTGGGGTGTGAGCAATCGGGTCGTGTGCCCGTGTGGGGTGTGAGCGATCCATAAACACCGTGTGCCCATGTGGGGTGTGAGCGGTGGGGAACATCGTAGGCCCGACGGGGAGTTACAGTGATGTAACGAGCGATGGTTCCAGCAGAGTTCCTGAGTGAACTAGTGATGAGAAACAATGGAAGTCGGTACCGCATGTGCATATGCATAGAGTCGTGCGTCAGTCTCTTGCATTTGCATAAAGCATTTATGGTTGGTTATGTGTGGGTTTGTGGATAAATTGATATATGGATATGTGTTGGTGATGGAAATATGTGCTGTGTCTTGTAATGCCTTGTGTTTGATTTATGGCGTGAGTTGTGGTGAGAAATGTGTATATATGTGTGTATTTTTGTGTTATATATATAATTGCATACAATTATATTATGGTTGTTTTTCTCACCCTTCTGCTGTTTTATAATGCTCTACGAGGCATTGCAGATTAGAGTTGCTGGAGGTATTTTTTGTGAAGCTTTGCGTCTTCATTCTTTTGTCGGTCGGCTCTGATATGTGACACCGGGTAGATAGGGAGGCCGTTTGTGATAATTTTATATTATGTATATGTATATCTTTTGGCTTGTGTATGTACAACTTGATGTATGACCAACTTTTCATGATATATATATATATATATATATATATATATATATATATATATATATATATGTTATTCAGTTTTAGATTTTCCGCTTTTATTCTAAATTCTGAAATGTGGGTGTAAGGAACTGAGTTCCTCTGTTGATTGCTACCCCACTGTTGCATATCTTTATGAGCAGGTGTTGTATGAATTGTTTTCAAATTGATGTGACCCTCCCGGTCTATGCCATGATAATTTAAATATACTCTGACGAAATTTTGAATTTTCTGTTACTGCTTTTTTTTATTTGGAGGTATAGATTGGGGGGTGTTACACTGGACCTATCGCTTGACTGAAACAGTTACCATAGCATCCTCTTAGGCTTTGTATAATGATCCTTCTCCAGTGAAGTTAGCCTCCTCTTGGGCTTTGTACAAATGATTCTCCCCAGTGGAGTCAAACAACGTTTAGCCTCTCTCTCGGGCTTCATACGAGATACAAAAAACTCCCTTGTTGAGTCAAATAGCCTCCATCTCGGGCTTTATACGAGATACCAAAAAATTCCATCGTTGAGTCAAAACCTTTTAGCCTCTCTCTCAGGCTTTGTACGAGACACATATTAGCCTCCTCTTAGGCTTTGTATAAGAAAACCACTGGTTAATCCAATTAACCTTTTAGCATCAAAGTTGTGCCTCGTTCATAGTACACAAACATCAACAACTCCTTCCTCTTCATCTAATCGCTGTAAGCGGCAAGCCTCTGGATCATCTACATCCATGCCACTGTCCCTCTTTTAGCATGAGAAATTCCTAAGCAAAGATAGCATTGCTCTACACTGAGTTAAAGTCTTCTCCTTCAGGTTAAAACCCCCTATAAAGGAAATTATGGCATTGTCGGATTCACAAATCCTGGTTAAAGTAATTCTCCTTTATAAAACAGTTGTGACATACAACCCCCTCTTTAGAGATGACAAATTCTCTCTAAAGTTGGGACCTTCAGCTTCACATCTTGGGCTTTGAACAAGATACAAATAGACCTTTCAGCTTCACATCTTGGGCTTTGAATAAGATACAAACCACCTTTTCGCTTCACGTCTTGGGCTTTGAACAAGACACCAAAACACCCATTTCCTCCCATAGAATAGGAGGAACTACGAACGCTCTGATTTCCCTGTTTCGATAAACGGGAATACGTAGGCATAAGATCGAAAGAAAAGATCTTAGCGATCACACTAAACAAAATCCTATACTCCCATGTATCTATCAAAAGCACCAATCCTAACATCCTAATCCTTGTTCCCCGCCAGAAACCTTCTGTCTAGATAAAAACCAGTATTGGCGAAAATATAAATAACCAGTACAAAGGCTCCCCCACATTGATAGCATCTGTAACCTAACAGACCACTGTTTAAACTCAGTATGCAAAGCAGGGTTAATTGAAGACATCTATTTCCATTCCTTCATCAGCTTTAATAGGATAAAAAATGAATCGACCTGTAGTTTAAGCTCAACCGCAGAGAGCGACCAGCGCTTAAGAACCGCGTCCAAAATCGCTCGCTACAAGTGCCCTCTATGCTTTATGTATGCCATGACTTAATGAATTTGACTGAAAATGTGGATGAGTGCTTATGTATGTTACTTGCTGCAGCATTTTGTTGAAATTATGCTATTGTGTAACTTGGTTGAATTTATATCACTTTTGTTCTTGTAGGTGGAAAACAATGAGAAGACTTTGGATTGTCTTGAAACTTTGATGAGGAATCATGGAAAGCTTGGTGCAGTAGAGGAGATTAGCAAAATGAAGGCTAGAATTGGATGCTTGAGGCTTTGGAATGAAGCTTGGAATATATAACCTAGCTTTGGCGAGTCATTTTGGTGGTGCTTGAAGGTGAGGAAACGGTGGCAGTTTGTATAGCACAAATGAATGAAGAAAAATGGCATGGAAACAAAGTTTGAAAGACTTAGCATACGATTTGGTTTAGGACTAGCTTGAAATTTTGTATCAATTAACACATAATTGTTTAGTCTTTACAAATTTTGTATAAATTAACATGTAATTGAACTTTTGTTGTGATTTCAAAACAACTTTGCAACTTGTAATATGAGAGCCTTTGAATCTAAGCAACAACCCCATTTCTTTTGAAATTGCAATCTTCAACTATTTTATCCAATGTGTATCTATTTTGAAATGGATTGGATCTTGTACCATATTCATTAGTAAATGGCATGGTACAAAATTGTCTAACCAATTTGAATTTCCAAAGCTAGGAACGTTCTTTGCTTCGTGTCAACCAAACAAAAATTGTCATATAGCACACCTTGGATATTCATGAAAATAACACTCGCTTCCAAACATAGCCTCGAAGTATGGTTCAAGTTTGAAACTCAATCGATTAAACACGGTTTTGACACCACTTGAGAATTTAATTTTCACTTGAAAACCTTACTCCATATCACAAATTGGCTAGGTCCACCAACTAAGTCATATTGAATCCTAAGTTGGCTCAACACTCAAATTCGACCAACTAAGTCAAAGCTTGTTATCAATCTTGAATTCAACCAAATCCTAATGTGAAAATAACTTAACCATGTCTTGAACACTTGAACCCATTTTCTAATTATGGTTGGAAATAAGCTTGCAACAAATCAAGGCAAATTTTATCTTATTTTATCACATGACAAGACTTGAAATCGTCTTGAGATATGGCTTAAGACAATCAATTGCTTAGGTCTTCACTACTTGGCCTTGAGAAGGATAATATATTTTTTCCTTCAATCTCCATATGAACTAAACACACCTTGTAATGATAGCCCAACCATCTCAATAAGCACGCACAAGATCCTAGCGAACGAGATTCCTTGGATTACATTTGTCTTCCGAATAGTCCATGGTGAAGATAACTTGCATATGATGTATGCTCATCTTGCTCAGGTTTGATCAAGACTTGACCGAATTTCCTCTTGGTTGTGGATGGAAGTACAGATGAAAATTATACACAGGTAGGACAAATTTGGGGTATGAAAGATGTCCCTATCTAATTGTCTTGAACCCGATAGAATGAACTGGTGCACGCCATTCATTTTAGGGTAGAAGGAAATTAGATACAAGAAGACCCCAAAATTTGTCTGGCAAAAGGTAAGGTACTATAGAGTGAGAACTGACAGAATGAGGTAGCGGGGTTCAAAATAACTTGAGGTCCTTTGGGTGGTCGAAGCAGTCCCTTATACATTAAGGTTCTTCGTGATACCAAAGTAATATTTTTGAATGGGCAGAGGATTCTTTGGGTGGTCAAAGAAGTCCCTTATACATTAAGGTTCCTCGATGATACCAAAGCAGTATCTCTGAAACCATAAGATTCTCTGGGTCTTAGAAGCAGCCCCTTATTCCTTAAGGTTCCCCGATGATACCAAAGCAGCATCTCTGAAGGCCGAAGATTCTCTGGTTCGTCAAAGCAGTCCCTTATCCATTAAGGTTCCTCGATGATACCAAAGCAGTATCTCTGAAGGCAGAAGATTCTCTGGGTCGTCAAAGCAGTCCCTTATCCATTAAGGTTCTTTGATGATACCAAAGCAGTATCTCTGAAGGCAGAAGATTCTCTGGGTCGTCGAAGCAGTCCCTTATCCATTAAGGTTCCTCAATGATACCAAAGCAGTATCTCTGAAGGCAGAAGATTCTCTGGGTCGTCGAAGCAGTCCCTTATCCATTAAGGTTCCTCGATGATACCAAAGCAGTATCTCTGAAGGCAGAGGATTCTCTGGGTCGTCAAAGCAGTCCCTTATCCATTAAGGCTCCTCGATGATACCAAAGCAGTATCTCTAAAGGCAGATGATTCTCTGGGTCGTCGAAGCAGTCCCTTATCCGTTAAGGTTCCTCGATGATACCAAAGCAGTATCTCTGCGATAAGTTTGCTGAGGAATAGTTGAGCAAGATTCCTGTTGGAGGAAATGTGCTGGCTCTACAGGGGAAAGCTCACAAGAAACTTTCTAGGGTAACCTCTGCTTGGGGAGCACTGGCAACAGCTGTTGAGGATTGTCATTATCAATTGCATGGCTGAAGAATGACTTGCTGGGGAATAGAATTCCAAGAGCACGTGTGGAGTATTAACTCTTTTTAGAGGAATACTGCCGACTTCGAAGGAGGACTGGCCAGGATGCTTGCGAACTGATCCTGGATCCTGTTATGCTATGTTGTTGGGGATGGATATGCCATGCATTGCATGATGCACTGAAACACATACTAAGATACAACTGCTGGGGAATCTAATGCACGTATGAATACACAAGATATGACTGAATATGATGTTATGCTTGCATCTCATGCACATAACAATGCAAATGATCAGGCGCGCTGGGGATAGGTTTCCTTGTCGAGGGTATCACCAGGGATTGGATTTGGTAATTGCCAAATGAAATTGGGCTTTAGGTTAATCTTCCATACTAAAACTGGATTTGAGGATAAATTACCAGACAAGAACTGGTGTTTAAACTTTTGTTTGTTAGACGAGAACTGACTTTTGGATAGTCTACCAGATGAGAATTGGTGAGAAAAGGGTATTCTCCAGACGAGAACTGGGCCTTAAAAGATTTGCCAGACGAGAACTAGGCCTTAAAATAATTTTCCAGACGGGAGCTGGACCTTTTAATAATTTTCCAGACGGGAACTGGACCTTAAAATAATTTGCCAGACGAGAACTAGACCTTAAAATGGATTGCCAGACGAGAACTGGATCTTAAAATAATTTGCCAGACGAGAACTGGACCTTAAAATGTTTTCCATACGAGAACCGGACCTTAAAATGGTTTTCCAGATGGGAACTGGACCTTTTAATGATTTTCCAGACGGGGACTGGACCTTAAAATAATTTGCCAAACGAGAACTGGACCTTAAAATGGATTTCCAGACGAGAACTGGACCTTAAAATAATTTGCCAGGCGAGAACTGGACCTTAAAATGTTTTCCAGACGAGAACTGGACCTTAAAATGAATTTTCAGACGAGAACTGGATCTTAAAATGTTTTACCAGACGAGAACTGGACCTTGGATTGCCAAGCTAAGTTGGACTTTTGGGTTGCCAAGCTAAGTTGGACTTTGGGTTGCCAAGCTAAGTTGGACTTTGGTGTCAAGTCTTGCGATACCAGGCTTTGAGACGTCAAATCTTGTTGGAAGGTTAGGCTTGAGGTATGATACACATGTTTATGCAATGAGCGAAGCGACATGACTAATGCATATGAGTGATTTATGCAATGATATGAAAGTTTCCAAAGATGCCCCAGTAGAGGATAATGGATGAATATGTTCCTATGCAACAAGGTTTCTTGTCAGAAGGAAGGCAAAAGGTTATTTGTGGGGTGATAGCATGATTCCCTGACACTCGTCTTGAACTCAAAGGTCACTTGACGGTGTTCGCTTGAGCAGATTGAAAGCAACGGAGAGATTTTCCCCTGTGTGGCTCATCCTTCCCCAGTCTGGGTCTATGAAGAATTTCTCCTTGACAGAAAATTGGAAACAACTGTACCATGAGATGATCTCGAGATGGCTTTCCCCAGAATTCCAAGTCGTGAAAGGCTTTGTCCTTGAAAGGAAGTTGGAAGCAGATGTACCATGAGATGAACTCGAGATGGTTTGCCTCACAACTTCAAATCGTAAAAGGGTTTGTCCTTGAACGGAAAATTCAGAAGCAGATGTACCATGAGATTACTCGAGACGACGTGCCTCAGAACAATTGTACCATGAGATGAACTCGAGATGGTTTGTCCTAGAATTCCAAGCCATGCAAGGATTCTTCCTTGATTGACTGGCTCTTGGAGTATTTGGCTTCGAAGTACCCTTGAGGTAGCTTGCCCCAGAATAAGCGTTGGAGCGACTTAACTTGTGTTGATTGAATATTGGAGGGGTTTTCCTTTAATCAAAAGAACCTCTGGGTGGCCTACCCCCGGTTGGTAGAGTCTTGAGATGATTCACCATGTTCAACCCGATTCCTGAATGATTTGCCCCATAATCAACTAATGCTTCGGGGACTTACTTTAAACTGACTGATTCCATAATCATTGGATGTCAATGCCCATGTTCCATAGGGTTATGAGGTGTTGTTAGTTCAAATCAACTTTGTTGAATGATCTAGCTCTCTTTGATTGCTCCTTGTTGGAATTTTCTTGATGCCAATTACTGACTTGCAGTTAAAACTGTTCATTCACAAATGGTAATTTTAATGTGATGCTCATGCAAGTTTTAAAAAAAATCAATCATTATTGGAATGATGTGACAATGTTGATTTAGCTGATGTATGAAAGATATAGCAAGAATATGACACCAAAACAAGTGATTAACAAATTTGTAGGAGTCAGTTTATGCAACCTTGCTGTAGTATGCTTTCAGAATAAACCCCGCCTCAATTAGGTCTTTTGAGGGTTATAACGTGGTCTGGTTCACGGTTATTTGAAACAAAAGGTATAAGGCTCAAAACTTGATTTGTACCCACCCCTTCTCTGTGATGATCTTCAGTCCTACGTTCAGTTAAATTGACACACATTCATCTTCAAAGAGAGTTCGACAGTGTAAGAGTGAAGACGAGGATTCAAGATTTCCTTAAAATGGCAGTCACATTATTTTGCTTTTGTCATGATGTCAGCGACCCTTTAATTTGACATGGTGGCCACTGGACCTTATTTTGTTTTTGTTGAGGATTCGAAAGCCTTTTTTGGTATTGTTTTTGATCTCTATCTTTTGCATGGATTTATTTCGCTTTTCGAGTCCATCGGGATTGCCTTGATTTTTGCCTAAGTCTCCTTTTGAGGTGTTCGACTTAGCAGGCTTTTTGTTTATTTATTTATTTTGTTTTTGATTTCGTCAAAGGATTGTGACTGCCAAGTTATTGGTCATTGTGGAAAAACGGCATAACTTTTGCATGATCCCTTCAACACATCAGGATGTGTGCAAAGAGCAGTATATAATTGATCCTTAGATGGGATATTTCATCTTGTAATGCAATTGCGTCGTCGGATTAACTGAACAACTACCCATGCCCCAGGTTAAGCATAAGGGTTTTTAAATCCGAAGGAAACTCCTACTTCTAGGCTCGAAGTGGTTAACTAGGGACTAACTCCTTATCTCTCCAATGTTTGGGGATTTGAAACAATGCCTGTACATCCTTGGCAGGATTCCATCCGAAAGCATACCATAAGCAATTATGGGTACTTCATTTTCATCATCCTCCCTCCAATCTTTGCTAAAACAACAGCTTGGTAAAGAAAGCAGGAGATAGGTATATGAATGATTTTTTTTGTTTTTGTTTTTTGATATAAGTGAGGAAAAATGAGCGAATGCGACGTGATTAATTCCGAAAATGCATGATCATATCGTTAATATTACCATTTAAAATAACAATGTTCAAAAACAAGTAGCACTTAACATAAAGAAATTGCAAATGCACATGATAGACGTCCAATGGTTGCCAGCATCTGAGGAAGTCTTCTTGTCTGAACCATTAGCTTTAGGGGATGCCTCTTGAAGTCTTGGAACTTATTTGGGCGAGAAACTGACGTGCACAGCTAAGTTTCCTTCTGGAAATGATATGTGATTTTTGTCAATCAACTGTTACACCTTGGCTTGAAAATCTTTGCAATCCTCAGTTGAATGCCCCATGGATCCAGCATGATATTCACAATGCGCATTGGGATCATATCCAGGCGGGTATAGTTTTGGCAATGGCTTGATAGCTTTGGACTCTACCAGTGAGTTTTGGACCAGATGTGGCAAAAGTTGACTGTACGACATAGGAACTAGGTGGAGAGGAGCAGTCCTTCTTTCCAAGTTATTTCGAGGCCTATGCTGATTCTGATATCCTCGACCACGGGCTCGCTGATTTGCACGAGGAGAATGATACTTGTTGAATTATGTATGCCATGACTTAATGAAATTGCCACCGTTGCCTCACCTTCAAGCACCACCAAAATCGCTTTCTACAACTGCCCTCTATGCTTTATGTATGCCACGACTTAATGAATTTGACTGAAAATGTGGATGAGTGCTTATGTATGTTACTTGTTGCAACACTTTGTTGAAATTATGCTATTGTGTAACTTGGTTGAATTTATATCACTTTTGTTCTTGTAGGTGGAAAACAGTGAGAAGACTTTGGATTGTCTTGAAACTTTGATGAGGAATCATGGAAAGCTTGGTACAGTAGAGGAGATTAGCAAAATGAAGGCAAGAATTGGATGCTTAAGGCTTTGGAATGAAGCTTGGAATATAGAACCTAGCTTTGGCGAGTCATTTTGGTGGTGCTTGAAGGTGAGGCAACGGTAGCAATTTGTATAGCACAAATGAATGAAGAAAGATGGCATGGAAACAAAGTTTGAAAGACTTGGCATACGATTTGGTTTAGGACTAGCTTGAACTTTTATATCAATTAACACGTAAGTGTTGAATCTTTGCAACTTTTGTATAAATTAACATGTAATTGAACTTTTGTTGTGATTTCAAAACAACTTTGCAACTTGTAATATGAGAGCCTTTGAATCTAAGTAACAGCCCCATTTATTTTGAAATTGCAATCTTCAACTATTTTATCCAATGTGTATCTATTTTGAAATGGATTGGATCTTGTACCATATTCATTAGTAAATGGCATGGTACAAAATTGTCTAACCAATTTGAATTTCCAAAGCTAGGAACGTTCTTTGCTTCGTGTCAACCAAACCAAAATTGTCATATAGCACACCTTGGATATTCATGAAAATAACACTCGCTTCCAAACATAGCCTCGAAGTATGGTTCAAGTTTGAAACTCAATCGATTAAATACGGTTTTGACACCACTTGAGAATTTAATTTTCACTTAAAAACCTTACTCCATATCACAAATTGGCTAGTGTCGTAACCCGAAATTTGACCTCCCTCTTTTGCCTTTTGCATAAGCATAAGCATTCGCATCGCTGGCATACGCGTTCGCATTTTTCCTCTGGTGTTTTGATTCCAGGATATTCAGGTTTTCCAAGCCCGATTAATCATATCCTCACAAGGTCATCACCTCATCAAAACAAGCACAAAATGAAGGTTTCCATACCTATTCCTCAGTACAAGAGGTGGAAAATCGAAGCCGGGACCACAACACCTTTTTTTAGGCAAATTAGGCATATTTTGGCCTGGTTAATCGATTAACTATTTGCAGTGCAATTATGTTAATCGATTAACACAGGAAAAATAGGCACAATTTGCTGCTTTTTCATGACAACACCTTTGCACACATTTTGGTCTTGGATTCTAGCAGCATATGGAATATTCTAGACACCTCTAAACATTTCCAAGCTACTCAATTCATTCCAAGTGCATTTGCTATGATACTTCACTTCAAATCAAGTGCACCATGTTCCTTGTTCTCCAAGTAATGTGGATCTTTGGATGTTGGAATTCACCTTGGGATGGTTACCGAGTTGGTTCTAACTAACCGAGTTAACCGCCTTGACTCGGTGAGTCAAGTCCAACTAACTCCTAACCTAGCTCCAAACCCAAAGCTAATTCCAAAACAAATTCCAAACCATCTCATATTCCAAACCTAAAGCCTATATAAACACACATTCACTCACTTTTTTATTCCTCAACCATTCTCTACTATTTTTCACCAAACTTCTCACATTTCACTCTCAATTCTCACTTTTTCTCTGATTTCTCTACTCATTCTCCATCTTCATCTCAATTCTTCTCCATCAAACCTCATCAAAAGCTCTTATTCTTGAAGGATAATCACTTTTCACATTGAAAGTGATTAATTATTGAGCTTAACCTTCATCATTTGGCATCCTTTGGTTGGATTTATGGAATTACATCTCATTCTACTTTAATCCAAGGGTTTCACACCATTTATTTTGGTGCAAGTTCGGTTTTGGTGCATTTTTGCGATTTTGATCGGTTTCGACGCATTTCGTCTACAATTCAAGGATCCTCTGGTTTTATTTAACCTTCTGCACCAAGATCACATTGCAACATTTACCAAGGCACATCTCAGCCTTGTAGGTTGGTGGATTTCATTCATTTTATCATTTCGATCGTTTTCGTATCGTTTGCGATGTAATTTCGATATTCTTGCATGTGAATTGATTGCACTTTTGATAGACCCATGATCTTGTTTGTTAATTGATTCTATTTCTGATCATTTGCTGTTTCTAAGCTTGATTTTTCGTGCATAATTGTTTGCCCTAGCATTGGAGTGATTGCACAATCAAAAAGTTGGCCAAAAGCACTTTTCAAAACTGATTTTCTGCTCCCTGTACAGTGTTAATCGATTAACACATTGTAGTGTAATTGTGTTAATCGATTAACCAGTGTTTTTTTGCACTTTTTCACGTGTTAATCGATTAACACTTTGCAGTGCAATTATGTTAATCGATTAACACCGAACCAGAATGCCATTTTCTTGCATTTTCAAGTATGTTTGCCACGCTTTCTTCATTTTAACTTCCATTGATTGTCATGCTTGATTTTATGGATGTTTTTAATGTTATTTCACTTCTGGTTGAAGCAAATTCATGAACTTTTGATGCACATTTTCGATTATTCATTTGTTTCATGTTCTTAGCATTGTATGAACATAACAATTCTTGCACTATCTTTGTTCACATGATACATGAATTTGTGTGGCATTTTGATGGTCATTCGGCACTGTTTTGCACCTTCCATTTCAGATTTGCATTAAGTTTATTCTTCATGGATAAACTTAATCTTGTGTAATCAATAATTCACTCCTTTGTGCTTTAACGACTTTTCATCCTCTTTGGAAAGTTGTTAGCATGTTTATCCCTTGATTAATTGATCGAAACTTTGTTTCGATTAATCGATCTTCCCTTTTCCTCTCTTTAGGCCTCCTTTAGAGCTTTCTCTCTCATTCCCCCCCGTGGAGTTGGAGTTTTGCGTTGCGCCTTGCATCGGAGCACTGTACAAATTTACGCCATTATGCTGTCTGTTTCTCTACGCTGGAGCACTGTATAACTTGGAGCTGTTGGCCCGTCAGGTTCAACTTCCGCATTACACCCTGTGTGTGTTAGGGAAGGGATGAGAAGGGAGAATTCCTACTCTTATTCTGACTACTTCAGGTAGGGGATGAATGACCCTGTGCTTGGCTTAGTCATCTCTATCTCCAGACGGTAATGTGCTTTCTTTCCCCCAGTCGAGTTGATCCGTGATCACTCTTCTCTCTTTGCGATCCCTTTCGATTTTTGATCACTCCTATCTCAATCTCTCTCTTGATCTATCACCATTCTTCTTGGTTATGATCCTATGTCCCTTGGGTTAGCAAGCTTTCTTCGTTTCAATACCCTATGCTTTTCTTGTAATCAATCATTGCTTTTGATTCCCCTGAAGAGTTTCAATTCTCTCTCTTTGGTCCAACACAGTTTTCCTGTCACGACCATTTTCCCCAGGAGCTCGCAACCTTCTATTGATTCTTCTCCTCCCTTGGGTTAATCACCTCTTCTTGGTTAATCACCCGTCTCTTCAGTTAATCACAGTTCGTCTGTTAATCACTGAGCACCTCTTGGGTTAATCACCTCTTCTTGGTTAATCACCCGTCTCTTCAATTAATCACAATCCGTCTGTTAATCACTGAGAACCTCTTGGGTTAATCACCTTCTCTTGATTAATCACCCGTCTCTTCAGTTAATCACAGTCCGTCTGTTAAAATACTGAACCTTTTTTCGAGTTAATCACCTTTTCTTGGTTAATCACTCGCTTTTATCTTCGGTTGGTCACAGTTCGTCTGTAAACACCGAATCCCCAGCAGTTGGCAACCTCCTCTTGGTTCGAATACTTGCACCCTTGGGTTAGTAACCTTTCTTTGGTTCAAATACCCCTTCTTCAGTTGAGTACTGTTTGTTCAGTCAGTTTACTGAACCCCTTTAGGTCACGACCTTCGTTCGGTCCTGCACCCGCTTTTCTGGTTAATCGCAGTTTTCTCTGCTAAAACCAATGCTTCTCTATCCCCACAGAGTTGCAGTCCTTTCTTTCCTCGGTTAATCACTATTTACCAGTTAATATACCGAGGCCTCTTCAGAGTCAAACACCTTCCCTCGGTTCAGCACTCTCTCTCTTGGTTTATCACAGTCCGTCTGTTGACACCAGATCTTTTCCCCGCCAGGGTTCTACTCTCTTTCTTCGATTAACCAGTGCCAGCCAGTTAATATACCGAACCTTCTTTTAGTTATGACACCATTTATTTTGCATCCCAGCGGATCTTTCTCCATCTCTTGCTCTTGGTTTCGACACCACCTCTTTCATCCCCTTGTTTCTTCCTTGTTTTGTTTTCCGTTCAGTTCCCCGAACTACGGAAGCTCTGATTCTGCATTCTTTTGAATGTATGATACGTAGGCATGAGATTGCAATGATCTTGGCGAGCACACTTCCACCTTTCTTCCATCTTCCTCCTTTCTTTCTTTCTTCTTTGTCCCTTGGTTCCATGAACTACGGCGCTATGACTTCCTCATTGCACTATGAGGGTACGTAGGCACGAGGACTTCGTTCCTCCGCGAGCACTTTCCTTCTTTTCTTTCTTTTTCCCCTTTCTCTTCTCTCTCTCCTTCTTTTAGCTAGAAGCCTTTAGATAGATAACCCATCCAACCCTAGAAGCAAGCGAAATGGTTCCCGTCGAGTACGACGGATGCGTTAGGTGCTAGTACCTTCCTTTCGCATAACCGACCCCCGTTCCCGTTTCTCTTCCCCTTGGGTTTTATCGATATTTTCCCCGTCCTTTGGGACTAAATAAAGTTAGGTGGCGACTCTGTTGTTATCTTTGAGTGTGCGATTCACTCAGGTAGAAACCAGCCATTTTCAGCTGGCGACTCTGCTGGGGACAGATTGACCTCTTGCTGGTCCATCCCTTGAGGGGTCTCGCCTAGTTTTGTTTGTTTCTTGCTTGCTTGGGTGATTATCTTTGGCGCTTTACTTGCTTTATTTTACTTATTTTAGCTTTATGTTTATTTATCGCATTTCTTTACTGCTTTGAATATTCATATGCTGCATATTCTGGATATCTGCTGTTTTCTGCTGTTGTTGGGATGGGTAGATATTATTGGAGAGAAAGGTCCTAACACCGGGCCTAGTATACACATAGGTTAGAACGTGGATAGTCGTGAGGCCTGCGTTTTGTGCGTTGGGATATCACGAGACCCACATCCTAGATCGTGATTCGTTTGAGAATACCTCCATCCTGTGAGAATTCACTACGACAGGGGGTTTTCATCCTGAGTCCTATGGTTTGGGCGACCTTTTCTAGGGACCACCTTGTTGTGTCTAGATCACACCTGTGAGGGGGATGGGTTTTTTGGAGGAAAACATGCCACTTCATACCCTTTTTCTCACACACGCCAGATTTCTTCACCGACACATCAGATTATGTTGCACTGACACAGATTATATGCAGATATCCGGATTGTTCAGATTTGATTATTCGGGCAGTGCTGGCTTCTTGTTGCTATGTTGCATATCATTTCATCATGTAAATTAAGTTTTTCATGTGCATTTCCAAGTTTTCGAAGGCTTATCTTTTGTTGACATTATCATGGAGATGAGTACTGGTCGTCGTGGCATCTTCAGTTACAAGTTTGTGGAGCCTAAGCTGGGTGTTTTGAGAGGTTTGGTATCTTTGTTGGTTGGAGATCACATAGGGGTTTTCATAGGTACTTATGGT
The DNA here is from genome assembly GCA_022829125.1 of Lathyrus tuberosus. NCBI lineage: Eukaryota > Viridiplantae > Streptophyta > Magnoliopsida > Fabales > Fabaceae > Lathyrus > Lathyrus tuberosus. The sequence continues at coordinate 12,816,782 of JALAZF010000058.1, forward strand.
AATCTGTTGACCATCCTCAACATTGAATTCAACATCACTGCTATGCATACTCTGGTTCAGTTCTACGACCCACCATATAGGTGCTTCGCCTTTCAAGATTATCAGCTAGCACCTACACTTGAGGAGTATGCTTATATTCTGGGGGTTGAGATCCAGAAGCAGGTTCCTTATGTTTACACAAGTGGTTGTCCGAAGTTTCATCTTATTGTTGATGCGCTTTGCATTAGTAAGAAAGATGTGGAGGATAATCTCAAGACCAAAGGGAAAGGTATTCGAGGGTTTGCTTCGAAGTTCTTGGTTAACAAAGCCACTGCTTTTGCTAAGGATGGAAACTGGAAGGCTTTCAACGCCGTTCTCGCTTTGCTGGTATATGGGATTGTCTTGTTTCCAAATATGAAGGATTTCGTAGATCAGGCTACCATCAGCATTTTCTTGTCCAAGAACCCTGTTCCGACGCTTCTTGCTGATACCTACCATTCTATTCATTCTAGGAATGAAAAGAAGAAAGGAACCATTGTCTGTTGTGCTCCTTTGTTATACCGATGGTTCATATCTCACCTTCCACAGAAGGGTCCCTTTGTTGAGAATAAGGATAATCTCAAGTGGTCTCAACGAATCATGTCTCTTACCGCTGATGATATTTCTTGGTATTCTCGAGTCTTCGACGACATTCCGATCATTCTTCATTGTGGGAAATTCTCCAACGTGCCTCTCTTGGGTACAAAGGGTGGAATTAACTACAATCTGAGAATGGCCTTCCGACAGTTGGGATACCCTATGGTTGACAAGCCTGATCCTGAGGAAGTGGAAGAGTTTATCTTTCATGAAGGGGTTGACGACATGGGTTTGCTGAAGAGGTTTAGTGCTGCTTGGACTCAGATTCATCTCGAAGGAAGAGCTGATTTGGGTAAGAAGAATTGCGTAGCCAAGGAAGCTTACACACTTTGGGTCAAAGAGCACGTCAAAGAGATCTTGTTGCCATTCTCTCCTGAGCCTTCCATGAATGCCAAGCTTCCTGAACTTGCCATTGTTCCTCCATCTGAGGTCGATCAACTCAAGCTATTTGTTGAGAAGTTGAAGAAGGAGAATGCTGATCTTCGTCTCAACCTTGATAGAGTCACTTCTGAGAAGGATAGCCTACAGATTGAGCTCCATCAGAAGCGCGAGCGTATGCTCAAAGAGGTGGAGGTTGAACAGAACAAGCGTAGGAAGGTGGGTGATGCTTTGAAGAACACCTATGAGGGACTTGCTTCAAAGAAGAGACAACTCGCCGATGCTCATTATCAGGCCTACAAAGAGGAGCTGAGCCATAACAAGCAACTTGAAGAGCTTCGAGGAAAGTTATCCGAGTTCAAGGAAAAGTGGCAAAGTGAACAAGATCGTACTAATCAGTTAGCAAAGGACTTTTCCCAATGTCAAGCTAAGCTCAACAAAGTCTTCGGTGAGATTCAGAAGCTGCAAGATCAAGCACATCAGAGTCAAGAGCAGATTAGCCAGCTCAACACTGAGAGCACTCAATGGGAGCATCAAAGCCGTCATCTACAGAACCTCTTGGATCAGAAAGAGGCCTTTCTTCAGGATATGCTTCAGGGACCTAATCATTCTTTACTGCGCAACCTCATGAAAGATGCGAAATACTGGAGCGAGAGGCACGACCGTCTAGCCAGATTTGCTGAGCATGCATTGGAGGACCTACCAGGGTTGTTGAGGGATGCATACGCTGATGCATTGCCACATCGGCTTCCTGGGGTGGTTTTTCATTTCTTATCTGTGTGTAGGTGGTGTTTGAGAGGATCTGTGCGGATTTTGTTGTAGCCCAAAAGGCAGATATTTGACTTGTATTCGACTTGTACTTCTTTCCTCTGTTGAATGAATGAATGAAGATGCTTGCTCACTCTATCTTTTATGCCTTTACTTGTATGCTTTATGATATTGTCAACAAAGATAAGTTTAAGAATTCCTGGATTTTAAAACATTATTTTTGCATACATATCATACATTCATCTGCAGACATATGCACGTCCCTTCATCTGAAACCGTTGCTCATCCTTGTCCGCCTTCCTTGTAGCAAGATGACGACTCGAAATCGGTATTTTACTCGCTCAAGCAAATCCCAAATCATGGATGACTTCGAAGCTGAGAACGCTGCGTACAAGGAAACTCTGGCTCAATTCCAATGTCAGATGGATCAGTTCCAGACGAACATGGATGTCATTATGGAGCTCCTTCATGCCTAGAGGGACGCTGCTGCTGCCACTGTTGTTGCAACTACTACTGATGTAACTGTTGTCACTCCTGTGACTGTTCCTCCTGTTGTTACAGCTACTCCTGCTGTTGTTGTTTCTTCTCCTGCTAGAGTTGAAGTGCCAGTTGAGCCTGTGAATCAGCCTGCTGTTCAACCCAGTTTGAACCAGATGCCCACTGGTTTCCCTTGGGGCATGCCTCCGAATTATACTCCTCAGATTGCAAATAATGGTAGTGCCTTCATGCTATATCAGCCTTTTGTTGCACCCATGCCTAATGGGAATGCTGCCGCCTATCCAGGGGTCATGCCTACTCCAGTCCCGCCTCCAGTGGTGAATGATGATCCTGAGAATCTTCAGGCTCAAACTCATCAAACTGCTGGATTGGTCGACACTGAAACTCCTGATGATGAAGATCATGTGTATAGGGGTCCTCCTATTCATGTTCCGGTTCCGTCTCAAGTTGCTCAAGCCGCTGTTCCGAATGCTCATCCTGGGATATTCTATCCTGGGGCATCTTCCTCAACAGCTGTGATGCCTCCTCCGATTTATCCATATGGTGTTCCAATTGGTCATAATGCTGGTCAGATTGTTAATCTAGGTTTGGTGTATCCTTCTCAGTTTGCTACTCTGCAAGTGAATGCTCCTGCCGCTTCTCAGCTGCCAAATCCTCAGATTTTTGTCAGGTCCACTAATCAGAATAGATCGGTTGACTACAAGTTGTTGGAAGACCATATCATAGCTATTGAAGGGTTCTCTACTTTTGGCATGGAAGCCAAAGACTTGTGTTTGGTTCCGAATGTTGTGTTGCCGCAGAAATTCAAGATACATGATTTGCCAAAGTACAAAGGTTTGAGCTGCCCACGTAGTCACATCACTATGTACTGCAGGAAGATGGCATCCCATATTGATAATGATGAATTGATTGTTCATTGTTTTCAAGATAGTTTATCTGGTGCTTCATTAGATTGGTACATGGGCCTGAAGCGCAGCAAAATCCGTGCTTGGAGGGATTTGTCCAAAGCGTTCGTGAGACAATACAAGTATAACCTTGATCTGGCGCTAACTAGATTGTAATTGCAAAATCAGTCTCAGCGCTCAGCTGAAACATTTAAGGAGTATGCACAAAGATGGCGTGAGATGACATCTCGTGTGCGACCGACTCTCTCTGACAATGAGTTGGTTGACATCTTTATGGGTACATTGCAAGGATCTTACTATGAGAAAATGGTGGGTAGTTCTTCATCGAGTTTTGTTGATGTTGTAACCATTGGTGAAAGGATTGAGAATGGTTTGAAGACTGGAAAGATTCCTGGAACTGCTTCCCAGCAGCCGGCCACTCGGAAATCTCAGAACAGTCATTCCAAGAAAAAGGAAGGTGAAGCCAATGCTGTGACAACTCAAGTTTCTCCTCAGTATCAAGCTCCCATGGCTCCCTTGCTGTACTATCCGTATCCGTACATTGCTACTGCACAGTATCAATAACCTCCATATTAGTATCATCCGCAACAACCAGTTTAGAATGCTCAGAATCAGCAACCGAATAAACAGAACAAAAATCAGCAGAATCAGAACCGTCAGAACAACAACAGTCAAGGAAACCGCAAGTGTCCTAATTTCGACGGAATTCCGGTCTCATACACGGATTTGTTTCCTTACTTGGTTCACCAAGGGGAAATTGTACCCAAGTAGATTGCACCTGCAATTCCTCTATTTGGCCCGAAGCATAACCCAAATGCATCATGTGCTTATCATGCTGGATACATAGGACATGCAACAGAGGATTGTTTTGTTTTCAAAACCAAGGTTCAGGAACTCATTGATAAGAAGGTTCTGACTTTTGCTGAGGAAGGACCCAACATTCAGAGTAATCTGTTGCCAAATCATAGTGGGCCTGCGGTTAACATGATTGAGGATAATTACAGGGTTGAATTGATCATGGATGTTGACGAAGTAAAGACTCTGATGTCTGTGGTTTTCAAGAAATTGAAGGAACATGGGCTGTTGAAAGGTTTGCATGGTAAGTGTCAGATTTGTGACGATAATCCCAACCAGTGTCGAAGGCTGAAGGGTTGTGTCCAGATTCTGATGAACTGTGGCGAAGTGCAATTTGCCAAATCTAAACCTGTCGAGGAAGTTACTACTATTGAGCTGTTTACCATCGTCTATAGGAAGGTTCCAGTTGAATCCCCGAAGCAGAAGAAGGTGCAACCCATTGTGGTTTATCCGCCGAAACTGTTTTTGTATCTGAATTCTAAAGAGGTACCGTGGAAGTATGGGTCTACCGTGTTTTCTGGAGGTCAAGAGATAAGGTTCGTCGAATCCGAGATCATGAATGTTACAGCCGGTGGAGGTATGACTCGTAGTTGATGAGTGTTCGCCCCGAAGGTCACTACGAAGCCTGTGCAAATTCCAATTGTTGTTTCTTCCAAGGAGACGCCTGCATCTGCAACCCCTGCTGTTCAACAAGGGGCACCTTTTACTGCTATTCCAGTACCGACTATTCCGTCTGAGGATGTTTCAAAGAGCAAGGAGACCCTTGATGATCAAGAGTTCCTTAAGTTGATCAAGAAAAGTGACTTTAAGATTGTGGATCAGCTGGGTCAGACTCCCTCGAGGATCTCAATTTTGTCCTTACTCATGAGTTCGCCTGCACACAGATAAGCTTTGTTGAAAGTGTTGAACAGTGCCCATGTCATGCAAGATATATCTGTCGTCGAATTCGATGATGTTGTGGCCAACATAACTACAAGTCGGTATTTGGGTTTCAATGAATCAGAATTGCCTCCTGAAGGAAACGCCCACAACAAAGCGCTGCACATATCTGTAACCTACACAGACATCCTGTTATCTCGTGTTCTAGTGGATACCGGTTCTTCTCTCAATGTGATGCCTAAGGGCACGTTGAGTCAATTACCAGTGGAGGGAACCGAGATGAGACCAAGTGCCTTAATTGTCAGAGCCTTTGACGGTTCTCGAAGACAGGTCATTGGAGAAGTGGATTTACCCATCAATATTGGGCCGCATTTGTTCACCATTACCTTCCAAGTGATGAATATTCATCCAGCGTACAGTTGCCTATTGGGTCGTCCATGGATCCACGCGGCAGGGGCAGTTACATCCACTTTACATCAAAAGTTGAAATTCAAGTTTGACGATCAGCTTGTCATTGTCTATGGTGAAGAGGATTTGATTATAAGCGAGTTATCGTCCTTTCGATACGTCGAGACCGAAGAAGGCATAATTGAGGTGCCGTTGCAGTGTCTCAAGTTCGAAGATGTCAGCTCTGCTTCAACTAGTCAAAGTAGATAACCATAATTGACTTTAGCATCTGCTAAGAGTGCTAAAGAGACCATCGATAGAGGTGCCTTGCCAGGCTGGGGCACGTGATTGATGTGGTTGAGAAGCATAATCGTTTTGGATTGGGCTATCATCCTGGTCATCAATATGGTTCCTCTGATTAGAAACAATGCAACTTTGTCAAGTTCCATAGCGCGGGTTTCCAGCAGGGTGACATCGTGGCAGCTGCTGATGATGCTGGTCCCAGTAATCAGATTTCAAGCTTTGTGCGCAAATGTCCGCCGGGTTTCAAGCTCAACAATTGGACATCTACCGTGATTCCTGTGGTTTTCCCATATAACATGTAATGCATTTTTCTTTCTCTTTCCTTCGTCCTCGCCCGAGATGAGTGGATAGCTTGTAAAGGGCCTCGCGCTTTTGCAATATTATGTGATCAATAAATGAAAGTTTTGCATTCAAAATCATGCTCTATTTTCTTTCTTTACTTTACTTTTTCACAAAACAAATGGCAAAAGTTTCTTTTCTTTTTCACTTTTTAAAATAGCTCATTCTGAACTATTCATAAACATGCAGAACTATTAAAAGCATTATTAACAACATGGCAAACATCCATTGTAATTCTGGAATTCCAATTAACCAAGCCGAAGAAGATAGCGAGGAAGATTGTGAATTACCGGCTGAACTGGCAAGGCTCCTTGAGCACGAGCGTAGAGAGATTCAGCCGCACAAAGAGCCAGTGGAAGTTGTCAATCTTGGTACTGATGAGGTCAGAAGAGAAGTTAAGGTTGGCGCATCACTCGCAAAGCATGTACACTCCGAGTTGGTCAAGTTGTTGAAAGAGTATGTTGATATCTTCGCCTGGTCCTATCAAGATATGCCTGGGTTGGATACCAGCATTGTTGAACATCACTCGCCACTCAAGCCCGGATGTCCTCCTGTCAAGCAGAAGCTCAGGAAGACTAGACCTGACATGGCACTCAAAATCAGAGAAGAGGTAAAGAAGCAGCTTGATGTTGGGCTCCTAGTCACTTCCGAGTATCCTGAATGGATTACCAACATCGTCCCAGTTCCAAAGAAGGACGGCAATGTCAGAATGTGTGTGGATTATCGAGATCTCAACAAGGCAAGCCCGAAGGATGATTTTCCTTTGCCTCATATTGATGTCTTGGTAGATAACACTGCGCAGTTCTCTGTCTTTTCCTTCATGGATGGTTTTTCAGGATATAATCAGATCAATATGTCCCCAACTGATATGGAGAAGACTACTTTTATCACGCCATGGGGTACATATTGCTACAAAGTCATGCCATTCGGTCTAAAGAATGCAGGGGCAACATACCAGTGTGCCATGACAACCCTCTTTCATGATATGATACATAAAGAGATTGAGGTTTACGTGGACGATATGATTGCCAAGTCCAGAACTGAAGATGATCACTTGGTTCATCTAAAGAAGCTGTTTGACAAACTCCGGAAGTTTAGACTGCGGTTGAATCCTGCGAAGTGCACCTTCGGAGTTCGATCTGGTAAACTGTTGGGGTTTATTGTAAGTCAGAAGGGCATTGAAGTTGATCCTGATAAGGTTCGAGCAATTCAGAACATACCGCCTCCCAAAACAGAAAAAGAAGTCTGTGGCTTTCTGGGCAGACTCAATTACATTTCAAGATTCATTTCTCATTTGACGGCTACCTGTGAACCAATGTTCAAATTACTAAGAAAAAATCAATCGGTTGAATGGAATAATGATTGTCAAGAAGCATTTGACAAAATAAAACAATACTTGTAAGAACCACCGATCTTAGTACCACCGGTTCCTAGTAGGCCTTTAATCATGTATCTCACTGTTCTCGATGAATCGATGGGATATGTGTTGGGTCAACATGATGACACTGGCAGAAAAGAACATGCAATATATTATCTGAGCCAGAAGTTCACTGATTGTGAGACCAGATACTCACTCTTGGAGAAAACTTGTTGTGCTCTGGTCTGGGCTGCTCGACGCCTACGACAATACATGATTTTCCATACTACTTTGTTGATATCCAAAATGGATCCAATAAAGTACATATTTGAAAAGCCTGCTGTCTCTGGAAGGATTGCTCGGTGGCAAATGCTGTTAACTGAGTATGATATCCAGCATGTTACCCAGAAAACAATAAAAGGGAGCGTCTTGTCTGACTACCTTGCTCATCAACCTGTAGAGGGTTATCAATAAATGAAGTTTGACTTTCCTGATGAGGATGTTCTATTTATCAGAGATTATGAGACTCCAGATCCTGATATAGGACCTGAACCAGGGGCGCGATGGACGCTCGTGTTTGACGGTGCCTCTAATTCCAAAGGTCGTGGAATTAGGGCTATCCTCATCTCTCCAACAGGTTTTCACCTTCCCTTCACTGCTAGATTATGCTTTGCATGCACCAACAATATGGTTGAATACGAAGCATGTATATACGGTATTGAAGCGGTAATCGACATGAGAATCAAGATTCTTGAGGTCTATGGAGATTCTGCCTTGGTCATTGGTCAAGTCAGAGGGAACTTTGTGACTCGGGATTCCAAGTTGGTTCCGTACCAACAACACATAGTGAAGTTGATTCCTTACTTTGATGAGATCACTTTTCATCATATTCCCAGAGAGGAAAACCAACTAGCTGATGCTCTTGCCACTTTAGCATCCATGTTCAAGGTCAAGTGGAAGAATGAAGCTCCTCATATCCGCATTGATCACTTGAACGAATCAACACACTGTTTAGCAATCGAGGATGAGTATGATGACAAGCCTTGGTTCTACAACATCAAAAGATATCTGGAAAAACAGGAATATCCCGAGGGTATCACCATCACTGACAAGAAAGCTCTTAGACGGCTTTGCGCCAAATTCTTCTTAAGTGGTGGTATATTATACAAGAGGAATTATGATTCCGTGCTGCTCAGATGTGTGGATAGACACGAAGCAAACACGATCATAAGGTCCATACATGAGGGCTGCGAGGGTGTACATGCTAAAGGTCCTGCTATGGCTAAGAAGATCCTTCGGACTGGGTATTACTAGACAACAATAGAGGTAGATTGTTACAACTTTGCCAAAAGATGTCACAAGTGCCAAATCTACGGAGACAAGATTCATGTGCCTCCAACTCCATTGAATGTCGACTTCACCTTGGCCATTCTCCATGTGGGGTATATATATGATTGGAATGATCGAGCCGAAGGCTTCCAACGGCCATCGATTTATTTTGGTTGTTATCGATTACTTCACCAAGTGGGTTGAAGCTGCTTCTTATGCGAACGTTACACGACAAGTGGTTGCCAGATTTATCAAGAAAGAGATAATCTGTCACTATGGAATTCCTAGTAGCATTATCACGGACAATGCAAGCAACCTGAACAACAATATGATGAAGGAGTTGTGTCAAGAATTTAAGATCGAGCACCACAACTCTTCACTATATCGGCCCAAGATGAATGGCACCGTTGAAGCAACAAACAAAAACATCAAGAGGATTGTCCAGAAAATGGTCAAGACTTATAAGGATTGGCATGAAATGCTTCCCTTTGCATTGCATGGCTACCGAACTTCAGTTCGCACTTCCACTGGGGCAACTCCGTACTCACTTGTGTATGGTATGGAGGCGGTTCTACCCATCTAAGTCGAAATTCCTTCGCTCAGAGTCATCATGGAAGCAGGTCTTGATGAAGCTGAATGGGTTCAATCCAGATATGACCAGCTGAATCTCATCGAAGAGAAATGCCTTGCAGCTGTTTATCATGGTCAATTGTATCAGAAACGCCTCAAGCGAGCTTTTGACAAGAAAGTTCTCCCTCGAACGTTCTGCAAAGGCGAACGTGTGCTCAAGAGATATTCACCTGTTCACTCGGATCCACGAGGCAAATGGACTCTCAATTACGAAGGACCTTTTGTTGTCAAAAAGGCCTTCTCAGACGGAGCCCTGATCCTCACCACAATAGATGGGGAGTGTAGCGAGCGATTTTGGATGTGGTTGCAAAGCACTACCGCTCTTTGGTATCTACAGCTCGATTCATTTTTATCCTATTGAAGCTGATGAAGGAAGGGAAATAGATGTCTCAAATTAACCCTGCTTGCAAACTGAGGTTAAACAGTCAAAACTGTTGGTTTACAGATGCTACAAAGATTTAGGGTCTCTATTAGGTTTATTTTGTTAAAAGTAGTGTTCGGTCGATGGGTGGAGGTTAAGATGTTAGGACGGATGTATGAAAGTATGGGATTTTGGGTTTTTGTTTAGTGTGCTCGCTAAGATTTTTCTTTCAATCTTATGCCTACGTATTCCCGTTTTTTTCCAAAACAGGGAAATCAGAGCAATCGTAGTTCCTCCTATTCTATGGGAGGAAGTGGTGTTTTGGTGTCTTGTTCAAAGCCCAAGACGTGAAGCTAAAGAGTCTATTTGTATCTTGTTCAAAGCCCAAGACGTGAAGCTAAAGGGGTTTGACTTTAGAGAGAATTTGTCATCTCTAAAGAGGGGTTTGTATGTCACAACTGTTTATAAAGGAGAATTACTTTAACCGAGATTTGTGAATCCGACAATGCCATAATTTCCTTTATAGGGGACTTCCAACCTGAAGGAGAAGACTTTAACTCAGTGTAGAGCAATGCTATCTTTCCTTAGGAATTTCTCATGCTAAAAGAGGGACAGTGGCATGGATATAAATGATCCAGAGGCTTGCCGTTTACAGCGATTAGATGAAGGGGAAGGAGTTGTTGATGTTCGCGTACTGTGAACGAGGCACAACTTTGATGCTAAAAGGTTGATTGGATCAACCAGTGGTTTTCTTATACAAAGCCTAAGAGGAGGCTATTGTGTGTCTCGTACAAAGCCCGAGAGAGAAGCTAAAAGGTTTTGACTCAACAGGAGAATCTTTTATACTCAACAAGAGAGTGTTTTTGTATCTCGTATGAAGCCCGAGATGGAGGTTAAAGATGGTGATTGACTCAACGAGTGAGTCTCTCAGTTTCTCGTATAAAGCCCGAGATGGAGGCTAAAAGGTTTTGACTCAACAAGAGAGTCTTTTGTATCTCGTAGAAGCCCGAGATAGAGGCTAAAATTGTTAGCTCCGCTGGGGAGAATCATTGTACAAAGCCCAAGAGGAGGATATGGTGACTGTTTCAGTTGAGTGACAGGACCAATATGCTGATTTAAAGAGAAAATCAGTTCTTATATGAGTAATGTTTGCACTCAGGGATTTTGATTCGAGGATCAGGGTTATTTCCTTTTCTTTGAGGAAATGGGAAATCCAACGGGTATTGAGACTGTCTGAGTCTACAGGTTTTCTTCCTGTTTTTGAAGGGAGCTTGAGAATGTCTTGGAGACTCAAGGAAATTAGACTGTCCAAGTCTAAAGTTTCATTTTTTGTACTATGCTTTGAGAAACAGTAGTAGACTCTTGGAAAGACTCGGTTCCTATACCTCTAGGAGGTCGTCGGGACAATTTGTACGAAGCCCAAGAGGAGGCTGGAAACTTTTAAGAAGCCGATAGGTCCTTTATGAAGCCCAAGAGGAGGCTATCATTCCCGGAGGAAGAATCATTATACGAAGCCTAAGAGGAGGCTGTAAAAACTTCTAAGAAGCCGACGGGTCCTTGTACTAAGCCCAAGAGGAGGCGGGGATGCTTTTAGGAAGCCTGTGGGTCCTTGAATAATGCCCAAGAGGAGGCCGATGCTTTTAAGAAGCTGCTGGGTCCCCAAACCCCAAGAAATTCAAGACAGGTCATTCACGAGGAATAGATCAAGCCAGGAAAGTTTGAGAATTTGGAAGAAACTCAAGAGATGCAATTCACGGAGAAAAGATCATCTCTGGGGAATAGAGTTTCTTGACAACTTCTACGAGTGACAGTCTATGAAAGGGTTCACCGAGAATGCTACCTTTTATATCTCCATATTGTTTAACCCCAAGAGGAGGGAAGACTGTGTCTAGTAATCCTATGGGGATCTAGTTTTGACTATTTAAGAATGATCAACGGGCTTAATGCTAAACGTAGTTGCCGGGGAAACTCTAAATATCTATACTATTATTACACAGTTGATATGAGTTTATGAAAGAAGACTTACAGCGAAACAGCCCCACAATACAGTTATATGTATATGAAAGCGGTAAATGAAAGCATATAAACACTTACTCGGTTGTAGAGCTTCCATGCTGTTTGGTTAGTTGTTCAACAAAGAAAGATTGAAAACAATAATATATTTCAAAATCAAAGGAGAAAGTGCCTTGAAAAAGAAAGATTTGGGGATTACAGCTCAAGGAGAGGCCCAGGGTTTTATCAGTGATCGCACTGTTGAATTTGTACAAAGGGACTTATACAAGTGACTGAGGCCCAAAAATTATTTTCTGTACAAAGGGATGGGTCTTACACTCTCTCAAGAGGCCCAAAAAGTCTTAAAGAAAAGAAATGGGTCTTACTACTCGAGGGTAGGCCCAAGATTTGTTTTTCAACGGATGATGATCGCATCGAACTTTTTTTGAAATACAACGGGACTTATACCATAAGTGAGGCCCAAAATAGGTTGTATTTACAAAGGGTTGGGTCTTACACTCTATTAGAGGCCCAAAAGAAAAAGAGTGGGGCTTATAACACGAGGGTAGGCCCAGATGATTTTTCGTTTAAAATGGCGATCGCGCCGAGATTTTTGAAAACGCAGTGGGTCTTATACAATGCATTAAAGCCCAAAATGGTTTGGTTTTCAAAGGGGGTTGGGTCTTACACTCTAATAGAGGCCCAAAGGTTTTGAATGGGTCTTATAGCTCGAGGAGAGGCCCAAAGTTTTTTTAAAAGGCGACGATCGCGCCGTTCACTTGTACAGAGGGACTTATACAATAAGTGAGGCCCAAAATTGTTTGTACAAGGGGATTTGGGTCTTACACTCTCTCAAGAGGCCCAAAAAGTTTTGAAAATGATTAATGAGGGTTGAATTAATCCAAAATCCTAATTTGTTTTCAAAATGTATTTTAATTGAATAAAAATTCAATTAAAATGATCAAAATTGTTTAACATATGGAAAACAAATTGTGATCTTGGATTAATGCTTCAAAAATTAAGTATTCACCTACAAAATAATTAGAAGGCATTAAAAGTTGCAAAATCAAGGTGGAAAAAATATTCAAAATGTCAAAAACAATTAAAATATTAATTCTTTGCAAAAATATCAATTATATGAAATAAATAATATTTTTTGGATTTTTTGGGAAAATAAAATATTTTAACATTTTTGTGAATTATTAAAAAAAGAATCAACTCAAAATCATTAAAACTCAGAGAGAAATTAATTTTTGAATCAATTAAATAAAATCACAAAATTCAAATATTTGAATTTATGAAAATGGCGCCAAGAACATGGACCAAGAACACGCGCGTTTTCTGCCTTGCCCAGATTTGCATTTTCTATCCAATCTCACTGAATACTTGATTATATCATGCAATCCACATACCAATCAACTCGTTTCAACCTCACGATCATGTCTATGGCAATTAATTTCATTTAAAGTAAGCATAAAATAAGAAATCACGAAAAATCCTCAAGAACCCTAAATTCTGCATGAAGGCTAGGATTTTTAATACACGATTCAAACAAAGCAATTACTTGAGGGGAAACATTCCATGCATGATTATGAACATTTGGCAAAAGTATTGTGCGAGGAAATATGCATAGATTGAGAGATGACCAAGTTTAGACTTACCTCTAGGTCGTGACAACAAGAGCAAATTGATTTCTGAGTTGGAGGTGTTACAGATGAGTTGTGATGATCTGAACAGCTTCCCTACACCCTATGGAGTGTGTTTGAATGCTTGGACTTGATGGAAATTGGCTGGATCACTTCATGGCATCTCAACTGCACTTTGGTTAAAACCTTGAGCAATTGACTGGTGATTCTGAGAAATCAGTGTTCGAGATGTTGTTTAAGTGTTTGATCAGCTCACATATGATGTATATGAGGTGTGTGTGTGTGATTGGTTTGAGTGGAATTGCTCTCTAATGAAAAACCCGATAGTGACTTGCTAAGAAAGGCATTTTTTAGAGTGAGAAGTGGATTTTGAGAAAGGCAAGTGTTGTAGGCCTTTGGTGTACTTAAACTGATCACAATTGAGCTCTATTTATAGTAGAGCAAGTTTGTTTTGCAAGGAATAGTGAATGGCAACTGCTGAGTAGGTTTGGCCAATGTTGGCAAATGAAAATCCAAGTCTCCTCTAGCCATTGACTAGAGGTTAGGCCACAGGCTGCTGGTCTCCTTGGTCTTGGATAAGTTTTGACTGAATTCAGTTGAGAATGGCTCAGTCCATGCCACCTTGATGCTTCCATTGAATGCTCCAATCCAAAATTGGAGTCTTGTCCCTATTTTGGGCAATTCTAGGTTTAGCATGCTATTTCTTGTTCCAAGGACTTTGGAGGCTTGGCTCAGTGATTGTCCCCTTTAGATTCAATCCTCAGATGTTTCCAAGGTAATGACAAGGCTTGGAATTGGCTGATTTTGGCAAATCGAGCAAAAGTGCAAAAATCTGCCTTGCCTTGGCAGATTTCAGCAAGGCAACTTGCCAATGTCATATCTCATGGCTCAAGTTGAATTTGGTGATGTTCTTGGCCATTTTGGAAAGCCCTTACATGATACAACAACTGTTTGATCATATTTGGTTTTGATACTTTTTGGATCCAAGTGAAAAATGCCCCTACATTTGGAAAAAAGCAAGGCAAAATCTGACTTAGTGAAATTTTCACAAGTGTTAGAACAAAGTGACTTTTCTTGATTTTGATCACTCCATAACTCAAAATCCATGAGGAATTTGGACATAGGTCAGTATGAAGCTTTTGTAGAGGGCAATGAGATCTACAAATCACGCCTTGGTTGGAAAAAACGGCTTTGTGGTTTAGGAGTTATGATCCTCGACGTTGGTACCTTTGTCACTTTTTTCCATAACTTGGAAAATTTTCTAAGTTTTTATGGTTACCCTTTTTACAAGTTATCCCATTTTCTTTGATTTTTCTTGATGAATGATGATTTAAATCATACATAAACATCATTTTAGGGTTAAAAATCCATTTTTGTGAAAAATCTCAAAAAGTCAAAGTTGACTTTGGTGCACAGTTGACTTTTTATCCGATAAATTCCAAACTGTGCAATTCTTCAGGAAATCATGTCCTTGACCTAAATCAAACTTGATGGACATGTTCTATGGGTGTTATAGGGTATATTGAGTCATGTCTTAGGGCTTGGGAGCATGTCCTGGTCAAAAGTCAAAGTTACAGTTGACTTTTCCCGCGAAACCCTAACTGTGGTTCAGATGAAATTGAAACTTGTTGCTCAAGCTTCTTGGATCAATCCATTGTTCCAAATGGATCAATATGGCATATTGGAGATCCTCAAATCGTCTCTTGAGGTCTTGGTTCATAATTGGTCCCAAAAGTCAACTTAGGGGTGAATTAGGTCAAGAAACCCCTAATTCCTGATTTTTGATGAATGCATCCCCTGAGGCAAAATTGAGTGGATGATTGAGTTTACGAGATTCCATGGATAATATTAGGTTATGTTTTGGATCTTTGGCTCATCCCCAGAAGAAAATTTCCATCTGGAGCCCTGGTCGATCAAAACCCTAATTTGGTGACACTAGCGATCTTGAGGCTTGATCCACCTAGAAGGGAGCATCCTTGTGCTTAATCCTTGAAGTGGGAGTCCTTTTTGATCCTTTGTGTATGTTTGAGGGTGTACATTGTAACACCCCCAATCTATACCCCCAATTAAATAAAGCAGTAAAAGAAAATTCAAAATTTCATCGGAGTATATTTAAAGTATCATGGCATAGACGGGGAGAATCACATTATATTGAAACCAATCATACAACACCTGCTCATAAAGATATGCAACAGTGGGGTAGCAATCAACAAAGGAACTCAGTTCCTTATACCCACATTTCAGATTTTAGAATAAAAGCGGAAAATCTAAACCTGAATATCATATATATATATCACATGAAAAGTTTGTCATACATCAAGTTATACATGCACAAGCCAAAAGATATAAATATATACATAATACACAATAATCACAAACGGCCTCCCTAACTACCCGATGTCACATATCAAAGTCGACCGACAAAAGAATGAAGTCCTAAGCTTCACAAAAGACCTCCAGTAACTCTAATCTGCAATGCCTCATAGAGCATTATAAAACAGCAGAAGGGTGAGAAAAACAATCATAATACAATTGCATACAATTATATATAACACAAAAATACACATATATACGGTTCTCACCACAAATCATACATCACCAAGGTATACTAACCACACACAACGCAAGTATCACCAACACCTATCCATATATCAATTTATCCATAATTCCACACATAAACAACCATTAATGATTTATGCAAATGCAAGAGATCGACACCACGACTCTATGCATATGCACATGCGGTACCATCCATCCATCAATCTCATCACTAGTTCACTCAGGAACTCTGCTGGAATCATCGCTCGTTACATCACTGTAACTCCCCGTCGGGCATACGATGTTCCCCGTCGCTCACACCCCACACGGGCACACGACGTTTATGGATCGCTCACACCCCACACAGGCACACGACCCGATCGCTCACACCCCACATGGGCACACGATCGTCTATAACCATCGCTTTCGGTCCTCTTATTTTTAAGGCTATTCATACCTCTTATTTTTAAGGCTCACGATGTTATAGTAGATTCCCTCTGGAATCAAACCATCACTCAGGACGTCACAACAATGCATATCATGATGCTTGGCATACAAGGACTCAAGACATTCAAATACACATATAAATGCATTCATCTCCGTCAACAAAATTACACTTTGCACTTAAGCCCAAAACAATGCATTTAATTGCCATACGGCCACAAATCATCACAACACCATCTAAACACATGCATTTACATCATACAACAACACCTTGCATGATACACATCAATTACGCACAGTTACAACGACAAAAGTCGACAAACTGACACTATTCCAAATTTCTGACATAATTTAATCGGCCAACAATCTCGAAATCATTTTTACAATAAAGAACATTTCATAAGCTTTCCAATGATATAAAGAACACTTAAATCGGAATTACGGTTCGGGAGTTATGAATTTTTTTAAAGAAAAGTATTATTTGGAAAATTCCCAAAACCGCCCGACGAAACCCAAAAATCGCCCGGCGAAACACCCTTCGCCGCTACTTCGCCCGGCGAAGCAGAGGCGTCACCATTTCTACCAAAATGACTCAATAGAGTCAGGAACTTATAACCTCTGCGCCTCTCCAAAACCGCCCGGCGAAATCACGAATCGCCCGGCGAAACAAGAAAATCGCCCGGCGCTTTACACCAGATGCAGAAAAATTCTACTACGTGTGACACTGTTCCATAACCCCAAAAACCCTATTTTTTCAAACCAAACCATTTTCGACAGCCACACAAACCTCAACAATTATTCATACATATCACATGATCATACTTCAAGATTCGTATCAATTTTCGTCCGTGAAAACATCGATTTCTACTCGTTTCCGCGTTTTTGACCTATAACCGAAAAACTATGGAAAAAGGCAATACAACATGCAAACGCACATACATAATCATACATAATGATAAGATAATCGAGTTTCGTACCCTTACCCGATTAAATCGCGTGTAGAAAAGTCGGGAGATTGATTTCTAAGATTTCTCTCTTTTTTCTCCTTTTTCCTCTTCTCTTTCTCTTCTCCTCTTTTTTTTTCTTCTTACTATTTTTCTCTCTTCTACTTTCTATTTATATTCTAACTCAACCAAAATAAATCAAAATGCCCAAAATACCCCTACACTCAAATATCTCGCAAATGTTCCCAAAATGGATAAAATATATTCACGATGAAAAATAACATATTTTCACATAAAGGTCAGAAATAAAATAATATAATAATAAAATAATAAAAAACGACTCAAATAGATAAAACGGCAAAACTGAAAAAACTGACCGGGGCGTTACAACTCTCCCCCACTTAGAAATTTCCATCCTCGAAAATATACCTGAGACGAACAACTCTGGATACGACTCCCGCATCCGACTCTCCAACTCCCAAGTCAAATTGCCCTCAGCAGCGCCTCCCCACGCCACTTTCATAAGTGCAATATCCTTGCCCCTCAACCTCTTCACCTCACGATCCAAAACACTCACCGGTAAAGCCTCAACCATAAGGTTCTCCCTTACCTCAACCTCATCCATCGGAATCACATGCGACGGATCCGAAACATACTCCCGAAGCTGTGAAACATGGAACACATCATGCAAATTTGACAGATTCGGCGGCAACGCCACCCTATATGTCACAGCACCCACTCTCGTGGATATCTGGTAAGGACCAATAAACCGAGAAGTAAGCTTCTTCGATTTCAATGCACGACCAACACCCGTTACCAGCGTAACTCTTAAAAATACATGATCACCTTCTTGGAACTCAAGATCCTTCCGTCTCCGATCATGATAACTCTTTTGTCTACTCTGAGAAGCCTTTATTTTCTCACGAATAAACTTCAGCTTGTCTGTAGTCTGCTGCACCAACTCTGGTCCAACCACCGCACTCTCACCAGATTCGTGCCAACACAACAGTGTTCGACACCTTCGTCCATACAGTGCTTCAAACGGTGCCATTCCAATACTCGAATGGAAACTGTTATTATACTGAATTCAATCAATGCAAGATAACTATCCCACGCACCACCTTGTTCAAGAACACACGCTCTCAACAAATCTTCCAATGACTGAATCGTCCTCTCCGTCTGACCATCCGTCTGCGGATGATAAGCCAAACTCAATCTCAATTTAGAACCCAATGCCTTCTGTAAACTTTACCAAAATCTCGAAGTAAACCTAGGATCTCGATCCGAAACAATACTTAACGGAACCCCATGCAATTTCACAATCACACTGATGTAAATCTCTGCCAACCTCTCCAAAGAAAAACTAATGTCAATCGGAATGAAATGAGCCGATTTAGTCAGCCTATCAACAACCACCCAAATAGCATTATGCCCTCGCTGAGTATTCGGTAACCCTGTTACAAAATCCATAGAAATGCTATCCCATTTCCACTCAGGAATATCCAACGGTTGTAACAAACCACTAGGCCTCAGATGTTCCACCTTTGATTTCTGACAAGTCAAACATGCATAAACAAACTGAGCCACATCTCTTTGCAATCCAGGCCACCAGAAAATCTTCTTCAAATCTTGGTACATCTTATTCGCTCCCGGATGTATACTCAAATTACTCCGGTGTCCTTCCTCCAAAATCGTCTTTTTCAACTCCGCATCATCAGGAATACAAATTCGGCCTCCGAATCTCAAAACACCATTAATATCCACTTTAAAATCACTATTCGCATCTTTTTCTCCAACCAACATCAAATCCACAAATCTCACATCCAGTTTCTGCTTCTCACTAACAGTCATCGGAAAATCATTAGTAATCGTCAGCATTCCAAGCCTCACGCTATCCGACGTCACTTCACAAACCAAACTCAAATCTCTAAACGATTCCAAAAGTTCCCACTCCTTAACCATCAAAGCGGACATATGCAACGATTTTCGGCTCAATGCATCGGCTACCACATTAGCTTTACCAGGATGGTAATTCAAGCTAAAGTCGTAGTCCTTCAAAAATTCCAACCATCTACGTTGCCTCATATTCAATTCTTTCTGATCGAACAAATATTTCAAACTTTTATGATCACTAAAGACTTCAAACCTTGCACCGTAGAGATAATGCCTTCAAATCTTCAACACAAAAACCACAGCCGCTAACTCAAGATCATGAGTAGGATAATTTTTCTCATGCACTCTCAATTGCCTTGAAGCATAAGCCACGACCTTACCTTCTTGCATCAGAACACCACCTAAACCAATCAAAGAAGCATCACAATAAACCACAAATGGTTCATTAGGATTCGGAAAAATCAAAATCGGAGCTGTCGTCAATCTTCTCTTCAGCTCAATAAAACTTTCTTCACACCGAATATCCCAAATGAACGCTTGCCCTTTACAAGTCAAATGGGTCAAAGGAAGTGCTAGCTTAGAAAAACCCTCAATGAACCTTCGGTAATATCCGGCCAAACCCAAAAAGCTTTGAATTTTAGTAACAGATCTCGGAGCCTCCCATTGTAGAACTGCTTCTACTTTAGATGGATCCACAAAAATACCATTACCTAAAATTACGTGCCCAAGAAAACTCACTTCCGACAACCAGAACTCACACTTAGACAATTTGGCAAAAAGCTTCCTTTCTTTCAAAACCTGCAAAACAATACGCAAATGTTCCGCGTGCTCCTCCCGAGACTTAGAATAAATCAAAATGTCATCAATAAACACAACAACAAATCGATCCAAATGCTCATGGAAAATACGATTCATGTACTCCATAAACACACCTGGCGCATTAGAAACCCCGAACGGCATCACAGAATATTCATAATGACCGTAACGTGTCCTAAAAGTCGTCTTCTGAATATCTTCCTCTTTCACCCTAATCTGATGATACCCTGACCTCAAGTCAATCTTACTGAACACACACGCACCAACCAACTGATCCATCAGATCATCAATCCTTGGAAGAGGATACTTATTCCTAATCGTCACCCTATTCAACTGGCGATAATCAATACACAATCGCATACTTCCATCTTTCTTTTTCACCAATAAAACTGGAGCACCCCAAGGCGACACACTTGGTCTCACAAACCTCTTCTTCAATAATTCATTCATCTATTTCTTTAACTCAACCAACTCAGACGCCGACATACGATAAGGTGCCATAGAAACAGGTCTAGTACCAGGAACTAGATCTATAGAAAACTCCACCTCTCTCTCTGGAGGCAAGTCTGAAATATCCTCGGGAAACACTTCCGGAAATTCACACAGAACAGGAAACACATCAAGTGAAACTTGACTATCCACAGTCAAAGATGCAAACAATCCAAACAACTGAGCTCCATCCGCCAAAAGTCTCTTCAACTCTTTGGTAGATAAGAAACTTGAGTCTTCGTCTTCCTCAAGAGAAGGAAACCTTACCAGCTTATGATAACAATCAATATGAACCCAATTGAATTGCAACCAATTCATTCCCAAAACCACCTCTAAACCTTCCAACGGTAAACACACCAAATCCATCTCAAAGTCTTTACCATAAATGGTCAAAGAACAACTTAGACAAACCAAAGAAGTAGTTACTGACCCCATTGCTGGAGTATCAATATCCATTTCACCATCCATCGGAGACAACACAAGATTCAAACACTTCGCGCACTCAGACGAAATAAACGAATGAGTCGCTCCAGTATCAATAATAGCAACTAACAAGTACCTCTGATCAGACGATCTGCACTTAAAGTCTGAGTCCCTGCCAACGCAAACACCTTCCCACCAGATGGAGCCTGCTTCGGTTTCAGACACTTTGTGCTAATATAACTAGGTTCACCACAATTGAAACATTTCACCATATTTTTCCTGGCACAATCAGCAGCAACTGCCCTACACCTCCACAATTAGTACACTTCCTCATATCTTTCCTACACTCAAACTGACGATGCCCCAACTTGCCACATTTATAACATCTCAGAGGACCAGACATTCCTCCTCCACTTGACCTTTTCTCAAAATTTCCCCTTTGTTTACCCTTATCAGCTAGTGTTACATACGGACCACCACGAAACTGTTGCTTCCCTTTTCTCTCGCTCACACTCTTATAGTGAGTAGAACGAGCCTTACTATCCTCCTCATAAATCCTATAACAATCCACCAAATCAGAAAACCTCCGAATCCTCTGATAACCAATTGCCTGCTTTATCTCAGGACGCAATCCGTTCTCAAACTTTACACACTTAGAAAATTCCACAGTCGCTTCGGCATAATGATGATAAAACTGCACAAGCTCCACAAACTTAGCAGTGTAATCAACAACAGACATATTACCTTGTTTAAGTTCCAAGAACTCGATTTCCTTCTTTCCTCTTACATCTTCTGGAAAATACCTCCTCAGAAACTCCATATTAAACACAACCCAAGTGATCTCTTCCTCTGCAGCTTCCAACACACGACGAGTACTAACCCACCAATCATCAGCTTCTTCCAGTAACATGTGAGTACCCAGTCTCACCTTCTAATCCTCAGCACAATCCATCACTCGGAAAATCCTTTCAATCTCTTTAAGCCATACCTGTGCACCCAGCACAATCCTTTGAAGACAGGCGGTTTGTTCTTCCTGAACTCATAATTACCAGCAGCATTTGGTACACCCTGCACAGCCCGAGCCATAACTTGCATCGCAGCAGCTAAAGCAGTGTCATTCCTTCCAGCCATATTCTGTTCATTTCCAATAACAGAAACTATGGTTAAGCAAACAGCTCACTCCAAATGCTACACCGACCAAGGACTGACACAAACAGGTACGAACTGGCTCTGATACCACTTAATGTAACACCCCCAATATATACCCCCAATTAAATAAAGCAGTAAAAAAAAGTTCAAAATTTCATCAGAGTATATTTAAATTATCATGGCATAGACGGGGAGAATCACATTATATTGAAACCAATCATACAACACCTGCTCATAAAGATATGCAATAGCGGGGTAGCAATCAACAGAGGAACTCAGTTCCTTACACCCACATTTCAGATTTTAGAATAAAAGCGGAAAATCTAAACCTGAATATCATATATATATATATATCACATGAAAAGTTTGTCATACATCAAGTTATACATGCACAAGCCAAAAGAAATATATATATATATATATATATATATATATATATATATACATAATACAAAATAATCACAAACGGCCTCCCTAACTACCCGATGTCACATATCAGAGCCGACCGACAAAAGAATGAAGTCCTAAGCTTCACCAAAAGACCTCCAGCAACTCTAATCTGCAATGCCTCATACAGCATTATAAAACAGCAGAAGGGTGAGAAAAACAATCATAATACAATTGCATACAATTATATATAACACAAAAATACACATATATACGGTTCTCACCACAAATCATACATCACCAAGGTATACTAACCACACACAATGCAAGTATCACCAACACCTATCCATATATCAATTTATCCACAATTCCACACATAAACAACCATTAATGATTTATGCAAATGCAAGAGACCGACACCACGACTCTATGCATATGCACATGCGGTACCATCCATCCATCAATCTCATCACTAGTTCACTCAGGAACTCTGCTGGAATCATCGCTCGTTACATCACTGTAACTCCCAGTCGGGCATACGATGTTCCCCATCACTCACACCCCACACGGGCACACGACGTTTATGGATCGCTCACACCCCACACGAGCACACGACCCGATCGCTCATACCCCACATGGGCACACGATCGTCTATAACCATCGCTTTCGGTCCTCTTATTTTTAAGGCTATTCATACCTCTTATTTTTAAGGCTCACGATGTTATAGCAGATTCCCTCTGGAATCAAACCGTCACTCAGGACGTCACATCAATGCATATCATGATGCTTGGCATACAAGGACTCATGACATTCAAATACACATATAAATGCATTCATCTCCGTCAACAAAATCACACTTTGCACTTAAGCCCAAAACAATCCATTTAAGTTCCATACGGCCACAAATCATCACAACACCATCTAAACACATGCATTTACATCATACAACAGCACCTTGCATGATACACATCAATTACACACAGTTACAACGACAAAAGTCGACAAATCGACACTATTCCAAATTTCTGACATAATTTAATCGGCCAACAATCTCGAAATCATTTTTACAAGAAAGAACATTTCATAAACTTTCCAACGATATAAAGAACACTTAAATCGGAATTACGGTTCGGGAGTTACGAATTTTTTTAAAGAAAAGTATTATTTGGAAAATTCCCAAAACCGCCCGGCAAAACCCAAAAACCGCCCGGCGAAACACCCTTCGCCGCTACTTCACCCGATGAAGCAGAGGCGTCACCATTTCTACCAAAATGACTCAATAGATTAAGGAACTTGTAACCTCTGCGCCTCTCCAAAACCGCCCGGCGAAATCACGAATCGCCCGGCGAAACAAGAAAATCGCCCGGCGCTTTACACCAGATGCAGAAAAATTATGCTACGTGTGACACTGTTCCATAACCCCAAAAACCCCATTTTTCCAAACCAAACCATTTCCAACAGCCACACAAACCTTAGCAATTATTCATACATATCACATAATCATACTACAAGATTCGTATCAATTTTCGTCCGTGAAAACATCGATTTCTACTCGTTTCCGCATTTTCGACCTATAACCGAAAAACTATGGAAAAAGGCAATACAACATGCAAACACACATACATAATCATACACAATGATAAGATAATCGAGTTTTGCACCCTTACCCGATTAAATCGCGTGTAGAAAAGTCAGGAGATTGATTTCTAAGATTTCTCTCTTTTTTCTCCTTTTTCCTCTTCTCTTTCTCTTCTCCTCTTTTCTTTTCTTCTTACTATTTTTCTCTCTTCTACTTTCTATTTATATTCTAACTCAACCAAAATAAATCAAAATGCCCAAAATACCCCTACACTCAAATATCTCGCAAATGTTCCCATAACGCGATAAAATATATTCACGATGAAAAATAACATATTTTCACATAAAGGTCAGAAATAAAATAATATAATAATAAAATAATCGAAAACAACTCAAATAGATAAAACGGCAAAACTGACAAAACTGACCGGGGCGTTACATAGACAAGTTGAAGATCATGTCATTCCTTGATTGATCCTTTGTCTAAAAGCTCTGAGAGGGCTTGAAACCCTAATTTTGATAGTAGTGAATACTCACCCATCTTTGGGGAGACTGATAAGGCATAATGACACACCCATATTGTGATGATAATTTGCACAGTAATGGGAAATCTTAGTGGTCAAAATTTGGGGTATGACAGATGCCCCTATTTAATCTTCTTGGACATGAAGGTGTGAATGACGAAGGTATTCGGGCATTCGGGGTGCAAGAGGATTAAATATCGGAATACCCAAAATTTTGATGGTGGTTATGAATGACAGATCGCATTCATCTTCTTTTACTAAGCAATGATTCTTAGAAAAGGTAAACTTCACCTCGATCCTGGTCTTCAGCCAAGGAACTGGTCTCAGTTTTCTGATTTAAACTTCCCCTCGATCCTGGTTTCCTACCAAGGAACTGGTCTTAGTTTATGATTTAAACTTCCTCTCGATCCAGGTTTCCTACCAAGGAACTGATCTTAGTTTCTGATTTAAACTTCCCCTCGATCCTGGTTTCCTACCAAGGAACTGGTCTTAGTTTCTAATTTAAACTTCCCCTCGATCCTGGTTTTCGACCAAGGAACTGGTCTTAGTTTCTGATTTAAACTTCCCCTCGATCCTGGTTTCCTACCAAGGAACTGGTCTTAGTTTCTTTTGTCAATAAACTTTCTTGACAAGGGACGCTATTTGTAGCGGCTTTCCTCAAACTTCTCGCCGAATCTTCCTGGGGAGATGCCATTCGATGGAAAAAGTTTTGATGCCAGACTTGCTGGGGAACCCAGTCGTCTGAGTTGTAGAGGTGTACAAACTTCTCTGTTGGAGATGCCATTTGTTGACTCTATTTGGGGAATGCAAGTCCCTTGAGAGACTGCCTTCACGCTTGGGGATATTACATCATACTTTTCTCGGGATCTTCCCGGAGAAATGCCATATGATGGGATCCATTTTTGAGGTGCCGATGACCTTTTCATCAGTGGTTCTTTCGGAGAAAAACTGCCGTATCACCGAATCTCTGATTATGAGGCTTTCTCTCGGGATTTTCCTTTATCCGGGAAAGCAAGGATATCATCTTCAATGGCGAAGAGTGATATCTATTGAAAGTTTCTCTGGTTTTTCAGAGGTTCAAGTTATCAAAGTGGTCCAGGACCTATCTTCAATTTAGAAATAACTGGAGGCGAGATTGTTCAGATGATTTACTTCCTGACGAGGAAAGAATCGACAACTCGATTGAAAGGACTTTTATCACTAGGGGATAAGACAGACCAGAGTGATGCAATATGAAATGTGAATGCAAATAAATAATGCATGATGTATGTATGTATATGCTGACAAAACTGACGTGACATACAAACTAACGGATGAACAAGACTGGATACTCGGCCGTCGCGGGAGATGAAAGGTATCACTTGGTTTAAGATAGCAATTCTACCTTGCTTAGGAGAAGTAGTCCTCGCGGGGAACTATGTTGGTCGGGCTTAGGAGATGAGAACTCGGCCGAGGCGTGTCAGACAAAACAAGGTCTCTGACATAGTTGATCCCTTCATTCAGGCGTACTGGGTTAGAAGGAGTACTTTGATTCTGCAGTTTGAAGTTCGCTTACTTCTGGAGAAGCGGTTGATGCTCTTTTGATGTTTAACAGTCAAAAGAAATTGCCATCTTTATTTTAAAGCAGAAAAAGATTTACAAGTAAAATTAATTTTTGTTTTATTTCAAGAATCGTTAATCATATTAAAATGTCGTCCTGTAAAGCTAAAACAAATGAGAATTACAAACAAAAGCACAAGGGCTCAAATTTTATTAATAAGACGGAGATCAGCCTAACGCGTGATTCCAAAGAGTATTTACAAAGTTAGGAAATGGTAATTTACAGGGAAAAGGGCTACGTTGAAACATAACGACCACTATCCTTCTACCAACTTTGAATTCGGGACATCCTGAGCTTCTGTCGAAGATGACCTTGACTGGAGTTTTCCTCCGATGGATGGTGTAACTGCTGCTGCTGAGGGACTTGCCTCTGTTGAACATAGTTACTTGCCATTATCCCTAATCTTTGCCTGGATTGTACCTTGATGTTTCCAATCCACCGGGATGATTTTTTTTTATTTTGTCTCTAACTTTTGCCTGGACCGCCCTTTCGGGTTTTCAATCCACCTAGACATTTTTTTAGTTTAGGCGAAGTATTTCTTGACTACATCAACATTTGTGGGGTAGGCAAATTCTTCTCCGTCCATGGTTGCAAGTCTCAAGGCGCCGCCTGAGAAAGCTTTCGTGACCACATAGGGGCCATCATAATTCGGAGTCCATTTACCCCGAGAATCAGTGAGAAATGATTGTATCTTTTTTAGCACAAGGTCTCCTTTCCTGAAGACGCGAGGTAGGACCTTTTTGTCAAACGCCTTCTTCATTCTCTATTGATACAACTGACCGTGGCATAGTGCCGTGATTCGCTTCTCTTCAATCAGATTCAGTTCATAATGTCGACTTTGACACCATTCAGCTTCTGTAAGCTTTGTTTCCATCAATACCCGGATTGATGGGATCTCTACTTCGATGGGGAGCACTGCTTCCATGCCATATACTAGAGAGAAAGGGGTTGCCCATGTTGAAGTGCGGACAGATGTTCGATAACCGTGAAGAGCAAAGGGTAGCATCTCGTGCCAGTCTTTGTAGGTTACAACCATCTTCTGAACAATCTTCTTGATGTTCTTGTTAGCCGTTTCTACCGCTCCGTTCATCTTGGGTCGGTAGGGAGATGAGTTATGGTGTTCGATCTTGAACTTTGCACACAACTCTTTCATCATCTTATTGTTCAAGTTAGATCCATTATCAGTAATGATCTGGCTCGGAACACCATAACGATAGATGATACTGTTTTTGATAAATTGGACCACCACCTGTCGGGTTACATTAGCGTATGACGCTGCTTCGACCCACTTGGTGAAATAGTCAATGGCGACCAGGATGAACCGATGTCCGTTTGAAGCTTTAGGTTCGATCGTGCCGATCATATCGATTCCCCATATGGAGAAAGGCCATGGGGAAGAAAGAACTTTAAGATGTATTGGTGGTACATGAATTTTGTCGGAGTATATCTGACACTTGTGACACCTCCTCATATACTTGTAGCAGTCGAATTCCATTGTCAACCAATAGTACCCTGCTCTCAGAATTTTTCTCGCCATTGTGTGTCCATTGGCATGAGTGCCAAAGGACCCTTCATGAATTTCTTTTATCAGCATGTCTGCCTCTGGTCTGTCTACGCACTGGAGCAAGACCATGTCGAAGTTTCTCTTATAGAGTATGTCACCGCTCAAGAAGAAGTTTCCAGCCAGTCTTCTGAGGGTTTTTCTGTCGTTCCTTAGTGCCCCAGGTGGGTACTCTTGTTTTTGAAGGAAGCATTTGATATCGTGATAACAAGGTTGGTCGTCTATGACTGCTTCAATCGTGAAGATGTAAGCGGGCCGTTCTAGGCACATTATGTCGATCTTAGGTAAGTCGTTCCATTGACCTACACTAATCATGGAAGAGAGAGTGGCTAATGCATCAGCCATATGATTCTTATCACGAGGGATGTGATGAAACTCGATTCTGTTGAAGAAAGGTAACAACCTTCTTGCATAGTCTTTGTAAGGAATCAATCCTGATTGGTATGTGTTCCAATCTCCTTTTATCTGATTGATAACCAGGGCTGAGTCGCCGTATACGTCCAAGTTTTTGATCCTTAAATCAATCGCTTCTTCGAGACCCATAATACAAGCTTCGTATTCGGCCTCGTTGTTAGTACACTTGAACGTAAGTCGAGCGGTGAAAGGAATGTGGGTACCCTGAGGGGTAACAATTATTGCCCCAATTCTGTTTCCATAATGATTAACTGCTCCGTCAAAGATAAGTCCCCATTGGGGACCTGGTTCTGGCCCTTCACTGGGTAACGGTTCATCGCAGTCTTTCATTTTCAAATACATGACATCTTCGTCTGGGAAGTCAAATCCGACTGATTCCTGATCGTCAATCGGTTGATGAGCCAAATGATCGACTAAAATACTTCCTTTAACGAATTTCTGAGCGTGGTACTCTATGTCATATTCTAATAGAAACATCTGTCAACGGGCAATCCTTCCCGCGAGAGCAGGTTTTTCGAAGACGTACTTGATTGGATCCATTTTGGAGATTAACCAAGTTGTGTGACAAATCATGTACTGGCGCAGACGTTTGGCTGCCCAAGCCAAAACACAGCAAGTTTTCTCGAGCATCGTGTACCGAGTTTCACAGTCGGTGAATTTCTTGCTCAAATAGTAGATGGCAGACTCCTTCCTTTTGGTTTTGTCTTGTTGGCCAAGTACACACTCCATTGAGTCTTCCAAGACAGTGAGGTAGATAATCAGTGGTCTTCCTTCCACTGGAGGTGATAGAATCGGAGGATTCAACAGATATTCCTTAATACCGTCGAAGGCGGTTTGACAATCTTCTGTCCAAACGCAATCCTGGTTCTTTTTGAGTAACTTGAAAATCAGCGCATATGTGGCAGTCATGAGGAATATGAATCTGGAGATATAGTTCAAACGTCCCAGGAATCCTCTGACTTGTTTTCCAGTTTTCGAAGAAGGCATTTCTTGAATGGCCTTAACCTTGTCAGGATCAACCTCAATTCCTTTTTGGCTGACGATGAACCCTCAGAGTTTCCCTGAACGGACACCGAAGGTGCATTTGTTGGTATTCAAGCGAAGTTTGTATTTTCTCAGACGCTCGAATAGTTTTGACAGGTGGGTCACATGCTCCTCCTCTGTCTTATATTTTGCAATCATATCATCGACATACACTTCGATTTCTTTATGTATCATGTCATGAAACAGAGTAGTCATGACCCTTTGATAGGTTGCCCCGACATTCTTCAAACTGAACGACATTACCTTGTAACAAAAGGTACCCCATGGGGTAATGAACGAAGTTTTCTCCATGTCTTTCGGCGCCATTTTGATCTGGTTATAGCCCGAGAATCCATCCATGAAAGAGAAAACTTTGAACTTTGTTGTACTGTCAACCAGCATGTCAATGTGTGGTAAAGGAAAGTCGTCCTTTGGACTAGCCTTATTCAGATCTCTGTAATCAATACACATTCTGACTTTTCCGTCCTTTTTCGGAACATGTACGATATTGGCTAACCATTGAGGATATTCTGACGTAGAGAGGAAACCCGCATCCATCTGTTTCTTTACTTCCTCTTTGATTTTGATGGCCATGTCCGGGTGAGTCTGTCTCAACCTCTGCTTTATTGACGGACATTTCGATCTTAACGCTAAATGATGTTCCACGATGCTGGTATCCAACCCTGGCATATCCTGATAGGACCAGGCGAATACATCGGGGAATTCTTTGAGAAGCTTTATCAAACTCTCTTTGGCAGTTGGACTGAGCAGTGCCCCAATCCTGATTTCTTTTCTCTCTTCTTCCAAACCCAAGTTTACCGTTTCCAATGGCTCTTTGTGAGGTCAATGGACCTTTCCTCTCGTCTGAGTAGCCGGGAGATCTCTTCTGGAATTTCGTTGTCAACTTCTTCTTCAGCCCCAAATACCGGGAACTCAAAGTTGGGAGAAGGCATCGGATCGTATGTTTCAACAGGGTTTAAAACAAGCAATCTGCATGATGTGATGATTCGTGTTTAGAAGAGACAGAGAGAATGCAAATGTGTGTGCAGTGTATTTTTTTTATTACTGCTTGTTTTTATTTGAATTGTTTTTCAGGATTACTATTTTCTGAGAAAAGCGAAAAGAGAAAACAACAATTAATGCGGAAATTACAGAACGACGTTATTTTATTAATGAACAAGTCGATCCTTGAAACTACAGCCCTATAAAACAAAACTCTGTCGCTTTGGGCGAAGCCAAGAGGGAAATTTTACAGAACGCGAGCCCTATCAAAACATCCATTTCACCTGGGCAGGGTGAAAGGTTAAAGATGGCAATTACTTTGATTGGAGAACGACCTTCGGAGCATCAACTGCGACCCATTGGCGGCTAACTCCTCGGTGAATCACAAAGTCTGGAACCTTCCTTGATTTGTCTTTAGAAATGACGCTGATTTCTGGTGGAGCAGGATCATTGGAATCTGTCTCCCAGGCAGAGTTGTCGTAGGAGAATTCCTCAGTTGTATTTTGTAGAGCATTGGTGCTCTCAGCTGTATCTCCCCATCCAGTTGGCTGGATATCTTCGAGCCTGATACGAGAGCTTTCAGGAGCAGTGTACTTGACCATGAAGTCAAATTTTCCACTTGGTTGTCCCAGGATGTCCCACACTTCTTTGGAACTGGAGGAGTCATCTCTCTCGATGACGTTGACCTCGGGAAAGGCATAATTAATGAATTCTAGTCTTGCAAATGTTGCAAATTCATCGTCATGTTGAGTAGTGTCTGAATGACCTGAGTGTTGATCCCATGACATGGTGGGGACACATGTATTCTGTTTAATGATGCTCAGCTGAGTTTCATTACTCGGCTGACTTTCTGACCTCAAGTCTCCTGGGGAAGGCTGCCACATTGGCAGGCCATCCATCGGGCCATAGTAATTATGGTCAAAGTTGTCTTTCATCAGAGTGTCCTCCTCTAATGAATTTGGCGGAGCATGGCATCCTTCCAGATCACAACCTCCGTATATCATTTCGACATCTGACCGTGGTATAAATCTCGGACTCTGTGCGGGATAGCAAAATGGCGTAGGCACCTCTTCCTAAGACATATAACCGTCCTTGTTAAGATAGGACTTCCATTCTTCATCTGTGTCGGAGGGATCCTCCTCATTGATAGCATGGACTATTTGAGACACTAGGTGAAGGAAACCTCCACTGTGGAAGAAGTTCTGAATGGGATAAAGACTTTCATCGTTAGCAGCTGTCCGGGTACAGGTTGCAGAAAAACCAAGACCCTTCTTTGTTGTATTGCTAGTAGGAATAACAGGCTGTCCCCATCCTGTTGTATCGGTACTCTCGACTGCTTTAATAGCATCTTTGTATGAGGAAATCGAAGTTTCTCCTCCGGATTGATCGTCCTTGTGTAACGAAAGCGCTTGGAACTGGGTTCCGATTATCCCTTCTGGTTCCACATAAGTGGATGACGATAAATTGCTGACGAGCAAGGCCTGTTCCCCACAGACTGTGATGAGTTGGCCGTTCTGGACGAACTTTAGCTTTTGGTGGAGGGTCGAGGTGACCGCTCCAGCCTGATGTATCCAAGGTCTTCCTAATAAACAACTATACATTGCCCGGATGTCCATGACCTGGAAGGTGACTTGGAAAGTGTGAGGACCAATAGTTATGGGAAGATCAACTTCGCCGATAACCATTTTTCTGGATCCGTCGAACGCTTTGACGACGACCTCGCTGGTTCTCATCGGAGGGCCTTTGAATGATAATTGAGTTAAAGTGGACTTTGGCATAATATTCAGGGCTGACCCTGTGTCTACCAGTACGCTGGCTAAAGCATCGTCCTGGCAGTTGACTGTGATATTGAGTGCCATGTTATGACGGCGACCCTCTTCAGGTAATTCCTCATCACTAAATCCCAAGTTATTGCAAGAAGTGATGTTAGAGACAATACTATCGAACTGTCTGATTGTTACATCCTGTTCCACAAAGGCTTGCTCCAAGACTTTCTGTAGAGCCTCCCTGTGCGCTTCTGAATTGAGTAACAGTGATAATACCGAGATCTTTGAAGGAGTCTATAATAGCTGATCAACAATGTTGTATTCACTCCTTTGGATGAGCTTCAGCATCTCATCATCATTTTTTGAAAGGTCGAGATTACTGGATTGACCGACTGGTGGATTGGGAGCTTCTGTCTGAAGTTCCTTTTCTTTGTTAGACTCTCCAACTCCTCTATTGAAGATTCTACCACTCCGTGTTACACGACTGATGTCTGCAATATTCACGACGGAGGGTAATGTAATTTCCTTTCCATTTTCAATTATCATTGCACCGTATTTGTAAGGGATTGCCTTAGCTGATTCATACGGTAGTGGTCCCGAAAGATAGATAACTATGGGAACCTTCTGGTTTTTCAGACCATCGTACGCAATTTCGATCTGTTCCCGATTGGGAATTCTTGATTCGTCAAGCAGAGGGATGATGGCAAAAACATTCTTGGTCATCTGATGATCAGAGATGACGACAACGTCCTCAATTTGATTGGCAAGGTAGTTCGGTGACCAATTGATGGGTCCGGAACCTGGATATGGGCGGATCTCTCCACGATCCACCTGCCCCTGGAGAGCTGCTCGCACAAGGTAGTACCCTTGGTTACTTTCCGAACAGACTCCACAACGTTCATAATTATGTGGTGGCACCTGGCCACGCCCACTTTGAATACAATGTAACCTTACTAGGTTAGCTTCCACGAGTCGTACTTCCTGACTTTGACGCCGAGTGGGATTTCTGTTATTGATACTAATTTGCTGAGTATCTTCATCCACATAGATTGGCATCCACCAATGATTTAACAAGTGCTGAAGTGCCTCTTGGACAAGGGCACATCCCTGATCATTTTCGCAACCCACTTTACAACTGTGATAATTATGTGATATCAGGAATCCGAGTCGGACCTGCTCAGCATGCAATTCTACCAAGTTGGTACTCATCAAGCGAATGTCGAAGATCTGAACCATATTGATCTGATAGGGATTCCTATCATGGTAGTCCTGGATCCATCCAAGATCCATCTGACACTGGAGGGCCTCCTGTATGAAAGAGCATCCCTGTTTGTTTACCGAGCAAGTCATACAAGAACTGTAATCGTGCCGCGGCAGATTATGATACTGGCTTTGCCTTGAGTGCATTGCCACCAGGTTGACATTCATCGCACGGATGTCGTGGTTCTGAATGACGTTGGAATTCGTGTAAATCATGTTAACTCCACGAACTCGGTGCTCATGGATCCATCCGAGATCTATCTGTTCCTGTAGAGCTGATTGCACTCCAGAACATCCTTGATTATTTTTAGAGCAAACATCACACTGGTGATAATTATGAGGTAGCACATGGTCGTACCCACTCTGTCTACAATGCATCTTAACCAGATTGGTCCTCAACAAGAGTACATCGTGAATTTGATAGACATTGTTAACTTCTTTCTCAATTAGGTTGACTGCAGCTTTCTCATGTTGAGGCAGCGGGTTCGTGAGAACATTGGGATTCGTATCTTTGAAAGATAAGAGCCCGCTCCTAACAAGCTTTTGCACGTCAGATTTGAAATTGAGACAATTCTCTATGTTATGCCCTAATCCTCCTTGATTATAAGGGCATATCTGATCCACCTTAAACCAAAAAGGCGGATTTTTCGGTACTGTAAGAGGAGACTTAGTCTGGATGTGCCCCTTAGCCAGTAATAACGGAAATATTTATGTGTACAACATGGGTATAGGATCAAACCCTGGTGGCTGAGTTGTACGGTTGTTGTTGTATTAAGGACGAGCCTGCTGAAGAGGCTGTTGTGTCCTTTGCTGATTAGGTTGGCTCTGTGCAACCTGAGGTTGATACGTAGGAATAGGCGCAGGGCTGATAGCAGGAGTTACAGCTGCTACCGGTTGGTACCGTCGCCTTTACTTTCCGAGAGAGATATTCCCAATATCTTGCTCTTTTTTCTTAGGGAGAGCACTACCGTATCATTTTGTACTACTCGATGATCCAGCGTCTTTTACCAAACGTCCTTCTCGGACGGCTTCCTCAAGACGAACTCCCATGCCCACCATCTCGGTGAAATCATTGGGTGCACTGGCAACCATTCTATCATAGTAAAATGAGCTTAAGGTCTTTAAGAAGATCTTTGTCATCTCTTTTTCCTCAAGAGGTGGACAAATTTGAGCGGCAATTTCGCGCCATTTCTGAGCATACTCCTTAAAGGTTTCCTTGTCCTTTTGTGACATTGATCTGAGTTGATCTCTGTCTGGTGCCATGTCCAAATTATATTTGTATTGTTGGACGAAGGCAGTACCAAGATCTCTGAATGTACTAATCGTAGTACGGTTTAAACCCGTGTACCATTTGAGTGCGGTACTGGTTAAATTATCCTGAAAGTAGTGAATCAGTAGGTCCTGATTCTCCGTCTGAGCTGACATTCGCCGAGCGTACATCACCAAATGACTTTGAGGGCAAGAGTTACCCTTGTATTTTTCAAAGTCGGGCACTTGAAACTTGTGCGGAACTTTCACATTGGGGACCAGACAAAGGTCTGCGGCGTCCTTTCCAAATAAATCCTGACCGCCGATGGCTTGCAGTTCCTTCTGCATTTCCAGGAACTGTTCCTGGAATTCATCCATGCTATCGAACATAGTTTCCTTCTTACCAGAAGGTATCAGTGGAATCGGTCCTTCCGGGACAGTGTGCACCACAGGGGGTGGGACCATGACTACGGCAGTGAATCTTGGCGTTTCCCGAAGTTTGTAACCTTCAGGAGTTTTCAGTATGCCCCTGGCATCTTCGCTTTCCCGGAGTTTGTAACCTTCAGTCCCAGCGGCTTCTGTTATGATTCCCTGATCTTCAGTGATCGGCGGAACATATCCTTCCAGGATATAGTTAACAGGCATGCCCCAAGGACGATCTTTCGGCATTTGATACCTAGGATCATACCTCTCCACTATGGGCGTTGAGGTGATCTCTGAGATCACAGTCCTTTGTAGCTGAGCTTCTGCCATGGCTTGCATGTCGTTACGAAGCTTTCTCATATCCTCTCTCATAGCGTCGATCTCTTCTTTCAACTCTCTATTTTCTTCCTCAAGATCATCCATCTTTTTCTAACGATTGGCCCGAGTATTATACGAATGAGACAGTTTGACTCTAGAATCGAGACACAAATGTGAGATTCGTAGGTAAGAAGATACGCGATGTGAGAATGATGAATGCAATGATTATATTAATTATTTTTTGGTTTAATCAAAATAAACTTCGACAATTAGATTGCAAATATCAAACAGTGAGGAAACCCCTTTTTATTGAATTCAAAGGATTACATAAATGGAAATACAGTAGATTACAAGGTGCAGAAATAGAAACCTAAGTTAATGGGTCCCGAGTACCCTCTGAAGAGAAATCGGGTGCTGATTCTGGTACTTTCCTTTTCTTTGACCGGGGCTCTTGGGCCGTTGTCGGGTTGTCATTCCTTTGACAGGTGAAAGGAGTGAGCAAATTCCTTTGGTCATCTTGATTCTCTACAGCATGCTGCTCCAAAATTTCAATCAGAGCGTCCTTATCTTTCAGTAGTTGCTGTATTTTGATGCACTCCATGTTGAGGGTGCGGTACGTGTTCTTCCAAGACCTCCTCTCCCGTTAAAATTTGTTGAGAGTAACCTGAAGCTTTTCAGTCTCAGTCATGAAGTACATGACAACCTCCCTCGGTGGAAGAATTCCGTGACGAGGATAAGGCATCTTTAGCTTGAGAGCTCTAGTTTGCACCCAGTGGAGATAAGGCTCCACCGAGACACAGTCCGGCTTTCCTAGAGACTCCCGTCCTTTCTTATGAACATGTTTCCAGGCGTGCACTATTTCCATCTTTAGTGCTCTGTCACTTTCTCCTTCCTTGAAGAAAAGACCTTCCAGATGAACACCCCGTGGGACGTGTCTCATCGGGTATCCAAATTAACGACGAACGAGAACTGGTTGGTAATTGATTCCTCCCTTAGTTCCTATAAGGGGTACGTTGGGGAAGTTTCCACAACGGTCAATGATCCTGATTCCGTCATAAATCCTATTACACCAATCAATGTCAGAGTTGGTGAGGGACATGATTTTTTGTGACCAACGTAAGGCACTCTTGTGATCCCAAAAAGCAGCAGACTTAGGCAAATGGGAGATAAACCATTTATAAAGCAGAGGTACATAGCATGTGATCTCCCCTCCGCTGTACAAATTTCCCAAGTGTACAGAATGATACACATCTACGAGCAAAGTTGGCACAGGGTTTCCAATGAGAAAAACCTTAATGGCGTTGATATCGACGAAGTTATTAATGTTGGGCAACAGAAATAACCCGTAGGTGAGTAAAACAAAGATGCTTTCAAAAGCAGTCACGTTCCTGATACTGGCGAAGTACAGGGCTTTCTTTGTCAAGAACTGGGCTGGCAAACCTTGTATGCCACCCTTAGTGGTCATGTGAGTCCTGACCTCAGACTCGTCCAAATGAATTGCTCTTGCAATGGTCTGATTCTTTGGAATTTCTTCCAGTCCAGAAAATGGAGCTTGATCTGTAATGTGTAGATCAATCAAATGAGAATATTCCTCCAGCATTGGTGCTAGCTGGTAATCCGGGAATGTAAAACAATGATAGACCGAATCGTAGAACTGAATGAGCGCATCCATGATTCCCTCAATCACATGGACTCTTAGCAGAGATAGCAAACCTCCGTACTTGGCTCTGAAAGCCTCTTGGTTTATGATCATCCTCGCCAAACCTCTTAAATCCTCTAGTTTTGGAATCCTGAAGGTGTACTTATGAGTTCTCCTTCTACCGAAATCCATTAGCGTAATCCTTTTCTCTGATATTTGCAATCACAGTCTTAGTTTAATTTGAAAAACAGAGAGACTAGAAGAGAAAATTTTTTTTGAATATTTTAATGTTTCTTAAATGAATGTATGAATGCAGCACACAAAAACATAGAAAAAACATGGGGTCAAAGGGTCGTTGTCATAAAGTCAAGGCTCTACCCATCCCCAAAGGTTTATACTAGGGTAATTTTTGTACCTGTACTCAAAATCATCAGCTCCTCCCAGGATAACAAATAGCAAGCGGATCGCCAGCGAGCTGTATGAAATCTTAGAGTAAATGTTATTCACCGAGAATAGATCATCAGCCTCAAATGAGGGTAGTATCGCGTGACAACTATTTCCGATAGCTTCCGCACTACAAAAGGGCTGGCTCCTCAGCTTCTCAGACGTCACAATCGGCCCATTGCCTATGAGAGGGAATGGGTTGCATTGGGAAGCCTCCACTGTGGTTGATGTGCGACCTCGTCGCCATCACTTATCTTAAGTGTATACTCAATCTTTCCACATGCGGCATCACACGCATTCCCATTAGCAGAAAAATAAACACAGATATCAATTAGGAAAAACAATATATATATTTTTTCTAATGTCCTAGACCTTTTAAAAGCTAAGAATCTTAAGTTCCTGACAGAAAATAGTTCCCCAGCAGAGAGTCATTCTGTGGTTCCTTCCCCACTGAAAGGGTTTTTTTTTGACCTAAGATCCTAATGAAGTCAACAAAGAGTCCAATCCTTGAAAGAAAGAAAGACCGGCCCAGCGGGGCGCCACTTTTAAAGTTTCCACCTAATAGATGGGAAGAGAACAAGATCTCGCTACAAAGGTGAGACAGATCCTAATGACACGTCCCCAGTGAAGTCGCCATTTTTCCTGTAGCGAGCGATTTTGAATGTGGTTGCGAAGCACTACCGCTCTTTGGTATCTACAGTTCGATTCATTTTTTATCCTATTGAAGCTGATGAAGGAAGGGAAATAGATGTCTCAAATTAACCCTGCTTGTAAACTGAGGTTAAACAGTCAAAACTGTTGGTTTACAGATGCTACAAAGATTCAGGGTCTCTATTAGGTTTATTTTGTTAAAAGTAGTGTTCGGTCGATGGGTGGGAGGTTAAGCTGTTAGGACGGATGTATGAAAGTATGGGATTTTGGGTTTTTGTTTAGTGTGCTCGCTAAGATTTTTCTTTCAATCTTATGCCTACGTATTCCTGTTTTTTTCTGAAACAGGGAAATCAGAGCGATCGTAGTTCCTCCTATTCTATGGGAGGAAGTGGTGTTTTGGTGTCTTATTCAAAGCCCAAGACGTGAAGCTAAAGAGTCTATTTGTATCTTGTTCAAAGCCCAAGACATGAAGCTAAAGGGGTTTGACTTTAGAGATAATTTGTCATCTCTAAAAAGGGGTTTGTATGTCACAACTGTTTATAAAGGAGAATTACTTTAACCGGGATTTGTGAATCCGGCAATGCCATAATTTCCTTTATAGGGGACTTCCAACCTGAAGGAGAAGACTTTAACTCAGTGTAGAGCAATGCTATCTTTCCTTAGGAATTTCTCATGCTAAAAGAGGGACAGTGGCATGGATATAGATGATCCAGAGGCTTGCCGCTTACAGCGATTAGATGAAGGGGAAGGAGTTGTTGATGTTTGCGTACTGTGAACGAGGCACAGCTTTGATGCTAAAAGGTTGATTGGATCAACCAATGGTTTTCTTATACAAAGCCTAAGAGGGGGCTATTATGTGTCTCGTACAAAGCCCTAGAGAGAAGCTAAAAGGTTTTGACTCAATAGGAGAATCTTTTATACTCAACAAGAGAGTGTTTTTGTATCTCGTACGAAGCCCGAGATGGAGGCTAAAGATGGTGATTGACTCAACGAGGGAGTCTCTTAGTATCTCGTATAAAGCCCGAGATGGAGGCTAAAAGGTTTTGACTCAACAAGAGAGTCTTTTGTATCTCGTACGAATCCCGAGATGGAGGTTAAAATTGTTAGCTCCACTGGGGAGAATCATTGTACAAAGCCCAAGAGGAGGCTATGGTGACTGTTTCAGTTGAGTGACAGGACCAGTATGCTGATTTAAAGAGAAAATCAGTTCTTATATGAGTAATGTTTGCACTTAGGGATTTTGATTCGAGGATCAGGGTTATTTCCTTTTCTTTGAGGAAATGGGAAATCCAAAGGGTATTGAGACTGTCCGAGTCTACGGGTTTTCTTCCTGTTTTTGAAGGGAGCTTGAGAATGTCTTGGAGACTCAAGGAAATTATACTGTCCAAGTCTAAAGTTTCATCTTTTGTACTATGCTTTGAGAAACAGTAGTAGACTCTTGGAAAGACTGTTCTATTAAGATGACTGATTTTTGTTCCTATACCTCTAGGAGGTCGTCGGGACAATTTGTACGAAGCCCAAGAGGAGGCTGGAAACTTTTAAGAAGCCGATAGGTCCTTGTATGAAGCCCAAGAGGAGGCTATCATTCCCGGAGGAAGAATCATTATACAAAGCCTAAGAGGAGGCTGTAAAAACTTCTAAGAAGCCGACGGGTCCTTGTACTAAGCCCAAGAGGAGGCGGGGATGCTTTTAGGAAGCCTGTGGGTCCTTGAACAATGCCCAAGAGGAGGCCGATGCTTTTAAGAAGCCGATGGGTCCCCAAACTCCAAGAAATTCAAGACAGGCCATTTACGAGGAATAGATCAAGCCAGGAAAGTTCGAGAATTTGGAAGAAACTCAAGAGATGCAATTCACGGAGAAGAGATCATCTCTGGGGAATAGAGTTTCTTGAAAACTTCTACGAGTGACAGTCTATGAAAGGGTTCACCGAGAATGCTGCCTTTCATATCTCCATATTGTTTAACCCCAAGAGGAGGGAAGACTGTGTCTGGTAATCCTATGGGATCTAGTTTTGACTATTTAAGAGTGATCAACAGGCTTAATGCTAAACGTAGTTGCTAGGGAAACTCTAAATATCTATACTATTATTACACAGTTGATATGAGTTTATGAAAGAAGACTTACAGCGAAACAGCCCCACAATACAGTTATATGTATATGAAAGCGGTAAATGGAAGCATATAAACACTTACTCGGTTGTAGAGCTTCCATGCTGTTTGGTTAGTTGTTCAACAAAGAAAGATTGAAAACAATAGTATATTTCAAAATCAAAGGAGAAAGTGCTTTGAAAAAGAAAGATTTGGGGCTTACAGCTCAAGGAGAGGCCCAGGGTTTTATCAGTGATCGCGCTGTTGAATTTGTACAGAGGGACTTATACAAGTGACTGAGGCCCAAAAATTATTTTCTGTACAAAGGGATGGGTCTTACACTCTCTCAAGAGGCCCAAAAAGTCTTAAAGAAAAGAAATGGGTCTTAATACTCGAGGGTAGGCCCAAGATTTGTTTTTCAACGGATGATGATCGCGTCAAACTTTTTTGAAATACAACGGGACTTATACCATAAGTGAGGCCCAAAATAGGTTGTATTTACAAAGGGTTGGGTCTTACACTCTATTAGAGGCCCAAAAGAAAAAGAGTGGGGCTTATAACACGAGGGTAGACCCAGATGATTTTTCGTTTAAAATGGCGATCGCGTCGAGATTTTTGAAAACGCAGTGGGTCTTATACAATGCACTGAGGCCCAAATTGGTTTGGTTTTCAAAGGGGGTTGGGTCTTACACTCTAATAGAGGCCCAAAGGTTTTGAATGGGTCTTATAGCTCGAGGAGAGGCCCAAAGTTTTTTTAAAAGGCGACGATCGCGCCGTTCACTTGTACAAAGGGACTTATATAATAAGTGAGGCCCAAAATTGTTTGTACAAGGGGATTTGGGTCTTACACTCTCTCAAGAGGCCCAAAAAGTTTTGAAAATGATTTATGAGGGTTGAATTAATCCAAAACCCTAATTTGTTTTCAAAATGTATTTTAATTGAATAAAAATTCAATTAAAATGATCAAAATTGTTTAACATATGGAAAACAAATTGTGATCTTGGATTAATGCTTCAAAAATTAAGTATTGACCTACAAAATAATTAGAAGGCATTAAAAGTTGCAAAATCAAGGTGGAAAAAATATTCAAAATGTCAAAAACAATTAAAATATTAATTCTTTGCAAAAATATCAATTATATGAAATAAATAATATTTTTGGGATTTTTTGGGAAAATAAAATATTTTAACATTTTTGTGAATTATTAAAAAAAGAATCAACTCAAAATCATTAAAACTCAGAGAGAAATTAATTTTTGAATCAATTAAATAAAATCACAAAATTCAAATATTTGAATTTATGAAAATGGCACCAAGAACATGGACCAAGAACACACGCGTTTTCTGCCTTGCTCAGATTTGCATTTTCTATCCAATCTCACTGAATACTTGATTATATCATGCAATCCACATATCAATCAACTCGTTTCAACCTCACGATCATGTCTATGACAATTAATTTCATTTAAATTAAGCATAAAACAAGAAATCACGAAAAATCCTCAAGAACCCTAAATTCTGCATGAAGGCTGGGATTTTTAATACACGATTCAAACAAAGCAATTACTTGAGGGGAAACATTCCATGCATGATTATGAACATTTGGCAAAAGTATTGTGCGAGGAAATATGCATAGATTGAGAGATGACCAAGTTTAGGCTTACCTCTAGGTTGTGACAACAAGAGCAAATTGATTTCTGAGTTGGAGGTGTTACAGATGAGTTGTGATGATCTGAACAGCTTCCCTACATCCTATGGAGTGTGTTTGAATGCTTGGACTTGATGGAAATTGGCTGGATCACTTCATGGCATCTCAACTGCACTTTGGTTAAAACCTTGAGCAATTGACTGGTGATTCTGAGAAATCAGTGTTCCAGATGTTGTTTAAGTGTTTGATCAGCTCACATATGATGTATATGAGGTGTGTGTGTGATTGGTTTGAGTGGAATTGCTCTCTAATGAAAAACCCGATAGTGACTTGCTAAGAAAGGCATTTTTGAGAGTGAGAAGTGGATTTTGAGAAAGGCAAGTGTTGTAGGCCTTTGGTGTACTTAAACTGATCACAATTGAGCTCTATTTATAGTAGAGCAAGTTTGTTTTGCAAGGAATAGTGAATGGCAACTGTTGAGTAGGTTTGGCCAATGTTGGCAAATGAAAATCCAAGTCTCCTCTAGCCATTGACTAGAGGTTAGGGCACAGGCTGCTGGTCCCCTTGGTCTTGGATAAGTCTTGACTGAATTCAGTTGAGAATGGCTCAGTCTATGCCACCTTGATGCTTCCATTGAATGCTCCAATCCAAAATTGGAGTCTTGTCCCTATTTTGGGCAATTCTAGGTTTAACATGCTATTTCTTGTTCCAAGGACTTTGGAGGCTTGGCTCAGTGATTGTCCCCTTTAGATTCAATCCTCAGATGTGTCCAAGGTGATGACAAGGCTTGGAATTGGCTGATTTTGGCAAATCGAGCAAAAGTGCAAAAATCTGCCTTGCCTTGGCAGATTTCCACAAGGCAACTTGCCAATGTCATATCTCATGGCTCAAGTTGAATTTGGTGATGTTCTTGGCCATTTTGGAAAACCCTTACATGATACAACAACTGTTTGATCATATTTGGTTTTGATACTTTTTGGATCCAAGTGAAAAATTCCCCTA
The DNA here is from genome assembly GCA_022829125.1 of Lathyrus tuberosus. Taxonomy (NCBI): domain Eukaryota; kingdom Viridiplantae; phylum Streptophyta; class Magnoliopsida; order Fabales; family Fabaceae; genus Lathyrus; species Lathyrus tuberosus. The sequence goes on from JALAZF010000058.1 coordinate 12,859,294, forward strand.
CATTTGGAAAAAAACAAGGCAAAATCTGATTTAGTGAAATTTTCACTAAGTGTTGGAACAAAGTGACTTTTCTTGATTTTGATTACTCCATAACTCAAAATCCATGAGGAATTTGGACATAGGTCAGTATGAAGCTTTTGTAGAGGGCAATGAGATCTACAAATTAAGCCTTGGATGGAAAAAATGGCTTTGTGGTTTAGGAGTAATGATCCTCCAAAGTTGGTACCTTTGTCACTTTTTTTCATAACTTAGAAAATTTTCTAAGTTTTTATGGTTACCCTTTTTACAAGTTATCCCATTTTCTTTGATTTTTCTTGATGAATGATGATTCAAATCATACATAAACATCATTTTAGGGTTAAAAATCCATTTTTGTGGAAAGTCTCAAAAAGTCAAAGTTGACTTTTGTGCACAGTTGACTTTTTATCCGATAAATTCCAAACTGTGCAATTCTTCAGGAAATCATGTCCTTGACCTAAATCAAACTTGATGGACATGTTTTATGGGTGTTATAGAGTATATTGAATCATGTCTTAGGGATTGGGAGTATGTCCTGGTCAAAAGTCAAAGTTACAGTTGACTTTTTCTGCAAAACCCTAATTGTGGTTCAGATGAAATTGAAACTTGTTGCTCAAGCTTCTTGGATCAATCCATTGTTCCAAATGGATCAATATGGAATATTGGAGATCCTCAAATCCTCTCTTGAGGTCTTGGTTCATAATTGGTCCCAAAAGTCAACTTATGGGTGAATTAGGTCAAGAAACCCCTAATTCCTGATTTTTTATGAATGCATCCCCTGAGGCAAAATTGACTGGATGATTGAGTTTACGAGGTTCCATGGAGCATATTAGGTTATGTTTTGGATCTTTGGCTCATGCCCAGAGGAAAATTTCCATCTGGAGGCCCTGGTCGATCAAAACCCTAATTTGGTGACACTGGCGATCTTGAGGCTTGATCCACATAGAAGGGAGCATCCTTGTGCTTAATCCTTGAAGTGGGAGTCCTGTTTTATCCTTTGTGTATGTTTGAGGGTGTAGACAAGTTGAAGATCATGTCATTCCTTGATTGATCCTTTTTCTAAAAGCTCTGAGAGGGCTTGAAACCCTAATTTTGATAGTAGTGAATACTCACCCATCTTTAGGGAGACTGATGAGGCATAATGACACACCCATATTGTGATGATGATTTGAACAGTAATGGGAAATCTTAGTGGTTAAAATTTGGGGTATGACAGGGAGGAGTTGCCATCGCCCGTGAACTCCGATGCAGTCAAAAAATATTATGCCTGAAAAAAAATGGATAAGAGTCCGCTAGATTGACATCCGCAAGGAAAATCTAGGCAAAAATGGACGTCCCGATGGACCAAAAAAAAGAAATGTCCATGCAAAAGTTAGGGACAATGAAAAAACAATAATAGCACGCTAAGTTGAAAACCCGAAAGGGCGACTTAGGCAAAAATGGGCATCCCGGTGGACGGAAAAAATGTGTGAAAACATGTCCAGGCAAAAATTAGGGATAAAGGCATTGACTGTGAACACTTGAGCCTCTTTTCCTCACGGTTGGACCTCAGACCGTAACAAAGCAGTCAAATCTTCATCAACTGGGGCAAGGCGTTGGAACCTAGACTTACAGTGGATGGTGGCCAAGGTTGTAATCAATGCAAAACATGATTTCCCTTTGCCATTTACATTTGTTTTTCAATTTTATTGCAAACTTCCTCATCAAGGATTTTGCATCCTTGCACACACTATATGTACAAAAATTTTCATATTCAATAAAATGCATTCTTTGTTATCTCAATTTGTTTTATTCTAGTATTTTGTTTGCAAAATAAACAATTATTTGTGACCACATAATACTAAAAAATGTTGAGAACAACAAAAAGCTAAATCAATCGAGAAAGCAATATGCATTGCATGTGTTACTAGTAACTCCTGCAGGGTGATGGGTGATATCCATTGGTAAGCCTAACGCCTGGCCAGAAATGTTTTAATTCAGTGAAGAAGTTATTGTTTCCTCAGCAGTTCCTCAGCAGAGTCATCATCCTCCCAGCAGGTTGCCAAGGTGTTCCCCAACAAAGACGCTTTGCTCACTTTTCCCCAGCAAGGGTTGTGCATCTTCTCTAAATAATTAGGAGCTATCTGTCACCAGCAGCAGTGGTTTCTCCTTAGCTGAGTCAACGTGATTCAGGAATCTTTGTTCCCCACGCAGAGCAAGTCTTGGTAGGAGGGATTGATTTAATTCTTCCATCCCCAACGGAGACAGCCATAATGATTTAGAAACCTGAGATGTTCTCAATTTCTTTTCCTCGGCAGGATCATCATCCTTTGTGAACTCTCTTCTCCAGTAGAGTTTGTCTTTATCTGCGGGTTCTCTTCCCGGTCGAGGATGTCGAAGTCGTTTTGCTACGATTTCTGCCTAATCATTTCTCGATGTGCCTCATCTTGAGCATTTGCATTGCATGATAGCAAGCATCATGTAGAAACGCATATATAGCATATGCACCGATCACACTCCCTCTCTTTTTTGCCTGACTTATCTCCCAGCAGATTTTCAGCTATCCTTGCACTTATCCACCTTCAAACACTGTCAACTCTTCTTTTATCGCCATCAGCCAAATTCTCGAGCTACTCTTTTATTTAATCCCCTTTTACCTCGAATCATCGAAAAGCTGGCGCAATTTGTACATTCAGGTCCAAGCGGATTAAATAGGGGCAGCTGTCGTAACCCGAAATTTGACCTCCCTCTTTTGCCTTTTGCATAAGCATAAGCATTCGCATCGCTTGCATACGCGTTCGCATTTTTTCCTCTGGTGTTTTGATTGCAGGATATTCAGGTTTTCCAAGCCCGATTAATCATATCCACACAAGGTCATCACCTCATCAAAAGAAGCACAAAATGAAGGTTTCCATACCTATTCCTCAGTACAAGAGGTGGAAAATCGAAGCCGGGACCACAACACCCTTTTTTAGGCAAATTGGGCATATTTTGGCCTGGTTAATCGATTAACCATTTGCAGTGCAATTGTGTTAATCGATTAACACAGGCAAAATAGGCACAATTTGCTGCTTTTTCATGACAGCACCTTTGCACACATTTTGGTCTTGGATTCTAGCAGCATATGGAATATTCTAGACACCTCTAAACATTTCCAAGCTACTCAATTCATTCCAAGTGCATTTGCTATGATACTTCACTTCAAATCAAGTGCACCATGTTCCTTGTTCTCCAAGTAATGTGGATCTTTGGATGTTGGAATTCACCTTGGGATGGTTACCGAGTTGGTTCTAACTAACCGAGTTAACCGCCTTGACTCGGTGAGTCAAGTCCAACTAACTCCTAACCTAGCTCCAAACCCAAAGCTAATTCCAAACCAAATTCCAAACCATCTCATATTCCAAACCTAAAGCCTATATAAACACACCTTCGCTCACTTTTCAATTCCTCAACCATTCTCTACCATTTTTCACAAACTTCTCACATTTCACTCTCAATTCTCTCACTTTTTCTCATATTTCTCTACTCATTCTTCATCTTCATCTCAATTCTTCTCCATCAAACCTCACCAAAAGCTCTTATTCTTGAAGGATAATCACTTTTCACATTGAAAGTGATTAATTCTTGAGCTTAACCTTCATCATTTGGCATCCTTTGGTTGGATTTATGGAATTACATCTCATTCTACTTCAATCCAAGGGTTTCACACCATTTATTTTGGTGCAAGTTCGGTTTCGGTGCATTTTTGCGATTTTGATAGGTTTCGACGTGTTTCGTCTACAATTCAAGGATCCTCTGGTTTTCTTTAACCTTCTACATCAAGATCACATTGCAACATTTACCAAGGCACATCTCAGCCTTGTAGGTTGGTGGATTTCATTCATTTTATCATTTCGATCGTTTTCGTATCGTTTGCGATGTAATTTCGATATTCTTGCATGTGAATTGATTGCACTTTTGATAGATCCATGATCTTGTTTGTTAATTGATTCTATTGTTGATCATTTGCTGTTTCTAAGCTTGATTTTTCATGCATAATTGTTTGCCCTAGCATTGGAGTGATTGCATAATCAAAAAGTTTGCCAAAAGCACTTTTCAAAACTGATTTTCTGCTCCCTGTACAGTGTTAATTGATTAACACATTGCAGTGCAATTGTGTTATTTGATTAACCAGTGTTTTTTTGCACTTTTTCACGTGTTAATCGATTAACACTTTGCAGTGCAATTATGTTAATCGATTAACACCGAACCAGAATGTCATTTTCTTGCATTTTCAAGTATGTTTGCCATGCTTTCTTCATTTTAACTTCCATTGATTGTCATGCTTGATTTTATGGATGTTTTTAATGTCATTTCACTTCTGGTTGAAGCAAATTCATGAACTTTTGATGAACATTTTCGATTATTCATTTGTTTCATGTTCTTAGCATTGTATGAACATAACAATTCTTGCACTATCTTTGTTCACATGATACATGACTTTGTGTGGCATTTTGATGGTCATTCAGCACTGTTTTACACCTTCCATTTCAGATTTGCATTAAGTTTATTCTTCATGGATAAACTTAATCTTGTGTAATCAATAATTCACTCCTTTGTGCTTTAACGACTTTTCATCCTCTTTGGAAAGTTGTTAGCATGTTTATCCCTTGATTAATTGATCAAAACTTTGTTTCGATTAATCAATCTTCCCTTTTCCTCTCTTTAGGCCTCCTTTAGAGCTTTCTCTTTCATTCCCCCCGTGGAGTTAGAGTTTCGCGCTGCGCCTTGCATTGGAGCACTGTAGAAATTGACGTCGTTATGCTGTCCGTTTCTCTACGCAGGAGCACTGTACAACTTGGAGCTGTTGGGCCGCCCGGTTCAACTTTCGCATTACACCCTGTGTGTGTTAGGGAAGGGATGAGAAGGGAGAATTCCTACTCTCATTCGGACTACTTCAGGTAGGGGATGAATGACCCTGTGCTTGGCTTAGTCATCTCTATCTCCAGGCGGTAATGTGCTTTCTTTCCCCAATCGAGTTGATCCGTTATCACTCTTCTCTCTTTGCGATCCCTTTCGATCCTTGATCACTCCTATCTCAATCTCTCTCTTGATCTATCACCATTCTTCTTGGTTACGATCCTATGTCCCTTGGGTTAGCAAGCTTTCTTCATTTCAATACCCTATGCTTTTCTTGTAATCAATCATTGCTTTTGATTCCCCTGAAGAGTTTCAATTCTCTCTCTTTGTTCCAACACAGTTTTCCTGTCACGACCATTTTCCCCAGGAGCTCGCAACCTTCTATTGGTTCTTCTCCTCCCGTGGGTTAATCACCTCTTCTTGGTTAATCACCCGTCTCTTCAGTTAATCACAGTCTGTCTGTTAATCACTGAGCACCTCTTGGGTTAATCACCTTTTCTTGGTTAATCACCCGTCTCTTCAGTTAATCACAGTCTGTCTGTTAATCACTGAGCACCTCTTGGGTTAATCACCTTCTCTTGGTTAATCACCCGTCTCTTCATTTAATCACAGTCCGTCTGTTAAAATACTGAACCCTTTTTGAGTTAATCACCTTCTCTTGGTTAATCACTCACTTTTCTCTTCGGTTGGTCACAGTTCGTTTGTAAACACTGAATCCCCAGTAGTTGGCAACCTCCTCTTGGTTCGAATACTTGCACCCTTGGGTTAGTAACCTTTCTTTGGTTCAAATACCCCTTCTTCGGTTGAGTACTGTTTGTTCAGTCAGTTTACCGAACCCCTTTGGGTCACGACCTTCGTTTGGTCCTGCACCAGCTTTTCTGGTTAATCGCAATTTTCTCTGCTAAAACCAATGCTTCTCTATCCCTATAGAGTTGCAGTCCTTTCTTTCCTCGGTTAATCACTGTTTACCACTTAATATATCGAGGCCTCTTCAGAGTCAAACACCTTCCCCCGGTTCAACACTCTCTCTCTCTTGGTTTATCACAGTCTGTCTGTTGACACCAGATTCTTTTCCCCGCCAGGGTTCTACTCTCTTTCTTCGGTTAACCACTGCCAGCCAGTTAATATACCGAACCTCCTTTTGGTTATGACACCATTTATTTTGCATCCCAAGCGGATCTTTCTCCATCTCTTGCTCTTGGTTTCGACACCACCTCTTTCATCCCCTTGTTTCTTCCTTATTTTGTTTTCCGTTCAGTTCCCCGAACTACGGAAGCTCTGATTCTGCATTCTTTTGAATGTATTATACGTAGGTATGAGATCTCAATGATCTCGGCGAGCACACTTCCACCTTTTTTCCGTCTTCCTCCTTTCTTTCTTTCTTCTTTGTCCCCTGGTTCCATGAACTACGGCGCTTTGACTTCCTCATTGCACTATGAGGGTACGTAGGCACGAGGACTTCGTTCCTCCGCGAGCACTTTCCGTCTTTTCTTTCTTTTTCCTCTTTCTCTTCTCTCTCCCATTCTTTTAGCTAGAAGCCTTTAGATAGATAACCCATCTGTCATACCCCAAATTTTGACCACTAAGATTTCCCATCATTGTGCAAATCATCATCATAATATGAAGGAACCATCATACTTCATCAGTCTCCCCAAAGATGGGTGAGCATCCACTACAATCAAAATTAGGGTTTCAATCCCTCTCAGAGCTCTTAGACAAATGATCAATCAAGGAATGACATGATCTTCAACTTGTCTAACCTCTCAAACATTCACAATGGATCAAAAGGACTTCCACTTCAAGGATTAAGCACTAGGTTGCTCCCTTCTAGGTAGATCAAGCCTCAAGATCGACAGTGTCACCAAATTAGGGTTTTGGTCGACCAGGGCCTCCAGATGGAAAGTTTCATCTGGGCACAAGCCAAAGATCCAAAACACAACCTAATGTACTCCATGGAACCTCATGGACCCGTTCATCAAGTCAATTTTTCCTCAGGGGATGCATTCATCAAAAATTAGGAATTAGGGTTTCTTAACCTAATTCACCCCTAAGTTGACTTTTAGGGAAAAACATGAGCCAAGACCTCAAGAGAGGGTTTGAGGGTCTCTAATGAACTATATTGATCCATTTGGAACAATGGATTAATCCAAGAAGCTTGAGCAATAAGTCTTAATTTCATCTGCACCACAATTAGGGTTTTGCGAGAAAAGTCAACTGTAACTTTGACTTTTGACCAGGACATGCTCCCAAGCCCTATGACATGCATCAATATACCCTATGACACCCATGGAACATATCCATCAAGTTTGATTTAGGTCAAGGACATGATTTCCTGAAGAATTGCACAGTTTGGAATTCATCTGATAAAAAGTCAACTGTGCACAAAAGTCAACTTTAACTTTTTGAGATTTTTCACCAAAATGGATTTTTAACCCTAAAATGATGTTAATGTATGATTTGAATCATCATTCATCAAGAAAAATCAAAGAAAGTGGGATAACTTGTAAAAGGGGTAACCATAAAACTTAGAAATTTTTCTAAGTTATGGAAAAACTACCACTAATGCACCAACTTTGGAGGACCATAACTCCTAAACCACAAGGCCAATTTTTTTCATCCAAAGATGGATTTGTAGCCCTCATTACCCTCTACAAAAACTTCAACTAGACCTAAGTCCAATTCATTAAGGATTTTGAGTTATGGAGTGATCAAAATCAAGAAATCACATTTTGTTCCAACACTTAGTGAAAATTTCACTAAGTCAGATTTTGCTTCACTTTTTGCCAAATGTAGGGGGATTTTTCACTTGGAATCAGAAGAGATCAAAATTAAATATGTTCAAACAGTTGTTGTATCAAGTAAGGGCTTTCCAAAGTGGCCAAGAACATTGCCAAATTCAACTTACACCCTGAGATATGACATTGTCAAGTTGCCTTGCTGAAATCTGTCAAAGGCAAGGCAGATTTTGCATTTTGGCTCGATTTGCAAAAATCAGCCAAATTCAAATGCTCCTATCCACTTGGACACATCTGAGGATTGAATCTAAAGGGGACAATCACTGAGCCAAGCCTCCAAAGTCCATGGAACAAGAAATAGCATGTTAGACCTAGAATGGCCAAAATAGGGACAAGACTCCAAATTTGGATTGAAGCATTCAATGGAAGCATCAAGGTGGCATGGACTGAGCCATTCTCATCTGAAATCAGTCAAGACTTATCCAAGACCAAGGGAACCAAAGCTCTGTGCCCTAACCTCTAGTCAATGGCTAGAGGAGACTTGCATTTCCATTGGACAACATTGGCCAAACCTACTTACCAGCTGCCATTCACTATTCCTTGCAAAACAAACTTACTCTACTATAAATAGAGCTCAATTGTGATCAGTTTGAGTACACCAAAGCCATCTAACAGATGCTTTCCTCAAAATCTCTTTCTCTTGGCAAAAATGCCTTTCTTAGCAAGGTAGCTATCGGGTTTTGAGTTTGAGAGCTTTTCCAATCAAACCAATCACTCACACACCTCATATACATCACATATGAGCTGATCAAACACTCACATAACATCTGGAACACTGATTTCACAAAATCACCAGCTGGTTACTCAAACTTTCAATCAAGTTGCAGCTGAGGTACCACAAATCGTTCCAACCAATTTCAATCAAGTCCAAGCATTCAAACACACTCCACAGGGTGTAGGGAAGCTGTTCAGATCATCACCACTCATCTGTAACACCTCCAAATCAAAAATCACATTGCACTTGCTGTCTCGGCTTAGAGGTAAGCATATACTTGGTCATCTCTCAATCTATGCATATTTCCTCGCATAATAATTTGGCCATATGTTCATAATCATGCATGGAATGTTTTCCCTCAATTAATTGCATTGTTTGAATCGTGTATCAAAAATCCTAGCCTTCATGCAGAAATTAGGGTTCTTGACGTTTCTTCGTGATTTCATGTTTTATGTTTAATTTAAATGAAATTAAGTGTTATAGACATGATCGTGAGGTTGAGACGAGCATAATGATATGTGGATTGCATGTTATAATCAAGTATTCATTGAGATTGAGGAGAAAATGCAAATCAGCCAAACCCAGAACACGCGCGTGTTCTAGGTGTGTTCTTGGCGCCATTTTTGAATAATTCAAATATTTGAATTTTGTGATTTTGTTTAATTGATTCAAAAATTAATTTCTCTCTGAGTTTTAATGATTTTGAGTTGATTCTTTTTTTGATAATTCACAAAAATGTTAAAATATTTTATTTTATCAAAAAATCGCAAAAATATTATTTATTTCATATAATTGATATTTTTGCAAAGAATTAATATTTTAATTGTTTTTGACATTTTAAATATTTTTTCCACATTGATTTTGCAACTTTTAATGCTTTCTAATTATTTTGTAGGTCAATACTTAATTTTTGAAGCATTAATCCAAAATCACAATTTGTTTTTCATATGTTAAACAATTTTAATCATTTTTAATTGAATTTTATTCAATTAAATACATTTTTTTGAAAACAAATTAGGGTTTTTGGATTAATTCAACCCTCATAAATCATTTTCAAAAATCAATTGGTCCTCTCCTTGAGCTATAAGACCCAATTCTTTTTTTGACCAAATCATTTTTGGGCCTCAGTGTATTGTATAAGTCCCGATACCGTAAAAAACAAACGGCGCGATCGTCGCCTATTCACAAATCAATTGGGCCTCTCCTTGAGCTATAAGACCCATTCAAACTTTTTGGGCCTCTATTAGAGTGTAAGACCCAATCCCCTTTTAACCAAAATCATTTGGGTCTCACTTATTGTATAAGTCCCTCCGCGTTAAAAGAAAACCTCGACGCGATCGCCATTTCAAATGAAAAAATCATCTGGGCCTACCCTCGAGTAGTAAGACCCATTTCACATTCAAAAACACTTTGGGCCTCTTGAAAGAGTGTAAGACCCATCCCTTTGTACAGAAAATATTTTTGGCCTCAGTCACTTGTATAAGTCCCTCTGTACAAATTCAACAGTGCAATCACTGATAAAACCCTGGGCCTCTCCTTGAGCTGTAAGTCCCGAATTTTTCTTTTTCAAAGCACTTTCTCCTTTGATTTTGAATATACTGTTGTTTTCAATCTTTCTTTGTTGAACAACTAACCAAACAGCATGGAAGCTCTACAACCGAGTAAGTGGTTATTGCTTTCATTTATCGCTTTCATATACATATAACTGTATTGTGGGGCTGTTTCACTGTAAGTCTTCTTTCATAAACTCATTTCAACTGTGTAATAATAGTATAGATATTTAGAGTATCTCCGGCAACTACGTCTAGAACTAGGTGACGCCGTTTCGTTTATTCGTAGAAATAGACAACTAGATCCCCAATAGGATCACCAGATACAGTCTTCTCTCAGGCTGTTCTCATTAGGAATTATTAAGAAACTCTACTCCCCAAGATGAATGTATTCTCCGTGAATCGCATCTTTGAGTTTCTTCCAAATTCTCGAACTTTCCTGACTTTGATCTATTCTCGGTGAATAGCATTGCCTTGAATTTCTTGGGGTTTGGGGACCCACGGGCTTCTTAAAAGCATCGGCCTCCTCTTGGGCATCATACAAGGACCCACAGGCTTCCTAAAAGCAACCCCGCCTCCTCTTGGGCTTAGTACAAGGACCCTATGGCTTCTTAAAAGTATTCACAGCCTCCTCTTAGGCTTCGTATAATGATCTCTTCCTCCGGGAATGATAGCCTTCTCTTGGGCTTTGTACAAGGATCCGTCGGCTTCTTAAAAGTTTCCAGCCTCCTCTTGCCTTCGTACAAATTGTCCCGACAACCTCCTAGAGGTATAGGAACAGAACTTAGTCATCTGCCTAGAACGGTCCGTTTAAAGAGTCTACTACTGTTTCTCAAAGCATAGTACAAAAGGTGAAACTCTAGACTTAGACAGTCTAACTTCCTTGAGTCTCAAAGACATTCTCAAGTGACCCCTTCGTTAAATAGGAAGGAAACCCGCAGACTCGGACAGTCTCAATACCCTTCGGATTTCCCGCTTCCTTAAAGAACAGGAATTACCCGGATCCTCGAATCAAATCCTTGAGTACAGTGTTGCTCATATAAGAACTGATTTTCTCTTTAAAATCAGTATACTGGACCTGTCACTTAATTGAACAGTCACCATAGCCTCCTCTTGGGCTTTGTACAATGATTCTCCCCAGTGGAGTCAAACAACGTTCAGCCTCTCTCTCGGGCTTTGTACGAGACACATAAGAGACTCCCTCGCTGAGTCAATTACCCCTTTGGCCTCCATCTAGGGCTTTATACGAGATACAAAAAGATTCTTATTGAGCCAAATAAACAACAGCCTCCATCTCGGGCTTTGTACGAGACACAAAAACTCTCTTGTTGAGTCAAACAGCCTCCACCTCGGGCTTTATACGAGATACCAAAGGATTCCCTCGTTGAGTCAAAACCTTTTAGCCTCTCTCTCGGGCTTTGTACGAGACACATAATAGCCTCCTCTTAGGCTTTGTATAAGAAAAGCACTGGTTAATCCAATTAACCTTTTAGCATCTAAGCTGTGCCTCGTTCACAGTATACAAACATCAACAACTCCTTCATCTAATCGCTGTAAGTGGCAAGCCTCTGGATCATCTACATCCATGCCACTGTCCCTCCTTTAGCATGAGAAATTCCTAAGGAAAGATATAATTGCTCTACACTGAGTTAAAGTCCTCCCCTTCAGGTTAAAACCCCCTATAAAGGAAATTATGGCATTGCTAGGATCCGCGTATCCCGGTTAAAGTAATTCTCCTTTATAAAATAGTTGTGACATACAACCCCCTCTTTAGAGATGACAAATTCTCTCTAAAGTCAAATAGACTTTTCAACTTCACATCTTGGGCTTTGAACAAGATACAAATCACCTTTCGCTTCACGTCTTGGGCTTTGAACAAGACACCAAAAACAACCACTTCCTCCCATAGAATAGGAGGAACTACGAACGCTCTGATTTCCCTTGTTTCGGTAAACGGGAATACGTAGGCATAAGATTGAAAGAAATATCTTAGCGAGCACAATCAACAAAAAACCCAAATCCCATATCTCCATCAATCAAAAGTAGTAATTCAAAAAACATCAGTCCTATCATCCTAATCCTTATTCCCCGCCAGAAACCTTCTGCCCAGGTAAAAAGAAAGAAAACCCTACTGGCGAAAATACAAATAACCAGTACAAAGGCCCCCCACATTGATAGCATTCGTAACCTAACAGACCGCTGTTTAAACTCAGTATGCAAAACAGGGTTAATTGGAGATATCTATTTCCCTTCCTTATTCAGCTCACAATAGGATAAAAAATTGAATCGACCTGTAGTTTTAAGCTCAACCGGAGGGAGCGACCAGCGCTTAAGAACCGCGTCCAAAATCGCTCGCTACCGAAAAAATGGCGCCCACCGTGGGGCCTTTCTTTCTTTTTCCTTCTTCCTTTTCATCTCTTGTGTGAATACCACAGATTGGGGCTTCCGCTGGGGAACCCATTTTCTGTCAGGAACTTAGGATTCATAGCTTTAAAGGTCTAGGATGTTTAGGACAAATATATATACTGCTTTTCCTAATTGCTATACATGTTTATTTTTTCTGCTAATGGGAATGCGGGTGATGCCGTATGTGGAAAGATTGAGTATACACTTAAGATAAGTGATGGCGACGGGGTCAACCATCAACCTCAGTGGAGGCTGACCAACGCAACCCATTCTCTCACCTAGACAATGGGCCGGTTGTTAAGTCTGAGAAGCTGAGGAGCCAAACCCTTTCGTAGTGCGGAAACTATCGGAAATAGTTGTTACGCGATACTACCCTCATTTAAGGCTGGTGATCTATTCTCGGTGAATGGCACTTATTCTAAGATTGCTTTACAACTCGCTGGCGATCCGCTTGTTGTTTTGCTTTCCTGGGAGGAGCTGATGATAATGAGTACAGGTACAAAAATCACCCTAGTATAAACCTTTGGGGATGGGTAGAGCCTTGACTTCATGACAACGACCCTTTGACCCCATGTTTTTTCTATGTTTTTGTGTGCTGCATTCATACATTCATTTAAAAAACATTAAAACATTCAAAAAATCTTCTCTTCTAGTCTCTCTGTGTTTTTTCAAATTAAACTAAGACTGTGATTGCAAATATCAGAGAAAAAGATTGCACTAATGGATTTCGGTTGAAGGAGAACTCACCAGTACACCTTCAAGGTTCCAAAAATAGACGATTTGAGAAGGTTAGCGAGGATGATCACTAACCCAGAGGCTTTCAGAGCCAAGCACAGAGGTTTACTACCACTGTTAAGAATCCATGTGATTGAGGGAATCATGGATGCGCTCATTCAGTTTTATGATCCGGTTTATCACTGTTTCACATTCCCGGATTACCAGCTCGCACCAACGCTGGAGGAGTATTCTCACCTGATCAATCTACACATTACAGATCGAGCTCCATTTTCTGGACTGGAAGAAATTCCAAAGAATCAGACTATTGCAAGAGTAATTCATTTGGACGAGTCTGGGGTCAGGACTCACATGACCGCTAAGGGTGGCATCCAAGGTTTGCCAGCCCAGTTCTTGACAAAGAAGGCCCTGTATTTTGCCAGTATAGGAAACGTGATTGCTTTTGAAAGCATCTTTATCTTGCTCACCTACGGGTTATTTTTGTTTCCCAACATCAATAACTTCGTCGATATCAATTATATTAAGGTTTTTCTCATTGGAAACCCTGTGCCGACTTTGCTCGCAGATGCGTATCATTCTGTACACTTGGGAAATTTATACAGCTGAGGGGAGATCACATGCTGTGTACCTCTGCTTTACAAATGGTTTATCTCTCACTTGCCCAAGTCTGCTGCTTTTTGGGATTGCAAGAGTGCCTTACGCTGGTCGCAGAAGATCATGTCTCTCACCAATTCTGATATTGATTGGTGTAATAGGATTTATGAGGGAATCAGGATCATTGATCATTGTGGAAGCTTCCCCAACATACCCCTCATAGGAACTAAAGGAGGAATCAACTACCATCCGATATTGGTTCGCCGTCAATTTGGATACCCGATGAGATACATCCCACTGGGTGTTCATCTGGAAGGCCTTTTCTTCAAGGAAGGAGAAAATGACAGAGCACTGAAGATGGAAATAGTGAACGCTTGGAAACATGTTCATAAGAAATGACGAGAGTCTCTAGGAAAACCGGACTGTGTCTCGGTGGAGCCTTATCTCTATTGGGTACAAACTAGAGCTCTCAAGCTAAAAATGCCTTATCCTCATTACGGAATTCTTCCGCCAAGGGAATCTGTCATGTACTTCATGACGGAAACTGAAAAGCTTCAGGTTACTCTCAACAAAGTTCAACGAGAGAGAAGGTCTTGGAAGAACAAGTACCGCACCCTCGATGTAGAGGGCATCAAAATACAGCAATTACTGAAAGAAAAAGATGCTCTGATTGAAATTTTGGAGCAACATGCTGTAGAGAATCAGAATGACCAAAGGAATTTGCTCGCTCCTTTCACCTGGCAAAGGAATGACAACCCGACAACGGCCCAAGAGCCCCGGTCAAAGAAAAGGAAGATACCAGAATCAGCACCTGATTTCTCTTCAGAGAGGACTCAGGGCCCATTAGCTTAGGTTCCTATTTTTGCACTTTGTAATCTACTGTATTTCCATTTCTGTAATCCTTTGAATTTCAATAAAAAGGGGTTTCCCCACCGTTTGATATTTGCAATCTAATTGTCGAAGTTTATTTTGCTTAAACCATTAAACAATTAATATAATCATTGCATTCATCATTCTCACATCCCGTATTCTTCTTACCTACGAATCTCACGTTTGTGTCTCGGTTCTAGAGTCAAACTGTCTCATTCGTATAATACTCGGGCCAATCGTCAGAAAAGGATGGATGACCTTGAGGAAGAAAACAGAGAGTTGAAAGAAGAGATCGACGCTCTGAGAGAGGATATGAGAAAGCTTCGTAACGACATGCAAGCCATGGTAGAAGCTCAGCTACAAAGAACTGTGATCTCAGAGATCACCTCAACGCCCATAGTGGAGAGGTATGATCCTAGGTATCAGATACCGAAAGATCGTCCTTGGGGAATGCCTGTTAACTATATCCCAGAAGGATATGTTTCTGCCGATCACTGAAGATCAGGGAATCACAACGGAAACCGTTGGGCCTGAAGGTTACAAACTTCGGGAAAGCAAAGATGCCAGGGGCATGTTGAAGACTCCTGAAGGTTACAAACTTCGGGAAACGCCAAGACTCACTGCCGTAGTCACGGTACCAACCTCTGTGGTGCACACTGTCCCGGAAGGACGGATTCCACCAACACCTTCTGGTAAGAAGGAAACTATGTTTGACAGAATGGATGAATTCCAAGAACAGTTCTTGGAAATGCAGAAGGAACTGCAAGCCATTCGCAGTCAGGATTTTTTGGAAAGGACGCCGCAGATCTCTGCTTGGTCGCAAATGTGAAAGTTCCGCACAAATTCCAAGTGCCCGACTTTGAAAAATACAAGGGTAACTCTTGCCTTCAAAGCCATCTGGTGATGTACGCTCAGTGGATGTCAGCTCAGACGGAAAATCAGGACCTACTGATTCATTACTTTCAGGATAGTTTAACCGGTGCCGCCTTAAAATGGTACATGGGTTTAAACCGTGCTACGATTAGCATATTCAAAGATCTTGGTACTGCCTTCGTCCAACAATACAAATACAATTTGGACATGGCACCCAACAGAGATCAACTCAGATCGATGTCGCAAAAGGACAGGGAAACCTTTAAGGAGTATGCTCAAAGGTGGCGTGAAATTGCCGCTCAAATTTGTCCACCTCTTGAGGAAAAAGAGATGACAAAGATCTTCTTAAAGACCTTAAGCTCATTTTACTATGACCGAATTGTTGCCAGCGCGCCCAGTGATTTCACCGAGATGGTCGGCATGGGCGTACGTCTTGAGGAAGCCGTTCGAGAAGGACGTTTGGTAAAAGACACTGGATCGACGAGCGGTACTAAAAAATACGATAGTGCTCTCCCTAAGAACAAAGAGCAAGATATTGGGAATATCTCTCTCGAAAAGCAAAGACGACGTTATCAACCGGTTGCAGCTGTGACTCCTGCTATCAACCCTGCGTCTATTCCTACGTATCAACCTCAGGTTGCGCAAAGGCAACCTGACCAGCAAAGGACACAACAGCCTCTTCAGCAGGCTCGTCCTCCATATAACAACAACCGTACAACACGGCCACCAGGATTTGATCCTATACCCGTGACGTACACAGAGCTGTTTCCATTACTACTGGCTAAGGGGCACATTCAGACTAAATCTCCTCTTACAGTACCAGAAAATCCGCCTTTTTGGTTTAAGGTGGATCAAACATGCCCTTATCATCAAGGAGGTTCAAGGCATAACATAGAGACTTGCCTCAATTTCAAGTCCGACGTGCAAAAGCTTGTTAGGAGCGGGGTCTTATCCTTCAAGGATACAAATCCTAATGTTCTTACGAACCCGCTGCCTCAACATGAGAAGGCTGCAGTCAATCTGATTGAGAAAGAGACTAACAATGTCTATCAAATTCACGATGTACTCTTGTTGAAGACCAATCTGGTCAAGATGCATTGTAGACAGAGCGGATATGGCCATGTGCCACCTCATAACTATCATCAGTGTGATATCTGCTCTAAAGACAATCAGGAATGTTCTGTAGTGCAAGCAGCTTTACAGGAACAGATGGATCTCGGATGGATCCAAGAGCACCGAGTTCGTGGAGTTAACATGGTTTACACGAATTCTAACGTCATTCAGAACCAAGATATCCGTGCAATGAATGTAAACTTGGTGGCGATGCACTCAAGGCAAAGCCAGTATCATAATCTGCCGCGGCACGATTACAGTTCCTGTCTGATTTGCTCGGTAAACAAACAGGGATGCTCTTTCATACAAGAGGCCCTCCAGCGTCAGATGGATCTTGGATCGATCCAGGACTACCATGATAGGAACCCTTATCAGATCAACATGGTTCAGATCTTCGATATTCGCGTGATGAATACCAACCTGGTAGAGTTACATGCTGAGCAGGTCCGACTCGGATTCTTAATATCACATGACTATCAAAGCTGTAAAGCAGGTTGCGAAAACGATCGAGGTTGTACCCTTGTCCATGAGGCACTTCAGCACTTGTTAAATCATTAGTGGATGCCAATCTACATGGATGAAGATACTCAGCAAATTAGTATCAGTAACAGGAATCCTACTCGGCGTCAAAGTCAGGATGTCCGATTAGTGGAAGCTAACCTAGTGAGGTTACATTGTATTCAAAGTGGGCATGGCCAGGTGCCATCACACAACTATGACAGTTGTAGCGTCTGTTCGGAAAGTAACCAAGGGTGTTACCTTGTGAGAGCAGCTCTTCAGGGTCAGGTCGATCGTGGAGAAATTCGCCCATATCCGGATTCTGGACCCATCGACTGGACGCCGAACTACCTTGCCGAGCAAGTTGAGGATGTTGTCACAATCTCTGGTCATCACAGGACCAGGGATGTTTTTGCCATCATCCCTCTACTTGACGAGTCTAAAGTTCCCAACCGGGAACGGATCGAGATTACTTACGATGGTCAGAAAAATCAGAAAGTTCCCATAGTCATCTATCTGCCGGGACCATTACCGTATGAATCAACTAAGGCTATCCCTTACAAATACGGTGCAACAATAATTGAAAATGGAAAGGAAATTCCATTACCCTCCGTCGTGAATATTGCAGACATCAGTCGAGTAACACGGAGTGGTAGAATCTTCAACCGAGGGGTTGGGGAACTTAACAAGGAAAAGGAACTTCAGACAGAAGCTCCCGATCCACCAGTCGGTCAGTCCAGTAATCCCGACCTTTCGAAAAATAATGATGAGATGTTGAAGCTCATCCAAAGGAGTGAATATAACATTGTGGATCAGCTGTTACAAACTCCTTCAAAGATCTCGGTGTTATCACTGTTACTCAGTTCAGAAGCCCACAGGGAGGCTCTACAGAAAGTCTTGGAGCAAGCCTTTGTGGAACAGGATGTAACAATCAGACAGGTCGATAGCATTGTCTCTAACATCACTTCCTGCAACAACTTGGGATTTAGTGATGAGGAATTACCCGAAGAGGGTCGCCGTCATAACATGGCGCTCAACATTACAGTTAACTGCCAGGACGATGCTTTAGCCAGCGTACTGGTAGACACAGGTCAGCCCTGAATGTTATGCCGAAGTCCACTTTGATGCAATTATCATTCAAAGGGCCTCCGATGAGAGTCAGCGAGGTCGTCGTCAAAGCATTCGACGGATCCAGAAAAATAGTTATCGGCGAAGTTGATCTTCCCATAACTATCGGTCCTCACACTTTCCAAGTCACTTTCCAGGTCATGGACATCCGGGCAACATACAGTTGTTTATTAGGAAGACCTTGGATACATCAGGCTGGAGCGGTCACTTCGACCCTCCACCAAAAGCTAAAGTTCGTCAAGAACGATCAGCTTGTCACGGTTTGTGGGGAACAAGCCATGCTTGTAAGCAACTTGTCATCATCCGCTGGTATAGAACCCGAGGAGGTTATTGGAACTCAGTTCCAAGCACTGTCGGTGAGCAAGGACAATTATTTCAAAGGAGGAACCTCGATTTCCTCATACAACGATGCTATCAAAGCGGTCGAGAGTACCGACACAACTGGATGGGGACAGCTTGTCATTCCTATTGACAATAAAACAAAGAAGGGTCTTGGTTTTTCTGCAACCTGTACCCGGACAGCTGCCAACGATGAAAGTCTTCATTCCCTTCAAAATTTCTTCCACAATGGAGGTTTCCTTCACCCAATGTCTCAAGCAGTACATGCTCTCAATGAGGAAGATCCCTCTGACACAGATGAAGAATGGAAGTCCTATCTTAACAAGGACGGTTATATGTCTCAGGAAGAGGTGCCTATGCCTTTTTGTTATCCCGCACAAAGTCCGAGATTTATACCAAGGTCAGACGTCGAAATGATCTACGGGGATTGTGATCCAGAAGGATACCGTGCTCTGCCAAATTCATTAGAGGGGGATACTCTGATGAAAGACAACTTTGACCACAATTACTATGGCCCAATGGATGGTCTGCCAATGTGGCAGCCTTACCCAGGAAATTTGGGGCCAGAAAGTCAGCCGAATAATGAAAGTCAGTTGACCGTCATTGAACAGAATACCTGTGTCCCCACCATGTCATGGGATCAACACTCAGGTCATTTAGAAGCTAATCAACATGACAATGAATTTGCAACGTTTGCAGGACTAGAATTCATCAACTATGCTTTTCTCGAGGTCAACATCATCGAGAGAGATGACTCCTCCAGTTCCAAAGAAGTTTGGGACACCTTGGGAGAACCGAGTGGAAAATACGACTTTATGGTCAAGTACACCGCTCCCGAAAGCTCTCGTATCAGGCTCGAAGATATCCAGCCAACTGGATGGGGAGATGTACCTGAGAGCACAGATGCTATGCAAAATGCAACAGAGGAATCCTCCTTCGACAACTCTGCCTGGGAGACAGATTCCAATGATCCCGCTCCACCAGAAATCAGCGTCATTTCTGAAGACAAATCAAGGAAGGTGCCAGACTTTATGATTCACCGAGGAGTTCGCCGCCAATGGGTTATTGTTGATGCTCCGAAGGTCGTTCGTCAGTCAAAGTAATTTCCGTCCTTTAACCTTTCACCCTGCCCAGGTGAAAAGGATGTTTTGATAGGGCTCGCTTCCTGTAAATATCCCTCTTCGCTTTGCCCGAAGCGACAGAGTTTTGTTTTATAGGGCTGTAGTTTCAAGGATCGACTTGTTCATTAATAAAATAACATCGTTCTATAATTTCTGCATTAATTGCTATTTTCTCTTTTTGCTTTTTTCAGAAAATGGTAATCCTAAAAAACAATTAAAAATAAAAACAAGCAGTAAGACAAAAACACTGCACACACTTGCATTTTTCTCTATCTCTTCTGAACACGAATCATCACGTCATGCAAATTGCTTGTTTTAAACCCAGTTGAAATATACGATCCGATGCCTTCTCCCAACTTTGAGTTCCCGGTATTCGAGGCTGAAGAAGAAAATGACAACAAAATTCCAGAAGAGATCTCTCGACTACTCAGACAAGAGGAAAGGTCCATTGAACCTCACAAAGAACCGTTGGAAACGGTAAACTTGGGTTCAGGGCAAGAGAGAAAAGAAATCAGGATTGGGGCACTGCTCAGTCCAACTGCCAGAGAGGGTTTGATACAGCTTCTCAAAGAATTCCCCGATGTATTCGCTTGGTCCTATCAGGATATTCCAGGGTTGGATACCAACATCGTGGAACATCATTTACCATTAAGATCGGAATGTCCGCCAGTAAAGCAAAGGTTGAGACGCACTCACCCGGACATGGCCATCAAAATCAAAAAGGAGGTACAGAAATAGATTAACGCGGGTTTCCTCGCTACATCTGAATATCCTCAATGGTTAGCCAACATCGTACCCGTTCCTAAAAAGGATGGAAAGGTCAGAATGTGTGTCGACTACCGAGATCTGAACAAGGCTAGTCCAAAGGACGACTTTCCTTTACCACACATTGACATGCTGGTTGACAGTACAGCAAAGTTCAAAGTTTTCTCCTTCATGGATGGATTCTCGGGCTATAACCAGATCAAAATGGCGCCGAAAGACATGGAGAAAACTTCGTTCATTACCCCATGGGGTACCTTTTGTTACAAGGTAATGTCGTTCGGTTTGAAGAACGCCGGGGCAACCTATCAAACGGCCATGACTACTCTGTTTCATGACATGATACACAAAGAAATTGAGGTATATGTCGATGATATGATTGCTAAATCTAGAACAGAAGAGGAGCATGTGACCCACCTGTCAAAACTATTCGAGCGGTTGAGAAAGTACAAACTCCGCTTGAATCCCAACAAATGCATCTTCGGTGTCCATTCAGGGAAACTACTAGGGTTCATCGTCAGCCAGAAAGGAATTGAAGTTGATCCTGACAAGGTCAAGGCCATTCAAGAAATGCCTTCTCCGAAAACTGAAAAACAAGTCAGAGGATTCCTGGGACGTTTGAACTACATCTCCAGATTCATATTCCTTATGACTGCCACTTGTGCGTCGATCTTCAAATTACTGAAAAAGAACTAGGATTGCGTTTGGTCAGAAGATTGCCAAACCGCCTTCGACAGTATCAAGGAATATCTGTTGAATCCTCCGATTCTATCACCTCCAGTGGAAGGAAGACCACTGATCATTTACCTCACAGTCCTAGAGGACTCGATGGGATGTGTACTTGGCCAACAAGACGAAACCAAAAGGAAAGAGTCTGCCATCTACTATCTAAGCAAGAAATTTACCGACTGCAAGACTCGGTACACAATGCTCAAGAAAACTTGCTGCGCTTTGGCTTGGGCAGCCAAACGTCTTCGCCAATACATGATTCGTCATACTACTTGGTTGATCTCAGAAATGGATCCAATCAAGTATGTCTTCAAAAAACCTGCTCTTACGGGAAGAATTGCCCGTTGGCAAATGTTGTTATCAGAATATGACATAGAGTACCACGCTCAAAAAGCCATTAAGGGAAGTATTTTAGCCGATCATTTGGCTCATCAACCGATTGACGATCAAGAATTAATCAGGTTTGACTTCCCAGACGAAGATGTCATGTATCTAAAAATGAAAGATTGTGATGAACCGCTACCCAGTGAAGGGCCAGAACCAGGTTCCCAATGGGGACTTATCTTTGACGGAGCAGTTAATCATTATGGAAATGGAATTGGGGCAATCATTGTTACCCCTCAGGGTACCCACATTCCTTTCACTGCCAGACTTATGTTCAAATGTACGAACAATGAGGCCGAATACGAAGCTTGTATTATGGGTCTCGAAGAAGCGATTGATTTAAGGATAAAAAACTTGGACGTATATGGCGACTCAGCCTTGGTCATCAATCAGATAAAAGGAGATTGGAACACATACCAATTAGGATTGATTCCTTACAAAGACTATGCAAGAAGGTTGTTACCCTTCTTCAACAGAATCGAGTTTCATCACATCCCTCATGATGAGAATCACATGGCTGATGCATTAGCCACTCTCTCTTCTATGATTAGTGTAGGTCAATGGAATGACATACCTAAGATCGACATAATGCGCCTTGAACGGCCCACTTACGTCTTCACGATTGAAGCACTCATAGATGACAGACCTTGGTATCACGATATCAAATGCTTCCTTCAGAAACAAGAGTACCCATCTGGGGCACTCAGAAAAGACAGGAAAACCCTCAGAAGATTGGCTGGAAACTTCTTTCTGAGCGGTGACACTCTCTATAAGAGAAATTTTGACATGGTCTTACTTCGATGCATAGACAGACCAGAAGCAGACATGCTTATGAAAGAAATTCATGAAGGATCCTTTAGCACTCATGCCAACGGACACACAATGGCGAGAAAAATTCTGAGAGCAGGGTACTACTGGTTGACCATGGAATCCGACTGCTACAAGTACATGAGGAGGTGTCACAAATGTCAGATATACTCCGACAAAATTCATGTACCGCTATCACATCTCAAAGTTCTTTCTTCCCCGTGGCCTTTTTCCATATGGGGAATCGACATGATCGGCTTGATCGAACCTAAGGCTTCAAACGGACATCGGTTCATCCTAGTAGCCATTGACTATTTCACCAAGTGGGTCGAAGCATCGTCATTCGCCAATGTAACCCGACAAGTGGTGGTCCGATTTATCAAAAACAATATCATCTGCCGTTATGGTGTTCCAAGCGAGATCATTACTGATAATGGATCTAACTTGAAAAATAAGATGATGAAAGAGTTGTGTGCAGAGTTCAAGGTCAAACACCATAACTCATCTCCCTACCGACCCAAGATGAACGGAGCGGTAGAAGCGGCTAACAAGAACATCAAGAAGATCGTTCAAAAGATGGTTGTAACCTACAAAGATTGGCACGAAATGCTACCCTTTGCTCTTCATAGTTATCGAACATCTGTACACACTTCAACAAGGGCAACCCCTTTCTCTCTAGTGTATGGCATGGAAGCAATGCTCCCCATAGAAGTAGAGATCCCATCAATCCGGGTATTGATGGAAGCTAAGCTCACCGAAGCTAAATGGTGTCAAAGCCGACACGACGAACTGAATCTGATCGAAGAAAAGAGAATAACGGCATTATGCCATGGTCAGTTGTATCAACAGAGAATGAAGAGGGCGTTTGACAAAAAGGTCTGACCTCGTGTTTTCAGAAAAGGAGACCTTGTGCTCAAGAAGATACAATCATTTCTCACTGATTCTCGGGGCAAGTGGACTCCAAATTATGATGGCCCCTATGTGGTCACGAAAGCTTTCTCAGGAGGCGCCTTGAGATTTGCAACCATGGACGGAGAGGAATTTGCCTACCCCACAAATGTTGATGTAGTCAAGAAATACTTCGCCTAAACTAAAAAAAAAAAAAAAAACGTCTCGGTGGATTGAAAACCCGAAAGGGCGGTCCAAGCAAAAGTTAGAGACATTTTAAAAAAAAAATCATCCCGATGGATTGGAAACATCATAGTACAATCCAGGCAAAAATTAGGGATAATGGCAAGTAACTATGTTCAACAGAGGCGAATCCCTCAGCAGCAGCAGTTACATCATCTGTCAGAAAACTCCAGTCAAGGTCATCTTCGACAGAAGCTTAGGGTGCCCCGAATTCAAAGTTGGTAGAAGGATAATGGTCGTTATGTTTCAACGTAGCCCTTTTCCCTGTAAATTACCATTTTATAACTTTGTAATTACTCTTTGGAATCACGCGTTTGGCTAATCTCCATCTTATCAATAAAATTTGAGCCTTTGTGCTTTTGTTTGTAATTCTTACTTGTTTTAGCTTTACAGAACGACATTTTAACATGATCAACGATTCTTGAAATAAAACAAAAATGAATTTACTTGTTAAAACTTTTTCTGCTTTTTAATAAAGTCGACAATTTCTTTTGACTGTTGAACATCAAAAGAACATCAACCGCTTCTCCAGAAGTAAGCGAACTTCAAAGTGCAGAATCAAAGTCCTCCTTCTACGCCAGTACGCCTGAATAAAGGGATCAACTGTGTCAGAGACCTTGTCTCGTCTAAAACGCCACGGCAGAGTTCTTACCTCCTAAGCCCGATCAACGGTAGCTCCTAGCAGGGACTATCCCTCCTAAGCAAGGTGGAATTGCTATCTTGAACCAGTGATATCTCTACACGCCCCGCGATGGCCGAGTATCCTGTCATGTTCATCTTTTAGTTTGTGTGTCGCGTCAGTTTTGTCCGCATATACATACATACATCATGCATTATTGATTTACATTTTCATTTCATATTGCATCGCTATCACTCTAGCCGGTCTTGTCCCTTAGTGATAGGAGTTCTCTCAATCAAGTTGTCAGTTCTTTCCTCGTCAGGAAACATTGTGTCTGAACAATCTCGCCACCAGTGTATCTTTAGATCAGAGTCGGCACTCGACCACTTTGATAACTTGAACCTCTGAGGAACAAGAAAACTTTCAACAAATATCACTCTTCGCCATTGAAGATGATATCCTTGCTTTCCCGGATTAAAGAAAAATCCCCCAGAGAAAGCCTCCTAAGCAGAGATTTGGCAGTACATCTGCCATTCTCCGAAAAGATCGCTGATGAAAAGGTCATCGGCACCTTAAAATTGGACCCCATCACATGGCATTTCTCCGGAAAGATCCCGAGAAAAGTATGATGTAAGATCCCAAACGAAAACAGTCTCTCAAGAGACTCGCTTTCCCCAGTAGAATCGACAAATGGCATCTCCAACAGAGAAGTTTGTGTAACTCTACAACTCAGACGACTGGGTTCTCCAGCAAGTCTGACATCAAAGCTTTTTCCACTCAAATGGCATCTCCCCAGGAAAATTCGGCGAAAAGTTTGAGGAAAACTACTACGCATAGCGTCCCTTGTCAATAAAGTGTATTGACAAAAGAAACTAAGACCAGTTCCTTGGTAGGAAACCGGGAACGAGGGGAAGTTTAATTCAGCAACTGAGACCAGTTCCTTGGTAGGAAACCAAGAACGAGGGGAAGTTAACAAAAGAAACTAAGACCAGTTCCTTGGTAGGAAACCAAGAACGAGGGGAAGTTAACAAAAGAAACTAAGACCAGTTCCTTGGTAGGAAACCAAGAACGAGGGGAAGTTAACAAAAGAAACTAAGACCAGTTCCTTGGTAGGAAACCAGGATCGAGGGGAAGTTTACCTTTTCTAAGCATCATTGCTTAGCAAAAGAAGATGAATGCGCAAACTGCCATTCATAGCCATCAAAATTTCGGGTATTCCGATATTTAATCCTCTTGTACCCTGAATGCCCGAATACCTTCGCCATTCACACCTTCGGGTCCAAGAAGATTAAATAGGGGCATCTGTCATACCCCAAATTTTGACCACTAAGATTTCCCATCATTGTGAAAATCATCATCACAATATGGAGGAACCATCATACTTCATCAGTCTCCCCAAAGATGGGTGAGCATCCACTACAATTAAAATTAGGGTTTCAATCCCTCTCAGAGCTCTTAGACAAATGATCAATCAAGGAATGACATGATCTTCAACTTGTCTAACCTCTCAAACATCCACAATGGATCAAAAGGACTCCCACTTCAAGGATTAAGCACTAGGTTGCTCCCTTCTAGGTAGATCAAGCCTCAAGATCGACAGTGTCACCAAATTAGGGTTTTGGTCGACCAGGGCCTCCAGATGGAAAGTTTCATCTGGGCACAAGCCAAAGATCCAAAACACAACCTAATGTACTCCATGGAACCTCATGGACCCATTCATCAAGTCAATTTTTCCTCAGGGGATGCATTCATCAAAAATCAGGAATTAGAGTTTCTTAACCTAATTCACCCCTACGTTGACTTAGGGCAAAACATGAGCCAAGACCTCAAGAGAGGGTTTGAGGGTCTCTAATGAACTATATTGATCCATTTGGAACAATGTATTAATCCAAGAAGCTTGAGTAACAAGTCTCAATTTTATCTGCACCACAATTAGGGTTTTGTGAGAAAAGTCAACTGTAACTTTGACTTTTGACCAGGACATGCTCCCAAGCCCTATGACATGCATCAATATACCCTATGACACCCATGGAACATGTCCATCAAGTTTGATTTAGGTCAAGGACATGATTTCCTGAAGAATTGCACAGTTTGGAATTCATCTGATAAAAAGTCAACTGTGCACAAAAGTCAACTTTGACTTTTTGAGATTTTTCACCAAAATGGATTTTTAACCCTAAAATGATGTTAATGTATGATTTGAATCATCATTCATCAAGAAAAATCAAAGAAAGTGGGATAACTTGTAAAAGGGGTAACCATAAAACTTAGAAATTTTTCTTAGTTATGGAAAAAGTACCACTAATGCACCAACTTTGGAGGACCATAACTCCTAAACCACAAGGCCAATTTTTTTCATCCAAAGATGGATTTGTAGCCCTCATTACCCTCTACAAAAACTTCAACTAGACCTAAGTCCAATTCATTAAGGATTTTGAGTTATGGAGTGATCAAAATCAAGAAATCACACTTTGTTCCAACACTTAGTGAAAATTTCACTAAGTCAGATTTTGCTTCACTTTTTGCCAAATGTAGAGGGATTTTTCACTTGGAATCAGAAGAGATCAAAATCAAATATGTTCAAACAGTTGTTGTATCATGTAAGGGCTTTCCAAAGTGGCCAAGAACATTGCCAAATTCAACTTACACCCTGAGATATGACATTGTCAAGTTGCCTTGCTGAAATCTGTCAAAGGCAAGGCAGATTTTGCATTTTGCTCGATTTGTCAAAATCAGCCAAATTCAAATGCTCCTGTCCACTTGGACACATCTGAGGATTGAATCTAAAGGGGACAATCACTGAGCCAAGCCTCCAAAGTCCATGGAACAAGAAATAGCATGTTGGACCTAGAATGGCCAAAGTAGGGACAAGACTCCAAATTTGGATTGAAGCATTCAATGGAAGCATCAAGGTGGCATGGACTGAGCCATTCTCATCTGAAATCAGTCAAGACTTATCCAAGACCAAGGGAACCAAAGCTCTGTGCCCTAACCTCTAGTCAATGGCTAGAGGAGACTTGCATTTCCATTGGACAACATTGGCCAAACCTACTTACCAGCTGCCATTCACTATTCCTTGCAAAACAAACTTGCTCTACTATAAATAGAGCTCAATTGTGATCAGTTTGAGTACACCAAAGCCATCTAACATATGCTTTCCTCAAAATCTCTTTCTCTTGGCAAAAATGCTTTTCTTAGCAAGGTAGCTATCGGGTTTTGAGTTTGAGAGTTTTTCCAATCAAACCAATCACTCACACACCTCATATACATCATATATGAGCTGATCAAACACTCACATAACATCTGGAACACTGATTTCACAAAATCACCAGCTGGTTGCTCAAACTTTCAATCAAGTTGCAGCTGAGGTACCACAAATCGTTCCAGCCAATTTCAATCAAGTCCAAGCATTCAAACACACTCCACAGGGTGTAGGGAAGCTGTTCAGATCATCACCACTCATCTGTAACGCCTCCAAATCAAAAATCACATTGCACTTGCTGTCACGGCTTTGAGGTAAGCATATACTTGGTCATCTCTCAATCTATGCATATTTCCTCGCACAATAATTTGGCCATATGTTCATAATCATGCATGGAATGTTTTCCCTCAATTAATTGCATTGTTTGAATCATGTATCAAAAATCCTAGCCTTCATGCAGAAATTATGGTTCTTGAGGTTTCTTCGTGATTTCATGTTTTATGTTTAATTTAAATGAAATTAAGTGTTATAGACATGATCGTGAGGTTGAGACGAGCATAATGATATGTGGATTGCATATTATAATCAAGTATTCAGTGAGATTGAGGAGAAAATGCAAATCAGCCAAACCCAGAACACGCGCGTGTTCTTGGTGTGTTCTTGGCGCCATTTTTGAATAATTCAAATATTTTAATTTTGTGATTTTATTTAATTGATTCAAAAGTTAATTTCTCTTTGAGTTTTAATGATGTTGAGTTGATTCTTTTTTTGATAATTCACAAAAATGTTAAAATATTTTATTTTATCAAAAAATCCCAAAAATATTATTTATTTCATATAATTGATATTTTTGCAAAGAATTAATATTTTAATTGTTTTTGACATTTTAAATATTTTTTCCACATTGATTTTGCAGCTTTTAATGCTTTCTAATTATTTTGTAGGTCAATACTTAATTTTTGAAGCATTAATCCAAAATCACAATTTGTTTTTCATATGTTAAACAATTTTAATCATTTTTAATTGAATTTTATTCAATTAAATACATTTTTTTGAAAACAAATTAGGGTTTTTGGATTAATTCAACCCTCATAAATCATTTTCAAAAATCAATTGGGCCTCTCCTTGAGCTATAAGACCCAATCCTTTTTTTGACCAAATCATTTTTGGGCCTCAGTGTATTGTATAAGTCCCGATACCGTAAAAAACAAACGGCGCGATCGTCGCCTATTCAAAAATCAATTGGGCCTCTCCTTGAGCTATAAGACCCATTCAAACTTTTTGGGCCTCTATTAGAGTGTAATACCCAATCCTCTTTTAACCAAAATCATTTGGGCCTCACTTATTGTATAAGTCCCTCCGCGTTAAAAGAAAACCTTGGCGCGATCGCCATTTCAAACGGAAAAATCATCTGGGCCTACCCTCGAGTAGTAAGACCCATTTCACATTCAAAAACACTTTGGGCCTCTTGAAAGAGTGTAAGACCCATCCCTTTGTACAGAAAATATTTTTGGCCTCAGTCACTTGTATAAGTCCCTCTGTACAAATTCAACAGTGCAATCACTGATAAAACCCTGGGCCTCTCCTTGAGCTGTAAGTCCCGAATTTTTCTTTTTCAAAGCACTTTCTCCTTTGATTTTGAATATACTATTGTTTTCAATCTTTCTTTGTTGAACAACTAACCAAACAGCATGGAAGCTCTACAACCGAGTAAGTGGTTATTGCTTTCATTTATCGCTTTCATATACACATAACTGTATTGTGGGGCTGTTTCACTGTAAGTCTTATTTCATAAACTCATATCAACTGTGTAATAATAGTATAGATATTTAGAGTTTCCCCGACAACTACGTCTAGAACTAGGTGACGCCGTTTCATTTATTCGTAGAAATAGACAACTAGATCCCCAATGGATCACCAGATACAATCTTCTCTCAGGCTGTCCTCATTAGGAATTGTCAAGAAACTCTACTCCCCAAGATGAATGTATTCTCCGTGAATGGCATCTTTGAGTTTCTTCCAAATTCTCGAATTTTCCTGACTTTGATCTATTCTCGGTGAATAGCATTGCCTTGAATTTCTCGGGGTTTGGGGACCCACGGGCTTCTTAAAAGCATCGGCCTCCTCTTGGGCATCATACACTACTAGAAAATTCGCATTTAGTGACCGATTTAGTGACCGAAATATTTCGGTCACTGTGGCCACCGAATTAGCCACCAAAATTTGATATCCATGAGACTGGAAAGACTCTGTTCCTATACCTCTAGGAGGTCGTCGGGACAATTTGTACGAAGCCCAAGAGGAGGCTGGAAACTTTTAAGAAGCCGATAGGTCCTTTATGAAGCCCAAGAGCAGGCTATCATTCCCGGAGGAAGAATCATTATACGAAGCCTAAGAGGAGGCTGTAAAAACTTCTAAGAAGCCGACGGGTCCTTGTACTATGCCCAAGAGGAGGAGGGGATGCTTTTAGGAAGCCTGTGGGTCCTTGAATAATGCCCAAGAGGAGGCCGATGCTTTTAAGAAGCTGCTGGGTCCCCAAACCCCAAGAAATTCAAGACAGGTCATTCACGAGGAATAGATCAAGCCAGGAAAGTTTGAGAATTTGGAAGAAACTCAAGAGATGCAATTCACGGAGAAAAGATCATCTCTGGGGAATAGAGTTTCTTGACAACTTCTACGAGTGACAGTCTATGAAAGGGTTCACCGAGAATGCTACCTTTTATATCTCCATATTGTTTAACCCCAAGAGGAGGGAAGACTGTGTCTGGTAATCCTATGGGGATCTAGTTTTGACTATTTAAGAGTGATCATATACAAGGACCCACAGGCTTCCTAAAAGCAACCCCGCCTCCTCTTGGGCTTAGTACAAGGACCCTACGGCTTCTTAGAAGTATTCACAGCCTCCTCTTAGGCTTCGTATAATGATCTCTTCCTCCGGGAATGATAGCCTTCTCTTGGGCTTTGTACAAGGATTCGTCGGCTTCTTAAAAGTTTCCAGCCTCCTCTTGGGCTTCGTACAAATTGTCCCGACGACCTCCTAGAGGTATAGGAACAGAACTTAGTCATCTGCCTAGAACGGTCCTTTCAAAGAGTCTACTACTGTTTCTCAAAGCATAGTACAAAAGGTGAAACTCTAGACTTGGACAGTCTAACTTCCTTGAGTCTCAAAGACATTCTCAAGTGACCCCTTCGTTAAATAGGAGGAAACCCGCAGACTCGGACAGTCTCAATACCCTTCGGATTTCCCGCTTCCTTAAAGAACAGGAATTACATGGATCCTCGAATCAAATCCTTGAGTACAGTGTTGCTCATATAAGAACTGATTTTCTCTTTAAAATCAGTATACTGGACCTGTCACTTAATTGAACAGTCACCATAGCCTCCTCTTGGGCTTTGTACAATGATTCTCCCCAGCGGAGTCAAACAACGTTCAGCCTCTCTCTCAGGCTTTGTACGAGACACATAAAAGACTCCCTCGCTGAGTCAATTACCCCTTTGGCCTCCATCTCGGGCTTTATACGAGATACAAAAAGGTTCTTATTGAGCCAAATAAACAACAACCTCTATCTCGGGCTTTGTACGAGACACAAAAACTCTCTTGTTGAGTCAATTAGCCTCCACCTCGGGCTTTATACGAGATACCAAAGGATTCCCTCGTTGAGTCAAAACCTTTTAGCCTCTCTCTCGGGCTTTGTACGAGACACATAATAGCCTCCTCTTAGGCTTTGTATAAGAAAACCACTGGTTAATCCAATTAACCTTTTAGCATCTAAGCTGTGCCTCGTTCACAGTATACAAACATCAACAACTCCTTCATCTAATCGCTGTAAGTGGCAAGCCTCTGGATCATCTACATCCATGCCACTGTCCCTCTTTTAGCATGAGAAATTCCTAAGGAAAGATAGCATTGCTCTACACTGAGTTAAAGTCTTCCCCTTCAGGTTAAAACCCCCTATAAAGGAAAGTATGGCATTGTTAGGATCCGCGTATCCCGGTTAAAGTAATTCTCCTTTATAAAACAGTTGTGACATACAACCCCCTCTTTAGAGATGACAAATTCTCTCTAAAGTCAAATAGACTTTTCAGCTTCACATCTTGGGCTTTGAACAAGATACAAATCACCTTTCGCTTCACGTTTTGGGCTTTGAACAAGACACCAAAAACAACCATTTCCTCCCATAGAATAGGAGGAACTACGAACGCTCTGATTTCCCTTGTTTCGGTAAACGGGAATACGTAGGCATAAGATTGAAAGAAAAATCTTAGCGAGCACAATCAACAAAAAACCCAAATCCCATATCTCCATCAATCAAAAGCAGTAATTCAAAAAACATCAGTCCTATCATCCTAATCCTTATTCCCCGCCAGAAACCTTCTGCCCAGGTAAAAAGAAAGAAAACCGTACTGGAGAAAATACAAATAACCAGTACAAAGGCCCCCACATTGATAGCATTCGTAACCTAACAGACCGTTGTTTAAACTCAGTATGCAAAGCAGGGTTAATTGGAGACATCTATTTCCCTTCCTTATTCAACTCACAATAGGATAAAAAATGAATCGACCTGTAGTTTTAAGCTCAACCGCAGAGAGCGACCAGCGCTTAAGAACCGCGTCCAAAATCGCTCGCTACACCATCCAAGCCTAGAAGCAAGCAAAATGGTTCCCGTCGAGTACGACGGATGCGTTAGGTGCTAGTACCTTCCTTTCGGATAACCGACCCCCATTCTCGTTTCTCTTCCCCTTGGGTTTTATCGATATTTTCCCTATCCTTTGGGACTAAATAAAGTTCGGTGGCGACTCTGTTGTTATCTTTGAGTGTGCGATTCACTCAGGTAGAAACCAGCCATTTTCAGCTGGCGACTCTGCTGGGAACAGATTGACCTCTTGCTGGTCCATCCCTTGAGGGGTCTCGCCTAGTTTTGTTTGTTTCTTGCTTGCTTGGGTGATTATCTTTGGCGCTTTACTTGCTTTATTTTACTTGTTTTAGCTTTATGTTTATTTATCGCATTTCTTTACTGTTTTGAATATTCATATGCTGCATATTCTGGATATCTGCTGTTTTTAGGATTCACTCCCTATAAGCGTTTCCTGGATGTGCCACCACTTATCTTAATTTTCTCTCAAACTTTCCGCATGCGTATTAATCGCATTCCCAGTGAACAGAAAAATTAAACACGGATATTAAGTAGTATAACAGTAAATGATATATATATATATATATATATATATAGTAGGAAGTATAGAAAATGTCAAACAAAACCTAGACCTCTTAGGAACTCTAATCATAAGATTCCCCAGCAGAGTCGCCATTTTTCTGTAGCGTGCGATTTTTGTCGCTGACGTGACCACCTTACCGCAATGGTTGGAATTGGGTGCTACTTTCTGATTTCTTATTTATCCTATGAAGCTGGAAAGGGAAGGGAAGCTATCTAAAACTAACCTTGCACACAAATGTTTTCTTTAACAAATGCTAAGAGATTGTGGGGTCCGGGGTCAGGTTATACAAAGGGGAGTTGTTAATTACCCAGTGTATATATGGTTATCCATAGACTGTCTTTCGCATGTTTAAATACTTTCTAGTGTTTATCTGTTATGGGTTGGGAAAATTTCTCTTTTGGGAATGTTGAAAGAGTGTTTTTTTTTGTTTTCGAGTTTTTTCATTATTTTTGTGAAGGTACTGGGCCTAAAGTTTTTTATATGTGTGCTCGCTAAGATTTCGTAATATTATGCCTACGTATTCCCGTAAAGATAATAGGGAAATCAGAGCAATCATTGTTCCTCCTATTCTATGGGAGGAAAGATGTTTGGTGTCTTGTTCAAAGCCAAAGATTGAAGCTAGATGAGTATTGGTGTCTTGTTCAAAGCCCAAGATTGAAGCTAAAAGGTTTGACTGAGAGAGAATTTGTCATCTCTAAAGGGAGATATCTCACCTATTCATCACAGTTATTGGGGT
Organism: Lathyrus tuberosus; assembly: GCA_022829125.1. Lineage (NCBI taxonomy): Eukaryota > Viridiplantae > Streptophyta > Magnoliopsida > Fabales > Fabaceae > Lathyrus > Lathyrus tuberosus. The sequence goes on from JALAZF010000058.1 coordinate 12,892,514, forward strand.
AATCACATATAAAGGGGAATTACTTTAAGTGGAATGTATGAAATCCAACAATGCTACAATTTCCTTTATAAGGGAAATGTCCTGAAGGAATAAACTTTAACTTAGTGTAGAGCAATGCCATTTTTCCTTAGGAGTCTTCCATGCTAAGAGAGGGACATTGGCTTGGATGTAAATAATCCAGAGGCTTGCCACTTACAACAATTAGATGAAAGAGGAAGTTTACCAGGATAAAAGAGGGACCACAACTTGGATTTTTGAATCAACAAGTGTGCCACTTACAGCAGTTATCTGGAATTGGTTTTTTATTGTCTGTTTTGATGTGTGGTGTACAGATAAATGTCTTCCTACAGAGAGAACTCTTGATTTCCTCTGAGGGGATTTTGTGTGCCTTGATCAAAGCCCAAGGTTGAAGTCAAAAGGTTGACTCTACTAGGGGAGAGGTTTTTATCTGTCTTGTACAAAGCCCAAGATAGAGGCTGGAAAGAATTGACTCTTCCGGGGAAAGTTTTGTCTGTCTTGTACAAAGCCCAAGATTGAGGCTAAAAGAATTGACTCCACTGGGGAGAGGTTTTATCTATCTTGTACAAAGCCTAAGATTGAGGCTAAAAGTTTGATTGACTCATTTGGAGAATATGATATGTCTTGTATAAAGCCCAAGATTAAGGCTAACTTTGCTGAGGAAAAATCATTATACAAAGCCTAAGAGGAGGCTGGTTGGGGAATTTCTTATATGAGGCCTAAGAGGAGGCTAGCTTCTGCTGAGGATTATAGAGATCCAGAGACATGGTCCAAATTAGGGAATCAACTCTTTTCCGAAGATTGAAGAAGAGTTTAAAATATCAGATGCCCTGAGGTTCTGATTCTATTAAGGTTATATTTATGATAAAAGATTCAACTTTGAGCATGAAAACCTATGGAGGTTTCAAACTCTGTTGGAGATTGATGAAGTGATCAGGGTTTTTCCTGTGCTTTTAGGAAACTTGAGGGTTTCTTTGAGATCCAAGAAGAGATGAGACTTTCCAAGTCTACCGGTATGAAGAGGTTGACTCTTAACTGGAGGATGATCTTTGTATGACACCCAAGAGGAGGCTGATGTTTTAAGGGATGAGAATCAACCCTAGAATGAATGTTCTGAAATTCGGACTCTCTGGAGGATTGAACTAGTAGAGATGACTAAGTTCTATCCTATACCTGTAGGAGGTCTTTGGGTCCTTGTACTAAGCCCAAGAGGAGGTTGGTAACTTCTAAGAAGCCTGAGGGTCCTTGTACAAAGCCCAAGAGGAGGCTGGGGATGCTTTTAGGAAGCCTGTGGGTCCAAACCTGAGAAAAGTTCAAGAAAGGTTTCATCGGGAATAAATCCTTTCCTTGTAGAACAATCCTAGGGTTTGAAGAAATTCAGAAGAGGTTTCCATGGGAATTAGTCCTCTTTCGGGAAATGAATTTCTTGTACACACATTTCTAAGTTGTGACAGTCTTGAGAAAAGTTTCAACAGGAATAATGCCTTTCTTTGTTCCATATTGTATAAGCCCAAGAGGAGGCAAGACTGTATCTGGAATTTCCTATGGGGGAACTAGTTTTGACTGTGTTAAAAGAGTAACCACTGGTCTGATCTAAAACTAGACCTAATTACTGGGGAAAACTCTAAGCAGGTATATACAAGCATATATATATATATACAGATGAAATATATAATCAAGTATGTGTTGAAAAGATAGTGGAACTTACAGTTGAGCAAACCCTAAGCATAACAACTACAGTTGTATGGTTAGTTATTCAAGAAATTGAAGAAAGTTTTGATAAAACTTAGAATTTGAATCTAAATCAAAAGATAAGTTGTTGTAAAAGGAAGTTTGGGGATTATACTCAAAGAGAGGCTCAAATGAATTCTTTTGAAAGGGCGATAATCGCGTCGCAGTTTTGAAAACCACAGAGGGACTTATACAATGACTGAGGCCCAAATTATTGTATTTACAAGAAGGATGGGTCTTACACTCCATTAAAGGCCCAAAAGTGACAGAATAAGAAAGATGGGGCTTACAACACAAGGGAAGGCCCAGATGGAAATTGTTTTGAAAATGGCGATCGCGCTGAGATTTTTAAAATCGTATCGGGACTTATACAATGACTGAGGCCCAAATCAAATATTTACAAAGGGATGGGACTTACACTCTACCAAGAGGCCCAAAAGTGTTTCAAGTGAAGTTTGAAAAATTAAAATTGAGGGAAACCCTAATTTTAATTAATATAATATTATTTTCAAAGGAAATTAAATATCAAATATCAAATATATTTAAAAACAAGTGGTAAGCTTTGAAAAATATTTTGTAAAATCATGTTTAATCACATGAAGGCTTGCAATTCAATTGATTTTGAAAGATCAAGGTGGAAATTTCATTTTTAAATGTTTGAAAACAAATAAAATGAAATTAATTACAAAAATTCAAACTATATTAAATAAATAATATAAATTCAATTTTTTGTGGAATAAAATAATTCAACATTTTTGTGAATTTTCAAAAAAAGAACCAATAAAAAATAATTAAAATTGAGAGAGAAATTAATTTTGAGATTAATTAAGAAAATCATGAAAAATATGAAAAAAAAGGCAAAATGAGAGGGAAATAAAAATGGTCTGGGTGGGTGTTGAACCCACGCCCTCCAACCAAACACACATGCGCGCTACCACTGGGGTGGTGATACATCCGTGTATCAAAACCACCCCATAAACATATATGGGTGGCCTAAATTTCAGGTCAGGCCAAGGCAAAAACTATGTTTTGAGTGATTTGCAAGAAGGATCATATCTCCCTCATTTCTCCATGAAACTGGACAAAATTTAGATGGATCCTACTTACAATTTCATGAGGAATCCAATGGTGGTCTTAGAATTTTCTAAAGATGCTTCTATTTTAAAACCCGATAGTGGTTTCAAAATAGGCCAAGATTTGCAAGTTTTATGATATCTCATCATACAAGCAATAATAGTATGGTTAATGTGTTTAAACACAACACATATGATATATATGACATGTTCATGATCAATGGACATCAAAACAATGCATATTTTGAAGAGTTCAAGTTGTGATGCACTTACCTCTTGAAGCTCCTTGTGCTAACTGTCAAGATGCTTGTACCAGAAGTAATCCAATGCTTTAGACACTCTTGATTGATCTCTTAGAAGCTTTTAGGATGATCAAAACCAGATGGAAACCTCAGGAACAAGAATGGGTTCTTTCTTGCAAAAGTGGCAAAAGTGACCAAAATGGTAACTCACTCAAATGGCGTTACAGTTGAGGGAACCCTATTGGGATAGTTTGAGGATGATATTTGGAGAGTACTTGAAGGGTTAGCTGGTCTTGAAAGTGATTGGATCAAGACATGGCTTGAAAAATGCAGAAAAGTCAAAATTTGAGGTTTTGGAGACTGACTTTCTGATTTTGATGTTGTACAATGTGGATGAAGGTTTGAACACCTCCAATGGATGATTTATGATGTGTTTTGATGGTTATTTGAGTGGTTTTTGCTCTGGTTTCAAGAATTCCCAAATTGCTCCAATGTGACTTGAAACTGAAGTAAGAGAGGGAGAGTGAGAAAACAAGGCTTTTGTATTGTTTTGGTGTGGTTTGAAACATCAGAAATGACCTCTATTTATAGTAAAGGAGTTTTGTTTTTGAAGGAATAGTGAATGGCAACTGGTTTACTCTATTATCCAATGGATATGCCCATGTATCACTTTCTTAAATGCCAAGGTACCAAGTCTTCATTTGGCCATTGACTTGAGCTGGTCTTGGTAGCTCTAGGTCTTCTAATTTTTGCAACAACCTTGACTCAATTAGACTAATATGTTCAGGTTCATGACAACTCTAAGTTCCACATCAATGCCAAATGACAAAGTTGAAGTTTTTGGAATTGAAACTTGAATGATCACATGCCAAAGGATAGGATCCTTGACTCAATGGTCCAAGCATGAAAATATCAAGTGAGTCATCAAGATTCTGTCTGATCTTAGAAGAGGACAAAGCTTGCAAGATGACAAAATTTGAAATGGAAATCGTGTGGCACAAGAAATGCGCCAAACCTACCTTGAAAACCAGTTTGAGCAAGGTATGTTGTGAGATCCATAACTCCTTAATGGGAGTTCTTGTACTCTTTGGAAAGCTCTCATGACATACTTTAACTTTGATGTCCACCAATGGACCTGGTTTAGCTTGGATCATGATGAAAAATGGTCCAAAAGTTGGTGAAAAACCTAGACAGTTTTTGCCTAAAAAAATTTCTAAGTGTTGGAAAAAGTGGTAATTTTCATGTTTTTGTGATTTTGATCACTCCATAACTCAAAATCCATGAGGATTTGGAATCTCTTGTAGTTGAAACTTTTGAAGTATGTCATATGAACTTTCATTTGAGCTTTGAATGGAAGAAAAAGGCCTTAGGGTTTGGGAGTTATGACCTTGCAAAGTGGGTACCAAATCCATTTTGTTCCATAACTTAGAAAAATTTAAGTTTCCTATGGTCACCCCTTTTGCAAGAAACCTCACTTTTCTTGATTTTTCTTGATGGATGATGATCAAAACCATACATTAACACTGTTTTGGACTTAGGGGAGCCACATTTGTGAAGAAATTCAAAAAGTCAAACTTGATTTTGGGCACAGTTGAATTTTTTGTCAGATGAATTCCAAACTGTGTGATCTTCTATGCAATCAAGTTCTTAACCTAATTCAAACCTAATGGATGGATTCCATAGGTGTTTTAGGGTGTCTTAAATCATGTCCTAAGGTTTGGGAGCATGTCTTGGTCCAAAGTCAAAGGTACAGTTGACTTTTTCTTCAAAACCCTAATTGTGTCCAGATGAAATTGAAACTTGTGAATCAAGCTTCTTGGATCAATCCATTGTTGCAAATGGATCAATTTGGTGTATTTGAGGCCCTCAAATCATGTCTTGAGGTCTTGGTTCATATCTTGTCTCAAAAGTCAACTTAGGGGTGAATTAGGTCAAGAAACCCTAATTCCTGATTTTTGATGAATGCTTCCCCTGAGGCTATTTTGACTTAATGATTGGATCCATGAGGTCCCTTGGAGCATTTTGGATCATGTTTTGAATTATTGGCTCATGCCCAGATGAAAATTTCCATTTGGAGGCCTTGGTCGAGCAAAACCCTAATTTGGTGACACTGGCGATCTTGAGGCTTGATCCACTTGGAATGTTGCAACCTTGTGCTTGATTCTTGCTGTGGAAGACTTGTTGATCCTTTATGGGTGTTTGAGAGGTTAGACAAGTTGAAGATCATGTCAATTCTTGATTGATCCTTTGTCTAAGTGCTCTGAGAGGGCTCGAAACCCTAATTCTTGATTGTAGTGAATGCTCAATGTTCCTTGAGGAGATTGATGAGGCATGAAGGTACATCCATATTGTGGTAATGATTTGCACAATGGGGTATGACACCAACTCATGGGGACCTTACGTATTCAACCCTCAAGGGTTGTTACTAGGGTTCTGCCTAGATGAGACTTATCCCGAAGGATTAACGTAGGAAGGCTTGCTACTTCTCATGGTAAAACAAGGGTATAGTCTGTAAATTCTAGGGCTGTTATATTTTCCAAAACTATATATCCTACATGTGAGGGGATTGGGTAGACAAAACTTAGATCTAGCCGAATTATAGGGAGCCTACCTTAGCTAGGTCATGCTTGCACATCACCTTACCCTAATAAAAAAATGTACATATAAAATTTTCATTCATCATCCTCATGAAAATCCTTTTTGCATTATGTGTCACAGGAATCTTAAATATTCTTTTTAAAAAAATCAAGTTAAGGGTAATGGAATTCGGAAAGAAAAATACTGTTGCAATCAAAGTAAGGAAGTCTGACATAGAGGGACTAAAAACCTATACCATGAGATTACCTCAAGAAAGAAGAAAGCCCCTTATCCGTAAGTATGGGGATATATTGGATCTTGTTACCACTCCTATACAAGAAGAGGGTCTGACTGCCTTGGCTCAATTTTATGACACGGAATTAAGGTGTTTCCAATTCCAAGATTTTCAGATAGCCCCTACACTGGAAGAATTCCATAGGATACTGGGTTTCTCTAAGAATAACAAAGGTCCGTTCAAGGCAATAGGATACCACCCTTCCTTCAAAGAAATGGCTAGGTGTCTTCATATCCATGAGGATGACTTGTAAAATAACTTGAGAATTCAAGAAGGCTTTCATGGGTTTTCTAAAGGTTTCTTGGAGAAGAGAGTCACTCATTTTGCTGTCTGCAAAAATTGGGGAGCAATGGATACTATTATGGTACTCCTTATCTTTGGGTTAGTTTTATTCCCAAGTGAGAAGAACTTTATGGAGAATGCTGCTGTTAATCTATTCTTGGCTACGACTATTAGGGAAGAAGATCCTACACCGGCCCTCCTTGCTGACATATACTTTACCCTTCAACAGAGGTATGAAAGAAGGGGAGGGGTTATATTATGTTGTGCTCCGTTGTTGTACAAAAGGCTTTGATCACACTTGGTAAGGGACATGGAACAAATGAAGGGGTATGCATGGTCTCAATATTTGGTCTCTCTCATTGCTAAAGACATCCTGTGGTTCCCCCAAGTCCTCCACCAAGATGATGTGATCCTAAGATATGGAGATTTTCCTAATGTACCATTGATAGGATCGAGGTGTATAAGCTACAATCATGTTCTAGCAATGAGGCAATTTGGGCATCCATTGGCTTACAAGCCCGAGGATATGTTATTAGAAGGTTTTGTCCTACAAGACATAACTGGAAATCATCCTGATGTTCTCAAGATTGCTCAAGCTTGGAGACAACATCAAAGGGAAAAGCAGTCTCAAGAGACCGAGGGAAGAATCTATGGTACCCTATGTTCAATGGATGAGATAAAGGGTGAGCATGGTCAAATTTCCTTTTACTCTGGATCATCCTACTAAACCAAGGGTTCCCCCGCCTGTTGCAATCTCCATGGAAGAGGGTGAAGGACTCAAAGAGGCTATCTTACAATTGAGAAAAGAAAAAGAAGAGTTGGAGGGTAAATTCTACCAAGCCACATGCGAAAATAGTCAATTGAGTAGGAGCCTTGATGAAGCTTTGGAACGATCAAGAATCAATGAAGGGATAGCCCAAGTGGAGGAAGAGAAGAAAGAACGAGCTCATGCTGACCTTCAATCCTTAAGTTCGAGTCTTAAGAACCATAAGGAGGAGCTAGATAGAGCCTGGTATCAAAAAGACGAATGGAAGAACATATGGCTAACATCTACTCAAAGGCGGGTCAAGGAAGAGTATGATAGGCGCATCCAAAATCTGGAGGCCGAAGTCCAAAGCTTGACCAATGCCCTTCTCGAGAGTAAAAGGCAAGCCATGGATGCAATGTTGCGGAGGAGGTTCGCTGAAGAACTTCTTGCTTTACGTCCCCAGGAATGGAGGGAAACTCAGGAGGAGAATCGAACACTTAAAAGACAATACAAAGAGCTTGAAGGGGCTTATGAAGAACTTAGGGATTGGGCCACCTATATTGAAGAATATAATCAACAATTGGAGCGTACCACTGAGGAAGACAAGGAGATCATGGAGGAGCTTCAACGAAAAGAAGGGTACTTTAGAGAAAGATATCAGAAGTTGGTGACATTATCTAACGACCTAATCCACGAGATCTCTTAGAGCTTAGGAGAAGTAGAGTACATGGCGGACATTTTCAAGCCTAAGGAAGAAATTGTTGACTTCCTCAAGCTATGTCGCTTCATGGTGGAAGAATTTAGGGCTCAGATTAGGGATAAGCATTAGATTTCCTTATATGTTATGTTAAGTTTATTTCCTTTCAATTACAAACATGGTATTGGTTGTTTCTTGGTGTTGCTATGAATAATTAATTGGGCTACGTCCCTCTATGTTTCCTTTATAATCAATAAATGTTTGAATTTCCATTATTCTTGGCGTTGCTAATAATTGATGAATGTTTAAGATTCTTATAAACAAATTTTTTTTGCATACTCATACATTCATGCATGCATAAAAACATAAAAAAATTAAAAAATAACAGTAAACGGAAATCATTTTTCTTCAATATCTTCTCTCATAATCATCATAACAATCTGACGTCCCGAACCTACACCCGCGCTCACCAAAAGAAAGCAATGGAACAACTGGAACAGAACCAAGTTGCGCTAAGGGGAGATGTGGAGCTGTCAAAGGGAATGTGGAGGAAATGAAGGACAAAATTGACCAACTGACTCGAGCAATCTAGAATATGCTAGAAAGAGACACCGAGACTAGCAACCGTAGGAGTACCCCCCACCCCTACTCCCCAATCTGGAGATAATAACCCTCTCTTGGGATTTGCTGTTGACATGGAACATGAAGAAGTTGAGACTGGTAAAGAGAAAACTAGCACTCAGCCTCCTGGAAGGTCTGTTCCTCCACCTGGTCCTAACGGAACATCGCGACCTACACAGATGCCTGTCTCTCGTGAAGACTATGATGACTGGCACCTCCAATATGGTGAGGAAGATTCAAGACAGATGGTTCGCGAAAACAAACTAACTGTCGTTGAGGGAAGAAGGGCTAATAAAAAGTATAAGATAATTGAAGAACGATTAAGGGTTGTGGAAGGATCCAATGTCTTCGGGGTTGAAACCTTGGAAATGTGTCTGGTACCTGATGTGGTCATACCTCCCAAGTTTAAGCCACCTGACTTCGAGAAGTATAAAGGGGTTAGTTGTCCTAAAACCACCTCTGGATGTTCGTCCGAAAGATGGCTACCTATGCCACTAATGAGAAGCTGATGATGCACACTTTCCAAGACAGCCTTAGTGGGGTATCCTTGGGCTGGTACATGCAATTAGAGAGGGTTCACATCAAGACTTGGGAAGACCTGGAAAATGCCTTTCTAAAGCAATACAAATACAATGTGGATATGGCTCCTAATCATATACAATTACAAAACATGTCTCAAAAGGGGAACGAATCTTTTAAGGAATATGCCCAGAGATGGAAGGAGTTAGCCTCTCGTGCGCAACCTCCATTGCTGGAAAGTGAGCTGATAGATATGTTTATGGGAACACTACAAGGGCCATATTACAAAAAGATGATTGGGAATGTATCAACTGGATTTGCAAATTTAGATATCATTGGGGAGAGGATTGAGAATGGATTAAAAAGCGAAAAGATTGGAAAGTCGTCTTCCAATTAACATAACAACAAAAGGTACTCTGGAAATAACTCAAAGAAGGGGGAGGCCAACACCATTACTACTGATAGGAATGCTCAAGTACCTTATGATCCTTATGTGGCTACTACAGCTCCTAATCAAGCGCCTCCTACGCTCTAAATCCAACAGCCAAGAGCGTCACCTCCGTAAAATCAACAACAACAACGGTATCCCCGAAAGGAACAAAGGAGGTCGTGGAAGGACTTTGACCCTATACCCGCCACATATACTCAGATCCTGCCTATGTAAATACAAAAGGGATTAGTAGAAATCAAGTCGTTAGGGACCCCTCCCACACCTCTTCCTCGAGGGTATGATGCTAATGCTAGATGTGATTATCATGCTGGGTCTCTGGGGCATACGACTGAAAAATGTTTAGCCCTCAAGTTTAGGGTGCAAGATCTGCTAGACCAAAAGGTTATCAATTTCACTCACGACAATCCGAATGTAGGAGATAACCCTTTCCCAGGGCATGCTGGGGCGAGTGTCAATTCCATTGAGGGGCTGGGAGAAGATGTCTTGATCAAAGGGGTAGACCAGGTAAAGACCTCTATGACGAAAGTGAGGGAAGTATTAGTTGGGTATGAGGAGTTTGAAAAGCTGCACGGTGGTTGCAAGGATTGCTCGTTCGATCCTGATAACTGTAAGAAGATGAAGAGGGTCCTCCAACAATTAATAGACCAAGGGATAGTACAGATTGGGTACTTTAGGAGGATGAATGAGGTGGCTACCTTAGAATCTCAAGGGCATGTACCTCCTGAGGTTCCTTACCAGAGAAGGGAAGTTGTGACTCCTTTTCAAATACCAGTTCTGAGGCTTGTACAAGCACCTATTCAAATACCAGTTCCGAGGCCTGCACAAGCACCTATTCAAATACCAGTTCCGAGGCCTGCACAAGCACCTATTTAAATACCAGTCCCGATGCCTGCACAGGCACCTATTCAAATACCAGTTCCGATGCCTGCACGATCACCTATTCAAATACCAGTTCCGATGCCTGCACGAGCACCAATTCAAATACTTGTTCCTGCACCAGTCAAAATCCCAATGCCTGCAAAGTCAGAAGGCCCTATCACCTTCCATGTTCCGACACCGTTTCCATATGAAAGTACCAAGTCGGTACCTTGGGAGTACGACACCACTGCATCCGTGGGAGGGAAGCCTATAGCACCGACACCAGCCGTTACTAACATAGCTGGTATTGGAGGGATGACCCGTAGCGGAAGAGTATACTCCTCTAAACAACCTAAACAGAATGCCCCTAAAAGCTCAAAAGGGAAAGAGACCATAAATGCGGGTGAAGAGTCTTCCAAGAAGGATGTATCCCAAGAAGACGTTGAGGAATTCTTGATACTCATAAGGAAAAGTGACTACAGGGTGGTGGACCAATTGAGTTAAACACCTTCCAAGATTTCCATCATATCCTTATTATTATGCTCTGATGCACATAGGGAAGCCTTACTGAAGATCTAGAATGAAGCACACGTCACCAAGGATATATCAGTGGATCAGTTCGATGAAGTAGTTGCCAATATCGGCACCAGCACTTGTCTGGGTTTCAGTAGTGAGGAATTACCTCCTGAGGGGCAAACACATAACAAGTCCTTGCACATATTAGTCAAGTGTCAAGACACTATTCTTTCAAGGGTGCTAGTGGATACGGGGTCTGCTCTAAATGTCATGCCTAAAGATACCCTCATGAAGATAACATCTGTAAGAACCTTTATGAAGACTAGTTCCCTGATTGTTAGGGCTTTTGACGGTTCGAAAAGAATGGTTTGGGGAAGTAGACATACCTACAATGGTAGGGCCACATACCTTCATGATCACTTTCCAAGTCATGGACATCAACCCTTCCTACAGTTGTCTTCTAGGAGGACCATGGATTCATGCTGCGAGCGCGGTCACTTCCACACTTCACCAGAAACCAAAGTTCATATTTGGGGACAAATTAATAATTGTCGATAGGGAGGAAGACATGTTCATCAGCCATCTCTCGTCATTCAAATACATAGAAGTGGATGGGGAGACATTTGAAATACCTTTTCAAGCTTTGGAGATTGCGATGGTCAGTCATAAACAAGTCACTCGACAAAAGGAAACGCCAAGAAGGATCACAGACTTAATCCAGAATAGGGATACCAGGGGCTGAGGCAAGGTGATAGAGATACCCAAAAAGAAGGATCAATTCGGGGTGGGTTACAAGCCAGCTAATAAAGAGGTTCAAAAGACTCGTCAGACGACATTTCCTCCTCTCAAAGAAAATTTCCATAGTGCTGGATTCAGGGATGAAGATCAAGTGGCTGCAATTGAAGAAGAAAATTAAGGGATACCAGACTGGGTATGCCATTGTTCACCATATACAATTCTCGACAATTGGAGGGCCATCGAGATTCCTGAGATGATTTCTGTTTCGAAGTAATCTACCTTTTTCTTTCTTGTTCAACAAAAATAATAATAAGTTCTTTGCTATGCCCAAGGCAAATGGACAAGCTTTGTAGGGCCACCTTTTGTTTCATTGAATTATTTAATAATAAAATTGCACTTTTGTTTTCAATCAAGATATTTTTTCTTACGTGTCCGATTTTTCTTTCAAAATGGCAATATACCATCTTTCAGTACTTTCATTCCCAGTATTTCAATTCAAAAAAAAATAATAATAAATAAAAATCTCCCTCATGCAGATTTAAAAATGAACCTATTGAAAATGACACTGCTATAATCCCTTACAACTTCGAGTTCCCGATTAACCAAGCAGAAGAGGGTGATAAGGACGATTGTGAACTACCTGAAGAGTTAGCCAGACTGTTAAAGCAAGAGGACAAAGTGATACAACCCCATTAGGAACCAGTGGATGTGATCAATCTGGGAACTGAAGAAGAAAAAAAAGAGGTTAAAGTTGGCGCTTCTTTAAACAGGGATGTAAAGGGAAAGCTAATCAAGTTACTACAAGAGTATGTGGACGTGTTCGCTTGGTCTTACCAAGATATGCCTGGACTAGATACGGATATTTTTGAACATAAGCTACCGCTCAAACCTGAATGCCCACCTATTAAACAAAAGTTAAGGAGAACTAGACCGGATATGATTCTCAAAATCAAGGAAGAGGTTAAAAAGCAGTTCGACGCAGGGTTCTTAGCCACAGTGAAATATCCAGCATGGGTGGCCAATATCGTGCCCGTACCAAAGAAGGATGGGAAGGTCAGAATATGTGTAGACTACCGAGACCTCAACAGAGCAAGTCTTAAAGATGATTTTCCATTTCCCCACATTGAAGTGTTGGTGGAAAAAATTGCTCAATTTTCAGTCTTCTCATTTATGGATGGGTTTTTCGGATACAATCAGATCAAGATAGCTCCCTCCGACATGGAGAAAACTACTTTTATCACTCCTTGGAGAACCTTCTGTTACAAGGTAATGCCATTCGGGTTAAAGAACGCTGGGGCAACTTATCAAAGGGCAATTGTAACCCTCTTTCATTACATGATGCACAAGGAAATAGAGGTTTACGTAGATGATATGATTGCTAAATCACAAGCTGAAGAGGATCACATAGTCAACCTACAAAAGTTGTTCGATTGACTGAGAAAGTTCAAGCTACGACTAAATCCTGCAAAGTGCACTTTTGGAGTCAGATCAGGGAAGTTGTTAGGGTTCGTAGTCAGTTAGAGAGGTATAGAAGTCGATCCTGACAAATTGAAGGCCATTCAAGAAATGCCAGCTCCAAGGACAGAAAAAGAAGTGTGTGGGTTCCTGGGGAGATTAAATTACATTGCTAGGTTCATCTCACACCTTACTGCTACTTGTGAGCCAATCTGCAAGTTGTTGAGGAAAGGTCAAACCATCGAGTGGAATGAAAACTGTCAAAAGGCATTCGATCGAATCAAGGAATATTTGCAAGAGCCACCCGTATTGGTGCCACCAGTACCTAGAAGACCCCTTATAATGTACCTAACAGTGTTTGACAATTCAATGGGTTGTATACTTGGGCAACAAGATGAAACAGGGAGAAAAGAACACGCAATCTATTACTTGAGTAAGAAATTAACTGATTGCGAATCCAGATATTTGCTCTTGGAGAAGACCTGTTGTGCTCTTGTATGGGCCACCCGCCGATTAAAACAATACATGGTGTGCCATCCTACCTTGTTGATATCTAGAATGGACCCCATCAAATACATATTCGAGAAGTCTACAGTGACTGGGAGAGTGGCTCGATGGCAGATGTTACTAACTGAGTATGACATCCAATATGTCACCCAAAAGGCCATAAAAGGGAGCGTATTAGTTGATCATCTCGCTCATCATCCAGTGGACGACTACCAACCTATGCAATTTAACTTTCCCGATGAAGACGTGATGGCTATAAGGGATTATGATATCCCAGACTCATACGAAAGACCTAATCCCAGATCTCGATGGAAGCTTATATTCGATGGTGCCTCAAACGCAGAAGGACATGGGATAGGGGCTGTTACAGGGTTCCATATACCTTTCACCGCGAGAATATGCTTCACATGTGCTAATAATATGGCGGAACATTAGGCGTGTATCTTAGGAATTAGTGAAGCCATTAACCTCATAATCAATATCTTAGAAGTATACGGAGATTCGGCTCTTGTCATCAATCAAGTCAAGGGAGAATGCAGAACACTTAATTCTAAACTAACTCGATATCGAGATTGTGTTTGGAAGATGATCACCTACTTTAATGAGATCACTTTCCATTATATTCCTCGAGAGGAGAATCAACTGGCAGATGCTTTAGCAACTTTGGCATCCATGTTCAAAGTCAAATGGTATAATGAAGCACCGGCTATAAGACTCAATCGCCTAGATGAACCAGCTTACTGTGCAGCAGTGAAGGCCAAAGTAGATGATAAGTCGTGGTTTCATGATATCAAACAATTCCTCCAGAAATAAGAATATCCTGCAAATGCCTCAAGTGGGGATAAGAAAACGCTTAGGAGACTGGCCGCCCAGTTCTTTCTCGATGGGGATGTACTTTATAAAAGGAATCATGACATGGTGTTGCTTAGGTGTTTAGATTGATATGAAAAGGACATGCTTATCAAAGAAATCATGAAGGATCCTTTGGAACCCAAGAAAATGGGCATGCAATGGCTAAGAAGATTCTCAGAGCAGGGTATTATTGGCTGACTATGGAATCATACTGCTTTAAATACGTCAAGAAGTGCCATAAGTGCCAAATCTACGCGGATAAAATTCATGTGCCACCAACTCTGTTGAACGTCTTAACTGCTCCGTGCCCTTTCTCTATGTGGGGAATAGAAATAATAGGGATTGTAGCGCCCCAAAATAATTATAATATTTATTTATTGAATTATTATGATTATTCGGTGTTTTGGTGCTTTTTTATGATTTTGTGGGGTAGCCTTGGATTAAGGGAACAGGGAGATCCCCAGAAATAGCAATTAATTAGATTATTTTATTAATAATAATATTAGAATAATTTAAGTAATTAGGATATTATTTAGATTATTATTATTATTATTATTAATTAAAATAATTAGGAGACCATTAAGGGTAAGACGGTAATGTTGAGGGGATTAAGGGAGGATAATACGGTAAATCATAATTAAGGCCCAAAACATAGGTTTAACAAAAGAAAAATAGGGATTATGAGAATTAGTTTTGTGAAACCCTAAGAAGTGATTAGAGAGCTGAGGAAAGGAGCCAAGAATGAGGAATCGACCGTAGAACCCTGGAAAACGAAGAATCTCTGCTGGAAATTTGAGGTATGTGGGGGGGGGGGGGGGGTAATCCGGGTTAATGTGTTTGATATGGGTTTAAGGTAGAGGTAATTGTGTGTTTTCATTTTCTGATGAATGTGTGCTGAAATTTGTGTCGAATCTGTGATGATTTTCGTAACTTTGTATGTGTATGAACTCTATTGCAAATATGATATGTGCTGCTATGATTGATGTTGAATCTATGTGCATGATGTTGATACTGCTGTGATGAACATGTGGGTAAACCAAATCTAGAAATCGAAACTGATAATAACTGGTTAAGACATAATAATTAGGAAGAAATTGATGTAGACAATGAAGTAGGATGAATAACATAGATCTGTGATGAATCGAAGCTAGTTTAAGTCCGATTTTGGTAGATCAAAGGTGATGGAATGAGGAAATTTGCGTTCAGATGCGAGATCTGAGTTTTTGGGAAGTTTCTGGTGATACGCGTAATAGGGGAGGTGTTACGCGTAATGGGGGACACTCCTAGGGTATTACACGTAGCGTACGCACCCGTCCCTAAGGGCTGGCAGGGCCCTCTGCTGGTATGCGTAGCATACACGTATGGGATTGTGGGCAATATGCGTAAGAGGAGGCAATACGCGTAATGGGAAGCTGAAAAAAAAGGGTTACGCGTAATAGGGGGCAATACGCATATGGGTTTTGGGGAAGAATGCCTTACGCGTATGGGCTAGCCATTACGAGTAAGGGGGAATCTAAAGGAGAATTGAGAGGAAAACCCTCTTTGGTAATACGCGTATGGTACGCGTAATGGGTGGCGTGAAAATTGAGCCATACGCGTAACAGGAGGGGCATTACGCGTATGGGCAGTGATGTGGGCAAATTTTCCCATTTTTGAAATTTCTGTTCCAATTTCACTTGCGATGTGGTTTCTTTGAGACATAGAGCTATGATGAGATAATAAGACACTAGTAAACTTGTAATGATGATGAACGGGATAAAATCGGGGATTTTATGTGATGAACCTAATATGACGAGTTGTCAGGTCTTATGATGAATTTTGATGAGTGCGGCTTGGTGTTATATAATGATGCTTGTTTGATGATAATTCATGAATGATGACGCAATTATGACAATTTTATGACGATGTTTATTATGACTATTTGCATCATGCATTCATGGCATAGTTAGGACTTCGGTCTATTTGGTGGCTTTAATCCCATTGTGTGGATTGTAGCATTTTATGACGTGCTCCGGTTCTTGTGTAGAATCGATCCTATTGGTGGGGATCTTTGGAGGGTGATGGCCCAGTGTCCATCGATTATGATGATTTGGTACCACATGCATGAGTCTATGAGGTTGCATTGCATATTGTGTGGCATTGCATTATATTGATGTGATTTTGATGTATTCTGACGTGTGAATGACTTGATGATGTTGTTGCTTGTGCTTTATCTTTTACTTATATCTTATATATTGATTTCGTGATTACTCACCCTGCCTGTTTGAATGTTGCCTCCACGTGGGTAACGTGAAGGTGACCAAGTTTAGCTTCCTTGGCGCATGAAGATTTAGCTTAGAAGTATTTTCTTGATTTCTCCGTCGATTAGAGGGTCTTGCTCTGATATGTAACATCGGGTCAGGACGTTTGAGTTGAACGATTACGTTCCTTTGTTTCTTGGACATGATGTTTTCCTGAGTTTTATTTGAGAAGTTTTGAATTATAAAAGTGTTCTTTAAGTTTTGATTTCTGCTGCGTGGTGTTTAACTATATTGTGATGGAAAAACCCGTGTTATGGGACAGGTGGTTATTATGATGTTTTGTGACGATATGTGATGCCCATTTTGGGAATTTACTCTAATTTATTTGTCGATTTATTCGTGTTGTTTGTTGGGTAGAAAAAGGGTGTTACATTAGTGGTATCAGAGTAGGTCGGCCCGTCTGGCCAGGTTTTTACGTGATGTCAGTCCCCTGTCAGTTGACGAGTGAGTGTACATTGTCGATGTTTTGTTTCTTCTAACCTTTTTGGGTGGTGTGCAGGATGGCTGGAAGAAATGATTGTGCTATCGCTAATGCATTGGAATCAGTTGCTAATGTAGTGGCCGAACTCAATCCGAATGGTGGAGTTCCAGATGAGTTTCGTGCTTTGGGGAAGTTTCAGAGGAACAATCCATCAACTTTTGTGGGTACTCATGATCCAGCAAGTGCACACAAGTGGCTGAAGGCGATTGAGAAGATCTTCCGGGTGATGGGGTGTACTGATGAGCAACAAGTTCAGTTTGGAACGCATATGCTGGAAGAAGAGGCCGAGGATTGGTGGGATAACACCCGTCAGAGACTCACAGATGTTGGCATTGTGAAAACCTGGGCTGTGTTCAAACAGAATTTTTTGGGCAAGTATTTTCTAGAGGATGCTCGTGGCAAGAGAGAGGTGGAATTCCTTGAGCTGAAGCTAGGAGACATGACTGTGGTAGAGTATGCTGCAAAGTTCGAGACGCTGGTGAAGTTCTGTCCTCACTACAACCGTGTTGATGCTGAGATGTCCAAGTGTCTCAAGTTCGAGAATGGGCAGAGACCAGAAATCAAGTAGGGTATTGGGTACCAACAGATTTGCAGGTTTGTTGAGCTGGTGGATAAGAGTAGGATCTATGATGAGGATAGCCGAGCTCGATCTGCTCACTACAAGCAGTTGAGTGAGAAGAAGGGGCAGTATAAGGGAAAACCTTATATGACTTCAGCCAAAAAAAGGAAGCAAAAGGCTTCAGATGGGAAAAAGTCAAGTGGGGGAGCAGCTCCCGCTTCTGGGAAGTGTTACAAGTGTGGCGAGCAAGGCCATCGTGCTGATGGTTGCACTAATAATGTGTTGAGGTGCTACAGATGTGGTAAGAAGGGGCATAGAGCTACTGATTACAAAGATGATGGTCCAACCTGTTTCAATTGCGGCGAGAAGGGTCACATCAGTACCCAGTGTCAGAAACTGAAGAAGACTGCACCTGCTGCTCAGACCAGCGGAAGAGTGTTTGCTTTGAGTGGTGCAGAAGCACCAGAGAAGGACAACCTGATTCGAGGTACTTGTTTTATTAATAATGTTGAGTTGGTTGCTATTATTGATACTAGTGCTACTCATTCGTTTATCTCGCTTGAATGTGCTAATAGACTAGGTTTGAAGTTATCTGATATGAATGGTAATATGGTAATAGAAACTCCGGCTAATATTTATGTTACTACTACCTTTATGTGTTTGAGATGTCCTGTGATGATTTTTTAGAAGAGTTTTGTGATGGATTTGGTGTGCTTACCCTTGCACCAAATTGATGTAATTTTTGGAATGAACTAGTTGGAGTTCAACCGTGTTCATATCAATTGTTATAATAAGACTGTAGAGTTTCCTGAGTTTGGTGACGGTGGGGAGTTGATGTTCTTGTCTGCTAAGCAAGTGGACAAACTTCTGGAAGACAAAGCCTTGGTGTTTACAATATTTGCATCATTGCAGATTGATCTTGAAGCTGCGAGTGTCGAATTACCTATTGTCTGTGAATTCCCATATGTGTTTCCAGATGACATCAGTGATTTGCCTCCAGAACATGAAGTAGAGTTTGCAGTGGACTTAATATCAGGTACGAGTCCAGTGTCAATGGCTCCTTACCGGATGTCCGCTTCTGAGTTAAGTGACTTGAAGAAACACTTGGAATAACTACTTCAGAAGAGGTTTGTTTAGCCAAGTGTTTCTCCGTGGGGTGCTCCTGTGCTGCTAGTGAAGAAGAAAGATGGAAGTATGAGGTTGTGTGTTGATTATCGCCAGTTGAATAAAGTGACTATCAAGAATAAATATTCCCTTCCGAGAATCGGCAATTTGATGGATCAGTTAGTAGGTGCCTGTGTGTTTAGTAAGATTGATTAAAGGTCGGGTTATCATCAGATCCGTGCTAAACCTGACGACATCCCGAAGACAGCTTTTAGGACGAGGTATGGTCACTATGAATACACTGTGATGTCGTTTGGAGTGTCCAACGCACCTGGTGTGTTCATGGAGTATATGAATCTGATCTTTCATAAGTATTTGGATCAGTTTGTTATGGTCTTCATTGATGATATTCTGATATACTCTAAATCTGAAGAAGAGCATGTTGAGCATTTGAGAACTGTGTTGCAAGTATTGAATGAGAAGAAGTTGTATGCAAAGCTGTCGAAGTGCGAGTTTTGGTTGAAGGAAGTGAGTTTCCTTGGCCATGTGATTTCAAGTGGTGGAATTGCTGTTGATCCTTCTAAGATTGATGTTGTATTACAGTGGGAGACTCTGAAGTCTGCTACTGAAATTTGAAGTTTTCTGGGGTTGGCGGGTTATTACCGCAAGTTTATTGAAGGTTTTTCTAAGTTGGCATTACCTTTGACTCAGTTGACTCAAAAGGGTCAAGCTTTTGTGTGGGATGTAGCTTGTGAAGAGAGTTTTGTGGAACTGAAGAAGAGGTTGACTACTGCTCCAGTATTAATTTTGCCTAATCTGAATGAGCTGTTTGTGGTGTACTGTGATGCATCGAAGATGGGTTTTGGAGGAGTATTGATGCAGAATGGGCAAGTTGTTGCTTATGCTTCTAGGAAACTGAGGGTTCATGAAGTGAATTACCCAACCCATGACTTAGAATTGGCAGCTGTGGTATTTGTGTTGAAAATTTGGAGACATTATCTGTTTGGCTCTAAGTTCGAAGTGTTCAGCGATCATAAGAGCTTGAAGTATCTGTTTAATTAGAAAGAGTTAACTATGAGGCAGAGAAGGTGGTTGGAATTGTTGAAGGATTATGAATTTGATTTGAATTACCATCCTTGTAAAGCAAATGTAGTGGCCGACGCATTGAGCAGAAAGTCATTGCATATGTCGATGCTTATGGTGAAAGAGTTGGAGTTACTTGAACAATTCTGAGATTTGAGTTTGGTATGTGAAGCAACTCCCGACAGTGTGAAGTTGGGAATATTGTAGTTGACGAGTGGTATTCTGGAAGAGATCAGAGTGGGATAACAATCCGACTTAAAGTTGGTTGACCAGTTGACATTGATCAATCAAGGTAACGGAGGTGAATTCCGGATTGGCGAGAATGGCGTGATGATGTTTAGAGACAGGGTGTGTGTCCCAGATGTTCCAGATATTAAGAAGAGCATTCTTGAAGAAGGACATTGAAGTAGGTTGAGTATTCATCCCGGTGCTACGAAGGTGTACCAGGATTTGAAAAAGTTCTTTTGGTGGCCAGGGATGAAGAAGGACATTGCAGAGTTTGTTTATGCGTGTTTGACTTGTCAGAAGTCGAAGATTGAGCATCAGAAGCCTTTAAGTATGATGCAACCGTTGAATATTCCAGAGTGGAAATGGGATAATAATTCCATGGATTTTTTGTCGGGATTACCGAGGACTGCTAAGGGAAATGATTCGATTTGGGTGATTGTGGATAGATTGACTAAATTGGCTCATTTCTTGCCGATGAAGATTAATCATTCTATGCATAAGTTAGTTGAGATGTATATTGAGGAGATTGTGAAGTTGCATGGTATAACTTCGAGTATTGTGTCGGATAGAGACCCGAGATTTACATCGAGGTTCTGGAAGAGTTTGCAGGATGCTTTAGTCACTAAGTTAAGGATGAGTTTAGCATATCATCCGCAGACGGACGGTCAGACAGAAAGGACTATCCAATCTTTAGAGGATTTGTTGAGGGCATGTGTGTTGGATCACAGAGGATCTTGGGATAGCCATTTACCATTGATTGAGTTCACGTACAATAATAGTTTTCATGCTAGTATTGGAATGGCGCCCTATGAAGCTTTGTATGGGAGAAGATGTAGGACTCTTTTGTGTTGGTATGAGTCAGGTGAGAGTGCTGTACTCGGACCTGAAATTGTGCAAGAGACGACTGAGAAGATTAAGGTGATCCAAGAAAGGATGAAAGCTTCGTAGATTCATCAGAAGAATTACCATGATAAGAGGAGGAAGGATCTTGAATTCCAAGAGGGAGATCACGTGTTTTTGAGGGTGACGCCAGTGACTGGCATGGATCGAGCTTTGAAGTCTAGGAAGCTCACTCCACGTTTTGTTGGTCCTTACCAAATCTTATAGAGGATAGAAGAGGTAGCCTATCGGATTGCTTTACCACCGACGCTTGCGAATTTGCACGACGTGTTCCATGTGTCTCAGCTGAGGAAGTACATTCCAGATCCGTCACATGTGATTCAGATGGATGATGTACAAGGGAGGGATAATCTGACTGCGAAAGCGTTGCCTGTGTGGATTGATGGTCGTGAGATGAAGCAACTGTGGGGTAAAGACATAGCTTTGGTGAAGGTGTTGTGGGACGGACCAACTGGCGAAAGTTGGACTTAGGAGCGTAAAGATCAGATGAAGGAGTCGTATCCGACTCTGTTCCCTTCAGGTAATTTTTTAGGGCGAAAATTCTTTAAGTGGGGGAGAGTTGTAACTCCCCAAAATAATTATAATATTTATTTATTGAATTATTATGATTATTCGGTGTTTTGGTGCTTTTTGATGATTTTGTGGGGTAGCCTTGGATTAAGAGAACAGGGAGATCCCTAGAAATAGCAATTAATTAGATTATTTTATTAATAATAATATTAGAATAATTTGAGTAATTAGGATAATTAGGAGACCATTAAGGGTAAGATGGTAATGTTGAGGGGATTAATGGAGGATAATACAGTAAATCGTAATTAAGGCCCAAAACATATGTTTAACAAAAGAAAAATAGGGATTTTGAGAATTAGTTTTGTGCAACCCTAAGAAGTGATTAGAGAGCTGAGGAAAGGAGGCTAGAACGAGGAATCGACCGTAGAACCCCGGAAAACGAAGAATCTCTGCTGGAAATTCGAGGTATGGGGGGTAATCTGGGTTAATGTGTTTGATATAGGTTTAAGGTAGAGGTAATTGTGTGTTTTCGTTTTCTGATGAATGTGTGCTGAAATCTATGTCGAATCTGTGATGATTTTCATAACTCTGTATGTGTATGAACTCTGTTGCGAATCTGATATGTGCTACTATGATTGATGTTGAATCTGTGTGCATGATGTTGATATTGCTGTGATGAACATGTGGGTAAACCAAATCTAGAAATCGAAACTAATAATAGCTGGTTAAGACGTAATAATTAGGATGAAATTAATGTAGACAATGAAGTAGGATGCATAACATAGATTTGTGATGAATCGAAGCTAGTTTAAGTCCGATTTTGGTAGATTGAAGGTGCTGGAATGAGGAAATTTGCGTTCAGATGCGAGATCTGAGTTATTGGGTAGTTTCTGGTGATACGCGTAACAGGGGAGGTGTTACGCGTAATGGGGGACACTCCCAGGGTATTACGCGTAGCGTACGAACCTGTCCCTAAGGGCTGGCATAGCCCTCTACTGATACGTATAGCATACGTGCATGGGATTATGGGAAATACGTGTAAGAGGAGGCAATACGCGTAATAGGAAGCTGAGAAAAGGCGGTTACGCGTAATAGGTGGAAATACACGTATGGGTTTTGGGGAAGAATGCCTTATGCGTATGGGCTAGCCATTACGCCTAAGGGGGAATCTGAAGGAGAATTGAGAGGAAATCCCTCTCTGGTGATACGCGTATGGTACGCATAATGGATGGCGTGAAAATTGAGCCATACATGTAACAGGAGGGGCATTACGCGTATGAGTAGTGATGTGGTCAGATTTTCCCGTTTTTGTGATTTTTGTCCCGATTTCCCTGCGACGTGGTTTCTTTGAGACATAGAGCTATGATGAGATAATAAGACACTAGTAAACTAGTAATGATGATGAACGGGATAAAATCAGGGATTTTATGTGATGAACCTAATATGACGAGTTGTGAGGTCTTATGATGAATTTTTATGAGTGCGGCTTGGTGTTATATAATGATGTTGTT
Source organism: Lathyrus tuberosus (assembly GCA_022829125.1). Classification (NCBI taxonomy): domain Eukaryota; kingdom Viridiplantae; phylum Streptophyta; class Magnoliopsida; order Fabales; family Fabaceae; genus Lathyrus; species Lathyrus tuberosus. The sequence continues at coordinate 12,915,370 of JALAZF010000058.1, forward strand.
TGATGATGATTCATGAATGATGATGAAATTATGACGATTTTATGACGATGTTTATTATGACGATTTGCATCATGCATTCATGGCATAGTTAGGACTTCGGTCCATTTGGTGGCTTCAATCCCATTGTGTGGATTGTAGCGTTTTATGACGTGCTCCGGTTCTTGTGTAGAATCGATCCTATTGGTGGGGATCTTTGGAGGGTGATGACCTAGTGTCCATCGATTATGACGAGTTGGTACCACATACATGAGTCTATGAGGTTGCATTGCATATTGTATGGCATTGCATTATATTGATGTGATTTTCATGTATTATAACGTGTGAATGACTTGATGATGTTGTTGCTTGTGCTTTATCTTTTACTTATATCTTATATATTGATTTCGTGATTACTCACCCTGCCTGTTTGAATGTTGCCTCCACGTAGGTAATGTGCAGGTGATCAGGCTTAGCTTCCTTGGCACATGAAGATTTAGCTTAGAAGTATTTTCTTGATTTCTCCGTCGATTAGAGGGTCTTGCTCTGATATGTAACATCGGGTCGGGACGTTTGAGTCGAATGATTATATTCCTTTGTTTCTTGGACATGATGTATTCCTGAGTTTTATTTGAGAAGTTTTGAATTATAAAAGTGTTCTTTAAGTTTTGATTTCCGCTGCGTGGTGTTTAACTATATTGTGTTGGAAAAACCCGTGTTACGGGACAGGTGGTTATTATGATGTTTTGTGAGGATATATGATGCCCTTTTTGGGATTTTACTCTGATATATTTGTTGATTTATTCATGTTGTTTGTTGGGTAGAAAAAGGGTGTTACAGGGATGATCGAGCCGAAAGCGTCGAATGGACACCGATTTATTCTAGTTGCTATTGACTACTTCACCAAATGGGTGGAGGCTGCTTCCTACACTAACGTGACAAGATAAGTAATTGCACGATTCATCAAGAAAGAGATAATTTGTCGCTATGGGGTTCCTAACAAGATCATCACAAATAACAGGCTTAATCTAAACAACAAGGTGATGGATGAATTGTGCGAGAGTTTCAAAATCGATCACCATAACTCGTCACCTATCGACCGAAGATGAACGGCACGGTAGAGGCAGCTAACAATAACAACAAAAAGATTATCCAAAAAATGGTGAAGACCTATAAGGATTGGCACGAAATGCTCCCTTTCGCATTACATGGCTACAGAGCCTCAGTTCGTACCTCGACAGGAGCTACCCCTTTTTCCCTGGTATATGGCACAGAAGCGGTACTTCCTGTTGAAGTATAAATTCCTTCACTGAGGGTCATAATGGAGACTAAGCTAGATGAAGCAGAATGGGTACAAAACAGGTTTAACCAGCTGAACCTTATAGAGGAAAAATGCATGTCTTCCATATGTCATGGGCAATTATATCAGCGGAGACTAAAAAAGGCATTCGGCAAGAAAGTTTGTCCTCGCCTATTCGAAGATGAAGACTTGGTGTTAAGGAAAGTATTACTCATCTATAAAATCTTCGTGGTAAATGGGCCCCGAACTATGAAGGGCCATATGTTGTGAAGAGCGCTTTCTCTGGTAGAGCTCTGATGTTGACTACTATGGATGGAGCGGATTTACCACGATCGGTGAATTCTGACTCAGTCAAAAAATACTATGCCTAGAAAAAGAGGATAAAAGCCCGCTAAGTCGAAAACCCTAAAGGGCTACTTAGGCAAAAATTAGGGCGTCCCGGTGGATTGAAAACTTGAAAGAGCAATCCAGGAAAAAATTAGGGACTTAAATAAAAAATAAATAAAACCCGATAAGTCAAAAACCCTAAAGGGCGGCTTAGTCAAAAAAGGGTATATCATCCTGGTGGACTAAGACTCGAAAAGAGCGGTCCAGGAAAAAAATTAAGGATATCCAAATGGCATATGACTGATAGCACTCAGGTCACACAACATAAATTCAGAAAGGAATGATCAATCCAGCCGTCATCTTCAGAAGCGAAGTGTCGTGGCCTCAGAGCCTTAGGGATATTAGTTTGTGTTTGAATTCAATAGGGACATAAATAAATTTGCTTTTTCTTATTGCCGTTTTTAATCTTTTAGATTTACAGTAACTTCTCCTTATGAGGATTACTTTCCTTTATGTACTATTGCCCATTGATGGGCACATTTTTAATAAATAATATTTTCTCTGCTTTCCAATTATTCTGCTTGATTACAAAATAATGCATTGAAACATTGGGTATAATTAAAAGCTTAAAAGGAAAAATGTATTTTACTTCGATTTTGAAACGTCAAAGGGATCATATTCTTCTAATTTAAACACAGAGTCTATACATTAACAGCTACAATTCAATCAGTATGGGAGTTTCTTTGAGGGAATAATACGTATCTCCAGATATCAAGAGCATCATGAGTTGCTACACTCATCAAGGGGTCAAGGGTTCAAAGGTCAGGAAGTCGGAACATTACAGAAGATATTGGTTTCCACAAAGACATGCATTGCATATCATAATAGAGGTGTTAGCCCAAGTAATGCATCATTCATAAAAACATACATACGCTTGAGCATGCATACATGGCATAAGGTTTATAATTACTCTCAGAGATAAAGGGGTTCAATCGGGTATTTCGCCAAGGGTTTATTACCAGGGATATTAGGATATTAGCGGAGCACCGTAGATTGGTCCACGCCTATCAGACTCCGCGGTCAAAATTAGGGTCCTTCCTGTATTTAATCGTCTCCTCTTCAAAAAGAGGAAGGCTCATCGACATCATCCTTCTAACTCGAAGCCGATTAAATAGGGGCAGTTGTCGTACCCTAAATTTTGACCAGTGATTTACAGGCATTTGGAGACCATTTTTTGAGTTTTTACTTTAGCTACGGTTTTAGGCATGGTCAATTGAGACTTAATATTTGTTAGGGGTATTGTTCAGATTTTGGGCCTCTAACACATAGCAGTGTGGGCTTTTGGGAGTATTAGTACTTCTTTTAGAAATAATCAGGTATAGGGGGTGCTTTTGAGGTTAATCAAACTATTATTATTGTTTCTTTTTATTATTTATTAATTTTTTAGAGGAGGTTGAATTAAGGTTATTATTTAAACTATTGGGTTTTTTAATTTGAGTTATATTAATTAAATTATTGATAATATGGCTTTTTAATTTTAATTAGGTTTTTTTATAATTTAAAGCTATTAATATTGTTTTTTATCTTATTAGGGGGGTATTGCTAACTTAGTTTAAGGGAAGGTCAAGTGTGGGTAGAATTAATCAAAATGTGATTTTGTTCATTGTTGAATTAGAAGTACTCTTTTTTAGGGATTTAACTTAGTAAGATTATGATGATTATTGGTATTAATGATTGGGTTATTATTATTGGGTGAAAGATTAATTATATTAACCTTGGATTATTATTAATATTAGTGATTAGTCAGATTTTTATAAATAATTATTTTTTTATTATTAGGGGAGGACTAGTTTTCTTTTATCGATTAAATATATTAATTTTTGCAGGGTATTCATTGTTATTATTAAGGTTTTAATATTCATTTGTTTCTTAATAATTTTTTATTTTTATTGTCTTCGATCAAGATAGTTGACCGAGTGGGGCTTCGTCTTCCCCAATCTAAACCCTAAACTAGCGCACTAACAGAATCAAAATCAATTGAAAACTTCCATTAATGAACAATCTGGTACAAAATTGGAGATGCGTTACAATTGGCAAAATCAATCAAAATCTAAAAACTTAACAAATCAAATAACCAAAAATTACATGAATCATATCAAATATTCCTAAACAAAATCTAACTAATTAAATGCTAGACCTAATTCTAACCTTATATAAACTAAAAGAGAATTCAGGAGAAGAAAAGAACCCTAAGCTAAAAAAAACAGTCGCTGTGAAATTCTCTGAACCCTCACTCAAAGCTCAATCGTATAGAGGATTATGGTTCATCATCAGAACCCTAAGCCCCTGAGCAAAACCTCCACCAATTGTTACCTGGAAAAGAAAAAAGAAGAGATTAGAAGGAGGAAACCAGAATCAAAGCATAGAAAAGAAAAGGATCAGAGCAGCAAAATAAGGTCACGGCAGGAGAGGTAACCACTTAGCTTTTGACTGTTGTTATCGTTGCAAGTCTGGTTATTGCGATTTTGTGTTTAGGGATGAATTTAGGGTATTTATGGGTTTAGAGTAGGGTTAGAGTTCCTAGGGTTGGAACCCTAGGGTTCATCATATTAGGGTTAGGGTTCTTAGAACCCAGTTAGGGTTCATCAGATTAGGGTTAGGGTTCTTAGAACCCAGTTAGGGTTCATCAGGCTGGAACGGTGTTGGGTTAGGGTTTTTAGAGCCCAGTTAGGATTCATCAGATTAGGGTTAGGGTTCTTAGAACCCAGTTAGGGTTCACCAGATTAGGGTTAGGGTTCTTAGAACTCGGTTAGGGTTCATCAGGCTGGAACGGTGTTGGGTTAGGGTTTTTAGAGCCCAGTTAGGGTTCTTGGGATGATTGTTTGGGTTCATGGTTTAAAGGGTTTCTGGGTTGATGTTCATCACCCAGATGAACACCGGTTGAAGATGCCGGTTGAACTTTAACCGGATATCTGGAAAGCGCGGTGGTTTCGAACGGTCGGAGTGAGAGAGAGAGAAGGGAGGGGATAGAGCGTTGGATTAGAGAGAGAGATAGAGAGAGTAAGTTAAGAGAGAGAAAGAAAATGAAAAAATGAGAGAGTTCTGAGGAGAACTCCATTTAAGTACCTCTCCCTTTTGCTGCTAGATCTAGGACGCGTGGCCCTTCGTTGGACGCGCGATTTGTAACACTCTTTTCTACCCCCACAAATATTGCAGCAGAAAGAACTCAAAATATCAGAGTAAAGTATCAAAATCACCTCAAGGATGCATATTTCTCATTTAAATCAAAATAATACACTTGCCCTGTAAATAAAAGGGTTTTCCTCAAAATAACTCAAAAGCCTTCACATGGCAGCGGAACTCAAAATTCTCAATTAAAAGGTTTTCAACAAACATCGTAATAATAAAAAATAAAACCAAATCATCAAATGACAACAAAAATAAAGAAGCAACATAGTTCGACTCAAAGGACCCCAACCCGATGTTACACTATCAGAGCGAGACCCTCTAACTTGACCAAAAGCAAATAAACTTCAAGGTCATCGAAGCATCCACAGCTAAACCTGATCACCTGCACGTTACCCACGTGGAGGCAACATTCAAACAGGCAGGGTGAGTAATCACAATTCATGATAATCATTATAAAACAAGATATACATAAAATGGCATTATCTTCATAAACAACATCTTCAGGGTCATCACAAGGAACCATCAAATTGCAAACATCATCATAAAAATACAACAATGCCAATTAAATGCAAATGCGCAACAAGACTCATGCATGTGGTACCAATGGTCATAATAGATGGACACTAGGCCATCAACCCTCCAAAGATCCCCGTCAAAAGGATCGATCCCACATTTGGAACCGGAGCACGTCATAATTGCCTCATATCCGCATAATGGGAATGAAGCGTCGTCACAGAGTATGCATATGAATGTATGATACACAAACGTCAATAATTCATCATCATCAAATAAACATCATCATGTGCATTATCATTCATCAATTTTCATAAAACCCATATCATCATGTATTCATCAAAACATCACAAGTTATCACCTCAATATCATCAAGAACATCATGACAAGTCATCATAACATTACAGCATCAAAACATCAAAAATAGCACAGCAGCACAAACAAGAATTTGGGAATAGCTGAAGTTCACTCCAGGGTTTGCCTAGCGGACCTGTTCGCTGTGGCCTTCGCTTAGCGAAGCGGCCAGCGAACCTCATAGACCCCACACTCAACACCAGAATACAATTATCTATCACACTCGCCGCTTGACTCGCTTAGCGAACTCCCTCGCTGATTCCTTCGCTTAGCGAAACCCACCTTTCCTCTCTAGAATCATCTCAGTACCCCCTCCCACATTATCGCGCATTCGTTGCGCTGCTCGCTTAGCGAGCCTTGGAGAACATTCACCTAGCGAAGCAACGATTCGCCTAACGAACCTGCGATTACAGTAAATCGCTGCTACGCATCAGTGGCTCCACAACTTCCAAGGTACCTGCGATTACAGTCCCAAATGACCCAGAAACATCCCTATAACAGTCTTAATACATCACAGAATTTAAAGGTCTAAACGCTACGTCTGTTAGGTCGATTCAGGACACTGCGGGAAACCTTAATTTCCCTAAACCTTCAAAACTCTCAAGCTTCATATAAACTCCATGAATCCTTCACCACCGGGTTAAAACTATAACAACGGGGAAATCGGCCCCAAGGTTTACTCTACTGATTATTTCAACTCTTAATAAGCGATCTCACAACATGCTCTCAAAGTCATCAGTTTATCTTAAAACCCATAAATCCTCAAAAACCCCAAAATCCACTTCAATTAATCGAATCCTATAATGAAAACAATGAAAGGCAATTACTCCCCATGCCTTAGATTGTCGATCCGATGAGTTCTCTCCTGAGCCTTTGGAAACCTTCACGAAAATCCTCGCATTTTCCCTTTTTCCTCAGAGCTCTACATTTTCTCCTTATTTTCGCAATCTCCACAAAATGAATCCTAATTCTCCTCAATTCCTCCTTTTTGGTTAATTTAACTCTTGGGCCTCAAAATTGGGCTTTCCCATAATACTCCCACTAATACTCCTCAAATGTCCATGTTACCCTTAATTCCTCTAATATTATTTTAAATTAAAAATAATACTAATGTATTCATATTATATACTATTATTTAATTAAAATAACCAAAACTTCATAAAAACACCGACATCGACACGAGACACCAAAATTCATAGAAATCCACGAATATAATATTTAAATAAATTAAATAAATATTCTTACGAAATTTGGGGCGTTACACGATTGCTGGGCTTTGACTTTTCGTGTGTATGAGGGACTACGGTGATCCCTTCGTGGACTTTCCATCTTAGCCGCCCATGTGGTTGACCTTATGAGTATCCTAATCCAACGTGTAATAAATGATCCATCGCCATCTCAGTCAATCTAATCTAACGGTCCAGACAGATAGTCAAGGTTGGGACTCACCACATGGACCGTTGACCCACGCTGGGCTTCAAGACGGGTGGGCCTAATGCCCTCTACTAGCTACACCCCCATTGTCAAGCCCATTTCTATTGTAATTCAAATTGCACCCCCTAATTATTTTTTTAGTTATTTTCTTTTTTAATTAACTTAATAATTGTTATTAGGGATCTAATAGGATAATTAAGATTAATTTAGGTCATTAGGGTTAGAAGGATTATTTTGTTTATTTAATTAACTTAATATTTAATTAAGTTGGGATTATTTCAATAATTAGGGTTAATTTAAATAATTAAGGGTTTGTTAATTAAGCTTAATTTAATCGGGTTTTTATTTATTAAATTATTTAATTAAGTAAATTTGTTTATTTAATTATTTAATAATTTTGGGGTTATTTTAATTAACTTTCTAATTTTCAAATTTAGGATTTATCATAATATATTAATTAACATATTTGGGGCTTGTTTAATTTATTTAATGATCAAATAATTAGGGCACATTTGAAGTTAAATATTTAATTAATAATTAAATAATTAGGACTTATTTGAGGGTTTTATTTAAGATAATTTCGCAATTTATAAAAAGGGTATTCAATTACTTATTTAATAAAGAGTTTGTTTAAAAGGACTTATTCAATTAACGTTATAGTTAATATAAAAGGGATTTGTTTAGCTAAGTTTGGGGATTAATAAAAAGGGTTTATCTAACAAAAGGGTTCATGATTAAGGTTTCTATTTAATAATTTTTTTTAAAAGGGATTAAATTAAATTTTAACTAATACAAGGGATTATTTGACTAATTTTATAATTAATAGAATTAGAAAAAAGGGATTTATTTCAATTGGGATATAAAAGGGATAGAAATGAGATAAAACTCTTGATATCCAAGAGTATAAACAAAGGGATTAGGATTTTGGGATTAGACTCTTAAGTTCCAAGAGTATAAATATAGGGCAAGGAATTAGGATATTGGGATTAGACTCTTAAGTTCCAAGAGTATAAATATAGGGCAAGGAATTAGGATTTTGGGATTAGACTCTTCAGTTCCAAGAGTATAAATATAGGGCAAAGGATTAGGATTTTGGGATTAGACTCTTAAGCTCCGAGAGTATAAATTAAGGATTAGGAATAGGAATAGGAATAGGGATAGGGGATAGGGGAGGTGAACTACGGATACTATGATCCTTCAAATTTGAGGGTACGTAGGCATAGGGTTGTAAACCCTAGCGAGTACAATAATAATAAAAAACTTTGGGTCCCCTCTTACATCTAAGTATTTTCTGTATAATAATAAGGATTTTTTTAAATAAAATATAAACAGTCAAACATTTAAGTAACAAACCAACGTACCCTAGAACTTAAGGAGGATCCCATTGAGTACAATGGAGGTGAGTGGTGCCTGACACCTTCCACTCACTTAACCGATTCCCGAACTTAGCGTCTCTCCCTTACGGTTTAAGTTTTATCATTATTTTCCTGTCCTTAGGACGAATAAAGGATAATGGCAACTCGATATTTTTTCCGGCCGCGACACCTCCCATACGCGAGCATACAAGCTATGTTTAACTGCTAGAATGCGATCCAAGAGCATCCATTCTACCGTAAATAAATAAACGCTTAAGTCTCACTCGCGCCAGTATACAAGCAATATTTAACTGCTAGAACGTGAACGTTAACATCGTCCAATAAAATCAACCAACAAACACTTATTTTCTTCCCCGAACTACAGTGCTCTGATTTTCTCATTGCACCATGAGAATACGTAGGCATGGGATTTCAAAATCTTAGCGAGCACATTAATTAAGAACTTATTTTCCCTTAATAAAAACCAATTATAAGTAATCTTTAGATAATAACACCCATCCACCTAAGGAACAATCAAAATGGTCTACGTCGAGTACAACAGATGTGAGAGGTGCTAATACTTTCCCCTTGCATAACTAGCTTTCGAACCCATTATTGGTTGCGACGACCATATCTATTCATTTTTGGGGTTTTATCGATACTTTCTCTTTCCCTTGGAATAAATAAAGTTCGGTGGCGACTCTGTATTTTTCGCGTTGGGAAAGCTGGAGTCTCTATAGGGATTCATTTTCCCTAAGCAAGTCAAGCCTAGTTTTGCTTGTTTCCTTGCCTCTTTGGGTGTTTATCTTTACTGTTTACTTGCTTTATCTTTACTTTATTTATCGTACATTGCTGCTTTAAATATTCTATCATATTTTGAATATCTGTTATATCCTCTGTTGTGGGTTGGGATAATGTTACATGAGAGAAAAAATTTATACCCGAGGTTGAGTATACACAAAGGATAGTATGTGGCAAGAGTCGTGTTTGCCTACTTGGTGTTATTCCTCGATCAGGGTCAACACGAGACGCCACACCTAGAGTAGATCCTTTTGGGACCATCACTTTTTGACGAGTCATTAGTTCCAGATAATGGTATCTCATGACTCTAGGGACCTTTTTACGAACCTCCTTCTTTGAAGACTAGTACTTACATGTGAGGGGATATTTGGTTTTTGCAGGAAACCAAGTCCCTATATACCTTTATTATAATATATATGCTGGACCTTTGAAATTGCACCGAGAAGTATATACAGATTATCTAGAATATGTTGAACCTTTGAATCAAATGATGTTGCATACATACTTGAATTTTAGCCACATGAAAATAATTTTAGCATGTGATATTTTTCAGGGATTCCACAATCTATTACTTGTAGTAGATCATTCAATTATGGAGAAATCTGACAGAAGAAACACATACCAATACAAACTTAAGGAACCTAAGCTTGATGAGCTGAAGAAGATTTGAGCTCTTTTAATTGATGATCACAAGGATGCATTCAAGAAGGCTTATGGCAACTTGTTGGGTATTTTGTTAACCAAAGAAGACATTGACTTAATTCTGACCTTTGCTCAGTTCTACGATCCTTCTTTGCACTGCTTTACTTTCCAAGATTTCCTTTTGGCTCCCACTTTTGAGGATTTTGCCTACATCCTTCGTATTCCTATCAAGGACCAAATTCATTACATGAGAATGGATAGTTTTCCCGAGTCTACAATGATTGCACAAGCTCTTTATCTCAAGAAGGAAGTGGTTGAATCTAGTCTCCATACAAAATGCAACACTAGAGGGTTTCCTTCGAAGTTTCTCCGTACCAAAGGCAACACCCGAGGGTTTCCTTAAAAGTTTCTCATCTTCGCTCTCCTCATATATGGTCTAGTACTTCTATGAGTCTCAAGCCTCCTAGACCTTCTATTGTTCTTATCTCTGAAGTAGACAAGCTCAATGAGACTATCAAGCTATTGGAAAAGGAGAATGTTGATCTGCGATCCGACCTTGGTAAACTTATGTAAGAGAAGGAAGACTTGAAGATTAACCTCAACCATAAGAGATAACGTATGCTCAAAGCAGTTGAAGTTAGTCAAGTAGAACAGAACAAGTGAAGGAAGGTTGATGATGCTCTTAAAGGTACCTACGTTGGCCTCTCCACCAAGAAGAAGCAACTTGCCGAGACTCAACATCAAGCTAGAAAAATGGTTACTATCTGGAACCAAACTCTGAAATCTCGTAAAGAGATAGAGGAGAGCTACAAATCCCGACTTGAAGAACTTCAAGACCAACTGAAGGATTGAAAAAAAGAGATGAAGAAAGAACAGAGTCATGCTGAAAAGCTTGAAGATTCTCTCTTTCAACGTCAGTGTGACCTTGTAAAGGTTTTTGAAGAGATCAGAGGGCTGAAAAGTCAAGCACGTCAGAATTAAGGGGTTGTTAATCACCTTAGTTAAGAGGTGTCTCAATGGGAACGACATTTTTGCCATCTTGAAGTTCTACTCGATCAGAAGGAAGTGTTTTTGCAAAGCCTTTAGCATGGACCTAACCACACTTTACTGCATAATTTCCTCAATGATGTGCACTATTGGATGGAAAGGCATGCACAGTTGGCCAAATTTGCTGACCATGCAATTGAAGACCTCCCGGGATTGCTGAAGGAAGCTTATGCTGGCATGTATCCACACAACATTCCTTGGACTCTCTTTCACTTTGTCGTTGTCTGTAAGGTTGTATTCGAGAGGTTCAAAGCTTATCTTCTTGTAGCTCATTGAGCAAATCCTTGATTTATAATAATTGTACTCTTTATTCTTCCTCGATGAATAAAATGAGTATTTTCCATTACTGGCTTTATCTTCTGTCTTATTTTCCGCAATTTTATGTCTACTTATATGTAATAAACAAATCTTCGGATTCCCTAGAAACATAAAAAATATTGCATACATTTATGCATCATTTTTCATTTCATAGAACAAAAGAAAGAGAACTCATTATCACTTGGTCTTTTGCTCAGAATATTCGACCTTCAAACTGACTTCTACACATCGTTACGGTACTCGTAATAATCAAAAGTTGTTGATGGGTCAACTATATCAAAATCAAGCTGTAATGAGAGAAGGCATGCTCACCACGAGGACCCAGATGGGTCAGCTTATAGATACCATTCAAACTATGGCTAGAAGCCAAGAAGAGTTCAGATAAGCCACCCTGAGGGCTTCTGCTGTGAATCCTCCTGTGCCACCCCTAGTGAATCCACCAGTTGCTACCCATCCACCTCCCGAGGGAGGTCCTGTGTATCAAAACTTTGTGACCACATTCGATCCTCCTGTCAATGGTGGAGGTCAACTGAAGTAGATGAGCATCATGACGCTTTCTTCATTCCAAAGTCTAATTCAATGTTCGAATCTTTTGGGCCACCAACCGCCAAGGTAGAGAAGAAGTTTTGTGCCTAGGAAGAGAAAATGAAGGCCGTTAAGGGTTCTAATACCTTTGGTTTAGATGTTGTTGACATGTTTCTGGTTCTGGGCATTAAAATTCCTGCGAAGTTCAATGTCGTTAACTTTGAGAAGTATAATCGAGTTAGTTGTCCCAAAACTCATATCAAATCTTACTGTAGGAAGATGGCTGCCTACTCGGATGATGAGAAGTTATTGATGCATTTCTTTCAAGATAGCCTTAGTGGGGTGCCTCTTGAATAGTACACGGAACTCGAGCACACTTACATCAGAACATGGAGAGAGTTTGCAGAGGCATTTCTCAAGCATTACCAATACAATACTGATATGACTCCTAATAGGACCCAACTTCAAAGCTTAACTCAGAAGACTGATGAGTCCTTTAAAGAGTATGCACAGAGGTGAAGGGAGTTAGCTGCCAGAGTTCAACGTCCCTTGCTGGAATGAGAACTTGTGGATATGTTTATGAGTACTCTCCAAGGTCCCAACTTGGACATAATGGTTAGAAGTACCTCCTCCGGTTTTTCAAATCTGATTGTCGCGGGGGAACGAATTGAAAATTGTCTCAAAAGTGGGAAAATTCAAGGTAATGTCGCTACTTCCAATGGAGTGTAAAAGCCTTATTTCAGATTTACAAAAAAAAGAAAGGGGAAACTAATGTCTTTACAGTCACCAAGGGGAAGGTTGGGGCTTACCAAGTACCTTACTGCCAAGTGGCCGCAGTAGCACCTAATTAGTATCTGAAACAAGCTTATACAATTCCTGTCGGGCAACAACCAATGTAATATTAACAGTCGTATGTTCCACAACAACAAAACTACTATCAGCAGGGACAACAAAGACCAAGAAGGCCCAAGAGAAAGTTTGACCCAATTCCTATTCCTTACTGTCAGCTACTTACTCATTTGCTCAACAGCTCATTGGTTCAACTAAGGGAGGCTAGGCCTTCTCCAACACCTATTCCTCCCAATTATGATGCAAATGCCAAATGTGAATTCTACTCTGAAGCGTTCAGACATACAATTGAGAATTATAAGGTTTTCAGATACAAGGTACTAGACTTAATTAATTCCAAAGCTATCACCTTCACGCTTAATGGCCCAAATGTGAATAAAAATCCCATGCCTACTCATGTTGGTTCTTCTATAAGTATCATAGAAGAATTTGAAGGATGAAAGATAATGTCAAAGATAGATAAATTGAAGACTTCAATGGTAGTAGTGAAATAACAACTGTTGAAACATGATGTGTTCCCTAGGTGCCAAGCTAACTGTGAACAGTGCCTTTTGAATCCACAAATGTGTGAAAAGCTGATATTTGGTGTTCAACAACTAATGGATCAAGGAGTCATCCTGGTAAAACAAGTTCTCGTCGATGAAGTTGTTGCTACCTTGGAAATTCCATATTATCAAGCTCAGATACCGGTACCAGCCAACCTAGTGACTCCCTTGGTAATCACGGTACCATCTCATTTCCCCTTTGAGAGTACAAAGGTTGTTCCATAGAATTATGATTCCTCGGTCTACATACATGGGCATACGTAAGAAGATAAGCTTCTAGTGACCAAATAACTAGTTGTACTAATATTACTGGAATGGGAGGAATGACCAGAAGTGGCCGAGTGTTCGCGTCTGCACCACCTCAAAAGGAGAATAACAATGAAGCCTCAACTAAAGCTAAAGGTAAATAGGTTGTCAACACCCATCAGTGGCAGAATCCTCCTAAGAATACAACTCTTTCAGAAAAGGTCAAAGAATTTATCCAGATCATAAGAAAAAGTGACTACAAAGTGGTTGAACAACTCAACCAAACACCTTTGAAGATATCCATTATGTCTTTACTGTTATCTTTTGAAGCATATTGAGACGCACTATTGAAATTCCTGGGGGCAGCCCATGTTCCTCAAGAAATAATGGTGAATGAATTTGAATGGGTAGTGGCCAACATCGCAGCGGGAAATTGCCTGGGATTCGACGATAATGAATTACCACCTGAAGAGAAAGCTCATAACAAGGCATTTCACATTTCTATTGAATGCGTGGAAAGTGTTTTATCCAGAGTTTTGGTTGACACGGGGTCATCTTTGAATGTCTTATCTAAAACTCCATGTTAAAGCTAACAATAGAAGGACTAATGATGATGCTTATCACTCTAGTGGTGAAAGCCTTTGATGGATCTAGAAGATCAGTCATTACAAAAGTGGACCTCCCCATCAAGATTGGTCTCCATACCTTCGTCATCACCTTTTTTATAATGAATATATACCCTGTATATAGTTGTCTCTTAGGGTGACCTTGGATTCACTCAGTCGGGGAAGTCACCTCGACTCATCATCAGAAACTCAAGTTCGTAGTCAATGATAAAATGATCATTGTAGATGATGAAGAAGACATACTTGTGAGCCATCTGACATAATTCAAATATGTTGAAGTGTGATGGGAAATTCATGAAACTCTTTTCCAAGCCTTCGAGATAGTGAATGTTATAATGGCTCCTCTTTCCAAAGGACCTAAGAAGCCTGAACTTTCTATGACCTCCTGGAAAGAAGCAAAGATGGTAGTAGAAGTTGGTCACCCTGAAGGTTGGGGCAGAGTACTTGATGTACCTGCAAAGAAGGATCGATCTAGAATAGGGTATCAATCACCACAAGTGGCACATAAGAGAACAATACCAAAAGCAGAAGATTCTCCCATTGCTAGAGACTTTTACCAGTGTTGGACACCTCCATGAAGGCCAGATTTCTCTCGTGGATGACGAAGACAACATTGATGCAACGTGTCTTGTGTACCATAAAGCTCAAGGCGGAGAACTCAATAATTGGACTTTTGAGGACATCCCTGAAGTCATTTTAATTGAAAAGTATTTCTCTTGTTTTGCTTTCAAACCCCTATGCTCTACCCAAGGCATAGTGGAAGCTTGTAGGCCCCCCATTGTTTTAAATCAAAGTTTATCATGAATAAAATGAACATTTTACATTCAATTGTGTTCCCTGTCTTTTGTTTTTTCTTTTACAAATATGACAATGCTTTTTCATACCTTTTTTCTTCTCCATCAATCTAAAATAAAGCATGAATCATAAATCTTGCAGATTCGACTCAGATTCATAACAATATTATAATGGTTCGTTATGACTTTGATAATCTAATCTGCCACACCGACGAGGATTGTGAGGAAGATTGTGAACTCCCTAAGGAGTTGGCCTGATTATTACGGCAAGAATTAACAGTCATTCAACCGCATCAGGAATCAGTGGAAATCATTAACCCTGGGACAGAGGAAGATAAAAAAAGAAGTCAAAATAGGCGCCACCCTAGAAGATGATGTGAAAAAGAAGTTGATTGAACTCGTGCACGAGTATGTAGATGTGTTTGCCTGGTCGTACCAAGATGTGCTAGGATTTGATACATATATTGTTCTGCACAAATTGCCTCTCAAAGAAGAATTTCCACCGATAAACCAAAAGTTAAGAAGAACTCGACCTTATATGGCTATCAAGATCAAAGAAGAGGTTCAAAAACAACTTGATGTTGGTTACTTGGCCGTGGCAAATTATCCTCAATGGGTTGCAAATATTGTACCAATTCCAAAGAAAGATGGCAAGGTATGAATGTGTGTTGATTACAGTGATCTGAATAGAGCAAGCCCGAAAGATGACTTTCCACTATCTCACATTGACGTGTTGGTGGATAATACGATTCAATTCTCTATATTTCCATTCATGGATGGCTTCTCCGGATACAACCAGGTTTAAATGGCTCCGGAAGACATGGAAAAACTACATTTATCACCCCTTGGGAAACTTTTTGTTACAAAGTTATGCCTTTTGGTTTAAAGAATGTCGGTGCAACATATCAACGAGCAATGATGACTCTCTTTCATGACATGATCCATAAAGAGATCGAAGTATATGTTTACGATATGATTGAAAAGTCCCAAACTAAAGAAGAACATTTTATCTATCCGCAAAATTTGTTTGCACGATTGAGAAAATTTAGGTTGAGGCTAAATCCCAATAAATATACCTTCGGGGTAAGATCTGACAAACTGCTGGGTTTTATTGTAAGCCAACGGGGAATTGAGGTTGATCTTAATAAGGTTAAATCTATACAAGCTATGTTGGCACCAAGAATGGAGAAAGAGGTTTGTGGTTTCCTATGAAGATTGAACTCCATTGCTAGATTCATATCGCACCTTACAGCCACTTGTGAACCTATATTCAAGCTACTCTGCAAAGATCAACTTGTTGAATGGAATGATAACTGCCATAAAGCATTCGAATGAATAAAACAGTATCTGCAAGAGCCACCGGTCTTAATGCCTCTGGTGCCGGGTAGACCCCTCGTCATGTATTTGATAGTTCTCGACGAATCTATGGGATGTGCACTTGGGCAACATGACGAAACAGGTAGAAAAGAGCATGCAATTTACTACTTAAACAAGAAGTTCACTGATTATAAAAAGAGATATTCACTGCTTGAGAAAACATAATTTTTATTTATATTTGGTTCATAAATATAATTTTTTCATATATAAAAATATTTGGATCAAAGATATAATTTTCCTTGTATGTAAATATTATTTTTGTTTTGACATTATTTATAAAAAAAATTGGATCAATAGTAAAGTTGTTCTCGTATATAAAAATATTTCAATCAATAGTAAATTTGTTCCTGTGTATAAAAATATTTGAATCAATAATAAAGTTGTTCTAGTATATAAATCCTATTTTGGTTTTGACATTATTTATAAAATTATTTGAATCAATAGTAAAGTTGTTCCCGTATATATAAATATTTGAATCAACAATGCATTTTTTCCCAAATATAAATATTATTATTGTTTTAACAATATTTATAAAAATATTTGAAACAATAATAAAGATGTCCCCGTATATATAAATACATGATGTATTTGATACTTGATCAATATGGTATATATATTTAATATGATAGTCAAATTTTAAACAATATAAATGATCCTCAAATCAACCCCAAAAACAAACTCATTTATCACATGTGTCATGTTTGTATAAATGACTAAAGTAAGTATATAAACAAACTCATATACCTAGTAAGCATTTTTCTCCTGTTTCTTTCTTTTATCATATTTAAATATGTATCAAAATTATTCATCATATTTGAGAATCTGTACTTTTTCATAGCTAGTTAAACATAAATCCAAACAACAAGTATGTAAGGAAATTCTCATAATTTTGTATTTTAATTAATATTAAATTATGAAAGTTACCGAAATTCACTGCTAAAAAGTGTAATCATACATGGAATTTCCTTATGATGTAGAATCAAACATAATCTCGGTTGTCACAGCTAGTGCATCAGATCTTGGGCATGACTTACAAATAAAAGCTCTAATTTCCCACATGAACAAAATACATTATTATAGGAACTGATTAAGTTTGCACATCCTCACACGTATTAAGGAAATAAGATTTCTCTCGTGGATATTCTTTCCTCTACCATAATTAATAGGATATCATCATAGTTAGCATTTTAACATATAAATTCAGGCTCAAGACACTCCGAAAATGTGACGGCCGGAAATTAAATCTACAAATGCTTAACAATACTTCAATCCATCTATATTTAGCACCACACGCAGAAAACAACCCGGATAATAAAATTGGGATTGCAGAGAACCTCAAAGTAATCACCAATCCATGAGGAAGTGCCTTACATATTATAGGAGATAATACTACTTGCCGAACCAACAACTTTAAGTCTCTCAACCAATTGGCTTTCATGACGAATCACATATGAAATTGACTCCATTTAGTAGATTTAAAATAGTGGTCCCTGGTTTTATTGTGGCATTCCACTTCTCATAATTGCAGATAATTCCTTATAGTTTATTCTCCCATCCTGTTAGTTTAAGAATCATTAACAATAATAGCATTAATCCTCAACAGAGTTACCCTGATTAAATTAGGACTAACTTAAATTATCTGTATCCACCTCAGAAATTATATCCTTTATTGTTGCTTCATCAGCATCCTGAGAAAGATTGCAAATAAAATGATAAATCATATACAAATCACATTCACAAATCAGAGAAGTGGAAAAAAATGACAAATCATAATGATAGATATTTACTTATTTCTCTCCAAACCAGAAAAACACAATGTGGACATCCTGATTTTATAGACAATCATTTGTCTTTGAAACGCTTCTTTGAAACGCTTGTCCAAATACTCTTACATATATCATAATTTTCTTAGTTTATCTAACCTAGCTTATAGATCATGACTTATTCCACCAGCATTGTTCCCAGTTGGTTCAGCCTGAGAAACCCTATTCTTTCTGTAGTGGTATAGGCATGTCAACCTGTATGTCGTAACATGCAGTTCCAGCAGGAAAATCTCCAAAAAGCTTGGTGTTATGCTGCAAATATATAGGCTTTGGTTATGAAAAATGGTCTAACAACTTCTGAGCAGTCATGGGGAATCCCGTCTTCTCTTCCCCAAAAATTCACAAAGCCTTAAATATGATAATGTGTAAAAAAAAATTTGAAATTGCATAAGAAATTCTCTCAATTAAAATATTAGTAGCATTACCAAATCATTATAGATCGCTTCCTTAAAATATCACCAATTTCATAAAACACTTCATTAACATTGGCTGCAGATTTGGCAGAGGTCTCCATGACAAACAAACCATTTTCCGTTGCATATACACGTACTTCCTACAATACCAATGAATCAAATGGATAAATAAGTAAGCCTGGGATATGTGATTATTGATTATAGGATATTGATTCTATGAATTATGAAATTACCAAACATGCTGCAATGCTCAATAACACATTATATCATCCATTATAACACAAGGTAAGGTTGTCTACAAAAGATCCAAAATAAATCTGGCCCTTCCCTGGAGCCCATTATGACACGAGCTCCATACAAACCAACCAGCCACCAGGCTGCCCTTTCCTTAACAATTTGGTCCTTAAATCAGTGATTACATTAAACAATGAAGGATTGAATTAATCTCCAAAATGAATCAACAAGGTGGCTATCTTTCAATGATCAATTTTAAAATTTACATAACATTTCAATCTACTTTAATGGATTAAATCCCAACAGATGTCAGTTGTATAATGTAATATGTGCAAACACAACTTCAATTTAAAACAATTTAGTGTGACTCCAATAACATTAGGAAAAAACATTTTAAAATATGACATAAATGACGTATAAAAACTTGAAGAAAACCTGAGGTATGCTCTCAATTAGTGGCAGAGTTGATGATAATCAGTTGTTACCCCAGTGGTAGTACTAATGTTGATCATATTTTGTTTCCAAACGCCATGTTAATTAGTTGTCTTCCAAGTCACTGTGATGACACCCTACAATTTACTCTCCTAGCCACAGTGCTGATTATTAGTCTTTCTTTTAATCCCCACAGTGTTTTCCCTCCGTCTCTCGCGCGAGAAACTTTATTCCCTAACAAAGTCTCACTTACCTTTTTAAAGACATCTCTCTGCCTTTTGCAGAAGAAAAATTCAAATTACTTATATACCATCTGCTATTTTCCTTTTGCAAGTACACAATCTCTCACCTTTGCAGAACCCTGCGGGAATGTCCCAACTACTAATACCTGTCAAAGCCATTAGTGAAGGCAATAAAAAAAATCATAAACACTTCTACCTATCTCTTCTCTTTGAAGTGCCAATTTTCAGTCTTTTGTATTTAATCCTCTTCCACCTTGAATGCCCGAAAAAGCTGTCACCATTCATACATTCAGGTCCAAGATGATTAAATAGGGGCAGCTGCCATACCCCAAAATTTGCCATACCCTTCTTTTCACTTTTATTTTGCTTTTGGTCTATGATTCCCTTATATACTTATTGGCATTTAAGTCATTCATTTACAATTACATGTTCAAATAAACATCATTGGTTCAAGGGTCTTGCTATTTATGATACAAAGAGATGGATCAAGCTATGTCTTGACTGTTTTGGCACAACAATGGTGGTTGGTTCATTCTTTATGGATCAAGTCTTGTGAAACCCTAATTTTTGGACTATGGCCTTTGGTTACTATGGATTGCATCATGTCATTGAGATTTGGAAGTCATTCTCAAGTTTGATTTTGGTCAACAAAAGTCAATTTGAAGGTTGACTTTCTGTTGACCATTCTTTATGAAAATCCTACATGGCTAATTTGTTTGGTTGTTCATTTGATTCAAGGCTTTGCAATTTGGATTCAAGTAAAATAAAATCAAGATGGATTCATTCAAGTTCATATTCAAGTACAAGATTCAATATTTCAAAATTGGAATTTGGAGGGAAACTACCTTTCTTAAAGCACAAGTTACACAATTCAATTCATAAAGCCATTTCATTACCAAAAACATTCATTTCATTACAAAAAAACATCCCAATTGCAAGTTTACATACAAAATTTCATCTTTTGACCTATAGTTGACTTTTGGTCAACTGTTGACTTTTTTGTCAAATAGTTGACCAAAGTCAACTTACTATCCTATCCTACTTGTTTCTACATTCTCATGAATCTCCCATTTTTGTGCCTCCAAGTCTTCAATGACTTCTTCATATTCTTGGTGTATTCCACAAAAGTCCTCTTGATGTCATACTTTAAACATATCATAGAAAACTTTTGGTCATTCCACCTTATGAACATTATAGCGTGCGATTTTTGTCGGTGACGCGACCACCTTACCGCAATGGTTGAAATTTGGGTGCTACTTTCTGATTTCTTATTTATCCTATGAAGTTGGAAAGGAAAGGGAAGGTATCTAAAACTAACCTTGCACGCAAATGTTTTCTTTAACAAATGTAAGAGATTGCGGGTTCGGGGTCAGGTTATACAAAGGGAAGCTATTAACACCCAATGTATATATGGTTATCCATAGACTTTTTACTTTATGTTTCTCTGTTTATTTAAATGCTTTCTGGTGTTTATCTATTGTGGTTTGGGAAAGTTTCTCCTTTGGGAATGTTGAGAGGATGTTTTAGTTGTTTTCGGGTTTTCAGTTGATTTTGGGAAGGTACTGGACCTAAAGTTTTTTATTTGTGTGCTCACTAAGATTTCGCAATCTTATGCCTATGTATTCCCGTAAAGATAACTGGGAAATCAGAGTAATCGTAGTTCCTCCTATTCTATGGGAGGAAAATATGTGGTGTCTTGTTTAAAGCCCAAGATTGAAGCTGGCTGAGTATTTGTGTCTTGTTCAAAGCCCAAGATTGAAGCTAAAAAGGTGATTGAGAGAGAATTTTTCATCTCTAAAGGGAGATATCTCACCTATTCATCACAAATTGTTGAGAAAATGATTATAAGGGAAATTACTTTAACTGGGATATGTGAGTCCAGCAATGCCATAATTTCCTTTATAAGGGTGATGTCATGAAGGAGGAAAGCTTTAATTCAGTGTAGAGCAATGCCACTTTTTCCTTATGAATCTTTAATGCTAAAAGAAGGACATTGGCTTGGATGTAAATAATCCAGAGGCTTGCCACTTACAGCTGTTAGATGAAAGGTGAATTTTAGCCAAGATAAAGGAAGGACTCCAGCTTGGATTTTGAATCAACAAGTGTGCCACTTACAACAATTATCTGGAAAAAATGTTTTATTTATTTGTTTTGATGTGTGATGTATAGAGGAAATGTCCTCCTGCAGAGTGGACTCATGGTCTCATCTGAGGGGATGATGATTTTTGTGTGCCTTGATCAAAGCCCAAGGTTGAAGCTAAATGGTTGACTCTACTAGGAGAGTTTTATGTCTGTCTTGTACAAAGCCCAAGATTGATTGAGGATGAAGGAAACTGACTCCACTGGGGAATGTTTTATCTGTCTTGTACAAATCCCAAGATTGAGGCTGACTGACTCCACCAGGGAAGTTCTTATATGAAGCCTAAGAGGAGGTTATCTCTTGCTAAGGATTATTGGGAATCCAGGAGTAGGTCCAGATTGTGTTGGGTAATCCAAAGGCTTTACTCTTTCTGGGAATCAGAGAAGAGTTGGAGTATCATATACCATGAGGTTCTGATACTGTTGGGGATTTATTGATGGTAAAATGACCCTGGTTGGGGATTTTTAAGTTGAAGCTTAAAGATTGAGTTTGAAAACCTATGGAGGCTTTAACTCTGCTGGAGATTAGTGTATTGGGGATAATGATCAGGGTTTTTCCTGTGTTTTTAGGAAACCTGTGGGTTTTTGTATGAAGTCCAAAAGGATATGAGACTTCCCAATTCTACTTGTATGAAGCCCAATAGGAGGCTGAGACTGTCAAAGTCTCTCAAGAAGTGGTAGGCTCTAGTGTAGAGAGAGCTCTTTGTATGATGCCCAAGAGGAGTTTGAGACTGTCCAAGTCTGCTTGTATGAAGCTCGGGAGGAGGCTAAGAGTTTAAGGGATGAAGATCAATCCTAAAATGGTTTGATGTTTGGGAATTCTGACTCTCCTAAGGATTGAACTAGTAAAGATGACTAATTTCTATCATATACCTGTAGGAGGCCTTTGGGTCCTTGTACTAAACCCAAGAGGAGGCTAAGGAACTTCTAAGAAGCCTGTGGGTCCTTGTACTAAGCCCAAGAGGAGGCTGGGGATGCTTTTAGGAAGCTTGTGAGTCCTTGTACTAAGCCCAAGAGGAGGCTGGGGAACATCTATGAAGCCTCTGAGTCCAAACCAAAGAAAATTTCAAGAAAGATTTCACCGGGAATTAATCCTTTCTCTACTGAACAGTACTAAGGTTTGAAGAAATTCAAAAGAGGTTTCACCGGGAATTAGTCCTCTCTGGGGAAATGAATTTCTTGTACAAAATATAATTTCTAAGTTTGACAGTCTTAAGAAAAGTTTCACCGGGAATAATTCCTTTCTCTGTTCCATATTGTATAAGTCCAAGAGGAGGCAATATTGTATAGGGAGTTTCCTATGGGGAACTAGTTTTGACTATGTTGTAAGGGTAACCTCTGGTTTGATCTAAACCTAGACTTAACTGCTGGGGGAACTCTAAGCAAGATATGCACAAATATATATATATATATATATATATATATATATATATATATATATATATATATATATATATATATAAGTAATAAGCATTGAAACAGATATGGGGACTTACCTTCTGAGAAGAAGCCCAAGCATATTGTGATATGTAGTATTGACTACAAGTGTATTCCCTCTTTTAGGGTTTCAAGAAATTGAAGAAAGTTTTGAAAACACATTGAATTTGGATTTGAATTAAAAGAAAGATGTTAAAAAAAGATTTGTTTGGGGCTTATAGCTCAAGACGAGGCCTAGATGATTTATTTGATAACATTGATCGCACTGCGATATCGATAGACATTGTGGGACTTATAATACAGTAGAGGCCCAAAGTTGTTTTTGTACAAAAAGAGTTGGGTCTTACACTCTATTTAGAGGCCCAAAAGTGTTTGTGAAAAGAGAAAATGGGGCTTATACTCAAGGAGAGGCCCAGATGCTTTATTTAAAAAGGCGACGATCGCGTCGTGATTTTGAAAACCACTGAGGGACTTATACAATGACTGAGGCCCAAAAATTTTGTATTTACAAAGGGGATGGGTCTTACACTCTATTAGAGGCCCAAAAATGTTTGAAAAGAAGAAAGATGGGGCTTATAACTCAAGGAGAGGCCCAGATGAAAATTGTTTTGAAAATGGGGATCGCGCCGAGATTTTTAAAATCGTATCGGGACTTATACAATGACTGAGACCCAAAATCAATTATTTACAAAGAGATGGGACTTATACTCTACAAAGAGGCCCAAAATGATTTTGAAACGTTTGAAAAATTAAAATTAAGAAAAACCCTAATTTAATTAAAAATATAATTTTTCAAAGGAAATTAAATATAAAATCTCAAATATATTTAAAAACAAGTGGTAAGCTTTGAAAAATATTTTAAAAAATCATGTTTAATTACATGAAAGCTTGAAATCCAATTGGTTTTGAAAAATAAAGGTGATAATTTCATTTAAAATGTTAAAAAACAATAAAAATGAAATTATTTACAAAAATTCAAGATATATTAAATAAATAATATAAATTTAATTTTTTGTAGAATAAAATAATTTAACATTTTTGTGACTTTTTAAAAAAAATAATAATAAATGATAAAAAAAAATGAGAGAGAAATTAATTTTTGAAATCATTTAATAAAAATATCAAATATCAAATATTCAAAAATTCAAATATTTGAAAATGGTGCCAAGGCCATCTTCTTCTTCCTTACGACTACCCGCCATGGTCGTTTTGCAAAACCTCTCATATCCTTCTGATTACTCAATGAAAATGACTTTTGTAAACATGAAAGTTGTGTGTTTTTGAATAAGGATTTCAGTCATATAAATTAATTGCATTTATATTAAGTGTGAAGTGAGAAATCAAGTGATGAACTCAAGAACCCTAATTTATGTAAGAACACTATAAAATCTTATACACGAAAGCTACAAAGCAATTGATTGAGGGGGAACACTCTTTATAAGTGCATAAACATGTTTGTAACTTGAAAACACATTTATGATGCATGGATTATAGAGTTTGAGAGTGTCAGACTTACCTCTGGCAAGAAGAATTCGAATTCTATGTTGGAGGCATTACAGATGTTGTGTAATGATCTGGACAACTTCAATGGACCTCAAGTAGTGTGTTTGCAAGCTTGGAATGGATTGAAACACCTTGGAACTTGTTGTGGCACCTCAACTGCAAATAGGCCAAAAAGCTTGAGCAAATGGGGGTGACTTTGTGATTCTGATGTTCCAGATGTGTTTTAGGGTTATAGATCACTCATATATGATGTATGTGAGGTGTTGGAATGATTGGGTTTGATTGAATTGCTCTCAAATTGAAAATTCGACAGTGACTTGAAAGATAAGAAAAATCTGGTTTTTTGAGAGTGATTGGAAGGAAAACATGAATTCAGATGTTTTGGGGTCGTTTGATCAGCCACACATGACCTCTATTTATAGTAGAGGAAATTTGTTTTGGAAGCAATAGTGTTTGGAGGCTGATCATGGCAGTAGCTTGTAACCATTAACTTGGATAATCCAAAAGTGGCAAGTCAACTCTTCTTATTTGACTCCATTAATCTTTGCAGGTTTGAATGCTCAGAGTTTGGACTGAAATCTTGACTGGCTTGGAGTGTTGTGATCTGTTTCATGACACCTCAATGTATAGCATTGATGTTACCTTGCCAAATTTGAATTCCAAGTTTCATGTCATGATGATTTTCACATGCCAAGTTGAATTCCTTGCCTCTTTGATCATGAACCAAGTGAGTCATCATATAATTTGTGTTTTTGGAAGATGAAAAAGTTGGAAAAGTGACAAGATTTGAAGGGTAAAATCGTGTGGCACAAGTTTGGTTTTCATGCAGTCTTGAAAAATCAGGTTTTTAGGCCATATTTCAAGGCTTGTAACTCCCTACTCAAGTGGAGTTAGGATGAGTTCTTGTACTTTTCGGAAAGCCCTAATGACATAATTCAACTTTGATGTCCAACATTGGTCTTGAATAAACTTGGATCATAATTAAAAATGGCCTCAAAGTTGGTGAATATTCAAGATAGATTTTGTCCAAAATTTTCACCAAGTGTTGGAAAAAGTGTCAATTTTCATGTTTTTGTGATTTTGATCAATCTATAACTCAAAATCCATGAGGATTTGGAATCTGATGTAGTTGACAATTTTGAAATATGTAATGAGAGCTTTCATTTGAGTTTTGGATGGAAGAAAAAGGCCTTGTGGTTTAGAAGTTATGAACTTGCAAAGTTGGTACCAAATCACTTTTCTTCCATAACTTGGAAAATTTTAAGTTTCTCAAGGTTGCCATTTTTTCAAGTAACCTCACTTTTCTTGATTTTTCTTGATGGATGATGATCCAAACCATGAATTAACATTGCCTTTTACTTAGGGAAGCCACGTTTGGTAAGAAATTCAAAAAGTCAAACTTGGTTTTTGTCACAGTTGACTTTTTGTCAGATGAATTCCAAACTGTGTGATCCTCTATGAAATAAAGTCCTTGACCTAATTCAAACCTAATGCATGGATTCCATATGTGTTATAGAGTGTCTTGAATCATGTCCCAAGGCTTGGGAACATGTCTTGATCAAAAGTCAAAGATTAAGTTGACTTTTCATCAGGAAACCCTAATTGGTCCAGATGAATTTGAATCCTTGTACAGCTTATGAACCAAGTTCTTTGAATCAATCAAATTATGTAAGTGGATAAATATGATGTATTGTAGGTCTTCAAAAAACTTCTTGAGGTATTGGCTCATGTCTTGCTCCAAAAGTCAACTTAGGGGTGAATTAGGTCAAGAAACCCTATTTCCTGATTTTTGATGAATGCATCCCCTGAGGCTATTTTGACTTGATGATTTGGACTCATAAGGTCCCTTTGAAATCCTTGAATTATGTTTTGAAGTATTGATTCATGCCTAGATGAAAACTTTCATTTGGAGGCCTTAGTCAACCAAAACCCTAATTTGGTGACACTGGAGATCTTGAGGCTTGATCCACTTGGAATAGTGAAACCTTGTGCTTGATTCTTGATGTGGGAGCCCTCTTGATCCTTTATGGGTGTTTGAGAGACTTTAAAAGTTGAGGATCATGTCCATTCTTGATTGATCCTTTATTTGAGTGCTCTGAGGGGGCTCAAAACCCTAATTCTTGGTTGCAGTGTAGGTTCAACAATCCTTGAGAAGATTGATAAAGTATGATGGTGCATCCATATTGTGGTGATGATTTGCACAATGATGGAAAATCTTGTGCTCAAAATTTGGGGTATGACAGATGCCTCTATTTAATCTTCTTGGACCTGAAGGTGTGAATGTCGAAGATATTCGGACATTCAGGGTACAAGAGGATTAAATATCGGAATACCCGAAATTTTGATTGTGGTTGTGAATGGTAGTTGATTAGCTCGTCCATCTTCTTTTGCTAAGTAATGATACTTAGAAAAGGGTGAAACTTCCCCTCGATCCCGGTCTTTAGCCACAAAACTGGTCTTAGTTTCTTGAAGAAATAAACTTCCCCTCAATCCTGGTCTTCAGCCATGGAACTGGTCTCAGTTTCTTCTTAAATAAACTTCCCCTCGATCCTGGTCTTAAGCCATGGAACTAGTCTCAGTTTCTTCTTGTCGAGTTCCTTCCTCGACAAGGAACGCTATTTGTAGGGGTCTTCATCAAACTTCTTGTCGAGTTTTTACTGGGGAGACACCATTTAATGGAGAAAGATTTGATGTCAGACTTGCTGGGGAAACCCATTTTTCTGAACTGCAGAGGTGTGCAAACTTCTCTATGGGAGATGCCATTTGTTGACCTATTGGGGAAAATACGTCTCTTGAGAGATTGCTTGTTGCTTGGTGATATTACATCATACTTCCTTTCGAGACCTTTTCGGAGAGATGCCATGTGATGTAATTCAATTTTGAGGTGCTGATGACTTCATTGAAAGCAATTTTTCAGGGAGAAACTGCCGTATTGCCAAGAGTCTTCGGTTGAGAGGCTTTCTCTAGGGATTTTCTTTAATCCGGGAAAGCAAAAATATCATCTTCAATGGTGAAGAGTGATGTTCTAAAGGTGTCTATTGAATGTCTTCTTGCCTTTCAGAGGTTCAAGTTATTAAAGTGTTCGAGGACAGTCTCCAATCCAGAAATAAACTGGGGAGAGATTGTTTAGACGGTACATTTTCCTGACGAGGAAAGAACTTAGACCGGGATTTTGTCCTATCTGACGCAGAAAGGAAAACTGACAACTCTATCGGAGAGAAGACGTTTATCACTTAGGGATGAAAATGACCAGAGTGATATTAATGCAACATATATATAAATATGGATCAATCATGCATGATGTATATACGTTTATGCTGACAAAACAAACGTGACATACAGACTGGTGAATGAACGCAACTGGATACTCGGCCACTTTAGGAGACAGGGTATCACTGGAGGTTTTGAAGGTAGTATTTTGCTCGGGAATAGGGATTCCTGTATTTGTTCCGATTTCAGGATGTACAAACCTGCTAGGGATAAAAATCCGTTCTTGTTTTTCAGAGGTGGACCCTTCTGGGGAGAGAAACCAACAATTGGTTTTCAAGGGTAAGAGCTCTGTCGGGGATGTCAGATGGGACATCCCATCTAAAATAGTTGATCCTTTATTCAGGGTGTATTGGTCAAAAGGAGTACTTTGATTCGGTATTTTGAGGTTAAATTACTACTAGAGAAACAGTCGATATTCCTTTTTTGTGTTTAGTAGTCAAAAGGAAATTACCATCTTTGTTTTAAAAGTAAAACTTGAATTTCTCGTTTCGAAAAAGTAAATTCATTTTTGTTTCAAGAATCGTTGATCATATTAAAATGTCATTCTGTAAAGCAAAATAAATGAGAATTGTAAACAAAAGGCACATGAGCTCAAATTTTATTGATAGAATGGTGATCAGCCAAGCGCGTGATCCCATAGAGCATTACAAAGTTTAGAAAATGGTAATTTAAAGGAAAATGGCTACATTGAAACATAACGACCTCTATCCTCCCACCAACTTTGAATTCTGGACATTCTGAGCTTCTATCGAAGGTGACCTTGACTGAAGTTTTTCTGACGGATGGCGTCACCACTGGGGATCTAATCTTGTCAGACATAGTTACTTGCCATGAATCTCTAACTTTTGCCTGGATTGTCTTTTCAGGTTTCCAATCCATCGGGATGATTTTGCTTATGTCTCTAATTTTTTCTTGGACCACCCTTTCGGGTTTTCAATCCATCGAGACGTTTTTTTATTTTATTTAGGCGAAGTATTTCTTGACTACATCAACAATTATGGGGTAAGTAAACTCCTCTCCATCCATGGTTGTGAGTCTCAAGCCACCGCCTGAAAATGCTTTCTTAACAACATAAGGGTATGCGTAATTTGGAGTCCATTTTCCCCTGAAATCAGTGAGAAATGATTGTATCTTCTTGAGCACGAGATCTCCTTCTCTGAAGACACGGGGTTAGACCTTTTTGTCAAACACTTTCTTGATTCTTTGCTAATATAACTGACCATGGCACAAAGCCGTCATTCTCTTTTCTTTGATCAGGTTCAGTTCATCGTATCGACTTTGACACCATTCAGCTTTTGTTAGCTTGGCTTCCACCAATAGCCTGATTGATGGTATCTCTACTTCTATGGGCAGCACTGCTTCCATGCCATATACTAGAGAGAAAGGGGTTACCCATGTTGAGGTGCGGACAGATGTGCGATAACCGTGAAGAGCATAGGGCAGCATCTCGTGCCAATCTTTATAAGTTGCAACCATATTCTGAATGATTTTCTTGATATTCTTGTTAGCCTCTTCTACTGCTCCATTCATTTTAGGTCGGTAGGGAGATGAGTTATGGTGTTCGATCTTGAACTCAGCGCACAACTCTTGCATCATCTTGTTGTTTAAGTTAGATCCATTATCCGTAATGATCTGGTTTGGAACACCATAACAGCAAATGAGATTGCTTTTGATAAATCGGACCACCACTTGCCTGGTCACATTGGCGTATACGACATTGCTTCGACCCATTTGGTGAAGTAGTCAATGGCTACCAGAATGAACCGATGTCCATTCGAAGCCTTGGGTTTGATCATGCTAATCATGTCGATTCCCCATATAGAAAAAGGCCATGGAGAAGAAAGAACTTTGAGATGCGTTTGCACTACATGGATTTTGTCAGCATATATCTGACACTTGTGACATTTCCTCATGTACTTATAGCAATCAGATTCCATTGTCACCCAATAATATCCTGCTCTCAGAATTTTTCTTGCCATTGTGTGTCCATCGGCATGGGTGCCAAAGGATCCTTCGTGGATTTCTTTCATCAACATGTTTGCTTCTTGTCTGTCTATGCATCTGAGCAAAACTATGTCGAAGTTTCTCTTATAGAGTGTATCACCATTCAGGAAGAAGTTATCTGTCAGTCTTCTGAGGGTCTTCCTATCTTTTCTTGATGCCCTAGGTGGGTACTCTTGTCTTTGAAGGAAGCACCCGATATCATGATACCATGGTTTGTCGTCTATGACTGCTTAAATCGCGAAGATGTAAGTGGGCCTCTCAAGGCGCATTATGTCAATCTTAGGTACGTCGTTCCATTGACCTACACTAATCATGGAGGATAGGGTGGCTAATGGATCAGCCATGTGATTTTCTTCACGAGGGATGTGATGAAACTCGATTCTATTGAAGAATGGTAACAACCTTCTCGCGTAATCTTTGTAAGGAATCAATCCCGATTGGTATGTATTCCACTCTCCTTTGATCTGATTGATAACCAGGGTTGAGTCTCCATACACATCCAAATTTTTTATCCTTAGGTCAATAGCTTCTTCGAGACCCACGATACAAGCTTCGTATTTTGCCTCATTGTTTGTACATATAAATGTCAATCTGGTAGTGAAAGGAATATGGGTACCTGAGGTGTTACGATGATTGCCCCAATTCCATTTCCATAAGTGTTGACGGCTCCATCGAATATTAGTCCCCATTGGGAACATGGTCCTGGCCCTTCGCTGGGTAACGGTTCATCGCAATCTTTCATTTTCAAATACATGACATCTTCATTGGGGAAGTCAAATTTGACTGATTCCTGATCGTCAATTGGTTGATGAGCTAAATGATCGGCTAAAATACTTCCTTTGACAGCTTTCTGAGCATGGTACTCGATGTTGTATTCTGATAACAACATCTACCAACTGACAATCCTTCTAGTGAGAGCAGGTTTTTCAAAGACGTACTTGATCGGATCCATTTTGGAGATTAACCAAGTAGTGTGACAAATCATGTATTGGCGAAGACGTTTGGCTGCCCAAGCCATAGTGCAACAAGTTTTCTTGAGCATAGTGTATCGAGTTTCATAATCCGTGAACTTCTTGCTTAAGTAGTAAATGGCAGACACTTTTCTTTTTGTCTCGTCTTGTTAGCCAAGCACACAGCCCATGGAGTCTTCCAAGACTGTTAAGTAGATGATCAGTGGTATTCCTTACAATGGGGGAGACAAAATCGGTGGATTTAGCAGATATTATTTAATACTATCAAAAGCCTTTTAGCAATCTTCTGTCCATATGCAGCTTTGATTCTTTCTGAGTAGTTTGAAGATCGGCGCGCATGTCGCGGTCATGAGGGATATGAATCTTGAGATGTAATTCAGACGTCCCAGAAATCCTATGACCTATTTTTCAGTCTTCGGCGAAGGCATTTCTTGAATGGCCTTGACCTTGTCAGGTTCAACCTCAATTCCTTTCTGGTTGCCGATAAATCCTAAGAGTTTTCCTGAGCGGACACCAAATGTCCACTTATTAGGATTCAAGCGGAGTTTGTATTTTCTCAGACGCTCGAATAACTTTGAAAGGTGTCCCACATGCTCTTCTTGTGTTTTAGATTTGGCAATCATGTCATCAACGTACACTTCAATCTCTTTGTGCATCATGTCGTGAAACAGAGTTGTCATGGCCATTTGATAGGTTTCCCCCGCGTTCTTCAGACCGAACGACATTACCTTGTAACAAAAGGTGCCCCATGGGGTGATGAATAAAGTTTTCTCCATATCTTTCGGCGCCATTTTGATTTGATTATAGCCCGAGAATCCATCCATGAAGGAGAAGACTTTGAATTTTGTTGTGCTGTCTACCAGCATGTCAATGTGTGGCAAGGGGAAGTCATCCTTCGGACTTGCTTTATTCAGATCCCTGTAGTCTACACACATTTTGACTTTTCCGTCTTTTTTTTGGAATTGGCACTATGTTAGCTAGCCATTGAGGATATTCTGAGGTGGCGAGGAAACCTGCGTCGATCTATTTCTGTACTTCCTCCTTAATCTTGATGGTCATATCTGGATGAGTCCTTCTCAGTCTTTGTTTTACTGGAGGACAATCTGATTTCAGTGGTAAGCGATGTTCTACGATGCTAGTATCCAACCCTGGCATGTCCTGGCAGGACCAAGCAAACACATTTGGAAATTCTTTGAGAAGTTTTATCAAGCTTTCTCTGACAGTTGGACTGAGCAGTGCTCCAATCTTAACTTCTTTCCTCTCTTCTTTAAGAAGTTTTGTGAGGCTCAATGGACCTTTCCTTTGTCTGACTAGTCGGGAGATCTCTTCTAGACTTTCTTCGTCCTCTTCTTCTTCAACTTTAAATACCGCGAATTCAAAGTTGGGAGAAGGCATTGGATCGTATGTTTCAATGGGGTTTAAAACAAGCAATCTGCATGACATGATGATTTGTTTTTTATAAAAAACAGAGAGAATGCAAGAGTGTGTGCAGTGTATTTTCTGAAAACGCTTATTTTTATTTTGGGTTGTTTTAGGATTACCATTTTCTGAAAAATGAAAAGCGATAAGAAGACTCTTCCCATGCAGTAGTTATCATAAGAAGACTCTTCTGTCACATCTTTCATAGTGTTTTCACTCTCAAGAGGATCTCCCCATCCAGTTGGCTGGATGTCCTCGTATCTGATGCGAAAGCTTTCAGGAACAGTGTATTTGACTAGAAAGTCATACTTGCCGCTTGGCTGTCCCAAGGCATCCCAGGTTTCTGTGGGCATAGACAAGTCATCTTCCTCAATGACGTTGACCTCAGGAAATGCGTAGTTAATGAATTCTTGTCCTGCAATCTTTAGAAATTCATCACCATGGTGTCATACATCTTCGGAATATCCTGAGTAATGATTCCATGACTCTGGGGAAGCGTGTGTATTCCTTTCAAGATTACTCAGCTGATATGCATTGTCAGGCTGACTCTTTGCCCCATATTGTGGTGATGATTTGCACAATGATGGGAAATCTTGTGGTCAAAATTTGGGGTATGATACACATTAACCATACAAGAACAAAATCCCAACATGTAAGTTATGTGCATCTCATCCAATCCAACACATGAGCATATACACAAATACAAAGTCAAGCCAATATGCATGAATCAATTTGCATACACATGACACATATGCATACATAACAAACCATACCAAAAACCAAAAAATAAACCATATAAGCCAAAACTTGGCATGCCATGACAGTCCATCACAAATCAAGATATAAACAACTAATCATTTCATAACAAATTAAATATACAACCAATGCAATTCCACTTGACAGCATAACACGTCACATAACAACTAATTAACTCATTTTCTATTTTTCTAACAACCGGTGTAACTTCTGTTAACAGTTAACATGCATAGCCTACAAACATAACTTCTAATTCACCCTAACAAATTTTAACATAACCTACATCATCTCAATTTAACTAACTTCTTTTTAACAGCCATGCTAATATTAAATTCAAACCATTTTTCTAACAGTTCCAACAATTCCTAACATATCCAAGCATACCATAACAGTCTCAACAATTCATAACAGTATATAATCATCCTAGCCACTAATTAGCATCAAACCATCACCTCATCTTGCCACTAAGGAAACCTACTAACATAACAACTAACCTTCAAATCAATCTAATTAATTCCAATCCTAAACCAAACAAACCTAACAAACTTAACTAGAAAAACCATACAAACTAACATCAACCCCTTTAACCATTATTCTCCCACGACTTTTCTCTCAAGTTCTCTCCTAATTCTTTTTTTCTTCACTCCCTCACCATTACCAAAGTTCATATTCATCACCATCTAGAACTTCACATTGAAGCTCTAAAATGGTGGAAATTAGCCATAATCCAATTTCA
Source organism: Lathyrus tuberosus (assembly GCA_022829125.1). NCBI lineage: Eukaryota > Viridiplantae > Streptophyta > Magnoliopsida > Fabales > Fabaceae > Lathyrus > Lathyrus tuberosus. The sequence goes on from JALAZF010000058.1 coordinate 12,948,967, forward strand.
ATAAATCAAGTTTCAACCTACATCATCTATCACATTCAATCATTATCCTAAAGATTCATTCTCAAGCATTATCAACAACCATCATTTCAATAAATCATCAATCAAGCATTCAACAATTCACACATTATTATCAATAATCATCACCCAAAGTTCATCAAGATTTAAGCATGTTCATTAAGATTCTACATTTAAGATCCATCTTCTACAATCATCATTTATATTCAACTATAATTATTGATCTGGTGTGATTAGACTGGATCGTCGTGGCCTTCCGTGTAGGGCAGAGATGATGGTGTAGGAGAGGAGGGGTGTATCTGCAAGGTACTCCAATGCCAAAGTAAGTTTGGGCTATAGAGAAAGAAAATACAAAGCTTTTAGGTATGATTTAGAGTATTGAATAGTGATCAAACCTGACCCTCCCCAATGGGAGGGTATTTATAGAAGTAACCCCCAGTGAGGGGCCAAGGTCTCCCATGTGGCCGAATTATCTGGTCGGCCAATGGGAGACTGCCAGGTGGAGGGTCAGACGCGTGACCCTTTGGCCTGGTCTAACTATTTCCGTGGGATCCAGGGAGGCAGTTGGTCGCGTGTACTGTCAAGCGTGTGAGGTGGACGTTCCCAACGGTCATAGTGTGCCCAATGGCTATGTTATGTCCAATGGCTAGTTTGTGCCCAACGGCTAGATTGGCTGAATTCGGTTATTGGGCCTTGCCAAGAGCTGGACTGGATTGGGCCTTACCCTCCTGTGGGCCAAGCGCCTGCCTAGTCCATAACATGAGCCCCCCAAGTCTTTGCTCTGAAGAAGAGTGATGACTTGAGATAGCCTAGTGGACGGTTGCCTTTTAATGATAATGTGTGAGGACCTACTTGTCACCGGCTTTATGGTCAGCATGGTTGACACTGGTTGTTTATAAGCCCGACAACACTTTTGTATGCGAGGACATGCTCGCGAAAATGGTGTTTTTGTGTCGACCAGGTTTAACAAATGTCTCCGCGAAAACGGAATTTTTATGTCAACCAGGTTTAACAAAGGTGCCCATAAAAATGGCGATTTTATGTCGACCATCCTTTAAGAAGACGTGGCTCGTGTAGGCTGTCGATGAGGATATGCCCGTGGGGAACTGGAGAAGACTTGGGGAATGCAACGCATGGCTTTGGGAATGCCAAACGTAGATTCTATTCTGACACGCGGTGGTGAATTTAATTCTTGTCAAGCCTAGTGGGTCTAGGCTATGATGTCCTTTGCACTTCCCCAAGCGAGCAACTGCTTATAAAAAGGGGGAGCGAGGATTCATTTGCACACTTCACGCAAATTTCTCTCCTCAAACTCCTTGCTCTGCAACTCGTCTTTTCGCTGGAGTTCATCTTTGCCGCCGTCAATCTTCATCGTCCACGCCCAGACCTTCATCATCAACCTCTAAAATTAAGTAAGTTCCTCGTCTTTCATGGTTATTTCTAGGATGTTCTTCATTTTCTGGAAATTAGCATGCATTTTCCGGTGATTCATGAACTTTCTGGTTGAATGTTCATGTGTTCTTCGATGAACACATGAATTTTCTGGAAAATTCATGAAGAACATGAAGAACGTGAAGAACGTAGCATGAATGTCTTTGAATGTAGCGTATGACTGTGTAGATCTTCCTAGATTTCTGGTTAGGATTAGCTTTAAGTTTGTAGTCGGGCATTAGGCCTTCTCGACGCGAGAGTTAATTTTCGCATGACAAGTTTTATTTTGTTAAGGAGACTTGTCCTCGCGAATCCTTTTCATAGAGTAGCGGAGACTCGTCCCTGTTTTTCGGGGAAATGGATTTTGCCGTGTCCTGGTACAGTCGACTAGAGCTCGAGGGTGTCCTTGTACTTACTCCTCACCCTTTCACTTGATTAGTGGTGGAAGGGTGGATTTGATCTCTGTAGTCGAATTCACTTTTGCTTCCTTTGCTTTTTAGGTGAAATGACTGACAAAAACGAGGGAGTCGTCCCCGAAGCCGGGGCTGTATCCAGGGAGGCGGAGCAGCCCATCGAACAGGCTGACGTTCGATTGGCTGAGAGAGATATCAATTGGATAGCCCATGATCAAATGTCGACGAGATCGACTTTTATTGAAGAGGAGGCTTGTGAGTTTCCTTATCTTGAAGACCGGGCAGAAGGGGCGCCCGTCAACTGGAAGGCTATTTGCCCCATGGAGGCCGACCGGATATGTTCGGTGTATCTGGGGATGAGGTTCCCCATGTATGAATTTGCTTTCATGGAGGCGGGGTATCGTTTGCCCTTCACCGACTTTCAAGAGGCCATCTTCTATAATCTTGAACTGTGCCCTGCCCAACTACATCTGAATACTCTGGCGTTTATTAGGGCCTTTAAGCTGGTCTGCCAATATCTGCAGGTCAAGGCCACAATAGATCTTTTCTTCTGTATATTTCAAATTCAAAGGAGCAACACAGGCCCGAAGCAAAGGTGGGTGTCCTTTAAGCAGCAGAGCAGGCTCTTCTGGTCGTACTCGGAATCTGTCTAAAACATCAAGTACAGGTTCCTGGTCATGAATCCTGTCTCAGAAGAGCCTAAGAGTTCATATCCACCATGGAGACCATGGAAATTGGTGGTCGGGAGGTAGTGAAGGCGGTGTCAAAGCTCCAGTTGGAATGGGTGTATACCCATTTTCGATATAGAATCGATCAGTTCCTTATCAAGAACGAGCAGCTCAGTGACGAGGACAGGGAGTCTTTCCGGGCATTGCATGCCTATGTAGAGAGTTTCAGCCCCGCCTTCGTGGTGGACAGGGACGACAATAAACTTTATGGGAAGGATGGAGAGCCTGCTCGGGCGGCTCGCTACATAAATACCAAAGCCCTTCTCGAATGTGAAATCGAGGACGTTGCGTTTAAGCTCCTTGGTATAGGTTATCTCTTTCCCCATGTTTTTAATTTCTTGTTCAATGTGTTAACCTCCCATTTTACTTTTGCAGGGAAGACGTCGAACATGAGGGAGCGTCTGGTCAGGTCTGCAGCGACCAAAAATTTGAAGAAGGAGCCAGTGCCTAAGGCTAACGCTGCCAAGCAGCAAGCAACGCTGGAGAAGTTTATGGGTGGCACCGCCTCCTTCCCGAGGACCACTTCGAACCCTCCTACTCCAGACACAACCAACAAGAGAAAGCATGACGATATTGGCTCCTCCTCAGCTGGTGGGTCGAGCAGCTTTGTCGGGGGGAAATTTGTGCTTCCTCCGTGTTATCTTCAAGGAAAATTATTTGACGGGGAAGGCTCGGTTGTTGTCCCCGATCTCGAGGCGTCATCCATTCTGTCCGCCGACCCTATGGTGAGGAGTAACCTTCTCTGGCAGGACGCGGCCGCTGTTATAAGAGTGCTAGAGGCGGCACTGGCCCTCGGGGATGCGGAGACAGTTCTGCTCGCGGATCTCAAGAGGGCGCAGGCCAAGATCACTGGACTCGAGCTAGAGAATGTTGAGATACATAACAGGTTGACAAAGCTCGAAGGCAACCTAGAGGCTAAGATCACATTCCAGAAGGAAGTGACCCAGATAAAGAGGGAGGTGACAAGGGTGAACAAAGAGAATGCCATCCTGAAGGCGAATGTAGCCAAGCTGGAGGGCTCATTGGCAGTCGGTTAGGATGAGACCGAGGATGAGAAGGTCCTGAAGACCCGGAGGGACCTGATCGAGAGAATCTTCATCCTCGAGCAGGACAACTTGGGAACGGCTGAGTTCGAATTCAATGCTGCGGTGGAGCAGATGAAAGCTCTTAATTCCGACGTCCAGTTGTTGACCGAAGGGATGGGCGTTCTCAATGTGGTCATCGACGATGAGGTGGTTCCTCCAGAGGTTCCTGGTGACGCGGTTTAATTATTTGTACCTTTTGTTGGTATGTGTACCATTGATTTGTAACCGTTTTGTCGGGCACAACCCCCTTTTATAATATTAACAACTCTGGCCTTGTGGCCATATTTATATAAATATCTTTGCGTTTGATATTACATGTGTTGCATTTTATTTATGTATGTTTTGACATTTTAATGCGAAGTACGGAAATTCTGCTCGACTCGTTATTGTTACGCTCGACAGTTTAGGGGACTCGTCGAGGAGGCGAAGTGTTTTCGTCGGTGGTAGGACTAGGATCTCGGTCGAGGTCCTGGTCCTACAGGGCAGCCTGCCTTTGGTCTCCGGCTCTTAGAAAGAAGTTATTCCCATCGCGAGCTGGATGTCCTGCCACATTGGTGCGGCAACGGAGGAGCTCGATTGAGGTATCCCCGTTGGGCACAGAGTCTACTCGTCCCATGAGCAGAAACTAGCCGGCGTTATAGAGTTAAGGATTGTGCTTGCACCGGGGCACGGTCCTGCGGCCGAGCTGTCTCCCTACAGTGGGGTGATCTCGTTGGCAGTTAGTACAAACTAGTGGCTGGTCCTAACTGTAATATTGTTTGAGCTTTTCAGCGTTCCACGGTCGAGCAAATGGTTCTTCGTCTAGTGTTTCTAGGTAGTAGGCTCCAGTGCCTGTTTTTTATTTGACCCTGTATGGTCCTTCCCAATTTGCGGTCAGCTTTCCTTCTCGTGACTCTTTTTGATTCCTGCGTAGGACCAGGCTACCAACTGGGAAGCTACGCTTTACGATTTTGGCATCGTGGCGCAAGGCTTTTTTTTGTTTCAGCAAAGCTTCACGCAGAGCTGCCCCTGATCGGATCTCTTCGACCAGGTCAAACTCTTCTCTCAGAGCCTCGTCGTTCAGTTCTTCATCAAGAGGAGCTTTCGTTCGTCTGGAAGGTTCCCTAATCTCCACCGGTATCACTTCCTCGGTTCTGTAGGCTAGTCGGAAGGGAGTTTCCCCGGTGGTGGAGTGTGGGGTTGTTCTATAGGCCCAGAGCACGCTGTGCAGCTCCTCAACCCATCTCCTTTTGGCTTCGCCTAGCCTTCATTTTAGACCTTGAAGGATCACCCTGTTCACGGCCTCTGCTTGCCCATTAGTTTAGGGATGCTCGACGGAAGTGAAGTGTTGCTTCATGCCTAGTTTAGCGACGAAGTCTTGGAACTTCCTGTCGGTGAATTGGGTTCCATTGTCGATCACAAGGGCCTAGGGAACCCTAGAAACAAAGTATGTTGAAGGTTGTGATCTTGGCGAGAGCTTCGGCTTCGATCCACTTAGTAAAGTAATCGACGACCACAATCAGAAATTTGTTTTTGTAGGACCCTATTGTGAAGGGGCCGAGGATGTCCATACCCCACCAGGCGAAGGGCCAGGGCGAGGACAGAGTCTTCAACTCGTTAGGGGGTGGCAAGTGCATGTCCCCGTGGCGCTGACATCACTCACATTTCTGGACATGCTCCTTAGCGTCGTGTTGCATGGTCGACCAATAGTATCCTGCTCGCAGGGCCTTTCTTGCCAATGATCGCCCTCCCAAATGTTGCGCGTTGATACTGTCGTGAATTTCCTGGAGGAATTCGGGGACCTTGTTCTCCTCCATGCATTTTAGGAGGGGAATGGAAAATCCTCTTCGGTAGAGTTTGTCATTGACCAAGACGTATAAGCAGGCCTTTCGCTTGGTCAAGCTAGCCTCCTTGCTATCCTCGTGCACCTCCCCTGTAGTGAGGTAATTATATACCGGGGTCATCCAGCAGCTGCTGTCGCCAATGGCGTTAACGTCGAGCAGCCCTGTTGACTTGTCAATACTTGGACGGAAGAGTATCTCTTGTATGACGGATTTATTGCCACCTTTCTTTCTGGTGCTAGCCAGTTTCGATGGGACATCTGCTCAAGTGTTCCGTTCACGGGGGATGTGCTGGACATCCCACGCGTCGAACTTAGTTATCCTTTCTTTCACCTGCGTCAGGTTCTCGACCAAGTGATCATTTTTGGCTTGGTACTCTCCTTGCACTTGGGACGCTACGATCTGGGAATCTGTGAAGATCTTCACTTCCTTGGCACCCAAGTCTTCGACCAACCGTAAGCCTGCGAGAAATGCCTCATACTCGGCATGATTGTTCGATATGGGGAAGAAGAGGACTAGAGATACTTCACTTAGGATTCCTTCTTCATTTTCGAGGATGATACCGGCGCCACTGCCCGTGGAGCTGCATGCTCCATCGACGAAGATGGTCCATTTGTGTGCCCCGCTAGACGGGGATGTTGGAGACGTCATTTCAGCCACAAAATCGGCCAGGACTTGCGCCTTGAGGGCCTTCTTGCCTTCGTAGTGGGTGTCAAACTCTGACAGCTCCAAAGACCATTTGAGTATTTTGTCGACCATGTCTGGCCGGCTAAGGAGCTGTCTTATGGGCTGGTTTGTTCGCACCACTATCGTGCGGGCCAGGAAGTAATGCCTTAATCTCCTTGCTGTGTTGATGAGGGCGAGGGCGACCTTTTCGATCTGCTGGTACCTGAGCTCTGGCCCTTGCAAGGCCTTGCTCGTGAAATATATGGGTTTTTGCCCGTTGGGTGTTTCATGAATGAGGGCGGCGCTAATGGCTTCGCTGGTGACGGAAAGGTATATGTACAATATTTCCCTGCTATCTGGTCATGACAGGATGAGAGGTTCAGATAAGGCTCGCTTGAGGTGGAGTAGAGCCTGCTCGCATTCCTCTATCCACTCTAATGTGTCTTCTTTTCGTAGAAGTTTAAAGAAGGGCATAGCGTGTTGGGCAGACTTGGCCACGAAGCGAGAGAGTGAAGCGAGCATCCCGTTGAGGGATTGTATGGATTTCTTCAACCTAGGTGTGGGAAATTCAGCGAATGTCCGACATTTGTCAGGGTTGGCTTTTATCCCCCTCTCGGTGAGGTAGAAGCCGAGGAATTTCCCAGCCCGCACGCCGAAGGTGCATTTTTCTGGGTTGAAACGCATTTTGCATTTTCTTGCTTGGTCAAAGACCTTTTACAAGTAGATTGTGTGATCGGATTCCTCTTGGGGCTTCACGATCATGTCGTCCATGTATACTTCGAGCATATCTCCGATTTCTGGTCGGAGGACCTTGTTCATCATACGCTGGTACGTGGCCCCATCATTTTTCAGACCGAAGGGCATTACGTTGTAGTAATAGTTCCCTGGCGAGGTCATGAATGCGGTGTATTTCTTGTTCTTTTTGGCCATGGGAATTTGGTTGTATCCCGAGTAGGCATCCATGAAGGACAAGAGTTTGTAACCTGCAGAATTGTCTACGAGCTTATCTATGTTGGGCAGAGGATAAGCATCCTTTGGGCAAGCCCGGTTGAGATCATTTTAATCAATGCACATGCACCATTTTCCATTATATTTTTTGACAAGTACAATATTTGACAGACAGGTTGTATACCTGGCTTCCGAGATAAATTTTGCCTCTAAGAGGTCTTGTAAAAGTTTTTCGGTAGCCTGTGCCTTCTCATCAGATTGCTTGCGCCTGCGCTGCGCTACTGCCCGGGCAGCTGGGTCGATGGTGAGTTGATGGCATGCAGTCTCAGGGTCAAGGATGGGCATGTCCGCGGCGCTCCAAGCAAATAAGTCTGCATTGTCCTCCAGGCATATCTTTAACGGTTGCTTTATCTAATTGGGCAGCCATGCGCCTATCTTTACCCCTCTGTTCAGGTTATTTCCGAAGGTGATTACTTTGAATTCCCTATCTGGTATCGGAAACATGATGGTTGATGCAGGGGAGCTGCCTGATACTGCTGAAGTGCCTTCGTTGTTGTCTTCCTCGTCTCCTTCAAAAATTCGGCTGTCGAGGTCGATTGTGTGCACCAGGAGAGCTGGCTTCTTGTCAGACTGACTTTCTTCGCCGGGAAAATCCTCTTCACCTTGCCCGCTTAGTGGCCTTGGGCGCTGTACCAATCGAGGTTTGTCCTCGAGTATCTGTTTCAAAGCATCTCCTCGCAGCCTTTATATCCCTATGCAAAGTCGCGACGTGGCCCTTCTCCGTATAATATTTCATCTTGAGATGAACGGTTGAAGGGACAGCCATCAACTCCACAAGGGTTGGCCTCCCCAGGATACATTGGTACAGTGATAGACAATCAATTACCAGAAATTAGGTTTTGATCGACTTGGATTCCTCCTCCTTCCCGAATGTAACTGGAATCTCCACGTACCTCCAAGGTCTGGCGGTAGCTCCGTTGAATCCTTGCAGGTCAGACCCCACGTATGATGACAGATTCTTCCGATCAAGCTTCAAAGTGCGAAACAAACCGGTGTACATGATGTCCACCGAACTGCCCTGGTCGACCAGGATCCGTCGGACATCAGTGTTGGCCAGTATTGTCCTGATGAGCAGAGGAATATGTGAATTCGGGGAGCCCCCAGGAAGCTCTTCACAGTAGAATGTGATAGGCTAAAAATGCCCCTGGAATTTCTCGAGCGTGGATAACCGGTTGGGACTGCAGTCAATCAGCTAGTCGAATTTCCTCTTGACTGACCCTATAGTGAGCTCGTTGTATCCGCCACATGAGATAACCATTGTCGTGAGGAAGGCCTCCCAGGTGCTGTGCGCGGATATCTGGGGAGGATCCTTGAGGTAGTCGGGGATGATGAAGTCTTCTGGCCGCGTGATTGACATGGCGACTTGCGGGGGAGGACTAGGAGGTGAAGGCTTTGTCTCTTTCTTGGACTTCGAAGTCTCTCATCGGGAAGATTCACCCTTTTTCGTATACTGCTTCAGGTGACCCTCCTTGATGAGGATTTCAATAGCGTCCTTCAGGTGAACGTAGTCTTTGATCACGTGGTCATGGCTGCGTGTTAATATATAAAATTAAAGTCTTTGTATTCCGACTGTCAACCGAATTATATGCAGTAGATTGATGGATGTCAAAGGAATTCGAGTTGGTGCTATAGATAGTAAGGTGTTTTCGAAGGTTTTACTTTCAACCAAGAAGTGGCATGTTATAAGACATTCAAAAAAGAATTCGGAAAAGACAGTCGAAGAAGTCATTCAAAGAGTCGAATATTGACATATTGCATCGATCAAGCAAACAACTCCTACAAGGAAGTTATTAGAAGTTATTAAAAGTAGTTATCCAAAAGGACATGTGTCAATCTTAGATGTAGGAAGTTATTTTCTTTTCTCTATAAATAGTTGTAATTACTATATTTTAGAGGTTGGATCCTATTTTTTGAAAGTCTTGTAACACCCACACGGCAAGGGCAAACGGGTTCAGGGACAAATAAAGATGGATTCCATCCACCCTTTACATTCTCTTCAATTTAAGATTGGTTTGTTTGTGCTTTATTTTCCTTTTTATTTTGCAATTCTACATTTCTTTTCATTTCCTTTATTTTTCTTTCTTTTAAATGCTCACTTGAGTTTTATTTCTTTTAAGTTGCCATGAGACAACTTGTTTTATAAAAGTGGTTGGAATTAATTCTGACACTAATAAGAATAATGATTTTGTTCTTAGAGAATGCATATGAACTGATATCATAAATCGCGAGACTTGAACGAATATTGTAAAAGGACTTTTATCCAGTCCTAAAGTGTTGATGGATAATGATTGTTTACATTACCAAAAATCGGTGTAAACAAATTGATGAACCCGACGTGAAATTTCAATTTTAGCGTGATTCAATAGTTTATATGCATAAAAATGGTTTATGAGAAATAGAAATCGTACATGAAATGGTTTTTAAGCCATATTATTAAAAAAAAATATATGTTGAAACCATTAAAAGAGAACACCAATTGAATTGGAGAATCTTATCAAAATGATTTTAAAAAGTTTTTGCAAAGATTGAAATTGAAAAGTTTTATCCTTTGAGAGACCTCTAATGATTAATCATTGTGATTTAATTTGCATGTCAATGCAAGGTGTGTTTCGAGAGACAAATGATACATTTGCAGTTTGAGGCTTTTGAATTATTGTCAACAACACTTAAAATGTGTTTAATTGACAATTAGTTTTTTGGTCGAAACTTGGTTTAAAGGACGAATGGTTGTTTTCGACTAAGGTTTTTAAGGATTAAGTTCCAATAATGGTCGAAGATGGAAATATGACAGCATGTCATCTTGACATGTTTCAATGACAATGAAGTTATTGGATTGATCATGGGAGTCGAAATCATCTTCAAAATTTTTCTATGTTTTCAAAAGAGGTTGTTATGTGTTCTCTATGAATTGGTGACATTATTTAAAATGTTATTCCTCCTCACTTCCTTCGAGAAGCAACATTTAGGGAGGGGCTTATGATAATATCACAAATATATAATTGATGGTATTGACAAAGACTTGGTGTTAGAGGTCGAATGACTATCTTGTGATTCTCACTTTAATACATATATATTGGGTCAAGTTGGAAAACATGGAAGTGAAGCAAAGGAACATCATTTGTCGAAATTAGCCATATTAAGTGGAAATCAACTAAACTCTTTTGTGACATTCGACTAACATGTGAAGCAGTTATAAAGTTTGAGTGCACTATATAAATACTTAGTATTTATCATTTTCCTTTCAGTCAAAAGACAAATAATGGGGAGCCTCTGTTAGTATATAAAATTAAAGTCTTTGTATTCTAACTGTCAACCGAATTATATGCAGCAGATTGATGGATGTCAAAGGAATTCGAGTTGCTGCTATAGATAGTAAGGTGTTTTCGAAGGTTTTACTTTCAACCAAGAAGTGGCATGTTATAAGACATTCAAAAAAGAATTCAGAAAAGACAATCGAAGAAGTCATTCAAAGAGTCGAATATTGACATATTGCGTCGATCAAGCAAACAACTCCTACAAGAAAGTTATTAGAAGTTATTAAAAGTAGTTATCCAAAAGGACATGTGTCAATCTTAGATTAAGGAAGTTATTAAATAAGACACTTATTAAAATCTTAGATGTAGGAAGTAATTTTCTTTTCTCTATAAATAGTTGTAATTACTATATTTTAGAGGTTGGATCCTATTTTTTGAAAGTCTTGTAACACCCACGCCGCAAGGGCAAACGGGTTCAGGGACGGATAAAGATGGATTCCATCCACCCTTTACATTTTCTTCAATTTAAGATTGGTTTGTTTGTGCTTTATTTTCCTTTTTATTTTGCAATTCTACATTTCTTTTCATTTCCTTTATTTTTCTTTCTTTTAAATGCTCACTTGAGTTTTATTTCTTTTAAGTTACCATGAGACAACTTGTTTTATAAAAGTTGTTGGAATTAATTCTGACACTAATAAGAACAATGATTTTGTTCTTAGAGAATGCGTATGAACAGATATCATAAATCGCGAGACTTGAATGAATATTGTAAAAGGACTTTTATCCAGTCCTAAAGTGTTGATGGATAATGATTGTTTACATTACCAAAAATCGGTGTAAGCACTACGGTGGAAGTGGCAATATTTTCTCTTGTCCGTGTTGCCCTTTGACGTTGTTGGCTTGGGGCACCGGACACCCCCTTGCTTGAACTTCGCGTTAATGCATTCGAAGAGAATGCGCTCGCGGGGAGCTATCAGCAGGGTGTATTCTGTGAAGCGACCAACAGGTCGATTGCTCTCACGAGGATGATCGTCTCGTCGTCTCTCTCTATCGTGCCTGGGGGCCTGCGATTCGTCTTTTTTTTTGCCAGGGAACTCTCTTGATCCCTTGAGTCTCGGGCCTTATACGCGGCTTCTTTTTCCTTGTGTTGTATATAAGCTTGAGCCTTACAAAGGATTTCGGAAAAGGTACAAGGGGTCTCGATTCCCACTGCTTTGTGAAATTCGCTCTTCGGTGTCAACCCCTTCTCGAGGAGGTATTTCTTCACATGGTCTGTTGTGCAGACCTCGACGGTTTCCTTGTTGAATCTCTCGATGTATGCACGCAGGGGCTCATCCTTGCCCTGTATGATGGATTCGAGAGTGGCTTCCGACTTGGGATAGTGTTGGGAAGCAGTAAAGTGTCGGGCGAATTGGTTCTTCAGATCCCTCCAGGACGTGACCGAACCTCGGGGAAACCGCTTATACCAGGCCATGGCCTCCATCCTGAGGGTGATGGGGAATAATCTGCACTTAATGGCTCCGCTCACGTTGTGGTAGTGGAGCATGGCTTCGATATTTTCTATATGCTCGCCTGGGTCGGTGGTCTCATCATAAGTTGCCAGAGGAGGGGGCTTCTCCAACCCGCGAGGAATACGAGTGTCCATGATCTCCTAAAATAGGGGTCCATGGACATCTTCATCACTGCTCGCGCTCGATGACCGGCAGGGGGAGTGACTGCGCCCGTGACTTCTGCTGCGTTGAGGAGAATGTATGAGCGACCGACGATGCTCATGATGCTTTTCTGAGGGCCTGGCCCTCTTCGGGGCAGGAGAACGTCTAGATCTCCATAGAGGAGAGTGGTGTCGTCTTCTGGCAACTTCTCACTCAGGTTCTTCCGATCTTGACCATCCCCAAACGGAAGAAATACTCCTGGATCTGTCTCACCGACATTTCTGAGGCAGAGACTGCGAGCATTGAGAGGGACTGCTAGGCTTTTGTGAAGGAAGTCGCTCCTGGAGGACGTGCTCGAGCATGTTGATCTTCTCGCCCTTTTGGAAGATCAGGAGGTTGGACCTGTTGAGAGAGGCAATGAGGGCAGCAGTGTCGGGGCCAGCGTTTTGAGGGACATGAGTAGGCTCAAAGACTTGACAGGTAGCCTGCGTGCGTGGTTTCACATCGTCGGAAGAGTGAGACGTAGTCCTTCTGTCCCTGTGATCGGTCTCATGGACCGCAACTCTGAGGTTATGGTGGTCGATGTCATCCATGGTAATGGCGACAACAGGTTCTTGACGGGCATCATCGTTTCTCTTGGAGGCCATGATGATCAAGTGAAATTTGGAGAGTAAGCTTTTGTCTTTTGGGTGAAAAGATGTGGAATCTTGGTTCAAAAAGACGGGGAAGCGATGTTTCCCACAGACGGCGCCACTGATCTGGTGTGATCAGACTAGATGGTCGATGCCTTCCGTGTAAGGCAGAGATGATGGTGTAGGAGAGGAGGGGGTGTACCTGCAAGGTACTCTGATGCCAAAATAAGTTTGGGCAAGAGAGAAAGCAAGTACAAAGCTTTTAGGTATGATTTTGAGTATTGAATAGTGATCAAACCTGACCCTCCACAATGGAAGGGTATTTATAAAAGTAACCCCCCACGCGGGGCCGAGGTCTCCCATGTGGCCAAATTATCTGGTCGACCAATGGGACACTGCCAGGTGGAGGGTCAGGCGCGTGACCCTTTGATCTGGTCCAACTGTTTCAGCGGGATTCGGGGAGGCAGTTGGTCGCGTGAACTGTCAAGCGCGTGAGGTGGACATCCCAACGGTCTTAGTGTGCCTAACGGCTATGTTATGTCTAATGGCTAGTTTGTGCCCAACGGCTAGATTGGCTGAATCCGGTTATTGGGCCTTGCCAAGAGCTAGACTGGATTGGGCCTTGCACTCTTGTGGGCCAAGCGCCTGCCCAGTTCAGAATAATTATCAAGCAAACGAATTTGATTAAAGGAGCTTATTTTGAAGTTTTTCGGGTTTCCCTTCGGTAAGTTCACCGGCAATTCTTTGCAATAATAACCAGAGGAATTCTCCCCTCTGTTGGTAAGCCTTGAATTCCTTTCTGATTCGTTGTATATTTACCGTTCTTGAACTTTCTTTGTCTTGCTTGTGATGAATGCAATAAATGTGGTTCGCTTCTTCTTCTCCCTTCTCCTAATTTAATCGTGCACCACTGAGAGAATTAGAGAATTTTGATACTAACAAACTATTCAAAACAATCCCATAATTATCCATATCCTACACAAATCGGAAAAATCCAAATCGATTCATGTCCATACCCAAAGTTCCCTTTAAACCATAAACTACACCATAAAATCCAATTCAAGGACAATACCAAAAATCGCATTAAACCATATCCATATCAAGAGTCCAACCATAATTCAATCTTGATCAACATTAAGCATCAAAGAATTATGGGTTAAATACACAACCCCCCTGCAATGTTAGCGAGTTCTCATTTTATCCCCTGGTAAAGTTTTTTTTTTAAAACCCTCTCATCTTAGTTAGATTCCCTCAGAAAACCCCCCAGAGGCCAAGTGGCATTGAAGATTCCGTTTTGACCATTAAAATTTGTCCATGTTGGCATTTTGGATTAAATTTCTTACCTGACTGGGTATATATTTTTGTGTTTACAAATACCCCCTTGCAATTGTTATGGTTTGTCTCCCCTTTTTCTATCTTCTTCGTCCGCCGTCGTCTTGTACATGGGTGGTAGCAGGTCATCGTCTGGGGGAAATTTTGGAAAGTGTTTGCCAAGATGTGGTTACAACGATACGTTGAAGATGTTTGTATCAAACACCGTTGAAAATCCAAGTAGAAAATTCTGGAAATGTCAAAATTCTTTGGTGAGTTTAGTTTCATCTTGTTAAATCCTCATGTTAATTCGATTTGTTAATTCTTGACTATGTCTTAATCATTGGTTTGATTTAATTTGCAGAATGGTTGCGGTTTGTTTGTGTGGGATGATTTTGTTAACGAGGTATCATTGAACGACATGAATCAATCAAGATGTTGTGATTGTGAAGGCACAAAGGGTTATTTGAGAGAATTTGTAAAGGAGATTGCTCAGGAAATTGAAGGCAGAGTTTTGAAAAAGTATGGTGCAGATGGAAGCATTATCAAGACAGAAAAATTGAAAAGAAAGATTCGAATGGAAAAGAGGAAAAATTTATGGATTTCGATTGTACTTGGTCTGTCATGGTTTATAGTTGCAGTAGTGTTTATGTCCATGTAATAAACTCTGTTTAGATTTAGTTGTTTAGGTTGGTTGGAATTAGTTGATAGGTTGTTTTGAATTAGTTATTTAGGATGTTTGGGATTAGTTGTTTAATGTTACAGTTTGATGTAAGTTGAATTGTGGTTATCAATGAAAGCTTTTGTTATGTATCAATGTAAGTTGAATTGTTCTTATCAATGAAAGCATTTGTTATGTATCACTGTTAAAGTTTGATGTAAGTTGAATTGTTTATTTCTTATCAATGAATTGTTTGTTATCAATGTAAGTTGTCTGTTACATAAATACTTCAAATGTTACACAAAAGAGTTACATTAAATTCTGCAATTCTTGGTGCAGACTTGGAAATTCTTCAAAAGTAATTTGTTTGATACATAAAGAAAGCACACTTGGTGCATATGTCTGGTACATCATTGATACATAGTACAAAATGAGACATAGTACAAAATGACACATACTATTTAGTACTTCATTGGCAAAGGCAACAAAATGACACAAAATTAAAATTGGGAATACAAGACATAACACTCAGTCTCTCTTTTTCTTGGACTTCCATGTCTTCATAGACCTAGTTTGCAATCCAAGGGAAGACTCTTTTGAACTTGATTTGGCCTCTTTGTCTGGTAGTGTGATCGGTTGTTCACTAGATCCTTCTCCTACAATTGGTTTTTTGAACCAAGACAGTTTGATCCTTTCACTCTGCCTTCTCCTTGTAATGACTAGTTTCTTTCCTTTCTTCTTTTTAATTGAATCAACAACACAAGATCCAGTTTGACTCATAACAGTTGGTGGTTGGTTCTGATTCATTAAAACTGCAGCAGTTGGGGCAGCATCAGAAATTGCAGCACTAGGGGCAGCATCAGAAACAACATTAGTTGGGGCAGCAGTTTGAGTCATCTCAGTAGCATTTCCTTGTGCATTATCAGCAGCATTTCCTTGTCCACTATCAGCTTCTACATTATCAGCTTGTGCATTAGCAGCTTGTGCATTATCAGCAGCAGTTTGGTCCTTTTTAACTTTTCTCTACACAATCAAGGATAACACACAAGTCATTAAAAAGTTATTGCATTATAAATCACACAAATGCCAAATTAAAGTAATACACAATGAGTACCTTTCTTTTAAGTGCATTGGGGTCCTGTGAGGAGGCCTTGCAAGTCAATGCATTGTGACCAAACTTGTCACATTCGGTGCACTTATATGCCATCCCTGTTCTTCTCTCCTTGCACCCTCTTCTCCAACTTCTCTTATCCTTACCTTCCTAGGTCTACCTGGGCCAATTTTATAGGATGGTGGTAGGGGTTCCTCCATTTCAACTTCTGGCCACATATCCTGACCATTGATTGGACTAACAGAAAAACCATAGCATTGGGCAAACCTTTGTTTTGTGTAACATTCATCTACAAAGTCTTCAGGGTTTTGCTTCCTATAGCTCAAGGCAGCTACAGCATGCCTACATGGTATTCCCACTAATTCCCAAAAGTTACAACTACAGGATCTTTGGGCAATATCAACAATAAACTCTTGATTGTTGAAACTATGTGTGGCTTGAAATTGTTCAGCAATTAACCATGTTGGCAACCAATGTACACTATTGAAAACTTCATTTTCCAACCTCTTTCTAGGTATAGGCATCACTCTATGTGGCCACTTATCAAGTTTAGTAGCAGATGTAGCTAACCTATTCATGAGGTATTTTCTTATAAACTCACACATAGTCAGTATTGGTTTGTCCCTAGCAACTAGGATAGTAGCATTACAAGACTCTGATATATTATTCATCAAAACATCACATTTAGGGTAAAAAGTGAAGGCATGCTTACACCAGCTTTTGGTTGGGACTGCCATCAACCATTCCCAAGCATTTAGATCTACTTTCTTCAACTCATTCATCTTTTGGACCCATGCCTGATAATATGTTGCCTTAGCAGCTCCCATCATCAAATCTCTGATCAATGATCCACCACCAAACCTTTTCTTGAAATTGGCATAAAGGTGCCTAAGACACAACCTGTGCTCAATCCTATCAAGCATTTCCTCAAATACAGCCACAAGTCCCTGAAACATAACACTAATTGTTGACACATTAATTACAGAAACAAAATTAAATACATAAGAACAAGGAATTAAATACACCCACATGTACCTTTTGTTGATCATATATAAATACATATCTTCTATCCTTGCCAATATCCTCAATCAGTAGTTGAAGAAACCATCTCCAACTCTCCTTTGTCTCATTTTCAACCACACTAAATGCCAAAGTGAAGTATTGATCATTAGCATCCCTACCACAGCAATTAGTAATTGGCCACCATATTTGGTCTTCAAGTGACATCCATCAACCCCCACAAAGGGTCTGCATCCATTTATAAAGCCTTTCTTACAACCATCAAAACAAAAATAGAATGATCCAAACCTTGGTTGTATGGATGGATTAGGTCTTTCAACATTAATCTTGACTGTGTTGCTTGGATTTACCCTTCTTAACTCAGCTGCATACCTCCAAATGGATGCATACTGATTATCAGCATCACCTTCTATTATCCTCTTTGCAATCAACTTAGCCCTCCATGCTCTTGCAACACTAATACCCACAGAAAAGCTTTGCCTTATATCTTGCATGATATCTCTTATCTTAACTGTGTCACATGTTTGCATCCTCTTTACCACATGCTTAGCCACCCATTTTGATGTTGCAGATTTGTTGTTCAAAACCCTAGTACATGTGTGGGTGTGTTTGAGTGTTTTTATAGCAAAAGTGTATTTGTGGCCCACCTTAGAGCATAAGACTAAAAACCCACATTTAGCCTTACACTCAACCTTTACCCTATAGCTCTTATTTTTCACAAAAGATATTTCCCTCCCATTGAGCACTGACCATTCACAGATAGCATCCCTAAAGTCAACAAGTGAATTAAATTCCATGCCCCACTTGAACTTATAGTCCTTGTTGAGGTGCTCTTTCCTAAATCTTTCATACTTGGGCATTTCATCATCACATGAATCATCTGGATCAGAACTATTCAATTCATCACTATAGTAATCATCTTGGTCCATTTTCTTTTTGGGCCTAACATTAAGCCCATCCATACTTGTATCAAGATTGCTTTTATCTACTTTTATGGGCACTGGCTCATCAATTCCTTCAAAGCCATCAACTAGACCAGTAGCTCTCTCATCTTTACTATCATCTAACCTTTCAACATCCTCATCTTCTATATCCTCACTCATCTTCTCATTAACACACCTAGGTTCTATATCCTCACAATCCATTATTTCTGGACGATGTTCCACAAATATATCACCATTAACTTCCATTGCACTGAAGTATGTAGCAATGTCGTATGCATCATCATCTCTTCTAATTATAATAAATCCCTCTTGAATGTCTAACACTTTTGTCCATAACCTAAATGAACCTTCCTTATACCCCCACCTACACAACAGCTTGACAATGATATCCATTGTCCAGTTCGCACCATGTAACCCAATTACAGTCGAATCAACCCCCCCCCCCCCCCCTCTGTAAATAATTTCATCCAGATTAACCCTAATAAATTCACCCCATGGTGAAAAGTAACATCAAAAGGTTTGAATTCCTGTGAAATAATCATTACCACTTATCAAAAACCCTAATAATTCCATCAAGATTTCAAAATCAACATTCAGATACAAAAAATTCCATCAAGTTTACCAATATACATACCTGACTCATAACGGCCTTTGATTAAGGAAATGTATTCGTAGACAACCTTCTTCGTCTTCGTCTATGTAAGTTCTTCGCAGATGAATCTCCGTCGCGTCAGAATCGCCTTCGCAGATGAATCCTCTTGGTGTTCTTCGTCTCAAGAACCCTAACTATTACAAGGGGGTGTTTCAAAAATATATACCCAGTCAGCTAAGAAATTTAATCCAAAATGCTAACATGGACAAATTTTAATGGTCAAAACGGAATCTTCAATGCCACTTGGCCTCTGGGGGGTTTTCTGAGAGAATCTAACTAAGATGAGGGGGTGTTTAAAAAAAATTTATAAGGGCTAAAGTGAGAACTCGCTAATATTGCAGGGGGTTGCGTATTTAACCCAAGAATTAAAGCAAACTTAGTTGAAGCAATTCACCGAACACTTGGTGTGCAGGTTACGAAACATCAAATCACAACACAAAAAATAATTATTTCGAAACCACGAAATGCATAGAAATGTAAATAAGTCCCTGTCATAAAGTAACAAAATCATCATTAATTGTATTAATTGTATAGAATATTTATATATTACTCTGATCATGGAGGCGATGGAGTTTTTGGGATGCCAAATATGCCATATGTATATGCTATAGATTTATTGATGTTTTGAAGTAGAAACAGGCGTCTAGAGGTTGTAAAAGATGGTTATATATGTGGAAGCTTATGGAAGTGGTAGTGTTTTTGAGGGTATAATGTCAAGGTTCTTATTGATGATAACCCACGGTAATGCCATAGAGTGTGCTGATGTTGAAATTAAATCCTTACACGTTGATTATGAAAACTCATGTTCTTGCTCCGAGGATAGTTGATAAGCATACTAGGAACGGGAAAGAAGTGGAACAATAATGGATGTCACTGATTAGCTTCATAGTCTACAACAAATGCTAGAACAGTTCATGTTTTTAGAAATGTTCTTGAAGGAGTGAAATAATTTGAAGTTGCTGCAATACTCCCAACCTATCCATTTCATGTTATGTGGACTCTTTTTACAGCTACGGTCTGACGGTTATATTTCCATTAGGATCTAACCGATCATAAGCTTCTGCAAATCAATAATCACGTTCAAATTGTCAGTAAAATTCAAACCATTTTTTAACAAAATTATTGCTCTATATACTAACTGCGTAGTTTCTCAAGTGGATTAAACACTATTGATTGAACAATCCTGAACAAATACAAACCAAAACCAAACTTCGAAATCGAATCGAAAACTGAACCGCAACAATACCGAAACGGAAATTCTGAGCCGCAATTCCAAACCGAAACAGAAGCTGCACCATAACCGAGTCGAAACCATGAACAAAAACCGAGTCGATCCCGAACTCGAATCGAAAACTGAACCGAAAACAATGCTGAACCAAAACCGAATTGCAGCACACACTAATTCCGAACTAAAATGCCAGCTGAAACCCAACACTCCTAAAACTCAGCCACACTGTTGAAGCCAAACACGCAGAAGTTGCTTGCATTTGAGATCAGTTATACGAGGTTTGTTTTGATGGAGGTTCAACCGCGGAGTGCTTCATGTTTGGTCGGTAGTCCCTTGTGAAGCATGAATCGTGTATTCTAGGCTCATTAGACCCCTCCTCAATCGGACTTGGCACCCCCATTATAAGCGAAAAGTCCATTTTATCTATGTCCAAAACACCGGATTTTTGAAATTTCCGGTGCCATACCGGAAATTTTGCCCATTACCTGATTTTTCAGTCATTTTCAGTGTGTTTACCTGAATTTTCAGGTAGTACCGGTAATTTTAAAAATACCGGTAACATCCACCGGACATTTTCAATTTACCGGTATAAATGTACCGGATTTCCTAATTTTACTGGGAAATGTGAAATTACCAGGGAAATGAAATATTCGGTATACCGGGAATTTCAGGCAAACTGAAATTTCTGACATCAGTCGTGAGCTTGAAAAAAATTTGAAAAACCGGTTATTTTCATTTTTTTTTTCCACAGTGCTTGATCAACAAGAACATCAACAAGATTACATATTAAATTAAGATGATTTCCTGCGTAAAAAATACATAATATCAACAAGATAACATATAAAATTAACGTGACTTCCTAATTTCTTCCTCCCAGTTGCATTATCAGAACGAATTGTCACAACTATGATACCATGTTGCTTCCCAATATTCTGTGCCCAAGCTAATACGTCGGATCGGCTCTCAAAAATCGGTCGTTCAAAAACATAACAACTTATAGTAACACAAAACATGAAATCAAACGAAATAATATTAAATTTTACGCATCTACGTATAATACATACTTTGTCTGTGGTGAAAAACTGAGTGTAATCGCTACACGAGTCGGTAGAAGACCCTGACGGTTGCGAAGCGCAAATGGCAAGCATTTTTGAAGAAACTGACCTGTTACCGGAAATTTCGTGTAAAACTGGAATTTCCGATATACCGGACATTTGAATTTCCCGGTAGTTTGAGAGTTACCGGTAATTTAGAATCCCCGGTATGCGTGTGCAAATGCACACCGGTAATATTTAAATTACCGGTAATTATTACCAATAATTTAAGAATTCCCGGTAAGGAGTACCGGTAAATTTAGATTATTACTACCAGAAATTTCGTTTTCGGAAAATTCAGATCAGAGATTACCGAAAATTTTGAATTGCACTACCGGAAATTTTGTTTTTTTTTTCTGAAAAAGTTATTTTTTTGGTAAAAGAAATTATTTTTTCTGTAAATAATAACAGGGGTGATATGGGAATATTGAAATAATACCAGGGGTGATATGGGAATATTGAAAAAATAGGGGGTGCCGGATACGATGTGGGGGGGGGGGGGGGGAGGGTGGCATGTAGATTCCTCTTGTTTTGGTCAAGCTTGATGCGGATTGGGCTTAAGCCCATGATTTGTATACCTCTGATACCAGCTTTTACCATTAGTTTTTGAGAATTTCTTAAAAGCATTCTATATGTTTTTAATATTGCACGTAAAATTTTAAAAATGTTTTTCTATTTTTAGAGATATATCTCCGGACGCACTTAAATATAAACATTTTATTTATTTTTGAATCACATTTAAATTTTGTGAATAAATTTATTTTGAAAATATATCTCCAAAAAATTTCCGAAAATATATTTCTGAAAACTAAGAAAACCGAAACATACCACTTGCATTAACTTCAAAAAAATTTAATCAAAATTTCATATATCTGTAAGTATTAATTCTAATTTATTTGATGAAGTTGGAGGCTAAGATTTTAAACACGGAAATACCAATTGTCATGTTTGTATATTGTTTTTTAAGAACATCTTAAAGAAAGGGATTTGTATTAATGCTAATTTATTTGATGAAGCTATTGCAAGAGGTATATTTCTGTTTTCTTAGTTTTCGAAAATATATTTTTGAAAATTTTTTGGAGATATATTTTTGAAATAAATTTATTCATAATATTGAGGTGTAACTCAAAAACGAATAAAATATGTGTATTTAAGTGCGTTAGGAGATATATCTTCAAAAATAAAAGACATTTTTTGAAATTTTGCATAGTACATTAGAAATATATAAGGTACTTTAAGAAATTCTCTTAGTTTTTTTATCACTTTGATTGGGTAGATGGGCCAAGATGGCCCTATTACTTATTCAATACATTCACTAATTGCACACCTCCTTTCACTTTATACACCCCTGGCAGCTTTAGCTATTTTTTTTCTTAAATTTCTTTTAAATCATTTTTTTAACATTGAAAAATAGACATGTCAATAATTAAATTAGGTTAATTTTTAATTAAACTTAATTTTTGTCTAATTTAATTCTTTTAATTTCAACTATTAATACATTAGGAATTTAGGGTTCTAACATGTTAAATCCATTTATATTGCCATTTTTTTCATAATTTCATATGCTTGGTATATAACTCTTACTTTGATTGTTTCATTGATTCATTAGTTGATCAAATTTTATTTTTAATTAGTAACAATTTTGTGTCTACGCACGGGGTACGTTTTTGGGTGAGATATGGTTTTGAACGCATATTTATTTACAAACTGTTATAAAAATTGAAAGTTGAGAAAAGAAAAAAAAAACTTAAGAATAATATTAAATTTAAGTTGAAATCGTAATAAATATAGAATATAAAATATAAACAACAATATTATGAATAATATGATTAACAATAAAGAATATTGAAACTTATATTAGATAAACCACTCGTTTTAGTTTTTTTTTTTAACAAAGACAATAATTTTATAAGAGATAATACAATTTTAAAATATCTACTCAATAGTAAAGTTGTTCTCGTGTATAAATATATTTAAATCAACAATGTATTTTTTCTGGTATATAAATATTATTTTTGTCTTAACAATATTTATAAAAAATATTCAAATCAATAGTAAAGTTGTTATCATATATAAAAATATTTGAATCAACAATATAATTTTTTTCGTGTATAAATATTAATTTTGTTTTGACAATATTAATAAAATTATTTTAATCAATAGTAAATTTGTTCTCGTGTATAAAACATTATGAATCAACAATGCATTTTTTTCCGGTATAAAAATATTATTTTTATTTTGACAAAATTTATAAAAATATTTGAATCAATAGTAAAAATGAAATGAAAGAAATATTGTTTAACCAAAAGAGTTTACTATTTTTAAATGAAAAACATATATTTATTTATATTTGGATCATAAATATAATTTTTTTTTCATATATAAAAATATTTGGATCAACAGTATATTTTTCTCCGTATGTAAATATTATTTTTATTTTGACATTATTTATAAAAATATTTGGATCAATAGTAAAGTTGTTCCCGTATATAAAAATATTTGAATCAACAATGTATTTTTTTCATATATAAATATTATTTTTGTTTTAACAATATTTATAAAAATATTTGAATCAATAGTAAAGTTGTCCTCATATATAAAAATATTTGAATCAATAATAAAGTTGTTGCAGTAAATAAATACTATTTGGTGTTGACATTATTTATTAAATTATTTGAAACAAATAATAAAGTTGTTTTGTATATAAAAATACTTAGTGTATTTAATACTTGATCAATATGGTATATAAATTTAATATGGTAATCAAAATTTAAACAATATAAATGTTCCTAAAATTCAAAAACAAACTCATCTGCCATGTTTGTATAAACGACTAAAGTAAACATATAGACAAACTCATATACTAGTAAGCATTTTTCTTCTATTTCTTTCTTTTATCATATTTAAATATGTATCAGAATTATTCATCATATATGAGAATTTGTACTTTTTCATAGCTGGTTAAACATAATTCCAAACAGCAAGTATGTAAGGAAATTATCATAATTTTGTATTTTAATTAATATTAAATTATGAAACTTACAAAAATTCACTACTAAAAATGTGTAATCATGCATGGAATTTCCTTATGACATAGAAACAAACATAATCTCAGTTGTCACAACTAGTGCATCAGATCATGGGCATGACTTACAAATAAAAGCTCTAATTTAGCACATGAACAAAATACATTATCAATACATTATTATAGGAATTGATTAAGTTTGCACATCCTCATACAGATTAAGGAAATTAGATTTCTTCCATGATTATTCTTTCCTCTACTATAATTAATAGGATATCATCATAGTTAGCATTTTAACATATAAATTCAGGCTCAAGACACTCTGAAAATGTGACGGCCAAAAATTAAATATACAAATGCTTAACAATACTTCAATCAATCTATTTTTAGCAACACACGCAGAAAACAACTTGGATAAGAAAATTGGGATTGCTGAGAGCCTCAAAGTAATCACTAATCCATGAGGAAGTGTCTTATATATTCTGGGAGATAACGGTACCATCCAAACAAAGAACTTTAAGTCTCTAAACCAATTGGCTTTCATGACGAATCACATGTGAAAGTGACTTCATTCAGTAGATTTAAAATAGTGATCCTTGGTTATGTTGTGGCATTCCACTTCTCATCATTGCACATAATTCCTCATAGTTTATTCTCCCATCATGTTAGTTTAAGAATCATTATCGATAATATCATTAATCCGCAATAGAGCTACCCTAATTAAATTAGGACTAAATTAAGGGGAGAATGATTATATAGACATAACATTTAATACAAATAGGAAATAAAACATAACCAGGCGGGCTAATCTCCGCTTATTCTCTCTGCTTTCTTTCTGTTTTCTTAGCCACTTCTCGGGGGATGGATGTCCACGCTTCTGACCTAGCCAATTAGGGAAGCGATGTTATTTTCCATTGCTCTGCCTCTTCCATGGTCTCGCATGACTGATTAATAGATTTTCTTTGCTCCTTCGAGATCGAAACTAATAGTGATCGGCTCACCCCTAAAGATTATGGTACTTAAACTTAAGGTGAGCCAGGGAGGATATGATGCCCAGAATGATTGTGAAGGATCTCCCTATAATGCAATTGTAGATGCTTCTGCAATGGATGATGAGGAATTGCAATCAGACTGTCCAAACGTCATTCCTTTTGCCTACTTATAACATCAGCTAAACAGACCCCCATGGAAGGGTGGTCGTTTCGTTGAATGTATGTAAATATGAACCTTTATATGGCCATAAGCTCCCTCTTTCCAAGCCCATATTTTCAAATAGCTTCGAATACACGATGTCGCAAGAGCTACCACTCTCGATTAGGATTCGAGAAACATCAAAATTTTCAGTTTTAAATGTAATTACCAAGGGGAGATTTTGTTAGAAGTTTCTCCCACCTTCTTAGAGTCCCAAAACCCTAGCATTGGCGGACCAGGGCTTTTCACCAATTTACTTTCATCCTTTTTATGGACGACAAACATTTTGACAATCTTTCTCTTCATGGTCCCGTTGGAGAGGTGAGGTTTGCTCGGGGCACTCCTCTAGTGATGGCGGCAATATACTTGGGCTTACCTTTGCTGGCCTTTTTATCCTCGTCACTAGTCCCCACTTCAAAAACATTTGAGGGAGACCCTTGGGCTATTTCTTCCTTTCTCTTTTTCCACCTTTTAAGTACTCAGCTAGTCGGCCTCTCTTGATCAACACTTCAATGAAATTCTTTATCTAGATGTAATCGTCGGTGTTGTGGTCGTGACCTTTATGAAAGAGGAAGTACTTCGACTTGGCAGTCTGGGAAGACTTAAAGGTGACAAGAAACACAAGAAAAGGGGGTTTGACATAGGTTTCTAAGATAAAAAAAATTTGCACGCAAGAAAATCAAATAGGAAACAAGAACAAAAATAAATGAACACATATATTTTTATCTTGGTTCACAGTTAACGAAGCTAGTCCAGTCCACCCACCAAGGTTATTTTGCCTTATCAATAAGGACTTAATCCACTATAATCGACCTGATTACAGACACGCAATGACTACCCGTCATTCTCTTCTCGAAAATCCTGACTAAACCATAGTCTCTCAAGCAATACAACCTCAAATAATGAGATACAAGATATGTGTTTACAAAGTTGCTTTTAAGAAAGCAGATTACATAAAGTTTAAGTACAATGAAATAATCACACAAAAACGAACAAAAGCTCTATGTGTGTTTTCTATTCACAATAATAATATGTTAAGCAAAAGCGTTGGTGTTGCATGAATAGCTTAGTCTTTTTCGTAAATTGGTAGCTTCATTCATTCTTCCAAATCTCCTTTATATAGGAAATGGAAAGATTCGTTGGAGGATAGAATGGAAATCTTCATAAATGAGTTGACGCCTTGCATAACGGTCTGCAAAGGTGGGAGACAAAATGGTACAATAGTATATTCCTTACTCCACAAAATCAACATAGTGGAAGGAATATTTGATCTTGTATTGTGTATTATTTTTCTCACGTAAAACCTTATAAGTATATGTTGTTGAAGCGTGTTTGAATGGATCAAGAGTCTGGTTGAAAGAAACTTCAGAACCTAATCTTCAGAGTCTTGACATTGTTCCTCAGAACCTATTCTTTAGAGTCTTCAGAACTTGTTCTTCAAAATCTTGAGAGCTTGATAATCCTTTAGAAGCTCTTCTATCAGAGTCACAGTCAAAAGCTTTAGCACAAACGTTCATCAGAACCATTGTCTAAGAGCATTCCACATCTTGATGTAATCTTGTAAAGCGCACATTTGTATCTCTCTAGAGGCAGAGTGTATTGAGTTTAGAATTTGATGACGTCATACGCCAAATCTTTAGAGTCATAACTTGTTAGCAAAAGCCACATACTAGACAAAACCGTTAGGTACAAAATTATTCTGTAAGAAATAATGTATTGTTATCATCAAAACTAAAGGTCAGATGCAGAACCAAATCTTGTTCTTACAATCTCCTTTTTTGATGATGAAAAAACCATGTATTTTGATGAATAATTTTTACTTGGTTAAATCATATATAACCATCAGAGTGAGGTTTATAAGTTCCCCCTGAGTTTTATACTATTAAAATTATTTTTCAGCCTAGAATTTCAGAGTTGGGTATGCAAGCTCCCCTTGAATTTAAGACTTTAAAATAATCTTAACATATAAAATATCTAAATAAGCATGAAAGATATAACTTCCCAGAACGCCTGGTTATAGAAGTTGAGGCATAGATACAGAAGTATTTTAGAAATGGCTTTGCCTTGAGTATCAGAAGTTCTGGTCATCAGCCTTGTATCAGAGCTTGATCTATTAGAACTTATATATAACTGGTTATCAACAACCTAGAGCTTATATATCAGCCTTGTTATATGCTTCTGGTCAACTCAAACTTAGAACAGTCTGGTTAAACTCTTCTGAAGATTCTTCAACAAACAACCTGGTTAATGTCTTCTGAAGAATTCTTATTTCCTGATAATCTTGGTTAACATGATTAACTAATTCAAAGTTCCCATAATAGTTAATCAGAGTCAGAAATAATATTAAGAGGAGCAAAAGTTTGGGTTTCAAAATGGAAATAGGTATATCAAAATCATAACATTCTTCTCCCCCTTTGTCATCAATCAAAAAAGAAAAAATAAAGACAAAGTAACACCAAACAGGATTTATTTCAGTCAAGATTTCAACGGTACATAAGCAGAAATGAAAATAAAAACTTAGAAACTAATAAAGCAACAAGTTTTTAAAAACAAGGTTTCTAATAGGGTGGAAGTCTGGATAGAATGGCTTGAAGCATCCCTTAAATCTTTGTGTTGGTTCCATCTTAAGCCTTGAACATCTCATCCTACTTGTATAGCCTTTCTCTGACAACTGCATTCTCAGCCTTGAGCTCTTATAACATTTTCAGTAGCAAATAAGGTACAAAGCCTGAGTCTTTAGCTACCATAACATCCTTTGTTCCAGAGACTGTTCCCAAATATGTATCTGATATATGAGGAGGGGGAGTAGGGGCTTCCACAACAGGTGCAGGGAGTAGAAGGGTTGGAGGAACCTTCTGAAGCAAGGATTCAACTATACCATAGAGTTTGGCATGGAAGTTCCGTTAGGACTCCTTCAAGCACATAAAATCCATCTCTTAAGAACTGAGGTCAATTCACTTTATGAAATTGTTGCACAAAGCATGAACTTCATAGAGGTTTGAATTAGAGGTGCAACCTTCAATGAGAGAGTTCAGTCTGGCAGCATCCTCGCTTTCAAACTGCAGAAACAATTCATCCATGAGAGTGGGACGGATGTTAGTTTAAAAGGTGGTTTGGTCAGAATATATTTGGGGAGTTCTATCGAGGACAATAATGATTTCAACGTATGAATCACCATCAGAATCATTATGATATGATTCATCAGAGGAGTCGGTGGTTGATGCTCCATTGTTTCTGATATGTTACCATAGGGTGTCAAAAATAGGTTGATCAATTAGGTTTGGTTGAGAGGGTGGAGTTAGTGAAGTTTGAGTGTCTTTTGGAAAAGAACGGGCTTCTGGTAGTGTGAGATAAAGACAAAAGACGGTGTGAAAAAATTTGAATCAGAAGTGTGATCTTCTAATGGGTTAGGGTGAGGGTTGGTGGAATTTAGTTAAGAAATTGGCGATAATGTTTGTTCAAATAGGAAACAAGAAAAAATATAAATGAACACAAATATTTTTATCCTGGTTCACTGTTAACAAATATAGTCCAGTCCACCCGCCAAAGTGATTTTGCCTTATCAATAAGGACTTAATCCATCGACCTGATTACAGACACACAATGACTACGCGTCATTGTCTTCTTGAGAATCCTGACTAAACCCTAGTCTCTCAATGAATATAACCTCAAATAATGAGATACGAGAAATGTGTTTAAAAAGTTGCTTCTAAGAAAGTAGATTACAAAAAGTTTAAGTAAAATGAAATAATCATACAAAATTGAACAAAAGTTATATGTGTGTTTTCTATTCACAATAATAATATGTTCAGCAAAAGCGTTGGTGTTGCATGAATAGCTTAGTCTTTTTCGCAAATTCTCAACTTCATTCATTCTTTTAAGTCTTCTTTATATATGCAATGAAAATATCCGTTGGAGGTAGAATGGAAATCTTCATAAATGAGCTGGCACCTTGCATAACGATCTAAAAAGGCGGGAGATAAAATGGTACAATAGTACAGTCCTTACTCCACAAAATCAGTGTAGTAGAAGGAATATTTGATCTTGTAATGTGTACTATTTTTATCATGTAAAACCTTTTGATCTTATCTTCTAATCTTCATAGGCTTCTGAGTATATGTTGTTGAAGTATGTTTAGAAGGATCAAGAGTTTGGTTGAAAGAAACTCCAAAACCTTTGTCTTTAGAGTCTTGACATAATTCCTCAAAACCTGGTCTTCACAGTCTTCAGAATCTTGAGAGCTTGATAATCCTTCAGAGGCTTTTCTATCAAAGTCACTGCCAGAAGCTTTAGCATAAACGTTCATCACAATCATTGTCAAAGAGCATTCCAGAACTTGACGTAATCTTATAAAGCGTACATTTGTATCTCTCTAGAAGCAGAGTGTGTTGAGTTCAGAATCTGATGACGTCACACGCCAAATCTTCAGAGTCAAAACTTGTTAGAAAAGCTACACACTAAAACCGTTAGGGTAAAAAATTGTTCTCTAAGAAACAATGTATTCTTATCATCAAAACTAAAGGTCAGATGTAGAACCAAATCTTGTTCTTACACGACTATGTGAAAAAATAGGGTTTAATTCGCCCTTTATGGAATTCTGTGTTAACACATTCTTCATAGATTTTCTCCCATGATGCATTAGGCAGGGTGTATTTGTCGTAACGACTCTACATTCCTCGGTCAGACTCATACTTTCTTCGTCGTGACTTAACGCGAGATTATCGAACGAGGTGTTCAGTTTTTCTTCCAAGATCATGTAAGATTGGGCCATGCTTAACGTTTTCAAAGTGGTTCGTGCACCCTTCCTTCCTAGCTTTAATCTGAAGGGATGGTCCCGTAGAAGACCATTCTCGAAGATCAAGCACCTAAGGCCTTCTTCGGCTCCCTTTACCTCAACAATAACTTATGTAAATCGATCGATATAAGACCGTATACTTTTCTTCTTCATTTGAATGATCCCGCTCAAAGAAACTATAATCATTAACTACCTTTTCAAGATGGTAAAGTGAGCAGTGAATCTTTCATAGAAATCTGTCTAAGATTCAATATTCCAGTCCAACAGGCCTTTAAACCATATCTTGGCTAGACAAACCAGAGTTAGCATGAATAACTTGCATTTGGAGGCTTCATAGATGTTGAAGTAGTTCAATTAATCATTGACGAGTTGTATGTGCTTCTTCGCTTTTCCCTTTCCATTATACTCGCCTAGCTTGGAAGGATTCTCCATGGATTTTGGTATTTTATTATCCATAATCCTGGAGCACAGAGGATTTTTCTGTTGATCTTTTTAAGGCTAATTTTCTACTTGAAATAGGGGAGGTGCATGGTTGCCTCGGTCTTACTCGAGGATTTAGGGAGGATGTACATGTTATTCGACAACTTGTTATCGCCTTCCAACCCAAAGTTTGCTCACGGTAGTTGAAAACCAGGTAAAGCATCAGGTTGTGAAACAAGAGGTGATATTGAAGGTCCAATTGGAGGCATTTGGACATATTAGACAGTCTGAGGAGCCTAGACCATATCTGGATGCAATAAATCTCTGATGCTGGATTCACTACGCCTTACGAAAGAGGTGGATATGGTTGATTGATCATTGCTTGAGCTGCGATAGTGGCTTCTCATGCTACGGAGGAACGAGTAACTTTAGATCCAGCCATTACTTAGAAGCGTGAGAATCATATATTTGGAAATTCATGAAATAAACTTGAAGCAGTGCTTGATTGGATTAAAGATGACAAATCTTTGTATTCAGTTTCAAATGCTCTCAATTTGATGACCTGAGAAGGTTTTGAACTGATGAATCAAAGAGAAAATTTGAAATATTGGAAAATGCATGAATCAGAAGTCATTTCCCACAGACGACACCAATATTCTATACTCAAATGATTTGTTGTCGCACACGGGTCAAAAACGAGTTTAATAAATGTAGTAAACAAAAGCGACACTCGAGTCGTATCGCAGGGACTCTAAGTCAATTTAACCAAAGGAAAGAAACAAAAATGGGGGTTTTAGTTTTTCAGAAAATTTAAAAGTAAAGGAAACAATTACAATTATGATTAACAGATTAATCTATTAGTTCGGTAATTCCAGACTTATCATCGGTTATTATATCACCAATTCCCTAAGCGGATTTAGTTCTATTTGATTATAGTATTGATTAACAAGCGTGATCAATATTATATGAATTATATTCCTATTTGCCGCATTAAGCATGACGGTTGAAGATTAGGCGAAATTAACGAATAAGCTAAGTTAACACGCGAAGTTAAGGAACATGCATCAGTCAAATTTAATCACATATTATATGCAGCTTGAATTAAGCAAACAAGAATACACAAAACACGATTGAAAGGAATTGAATAAAAATCGATAATATAATAACCTCAAAGTCTTGATGAAATTCCGAAACAGTAGATTAACCTTGAAGTTTAGTCGGCCATGTAATCCTAGTGCTCTTATTTATTTCCTAAAAATTGTTTATAACTTTCTCAAAACTAATTATTTTATTAAGTCTGGAGATAAAACAATTATTCAACTCTTCTGCACTCTAATTTAGCATCTCACTTCAACACGAAACGTGTAGCTTATCCACTCAGGTTCTTAATGTATACTATAATGGGTCAATTCGATTCTCATAGCTCAAGTTATGACATGCACAGTGAGAAGGTGTAAATAATAGTTTATTCAGAAAATAAGCAGACCTGCAAGGTTAACACTTCAACGCTCAAGTCAGTATGTGAGGAAGAAACGTGAATTAAAATTGAATTTGAAACTGAATTCCTGAATTGGCGCGTTATGTTTGCGTACGTGTGTATGTGTGTGTGTGTGTGTGTGTGTGTGTGTGTGTGTATGGAAGAAATAACAAACTTCCTATTTATTAGGAGTGGATTGCGGAGAACCGTTAGATGCATCGAGAATCTGGTTCTTCTATACTCGTTTGCAAGGCAGTTCTCGTGCATTAAGAAGGTTCTCGAAGGATTGTGACTCTTTAGAGTGGTCGGACGATAATCAATATGGTCGGCCTATAACAAAATTTTATATGTGCTAAAGATAAGACACAAAATAGGTGAAAAACAAGAAATTTGATTTGAGTCAAATCGTAAAAATATAATTTGAAATAAGTGAAAGAGTGACTTTAATCAAGATGATAAAATCTATATTTAGCATTGGTTGATTTGAATTGTGATTTGAATCATGTGATTTGAGTCAAGTAATCACCTGATTTGAGTCAAACAACTATAATATAATTCCAGAAAAAAATGTTCATGCATGATTCAAATCAATCATAATTGTGATTCGAGTCAAGGTGTCTTTGATTCACATCAGGCAAAACCTTGAACCAAATCAGGTTTACAACTCTAATTTCCTAATTTTATTTTTAATTTTGAATCGAATTATCCAAAGTTGTGATTTGAATTAAACTTAAAAAAATATCTTGTTTTAAGACTTATAATTTATTATTCAAGTTATACATAGTTGACTTTTGATCATTTTTTCAATTTAAAAAAAAAATTGCATGGTTTCAACCTAAGTGAGGGTTAAGGATGACTGTAAGGTACATCAACTACAATAAATGGTCAAATTGAAATTATGACAAAGTGATTAAATCAAAATGACAATAAAACGATAAATGAAAATATCTAAAATGTGATAGAACATCGAAATACATATGAAATCACAATGTTGCCGACAAATACATTCTTGTCTCCCCCTTTTTAATGTTTGGAAAATTTGAGATATTTTTGAATGATTTGGTTTCTCATTGAGCAACACACAAAATGACCTAAACTCTTAAGCTCTCCCTACATTCAACACTTAATGTGTAACACCTTTCTATACCCAAAACAATAATCGGATATTTAAATTAGAAACATAACCACAAGGGTGTCACACACATCAAAACACATAACCTGCTCTGTAACATGGGTTACCACAAAAATAAATTCAAATGCACATATTTATACCTGGGATGTTACACGACATCCAACACATATGATTTGTACTTGGGATGTTACACAACATCCAACACATCTGATTTGGGTCAAGTACTTGTATAATAAGGCATTCAGTACCTATCCTCGCATGTTCACCCAAGAATTTACGGTATCATCACAGTGGAATCACTAATAAACATACAACAATAGCATTGTAACTCAAGACATCAAGTCTCATGAATTTCAACTTAATAGC
The DNA here is from genome assembly GCA_022829125.1 of Lathyrus tuberosus. Classification (NCBI taxonomy): domain Eukaryota; kingdom Viridiplantae; phylum Streptophyta; class Magnoliopsida; order Fabales; family Fabaceae; genus Lathyrus; species Lathyrus tuberosus. Next base: position 12,982,098 of record JALAZF010000058.1, read on the forward strand.
ATAATAAAAAAAGTATGACAATGATGCGTCCGCAAGTGCACGGAAATATCGAAGTAATATAAAAGATTGTCGAACCCATAAAGACCAATGTCAACCTACCATTATCTATCGTTGCATTGTAAAGCTAAGGCTAATGAATGATTGATTAAGGGAAAACTAAGACTAAAACTAAAATAAAACTAAGAAATATAATTGAGAATAGAGAGACCGGAATGTGGGTCCCGTGTACCTCAGGCACTCAGCAATTGATTGACGCTAATTTACGTATGTTCCGTAGAAAATATTGGTTTAAAGACTCCGCCTCACACTCTCGCGTTATTGACTAAAGCCACATTTCCTAACCACAGGATTTTGCTCTCGCTCGCCCGTTTTAATTAGAAAACGTATTTTGAAAATCAATTAGATCCTAATCGATACCTAAAGCGCTCTCGCTGTTTTTAGGATGAATGCCCTGTTCCCACTATCTGGTTTGATCCCCACGCTCTCGCAGTGCCGGCTCTAACCTTTACTTGCTTCTCACTCTCGTGACGAAACAGTGTTAAATAACCTCTCACTCTCGTGATGAAGCTATTTAAATTAAACTTGGAAACAAAGACCAAAACTGAATTTACTATAAGTTAACGCTAATTTAATTACCGAGTCCCGTCGGAACGACGGTCCTCACAAACCGGACTCTAAACATTTGGCCGGACATGGAATTAAATGAAGACAACACATAAATGGTAATTAAATTTGAAAGCATTACGATAATTAATTTATGAAAGCGATAAATAATAATAATAAGCAATGCGATAAAGAACCTGTAAAGACTTGAAGTAGAATGTGGAAATAAAGAACTTGAATTAACTTTAATAATGACGGCAAGCTTTTGATCCAAGCGTTAAAAATTAAAGGCACAAATACTGATGGTGTGGTAGTTCCTCGATGTGAGATAACTACCACTTTTACAATGGTAGTTTACTGCCTAAAACTATGAACAGCGCTTTCACGCATAAAAACTTGGATGCCTCAAAATAACAAGGGAAATCCTATATATAGAGGGAGATTCTGTAACTTCCATAGAGCACAAGTGAGTGGTGGAGAATGTGGGAGGTTAGAGAAGTCTTCGGAGAAAATGTAAACGTGTGAAAGTTGATCCTCTAAAACTTCGTGACCACGTTTCTGCTCAACATATTAAGCCTGTTTTGGACGCATGACGATCGTGAAGCTTCTGTTACGCTCGTGATGAATTTTGTGTCTGCCACGGTCGTGGTGGACCTGCCACGGTCGTCACACCAGCAGAATTTGGATTCTTCTGTTTTCTGCTTTTTTCTGCATCTTTTCTTCCTTGTTTTGCTTCTTTTCTCCATTTTGCATACTTTTAACTTGGAAATAGAAATACCTGCAGAAACACTTAAATATTCTCGAGAAAATCGGATATTAGATGAAAACGATATAATAATTGAATGTAAATCAAGGCCAAAATACGAAACATTTTCGTGTTATCAAACACCTCCACACTTAAACCTTTGCTTGTCCTCAAGCAAACCATGACTCGTAAGAAAAATAGTGCATACGGATGCTCATCCTAGGCTACCAACTCTACTTCGGTTGAGTTTGTGTCATAGGTACTAGCTTACACACTAAGGATATTGTAACAACACAATTCCGCTTTTGCGGTCATCAACCTCCCTCCTATACAAACCAATCTGAATCATATCATTATACCTAAACCTAACTAACTCATCCTTCTTTTATCCCTTTTCATTTTGGCGCAATCACATTAAGCCCGTTATCCTTTCACACTCATGGTAGGATAACCTGTTAGTGACTATGATCTCATTATTATTAAAAAAAAAATTTCTTTTGCACATTGGCTTAAATATCAATAAAATAAAGAAGTTTGCGCCGTTGGGCTAAATGATCGGGTGAGGATCACCTAACTTAGAAGGAGCATTTCTTTTCATTCATTTTTCTTTCTTTTCAATTTACCATTTAAACATGAGATCATACACTTATTTGCATCGGCTTCCTACTTAGTGCGTGCTTAGGATGGTGCTGACTGCTAAATAAACTAATTAGGGACTACTAAAGGGGTGAGAACTTAAGTTTATGGCATCACAAGTACTCAAATCGATTTCCATAATAGGGAGGCTCACGGTGTTAAGACGATATCGATTTTGCGAAATTTTTTCCACGACTCACAATCTAACCTTAATTTCGTCTGTAACCTAAGATTTTCAAAAGAAACCCTATTTTTAACGCAAAAATTTTCAAAATATTTGATGTGGCTCAAGGGAGTGGGAAATCGATAAACACAAAATCTCATATAAAGACTTGACATCACATGCAAAGACGCAACGAAAATAGAAAAAAATTTTAAAATCATGCTAGAAAGCAATAAATCTAACTAAAATACGTTAAAATGAAAGCGGTAGAGTTCCTCCCCCACACTTAAACCAACCATTATCCTCAATGTTTTGATAAAAGGTGGTAAAGGAATGATAGAACCTGTACGACTTCCAATGCGTGCTACCATAGCCAAATTCACTCTGATTCTTCCCTTGTTGTCCCTGTCTTCGCTGGCCACTTCTACTCCGGTGTCTTGTACTACGAGTTATCTGAATTTGCTGAAACTTCATTTTCTTGAAGCCGCTCATCATATTGCCTATTTCCGAAGGAAGTACTCATCATTGGCGTCACCACCAGCAGCGACATTCGTAGGAATGTGCGTGGGCACCAACTCATCTTAAGGGATCGTCATCTAGAGATCTTTTGCTGAAATGCAGCTGAGACGTGACAAGCGATATGATTCTTTATTTTCTGCAAACACAAACAATAAAAGTAGAACATTAAATTAAAAGCTCGTGGGTTGCCACCCACGCAGGACTTTGTTTAACGTCAATAGCTTGACGGTTTGGAGTGTTAATCTTTGGTTTCCATGGCCATTTATCAAGCCATCTCACATATCCCTCACCTTTTCTTTTCTTCCTTCTGTGGGGTGGTTCGTTCTTTTGAACTTGTGGTGATGGTTCTGGATCTATCCTAAGTATTAGCTTTTCAAGTTTGGGTTTAGTTATTTCATCCATCACCCCAAATTCTAACCTTACCCTCTTAGCAGTAATGATATCCCTAGTTTCATGGTCCTCGAATTTTCTCTTTTTATGCGTGACCTCAAATAAAGATGCATCGGTGTGGATATTTTCCAATACCTCTGCATACATTTTGGATTGGGATTCCACCTTAGCTTCCACAAACCTTTGCGAGAAAGGAATTGGTGGGGTATATGGATGAGGAACAGTCTTAGGGGATACTTTCTCTACCTCTTTGACGACCTCCCTTTCAGGTGGTCCTAGTGAATTTTTTTCAATCTCTACTTCTTCCTCACCAGAACTCTTCTCAACCTCAATATCACTCTCCTCGACCTCATTATCACTCTCCTCTGGATCCTTGATTTGTTCTTCATTAATGATTGTTACAACATCCACATGCTCCTCAGGGGAGGGTCCTATAGGTGTCAGTGCAAGTAGTAAGATTTGGGTCTCCAATGCCTCAGTGTGAGTCACGAGGGACTCGACCATAGTGTTCATCCGCCTAAGGGTTTCATAAGTATCGAGATGTTGTTTTCTAAGTTCTTCATTCTGGAGAGTTTGTGTCTCCACAAAGTGCTCCATCATAGATTCTAACCTCGAATTAGTTGTTGTTTCAATGAAATCCTCCATTAATGCTTCAAGGTTGGAATTGACGGATTCTTGTGGTTCCTCAAAATATTGGGAGTGGTAATTTGGGTGGAAATGAGTTAGTGTCACGTTGAAATCCTCCATTAGTATTTCGAGATTGGAATTATGTAATTCTTGCGGTTCCTCAAAATTTTGGGAATGGTAATCATAGGAAAAATTTGGTTGCGGTTCCTCAAAATATTGGGAGTATTGCGGTTGATAAATGTAGAGAAAATTTGGGTGCGGCTCCTCAAGATATTGTGAGTGGTTATCATAGAGAAAATTTGGGTGATACATAGTTTTTTATTTTTTTTTTAATTTTTTTATTATTATTTTTTTATGGGAGTGCCTTAGTCTATACGGTGCAACAACGGAATAACAATATTGACTGTTGGTCCCCGGCAACGGCGCCAAAAACTTGATGCGTCCGCAAGTGCACAGAAATATCGAAGTAATATAAAAGATTGTCGAACTCACAGAGACCAATGTCAACCTACCATTATCTATCGTTGCTTTGTAAAGCTAAGGCTAATGAATGATTGATTAAGGGAAAACTAAGACTAAAACTAAAATAAAACTAAGAAATGTAATTGAGAACAGAGAGACTGGAATGTGGGTCCCGTGTACCTAGGGCACTCAGCAATTGATTGACGCTAATTTACGCATGTTCCGTAGAAAATATTGGTTTAAAGACTCCACCTCACACTCTCGCGTTATTGACTAAAGCCACATTTCCTAACCACAGGATTTTGCTCTCGCTCGCCCGTTCTAATTAGAAAACGTATTTTGAAAATCAATTAGATCCTAATTGATACCTAAAGCGCTCTCGCTGTTTTTAGGATCAATGCCCCGTTCCCACTATCTGGTTTGATCCCCACGCTCTCGCAGTGTCGGCTCTAACCTTTACTTGCTTCTCACTCTCGTGACGAAACAGTGTTAAATAACCTCTCACTCTCGTGACGAAGTTATTTAAATTAAACTTGGAAACAAAGACCAAAATTGAATTTACTATAAGTTAACGCTAATTTAATTACCGAGTCCTGTTGGAACGATGGTCCTCACAAACCGGACTCTAAACATTTAGCCAGACATGGAATTAAATGAAAACAACACAGAAATGGTAATTGAATTTGAAAGCATTATGATAATTAATTTATGAAAGCGATAAATAATAATAATAAGCAATGCGATAAAGAACCTGTAAAGACTTGAAGTAGAATGCGGAAATAAAGAACTTGAATTAACTTTAATAATGACGGCAAGCTTTTGATCCAAGCGTTACAAATTAAAGGCACAAATACTAATGGTGTGGTAGTTCCTCGATGTGAGATAACTACCACTTTTACAATGGTAATTTACTGCCTAAAACTATGAACAGCGCTTTCACGCATAAAAACTTGGATGCCTCAAAATAACAAGGGAAATCCTATATATAGAGGGAGATTATGTTATGTAACTTCCATAGAGCACAAGTGAGTGGTGGAGAAAGTGGGAGGTTGGAGAAGTCTTCAGAGAAAATGTAAACGTGTGAAAGTTGATCCTCTAAAACTTCGTGACCACGTTTCTGCTCAACGTATTAAGCCTGTTTTGGACGCATGACGATCGTGAAGCTTCTGTTACGCTCGTGATGAATTTTGTGTCTGCCACGGTCGTGGTGGACCTGCCACGGTCGTCACACCAGCAGAATTTGGATTCTGCTGTTTTTTGCTCTTTTCTGCATCTTTTCTTCCTTGTTTTGCTTCTTTTCTCCACTTTGCATACTTTTAACTTGGAAATAGAAATACCTGTAGAAACACTTAAATATTCTTGAGAAAATTGGATATTAGACGAAAACGATATAATAATTGAATGTAAATCAATGCCAAAATACGATACATTTTCGTGTTATCAGACAATCAACTCAAAACAACTTAAAAATTTCAACAACACAAAAAGTTTGTAACTTCGACAACAATAATACAAAAATCAAATCAAGGGTTTATTCTAACCCGATGTTACATGATAAGAGCAAGGAACCACTAAATAAAAGCGATAAGCTACGAAATTAACTCCAAGGCTATCTTCCACTTACTTCAGTAATGCTATTCATCAGTATCTGCACGATGTCCATGTAAAGGTAACATTCAAACATAAGGGGTGAGAATATGATTTGATAATAACGGTAAAAGACAATCGGAAGTAGATTAATCTAACAACATCACACACCAAATACAACCATATAAGAATATCAAGTATTCTCGTCCACACAACATAACATCTAGGAAATCACCAAATGCAACTCAAATGCAATGCATCCAACAACTGTTCAACATGCATGTGGTACCAAATTAGGAATGAATGGGTTCTTTTCACTCCATCCCCACCATAGGATCGATTCCCTCTTGGAACCGGAGCACACCAAATCGCTACCATCACCATAGGTAATGTTTCACTAATCCTTCATAATAGGAATTAGCTACTCACACCCAATCCATCATGTCGCGGTGAGAATCAAATATCAAGTTATTAATTGACTTGAATCACAAATCTTGAAGTTCACCGCCAAGCTTTGATTTATCCAAAGGAAAGGGTAAAGATCGAAAACCCTAATTGCAATGTAAAATAATGCAAGAGATCTAAGGTTCGGGGGTTGGTTATACCTAAGAAAGGTGTTAACATCCTAAGTATCTGTAGTACTCTACAGGAACCTCTTGTTTTATTGTGTTATTTGTTAAAGTTGCTTGCTAAGAGAAATGTGCTAAGGTAAAGACCTAGGGGTATATACACTAAGTATGCTCGCCAAGACATCGCATCTCGTGCCTACGTATCTTGACAAAAAGAATTAGAGCATTCGTAGTTCCCCTCACTAAGGGTAACAGGGTGTAAAAAGAAAAGGTTGCTCGCCAAGGATTGACCTTGTGCCTACGTATTCTCAAAGGGATTTGAGAAATTAGAGCGTCTGTAGTTTGGACTACGGATAAAAGCAATGTTTGTTGGTTTCAGGAGAAGAGACAAGTTGTCATCTTAAGGAGAATACTCAACTGAACCACCACAGACATGCGGAAAATGGATCTTTGCTTCACATTAAGAGAAGGGCTCTGACTCAGATATAGAATCGACGAGTATGTCACATACCTCTCTCAAGTGGAAAAGAATCTACATCTTTCTCAACTATGTCATGGGGTAGGAGAATTACATCTCAACTAGGGATGACTCATGTCTAATTCTCTCATGGGAGAAAAAGGGGGACTAACTGTGAGTTGTCTAAGTTAACATCCTAAGGGAAACTAATCTAAGGGAAGTTATCCTAAGGGAATCTGTCTAAAGTCAAGAATCTAAGTATGTACATCCTAGAGGGAATCAACCTAAAAGGGAAACATGGATCAAGCACAAAGGTAGGAGAATATGAAAAATGAACAAGAATGCAATGGGTATGACTATAAAGTCAACCACAAGTCCTTCCCTTGGACTCAAACAGGCAATCATGAAATTTCAACAACCATAAATGAATATTAGGCAAAATTAGCAACATGGAGATAATATACGATGGGCAGACAACAAAATTAAGAGCATAAACAAATAACAGTGTATGTACACAACAAAGATCAAATCATGTAATTAGCTTACAAAGTAAGACATCAAGAATAAACATTATCAATTAATCAAGACAAAGTATCAAGAATTAATCGAGAAAGCGCCCAAAACATGGAAGCGAATCAAGTCATAACATAGAATCGGATGACAAAGAATTATTAATCAAATTAAATATTAATATTTAATCAGATCAATATTAAATAAAAATATTTAAAATAATTAATAATTAAAAAAAATTTGTATTTTTATATATTTCAAATTAACTAATAAGAACTAGAAAATTAGAATAATAAAAGGAAAATGATAAAAGTTCGTTTTAGTATTTTTTTTAAATATCACAAAATAAAATAAAAGGTAATTAAAACAAATTTCTACATTTTTATATTACAAAACTTAATGAAAATAAAAACAAAATATTTTTAGTATATTTTAACATGAGATACAAAAATGATTAAAATAGATAACTATTTAAGAGGTAAAAAATAACAATATTTTTTTGGTATTTTCTTAGAATATACACATAAAGAGAAATATTATATAAAAAACAAATAATTGGAATATAAAAATGATAGGTGTAAAAATTAATTAAAATAAAAAGAAAAAAATATATAAACACAAGGGAAGACATGTAGATACAACACCTAGAAGTGGAAATGAAATCAAAATTCACAGTATTTATCAAAGTATAAATTAGTTTCCAAATAACAAGTTAAAACTGCAGCACCGCTAGTGTATCTACCAAACTTAGGAAACGATTCGAACTTAGTAACATAAACAATAACAATGCAGACAAACATTGTAAACCATGGAACAGAGAGAAACTAGAAAAGAAACAGAAAAAAAACAACAGAACAGGATGGACTGTTGTGAGCACAAGAAGAAGGAAAGGAATCAACCGGGAACACGACAAGACAACCAAAACTTCATCATTCTACGTCAATAACCTTCCGGAGGATATCACTGAGAACGAAGTGAAAAGGACTTTCGAACGATGGGGGAAAGTAGTAGATGTATACATCGCAAGAAAAAGAAACAAGTCAGGAAAGATCTTCGGTTTCATCAGATACAATAACATCGAAGACAACATATGGCTCGAAGAACAACTAAAGGATGTATGGTTTGGGTCTTACAAGGCGTGGGTGAATATCTCGAGATTCAAAAGAAAAACTACCCCAAGACTCCAAAGAAAAATCAGAGTTTTTAATCAACACTCTCTTAGCAGTCCCGAATCGCATCAGAAAATAACAGGAAAGGAGAAACAAATCACAGATGCACAGAAACACAGGAAACAAGGAACTTGGAACAACACCATAAAGGAAGGAAAGTCATATGCAGACGCAATCCGAAACATAGAACCACGATCGCTTCAACGAGACAAGACGCAAAAAGAACAGGAGCCATCATTTCCATCAAAGAAGAAGAGATGAAATGGGTCAAATCATGCTACATCGGATTTGCTAGGAAAAAAACGAGACGAATTCGCTACAACAGAGACTGGAGAAAGAAGGAATCATATCAGTGATGGCAATACCGATGGGAGGTGAGAGATTTTTCCTGAAAGTGGACGAGAATGAAGACTTCAATAGCCTCTCAAAGGATTACATGAATCTTTTCCAGCAAGAATTCTCAGTGATCAGAAAATGGGAATCAAGAGACGTGGGAGGTGTGAGGTTCGTCTATATTCGCGTCCTGGGAATTCTGATACATGCTTGGAACAAAAAAAACCTTCTCATTGTTACCAATCTCCCTTGGGAGCCTCATCAAAATCGACTCTGCAACAAAAAAAAGAGAGAGACTCAATGTAGCCAGATTACTCATCCGAACTCCATTCATGGATTTTATCAACAAAACAATCAAAATTTAGATTAATGGAGAATCGTTCACCATAAGACTGACAGAGGAATTATGTAATTGCGACCCCGATGAAACCCTGATGGACTTTGAAGAAATCACAACCGTAGCAGAAAACGAGGATATAAGCTCCATAAACTCAGATGACACATGCATTCCTCTATCAATGGCATCCTTGGAAGATGAAGAGATATTGAAGAAAGTAGAAGAAAACTACCAGTAATTAATTGAGGCGGCGGAGGCATCGAAGAGAGCAGAAGAAAACCTTGAGCACCTAACTGAGGCAGCGGTGGCGCTTGAAAATTTCAAGAAGATCACGCATGCAGAAGAAATATTCAATCACATCATTAACAAAGGTACAAACGCTCTATTCCCCATGCCAATAGCTCCACAGAAACCAACCACCGACGACTACTTGCCTACTTCAGATTTTCCAAAGGACACGTGTCAAAACTCAAATCACCAAATAAACAATAAGCCTAGCGCAGACCTGGATATAGGTGATCCTATTTCCAATTTCACAAGTGACAGCAACCCCAATAATATCTTTGACAAAACAGAAGAGACCAGACGAAAAAAATCACGTGAGCACTTACTAGTGAATGACTCAGCAAAAATAGTTGTGGACCAGTCAATCACCAAAGAGGCCCATCAAAAAAGAAACGATAGCCAAGCCCATTTTGAAGACAACCACAACACACACAATAAAGTCAAAAAAGACAGCAACCCCAAAAATGAAGCTCGGCCTGTTAACATTAAACGAGATTCGGGTGAGACCTCGAAGCAAGAAATCCTGAAACCTCTGATTTCAATTGACGGATCATCCCTCACTCCAAAGGACAGAAGGAAGAGAAGGACAAAAATTTTAAAAGGGAAGAGGAAATTATTAAGGAAAAGAAATAAAGAGGCAACTGGTTATTCTTGCAGCCAAAAGACCAAGCAAGATCAGGTAATAGCAAAAGACAACTTCATTTTGACAGACAACGAACAAGACAAAAAAATGTGGGTTCTTTTACATGGAGAAGCTAAACAAGTGGCAAAAGATGTCTGGGACCTGGGGAAAGAATATGGACTCCTCCACTAAGGAGAGGAAGCTGAAATCATCCAAGAGTTAGTGATGAGGGAAAAACCGGAGCAAGAACCTCCTGAGTCCGGACCATTTTTTCGCCATAGGAGCTGAAGCTTTAACTCATTATAATCATGAAAATCATAAGCTACAACATTAGGGGCATAGGTGGTCTGGTCAAGAAAAAAGTCATCCGACAACTTATCCAAATCCATAACCCTGATGTCATCTGTATCCAAGAAACCAAAATGGAAAGCCTGGAGAAAAGCATATGTCTTCACATGTGGGGAAATTCAGAGTTCAATTTTCAATTTAAACCTTCAGAGAACAGGTCTGGAGGCTTACTGACTATGTGGAACAGCAACACCCTAATAGTTTTGAAAACAACCATTCTAGAGCACCTCCTTTGGATAGAAGCAAAATGGGGAGAAGAAAGGAAGAAAATCAACATAATGAACGTATATGCCCCCTGCAACACTAGAAGAAAGAGACTCTTAGGGCAGCTTTAAAGGCCATAATCATCCCAAAGAAAGAAGAAAGATGGTGCCTGTCTGGAAACTTTAATTCTATTAGGGATACCTCAAAAAGAAGAGGCTCTAAAGAAACCACTTGCACAGAAGAAATTGCAGACTTCGAAGATCTCATCACAGAGACCGATCTGATTGATCTCCCTCTTTACGATGGGAAATTCACTTGGTTCAGATCTGACGGATCTGCCTCAAGTAGGATCGACAGGTTTCTCCTCTCAGCTTCTTAGTGCAACGATTGGCCGACAAGTAAATAATGATGCCTCGATAAAAGCCTGTTGGATCACTACCTAATCATGATGTGTGAGACTCAAAAAAACTGGGGCCCAAAACCTTTCTGAATGCTAAGATGCTGGCAGAATTTAGAAGGTTACCACAATTACATCTGAGACCAATGGCGAGACTTGAAGGTAGAAGGCTGGGCCATGTATGTCCTAAAAGAAAGAAAAACTGAAATTGATAAAGGAGCGGTTCAAATTATGGCATAAAGATCATACGAGGAATATTGGAGACAGAATCAAAGAAGCAAAGAAGAAGCTCAACAAACTCGAACAAAAGGCCGAATCTGGTGATTTGTCGGAAGAGGAGATATTAGCTAAGAGACAAAGTTAGGACCAAATATTCAAACTCTCAAACCTCAATTGCAGCATCCAATGGGAAAAATCAAGAGTCAGATGGCTAAAAGAAGGAGACACAAACACCAAGTACTTCCATGGCTGTACCAATAAAAGAAGACGAGATAATGAAATCTTAAGTCTGGAAGAAAACGGCAATACTCTGACCGAGGTGAACGACATAAAAAGTGCAATTGCCAACCATTTCCAAATGCAGTTCTCCGCCAGAGGGCCGAGACCTTTACCAAGCAACATGAACTTCAAGAGAGTCAATAACGTCAAAAACGAGGAACTGATCAAAGAATTCCTAGAAGAGGAAATCTGAAGAGCAGTTTGGGAATATGACAGCTTTAAAAGTCCAGGGCCAGATGGTGTAAATTTTGGATTCATAAAAGAATTTTGGGAAGATCTCAAATCAGACTTCATCCGTATCATGTCAGAATTTCACGATAAAGGAAGGATAGTTCGAGGGGCAAACTGTTCGTTTATAGTATTAATCCCTAAGAAGAAGAACCCAACGAAAGTGACAAAATTCAGGCCTATATCACTAATCGGATGCATCTACAAAGTCATCTCCAAGGTTCTCACAAACAGGCTGAAAAAGGTTATTGGGTCAGTAATATCAGAATCATAGTCTGCTTTCATAACTGGTAGACAAATCCTTGACAGAATCCTCATTGCGAATGAAATCGTTGATGAGGAAAAAATAAAGAATAAAGAAGTGTTGATGTTCAAAGTAGACTTCGAGAAGGCATTTGATTTCGTCGATTGGAACTTCCTCTTATTCGTAATGCAAAAGATGGGTTTTCAAGCAACATAGAGGAATTAGATTTCAGAATGCTTGAACTCGAACTCCACATTTGTTCTTGTGAATGGCAGCCCCAGGAAAGAATTCGAGATGAAAAGAGGACTCAGATAAGGAGACTCATTATCTCCATTTCTTTTCCTGCTGGCAGCTGAAGCATTGAATCTATTAATGAAGAAGGCAGTGGACATAGGAGATTTTTCAGGCTACAGATTTGAAGGTAACAACGAGTGTTTCTCACACCTCCAATACGCCGATGACACAATCATCATTGGCAAAAAGGGATGGGGGAACATTCGGATCATAAAGGCTAACCTTAAGTTACTCGAGTTGATATCAGGCCTCAAGGTGAACTTCCAAAAAAGTTCATTGATTGGGATTAACATTTCTAAAGCCTGGTTAGAAGAGGCGGCAAATATTCTAAACTATAAAATCGGAACCACTCCTTTCAAATACCTTGGCCTTCTAATCGGGGCAAACCCGAGGAGAATTTTGACCTGGCAGCCAGTGATAGATACAATAAGATCCAGACTATCAAGGTGGAAGCATAACCAACTGTCCATAGGAGGAAAAGTGATCATAATCAAATTTGTTCTGTCTGCTGTCCCGGTATACTACCTTTCCTTTTTCAAAGCTCCGACAGGTATCATCTCGAAACTTGAATCTCTATTTAAACAACTTCTTTGGGGGAGTGAGGAGGAGAGAAAAATCTGTTGGATCAACTGGAATAAGGTATGTCGTCCACGAGAAGAGGGAGGTTTAGGTTTAAAAAACTTGAGAGTCTTTAATGTCGCACTTTTAGGCAAATGGAATTGGAAAATTAGATCAATTAAGGAAGGTCCCTGGTATAAAGCTTTAGTCAGTAGATATGGGTCGAACATCGGGACAGATAGTGATGAAGGTATAAACAATTCACTTTGGTGGAGAGACATTACTGGAATAGACTTAGGAGACCAAGTCTCAAATGATGAATATTCAGTAAAAGGAACTTATAATAACATAGTGGGATCTAGCCACAACACATCCAATCCTGTATGGTCGAAGATTTGGAATAAATCCATCCCGCTAAAGGTCTCATGTCTTATTTGGAGAATCCTCCAAAACAAAATAGCCACCAAAGATAACCTAATTAAGAGAGGTAGCATCAATCATGACTCTGTCTTCTGCTGCAGCGGATGCGGGACTGAGGAATCGGTCTCCCATCTGTTTTTTCAATGCCCAATTTTTGCAGGTATTTGGTACAATATATCCAAGTGGTTAGGCATCTCAACGGCCATGCACAAAGACAGGTTCGACCGCCTATCCCAATTCAAAGGTCTTATTGGCGGCGGCAGAGTCCTTATGGAGAGAGTTAGGGTCATTTGGTTTGCATGTATCTGGTGTATATGGAGAGCAAGAAACGAGAAGCTGTTCAAAAACAAGGAAATTAGCGTATTGAGCATAGCGGAATCTGTGAAACGCTGGTCTAGGAATTGGCTGAAACTAAAATCCAACAACATAAACTACATTTTCTCTCTTTGGTATTTGAATCCTAGAGTCACTCTTGGATCTGTAGAACCAGATTGAAGGATTAACAGTCTTGGGTTCTGCCAGTTTTGAAGGATTATCAGCCCTGTAATGGAGCACCAGTCCTGCAACTCATCATTTGCAGTCCATTTGTCCTTAAAATTCCTATTAGTGTCCTACAGCTTATAGCTCTGAGTTATTGATCTGCTATCTTTTTTGGACTGGTTACTATCAGTCCAGAATTGAATCCTTACCAATGAGGTTCTATTATATTTCGCTGGTCAAAACTTCCTATTTGCTTTGAATTTAATTGGTGCAGCTTATATATTAGGGAAACACTCAGCCTCATTTGGTCAGTGATATCTGGATCCTGTTACTCTTTGTCAGCTATACCTTAAAAACCCAGCACCAGTCTTATTTCTCACAGCAGTATCAGTTTTCCCAGCAAGCCTTTGCGACTGTTGACGGGTTCTTATCATAGCTACAATTGTTCCTTAATTAGGCAGGGATTTTACTGAGACTGCCTCAAATCTCTGAAGCATTCTGAGTCCCTAATTGCGCTCCTTCGCCTTACTATCTACTCTTTTGCTGGTACAGTAGACTCATCCCTAGGCACAACTCTTGACAGTCTTGAAAGATTAACAGCCCTGGGTATTGCCTTTGAAGCTTTCATCTCAATGGAGATTTGTCACATTAAGTCTACAACCGGAGAACCAATCATAAACACTGCAGTACCGTATATGCTCTCGGCTGATGCACTTGAAGCCCGTAAACATCTGTTAGTTGAGGTAATATCAGTCGTGTTGTTCGAAATAAAAGTACATTCAATGGAGAGATTTGAAAAGAGAGCTTTGAATCCCTGGAGAAAAGAGAACTAAAGCATGTCCATATGGTGCTCAATATGCCAATGGTGATTAAAGGTCCCTCTCTCGACTGGAAGCTGTAGGAATTTGGTCTAAAACACATATTCCGTTTATTTTCTATCATTACCTTTGAGGTGTTGGTACCAATAAAGCCATATGTCTTCAAGTCCCGCCCGTATGGCCCTTAGACCAGTAAAGATTTCTTACTACCGCCCTTTTTGGCTGGTGTGAGTTGCTTGGCTGGGAGCCCAAAACCGAATTTGTCGTTGTAGGCACGTTCTGTTTTACTGTTGTTTGTTCCTCTTCATGTCGGCGCCGTCGTCCTCACTTTATGTAGCTGCTGCAGTTCTCTTTAGAACAGGTTCTTTGGAACTGAACTGCCAAGCCTTCATTTCTATTTGGATGATGTTGTTTTTGAAGACCACTGCTATAGTTGGTTATGATATGTGCAAATTAATTATGGAGGAGTCAGTAGTGTAATATGGCTAGTGGCAGTCAGGCACAAGCTCCCGCAGTTCTTAATAGAGGTTGTAACAAGCCGGTTTTTAGAGGTGCAGTCAATGGCTATAATATGGTCAGTTTGGATTACTCAAAGAGGTACAATTTGGGACAGTTACTAGGCCCTTATGTAAGGTAGATTGTGATTCAATCAAGTGTTAGCGTACAGAAGTCTCAGAATGGCATGTTATTCCTGGCTCTACCTTGAGGAAACATTTTAGGTGCTGCATTTTGGTTTGTGGCATCGAGCAGGCTCCGGATTTCAACCTTATTAAGTCTGTTGCAGTGCGTGGTGGTGCACAGCTTTTGTTGGTGTCTGATTATAGCTAATTTGATCTTGATCTGGATGCTTTTGTAGTTCATGCTGGGAATTATAGGGTGGTTTTTATGTCTGTTACTATGACTGTAATAGTTAGTTGTTTTCATTGTGTAATTCTGGTTATGTAGACATCACTCGGAAAAATTTAACAGAATCTGTTTGTATGCTGCATTGGCATTTCTTATGCCATCACATGTTAATAAATTTTGGCCTTTTAAAAAAAAAAATAATGCAGACAATTATTAACATGCTCATCCTTGTGAAAAAATTTTTTGAACATCATAAAATTTATACTCATTCATCTAGTCTCCTCTCAAAATCAATGCAAAATTTTTTTATTTTATTAAAAAAAGGTCCAGCACAGTTTAAAATTTATCTATTTAATTTTCTCAGTGAAGAAACTAATGCAATGCGAACAAAAACCGAATACTCACATTATAACAACAACAGCATCCTTCGGTACCAGTTTAACTCGACAATCTCGGCTGCTATCTTCGCCTTGAGTTATTGGTCTTCAACACCACTACCGCTGTCTCCACCGTAAACAACACAATACCCTTCATAGCAGCATGGAAGGAACCAATAGTAATACTAATGGTGCAAAAATAGCGGATCTAAACCGATGGCAGTAACGGCGGTGCGAAGTGTTGGTTCGGTTGCAGCGTGTACACAGTATGAATAGAAAAAAAAAGTTGTATATGTGACTTGTGGGGATGATTGGAAGCACTGCTGTAAGTCGAACATGAAGTTACGAGGTCAAAGCGTCTTGTATTGGTGATGATGAAGGTTAGGCAGCTCAAAATATGAAGGTTGTTGTGTGGTAATGCGCGCGGTTTTCGCGGCTGCAAGGTGCTTGTTTGAAAAACTCTGTTGGATGTGGCAAAAGTGTTATAATGAAGTTGTTATTGTATTATTTGCACGGTTTAACCGAAAACGTGATCCCAGGGAGAGTGGAAATCTTGAGTTTATAGCTTGGATGTTTGAAGATAGAGAGGGTGAGCTAATGGTGGTGGAAGGGTATGGTGATAATGTAAGAATGTCGTTTTACGTGAGTTTCATGAATAGAAGAGGGAATATGGTATGATTTTTGGTGCAGCAGTAAAACAACTTTTGTTTTTTAAGTTTTAGTTTATAAATACTATGTAATTATGAGAAAACAGATGTTGGTGGTTTCACGGCTTGTGCGTGTGTTTTTTTTTAGTTTACTAGTTATGGTGTGTAGTAGTATGAAGTGGGTGTTGTATTTGAAAGGAAAGATAGCGAGGTTGAGAAAATGGTGATGAGAGAGATGAAGTAATGATATCTGGTGGTTTTGCAGAAGAAGGGGCATACGAAGTGTCCTCTCATTGAGAGGTTTTTTTTTTTTTGGTGATATTTACAAGTTCATGGTGGTGTATGTGTGTATTGCTTTTTCATTATTAAATTCAAAAAAGAAAAAAAAGTACACGCATGGGAGAAAGCATAGGATGGTCAGTAGAGGCACTATGGTGAGGAGGTTTTGTTTTATTCACATGAAGGTAGTGGACCGTGTAGTGGTCTGTGTGAGGTGGTGTATTTCACAAAAATAGGTAGTAGAGAAAAATGCTTTACTAAACTTAATATACAAGTGTTTCTAGAATGGGATAAAAAACAAATTTCAAATAATATTTTAAAAGGAAAATGTCAAAAATAAGATAAAAAGAATTATTAAATAAACTTAAATAAATAAGAAAAATGTAATTAAAATAAAAATAAAATTGATTAAAAACGAGTAAACTGGACTAGTATTGACATGCTCAGAAAAATAAAACGAACACACCAAAATGGTCAGCGCGAAATATACTTAATGGAAAAAGTACAACGTTTGGTCAAATTTCGAAATAAATTTTACCCGCTAAAACAACTTAAACTGTCCTGAAATACGACCGAAAAGTGGTCGAAAAATTTAAATGAGCACACCAGATTAAACTACGTGAAACGTAGATTAATATGACTGACGTCTGCAGGCTCGATTTTAAAATTCTCCGTCCACTGATTTTTTGCACAGTTGATTTTTAATTTGACCGATTTGGCTGTAAATTCTAACAAGTTTATTCTGACTGATATATTGGGTATTATACAAGATGAAATGCGTGATATGTTATGCAGATGATGCAAGACAAAAAAACAGAATCTTAGGGTAAAAAGTTAGGGTATGACAGATGCCCCTATTTAAGTTTCTTCTATCTGGAGATATGGAGGTTGAAATCTTCGTCTCGACGCAATAGGAGAGACTTAAATACAAACATGCATAATTTTTGGCTCTAAGATGCCACAAGATGCGCATGATATGATATGATATGAAATGCAAGACAAAGATTCTATGGGAAATGGTGCCACAGGGGATAACTGTATACAGAAATGCTGAAACACAATTAAAGAATGAAAGAACTGACGAGGAGCAACTTAGAAAAGCAAGACTCCACGGGGAAAAGATCCAACTCCACTGGGGATGAGACTACCAACTGACAATCACAAGGTATCTTAAACACAGGGTAATGAACTTGTGATGAAATCTTTTAACAACTTCCACTTGGAGAACCTACTGTCGTGGTCAACCGTGGGGCTTCCAAGAGATATCAACCGGAGGAGTCTACTGCCAAGACTTAGACCTCATTTGAGAATACCTTATGCCAAGGTTTTATTGCAAAAGATGTCAACTATCGAAACTTACTAGATAATCTGCTGTCGAGATTAACCAGAAAATCTAAAAAGAAAACAACTATTTGTTGAAGTTTAAAGATGCATCAAAGTTAACCAGAGAGTCTACTGCCGAGATTCTGGAAAGAATGAAACATCTTGTGTCGAAATCTGCTGGAGATCTACTGCCGAGAATAACCAAAAAATTTATAAATGAAACACCTTCTGCCAAGGTCTACTAGAAATCTTCTGCCGAGACTTGCCAGGAAAATAAAATAAAATACCTACTATCGAGGTCTACTAGAAATCTTCTGCCAAGACTTGCCAGGAAATGAAAGAAAATACCTACTGCCGAGGTCTACTAGAAATCTTCTGCTGAGACTTACCAGGAAATTAAAGAGAATACCTGATGTCGAGGTTTGCTGAAAATTCTATTTTAAATTGTATCAGAGAATCTACTACCAAGATTAACCAAAGAATCTAAATTAGAGCCAACTTCCAAATAATCAAATAATCTGTTTAAAAATTTGATAAACCTCCTCTCGTCTCGTGTCGCAAGCCACAGTCTGGTCTCAGTTTCTTCTTTGATTAAGCTCCTTTAGCTTGAAAAGGGTAAACAAACCTCCCCTCGTACCAGGTCTTGGACCGCGGACTGGTCTCAGTTTCTTCTTTGATCAAGCTCCATTAGCTTGAAAAGGGTAAACAAACCTCCCCTCATACCGCGTCTTGGACCAAGGACTGGTCTCAATTTCTTCTTTAATCAAGCTCCATTGGCTTGAAAAGGGTAAACAAACCTCTCCTCGTACCAGGTCTTAGACCCCAGACTGGTCTCAGTTTCTTCTTTGATCAAGCTTCATTAGCTTGAAAAGGGTAAACAAACCTCCCCTCGTACCGGGTCTTGGACCGCTGACTGGTCTCAGTTTCTTCTTTGATCAAACTCCATTAGCTTGAAAAGGGTAAACAAACCTCCCCTCGTACCGCGTCTTGGACCGCGGACTAGTCTTAGTTTCTTCTTTGATCAAGCTCTATTAGCTTGAAAAGGGTAAACAAACCTCCACTCGTACCGCGTCTTGAACCGCGGACTGGTCTTAGTTTCTTGTGTAAGGGTAAGGTGTCTTTCACTTGATCTTTATTTAATGATGTCAAAACATGTACTAGCTCGTAGTTTGTAATTTGGACGGTATTATCTCATCATTGTCGGCATTCTTATTTTTCAATATATAAAACAATCAATAATCATGTGCCCAAACACATAGGAAGAGTATTTCACATCTATTACATGTATGTGATCATGGTATGAGTCTTAGGTATGCATATACAGTGCCTAAGTAGATGAAAACATGTGCGAAAATCATTTTTTAGGTGTTTTGGTAGCTTGAGTCAACCTAAACTTGGCTCTGGTCGACTCATGACATGTTGGTATTGTTGATGTTTTCATCGGGTTAATGCACGCTGACCTTATGGTCGACGCATGCTGTGGACATTTATGTTTCTGCATTTTCTTCAACCATGCGTCGACGCATGACCCTTGTAGTGGTCGACGCATAGTTCCCCAACTTGCGTAGATTGCCCACGGGTCAGCGCAGGTTGACCCTCATTTACTTATGGTCGACTCTTCGCTGCATGTAATTCATTTTTCTGATTTTTTCAAAGTTCAAAATGCTGTTATGATTGGTAGTTAGTCCTAGCATCATATAAATACTTGGTTCCTCATTTTTTTACATAACAACAAGAAAAAGTGAAAGATTTACATTGAAACTTTTCTCTCATCACCTTCATCTTCATTCTTGCATTTTCTCAACAAATACACATAACCATTTTTGTTGATCCTTTGCATAATGAGGTGATAACGTCCGAACATAGAATTGTATCTTGTTTGGGGTGAGTGTTTCATTGGGTTTTTTCTTGAATAAAACCTCTAGGGTTTTGTCCTCCAAGATCAATTGGATTTGGGGGTTTTTGGATCAAATCTTGTGTGCATTGAATTCAACCAAGCGAAGGTGATCGAAGAACGATGGGTTTTGCCGATCTAGTAGCATTAACCGGAGGATTGTGCAACAAGGTTTGGGGATCGAATTGTGTGTGGATCAGAATCAGCCGAGTGAAGGTGATTGAAGACCGGTGTGTTCTTTCAATCTAGTAACGGTAAACGGAGGTTCATCTAACAAGTTCGAGGCACTTGATTCGACTCGAATCAAGGGAAGAGAAGACATAGTATCTGCATCAACAGAGTTTCTTGAGTGTGTGATAGCTAAGTTTTCTTTTCTAAAAAAAATTTGCAAACAAGATTGTAGATATCTCAATTCTAGATTTAGAATTGGGGGCAGACGTACCCGAAGCGAGGACGAAAGGGGAATCTGCCTAAACAAACTTGGTGTCGTTTCTCTTTCCCTATCTCTTTTAATTTTCGAACTGTTTACGCTTGTGATTGTTCAATTGATCGATAAAAATTCTGGTATAGTATAGTGCGGAAAATTTGATTTGAAAACCATTGCACAATCATTTTGGATTGTGCTTAGTGAAAATTCTACACTAACTAACATAGAAGGTTTAGCTTGGAGTTTTATGCACTCCAAGTGCTCGATAAATTGAACGCTTACAAGATGTTTGATATATTGTTAATTTTGGTTTAATTTTTTACTGTTCATTTGAGATTGCACCATATTAAGTGATGTCGGTAAATTGATAATAGTTAAGTTGTGATTCATTTTTTCTCATCGAGCCTTTCATTCCATTTGGCTTACGTATATCCGATTCTTCTAGTAACTCGGTTCTTGTAGACGAATTATCCTCGGCCGATTCCGCAAAATATTTTTAAAAACAAATGTTAGCGCCGAATCGTAATTAAAAAGAAGTGATCTATTCAACCCCTCCCCTTTCTAGATCAATTGTCGTCGTCTAACAAGTGGTATCAAGAGCACCGGTTTATCTAGTGCTTCAAGTATAACTTTTTAGAAAATGGCAAACAAACCGAAAAGGGCCTACAATAGAGCACCTGTTTTTAACGGTGAGAACTATAGTTAGTGGAAGGATTGTATGTGTGTACACATTAATTCTATTGATAGGAAGGTATGGAGCGTTATACAAAATGGTCCAATGGAAACAACCATGACCGATGCGAATAAAGTGGTAGTACCTAAGCCTGAAGCACAATGGAATGAAGAAGATGAGAAAAAGTACAACTACGATTAGAAGGCTAGAAATATTCTGATCTCCTCATTGGGAGTTGATGAATACTATAGAGTTTCACATTGTACGGGTGCTAAAGCTATGTGGGACGCGTTACAAGTTGCCCATGAGGGAACTAACGACGTCAAGCTAGCTTGAATCAATACATTGACTCAAGAGTTCGACCTCTTTCACATGAAGCAAGGGGAAACCATTACCGACATGCAAAAGAGGTTCACTCATTTAATCAATAGACTTAACTCACTTGGTAGACCAATTTCCAATGATTTTGCTACTAATAAAACCTTGAGGTGTCTTACTAGGGATTGGCAACCGAAGGTGACCGCCATAAAAGAAGCCAACGACCCAATAACGTTAGACATCACAACTTTATTTGGGAAGCTCGAGGAACATGAGCAAATGCTCATTAGCTTAGACCAATTTGAGAAAAGAGAGAAGAAGGAGAAGAACAAGACCAAAGACGCGGAAAAGAAGTTGATAGCTCTAAAGACTTCTTGTTCAAAGTCCTCCGCAAATTAGCTAAGCGGGAGTGAATCTAGTGATGACGAGCAAGAGGATTCGAATGAAGACATGGGAATATTTGTGAAGCGATACAATCGTTATATCAAGAAAAATGGTATTCAACATTCGGAGAAAAACCTCGCCAGCTTTAGAAAACAATCAAGGTCTTCCAAGAATGAAGACAAAAAGAGTGGAAAAACTAAGGGGTCTTGTTATAGCTGTGGAAAAGTTGGCCACTATAAGCCGGATTGTCCATTGTTGAAGAAGGACAAAGGTAAGGATAAAATTCGTCAAGGGAAGAAACAATCTAAACCTAGAAGAGCCTATAGAGGAAAACCTAAGGGGTTTTGCTATAACTGTGAGAAAGCGATAGTGAATCATCTAGTGATGAAAGTTTAAGTGACAAAGGAGAGTCCGTCAACCTTTGCCTTTCCTCTCACCAAAGGAAAAAGAACAAAAAGGTAAGACATTCTAAGTACGATAACTCTAATTCAATGTCTTAGTCTGAACTACAACATGCTTTTGATACTCTACACCTTGAGGTCAAGGAAGCCTTTAAACAGTTAGCTTCAAATAAACAAATATTTTCTCATTTGGAGCAAAAGATCTCCGATTCCGAAAAGGAATTAGAGGCTCTCAAAAAGTCCATGGTGGAAGTAACAAAGGTAGATGTTGAGGAAGAAAAAAGTAAGTGGTTAAATTTTGGTTGCGATACTTGTCATATTTGGCAAAAAGAGGTAAGAACTCTTAAGGCCAAACTTGACAAGGCTCTAGAACCAAAAATGACTTTTGCTATTGATATATCACATTTTAAGAAAAGCATGATTAATCCATATCAAAAATATACTTATGTGATTAGAGATCAACCTAGAAAAAATGATTCTCATGTTAACCTTACTTGCTTGTATTGTTACAAAAGGGGTCATATCATTGCTAAGTGTCCCTTTAAGAGGTTTTTAGTTCCTAAAGGCGTTTATCAATGGTTTCCCAAATGCAATCCTGTTTTCACTCACAACCAAGGACCCAATAAGAATTGGGTACCTATTTACCTTGATTGACTGTGTAGGTAAAACGCCTTGAGACCACGGAAAGAAGATGGGTTCTTGATAGTGGCTGCTCAAGACATATGACGGGAGACATATCTCTTTTCATCGACTTCATGGCAAAGAAAAAGGGATTTGTTACCTACGGAGACAACAACAAGGGACAAATACTTGGAAAAGGTAGTGTAGGTAACCCCTCATCTACTGCTATCTCAGACGTGCTTCTTGTTGAGGGTCTTAAACACAACCTCTTAAGCATTAGTCAATTATGTGAGAAGAACTATAAAGTATCTTTTTCAAAGGATTGTTGCATAATTGAAAATAGTGATAAAAAAAGATGTGTTTAAAGGCTTGAGGGTCAATAACGTCTATATGCTAGACTTGAATGAGGTATTGTTGAGTAGCGACAAGTGTCTAGTCACCATGAGTGAAGATTCATGGTTGTGGTATAGATGGTTGGCGCATGTCAATTTTGATTTACTTAATAAAATAGTTTCTAAAGACCTAGTAATCGGCTTACCCAAAATCAAATTCACAAAGGATCAATTATGTGATGCGTGCCAAATGGGAAATCAAACAAGGATTTCGCTTAAGTCTAAAAACATTGTTTCAACCATGAGACCCCTTGAGCTCCTCCATATGGACCACTTTGGACCATATAGGATTAAAAGTCTAGGTGGTAAATATTATGGTTTTGTGATTGTCGATGATTTTTCTAGGTTTTGCTGGACTATTTTCTTAGCAAGCAAGAGCGATACTTTTTCGGCTTTTGAAAAATTTGCCAAGTTATCCCAAAACAAATTGAACATATACATTATATCAATTAGAAGTGATCATAGGGGGTGAGTTCGAAAATCATCTTTTTGAAGCGTTTTGTGAAAGCCATGGGATTGATCATAATTTTTCCGCACCACGTACCCCTCAACAAAACGGGGTTGTGGAACATAAAAACAGAATTTTGAAAGAATTAGGAAGGACTATGATCAATGAGAGTTGCCTTCCAAAATACTTTTGGGCTGATGCCATCAGTACGGCTTGTTACATTTTGAATAGGGTGCTCATCCGTCCTATTGTAAACAAGACACCGTATGAGCTTTTAAAATGGGGGAAGCCCAATGTATCTCACCTTCACGTTTTTGGTTGTAAGTGTTTCGTGTTGAATAATGGTAAAGAGACGCTTGGTAAGTTTGATGCTAAGGCCGACGAAGGTATCTTTCTTGGATACTCTCAGTCTAGTAAGGCATATAGGGTTTACAGTAATAGGTTACTTACTGTTGAGGAGTCGGAACACGTTACTTTTGATGAGTCTTATCCGAAAAATGTCGAAAAAGGTAGTTCTTTTCATGGTGCGGTATATCTTCAGAAGACATACTCAAGGACACTGATAAAGGGACTGATCAACCTGAAGCAGTGCATGTAGAGGAGGAAAAATATCATCAACCTGTGAATCATGCGTCTAAGAAAGATGACCTTCCTCCAGCTTGGAAGTCTTCCAAAGACCATCCCATCAACAACATTCTTGGTGACATCTCAAAGGGAGTAACAACTCGTTCCAAGCTAAGTAACTTTTGTTATTACTCCGCTTTCGTTTCGTAAGTTAAGCCTAAAAACTCAAAAGAGGCCCCACTCGATGAACATTGGCTTTTGTCAATGCAAGAAGAGTTGAATCAATTTAAAAGAAATGAGGTCTGGGACCTTGTCCCTCCTCCGCGAAGCCATCGGGTAATCGGCACCCGATGGGTGTTTAGGAACAAGCTCGACAAAAATGGAGTTATAACTAGAAATAAAGCGCGCTTAGTTGCACAAGGGTATAACCAAGAGGAAGGCATAGACTATGAGGAAACTTATGCGCTTGTTGCCTGACTCGAAGCTATAAGCTTGTTGCTTGCCTACGCATGTGCGAAAAACTTCAAATTATTTCAAATGGATGTAAAAAGTGCATTCCTTAACGGTTACATTAATGAAGAGGTTTATGTTGCCCAACCTCCTGGATTTTAGTCCCATGAGTATCCCGATCACATTTACAAATTAAAACGTGCTTTGTACGGTCTCAAACAAGCCTGCAGGGCTTGGTATGAGCGTCTTAGGAAATTTCTACTTGATCAAGGGTACTCTAGAGGAAAGGTTGACATAACTCTTTTCATTAAACGTCAAGGAAAACACAAAATTTTGGTACAAGTATATGTAGACGATATTATATTTGGTTCTACTAACACAAATATGGTCAAGGAGTTTTCTAAGTTAATGCAGGGAGATTTCGAGATGAGCATGATGGGGGAGCTGAACCATTTCCTCGCATCGTATATCAAGCAACTTGATTAAGGGACATTCGTGAGCCAGACGAAGTATTGTCTTGAGCTACTCAAGTGCTTCGACATGACTAGCTCAAAGGCTATTGACACTCCAATGCCTACATGCGTCAACTTGAGCCGAGATGAGAATGGTAAGGATGTAGATGTCAAGAGATATAGAGGTATGATTGGCTCTCTCCTCTATCTTACCGCATCCCGTCCAGATATCATGTTTTGTGTCTGCATGTGTGCTAGGTACCAAGCGTTTCCGAAGGAGTCTCATTTAAAAGTCGTGAAGCACATACTTAGGTACCTATGCAGTACTCCAAAGTATGGGCTTTGGTACTCCAAAGGAAGCGATTGCTCTTTGGTTGGCTATTCCGATTCTGACTTTGTCGGTTGCAAATTGGATAGGAAAAGCACTAGTGGTACTTGTCACTTTTTCTCGAATTCCTTAGTGAGTTGGCATAGTAAAAAGCAAGTTTTCGTTGCTTTGTCAATAGCCGAGGCGGAATACGTTGCGGTCGGTAGTTGTTGTGCTCATGTCTTATAGCTTAAGCAACAATTACTCGACTACAATGTTCAACTTGAACGTATTCCTATTTTGTGTGATAATACAGGTGCCATTAACCTAACAAAAAACCTGGTATTACATTCTCGCACGAAGCATATAGAAGTTTAGCATCATTTCCTTAAGGATCATGTAGAGAAAGGCGATGTGGTATTTGAGCATGTTAATTCTAAGAATCAACTTGCGGATATTTTCACCAAACCTCTTGCGACGGAGCCTTTCTTCAATATCTGTAGGGAACTTGGTGTTCTCGATATCTCGGATCGCGTTTGATTATGTATACATGATTGCATGCTCTATACTATTGCTTGTCTATATTTTTCTTTGACTAACAATAATTGAAAAGATTAAGCTACATGTGAGGGCATCTATCATCAATCGTCGGAGGTAATATCGTTCCTTCTTTGATTACTACTCTAGATCAATTATATGTGTAAACTATTATGCCCAAAATGTGGTTTGAATTGATGTTTATTTCATGATTAGATGTATTTTTGATCCATTTTAAGTTTGGCATGTGTGTGGCTTGGTATTTATTCCTACTTGATGCATAATATGCTCAAAATATGCATTTTTCCATGTTCTACTTGTTTGAGTCGACCAAAACAGGACATGGGTCGACTCAAGAATGTCAACTTTACTCACAATTAGGGGCGGGTTAGTGCAGGTCGACCTATGGTCGACGCGTCATTTTAAAATTTTGAAATTATAAAAATTCGTTCAGTGTGCGTCGATGCATGACCTGTTTAGGTCGATGCATCGCTGACAAAGTGTGAAATTTTTTTCTCGGGAAGACGTGCGCCCCTTTGCATGTTAGAAATCTTGACCAAAATTTAATTTTGTGTTTCACTTTCCAATTTCTCATCATTACTCATTGCATTTACTATCTTCCTCATTCCTCTCCTCTCCTTTCAAACTTCCAAAACCCTAAAAACCCATTACTAATACCTTCTTCAAAATCCAAAAGTTCCAAAATCAAAAAGGTGTTTAAGGGCTCTCTCTACATAGAATCAAGGTTTCTTAGTCTGTTCATATTCATCATCAAGATTCGACACTATTTATCTTCATATACAATTTTGGTACTGTTTATCTGTGTTCATAAGAGTGTTCTTCAATGGCTTCAACAAGAATCACCGAAAAGAGATCATCCAGAGCCTCTACTTCAAGAGCGGGTACATCAAACATGTCGGTAAATGCTCTCTCCTTTTATCTGATAATCTAATTGAAACTTTCAACAAGGATTTTCGTAACCGGTCTGTTGTCGAATAATTTATTTACTATCCTTTGAGGGCTAGACACTTTCATTTGCCTGAAATTATTGAACTGCTGAACTTTCAACAATTTGATGAGTTCCTGGAGTGTGACACCAAGTATAATGAGGACTTGGTTAAGTTGTTCTACACAGGACTTCAATGTAAGTTTGAAGGCTCTACTTTTAAGTACATAATAGGTGGTAAGATGTATACTGTTAACTCAACTGTTTGGAATAATTTGGTCCACATAAACCCACAAGGATCTACTCTTCCTAAGGTCACGGATTCTACATTTGTTGATGATTATGAGTTTAAGGCTGCCTTGAACTCAATGCTATGAGATCCTTACTCTGAGAGCATTGTGAATAGAAATTTGTTTCCTAAGACGGTTACAACAGGACAATTGAAGACCGTTGATAGGATTCTTCAGTGGATTGTTGCTCATATCCTATGACCCAAGAAAAGAGGCTACTCACAGGTTGATCAAGCTGAGGTTCATTTGATTTATCTGTTGAAAAACTAAAAGCGTATTGACTGGCCACATTACATCACAAGTCGGATGTTTGCACTTCGTAACTCGACTCGAGGTACAACATTATGTTATGCTTCTTTCATTTAGTGTATTTTGAACAAAGCTGAGGTGGTGGTCCAAGGCATCTCGTACATGTCATTAACAACTGATCAAGAGTTCACTCAGAAAACTCTCACCATGATGGGGTATTTCTGGGACAATCAAGACAAAGAATACAAGTTTCGGTACATAACCACACATCAAGGTACTCATTATGATGTCGCAGATGAAGAGGATGATGAAGAAGAGAATGCTCAAGAAGGAGAAGCTGGTAACGATATGCAAACAAAGGTGCATAATGTGGAAGAGGATAATCTTGAATGGATAGGCTACTCTCCCTCTCAAGATCCCTATGCTAATCAGGGATGGGGCGAGTGGCAACATACCAGATGGACCTCACTTGGTTCATCTTATAATCCTCCAAACCATGAATAGCACCAACATGAAGAGTATGAGTGGCACCAGCCTGAGTACTCTATTCATACTCCTACACAACATCCACAACAGAACAACGAGGAAGTCCTGGAAATGTTACGCTAAATGCAGCTTCAGCAATAGAGTTGTATGACCACACAGAAGGAGAGGTATACGACTCTCTCAAACCAGTTGGAAGCGCAAAATCAAAATTTCAACCGGTTTGCTTCTGCAGGCATGACTCAATTTGACACTTTGGATACTACTGTTGAGAGTCAGACCCGCTGTTTGACTAATGGTCTCAACACTCTTAATTGGGTTGTGTTTGAACTTAATGAGCGGTTGGAAGACCAACCACTTCCTCCACCTCCAGACCAGTATTTCAGAGGAAGGGGTCACCACTTTAAGGGGAGAAGACCATGAGGAATAGGATCTTAGTTTACTGTATTTCATATATTGCCTTATGTTTGTATGACTTTTATGTACTGAGATTTGCTTATGTACTTAGTATGACATTGGAGTTTGTTGACATTTACTCTCTTATGGAATGTATTTTAAGTTTCTATCTATGCATTTTTTGTGCCTTATTTATCCGTATGATATTAGCATTAGCATCATTATATGTGAATGTATGTTGATGTATCTTGCATGCAAATTGTTGAGTGAATTCATAAGTGTGTTGATGTTATCCTTTGACCATGGCCTTTTTCTCTTTTTGATGTTGTCAAAGGGGGATAAGGATATCTACAAGCAGCAAAGTTGAATTTTAGAGGACTTCACAAAGTTAGGGGGAGGATGAGATTCAAATTACAAAATAAGCTAAAGAAGATTTTGCCATCATCAAAAAGGGAGAGTATGTGAGGGCAAGGTGTCTTTCACTTGATCTTTATTTTAATGATGTCAAAACATGTACTAGCTCGTAGTTTATAATTTGGACGGTATCATTTCATCATTGTCGGCATTCTTATTTCGCAATACATAAAACAATCAATAACCATGTGTCCAAACATATAGGAAGAGTCTTGCACATATATTACATGTATGTGATCATGGTATGAGTCTTAGGTATGCATATACAGTGCCTAAGTAGATGAAAACATGTGCAAAAATCATTTTTTATGTGTTTTGGTAGCTTGAGTCGACCTAACCTTGGCTCTGGTCGACTCATGACATGTTGGTATTGTTGATGTTTTCATCGGGTTAGCGCATGTTAACCCTATGGTCGACGCATGTTGTGAACATTTATGTTTCTGCATTTTCTTCAGCCATGCGTCGACGCATGACCCCTGTAGCGGTCGACACATGGTTCCCCAACTTGTGCAGATTACCCACGGGTCAGTGCAGGCTGACCCTCATTTACTTGTGGTCGACTCTTCGCTGCATATAACTCATTTTTCTGATTTTTTTCAAAGTTCAAAATGTTGTTATGATTAGTAGTTGGTCCTAGCATCATATGAATACTTGGTTCCTCATTTTTTTACATAACAACAAGAAAAAGTGAAAGATTTACATTGAAACTTTTCTCTCATCGCCTTCATCTTCATTCTTGCATTTTCTCAACAAATACACATAACCATTTTTGTTGATCCTTTGCATCATGAGGTGATAACTTCTGAACATAGAATTGTATCTTGTTTGGGGTGAGTGTTTTAGTGGGTTTTTTCTTGAATAAAACCTCTAGGGTTTTGTCCTCCAAGATCAATTGGATTTGGGAGTTTTTGGATTAGATCTTGTGTGCATTGAATTCAGCCGAGCGAAGGTGATCGAAGAACGAAGGGTTTTGTCGATCTAGTAGCATTAACTGGAGGATTGTGCAACAAGGTTTGGGGATCAAATTGTGTGTGGATCGGAATCAGCCGAGTGAAGGTGACTGAAGACCGGTGTGTTCTTTCAATCTAGTAACGATAAACGGAGTTTCATCCAACAAGTTCGAGGCACTTGATTCGACTCGAATCAACGGAGTTTCTTGAGTGTGTGATAGCTAAGTTTTCTCTTGTAAAAACAATTTGCAAACAAGATTATAGATATCTCAATTCTAGATTTAGAATTGGGGGCAGACATACCCGAAGCGAGGACAAAAGGGGAACTGCCTAAACAAACTTGGTGTCATTTCTCTTTCCTTATCTCTTTTAATTTTTGAACTATTTACGCTTGTGATTGTTCAATTGATCGATAAAAATTTTGGTATAGTATAGTGCAGAAAATTTGATTTGAAAACCATTGCACAATCATTTTGGATTGTGCTTAGTGAAAATTCTGCACTAACTAACATAGAAGGTTTAGCTTGGAGTTTTATGCACTCCAAGTGCTCGATAAATGGAACGCTTACAAGGTGTTTGATATATTGTCAATTTTGGTTTAATTTTTTATTGTTCATTAGAGATTGCACGATTTTTAGTGTTGTCGGTAAATTGATTAATAGTTAAGTTGCGATTCATTTTTTCTCATCGAGCCTTTCGTTCCATTTGGCTTACGTATATCAAATTCTTCTAGTAACTTGGTTCGTGTAGACGAATTATCCTCGACCGCTTTCGCAAAATATTTTTAAAAACAAATGTTAGCGTCGACTTGCAATTAAAAAGAAGTGA
This sequence comes from Lathyrus tuberosus, assembly GCA_022829125.1. Classification (NCBI taxonomy): domain Eukaryota; kingdom Viridiplantae; phylum Streptophyta; class Magnoliopsida; order Fabales; family Fabaceae; genus Lathyrus; species Lathyrus tuberosus. The sequence goes on from JALAZF010000058.1 coordinate 13,012,497, forward strand.
TCTATTCAACCTCCCCCCCCCCCTTTCTAGATCAATTGCCTTCGTCTAACATCTTCTTTGATCAAGCTCAATTAGCTTGAAAAGGGTAAACAAACCTCCCTTTGTACCAGGTCTTGGACCGTGGACTGGTCTCAGTTTCTTCTTGGAATGATGAATACTTATGGGAGAGTATCTTTCATAGGGAATTGGAAATTCATTGGAGATCTATGTCTTCAGCTGGAATCCATAACTTACTGGAGATTTGTAAGCTTCACCGGGGATCTTTAAAAGAGATGCAGGCCGACTGACTTGTAAACATGTCTTCTCAAATAAAGAGTAAAATCATCTGAATCTTCACCAAACTTCTCGGAGAGATGTCATTTGATGGAAGAAAATTGACTAGTGGACTCACTGGGAGAGCACTCCTAGGGAGCAATATTATTGTGATTTGACATTGCATTGGAGCAAATAAAATCCTTGTAACATGAGTTCTCAGATAAAGAGAGACACTTGTAAAGTCTTCAACAAACTTCTCTGACGAATTTCCAAAGAGATGCCATTTGATGGAGGACAGTTGATAACTTTGGTAACTAGCTAGGGGATAGACAAACTGTCGTGGAAAGAGACCGCATTTGTCATCCAAATATAAAACCTGAGAACAAATCAAGACTGCTCAAATAAAGAGGCAGCCACTTGTCGTCCAGGTATAAATTCCAAGAAAATGTTGTAGCAACACTGCTGGAGAAAGATTTTGTCTCCAAGGGTGATCTTCAAGTAGATTCTTCCTAGGGAGACAAAGTGAAAAATAAATGCTCACTCGATCTAGGTTCATGAGCCTAGAGAGATTCAAAATTGTGATTGTCAGGGACCAAAGTTCAATTTAGGAAATAACTAAAAAGAAACGGTCAAGCACGACTCTACCCATTGAGGAATGAACTCAACTGGGGCTTATCTTATCCAGAAATGGAAAAGAAAACTAAAGCAACCATATTTCACGAGGATCAAACTCAGTGGGGAACTGGAAAGGATGTGCATTTTCTGCTTAGGGCTGACGGCTCTATTAGAGAGAGAGAGAGAGGACAACCCCAGTCACTTGGGGATAAACGCAACCAAAGTGAAAGAACAAACAAACATCACAAAAATGTAAGAATGTGTAGATGCCATGCGTAACTATATAAATGATTGTATGTCATGTTATGCTTATGCTAACAAAATAGACAAGAAGAAAGTAAATTGGAGATGAAATAAACATCTCGACAAGGATACTCGGCCAATCTTCGCAAGATAGAAGCATCACTGGGGATGAATGGGAAGCCATATATGGAATCACTGTCCTGCATCAAGGCTTCAAACTTCCCTGGGGAAAAGAGAGCACTCCACTTGGGGAAGAACATCATGACTTCACTTAGGGGATTGTCAAGATGAATCTGGTGACTCTGTTGGGGATGAGAAAGATCTGCTTGGAAAGAATCAAACTCATAAATGGAGAGACCTCATGGGGGATAAAATAAATATCCACTGCGAACTGAAGTAGTCTGAAAGGAAGTTGTAATTGGAGATGCTAGAGTTGAGGCCTCACAGGGGATAAAATAAATATCCATTTCAATGCGGAAGCTTCGATCAACATAGCAACTGCAGATGTCAGAGTTGACTTCATGAGGATGAATTAAACATCCACTTCGCTGAGGAAGATTGAAGTTGTAAGAAATCCGCTGAGGAGTGAAATAACATTTACTTCACTAGGGAAGGTTGAAGCCAAGGAAATTCACTGGGGAATTCTTAGGTCACCAACTGGGGAAATCTTGCATCAAACCTGCCATGACTACTTGAAGTGGAGATTCATCAGGGAATTGGTATGACCACCTGAAGAAGAAACTTACTGGGGACATGGGTGGAGAATGTCATGAGAACAATGTAGTTCTACGTTGATAAACTGCGTGGTAGTCGCCATTTCAAACAACAGTTGTTGTGAATGGATAAAATAATCTTTGATTCTCAAATGCCCTAGATCACATGGTTTATGAGAAAAAGTCATCTCAAGAGGATTTTACAGAAAACCTGGCATCCAACATGCTCCATTGTCTTCAAACTCTTTGAGAGATTTTATCGAATCTCGAAGTAACTGCCCCAGATTGGCGGTGTTCCGTATAACTGAACGTACAAACTTTCCCTCTTAGGGATGGTCAGATTGTGAAAGCAACAACTGAGAAATAGGCAGGGTCTTCAGGTAACATGCCCCTGGATATGGTCATCTTTTTAAAATGATTCGCCATTTACTCAACAGAGTTTCAAGCCTCGAAAGATTGAACTCATCGTTGATGCTCGTATGCAAGCTTCTACGGTGTCAAGCAACGTTAGCAAGCAAAAAAATGTATATTCTGAAAGTGCTAATGCAACACACATGTTAGTCTTGAAGTTTTTTTATTGAAAAGAATATTGCGATAACTTGTGACTAAATCAATCGTTAGGATATGAATTTGATCATTTTTACAAAGCCAACACAAACTTCGAGCATAGCTCATAGGAGTCAGGAAACGTTATCTCATTGAGTATGCTTTTGAAACAAACCCTGCTTCAATTAGGTCTTTTGAGGGTTGTATCGTGGCTTGGTTCACGGTTTTAAGAAACAAAGGATAAAGGCTCAAAGTTTATTTGTACCCACCCATTCTTCGTGATGTTCTCCAATCCTATGCTCAGTCAACTCAAGACTATACATTCAGGTTCCAAGAGGTTTGGAATTTGTACTGATGATAATAATGATGGTTCAGAAGTCAAGGTACTTTTGAAATGGCAATCACTACTTCCTTACCAAAATGTTTGCCATTGAGGATTTTCATGGTGAAGGAATTAAATATTTCCTCTTTTTGGTTGTCACACAAACCTTTTTGTATAAGGTAAGGTCATGAGTTTCCCATCTTTCTTAGCTTTTGCCTTGAAAGGGACTCGGCTCATTCTTTGAGTAAGGAAAGTGATTAACCAGCTTAATGATTACGGTGAACCATCATTGGCATTTGACTTGAAAGACATCTTCGACACTTGCTTGATGTCTACGAAGGAAAATTTGTGAGTGCAACCTTTATATGAAAGGTGTCTTGCATGAATGCACAACCAAGTTAACTGAGAACTACCCTGCCCCAGGTTAAAATTGAGGGTTTTTTTATTTGGAAGGAAACTCCTACTTCAAGGCTCAAAGGGGTTAAACACGGTCTATCTCCCTTATATCTCTGGTGTTTGGGGATTTGAAATAATGCCTTACATCATCAGCAGAGTTTTATTCAAGAGCATACGACAAGAGATCTTGCGTTTATGATTTCGTCATCCTCCCTCCAATCCTCTACCTAAGCAAGAGATTGGGTGGCATTAGCATTATAAAATAGAAAAAGCATTTTATGAGTGAATACAAATGGATTACTTCAAGACAAACATATTCATTGCATTAAACATTCAAAACAAACAAGTTCTTACATGCTAATCATGCTTTTACAATCAAAGAAATAACAACAAATACAAGCAAACAAACAAACAACCTGATGATCTTGGGACTGAGCTCTCCTCTTGATTTCACCAGCTGGGAAAGGATTATCTCTATCAGCATAAAGGCGTTTCATTCACAACTGGGCTTCCTCCCTTGAAGGTCAGCACTTCATCGTCGATTATCTCTTGAATCTTTTCCTGGAAAACCGTGAACTCTTCAATCGGATGCCCCACTACTCCATCATGAAACTCACAACTAGCATTTAGATTGTACCAAGGAGGGCGAGATTTCATGGCTCTGGTCTTTCTGGGTGTCATCACCGAGTTTCCGGCAAAATATTACCACAATTGACTGTAAGTCATTGGGATTGGATCAAACTGGCGAGTCTCTCCTTCCGGATTATTCAGGGGTGCCTGCTAATTCTAGCGCTGAGTTTGATAATTTGGATTCTGAACTTGTCGACTCTGACATTGAACCTGAGGAGCCAACCTTCATTGCTGATACGGAAGTCCACGAGGTAGTGATTGCTGGCATTGAACAGGCTCTTCATAATGACATTGGTGATGAGGCACCGGAACTGGAGCTTGCAAGATCTGAGGATAATCCCAAATTGCATCAATATAACACTTCCTTCCTCTTGGTAATCACTAACATATTTCTCTTCACTAGCTTGGCTATTCGAGTCATCTTGGATTCTTCCACTTTTGAATGCATCTTCGATGTTTACTCCGACTTCGACAATTTTAGAGAACTCCAATGGCACAACGCCTACCATCCTGATATAATAAGAGTCTGATAGCGTTCTTAGAAACATCATGGCCAACTCTTTCTCTTAGAGTGGTGGATGAACTTGGGCTGCCAACTCTTTCCACCGTTGTGCCTACTCCCTGAAGGATTCACTATCCTTCTGACTCATGCTCATTAACTGATCGCTGTCTGGAGCCATGTCCATGTTGTAATTGTATTGCTTCGTAAAAGCGTCATCTAGGTCTTCCCAAGACTGAATATGGTTCCTTTCTAGTTTTATGTACCAAATCAAGGATGCACCACATAAACTTTCTTGAAAGTAGTGAATCATGAGCTTGTCGTTGTCGACATAAGCGGTCATCTTTCGACAGAACATCGTCAAATGGTATCTTGGACAGCTAACACCCTTGTATATTTCAAAGACAGGCATTTTAAACTTCGGGGGAATAACGACGCCCAGAACTAGACACAAGTCATGGGCCTTAAGACCAGATGCATTGAGTCCTTTCATCATCTTCAATTGTTCCACGAGACCACGAACTCCTTCCTCGATTTCCACAACTCTAGGATCATTCACCTTTGTCACAGGGTGGACATTCTGAGGATTTGGCATGTACCTCGGAAATTAGGAATCTCTTTCATCAACTTGAACAACCAGGTTATCCTGCACAGGCTAAGGTCGAGTAGGAACATCCACTTGTGGAGCGTTGTCGTCAGGAGGAAAACCAAACATTGGGTTAGTTATCACTCTAAAGCCTGACATGGGATCAACATTCTATGTCCTCTCCATTATCCTTCAGCAACTACTTCGAGCTCGGTATGAATGCCAGGAAATCAACTAAGTGACACAAGGACAGAAGGCCGAATGAGTCTCTGTTTAGGGAAAAGCATGTATGCAAAGGATACAATGCTACATGATGCATGTTATGTAAATGCAAATGAGCTTCAAGGAACTCAAAAGTTATGTTTACAAACACCCTAAAGTGGATAGCACTTTGAATGACTGAAAAAGTCTCATTTCATTAAAACTTTGAAGGATTACAAAATAGAGTACAACTTCCAAAATCCATGGTAAAACCTATGCTGTTTGCAAGATAACTCTAAGTTCCTTGAAACAGTTGGAAAATGGTGCATGGATGCATGGATGAATGTATGCACAAACACAGGTATACACATATTCACATATTCACATATGTACATGCAAACAAACAAGGGCCTAAGTTTGAAGATCACAAGCATGGAGCCATGGTCTACCCATCCCGCATGGTGTGTACTAAGGGTTCATTCTGCAGAACAGGGTTCTAAGAAGTTCCCATAGTCAACAACCCATCTTTCAGATATTATCGATTTCCCAAATAACTCGGTAGTCAATAATATCCTCAAGAGAGTCTCGTCTGAGTGTAGTATCATGTATCAACTATTTTGGGACTACTCCCTCATAGTCATCGCACTACGTCCTAAAAGGCCAAAGTGGGGTTAAAAGGTGACTAATGGTCATTAGTGTCACGGGCTCCTAGGTCGAAAGTAGTAATGTTTTCACGAATTACCCGTTCAACACGACTACTCCCAAGAGGGCCTCCACTGAGTGGTGGTTTCTCAAGTCAAGTTTTTCGGGAATCGACTCCCTCAAAGTCTCCTTGAATATACCACCTTCCTATCATAGGTGCACTCAAGTCTGGGTATAGGACATATCCTCACCACAACGAAGTAAACATCCTGCATACAAAAAATCCAAGAAAAACAGATATATACAGCTATACAAATATACAGATATACAGATATACAACAAATAACACATATAAAACGAGTTAGGTGTAACCCTCTTAGGGAGTCTCCCCAGTGAAGTCGCCATTTTTGTCGCGGTGAGAATCAGATATCAAGCTATTAATTAACTTGAATCACAAATCTTGAAGTTCACCATCGAGCTTTGATTTATCCAAAGGAAATGGTAAAGATCGGAAACCCTAATTACAATGTAAAACAATGTAAGAGATCTAAGGTTCGGGGGTTGGTTATACCTAGGGAAAGTGTTAGCATCCTAAGTATTTGTAGTACTCTACAGGAACCTCTTATTTTATTGTGTTATTTGTTAAAGTTGCTTGCTAAGGGAAATGTGCTAAGGTAAAGACCTAGGGGTATATACACTAAGTATGCTCGCCAAGACATCGCATCTCGTGCCTAAGTATCTTGACTAAAAGAATCAAAGCATTCGTAGTTCCCCTCACTAAGGGTAACAGGGTGTAAAAAGAAAAGGTTACTCGCCAAGGATTGACCTTGTGCCTACGTATTCTCAAAGGGATTTGAGAAATCAGAGTGTCCGTAGTTCGGACTACGGATAAAAGTAATGTTTGTTGGTTTCAGGAGAAGAGACAAGTTGTCATCTTAAGGAGAATACTCAACTGAACCACCACAAACATGCGGAAAATGGATCTTTGCTTCACATTAAGAGAAGGGATCTGACTCGGATATAGAATTGACGAGTATGCCACATACCTCTCTCAAGTGGAAAAGAATCTACATCTTTCTCAACTATGTCACGAGGTAGGAGAATTACATCTCAACTAGGGATGACTCATGTCTAATTCTCTCATGGGAGAAAAGGGGGGACTAACTGTGAGTTGTCTAAGTTAACATCCTAAGGGAAACTAACCTAAGGGAAGCTATCCTAAGGGAATCTGTCTAAAGTCAAGAATCTAAGTATGTACATCCTAGAGGGAATCAACCTAAAGGGGAAACATGGATCAAGCACAAAGGTAGGAGATGATGAAAAATGAACAAGAATGCAATGGATATGACTATAAAGTCAACCACAAGTCCTTCCTTTGGACTCAAATAGGCAATCATGAAATTTCAACAACCATAAATGAATATTAGGCAAAATTAGCAACATGGAGATAATATACGATGGGCAGACAGCAAAATTAAGAACATGAACAAATAACAGTGTATGTATACAACAAAGATCAAATCATGTAATTAGCTTACAAAGTAAGACATCAAGAATAAACATCGTCAATTAATCAAGACAAAGTATCAAGAATTAATCGAGAAAGCAGGCCCCAAAACATGGAAGCGGATAAAGTCATAACATAGAATCAGATGACAAAGAATTATTAATCAAATTAAATATTAATATTTAATAAGATTAACTAATAGTTTAATTAATCAATATTAAATAAAAATATTTAAAATAATTAATAATTAAAACAATTTTTGTATTTTTATATATTTCAAATTAACTAATAAGAACTAGAAAATTAGAATAATAAAAGGAAAATGATAAAAGTTTTTTTTAGTATTTTTTTTAAATATCACAAAATAAAATAAAAAGTAATTAAAACAAATTTCTACATTTTTATATTACAAAACTTAATGAAAATAAAAACAAAATATTTTTAGTATATTTTAACATGAGATACAAAAATGATTAAAATAGATAACTATTTAAGAGGTAAAAAATAAAAATATTTTTTTGGTATTTTCTTAGAATATACAAATAAAGAGAAATATTATATAAAAAACAAATAATTGGAATATAAAAATGAGATGTGTAAAAATTAATTAAAAAAATATATAAACATAAAGGAAGACACGTAGATACAACACCTAGAAGTGGAAATGAAATCAAAATTTACAGTATTTATCATAGTAATGAGCGTAAAGGGAGGACCGTTTGGAGCGGGAATTCCGAAAGGAGGGAGTTTGAGGAGTTTATAAATGAGAGTTGTTTGGTGGATTTGCCTTGTAAAGGTAAGAAGTATAGCTGGTATGGTGGAGATGGCAAGGCGAGGAGTATGATCGACCTGTTTCTTGTGGCAAATGTCTTATTGATAGATGGGGTATAGTGGGTCAATTCATTGGTAAGAGAGACATATCGGACCATTGTCCGGTATGGCTTATGGTGGATAAAGAGGATTGGGGTCCAAAGCCATTTAAAGTCAACAACGAACTGTTCGCAAATAGAGAGTTTATTCCTTTTGTTGAAAATGAGTGGAAGAAGTTAGAAGTCATTGGTAGAGGGGACTTTGTTCTAAAGGAAAAGCTTCGCTTGCTTAAGGAAAGGCTCAAATGGTGGAATAGTCATATTTTCGGGAAGAATAACTTGGACATTGAGGAGGATTTTAGGGTTTTTAATGAGGTTGAAGATTGGGAGGATGGTGAGGTTGGAGGGGCGGATGAGGGGCGTGGAGTTAAAAAAGGAGGCGAGTAGTAGGATGTGGATGAATCTCAAGATTAAAGAGAACATGCTTATCCAAAAATCGAGATTGAAGTGGCTTAACGATGGAGAACTAATAGTAAATTTTTCCATCTGGTTATGAAAGATAGAAGGAGTCGCAATCACATTGGTTCTATAGTTACGAGTGATGGCGTTGTGGATTCAGTTAAGGAGGTGACGGAGGAAGTTTGGAGGCATTTTGGTTCTAAGTTTATCGAATCGAATAAGGATAGACCGTTGCTCGAAGGCCTTAGCTTCAAATCCATTAATTCTTCCGAGAGGGATCTTTTAGAAGCTCTTTTTTTAGAAAGTGAGATAAAGGAGGCGGTGTGGGGGTGTGAGGCTTCGAAGAGTCCGAGTCCCGACGGGTACACTTTTCTTTTCATAAAGAAGTGTTGGTTCTTTTTTAAGGAAGATTTCATAGGGTGCTTCAAGTACTTTCATTCTGGGGCTCATCTATCTAAATCCATTATTTCCTCCTTTTTGGCTTTGGTTCCTAAGTCTTCCAATTCGTTGGGGTTGGATGATTATAGACCAATTTGTTTGGTGGGTTGCATCTACAAGGCAATAGCTAAATTATTGGCGGCTAGACTTAAGAAGGTTTTGAATTATATTATTTCAAAAACCCAAAGTACCTTTGTTCCGGGGAGGCAATTGCTCGATGGTGTTTTAGTTGCTAATGAGTTAGTGGATTATGCCAAGAAAGAGAGGAAGGCGCACTTGCTTTTAAAAGTGGATTTCGAAAAGGCGTACGATAAAGTGAGTTAGGGATTTCTCAAATTCATGTTGCGGAAGATGGGATTTGGGGAAGTGTGGATGCAATGGATGGAAACCTTGATTTTCTCAAGCAAAATGTCGGTATTGTTAACGGTAGCCCAACGAAGGAGTTTGTGGCAGAGAGGGGTTTGAGACAAGGAGACCCCCTCTCTCCGTTCCTTTTCATGATAGTTGTGGAAGGGCTTAGGGGGTTGGTGAGGAAATCCGTAGAGAATAGAGAGTTTGTTGGCTTCAATATTAATGGCAAATGTTTCATTGACATTCTCCAATTTGCGGGCGACACGTTGTTGATCGGGGACGGTAGTTGGAATCACATTTGGGCTATTAAGGCGGTGTTGAGGGGTTTCGAGCTTGTGTCGGGATTGGGAATTAACTTTCACAAAAGTAAGCTTATTTGAATGAATTTATCTTCTCATTTCATGGATGTGGCTTCTACTTTTCTTTGTTGTAAGAAGGAGGAAAATGAATTCTCTTTCCTTGGGATCCCTATTGGGGATAGCCCTAGGAGCTCCTCCGTGTGGGCGGGTTTGATTACCAAATTAAAGAAGCGTCTCTCTTGTTGGAGTAACCAGTGGCTTAGTTTTGGAGGTAGATTAACGCTTTTGAAAGCGGTGCTATCTAGTCTCTCAATTTTTATGCTCTCGTTTTATAGAGCTCCGACGAAGATTGTTAAAGAGATAACTAGGATCCAAAGCAATTTTCTTTGGGGGAGTAATGAGGATAAAAGGAAAATTCATTGGGCTAGTTGGAAGACGGTGTGCCTTCCGATCGATAGAGGAGGTCTTGGTTTGAGAAGGGTGGATGGCTTCAATGTGGCTCTTCTTCATAAGTGGAAATGAAGGATTTTGTCGGAGTCTAATGCTTTATGGTATGATATGTTAAAGGCTCGATGCAGAGATATAAATTTGAGGATGGTTGGAGAGGGAGCTAATAAAAATAGTGGTTGTATCGCTTCTAATTGGTGGAAGGATATTCTTAGCTTGGACAAATATTTTCCGGATAATTTTTTTGTCAATAATTGCAGGTTTTTGGTAGGAAATGGTTTCTCAACATCTTTTTGGCACTCTAATTGGCATGATGAAGGCTGTATTAGGGAGAAATTCCCGCTTCTTTATTCTCTTTCGCGGCTTAAGTGTGTTTCGGTAGCGTGCATGGGGAGTCGGATTGGAGGGGAGTGGTTTTGGGGGATTTTGGTATCCCGGCAGCCTTGTTTTTGCCGGCTGTTACAGTGGTAGTGCAGGCCCTTAAGACAACGCTATTGTCTGCTAGCTTGGAGGGGCAGCGACCGATTTGGTAGAGTGGAAGGGGGACGCTTCGGGTGGCTTTTCGGTGAGCAATTTCTATTCTTCCTTTAGTAAATTCATAATTCCTTTAGGGCCTTGCAATTATTTTGATGATGCTTTGAAGTTAATTTGGAAGTTGGAGGTTCCTTCTAAAATTAAAGTTTTTGGGTGGAGGTGTTTTATCAATAGAATTCCTACCAAGGACTTGTTATTTTCTAGAGGCATTTCTCTTTCGGATAGTAACCTTGAGTGCGTCTTTTGCAATGCTTCTGGGGAGTCGATAGATCATTTATTGCTTTATTGTGGTGTCTCTGTTTTGGTGTGGAAAGAGGTGGCGAAGTGGGTGGGGTTTGCCGATTACTCATCCAACAATATTAAAGATAGTTTCAAGAGGTGGTGCCAATTTTGTAGTCGGAAAAATATAAAATGTGGAAAGGAATGAGTCATTTGGTTGGCTACTAGTTGGAGTATTTGGCTTTTGAGAAATGGGATTATTTTCAGGAATGACACTTGGAATGTCCTTGATGTCGTTTGGAATATCAAGGCTCTTGTGTGGAGATGGTCTTTCATCGGGAATATTACTCGTCCCAATTGCAACTTTTATGAATTTAGCAAATTTCCTTTGTTTTATTTATGTTAAGGTCCAATTGGAGTGTAATCTTCCTTTTGCTGAGCTTTGCCTCGCTTTTTTGTAAGCGGGTTCGAGAACCCCTTTGTTATCGCATTAATGAATCTTGCTTATAAAAAAAATATATATTAGTTTTCAAATAACAAGTTAAAACTGCAGCACCACTAGTGTATCTACCAAACTTAGGAAACGATTTAAACTTAGTAACATAAACAATAACAATGCAGACAATTATTAACATGCTCATCCTTGTGAAAGAATTTTTTGAACATCATAAAATTTATACTCGTTCATCTAGTCTCCTCTCAAAATCAATGCAAAGTTTTTTAATTTAAAAAAAAAAAAGGTCCAACACAGTTTAAAATTTATCTATTTAATTTTCTCAGTGAAGAAACTAATGCAATGCGAACAGAAACCGAATACTCACATTATAACGACAACATCATCCTTCGGTACCGGTTTAACTCGATAATCTCGGCTGCTATCTTCGTCTTGAGTTATCGATCTTCAACACCACTACCGTCATCTTCACCGTAAGCAACACAATACCCTTCATAGCAACATGGAAGGAACCAATAGTAATACTAATGGTGTGAAAATAGCGGATCTAAACCGATGGCAGTAACGGCGGCGCGGAGTGTTAGTTCGGTTGCAGCGTGTACACAGTATGAATAGAAAAAAAAAGTTGTATATGTGACTTGTGGGGATGATTGGAAGCACTGCTGTAAGTCGAACATGAAGTTAAGAGGTCGAAGCGGCTTGTATTGGTGATGATGAAGGTTAGGCAGCTCAAAATATGAAGGTTGTTGTGTGGTAATGCGAGCGGTTTTCGCGGCTGCAAGGTGCTTGTTTGAAAAACTATGTTAGATGTGGCAAAAGTGTTATGATGAAGTTGTTATTGTATTGTTTGCACGGTTTGATCGAAAACGAGATCCAAGGGAGAGTGGAGATTTTGAGTTTATAGCTTGGATGTTTGAAGATAGAGAGGGTGAGCTAATGGTGGTGGAAGGGTATGGTGATAATGGAAGAATGTTGTTTTATGTGAGTTTCATGAAGACATGAGGGAATATGGTATAATTTTTGGTGTAGCAGTGAAACAACTTTTTTTTAAGTTTTAGTTTGTAAATGCTATGTAATTATTAGAAAACGGATGCTGGTGGTTTCACGGCTTGTGCGTGTGTTTTTTTTTAGTTTATTAATTATGGTGTGTAGTAGTATGAAGTGGGTGTTGTATTTGAAAGGAAAGATAACGAGGTTGAGAAAATGGTGATGAGAGAGATGAGGTAATGATATCTGGTGGTTTTGCAGGAGAAGGAGCGTGTGAAGTGTCCTCTCATTCAGAGGTTTTTTTTTTTGTGATATTTACAAGCTCATGGTGGTGTATGTGTGTATTGTTTTTTCATTATTAAACTCAAAAAAGAAAAAAAAGTACACGCATGGGAGAAAGCATAGGAAGGTTTTGTTTTATTGACATGGAGGTAGTGGGTCGTGAAGTGGTCTGTGTGAGGTGGAGTATTTCACAAAAATAGGTAGTAGAGAAAAAGGCTTTACTAAACTTAATATACAAGTGTTTCTAGAATGGGATAAAAAACAAATTTCAAATAATATTTTAAAAGGAAAATGTCAAAAATAAGATAAAATGAATTATTAAATAAACTTAAATAAATAAGAAAAATCTAATTAAAATAAAAATAAAATTGATTAAAAATGAGTAAACTGGTCCGAAAACGAACACACCAAAATGATCAGCGCGAAATATACTTAATGGAAAAAATACAGCTTTGGTCAAATTTCAAAATAAATTTTACCCGCTAAAACAACTTAAACTGTCCTGAAATGTGACCGAAAAGTGGTCAAAAAATTTAAATGAGCATGCCAGATTAAACTACGCGAAACGTAGATTAATATGACTGACGTCTGCAGACTCGATTTTAAAATTCTCCGTCCACTGATTTTTTGCATAGTTGACTTTTAATTTGACCGATTCGGCTGTAAATTCCAACAAGTTTATTCTGGATGATAAATTGGGTATTATGCAAGATGAAATGCGTGATATGCTATGCAGATGATGCAAGACAAAAAAACAGAATCTTAGGGTCAAAAATTAGGGTATGACACATCACAATGGGATCGAGGCTCACCAAAACTCGTTACCATCACCATAGGTAACACTTCACTAATCCCCCATAATAGGAATTAGCTACTCGCACCCAATCTGTCACCATAGGATCAAGGCTCACAAAAAAAAAACAAGTTCCGATAACATGAATTCATGGACTCTCAACATGCAACAACAACACATACACATTGGCCCCTCTTCTGACCGTGTATGCCACCAACAACATAATCACCATCAAAATAGCATGCATATATTTGAATATATAACATCATTAACAATATCCTCATAACATCATACACCATACACAACATTAATTAATATTACTACAACCAACAACAACCATCAACTTCAACAACTCATATATGCAAACTCATAAACATATAATCTTTTAACAACAACACATAATTCTCACAACTTGATAGTCATGTTCCACACCATATCATAATCACAGCCATATCATCAACACATTAACAACATTATCATGACATCATCAATATCTCAACATCATTATCACATGACACTATCACAATAATGCATTGATTCATCAACCAAACATATAAATAATTAACTCCACAAACATAGTAAATATAGAAATAATATATAAACCTTTCACATATCACTATTATGCTATGTCTCTGAGCTTTATCTTTCTAACACTCTAAATGTGGCGTCATTTGGACTTACGGGTCAAAAGTTATTAGGTAAAACGTCAAAGCATGTCATAATTAAAAACAACATATGAACAATCAAATACAATTATGGTACAGTAGGTACATGGATAATATTCAAACATCTCACCAACCACTTCCATGTTATAGCCCTGATTATTAGCTTTCTAATGCTTCGAACGGGGCATCATTTGGACATACGGATCAAAAGTTATGATCAAAACATTGGATGGACTTTCCAAAAATTCCAGTTTTTCAATGTTACGAGATTTTCAGCCAAATCTCATATTCAGCCCCTAAATCAGTCCCAATTTTATTCAAAATCGTCTCTATAAGTTGTCTAACAAGAACAACACATATATCATGGTAATTAACATCAATCTATCAATTTTTCTCATGATTTAACTACTTAGATTCATGCCCTAATTCACCCAATATTCTATTAATTTTCATGGATTCACTTGATCTCAAGTGTAACACCCTAAAATTTGCTCTCCTATTTATACCCAATAAGTGGCTTATGCTTCACATTTCATATGCATTTAGGTCATATGCATTATTGGTCTTCCCAAGGCATGGTATCAAGGGTTCCTTCATCATTGATTGATCAGAACAAAGAGCATGGGATATGCTCAATCACTCAAGCCACAAAGGCTCCTCAAACCTCAAGACATCTCATTTGGTTCACCAGTTCATCAAGAGATTGAGATTGACAAGAAAATTGAAGAGGATCACACCCTCCTAACTTTTGATCCTCTAACTAGGGTTTTGGTCATCTGAGCATATGACAACTCCATCATGAGCAAGGATCCTGGAGCTTTAACATCATCTTATCACATACAACATCTTAGTTTAAGAGGATCTTCACTCACTTCAAAGGAATTAGGGTTTTGACCATCAGTCAACACCTCCTATCTTTTGGGGCCAAAACTAGGGTTTTGCCTAAAATCAATTTATTTCTGATTCTTTGGGTAAGACTTGATTCCATGACTTTTTATGTGTCTCAAGTATCTAGAGGTGGATTATAGACCATCAATTTCATTCAGAAGCATTTCAATTGGCCAGATGGTTGAAAATCAGACAAATTAAGAATAAAGTCAACTGATCAAGGAAAAAGTCAACCCTTAACTTTTTTAGGTCAAACTCATGTTCATCATGTCAAATATGGTCAATGGGTGAGATTTTATCAAGAAATATCAAAGGAATCATGAAAAATCAAGAATTATGGAAAGTTACCAATTTTGGAAAAAACTAGGGTTTTAGAACTTTCCATTTTGGGAAAGTTTTTATGCCATGCAGCCATCTTCCAAGCCATTTTTCAGCATGATGCAAGCTTCACTTCGAATTTTGTTAAACATGAAAGTTGTAGTATGGATTTCAAGCTTTCCATCCATATAAGAATGTTCCATTTGGATTTCTATATCAAAAGTTATGATCAATCAAAGTTGGAATCATCAAGTTGTTCAAATGAAAAAACTTAGAATTTTTTCTAAGTCCTAAAACTCACTTTTGTGCCCACGAATTCAATTCCATTTTCCATGAGATTTTAGACTTCAACTCCAATTCTTTTTCACATCAAACATGTTGTATCAAATGTCACCTTTCCAAAGCAACAAAAACCACACCAAATGGTCAATTAATCACAAAATTATAAGCTTACAAAGTCACCTCCATGGACATTTTTTCATGTCATAAACCATAAAACTTCATTTAAAATTGAAAGAGTCTTGCATTATTTGTTGTTGCATTATGTTATACACTACACACACATCACAATTACCCTTTTAAGCCACACAATTTCTCTCTCTCACACACACACATTTTAAACACATTTTCCTCTTATGTCAAAAAGAGAAAAAATTGCAAAACTTGGTAAGCAAGTTGTTTTGGCTGTACTAACCATCATCATACATCCTTACTATAACCATAATACACTCCATAGTAATAATAATACACCACACACATGAGAAAATTCGTACACCACCATAACCCTTCATTTTTTCAACTTTCACTAATTCATCTCTAAGTCACTTTTTAACTAGGATTAGCTCTGAACCACACTCTAACCAACTATATAAAGTCTCATTCTCTTTCTAACAGAAGTTAGTTACACCATTAGAGGAAAAAAGATCCAAAAATGATTTTGACACCCACAACTTCAATCACCAAAATCTCTCTCATTTTGGGATTTTTTTCTCTGGAATTCTTTCACCATCTTCATCACCTCATGGAGTAGAAGTTTCTGTTTGCATCTATTTTCACCTGGAACCATTGTACCATCACCTACAAGTTCATCTTCTTCCATCACTAATTTGCAATTCATTTAAGATTTGAGGAGGTTAAGCATTTATTTTGCTTAAGGAAGATCTCAAGGTATTGCATTGAAGTTTTTCTGGGTTTCTTAATCTCTAAGCACCACAAGAGAAAGTGAACAATTCTCCATTTGGTAAGTTGCTTCATCTTTATCTCTCTCATTTTAGGGTTTTAATGTATGGTAGAAGCATCCACATCTTGCATCTGAAGTCCTTTTCAAGAAGGCATTGGAGCTAGGCTCAAATATTTCATGTTAATTTTGAATGTGTGTTGGTTTACATACTTGGATCTTCAGGTTCGTGGTCATTTTTCTCTGTGATTAAATGCTTGTTTGTGAAATCTAACGATGTATTGTTGTTCTACTCATTTAGGGCTTCAATTTGATATATTATTTTGTTTATTTTGGTCAAGAATTAATGTTGAAATTTGATGAAGAAATGTGTGAAAATCACCCTTTGTTGCTGCGTTTTTTCTTCATGGAAAGAATAGGGTTACGCATGGCTGCATGGCATGGGGAGGGAGACAACCACGTGTCTCCCCCTGATAGGCCGCGAGTTTCTTTTGTCATATTCATTTTTAAAAGGCCATGACCAATTGATAGAAGTGGCATGTCATAGTACCTAGTGTAACGTTTTCCTTTAACATTGTTGTAAGTGAAAAAACAAAATAATAATAATAATACAATCAAAATGAGAATGGTGATCTGGGCCCAAAGTGTCTCCCAAGCGCACCCCCCATCTGGCCCATCAGCATTTATATACTGGTTTTTTACTTAGTTCACACCCCCAATATTCTTGTACATTTTATTTTTTCTTGTTTGATTCACGTTTGCTTTTCCTATTTTAAAAATAGTGCAAATCATCAAAAAAGTTCTCAATTAATTCATGAATGATCCTTGACATTTTAATTAATTTTTGGTATTTATTAATTCCAATTTTTAATATTCTTGATATTTGTTTTGGAATTTTTGTGTAAATGTGTTCAAATGGACCTAGTTCTCACATAATGACTCAACTAATTTTTTTTCCAATGGATCTTGATCTGAATTTTTGTATGTCATTAATCACATGATTGTATGACATATTGATCACCACTTTGGATTCTTGCCATGATTTTTGGTTCCTCTTTGAAAGCATTTTTTATGCTTGTTTTGAATGATAATTGTTGGATAACTTGCCTCATGTTTGCAATTGTTTGAGAACCTTTGATGCATATTTTTGAGCCAATCTTTTTAACATGATTAGATACTGACCTTGCCATTCCATTACTAATTTTCCATAATTTTTCAAAGCTTTCATCCATTTTTCATGAATATTCCATTTCATGCTTAACATTTTGGATGTATGCTAGGATTAAGGTCAAACTTAATCACCATATGTGACCTCTCTTGAGCTAAATTTCTTGACATGTTTAAGCATATTCATGATGACATTTTGTATACCTTTGTAATTTTTTGACATTGGGTTTTGATCATGATTTGGATGCTTGTTTAGAGTCCTAATTACATGCCTTTCTTACTTGAGTTTTTGGTGTGAATACTTAGGATGTTTGAGGATGCATTTATGCAATCCATTTGAGATATTTTAATCATTGATTTATACTTGTTATAATATGATGTAAAGCTTGTCCATGCCACTTTATAGGTCCTTTGGATGACCCTTAATTGATGCGATTTTTGTGTGAACTTGTACATGCTAACTTGTTCACTTTGCCTACTTTTTGCTTGAGCTTTGGTATGCCATTTTTTATCAATGTTTATGTGACCTAATTGTAATATATTAGATGTCATTTGGTACTGCCTTATAGGGTTTTACACTTACTTGACATAAATTTGGTCCCTCTTTTACATGATTGAAGTTCATATGCTTTTAGAGGACACTTAAGATAGCTCTTGTTCCTTACTTACACTAACTTTTAGAAAGGTGTTGCCATGCTAACTTTGTGAGGTCTTAATGTTCATTTTAAATGTTAACCACATGTGTAAATTGGTTTAGACTTGAATCAAAGTCCTCTCATCCTATTTATAGAGCTTTTACATGCTCCTAATTGAAGTTACATTGGTGCATGCTTACTTGTTAACTTTGACAATTCCTTTGAATGTTTTTGTGTGCCATCCTTTGGTTGATGCTTACATGATTAAAATGTATTATATTACATGTCATTTTCTACTACCTTTTGTACTTGGATACCCATTTGACTTGACTTGAATCATCCTTTACTTGTTTGACAATTAACAAACTTTTATGGAAATGTTTAGACACTGTGTTGTTCCTTACTTGCTTAATTTTTGAGAATGTGTTTGACATGAACTTTTGTGACAACTTGAGACACTTGTGGACATTCACCATATGCTTTAACTCCTGACTTAATTCATTCAAATTCCAATCTCATGCTCGCTTAACCATTGTATGTTCATATATGATTGATGCACCATAAGTATAAAAAGTTTGTGTATTATTCTCAAATCTTTTGAACATGACTTGATGTGGACTTGATGATCATACCTTGACATTTCAAATGTCACTTTGCATTGATTATGACATGAAATACTACTGACCCATGTAGTTTCTCCCTTTGGGTTAACTTGTTTGAGCTTGTAAAGTACAACTTACATGAATTTTGTGATGACATTTGTTTGAGTTAGGATATGAACCATAACTTGATTTCTTTTGACAATGCTTAGGACACTAACATAGATGTGATATATTAGGTTTAGATACTACCCCTCTTAGGTTCATACACCTTTAGGATTCATTTCTCTTTGTTTATTGTTTAACATTAATCCTAGATTAGAATTAGGACATTAGCATATACATAGGTGCTTAGTTTTGCATTTTGCTTTCAACTATTCAATAGTTGAGCTTGGCTTGGATTTGGTAAGTACTTGTGTACCTTAACTTGATGTTTACATTTACATGACTTCTCTTGCATCTCACTTCTTCTTTACTTCTCTCTTTCCTGATTGATTCATCTAATGTTTACTTGTGTATGATCACATGTTCCATTAGGAATCCTAGCTTGAATCTAATTTTGGATTAGGTTCAAAGTAGGAGAGACATTAGGTTATCAATCCAAGCATGCTAACATAGGTAGAAATTCCCTTCTAACCTCAACTATAGGGCCACAATGCATGACAACTCATAGGGTGAAGTTTCCCTAAGAGTTTTCTTTCAACCTTTGAGTCTCTATTCTCTCTCTAAAAGAAAAGCAAAAACACTTAATAAATATTGTATGTGGAGTGTGCCAGGAGCCTTAAGCACATGGGAAGTGATAAGTGGGAGTCCCTCATCACCTTATCTAGGGTGTTTTGCATATGCCGCGTTTTGGATCGATTTGCAATGCATTCGATCCTATGACATAGTCTTTAGCACGATACATATCACAAACAACACAAATCAAAACATTTTCTCATAAAAAACATAAATTAATCAATCATCTTCCTTCGGGATTCTCTTCTCACCTTATTCACTCTAAAGCGTAAGGATACGTCATTTTCGTTCTACCGTAAACATGTAAACGCGTAAGAATCCAAGCAATGAGCGGCAACACCTAAACCGCTAGAACGTGAACATTAACGTCTTCTACTTAAAAAACAAAAAACAAACAATGACCTTGTAGGTCGAACTACGATTGCTCTGACTTCCTCTCTCCTGTCTGATTGAGGATACATAGGCACAAGACGGCAATGTCTTGGCGAGCAACCTTCCCCCACAAACCCGTAGTCCCCCGAACTACGTTGACTTTGACTTTCCCATTCCCGAGGGAATACGTAGGCCTAGGACGACGATGTCCTATCGAGTCACCTTTTGTTTTTTCTCCCGTTTCGTTTCTATTTAGCATTAGAGCTTCAAATACCTACACCTTTTTATCAAAACAACAAGCGTGGATCCCATCGAGTACGATGGACGCGAGGGGGTGCTAATACCTTCTTCTCGCGTAACCGACTCCCGAACCCATACTATGGTTGCGATGACCATGTCTTTCCCTTTTTGAGGTTTTCTTCGATCGTTTACTTTCCTTGCGTCGGGATAAATAACGTTTGGTGGCGACTCTTCTGTCTTTTCTGCCGGTTGATTTTTGTAGATACGACATCAAGGACACAACAACAACACATCATCACACACAATTTCAATTCATATCATGCCACATGAAAACATAATAATCATCACAATTGCATCAACAGATCATCATAACACAAAGAAGATTAAACCTTAATCTACCCCTCAATCCATACCCCTATTATTGAACCCAATTCTCACTCTTACCTTAGATTTCTTGCAAAAATTATGAATTGGAACCTTCACTCTCCTTCCTTGATCACCTTGCCTCTTGCCTCTTCTTGCCCTAGCACTCTTTCTCTTTTCTCCCCATTTTTCACGTATGATGCAACTGACTTTTCTTATTCCAATTTTCCCTTTTTTAATAATAATATTCCTCCTAGTTATGTTTTTCCTCATTTACCCCAACTTACTTTTGTGTAATTACTTCCTTGTCCCTAAAATCTCTACACATACTATTTATTTTATTTTCACGAACTAATATAATAAAACAAATAAAACTTTATTTTTAATTACCAAAACAACTCTAAATTATTCTACTCACTTCTATCATCTCGCTATACCCCTAACTTAAGGACACATACCCCGCCAACATCCAACCATAAAATAAATTATCAAAATGCATAATTCAAATAATTAAAATATAATAAAATATCTAATAAAAAATGGGGTGTTACATAATGCAGATTAAACTTTAAGATATCTCATAAATTTCTCCCCACTTAACAAAAATAAAAAAGAGGGAAGCATAAATAAGATTAAAAAATGCACAAAACAACATAAACACCAACATATATTCACACTTCTAATTGCCACAAAATAAAAAATGCACAAAACATCACAATCACACAACTAAGCAAAATGCAAAGCATATGCATAATTTCAAATAGATATTACCAGCATAATAAAGATAAAAATAACATATAAAAAACAATATCAGAATGAAAAAGCATAAATGAAAAAACATGTCAGTATTGATGTGGCAACAAAAGGCAAAACAACACTAATTTGCAAAACACGATTGAAAATTGAAAAGTATAACTATGTATAAAAATAAAATACAAATGATATGATATGATATGATAAACATTACATGATAAGATGGAGGGAGGTCAGTGGGAAAGTGGTCAATCTAGCGAGCGATTTTGGACGCGGTTCTTAAGCGCTGGTCGCTCTCTGCGGTTGAGCTTAAAACTACAGGTCGATTCATTTTTTATCCTATTGTGAGCTGAATAAGGAAGGGAAATAGATGTCTCCAATTAACCCTGCTTGCATACTGAGTTTAAACAGCGGTCTGTTAGGTTTCGAATGCTATCAATGTGGGGGGGGCCTTTGTACTGGTTATTTGTATTTTCGCCAATACTGTTTTCTTTCTTTTTATCTAGACAGAAGGTTTCTGGCGAGGAACAAGGATTAGGATGTTGGGACTGATGCTTTTGAATTACTGCTTTTGATATGGGATTTTGGGTTTTTGTTGATTGTGCTCGCTAAGATCTTTCTTTCAATCTTATGCCTACGTATTCCCGTTTACCGAAACAGGGAAATTAGAGCGTTCGTAGTTCCTCCTATTCTATGGGAGGAAATTGGTTTTTTTGGTGTCTTGTTCAAAGCCCAAGATGTGAAGCGAAAGGTGATTTGTATCTTGTTTAAAGCCCAAGATGTGAAGCTGAAAGGGTTTGACTTTAGAGAGAATTTGTCATCTCTAAAGAGGGGTTTGTCTGTTACGACTGTTTTATAAAGGAGAATTACTTTAACCGGGATACGCGGATCCAGCAATGCCATAATTTCCTTTATAGGGGAGTTCCAACCTGAAGGAGAAGACTTTAACTCAGTGTAGAGAAATGTTATCTTTCCTTAGGAATTTCTCATGCTAAAAGAGGGACAGTGGCATGGATGTAGATGATCCAGAGGCTTGCCGCTTACAGCAATTAGATGAAAGGGGGGGAGTTGTTGATGTTTGTGTACTGTGAACGAGGCACAACTTAGATGCTAAAAGGTTAATTAGATTAACCAGTGGTTTTCTTATACAAAGCCTAAGAGGAGGCTATTATATGTCTCGTACAAAGCCCGAGAGAGAAGCTAAAAGGTTTTGACTCAACGAGGGAATCTTTTGGTATCTCGTATAAAGCCCGAGATGGAGGCTATTTGACTTAACAAGAGAGTTTTTGTATCTCGTACGAAGCCTGAGATGGAGGCAAAAGGGGTGATCGACTCAACGAGGGAGTCTCTTTTGTGTCTCGTACAAAGCCCGAGAGAGAGGCTAAACATTGTTTGACTCCGCTGGGGAGAATCATTTGTACAAAGCCCAAGAGAGAGGCTAACTTCACTGGAGAAGGATCATTATACAAAGCCTAAGAGGAGGCTATGGTTACTTTTTCAGCTGAGTGACAGGTCCAGTATACTGATTTTGAAAGAGAAAATCAGTTCTTATATGAGTAACACTGTACTCAAGGATTTGATTCAAGGGATCCGGGTTATTCCTGTTCTTTAGGGAAGCGGGAAATCCGAAGGGTATTGAGACTATCTGAGTCTACGGGTTTTCTTCCTATTTAACGAAGGGGTCACTTGAGAATGTCTTTGAGACTTAAGGAAGTTAGACTGTCCAAGTCTAGGGTTTCATCTTTTGTACCATGCTTTGAAAAATAGTAGTAGACTCTATGAAAGGACTGTTCTATGAGGATGACTAGGTTCTGTTCCTATACCTCTAGGAGGTCGTCGGGACAATTTGTACAAAGCCCAAGAGGAGGCTGGAAACTTTTAAGAAGCCGATGGGTCCTTGTACGAAGCCCAAGAGGAGGCTATCATTCCCGGAGGAAGAGATCATTATACGAAGCCTAAGAGGAGGTTGTGAATACTTCTAAGAAGCTGTAGGGTCCTTATACTAAGCCCAAGAGGAGGCGGGGTTGCTTTTAGGAAGCCTGTGGGTCCTTGTACGATGCCCAAGAGGAGGTCGATGCTTTTAAGAAGTCGATGGGTCCCCAAACCCCGAGAAATTCAAGGCAAGCTATTCACAAGGAATAGATCAAGTCAGGAAAGTTTGAGAATTTGGAAGAAACTCAAGAGATGCCATTCACGGAGAAAAGATCATCTCTGGGGAGTAGAGTTTCTTGACAAGTGCTTTTAAGAAGTCCGTGGGTCCCCAAACCCCGAGAAATTCAAGGCAATGCTATTCACCGAGAATAGATCAAAGTCAGGAAAGTTCGAGAATTTGGAAGAAACTCAAGTGATGCAATTCACGGAGAAGAGATCATCTCTGGGAAATAGAGTTTCTTTGACAACTTCTATGAGTGACAGTCTATGAAAGGGTTCACAGGGAATGCTGCCTTTCATATCTCCGTATTGTTTAACCCCAAGAGGAGGGAAGACTGTGTCTGGTAATCCTATGGGGATCTAGTTTATACTATTTCTAAGAGTGATTGAAACGGCTTTACCTAGTGCTAGACGTAGTTGTCGGGGAAACTCTAAATATCTATACTATTATTACACAGTTGATATGAGTTTATGAAAGAAGACTTACAGCAAAACAGCCCCACAATACAGTTATATGTATATGAAAGCAGTAAATGAAAGCAATAACCACTTACTCGGTTGTAGAGCTTCCATGTTGTTTGGTTAGTTGTTCAACAAAGAAAGATTGTAAAACAACAGTATATTCAAAAATCAAAGGAGAAAGTGCTTTGAAAAAGAAAGATTTTGGGCTTACAGCTCAAGGAGAGGCCCAGGGTTTTATCAGTGAGCGCACTGTTGAATTTGTACAGAGGGACTTATACAAGTGACTGAGGCCCAAAAAGGTTTTCTGTACAAAGGGATGGGTCTTACACTCTCTCAAGAGGCCCAAAAAGTTTTAAAGAAAAAAAGTGGGGCTTATAACACGAGGGTAGGCCCAGATGATTTTTCGTTTAAAAATGGCGATCGCGTCGAGGTTTTCTTTTAACGCAGAGGGACTTATACAATAAGTGAGGCCCAAATGGTTTTGGTTAAAAGGGGATTGGGTCTTACACTCTATTAGAGGCTCAAAAGTTTTGAATGGGTCTTATAGCTCAAGGAGAGGCCCAAGGTTATTTTTCAAAAGGGCGACAATCGCCCCATTTGTTTTTTACGGTATCGGGACTTATACAATGCACTGAGACCCAAAAATGATTTGGTCAAAAAAGGATTGGGTCTTACACTCTAATAGAGGCCCAAAATGTTTTAAGAAAAAGAAATGGGTCTTACTACTCGAGGGTAGGCCCAAGGTTTGTTTTAAAAAAAGGCGACGATCGCGCCGTTTATTTGAAAATGTACACGGGGACTTATACAACGAATGAGGCCCAAAAAGGTTTTCTGTACAAGGGTGTTGGGTCTTACACTCTAATAGAGGCCCATGAGTGTTTGAAAAAGTTTGATGAGGAATGAAATAATCAAAAACCCTAATTTCATTTTTTAAAGAGCATTTTTCAAAGAAAAATCAAGTAAAAAATGATAACAAATATCAAATAAAATTATTAATCATGTTATAAACAGTGATTAAGGTTTATGAAAAAGTATTTTATCCACATGAATATTTAAAATCATTTTGGTTTTAAAAATCAAGAAAAAGAAATCATTTTAAAAGCATTTAAAACAATTTAAAACAATATTTTTGAATATATTAAAAATATATCAAATAATAATATTTTTTGTGATTTTTTGGTGGATTAAAATATTATGGAGTATGAATAACAAGTGTGTAAAACAGATTTGGAAAATGATAATTTTTGCTATGTGAAAAAATTGATTGAGTTTTGAAGATAAACTAAGAAAAAGAGGAATGTGATGTCACAACATCACTCATGAGACATCACTCATGAGTTTTCAACATCTTTTTTATCAAACTTCCAACACCCATAACTTTCTCAAATCTCAATAGTTTGAGACAAAATTTATATGCATCTGGCCCAGAATTTCACAAGGAATCCAATGGTGGTGGCAGTTTTTTCAGATCACACTCCCTCCTCAAAACCCGATAGTGGTTTTGAAAAGGACCTATAATTGCATTTTCTGTGCTACACTTTGATACAGGCATGAATTACATGGTGAATTAGCCCAAATACAACATATACAACATGTATGAGATGTGTATGATCAGTGGACTTCAAAGCAATGCATGATTTCAAGGATTCCAAGTTGTGATGCTTACCTCTTTTTGAGCTTTTTTGGAGTTTTTGTGCAATCTGTCAAGCCTCTTGTTCCAGAAATGATTTGATGCTTTAGACACACTCAAATGATCCCTTAGAAGCTTTTAGGATGATTGGAATCAACTGGTACCTGCAAAAACACAAACTGTCCCTTTCTTGCAAAAGGGGTTAAAAGTGACCAAAATAGCAACTCTCTCAAATGGTGTTCCAGATGTTGGGAACCATTTGGGACATTTCAAGGATGATATTTGGAGTGTGTTTGAGGTTTTATCTAGTTTGGAAAGTGACTGAATCATGACATGGCTTGAAAAATGCAAAAAAGTGCCATTTTGAGGTTTTGAGAAGTGACTTTGTGATTTTGCGATTACAGGTCACTTGTGATAGTTTGCACAGCTTACATATGATATATATGAGGTGTGTGTGTGATTAGTTTGAGTGGAATTGCTCTCTAACTCAAAAACTCATAATTACTTGCTTTGGAAGGCAAATTTGAGGTGAAAGGAGAGATTTTGAGGAAAGCATCTGTTTGATGGCTTTGGTGTCCTCAAACTGAACACAAATGAGCTCTATTTATAGTAGAGCAAGTTTGTTTTCGCAGCAACAGTGAATGGTGGCTGCAGCAGAGGTTTGGCCAATGTTGTCCAATGAAAATCAAAGTCTCCTCTAGCCATTGACTAGAGGTTAGGGCACAGAGCTTTGGTTCCCTACTTGTTGGAGGAATGTTGACTGAATTCAGTTGCAAATGTGTCAGTCCATGCCACCTCTAAGCATCTATTAAATGCTCCAATCCAAAATTGGAGTCTTGTCCCTCTTTTAGGGATTTTTAGGAATAGCATGCTACTTCTTGTTCCAAAGACTTTGGAGGCTTGGCTCAGTGATTGTCCCCTTTAGATTTGATCCTCAGAGGTGTCCAAAGTGATGACAAGGCTTGGAAATTCGTGTGGCACAAGAAATGTGCAAATCTGTCCCATGAAATATTCAGCTGCAGAAGCCGTTTTGTAAAATTCATAACTCCCTGCTCGAGTATGCTACAAGGACGTTCTACACCTTTCTGGAAAGCTGAGACA
Organism: Lathyrus tuberosus; assembly: GCA_022829125.1. Classification (NCBI taxonomy): domain Eukaryota; kingdom Viridiplantae; phylum Streptophyta; class Magnoliopsida; order Fabales; family Fabaceae; genus Lathyrus; species Lathyrus tuberosus. Next base: position 13,038,983 of record JALAZF010000058.1, read on the forward strand.
ACGTACTTCAACTTTGATGTTGGACTTTGGTCTTGGTTCAGCTTGCAAAGTCATCAAAAATGGCCTTGAACTTGTGTAGTCGAATCTGTCCTAAAAGCTGTCATGAAAATTCTGCTTTATCAATGCTTCTTGCGAAAATCATATCTCCCTGCTCGAGTATGCTACAAGGACGTTCTATACCTTTATGGAAAGCTGAGACAACGTACTTCAACTTTGATGTTCAAGGTTTGGCTTAAATAAACTTGGATCATGGAGAAAAACATCCTTGAAGTTGGGACATTCTTGCTGAAAAAATATTAATGATGTCCCTATGCAATGTTGAAACATTAGACATTGAACATTAATAATTCCAAACTTTAACCACTTGTATATTTTAATCCACTATGATATTTTGAATTGAAGTGAATTGCATCTTTGATGCTTGTCTTGCATGGTGACAAAGCTTGAAAATTGGGTGGCACAAGAAAAGTGCACAAAATCTATCCTAAAAAATCAGCTCGAGCAAGGCCTGTTGTGAGGTTCATAACTCCTTGCTCAAGTTGAATTAATGGGAGTTCTAATACATTTTGGAAAGCCCTAACGACATACTTTAACTTTGATGTTTGACTTTGGTCTTGGTTCAGCTTGCAAAGTCATCAAAAATGGTCTTGAACTTGTGTAGTCAAATCTGTCCCAAAAGCTGTCATGAAAATTATGCTTTATCACTGCTTTTTGCGAAAATCATATCTCCCTGCTCGAGTATGCTACAAGGACGTTCTACACCTTTCTGGAAAGCTGAGACAACGTACTTCAACTTTCATGTTTAACTCCAGACCTGGTTCAACTTGGATCATGGAGAAAAACGTCCTTGAAGTTGGGGCATTCTTGCTGAAAAAATATTAATGATGTCCCTATGCAATGTCAGAACATTGGACATTAAGAATTCCCAACTTTGATCGCTTATATCTTTCAATCCTTATGATATTTTGAGTTGATTCCTTCTACAATGTTGAAGTATTAAATACCCTCTTTAAAAGTAGCTCTTACTCAAAATCAATGGATGCTTGGATCAATAGTTACAACCTTGAAAAGTTGTGCACTTGAACATGACTTTAACTTAGAAAAAATTTCTAAGTTTCTTTCAATTTGATCAATTTTGCAATTTTGCATGATTTCTTGATTTAAATTTGATCAAATTAAATCATCCATCATATTTTCTTGAGTAATGGCTTGTGAAGCTCAAAGTTGACCAAAAAGTCAAACTTTGACTTTTTGCGTCAGTTGACTTTGTATTAGATGAACTTGAGGCTTGATCCACTTGAAATGTTGCACTCTTGTGCTTAATTCTTGACGTGGGAGTCCTTTTGATCCTTTATGGATGTTTAAGAGGTTAGACAAGTTGAAGATCATGTCATTCCTTGATTAATCATTTGTCTAAAGGCTCTAAGAGGGCTTAAAACCCTAATTTTGATTGTAGTGGATGCTCAACAATTCCTTGAGGAGATTGATGAGGCATAAAGGTACATCCATATTGTGCTGATGATTTGCACAATGATGGGAAATCTTAGTGGTCAAAATTTGGGGTATGACAGATGCCCCTATTTAATCTTCTTGGACCCGAAGGTGTGAATGACGAAGGTATTCGGGCATTTGGGGTGCAAGAGGATTAAATATCGGAATACCCGAAATTTTGATGGCTATGAATGGCAGCTTGCGCATTCATCTTCTTTTGCTAAGCAATGATGCTTAGAAAAGGTAAACTTCCCCTCGATCCTGGTCTTCAGCCAAGGAGCTGGTCTCAGTTTTCTTTTGAAATAAACTTCCCCTCGATCCTGGTTTCCTACCAAGGAACTGGTCTTAGTTTCTGATTTAAACTTCCCCTCGATCCTGGTTTCCTACCAAGGAACTGGTCTTAGTTTCTGAAATAAACTTCCCCCCGATCCTGGTTTCCTACCAAGGAATTGGTCTTAGTTTCTTTTGTCAATAAACTTTATTGACAAGGGACGCTATTCGTAGCGGTTTTCCTCAAACTTCTCGCCGAATTTTCCTGGGGAGATGCCATTTGACGAAAAAAATTTGATGTCAGACTTGCTGGGGAACCCAATCGTCTGAGTTGTAGAGTTGCACAAACTTCTCTGTTAGAGACGCCATTTGTCGACTCTATCTGGGGAAAACGAGTCTTTTGAGAGACTGCTTTCGTTTGGGATCTTACATCATACTTTTCTCGGGATCTTTCCGGAGAAATGCCATGTGATGGGGTCCAATTTTGAGGTGTCGATGACCTTTTCATCAGCGGATTTTTGGAGAAATACTGATGTAATGCCGAACCTTTGCTTAAGAGGCTTTCTCTGTGGATTTTCCTTAATCCAAGAAAGCAAGGATATCATCTTCAATGGCGAAGAGTGACATCTGTTAAAGGTTCTCTGGCCTTTCAGAGGTTCAAGTTATCAAAGTGGTCTAGTGCCGACTCTGATCTAAAGATACACTGGTGGCGAGATTGTTCAGACACAACGTTTCCCGACGAGGAAAGAACTGACAACTCGATTGAGAGGACTTTTATCACTAGGGGATAAGACCGACTAGAGTGATAGCGATGCAATATGAATGTGAATGCAAATCAATAATGCATGATGTATGTATGTATATGCGGACAAAACTGACGCAACATACAGGTTAAAGGATGAACATAACTGGATACTCGGCCACAGTGGGGCATGTAGAAATATCGCTGGTTCAAGATAGCAATTCCACCTTGCTTAGGAGAGATAGTCCCTGCGGGGAATATCATTGATCGGGCTTAGGAGATAGGAACTCGGCCGAGGGTATCAGATGGAATAGTTGCATCCGACACTGTTGATCCTTCATTCAGGCACACTGGCGTAGAAGGAGTACTTTGATTCTGCACTTTGAAGTTCGCTTACTTCCGGAGAAGTGGTTGATGCTCTTCTGATGTTCAACAGTCAAAAGAAATTGCCATCTTTATTTTAAAAGCAGAAAAAGTTTTAACAAGTAAATTCATTTTTGTTTTATTTCAAAAGTCGTTAGTCATGTTAACAACGTCGTTCTGTAAAGCTAAAACAAGCAAGAATTACAAACAAAAGCACAAGGCTCAAATTTTATTGATAAGATGGAGATCAGCCAAACGCGTGATTCCAAGGAGTATATACAAAGTTAGAAAATGGTAATTTACATGGAAAAGGGCTACGTTGAAACATAACGACCACTGTCCTTCTACCAACTTTGAATTCGGGACATCCTGAGCTTCTGTCGAAGATGACCTTGACTGGAGGTTTCCTCCGATGGATGATGTAACTGCTGCTGTTGCTGAGGGACTTGCCTTTGTTGAACATAGTTACTTGCCAATACCGGATGGTAGTTGATTCCTCCTTTAGTTCCTATAAGGGGTACGTTGGGGAAGTTTCCACAACGGTCAATGATCCTGATTCCATCATAAATCCTATTACACCAATCTATATCAGAGTTGGTAAGAGACATGATCTTCTGCGACCAGCGTAAGGCACTCTTGCAATCCTAAAAAGCAGCAGACTTGGGCAAGTGGGAGATAAACCATTTGTAAAGCAGAGGTACACAGCATGTGATCTCCCCTCCGCTGTACAAATTTCCCAAGTGTACAGAATGATATGCATCTGTGAACAAAGTCGGCACAGGATTTCCAATGAGAAAAACCTTAATAGAGTTAATATCGACGAAGTTATTGATGTTGGGAAACAAAAATAACCCGTAGGTGAGCAAGACAAAGATGCTTTCAAAAGCAGTCACGTTTCCTATACTGGCAAAATACGGGGCCTTCTTTGTCAAGAACTGGACTGGAAAACCTTGGATGCCACCCTTAGTGGTTAGGTGAGTCCTAACTTCAGACTCGTCCAAATGAATTGCTCTTGCAATAGTCTGATTCTTTGGAATTTCTTCCAGTCCAGAAAATGGAGCTCGATCCGTAATGTGTAGATCGATCATGTGAGAATACTCCTCCAGCGTTGGTGCGAACTGGTAATCCGGGAATGTGAAACAGTGATAAACCGGATCATAAAACTGAATGAGCATATCCATGATTCCCTCAATCACATGGACTCTTAATAGTGGTAGCAAACCTCCGTGCTTGGCTCTGAAAGCCTCTGGGTTAGTGATCATCCTCGCTAACCTTCTCAAATCCTCTAGTTTTGGAACCTTGAAGGTATACTGGTGAGTTCTCCTTCTACCGAAATCCATTGGTACAATCCTTTTCTCTGATATTTGTAATCACAGTCTTAGTTTATTTTGAAAAAACAGAGAGACTAGAAGAGAAGTTTTTTTTTGAATGTTTTAATGTTTTTTAGATGAATGCAGCACACAAAAACATAGAAAAAACATGGGGTCAAAGGGTCGTTGTCATGAAGTCAAGGCTCTACCCATCCCCAAAGGTTTATACTAGGGTGATTTTTGTACCTGTACTCATTATCATCAGCTCCTCCCAGGAAAGCAAAACAACAAGCGGATCGCCAGCGAGTTGTAGTGCAATCTTAGAGTAAGTGTCATTCACCGAGAATAGATCACCAGCCTCAAATGAGGGTAGTATCGTGTAACAACTATTTCCGATAGTTTCCGCACTACGAAAGGGTTTGGCTCCTCAGCTTCTCAGACTTAACAACTGGCCCATTGTCTAGGTGAGAGAATAGGTTGCGTTGGTCAGCCTCCACTGAGGTTGATGGTCGACCCCGTCGCCATCACTTATCTTAGGTGTATACTCATTCTTTCCACATACGGCATCACCCGCATTCCCATTAGCAGAAAAATAAACATGTATAGCAATTAGGAAAAGCAGTATATATATTTGTCCTAATCATCCTAGACCTATAAAGCTAAGAATCCTAAGTTCCTGACAGAAAATGGGTTCCCCGGCGGAAGCCCCAATCTGTGGTATTCACACAAGAGGTGAAAAGGTAGTCCGTGCCTAGATCTAACATTGATAAGCCCCACGGTGGGCGCCATTTTTCTGTAGCGAGCAATTTTGGACGCGGTTCTTAAGCGCTGGTCGCTCTCTGCGGTTGAGCTTAAAACTACAAGTCGATTCATTTTTTATCCTATTGTGAGCTGAATAAGGAAGGGAAATAGATGTCTCCAATTAACCCTGCTTGCATACTGAGTTTAAACAGCGGTCTGTTAGGTTTCGAATGCTATCAATGTGGGGGGGGCCTTTGTACTGGTTATTTGTATTTTCGCCAATACTGTTTTCTTTCTTTTTATCTAGACAGAAGGTTTCTGGCGAGGAACAAGGATTAGGATGTTGGGACTGATGCTTTTGAATTACTGCTTTTGATATGGGATTTTGGGTTTTTGTTGATTGTGCTCGCTAAGATCTTTCTTTCAATCTTATGCCTACGTATTCCCGTTTACCGAAATAGGGAAATCAGAGCGTTCGTAGTTCCTCCTATTCTATGGGAGGAAATTGGTTTTTTTGGTGTCTTGTTCAAAGCCCAAGATGTGAAGCGAAAGGTGATTTGTATCTTGTTTAAAGCCCAAGATGTGAAGCTGAAAGGGTTTGACTTTAGAGAGAATTTGTCATCTCTAAAGAGGGGTTTGTCTGTTACGACTGTTTTATAAAGGAGAATTACTTTAACCGGGATACGCGGATCCAGCAATGCCATAATTTCCTTTATAGGGGAGTTCCAACCTGAAGGAGAAGACTTTAACTCAGTGTAGAGCAATGTTATCTTTCCTTAGGAATTTCTCATGCTAAAAGAGGGACAGTGGCATGGATGTAGATGATCCAGAGGCTTGCCGCTTACAGCAATTAGATGAAAGGGGAGGAGTTGTTGATGTTTGTGTACTGTGAACGAGGCACAACTTAGATGCTAAAAGGTTAATTGGATTAACCAGTGGTTTTCTTATACAAAGCCTAAGAGGAGGCTATTATATGTCTCGTACAAAGCCCGAGAGAGAAGCTAAAAGGTTTTGACTCAACGAGGGAATCTTTTGGTATCTCAAATAAAGCCCGAGATGGAGGCTATTTGACTTAACAAGAGAGTTTTTGTATCTCGTACGAAGCCTGAGATGGAGGCAAAAGGGGTGATCGACTCAACGAGGGAGTCTCTTTTGTGTCTTGTACAAAGCCCGAGAGAGAGGCTAAACATTGTTTGACTCCGCTGGGGAGAATCATTTGTACAAAGCCCAAGAGAGAGGCTAACTTCACTGGAGAAGGATCATTATACAAAGCCTAAGAGGAGGCTATGGTTACTGTTTCAGCTGAGTGACAGGTCCAGTATACTGATTTTGAAAGAGAAAATATGTTCTTATATGAGTAACACTGTACTCAAGGATTTGATTCAAGGGATCCGGGTTATTCCTGTTCTTTAGGGAAGCGGGAAATCCGAAGGGTATTGAGACTATCCGAGTCTACGGGTTTTCTTCCTATTTAACGAAGGGGTCACTTGAGAATGTCTTTGAGACTCAAGGAAGTTAGACTGTCCAAGTCTAGGGTTTCATCTTTTGTACCATGCTTTGAAAAATAGTAGTAGACTCTATGAAAGGACTATTCTATGAGGATGACTAGGTTCTGTTCCTATACCTCTAGGAGGTCGTCGGGACAATTTGTACAAAGCCCAAGAGGAGGCTGGAAACTTTTAAGAAGCCGACGGGTCCTTGTACGAAGCCCAAGAGGAGGCTATCATTCCCGGAGGAAGAGGTCATTATACGAAGCCTAAGAGGAGGCTGTGAATACTTCTAAGAAGCCGTAGGGTCCTTGTACTAAGCCCAAGAGGAGGCGGGGTTGCTTTTAGGAAGCCTGTGGGTCCTTGTACGATGCCCAAGAGGAGGCCGATGCTTTTAAGAAGCCGATGGGTCCCCAAACCCCGAGAAATTCAAGGCAAGCTATTCACAAGGAATAGATCAAGTCAGGAAAGTTCGAGAATTTGGAAGAAACTCAAGAGATGCCATTCACGGAGAAAAGATCATCTCTGGGGAGTAGAGTTTCTTGACAAGTGCTTTTAAGAAGTCCGTGGGTCCCCAAACCCCGAGAAATTCAAGGCAATGCTATTCACCGAGAATAGATCAAAGTCAGAAAAGTTCGAGAATTTGGAAGAAACTCAAGTGATGCAATTCACGGAGAAGAGATCATCTTTGGGGAATAGAGTTTCTTTGACAACTTCTATGAGTGACAGTCTATGAAAGGGTTTATAGGGAATGCTGCCTTTCATATCTCCGTATTGTTTAACCCCAAGAGGAGGGAAGACTGTGTCTGGTAATCCTATGGGGATCTAGTTTATACTATTTCTAAGAGTGATTGAAACGGCTTTACCTAGTGCTAGACGTAGTTGCCGGGGAAACTCTAAATATCTATACTATTATTACACAGTCGATATGAGTTTATGAAAGAAGACTTACAGCGAAACAGCCCTACAATACAGTTATATGTATATGAAAGCAGTAAATGAAAGCAATAACCACTTACTCGGTTGTAGAGCTTCCATGTTGTTTGGTTAGTTGTTCAACAAAGAAAGATTGAAAAACAACTGTATATTCAAAAATCAAAGGAGAAAGTGCTTTGAAAAAGAAAGATTTGGGGCTTACAGCTCAAGGAGAGGCCCAGGGTTTTATCAGTGAGCACACTTTGAATTTGTACAGAGGGACTTATACAAGTGACTGAGGCCCAAAAAGGTTTTCTGTACAAAGGGATGGGTCTTACACTCTCTCAAGAGGCCCAAAAAGTTTTAAAGAAAAAGAGTGGGGCTTATAACACGAGGGTAGGCCCAGATGATTTTCCGTTTAAAAATGGCGATCGCGCCGAGGTTTTCTTTTAACGCAGAGGGACTTATACATTAAGTGAGGCCCAAATGGTTTTGGTTAAAAGGGGATTGGGTATTACACTCTATTAGAGGCCCAAAAGTTTTGAATGGGTCTTATAGCTCAAGGAGAGGCCCAAGGTTATTTTTCAAAAGGGCGACAATCGCGCCATTTGTTTTTTACGATATCGGGACTTATACAATGCACTGAGGCCCAAAAATGATTTGGTCAAAAAAGGATTGGGTCTTACACTCTAATAGAGGCCCAAAATGTTTTAAGAAAAAGAAATGGGTCTAACTACTCGAGGGTAGGCCCAAGGTTTGTTTTAAAAAAAGGCGACGATCGCGCCGTTTATTTGAAAATGTACAGGGGGACTTATACAACGAATGAGGCCCAAAAAGGTTTTCTGTACAAGGGTGTTGGGTCTTACACTCTAATAGAGGCCCATGAGTGTTTGAAAAAGTTTGATGAGGAATGAAATAATCAAAAACCCTAATTTCATCTTTTAAAGAGCATTTTTCAAAGAAAAATCAAGTAAAAAATGATAAAAAAATATCAAATAAAATTATTAATCATGTTATAAACAGTGATTAAGGTTTATGAAAAAGTATTTTATCCACATGAATATTTAAAATCATTTTGGTTTAAAAATCAAGAAAAAGAAATCATTTTAAAAGCATTTAAAATAATTTAAAACAATATTTTTGAATATATTAAAAATATATCAAATAATAATATTTTTTGTGATTTTTTGGTGGATTAAAATATTATGGAGTATGAATAACAAGTGTGTAAAACAGATTTGGAAAATGATAATTTTTGCTATGTGAAAAAATTGGTTGAGTTTTGAAGATAAACTAAGAAAAAGAGGAATGTGATGTCACAACATCACTCATGAGACATCACTCATGAGTTTTCAACATCTTTTTTATCAAACTTCCAACACCCATAACTTTCTCAAATCTCAATAGTTTGAGACAAAATTTATATGCATCTGGCCCAGAATTTCACAAGGAATCCAATGGTGGTGGCAGTTTTTTCAGATCACACTCCCTCCTCAAAACCCGATAGTGGTTTTGAAAAGGACCTATAATTGCATTTTCTGTGCTACACTTTGATACAGGCATGAATTACATGGTGAATTAGCCCAAATACAACATATACAACATGTATGAGATGTGTATGATCAGTGGACTTCAAAGCAATGCATGATTTCAAGGATTCCAAGTTGTGATGCTTACCTCTTTTTGAGCTTTTTTGGAGTTTTTGTGCAATCTGTCAAGCCTCTTGTTCCAGAAATGATTTGACGCTTTAGACACACTCAAATGATCCCTTAGAAGCTTTTAGGATGATTGGAATCAACTGGTACCTGCAAAAACACAAACTGTCCCTTTCTTGCAAAAGGGGTTAAAAGTGACCAAAATAGCAACTCTCTCAAATGGTGTTCCAGATGTTGGGAACCATTTGGGACAGTTCAAGGATGATATTTGGAGTGTGTTTGAGGTTTTATCTAGTTTGGAAAGTGACTGAATCATGACATGGCTTGAAAAATGCAAAAAAGTGCCATTTTGAGGTTTTGAGAAGTGACTTTGTGATTTTGCGATTACAGGTCACTTGTGATAGTTTGCACAGCTTACATATGATATATATGAGGTGTGTGTGTGATTAGTTTGAGTGGAATTGCTCTCTAACTCAAAAACTCATAATTACTTGCTTTGGAAGGCAAATTTGAGGTGAAAGGAGAGATTTTGAGGAAAGCACCTGTTTGATGGCTTTGGTGTCCTCAAACTGAACACAAATGAGCTCTATTTATAGTAGAGCAAGTTTGTTTTTGCAGCAACAGTGAACGGTGGCTGCAGCAGAGGTTTGGCCAATGTTGTCCAATGAAAATCAAAGTCTCCTCTAGCCATTGACTAGAGGTTAGGGCACAGAGCTTTGGTTCCCTACTTGTTGGAGGAATGTTGACTGAATTCAGTTGCAAATGTGTCAGTCCATGCCACCTCTAAGCATCTATTAAATGCTCTAATCCAAAATTGGAGTCTTGTCCCTCTTTTAGGGATTTTTAGGAATAGCATGCTACTTCTTGTTCCAAAGACTTTGGAGGCTTGGCTCAGTGATTGTCCCCTTTAGATTTGATCCTCAGAGGTGTCCAAAGTGATGACAAGGCTTGGAAATTCGTGTGGCACAAGAAATGTGCAAATCTGTCCCATGAAAAATTCAGCTGCAGCAAGCCGTTTTGTAAAATTCATAACTCCCTGCTCGAGTATGCTACAAGGACGTTCTACACCTTTCTGGAAAGCTGAGACAATGTACTTCAACTTTTATGTTGGACTTTGCTCTTGGTTCAGCTTGAAAAGTCATCAAAAATGGCCTTGAACTTGTGTAGTCAAATCTGTCCTAAAAGTTGTCATGAAAATTCTGCTTTATCAATGCTTCTTGCGAAAATCATATCTCCCTGCTCGAGTATGCTACAAGGACGTTCTACACCTTTCTGGAAATCTGAGACAACGTACTTCAACTTTGATGTTCAAGGTTTGGCTTGAATAAACTTGGATCATGGAGAAAAACATCCTTGAAGTTGGGACATTCTTGCTGAAAAAATATTAATGATGTCCCTATGCAATGTTGAAACATTAGACATTGAACATTAATAATTCCAAACTTTAACCACTTGTATATTTTAATCCACTATGATATTTTGAATTGAAGTGAATTGCATCTTTGATGCTTATCTTGCATGGTGACAAAGCTTGAAAATTGGGTGGCACAAGAAAAGTGCACAAAATCTATCCTAAAAAATCAGCTCGAGCAAGGCCTGTTGTGAGGTTCATAACTCCTTGCTCAAGTTGAATTAATGGGAGTTCTAATACATTTTGGAAAGCCCTAACGACATACTTTAACTTAGATGTTTGACTTTGGTCTTGGTTCAGCTTGCAAAGTCATCAAAAATGGTCTTGAACTTGTGTAGTCAAATCTGTCCCAAAAGCTGTCATGAAAATTATGCTTTATCACTGCTTTTTGCGAAAATCATATCTCCCTGCTCGAGTATGCTACAAGGACGTTCTACACCTTTCTGGAAAGCTGAGACAACGTACTTCAACTTTCATGTTTAACTCCAGACCTGGTTCAACTTGGATCATGGAGAAAAACGTCCTTGAAGTTGGGGCATTCTTGCTGAAAAAATATTAATGATGTCCCTATGCAATGTCAGAACATTGGACATTAAGAATTCCCAACTTTGATCGCTTATATCTTTCAATCCTTATGATATTTTGAGTTGATTCCTTCTACAATGTTGAAGTATTAAATACCCTCTTTAAAAGTAGCTCTTACTCAAAATCAATGGATGCTTGGATCAATAGTTACAACCTTGAAAAGTTGTGCACTTGAACATGACTTTAACTTAGAAAAAATTTCTAAGTTTCTTTCAATTTGATCAATTTTGCAATTTTGCATGATTTCTTGATTTAAATTTGATCAAATTAAATCATCCATCATATTTTCTTGAGTAATGGCTTGTGAAGCTCAAAGTTGACCAAAAAGTCAAACTTTGACTTTTTGCGTCAGTTGACTTTGTATTAGATGAACTTGAGGCTTGATCCACTTGAAATGTTGCACTCTTGTGCTTAATTCTTGACGTGGGAGTCCTCTTGATCCTTTATGGATGTTTAAGAGGTTAGACAAGTTGAAGATCATGTCATTCCTTGATTAATCATTTGTCTAAAGGCTCTAAGAGGGCTTAAAACCCTAATTTTGATTGTAGTGGATGCTCAACAATTCCTTGAGGAGATTGATGAGGCATAAAGGTACATCCATATTGTGCTGATGATTTGCACAATGATGGGAAATCTTAGTGGTCAAAATTTGGGGTATGACAGATGCCCCTATTTAATCTTCTTGGACCTGAAGGTGTGAATGACGAAGGTATTCGGGCATTTGGGGTGCAAGAGGATTAAATATCGGAATACCCGAAATTTTGATGGCTATGAATGGCAGCTTGCACATTCATCTTCTTTTGCTAAGCAATGATGCTTAGAAAAGGTAAACTTCCCCTCGATCCTGGTCTTCAGCCAAGGAGCTGGTCTCAGTTTTCTTTTGAAATAAACTTCCCCTCGATCCTGGTTTCCTACCAAGGAACTGGTCTTAGTTTCTGATTTAAACTTCCCCTCGATCCTGGTTTCCTACCAAGGAACTGGTCTTAGTTTCTGAAATAAACTTCCCCCCGATCCTGGTTTCCTACCAAGGAATTGGTCTTAGTTTCTTTTGTCAATAAACTTTATTGACAAGGGACGCTATTCGTAGCGGTTTTCCTCAAACTTCTCACCGAATTTTCCTGGGGAGATGCCATTTGACGAAAAAAAATTGATGTCAGACTTGCTGGGGAACCCAATCGTCTGAGTTGTAGAGTTGCACAAACTTCTCTGTTAGAGACGCCATTTGTCGACTCTATCTGGGGAAAACGAGTCTTTTGAGAGACTGCTTTCGTTTGGGATCTTACATCATACTTTTCTCGGGATCTTTCCGGAGAAATGCCATGTGATGGGGTCCAATTTTGAGGTGTCGATGACCTTTTCATCAGCGGATTTTTGGAGAAATACTGATGTAATGTCGAACCTTTGCTTAAGAGGCTTTCTCTGTGGATTTTCCTTAATCCAAGAAAGCAAGGATATCATCTTCAATGGCGAAGAGTGACATCTGTTAAAGGTTCTCTGGCCTTTCAGAGGTTCAAGTTATCAAAGTGGTCTAGTGCCGACTTTGATCTAAAGATACACTGGTGGCGAGATTGTTCAGACACAACGTTTCCCGACGAGGAAAGAACTGACAACTCGATTTAGAGGACTTTTATCACTAGGGGATAAGACCGACTAGAGTGATAGCGATGCAATATGAATTTGAATGCAAATCAATAATGCATGATGTATGTATGTATATGCGGACAAAACTGATGCAACATACAGGTTAAAGGATGAACACGACTGGATACTCGGCCACAGTGGGGCATGTAGAAATATCGCTGGTTCAAGATAGCAATTCCACCTTGCTTAGGAGAGATAGTCCCTGCGGGGAATATCATTGATCGGGCTTAGGAGATAGGAACTCGGCCGAGGGTATCAGATGGAATAGTTGCATCCGACACTGTTGATCCTTCATTCAGACGCACTGGCGTAGAAGGAGTACTTTGATTCTGCACTTTGAAGTTCGCTTACTTCCGGAGAAGTGGTTGATGCTCTTCTGATGTTCAACAGTCAAAAGAAATTGCCATCTTTATTTTAAAAGCAGAAAAAGTTTTAACAAGTAAATTCATTTTTGTTTTATTTCAAAAGTCGTTAGTCATGTTAACAACGTCGTTCTGTAAAGCTAAAACAAGCAAGAATTACAAACAAAAGCACAAGGCTCAAATTTTATTGATAAGATGGAGATCAGCCAAACGCGTGATTCCAAAGAGTATATACAAAGTTAGAAAATGGTAATTTACAGGGAAAAGGGGCTACGTTGAAACATAACGACCACTGTCCTTCTACCAACTTTAAATTCGGGACATCCTGAGCTTCTGTCGAAGATGACTTTGACTGGAGTTTTCCTCCGATGGATGATGTAACTGCTGCTGCTGCTGAGGGACTTACCTCTGTTGAACATAGTTACTTGCCATTATCCCTAATTTTTGCCTGGATTGTACTATGATGTTTCCAATCCACCGGGATGATTTTTTTTTATTTTGTCTCTAACTTTTGCCTGGACCGCCCTTTCGGGTTTTCAATCCACCGAGACTTTTTTTTTTAGTTTAGGCGAAGTATTTCTTGACTACATCAACATTCGTGGGATAGGAAAATTCCTCTCCGTCCATGGTTGCAAGTCTCAAGGCGCCGCCTGAGAAAGCTTTCGTGACCACATAGGGGCCATCGTAATTTGGGGTCCATTTGCCCTGAGAATCAGTGAGAAATGATTGTATCTTCTTGAGCAGTTTGAAGATTGGCGAGCAGGTCGCGGTCATGAGGAATATGAATCTGGAGATATAGTTCAAACATCCCAGGAATCCTCTGACTTGTTTTTTCAGTTTTTGGAGAAGGCATTTCTTGAATGGCCTTGACCTTGTCAGGATCAACCTCAATTCCTTTCTGGCTGACGATGAACCCTAGTAGTTTCCCTGAACGGACACCGAAGGTGCACTTGTTGGGATTCAAGCGGAGCTTGAATTTTCTCAAACGTTTGAACAATTTTGAAAGATGTTCAACGTGCTCACTCTCTGTTTTTGATTTTGTAATCATATCATCGACATATACCTCGATTTCCTTATGTATCATGTCATGAAACAGAGTAGTCATGGCCCTTTGATAGGTTGCCCCGGCGTTCTTCAAACCGAACGGCATTACCTTGTAACAAAAGGTGCCCCATGGGGTAATGAACGAAGTTTTCTCCATGTCTTTCGGCGCCATTTTGATTTGATTATAGCCCGAGAATCCATCCATGAAGGAGAAAACTTTGAACTTTGTTGTGCTGTCTACCAGCATGTCAATGTGTGGTAAAGGAAAGTCGTCCTTTGGACTAGCCTTGTTCAAATCTCTGTAATCTACACACATTCTGACCTTTCCATCCTTTTTGGGAACGGGTACGATGTTGGCTAACCATTGAGGATATTCAGATGTAGCGAGGAAACCCTCGTCAATCTGTTTCTGTACCTCCTCTTTGATTTTGATGGCCATGTCCGGGTGAGTGCATCTTAACCTTTGCTTTACTGGCGGACATTCTGATCTTAACGGTAAGTGATGTTCCGCGATGCTGGTATCCAACCCTGGCATATCCTGATAGGACCAAGCGACTACATCGGGGAATTCTTTGAGAAGCTTTATCAAACCCTCTCTGGCAGTTGGACTGAGCAGTGCCCCAATCCTGATTTCTTTTCTCTCTTGCTCTGAACCCAAGTTTACCGTTTCCAACGGTTCTTTGTGAGGTTCAATGGACATTTCCTCTTGTCTGAGTAGTCGGGAGATCTCTTCTGGAATTTCGTTGTCATTTTCTTCTTCAGCCTCGAATACCGGAAACTCAAAGTTGGGAGAAGGCATCGGATCGTATGTTTCAACTGGGTTTAAAACAAGCAATCTGCATGACGTGATGATTTGTGTTTAGAAGAGATAGAGAAAATGCAAGTGTGTGCAGTGTTTTATTTTACTGCTTGTTTTTATTTGAATTGTTTTTAGGATTACCATTTTCTGAAAAAGCAAAAAGAGAAAACAGCAATTAATGCAGAATTTACAGAACAACGTTATTTTATTAATGAACAAGTCGAATCTTGAAACTACAGTCCTATAAAACAAAACTCTGTCGCTTCGGGCAAAGCGAAGAGGGAAATTTACAGAAAGCGGGCCCTATCAAAACATCTGTTTCACCTGGGCAGGGTGAAAGGTTAAAGATGGCAATTACTTTGACTGAGGAACGACCTTCGGAACCTCGACGGCAACCCATTGGCGGCGAACTCCTCGGTGAATCACAAAGTCTGGCACCTTCCTTGATTTGTCTTCAGAAATGACGCTGATTTCTGGTGGAGTAGGATCATTGGAATCTATCTCCCAGGCAGAATTGTCGTAGGAGAATTCCTCAGTTGTATTTTGCATAGCATTTGTGCTCTCAGCTGTATCTCCCCATCCAGTTACCTGGATATCCTCGAGCCTGATACGAGAGCTTTCGGGAGCGGTGTACTTGACCATATAGTCGTATTTTCCACTTGGTTGTCCCAAGGTGTCCCACACTTCTTTTGAATTGGAGGAGTCATCTCTCTCGATGATGTTGACCGCAGGAAAAACATAGTTGATGAACTCAAGTCCTGCGAACGTTGTGAATTCATCTTCATGTTGAGTAGTTTCTGAATGACCTGAGTGTTGGTCCCATGGCATGGTGGGGACACAGGTATTCCGCTCAATGACAGTCAGCTGATTTTCATTATTCGGCTGACTTTCTTGCCCCAAGTTTCCTGGGTAAGGTTGCCACATTGGCAGACCATCCATTGGGCCATAGTAGGTGTAGTCAAAATTATCTTTCATCGGAGTGTCTTCCTCTAATGAATTTGGCGGAGCGCGGCATCCTTCCGGATCACAATCTCCATATATCATTTCGACGTCTGACCTTGGTATAAATCTCGGACTTTCTGTAGGAAAGCAAAAAGGCATAGGCACCTCTTCCTGAGACATATAACCGTCCTTGTTAAGGTAGGACTTCCATTCTTCATCCGTGTCAGAGGGATCTTCCTCATTGATAGCATGTACTGCTTGAGACACTGGGTGAAGGAAACATCCACTATGGAAGAAGTTTTGAAGGGGATGAAGACTTTCATCGTTGGCAGTTGTCTGGGTACAGGTTGCAGAAAAACCAAGACCCTTCTTTGTTTTATTGTCAGTAGGAATGACAAGCTGTCCCCATCCTGTTGTATCGGTACTCTCGACCGCTTTGATTGCATCTTTGTACGAGGAAATCGAGGTTCTTCCTCTGAACTGATTATCCTTGCTCACCGATAGTGCTTGGAACTGCGTTACAATAATCTCCTCGGGTTCTACACAAGTAGATGATGATAGGTTACTCACAAGCAAGGCTTGTTCCCCACACACCGTGACAAGTTTATCGTTCTTGACGAACTTTAGCTTTTGGTGGAGGGTTGATGTAACCGCTCCAGCCTGATGTATCCAAGGTCTTCCTAATAAATGACTGTATGTTGCCCGGATGTCCATAACCTGGAAAGTGACTTGGAAAGTGTGAGGACCAATAGTTATGGGAAGATCAACTTCGCCGATAACTGTTTTTCTGGATCCGTCGAATGCTTTGACGACGACCTCACTGATTCTCATCGGAGGGCCTTTGAATGATAATTGCATCAAAGTGTACTTCAGCATAACATTCAGGGCTGACCCTGTGTCTACCAGTACGCTGGCTAATGCATCATCCTGGCAGTTAACTGTAATGTTGAGCGCCATGTTATGACGGCGACCCTCTTCGGGTAATTCCTCATCACTAAATCCCAAATTATTGCAGGAAGTGATGTTAGAGACAATACTATCGAACTATCTGATTGTTACATCTTGTTCCACAAAGGCATGCTCCAAAACTTTCTGTAGAGCCTCCCTGTGGGCCTCTGAACTGAGCAACAGCGATAATACCGAGATCTTTGAAGGAGTCTGTAACAGCTGATCAACAATGTTATATTCACTCCTTTGGATGAGCTTCAGCATCTCATCATTATTTTTCGAAAGGTCGGGATTACTGGATTGACCGACTGATGGATCGGGAGCTTCTATCGGAAGTTCCTTTTCCTTGTTAGGTTCTCCAACTCCTCGGTTGAAGATTCGACCGCTCCGTGTTACACGACTGATGTCTGCAATATTCACGATAGAGGGTAATGGAATTTCCTTTCCATTTTCAATTATTGTTGCACCGTATTTGTAAGGGATCGCCTTAGCTGATTCATACGGTAGTGGTCCTGGTAGATAGATGACTATGGGAACTTTTTGATTCTTCTGACCATCGTAAGTAATCTCGATTCATTCCCGGTTGGGAACTTTAGATTCGTCAAGTTGAGGGATGATGGCAAAAACATCCCTGGTCCTATGATGACCAGAGATTACGACAACGTTCTCAACCTGATCGACAAGGTAGTTCGGCGACCAGTTGATGGGTCCAGAACCCAAATATGGACGAATTTCTCCACGATCGACCTGACCCTGAAGAGCTGCTCTCACAAGGTAACACCCTTGGTTACTTTCTGAACAGACGCTACAACTGTCATAGTTGTGTGGTGGCACCTGGCCACGCCCACTTTGAATACAATGTAACCTCACTAGGTTAGCTTCCATAGATCGGACATCCTGACTCTGATGCCAAGTGGGGTTCCTGTTACTGATACTAATTTGCTGAGTATATTCATCCATGTAGATTGGCATCCACCAATGATTTGACAAGTGCTGAAGTGCCTCCTGGACAAGGGTACAACCTCGATCGTTCGCAACCCGCTTTACAGCTTTGATAGTCATGTGATATTAAGAATCCGAGTCGGACCTGCTCAGCATGTAACTCTACCAGGTTGGTATTCATCACGCAAATGTCAAAGATCTGAACCATGTTGATCTGATAGAAATACCTATCATGGTAGTCTTGGATCCATCCAAGATCCATCTGACGCTGGAGGGCCTCTTGTATGAAAGAGTATCCCTGTTTGTTTACCGAGCAAGTCAGACAGGAACTGTAATCGTGTCGCGGCAGATTATGATACTGACTTTGCCTTGAGTGCATCGCCACCAAGTTGACATTCATTACACGAATGTCGTGGTTCTGAATGACCTTAGAATTCGTGTAGACCATGTTAACTCCACGAACTCGGTGCTCCTGGATCCATCCGAGATCCATTTGTTCCTGTAGAGCTGCTTGCACTACCGAACATCCCTGGTTGTCTTTAGAGCAGATATCACACTGGTGATAGTTATGAGGTGGCACATGGCCATATCCACTCTGTCTACAATGCATCTTGACCAGATTGGTCTTTAACAAGAGTACATCGTGAATTTAATAGACATTGTTAGTCTCTTTCTCAATCAGATTGACTGCAGCTTTCTCGTGTTGAGGCAGCGGGTTCGTGAGAACATTTGGATTCGTATCCTTGAAAGATAAGACCCCGCTCCTAACAAGTTTTTGCACGTCAGACTTGAAATTGAGACAAGTCTCAACGTTATGCCCTGATCCTCCTTGGTGGTAAGGGCAAGTCTGATCCACCTTAAAGCAAAAAGGCAGATTTTCAGGTACTGTAAGAGGAGATTTAGTCTGAATGTGCCCCTTGGCTAGTAGTAACAGAAATAGCTCTGCGTACAACATGGGTATAGGATCAAACCCTAATGGTCGTGTTGTACGGTTGTTATTGTATGGAGGACGAGCCTGCTGAAGAGGCTGTTGTGTCCTTTGCTGATCAGGTTGGCTCTGCGCAACCTGAGGTTGATACGTAGGAATAGGCGCAGGGCTGGTAGCCGGAATTACAGCTGCTACTGGCTGATAACGTCGCCTTTGCTTTCCGAGAGAGATATTCCCAATATCTTGCTCTTTTTTCTTAGGGAGAGCACTACCATATTTTTTAGTACCGCTCGTCGATCCAGGGTCTTTTACCAAACGTCCTTCTCGGACGGCTTCCTCAAGATGTACGCCCATGCCGACCATCTCGGTGAAATCACTAGGCGCACTGGCAACCATTCGGTCATAGTAAAATGAGCTTAAGGTCTTTAAGAAGATCTTTGTCATCTCTTTTTCCTCAAGAGGTGGACAAATTTGAGCGGAAATTTCACGCCACCTTTGAGCATACTCCTTAAAGGTTTCCTTGTCCTTTTGCGACATCGATCTGAGTTGATCTCTGTCGGGTGCCATGTCCAAATTGTATTTGTATTGTTGGACGAAAGCAGTACCAAGATCTCTGAATGTACTGATCGTAGCACGGTTTAAACCCATGTACCATTTGAGTGCGGCACCGGTTAAACTATCCTGAAAGTAGTGAATCAGTAGGTCCTGATTCTCCATCTGGGCTGACATCCGCCGAGCGTACATCACCAGATGGCTCTGAGGGCAAGAGTTACCCTTGTATTTTTCAAAGTCGGGCACTTGAAATTTATGCGGAACTTTCACATTGGGGACCAAGCAGAGGTCTGTGGCGTCTTTTCCAAATAAATCTTGACCGCGAATGGCTTGCAGTTCTTTCTGCATTTCAAAGAATTGTTCCTGGAATTCATCCATTCTGTCAAACATAGTTTCCTTCTTACCAGAAGGTGTCTGTGGAATTTGTCCTTCCGGGACAGTGTGCACCACAGGGGGTGGTACCGTGACTACGGCAGTGAGTCTTGGCGTTTCCCGAAGTTTGTAACCTTCAGGAGTCTTCAGTATGCCCCTGGCATCTTCGCTTTCCCGAAGTTTGTAACCTTCAGGCCCAACGGCTTCTGTTGTGATTCTCTGATCCTCAGTGATCGGCGGAACATATCCTTCCGGGATATAGTTAACAAGCATGCCCCAAGGACGATCTTTCGGTATCTGATACCTAGGATCATACCTCTCCACTACGGGCGTTGAGGTGATCTCTGAGATCACAGTTCTTTGTAGCTGAGCTTCTGCCATGGCTTGTATGTCGTTACGAAGTTTTCTCATATCCTCTCTTAGAGCGTCGATCTCTTTTTTCAACTCTCTGTTTTCTTCCTCAAGATCATCCATCTTTTTCTGACGATTGGCCCGAGTATTATACGAATGAGACAGTTTGACTCTAGAACCGAGACACAAACGTGAGATTCGTAGATAAGAAGAATACGCGATGTGAGAATGATGAATGTAATGATTATATTAATTATTTTTTTTTCGGTTTAATCAAAATAAACTTCGACAATTAGATTGAAATATCAAACAGTGGGGAAACCCCTTTTTATTGAATTTCAAAGGATTACAGAAATGGAAATACAGTAGATTACAAGATGCGGAAACAGAAACCTAAGCTAATGGGTCCCGAGTCCTCTCTGAAGAGAAATCAAGTGTTGATTATGGTATCTTCCTTTTCTTTGACCGGGGCTCTTGGGCCGTTGTCGGGTTGTCATTCCTTTTCCAGGTGAAAGGAGCAAGCAAATTCCTTTGGTCATCTTGATTATCTACAGCATGTTGCTCCAAAATTTCAATCAGAGCATCTTTCTCTTTCAGTAATTGCTGTATTTTGATGCACTCGACGTCGAGGGTGCGGTACTTGTTCTTCCAAGACCTTCTCTCCCGTTGAACTTTGTTGAGAGTAACCTGAAGCTTTTCAGTTTCCGTCATGAAGTACATGACAAACTCTCTTGGCGGAAGAATTCCGTAACGAGGATAAGGCATCTTTAGCTTGAGAGCTCTAGTTTGTACCCAGTGGAGATAAGGCTCCACCGAGACACAGTCTGGTTTTCCTAGAGACTCTCATCCTTTCTTATGAACGTGTTTCCAAGCATGCACTATTTCTATCTTCAGTGCTCTGTCGTTTTCTCCTTCCTTGAAGAAAAGACCTTCCAGATGAACACCCAGTGGGATGTGTCTCATCGGGTATCCAAATTGACGGCGAACCAATACCGGATGGTAGTTGATTCCTCCTTTAGTTCCTATAAGGGGTACGTTGGGGAAGTTTCCACAATGGTCAATGATCCTGATTCCATCATAAATCCTATTACACCAATCTATATCAGAGTTGGTAAGAGACATGATCTTCTGCGACCAGCGTAAGGCACTCTTGCAATCCCAAAAAGCAGCAGACTTGGGCAAGTGGGAGATAAACCATTTGTAAAGCAGAGGTACACAGCATGTGATCTCCCCTCCGCTGTACAAATTTCCCAAGTGTACAGAATGATATGCATCTGTGAGCAAAGTCGGCACAGGATTTCCAATGAGAAAAACCTTAATAGAGTTAATATCGACGAAGTTATTGATGTTGGGAAACAAAAATAACCCGTAGGTGAGCAAGACAAAGATGCTTTCAAAAGCAGTCACGTTTCCTATACTGGCAAAATACAGGGCCTTCTTTGTCAAGAACTGGACTGGAAAACCTTGGATGCCACCCTTAGTGGTTAGGTGAGTCCTAACTTCAGACTCGTCCAAATGAATTGCTCTTGGAATAGTCTGATTCTTTGGAATTTCTTCCAGTCCAGAAAATGGAGCTCGATCCGTAATGTGTAGATCGATCATGTGAGAATACTCCTCCAGCGTTGGTGCGAGCTGGTAATCCGGGAATGTGAAACAGTGATAAACCGGATCATAAAACTGAATGAGCGTATCCATGATTCCCTCAATCACATGGACTCTTAATAGTGGTAGCAAACCTCCGTGCTTGGCTCTGAAAGCCTCTGGGTTAGTGATCATCCTCGCTAACCTTCTCAAATCCTCTAGTTTTGGAACCTTGAAGGTATACTGGTGAGTTCTCCTTCTACCGAAATCCATTGGTACAATCCTTTTCTCTGATATTTGTAATCACAGTCTTAGTTTATTTTGAAAAAACAGAGAGACTAGAAGAGAAGTTTTTTTTTGAATGTTTTAATGTTTTTTAGATGAATGCATGAATGCAGCATACAAAAACATAGAAAAAACATGGGGTCAAAGGGTCGTTGTCATGAAGTCAAGGCTCTACCCATCCCCAAAGGTTTATACTAGGGTGATTTTTGTACCTGTACTCATTATCATCAGCTCCTCCCAGGAAAGCAAAACAACAAGCGGATCGCCAGCGAGTTGTAGTGCAATCTTAGAGTAAGTGCCATTCACCAAGAATAGATCACCAGCCTCAAATGAGGGTAGTATCGCGTAACAACTATTTCCGATAGTTTCCGCACTACGAAAGGGTTTGGCTCCTCAGCTTCTCAGACTTAACAACTGGCCCATTGTCTAGGTGAGAGAATGGGTTGCGTTGGTTAGCCTCCACTGAGGTTGATGGTCGACCCCGTCGCCATCACTTATCTTAGGTGTATACTCATTCTTTCCACATACGGTATCACCCGCATTCCCATTAGCAGAAAAATAAACATGTATAGCAATTAGGAAAAGCAGTATATATATTTGTCCTAATCATCCTAGACCTATAAAGCTAAGAATCCTAAGTTCTTGACAGAAAATGGGTTCCCCGGCGGAAGCCCCAATCTGTGGTATTCACACAAGAGGTGAAAAGGTAGTCCGTGCCTAGATCTAACTTTGATAAGCCCCACGGTGGGCGCCATTTTTCTGTAGCGAGCGATTTTGGACGCGGTTCTTAAGCGCTGGTTGCTCTCTGCAGTTGAGCTTAAAACTACAGGTCGATTAATTTTTTATCCTATTGTGAGCTGAATAAGGAAGGGAAATAGATGTCTCCAATTAACCCTGCTTGCATACTGAGTTTAAACAGCGGTCTGTTAGGTTTCGAATGCTATCAATGTGGGGGGGCCTTTGTACTGGTTATTTGTATTTTCGCCAATACTGTTTTCTTTCTTTTTATCTAGATAGAAGGTTTCTGGCGAGGAACAAGGATTAGGATGTTGGGACTGATGCTTTTGAATTACTGCTTTTGATATGGGATTTTGGGTTTTTATTGATTGTGCTCGCTAAGATCTTTCTTTCAATCTTATGCCTACGTATTCCCGTTTACCGAAACAGGGAAATCAGAGCGTTCGTAGTTCCTCCTATTCTATGGGAGGAAATTGGTTTTTTTGGTGTCTTGTTCAAAGCCCAAGACGTGAAGCGAAAGGTGATTTGTATCTTGTTTAAAGCCCAAGATGTGAAGCTGAAAGGGTTTGACTTTAGAGAGAATTTGTCATCTCTAAAGAGGGGTTTGTCTGTTACGACTGTTTTATAAAGGAGAATTACTTTAACCGGGATACGCGGATCCAGCAATGCCATAATTTCCTTTATAGGGGAGTTCCAACCTGAAGGAGAAGACTTTAACTCAGTGTAGAGCAATGCTATCTTTCCTTAGGAATTTCTCATGCTAAAAGAGGGACAGTGGCATGGATGTAGATGATCCAGAGGCTTGCCGCTTACAGCAATTAGATGAAAGGGGAGGAGTTGTTGATGTTTGTGTACTGTGAACGAGGCACAACTTAGATGCTAAAAGGTTAATTGGATTAACCAGTGGTTTTCTTAGACAAAGCCTAAGAGGAGACTATTATATGTCTCGTACAAAGCCCGAGAGAGAAGCTAAAAGGTTTTGACTCAACGAGGGAATCTTTTGGTATCTCGTATAAAGCCCGAGATGGAGGCTATTTGACTCAACAAGAGAGTTTTTGTATCTCGTACGAAGCCCGAGATGGAGGCGAAAGGGGTGATCGACTCAACGAGGGAGTCTCTTTTGTGTCTCGTACAAAGCCCGAGAGAGAGGCTACACATTGTTTGACTCCGCTGGGGAGAATCATTTGTACAAAGCCCAAGAGAGAGGCTAACTTCACTGGAGAAGGATCATTATACAAAGCCTAAGAGGAGGCTATGGTTACTGTTTCAGCTGAGTGACAGGTCCAGTATACTGATTTTGAAAGAGAAAATCAGTTCTTATATGAGTAACATTGTACTCAAGGATTTGATTCAAGGGATCCGGGTTATTCCTGTTCTTTAGGGAAGCGGGAAATCCGAAGGGTATTAAGACTGTCCGAGTCTATGGGTTTTCTTCCTATTTAACGAAGGGGTCACTTGAGAATGTCTTTGAGACTCAAGGAAGTTAGACTGTCCAAGTCTAGGGTTTCATCTTTTGTACCATGCTTTGAAAAACAGTAGTAGACTCTATGAAAGGACTGTTCTATGAGGATGACTAGGTTCTGTTCCTATACCTCTAGGACGTCATCGGGACAATTTGTACGAAGCCCAAGAGGAAGCTGGAAACTTTTAAGAAGCCGACGGGTCCTTGTACGAAGCCCAAGAGGAGGCTATCATTCCCGGAGGAAGAGATCATTATACGAAGCCTAAGAGGAGGATGTGAATACTTCTAAGAAGCCGTAGGGTCCTTGTACTAAGCCCAAGAGGAGGCGGGGTTGCTTTTAGGAAGCCTGTGGGTCCTTGTACGATGCCCAAGAGGAGGCCGATGCTTTTAAGAAGCCGATGGGTCCCCAAACCCCGAGAAATTCAAGGCAAGCTATTCACAAGGAATAGATCAAGTCAGGAAAGTTCGAGAATTTGGAAGAAACTCAAGAGATGCCATTCACGGAGAAAAGATCATCTCTGGGGAGTAGAGTTTCTTGACAAGTGCTTTTAAGAAGTCCGTGGGTCCCCAAACCCCGAGAAATTCAAGGCAATGCTATTCACCAGAATAGATCAAAGTCAGAAAAGTTCGAGAATTTGGAAGAAACTCAAGTGATGCAATTCATGGAGAAGAGATCATCTCTGGGGAATAGAGTTTCTTTGACAACTTCTATGAGTGACAGTCTATGAAAGGGTTCACAGGGAATGCTGCCTTTCATATCCCCGTATTGTTTAACCCCAAGAGGAGGGAAGACTGTGTCTGGTAATCCTATGGGGATCTAGTTTATACTATTTCTAAGAGTGATTGAAACGGCTTTACCTAGTGCTAGACGTAGTTGCCGGGGAAACTCTAAATATCTATACTATTATTACACAGTTGATATGAGTTTATGAAAGAATACTTACAGTGAAACAGCCCCACAATACAGTTATATGTATATGAAAGCAGTAAATGAAAGTAATAACCACTTACTTGGTTGTAGAGCTTCCATGCTGTTTGGTTAGTTGTTCAACAAAGAAAGATTGAAAAACAACAGTATATTCAAAAATCAAAGGAGAAAGTGCTTTGAAAAAGAAAGATTTGGGGCTTACAGCTCAAGGAGAGGCCCAGGGTTTTATCAGTGAGCGCACAGTTGAATTTGTACAGAGGGACTTATACAAGTGACTGAGGCCCAAAAAGGTTTTCTGTACAAAGGGATGGGTCTTACACTCTCTCAAGAGGCCCAAAAATTTTTAAAGAAAAAGAGTGGGGCTTATAACACGAGGGTAGGCCCAGATGATTTTTCGTTTAAAAATGGCGATCGCGCCGAGGTTTTCTTTTAACGAAGAGGGACTTATACAACAAGTGAGGCCCAAATGGTTTTGGTTAAAAGGGGATTGGGTCTTACACTCTATTAGAGGCCCAAAAGTTTTGAATGGGTCTTATAGCTCAAGGAGAGGCCCAAGGTTATTTTTCAAAAGGGCGACAATCGCGCCGTTTGTTTTTTACGGTATCGGGACTTATACAATGCACTGAGGCCCAAAAATGATTTGGTCAAAAAAGGATTGGGTCTTACACTCTAATAGAGGCCCAAAATGTTTTAAGAAAAAGAAATGGGTCTTACTACTCGAGGGTAGGCCCAAGGTTTGTTTTTAAAAAAGGCGACGATCGCGCCGTTTATTTGAAAATGTACAGGGGGACTTATACAACGAATAAGACCCAAAAAGGTTTTCTGTACAAGGGTGTTGGATCTTACACTCTAATAGAGGCCCATGAGTGTTTGAAAAAGTTTGATGAGGAATGAAATAATCAAAAACCCTAATTTCATTTTATAAAGAGCATTTTTCAAAGAAAAATCAAGTAAAAAATGATAAAAAATATCAAATAAAATTATTAATCATGTTATAAACAGTGATTAAGGTTTATGAAAAAGTATTTTATCCACATGAATATTTAAAATCATTTTGGTTTTAAAAATCAAGAAAAAGAAATCATTTTAAAAGCATTTAAAACAATTTAAAGCAATATTTTTGAATATATTAAAAATATATCAAATAATAATATTTTTTGTGATTTTTTGGTGGATTAAAATATTATGGAGTATGAATAACAAGTGTGTAAAACAGATTTGGAAAATGATAATTTTTGCTATGTGAAAAAATTGGTTGAGTTTTGAAGATAAACTAAGAAAAAGAGGAATGTGATGTCACAACATCACTCATGAGACATCACTCATGAGTTTTCAACATCATTTTTATCAAACTTCCAACACCCATAACTTTCTCAAATCTCAATAGTTTGAGACAAAATTTATATGCATCTGGCCCAGAATTTCACAAGGAATCCAATGGTGGTGGCAGTTTTTTCAGATCACACTCCCTCCTCAAAACCCGATAGTGGTTTTGAAAAGGACCTATAATTGCATTTTCTGTGCTACACTTTGATACAGGCATGAATTACATGGTGAATTAGCCCAAATACAACATATACAACATGTATGAGATGTGTATGATCAGTGGACTTCAAAGCAATGCATGATTTCAAGGATTCCAAGTTGTAATGCTTACCTCTTTTTGAGCTTTTTTGGAGTTTTTGTGCAATCTGTCAAGCCTCTTGTTCCAGAAATGATTTGATGCTTTAGACACACTCAAATGATCCCTTAGAAGCTTTTAGGATGATTGGAATCAACTGGTACCTGCAAAAACACAAACTGTCCCTTTCTTGCAAAAGGGGTTAAAAGTGACCAAAATAACAACTCTCTCAAATGGTGTTCCAGATGTTGGGAACCATTTGGGACAGTTCAAGGATGATATTTGGAGTGTATTTGAGGTTTTATCTAGTTTGGAAAGTGACTGAATCATGGCATGGCTTGAAAAATGCAAAAAAGTGCCATTTTGAGGTTTTGAGAAGTGACTTTGTGATTTTGCGATTACAAGTCACTTGTGATAGTTTGCACAGCTTACATATGATATATATGAGGTGTGTGTGTGATTAGTTTGAGTGGAATTGCTCTCTAACTCAAAAACTCAGAATTACTTGCTTTGGAAGACAAATTTGAGGTGAAAGGAGAGATTTTGAGGAAAGCATCTGTTTGATGGCTTTGGTGTCATCAAACTGAACACAAATGAGCTCTATTTATAGTAGATCAAGTTTGTTTTCGCAGCAACAGTGAATGGTGGCTGCAGCAGAGGTTTGGCCAATGTTGTCCAATGAAAATCAAAGTCTCCTCTAGCCATTGACTAGAGGTTAGGGCACAGAGCTTTGGTTCCCTACTTGTTGGAGGAATGTTGACTGAATTCAGCTGCAAATGTGTCAGTCCATGCCACCTCTAAGCATCTATTAAATGCTCCAATCCAAAATTGGAGTCTTGTCCCTCTTTTAGGGATTTTTAGGAATAGCATGCTAATTATTGTTCCAAAGACTTTGGAGGCTTGGCTCAGTGATTGTCCCCTTTAGATTTGATCCTCAGAGGTGTCCAAAGTGATGACAAGGCTTGGAAATTTGTGTGGCACAAGAAATGTGCAAATCTGTCCCATGAAAAATTCAGCTGCAGCAAGCCGTTTTGTAAAATTCATAACTCCCTGCTCGAGTATGCTACAAGGATTTTCTACACCTTTCTGGAAAGCTGAGACAACGTACTTCAACTTTGATGTTGGACTTTGGTCTTGGTTCAGCTTGCAAAGTCATAAAAAATGGCCTTGAACTTGTGTAGTCGAATCTGTCCTAAAAGCTGTCATGAAAATTCTGCTTTATCAATGCTTCTTGCGAAAATCATATCTCCCTGCTCGAGTATGCTACAAGGACGTTCTACACCTTTCTGGAAAGCTGAGACAACATACTTCAACTTTGATGTTCAAGGTTTGGCTTGAATAAACTTGGATCATAGAGAAAAACATCCTTGAAGTTGGGACATTCTTGCTGAAAAAATATTAATGATGTCCCTATGCAATGTTGAAACATTAGACATTGAACATTAATAATTCCAAACTTTAACCACTTGTATATTTTAATCCACTATGATATTTTGAATTGAAGTGAATTGCATCTTTGATGCTTGTCTTGCATGGTGACAAAGCTTGAAAATTGGGTGGCACAAGAAAAGTGCACAAAATCTGTCCTAAAAAATCAGCTCGAGCAAGGCCTGTTGTGAGGTTCATAACTCCTTGCTCAAGTTGAATTAATGGGAGTTCTAATACATTTTGGAAAGCCCTAACGACATACTTTAACTTTGATGTTTGACTTTGGTCTTGGTTCAGCTTGCAAAGTCATCAAAAATGGTCTTGAACTTGTGTAGTCAAATCTGTCCCAAAAGCTGTCATGAAAATTATGCTTTATCACTGCTTTTTGCGAAAATCATATCTCCCTGCTCGAGTATGCTACAAGGATGTTCTACACCTTTCTGGAAAGCTGAGACAACGTACTTCAACTTTCATATTTAACTCCAGACCTGGTTCAACTTGGATCATGGAGAAAAACGTCCTTCAAGTTGGGGCATTCTTGCTGAAAAAATATTAATGATGTCCCTATGCAATGTCAGAACATTGGACATTAAGAATTCCCAACTTTGATCGCTTATATCTTTCAATCCTTATGATATTTTGGGTTGATTCCTTCTACAATGTTGAAGTATTAAATACCCTCTTTAAAAGTAGCTCTTACTCAAAATCAATGGATGCTTGGATCAAT
The DNA here is from genome assembly GCA_022829125.1 of Lathyrus tuberosus. Taxonomy (NCBI): domain Eukaryota; kingdom Viridiplantae; phylum Streptophyta; class Magnoliopsida; order Fabales; family Fabaceae; genus Lathyrus; species Lathyrus tuberosus. The sequence continues at coordinate 13,067,604 of JALAZF010000058.1, forward strand.
AGTTACAACCTTGAAAAGTTGTGCACTTGAACATGACTTTAACTTAGAAAAAACTTCTAAGTTTCTTTCAATTTGATCAATTTTGCAATTTTACATGATTTCTTGATTTAAATTTGATCAAATTAAATCATCCATCATATTTTCTTGAGTAATGGCTTGTGAAGCTCAAAGTTGACCAAAAAGTCAAACTTTGACTTTTTACGTCAGTTGACTTTGTATTAGATGAACTTGAGGCTTGATCCACTTGAAATGTTGCACTCTTGTGCTTAATTCTTGACGTGGGAGTCCTCTTGATCCTTTATGGATGTTTAAGAGGTTAGACAAGTTGAAGATCATGTCATTCCTTGATTGATCATTTGTATAAAGGCTCTAAGAGGGCTTAAAACCCTAATTTTGATTGTAGTGGATGCTCAACAATTCCTTGAGGAGATTGATGAGGCATAAAGGTACATCCATATTGTGCTGATGATTTTCACAATGATGGGAAATATTAGTGGTCAAAATTTGGGGTATGACAGTCATCAACTGCAAATTCTAAGAAATCAAAAGCCAAGCTCGAACCATTAGTTAAAGTAAGTGTTTCCTTGACTGAAGTCATCAAATCAATGAGCCAATCCTCTCGGTACTTTCCAGCTTCTTCTTGACGCTCTTATTGAGCACAAGCTTCTGAAACTTGTTTTACTTCCTAGGTTATCTGGAGCTCTTCCCTAACTTGGGTATAAACAATGATTCGATCGACAAACCCATAAAAATAAGCTTTGACTATAGGGGTTAACCCATCAAAAGCAACAACAAAAGATGATGCAACAGATGCCTTCTGATCTGCTGTCGCATACGGGTCAAAAATGAGTAAATAAAGTTAAGAATAGGGAAGCAACACTCGAGTCGCATCACAAGGTCTCTAACTTAATTTAACCAAAGGAAAGAAACGAAAAGGAGGGTTTTAGGTTTTCGAACAATTGAAAATAAAGAAAATGATTACAATTATGATTAACGAATTAATCTAATAGTTCGGTAATTTGAGACTTATCATCGGTTATTATATCACAATTCCCTAAGCGGATTCAATTTCTATTTGATTATAGTATTGATTAACAAGTGTGCTCAACCCCATATGAATTATATTCCTATTTACCACAATAAGCATGACGGCTGAAGATCAGGCGAAGTTAACGAATAAGCTAAGTTAACATGCAAAGTTAAGGAACATGCATCGATTAATTTTAATCAACCATATTCTGTGAAACTCAAATTAAGCAAACAAGAATACACAAAACATGTTTAAAAGGAATTGAATAAAAACTGAAATATAATAACCTCAAAGTCTTTATGAAATTCCAAAATAGTATATTAACCTTGGAGTTTAGTCGGCCATGCAATCTTAATGCACTCTCTAATTCCCAAAAACTTGTCTAACTTTTCCTAATGTTGAGTTTAGCTTAAATAATAAATAAAAGTGGACTTTAAGAGCACCGACCCGAGAAATATAAAAACTTGTCCAAAACTAATTATTTTATTAAGTCTGGAGATAAAACAAATTATTCAACTCTTCTGCACTCCGATTTAGCTTCTTACTTCAACACAAAACGTGTAGCTTATCCTCTCAGATTTACAGAGCATATTATAACGGGTCAATCTGATTATCATAACTCAAGTTATGACTTGCACAACGAGAAGGTGTAAACAACTGTTTATTCGGAAAATAAGCACTTATTCAGAAAATAAGCAGAACTCAACTTAACTTTCAAAAATCTATTAAAATTAATTAAATAGTGTGAGAAGTCACATAAAAGTTTTGGCACAAAGTAAAATATAGTGTATTAAAATACACTAATTAAAATTCCCTCGTACTTAAACTTTTGCACTTCGAGCAAAATTCAAATCAGAACATGCAATTTCAAAGTTTTTCAAGATCACAGGGGTGTTAGTAAAATTATCATTCTAAGCTTCTAGAAATATAGGGTTACTGAATAACTTCTTGTTACAATTAAAGTAAATAAAATGACAACTTACTAAATAATGTATCATAAGCAACAGGATCCTCATAAGAAAAAAAGGTTCTCAAATCTCAAGTGTTTAGGTTGATTGTTTACACTCAAAACACATCATGAAAGAAAGCACTACCATAAGCTTGAAAAAAATCTAACATCCACACTTGAAATACATGCATACAATGATCAAAATAATTTTATTTGGGTTGTAACTTGGCCAAGGTAAGGGTGAGATATATCCTAAGGGGTACTAGGATAAAATTCAAAGTGTCAAAAGAAATTGAAAAAACTACAGGAGTTGAACTAAATAAAACTTCATTCACTTTTAAACAACAACCTTGCAACTATTTTTCTTCTCTTTTCTTTTTTTATTTTTCTTTTTTTCCCATAAGGAATATGTATTGTCATCCTTCTTTTCTTTTCCATTTTTTTCTTCTTTTTCTATTTTTTCTTTCTATTTCCTGCCAACTTTTGAAACATCACAACTATAATTATTCAACCCAACACAACTCCAACCCTTAGAATAGGCTGATAATTTTTCTTTTCACTTGTAGGCTTGTAATGAGTTTAAAAAAAAGAATGGGATAAATAGGCTCAAGGGCTTTTCAAACAAGGGATGATATTATTCAGGGTTGGCCTTTTTGGCTAATTTACTAAAAAAATAAAACAGAAATAATTTGCCTTTATCATATTAGCGTGCACAAGTAATCAACAGTTTCAAAAAGAGTCAAATTAAATTCTAGAGACTAACATACATGAGTGAAATCACACAAGAAAGAAAAAGATGGATTTTTTTAATGTTATCCATTAGTCGGCTCAAAATCTCACAAAGGTTAATGATCTACCACAAATGATGCATAATTTAGAATTTAGTCCTACTTATCATACTAAGAATGCAACGAAAAATCACCCACATCACACATGAATCTATATTCAAGAGAACAAAGAAATTACTTACACTTGAAACCTCAAAATCCAATGAAAAAACATGCATTTTTTTAGAAGAAAACAAAACAACAAAAGTAAATGAAGAAAAATCAAGAAAAGTAAACAACATCTCTCCCCCACACTTAAAACACACATTGTCCTCAATGAAAGAATCAAGCATAAAATAAGAGAGACGAGAGACAGGAAAGAACACACCCGAGGAGCCAAGGCAGATGGGTGACTGCACAAATAGCCTTTCCTAGTGATAGCTTTTCTACAATTTCTTCTTTCATTGTGGGGCTCTCATGGAATAGCTTAAGGCAATGCCCATTGACTTTAAAATTTTTATCAGTGTCTTTGCTTTTTATTCCAGGATCAAAGAACATTTTTCTTTAGGTAAAATTGTTGAATGGGTCAGTGAAAGTGGTCTTCTCTTTATCCTCTAGTGCAATCTAGATCTCATTTTTCACAACATCCAAAATAAAGAGGTTAAGTCGCCTTTGGGGCTTCCTCACTGCTTTTGCTCCATCTTCAAGTAATATCTGAGCATACACATTGATGAGCTAATACCAAGAATGTCAGCTAAGGTCCATCCAATTGCCTTCTTAGGTTCCATAAATACTTGTAACAACTTCTCTTTCTGTTCAGATTCAAGTTTAGATGAAATTATTACAGGAAATTTTCATTAAATTCTAAAAACACAGGGAGTGACTTTAGCTTTAAATCAGGTGGTTGCTCAATGAATAATAAAGTTTTGGTAGCAAAAGCTACATTTACATCAACTTTGTCTGTAGAAATCTCATAATAAATATCGATAGAAATATCACCTTGTAAAACATCTCCAATTTCAGTACAAACTTAACATAAGTGACTATCAGTATAAATATTACAAGTATAAGTTCATCAAATTCAAACAAAGGGAAATCAGCAAAAAGTGAATCAGGTGAAGCAAGTTCTCTTGATGTTATAATTTGACGAGTCATGATATAATTATTAAATTAACACATAATCAAATGCCCTAAGCCTCATATAAGTTTTCCATTCATAGTATGACTCGCCTTCATCTTCAGAATCAGAAATGACAATCTAAACCACCCTTCTCCTACTGGTTCTCTTCTTCTTTTTCATTGCCACCTTCTTAGGTTTCAATTCTCTTAATGAAGAACTTGATTCAGAAACTTTAGAACCATCTGGGTCATGTTGACTTTATATCTTCAAACTTGTGAAGTCTTCTGAAACCTCTGTTATTATGGAGATATTGGTACTCTCAGTCGTTGCTTCCATGGTGTTCTGAAAGATGTTTATGAAAAAGACTTAGGCTATGGTTTCTTTTATAGTAGAGTCTGGGTAGACCAAGCGGTTGGATGAAATCTTTTTCTTAATCCTTAGAAGTGCTACTGCCAATAACTATTAATGCACTGTACACGATTTTAATGATCTCTTACTTAAACTATTTCTCTTCTCTGGGAACTGCTCATGTAATGATGATATGTTTTGCATTTATGGAGTATTTTTTATTTTCTTTGTTTCTTAATTATTTCGTTTTGTTTCTAATATCTTCTCTCTGCTTTAAAAATTCTATTTTACTTTTTGATGTGACAAAAAGGGGAGAAAGATATAAAAATATTTTAAGAGAATTTGAACCCTTCAGATTTTATTTGTTGTTTATTTTAAATTTATGTCATTTAAGATTATGTATTGTTATTTGTTTATCTGGGAGATATATTTTATTTTTCTTGAATATGGAACTTAGGGGGAGCTTACAAATCTCAACCTTTGAACTATTAGACTCAGGGGGAGCTTACAAACCTCAGACTCTGACATTGTCAAGTAATTAATGTAACACCCCGATTTTTAACACCGGGAGTGCATTTTTTTTAAACTTATACCACACAAAATATTGACGACTGTCTTTTCAGGAAATAAAAACCATGATAAATCAGAGTACGAGCTTTTCGGTCTAAGTCTTTTCCATAAATAGGACCAATTGAATATAATTTCGTACAAAGTATCTGACAACAAGTAAAGGTCAAAACCACACACACAAATTAAGCATTCAGCTTAAACAACCAACTTCTCAATAACCAAACATGGACAACACTCCGAAACAAAACCCTAAGCTAATCTTGAATTCCAAGCCAATGCTGACTTAGTACAGAAGACTCACTAAGACATCGAGTCTTGATGATTCTGACCGCCAAAGACATTCACATCTTGTAAGTCTTCACGGCACTTGGATACTCTAACTATCACAACTTCTAATAACCTGGGTGGTCGTTAGCCACATCATAATAATAGTAGAGGGTCACAATCTAAAAACAGCATATATGAAAGAATACACATATGCAAGTACACCATGATACATATCACAATTATAGCAGTTATTTCAATTCATAGAGCAATGCACAAATATCCTAATGCAGACTCTATATGAGTGTGATCCCCCTACCCGGGTTCCTCACATGCATATGATTCCGGAATTTCAATCCCTCCGCAAAGGGTCGTGGTATCGCTTCAATATTTAGCGCCACTAAGGTGATGGGTATCTACACCATCAATCAGACTCAATGATCCACGTCGGGATAAGGTGGTTCCATCTCAGACACACACCTCGTGCCACCTCTCCGGTGTGCACCTCGTGACTCCTCTCCGGTAGCCACGTAACTATGAAATGCATGAGCATATATATGTATCACAACTTAAATATTTATGGTCACAACTGACTCATCTCATGTAGCCCACCTGGCATACACATATCACATATATATGCAAATGTAACATAATATTTTCTCAATAATCAATTCATATATTTATTCAAAATCATATGAAAGAACATTCACAAATATAGCATCATAATGTAGACACATATCCCTCAACTGGGCACACAAGGAACATCACACATCCCCAATTGGGCACACAATCATGAGTACAAACACGATGCATTCAATCATATATAATATCGTTAGAAGGTGCCCTTACCTTGGAAAGCTTCCAACAAGTTCATCTTACATTATAGGAGTCTGATCTGTATCTCTCGATGGACTCTCCGATCCAGTTCATACTTTAAACCTTTTAAATTAGAGAACTTATTTAAGTTAAAACAAACTCGGATACATCATTAATTAAGGCTTTGTCTTGGCCGCTAACCTAATTAATTAGTCTAGGTTTTTCACCGATTTCTAACATAATCGCGTAAAAAAATAAATCTTTTCAAGTAGAAAAATAGTTTTTCTCTTAAAAGAATAATTAAATACCAAATTCAAGGAAATTTCCACCACACTAATTTAAATTCATTGATTTTGAACAAACACTTGTGTCAAAATACTTTTATCACACTAGGAATGAAATCAGTGAAACAATTATAAATAACTAACTAATATTCCAAATTAAACAATAATCAAATATAGAATTTAGAATAAAATAGTATTTTTCTATTCAAAATAAATTATTTTGATCTAAAAATATTTAGACATCAAAACTTGCTAACAGTTTTTCAAAGTACACACAAAAATCGACACTGATTGTACCTTAAATTACTCTTACAAAAGTATCCGAAATAACTCCGACAAAATAAAATAATTAACTAAATAGAAATATTTGAAGTAAAATAAATATTCTTTCAATTAAAACAAATCAGAAGAAAAAATAATATCAAAGAGACATAAAAACGAGACCAGAAGAAAAACTACAGTGTGGCGTCCACCACACTAATGCAAAGTGGCGCCTGCCACTTAACAAAAGCAAGGGTGGGTGGCGCCTGCCACACCCTTTTTTCCTTTATTTATTTACTTATTTTTCCTTTAATAGAAAACACAAATTTAATTAAATAAATTAAAACAAGGGTGGCGCCTGCCACCTCCCATTTTTTTTTTCAATTTGAATTTTTAATTAAGACATGAATTAATTAACTTAATTGGAAAAAGTGTATTTAAATTAGAATAACATTATTTTATATAAGAACTAAAATATCATGGCCACAAGACCCAGAAAAATTATAATTAGTGATGAAAGTTATAACAAATTAATTTTCTTAAACTCACAAATTGGTGAAAAGCCCACCAGTAGATGAAGATGAAAAACAGAACAGTCCAACAATAGTCATCACAGCTTCCTACTGGTGACAGCAAATTCCGGTACGGTGGTGGCCGGTGGAAAATAGTCTGATCATAAATTTTATTTGTGAGTTTTGTAGATTTTATCAAGTGGAAGAGATTCATGGGTTTATTCTTGTCTAACGTAGTCCATGGCGGCGGTAAAAGAAGAGAGAAGGTGGTGATGTGAAATTTTGAAATTGTTCCGATCTAAAATTAAATTATACGATAAGAAAGAGGGAAAAGAGAGGATAACAGTGGTGGTGGTAGTTTTTCTATTTGAGTTTATTGTTGTCGGAAATGGGGCGAGAAAAGGAGACGGAGGCGTTGATGTTAGAAGAGAAATAGATTCAGTTTGCAAGGAGAGAGAAAAGAGAAAGCATTGTGATATGAAGGAAGAGGAAACTGATTGTTTTTTTCTTCACCTAGCCACATGTGTGTATATATAATGATAATTACTATTATTATTATTTATTATATGTTAATTTTAATAAATTAATAATATAATCCAAAATATCTAGATATTTTTAGGATCTAATCCTATTAGTTCATTGAGTGTTTTAATTTACTCTCAGACGAGTCGTAATTCGCTCACAAATAACTTCCAGTAAAATTATAAAAATTCTACCTTAACCTTTTAATTAAATCAAAACATAATTTTCGACTAAATTTTTATTCCGAATAAATTTTGTTCCTTAGCTTAGAAAAATATATTGAGATAAAATTCTCATTCTAGACGATATATAAAACTCCTATTTAAATTTTGATGACAATCGGAGTCAGTGAAAATTTAAACGACGGGTATATTTTGCTCTTTTTCTTAAGAATCAGAAGAAATGTATTTTTGAAATTTCGACACAATAGAAACATTTGAAATCAAATAAAAATATAGAGTCAATTGAAAAAGTCTGATTGGATTAAAGAAGAAAACGTGTGGATCAATCTGGACCACAAACGAAAGTCCTTGAAATAACAGGTATATTTTGTTCGCTACTCAAAATTTAGCAGAAAACATAGATTAGAATGATAAACATTGCAATCTAATGAGGACTAAAATATACGGGTGTTACATTACTACCCTCCAAAAAGAAGTTTCGTCCTCGAAACTCGAGGTAAGTGTAACACTTAACTAGTTCTTACTAACACACTCACAAGAACGACCGTGCACCTATTGCAACCCTCTACAAAGTCGCATTGACTCGGACTCTAGATGCAAGGCTAGACATCACTCTACCACTCAAAACAACTTCACAAGAGCACATCCACAAATGCTAGGTCCTCCAGGATCCTAGGTCCATGCTCAAACTTTGCACACTATCAAGCCGGGAAGAATGATCTATTCCGTTCAACACAATCTCGTCTACTATCAACAAGAGATTAAGGGTGATCAGTTCCTCAATTTGTCAATAGGTAGGCGACAACCATGATGGTGGAATAAACCATCGTTACCTAACTACAATAGTGTCCTTTGTAACTTGTTCTCAAATTTATGCGAGGCACAAGGGTCCAATACCCCTTCGAGGTTTTCTAAATGCTTCCTCACTTTCCTGCTACCTCGATCTCGAAAATGAGACACAATCTCCCAAAACAAGTTACAGTTTCCTTTACGCTCACTTAGCTCGGAACAACTGTTGAGTATCCTCCAAAGCAGTAAACGCTAATACCCGAGTACAATTTAACTTGTTTCGCTCGAAACGAAATCGTCATCCATGTAAATAACTTCACCACTCCGCCAATGTCCATAAATCTTTAGTGATTCCTTTAATCTCGTAATTTTGGCGATCTGTATAGGTTCAGATTCGAATCTCATTCCAAATTACAATCTGAATAATAACATCCCAAAATCTGGTTGGTGATTGAAACTTCCCCAACTTTCTTTCACCTGCCAAAACTATGCCATCTACAGCACACAAACTCCCTTTTCACCAGTCTTAAACTATTGGACCCCACTCTAACCCAACTACCTTATCTCCAAATCATTACTTCGCTTACTCTCGTATGCCTTACCATGAAATGTTCTTCTTCGTTGGCCATCACCTTTGGCACACCCCGTATTCCGTGTTATCCTACATCAGTTTCAAAAATCTATTGAGTTTTTTTTTTCCTCTTACAATTAAATTCTATTTTCCTCAAAAGAACTCATAAATCTAACCATTCTTAATTGTTCTAACATCTTATATTCTGTGGTTAAACTGTTTGCGATGTCAACATCTGACGTCCAATATTTTCTCCATGCATGTTTTCCATTATGCCATGCCAGTCTTCATTATACAAGTACGATGAATCCAAGTCTTACTAGTCTCCACCAAACATTTCCATTTCATACTTGATTCGTCCTAATAGGCAAATGTTTAATCCTCTTTATTTCTGAATATGACAAATGCACCTCACGTGAGCCATTCAAATTGCACCTTTCACTCTTAATCATACCCTTACAATCACATTTTCCAAATTATGGGTGAGGAAATTTCTCGCACGAATTCTAAATTGACATAATTCGCATCGCTATGCGTTTCTCCAACACTTTTTCTTAACACCTTTTTCCCAATACTAATCTGTTCACTCCATTTATTCGTTCATCAGTGACACATCGTACTTAACCTCGTCCTGACTTCGCATGTCTCATGTGGAGTTCTCCAACAGGCTTTTTCACTTAGTAATTTCATCATCTAGATTCTGAATATAACATCCTATCCAGTCACTAATACATTACTCCTTATCCTTGTAATATAATATTTTCAACCGCATGATTATTCTCTTGTCACTTCTACCACTTCTTAATCTCTAATTTATGCCTGAATGCAACTCCTCCTCTGCAGCATGCACCCTTGAAGTAATGTTCAGTCTCCTTCCTCTTTTCCGTCGAGGTATATCACTACATCCCTTCTTACGACTCCTTTAAATTTGACTGATTCACACAACGAGATTGTTAACCCCTATATCAAAATTCCAGTAACACTTCCCCTTCCTTGTTCACGTACAACTTCAATCCTCTTCTGTGACTACCTTGTCGGTGTTAAAACTCCAATAGCCCTTATACTAGATCTTCTTCGATCATTTAGTAATTTGCAACTTCAAAAAATCTGCAACCAACCGTCTATAGTTGTTTCTCAACCTACCATGACCTCTATCTTGTCAATTTCAAACCACATCTTTAATTTTCTTCACCCAATCTAAATATCCTTTTATAACACAAACCAATCCTTTGTGCATAAGCTCTTGCTAACTATCCAGCCACATCTATTCACTCATCGGTTTCTTATTCATTTCTAATCTTCACTGAGGTACCTACCAATAGATTTCTCTACGATCTAACACTCTAAAAGAATTATTCCTCCAAACAGACATATCTTACTCATCCATCTAGTTAGTGAGCACTTATCTCCAATCTTAACACTCGACCTTTAAAGAGCAACTACCCAACCAAAATTTCCTTTGCTACCATTTCTTTATTCTCATATTCGATCCCTAAATCCAACTCTAGACTTTAATCTTCAAGAACTCCATATACTTGTTATAACATATAATGTCATTCATTAAATCCGAAACCATGGTTCTGTGTCTCTCCAGATATTAACTTCTAGCGTCCTATCGCTCTTCTAATAAACCATTGTCTACCTGCGGTCTGATATTTCTAGTAAAACCATGTCGCCCATACTTGAATGATTTAACACTTCCCAAATTGACTCATATGATTACTTAGATTCATGGTGCTACTTCTACCTTTTCCTCATATAAACCGTAATACTCATTCTCTCCCAAACTCTTACTTCTAGTTTCGAAGACAACTCCACTCATGGTCACCTTCACTAAAACTTATCCAGGTGATACTTGGTTTCCTACCTTCAACATCACATGATTCATCCTTAAGGCATTTAGTTACAGTTCTAACATAGCTCAAGAAACCAAATTAAACCCTCAAGTACCTACCAATCGCATAACCTTCCTCTAACTTTCCTAGGTTCGGCCACTTTTAACGTGCAACCCGCTTTCTTCCTAGAGAAGATGTTTCATTGATATCCAAGCTGCTCGTCGATTCCAAAGAAATATTATCTTCTTCCTAGTCAATAAACTTCATTGCATCTCGTTCTGAACTCACCGGAATGAACATCCAATAATTTTTCTCAAAAAGGTCCCCCAAATTAGGTTCTTACTTGAAATCCTTTATGAACTTGACTTCCACTTATCCCCACTCAACATCTCTGAGTGAAAAGAACAATTACAACTCCTAATCCAGAGTCGTTGCAGAAAAAACCTTGTAGTTCTTGCTCGATCCAATCTCGTTCCATCTAGACAAACACATCCAAAGAATTCAGAGACACATGTCGACCAAAGTCGACTAGTGCTCAAGGGGTTTAATTATGCTTCTTACTAAAGTACTATAGGAGACATTAACTTCAGTTAAGAAACAATCGATTACCTAAGCATATCTCATGCTTGACTCAAGACACATAACACAAAGGACCCCAAACATTTACTCCCACTAAACCCGACACTTGATCAGCTTAGGACACCCGACTCACAACCCCCATGAAAATCTAGACCAAAGCTCTGATACCATAATGTAACACCCCGATTTTTAACACCGGGAGTGCATTTTTTTTTAAAACTTATACCACACAAAATATTGACGACTGCCTTTTTAGGAAATAATAACCATGATAAATCAGAGTACGAGCTTTTCGGTCTAAGTCTTTTCCATAAATAGGACCAGAGCAATGCCCAAGGTTAGAAAATATTTGACCACTTGAATATAACTTCGTACAAAGTATCTGACAACAAGTAAAGGTCAAAACCACACACACAAATTAAGCATTCAGCTTAAACAACCAACTTCTCAATAACCAAACATGGACAACACTCCGAAACAAAACCCTAAGCTGATCTTGAATTCCAAGCCAATGCTGACTTAGTACAGAAGACTCACTAAGACATCGAGTCTTGATGATTCTGACCGCCAAAGACATTCACATCTTGTAAGTCTTCACGGCACCTGGATACTCTAACTATCATAACTTCTAATAACCTGGGTGGTCGTTAACCACATCATAATAATAGTAGAGGGTCATAATCTAAAAACAGCATATATGAAAGAATACATATATGCAAGTACACCATGATACATATCACAATTATAGCAGTTATTTCAATTCATAGAGCAATGCACAAATATCCTAATGCAGACTCTATATGAGTGTGATCCCCCTACCCGGGTTCCTCACATGCATATGATTCCGGAATTTCAATCCCCTCGCAAAGGGTCATGGTATCGCTTCAATATTTAGCGCCACTAAGGTGATGGATATCTACACCATCAATCAGACTCAATGATCCACGTCGGGATAAGGTGGTTCCATCTCAGACACACACCTCGTGCCACCTCTCCGGTGTGCACCTCGTGACTCCTCTCCGGTAGCCACGTAACTATGAAATGCATGAGCATATATATGTATCACAATTTAAATATTTATGATCACAACTGACTCATCTCATGTAGCCCACCTGGCATACACATATCACATATATATGCAAATGCAACATAATATTTTCTCAATAATCAATTCATATATTTATTCAAAATCATATGAAAGAACATTCACAAATATAGCATCATAATGTAGACACATATCCCTCAACTGGGCACACAAGGAACATCACACATCCCCAATTGGGCACACAATCATGAGTACAAACACGATGCATTCAATCATATATAATATCGTTAGAAGGTGCCCTTACCTTGGAAAGCTTCCAACAAGTTCATCTTACATTATAGGAGTCTGATCTGTATCTCTCGATGGACTCTCCGATCCAGTTCATACTTTAAACCTTTTAAATTAGAGAACTTATTTAAGTTAAAACAAACTCGGATACATCATTAATTAAGGCTTTATCTTGGCCGCTAACCTAATTAATTAGTCTAGGTTTTTCACCGATTTCTAACATAATCGCGTAAAAAAATAAATCTTTTCAAGTAGAAAAATAGTTTTTCTCTTAAAAGAATAATTAAATACCAAATTCAAGGAAATTTCCACCACACTAATTTAAATTCATTGATTTTGAACAAACACTTGTGTCAAAATACTTTTATCACACTAGGAATGAAATCAGTGAAAACAATTATAAATAACTAACTAATATTCCAAATTAAACAATAATCAAATATAGAATTTAGAATAAAATAGTATTTTTCTATTCAAAATAAATTATTTTGATCTAAAAATATTTAGACATCAAAACTTGCTAACAGTTTTTCAAAGTACACACAAAAATCGACACTGATTGTACCTTAAATTACTCTTACAAAAGTATCCGAAATAACTCCGACAAAATAAAATAATTAACTAAATAGAAATATTTGAAGTAAAATAAATATTCTTTCAATTAAAACAAATCAGAAGAAAAAATAATATCAAAGAGACATAAAAACGAGACCGGAAGAAAAACTACAGTGTGGCGTCCACCACACTAATGCAAAGTGGCGCCTGCCACTTAACAAAAGCAAGGGTGGGTGGCGCCTGCCACACCCTTTTTTCCTTTATTTATTTATTTATTTTTCTTTAATAGAAAACACAAATTTAATTAAATAAATTAAAACAAGGGTGGCGCCTGCCACCTCCCATTTTTTTTTTTTCAATTTGAATTTTTAATTAAGACATGAATTAATTAACTTAATTGGAAAAAGTGTATTTAAATTAGAATAACATTATTTTATATAAGAACTAAAATATCATGGCCACAAGACCCAGAAAAATTATAATTAGTGATGAAAGTTATAACAAATTAATTTTCTTAAACTCACAAATTGGTGAAAAGCCCACCAGTAGATGAAGATGAAAAACAGAACAGTCCAACAATAGTCATCACAGCTTCCTACTGGTGACAGCAAATTCCGGTACGGTGGTGGCCGGTGGAAAATAGTCTGATCATAAATTTTATTTGTGAGTTTTGTATATTTTATCAAGTGGAAGAGATTCATGGGTTTATTCTTGTCTAACGGAGTCCATGGCGGCGGTAAAAGAAGAGAGAAGGTGGTGATGTGAAATTTTGAAATTGTTCCGATCTAAAATTAAATTATACGATAAGAAAGAGGGAAAAGAGAGGATAACAGTGGTGGTGGTAGTTTTTCTATTTGAGTTTATTGTTGTCGGAAATGGGGCGAGAAAAGGAGACGGAGGCGTTGATGTTAGAAGAGAAATAGATTCAGTTTGCAAGGAGAGAGAAAAGAGAAAGCATTGTGATATGAAGGAAGAGGAAACTGATTGTTTTTTTCTTCACCTAGCCACATGTGTGTATATATAATGATAATTACTATTATTATTATTTATTATATGTTAATTTTAATAAATTAATAATATAATCCAAAATATCTAGATATTTTTAGGATCTAATCCTATTAGTTCATTGAGTGTTTTAATTTACTCTCAGACGAGTTGTAGTTCGCTCACAAATAACTTCCAGTAAAATTATAAAAATTCTACCTTAACCTTTTAATTAAATCAAAACATAATTTTCGACTAAATTTTTATTCCGAATAAATTTTGTTCCTTAGCTTAGAAAAATATATTGAGATAAAATTCTCATTCTAGACGATATATAAAACTCCTATTTAAATTTTGATGACAATCGGAGTCAGTGAAAATTTAAACGACGGGTATATTTTGCTCTTTTTCTTAAGAATCAGAAGAAATGTATTTTTGAAATTTCGACACAATAGAAACATTTGAAATCAAATAAAAATATAGAGTCAATTGAAAAAGTCTGATTGGATTAAAGAAGAAAACGTGTGGATCAATCTGGACCACAAACGAAAGTCCTTGAAATAACAGGTATATTTTGTTCGCTACTCAAAATTTAGCAGAAAACATAGATTAGAATGATAAACATTGCAATCTAATGAGGACTAAAATATACGGGTGTTACATTACTACCCTCCAAAAAGAAGTTTCGTCCTCGAAACTCGAGGTAAGTGTAACACTTAACTAGTTCTTACTAACACACTCACAAGAACGACCGTGCACCTATTGCAACCCTCTACAAAGTCGCATTGACTCGGACTCTAGACGCAAGGCTAGACATCACTCTACCACTCAAAACAACTTCATAAGAGCACATCCACAAATGCTAGGTCCTCCAGGATCCTAGGTTCATGCTCAAACTTTGCACACTATCAAGCCGGCAAGAATGATCTATTCCGTTCAACACAATCTCGTTTACTATCAACAAGAGATTAAGGGTGATCAGTTCCTCAATTTGTCAATAGGTAGGCGACAATCATGATGGTGGAATAAACCATCGTTACCTAACTACAATAGTGTCCTTTGTAACTTGTTTTCAAATTTATGCGAGGCACAAGGGTCCAATACCCCTTCGAGGTTTTCTAAATGCTTCCTCACTTTCCTGCTACCTCGATCTCGAAAATGAGACACAATCTCCCAAAACAAGTTACAGTTTCCTTTACGCTCACTTAGCTCGGAACAACTGTTGAGTATCCTCCAAAGCAGTAAACGCTAATACCCGAGTACAATTTAACTTGTTTCGCTCGAAACGAAATCGTCATCCATGTAAATAACTTCACCACTCCGCCAATGTCCATAAATCTTTAGTGATTCCTTTAATCTCATAATTTTGGCGATCTGTATAGGTTCAGATTCGAATCTCATTCCAAATTACAATCTGAATAATAACATCCCAAAATATGGTTGGTGATTGAAACTTCCCCAACTTTCTTTCACCTGCCAAAACTATGCCATCTACAGTACACAAACTCCCTTTTCACCAGTCTTAAACTATTGGATCCCACTCTAACCCAACTACCTTATCTCCAAATCATTACTTCGCTTACTCTCGTATGCCTTAACATGAAATGTTCTTCTTCGTTGGCCATCACCTTTGGCACACCCCGTATTCTGTGTTATCCTACATCAGTTTCAAAAATCTATTGAGTTTTTTTTTTCCTCTTACAATTAAATTCTATTTTCCTCAAAAGAACTCATAAATCTAACCATTCTTAATTGTTCTAACATCTTATATTATGTGGTTAAACTGTTTGCGATGTCAACATCTGACGTCCAATATTTTCTCAATGCATGTTTTCCATTATGCCATGCCAGTCTTCATTATACAAGTACGATGAATCCAAGTCTTACTAGTCTCCACCAAACATTTCCATTTCATACTTGATTCGTCCTAATAGGCAAATGTTTAATCCTCTTTATTTCTGAATATGACAAATGCACCTCACGTGAGC
This sequence comes from Lathyrus tuberosus, assembly GCA_022829125.1. Lineage (NCBI taxonomy): Eukaryota > Viridiplantae > Streptophyta > Magnoliopsida > Fabales > Fabaceae > Lathyrus > Lathyrus tuberosus. The sequence continues at coordinate 13,083,863 of JALAZF010000058.1, forward strand.
CATTCAAATTGCACCTTTCACTCTTAATCATACCCTTACAATCACATTTTCCAAATTATGGGTGAGGAAATTTCTCGCACGAATTCTAAATTGACATAATTCGCATCGCTATGCGTTTCTCCAACACTTTTTCTTAACACCTTTTTCCCAATACTAATCTTTTCACTCCATTTATTCGTTCATCAGTGACACATCGTACTTAACCTCGTCCTGACTTCGCATGTCTCATGTGGAGTTCTCCAACAGGCTTTTTCACTTAGTAATTTCATCATCTAGATTCTGAATATAACATCCTATCCAGTCACTAATACATTACTCCTTATCCTTGTAATATAATATTTTCAACCGCATGATTATTCTCTTGTCACTTCTACCACTTCTTAATCTCTAATTTATGCCTGAATGCAACTCCTCCTCTGCAACATGCACCCTTGAAGTAATGTTCAGTCTCCTTCCTCTTTTCCGTCGAGGTATATCACTACATCCCTTCTTACGACTCCTTTAAATTTGACTGATTCACACAACGAGATTGTTAACCCCTATATCAAAATTCCAGTAACACTTCCCCTTCCTTGTTCACGTACAACTTCAATCCTCTTCTGTGACTACCTTGTCGGTGTTAAAACTCCAATAGCCCTTATACTAGATCTTCTTCGATCATTTAGTAATTTGCAACTTCAAAAAATCTGCAACCAACCGTCTATAGTTGTTTCTCAACCTACCATGACCTCTATCTTGTCAATTTCAAACCACATCTTTAATTTTCTTCACCCAATCTAAATATCCTTTTATAACACAAACCAATCCTTTGTGCATAAGCTCTTGCTAACTATCCAGCCACATCTATTCACTCATCGGTTTCTTATTCATTTCTAATCTTCACTGAGGTACCTACCAATAGATTTCTCTACGATCTAACACTCTAAAAGAATTATTCCTCCAAACAGACATATCTTACTCATCCATCTAGTTAGTGAGCACTTATCTCCAATCTTAACACTCGACCTTTAAAGAGCAACTACCCAACCAAAATTTCCTTTGCTACCATTTCTTTATTCTCATATTCGATCCCTAAATCCAACTCTAGACTTTAATCTTCAAGAACTCCATATACTTGTTATAACATATAATGTCATTCATTAAATCCGAAACCATGGTTCTGTGTCTCTCCAGATATTAACTTCTAGCGTCCTATCGCTCTTCTAATAAACCATTGTCTACCTGCGGTCTGATATTTCTAGTAAAACCATGTCGCCCATACTTGAATGATTTAACACTTCCCAAATTGACTCATATGATTACTTAGATTCATGGTGCTACTTCTACCTTTTCCTCATATAAACCGTAATACTCATTCTCTCCCAAACTCTTACTTCTAGTTTCGAAGACAACTCCACTCATGGTCACCTTCACTAAAACTTATCCAGGTGATACTTGGTTTCCTACCTTCAACATCACATGATTCATCCTTAAGGCATTTAGTTACAGTTCTAACATAGCTCAAGAAACCAAATTAAACCCTCAAGTACCTACCAATCGCATAACCTTCCTCTAACTTTCCTAGGTTCGGCCACTTTTAACGTGCAACCCGCTTTCTTCCTAGAGAAGATGTTCCATTGATATCCAAGCTGCTCGTCGATTCCAAAGAAATATTATCTTCTTCCTAGTCAATAAACTTCATTGCATCTCGTTCTGAACTCACCGGAATGAACATCCAATAATTTTTCTCAAAAAGGTCCCCCAAATTAGGTTCTTACTTGAAATCCTTTATGAACTTGACTTCCACTTATCCCCACTCAACATCTCTGAGTGAAAAGAACAATTACAACTCCTAATCCAGAGTCGTTGCAGAAAAAACCTTGTAGTTCTTGCTCGATCCAATCTCGTTCCATCTAGACAAACACATCCAAAGAATTCAGAGACACATGTCGACCAAAGTCGACTAGTGCTCAAGGGGTTTAATTATGCTTCTTACTAAAGTACTATAGGAGACATTAACTTCAGTTAAGAAACAATCGATTACCTAAGCATATCTCATGCTTGACTCAAGACACATAACACAAAGGACCCCAAACATTTACTCCCACTAAACCCGGCACTTGATCAGCTTAGGACACTCGACTTACAACCCCCATGAAAATCTAGACCAAAGCTCTGATACCATAATGTAACACCCCGATTTTTAACACCGGGAGTGCATTTTTTTTTAAAAACTTATACCACACAAAATATTGACGACTGCCTTTTTAGGAAATAATAACCATGATAAATCAGAGTACGAGCTTTTCGGTCTAAGTCTTTTCCATAAATAGGACCAGAGCAATGCCCAAGGTTAGAAAATATTTGACCACTTGAATATAACTTCGTACAAAGTATCTGACAACAAGTAAAGGTCAAAACCACACACACAAATTAAGCATTCAGCTTAAACAACCAACTTCTCAATAACCAAACATGGACAACACTCCGTAACAAAACCCTAAGCTGATCTTGAATTCCAAGCCAATGCTGACTTAGTACAGAGGACTCACTAAGACATCGAGTCTTGATGATTCTGACCGCCAAAGACATTCACATCTTGTAAGTCTTCACGACACCTGGATACTCTAACTATCACAACTTCTAATAACCTGGGTGGTCGTTAACCACATCATAATAATAGTAGAGGGTCACAATCTAAAAACAGCATATATGAAAGAATACACATATGCAAGTACACCATGATACATATCACAATTATAGCAGTTATTTCAATTCATAGAGCAATGCACAAATATCCTAATGCAGACTCTATATGAGTGTGATCCCCCTACCCGGGTTCCTCACATGCATATGATTCCGGAATTTCAATCCCCTCGCAAAGGGTCATGGTATCGCTTCAATATTTAGCGCCACTAAGGTGATGGATATCTACACCATCAATCAGACTCAATGATCCACGTCGGGATAAGGTGGTTCCATCTCAGACACACACCTCATGCCACCTCTCCGGTGTGCACCTCGTGACTCCTCTCCGGTAGCCACGTAACTATGAAATGCATGAGCATATATATGTATCACAATTTAAATATTTATGGTCACAACTGACTCATCTCATGTAGCCCACCTGGCATACACATATCACATATATATGCAAATGCAACATAATATTTTCTCAATAATCAATTCATATATTTATTCAAAATCATATGAAAGAACATTCACAAATATAGCATCATAATGTAGACACATATCCCTCAACTGGGCACACAAGGAACATCACACATCCCCAATTGGGCACACAATCATGAGTACAAACACGATGCATTCAATCATATATAATATCGTTAGAAGGTGCCCTTACCTTGGAAAGCTTCCAACAAGTTCATCTTACATTATAGGAGTCTGATCTGTATCTCTCGATGGACTCTCCGATCCAGTTCATACTTTAAACCTTTTAAATTAGAGAACTTATTTAAGTTAAAACAAACTCGGATACATCATTAATTAAGGCTTTGTCTTGGCCGCTAACCTAATTAATTAGTCTAGGTTTTTCACCGATTTCTAACATAATCGCGTAAAAAAATAAATCTTTTCAAGTAGAAAAATAGTTTTTCTCTTAAAAGAATAATTAAATACCAAATTCAAGGAAATTTCCACCACACTAATTTAAATTCATTGATTTTGAACAAACACTTGTGTCAAAATACTTTTATCACACTAGGAATGAAATCAGTGAAAACAATTATAAATAACTAACTAATATTCCAAATTAAACAATAATCAAATATAGAATTTAGAATAAAATAGTATTTTTCTATTCAAAATAAATTATTTTGATCTAAAAATATTTAGACATCAAAACTTGCTAACAGTTTTTCAAAGTACACACAAAAATCGACACTGATTGTACCTTAAATTACTCTTACAAAAGTATCCGAAATAACTCCGACAAAATAAAATAATTAACTAAATAGAAATATTTGAAGTAAAATAAATATTCTTTCAATTAAAACAAATCAGAAGAAAAAATAATATCAAAGAGACATAAAAACGAGACCGGAAGAAAAACTACAGTGTGGCGTCCACCACACTAATGCAAAGTGGCGCCTGCCACTTAACAAAAGCAAGGGGTGGGTGGCGCCTGCCACACCATTTTTTCCTTTATTTATTTATTTATTTTTCCTTTAATAGAAAACACAAATTTAATTAAATAAATAAAAACAAGGGTGGCGCCTGCCACCTCTCATTTTTTTTTTTCAATTTGAATTTTTAATTAAGACATGAATTAATTAACTTAATTGGAAAAAGTGTATTTAAATTAGAATAACATTATTTTATATAAGAACTAAAATATCATGGCCACAAGACCCAGAAAAATTATAATTAGTGATGAAAGTTATAACAAATTAATTTTCTTAAACTCAGAAATTGGTGAAAAGCCCACCAGTAGATGAAGATGAAAAACAGAACAGTCCAACAATAGTCATCACAGCTTCCTACTGGTGACGGCAAATTTCGGTACGGTGGTGGCCGGTGGAAAATAGTCCGATCATAAATTTTATTTGTGAGTTTTGTAGATTTTATCAAGTGGAAGAGATTCATGGGTTTATTCTTGTCTAACGGAGTCCATGGCGGCGGTAAAAGAAGAGAGAAGGTGGTGATGTGAAATTTTGAAATTGTTACGATCTAAAATTAAATTATACGATAAGAAAGAGGGAAAAGAGAGGATAACAGTGGTGGTGGTAGTTTTTCTATTTGAGTTTATTGTTGTCGGAAATGGGGCGAGAAAAGGAGACGGAGGCGTTGATGTTAGAAGAGAAATAGATTCAGTTTGCAAGGAGAGAGAAAAGAGAAAGCATTGTGATATGAAGGAAGAGGAAACTGATTGTTTTTTTCTTCACCTAGCCACATGTGTGTATATATAATGATAATTACTATTATTATTATTTATTATATGTTAATTTTAATAAATTAATAATATAATCCAAAATATCTAGATATTTTTAGGATCTAATCCTATTAGTTCATTGAGTGTTTTAATTTACTCTCAGACGAGTTGTAGTTCGCTCACAAATAACTTCCAGTAAAATTATAAAAATTCTACCGTAACCTTTTAATTAAATCAAAACATAATTTTCGACTAAATTTTTATTCCGAATAAATTTTGTTCCTTAGCTTCGAAAAATATATTGAGATAAAATTCTCATTCTAGACGATATATAAAACTCCTATTTAATTTTTGATAACAATCGGAGTCAGTGAAAATTTAAACGACGGGTATATTTTGCTTTTTTTCTTAAGAATCAGAAGAAATGTATTTTTGAAATTTCGACACAATAGAAACATTTGAAATCAAATAAAAATATAGAGTAAATTGAAAAAGTCAGATTGGATTAAAGAAGAAAACGTGTGGATCAATCTGGACCACAAACGAAAGTCCTTGAAATAACAGGTATATTTTGTTCGCTACTCAAAATTTAGCAAAAAACATAGATTAGAATGATAAACATTGCAATCTAATGAGGACTAAAATATACGGGTGTTACAATTAACATAGCCCAACATTATTCTTAAATACTTATGTTTGTCATCATAAAAAAAGGGGGAGATTGTTAGAACAAGATTTGTTCATGACATATATCTTTTAGGTTTTGATGACAACAAAGTATTGAAAGAATAATGGTGTTATCTAATGTGTGTTCTAAGTATGTAGGTTCCAAAGCTTAAAGAGAATATATTCAGAATCTGTTAAGAGAACGCATTTGAGAGAAGCTGAGTTCCTAGCTTCTGATTGTTCAGAATTAAAGGACGTTTTTATGTGAATTATGATGATATATAATTGCGCGGACTCTTAAGATGAATGTATCAGCATCAGAAGAGAAATATGTTATCTCTACACTCATTGAATGTATCAGCTTCTGATGATAATTCAGAACCATAGACAAAGCTAAGTGATCCGTACTGCATAAACCAAGCTACATTGTCAAATAAGTTTGTCAACTAGAGTGTTCGCATGTCTCAAGTAGAGTTGGCATGCTTTACAAATATCCACTCTCAATGGATCTATAGTATAACTCACAAGTAAGATGCTACGGTTAAACATGTTACACAATGGATAAATATCTTTTTGTGTATTTATCTTTAACATATCTTAGTACTATGGATTGACAAAGACACTTGTGCAAGTTATCTCTTCCAACGACTACTCTTTTGTATCTGCTATTAAAGTAGCTGAATAATCAACAAGGAGTAAAGAAAAAGGGCCGAGCATAAAAAGAAGCGTTTTCATGCTTACATCCATATGGAAGAATAACAAGATCAACAAATAACAACAACATCGAGTTTGCAGAGTTTCTGTCATCTGTTATAAATTGCACAAAGCCTTAATATTTCTTAAACAATGTATATCTTAGAAATCCTAAGTGTTATAATCTTTGTTAAGGATATTTCCATATACCTCTGATTGTATATCAGGCTCCTTATTATCTATTCTACTAAACAAGTTGTTTAGTAGTTTAGAAAGAAAGTCTCTTGCTGTGTGCTTGAGCTAAGTAAGTTTCTTGCTATGTGCTTAAGTATTAAAGCCTTGATCAAATTATTGATTAAGCAGGAAAGTCTTAAACTATTGAGTTTAAGCATCAAGTCTTTGATCCGAGGGATCTTAGCAGGAAGTCTTGAATCCGACGGATTTAAGCAAGGAAGTCTTGGAATGTGAGTCTAATCAGAAAGTCTTGTACTTGAGGGTATAAGCAAGGAAGTCTTAGGATCTTAGGATCTAAGCAGGAAGTCTCGATCAGGTGTTGATTGAGCAAGCAAGTCTTGGACTGTAGGTCTAAGCAAGGAAGTCTTGAATCTAAGGGGTTTAAGCAAGGAAGTATTGGATTTTATGGAATCTAAACAAGCAAGTCTTATGTTGTAGGCCGGAGCAAAGGAAAGTCTTATGCTCGAGGGCATAATAAATTGTAATCAATTTTGATTATAGTGGAAAATATCTTGTGCTGCAAGGGGACTGGACTACTCTCGGTTTGAGAGAAACCAGGATAAATTTTGTGTGTTCTTTTGTCATTTACTTGCTTATGTTTATTATTCTGATGCATCCATATCATCAGAATTTGAACTGTTGTTTAGAATCTGAACTCTGTTCATAAGTAACGCAAATTAGAGAACACAATTCAACCCCCTTTCTTATGCATTTTTCTCACCTTCAGTTGGTATCATAGCATAGTCTATGCGTAACACTTATTAGTGGTGTAGATAAAGATCCAAAGAGAAAAATATGTCCGCTGAAGATTTTGTTTCAATAGGGAATCAAGTACCATATGAAAAAAATAGTATTATGCTAATCCTCCCATCTTCAGTGGTAACTCCACTGAATTTGAATAGTGGAAAAGCAAAGTATACTTATATCATTGGTTTTGAAGAAGTGCTATGGAATATCCTTGAAGAGGCTATTGCTATAGAAGTTAATGGTGTTGGGGTTATCAAAGATAGAAAATCTCTCACACCAGCTCAAAAGAAGCTATACAAAAATCATTAAAGAGTTAGAGGCATTCTGATAGATGCCTACCTCATTCTGAGTATATCAAAATCATTGATAAGTCTACTGCTAAGACTATTTTTGAATCCTTGTGTTCAACATATGAAAGGAATCAACAAGTCAATAAAAGCTAAAGCCAATCTTCTGGGACATCAATATGAGATGTTCAAAATGAAGGATGGTGAAGATATTGGAACCATGTTCTCCAGGTTTCAAGTTATTGTATCTGGTTTTTAAGTTCTTAACAATAGTTACACTTCATCTAATCATGCCAAGAAAATTTTGAGAAGTCTGCCTGCTAGATTCAGACCAAAAGTCACAGCTATTCAAGAAGCCAAAAATTTGAATATGTGGAGTCTTGAAAGTTTGATTAGCAATCTTCAAAGTCATGAAATGGAATTGGATGAAGATGAGCTTTCAAAGAAATCAACATCCCTCAAGCCTGTTAAAGAAAATTCCTATGGAATGTCCGATGATCAAGAAATGGCCCTTCTTATCAAAAGATTCTATCAGTCAGCTAAAAGGAATGAGAAATCTGTTGATGTAAGGAGTAACCTCAGAAGCTTCAGAAATAATCACATTTCAACTGATTATCCCAATCTTCTGAGCAAGGAGAAAAGATACCAGACAGAAAAACCCAAAAAGAGAATGTCTGAGAGCTTCAAAGCATATTCTGATGAAGTTGACAAAGTTGAGGATTTAGAAAGAGATGAAAAGAGTAATCTGGCACTGCTGGCCATTACATCTTCTAAAGAAGCATCTGATTCCAGGAGTGAATCAAATATTGAAGAGAAAAAGGTAATTATTAATCTATCTTGCTTCAATATTTTTTTTGCTCATGATCTCTCAAGTTGTTTTAACAAACAAGCTGGAATTATGAAGCTAGAGATTGATCATTTAAAATAAGATCTAAAAATATCTCAAGAGAAAATCAAGTCTCTTAAAAATATTGTTTATTACTTTGATAAACATGAGTCTGCCTTACAAGATCAAATCTTAAGTGACTCCATGGCTCCTAAGGAAGATGAAGGCTATCATAGAATGTGTGTTAAAGAACAATTCCTTGAGAAACCTTTCAATTCTTTATATTCTGGCAATACTCAGACAATGCTAAAAACTTATTTTATGCTAAACCCTGGTAGCAAACATTATCTAAAATCTATGTCAGTCAGGGATTTCAAAATCAAGGATTATAAAGTCAAAAGATTTGATAATAGATGAATCAAGGCATTACTATCAGACTAAGGGACGAAGTAAAAGAAAGCCTGTCAAAACTAACATTAGATGACCTACAAAGATATGGGTACCAAAACTCAAAATTGTATTTGCAGCAGATATTACAAAAGAAATGAGCAAGGCATCTTCCATGATACCTGATCAATGGTTTTTTACAACATATGATGGAAGAAAAGCCTATATACCAAACTCAAAATCTGAAAGATGCAAAAAGTGTGGAGTTTGGAGAAGAAAGTGGAATCACTGGTACAAGTACCATTGACTCATGATCCACGTAAGTCAGGATTCAGATTCCATGGTCAAATCTGAATACTCTCGTGAAGCTTGACCAAGAAAAACTAAAAAAATGGTAACGTACAATTCTTTACTTTGCAAACTCCTAGACTCAATAAACTATTTAAGTATGAGTGAATACAGAGTCTTTGTTAGATCTCTAGAGAAATTCTTTTTGTTAATAACAAAAGAATCTTCAGAAATCTTTAAAAAGAAACTATGTTGTACTTGACTATACTAAATAAGACATTAATTAGAAGATGAGCATGTTTATGGAAACAGTCTTCTCACCGTTTGTGATAATATTGTTGCTAGTTAGAGAAACCAATTCAACATTCATGAATCAAGAACATCTATCCGAAAAACTAAAATTTAAGTTTCAAGAGAAAATGCTTAACTCCGAATGGAATATCAAATACTGATGACTAACAGAAGACGTCTCACTGGAAGTCTAATCTTACTAGACTCTAATGACGGATAGCTTCTGAAAAATTACCAGTCTCTGAGATTCATAAAAGGAATCTTTGCTTCTGATAAGCAGTTTAAGTAAAAAAAATCTTTTAAAATCCTTGTCTTACTTAAAATCCATAAAGTTGAGAATCATCTAGTGTGTTCAAGAAATTTTTTGGGTAAGAACTCTAGTGTAATGATGTTTTCTTTTTATTACATTTATCGTCTCTACCCCTTGCCTTTGTATAACATCATTTCTTGTCACCTTTTCTGTCCTTTTGACAAGATTCTTATTCCTTTGTGTTTAGAATCCTGTTTAGTTCTTTATTTGTATTCTTCTCATCTGTGTTGATCAAACCAAACCTGAGATGAATTCTCTAGTCAGTTCTTCACTGAATCAACTAGTTGTCATCAATGAAAAATTTGTGAATTTTGAAGAGTTGTTAGCTAGGTTTTAACTTTTGGAAGACTGTTTCTAAACAAGGTTGGGATAGATAATTTGAAATGCCCCATGGATTTACTTATCCAAATCTTGTCAAACAATTTTGGGTTAAGAATCCATTGTTGAGCTAAAACTTGAGTATGTTATCCTTTCCAGGGTTTCTGATGTTTTTATAATAGTAACCTCTAAGACGATTGCTAATGTAATCAACTGCGAGGAGATTGGAAAAATCCTAGATACTCTTGTTTAGGAATACTATCTTCCTACTTAGCATACTTTTGTGGATCCATCAAACCTTTCTCAGGGCTCAAATCTTCATCTTGATGCAATTGTTTGGAACCGGATTTTGAACTCAAACTTGATACCTAAGGACAAGGATCTAGACCTTGTGGATTCTATTGAAAAATATTTTTTGTTTCTTCTTAATTCAGACATACTGATTAATCTACCTCAAATTATGTTTGACCATCTAAAAAAGACTCCTTCATCCTTTCACAAGGGAAATACATTTTTCATCCCTTATGAACGAGTTCTTTCTGAACTGTTAATCCAACAAGGAGTTGTCGTAAAAATGTTGTTTATGTTCTAGTGTTTTCTTAAGCTGTTATATGTGCAAATCTTATGTTATTCAGAGAATAAAAAATTAGGATCAAATACTAGAAACAAGCAATATTCTCATTAAAATATTGGTAGTTGTTACATCTCTGTATAGAATTTTCTAGACATTTGGATATGCTCTTAGGCATTCCCTAGGATCATCTGACGTATCTAGATTGTTCAAGTAGTCCTCCCAACCTTCTTTTGAAAACTCAATAGTCTCATTCTTTTGGAGATTTCTACGTTTTGAACTAGAAGTTCCTTTCCTTCTACGTGTCTCAACAAAGGTTGTTGTTGTATGTGCCTCTAAAGAAATTTGCTTATTTGAAGACTCTTCAATTGCTACATGCTTCTTGTTTGCCTGAGTTGCTGCTCTTAGCAATTCTGTCTTTCTAAAACCTCTCTTTGGAATCCAGATTTATTTTTATTTATACATTTGAGTTCTAAAGATTAAGTGATTTGGTTTGACAGTCTACTAGTCATTTTATAAAGTTCATTCATTCGTTACCTTGAGTCTTTATTGTCTCTGTGTTGATTTGTCAAATCAATCTTTTAGCTTTTGATTATTGGGAAACAATGTCTAGTATCTAAATCTAATAAATGTTCTCCTAAACAACTATATATGTCATTTAAACAGCGATTTGTTTTTTTAAACCTATTTTCTTTTTATTTCACTTATGCAAATCTTAGAAAACCTTTTAAAAAAAGGGAAAGCAAAAGATTGTAGTGCGTGCAAAGTAATAGTGGTTAAAAAACTTGCATTCATCATAAGAAAAGGATTACAAAAATATGAAGATATTAATTTAAATTAATTTTCTTCTAATGCCCTAAGCCTCATATAAGTTTCCCATTCATAGTCTGGTCTGACTTCATCTTCAAAATCGAAAATGACAATCTGAACCACCCTTCTTCTACTGGTTCTATTCTTCTTCTTCATTGCCACCATCTAAGGTTTCAATGCTCTTGATGAAAAACCTGCGTCAGAAACTTTAGAACCATCTGGGTCCTGTTGAATCTGTGTCTTCAGACTTGTGAGGTCTTCTGAAACCTCTGTTATTGTGGAGATGTTGGTACTCTCAGTCGTTGCTTCCATGGTGTTCTGAAAGATGTTTATGAAAAAGACTTAGGCTATGGTTGCTTTTATAGTGGAGTCTGGGTAGACCAAGCGGTTGGATGAAATATTTTTCTTAATCCTTGGAAGTGCTACAACCAATAACTATTAATGCATTGCACACGCTTTTAATGATCTCTTACTTAAACTGTTTCTCTTCTTTGGGAACTGCTCAAGTAATGATGATCTGTTTTACATTTATGAAGTATTTTTATTTTCTTTGTTTCTTATTTATTTCATTTTGTTTCTAATTTGTTCTCTCTGCTTTAAAAGTTCCATTTTACTTGTTGACGTGACAAAAGGGGAGAAAGATATAGAAGTGTTTTAAGAGAATACGAACCCTTCAGATTTTATTTGTTGTTTATTTTAAATTTATGTCATTTAAGATTATGTACAATGATTTGCTTACCTGAGAGATATATTTTATTTTTCTGAAATATAGAACTTAGGGGGAGCTACAAACATCAATCTTTGAACTATTGGACTCAAGGGGAGCTTACAAACCTCAAACTCAGACGTTGTCAAGTAAATTAAAATAGCCCAACATTGTTCTTAAATATTTATGCTTGTCATCATAAAAAAGGGTGAGATTGTTAGAACAAGATTTGTTCATGACATATATCCTTTAGGTTTTTATGATAACAAAGTATTGAAAGAATAATGGTGTTATCTAATATGTGTTCTAAGTATGCAGGTTCCAAAGCTTAAAGAGAATCTATTCAGAATTTGTTAAGAGAACACATTTGAGAGAAGCTGAGTTCCTAACTTCTAATGGTTTAGAGCTGAAGGAAATTCTTAAGTGAAGTCTAATGATATATGATTGCGTAAACTCTGAAGCTGAATATATCAGCATCAGAAGAGCAATATGTTATTTCTATATTCAGTGAATGTATCAACTTTTGATGATAATTCAAAACCATAAACAAAGCTAAGTGATATGTACTACATAAAGCAAGGTACATTGTCAAATCAGTTTTTCAGATATAGTATGTGTTCACATGGCTCAAGGAGAGTTGACATGCTTTATGGATATCCACTATCAATGGATATATAGTACAACTCACAAGGAAGACACTAGGGCTAAACATGTTACACAATGGATAAAGATCTTTTTGTGTATTTATATTCGACATCTCTTAGTACTATAGATTGACAAAGACACTTGTGCAAGTTATCACTTCCAACGGCTACTCTTTTGTATCTGTTATTTAAGTAGCTGAACATTCAAACTGAAGAATCAACAAGGAATAAAGAAAAAAGGCCGAGCAGAAAAAGAAGTGTTTTCACGCTTACATTAATATGGAAGAATAATAAGATCAACAATAGCAACAACATTGAGTTTGCAAAGTTTATGTCATATGTTGTAAATTGCACAAAGCCTTAATATTTCTTAAACAATGTATATCTTAGAAATCTTAAGTGTTATGATATTTGTTAAGGATATTGCCATGTACCTCTGATTGTATATCAGGTACTCCTTGTTATCTATTCTGCTAAACATGTTGTTTAGTAGTTTGGAAAGAAAGTCTCTTGTTGTGCGCTTGAGCCAAATAAGTATCTTGCTACGTGCTTGAGCATTGAAGCCTTGATCAAATTGTTGATTAAGCAGGAAAGTCTTAAAATGTTGAGTTTCTGAGGGCAAGGTTCCTTTATTACTTTGTTTTAATGATGTCAAAACTAGGATTTTTCGTACTTGTGTATTTTGGACGGTATCACCTTGTCTAAGCCATGCATTCATCTTTTACAAACGTGCATAAAGATCCATATACATGTATTTAGACATATAGGATCATACACCATGTCAAAAATGAGTTTTAAGTCATTTTTGATGCCTTAGGTCGACTCACATATGGTATAGGTCGACTCAAAATCAAGAAAATGGTGGTTGTAACTTTCTGGCATGCTTGTGTCGACCTAGGAATCCTACAGGTCGACGCATACTGAGATGAAAAAATTTGAAAATTCACTGCCATGCAGGCGTCCATTCATGGATCCCGTGTAGGTCGACACATGGTTTTTTTTTTGTGCAGTTTTGATTTCTGTCTTGTTCAGGTCGACTCACAGCTCCTACAAGTCGACCTCTCACGCGTATCCACTCATTTTTCTATATCTTTGTGTTGCCAAACTCAGTTTTTTATATTATTCATTCATGCCATATATATATATATATATATATATATATATATATATATATATATATATATATATATATATATTCTCATATGCATCACTTTGAAAACAAGAAGAAAATTGAAAGATACATTGCATTGCTCTTCATCTTCACTCTCACAATTGCATTCATCAATAATCACACATAATCATCCTTATTAATTGCGCTTTGTCAAAAGTGATAACGTCCAAACGTAGGATTTACAAATCAAGTTTGGGTAGAGAATCAGTGGGATTTTCTTCAATAAAACCATTGGAGTTTTGTCCTCCAAGATCTTGGCAGACTTGGGGGTTTTTGCACAAATCTTTGTATTACAAATTCAGCCGAGTGAAAGCCTTGAAGAACGGTAGATTCGGTCAGGGAAGTAGCGTTAACCAGAGAATTATTTTGAAAGATTTGGGGTCAAACATCTTGTGATCGAAATCAGCCGAGTGAAAGACTTGAAGAACGAAAGGTTCGGTCAAGTGAGTAGCGGTAACCGGAGGTTTATTCGAAGTGTTTGATGTTCTTGATTCGGCTTAAATAAAGGGAAGAGAAGTAGTTAGGTTCAACTTCAACAATTAGGTTAGATTGTTGGTTAGCTAGGACTTCTCTTGTACATAATTTTTCAAACATATATTATACATATCTCAATTCTAGTTTTAGAATTGGGGGCAGATGTACCTGAAGCGAGGACGAAAGGGGAACTGCCTAAACAAATTGGGTGTCATTCTCTCTCTCTCTCTCTCTCTATATATATATATATATATATATATATATATATATATATCTTTACTTTACGTTGTTAACGTTTGTGTGAAATTAATTGTTAGAAATATTTTGATTGATTTGTAGTGCTTTAAAAATGATTTGAAAAACCATTGCAATCACTTTGATTGCAAGTGTGAAAAATTCTGCACTACAATTTCAAAGGAAATTGGACTTGGGGTGTTTTGCACGCCAAGTGTTTGATATATTGATAGCACACAGACTGTTTGTTAAATTGTCAATTCAATTTTACCGTCTATTAAACATTGGAAATTGGTTCACCTTAAGTGGTTTTTATTTGAATTGGTTGATTGGGAACCTTATTGATTCTAATTTCTTATCAATATTATTCCATTCGGTTTCGCATATCCGATCTTACCAATAACGGTTCGTTTAGAAGAATTTTGATCCGAGGCCGTTTTTGCACATTTTAAAAACAATTTTTAAGCGCCAATTATTATTAAAAATTAGTGATCTATTCAACCCTCTTCTAGATTAGTGCTATCGTCTAACAGAGTTTAAGCATAAAGTCTTTTATTCGAGGGATCTTAGCAGGAAGTCTTGTACTTGAGGGTATAAGCAGGAAGTCTTGTACTGTGAGTCTAAGCAGGAAGTCTTAGGATCTGAGGATCTAAGAAAGAAGTCTCGATCAGGTGTTGATTGAGCAAGCAAGTCTTGGACTGTAGGTCTAAGTAAAGAAGTCATGAATCTGAGGGGTTTAAGCAAGGAAGTCTTGGATTCGTGGAATCTAAGCAAGCAAGTCTTAGGTTGTAGGTCTGAGCAAAAGAAAGTCTTATGCTCGAGAGCATAAGCAATTGTAATCAGTTTTGATTATAGTGGAAAATCTCTGGTGCTGCAAGGGGACTTGACTACTCTCAGTTTGAGAGGAACGTGAATAAATTATGTGTGTTCATTTGTCATTTACTTGCTTCTGTTTATTATTCCGCTGCATCCATATCATCAGAATTTGAACTACTGTTTAGAATTTAAACTCTGTTCAGAAGCAACGCAAATTGGAGAATACAATTCAAGCCCACCTTCTTGTGTATTTTTCTCACCTTCAACTATTAGTATAAACATTACAAGTATAAGTTCATCAAAATCAAATAAAGAAGGGAAATCAACAAAAAGTGAATCAGGTGAAGCAAGTTCTCTTAATGTTCTAATTTGACGAGTCATGATATAATTATCAAATTAACACATAATCAAATAAAATCAGAAAGCATTGCAATGCAACAATTACGAAAATGTCAACAATGTCCCTATTGAGAAAAATAATGGAAAAATAGAAAAGCGATTAAAATAAAATCTTAAAATTATGAATATATGACTAAAAATAAAATAAAATAAAATAAAATAACTAATCTACAAATTTTTTTGGATTTTTCTGAGAATATAAAAACAGAAAATAAATCAAATAAAACAGAAAAACGAAGAGTTTGTGATTTTGGGCGATTTTGGAAAAAATTTGGAGCAATTCGAAATAGTAGCTTACAGAGTCACCTAATAGACTGAGATACTTACCAATATACTACAACCCTGAAAATCAACAAACAAAAAAAAAATAAAAAAATTACTAACAAGACTATAAATTAGGATTCTAAAATGGGCTAATATCAACAGAGAGTCCCCAGCAACAACGCTAATTTGATCCGTTGTCGCACACAGGTCAAAAAACGAGTTTATAATAGTATATGGGAGTGACACTTGAGTCGTATCACAATGACTCTTGACTTAACTTAACCAACTGATTGGAACAATTGGGGGGGGGGGGGGGGTTGAAACGTGAATCACGAGTAAATAAGTTGAAAACAAATTAGACGAACAAGTTAATCTACTGGTTCGGTTTCTGGCTTATCATTAATTAATATAATTCCAATTCCTTAAGCAGATTTGATCATATTCAATTACAATAGCGATTAAACAAGCGCAATTGATATTATATGGTTTATGATCCTATTTTCCGAATTAAGCAAATAGTTAAAGATCACGCGTATTAATGAAAAATCTACATAAAACACGGTTAAAGATAATGATCATGAACGCAATCAAATTTAATCAATTCTATTTTATAAGTAACAATCAAATTAAACAAATGAAAGTAATCGAATTAAGCAAACAAATTCACAGGCAGAATTGAAAAGAAATCGAAATTGAATTGAAATTATAAAAACCTCAAAGTTGTAGAATATGAATACAACAGATCAACTGTAGGTGGTTTAGTTCTCCATAGAATTCATAGTAGTTTAATGTAATTTCATGAATAGTAAACAAAATGGCCTAGCAGTAGCACTGTATTTTTGTTTAAATATTACAATAGAAATCGGGCCCTAATAGCATCTGACCCGAAAAACATAAAAATCGACCCAAAACTAATTATTTTTTTTAAATCTGGAACTAAAATGAATTATTCGTCCCTTATACACTTCGAATTAGCTTTTGACATCAACACAAAACTTGTAGCTTATCCTCTCAACTTTCCAACGCATATTAGAATGCGTCAATCATAAAAAATAGTAAAATAAAAGCATAAATAAATTAAACATAAGAAACACACTAAAAATAGTAAAATAAAAGCAACCAATCATAAAAATCCCTTAGTTTTGAAAGTATATTAGGTGGGTAATAGTTTTATCGTCTCCACAAGGATTATCGTGATATCACCGCCGTTCTACAATTTATATAGTCTTAAGTGAGGGTTTTAGAATGATTTTATTTGGTATCATAAATTTCAGAAGAGTTTTGTAGCAAAGAGTAAAGTTTGAAAAGATGTTTGTTTTAACAGACATATCAAGAATATATTTCATCAACCTACTTTGCATGTATTCGATTAATCAAGCATGTGAACTTTGTTACGATCAATATAATCATGTATCTTCTCAATACCATTTATCTCTAAAGCGATATCGTGAATATTATCGTACTAATTACTAGATGTTGTCTCATGCTAACAATCAACACAATAATCTTATAGGTTGATACAAAGTAAATATCAACTCACAAATCTATGTCCAGAGCTTGTTAATTGATAGATGAATGACTTGGGTCAAGGTTTGAAAAATACATTTCAATGGTGATTCAAATCAAATATATAACATTAAAAGCAAAGATATTCATCATACATTGATCATCAACTTTGTTTACATACAAAAGATCAAAAGAAATACATACATGTTAAGGAAGATTACATCTACCCTTGATACAAAGGATTTACCTACCAAAAACCATGGTAGCTTGCTTCACAAATAATGGAAGGAGATGAATGTGCATCCAAGTTGAAGAATCGACAATGGATGTGAATCCATCTCCGATTTTATGAAGATCACCTTTTAGATGAAAAGATGAAGTTCTTAGGATTTTTGGTGTCTTAGGAAATGTTAAGAAAAAAGATTCTCATCCAAAAAGGCCACAAAAATACATAAATATCTTTCCAAATCTGCGCGTGCTCGCCTAGCGAGCTCTACCTCGCACAACGAGGTAAACTTTTTGGCACTTCAAGTACCTCAGAAAACTTAAACCGCCCTTAAGAAAATATCTTAGCTCGCACTACGAGCACGGTTCGCTCAAGTTCACATAGCGACCATGAAGCCAAAAACATTATGCCTCTATAGTAAACTATCTCGCTTTTCCTTTTCCAGAGGTCGCACAACAACGTCGCTTTCACTTCGCTAGAGCTCGCACAACGAGCTAGCTAAAAACATGCCTTGTTTCCTTTGGCTTCCATTTTCATTCTTTTGTGTCTCTTTCTTTGATTTTTATGCCTAAGTCCTGCACACTATCACACAAATAAGAAAATCCAAAGGCTAATGCAATTATAATGGCAATTTACACAATATTATGGAATTAAGCATCTAAAGCACAAAATTAGAGTTGAAAAATTCCAAGAAAAATAGTGAATTTTAAGTCATATTTGACATTCAACACTTAACACAAAGTAAAATGTGGTGTATTAAAATACAATGTTCACCTTCCAAGGAACCAAGCCAAATTAGGGAATGAGGGTGGAAAAAAACTAAATTGGGGAGAAATCTAGGTCTAAGTTCAAGTTTAATGGGTTCGACAAGTCAAAGTACAAGTGCTTCATTTTTTATAAAACCACCCACTTTAAGAAGAACAATATCAAGTGTGGGAGCAATGGTGATTATGTCCATATTTTGGTTGTCCTAAACGATTATATTTATGATAGTATTCATGTGCTATCAATTACAAGTTTGGGGACGGGTAAAAGTTGGGTCATGGACTCATAATTCTCTTATCACATGTGTCTAAGGAAAGAAAATTTTGAGGCTTTAAAGCCAAGAGAATGTGGAGTCATTCAACTCCAAATATAATAAGACTTGAAATGTCCGTGGTATTAAGGAGATTCAACTCAATATGTTTGACAATTGTGAGTTCCTTTTACACGATATGAGGTATGCTCACTTTTATAATTCAAAATGCATGGTATGTTCACTGCACGAAATGAGGTATAAAGAGACATAAAACTATATATAACAATGCAACCAAATGGCATAACACGTGAATAAGACCATTTTTGTTGTAGGTAAGATGTATATTGTTAAGAGTTGAGTTGCCCAATAGTTTATAGGGCGAAGTTGTAGCTACTACAACTTATTTATATTTCTATTTGTTAAATTTTGTGTTAGTAACGATTTAATGATAAATGTGTAGATTTGAGTTATTGATTGTGATTATCCAAATTATTTATTGGTTTAGGTGAATCTATTGCCGAGATTAAACCCCAATTCAAATTGAATTTACTAATCCAAGTTGAAAAATGTGTTAATCGACTCGTTGTTTAATTCGTGTCAGTATTCTTTTTTACCTTTGTATTTCTCGCTATTATTCAAAATGACTTTCAATACTAGTAGCAACTAAACCTTTTTTGAAAACTTGTGTCCACTATGACTATAGTTTTTGTATTGATTCATCCCTCGTCCTAGATACTTTTAGGCACACTTGACCAACAAACACTAGAAAATATTTTTCGAGTTTTGTGTTTATGTTGTTTTGAACAACTATTTTTGGAAAGAAAAACAATAATTTGTAGTCGTTTTATCTATAACTCAAGTGGAGTATGTTTCCCTAATTAAAAGGTTCAATGTAGTCATTTGGTTGATAAGTATGATTTACGAGTTAAAAATCACTCAAGAATGTGTGAAGATACATTGTGATTGTCAAAATGCAATCCATTTAGCTAATCATCAAGTGTACCACGAGATGACAAAACCCATCGACATTTATTTTCACTTTATTAGGGAAATGATTGAGTGGAAGGAAATTGTGGTGGAGAAGGTTGCTTCAAAATATAATATGATGAACGTGTGTTCAGCAAGTCATTACATATGTCAAGATTAAAAATTACTCGGACTTGATCATTTGTAAGAGAATATTTAAGTTTGAGGAGAACAACAAGGTGGATCATGGATAAATTGACATCAACATAATTTTTTAGACAAAATGGAGATTTATGAGGTGTTCTTCAAAAAAACTCAAGAAACTCAACAATTCACCAGTTTCACTAATGGCTCACATGCGAGGCAGGTGAATGATGACAATTGAAGGATTTCATTTTTATCTCAAGTGCGAAACTATTTTAAGGAGGTGTGAGACATATGAATGTTAATTTGACAGACTCAAGACACATTTCTCAGTTTTTGTGTCATACTTAAGAGCCCCATCGATTCTTTTTTAAGATTGTTTCACATATATAATATTATGTCAGAATAGAATATATATTTTTATATGAATTTAATATTTCCATATTATTAATACTTACATTGTCATTCCTATTTTAATAGTAAAAGAATTACTAGTAAATGGATACATACCACATAAGATATCAATTTTGATTATTATATCCAACCTGATTATACCACGATACGATTTTAATGTTGATTTTTAAAAAATTTTATGAAAAGATTTGATATTCGTGATAAAATAATTTATCAACATCTTTAATAAAATTTGATATAGTATATATGACAATTGGAATCGTCTTAAATTTTTAAGAGGTCTTGTGTAAAATATCAAAGTTAACTTTAGTTAAATCTTTTAAAATTTTTTAAAGAATTTTATTTAATTATAAATTAAAAATAAATTATATATATTAAAATCTTTTTAACATATTTTAATCTTAATATGAAAACACATTAATCGTCTTACACACCCTCCCTAAAAAATGATGGTTATGAGAATGTTTTTGACAAGAGAACAATGATAATTAAAAATTATTTTAAATCAGGTGGATTATTTTGATTCGAGAACATCTGAAAAAATAAAGAAAAAAAAAATCAAAATAGAAAGAAAAGCAAAAAGAAAATAAATTGTTAAAGAACCAATCAAACATTGAATTCAAAGCGTGTAATTTGTATTCATTTGACTGGAATTTTCCTTGGTCCCACACGATGTCCCTTTCTCTCTCTTTCCTCTCTCTTCTTCTCTCATCCTACAACTCCAAAGAAACACAAAGAACCTAGAGAGAGAAAGAGAGAGAAAGGGTCACCGGCCGCCCCCGTCACACGAAACCTCCTTCCCATTTCCTTCCAATATCCAAATTCAATTCCCCCATCCACCTGCTCAACCGGTAACCCTTCTCTCTCTCATTCTCTTCTATTATAACATTCTCCTCTTTCGTTCTTTCATTATTTTCATTCTTTCAATTTCTCTTCTATTTCTTCTTTCAAGCACTTCGCAAAAGTTCCAAAGATTTCTGCGTTTGTTATGGCAACCACCAGCGCTGGATCGAGCGATTCTACTGCTAATAGACCACAAACGAAACGACCTAAGTGTAAGGGTTTTTATTTTTAGGGTTTTGAGCTCAATTTGTTCATGTCTATGTTTTGGTTTTTAGGGTTAGGTTTCAACTTATATTCAATTTTTGAGTGGTCAATGATTTTTTATTTTTATTTTGTTAGTTGTTACCCTCTTTGAAGCTTTATCTCATGAATAGAGCTTAATTTGAACGTGAAATTTACCTATGGATTTTTAAATTTAATTTGATGGGTTGAGTATTAGGGTTGAGCTAGTTGTGGATTGTGTTGTGAAGTTAGAGAATATGTTAGGATTTGACAACAATTGTATTTGTGTATGTTTTGTTTAGTTTTTGGATGAGTTAAAAGCAAGTATGATTTTGTAAGAGCCAAAATCAATTCTAGAATTGATTTTGAGGTGTTTGGTTCTTGTAAAATAGAATTGATTCTGTCTCCGGAATTGATTATATTCTAAGCTATAATTGATTTGTAATTTGTAATTTTTGAGTTTAAACACGATTTTTTGAGTGAAATTTGTTGTTCAACTCACTTTTACATAAATGTATCCAAACATAAATCACTTTACATCCAACTCACTTTTAATCCAAATCAATTCTCCTCACCGCAAAACCAAAAATACAGTTGAGGTTTTGGTTTTGTATAGTAGAATTGATTCTATCTCCAATTTGAGTTTGAAAGCGATTTTTATATTGAAATTTACTGTTCAACTCGCTTTAAACCAGAATCAATTTTACAAATCAATTTACTTAAAATCAATATTTTTCACCATAGAACCTAACATATGCTTTGTGTTTTGTGTTTCTACTTGCACCATTTTTCTGACTATCTTTGAAATTTTTGATGTTTTTCAGACTCTAAATTTACACAACAAGAACTTCCAGCATGCAAGCCAATTCTTACACCACAAGCGGTAAATATGTTTGTTTGTATAATATCTATAGTGTTTGTGATTATCTATTTAACCCATATGCATTTAGAGATCAGCAATTTACATTGTATATTACTTTCCCTGCAGGTTATTTCAGCTTTCTTGATTGTTACCGTCATATTCATTCCTATTGGAGTTGCTTCGCTTATTGCTTCACGAGATGTACGCTTGAGTGCAATATTGTATTTGATTTTTGTTTACAACTCTACAAATATGTATAATTTTTTATGCTGATTTTGAATTTGTTATTGTTGTCTCTATATCAGGTTGTTGAAATTGTTGATAGGTACGAGGACGCATGCGTACCGTCAAATTGGACGGACAAGGTAGCGTACATTCAGAGTGATGCTGATAAAACTTGCATAAGGAAGCTGGACGTATGATTCCTTGACTGCTCATAATTTCTCTTTTTACTTTATGTTTGTTATTTCTGCGTTAACTCTGTTCTCATAATTGGTGAATTGTGGATTTCAAATTTTGATGATCCTTTTGTTTTAAACACTGCTCTTATCAATAGGTGCCGAAGCATATGAAGTCTCCTATCCATGTTTACTACCAGCTTGATAACTTCTACCAAAATCACCGCCGGTACATATCCTTTTTTTTTCATGAATCACAGTCACACATCCCTCAATTGTTTTATCAGAATCATCTTTTTGGCAATTTATATATTTTCCCCCTGTGCACAAATGTTGTATAGTTGCATTGCATTTTAGTTCTGTTTTCCATTATGGTTTTCTAACGTGCAAAAGGGTTTATTCGGTATCATTTAATTTTGAAGAAAACAGTCGCAATAATTCGTTTTTGCTACCATGATATCATCCAGTATTGCATATTGCTATGTCATGTTTCGACGGCAATCTGTTTCTTGTTGTGCATGCTAGAGTTTAAGTCATATAAGTTTGAAAAAGTTAGCATATATTGTGATGCTGGAGCTATGTATCTGTTTTCCATTGATTGTATAACAAGGAAAGCTTACTTGTGAAGAACAAATTGTTTTAAATAATGCAGAAAATATCTAACTTGACGATAACTGACATGAAATTCATTTGCAAGCTTCCTTCAGTAATTCCCACTTTCAGTGTTTGGTTATTTTTAATGACAGTTTCTTGTGATAATAATATGCGATGTATAATTGTTTATAATCTCATAAATAAATATACATTTTTTAAATTTAGGTATGTGAAAAGCCGAAATGATGAGCAATTGAGGGATTCAAAAAAAGGAAACTCAACAAGTGGTTGTAAGCCTGAAGAATATGTAAACGGTGTTCCAATTGTACCTTGCGGTCTTATCGCTTGGAGTATGTTCAATGATACATACAGTTTCACGCGCAACAGCCAGAATGTTACAGTGAACAAGAATGAAATTTCATGGAAGAGTGATAGGGATCACAAATTTGGAAAAGATGTTTTCCCTAAAAATTTTCAGAATGGTACTATTATAGGTGGTGCTCGTCTCAATGAAAGTATACCGGTAAATCTTTTACCTGAACCCAAATATTTATTGAATTAGGCCTAATTTGGTGTATTAAGAATCTTGTTAAAATATTTTTATGGTTTTCACTTGCTCTAAAGTCCTTATAAGTCGCTCACACTGAATGTTTATGAAACAGTTGAGTAAGCAGGAGGACCTTATCGTTTGGATGCGAACTGCTGCTTTACCAACTTTTAGAAAGTTGTATGGAAGGATCGAGGTGGATTTGGAGAAAGGCGATGTGATAAACGTGGTAGTGCAAAACCGCTACAACACATATAGTTTTAGCGGCAAGAAGAAGCTTGTATTGTCAACTGCTAGTTGGCTTGGTGGGAAGAATGACTTCCTCGGTATTGCTTATCTCTCTGTTGGTGGATTAAGCTTCTTCTTGGCCATGGCTTTTACTATTCTATATTTTGTCAAGCCAAGGTAAGAAAAT
Source organism: Lathyrus tuberosus (assembly GCA_022829125.1). NCBI lineage: Eukaryota > Viridiplantae > Streptophyta > Magnoliopsida > Fabales > Fabaceae > Lathyrus > Lathyrus tuberosus. The sequence continues at coordinate 13,108,024 of JALAZF010000058.1, forward strand.
CACCTGCTTTATATCACAATCTCATATTTCAAGATACATGCAGAATGGAAATTTTGAATATTATTAGGTCCTAATCTTTGTGTGACTTATGTTATAGGCAACTTGGAGATCCATCATATTTGTCATGGAATAGGAGTCCATCAGGGCACTGAGCAGAGGAATTAGTTCCAGCATGATCTTCCAGGATTTGTTATTCTAAGGACTAAAGTGGGGGGTGTTATTTTGTACATCAATGTCATTATATTAATACATATAACATACGAATTATACATTTGTTTATTCCTAAAAAAATATTTTTTGTTTTTGTCTTCTGAATAGAATTGAGATGTTTTGTATTGTGTCAAATAGTGTAATGCATAGGATTCTAGAAACATGATATAATAAAAATGGTTAACATGGGATTAAAAGTTGTTTAGAAAATGGCTCTGCATTTTATTAGACATAAGTTTTTACTCTATCAACTGATTTCTCAGTGACAAGAAAATAAATTACTGCAAAATTGCAATAAAAGTCAACTGATTTCTCAGTGACAAGAAAATAAATTACTGCAAAATTGCAATAAAATATAAAAATACATTGAAGAAATCACGGGAATCTCAGAGTACAAATAATGGTCATTAAGCTCCCAACAGAATGTTGTTTAGGCATGCACCTTCTCGGCATGATGAATCAATAGGATGGTCACAAGCATCTCTTATTAGACCAGTTATTTTTCTTTGCCATAGATTCTGCACCCTAATAAAACCAGAAAATGTAATGATTCATTTGGATTAGGAAGTAATCTCTTGAAAACTCTGGTTGGGACTCGAGCATATTCTATGATCAAGGGTGTAATGAATTAACCATTATTTCAACAAATATCATATTTTCTCGGTAAAATTCCAATTCTTTTTTCATGTAATTTCTCTTTGTATGAGATTCTATTCTAAATTTTTAGAATCTCTACCATGGACAATTGATTTTTTATTTAGAATCATTCTTTTGGATGTTGTTTATAGAGTAAAAGGAAAGCAATAGAAATTGTTAAAAGTCCAACTCAACAGAAATCATAATTTTTATGTAGGATAAAACTTGAGTAAAAGACGTGTATTCATCGTAACATCTAACCTTTTTGTTATAAAGTTATTTTAAGGAGAAAATAAATATTTTACAACATTTTCATTCAAATCTGACAACAAATTAATTAATGCAATTCAGAAAATATATGGTTAACAATAGAAATAGGCCTCAGTTAAAAAAAATACCAATGCCTTTTTTCCATATAAGATGGGGTGAACAGCATGAATTAAATAGTGCCATAATCATAAGGTCCTATCATAAATTATGCCAAATGATAACCCCAAATAAAACCATTACTCCATTAGTTTCTAGCCATTGGAAAAATCTATCATGAAGGCTCAGACCTCTCTTTTCTTTTACCAGTCACAGAAGTACTGTTATTCTCAATGACTGAGGAATCTAAGCTATGAACATTGCCGGCTAATTTCCGTGCCTCGTCTCTATGACCATTTCCAGAAGTATCCACACCATTAGAAACAGTAGCAACGGCATCATTGGCAGTTGAACGCGTAATGCAGAGCCAAGGTTTCAAAGACTCGTCGCTAGTTCCAAGTGCCAAAGGCACATGCCATGATCCTTTTTCTGATTCCTGAAATACAATATTTTCAAGAACTTCATTCAAAAACAGTTTTCAAAACAAAAAGTTCCGACTTTTATAATTGAGAATCATAATATAAGTTACCTGGATAACCAATGAGTATGATGGTGGCATCTGAAGTTTCAAGTTCCCCTTAACAAAAGTGTAGTGACCCTATAGGTAAAGAAAAACAACATGTGACCAAGAATACGGGCACAACGTGAAAATCTTACATTGCCTACAAATCAGATTTTGTAGGATACATGGGTCAACTTTGAAGGCTTTATCAATGTAAACAAAAATCTGAAAACTAAAATTATCAATGAAGGATTTTCTCTGCCGTGAATAAGCAACACCTCTGTGATGCTAGAATAAGTGATCTTAGAAATGATAAATAACTTACTTGATGTCTTTCTTTCCACTGGTTAAAAAAGTTGCTTCCTAGGAGTTCAAATATGTGATCTCGCATTTCATCATTTGTCACAAGCAAGCATCCGAGTTTTACGGTAGCGTAGAGCCAATACCTGAACCACAAAAGATAAATTAAGTGCATAAAACCCAAACACAAAATAGGATATAAACTGCATATTGTAAAGAGGTTTTGACCAATATAAAAATGAACAGCGCACAATGAAATTGCATCGAGGTGATGATTATTTAAATTTAACTATTCATGTGAATTATTTAGATCAAAAAATTAGCATACACTGAAGTAGAAATACAGGCAAAAATTGCACCAGGGTCCTTCAACTTATTTAAAGTTTCAAACAAGCCCTTTATTTTGTGTCAAGTTAGCCTTTTATGTTTAAGAACGTCAACAATGTTGAACCAACATTCATTTTTCATCTATATATGTTGCCCAAAGTCTTAATTGACCATTTAAAAAGATAAATTATATCCACAATTCATCAAGATAACATATAAATTACATCAAAAAAATGTTCTAATATCTAATTCATTAAATAAAACATGATTTTGTGTTCATCTACGATTGAGACCTTTGCCTTGTGAGCACTATTTTGGTGTTCATCTACGATTTTTTTAGTGTTCATCTACAATTGAAATCTAACTCAACCCTAAGCCATCTAAGAGATCGAGGATTGTCCGTGCCTTGTGAGTACTATTTTGCCTGTAGCTCTAATCAAAGTGAGATCTTGACATAATATCCTAAGGCCAAACATTGTACCCATATAGTATATTGTTCATGACACAAACATGATATTAGAAGTTGATAGCAAAAATCAAGCTGGTGGAATGCAAGGCCTCAAATAGTATCAAAAAAGTATCCAAGAATATTATCCACAATATTTAAGCTAAGGATGCTTTGCCTTTCGCTAAACTTACATTCAATATGCTTTGTCTTACTTGGACTCAAACAGAAGCCACATGCTTCCAAAGATTGTCTCCAACTCTTAAACCTCACATTTATTTCCTTTTTTTGACTCTCAGAGATGTCATCGGAAAAAGAAAGAACTGCAGTACAAGCTTTTGAATGTTGTCTGTAAGTACACCCAAGACAATGGTAAAAAGATAGGAGTTTAAAGTTGACCATTGGTGCAGTCCTACAATTATCAGGAAATCATTTTGTGGCCCCACCCTAATTTCTCCATTAGTCATGCCCCCTCCTCATGCATATCTTTGATCATTTGTAGCCCCACCTCTCCTAGCAGGCTAGCACCTCTATAATATATCATTTTCAAATCAATTAAAATTATGTGTAAGCCTATTATAACCTCATGTTCTTGATTTCTACCATAAAAGGTATAGTTTTGATTCTCGTCGAGCCCATTAGAGCCCTATAAAATTTAACATCTTTCATTAAATAATTTGTATAAATGATTATTGCATCTATCTTTAATATTGTATCTATCCTTCAAATATTAAGGCATTAAACTTGCAGTTACAGTAAAGAAACATTTCAAGAAATAACAACGTTATCCTAAGATGGAGAGACATAACTAAAGCTTTAAAAAAATTGCAATTTACCAATCATCATTGGATCCATTTGGAGTTGTATATAGCACTCCATTTTTCATCCACTCCTCTACCAGTTTTCTACTGGAAGGATTTTCCATTAGCCCTCTTACACGCTTGTTATGTAGGATAACCAGGGGCCATTTCCCCTCGCTTTGATTGTACAATTCTTTCACAACATCATCAAGCTACATTAGTATATAATCAACATACAAACACAGTCAGCACATGAAATGTCGAGTTAACTTACAAGCTTTAAGAACTTGCATAACTTCATTTGACAGTAAAGGAATATGAATAAATAAATGAATGCTATATAGTAAGAACTTGCATAACCCTGCAACATAGGCATGTTACCTGCTGAATGCTGAATCCACCTTCAGCAAAATTTTGCTGGTAGAGCCCAATATTGGCACCATCGACTATAGCTTCATAATGATCATGTTTCTCAAGCCAGCCCTTTTAATTGCCAAAAAAGATAACATAATTGTCAAAACCAAATTACAATTACAATTAAAACTTTAAAAGAATGATAACAATCATATTCATTAGTACAATTTAAAATTATTTTGCATCTAGTCATTCACTTACCTGAAATTCACTAAAATTTGCCTTGACCTCACGCTCCACAGCCAATGCAGCAACCGACGAAGCAAATTTCTCCATCTCCTCATCATCAATATCCACACAAACCAATTGCTCCCCACATCCACGACAAATCCCGTCACCATCAACACTCGTTCTAGTCACAACCCAATCCCCTTTTCCAACCCACCCCAAACCATGCCAACCTCCTCCATTTCTCAAAACCCCCTCTCTAACCCTCTCCGCATCCAAATCCCCCTGACCAACCTCACGTGCCTCGCTGCTCTGAAACCACTCCTCAATAATTGTTCCCGTCGATTCCTTTACACATCTCACACTACTCCTTAGCTTGTGAAGATACCTGTAAACCCTATCAGCCCTACCCTTCTTCGTACTAACCTTCAACAGTGCCGCAATTTCCTCTTCTTCCAAACTAACACCAGCACCATTCATATGCTCCTCAACCTCATACGCTTTATCAGCATCAAGACACTCACAAAAGCAAAACAATGCAGGATCATAAGTCCTTAACCTAGGAGCAACATTGTAATCGCCAATGTTTTTAACCAATTCAAACGCACGCTCACCATCCCCATTAGCAGCAGCAAGTCTAGCTACCGTGGCAACGGTAGCTTCATTAGGAGTGATGTTTTGGGAGGACATGTGGTCGAAAATGCGAAATCCATAATCTAATGCAAGGTGTTTAAGGGAAGGGTCAGTAACTGCATTGGAACAAAGGTAGAGAAGTGCGTTGAGGTGGTGCTGATTGAGACGCGTGTTGTTTGAAACGGCATCGTCGTATAGAGATATTGCGCCGCGGAAGTCCTTTGATTTAGAACATGAATTGAGCTCAAATTGAAACTTGTTCTCCGGTGTTTGGTTGGTTTTCTTCTTCTTCATTGTGGCGTTTAAGCGTAGTGTTGTGTCCATTGAATCCTAATAGTAAATGGAATTTTCAGAAGAATGGTTAAAGTAAGGGCGTGAATATGAATATGATAATGTTGAAAAAACTGAACTTTAGCGAGAAAAGCAAAGAATAATACACAGTTACAGAGATTTGAACAAACGTGTACCTTACTACTCAAAGTGGACGGAGGTTTCCGAGAAGGTGGGGTTGATTCGAAGCGGTGCGGGGCTCAGAGGGGAGGAACGTCGACCGGAGCTGCTTGCTTTCTAGGACTCGCCACTAGCGCACGGAGGTAGAGTAGGTTAGCGAGAGATTGAGAAACACTGCAATTAGGTTTTTTTTTTTCTTTCTAGCTCAATATTTTGTTTCAAATTCAATTGAAAAAAAATAGCTCGTTTTATTTTTTATTTTTCATTTATTATATATATATATATATATATATATGAGTTTAATGGTTTAATGGTAGTGCACTGTCAGTATAAAAACATATTACACATACATTCAATCTAAATATTTTAAAGTGTCAAATCATACAAGTAATTTAAGATTTACAGAATGACTTGACGGGATACATGATTATCATTGACAGTGTAAATATGTCAGTGCACCATCCTTTTTCTCATATATATATATATATATATTAAAAGAAAACATATTCAAACGGATATAATTTAAAATTAGAAAAATTTACCCTACATTCTAAAATTTTATTACTTTTATTTTTATATTTGAGAAGAGTGTCTAAATTAATTTTACTCCTTCAATTAATGATGAATATATATTCGGTTAAATTAAATGAAATTTTTTAAATTATTTGTATAATATAGTAAAATTATCTATTTTTATTGGATGTTAGTGTAAATTTGTTTTTATTATCAATATATCTTTACTAAACTATTTATATTTTGCAACTAAAATTATCAAAAATTAACTTTCTTATTATTGTTTTAGATTTATTCCATAAACAAGTGGCGAAGAAAGAAAATCATTTCGAAAAATCACAAGAAAACAATTATTTTGGTGCGTATTTTCATTCAATAATTTGTTGAACTTATTTTAATTGATTTTTCATTTTATTTATTTAATGTAAGATGACAGTATCTATAGGCAGATTTGCAAGTCCTCTAAATACTCAAATGATATATTATCACTCTTCCCATTTTCTTCGACCATAGCTACCGCTATTTCTTTCTCTCATAAAATCCAAACTTCGATGTAATTATGTAGCCTTTCTTTTTGGTAGTGTGATGAGTTTCATTATCTGCACCACCCATTTGTTCTGTTGGAGTTTTTTTTAATCCATTTTGGCACTGTTTTGAGGTGGTTCTTTGATAGACTATTGTTCACTGTTTTTGTTTGGGTTGTTCTTCGATTGATTGTTTCAGTTTACTCTGAAAAAATGATGGTTATGTTTCGGCCTCAAAAACCTAATTTTTAGTTTTTTGACTGGTTAAAAAGTACAAGTGTGTTCCCCCATGCAAGGACATAAAGACTCAGAAGCTTTAGTAGATGTATAACACGTTTTGGTGGTGATAACTTGCTCACGACGTCGAGAATCCCTGTACAGTGATGTTTTGAGGTAGTTTTATGGGACATGCTCATGTGAGGTGAAATGCCCTGTTGTTGGTCAAAGTGAACTTTAGCGAGAAAAGCAAAGAATAATATACAGTTACAGAGATTGTTTCAGTTTACTCTGAAAAATTGATGGTTATGTTTCAGTCTCAAAAATCTAATTTTTAGTTTTTGTACTGGTCAAAAAGTACATGTGTATGTTCCCCATGCAAGGACATGGAGACTCAGAGGTCTTAGTAGGTGTATAACACGTTTTGGTGGTGATGACTTGCTCACAGAGGCGAGAAGCCCTATACGATGATGTTTTGAGGTAGTTTTATGGGACCTGCTCACGTGAGGTGAGATGCCCTGTTGATGGGCGGCGATGGTTGGTTGCAGGAAGGCGGTTAGACCGGTCATATACGTTGAGATTGTAATGAGCGTGGTGCCCTTTGAGTTGTGGAGAGTGTGTATAACTTAGAGTTTGTCCTTTCTCCTTGAGGGAAGAGGTATTTATAGAGGCCCTATAGACCTAGGGTTTCCTTGGAGAGGTTCGTTGTCCACCCAGTCAATGGTGGACCATTGAACACATATTTCCAAGGGAGATGTGAGTCAGTAATGACCTTGACTTTCCCTCTATCCAAGAAACGTCTTATTCCACGTTTCTCATGACGGGGCGATTTTAACGCCCCTAATTTTAGAGTAATAATTTAATTGAAATTTAAGTGCCTTTTACTTAATTATTTTGGTGATAAAAGGTTTTATATGATTTGTTTGGTATTTGTTGGGTTTATTGAGATTTGTGATATATTTATTTAATTAAAATAATAGAAAAATATGAAAAAATGGGATATGGGGTGAAAATAGAATAATAAGGTAATTGGTGTGATAAGGTGTAAGAGCCTAAGAGTTGAGGGGAGAAAGTGTAAAATTAATTTAATGATAATTTTTATAGGTTAAATAAATAGATAAAGTGAGGGGAGTGGAGAGTTTGGTCTGATACATGAAAAGTTAGAAAAGGGAGAAAAAGGCAAGGAACCCTAAAGAGAGCTCTAGGAAGGAGAAGACATAACCAAACCTTGAATTGTTGCTAGAGAATTAAGGTAAGGGGGTTTCTTTAATACCGGGGTCAAATGCATGAAGGGTAGAGAGAGATCCTCACCCTTCTTTAGGTTGTTTCTAATCTTTTCCACCATTGTTGATGCTTAAGTGTTTTTGGAAAATTTTGTGTAAGATCTGTTAAGACTTCTGTGAAATATATGAAATTTGTGTTATGTTTTGTGCTAAAAATTATACTGGATATGATGATATGAATCTGAATGTTGTTATTGTTGATGTGTTGTTGGTATTATGAACATGACCTTAGATTCATGATAAAGTGATGGACTAGGTATTTAATCAGTGAATATATGATGTATTAATCATGGCATGATATGTATATGTTGTTTTCTGTTTGATTAGGGAGATTGAGGGTCAAAATCGGAGTTTTGATAGGGCTTCAATGGTGGAATTCTCATTTTTGGGGTTTTGTTTTCTGAGCGACCATGCTTAGCAAGGACCCAGCGAATTTGTGCTTAACGCAGGAAGATTCCGCCCAACGAATTCGCGCTTAGCGAGTGATGGTTGCGCTTAGCAAGGATGACAATGCAAAGTTGGTTGTTTTCGAATTGATTTTTAGACAGGGTTCTGTTTTGGCGAATGTTTAGTACTGTTAGGTACTGATTGACATTATTTAAAATTGTTTGATGTTGATTGATGAGTTAGTGAATAAAAATTGATATGCTTTATGAGTTGTGTGAATACTTTGTGGATGTATACGTATGTGGTGTTGAATGCTTATATGATTATGCATTGGTGAGTCGTAGTTATAAAGCATGATTATTTATGTTAAGATGGTGACCTTATTGGCGAGTATGTGGTTTGGAGGGGCATCAATGAAATGTTTATTACATTGGTGTGATGTTGCATTGTCATGCATCATGTATATCTGAGATAGGTATTGGTGATGCTAGGTGATGGGACTAAATTAGTAATATAACTCTGATGTCCAAATATTGGTGATGAGATTGTTCAGTAACATAACTCTGACACCCAATTTGTGAGTAGGTTGGTACCACATACATTTGGTGATGAGGAGATAAGTACATTACATATAGATTTGTACTTATGAATTCTTGATGATTGTCATTGTTTTATAAATATGTTGATGATTGGTTAGATTTGTGAATGACATGATCGCGTTGATGTTTGGTGTGTACTGTCATTTATTACTTTTGCACCTTTAACATATTTTGAGCGTATTCTCACCCATGTTTGCTTTGCTGTAATGTTTTGTACTCTCTTGGGGTACATATAATATGGTAGAGGAGTACCTGTTGATTGAGTTGGAGGATGGTGTTGAGGTCTCTTCATTTATTTACTGTTTTCCGAGTTATTTAGTCGCTGAGCTCTGATCTATAACACTGGGATAGGCTGCTTTGTTGCACGGTGCATTTTCTTGTGATGTTTGAATCATTAAGTACTTATGTTGAGACATAATAAATGTTTATTTGGATTTTTGATGTTCCGATGCTATTTAATATGTGTCATAAATGGAGTAAAATTTCATGTTGTGAACGTGTAACACCGATGTTTTATGAAATTATATGTTTTATTTTCATAAATCAAGGGTGTCAGGTTTAGGGTGTTACATAGTTGGTATCAGAGCCAGTTGGTCCAATCTTTGAGACTGGATATGGATCGCGCCTCTCTGGCGTGATTTATTGGAAGTGATCCTGCCAGAGGGGACACTAAGTCCCTCAAGTGTGAGCTTATTTAGCTTAAGTTATCTAGGCATAATAATGTATAGCCTGACTGATGAGACACTAGGTCCCTCAGGCGGGACGTTCTACTTTTCAGGCGGGATGTCTATCGATCCCTCAAGCAAGACTGATGATCCATCCTCGGAGACTGGATATGGGTCGCGCCTCTTAGGCGTGATTTAATGGAATTTATCCCGCAAGAGGGTACACAAAGTTCCTTAGGAGGAAGCTTACTTAGCCTAAGTTCTATAGGCATAATAATGTATAAAACGGTTGATGAAATACTAAGTCTCTCAGGTGAGGCATTCTACTTCTCGAGCGGAACATCTATTGAGCCCTCAAGCAAAACTGGTGATCCAGTCTCCGAGGTGGGATATGGGTTACACTTCTCAGGTGTGACTCATTGGAACTGATCCCTCCCGAGGGGACACTAAGTCCCTTCAGGCGAAAGCTTATTTAGCCTAAGTTCTCTACACATAATAATGTATAACCCGACTGATGATGTAACACCCTGATTTTGATTTTAATATTTTATTTGAGTTTTAAAGTACTTTAATTTAATTTAATTAGTATTATTGATGTTGTTGGGTTTTAATAGAAATTATCTATATTTTTATTTATTTAAAATTGTGTAGAAAGTGGGAAATTGTGATTTTGGAAGAAAAATAGAAACTAATTAAAATTAAGAGAAATGAATAAAATTATTACGAGTTGGGGGAATAAATAGAAATAAAAATAGAGTTTTTATTTAAATATAGAAAGGAAGGGAGAGAGTTGTTAGTACGTAGAATTTTGGGAGAAAGTGTTAATGAGAGAAAAAGGGAACCCTGAGAGAGATTTTGAAGGAAAAAAAGGAACTCCATTGCCGTAGCTTTAAGTTTTCTGCGAATTAGAGGTGGGGGGTTATTCATGATATGGGTGTTTAGTGTAACACCCTTTTCTACCCCACAAATAAGCACGACAAAATACACAAATTATCAGAGTAAAATCATAATCACCTAAAAGGGTGCACATTTCTCAATAAATCAAATAACACAAATTGCTCCGTAAACAACGGGTTTTTCCTCAAAATAGTCAAAAAGCCGTCAAACAGCAGCAGAACCACCATAACCACAATATTTCAACTCAAAAAGGTTTTCAAAATAAAACCATAGTCATCAAATAACAATAAAATAACAACTCAAAAATGGTTCGACTCAACGACCCAACCCGATGTTACACTATCAAAGCAAGACCCTCTACATCGACCAAAAGCAAATAACTTCAAAAGTCCTCGAAGGCATCCACAACTAAGTCTGATCACCTGCATGTTACCCACGTAGAGGCAACATTCAAACAGGCAGGGTGAGTAATCACAATTCATTATAATCAATATAAAAACAGGATATGCATAAAATGGCGTCATCATCATATACAACATCTTCAGGGTTATCACAAGGAAAAACATCAAAATCACAACATCATAAAATACATCAATGCCAATTAAATGCAATGCACAACAAGACTCATGCATGTGGTACTAATCGTCACAGTCGATGGACACTGGGCCATCACCCTCCAAAGATCCCCGTCATTAGGATCGGTTCTACACAAGAACCGGAGCACGTCAAAATTACCTCACATCCACACAATGGGAATGAAGTCTAACATCGTCACAGAAATGCTATGAATGCATGATACACAATGTCAATAATCATCATCATCAATAAAACCATCATGTGCATCATCATTCATCAATATCTCATGTTAAATCACATCATTATATATTCGGCAAACATCACCAAAACATCATCTCATAATCATCAGTATACACAAGGTAAATAATCAGAAAAATCCCAGCATTAAAACATCAAGACAGCACAGAATCATAACAAAGTTTCGCGAACAGCAGACGTTCGCTACTGAGTTCGCCGTGTGAACCTGTTCGCTGGAACCTTTGCTTTGTGAAGCTGACAGCGAACCCCCATCCCCTTACAAGACCAGAGAGGCTTCCCCTCTATCCCTCCTCGCTACCTCCATTCGCTTTGCGAAGCCACTCGCCTGGACATTCGCTTTACGAGCTAAGAATCACAGTCAGAATTCATCTCAGTACCTCAACACAAAATCATCGCGCATTCGCTGCGCTGCTCGCTTTGCGAGTTTGGGGCGAGTGTTCGCCTTGCGAAGGAATGGTTCGCTTTGTGAACCTGCGATTTCAGGAAATCGCTGCTACGCATCAGTAGCCCAACACATCCAAAAACCCTTACGACTTCAACCCCAATTACCCCAAAAACATCCCTACAACACCCCTAAGGCATCATGGAACTCAAAGGCATAAAAACCACGACTATTAGGTCGATTCATCACACTATTCAAAACCTCAAATCACATAAACCTTCAAAACTCTCAAGATTCCCATAAACCCCATAAACCCTTTTCACCACAAGGTCAAAATAACATCGACAGGGAAAATCACCCTCAAGGTCTATTTTATCCAATTCAATTCAACCCTTAACAATCGATTCACAAAATACCCTCAATTCATCAATTTACTCATAAAACCCATAAACTCTCATAAACCTCAAAATCCACTTTAAATACATCGAATCCTTATATTGAAAACAACGAAAGGCAATACTTTCCATACCTTAGATTGTCGATTCGAAGCTTTCTCTATTGAGTCTTCGGAAACCTTCTCGAATCCTCGCCTTTTCCTTTTTCCACAGAGCTCTCACTTCTTTCCTTCTTTTCACGGTCTAACAAAAGTGAATCCTATTCCTCAAATCCTCCTTTTTGTTCAACCTAACTCTTGGGCTTCTAAAATTGGGTTTTCTCCATAATACCCTCACTAATCCTCCTAAAAAGTCCATCTTACCCTTAATTCCTTTAATATTATTTAAATAAATAATAATACAATATATTCCATGATATATACTATTATTTAATTAAATAACCAAAATTCCACAAAATTACCGACATCAGCGCAAGCCACCAAAATTCACAGAAATTCACGAATATTATATTTAAATAAATTAAATAAATATTCTTACGAAATTTGGGGTGTTACAACTCTCCCCCACTTAAAGAATTTTCGCCCTAAAAAATTACCTCAAGGAAATAGAGTCGGATACGATTCCCTCATCTGATCTTCACGTTCCTAAGTCCAACTTTCGCTAGTTGGTCCACCCCACAACACCTTCACCAAAGCTATGTCTTTACCCCGCAGTTGCTTTATCTCTCGACCATCAATTCGCACAGGTAATGCTTCCACTGTCAGGCTATCCCTCACTTGTACATCATCCATTTGAATCACATGCGACGAATCCGGAATGTACTTCCTCAACTGAGACACATGGAACACGTCGTGCAAATTTACAAGTGACGACGGTAAAGCAATTCGATAGGCTACCTCTCATATCCTCTGTAAGATTTGATATGGACCAACAAAATGTGGAGTGAGCTTCCTAGACTTCAAAGCTTGACCCACACCAGTCACTGGCGTCACCCTAAAAAACACGTGATCTCCATCTCGGAATTCAAGTTCCTTCCTTCTCTTATCATGGTAACTCTTCTGACGACTCCGTGACGCTCTCATTTTTTCTTGGATCATCTTAATCTTCTCAGTCGTCTCTTTCACGATCTCAGGTCCGAGTACAACACTCTCGCCCGATTCATACCAATACAACAAAGTTCTACACCTTCTCCCATACAAAGCTTCATAGGGCGCTATTCTAATACTAGCATGAAAACTATTATTGTACATGAACTCAATCAACGGTAAATGGTTATCCCAAGATCCTCCGTGATCCAACACACAAGCCCTCAGCAAATCCTCTAAGGATTGGATAGTCCTTTCCGTTTGACCGTCCGTCTGCGGATGATAGGCATAACTCATCCTCAACTTAGTACCCAAAGCATCTTGCAAACTCTTCCAGAACCTCGATGTAAATCTCGGATCTCTATCCGACACAATGCTCGAAGGTATCCCATGCAACTTCACAATCTCCTCAATATACATCTTGGCTAACTTCTGCATAGAATGATTAATCTTCATCGGCAAGAAATGAGCCGATTTAGTTAATCTATCCACAATCACCCAAATCGAATCATATCCCTTAGCAGTTCTCGGTAATCCCGACACAAAATCCATGGAAATGCTATCCCATTTCCACTCTGGAATATTCAACGGTTGTATCATACCTAAAGGCTTCTGATCCTCAATCTTTGACTTCTGACAAGTCAAATATGCATAAACAAACTCGGCGATATCCTTCTTCATCCCTAGACACCAAAACAACTTCTTTAAATCCCGGTACATCTTCGTAGCACCGGGATGAATACTCAACCTACTTCGGTGACCTTCTTCTAGAATACCCTGCTTGATTTCTGGAACGTCTGAAACACATACCCTATCTCGAAACCTCCTCACACCATTCTCATCAATCCGAAATTCTCCTTCATTATCTTGGTTAATCAAAGTCAATCGGTCAATCAACTTTAAATCAGATTGTTGTCCCACTCTGATTTCTTCCAGAATACCACTAGTCAACTTCAACATTCCCAACGTCACATTGTCAGAGGTCTTTTCATATACTAAACTCAAATCTCTAAATTGCTCAATCAGTTCAAATTCATTCACCATAAGCATCGACATATGCAATGACTTTCTGCTCAATGCATCGGCCACTACATTTGCTTTGCCCGAATGATAACTCAAATCAAAATCGAAATCCTTCAACAACTCTAACCACCTTTTCTGCCTCATATTCAATTCCTTCTGATCAAATAAGTACTTCAGACTTTTATGATCACTGAACACCACAGCGGCCAATTCCAAGTCACGTGTAGGATAATTCCTCTCATGAACTCCCAACTGTCTCGAAGCATAGGCAACAACTTGTCCATTCCGCATCAATACTCCACCAAGACCCATCTTCGATGCATCACAATACACAACAAAAGATTCGCTTGGATTAGGAAAAATCAACACTGGAGCGGTCGTCAACCTCTTCTTTAATTCCACAAAACTCTCTTGGCAAGCTACATCCCACACAAACGCTTGACCCTTTCGAGTCAACTGAGCCAAAGGTAATGCCAACTTAGAAAAGCCTTCAATAAACCTGCGGTAATAACCCGCCAATCCCAGAAAACTTCGTATCTCAGTAGCAGACTTCGGAGTCTCCCACTGTAACACAACATCAATTTTGGAGGGATCAACAGTAATCCCGCCACTTGAAATCACATGGCCAAGAAAACCGACTTCCTTCAACCAAAACTCACACTTGGACAACCTTGCATACAACTTCTTCTCTTTCAATACTTGCAACACAGTTCTCAAATGCTCAGCATGTTCTTCTTCAGATCTAGAATATATCAAGATATCATCGATGAACACCACCACAAACTTATCCAAATACTCATGAAAAATCCGATTGATGTACTCCATGAACACACCATGTGCGTTGGATACACCAAACGGCATCACAGTGTATTCATAATGACCGTACCTCGTCCTGAACGCCGTCTTCGGAATATCATCAGGCTTAACACGAATCTGATGATAACCAGACCTCAAATCAATCTTACTAAACACACGAGCGCCTACTAGTTGATCCATCAAATCATCAATTCTTGGTAGCGGATACTTATTCTTGATAGTCACCTTATTCAACTGCCGATAATCAACACACAACCTCATGCTACCATCTTTCTTCTTTACTAGCAACATAGGGGCACCCCACGGAGAAACACTCGGTCGAACAAACTTCTTCTCAAGCAATTCTTCTAGTTGTTTCTTCAATTCACTTAACTCAGAAGCTGACATCCGATAAGGAGCCATTGACACTGGACTCGTACCTAGTATTAAGTCCACTGCAAACTCTACTTTACACTCTAGAGGCAAATCACTGATGTCATCTGGAAACTGTCATACCCCAAATTTTGACCACCAAGATTTTCCATCATTGTGAAAATCATCATCATAATATGGATGTACTTTCATGGCTCATCAATCTCCTCAAAGATGATTGAGCATTCACCACAATCAAGAATTAGGGTTTTAAGCCCACTCAGAGCACTTAGACAAAGGATCAATCAAGAAATGACATGATCTTTAACTTGTCTAACCTCTCAAACACTTATAAAGGATCAAGAGGAGTCCCAGATCAAGAATCAAGCACAAAGTTGCAACATTCCAAGTGGATAAAGCCTCAAGATCGTCAGTGTCACCAAATTAGGGTTTTGGTCAACTGAGGCCTCCAGGTGAAAATTTTCATCTGGGCATGAGCCAAATGATTCAAAATATAACCCAAGATACTCTAAGGGACCTCATGGACCCAATCATCAAGTCAATTTAACCCCAGGGGATGCATTTGCCAAAAATCAGGAATTAGGATTTCTTGACCTAATTATGCTAAGTTGACTTTTGGGACAAAGCATGAGCCAAAACCTCAAGACATGATTTGAGGGCCTCCAATATACTACATTGATCCATTTACAACAATGTATTGACCCAAGAAACTTAGTTCACCAGTTTCAATTTCATCTGGACCACAATTAGGGTTTTAAAGAAAAAAGTCAATTGTACCTTTGACTTTTAACCAAGACATACTCCCAAACCATGGGACATGATTCAATACACCCTATAACACCTATGGAATCCATCTGTTAGGTTTGATTTAGGTCAAAGACTTGATTTCACAAAGGATCGCACAGTCTGGATTTCATCCGATAAAAAGTCAACTGTGCACAAAATCAAGTTTGACTTTTTGGAAAATTTCACAAATATGATTCCCTTAAGTAAAAAATAATGTTAATGTGTGGTATTGATCATCATTCATCAAGAAAAATCAAGAAAAGTAAGGTTTCTTGCAAAAGGGGCAACCTTGAGAAACCAAAATTTTTCTAAGTTATGAAATAAAAGTGATTTTGGTACCAACTTCCAAGGATCATAACTTGAGATCCAAGCAACCATTTTGGGTGATCCAAAGCTGGATTTGTAGGTCTTACTACACTCTACAAAAGCTTCAACTACCTCAGACTCCAATTCCTTATGGATTTTGAGTTATGGAATGATCAAAATGGCAAAAAAACATGAAAATGGCACTCTTCCAACACTTAGTGAAATTTTCAAAAAAAGTCAAAATCTGCCTTACTTTTTCCAAAATGTAGGGACATTTTTCACCTTAATCTAAGTTAAACTAGGTCTAGGGGTGAACATCAAAGTTGAAGTATGCCATGAGGGCTTTCCAACAAGTACCAGATCATCTCCAAATTCCATTTGAGCAGGGAGATACAACCCTTGGAACATGGCATCATGAACTGGTTTTTACAAGGCAGAATTTGTGCATTTTGCTCGATTTATCCAAATCTGATAAATCCAAGCCTTGCCATCAATTTGGACACATCTGAGGATAAAACAAGAAGGGAATGATCTGATCCCCAAGCCTCCAAAGTCCAAGAATATACATT
The DNA here is from genome assembly GCA_022829125.1 of Lathyrus tuberosus. Taxonomy (NCBI): domain Eukaryota; kingdom Viridiplantae; phylum Streptophyta; class Magnoliopsida; order Fabales; family Fabaceae; genus Lathyrus; species Lathyrus tuberosus. Next base: position 13,124,927 of record JALAZF010000058.1, read on the forward strand.
AGCCATAACAAACCTAAAAAGGCTAAAAAGGTGCCAAGACTCCAATTTTGTTGCAATGCATTTAATGGATACACCAAGGTGGCATGGACTGACACATTCCTAACTGAATGAGTCAAGGATCAGCACTGAATCATAGGACCATAGGCCTGTGCCCTAACCTCAAGTCAATGGCTAGAGGAGAGTTAAGATTCCTTTTGCTCAACATTGTCCAAAGGCCTGCTGCAGCTGCCATTCACTATTGATGCCAAAATAAACTTGCTCTACTATAAATAGAGCTCATTTGTGCTCAGTTTGAGTACACAAAAGCACTACAACACTTGCTTTTCCCAAAATCCCTCTCTTTAGGCCAAAATGCCTTCTTTTGCAAGGTATCTCTGAGTTTTTGAGTTAGAGAGCAATTCCACCACAACTCATGATCCAAACACCTCTAATATGTTGTATCTAAGTTGTCCAAACAATCACTGTGACCTGAAACAACAAAATCACAAAGTCCACTTCCAAAACCTCAAAATTGGACTTTTCTGCATTTTTCAAGCCACGTCTTGATTTAGTCACTTCCAAAACCAAACAAAGCCTCAAACACACTCCAAATATCATCCTCAAACTGTCCCAAATGGTTCCCCTAATCTGGAACACCATTTGAGAGAGTTGCCATATTGGTCACTTTTGCCCCTTTTGGAAGAAAGTGCCACAACTTGTTCCTGAGGACTCCAAATGGTTCTAACCATTCTAAAAGCTTCTAAGGGATCAATTGAGAGTGTCCAAAGCATCAAATTACTTCTGGCACAAGGAACTTGACAGATAGCACAAGGAACTTCAAGAGGTAAGTGCATCATCACTTGAACTTTCTAAATTTTGCATTCCTTTGAAGTCCACTGATCATAAACATCTCATACATGTTATATATGTTGTGTTTGAACCAATTTGCCATGTAATTCTTGCCTGTACCATGAGATAGCATAGAACATGCAAAAATAGGCCTATTTCAAAACCACTATCACTACTAAAAAATTCGCGTTTAGTGACCGAATTAGAGACCGAAAAAGCCTAAAAATCGGTCACTAAAACGTTTAGCGACCAATAATGCGACTACCAAATTTCAGTTGGAAAAGTGCTAGTCGCTAACCTTTAGAGACGAATTTAGTGACCGAAATTAGTGACCGATTTTAGCGACTGAAATTAGTGACCGATTTTAGTGATCGATTTTAAAATAAAATAATTTTTTTGTCTCTAGTAGAAATCGAACCAATGCACTTTCCTTTGTGAGGCTTTCGAGTGTCCACTAAGCCATTTGGTTTTTATTGTATAATTTACATTTGAAATGTATATAATATTAATGAAATAGAACTTTCATATACTATTTAAAAAGATTTTATTAAAATTATATTTATCTAAATTAATAAATTTGTATGAGTTAATTATTTATATAAGTATATGTTTTATTTGTTAAAACAATAAAAATGTAAAATTTTGACTAAAAAATTAAAAAAATGAATAAAAGGAGAAAATTGAGAGGGAAGCAACTTAATAATGAAAAAAAAAACAAAAAAATTATTAGTGACTGAAATTTCGGTCACGGATTTTTTTTATGAATTAATTTATATAAAAATGATTATTTGAGACTGAAAATTATGGTCACAAAATATCAGTCGCTAATTCGGTGGCTAATTTTATTTAGTGACCGATTTAGTGACTTTTAAAATTTTACTAACATGATGTTTAATTATGGTGGCTAATTCGGTCACTAGAGTGACCGAAATTTTTCGGTCACTAATTCAGTCACTAAAAGCGAATTTTCTAGTATCTGGTTTTAAAATAGGGACCTCATCTGAAAAAACCAAGACCACCATTGGATTCCTTGTGAAGTTCTAGGTCAGATGCACCTAAATTTTGTCCCAATCCATGGAGAAATGAGAAAGTTAGAGGTTTCACGTAAATTGCCCAAAAGCTTGCCTTGCCTTGCCTTGCCCAGACCTAGAAACAAGGCATGACTTATGATTTAATGGGGTGGTTTTGATACACGGATGTATCACCACCCCAGTGGTAGCGCGCATGTGTGTTTGGCTTAATGGTCATGGGTTTAAACCCCACCCAGACCATTTTGCCATTTTCTATATTTTTTGCTATTTTTCATTATTTTCATGTTTTTATTAATTGAAAAAGTAATTTCTCTCTCAATTTTAATTATTTTTAATTGGTTCTTTTTTTGAAAATTCCCAAAAATGTTAAAATATTTTATTCCATGAAAATTTCACAAAAATATTATTTATTTCATATGTTTGATATTTTTGTAAAGAATTATATTTTATTTGTTTTTAAACATAGAAAAATATTTCGTTCTCTTGGTTTTGCAAAATTCAAATGATTTTTTAATCATCCCATGAATGAAACATGATTTTCCAAATATAAATCCAAGGTCACAACCTCTTTTTCACATGTTTGATTATTTTAATTGAATTTTTTATTCAATTAAAATACATTAAAAAACCAAAATTAGGGTTTTGATCACTATCACCCTAACAAAACTTTTCAAACACTTTTTGGGTCTCTATTAGAGTGTAAGACCCAATCCCTTTTTAACCAAAACCTTTTTTGGGCCTCAATCATTGTATAAGTCCCACTACGATTTCAAAAATCTCGGCGCGATCGTCGTTTTTAAAACAAAATCAACTGGGTCTACCCTCATGTTGTAAGTCTCATTTCTTTTCTTTTTCAAACCTTTGGGCCTCTCCTCACTACTACAATTTTGATATATAATAGCATCAATTTAATAACATTTTTTTTCCAAGTGCTATTAAAATTTTGACATAGAGACCTATAATAGCGCTTTTTAATCGGACGCTATTATAGGGTGGTACATATGATAGCACTTTTATGAAAGTGCTATTATAGGTTGATATCAAAAGCAAATAAAATAGCGTTTTTTTCTAAGTGCTATAAAAATTTTGACACAGAGACCTATAATAACGCTTTTTAATCGGACGCTATTATAGGGTGACACATATGATAACACTTTTATGAAAGTGCTATTATAGGTTAATATCAAAAGCAAATAAAATAAATAGAAGAAACTTATATTAGCGCTTTTTAAAAACGCTATTAAAGTGTACATCCTATAATGATGCTTTTAGATAAACGCTAGTTCCTTCTAATACTTTTGAAAAAAGAAAAATTTAGGAATTTATAAAAAAAATAAAATAAAAAAATTAGAATGTCGTGGAATAATATTTTTATTTTACAAGCTGAAACAGAGACATTTTTCATTCCATCTCCATCACATTTCTTTTTTCCTCTAAAACCCATAACAATTCTTCTTCCCCACAAACCAGGTAGCAAAAAGAGAAACCTTTATCAGGGAACTCATGTCCATCCCTTATCAAACTCACCTTCTTCCACACCATCTCATTGTCAGCTCCAACTCTTTATCTCGTTCACACAACCTCTATCTCCATCCACGTTTTGGCCCTCCGAATACCATATATCCTTCGTTTTCTCCTTTTTTTTTTCTTCTCGTGAGAAAATGATCACTCTCAACCATAACCTCGCGATCTCTTCATTCTCACTTTTCTTCCACCATGGAAAAACCCATTTTCGAAAACAAATATCTCTATATGGCTCTCTGATGGCCTCCTCTTCCTTGAAGGAGCACCGTTAGCTTTTTACTCATTTGGGGTTATCCTGCTTCACAATCCCCATTCCAAGCAAAAACCCAAATTTAAAATCCTAAATTTTGTACTCCACTCTCAATTTAGGGTTTGACCCATGAAACCGAATCTGAAATAAGGCACACCATGGACAAAAAGGTTCAAAATTAGGAAGAGAAAAGTGAGGAATGACTTCAACTTCATACTTATTTCTCCATCGAAGCAAATAAAAAGGTTTTGATGATTAAAGGCTTAACACCCCCGTTGTGCCATTTGTTGAGACACTTCCCCTCTCCTGGTGATTTCTCTGTGACCCTCTTTGTTATGTTTGATTTAGCATTTGTTAGAATAATAATAAGTTCGACTTAAAATTTATTAGAATTATGAGAGTTCTTATTTGGAATTCTATTTTGTCTTAGATTGATTTTATTGAGGAAGTGGCATGGAAGGTTGAGGTGTTTTGTAATTTTGTGTTACATTTTTTATTTGGTTAGGCAGTGACGCAAAACTTGTTTTTTGATTTCGGTTTCACCTGTCTGGTCCTGAGGCGTGGCCTTTTACTTTGGCTTATTGGCTATAACACAAGTACTGGTTTTTCTCTTCTAGCTATGTTCCATGTGTAGTGTTGCATTTGACTTGTGGTTGCAACAACACTACATTCGTTTATGTTTAGCTAATAGTGAACTTTTGGATTAGTCAATGGATTGTTTGGGATAGGGGAAGCATTTTTGGCTTCCAAATTTGGTTAAAACAAGATGCAGGATTTACTACTGTAATGTGTGGCATTTGAAATTTAATTTTGAGCTATAATTCCATCTATTTAGTTTTGTTCGGTATTGGAGGTAGGTATTGGTCCTATTGGTGTTTGTTTTCCATATAATTGTGTTCCCTCATTGCATGACGAGCTTGGGAATAATTTTTCCGTGTTTGATTTACTCTCAAAAACATTTATTCTAATGATGGTTTTTGTCAATTTTTCTCTTGGTATACTGGCTAAACAGGATAAAGTCCACAAGTTCTTAATAAATGTTGTTAAAGAAGCATATAGAGGCGTTGACTGTGGCGATGGACGCCTATTTGGTGCATTCATTGTTAGAAATTATGAATTAATTATTAGTCACTATTACATGGTTTTAAGAATAAAAGATACCACTGATCACGCTAAGGTTACTACTACAAGAGAGGTAAATTTAACTTTGATATTTTCATTTTTCCTGCTCAATTTTGTATAATTTGAAATTCCTCTAAAATTAATAGCATATTAAACAAAATGTAAATTGAAGGAAATAAATTGATTAAAACTTGATTATATGTCACAAAGGCTGTCAATTACACTCAAACTATTAAACAGGTATACAAAGCTCGACTGACACTTATGGTGGATAGAGAAAAGAACGATATAAGTTCAAGTTGGGAAGTATTTTGTTGATGCTTTCTTTGGTTTATTAAAATTTCTTTAGGGATTATTGCTAGACTCGTGACTAAGGGTTCAATATTTGAAGTAGTAAAACCAGGAGCCGGAGCTCACTGCCAAATTGTAGTAGGTTTTGACGAACAATTTCTCTAGAAACATACCTACAAGGAAATGCCAGTGATCCGAGAAACTCAATGGAAAATTATTTCTAGCAGCTTATTCTGAACATGGAAGACACTAAACCCTTGTCTTATTTCTTTTGTGAGGATTGGTTTTGTAATAGAAAGAAAAGTGGTAGTCTTTTGAGCTCTTTTAGGAATCATTATTTCTTGTGGAAAATTAATGAAAAAAGTAGTAATCTTGGAATGTTTGTCTGAAAAATATGTATTTGTTAAAGGAAGTTCTTCATTTATCATTTGTGATGTTATTTGTGTTAAGCTTAACATTATTGGAACAAGTTTTAATCTTATTCAGAATTTTGGAGTTTGTAACGTTCAAGCTATTGAAGAAAAAACTATGCACATCATCAAGAAATATATATTCTTTCTTAGGCGTTACACTCTGAAGTATGCATCATCTAGCCAATGAAGTTCTTAGATATATAGCATAGTAGGTTTAATCAGTATGGATGAATGCATGCTTTTAATTTTAGAATGTTCTTATTCCAGGTACTTCTTAAGTTCAATGTTCCTGAGGAAGTCATTGCAAAACAAACCATATGACATCACATTGCTATGATACACAAACTCTCAAGTGAGCAAGTTGTGTCCGAATTTAATTTTGATCTAACGACTATATTAAAATACGCTCATGGACTGTGAATTTCCTTTCTTTAGTTAGATCAGCAGGCTGGAGAGAAGTACCAGTACATTTGGAAAAGTGATAATGTAAGCCTTTTAATTCCTTAGAGTTAAATTCTTCTTTACAAGTTAAGTGTTGAAGTAATCAATTTCTATTAAATGCTTGTTTAATGGTTTCAGAAATATAATCACACATGCTTCTTGAGATGATAAAAGTGATATTTGTATATTAAAAGTATGTATGAAGATAGTCTATTCTAGTTTTTCATACTAACGATAATATCGTTTGTAATTCGATACAAATATCATCTTATTTTATAATGTTTGTAAACTGGTTTCTATTTGACAGTTTGTTGTCGAAGATGAATTGAGAAAAATTAGGACACCAGAACTTGTGCTTTTGAGACATGCTAGATGGCCTCTACCTCTTAAAACATTTAGGAATTGTTGAAACACATCCTAATAATATTTTACGTGCAATGAGTCTGATTAAGCAATTGCACTGGATGTTGCATCACACATTGAGAGGGAACTGCAAATTACTCCATGGAACTTGAGTAGCAATTTTGTTTCCCGTACAAGTCAGGTGATCTATTTTTGTTTGACTTTTAAATTAGTTAGCTTCATCATATACCTTGCATATCATTACATGTTCAAAATTTCTTAATATTTGATTTTTTTAAAGGTAAAAGTAAAACTGACTTTAAAAATCAAAGGGAAAGAAAATAAGATATCTTTTTTCATTTCAAATTCATCAATTGCCAGTAATGAATTGAATATTATAGATTAACCTTACTGTTGGATATAGTTGTAATACATATATGTAACCTTTTCATGAATGAGTTGTTTGTTAACTTGGATTCTTACTTGAACTTCCCATCTCAAAACAATATTTTTTCCTCTTCTTTTTAACCTTCTCATATATATTTTGGTACTTGAAAATTTTGTGAAAAAATAACACTTCACGGAAGAATGCTATAAAGTTGAACTCATATAATATTTATTTCAATATGAGGCTTTTGCTTCTTCAAAACTTGCATGAATTAAGAACTCGTTTTCTAAAACATATCAGTTTTGCATCCATATGCAACCTATAATTATTGCAATTCTATAATTTCAGTACCATATCAATTAAATAATATTTGAAGGTAAGTGAAAGTAGATATTATTTACGAATTTAGATTTTGAAGCAAAAGACTTCATGCATCTATTTTCTATTGTTTTTGTGATGATTTTCCTTTATGGATAGAATTGAGTGGCTGTACTTTTTTATTTTATTTTTAATATTAACATTTTGAAACAAACATTATGTTTTTAGAAGATAGGGATAATGATGAGTTATATCTATCTATATATTCTCTATAATATAAAGAAAATTTAGTACACTAATTATTGTGTTCTCATGTGTTTTTCATTAATTAGCTAAATGACTCATGAGAAGTTATTCACCACCCTGGGATAATCTCTTTGGTAGGATAAGGAAGTATAGAACAAATGGTAAAAAAGAAAGCATTTGCTAGCCGGGGAAGTTACACTGCTACCGGGGTAGATGCTGATTTATATAGATTAAGCATGGAGGCTGCATGAGAGGCGGTTGTATTATAGTGCTCTACTCCTGTACCGAGCAGCTTGGAATCTGTCTACCAGAAAATGGCTCTTATCTGAATTATAAGTTTTTCATACATGTTTATAAAATAATGTGTGAATTTATGTGCATTTGAGCTCATATTGATATCTAATTATGTTTTAGCTAGTAGGATTTTTTTTTAAATAAACAGGGCCTTTAATAGCGTTTTCTAGAAAGTGATATTAAAGCTACTATCTATAATATCATTTTTTTAATAGCGCTTTAAAGAAAAATGCTATTAGAATGTGCATTTTTAATAGCGCTTTAAAAGCGCTATTTTAGGTTGTCAACTTATAATAGCGGGGGCTTTAATAACGCTTAAAAACGCTATTAAATGTCAAAAAAAGCGCTATTAATGATATTTTTTGGCGTAGTGCCTTGAGTTGTAAGACCCATCCCTTTGTATAGAAAACTTTTTTGGGCCTCAGTAATTGTATAAGCCCCAGTACAATTTACAGAACAACAGTACGATTACTGTTTTCCATCTGGATCTCCCTTTGAGTATAAGCCCCAACAATCTTTTAAAAAAAAAACAACTTCCCTTTGATTTAGGTTCAAATATACAGTTGTTATCAAAACTTTCTTTAATTTCTTGAACAACTAACAATATAGCTATGGAAGCTTGCTCGCCTGTAAGTTTTTATCAGCTTTCTTTTACGTACTTGCACATATACATGTATATATTTGTTTGAATAACATGGAAGCTTGCTCACTTGTAAGTTTTTATCAGCTTTACTTTACATGCTTTTATATATATAACTGTATTGTGGGAAGCTTGCTCACCTGTAAGTCCTTCTTTCATATCCTTTTAAATACTTGTCATATATCAACTGTATATATACTAGTATATCTGCTTAGAGTTTTCCCCGGCAACTAGGTCTAGAACTAGGTAAAGCCAGTTGGTCACTCTTAAATACAGTCAAAACTAGATCCCCATAGGATTTCCAGATACAGTCTTGCCTTCTCTTGGGCTTAAACAATATGGAACAAAGAGAAAGGCATTATTCCCGATGAAACTTTTCTCAAACTGTCACTATTAGAAATTTTCAAAGAAGTTCATTTCCCCAGAGAGGATTAATTCTCGGTAAAACCTCTCTTGAATTTCTTCAAGCCCTAGAATTGTTCATTAAAGAAAAGATTATTCTCGGTGAAACTTTTCTTGAACTCTTCTTAAGTTTGGGACCCACAGGCTTCCTAAAAGCATCCTCGCCTCCTCTTGGGCTTTGTACAAGGATCCTACGACTTCTTAGAAGTTCTCATGCCTTCTCTTGGGCTTAATACAAGGACCTTGAAGACCTCTTAAAGGTATAAGACAAAACTTAGTCATCCTTTGCTATAACAGTCTATCCAGTGTCGAAACATCAAACCATTTTAGGGTTGATTCTCATCCCTTAAAACACCTGCCTCCTCTTGGGCATCATACAAAGATAAACTCTTCCACACCAGTAGACTTGGATAGTCTAATCTCCTCTTGAGTCTTAAAGACATTCTCAAGTTCCCTAGAGAAACCCTGGTCATTTTAAATAAATCTCCAGCAGAGTTAGTGTAACACCCCAATTTCCCAAACAGCAAAAATATACAAATAATACCAAAATAATCAGAGTTCCCTTAACAATTGGGATGTCACATCAAGAAAACATAACCTGAGTTTTTCTATTTACTTCATTCACTTTTTTTTTGTCTTTTCAAAATAATTTAAAACAGCGGAATGAAATATTTACACCAGCAAAGTCCACATAATATCGTGGTTCACCATGTTTTTAAGTAAGTAACATTACATAACAAAATAATCAAAAGAGCAACAAAAAGATGAAATTCCCATTATCCCGTGTTACGTATCAGAGCGACTCCTAAGACTCGATCAGGCAACACGCACTCCATGCACTACGCAAGTACCTGGATTATTTGTACATCCAAGAAGCACAGACACAAGAAAAAACAAAGGGGTGAGAACTACATTCAATAATTAGCGGTGTAAAATACTTGCTAAGGAGTAGAAATCAAGCAATCACACATAATATGCGCACATTCACGACACACTTGTCACTTTCAATTATAATCCAATAATGACATAAACAATGCAATGTGACTCAAAGACATAGATGCAATGCAAGTGGAGTCACCCACTATGGTTCATTCAATCGAACCCGATTCCCAATGGATTCCGGATAAATCACATACACTCCCACTGAGCAATGATTTATCTCCTGGCACCACACACCCTGGTTCATTCAATCGAACCCGATTCCCAATGGAATCCACATAAATCACATACACTCCCACTGAGCAATGATTTATCTCCATACAACTCCGCATTGGAGTCCGGACAATACTAGGCACCCATCATGGATTCCCACCTAGCTGTCTCCACTAGACACGTCATGAAATGCATGACACAGATGATGCACAAAACATAAGTATAATAACAACTATACCTCTTCACGATCCACTTGATCACACGTGAGATACATACTCATCGTAATACACACTAGTATTACAACAACTGTTCAATCAAATAATCATAATACACACAATTAAGGAGGATACCTCACGTGGGCATAATTAGTTAATTATCTAATTAGTCCACCCCAAATTCCATTTTTAATCATTCGTTACTACCATTGATATTAAGTTTTCTCACTAGTTCAACACCTGAAGCTTCTAGAATTTCAAAAGTCCCGTTTTACATAATTCACGTAATTCCGATTAATTCCCATAATCGACAAAAGTCCATATTATAAACAATATTTTTTTTGTTCCAGGTCGCGCTAAGCGGGCCCCACCCGCGCTAAGCGCGCTACTCACTGCTTGGAAGATGCGAAATTCCTTCAGATCGTGCCTACCGCGCTAAGCGGGCTCTGCGTTATGCAGAAAAATACCCCTTTTTTACAGCAACTTCCAAACCACAAATTCACCCTCAAAACCATGCCTAAACAGCCAATAGAGGTATATTAACATGGTTCTATCACAGGTTATCCAACAAACTTCATAAAACATGATTTCCAACATCACTACATAGTTTTTTACACAAAACCCTAACATTCAAAGTTATGAAAATCCAACCCAATCCTCATAGCATGGTATTCTACTCATTGACACAATTATCTAAACCCATAATGATCAAGAATCCCACCCTTACCTCAAGTTCTTGTGAAGATTGATGATTCCAAGCTTTTTCTTCCTTTTTCTCTTCTCTTTTCTCTTCCTTCTCTCTACTTCTTCTTTCTTTCTATTTTCTATCCTATTTTTCTCTCCCCTTTACTACTACTACTACTCTAATTTTACATAAAAATCTGATTTTCTTTAATAATAATAATAATAATATTAGTAGTAATAATAATAATAATAATAATAATAATAATACTAATAATATACCTCCTTCTACTACTACTAAATATGTCACCACTTTATTCATTACCACTTTATTAGTATTCTGACACCTCTATTATCCCGTTCCGTTAAGGACACTACGCTTACAAGCTCAACTACACACCCCTTAAACAAGGCCAAACAACAGAAATACCACACGATGATTAAATAGATTAAAATGAGGTGTTACAACTCTCCCCCACTTAAAATATTTTCGTCCTCGAAAATGTACCTGATGGAAACAATTCCGGATACGACTCTCGCATCTTGCTTTCCAATTCCCAGGTCACACTTCCGCCAGCAACTCCTCCCCAAGCTACTCTCACTAGAGGAATCTCTTTTCCTCTAAGTTGCTTCATCTTACGATCCTCGATTCTTATCGGACTCGTTTCCACAGTAAGATTATCTCGAATTTGCACTTCATCTCTCTGGATAACATGAGATGGATTCGATACATACTTCCGAAGTTGCGACACGTGGAATACATCATGCAAGTTCGAAAGCTCTGGCGGCAACGCCACTCTGTAAGCAACTGCACCCACTCTTTGCAAGATCTGATACGGTCCAATGAATTTAGGATCCAACTTCTTTGATTTCAACGCACGTCCAACACCGGTCACCGGGTTGACTCTCAGGAATACATGGTCACCTTCGCTGAATTCCAAATCTTTCTTCCGATTATCATGATAACTTTTCTGTCTACTCTGAGACGCTTTCATCTTTTCACGGATCATCTGAATTGTCTCAGTAATTTATTGCACAATCTCTGGCCCAAGCACAATATTCTCACTAGTTTCATACCAACACAGAGGTGTCCTACACCTCATACCATACAAGGCTTCGAAAGGTGCCATCCCAATGCTAGAATGGTGACTATTATTATACGTGAACTCAATCAATGGCAAATGAGCATCCCACGCACCACCTTTCTCTAACACACAGGTTCTCAACAAATCCTTTAACGACTGAATAGTCCTCTCCGACTGACCATCGGTCTGTGGATGATAAGCCGAACTCAACTTCAGTTTGGAACCCAAAGCTTCCTGCAAACTTTTCCAGAATTCTGAAGTAAACCTCAGATCTCTATCCGACACTATGCTCGACGGAACACCATGCAGCTTCACAATCAATCTGATATAAATCTTCGCCAGCTTTGACAACGGAAAACTGATATTAATTGGTATAAAATGTGCGGATTTCTAAGTCGATCCACCACTACCCAAATAGCATCAAAGCCTCTCGCCGTATTTGGAAAACCAGTAACAAAATCCATAGTAATACTATCCCACTTCCATTCTGGAATCTCCAACGGTTGCATCAACCCCGAAGGTTTCTGATGCTCAACTTTTGACTTCTGACATGTCAATTAAGCATAAACGAACTGAGCTACATCTCTCTTCATACCTGACCACCAAAATAATTTCTTCAAGTCTTGGTTCATTTTAGTGGCTCCCGAATGAATACTCAAGCTACTCTGGTGACTCTCCTCTAAGATCGCTTTTCTCAATTCCACATTATCTGGAACGCAAATCCTGCCCCGGAATCTCAGTACACCACCCTTATCCACCTTAAACTCACTATCAGGATCATCCCCTCCTGTAGGCATTAAGTCCACTAGCTTCACATCAAGCCTCTGATTTTCCTTAACTGCATCCAAAAAGTCATTATTCACTTTAAGCATACCCAATCTAACACTTCCCGGTGTAGTTTCACAAACCATACTTAAGTCTCTGAACTGTTCAATTAATTCCATTTCTTTTATCATTAATACCGACATATGAATTGTCTTTCGACTTAGAGCATCCGCTACCACATTAGCTTTCTCCGGATGGTAACTCAAATTAAAATCATAGTCCTTCAAGAACTCTAACCATCTTCTCTGCCTCATATTCAATTCCTTCTGATCAAACAAATACTTCAGACTCTTGTGATCACTGAATACTTCAAATCTCGATCCATACAAGTAATGCCTCCAAATTTTCAATACAAAAACTACCGCAGCTAATTCAAGATCATGAGTAGGATAATTCCTCTCATGCACCCTCAATTGCCGTGAAGCATATGCCACCACCTTGCCACCTTGCATTAACACTCCTCCTAATCCCATCTTAGACGCATCACAATACACTACAAAAGGTTCATTTAGATTTGGTAGAATCAATACTGGTGCTGTAGTCAATTTCTTTTTCAATTCTTCGAAACTTCCCTCACACGCCGTATCCCAAACAAAAGCTTGACTCTTTCTAGTTAACTGAGTCAACGGTAATTCCAAATTAGAAAATCCTTTGATAAATCTTCGGTAATAACCTGCCAAACCCAAGAAGCTTCTAATTTTCGTTACAGTCTTCGGAGGTTCCCACTGAAGCACTGCACTTACTTTAGATGGATCCACTGCTATGTCATCACCAGAAATAACATGACCCAAGAAACTCACAGTCTTAAACCAAAATTCACATTTTGAGAACTTTGCAAATAATTTATTATCCTTCAACACCTGCAATGCAATCCTCAAGTGTTCGGTATGATCCTCTTCAGACTTGGAGTAAATCAATATATCATCAATGAATACCACAATAAACTGATCCAGGTAAGAATGAAAAATACGGTTCATATATTCCATAAACATACCCGGCGCATTAGACACTCCGAAAGGCATCACTGCATGTTCGTAATGTCCATAGCGAGTTCTGAATGCAGTCTTCTGAATATCACCTTCCTTCACTCTAATCTGATGGTAACCCGACCTCAAATCAATTTTACTGAAAATACGCGCCCCTACAAGCTGATCCATTAAGTCATCAATCCTTGGAAGTGGATACTTATTCTTAATGGTCACCTTATTCAACAGACGGTAATCGATGCACAAATGCATACTACCATCCTTCTTTTTCACCAACAACACTGGAGCTCCCCACGGCGACACACTTGGCCTAATAAACTTCTTATCAAGCAATTCTCCGATTTGAAATTTCAACTCTGCCAATTCCGACTCCGACATCCTGTATGGTGCCATAGATATAGGTCTGGTACCAGGAACAAGATCAATAGTAAATTCAATTTCTCTCGTCGGAGGCAATTCGGTAATATCATCCGAAAACACTTCAGGAAATTCACTTACCACTGGTAACTCATTAACTGATGTATTGCTTTCCACTGATAACCAGGCGACCACCGCAAACATCTTAGCTTCGTCTTCTAACAAGGTTATCAATTCCTTAGTAGACAAATAATTAGCCAACACTTCCTCTTCAGGAGTATGGAACAACAACCTCTGCCTAAAGCCATCAATGTAAACTCGGTTGAATTCTAACCAATTCATTCCCAAAATGATATCCAGATTACTGAGTGGCAGACAAATCAAGTCTACTCCGAATTCTCTACCAAAAATAGTTAATGGACAATTCAAGCATGCCAAAGAAGTAACCACATAACCAATAGATGGAGTTTCAATAGTCATCCTCTGGTCCAGAGTAGACGGCACAATTCCTAATTTCTTCACACAATCAACAGAAATGAACGAGTGGGTTGCACCCGTGTCAATGATAGTAATTAAAGGAATGTCATTAATAAAACAAGTACCTTTGATGGAACGCTCATCACCGGTAGACTGGGCTCCTACCAATGCGAACACCCTTCCACTTGTCTGAGATTTCTTAGGCTTCTGACAGTGAGTGCTGACATGACCTTGTTCTCCATAGTTATAACAAGTAGGTATAGTAGCCCTACAATTTTCCACCACATGACCTGGTCGTCCACACTTGAAGCACTTCTTCTCCTCACCCTGACAATCATTAGCACGATGACCCATGCCATCACATTTGAAACACTTGGTAGGATTAAGAGCCTTTTCTCCCCCACTTAGTTTCTTTCCCATAGCGGCTTTCTGTTTCCCTTTCTCAGCTGGAGCACTATAAGGCGTGCCCCCATACCTCTGCTTACCCTTCTGGTCACTCAAGGCTTTGTAATGAGCAATCCGGGCCCTGTTATCATTATCATAGATCCGGCTTCTGCTTACCAGTTCTGGATAGCTCCTTATCTTCTGACAAGCAATGCCCTGTTTGATCTCAGGACGTAGCCCGTTCTCAAACTTCAAGAATTTGGAAGTCATAACCTCATCGGTATTGTAGTGAGCACAATATTGTACCAACTCCTCAAACCGAGCACCATACTCAACAATAGTCATGCTACCCTGTTTCAGTTCCAAGAACTCAATCTCCCTCGCACTGTGAATATCTTACGAGAAATACTTTTCCAGAAACTCACCCTGAAACACTGCCCAAGTAACAAGAGTACCCGCAGCTTCCAACCTCTGACGACTATTATCCCACCAGGCTTCAGCTTCGCCTTCCCGCATATGAGTGCCAAACTACACTTTCTGAGCTTCATTACATCCCATGGTCCTGAAGATCTTCTCAATAGCCTTAAGCCACTTCTGTGCCGCTTCAGGATCAAGAATACCACCCTCAAAAGTAGGCGGCTTATTACTCTGAAACCTCTCTAAGTTACGAAACAGTGCCTCCCCAGCAATCTGATTATTGTTCTGCACTGCCTGCGCCATAACTTGTAGCGCAGCAGCAAGAGCAGCATCATTCCTCCCTGCCATACTATTCAACAATCACCACACGGTTAGAAGAACACACAAACCTACTCCTATTCTAAGGACAGACTCCACTACAACATCTGGCCAGACGGACCGACCTGCTCTAATACCAATTGTAACACCCCAATTTCCCAAACATCAAAAATATACAAATAATACCAAAATAATCAGAGTTCCCTTAACAATCGGGATGTCATACCAAGAAAACATAACCTGAGTTTTTTCTATTTACTTCATTCACTTTTTTTTTATCTTTTCAAAATAAGTTAAAACAACGGAATGAAATATTTACACCAACAAAGTCCACATAATATCGTGGTTCACCATGTTTTAAAGTAAGTAACATTACATAACAAAATAATCAAAAGAGCAACAAAAAGATGAAATTCCCATTTTCCCGTGTTACGTATCAGAGCGACTCCTAAGACTCGATCAGGCAACACGCACTCCATGCACTACTCAAGTACCTGGATTATTTGTACTTCCCAAGAAGCACAGACACAAGAAACAATAAAGGGGCAAGAACTACATTCAATAATTAGCGGTGTAAAGTACATGCTAAGGAGTAGAAATCAAGCAATCACACATAATAGGCGCACATTCACGACACACTTGTCACTTTCAATTATAATCCAACAAAGACATAAACAATGCAATGTGACTCAAAGACACAGACGCAATGCAAGTGGAGCCACCCACTATGGTTCATTCAATCGAACCTGATTCACAATGGAATTCGGATAAATCACATACACTCTCACTGAGCAATGATTTATCTCCTGGCACCACACACTCGGGTTCATTCAATCGAACCCGATTCCCAATGGAATCCAGATAAATCACATACACTCCCACTGAGCAATGATTTATCTCCATACAACTCCGCATTGGAGTCCGGATAATACTAGGCACCCATCATGGATTCCCACCTAGCTGTCTCCACCAGACACATCATGAAATGCATGACACAGATGATGCACAAAACATAAGTATAATAACAACTATACCTCTTCACGATCCACTTGATCACACGTGAGATACATACTCACCGTAATACACACTAATATTACGACAACTGTTCAATCAAATCATCATAATACACACAATTAAGGAGGATACCTCACGTGGGCCTAATTAGTTAATTATCTAATTAGTCCACCCCAAATTCAATTTTTAATCATTCGTTACTACCATTGATATTAAGTTTTCTCACTAGTTCACCACTTGAAGCTTCTAGAATTTCAAAAGTCCCGTTTTACATAATTCACGTAATTCCGATTAATTCCCATAATCGACAAAAGTCCATATTATAAACAATATTTTTTTTTGTTCCAGGTCGCGCTAAGCGGGCCCCACCCATGTAAGCGCGCTACTCACTGCCTGGAAGAGGCAAAATTCCTTCAGACCGCGCTAAGCGCGCCTACCGCGCTAAGCGGGCTCTGCGTTATGCAGAAAAAGACCCCTTTTTGACAGCAACTTCCAAACCACAAATTCACCCTCAAAACCATCCCTAAACAGCCAATAGAGGTATATTAACATGGTTCTATCATGGGTTATCCAACAAACTTCATAAAACATGATTTCCAACATCACTACATAGTTTTTTTACACAAAACCCTAACATTCAAAGTTATGGAAATCCAACCCAATCCTCATAGCATGGTATTCTACTCATTGACACCATTATCTAAACCCATAATGATCAAGAATTTCACCCTTACCTCAAGTTCTTGTGAAGATTGATGATTCCAAGCTTTTTCTTCCTTTTTCTCTTCTCTTTTCTATCCCTTCTCTTTACTTCTTCTTTCTTTCTATTTTCTATCCTATTTTTCTCTCCCTTTTACTACTACTACTCTAATTTTACATAAAAATATGATTTTCTTTAATAATAATAATAATAATATTAGTAGTAATAATAATAATTATAATAATAGTAGTAGTAATAATAATAATAATAATAATAATAATAATAATAATAATAATAATAATAATAATAATACTAATAATATACCTCCTTCTACTACTACTAAATATGTCACCACTTTATTCATTACCACTTTTTAGTATTCTGACACCTCTATTATCCCGTTCCGTTAAGGACACTATGCTTACAAGCTCAACTACACACCCCCTAAACAAGGCCAAACAATAGAAATATCACACGACGATTAAATAAATTAAAATAGGGTGTTACAGTTAGAACCCATGGGTTATAAAGCCCAATCAGCCTCCTCTTGGGCTTTGTACAATGATTCTCCCCAGCGGAGCTAACCTTTTCAGACTCTCTTGTTGAATTAATCACCTTTCAATACTCTCTTGTTGAGTCAACCCTTTTTAGCCTCAATCTTGGGATTTGTACAAGAGAGATAAAAACACTCTATTGTTGAGTCGATCTTTTTCAGCCTCCTCTTAGGCTTGGTATAATGATTTCCCCTAGCAGAAGTCAGCCTCCTCTTAGGTTTTATATAATGATTTCTCCAGCTTGTTCAGCCACAATCTTGGGCTTTGTTCAAGACAGATAAAAGCACTCTCTTATTCAGTCAAACCCTTTTCAGCCTCAATCTTGGACTTTGTACAAGACATCTAAAAATCCTTAGCCGAGTTAGTAAAATCCCTTTTAGCCTCAATCTTGGGCCTTGTACAAGATAGACAGAATATTTTCCCCGGAAAAGTCAAACTTTTAGGCTCCTCTTAAGCTTTGTATAATGATATCCCCAAAGAGTAAACTCTTTTAGCCTCAATCTTGGGCGTTGTACCAGACAGATAAATACTCTCTTATTGAGTCAGTCTTTTCTAGCCTTCTCTTAGGCTTTGTATAAGGACTTCCCCAGTGGAGTCAATCAATCTTTTAGCTTTAACCTTGGGCTTTGATCAAGGCATACAAAAATCAACATCCCCTCAGAGGAAATTAAAACCTCTCTGTAGGAAGACATTTATCTGTGTTATCACATATCAAAACAGATAGTTCAAAACAAACCCTAATCCCAGATAACTGCTATAAGTGGCACACTTGTTGATTCAAATATCCAAGATATCGTCCATCTTTTATCCTGGTAAATCCTCTCTTTCATCTAATTGCTGTAAGCGGCAAGCCTCTGGATTATTTACATCCACGCCACTGTCCCTCTCTTAGCATGAGAAATTCCTAAGGAAAAATGACATTACTCTATACTGAGTTAAAGTTTTCTCCTTCAGGGCAAATCCCTCATAAAGGAAATTATGGCATTGCTGGATTCACATATCCCAGTTAAAGTAACACTCCTTTATAAACAGTCACCCAACAGTTGTGATAAATAGACAAGATGTACCCCTTTAGAGATGACAAATTCTCTCTCAGTCAAACCTTTTAGCTTCAATCTTGGGCTTTGAACAAGACACAAATACTCATTTAGATTCAATCTTGGGCTTTGAACAAGACACCAAAACAACTTTTTCCTCCCTTAGAATAGGAGGAACTACGATTGCTCTGATTTCTCTGTTTCTTTAAAACGGGAATACGTAGGCATAAGATTGTGAAATCTTAGTGAGCATACCAATCAAAAACTCCAGGTCCAGTACCTTCACGCATACCAATCAAAACTGAGGTCCAATACCTCACCAAAATCATCAAAAAACTCTCTCACTCTCTCTCTCAAACAAGAAACTTTCCCAACCCATCAACAGATAAACACCATCAAGTACAAAGCAGAACCTAAAACTAACAACCTGTGGATAACCATATATAGGATGGGTAATAGACAACTCCCCATTGTATAACTTGTCCCCGGACTCCCCGAATCTCTTTTAAGCGTTTGTTCAGTTAAACATTCGCGTGCAAGGTTAGTTTTAGATAGCTTCCCTTTCCCTTCCAGCTTCACGGGATAAATAAGAAATCAGAAAGTAACACCCCCTCCTCTTCATTGAGGAGAAACCTACAACTTCTGCGATAAAGTGGTCGCGTCAGCGACAAAAATCGCACACTACAGATAAATGGCGACTCTGCTGGGGAGTGCCATGAGGATCTATTTTACCTTAGTCATCATCTTCCCCATTTTCCAACAGATAAATGGCGACTCTGTTGGGGACGTCTTTGATCTGTTTAGGATTATAGACTAGAATTCTTAAGAGGTCTAGGATGTTAGTTTTAGGGATCATACTATATATATATATATATATAGCTTTTCCTACTTGATATCCGTGTTTATTTTTATGCTAATGGGAATGCGAGGGATGTTGCATGAGGAAAGTTTGAGTGATACCTAAGATAGGTGATGGCAGAGACGAGTGGTTTTACAGGGAGTGAATCCCGAATAAGCTGTCCCGGTAGACCATCAAATCAACGGAGATACCCTTTGCAGATTCAATGTCTAACGACTTCAGTTGTGAAAGCAGATTGTTCGATTGTGGTATCCATGAAACTGAGGATTTAGTAGACAGTAACCATGTGGCTATTTAGTAGTGCGGTAGCTATCGGAAATAGTTGTCACGCGATACTACACTTAATTGAGATTACCCTAAGATGCTACAGCTCGATCGGGTGAACCAGCCTGCTATTGTTATCCCAAGGGGGTCGATGATTTTGAGTACAGGTACAAAAATTCACCATAGTATAACCTTTGGGGATGGGTACAACCATGACTCCATGCTCGTGACACTGAACCTTTGAACCCATGTTTTTTCTATGTTTTTGTGTGCTGCATTCATGCATTCATTTAAAAAACTTTTAAACAAAGAAAAAAAAAATTATTTTCTAGTCTCTCTCTTTTTTTCAAATTAAACTAAAACAATGATTGCAAATATCAGAGAGAAAGATTGCGTTATGGATTTCGGTAGAAGGAAGACGCACAAGTACACCTTCAAGGTTCCAAAATTAGAGGATTTGAGAGGGTGGGCAAGGATGATCACCAACCCTGATGCTTTCAGAGCTAAGTACGGAGGACTGATGTCTCTGTTAAGGGTACATGTAGTTGAAGGAATCCTGTCTACGCTAATCCAGTTTTATGATCCAGTTTATCACTGTTTCACGTTCCCGGATTATTAACTGGCACCAACACTGGAGGAGTACTCTCACCTGACTGATTTACCCATCACAGACCAAGCTCCCTTTTCTGGACTAGAAGAAATTCCAAAAGATCAAACCATTGCAAGAGCAATCTATTTGGACGAGTCAGAAGTCAGGACTCACATGACCGTTAAGGATGGTATCCAAGGCTTACCGGCCAAGTTTTTGGTAGAGAAAGCCCTGTACTTTGCCAATTTAGGAAACATTACTGCTTTCAAAGATATCTTTGTTCTACTCACATACGGGTTGTTCCTTTTTCCCAACATTGATAACTTCATTGATATCAATGCCATTAAGATATTTCTGATTGGAAACCCTGTACCGACCTTGCTCGCAGATGCTTATCATTCTGTACACTTAAGAAATTTGTACCGCAGAGGAATGATCACATGCTGTGTACCCCTGCTATACAAATGGTTCACTTCCTATTTACCCAAGTCTGCTGCATTTTGGGATCATAAGAGTACTCTACGTTGGTCACAGAGGATCATGTTTCTTACCAACTCTGACATAGATTGGTACAATCAGATCTATGACGGGATAAGAATCATTGACCATTGTGGAAACTTCCCTAATGTACCCCTCATAGGAACTAAAGGAGGAATCAACTATCATCCAGTTTTAGTTCGTCGACAACTCGGATACCCGATGAGACATGTCCCGCGTAATGTTCATCTGGAAGGTCTTTTCTTCAAGGAAGGAGAAAGTGACAGGGCACTAAAGACAGAAATAGTGCATGCCTGGCAACATATTCACAGGAAAGGAAGAGAGTCTCTAGGAAAACCAGACTGTGTCTCTGTGGAACCTTATCTCCACTGGGTACAAACTAGAGCCCTCAAGCTGAGGATGCCTTACCCTCGTCAAAAAGTTCTTCCGTTAAAGGAATCTGTCCTTTATTTTATGTCTGATACGGAAAAACTCCAGGTCGCTCTCAACAAAGTTCAACGGGAAAAGAAATCTTGGAAGAACAAGTACTGCATTCTCAATGTGGAATGTACCAAAATTCAGCAACTATTAAAAGAAAAGGACGCTCTGATTAGGATATTAGAGTGACATGTTGTAGAAATTCAAGAAGACCGAAGAAATTTACTTGCTCCTTTCACTTGGCAAAGGACTGAAGACCCGACAACTGCTCAAGAGCCCCAGTCAAAGAAAAGGAAAATACCAGAACCAACACCTGAGCTCTCCTCAGAGAGGACTCAGGATCCATAAACTTAGACTTTTTCTTTTTACAGCACTTTGTAAAATACTGTATTCCCCTTTCTGCAATCTTCCAAATTCAATAAAACGGGGTCTTCCCACTGTATGATATTTGCAATCCATTTGTTGATGTTTCTTTTTGATTAAAGACAAAAAAATAACAAAAATATAAATATATCATTGCATTCATCATTCTCACATAACACATTCTTCTTACCTACGAATCTCACGTCTGTGTCTCGATTCTAGAGTCAAGCTGTCTCATTCGTACAATACTCGGGCCAATCGACAAAAGAAAATGAATGATCTCGAGGAAGAGAACAGAGAGCTGAGAGAAGAAATTGATGCTCTGAAAGAAGATCTGAGAAAACTTCACAGTGACATGCAATCTCTGGCAGCAGCTCAGAAACAACAACAATGGACTGTGATCTCAGAGATCACATCTACGCCCATAGTGGAGACGTATGATCCCCGGTATAACATACCTAAAGATCGTCCCTGGGGCATGCCTATCAACTTTATCCCTGAAGGATATATTCCGCCGGTCACGGAAGACCCGAAAACTGCAGTAGGAACCGCTGGGCCTGAAGGTTACAAACTTCGGCAAAGAGAAGATGTAAGGGGCATGACAGCAACTCCTGAAGGTTACAAACTTCGAGATAGGGAAGCACCAAAGGTCACCGCCGTAATGACTATACCACAACCCGTGGTACACACTGTCCCGGAAGGACAGATTCCACAAGTAATCTCTGGTGGAAACGAAAGTATGTACGACATAATGAATGAGTTCCAGGAAACATTTCTGGAGATGCAGAGGGAACTGCAAGCGATTCGCAGTCAGGATTTATTCGAAAAGGACGCCGCAGACCTTTGTTTGGTCCCTAATGTGAAAATCCCGCACAAATTCAAGGTGACTGACTTTGAAAAATACAAGGGCAACTCTTTCCCTCAAAGTCATTTGGTGATGTATGCTCGAAAGATGTCAACTCAGACAGTGAATCAACAACTACTGATCCATTACTTTCAAGATAGTTTAACCGGTGCTGCACTCAAATGGTACATGGGTTTAAACCGCACCAAGATCGTCACGTTCAGAAATCTTGGCGCTGCCTTTATTCAGCAGTATAAGTATAACCTGGACATGGCACCAGACAGAGATCAACTCAGAGCAATGTCGCAGAAGGACAAGGAAACCTTTAAGGAATATGCTCAGAGATTGCGTGAAATTGATGCCCAGATTTGTCCCCCTTTTGAGGAAAAAGAGATGACAAAGATCTTCTTAAAAACCTTAAGCTCGTTTTATTACGACCGAATGGTCGCCAGTGCGCCCAACGACTTTACTGAAATGGTAAACATGGGGGTACGCCTTGAAGAGGCAGTCCGAGAAGGACGTTTGGTCCAAGATACAGGACCATCAAGCAGTACCAAAAGATGCGGTAATACTTTCTCTAAGAAAAAAGAGCAAGATATTGGTAATATCTCTCTCAGAAAGCAAAGGCGAAGGTATCAACCAGTAGCAGCAGTAACTCCTGCTATCAACCCTGTGCCTATTCCAACGTATCAACCTCAGGTTGCTTATAGCCAACCAAGTCAAATACAGTATCAGCGAAGGACACGACAACCTCTTCAGCAGGCTCGTCCTCTATATAACAACAACCGTACAATGCGACCGCCAGGGTTTGACCCTATACCGATGTTGTACGCATAACTGTTTCCACTACTACTGGTCAAGGGGCACGTCTAAACCAGGTCTCCTCTTACAGTACCAGAAAATCTGCCTTTTTGGTTCAAAGCAGATCAAGCTTACCCTTATCATCAAGGAGGACCAGGGCATAACATAGAAAACTGTCTCAGCTTCAAATCCGATGTGCAGAAGCTTTTCATGAACAGGGTCTTATCCTTCAAGGATACAAATCCAAATGTTCAGACGAACCCGTTGCCTCAACACGAGAAGGCTGCAGTAAATTTGATAGAGGAGGAATTTAACCGCAACTATCAAATTCACGATGTACTCTTATTAGAAACCAACCTGGTCAGGATGCATTGTAGACAGAGCAGATACGGTCATGTACCGTCTCACAATTATCACCAGTGTGATATTTGCTCAAAGAATAATCAAGGATGTCTCGTAGTGCAATCAGCTCTACAAGAACAAATGAATCTTGGATGGATTCAAGATCACAGAATCCGTGAGGTCAATATGGCTCACGCAAATCCCAACATTGTCTAGAACCACGACATCCGTACAATGAATGTCAACTTGGTGGCAATGCACTCTAGGCAAAGTCAGCATCATGATCTTCCACGACACGATTACAATTCCTGTCCGATCTGCTCAATAAACAATCAGGGATGCTCTTTTGTACAAGAGGACCTCCAGCGTCAGATGGATCTCGGATGGATTCAGGATTACCGTGATAGAAGTCATTATCAAGTTAATATGATTCAAATCTTTGATATTCGCTTGATGAATACCAGCCAGGTGGAATTACACGCTAAGCAAGTCCGGCTCGGTTTTCTGGCTTCATATGATTATCAAAACTGTAAAGTATGTCGTAAAGACGACCAAGGATGTGCACTGGTCCAGAGAACACTTCAACATCTATTGAACCACTGGTGGATTCTGATCTATCTAGATGAAGACACACAACAAGTCAGTATGACTGACGGGAATCCTACTAGGCATCAAAGTCAGGATATTCGATCAATGGAAATAGATCTAGTAAGGTTGCACTGCATACAAAGCGGGCGTGGACAGGTTCCACCACACAACTATGAGCGCTGTAGAGTTTGCTCAGAGAACAACCAAGGATGCTACCTTGTGCGAGCAGCCCTTCAAAACCAGTTGGACCACAAAGAGATTCGATCATGTTCAAGTTCTGGTTCGATCAACGTAATGCAAGACTATCTTCCTAATCAAAGCAAAGATTTTGTCTTAATCCCTAAATGGGAAGTGGCCAAAGACGTATGCGCCATAATCCCTCTACTTCATGAATAAAGAGTTCCTCTTGATAGTAGAAAGATTCTCAACCTCAAACCAATTGAGGCCGACTACGATGGTCAGAAAAATCAAAAGGCTCCTGTGGTTATCTATCTGTCGGGACCAATACCGTACAAATTCGATAAAGCTATCCCTTACAAGTACGGTGCAATAACAATTGAAAATGGAAAGGAAACTCCATTACCCTCCGTCGTAAACATTGCAGACATCAGTTGAGTAACACGGAGCGACCAAATCTTCAACAGAGGAGTTGGAGAACCCACCAGAGAAAAGGAACCTCAAACAGAAGTTCCCAATCAACCAGTCAGTCAATCCAGTAATCCTGACCTTTCAAAGAACAAAGATGAGATGTTGAAGCTCATACAGAAAAGCGAGTACAACATTGTAGACCAACTGCTGCAAACTCCTTTGAGAATCTCTGTCCTATCTCTCTTGCTCTGTTCCGAAGCTCACAGAAGAGCTCTACAGAAAGTCTTAGAGCAAGCCTTTGTGGAACAAGATGTGACAATAAGACAATTTGACAACATCATATCCAACATCACTTCCTACAACAACTTAGGATTCGGTGATGAAGAACTGCCGGAAGGAGGCAAAAATCACAACATGGCATTTAATATTACAGTCAACTGGCAGGACGATGCTTTAGCCAGCGTACTGGTAGACACAGGATCAACTCTGAATGTTATTCCAAAATTAACTTTGATGTGACTCTCATTTCAAGGATCTCCGATGAGAGGAAGTGAGGTCATCATCAAAGCCTTTGATGGATCCAGAAAAATAGTTATCGGCGAAGTTGACCTTCCCATAACTATCGGTCCCCACACTTTCCAAGTCACTTTCTAGGTCATGGACATCTGGGCAGCATACAACTGTTTGTTAGGAAGACCTTGGATACACGAGGCTGGGGCAGTCACTTCGACACTTCACCAGAAGCTGAAGTTCATCAAGAATGACAAGCTAGTCACAGTCTGTGGAGAGCAAGCCTTAATTGTTAGCAACTTATCATCATCCTGTGTAGAACTAGAAGAGGTTATTAGAACTCAGATCCAAGCACTTTCGGTGAGCAATGAGAATCGATCAGAAAAAGGAACGTCGATTTCCTCATACAAAGATGCTCTCGAAGTAATCAAAAGTAACGCCGCAAAAGGACGGGGATAACTCGTCATTCCTACTGATAACAAGGTGAAGAAAGGTCTTGGATTTTCCTCAACCTGTACTCCGACTGTTAAGAAAGATGAAAGTTTTCATCCCATTCAGGACTTCTTCCATAGTGAAGGTTTCCTTCACCTAGTGTCTCAAGAAGTACATACCATCAATGAGAATGACTCCTCCGATACAGATGAAGAGTGGAAGTCCTATCTCAACGAGGACAATTATATGTTTTAGGAAGAAACACATATGCCTTTTTGCTTTCCCACGCAAAGTCCAAGATATATACCAAGATCAGATGTCAAGATGATGTACGGAGATTGTGATCCGGAAGGATGCCGTGCTCCACCTAACTCATTAGAGAATGTCACTCTGATGAAAGACAACTTCGACTATGACTATTATGACCCAATGGATGGCCTGCCTATATGGCAGTCGTACCTGGGAGAGTTGGGGCAAAAAAGTAAGACAAATGATGCATATCAGCTGAGTATCATTGAAAAGAATACCCGCGTCCCCACCAAATCATGGGATCATTACTCGGGGCATTAAGAAAATATCCAGTACAACGATGAATCTGCAAAGATTGCAGGATAAGAGTTCATTAACTATGCTTTTCCAGAGGTCAACGTCATCGAGAAGGATGACTCCTCTTCTCCCGTAGAAGTATGGGACACCTTAGGACAGCCGAGTGGCAAGTACGACTTCTTGGTCAAGTACACTGCCCCTGAAAGCTCTCGTATCAGGCTCGAAGACATCCAGCCAACTGGATGGGAAGATCCACCTGAAAATGAAAACGCTGTGTAAGATACAACAGAAGAGTTTGTCTACGACAACTCTGCATGGGAGGAAGACTTCAACGATCCTGCTCCGCGAGAAATCAGCGTCATTTCTGAGGATAAACCAAGAAAGAAGGTACCGGACTTTGTGATTCACCGAAGAGTTCACCGCCAATGGGTTGCTGTCAATGTCCCGAAAGTAGTCCATAAGTCTAAGTAATTGCCGTCTTTATTTTAACCTTTCACCCTGCCCAGGTGAAACAGATGTTTTTATAGGGCTCACTTTCTGTAAATGTCTCTCTTCGCTTCGCCCAAGGCGACAGAGTTTTGTTTTATAGGGGTGTAGTTTCAAGAATCGACAAAACAAGCAAATGGTAATTTCCGCAGTTATTGCTGTTTTCACTTTTCGCTTTTTCAGAAAATGGTAATCCTAAAAACAACTCAAAAATAATAAAAACAAGCATTTTTCAGAAAATACACGGCACACACTCTTGCATTCCTCTTTATCTCTTCTAAAAAACAAATCATCACGTCATGCAGATTGCTTGTTTTAAACCCCATTGAAACATACGATCCAATGCCTTCTCCCAACTTTGAATTCCTGCTATTTGAAGCTGAAGAAGAAGAAGACAAAGAAATTCCAGAAGAGATCTCCCGATTACTCAGACAAGAGGAAAGGACCATTGAACCTCACAAAGAGCCTTTGGAAATGGTCAACTTGGGTTCAGAAGAAGAGAGGAAAGAAGTCAAGATTGGGGCACTGCTCAGTCTGATTGTCAAAGAAGATTTGATAAAACTTCTCAAAGAATTTCCCTATGTATTTACTTGGTCCTATCAGGACATGCCAGGGTTGGACACCAGCATCGTGGAACATCATCTACCGTTAAGATCAGAATGTCCGCCGGTGAAATAAAGACTGAGAAGAACTCATCCAGACATGGCCATCAAAATCAAAGAGGAAGTGCAGAAACAGATTAACGCGGGTTTCCTCGCCACCTCAGAATATCCTCAATGGCTAGCCAACATAGTACCAGTTCCGAAAAAGGACGAAAAGGTCAGAATGTGTGGATTACAGGGATCTAAACAAAGCCAGTCCGAAGGATGACTTTCCCTTACCACACATTGACATGCTAGTAGACAGTACAACAAAATTCAAAGTCTTCTCTTTCATGGATGGATTCTCGGGCTATAATCAAATCAAAATGGCGCCGGAAGACATGGAGAAAACTTCGTTCATTACCCCATGGGGCACCTTTTGTTACAAGGTAATGCCGTTCGGTTTGAAGAACGCCTGGGCAACCTATCAAAGGGCCATGACTACTCTGTTTCACGACATGATACACAAAGAAATAGAAGTATATGTCGATTATATGATTGCCAAATCTAAGACAGAAGAGGAGTATGTGACCCACCTGTCAAAGTTATTCGAGCATCTGAGGAAGTACAAACTTTGTTTGAATCCCAACAAATGCACATTCAGTGTTCACTCAGGAAAACTGCTAGGGTTCATCGTCAGCCAGAAAGGAATTGATGTTGATCCTGACAAAGTCAAGGCCATTCAAGAAATGCCTTCTCCAAAGACCGAAAAACAAGTCAGAGGATTCCTGGGACGTTTGAATTACATTTCCAGATTTATATTCCTCATGACTGTGACATGCGCGCCAATCTTCAAATTACTCAAAAAGAATCTGGACTGCGTATGGACAGAAGACTGTCAAGCCGCCTTCGACAGTATCAAAGAGTATCTGTTGAATCCACCTATCCTGTCACCTCCAGTGGAGGGAAAACCGCTGATCATTTATTTAACAATCTTGGAAGATTCAATGGGCTGTGTACTTGGCCAACAAGACGAAACAAAAAGAAAAAAGTATGCCATCTACTATTTGAGCAAGAAGTTTACCGACTGCGAGACTCGGTACACTATGCTCGAGAAAACTTGTTGTGCTCTGGCTTGGGCAGCCAAACGTCTCCGCCAGTATATGATTTGTCAAACTACTTGGTTAATCTCTGAAATGGATCCAATCAAGTATGTCTTTGAAAAACCTGCTCTCACAGGAAGAATTGCCCGTTGGCAGATGTTGTTATTAGAATACGACATCGAGTACCATGCTCCGAAAGCCGTCAAAGGAAGTATTTTAGCCGATCATTTGGCTCATCAACCGATTGACGATCAGGAATCAGTCGGGTTTGACTTCCCAGACGAAGATGTCATGTATTTAAAAATAAAAGACTGCGATGAACCGCTACCCATTGAAGGGCCGGAACCAGGTTCCCAATGGGGACTAATCTTTGACGGAGCTGTCAACCATTATGGAAATGGAATTAGGGCAATCATCATAACACCTCAGGGTACCCACATTCCTTTCACTACTAGATTGGCATTCAAATGTACAAACAATGAGGCCGAATACAAAGCTTGTATCATGGGTCTCGAAGAAGCAATTGACTTAAGGATTAAGAACTTGGATGTGTATGGAGACTCAGCCCTGGTTATCAATCAGATCAAAGGAGATTGGAACACATACCAATCTGGACTGATTCCTTACAAAGATTACGCGAGAAGGTTGTTACCATTCTTCAACCAAATCAAGTTTCATCACATCCCTCGTGAAGAAAATCACATGGCAGATGCACTAGCCACTCTCTCTTCCATGATTAGTGTAGGTCAATGGAACGAGATACCTAAGATCGACATAATACGCCTAGAACGGCCCGCTTAAATCTTTACGATTAAAGCAATCATAGATGACAAACCTTGGTATCACGATATCAAATGCTTCCTTCAGAAACAAGAGTACCCACCTGGGGCATCAAGAAAAGACAGAAAGACCCTCAGAAGGCTAGCTGACAACTTCTTCCTGAGCAGTGATACACTCTATAAGAGAAACTTTGACATGGTCTTGCTCCGATGCGTAGACAGACCAGAAGAAAACATGCTGATGAAAGAAATTCACGAAGGATCCTTTGGCACTCATGCTAACGGACACACAATGGCGAGAAAATATTTGAGAGCAGGGTATTATTGGTTGACAATGGAATCCGATTGCTACAAGTACATGAGGAGATGTCACAAGTGTCAGATATACTCAGAAAAAATCCTTGTACCGCCAACACATCTCAAAGTTCTTTCTTCCCCATGGCCTTTTTCCATATGGGGAATCGACATGATTGGTATGATCGGACCCAAGGCTTCAAACGAACATCGGTTCATCCTGGTAGCCATTGATTACTTCACCAAGTGGGTCGAAGCAGCGTCATACGCCAATGTAACCCGACAAGTGGTGGTCCGATTTATCAAAAACAATCTCATCTGCCATTATGGTGTTCCAAGCCAGATCATTACAGATAATGGATCCAACTTGAACAACAAGATGATGAAGGAGTTGTGTGCTGAGTTCAAAATCGAACACCATAACTCACCTCCCTACCGGCCTAAAATGAATAGAGCGGTAGAAACGGCTAACAAGAACATCAAGAAGATTGTTCAAAAGATGGTTGTGACCTACAAAGATTGGCACGAGATGCTACCCTTTGCTCTTCACGGTTATCGCATATCTGTCCGCAATTCAACAGGGGCAACCCCTGTCTTTCTAGTATATGGCATGGTTTCGAGGTGCGACATCTTCCTCCTTAAAGGTTTTCTCGATATTTTCCTTTCCCTATTTTTGGGATAAATAAAGTTCGGTGGCAACTCTGTCGAACCGTTTTCCATGCCTTTCGCGCGAAGGTCGTATTTTCTCGATGTATTTTTCGAGGTGCGACACATGGAGGCAGTGCTTCCCATTGAAGTAGAGATCCCATCAATCCGGGTATTGATGAAAGTTAAGCTAACAGAGGCTGAATGGTGTCAAAGTCGACACGACGAACTGAACCTAATCAAAGAAAAGAGAATAACGACACTATGTCATGGTCAGTTGTATCAGCAAAGAATGAAGAAAACGTTTGACAAAAAGGTCCGACCTCGCGTCTTCAGGAAAGGAGACCCCGTGCTCAAGAAGATACAATCATTTCTCACTGATTCCTGGGGCAAATAGACTCCGAACTATGACGACCCCTATGTGGTCAAGAAAGCCTTCTCAGGCAGCGCCTTGAGACTCGCAACCATGGATGGAGAAGAGTTTGCCTACCCCACGATCGTTGATGTAGTCAAGAAATACTTCGCCTAAATAAAAAAAAACGTCTCGGTGGATTGAAAACCCGAAAGGGCGGTCCAGGCAAAAATTAGAGACATAAGCAAAAATCATCCTGATGGATTGGAAATCTCAAAGTACAATCCAGGAAAAAGTTAGGGATTAATGGCAAGTAACTACATCTGATCAGTTCAACTCCTCAGCAGTAATGCCATCCATCAGGAAAACTCTAGTCAAGGTCATCTTCGACAGAAGCTCAGGATGTCCAGAATTCAAAGTTGGTAGAAGGATAACGGTCGTTATGTTTCAATGTAGCCCTTTTCCCTTAAATTACCATTTTCTAACTTTGTAAATACTTTATGGTATCACGCACTTGGCTGATTTCCATCCTATCAATAAAATTTGAGCCCTAGTGCTTTTGTTTGCAATTATCATTTGTTTTAGCTTTACAGAATGACATTTTTTTTAACATGATCAACGATTCTTGAAATAAAACAAAAATGAATTTACTTGTCAAAATTTTTTCTGCTTTTAAAATAAAGATGACAATTCCTTTGACTGTTGAACATCGAAAGGACATCGATCGCTTCTCCGAAGGTGGTTGAACCTCAAAGTGCAGAATTAAAGTACTCGTTCTAAACCAGTACGTCTGAATGAAGGATCAACTGTGTCAGAGACCATGTTCCCTCTGACATTCCCGGCAGAGTTCGTATCTCTTAAAGACCGATTGAACAATTCTTTCTCCCTACAGGGACTGTCTCTCCTAAGCAAGGCAGGATTGCTATCTGGAACCAGTGATACTTTTTATCCCCCGCAATGGCCGAGTATCCAGTCGAGTTCCTCCATTAGTCTGTATGTCGCGTCAGTTTTGTCAGCATAAACATACATACATCATGCATTATTGATTCACATTCATATTCATATTGCATCACTATTACTCTAGTTAGTCTTATCCCTAAGTGATAAAAGTTCTCTTATCAATCGAGTTATCAGTTCTTTCCTCGTCAAGAAATGTTTTGTCTGAACAATCTCTCTCCCTAGTTTATTTCTGGATTGAAGATGGTCCTCGACCACTTTGATAACTTGAACCTTTAAAAGGCAAAAAGACATTCGACAAACGTCACTCTTCACCATTAAATATGATATGTTCGCTTTCCCAGATTTAAGGAAAATCCCTAGAGAAAGCCCCTCAACCGAAGACTCTCGGTAATACAGCAGTTTCTCTCCGAAAGGTTTGCTGTCAACAAGGTCATCAACACCTCCAAATTGGATTATATCGTATGGAATTTCTCCAAAAAGATTTCAAAGAAAAGTATGATGTAATATCCCCAAGCAGGAAACAACCTCTCAAGAGACTTGTTTTCCCCAATAAAGTCAACAAATGGCATCTCCAATAGAGAAGTTTTAACACCTCTACAGCTCAGACGAATGGGTTTCCCCAGCAAGTCTGACGTCAAAACTTTTTCCCATCAAATGGCATCTCCCCCCAGGAAAATTCGGTGAGAAGTTTGATGAAAACCGCTACACATAACGTCCCTTGTCAAAAAAAAAACTGAGACCAGTTCCTTGGCTGAAAACCAGGATCGAGGGGAAGTTTATTGACAAAAGAAACCGAAACCAGTTCCTTGGCTGAAAACCAGGATCGAGGGGAAGTTTATTGACAAAAGAAATCGAGACCAGTTCCTTGGCTGAAAACCAGGATCGAGGGGAAGTTTATTGACAAAAGAAACTTAGACCAGTTCCTTGGCTGAAAACCAGGATCGAGGAGAAGTTTATATCAGAGACTTAGACCAATTCCTTGGCTAAAGACCAAGATCGAGGGAAAGTTTTACCCTTTTCTAAGTATTTTTGCTTAGTAAAAGAAGATGAGTGAGCAAACTGCCGTTCATAACCACCATCAAAATTTCGGGTATTCCGATATTTAATCCTCTTGTACCCCGAATGCCCGAATACCTTCGCCATTCACACCTTCGGGTCCAAGAAAATTAAATAGGGGTGTTGTACCCCAAATTTTTCCCTTAGATTCATTTATTCGTCTGCATAACATATTAGGGCAATCATTCTGCACGCTAATCTTTCTTGTGTAGTTGTTTTGTTTGTTTGTTCATTTGTGTTACAAATTGGAATTAAAGATATACAAGGCCTTGGTAAGGATCACAATTTAAAGATTTCAGTCATACAAGTGGTGCAAGTGGCCTGTTTAAGAGCTATGGGCATGTTGGTTGGGTTTGTGATAAAAGGTTTGACTGGTCTGCAACTTGGGCTTTTGGGCCCAATTGATGGCCAAGTATGGCACAGGTTTTAACTTGAGTGTGATTTTGTGAAACTAAAGACTACTGAGCTGGTTATACAGTGACGTTCAAGTTAGATACAAGGGATGTTGAAAAATATCAGTTGAATTTCAAATATTTTCTAGGTTGATTTTCAATAAGAGAATACATTGGGTTTTAGATTGGATTTCAAATCTGGCTACAAGTGGATCAACTTTATTTACGGACGGATGTCAATATAGTTACAGCGGGTTTTCAAGATTTGGAACTTCAACTTGAATTTCAAAGTTAAGGCATTTGGATTTCTCAAGTTCAAGATTATTAATGCTTTTGGTTTCTCATTTGACCTCAAAAGTTGTTCAAAGAAAGGATTGCAAATTGATCTTTAAGATTATACAAGGATTCCAAGTTTGAATTAAGTTCAATTTCAAGAGCTTTCTATTTGAACTTATAAATTTTCTATTGGGATTTAGGATAATTTCTATTTGGATTTATAAGAATTTCAAATGAATTTTCAAGATATTTTCTATTTGATGGAGAAGACTTTTCAATTGGATTAAGAGAGTTCTCAGTTAAATTACAAGAGTTACAAGTGGACAAGTTGAAGAAGCTGATGGAATTAATGGAAACTCTTGCGGGAAGGATTGACTTTGCCCAAGACTTGTTATGCGTTTGGAATTTGTGGGATAATTGAATCCACGGGTTCAGGCCTGCAGCGTGACTTTGAAGGAATTGGCATGTGCAAATTGGGGCAACTGATTTTTTTTAAATTAAGCATGTCATGTTATTTGTTAATGTTTCTCGTTGACATATTGCAAAGCCGTTATTGATCAATGCTTATGCATGGTGAAGCTAAAATACATTGCTTCAATGGTTGAAATTAATACAATGTTTCAATATTTTTTTATGATATGTGGTAAAGGGTGTCTATAATACAAATGGCAATTTAAATACAAAGGAAACACAAAAATCAGCCTAATGAACTTGCTGCAAAATCTGAAGCTTGTCAAGAACGTTTCTAATTGCCAAAAATAATTTCCACAGAATGCCCAACTCTTAGACCGTAAGCATGGCTGCGAAGGGAGACGAATTGTCTTTGTCAGCTTCACAAGGTACTACACCATGCAACTGCCATGCTCAATGAACTATTTTGCACCACAGACTGCTCTTCAAATAGACCAAACCTGCATTTAAAAGGCAAATCAGTCCAAGCTTAGTATACCAAGTTCAAGCTCAAGATTACAAAGTGTAAGTGGCATACAATTGAGTGTAAGTGGTATACAATTGAGTGTAAGTGGCATACAATTGAGAAGCTACTGCAACATTTCAATCGGCATGTTTTCAACATGAAACAAGAAGAAAACGCCAAACAAATGCTTTAAACTATGTCCATTTTTTTTTATCTAACTTGCAAACCTATATCATCACTATTATCATACCAGTGCTGTCGCTAACAACTTGCAAGTAACAAAACCCAACCTAAACCGTACCACTCTAACGCATTTGATTTGAGCTATCTTCGTCCCCCTCTAGTTCCTAAAGGAGCTTACTATTCAGAAGGAATTCTGGAAAAGCAAGCAGAGGTCCTGCATCATTCCACAAAGCCAGATCGCAATTCGACGTGTCAAACTTGATTTCTAATACCAAGCCAGAGGATCCCATAACGTAACCTGCAAACAACCATAATCGTGTGGAGCGAAACGTGAGTGTCCCAACAGTGAAAAGAGAAGAAGGAAACAAAATAGAAATCTATACATTGAAGAATTACAAAAATCAAAATCCTAAAAGTACACCAATCTCATCACTCCAAAGCATCGATACAACAGAATACTTCCCCAATGCCTAACGCTGGTCATATATTGAGTTGAAGAAGGAAAGACCAAAGAAAATCCATCACCATGTCGACAATGATGCTGGCAAGTAATAGAAAGCAATCAAACACTGCCATAGCAATCCAATTCAGTAAGTACAACTCAATATATATTCAAGGAAATAAAGACCACGAGCCCTTAGGATTTGCAAGTTTACAACAGGAACAGCGCATACAAGGAGTGTTCATGTCATCACCAACAAAAATCGTAAATCTAATTAAGATTGTGGAATCAGAAATAGTATTTCAGCATTTTCAAATTTGGGAGTTATGGGCAATATTGCAGAGATACCGCCAGCAAAACTTTCCAAAAGGGGACAAAGAATCTCAGCCATATTAAGCACACGATCAAACATTTCTATTAAGTTTCCAAAGCATTTCTCAAACACAATCAAGTGAAAGGGGGAGTGCATCAATTCGTGAAATCATCAAAGAAGGATCAGATCTTTTCCATCATTTCCAAATAAACTAAAACATTACCCAAACAATTCAATTGCTTTCCAATACAGGAATCAAACATCATCAATTGTTTCCAAAACCATTTCCAAATGGATTCAAATCATTCCAAAATAACGCTTGACAATGCATTTAACCACATTCAAGATCAGTGATTCACATTCAATCACTCAAGGCCTATATAAAGAGGAGGATTCACGCAGCATAAAAGCGACACAAAAAAAGTCTTCACAACAGGTACATTCACATGAAAAAAACCACAAAACCGCACACCATCACAACCAACAGAAGTCATTCTCAAAGGTACATGCATCAATCACATCCACGCTAGAACCATACGCAATGTCGCTAATAAGCTCACACTGAGGAGAAATTCTTTCAAAAAGCCAAATACACATTCATAGCAATGCAGTAAGAAGAAACTCATATACACACCAGCTCAAGTCACAACGCGCGAAATCAACAAGTTAGAAGCAGCGTCAACAACAACACATGACTGAAATTGGAAGAAGAAGGAGACTTATCTGAGAGGAGATCTTGAGGTTGCAACCACCTTTCCTCGCCTTCAACCGCCGGCATCTTCTATACTTTCCATCGCTCTAATCTTTGTAATTTGTAATAAAACTCATAGTGGATTGGGGTATTGGGCTGTGTGGGGTTAGGGTTTTATATGGTTTTCAATTTCGTGACGAGCTTTTAAACGGAGAGGAATGAGATTGAGGGGGGTTGATTGGTAGCGGCGGCGAAGTGCAACGTTTTAGGGTTCCGCTAGCCCCTTTGTTAGAGACGATGAGAGAGAATGTCCGGAGAGAGAGAGAATCTGTTCTTTTCTCTTGTTTTGTTTCTTTATGTAATCACATACACACATCCACACGTTGCTATCGTTCACCCTTGGCATGTTTGCGTTAGATCTTAGCATAGATGGATCCGAAGGTTGGGATCTGAGGGTCTGCGATAGACCCTCTTCCCCGCATCACACCTTATCCCTCCGTATCTTTTTTTTATTTTACCCCTTTTATTAATTAAACTAATAATTTTTTTTCTTTAAAATAAATCTTTTTTAATAATAATAATAAAAAACTCAATTCCTTTTATATTTAAAATATTCTTTTTTTCATAATTAAAAATAATTTTAAAAGAT
Source organism: Lathyrus tuberosus (assembly GCA_022829125.1). Lineage (NCBI taxonomy): Eukaryota > Viridiplantae > Streptophyta > Magnoliopsida > Fabales > Fabaceae > Lathyrus > Lathyrus tuberosus. The sequence goes on from JALAZF010000058.1 coordinate 13,161,418, forward strand.
CTTTTAAATTAATACCCCTTTTAATGAAAACTTTTTTTGCTAAAAATACAAAAAATAAAATCCTCCTTTAATTAATAACTCCTTCAATAAAACTTTAAAACTACGTTTTTAATTAAAATCCTTTTTATAAGAGAAAACCTTTAACCTTCTTAAATTAATCCTTGGCATAATATCTCTAAAATAATAATGACCTTTTTCTTAACAAACCATTCCCCGTAGGATCCCTCGTCACGCGCCTGAGTGAATCGTACGTTGTGTGTTGTGATTGATATCGTGCCTTGCTTATACCTCTACTTGTTTATGCTTTTGTGTTTACCTTTGCCTGGTGTATATGCATACTCTTGTGTTCAAACCTTTCAAAATATTAAAATCCTCGATCTAACGTCGAGCCATTTTCTACCTACTGAAGTCGATCGCCTTTGGGCATCGCTGTCAACCTTCGGTCACTATGCACTTATACTATCCCACTCTGCTAGTGCGCATAAATAAGTTATTTGTCCCCTTAATTCCAAATGAAAGGTACCCTAATATTGACCTCGTGTCATAGGACTAACTTTAGAACTCTTGGCCTTAGGATTCGGAGTCACCGTACTCCACGTCTCGCTGTAGACACTTAGAATCTTAGCCTTAGGATCGGAGTCGCCGCACTCCAAGTAAATGCTCCGCCATGAATATTTACAATGCTACCCCTCTTAAACCGACCTACAACTTTAGAGTCGTCGCACTCTATGTAAGGTCTTGTCTTAGACTTTACCTCCCCCTTGGAACCTTGACCCCGTCAAGAAGTTCCTCTTGTCAGAACTACGGATACTCTGATTCCGCTCCCCCTTGGGATACGTAGGCACAAGGTGCGATACCTTGTCGAGTATACTTAGATACTAACCCCTAGGGTTTCAACCTTTAGCATCACACCCTTAGCAAGCGAGTAATAGATAACATAAATACTAACAACAGGTTCCTGTAGAGTACTACAGATGTTTAGGATGCTAATACCTTCCCTAGGCATAACCAACCCCCGAACCTTAGATCTCTAGGTTTTTCTCGTTCTTGAACCTTTCCTTTGCATAAATCAAAGACGGTGGTGAACATTTAAGAACTGCGATGCAAGTTAATATAATAGCTTGTTATCCTATTCTCACCGCAACAGAAATGGCAACTTCACTGGGGATTATCATAAGAGGGTCCCCCCTAACTTGTTTATTTATGTTATTTATTTATACTTGTATGTATCTGTATACTTGTTTATCTGTTTGCTTGGATTTTCTGTTTGGCAGGGTTGTTACACTTGAGTTGTGAGATAAGTCCTAACCCGGACTTGAGAGCAAATATAAGATAGGATCATGGATATAGTCAAGGAGATTTCGAGGGAGTAATCCCAAAGAAGTCAACTTGAGATTCCACACTCAGTTGAGGCCCTCTCGAAGGTGGTATTTGTTGAACGAGCTATCGTGAATACATTACTGCTTTCGACCTAGGAGCCCGGGATATTGAGGATCGTAGTTACCTTTAACCCCACTCGGCCTTTTAGGATGTAGTGCGATGACTATGAGGGAGTAATCCTGAAATGGTTGATACGCGATACTACACTCAGACGAGATTCTCTTGAGAATATTGTTGACTACCAAGTAATTGGGAAATCGATAATATCCGAAAGATGGGTTGTAGACTCTGGGAACTTTGTAGAACCCGTTCGGCAGGTACATTTGAAACCGTAGTACACACCTATTGGGATGGTTAGACCTTGGCTCCACGTTCATGACCTTTCAAACCTAGGACTCTTTGTCTGTTTGTTTGCTTGTGTGTGGTTTGTACTTTGTGCTTTGTGTATTTGTATACATGCATCCATTAACATCATATCATAAAGATCCATGGAACTTAGTCTTGTTTGTAAACATCGTAGGGATATCATGGACTCTGAAAGAAAGAAAATGTTGAAGTACACTTACAAGAGTCATAACCTGGACGATCTAAGAAGATTGGAGACTGTACGGGGATATAAAGAAAGGTTCAAGGCCAGATATGGAAGCTATCATCTCCATTCTACTGCAACCTAACACTATTCCTGATTTTTAATTGGTGTCAACTCATGAAGGACATTCTCAGCTGATGGAGTTACTATTTCAAGACAAATTTCATTTCCTATCTTTGGTTCATATTCAAGCTAAGATAACTACAAAAGGAGGGTTTATTAGAAAGGGGTTACTTCTTACATAAACGGAAAAGCTCAAGACGTCTTATCCCATTCTAAGTCATTAGTCAACACTTTGGAAGTCGGTAAGTTTATTCTAGAAGAAGCTCAGTTGGAAGAAGAAGTCAAAGTGACTCAAGAAGACTGTTGAAAGAGTCTCATTAGATCCATCATTATTAGCTTTTATTTAGCTTTTCCGTTATAACTTTTGTAAGGCGTACTGACGCATTTTATAATAAATCAATTTTTAGTATTCTGGTACTAATGATTGTAACCGTTTTTTTATTATTAAAACGAGCCTTTTGGTATTCCTCAATGATTATAAATAGCTGAGTTTCCATGAATCTTGCTGCATAGCATTCACATTTTCTTTCTCTATCAAGGAACTCAAAATTTATTTTGCAAGCATCGTACGATGGATTACGGAAAGAAGGGAGTTTTGCCGTACACATTCAAAGTTTTAGATGTTGAGCAGTTAAGGGAACTAGGAAGTCAGATCAAAAATCCTGAGGCGTTCACCGCGAAGTACAGAATGATCCTCCTACTGTTGCAGATTCGAGTAGCTACTGGTCTATTAGAGACGCTGGTTCAACTGTACGACCTGATCTACCATTGTTTCATCTTCCAAGATTTCTAGCTGACGCCTACTTTGGAAGAGTACTCCGCTTTGTTGGGTATCCCTGTCAAAGACTCACCTCCGTTCTCCGGTGGAGAAGGAAGACCCATCCAGGAAGACGTCGTAAGAGCGACCCGCATAAAGCTATTAGAGATCCGAACTCACATGACATTTAGAGGAGGAATCGATGGTTCGCCTGCCCAATTCTTGTTCGAAAAAGCTTGACATTTTGCTAGTGTAGGAAACATTGGAGCGTTCGAGCACATCTTTGCGCTGCTGGCCTATGGTTTGTTTTTATTTCCCAATGTTGAAGATTTTGTTGACGTCCATGCCACAAGGATTTTCATGCTCAAAAATCCAGTGCCTACGTTGTTAGCCGACGTCTACCACTCTATCCATTCAAAGGCTCTGAAGGGAGAAGGTCGGATTATTTTTTGCACCGCTATCCTCTATAGGTGGTTTATTTCGCACCTGTCAAGGCCTACCGATTTCTAGGATGTGAAAGATGGTTCAGAATGGCCTGTGAAACTCATGGCTCTTATTCACTCAGATATTGTTTGGCATGATCCGATGTACGGAGGAATCGCCATGATTCATAGCTGTGGAGACTTTCCCAATGTACCTCTTCTTAGTACAAAGGGATGTACCAATTACAACCCCGTCCTCGCCCGTCGTCAACTGGGGCACCCAATGAAAGACGTACTTGATCCAGAAAGCCTGACAAGACTTTTTTTCTATCAAGGAGAAAACCTGGAGTTGAAGACCAGAATTGTGTTTGCTTGGCGTCGCATCAATCGACAAGGAATGACGGCAACAATGAATCCAGATTGCTCAGCTACTGAAGAATGTCTGGCATGGGCACGTGAAAAGGCTCTCTTGCTGAGAATGCCTTATCCTCGTCCCAAGCCTCCCGTGGTCTAATCAGATGAAGTTTAGAAGTTGAAGGCTGAAATAGAGAAGCTTACCCTGGACAAAGCAAGAATGCAACACCAGATCGACAGGATGATGGAAGAACTCCGTGGAAGACAAGGGGCATCATCCAACAATTTAGACTCCTAGTTCCTTTTGTGCTATGTTGCTTATGTAATAAAACTTTGGAGGTGTACTGGCCTTGTCGAATTTTAATAAAATGTTTTATTTTAGTATCTGCAATGACTGCAAATATGATTTTGAGTTCCTTGATAGTTTCATCGTTCCTGCATTTGCATCTCATATCATTTTGCATCTCTGCATGTGCATTGTCCTTTCTTTTGCTTATTCTTGTGTCTCTCTTCAGTGTTTCTGTCACCCTGAATCCTCTGTTCTGAGAGACGAGCTGTCAAGTCACTACTCAGGCTAATCAACGAAGGAAGACGAATAACATGGAGCAAGAAAATCAGGAACTCCGCAAGGAAGTAACTACTCTGAAAATTGGTATGGAAAGGCTCTCTGCTTTGGTTGAAACCTTGGTTGTAAATCAGTCTGCTTCCCAGACCCCACTTCAAGGGACATTGATTTCTGGAATCACGTCGATGCCCATTTCTGAGATTCCCAACTTTAAGGAGCAAGCTACTAAGACCATGTTGCAAGGAAAGTATAAAGGATCTCGTAGCCAAGTTAAACAACGCAAGGGGCAATATTATTCTTCTGACAGGAGATCTCCTCAGTATCAACAAAATCTTACCTATCAGCCTATGCAACAGGTACCCATCTATCAACTATTTGTTTATCAACTGGCTCCTGCTTATCAGCCAACACAAACTCCGCAGAAGCATCAACGAGCGCCCAACGCTCCTAATTATCAACAACAGAGGGCTCAGGTACCTCGTCCAAATGCTCCTAACAGAAGACCATATAAACCTACAATTTCTCCTATTCCAATGACTTATACTGAGTTGTACCCCTCCTTAGTGCAACAAGGTTTGATTACTACAAGAGCTCTGGGTCCACCTCCCAGTCCACTTCCACCTAATTATGATCCCAATGCTCATTGCCTGTTTCATGAAGGGGCACCTGGCCATGATCTAAAAAGTTGTTATGCTCTTAAGGGTATCGTAAGGAAATTAATGGACCAGAAGATTCTGTCTTTTGGCGATTCTCAACCAAATGTTAAGAAAGCTGGTACTGATGCTGCTCCTGCTACTCAAGCAACTTTGAATTATCAATCACAATCTCATCAGAGAATACATCTGAATCATGCCCAGGTTCGCAGCCAGTGGTGGGCTAATCGAAGACGTCATCAACATCAACAATCTTACCACAATAAGCCGCGTCAACATGATAGACAAAGACTAAAGAAGCAGAGGCATTTCACTCCGCTACCAATGCCATGCAGTCAGTTCATACCAGATTTAATCAAAGGTGGACTTATAGCGCTGAAGGAATTGAAGCCAGTGCCTTTTCCATACCCACCAGGTTTTGACGATAACGCTCGATGTGACTACCATGCTGGGGCACCGGGGCATTCAACTGACGACTGTAAGGTACTCCCGAGTAAGGTTTAAAATCTTCTAGACTCCAAAATAATCTCATTCATGCCTCATGGCATCCAAATCAATACTCCTTCACCCAATCACGAGGGATCATCAGTCCTGGTCATGGAAGAACTCACTGAGAGTGGGTATGAAAATGATCCTCAGACCGATCTCGAAAGCTGATTTTGAAGATGGTTAGCTCAGGTAGCAAATAAAGAGGAAATCATTCCCAGGAGCATCAAGCCATTTATTTATTTGCATTTATCGCTTTCCTTGATTATTAAAGTATGTTTACATGTAAGAACTTATTATTTTGAACGTTTAATGCAATATAATGTTTGTTTCGAAGAAATCCATTCGCTTCGCTCATTTTAAAATCATTTACCGTTTTATAATGCCAATACTACTGAATGGAGAATGACGAAATAAAACATAACATCTTCTATTGCATGCTTTTGAACAAACTCTGCTAAGGATATAAGGCATTGTTTCAAAATCCCAAACACCGGAGATAAACCTTCGTTAACCCCTTTGAGCCTTGAAGTAGTAGTTTTCTTCTCTAAAAAATTCAAAGAACCTTCATTTGTACCAGGGGCGGGGTAATTTTCAAAAAAAGGAGTAAATATCCCAAAGAAAGGGGTGGGTACCAAATAAAATTTGAGCCACATATCCTTTGTCTCTTCAACCATGATCTAAAACCACTATAAACCCTTAAAAGACCTTATTGAAGCAGGGTTTATTTCGAAAGCATACTCGATGAGATAATGTTTCCTGACTCCTATGAGCTATGCTCAAAATTCGTATTGGCATTATAGAAAAGGGAATTACGTCATATCCTAACTAGTGATTCGATCACAAGTTTGCGATATGCCTTTTTTAATAAAACTTTAAAACAAACATGAGGTTGTATTAGCAATTTCGGAATTTACACTTTCTGCATATAAATACTGGTTGATGCCATAGAAGTTTGCAAACAGCTACGAGAAGTTCAACCTCTGAGATATGGAACTCTGTTGAAGATAGTCATTTCAAAATATCAGTCCGGGGCATACTGCCTGAAGATCATGATGAACTGGGGCAAGTTATTCCTCAGTTGTTGCAAATAGATTAACCCCAAGGGGCAATTTGGGAAGGCTCAGTATACAGAATACCGGCAATCTGAGCCAGTTACGTCGAGATTCTACCAATCTCTCAAGAGTTAGAAGACATTGGAATATCTAGGATGCCAAGTCTCCTGTAAAATCCTTTTGGTTCATGCACTCTGGGGTATTCGAGAATCGAAGATTTTTCCAATAGTTGATATTTGAAAATGGCGACTACCATGCAAGACAAAGCTACATTAACTTCGCAGCATCTCTTTACCTAATTTCCCGAAGATATTCTAATAGTATGGTATTCCCCAGCAAGTTTCCACTCCAGGAAGTTGTAATACCCCAAATTTTGACAACTTAGATTTCCCATCATTGTGCAAATCATCATCACAATATGGATGTACCTTTATGCTTCATTAGTCTCCCCAAAGATGTGTGAGCATTCAATGCAATCAAAATTAGGGTTTTAAGCCCTCTCTGAGTGCTTAGACAAAGGATCAATCAAGAAATGGCATGATCTTCAACTTGTCTAATCTCTCAAACATCCACAAAGGATCAAAAGGACTCCTACTTCAAGGATTAAGCACAAGGCTGCTCCCTTCTAGGTGGATCAAGTCTCAAGATCGACAGTGTCACCAAATTAGGGTTTTGGTCGACCAGGGCCTCCAGATGGAAATTTTCATCTGGGCACAAGGCAATGATCCAAAACATAACCTAATATGCTTCATGGAACCTCATGAACCCATGCATCCAGTCAATTTTGCCTCAGGGGATGCATTCATAAAAAAATCAGGAATTAGGGTTTCTTGACCTAATTCACCCCTAAGTTGACTTTTGGGACAAACCATGAGCCAAGACCTCAAGAGATGATTTGAGGGTCTCTAATATACCATATTGATCCATTTGGAACAATGGATTAATCCAAGAAGCTTGAGCAACAAGTCTCATTTTCATCTGCACCACAATTAGGGTTTTAAGGGAAAAGTCAACTGTAACTTTGACTTTTGACCAGGACATGCTCCCAAACCCTAATACATGATTGAATATACCCTATGATACCCATGGAACATGTCCATCAAGTTTGATTTAGGTCAAGGACATGATTTCCTGAAGAATTGCACAGTTTGGAATTCATCTGATAAAAAGTCAACTGTGCACAAAAGTCAACTTTGACTTTTTGAGATTTTTCACCAAAATGGATTTTTAACCCTAAAATGATGTTAATGTATGATTTGAATCATCATTCATCAAGAAAAATCAAGAAAAGTGAGATAACTTGTAAAAGGGGTAACCATAAAACTTAGAAATTTTTCTAAGTTAAAAATAAAGTGGCAAAGGTACCAACTTTGGAGGACCATAACTCCTAAACCACAAGGCCATTTTTTCTCATCCAAAGATGGATTTGTAGCCCTCATTATCACCTACAAAAACTTCAACTACAAGTCATTCCAATTCATTAAGGATTTTGAGTTATGGAGTGATCAAAGTGGCTGAAAAGTGAAAATGTCACTTTTTCCAACACTTAGTGAAATTTTCACTAAGTCAGATTCTGCCTCACTTTTTGCCAAATGTAGGGGGATTTTTCACTTGGAATCAAAAGGGATCAAAACCAAACTTGTTTAAACAGTTGTTGTATCATGTAAGAGCTTTCCAAAATGGCCAAGAACATTGCCAAATTCAACCTACACCATGAGATACAACATTGCCAAGTTGCCTTGCTGAAATCTGTCAAGGCAAGGCAGAATTTGCAACTTTGGTCGATTTGCCAAAATCAGCCAAATTCAATTGCTCCAATCCACTTGGACACCTCAGAGGATTGAATCCAAAGGGGACAATCACTGAGCCAAACCTCCAAAGTCCATGGAACAAGAAATAGCATGTTGAACCTAGAATGGCCAAAATGGGGACAAAACTTCAAATTTGGAATGAAGCATTCAATGGAACCATCAAGGTGGCATGGACTGAGCCATTCTCATCTGAAATCAGTCAAGACTTATCCAAGACCAAGGGGACCAAAGCTCTGTGCCCTAACCTCTAGTCAATGGCTAGAGGAGACTTGGATTTTCATTTGCCAACATTGGCCAAACCTACTTACCAGCTGCCATGCACTATTCCTTGCAAAACAAACTTGCTCTACTATAAATAGAGCTCAATTGTGGTCAGTTTAAGTACACCAAAGCCATCTAACAGATGCTTTCCTCAAAATCTCTTTCTCTTGGCAAAAATACCTTTCTTAGCAAGGTAGCTATCGGGTTTTGAGTTTGGGAGCAATTCTGCACAAACCAATCACTCACACACCTCACATACATCACATATGAGCTGTTCAAACACTCACATTACTTCTGAAACACCAATTTCTCAAAATCACTTGCCATCCACACAAGTTTGAAGTGAAGTTGCAGCTGAGATGCCATAAACTGATCCAGTCCATTTCAATTCAATCCAAGTGTTCAAACACACTCCATAGGGTGTAGGGAAGCTGTTCAGGTCATCACCACTCATCTGTAACACCTCCAAATCAAAAATCACATTGCACTTGCTGTCACGGCTTGGAGGTAAGCCTAAACTTGGGCATCTCTCAATCTATGCATATTTCCTCGCACAATAATTTGGCCATATGTTCATAATCATGCATGGAATGTTTTCCCTCAATTAATTGCATTGTTTGAATCGTGTATCAAAAATCCTAGCCTTCATGCAGAAATTAGGGTTCTTGAGGTTTCTTCGTGATTTCTTGTTGTATGTTTAATTTAAATGAAATTAAAATACATAGACATGATCGTGAGGTTGAGACGAGCATAATGATATGTGGATTGCATGATATGATTACGTATTCATGGAGATTGGATAGAAAATGCAAATCTGGGCAAACTGAAAAACGCGCGTGTTCTTGCTTGTGTTCTTGCTTGTGTTCTTGGCGTCATTTTCAGATTTTCAAATATTTGAATTTTGTGATTTTTGTTTAATTGATTCAAAAATTAATTTCTCTCTGAGTTTTAGTGATTTTGAGTTGATTCTTTTTTCAATAATTCACAAAAATGTTAAAATATTTTATTTTATCAAAAAATCCCAAAAATATTATTTATTTCATATAATTGATATTTTTGCAAAGAATTAATATTTTGATTGTTTTTGGCATTTTAAATATTTTTTCTACATTGATTTTGCAACTTTTAATGCTTTCTAATTATTTTGTAGGTCAATACTTAATTTTTGAAGCATTAATCCAAGATCACAATTTGTTTTCCACGTGTTAAACAATTTTTGATCATTTTAATTGAATTTTTATTCAATTAAATACATTTTGAAAACAAATTAGGGTTTTGGATTAATTCAACCCTCATAAATCATTTTCAAAACTTTTTTGGGCCTCTTGAGAGAGTGTAAGACCCATCCCCCCTTGTACAAAAACTTTTTGGGCCTCACTCATTGTATAAGTCCCTCTGTACAAGTAAACGGCGCGATCGTCGCCCGTTTAAAAATAAAAACCATCTGGGCCTCTCCTTGAGCTATAAGACCCATTCAAAACACTTTGGGCCTCTATTAGAGTGTAAGACCCAATCCCCCTTTTAACCAAAACATTTTGGGCCTCACTTATTGTATAAGTCCCTCTGCGTTAAAAGAAAACCTCGGCGCGATCGCCATTTTTAAACGAAAAATCATTTGGGCCTACCCTCGTGTTATAAGCCCCACTCTTTTCTTTAAACCTTTTTGGGCCTCTTGAGAGAGTGTAAGACCCATCCCTTTGTACAGAAAACCATTTTGGGCCCCAGTCACTTGTATAAGTCCCTCTGTACAAATTCAACAGTGCGCTCACTGATAAAACCCTGGGCCTCTCCTTGAGCTGTAAGCCCCAAATCTTTCTTTTTCAAAGCACTTTCTCCTTTGATTTTGAATATAATGTTGTTTTCAATCTTTCTTTGTTGAACAACTAACCCAACAGCATGGAAGCTCTACAACCGAGTAAGTGGTTATCGCTTTCATTTACTGCTTTCATATATATAAACTGTATTGTGGGGCTGCTCACTGTAAGTCTCCTTTCATAAACTCATATCAACTGTGTAATAATAGTATAAATATTTCGAGTTTCCCCGGCAACTACGTCTAGAACTAGGTGACGCCGTTCACTTATTCGTAGAAATAGACGCCTAGATCCCCAATAGGAGGACCAGATACAGTCTTCTCTTCGGCTGTCCTCCTTAGGAATCGTCAAGAAACTCTACTCCCCAAGATGAATGTATTCTCCGTGAATAGCATCTTTGAGTTTCTTCCCAATTCTCGAACTTTCCTGACTTGATCTATTCCTTGTGGATAGCTTGCCTTGAATGTCTCAGGATTTGGGTACCCACTACGGTCATAATCTTGGACCTTAACTAAGGGACCCTCTTTAAAAGCTAAAAGTCGCTGAATAGTAAACCTCGCACGTTTACCAGTGGTTTTTATCTTTAAAAGAGTTATCTCTCCTAATGGAAAGGAGTTGATAGACCCACGGGCTTCTTAAAAGCATCGGCCTCCTCTTGGGCATTATACAAGGACCCTACGGCTTCTTAGAAGTATTCACAGCCTCCTCTTAGGCTTCGTATAATGATCTCTTCCTCCGAGAATGATAGCCTCCTCTTGGGCTTCGTACAAGGACCCGTCGGCTTCTTAAAAGTTTCCAGCCTCCTCTTGGGCTTCGTACAAATTGTCCCGACGACCTCCTAGAGGTATAGGAACAGAACATAGTCATCCTCATAGAACAGTCCTTTCATAGAATCTACTACTGTTTCTCACACCGTAGTACAAAAGATAAAACTCTAGACATGGACAGTCTAACTTCCTTGAGTCTCAAAGACATTCTCAAGCACCCTTCGTTAAATAGGAAGGAAACCCGCAGACTCGGACAGTCTCAATACCCTTTGGATTTCCTGTTTCCTCAAAGAGAAGGAGATATCCCTGATCCTCAAATCAAACCCCTGAGTACAGTGATGCTCATATAAGAGCTGATTTTCTCTTTTAAAATCAGTATATTGGATCTGTCACTCAACTGAAACAGTTACAATAGCCTCCATCTCGGGCTTCGTACGAGATACCAAAATTCTCCCCAGTGGAGTCAAAATAACCTTTTCGCCTCTCTCTCGGGCTTTGTACGAGATACAAAAACATTCTCTTACTGAGTATAAAAGATTCCCTAACTAAGTCAACTCTTTGCTAGCCTCCTCTTAGGCTTTGTATAACGATATGCCCCACTGGGTCAAACCCTTTTTCAGCCTCTCTCTTGGGCTTTGTACGAGACACACAAAATAGCCTCCTCTTAGGCTTTGTATAATGATTTTCCCCAGCGGAAATTAGCCTCCTCTTAGGCTTTATATAAGAAAACCACTAGTTAATCTAATTAACCTTTTAGCATCAAACCTGTGCATCATTCACAGTACACAAACATCAACAACTCTTTCCCTTTCATCTAATCGCTGTAAGCGGCAAGCCTCTGGATCATCTACATCCATGCCACTGTCCCTCTTTTAGCATGAGAAATTCCTAAGGAAAGATGGCATTGCTCTACACTGAGTTAAAGTCTTCTCCTTCAGGTTAAAACCCTTTCTTCGGAAATTATGGCATTGCTCGGATCCGCGTATCCCAGTTAAAGTAATTCTCCTTCTCCCATCTTTAGAGATGACAAATTCTCTCTAAAGTCGAGACCTTTCAGCTTCACGTCTTGGGCTTTGAACAAAACACAAATAGACCTTTCAGCTTCACATCTTGGGCTTTGATCAAGATACAAATCACCTTTCGCTTCACGTCTTGGGCTTTGAACAAGACACCAAAAACCAATTTCCTCCCATAGAATAGGAGGAACTACGAACGCTCTGATTTCCCTATTTCGGTAAACGGGATTACGTAGGCATAAGATCGAAAGAAAAGATCTTAGCGAGTGCAATCAGCAAAAAATCCAAATCCCATATCTCCATCAATCAAAAGCAGTAATTCAAAAGCATCAGTCCTAACATCCTAATCCTTGTTCCCCGTCAGAAACCATTTGCCTAGATTAAAAGAAAGAAAACCGTATTGGCGAAAACACAAATAACCAGTACAAAGGCCCCCCCACATTGATAGCATCCGTAACCTAACAGACCGCTGTTTAAACTCAGTATGCAAGCAGGGTTAATTGGAGACATCTATTTCCCTTCCTTATTCAGCTCACAATAGGATAAAAAATGAATCGACCTGTAGTTTTAAGCTCAAACCGCAGAGAGCGACCAGCGCTTAAGAACCGCGTCCAAAATCGCTCGCTACAGAAAAGTGGCGCCCACCGTGGGGCCCTTGTTTTTCTTTCTTTCTGTTTTCCTTGTAAAATGGCAACTCTGCTGGGGAGTCTTTTCCAAGATCTTTCTGCCTTAGGGCATCATCCCCGTTTTCCACGGAAAATGGGAACTCTGCTGAGGAGAAAGATTGACCTATGCTGGTCCATCTCTTAGGCAGGGAACCACAGATTGGGGCTTCCGCCGGGGAACCCATTTCTGTCAGGAACTTAAGAATCGTAGCTTTATAAGTCTAGGATGATTAGGACAAATATATATATATTGCTTTTCCTAATTGCTGTACGTGTTTATTTTTCTGCTAATGGGAATGCGTGTGATGCCGCATGTGGTGAGAATGAGTATACACCTAGAAAAGCCAAACCCTTTCGTAGTGCGGAAGCTATCGGAAATAGCTGTTACGCGATACTACCCTCATTTGAGGCTGGTGATCTATTCTCGGTGAATAACACTTACTCTAAGATTGCACACAACTCGCTGGCGATCCGCTTGTTGTCTTGCTTTCCTGGGAGGAGCTGATGATAATGAGTACAGGTACAAAAATCACCCTAGTATAAACCTTTGGGGATGGGTAGAGCCTTGACTTCATGACAACGACCCTTTGACCCCATGTTTTTTCTATGTTTTTGTGTGCTGCATTCATGCATTCATTTAATAAAACATTAAAACATTCAAAAAAATTTCTCTTCTAGTCTCTCTGTTTTTCAAATTAAACTAAGACTGTGATTGCAAATATCAGAGAAGAGGATTACACTAATGGATTTCGGTAGAAGGAGAACTCACCAGTATACCTTCAAGGTTCCAAAACTAGGGGGTTTGAGAAAGTTAGCGAGGATGATCGTTAACCCAGAGGCTTTCAGAGCCAGGCATGGTGGTTTGCTACCATTGTTAAGAGTCCATGTGATTAAGGGGATCATGGACGCGCTCATTCAGTTCTACGATCCGGTTTATCATTGTTTCACGTTCCCGGATTACCAGCTTGCACCAACGCTGGAGGAGTATTCTCATATGACTGATTTACATATCACTGATCGAGCTCCATTTTCTGGACTGGAAGAAATTCCAAAGAATCAGGCTATTGCAATAGCAATTCATTTGGATGAGTCTGAGGTCAGGACTCACATGACCACTAAGGGTGGCATCCAAGGTTTGCCAGCCCAGTTCTTGACAAAGAAAGCTCTGTACTTCGCTAGTATAGGGAACGGGACTGCTTTTGAAAGCATCTTTGTCTTGCTCACCTACGGGTTATTTTTGTTTCCCAACATCAATAACTTCGTCGATATCAACGCTATTAAGGTTTTTTTCATTGGAAACCCTGTGCCGACTTTGCTCGCAGATGCGTATCATTCTGTACACTTGGGGAATTTGTACAGCGGAGGGAAGATCACATGCTGTGTACCTTTGCTCTACAAATGGTTTATCTCTCACTTGCCCAAGTCTGCTGCTTTTTGGGATTGCAAGAGTGTCTTACGTTGGTCGCAGAAGATCATGTCTCTCACCAATTCCGATATAGATTGGTGTAATAGGATTTATGAGGGAATCAGAATCATTGACCGTTGTGGAAACTTCCCCAGCGTACCCCTCATAGGAACTAAGGGAGGAATCAACTATCATCCGACATTGGTTCTTCATCAATTTGGATACCCGATGAGACACATCCCATTGGGTGTTCATCTGGAAGGTCTTTTGTTCAAAGAAGGAGAAAGTGACAGAGCACTAAAGATGGAAATAGTGCATGCTTGGAAACATGTTCATAAGAAAGGACGGGAGTCTCTGGGAAAACCGGACTGTGTCTCGGTGGAGCCTTATCTCCATTGGGTACAAACTAGAGCTCTCAAGCTAAAGATGCCTTATCCTCGTTACGAAATTCTTCCGCCGAGGGAAATTGTCATGTACTTCATGACGGAAACTGAAAGGCTTCAGGTTACTCTCAACAAAGTTCAAAAGGAAAGAAGATATTGGAAGAACAAGTACCGCACCCTCGACGTAGAGTGTATCCAAATACAGCAATTACTAAAAGAGAAAGATGCTCTGATTGAAATTTTGGAGCAGCATGCTGTGGAGAATCAAGATGACCAAAGGAATTTGCTCACTCCTTTCACTTGGCAAAGGAATGACAACCCGACAACGGCCCAAGAGCCCCGGTTAAAGAAAAGGAAGATACCAGAATCAGAACCCGGTTTCTCCTCAGAGAGGACTCGGGACCCATTAGTTTAGGTTTCTGTTTCTGCACTTTCTAATCTACTGTATTTCCATTTCTGTAATCCTTTGGAATTCAATAAAAAGGGGTTTCCCCACTGTTTGATATTTGCAATCTAATTGTCGAAGTTTATTTTGATTAAACCAAAAAACAATTAATATAATCGTTGCATTCATCATTCTCACATCGCGTATTCTCCTTACCTACGAATCTCACGTTTGTGTCTCGATTCTAGAGTCAAACTGTCTCATTCGTATAATACTCGGGCCAATCGTCAGAAAAGGATGGATGATCTTGAGGAAGAAAACAGAGAGTTGAAAGAAGAGATCGACGCTCTGAGAGAGGATATGAGAAAGCTTCGTAACGACATGCAAGCCATGGCAGAAGCTCAGCTACAAAGAACTGTGATCTCAGAGATCACCTCAACGCCCATCATAGAAAAGTATGATCCTAGGTATCAGATGCCGAAAGATCGTCCTTGGGGCATGCCTGTTAACTATATCCCGGAAGGATATGTTCCGCCGATCACTGAAGATCAGGGAATCGCAACAGAAGCCGATGGGCCTGAAGGTTACAAACTTCGGGAAAGTGAAGATGCCAGGGGCATACTCAAGACTCCTGAAGGTTACAAACTTCGGGAGGCGCCAAGACTTACTGCCGTAGTCACGGTACCACCCCCTGTGGTGCACACTGTCCCGGAAGGACAGATTCCACCAACAACTTCTGGTAAGAAGGAAACTATGTTCGACAGAATGGAGGAATTCCAGGAACAGTTCTTGGAAATGCAGAAAGAGCTGCAAGCCATTCGCGGCCAGGATCTATTTGGAAAGGACGCCGCAGACCTCTGCTTGGTCCCAAATGTGAAAGTCCCGCACAAGTTCCAAGTGCCCGAATTTGAAAAATACAAGGGTAACTCTGGCCCTCAGAGCCATCTGGTGATGTACGCTCGGCGGATGTCAGCTCAGATGGAGAATAAGGACCTGCTGATTCACTACTTTCAGGATAGTTTAACCGGTGCCGCACTCAAATGGTACATGGGTTTAAACCATACTACGATCAGTACATTCAGAGATCTTGGTACTGCCTTCGCCCAACAATACAAGTATAATTTGGACATGGCACCCGACAGAGATCAACTCAGATCAATGTCGCAAAAGGACAAGGAAACCTTTAAGGAGTATGCTCAAAGGTGGCGTGAAATTGCCGCTCAAATTTGTCCGCCTCTTGAGGAAAAAGAGATGACAAAGATCTTCTTAAAGACCTTAAGCTCATTTTACTATGACCGAATGGTTGCCAGTGCGCCCAGTGATTTCACCGAAATGGTGGGCATGGGCGTACGTCTTGAGGAAGCCGTCCGAGAAGGACGTTTGGTGAAAGACACTGGATCAACGAGCGATACTAAAAAATACGGTAGTGCTCTCCCTAAGAAAAAAGAGCAAGATATTGGGAATATCTCTCTCGGAAAGCAAAGGCGACGTTATCATCCAGTAGCAGCTGTTACTCCTGCTATCGGCCCCGCGCCTGTTCCTATGTATCAACCTCAGGTTGCGCAGAGCCAACCTGACCAACAAAGGACACAACAGCCTCTTCAGTAGGCTCGTCCTTCATATAACAACAACCGTACAACACGGTCACCAGGATTTGATCCTATACCCGTAACGTACGCAGAGCTGTTTCCGTTACTGCTAGCCAAGGGGCACATCCAGACTAAGTCTCCCCTTTCAGTTCCAGAAAATCCGCCTTTCTGGTTTAAGGTGGATCAAACATGCCCTTATCATCAAGGAGGTTCAGGGCATAACATTGAGACTTGTCTCAATTTCAAATCCTACGTGCAAAAGCTTGTTAGGAGTGGGCTCTTATCTTTCAAAGATACGAATCCCAATGTTCTCACAAACCCGCTGCCTCAACATAAGAAAGCTGCAGTCAATCTGATTGAGAAAGAGACTAACAGTGTCTATCAAATTCACGATGTACTCTTATTGGAGACCAATCTGGTCAAGATGCATTGTAGACAGAGTGGATATGGCCATGTTCCACCTCATAATTATCACCAGTGTGATATCTGCTCTAAAGACAACCAGGGATGTTCTGTAGTGCAAGCAGCTCTACAGGAACAAATGGATCTTGGATGGATCCAAGAGCACCGAGTTCGTGGAGTTAACATGGTTTACACGAATTCCAACGTCATTCAAAACCACGACATCCGTGCGATGAATGTCAACTTGGTGGCGATGCACTCAAGGAAAAGCCAGTATCATAATCTGCCACGGCACGATTACAGTTCCTGTCTGATTTGCTCGGTAAACAAGCAGGGATGCTCTTTCATACAAGAGGCCCTCCAACGTCAGATGGATCTTGGATGGATCCAAGACTACCATGATAGGAACTCTTATCAAATCAACATGGTTCAAATCTTTGACATTCGCGTGATGAATACCAACCTGGTAGAGTTACATGCTGAGCAGGTCCGACTTGGATTCTTAATATCACATGACTATCAAAACTGTAAAGCGGGTTGCGAAAACGATCGAGGTTATACCCTTGTCCTGGAGGCACTTCAGCACTTGTTAAATCACTGGTGGATGCCAATCTATATGGACGAAGATACTCAGCAGATTAGTATCAATCACAGGAACCCTACTCGTCGTCAAAGTCACGATGTCCGATCAATGGAAGGTAACCTAGTGAGGTTACATTGTATTCAAAGTGGGCGTGGCCAGGTGCCACCACACAACTACGACAGTTGTAGCGTCTGTTCGGAAAGTAACCAAGGGTGTTACCTTGTGAGAGCAGCTCTCCAGGGGCAGGTGGATCGTGGAGAGATTCGCCCATATCCAGGTTCCGGACCCATCAATTGGTCGCCGAACTACCTTGCCAATCAAATTGAGGACGTTGTCGTCATCTCTGATCATCAGAGGACCAGGAATGTTTTTGCCATTATCCCTCTGCTTGATGAGTTAAGAATTCCCAACCGGGAACGGATCGAGATTACGTACGATGGTCAGAAAAACCAGAAGGTTCCCATAGTCATCTATCTACCGGGGCCACTACCGTATGAATCAACTAAGGCGACCCCTTACAAATACGGTGCAACGATAATCGAGAATAGAAAGGAAATTCCATTACCCTCCGTCGTGAATATTGCAGACATCAGTCGTGTAACACGGAGCGCTCGAATCTTCAACCGAGGGGTTGGAGAATCCAACAGAGAAAAGGAACTTCAGACAGAAATTCCTAATCCATCAGTCGGTCAATCTAGTAATCCCGACTTTTCAAAAGACAAAGACGAGATGCTAAAGCTCATCCAAAGGAGTGAATATAACATTGTTGATCAACTGTTACAGACTCCTTCAAAGATCTCAGTATTATCACAGTTACTCAGTTCAGAAGCACACAGAGAGGCTCTACAGAAAGTCTTGGAGCAAGCCTTTGTGGAACAGGATGTAACAATCAGACAGTTCGATAATATTGTCTCTAACATCACTTCCTGCAACAATTTGGGATTTAGTGATGAGGAATTACCCGAAGAGGGTCGCCGTCATAACATGGCGCTCAATATCACAGTTAACTGCCAGGACGATGCTTTAGCCAACGTACTGGTAGACACAGGGTCAGCCCTGAATGTTATGCCGAAGTCCACTTTGATGCAATTATCATTCAAGGGCCCTCCGATGAGAGTCAGCGAGGTCGTCGTCAAAGCATTCGACAGATCCAGAAAAATAGTTATCGGCGAAGTTGATCTTCCCATAACTATTGGTCCTCACACTTTCCAAATCACTTTCCAGGTCATGGACATCCGGGCAACATACAGTTGTTTATTAGGAAGACCTTGGATACATCAGGCTGGAGCGGTTACTTCAACCCTCCACCAAAAGCTAAAGTTTGTCAAGAACGATCAACTTGTCACGGTTTATGGGGAACAAGCCTTGCTTGTGAGTAGCCTATCATCATCCACTTATGTGGAACCCAAGGAGGTTATTGGAACTCAGTTCCAAGCACTATCGGTGAGCAAGGACAGTCAGTTCAAAGAAGGAACCTCGATTTCTTCATACAAAGATGCTATCAAAGCGGTCGAGAGTACCGATACTACAGGATGGGGACGACTTGTCATTCCTATTGACAATAAAACAAAGAAGGGTCTTGGTTTTTCTGCAACCTGTACCCAGGCAGCTGCCGACGATGAAGGTCTTCATCCCCTTCAAAACTTCTTCCACAGTGGAGGTTTTCTTCACCCAGTGTCTCAGACAGTTCATGCTATCAATGAGGAAGACCCCTCTGACGCAGATGAAGAGTGGAAGTCCTATCTTAATGAGGACGGTTATATGTCTCAGGAAGAGGTGCCTATGCCTTTTTGCTTTCCTACAGAAAGTCCAAGATTTATACCAAGATCAGATGTCGAAATGATCTACGGGGATTGTGATCCGGAAGGATGCTGTGCTCCGCCAAATTCATTAGAGAAGGACACTCTGATGAAAGACAATTTTGACCACAATTACTATGGCCCGATGGATGGTCTGCCAATGTGGCAGCCTTACCCAGGAAACTTGGGGAAAGAGAGTCAGCGGAACAATGAAAATCAGCTGACCGTCGTTGAACAGAATACCTATGTCCCCACCATGTCATGGGATCAACACTCAGGTCATTCAGAAGCTACTCAACATGAAGATGAATTCGCAACGTTTGCAGGACTAGAATTCATCAACTATGCTTTTCCCGAGGTCAACGTCATCGAGAGGGAGGACTTCTCCAGTTCCAAAGAAGTGTGGGACACCTTGGGACAACCGAGTGGAAAATACGACTATATGGTCAAGTACACCGCTCCCGAAAGCTCTCGTATCAGGCTCGAAGATATCCAGTCAACTGGATGGGGAGATGTACCTGAGAGCACCAATGCTATGCAAAATACAACAGAGGAATCCTCCTACGACAATTCTGCCTGGGAGACAGATTCCAATGATCCTGCTCCACCAGAAATCAGCGTCATTTCTGAAGACAAATCAAGGAAGGTTCCAGACTTTGTGATTCACCGAGGAGTTCGCCGCCAATGGGTTGCTGTCGAGGTTCCGAAGGTCGTTTATCAGTCAAAGTAATTGCCATCTTTAACCTTTCACCCTGCCCAGGTGAAACAGATATTTTGATAGGGCTCGCTTTCTGTAAATTTCCCTCTTCGCTTTGCCCGAAGCGACAGAGTTTTGTTTTATAGGGATGTAGTTTTAAGAATCGACTTGTTCATTAATAAAATAACGTCGTTCTGTAATTTCCGCATTAATTGCTGTTTTCTCTTTTTGCTTTTTCAGAAAATGGTAATCCTAAAAAAAAACATTCAATAATAAAAACAAGCAGTAAAATCAAAACACTGCACACACTTGCATTTTCTCTATCTCTTCTAAACACGAATCATCACGTCATGCAGATTGTTTGTTTTATACCCCGTTGAAACATACGATCCGATGCCTTCTCCCAACTTTGAGTTCCCGGTATTCGAGGCTGAAGAAGAAGTTGACAACTAAATTCCAGAAGAGATCTCCCGACTACTCAGACAAGAGGAAAGGTCCATCGAACCTCACAAAGAGCCGTTGGAAACGGTAAACTTGGGTTCAGAAAAAGAGAGAAAAGAAATCAGGATCGGAGCATTGCTCAGTCCAACTGCCATAGAGGGTTTGCTAAAGCTTCTCAAAGAATTCCCCGATGTATTCGCTTGGTCCTATCAGGATATGCCAGGGTTGGACACCAGCATCGTGGAGCATCACTTACCGCTAAGATCGGAATGTCCTCCAGTAAAGCAAAGGTTGAGACGGACTCATCCGGACATGGCTATCAAAATCAAAGAGGAGGTGCAAAAACAGATTACGCGGGTTTCCTTGCTACCTCTGAATATCCCCAATGGTTAGCCAACATCGTACCCGTTCCCAAAAAGGACGGAAAGGTTAGAATGTGTGTTGATTACAGAGATTTAAACAAGGCAAGTCCAAAGGATGACTTTCCTTTACCACACATTGACATGCTGGTAGACAGCACAGCAAAGTTCAAAGTTTTCTCCTTCATGGATGGATTCTCGGGCTATAACCAGATCAAAATGGCGCCGAAAGACATGGAGAAAACTTCGTTCATTACCCCATGGGGTACCTTTTGTTACAAGGTAATGCTGTTCGGTTTGAAGAATGCCGGGGCAACCTATCAAAGGGCCATGACTAGTCTGTTTCATGACATGATACACAAAGAAATCGAGGTATATGTCGATGATTTGATTGCAAAATCAAGAACAGAGGATGAGCACGTTGAACATCTGTCAAAATGGTTCGAACGTCTAAGAAAATTTAAGCTCCGCTTGAATCCCAACAAGTGCACCTTCGGTGTCCGTTCAGGGAAACTACTAGGGTTCATCGTCAGCCAGAAAGGAATTGAGGTTGATCCTGACAAGGTCAAGGCCATTCAAGAAATGCCTTCTCCGAAAACTGAAAAACAAGTCAGAGGATTCCTGGGACGTTTGAACTACATCTCCAGATTCATATTCCTTATGACCGCCACTTGTGCGCCGATTTTCAAGTTACTCAAAAAGAACTAGGATTGCGTTTGGTCAGAAGATTGCCAAACTGCCTTCGACAGTATTAAGGAATATCTGTTGAACCTTCCGATTCTATCACCTCCAGTGGAAGGAAGACCACTGATCATTTACCTCACAGTCCTAGAGGACTCAATGGGATGTGTACTTGGCCAACAAGACGAAACTAAAAGGAAAGAGTCTGCCATATACTATCTAAGCAAGAAATTCACCGACTGCGAGACTCGGTACACAATGCTTGAGAAAACTTGTTGCGCTTTGGCTTGGGCAGCCAAACGTCTTCGCCAGTACATGATTCGTCATACTACTTGGTTGGTCTCCGAAATGGATCCAATCAAGTACGTTTTCGAAAACCATGCTCTCACGGGAAGGATTGCCCGTTGGCAAATGTTACTATCAGAATATGACATAGAGTACCATGCTCAGAAAGCCGTTAAAGGAAGTATTTTAGCCGATCATTTGGCTCATCAACCGATTAACGATCAAGAATCAATCGGGTTTGACTTCCCAGATGAAGATGTCATGTATCTAAAGATGAAAGATTGCGATGAACCGCTACCCAGTGAAGGGCCAGAACCAGGTTCCCAATGGGGACTTATCTTTGACAGAGCAGTTAATCATTATGGAAACGGAATTGGGGAAATCACTGTTACCCCTCAGGGTTCCCACATTCCTTTCACTGCCAGACTTACGTTCAAATGTACGAACAACGAGGCCGAATACGAAGCATGTATCATGGGTCTCGAAGAAGCGATTGATTTAAGGATAAAAAACTTGGACGTATACGACGATTTAGCCTTAGTGATCAATCAGATAAAAGGAGATTGGAACACATACCAATCAGGATTGATTCCTTACAAAGACTATGCAAGAAGGTTGTTACCCTTCTTCAACAGAGTCGACTTTCATCACATCTCTCGTGATGAGAATCACATGGCTGATGCATTAGCCACTCTCTCTTCCATGATTAGTGTAGGTCGATGGAATGACATACCTAAGATCGACATAATGCGCCTTGAACGGCCCGCTTACATCTTCGCGATTGAAGCAGTCATAGACGACAGACCTTGGTATCACGATATCAAATGCTTCCTTCAGAAACAAGAGTACCCATCTGGGGCACTCAGAAAAGACAGAAAGACCCTCAGAAGATTGGCTGGAAACTTCTTCCTGAGCGGTGACACTCTTTATAAGAGAAATTTTGACATGGTCTTGCTCCGATGCGTCGACAGACCAGAAGCAGACATGCTCATGAAAGAAATTCACGAAGGATCCTTTGGCACTCATGCCAACGGACGCACAATGGCGAGAAGAATTATCAGGGCCGGGTACTATTGGTTGACAATGGAATCCGACTGCTACAAGTACATGAGGAGGTGTCACAAGTGTCAGATATACTCTGACAAAATTCATGTACCGCCATCACATCTCAAAGTTCTTTCTTCCCCGTGGCCATTTTCCATATGGGGAATCGACATGATTGGCATGATTGAGCCCAAGGCTTCAAACGGACATCGGTTCATCCTAGTAGCCATTGACTATTTCACCAAGTGGGTCGAAGCAGCGTCATTCGCCAATGTAACCCGACAAGTGGTGGTCCGATTTATCAAAAACAATATCATCTGCCGTTATGGTGTTCCAAGCGAGATCATTACTGATAATGGGTCTAACTTGAACAATAAGATGATGAAAGAGTTGTGCGCAGAGTTCAAGATCGAACACCATAACTCATCTCCCTACCGACCCAAGATGAACGGGGCGGTAGAAGCGGCTAACAAGAACATCAAGAAGATCGTTCAAAAGATGGTTGTAACCTACAAAGATTGGCACGAAATGCTACCCTTTGCTCTTCATGGTTATCGCACATCTGTCCGTACTTCAACAGAGGCAACCCCTTTCTCTCTAGTATATGGCATGGAGGCAGTTCTCCCCATAGAAGTAGAGATCCCATCAATCTGGATATTGATGGAAGCGAAGCTCACCGAAGCTGAATGGTGTCAAAGTCGACACGACGAACTGAACCTGATCAAAGAGAAACGAGTCACGGCACTATGCCACGGTCAGTTGTATCAACAAAGAATGAAGAGGGCATTTGACAAAAAGGTCCGACCTCGTGTCTTCAGGAAAGGAGACCTTGTGCTCAAGAAGATACAATCATTTCTCACTGATTCTCGGGGCAAATGGACCCCAAATTATGATGGCCCCTATGTGGTCACGAAAGCTTTCTCAGGCGGCGCCTTGAGACTTGCAACCATGGACGGAGAGGAATTTGGCTACCCCACGAATGTTGATGTAGTCAAGAAATACTTCACCTAAATTAAAAAAAAAAAAAACGTCTCGGTGGATTGAAAACCCGAAAGGGCGGTCCAGGCAAAAGTTAGAGGCATGAAAAAAAATCATCCCGATGGATTGGAAATCTCAAAGTAGAATTCAGGAAAAAATTAGGGATAATGGCAAGTAACTATGTTCAACAGAGGCAAGCCCCTCAGCAGCGGCAGTAGTTACATCATCTATCGGAGGAAATCTCCAGTCAAAGGTCATCTTCGACGGAAGCTCAGGATGCCCCGAATTCAAAGTTGGTAGAAGGATAGTGGTCGTTATGTTTCAACGTAGCCCTTTTCCCCGTAAATTACCGTTTTCAAACTTTGTAAATACTCTTTGGAATCACGCGTTTGGCTGATTTCCATCTTATCAATAAAATTTGAGCCCTTGTGCTTGTGTTTGTAATTCTTTACTTGTTTTAGCTTTACAGAACGACGTTGTTTAAACTTAATCAGCGATTCTTGAAATAAAACAAAAAAATGAATTTACTTGTTAAACTTTTTCTGCTTTTAAATAAAGATGGCAATTTCTTTTGACTGTCGAACATCAGAAGAACATCGATCCCTTCTCCCGAAGTACGCGAACTTCAAAGTGCAGAATCAAAGTACTCCTTCTAAGCCAGTACGCCTGAATGAAGGATCAATTGTATCAGATGCGGTTTTCCCGTCTGATACCCTCGGCCGAGTTCTCATATCCTAAGTCCGATCAACATAGCTCCCAACGGGACTATCTCTCCTAAGCAAGGTGGAATTGATATTTTGCTATCAACGGTACTTCTTCGCCCCGCGATGGCCGAGTATCCAATTGTGTTCATCCATTAGTCTGTATGTCGCGTCTGTTTTGTCAGCATATACATACGTACTTCATGCATTTTTATTTGCATTCACATTTCGTATTGCATCACTATCACTCTAGCCGGTCTTGTCCCCTAGTGATAAACAGTTTTCTCAATCGAGTTTGTCAGTTCTTTCCTCGTCAGGAAACGTTGTGCCTGAACAATCTCGCCACCAGTGTATCTTTAGATCAGAGTCGGCACTTGGCCACTTTGATAACTTGAACCTCTAAAAGATCAGAGAACCTTCAATAAACATCACTCTTTGCCATTGAAGATGATATCCTTGCTTTCCCGGATTGAGGAAAATCCATAGAGAAAGCCTCGTGATCAGAGATTCGGCAGCACGTCAGTTTTGCTCCAAAAAACCGCTGATGAAAAGGTCATCGGCACCTCAAAATTGGACCCCATCATATGGCATTTCTCCGGGAAGATCCCGAGAAAAGTATGATGAAAGATCCCAAATGAAAACAGTCTCTCAAGAGACTGGCTTTCCCCAGTAGAATCGACAAATGGCGTCTCCAACAGAGAAGTTTGTGTACCTCTACAACTCAGACGTTGGGTTCCCCAGCAAGTCTGACATCAAACCTTTTTCCCTCAAATGGCATCTCCCCAGGAAAATTCGGCGAGAAGTTTGAAGGAAAACTGCTACACATAGCGTCCCTTGTCAATAAAGTTTATTGACAAAAGAAACTAAGACCAGTTCTTGGTAGGAAACCAGGATCGAGGGGAAGTTTAAATCAGAAACTAAGACCAGTTCCTTGGTAGGAAACCAGGATCGAGGGGAAGTTTAAATCAGAAACTAAGACCAGTTCCTTAGTAGGAAACCAGGATCGAGGGGAAGTTTATTTCAAAAGAAACTGAGACCAGTTCCTTGGCTGAAGACCAGGATCGAGGGGAAGTTTACCTTTTCTAAGCATCATTGCTTAGCTAAAGAAGATGAATGCGTAAGCTACCATTCATAACCACCATCAAAATTTCGGGTATTCCGATATTTAATCCTCTTGCACCCCGAATGCCCGAATCCCTTCGTCATTCGCACATTCGGGTCCAAGAAGATTAAATAGGGGCATCTGTAATACCCCAAATTTTGACCACTTAGATTTCCCATCATTGTGCAAATCATCATCACAATATGGATGTACCTTTATGCTTCATTAGTCTCCCCAAAGATGGGTGAGCATTCAATGCAATCAAAATTAGGGTTTTAAGCCCTCTCTGAGTGCTTAGACAAAGGATCAATCAAGAAATGACATGATCTTCAACTTGTCTAATCTCTCAAACATCCACAAAGGATCAAAAGGACTCCTACTTCAAGGATTAAGCACAAGGCTGCTCCCTTCTAGGTGGATCAAGTCTCAAGATCGACAGTGTCACCAAATTAGGGTTTTGGTCGACCAGGGCCTCCAGATGGAAATTTTCATCGGGCACAAGGCAATGATCCAAAACATAACCTAATATGCTTCATGGAACCTCATGAACCCATGCATCCAGTCAATTTTGCCTCAGGGGATGCATTCATCAAAAATCAGGAATTAGGGTTTCTTGACCTAATTCACCCCTAAGTTGACTTTTGGGACAAACCATGAGCCAAGACCTCAAGAGATGATTTGAGGGTCTCTAATATACCATATTGATCCATTTGGAACAATGGATTAATCCAAGAAGCTTGAGCAACAAGTCTCATTTTCATCTGCACCACAATTAGGGTTTTAAGGGAAAAGTCAACTGTAACTTTGACTTTTGACCAGGACATGCTCCCAAACCCTAATACATGATTGAATATACCCTATGATACCCATGGAACATGTCCATCAAGTTTGATTTAGGTCAAGGACATGATTTCCTGAAGAATTGCACAGTTTGGAATTCATCTGATAAAAAGTCAACTGTGCACAAAAGTCAACTTTAACTTTTTGAGATTTTTCACCAAAATGGATTTTTAACCCTAAAATGATGTTAATGTATGATTTGAATAATCATTCATCAAGAAAAATCAAGAAAAGTGAGATAACTTGTAAAAGGGGTAACCATAAAACTTAGAAATTTTTCTAAGTTAAAAATAAAGTGGCAAAGGTACCAACTTTGGAGGACCATAACTCCTAAACCACAAGGCCATTTTTTCTCATCCAAAGATGGATTTGTAGCCCTCATTATCACCTACAAAAACTTCAACTACAAGTCATTCCAATTCATTAAGGATTTTGAGTTATGGAGTGATCAAAGTGGCTGAAAAGTGAAAATGTCACTTTTTCCAACACTTAGTGAAATTTTCACTAAGTCAGATTCTGCCTCACTTTTTGCCAAATGTAGGGGGATTTTTCACTTGGAATCAAAAGGGATCAAAACCAAACTTGTTTAAACAGTTGTTGTATCATGTAAGAGCTTTCCAAAATGGCCAAGAACATTGCCAAATTCAACCTACACCATGAGATACAACATTGCCAAGTTGCCTTGCTGAAATCTGTCAAGGCAAGGCAGAATTTGCAACTTTGGTCGATTTGCCAAAATCAGCCAAATTCAATTGCTCCAATCCACTTGGACACCTCAGAGGATTGAATCCAAAGGGGACAATCACTGAGCCAAGCCTCCAAAGTCCATGGAACAAGAAATAGCATGTTGAACCTAGAATGGCCAAAATGGGGACAAAACTTCAAATTTGGAATGAAGCATTCAATGGAACCATCAAGGTGGCATGGACTGAGCCATTCTCATCTGAAATCAGTCAAGACTTATCCAAGACCAAGGGGACCAAAGCTCTGTGCCCTAACCTCTAGTCAATGGCTAGAGGAGACTTGGATTTTCATTTGCCAACATTGGCCAAACCTACTTACCAGCTGCCATGCACTATTCCTTGCAAAACAAACTTGCTCTACTATAAATAGAGCTCAATTGTGGTCAGTTTAAGTACACCATAGCCATCTAACAGATGCTTTCCTCAAAATCTCTTTCTCTTGGCAAAAATACCTTTCTTAGCAAGGTAGCTATCGGGTTTTGAGTTTAGGAGCAATTCTGCACAAACCAATCACTCACACACCTCACATACATCACATATAGCTGATCAAACACTCACATTACTTCTGAAACACCAATTTCTCAAAATCACTTGCCATCCACACAAGTTTGAAGTGAAGTTGCAGCTGAGATGCCATAAACTGATCCAGTCCATTTCAATTCAATCCAAGTGTTCAAACACACTCCATAGGGTGTAGGGAAGCTGTTCAGGTCATCACCACTCATCTGTAACACCTCCAAATCAAAAATCACATTGCACTTGCTGTCACGGCTTGGAGGTAAGCCTAAACTTGGGCATCTCTCAATCTATGCATATTTCCTCGCACAATAATTTGGCCATATGTTCATAATCATGCATGGAATGTTTTCCCTCAATTAATTGCATTGTTTGAATCGTGTATCAAAAATCCTAGCCTTCATGCAGAAATTAGGGTTCTTGAGGTTTCTTCGTGATTTCTTGTTGTATGTTTAATTTAAATGAAATTAAAATACATAGACATGATCGTGAGGTTGAGACGAGCATAATGATATGTGGATTGCATGATATGATTACGTATTCATGGAGATTGGATAGAAAATGCAAATCTGGGCAAACTGAAAAACGCGCGTGTTCTTGCTTGTGTTCTTGGCGTCATTTTCAGATTTTCAAATATTTGAATTTTGTGATTTTTGTTTAATTGATTCAAAAATTAATTTCTCTCTGAGTTTTAGTGATTTTGAGTTGATTCTTTTTTCAATAATTCACAAAAATGTTAAAATATTTTATTTTATCAAAAAATCCCAAAAATATTATTTATTTCATATAATTGATATTTTTGCAAAGAATTAATATTTTGATTGTTTTTGGCATTTTAAATATTTTTTCTACATTGATTTTGCAACTTTTAATGCTTTCTAATTATTTTGTAGGTCAATACTTAATTTTTGAAGCATTAATCCAAGATCACAATTTGTTTTCCACGTGTTAAACAATTTTTGATCATTTTAATTGAATTTTTATTCAATTAAATACATTTTGAAAACAAATTAGGGTTTTGGATTAATTCAACCCTCATAAATCATTTTCAAAACTTTTTTGGGCCTCTTGAGAGAGTGTAAGACCCATCCCCCCTTGTACAAAAACTTTTTGGGCCTCACTCATTGTATAAGTCCCTCTGTACAAGTAAACGGCGCGATCGTCGCCCGTTTGAAAATAAAAACCATCTGGGCCTCTCCTTGAGCTATAAGACCCATTCAAAACACTTTGGGCCTCTATTAGAGTGTAAGACCCAATCCCCCTTTTAACCAAAACATTTTGGGCCTCACTTATTGTATAAGTCCCTCTGCGTTAAAAGAAAACCTCGGCGCGATCGCCATTTTTAAACGAAAAATCATTTGGGCCTACCCTCGTGTTATAAGCCCCACTCTTTTCTTTAAACCTTTTTGGGCCTCTTGAGAGAGTGTAAGACCCATCCCTTTGTACAGAAAACCATTTTGGGCCCCACTCTTTCTTTTTCAAAGCACTTTCTCCTTTGATTTTGAATATACTGTTGTTTTCAATCTTTCTTTGTTGAACAACTAACCCAACAGCATGGAAGCTCTACAACCGAGTAAGTGGTTATCGCTTTCATTTACTGCTTTCATATATATAAACTGTATTGTGGGGCTGCTCACTGTAAGTCTCCTTTCATAAACTCATATCAACTGTGTAATAATAGTATAAATATTTCGAGTTTCCCCGGCAACTACGTCTAGAACTAGGTGACGCCGTTCACTTATTCGTAGAAATAGACGCCTAGATCCCCAATAGGAGGACCAGATACAGTCTTCTCTTCGGCTGTCCTCCTTAGGAATCGTCAAGAAACTCTACTCCCCAAGATGAATGTATTCTCCGTGAATAGCATCTTTGAGTTTCTTCCCAATTCTCGAACTTTCCTGACTTGATCTATTCCTTGTGGATAGCTTGCCTTGAATGTCTCAGGATTTGGGTACCCACTACGGTCATAATCTTGGACCTTAACTAAGGGACCCTCTTTAAAAGCTAAAAGTCGCTGAATAGTAAACCTCGCACGTTTACCAGTGGTTTTTATCTTTAAAAGAGTTATCTCTCCTAATGGAAAGGAGTTGATAGACCCACGGGCTTCTTAAAAGCATCGGCCTCCTCTTGGGCATTATACAAGGACCCTACGGCTTCTTAGAAGTATTCACAGCCTCCTCTTAGGCTTCGTATAATGATCTCTTCCTCCGAGAATGATAGCCTCCTCTTGGGCTTCGTACAAGGACCCGTCGGCTTCTTAAAAGTTTCCAGCCTCCTCTTGGGCTTCGTACAAATTGTCCCGACGACCTCCTAGAGGTATAGGAACAGAACATAGTCATCCTCATAGAACAGTCCTTTCATAGAATCTACTACTATTTCTCACACCGTAGTACAAAAGATAAAACTCTAGACATGGACAGTCTAACTTCCTTGAGTCTCAAAGACATTCTCAAGCACCCTTCGTTAAATAGGAAGGAAACCCGCAGACTCGGACAGTCTCAATACCCTTTGGATTTCCTGTTTCCTCAAAGAGAAGGAGATATCCCTGATCCTCAAATCAAACCCCTGAGTACAGTGATGCTCATATAAGAGCTGATTTTCTCTTTTAAAATCAGTATATTGGATCTGTCACTCAACTGAAACAGTTACAATAGCCTCCATCTCGGGCTTCGTACGAGATACCAAAATTCTCCCCAGTGGAGTCAAAATAACCTTTTCGCCTCTCTCTCGGGCTTTGTACGAGATACAAAAACACTCTCTTACTGAGTATAAAAGATTCCCCAACTGAGTCAACTCTTTGCTAGCCTCCTCTTAGGCTTTGTATAACGATATGCCCCACTGGGTCAAACCCTTTTTCAGCCTCTCTCTCGGGCTTTGTACGAGACACACAAAATAGCCTCCTCTTAGGCTTTGTATAATGATTTTCCCCAGCGGAAATTAGCCTCCTCTTAGGCTTTATATAAGAAAACCACTGGTTAATCTAATTAACCTTTTAGCATCAAACCTGTGCATCATTCACAGTACACAAACATCAACAACTCTTTCCCTTTCATCTAATCGCTGTAAGCGGCAAGCCTCTGGATCATCTACATCCATGCCACTGTCCCTCTTTTAGCATGAGAAATTCCTAAGGAAAGATGGCATTGCTCTACACTGAGTTAAAGTCTTCTCCTTCAGGTTAAAACCCTTTCTTCGGAAATTATGGCATTGCTCGGATCCGCGTATCCCAGTTAAAGTAATTCTCCTTCTCCCATCTTTAGAGATGACAAATTCTCTCTAAAGCCGAGACCTTTCAGCTTCACGTCTTGGGCTTTGAACAAGACACAAATAGACCTTTCAGCTTCACATCTTGGGCTTTGATCAAGATACAAATCACCTTTCGCTTCACGTCTTGGGCTTTGAACAAGACACCAAAAACCATTTTCCTCCCATAGAATAGGAGGAACTACGAACGCTCTGATTTCCCTGTTTCGGTAAACGGGAATACGTAGGCATAAGATCGAAAGAAAAGATCTTAGCGAGCGCAATCAGCAAAAAACCCAAATCCCATATCTCCATCAATCAAAAGCAGTAATTTAAAAGCATCAGTCCTAACATCCTAATCCTTGTTCCCCGTCAGAAACCATTTGCCTAGATTAAAAGAAAGAAAACCGTATTGGCGAAAACACAAATAACCAGTACAAAGGCCCCCCCACATTGATAGCATCCGTAACCTAACAGTCCGCTGTTTAAACTCAGTATGCAAGCAGGGTTAATTGGAGACATCTATTTCCCTTCCTTATTCAGCTCACAATAGGATAAAAAATGAATCGACCTGTAGTTTTAAGCTTAAACCGCAGAGAGCACCAACGCTTAAGAACCGCGTCCAAAATCGCTCGCTACAGAAGTCATGACAATTCCCCAGTAAATCATTATTTCAAGCAATTATGACAGGATCAGTACAAGAATTCAACACCGGATTGACCTAAGGATCCCCAGTGAAACTTCTCGGTCTAAACCTTCCCCGTTAAAGTGAGTGTTTATTTCACTCCGCAGTGTTTTTCTCAGATTTCAATTTTCCTCGGCAGTGGATGTTTATTTCATCCCCACTGAAGACTAGACTCTGACGTCTGCAGCTACACTATAGTACAAGCTTTCACAACGAAGCAACGGATATTTATTTTATCACCGCGACGCCTCATCTATGGCATCTACTACTACATTCTTACTTTAGATTACCTTAGTTATAGCGGATATTTATTTTATCCTTGTGGCATCTACTATTACTTTCTCATTTCAGATTACTTCAGTTAGCAATGAATATTTATTTTATCCCCATCAAAGTCTCTCTGAACACGAGCTTGATCCGTTCCCAGTGGATCTTTCTCATCCAGATAATCAGATTCATCTTGACAATCCCCTAAGTGAAGTCATGATATTATATCCCCAAGTGGATTACTACTTCCCCAGAGAAGTCGGAAACATTGGAAGTTTTGACTATTTGGTTCCACCGTTGGATTTCTATACAAGATTGACAGATGTATCTCTCGTGCAGAGGATGGATGGGCTTCCTCATCGTTTTGTTTCTTCCTCCTGTTTTCTTTTTCTGTTTTGTCAGCATGAGCATGAGCATGGCATGACATCATATGCATTGCATCCGTGTGTGTTGCTGTTTTTCTTTTGTTGCTTTATCTTTGGTCGTGTTTGCGCCAAGTTTTTGGGTTTGTCTGATCTCTCAAAGTAGGTCATCAACCTTAGGCAGAAAATGCTATTCTCTTCGAAGTTTCCCCCCAGAGTTCAGCACTCGTGGATGATGGTTATTTCAGTTATCTTTTTCTGTGCTTGGATAAGATAAAATCGCCATTCGAGTTCATTTCTCAATGATGGGTCTTGTTTGACTGTTTCTTTCTAGCTTGATCCTAGATCGAACTTTGGTCCCTGGGGGTACCACCTTTAACTTTTTGGTCTCCAAACCTATTTTGAGCGTGCATTTATTTTGTACTGCGCCTCATGGATTAATCTTTTGTAGATCCTCTTTGAAGAATCTGTTCTCCAACAGTGTTGATTGGAATGACGTCTCCATGGAATTTAAAGCTAAACAACAAGTGGCATCCTACATCCAAAATTTTACTTAATTACATTGCAAATACAACTTATTGCTACTCTCAGTCAGTTCTCTCCAGAATCTTCAACAATATCAACCTCTAATAAAGTGGATCTCTCCAGACTCTTCGACGGCGTTGCTCTTCAGCGATGTATATCTCTCCAGACTCTTCGACGGTGTGCTCTCCAGTGAAGTGTATCTCTCTAGACTCTTCGACGGCGCTGCTCTCCAATGAAGTGGATTTCTCCAGACTCTTCTACGTTGCTCTTCAGTGATGTATATCTCTCCAGACTCTTTGATGATGTGCTCTCCAGTGAAGTGTATCTCTCCAGACTCTTCGACGGTGTGCTCTCCGGTGAAGTGTATCTCTCTAGACTCTTCGACGGCGTGCTCTCCAGTGAAGTGGATCTCTCCAGAATCTTCGACGGTGTTGCTCTCCAGTGTGAAGTAGATCTCTCCAGACTCTTCGATAGTTTTGCTCTCCAATGAAGTGTATCTCTTCAGACTCTTCGACGGTATTGCTCTCTAGTGATGTGGATCTCTCCAGAATCTCCAATGATATTGCTCTTCAGTGAAGTGTATCTCTCAAGAATCTTCGACGATGTTACTCTTCAGTAAAGTGTGTCTCTCCATCAGACTCTTTGACGACGTCACTCTTCAAAGAATGGTATATCTTGCAGTCAGTTACTTGAAGAAGCCACTCGTTTGTGAAGCTTTTCTTTCCCCAGTGGAGATAGTATTTCTGAATCAACCTTCATTAAGGATCTTTTCCTACCGGACTTCATCTAAGCCACTCTTGAACTTGATGAACTTTTTTTCCTTCATATAGCCTTTGGAGCTCACTTTTCGATCCTGCCGCCATATGGATCCTGATTTTTTTGCTTAGACGACAACTGGTCACGCTTGAACCTGTTTAGTCGTCGCCCTGGTTTCCCCAGTGTTTGTGTCTTTTCCCCGGTGCGTCCGGTCATCCCCAGTGAGTTTGTTGCTCATTGAGTTCATCTTCTGCTCTGTGTTTGCTTTCGTTTTCGTCTGTATCTTGCATTTTACCATCCCATCATTTTCATCATGCTAGAGTTCATGGCATGTCAACATTAGGTCTAGTTTTGTCCATAGCATTGCATGATCATTGCATCTAAGGGCAAAATTTTCGGTTATCTGTATTTAAATATCTTTCACCATGACCTAATGAAGATTTTCATCGTTCATGTCATCCGGTAAAGATATTTAAATAGGGGCAACTGTTGTACCCCAAATTTTTCCTTTAGATTCATTGATTCGTCTGCATAACATATTAGGGCAATCATTCTGCACGCTAACCTTTCCTGTGTAGTTGTTTTGTTTGTTTGTTCATTTGTGTTACAGATTAGAATTAAAGATATACAAGGCCTTGGTAAGGATCACAATTTAAAGATTTTAGTCATACAAGTGGTGCAAGTGGCCTGTTTAAGAGCTATGGGCATGTTGGTTGGGTTTGTGATAAAAGGTTTGACTGGTCTTCAACTTGGGCTTTTGGGCCCAATTGATGGCCAAGTATGGCACAGGTTTTAACTTGAGTGTGATTTTGTGAAACTAAAGACTACTGAGCTGGTTATACAGTGACGTTCAAGTTAGATACAAGGGATGGTGAAAAATATCAGTTGAATTTCAAAGATTTTCTAGGTTGGTTTTCAATAAGAGAATACATTGGGTTTTAGATTGGATTTCAAGGATGGCTACAAGTGGATCAACTTTATTTACGGACGGATGTCAATATGGTTACAGCGGGTTTTCAAGATTTGGAACTTCAACTTGAATTTCAAAGTTAAGGCATTTGGATTTCTCAAGTTCAAGATTATTAATGCTTTTGGTTTCTCATTTGACCTCAAAAGTTGTTCAAAGAAAGGATTGCAAATTGATCTTTAAGATTATACAAGGATTCCAAGTTTGAATTAAGTTCAATTTCAAGAGCTTTCTATTTGAACTTATAAATTTTCTATTGGGATTTAGGATAATTTCTATTTGGATTTATAAGAATTTCAAATGAATTTTCAAGATATTTTCTATTTGATGGAGAAGAATTTTCAATTGGATTAAGAGAGTTCTCAGTTAAATTACAAGAGTTACAAGTGGACAAGTTGAAGAAGCTGATGGAATTAATGGAAACTCTTGCAGGAAGGATTGACTTTGCCCAAGACTTGTTATGCGTTTGGAATTTGTGGGATAATTGAATCCACGGGTTCAGGCCTGCAGCGTGACTTTGAAGGAATTGGCATGTGCAAATTGGGGCAATTGATTTTTTAAATTAAGCATGTCATGTTATTTGTCAATGTTTCTCGTTGACATATTGCAAAGCCGTTATTGATCAATGCTTATGCATGGTGAACCTAAAATACATTGCTTCAATGGTTGAAATTAATACAATGTTTCAATATTTTTTTATGATATGTGGTAAAGGGTATCTACAATACAAATGGCAATTTAAATACAAAGGAAACACAAAAATTAGCCTAATGAACTTGCTGCAAAATCTGAAGCTTGTCAAGAACGTTTCTAATTGCCAAAAAAATAATTTCCATAGAATGCCCAACTCTTAGACTGTAAGCATGGCTGCGAAGGGAGACAGATTGTCTTTGTCAGCTTCACAAGGTACTACACCATGCAACTGCCACGCTCAATGAACTATTTTGCACCACAGACTGCTCTTCAAATAGACCAAACTTGCATTTAAAAGACAAATCAGTCCAAGCTTAGTATACCAAGTTCAAGCTCAAGATTACAAAGTGTAAGTGGCATACAATTGAGTGTAAGTGGCATACAATTGAGAAGCTACCGCAACATTTCAATCGGCATGTTTTCAACATGAAACAAGAAGAACACGCCAAACAAATCCTTTAAACTATGTCCATTTTTTTATCTAACTTGCAAACCTATATCATCACTGTTATCATACCTGTGCTGTCTCTAACAACTTGCAAGTAACAAAACCCAACCTAAACCGTACCACTCTAACGCATTTGATTTGAGCTATCTCCATCCCCCTCTAGTTCCTAAAGGAGCTTACTATTCAGAAGTAATTCTGAAAAATCAAGCAGAGGTCCTGCATCATTCCACAAAGCCAGCTTACAATTCGACGTGTCAAACTTGATTTCTAATACCAAGCCAGAGGATCCCATAACGTAACCTGCAAACAACCACAATCGTGTGGAGCGAAACGTGAGTGTCCCAACAGTGAAAAGAGAAGAAGGAAACAAAATAGAAATCTATACATTGAAGAATTA
The DNA here is from genome assembly GCA_022829125.1 of Lathyrus tuberosus. NCBI lineage: Eukaryota > Viridiplantae > Streptophyta > Magnoliopsida > Fabales > Fabaceae > Lathyrus > Lathyrus tuberosus. Next base: position 13,197,352 of record JALAZF010000058.1, read on the forward strand.
CAAAAATCAAAATCCTAAAAGTACACCAATCTCATCACACCAAAGCATCAATACAACAGAATACTTCCCCAATGCCTAACGCTGGTCATATATTGAGTTGAAGAAGGAAAGACCAAAGAAAATCCATCACCATGTCGACAATGATGCTGGCAAGTAATAGAAAGCAATCAAACACTGCCATAGCAATCCAATTCAGTAAGTAAAACTCAATATATATTCAAGGAAATAAAGACCACGAGCCCTTAGAATTTGCAAGTTTACAACAGGAACAGCGCATACAAGGAGTGTTCCTGTCATCACCAACAAAAATCGTAAAGCTAATTAAGATTGTGGAATCAGAAATAGTATTTCATCATTTTCAAATTTGGGAGTTATGGGCAATATTGCAGAGATACCGCCAGCAAAACTTTCCAAAAGGGGACAAAGAATCTCAGCCATATTAAGGACACGATCAAACATTTCTATTAAGTTTCCAAAGCATTTCTCAAACACAATCAAGTGAAAGGAGAAGTGCATCAATTCGTGAAATCATCAAAGAAGGATCATATCTTTTCCATCATTTCCAAATAAACTAAAACATATCCCAAATAATTCAATTGCTTTCCAATACCGGAATCAAACATCATCAATTGTTTCCAAAACCATTTCCAAATGGATTCAAATCATTCCAAAATAACGCTTGACAATGCATTTAACCACATTCAAGATCAGTGATTCACATTCAATCACTCAAGGCCTATATAAAGAGGAGGATTCACGCAGCATAAAAGCGACACAAAAAAAGTCTTCACAACAGGTACATTCACATGAACAAAACCACAAAACCGCACACCATCACAACCAACAGAAGTCATTCTCAAAGGTACATCAGTATGCATCAATCACATCCACACTAGAACCATATGCAGTGTCGCAAATAAGCTCACACTGAGGAGAAATCCTTTCAAAAAGCCAAATACACATTCATAGCAATGCAGTAAGAAGAAACTCACATACACACAAGCTCAAGTCACAACGCACGAAATCAACAAGTTAGAAGCAGCGTCAACAACAACACGCAACGGAAATTGGAAGAAGAAGGAGACTTATCTAAGAGGAGATCTTGAGGTTGCAACCACCTTTCCTCGCCTTCAACCGCCAGCATCTTCTTTACTTTCCATCGCTCTAATCTTTGTAATTTGTAATCAAACTCATAGTGGATTGGGGTATTGGGCTGTGTGGGGTTAGGGTTTTATATGGTTTTCGATTTCGTGACGAGGTTTTGAACGGAGAGGAATGAGATTGAGGGGGGTTGATTGGTAGCGGCGGCGAAGTGCAACGTTTTAGGATTCCGCTAGCCCCTTTGTTAGAGACGATGAGAGAGAATGTCCGGAGAGAGAGAGAATCTGTTCTTTTCTCTTGTTTTGTTTCTTTCTATAATCACATACACATATCCACACGTTCTTATCGTGCACCCTTGGCGTGTTTGCGTTAGATCTTAGCATAGATGGATCAGAAGGTTGGGATCTGAGGGTCTGCGATAGACCCTCTTCCCCGCATCACACCTTATCCCTCCGTATCTTTTTTTATTTTACCCCTTTTATTAATTAAACTAATAACTTTTTTTTTCTTTAAAATAAATCCTTTTTAATAATAATATTAATAAACTAAATTCCTTTTATATTTAAAATATCCATTTTTTTCATAATTAAAAATAAATTTAAAAGATCTTTTAAATTAATACCCCTTTTAATGAAAACTTTTTTTTGCTAAAAATACAAAAAATAAAATCCTCCTTTAGTGCGCATAAATAAGTTAGTTGTCCCCTTAATTCCAAATGAAAGGTACCCTAATATTGACCTCGTGTCATAGGACAAACTTTAGAACCCTTGGCCTTAGGATTCGGAGTCACCGTACTCCACGTCTCGCCGTAGACACTTAGAATCTTAGCCTTAGGATCGGAGTCGCCGCACTCCAAGTAAATGCTCCGCCGTAAATATTTACAGTCCTACCCCTCTTAAACCGACCTACAACTTTAGAGTCGCCGCACTCTATGTAAGGTCTTGTCTTAGACTTTACCTCCCCCTTGGAACCTTAACCCCGTCAAGAAGTTCCCCTTGTCAGAACTACGGATACTCTGATTTCGGTCCCCCTTGGGATACGTAGGCACAAGGTGCGATACCTTGTCGAGTATACTTAGATACTAACCCCTAGGGTTTCAACCTTTAGCATAGCACCCTTAGCAAGCGAGTAATAGATGACATAAGTACTAACAAGAGGTGCCTGTAGTGTACTACAGACGTTTAGGATACTAATACCTTCCCTAGGCGTAACCAACCCCCAAACCTTAGATCTCTAGGTTTTTCTCGTTCTTGAACCTTTCCTTTGGATAAATCAAAGACGGTGATGAACATTTAAGAACTGCGATGCAAGTTAATATAATAGCTTATTATCATATTCTCACCGCAACAAGGGGCATCTGTCATACCCCAAATTTTGACCACCAAGATTTCCCATCATTTTGAAAATCATCATCACAATATGGATGTACTTTCATGCCTCATCAATCTTCTCAAAGATGATTGAGAATTCACCATAATCAAGAATTAGGGTTTTAAGCCCTCTCAGAGCACTTAGACAAAGGATCAATCAAGAAATGACATAATCTTTAACTTGTCTAACCTCTCAAACACCTATAAAGGATCAAGAGGACTCCCATATCAAGAATCAAACACAAAGTTGCAACATTCCAAGTGGATCAAGCCTCAAGATCGCCAGTGTCACCAAATTAGGGTTTTCGTAGACTGAGGCCTCCAGATGAAAATTTTCATCTGGGCATGAGTCAATGCTTCAAAATATAACCCAAGATACTCTAAGGGACCTCATGGACCCAATCATTAAGTCAATTTAACCCCAGGGGATGCATTTACCAAAAATCAGGAATTAGGGTTTCTTGACCTAATTCACCCCTAAGTTGACTTTTTGGACAAAGCATGAGCCAAGACCTCAAGACATGATTTGAGGGCCTCCAATATACTACATTGATCCATTTACAACAATGGATTGACCCAAGACACTTGGTTCACTAGTTTCAATTTCATCTGGACCACAATTAGAGTTTTAAAGAAAAAAGTCAACTGTACCTTTGACTTTTAACCAAGACATGCTCTCAAACCTTGGGACATGATTCAATACACCCTATAACACCTATGGAATCCATCCATTAGGTTTGATTTAGGTCTAAGACTTGATTTCACAAAGGATCGCACAGTTTGGATTTCATCCGATAAAAAGTCAACTGTGCACAAAATCAAGTTTGACTTTTTGGAATTTTTCACAAATATGATTCCCCTAAGTCAAAGATAATGTTAATGTGTGGTATTGATCATCATTCATCAAGAAAAATCAAGAAAAGTGAGGTTTCTTGCAAAAGGGGCAACCTTGAGAAACCAAAATTTTTCTAAGTTATGAAATAAAAGTGATTTTGGTACCAATTTCCAAGGATCATAACTTGAGATCCAAGCAACCATTTTGGGTGATCCAAAGCTGGATTTGTAGGTCTTACTACATCTACAAAAGCTTTAACTACCTTAGACTCCAATTCCTTATGGATTTTGAGTTATGGAATGATCAAAATGGCAAAAAACATGAAAATGACACTCTTCCAACACTTAGTGAAATTTTCAACAAAAGTCAGAATCTGCCTTACTTTTTCCAAAATGTAGGGACATTTTTCACCTTGATCCAAGTTAAACCAGGTATAGGGGTGAACATCAAAGTTGAAGTATGCCATGAGGGCTTTCGAACAAGTACCAGATCATCTCCAAATTCCATTTGAGTAGGGAGATACAACCCTTGGAACATGGCATCATGAACTGGTTTTTACAAGGCAGAATTTGTGCATTTTGCTCGATTTGTCCAAATCTGATAAATCCAAGCCTTGTCATCAATTTGGACAAATATGAGGATAAAATAAGAAGGGAATGATCTGATCCCCAAGCCTCCAAAGTCCAAGAATCTACATTAGCCATAACAAACCTAAAAAGGCTAAAAAGGTGCCAAGACTCCAATTTTGTTGCAATGCATTTAATGGATACACCAAGGTGGCATGGACTGACATATTCCTAACTAAATGAATCAAGGATCAACACTGAATCATAGGATCATAGGCCTGTGCCCTAACCTCAAGTCAATGGCTAGAGGAGACTTGAGATTCCTTTTGCTCAACATTGGCCAAAGGCCTGCTACAGCTGGCATTCACTATTGATGCCAAAACAAACTTGCTCTACTATAAATAGAACTCATTTGTGCTCAGTTTGAGTACACCAAAGCACTACAACACTTGATTTCCCCAAAATCCATCTCTTTAGCCAAAATGCCTTCTTTTGCAAGGTATCTTTGAGTTTTTGAGTTAGAGAGCAATTACGCCACAGCTCATGATCCAAACACCTCTAATATGTTGTATCTAAGCTGTCCAAACAATCACTTGTGACCTGAAACACCAAAATCACAAATTCCATTTCCAAAACCTCAAAATTGGACTTTTCTGCATTTTTCAAGCCATGTCTTGATTCGGTCACTTCCAAAACCAAACAAAGCCTCAAACACACTCCAAATATTATCCTCAAATTGTCCCAAATGGTTCCTCTCATCTGGAACACCATTTGAGAGAGTTGCCATATTGGTCACTTTTGCCCCTTTTGCAAGAAAGTGCCACAACTTGTTCCTGAGGACTCCAGCTGGTTCTAACCATTCTAAAAGCTTTTAAGGCATCAATTGAGAGTGTCTAAAGCATCAAATTACTTCTTGCACAAGGAACTTGACAGATAGCACAAAGAGCTTCAAGAGGTAAGTGCATCATCACTTGAACTTTCTAAATTTTGCATTCCTTTGAAGTCCACTGATCATAAACATCTCATACATGTTAGATATGTTGTGTTTGAACCAATTTGCCATGTAATTCTTGCCTGTACCATGAGATAGCACTGAACATGCAAAAATAGGCCTATTTCAAAACAACTATCGGGTTTTAAAATAGGGACCTCATCTGAAAAAACCAAGACCACCATTGGATTCCTTGTGAAATTCTAGGTCAGATGCACCTAAATTTTGTCCCAATCCATGGAGAAATGAGAAAGTTAGAGGCTTCACGTAAATTGCCCAAAAGCTTGTCTTGCCTTGCCCAGGCCTAGAAACAAGGCATGATTTATGATTTAATGGGGTGGTTTTGATACACGGATGTATCACCACCCCAGTGGTAGCGCGCATGTGTGTTTGGCTTGATGGTCGTGGGTTCAAACCCCACCCAGACCATTTTGCCATTTTCTATATTTTTTTTCTATTTTTCATTATTTTCATGTTTTTATTAATTGAAAAATTAATTTCTCTCTCAATTTTAATTATTTTTTATTGGTTCTTTTTTTGAAAATTCCCAAAAATGTTAAAATATTTTATTCCATGAAAATTTCACAAAAATATTATTTATTTCATATATTTGATATTTTTGTAAAGAATTATATTTTATTTGTTTTTAAGCATAGAAAAATATTTCTTTCTCTTGGTTTTGCAAAATTCAAATGATTTTTTAATCATCCCATGAATGAAACATGATTTTCCAAATATAAATCCAAGGTCACAACCTCTTTTTCACATGTTCGATTATTTTAATCGAATTTTTTATTCAATTAAAATACATTAAAATACCAAAATTAGGGTTTTGATCACTATCACCCTAACAAATCTTTTCAAACACTTTTTGGGCCTCTATTAGAGTGTAAGACCCAATCCCTTTTTAACCAAAACCTTTTTTGGGCCTTATTCATTGTATAAGTCCCACTACGATTTCAAAAATCTCGGCGCGATCGTCGTTTTTAAAACAAAATCAACTGGGCCTACCCTCGTGTTGTAAGTCCCATTTCTTTTCTTTTTCAAACCTTTGGGCCTCTCCTTGAGTTGTAAGATCCATCCCTTTGTACAGAAAACCTTTTTGGGCCTCAGTAATTGTATGAGCCCTAGTACAGTTTACAGAACAACAATACGATGTAGCGCGGTTTTTGTGGTTTCGAATCACTATCGCTTTGGTACTACAGTTCGATTCATTTTTTTATCCTGTTGAGCTGATTAAGGAAGGGAAATAGATGTCTCCAATTAACCCTGCTCGCAAACTGAGGTTAAATAGTCAAAACTGTTGGTTTACAGATGCTAAAATAGGGGGGTTCGTTTGTTAAGGTTATTTGCTTAAAAACAAGGTCTAGACTAGGGAGTAGGTTTCTGTGTTAGGTCTGATGCTTTTGATGGATATATGAAGGTACTAGATTTTGGGTTTTTGATTAGTATGCTCGCTAAGATTTTTGCAATCTTATGCCTACGTATTCCCGAAACAGGGAAATCAGAGCGATCGTAGAATGGGAGGAAAAAGGTTGTTTTGGTGTCTTGTTCAAAGCCCAAGACATGAAGCTAAAGGTGGTTTATATCTTGTTCAAAGCCCAAGATGTGAAGCTAAAGGGTTTTGGATGAGAGAGAATTTGTCATCTCTAAAGAGGAGTTGTTGATGTTTGTATGCTGTGAGCAAGACACATATTTGATGCTAAAAGGTTGATTGACTCAACCAGGGTTTTGACTCCGTTGGGGAGAATGTATCTTGTATAAAGCCCAAGATGGAGGCTGAAAGGGTTAGACTCAACAAGAGAGTACTTTTTTCTGTCCTGTATAAAGCCCAAGACGGAGGCTAAAAATGTTGACTCAACAAGAGAGTCTGAAGGTTGATTGACTCAACAAGAGAGTCTTTTATACTCAACAAGAGAGTGATTTCCTGTCTCGTACGAAGCCCGAGATTGAGGCTAAAAAGGAGATTGAATCAACAAGAGAGTCTTTTATACTCAACAAGAGAGTGTTTTATATGTGTCTTGTATGAAGCCCAAGACGGAGGCTAAAAGTTGACTCAACAAGAGAATCGTTTATACTTAACAAGAGAGTAGGTTTTTATATGTCTTGTACCAAGCCCAAGACGGAGGCTAAAAGGGAGTCTGACTCAACAAGAGAGTCTGAAAAGGTTAGCTCCGCTGGGGAGAATCATTGTACAAAGCCCAAGAGGAGGCTAACTTTCTTGAGGAAAGGATCATTATACAAAGCCTAAGAGGAGGCTATGTTACTGCTGAGGATTAGATCTATAGGCATGCCCAAGGGTGGGGAATTCTCATGAGAGAGACCGGGTTTTAGAGTGATCAGTGTTTCTTCCTATGTTTAAAAGGAACTTGAGAATGTTTTTGAGACTCAAGGGGGCTTAGACTGTCCAAGTCTAGAGTTTTATCTATTGTACAATGCCCAAGAGGAGGCACATGCATTAAGGGATGAGTATCAACCCTAGAATGGCCAGAGTTTTGACGCTGGAAAGACTGCTCTAGCAAAGGATGACTAAGTTCTGTCTTATACCTTTAAGAGGTCGTCAGGGTCCTTATATTAAGCCCAAGAGAAGGCATGCGAACTTCTAAGAAGCTGAAGGGTCCTTGTACAACGCCCAAGAGGAGGCGGGGATGCTTTTAGGAAGCCTGTGGGTCCCCAAACCAAGAGAAGTTCAAGAAATGCAATTCACAGAGAAGTGATCATTCCAGGAAAGTTCGAGAATTTGGAAGAAACTCAAGAGATGCTATTCACGGAGAATAGATCAACTCTGGGGAGTAGAGTTTCTTTGACAATTTCTAAGAGTGACAGTCTGAGAACTGTACAGAGGGACTTATACAATATGTGAGGCCCAAAAAGTTTTTATGTACAAGGGGATGGGTCTTACACTCTATTAGAGGCCCAAAAGAGTTTTTGTACAAATGATGGGACTTACAACTTAAGGAGAGGCCCAAAAAAAAGACAGTGATCGCACCGTCGTTTTGGAAATTGTACTGGGGCTTATACAATGACTGAGGCCCAAATTATTTTTTTACAAAGGGGGTTGGATCTTACACTCTATTCGAGGCCCAAAGATTTTTTTTTGTACAAGAGATGGGACTTACAACTCAAGGAGAAGATCTTGCCGAGGTTTTGAAAGTACCGTGGGTCTTATACAATGACTGAGGCCCAAATCATTTTGGTTTTAAAAAAGGGTTGGGTCTTACACTCTATTAGAGGCCCAAAATTGTTTTAATATGATTGATGAGGGTGGAATCAATCAAAACCCTAATTTCATTATTTTTAAAAGTAAATTCTCAAAGAAAATCAATTAAAACTGATAAAACACCAAATAAGCTTGAATAAACAACTTGTTATTTTTGGTTAAGGTTTGAAAAATGAGGTTTTAATCACAAGATGAATTAAAACTCATTTGGTTTTGATTTTTCAAGGTGAATATTCACTTTTTAAATGTTTAAAACAATAAAAAATGAATTTATTCATAAAAATACCAACTATATTAAATAAATAATATAAATTTGATTTTTTTGTGGAATAAAATATTTCAACATTTTTGTGATTTTCTTCAAAAAGAACAAATAAAAAATAATTAAAATTGAGGAAGTTATTAATTTTTCAAATCATTAAAAATAATAAGAAAAATAATAAAATATGAAAAAGTGGTAAAAAAGAGGATCTGGGGCGAGGGGGATTCGAACCCCAGACCTCTTGTGTGCAGTGTGTCTGCCTTACCACTGGGGTGGTGATACATTCGTGTATCAAACCCCAACCACAAATATACAAGGCTTGCCTTGTTCTTGGCCTGGCCAAGGCAAGCCAAGGCAAGGCTTTTGGTCAGAAATGTGAAGGCCATAACTTCCTCATTCCTCCATGGATGGAGACAAAATTTATATGCATCTGGCCTAGAATTTCCCAAGGAATCCAATGGTGGTGGTAGTTTTTCCAGAAAATCAATCCTCCTTAAAACCCGATAGTGTTTTTGAAATAGGCCATAATGTGCATTTTCTGAGCCACCTCTTGGTACATGCATGAATTACATGATAAATTGGTGCAAACACAACACATATAACATGTGTAAGAGATGCATGATCAGTGGACTTCAAAGCAAGGCATATTTCAGACAGTTCAAGTTGTGATGCTTACCTCCTTTGGAGCTTTTTGGGCTATCTATCAAGTGCCTTGTTCCAGAAATGTTTTGATGCTTTGAACACTCTCAAATGATCCCTTAGAAGCTTTTAGGATGATTGGAATCAGCTGGAAACCTCAGGAATGGAAATTGGCCATTTCTTGCAAAAGGGGCAAAAGTGGCCAAAATAGCAACTCTCTCAAATGGTGTTCCAGATGTGTTGAACCATTTGGGATAGTTCAAGGATGATATTTGGAGTGTGTTTGAGGTTTTATCTGGTTTTAAAAGTGACCGAATCAAGACATGACTTGAAAAATGCAAAAAAGTCCAATTTTGAGGTTTTGAGAGGGGACTTTGTGATTTTGGTGTTACAGGTCATTTGTGAGAGTTTGGACAGCTTAGATATGACATATTGGATGTGTTTGGATCATAAGCTATGATGAAATTGCTCTCTAACTCAAAAACTCAGAGTTACCTTGCTAAAGAAGGCATTTTTGCCTAGAGAAAGAGATTTTGAGGGAAGCAAGTGTTGTAGTGCTTTGGTGTACTTAAACTGAGCACAAATGAGCTCTATTTATAGTAGAGCAAGTTTGTTTTGGCTGCAATAGTGAATGGCAACTGCAGCAGAGGTTTGGCCAATGGTTGCATTTTGGAATCTCAAGTCTCCTCTAGCCATTGACTAGAGGTTAGAGCACAGGCTGCTGGTTCCCTAGTTCAGAGATCATCCTTGACTCATTCAGTTGGAAATGGTTCAGTTCATGCCACCTTGGTGCATCCATTGAATGCTCCAAAAGAAAATAGGAGTCTTGTCCCCTCTTTAGGGTTTTTTAGGTTTGGCATGCTATTTTTAGTTCCAAAGACTTGGGAGGCTTATGAATCAGTGTTTGTCCCTCCTTGGTCCCTCCCTGAGGTGTTTAGATGGATAAGCATGCTTATCATTTGCACAAATTGCTCGAATTGAGCAAAATGCACAAATTTTCCTTGCCATGACAGTCTGCAGCAAGGCACATTGCCATTGTCATATCTCATGGCTTAAATGGAGTTTCATGGAGTTCTTGGCCATTTTGGAAAGCTCTTATATAATACAACACATGTGTGATCATAGTTTGTCTTGATACTTTTTGGATCCAAGTGAAAAGTCCCCCTACTTTTGGAAAAGAAGCAAGATAGATTTTGACTTAGTGAAAATTTCACTAAGTGTTCGAAAAAGTGACATTTCATGTTTTCAGCCATTTTGATCATTCCATAACTTAAAATCCACGAGGAATTGGAATGAGGTGTAGTTGACACTTTTAAAGTATGCCATGAGAGCTACAAATCCATCTTTGGATCAGCCAAAATGGTTGCTTAGATCTCAAGTTATGATCCTTGGAAGTTGGCACCCTAGCCACTTTGTTCCATAACTTAGAAAATTTCTAAGTTTTTATGGTTACCCCTTTTACAAGTTATCCCACTTTCTTTGGTTTTTCTTGATGAATATTGATTCAAATCATACATTAACATCATTTTAGGGTTAGGGAACCATAATTGACCAAAAAATCAAAAAGTCAAACTTTGACTTTTTGGTACAGTTGACTTTTTATTAGATGAATTCCAAACTGTGCGATCCTATATGAAATCAAGTCCTTGACTTAAATCAAACTTGATGGATTGATTTCATAGGTGTTATAGGGTGTATTGAATCATGTCCCAAGGTTTGGGAGCATATCTTGGTCAAAAGTCAAAGGTACAGTTGACTTTTTTCCTCAAAACCCTAATTGTGGTTCAGATGAAAATGAAACTAGTTGATCAAGCTTCTTAGATCAATACATTGTTGCAAATGGATCAATGTAGTGTGTTAGAGACCCTCAAACCATGTCTTGAGGTCTTGGCTCATGATTTGTCCCAAAAGTCAACTTAGGGGTGAATTAGGCCAAGAAACCCTAATTCCTGATTTTTAGTGAATGCATCCCCTGAGGCTAAATTGACTTGATGATTGGGTTCATGAGGTCCCTTGGAGTATCTTAGGATATGATTTGAGGCATTGGCTCATGCCCAGAGGAAAATTTCCATCTGGAGGCCTTGGTCGACCAAAACCCTAATTTGGTGACACTGGCGATCTTGAGGCTTGATCCACCTGGAATGCTGCAACATTGTGCTTGATTCTTGCTGTGGGAGTCCTCTTGATCCATTGTGGATGTTTGAGAGGTTAGACAATTTGAAGATCATGTCATTCCTTGATTGATCCTTTGTCTAAGAGCTCTGAGAGGGCTTGAAACCCTAATTATGATTGTAGTGGATGCTCACCCATCTTTGGGGAGACTAATGAGGTATGATGGCCCATCCATATTGTGATGATGACTTGCACAATGATGGGAAATCTTAGTGGTCAAAATTTGGGGTATGACATACGGTTACTGTTTTCCATCTGGGCCTCCCTTTGAGTATAAGCCCCAACAATCTTAAAAAAAAAAAAACAACTTCCCTTTGATTTAGGTTCAAATATACAGTTCTTATCAAAACTTTCTTTAATTTCTTGAACAACTAACAATACAACTATGGAAGCTTGCTCGCCTGTAAGTTTTTATCAGCTTTCTTTTACGTACTTGCACATATACATGTATATATTTGTTTGAACAACATGGAAGCTTGCTCACCTGTAAGTTTTTTTCAGCTTTACTTTACATGCTTTTATATATATAACTGTATTGTGGGAAGCTTGCTCACCTGTAAGTCCTTCTTTCATATCCTTTTAAATACTTGTCATATATCAATTGTATATATACTAGTATATCTGCTTAGAGTTTTCCCCGACAACTAGGTCTAGAACTAGGTAAATCCAGTTGGTCACTCTTAAATTCAGTCAAAACTAGATCCCCATAGGATTTCCAGATACAGTCTTACTTTCTCTTGGGCTTAAACAATATGGAACAGAGAGAAAGGCATTATTCCCGGTGAAATTTTTCTCAGAGTGTCACTATTAGAAATTGTCAAAGAAGTTCATTTCCCCAGAGAGGATAAATTCTCGGTGAAACCTCTCTTGAATTTCTTAAAACCCTAGAACTATTCATTAAAGAAAAGATTATTCTCGGTGAAACTTTTCTTGAACTCTTCTTAAGTTTGGGACCCACAGGCTTCCTAAAAGCATCCCCGCCTCCTCTTGGGATTTGTACAAGGACCCTACGGCTTCTTAAAAGTTCTCATGCCTTCTCTTGGGCTTAATACAAGGACCCTGAAGACCTCTTAGTCATCCTTTGCTAGAACAGTCTTTCCAGTGTCAAAACATCAAACCATTTTAGGGTTGATTCTCATCCCTTAAAACACCTGCCTCCTCTTGGGCATTATACAAAGATAAACTCTTCCACACCCGTAGACTTAGACAGTCTAATATCCTCTTGAGTCTCAAAGACATTCTCAAGTTCCCTAGAGAAACCCTGGTCATTTTAAATAAATCTCCAGCAGAGTTAGAATCCATGGGTTCTAAAGCCCAGTCAGCCTCCTCTTGGGCTTTGTACAATGATTCTCCCCAGCGGAGCTAACCTTTTCAGACTCTCTTGTTGAATGAATCACCTTTCAATACTCTCTTGTTGAGTCAACCCTTTTTAGCCTCAATCTTGGGCTTTGTACAAGACAGATAAAAACACTCTCTTGTTGAGTCGATCTTTTTCAGCCTCCTCTTAGGCTTGGTATAATGATTTCCCCTAGCAGAAGTCAGCCTTCTCTTAGGTTTTATATAATGATTTCTCCAGCTTGTTCATCCAAAATCTTGGGCTTTGTACAAGACAGATAAAAGCAATCTCTTATTTAGTTAAACCCTTTTCAGCCTCAATCTTGGGCTTTATACAAGACACCTAAAAATCCTTAGCCGAGTTTGTAAAATCCCTTTTAGCCTCAATCTTGGGCCTTGTATAAGACAGACATAATATTTTCCCTGGAAAAGTCAAACTTTTAGCCTCCTCTTAAGCTTTGTATAATGATATCCCCAAAGAGTCAACTCTTTTAGCCTCAATCTTGGGTGTTGTACAAGACAGATAAACACTCTCTTGTTGAGTCAGTCTTTTCTAGCCTCCTCTTAGGCTTTGTATAAGGACTTACCCAGTGGAGTCAATCAATCTGTTAGCTTCAACCTTGGGCTTTGATCAAGGCATACAAAAATCAACATCCCCTTAGAGGAAATCAAAACCTCTCTGTAGGAAGACATTTCTCTGTGTTATCACATATCAAAACAGATAACTCAAAACAAACCCTAATCCCAGATAACTGCTATAAGTGGCACAGTTGATTCAAATATCCAAGCTTTCATCCATCTTTTATCCTGGTAAATCCTCTCTTTCATTAATTGCTGTAAGCGGTAAACCTCTGGATTATTTACATCCACGCCACTGTCCCTCTCTTAGCATGAGAAATTCCTAAGGAAAAAGGGCATTACTCTATACTGAGTTAAAGTTTTCTCCTTCAGGGCAAATCCCTCATAAAGGAAATTATGGCATTGCTGGATTCCCATATCCCAGTTAAAGTAACCCTCCTTTATAAACAGTCACCCAACAGTTGTGATAAACAGACAAGATGCCCCCCTTTAGAGATGAAAAATTCTCTCTCAGTCAAACCTTTTAGCTTCAATCTTGGACTTTGAACAAGATACAAATACTCATTTAGCTTCAATCTTGGGCTTTGAACAAGACACCAAAACAAATTTTTCCTCCCTTAGAATAGGAGGAACTATGATTGCTATGATTTCCCTGTTTCTTTAAAACGGGAATACGTAGGCATAAGATTGCAAAATCTTAGCGAGCATACCAATCAAAAACTCCAGGCCCAGTACCTTCACGCATTCCAATCAAAACTGAGATCCAATACCTCACCAAAATCATCAAAAATCTCTCTCTTTCTCTCTGTCTCTGTCTCTCTCTCTCTCAAACAAGAAACTTTCCCAACCCATCAACATATAAACACCATCAAGTACAAAGCAGAACCTAAAACTAACAACCTGTGGATAACCACATATAGGATGGGTAATTGACAACTCCCCATTGTATAACCTGACCCCGGACTCCCCGAATCTCTTTAAGCGTTTGTTCAATTAAACATTCGCGTGCAAGGTTAGTTTTAGATAGCTTCCCTTTCCCTTCCAGCTTCACGGGATAAATAAGAAATCAGAAAGTAGCACCCCCTCCTCTTCATTGAGGAGAAACCCACAACTTGTGCGATAAGATGATCGCGTCACCGACAAAAATAGCACACTACAGATAAATGGCGACTCGGCTGGGGAGTGCCATGAGGATCTATTTTACCTTAATCATCATCGTCCCCATTTTCCAACAGATAAATGGCGACTCTGCTGGGGACGTCTTTGATCTATTTAGGATTATAGACTAGAATTCTTAAGAAGTCTAGGATCTTAGTTTTAGGAATCATACTATATATATATATATATATATATATATATATATATATATCGCTTTTCCTACTTGATATCCGTGTTTATTTTTCTGCTAATGAGATATATATATATATATATATATATATATATATATATATATATATATATATATCGCTTTTCCTACTTGATATCCGTGTTTATTTTTCTGCTAATGAGAATGCGAGTGATGTCGCATGCGGAAAGTTTGAGTGATACCTATGATAGGTGATGGCAGAGACGGGCGGTCTTACAGGGAGTGAATCCTGAATAGGCTGTCCCGGTAGACCATCAAATAAGTGGAGATACCCTTTGCAGATTCAATGTCTAACGACTTTGGTTGTGAAAGCAGATTATTCGATTGTGGTATCCATGAAACTGAGGATTTAGTAGACAGTAACCATGTCACTATTTAGTAGTGCGGTAGCTATCGGAAATAGTTGTCACGCGATACTACACTTAATTGAGATTACCCTAAGATGCTACAACTTGCTCGGGTGAACCATCATGCTATTGTTATCCCAAGGGGGGTCGATGATTTTGAGTACAGGTACAAAAATTCACCATAGTACAACCTTTGGGGATGGGTAGAGCCATGACTCCATGCTCGTGACGCTGAACCTTTGAACCCATGTTTTTTCTATGTTTTTGTGTGCTGCATTCATGCATTCATTTAAAAAAATTTTAAACAAAGAAAAAAAATCTTCTTTTCTAGTCTCTCTTTTTTTTTTCAAATTAAACTAAAACAATGATTGTAAATATCAGAGAGAAAGATTGCGTTATGGATTTCGGTAGAAGGAAGACGCACAAGTACACTTTCAAGGTTTCAAAATTAGAGGATTTGAGAGGGTTGGCAAGGATGATCACCAACCCTGATGCTTTCAGAGCTAAGTACGAAGGAATGCTGTCTCTGTTAAGGGTCCATGTAGTTGAAGGAATCCTGTCTATGCTAATCCAGTTTATCACTGTTTCACGTTCCCGGATTATCAACTGGCACCAACACTGGAGGAGTACTCTCACCTGACTGATTTACCCATCACTGACCAAGCTCCCTTTTCTGGACTGGAAGAAATTCCAAAAGATCAAACCATTGCAAGAGCAATCTATTTGGACGAGTCAGAAGTCAGGACTCACATGACCATTAAGGATGGTATCCAAGGCTTACCGGCCAAGTTTTTGGTAGAGAAAGCCTTGTACTTTGCCAGTATAGGAAATGTTACTGCTTTCAAAGATATCTTTGTTCTACTCACATACGGGTTATTCCTTTTTCCCAACATTGATAACTTCATTAATATCAATGCCATTAAGACATTTCTGATTGGAAACCTTGTACCGACCTTGCTCGTAGATGCTTATCATTCTGTACACTTAAGAAATTTGTACCGCGGAGGAATAATCACATGCTGTGTACCCTTGCTATACAAATGGTTCACTTCTCATTTACCCAAGTCTGCTGCATTTTGTGATCATAAGAGTACTCTACGTTGGTCACAGAGGATCATGTCTCTTACCAACTCTGACATAGATTGGTACAATCAGATCTATGACAGGATAAGAATCATTGACCGTTGTGGAAACTTCCCTAATGTACCCCTCATAGGAACTAAAGGAGGAATCAACTATCATCTAGTTTTAGTTCGTCGACAACTCGGATACCCGATGAGACATGTCCTGTGTAATGTTCATCTGGAAGGTCTTTTCTTCAAGGAAGGTGCGTACCCCAAATTTTGACCACCTTTCTATTTCTTTTTTTTTCTTGCTTTTTTGTTTCCTTTATAAAAGATAATAATAGTAAGTAGTAAATGGATTGTTTTGGTAGAATAAAGTATGATAGCGTTATCAGTTAGATAGAGTTAGATTACTATTATTTTTATTTTAATATATAGGGATTAATTAGGGTCATATTAATTTTTAATCGAATTATACTAGGGTCATAGTGGGGTTATTAGAGGATTAATGTTAATATTAATATTAATGTTATAATGGAATTATTATTATTAAAATTTTTAGTAAATACTCGCTAATGTTGTTTTATTTCGAATAAATAAAATGGCACAATTGGTACGAAGAGGGGTATAAGGGCTATAAGTGTGAGAGGTTGTGAGTTTGAATCCCACCTTCCTCACTTTTAATGTTTTATTTGTTTTTCCTTTATTACTAACTTTTTTCTATTTTATTTTTTTTAATAAAAAACACAAAAATATTATATTTTTTATATTTAATTTTTAATTTTCGTATTTGTATTTAATGCAATTTTAAAAATATGATTTTTTCATTAAAATCAATATTTTATGGAAAAAATCTCAAAAATCATAAAAATAAAAATAAAAACCAATCAAATCTTTTTTTCTCATTATCATTATTAGGATATTTCTTTTATTTAAAATATTAATTTTTTAATTTAAAGTCACCAAGCCATGAATCCATCCAGATTCATTTGCTTGGGCTCCAAGAAATAAAGGAAAATCAGGTCAGATTAAAACCTTCCTAAACTGAAAAATTTTATTCAATGTTTGACCTAATTTTTCATCTATAAATAGAATATGTTTTCCACATTTTAACACACCCACAATTCACAGAAATCAGTATAAAAAGTTGTTCTTCACATCGAAGAACAACAATACTAGAAGGGAAGAGGGGTCGGGGTATAAAGGAAATTACGTGGAATGTGAAGGAAATTACCAAGGAGAAAAGGGATAGGCGAGGAACGATAAAAAGGAACGTAAGGGAAAGAAGGGAGGAAAGCAGCAGCTTAAGCGGTCACGGCATTTCAGGTTGTTAAACCTGAATCTAGAATACATGATCTGATGTTTGCATGTATAATTTGTTTGTCTGATTTAACCTTGTTTTAAGGGATTGCTATGGGTGTTGTCTTAAGCTTTATACATAAACAATTAAATCAAATCTTATATACATAAATTTGATTTCATTTTTTGTATACAATTCATCGTCTAGATGTTTTTAGGGGGTCATTATGTAGATATTTCTTAATTAAGTTTTCTAAAAAATACCAAAGAGTTTTTAATTAAGTTTACCAATTGTTAGTAAACCATAATTTATTTTATCTATTTCGAATTGAAAAAATAATATTTTAAATGGAATTTTGTAATAACTTGTTTTGGGGTATGAACGTGTTTAAAATTAGTGAATTGAGTTATGCACAACTTTTGGGATTTTTACAAATAGGGATTTATAGTTTTGATGTGGGTTTTAAAACATTCTAAACATGGATTTTAAATTGGGTTTGTTTGGAAAATTTATAGTGGTAATTACTTATTTAATTGGGTTAATATATATATATATATATATATATATATATATATATATATATATATATATATATATATATATATATATATATATATATACACTAAAGATTTTTTTTGTTAAGAAGTATTTAAGAAATTTTAATTTATAATTTTCTTATAAGGGATAGGGGATTAAATATAGGGTTTATAGTAAAAAGGGATAATCAAGGGATAGAATTAGGAATGGAATCAAGGAATACATGGGATAAAATACGGGATAAAATTTGGAATAAATTTTAAGATTAAAGTTTGGGATAATTAAGAATAAAATTTTGAGATAAAAAATTTAAGGGTATTTTTTTATTTTTGATATATTTATAAACAAATTAAAAAGAGAATATTTTTGCAAATAAAAAAGGATATTAGGGATTTTGGGATAAAACTCTTAGGTTCCAAGAGTATAAATATAGGCCAAGGGATAAGGGATTTTGGGATAAAACTCTTAGGTTCCAAGAGTATAAATATAGGCCAAGGGATAAGGGATTTTGGGATAAAACTCTCTATCCGAGAGTATAAACAATGGACAAGGATTTTGGGATAAAACTCTTCCTCCGAGAGTATAAATAAACAGATCAGGATTTAAGGGATAGAACTCCCTATCTAGGAGTATAAATAATAGATTAAGGGATATAACTCCTTATCTAGGAGTATAAATAATAGATTTGGGGATAGAACTCTTTATCCAAGAGTATAAATAATGGATTGGGTTTGGGATTAGGATTAGGAATAGGGTTAGGGGTAAGAATAGGGGAGGTGAACTACGGTTACTCTGATCCTTCAAAATGGAAGGTACATAGGCATAGGGTTGTAAACCCTAGCGAGTACAATAATAAAAAACTTAGGATTTTTAGAAATAAATAACAAGTTAGACGACAAATAAACATCCCCTAAAATCTAAGGAGGATCCCATTGAGTACAATGGAGGTGAGGGGTGCCTAACACCTTCCCCTAACTTAACCGACTCCCGAATATTAGGAATCTCTACCCTTAGGATTAGGATTTTAGGTTTATCATTTATTTTCCTTAAAAAATATGATGGCGACTCGAATATTTTTGCCGGCCGCGACAGCTGGCGACTCTACTGGGGACGCCTCCCTAAAGAGAGTCCATCCTAACCTTAGGTTTTAGGGTTCTTGTTTGTTTCTCTTGGGTGTTTACTGCTTTTGTTTATATTTTGTTTCAAGATTTATTATATGTTTTTATTTTTTATTTATTTATAATATTTGTTCTTCGTATTTATTTATTTGTCATCATGCATTGGATTGGGATACTGTAATGTGTGAAGCTAAAATCCAAGCTTGGAGTATACCCTAAGTTAGGACGTGGAACAGAAATGTTAATGGAAGGGATGTAACATCCCGACTATGCATTGATGCTACACTCAGATAGACCCTCCAAAATTATCTTCTTGGTAAGGCTAGCCCTTAACATAGCTGATAAATTTGGATGTGGTCCAAGATTCTGAGGAAGTATTCAACCCTCAAGGGTCGTTACTAGGATCTTCCTAGATGTGACTTATCCTGAAGGTTTACCGTAGGAAGGCTTGATCCTTCTCATAGTAAAACAAGGGTATAGTCCGTAAATTCTAGGGCCGTTATGTTGTCCAGAACTATATATCTTACATGTGAGGGGATTGGGTAGAGAAGACTTAGATCTAACTTATTATAGGGAGCCTACCTAGTTAAGGTCATGCTTGCATTTCACCTTACCCTAACCAAATAAAAACATTCAATAAAAAAAACAAAAATGTCCATGTCATCATGCATTTAAAAACATTTTTTGCATATACGCATCTTGTGGGGAATTTCAAGATGTGTTGTAGGAACATTAGAAAGATGGATTCAAACAAAAGGGCTACCCTACGCATCAGAATGTTAAGTGTTGATTTACAAAGTCTCAAAGACCTTTAAGACTTAATGCCAAAATCTGCTCAAAGGATGTTTATACACAAGTGTGGAAGGATCCTCGATCTTTTAGGGATCCTTATGAAGGTAGAGGTCGTAATTGTTGTTGCACAATGTAATGATCCTCCTCTATGTGACTTCCTCTTCAAGGATTTTCAACTAGCTCCTACGATGGAACGATTTGGACTATACTTGAATTTACAAGGAGAGGGAAAAATATTACAAGGGTATGGGGGCAAAAAAAAAACAAAAAAAAAACAAACAAAAGAGAAAAAATGTCAAGCCTAAGGACTTAGTTGTACCTGTTGAAGATCTATTATCTCA
The DNA here is from genome assembly GCA_022829125.1 of Lathyrus tuberosus. Taxonomy (NCBI): domain Eukaryota; kingdom Viridiplantae; phylum Streptophyta; class Magnoliopsida; order Fabales; family Fabaceae; genus Lathyrus; species Lathyrus tuberosus. The sequence goes on from JALAZF010000058.1 coordinate 13,217,287, forward strand.
CTACAAGAAGGATAGGGAATTGCAAGGGCTCAAGAAAGGATACTTGGAGGAGTTTAAAGCTCATTTGAAGAAGGCATTGGGGGCATCTATTTAGTTTACGCCTACTTTAGTTCATGAGTTTTCATTTTGGATTATTGTTTTGGGTTATTCCTAAGGAATTATTTTTCTAAGTTTGGAAGTCATTTTGGGTTTGGAATTGGCTAATGGATTTGAATCTTATAAAGTAATTTTTATTATATGTGTATGGGTTTCATCCTTTGAATATATTCATCTCTAACTACAATGGATTTTGGAATTCCCCCCAAATAAATTTTTAAAATTATTTAGAATACATCATGCATATTCATACATCCATGCATCAACATGCATTCAAAAAAGAAGGTAAAAGGAATAAAGAACAAAAAATAATTTCCTTTTACAAACTTTGTCTCAGGGTCATTGAGCATAACAATCTGACTTCCCGACCTCGTACCCGAGCGTACCGAAGGAAAGCTATGGATCAGTTGGAAAAGGATCTGGTCGCTCTAAGGGGAGAAATGGATACTGTTAAGGAGAACATTGACGGTATGAAAAGCCAGATTGATCAACTGACACTTGCCATCCAGAATTTGATAGCCAGAGGAACCGAGTCAAGTCGTCGAAGAAAGGTTCCTACTCCTACCCCCCATGTTGAGGATAATAACCCTCTACTAGGGTTTATCCATGATCTGGAACGTGAGGAGGTCGAGACTGCTAAGCAAAAAACTGCTAACCAACCTCTCGAGAGAACCATCTCTCTACCTATTTCCAATGGGGCACCTCGTACTACTTACATACCTATTCCACGTGAGGATTACGTAGATTGGAACCTCCAATACGAGGGTGAAAATCTAAGATAAATGGCCCTCAAAAATAAAGGAACCACTGTTAGGGAAAGGAGAGGAGCTGACGATAAGTACAAATCACTTGAGAAAAGGTTGAAGGTCGTGGAGGGATTCAATATTTTGGGAGTGGATGCTTTGGAAATATGTATGGTGCCCGATGTGGTCATACCTCCCAAATTCAAGGCTCCGGACTTCGAGAAATACAAGGGTGTCAGTTGTCCTAAGAATCACCTTAGGATGTTTGCTCGAAAAATGGGTGCCCATGCTACTAATGAGAAGCTGATGATGCACACTTTCCAAGACAGCCTTAGTGGGGCATCCTTGGACTTGTACATGCAATTGGAGAGGGTTCACATTAAGACTTGGGAAGACCTTGCAAGCGCCTTTCTAAAGCAATACCAATACAACGTGGACATGGCTCCTAACTGCACGCATTTGCAGAACATGTCTCAAAAAGGGAATGAGTCCTTCAAAGAATATGCCCAAAGATGGAGGGAACTAGCTTCTCGTGTGCAACCTCCATTATTGGAAAGTGAACTTGTGGATATGTTTATGGATACCTTAAAAGGAATGTACTACAAAAATATGATTGGGGCAGTCTCAACAGGATTTGCTGATTTGGTTATCATTGGAGAGAGGATTGAGAACGGTTTAAAGACAGGAAAGATTGGGCGGTCATCCTCCGATCAACATAACAATAAAAGGTATTCCGGAAACCACTCAAAGAAAAACGATGTCAGTTTTGTAGACCCTGAAGGTCCAAATCTGGGAGATAATGCATTACTGGGGCACATTGGGGCAACAATCAACGCCATGGAAGAGGTGGAAGATGAATTCCTTATTAAGAAGGGAGACATAACAAACTGGGGAAAACAATGGGAGTCACCTGAGGGGAAGGATTTGTTCGGGCTGGGTTACAAACCGGCTAATGAGGGATTAGAAGACAATTTTCATAGTTTTGGGTTCCAGGATAAGAGTCAAGCGGCTGCAATGGAAGAGGAAAAAGGAATGCCTAATTTCGACAATTGGGAAACCGTCGAGATTCCTGAGATGATTTTTGTTTCGAAGTAATTTACTTTTTTGCTCAAAATAATAATAAGTCCTTTGCTATGCCCAAGGCAAGTGGACAAAGCTTTGTAGGGTCACCTTTTATTTCATTGGATTATTTCTATCAATAAAATTGCATTTTGTTTTCAATCAAGATCTTTTTCTTTCATTTATGTTTGTTCAAAATGGCAATATACCTTCTTTCAATATTTTCATTCCCATTAATTCAAAAAAGGATATTAATAAAAAATAAAAGATCATCCTTGTGCAAATCTAAAAATGAACCTATTGAAAATGACACTGCTATAATCTCGAATGACTTTGAATTACCGATTAACCAAGCGGAAGAGGGTGATGAGGACGAGTGTGAGCTTCCCGAAGAGTTAGCCAGACTATTGGGGCAAGAGGACAAGGAAATACAACCTCATCAGGAACTAGTGGATGTGATCAATCTGGGAACTGAGGAAGATAGGAACTAGGTCAAAGTCAGTGCTTCTCCGAACAAGGATAAAGGAAAGGTTGATCGAGCTATTGCAAGGATACACAGACGTCTTTGCATGATCATACCAAGATATGCCGAGACTTGATACAAGCATCGTCGAGCACAAATTACCTCTAACTAGAATGCACGCCAATCAAGCAAAAGCTGAGGAGGACTAGACCAGACATGATCAGGAAAAAAAGTCAAGAAACAATATGACTTTTTGTCACAAGGTAACGCCTATTGGGTTAAAGAACGTAGGAGTAACTTATCAAATGGCTATGGTAATATGGTGCATAAGGATGATATGATTACCAAGTCACAAAAGAAGAAGTTCACATAACTAACTTGCAAAAATTGTTGGATCAGTTAAGGAAATTCAAGTTACGACTAAATCCTACAAGGTGTACTTACGGTACAATATTAGGGTCCATGGTCAGTCAAAGGGGAACAAAGGACAAAGTGAAAACCATTCAATGGATGCCAGCTCCAAGGACAAAAAGGAAGTTCATGGATTTTTGGGGAGATTAAATTATATTACAAGGTTCATCTCACACCTTATAGCTACTTGTGAGCCAATCTTCGAATTACTCAGAAAAGGATCAAGTCATTGAATGGAATGAAGTTTGTCAAAAGGATTTCGATTGGATCAAGGAATATTTGCAAAATCCACCTATATTGGTGCCACCAGTCCCAAGGAGACCACTCATATTGTACTTAACAATACTTGAGAATTCAATGGGTTGTGAACTAGGGAAACATGAAGTATCAGGGAGAATAGCTAGGTGGCATATGTTATTAACTGAACGTGACATCCAATACGTCACTCCAAAGGCTATTAAAGGAAGCACACTAGCAAGTCGTCTCGTTCACAAACCAGTTGACGACTATCAAACTCATGCAGATGGACTTCCTGGACAAAGAGGTCATGGTTATAAAGGATTGTGAAACTTCGGACTCCTATGAAGGACCTGGACCTGGATCTCGATGGAAACTTATATTTGCTTAAGGATATGGGCTTCAAAGAGGTGGTACCAATGGAAGTGGAAATTCCTCACTTAGGGTCATAATGGAAACATAGCTTGAAGAAGCAAAATGGGTGCAAACTAGACTCGATCAGCTAAACCTCGTATAAGGGAAACGCGTGGCTACGGACAATTATATCAACTGGGAATTAAGAGAGCGTTCGACAAGAAAATTCGTTCTCGCCTACTCGAAGAGGGAGACTTGGTGTTAAGGAAAATATTACCCATTTATAAGGACCACCGCGGCCAATGGACCCCACACTATGAAGGGCCATATGTCGTGAAGAGTGCCTCATCTGGCGGAGCACTAATATTAACAACCATGGATGGAGTGGATATACCACGACTGGTGAACTCTGATTCAGTCAAAAATGATATGCCGAGAAAAAGAGGATAAAAGTCCGCTAAGTTGAAAACCCTAAAGGGCGACTTAGGGAAAAATTAGGGCATCCTGGTGGATTGAAAACTCGAAAGAGCAACCCAGGAAAAAATTAGGGACTTGAATAAAAAATGATACCCGACAAGTCGAAAACCCTAAAGGGCGACTTAGTCGAAAAAAATGGTATATCATCCCGGTGGACTAAGACTCTAAAAAGAGCGGTCTAGGCAAAAGTTAGGAATATCCAAAAGGCATATGACTGAAAACACTCAAGTCACCCCGTAACAGGAATTCAGAAGGGAGCGATCATTCCAGCCGTCATCGTCAGAAGCGAAGTGTCGTGATCTTGGAGACTTAGGGATATTAGCTGGTGTTACATTTAATAGGGACATAATAAATTTGTTTTCTTATTGCCATTTTACATCTTTTCTGGATTTATGGTAATATCTCCTTATGGGAATTACCTTCCTTACGTATTATTGCCTATTTTCGGGCCAATTCTCAATAAAATTCGCTTTTCAAATATATTTCTTTGCCTCCTAATTTATTCCGCTTGATTACAAGGTGTCGATTAATTGTGAAATAATGCATTGAAATATCGGGTATAAATAAAAGCTTTGAAAAAGGAAAATGGATTTTACTTCAGTTTTTGGAATCATCAAAGGAATCATATTCTTTCAAAGCAGGATATAGAGTCTATACACTGATAGGAATATATGTTACAATCTAACCAACATGGGAGATTCTTTAACGGCACGTTGCATATTAAACAAGAATCAAAGGTATCATGGCTTACTACAATTATCAAAGTCTCAAGGGTCAGGGAGTCAGGACGTTATGGAAAATATTGTTTTAGACAAAGACATACATTGCATATCATAAAAAGATGCGTTATCCCAAATAATGCATCATACATAAGAGAACGCATACATGCACTCATATACGCAAACATGCATACATGCATAGGGTTCATAATCACCATTAAGGATTTAATTCTCGACTATATCTCGAAAACAACACTTCAGTAAAGGATTTTTCAGGATTATCATCTATCAGTGAGTAGGTCTTCACCTCTCACTTAAGCAACTTATCACACCCTCGGAGGGTGTGCCATCAAACACACCAGGGTTATTGTTAGAAGTTGTACTAAGGGATTGTCTCAAGGAGGTATTAAAGAGATCCAAGGGATTTATCAAGGGGTTTTGATCAGGATTTTTAAAAGGGGTTCCATCCAGGGGTTTCATCAAGAGTGAACAGGATATCACTAAAGTTCTACTTGATTCCAATAATATAATCGGATAATCATAGGAATCATAGACAAGATCCACCTGAAAGGGTCGAAACGGGTGTCAGGGATTATCTAAGGGGTTCCACCGGGTTTTACAACCTCGTCAAGGTTTATTACGGGTTCCACCGATAAGCGTTACAGGGGTTCTATCAAATGCAGGATTTCATCAGGGGTTCCATAAGGGTTTATTACTAAGGAATTGGAAGATTGTCATAATCTTACTTAACTTCTGTACTCAGGGATATTACATAAGGGATAATGGGATATAAACAGGATACTAATGACGGAGTCATGTCAACACTATACTTGTCAAAGGATCCATGGTCAAAATTAGGGGTCTTTTTGTATTTAATCATCTCCATCTCAAAAGGATGAAGGCTCGTCGACATCATCTTTTTGAATCGAAACCGATTAAATAGGGGCATCTGTCATACCCCAAATTTTGACCACCTTTCTATTTTTATTTTTTTTTCGCTTTTTTGTTTCCTTTATAAAAGATAATAGTAAGTAGTAAAGAGATTGTTTTGGTAGAATAAAGTATGATAGCGTTATCAGTTAGATAGAGTTAGATTACTATTATTTTTATTTTAATATATAGGGATTAATTAGGGTCATATTAATTTTTAATCGAATTATACTAGGGTCATAGTGGGGTTATTAGAGGATTAATGTTAATATTAATATTAATATTATCATGGAATTATTATTATTAAAATTTTTAGTAAATACTTGCTAATGTTGTTTTATTTAGAATAAATAAAATGGCACAATTGGTAGGAAGAGGGGTATAAGGGCTATAAGTGTGAGAGGTTGTGAGTTCGAATCTCAGCTTCCTCAATTTTAATGTTTTATTTGTTTTTCCTTTATTACTAACTTTTTTCTATTTTATTTTTTTTAATAAAAACACAAAAATATCATTTTTTTAATATTTAAATTTTAATTTTCGTATTTGTATTTAATGCAATTTTAAAAATATGATTTTTTTCATTAAAATCAATATTTTATGGAAAAAATCTCAAAAATCATAAAAATAAAAATAAAAATCAATCAAATCTTTTTTTCTCATTATCATTATTAGGATATTTCCTTTATTTAAAATATTAATTTTTTTATTTAAATTTACCAAGCCATGAATCCATCCAGATTCATTTGCTTGGGCTCCAAGAAATAGAGGAAAATCAGGTCAGATTAAAACCTTCATAAACTGAAAAATTTTATTCAATATTAGACCTAATTTTTCATCTATAAATAGACTCTGTTTTCCACATTTTAACACACCCACAATTCACAGAAATCAGTATAAAAAGTTGTTGTTCTTCACATCGAAGAACAACAACACTAAAAGGGAAGAGGGGTCGGGGTATAAAGGAAATTACGTGGAATGTAAAGGAAATTACCAAGGAGAAAAGGGATACGCGAGGAACGATAAAAAGGAACGTAAAGGAAAGAAGAGAGGAAAGCAGCTGCTTAAGCGGTCACGACATTTCAGGTTGGTAAACCCGAATCTAGAATGCATGATCTGATGTTTGCATGTCTAATTTGTTTGTATGATTTAACCGTGTTTTAAGGGATTGTTATGGGTGTTGTCTTAAACTTTATACATAAACAATTAAATCAAATCTTATATACATAAATTTGATTTCATTTTTTGTATACAATTCATCGTCTAGATGTTTTTAGGGGGTCATTATGTAGATATTTCTTAATTAAGTTTTCTAAAAAATACCAAAGAGTTTTTAATTAAGTTTACCAATTGTTAGTAAACCATAATTTATTTTAGCTATTTCGAATTGAAAAAATAATATTTTAAATGGAATTTTGTAATAACTTGTTTTGGGGTATGAACGTGTTTAAAATTAGTGAATTGACTTATGCACAACTTTTGGAATTTTTACAAATAGGGGTTTATAGTTTTGATGTGGGTTTTAAAACATTCTAAACATGGATTTTAAATTGGGTTTGTTCGGAAAATTTATTGTGGTAATTACTTATTTAATTGGGTTTATATATATATATATATATATATATATATATATATATATATATATATATATATATACACTAAAGATTTTTTTTGTTAAGAAGTATTTAAAAAATTTTAATTTATAATTTTCTTATAAGGGATAGGGGATTAAATATAGGGTTTATAGTAAAAAGGGATAATCAAGGGATAGAATTAGGAATGAAATCAAGGAATATATGGGATAAAATACGGGATAAAATATGGAATAAATTTTAAGATTAAAGTTTGGGATAATTAAGAATAAAATTTTGAGATAAAAAATCTAAGGGTATTTTTTTATTTTTGATATATTTATAAACAAATTAAAAAGAGAATATTTTTGCAAATAAAAAAGGATATTAGGGATTTTGGGATAAAACTCTTAGGTTCCAAGAGTATAAATATAGGCCAAGGGATAAGGGATTTTGGGATAAAACTCTTAGGTTCTAAGAGTATAAATATATGCCAAGGGATAAGGGATTTTGGGATAAAACTCTCCATCAGAGAGTATAAACAATGGACAAGGATTTTGGGATAAAATTCTTCCTCTGAGAGTATAAATAATGGATAAGATTTTTGGGATAAAACTCTTCCTCCGAGAGTATAAATAAGGGATAGGATTTTAGGGATAGAACTCTCCATCAGAGAGTATAAACAATGGACAAGGATTTTGGGATAAAACTCTTCCTCCGAGAGTATAAATAAACGGATCGGGATTTAAGGGATAAAACTCCTTATCTAGGAGTATAAATAATAGATTAAGGGATATAACTCCTTATCTAGGAGTATAAATAATAGATTTGGGGATAGAACTCTTTATCCAAGAGTATAAATAATGGATTGGGTTTGGGATTAGGATTAGGAATAGGGTTAGGGGGTAGGAATAGGGGAGGTGAACTACGGTTACTCTGATCCTTCAAAATGGAAGGTACGTAGGCATAGGGTTGTAAACCCTAGCGAGTACAATAATAAAAAACTTAGGATTTTTGTAAATAAATAACAAGTTATACGACAAACAAACATACCCTAAAATATAAGGAGGATCCCATTGAGTACAATGGAGGTGAGGGGTGCCTAACACCTTCCCCTCACTTAACCAACTCCCGAACCTTAGGAATCTCTACCCTTAGGATTAGGATTTTAGGTTTATCATTTATTTTCCTAAAAAAATATGATGGCGACTCAAATATTTTTGCCGGCCGCAATAGAAGGAGAAAGTGACAGGGCACTAAAGACAGAAATTGTGCATGCCTGGCAACATATTCACAGGAAAGGAAGAGAGTCTCTAGGAAAACCAGACTGTGTCTCTGTGGAACCTTATCTCCACAGGGTACAAACTAGAGCCCTCAAGCCGAGGATGCCTTACCCTCATCAAGAAGTTCTTCCGTTAAAGGAATCTGTCCTTTATTTTATGTTTGATACGGAAAAACTCCAGGTCGCTCTCAACAAAGTTCAACGGGAAAAGAAATATTGGGAGAACAAGTACCGCATTCTCAATGTGGAGTGTACCAAAATTCAGCAACTGTTAAAAGAAAAGGACGCTCTGATTAGGATATTAGAGTGACATGTTGAAGAAAGTCAAGAAGACCGAAGAAATTTACCTGTTCATTTTGCTTGAAGAAAAGACCTTCGCATTAGGATATTAGTGGTTGTCCGAAGTTTCCTCTTATTGCTGATGCTCTTCGCATTAGTAAGAAGGATGTGGAAGATAATCTTAAAACCAAAGGGAAGGGTATTCAAGGGTTTGCTTTGAAGTTCTTGGTTGACAAGGCCACTTCTTTTGCTAAGGATGGAAATTGGAAGGCTTTCAACGCCGTTCTTGCTTTGCTAATATATGGGATTATCTTGTTTCTGAACATGGAAGATTTCGTAGATCAGGCTGCCATCAGTATTTTCTTGTCTAAGAACCCTGTTTCGACACTTCTTGCTGATACCTATTATTCTATTCATTCGAGGAATGAAAAGAAGAAGGGAACCATTGTCTGTTGTGCTCTTTTGCTGTACCGATGGTTCATGTCTCATCTTCCACAGAAGGGTCCCTTTGGTGAGAATAAGGGTAATCTCAAGTGGTCTCAACGAATCATGTCTCTTACTGCTGATGACATTTCTTGGTATTCTCGAGTCTTCGATGATACTATGATCATTCTTCATTGTGGGAAATTCTCCAATGTACCTCTCTTGGGTACAAAGGGTGAAATTAACTATAATCCAAGACTTACCTTCTGATAGTTGGGATATCCTATGGTTGCCAAGCCTGATCCTGAGGTAGTGGAAGAGTTCATCTTTCATGAAGGGGTTGATGACATGGGTTTGATGAAGAGGTTTAGTGCCGCTTGGACTTAGATTCACCTCGAAGGAAAAGCCGATTTAGGTAAGAATAATTGCGTAGCCAAGGAAGCTTACACACTTTTGGTCAAAGAGCGCGTCAAAGAGATCTTGTTGCCATTCTCTTTCGAGCCTTCCATAAATGCCAAGCCTCTTGAACTTGCCATTGTTCCTCCATCTGAGGTCGACGTGCTCAAGCTGACTATTGAGAAGTTGAAGAAGGGGAATGCTGATCTTCGTCTCAACCTTGTTAGAGTCACTTCCGAGAAGGAAAGTCTACAGATTGAGCTCCGCCAGAAGCGCGAGCGCATGCTCAAAGAGGTGGAGGTTGAACAAAACAAGCGTAGGCAAGTGGGTGATGCTTTGAAGAGCACCTATGATGGACTTGCCTAAAAAAAGAGACAACTCGCCGATACCCAGTATCAAGCCTACAAGGATGAGTTGAGCTATAAAAAGCAACTTGAAGAGCTTCGAGGGAAGTTATCCGAGTTCAAGACGAAGTGGCAATGTGAGCAAGACTGTGCTAATCAGTTAGCAAAGGACTTTTCCCAATGTCAAGCTAAGTTCGACAAAGTCTTCAGCGAGATTCAGAAGCTGCAGGATCAAGCACATCAGAGCCGAGAGCAGATTAGTCAGCTCAACACAGAGAGCACTCATTGGGAGCATCAAAGCCGTCATCTGTAAAATCTCTTGGATCAGAAAGAGGCCTTTCTTCAGGATATGCTTCAGGGACCAAACCATTCTTTGCTGCGCAACCTCATGAAGGATGTGAAGTATTGGAGTGAGAGGCATGGCCGTCTAGCCAGATTTGCTGAGCATGCACTGGAGGACTTACCTGGGTTGTTGAGAGATGCATATGCCGATGTGTTGCCACACCAGCTTCCTTGGGCTATTTTCCACTTCTTGTCTGTTTGTAGGATGGTATTTGTTAGGATCCATGCGGATTTTGTTATAGCCCAAAAGGCAGATATTTGATGTGTACTTGACTTATATTTCTTTCCTTTAGTGTTGAATGAATGATTGCAGTCACTTGCCAATCTTATCTTTCGCACCTTTACTTGTATGCTTTATGATTATTGTCAACAAAGATAAGTTTAAGAATTCCTGGAATTTAAAACTTTATTTTTGCATGCATAACATACATTCATTTGCACACATATGCACGTCCCTTCATCCGAAACTGTTGCTCATCCTTGTCCGCCTTCCTTGTAGCAAGATGACGACTCGACATCGGTATTTTACTCGCTCAAACAAATCCAGAATCATGGCTGACTTCAAAGCTGAGAACGCTGCCTATAAGGAAACTTTGGCTCAATTTCAAGGTCGGATGGATCAGTTTCAGACAAACATGGATATCATTATGGAACTCCTTCGTGCTCAGAGGGACGCCGCTGCTGCTGCCACTATTATTATAACTGCTACTGATGCAACCGTCGTCACTTCTGTTGTGACTACTTCTCCTGTTGTTACAACTACTCCTGGTGTTATTCCTTCTCCTACTATTATAGAAGTGCCAGTTGAGCCTGTGAATCAGCCTGTTGTTCATCCGACAAATTCTCAATCCGGTTTGAACAAGATGCCCGCTGGTTTTCCGTGGGGCATGCCTCCAAATTAAACTCCTCAGATTGCAAATAATGGTAGTGCCTTCATACCATATCAGCCTTTTGTTGCGCCCGTGCCTAATGGGAATGCCGCTGCGTATCCATGGGGCATGCCTACTCCAGTCCCACCTCTAGTGGTGAATGATGATCCTGAGAATCTTTAGGTTCAGACTCGTCAAACTTCTGGGTTGGCTGACATTGAAACCCCTGATGAAGAAGAGCATGTGTATAGGGGTCCGCCTTTTCAGATTCCGGTCTCATCTCAAGCTGCTCAAACTGCTGTTCAGAATGTTCATCTTGGAATATTCTATCCTGGGGCCTCTTCCTCAGCTGCTGTGATACTTTGGATTATCCGTTTGGTGTTCAGATTGGTCAGAATGTTGGTCAAATGGTTAATCCGGGTTTGGTGTATCCTTCTTAGTTTGCTACTCCGCAAGTGCACGCTCCCGCCGCATCTCAGCTGCCAAATCCTCAGATTCTTGTTAGACCTGTTAATCAAAGTTGGCCTGTTGACTACAAGTTGTTGGAAGACCGTATCAGAGCTATTGAGGGGTTTTCTGCTTTTGGCATGGAGGCCAAGGACTTATGTTTGGTTCCAAATGTCGTACTGCCGCAGAAATTCAAGATACCTGAGCTTCCAAAGTATAAAGGTTTGAGTTACCCACGTAGTCACATCACTATGTACTGCAGGAAGATGGCATCCTATATTGTTAATGATGAATTTCTAGTTCATTGTTTTCAAGATAGCTTGTCTGGCGCTTCATTGGATTGGTACATGGGCTTGGAACGCAGCAAGATCCGTACTTGGAGAGATTTATCTGAAGCGTTCTTGAAACAATACAAATACAATCTTGATCTGGCACCTACCAGATTGTAGTTGCAGAACCAATCTCAATGCTCAGCTGAAACATTCAAGGAGTATGCACAAAGATGGCGTGAGATGGCATCCGTGTGCGACCTGCTCTCTCTGACAATGAGTTGGTTGGCATCTTTATGGGTACGTTGCAAGGATCCTATTATGAGAAAATGGTGGGTAGTTCTTCATCGAACTTCGCTGATGTTGTAACCATTAGTGAACGAATTGAGAACGTGTTGAAGACTGGAAAGATTCCTAGAACTGCTTCCCAGTAGCCAACCACTAGAAAGTCTCAGAAAAGTCAGTCAAAGAAAAAGAAAGGTGAAGCCAATGCTGTGACAACTCAAGTTTCTCCTCAGTATCAAGCTCCCATGCCATATTATCCATATCCGTATATTGCTGCTGCACAATATCAACAACCTCAGTACCAGTATCATCCGCAACAACCAATTCAGAATGCTCAGAATCAGCAACAACCGCAACGTCAGCAACAGACTCAACAGAACAACAAAAACCAGCATAATCAAAACCGTCAGAACAACAACAATCAAGGAAATCGCAAGCGTCCGAATTTTGACTGAATTTTGGTGTCATACACTAAATTATTTCCTTAATTGGTTCACCAAGGGGCAATCGTTCCCAAGGAGATCGCGCCTGCAATTTCTCCATTTGGCCCGAAGCATAATCCAAATGCGTCTTGTGCTTATCACGCTGAATACATAAGACATGCGACAGAGGACTGTTTTGTCTTCAAAATTAAAGTTCAGGAACTCATTGATAGGAAGATTCTGACTTTTGCTGAGGAAGGACATAACATTCAGAATAATTCGTTGCCAAATCACGGTGGACCTGCGGTTAACATGATTGAGGATAATTCAAGGGCTGAATTGATCATGGATGTTGACAAAGTAAAGACCCCGATGACTGTGGTTTTTAAGAAATTGAATGAACATGGGTTGTTGAAAGGATTGCATGGTAAATGTCAGATCTGTGATGATAATCCTAACCAGTGTCGAAGGCTGAAGGGTTGTGTCCAGATTTTGATGAACCAAGGTGAAGTTAAATTTGCCAGATCTAAACCTGTTGAGGAAGTTGTTACCATCGAGCGATTCACCATCGTCTATAGGAAGGTTCCTGCTGAATCCCCTAAGCAGAAGAAGGTACTACCCATCGTTGTTTGCCCACCAAAGTCGTTTCCGTATCATAATTATAAGGAGGTACCTTGGAGGTATGGGTCTACTGTGTTTTCTGGAGATCAAGAGATAAGGTTTGCGGAATCTGAGATCATAAATGTTACAACCGTTGGAGGTATGACTCGTAGTGGACGGGTGTTTGCTCCGAAGTTCACTACAAAGCCTGTTCAAGTTCCAACCATTGTTCTTCCTAAGGAGAAGCTTGCATCTGCAACCCCTGTTGTTCAGCAAGGGGCATCTACTGCAGTACCAGTGCCGACTGTCCTGTCTGGAGATATTTCAAAGAGCAAAGAGGCACTTAATGATCAAGAGTTCCTAAAGTTGATCAAGAAAAGTGACTTTAAGATTGTGGATCAGTTGGGGCAGACACCCTCTAGGATCTCAATCTTGTCCTTACTCATGAGCTCGCCCGCGCATAGATCAGCTTTGTTGAAAGTCTTAAACACTGTTCATGTTATGCATGATATATCCGTTGTCGAGTTTGATGATGTAGTGGCCAATATAACAGTAAGCAGATACTTGGGTTTTAATGAATCAAAATTGCCTCCTGAAGGAGCTGCCCATAACAAAGCACTGCACATATCCGTAACCTGCACAGACATCCTATTATCTCGTGTCCTAGTGGATACCGGTTCTTCACTCAAAGTGATGCCTAAGGGCACATTAAGTCAACTACTGGTAGAAGGGAGCGAGATGAGACCAAACGCCTTAGTTGTTAGAGCCTTTGATGGTTCTCGAAGGCAGATCATTGGAGAAGTGAATCTACCTATCAAGGTTGGACCACATTTGTTCACCATTACTTTCCAAGTAATGGATATCAATCCCGCTTACAGTTACCTATTAGGTCGCCCGTGGATTCACGCTGCAGGGGCAGTTACATCCACTTTACATCAAAAATTGAAATTTATGTTTGACGATTAGCTGGTCATCGTTTGTGGTGAAGAAGATCTGATTGTGAGCAAGTTATCATCTTTTTGGTACGTCGAGACCGAAGAAGGCATAGTTGAGGTGTCGTTGCAGTGTCTTGCATTCGAGGATGTCAGCTCTGCTTCAACTAGTCAAAGTAGATCACCGCAAGTGACCTTAGCATCTGCTAAGAGTGCTAAAGAGACCATCGAGAGAGGTGCCTTACCAGGCTGGGAGCATGTGATTGATGTGGTTGAGAAGCATAATCAATTTGGATTGGGTTACCGTCCTAGTCGACGATCTAGTCCACATGATCCGAAGCAATGCAATTTGATCAAGTTCAGTAGCGCGGGTTTTCAGATGGGTGACATCGTGGCAGCCCTTGATGATGCTGGTCCCAGTAACAGACTTCAAGCTTTATGCGCAAGTGTCCGCCAGGTTTCAAGCTCAATAATTAGACATCTACCGTGATTCTTGTGGTTTTTCCAACAAACATGTAATGCATTTTGCTTTCTCATTCCCTCGTCCTCTCCCGAGACGAGTGGATAGCTTGTAAAGGGCCTCACACTTTTGCAATATTATGTGATCAATAAATAAATTTTTTTTTGCATTCAAAATCATGCTCTATTTTCTTCCTTTATTTTACTTTTCACAAACAAATGGCAAAAGTTTCTTTTATTTTCACTTTCAAAATAGCTCATTCTAAACATATTCATAAACATGCAGAACAAATAAATGCATTGATAACAACATGGCAAACATCCATTGTAATTCTGGGATTCCAATTAACCAAGCCGAAGAAGATGGTGAGGAAGATTGTGAATTACCGGCTGAACTAGCAAGGCTCCTTAAGCACGAGCATAAAGAGATTCAGCCACACAAAGAGCCAGTAGAAGTGGTCAATCTTGGTACCGATGAGGTCAGAAGAGAAGTCAAGGTTGGCACATCCCTCACTAAGTATGTACACTCTGAGTTGGTCAAGATATTGAAAGAGTACGTTGATATCTTCGTCTGGTGTTATCAATATATGCCTGGGTTGGATACCAACATCGTTGAACATCACTTGCCACTCAAGCCCGGATGTCCTCCTGTCAAGTAGAAACTCAGGAAGACTAGACCCAACATGGCACTCAAAATTAGAGAAGAGGTAAAGAAGCAGCTTGATGCTGGGTTCCTCGCCACTTCCGAATATCCTGAATGGATTGCCAACATTGTCCCAGTCCCAAAGAAAGATGGGAAAGTCAGAATGTGTGTGGATTATCGAGATCTCAACAAGGCAAGCCCGAAAGATGATTTTCCTCTGCCTCATATTGATGTATTGGTAGACAACACATCACAGTTCTCTGTCTTTTCATTTATGGACAGTTTTTTAAGGGTATAATCAGATCAAAATGTCCCCAGCTGATATGGAGAAGACTACTTTCATCATGCCGCGGGGTACATATTGTTACAAAGTCATGCCATTCGGTCTGAAGAATGCAGGGGCAACATACCAGCGTGCCATGACAACCCTCTTTCACGATATGATTCATAAAGAGATTGAGGTTTGGGTGGACGATATGATTGCCAAGTCCAGAACTGAAGATGCTCACTTGGTTCATCTGAAGAAACTGTTTGACAGACTCCGGAAGTTTAGACTGCGGTTAGATCCTGCGAAATACACCTTTGGAGTTAGATCTGGTAAACTGTTGGGCTTTATTGTGAGTCAGAAGGGCATTGAAGTTGATCCCGACAAGGTTAGGGCAATTCAGAACATGCCGCCTCCCAAAACAGAAAAAGAAGTTTGTGGCTTTCTGGGCAGACTTAATTACATTTTAAGATTCATTTCTCACTTAACGGCTACCTGTGAACCGATGTTCAAATTACTAAGAAAAAATCAATCGGTTGAATGGAACAATGATTGTCAGGAAGCATTTGACAAAATAAAACAATACTTGCAAGAACCACCGATCTTAGTACCGCCGGTTCCTGGTAGGCCTTTAATCACGTATCTCACCGTTCTCGATGCATCAATGGGATGTGTATTGGGTCAGCATGACGACACTGGCAGAAAAGAACATGCAATTTACTATCTGAGCAAGAAGTTCACTGATTATGAGACCAGATACTCACTCTTAGAGAAAACTTGTTGTGCTCTGGTCTGGCCAGCTCGACGCCTAAGACAATACATGATTTTCCATACTACTTTGTTGATATCCAAAATGGATCCGATAAAGTACATATTTGAAAAGCCTGCTGTCTCTGGAAGGATTGCTCGGTGGCAGATGCTGTTAACTGAGTATGACATCCAACATGTTACACAGAAAGCAATAAAAGGGAGAGTCTTGTCTGACTACCTTGCCCATCAACCTGTAGAGGGTTATCAACAAATGAAGTTTGACTTTCCCGATGAGGATGTTTTGTTTATCAGAGACTATGAGACTCCAGACCCTGACATAGGACCCGAACTAGGGGCGCGATGGACGCTCGTGTTCGATGGTGCTTCCAATTCTAAAGGTCGTGGAATCGGTGCTAGCCTCATCTCTCCAACAAGTTTTCACCTTCCCTTCACTGCCAGATTATGCTTTGCATGCACCAACAATATGGCTGAATACGAGGCATGTATCTACGGTATTGAAGCAGATATTGACATGAGAATTAAGATTCTTGAGGTCTATGGAGATTCTGCCTTGGTCATCGGTCAAGTCAGAGGGAACTTTGTGACTCGGGATTCCAAGCTGGTTCCGTACCAACAACATATAGCAAAATTGATTCCTTATTTTGATGAGATTTCTTTTCATCATATCCCTAGAGAGGAAAATCAACTAGCTGATGCTCTTGCCACTCTAGCATCCATGTTCAAGGTCAAGTGGAAGAATGAAGCTCCTCATATCCGCATTGATCATTTGAACGAACCAACACACTATTTAGCAATCGAGGATGAGTCTGATGACAAGCCTTGGTTCTACGACATTAAGAGATATCTGGAAAAACAGGAATATCCCGAGGGTATTACCATTACTGAAATGAAAGCTCTTAGACGGCTCTGCGCCAAATTCTTCTTAAGTGGTGGTGTGCTGTACAAGAGGAATTATGATTTCGTGTTGCTCAGATGCGTGGATAGACACGAAGCACACGCGATCATAAGGTCCATACATGAGGGCTGCGAGGGTGTACATGCTAAAGGTCCTGCTATGGCCAAAAAAATCCTTCGAGCTGGGTATTACTGGACAACAATGGAGGTAGATTGTTACAACTTTGCCAAAAGGTATCACAAGTGCCAAATCTACGGAGACAAGATCCATGTGCCTCCAACTCCATTGAACGTTTTGACTTCACCTTGGCCATTCTCTATGTGGGGTATAGATATGATTGGAATGATCGAGTCAAAGGCTTCCAATGGTCATCGATTCATTCTGGTTGCTATCGACTACTTTACCAAGTGGGTTGAAGCCGCTTCTTACGCAAATATTACACGACAAGTGGTTTCCATATTTATCAAGAAAGAGATAATCCGTCGCTATGGCATTCCTAGCAACATTATCACAAACAATGCAAGCAACCTGAATAACAAAATGATGAAAGAGTTGTGTGAAGAATTTAAGATCGAGCACCACAACTCTTTACCATATCGGCCCAAGATGAACGGCGCCGTTGAAGCAGCAAATAAAAACATCTAGAGGATTGTCCAGAAAATGGCCAAGACTTACAAAGATTGGCATGAAATGCTTCCCTTTGCACTGCATGGCTACAGAACTTCAGTCTGCACTTCTACTGGGGAAATTTCGTATTCGCTTGTGTATGGTATGGAGGCAGTTCTACCCATTGAAGTCGAAATTCCTTTGCTCAGAGTCATCATGGAAGCAGGTCTTGAAGAAGCTAAATGGGTCTAATCTAGATTTGACCAGCTAAATCTCATCGAAGAGAAGCGCCATGGGAAATTGTATCAGAGACGCCTCAAGCGAGCTTTTGACAAGAAAGTTCTCCCTCGAACATTCTGTGAAGGCGAACTCGTGCTCAAGAGACATTCACCTGTTCACTCAGATCCACGAGGCAAGTGGACTCCCAATTACGAAGGACCCTTTGTTGTCAAGAAGGTATTCTTAGGCGGATCCCTAATCCTCACCACCATGGATGGGGAGGAGTTGCCATCGCCTGTGAACTCCGACGCAGTCAAAAAATATTATGCCTAAGAAAAAAATGGATAAGAGCCTACTAGATTGACATCCGCAAGGACAATCTAGGCAAAAATGGGCGTCCCGATGGACCAAAAAAAGAAATGTCCATGCAAAAGTTAGGGACAATAAAAAAAATAATAGCAGTCCGCTAGTTGAAAACCCGAAAGGGAGACTTAGGCAAAAATGGGTATCCCGGTGGACGAAAAAAAATGTAAGAAATATGTCCATGAAAAAATTAGGGATAAAGGCATTGACTGTGAACCTTTGAGCCTCTCTTCGTCATAGCTAGACCTCAGACGGTAACAGAGCATTCAAATTGTCATCAACTGGTGCAAGGCATTGGAGCCTAGACTTACAGTGGATGGTAGCCAATGTTGTAATCAATGCAAAACATTATTTCCCTTTGCCATTTACATTTGTTTTTCAATTTTATTGCAAATTTCCTCATCAAGGATTTTTGCATCCTTGTACACATCTTATGTACAAATATTTTCATATTCAATAAAAATGCATAATTTGTTTTCATTCTAGTATTTTGTTTGCAAAATAAATGATTATTTGGGATCACATAATATTATAAAGTGTTGAGAAAGATAAAAAGCTAAATCAATGGAGAAAGCATTATGTATTGCATATTTTACTGGACTCGCACAGGATAATCGGTAATATCCATTGGCAAGCCTAAACGCCCGACCAACAATGTGATGGATCTTTGAAGAAACCGTTGTTGCATCAGCAGAGTCATCATTTCTCCAGCAACCGCCTTTATGGTTCTCGGAAAGGTTGTTTAACTTCCAATCATCAACAGATCCATAGGGTGCCCAGCAAGAATTGCCATGATGTACCCCTAAAAGAGATATTTGTTCTTCTCCCCGGCACGGGTCGTGCATCATATCCAGCATGTCGAAACTATCGCGCTTCAGTATCAATACGACTTGGTTCCTCGTCTTCCCCAAGCAGAGAAGATCCTCTGAGCCTTGTGAACTCCCGACAGCAAAGTCAGTGGCAGTTTAGAAATCAGAGTTTTCAGATTTCATTCCTCAGTCAGAGTAAGTCATGATGGAGAGATTGATCCGATTCTCTCATTCCCAGCAGTTTCAACGGTGATAATTTAGATATTTGATATTTCTCGATTTCTTCCTAGCAAGAGTTGTCACCCTTCGTGGACTTTTCTCCAGCAGGCCGTCTACATCTGCGGGTTCTCTCCCAACCGAGGATGTCGAGTTTGTTTTGCTATAATTTTTGCTTGACTACCGCACAATACCTTAACCCGCCCCTGTTGCATCGCATGATATTAAGCATCATGTAGAACAACACATACATAGCATATGCATCAAGCATACTCCCTTTCTTTTGGCCTGATTCATCTCCCCAACAGATATTCAGCCAAACTTCAAACAATCTCAAACCTTTTCTTTTGTCGCCGTCGGCTAAATTTTCGAGCTACTCTTTTATTTAATCCCCTTCTACCTCGAATCATCGAAAAGCTGGCGCAATTCGAACATTCAGGTCCAAGAGGATTAAATAGGGGCAGCTGTCATAACCTGAAATTTGATCTCTCTCTCTTTTGCCTTTTGCATGAGCATGTGCATTCGCATCGCCGACATACGCATTCACACTTTTCCCTATGTGTTTCTTGTTGCAGGATATTCAGGTTTTCCAAACTCGATTAATCACATCCTCACAAAGTCATCACGTCATCAAAACAAGCACAAAATAAGGGTTTCTATGCCTATTCATCAAAGCAAGAGGTTGAAAATCGGAACTGTGGACACAACACCATTTTTCAGGAAAATTTGGGGAATTTTTGCTTGGTTAATCAATTAACCATTTACAGTGCAAATGTGTTAATCGATTAACAGGTGCAAATTTTTCAAAATTTGCTGCTTTTTCAAGACAACAACTTTCCCTCCACATTTTGAAATTCTACATTGGTCTAGTAGCATGTGGAACATTCTGAAATCTTCAAGAATTCACTTACATTTACTCCAATGCATCATTTCCAAATAAGTACACCATGTTCCTTGATTTCCAAGTATGTGGACCTTTGGATGATTGGAGCTCACATTAGGATTGTTACCGAGTCGATCCTAACTAACCGGGTTAACCGCTTGACTCGGTGAGTCAAGCCTAACTAACTCCTAGCCTAGTTCCAAACCACCCAAAGCTAAGTCCAAACCAAATTCCAAACCTCTCACACTCCAAACCAAAAGTCTATATAAACAAGCCTTCACTCACTTTTCAAACCCTCAACCATTTTCACACAAATTTCTCACACTTCAATCTCAATTCTCTCACAATCTCTCTGAATTTTTCTGCTACTTCTCCATCTCAATCTCAATTCTCCTCACCAAACCTCATTAAAGCTCTTAATTCTCCATTGAAGAAAAGCTACTTTCACCTTGAAAGTGCTTTTTCTTGAGCTTAACCTTCATCATCATTCCATTCTACTGGATTTTGTGGAGCTTCAATAGCTTTTGGATTCATCTCAAGTGATTACTTCAAGCTTCTTCGGTGATAATTCTCATTTCGGAGTTTTTGTTGCAATTTGCTCGGTTTCAATATGTTTCGGCTATAATTGAAGATTTCCTCTGGTTTTCTTTGTTTATCTTCATCAAGATCACTTTGCAATAATCACCAAGCCCAATCTCCGACTTGTAGGTTGGTAGATCTTACTCGTTTTTCTGTTTCGAATATTTTCGTATCATTCACGATATAGTTTCAATGTTTTGCATGTGAATTGATTATGCCATTGCTTGATCCATGATCTTGATGATTTAATTGATTCATTTGTTGATTATTTGCTATTTTTAAAACTTGATTTTTCGTGCATAATTGTTTGCCCTAGCATTGGAGTGATTGCACATTCAATAAGTGGCCAAAAGCACTTTTGGAAAACTGTTTTTTTGCCCCTGTGCCAGTGTTAATCGATTAACAGTTTGCAGTGCAAAAGTGTTAATTGATTAACCAGTGTTATATTGCAGATTTTCAAGTGTTAATCGATTAACACTTTGCAGTGCAAAAGTGTTAATCGATTAACACTGAACCAGAAGGCCATTTTCATGCTTTTTCAAGTGTGTTTGACATGTTTTCTCATTCTAACTTCCAATGATTATCATGCTTGATTTTATGGATGTTTTAAGTGTCATTTAACTTCTGTTTGAAGCATATTCATGAACCTTCGATGCACAATTTCGATTATTCAATTTAATCACATTCTTGGCATTATGTGAACACATGCTTTCTTGCACTTTCTTTGATCACAATAACATGATTTTGTGTTGCATTTTGTGTATCATTTGGCACTGTTTTGCACTTTCTCTATTTTCTTTGCATTAGGTTTTTTCTCAAGAGAATAAGCTTAATCTTGTACAATCAACAATACACCTTTTGCTTTAATAATTTTTCATTCGTTTGAAAAATTATTAGCATGTGCCCACCATTTGGTTAATTAATCAAAACTTCATTTCGATTGTTAATCTCCCCTTTGGAGTTTCTCTTTAGGCCTCCTTTAGAGCTTTCTCTCTCTTTTCTTCCCCATGGAGTCGGAGTTCCACGCGACACTGGAGCATTGTACAACTTGGAGCTGTTATGCCGTCTGTTTCAACTTCTGCACTACACTCTGTGTGTTAGAGAAGAAATGAGAAGGGAGAGTTCCTACTCTCATTCTGACTACTTCAGATAGGGGACGAATGACCCTGTGCTTGGCTTAGTCACCTCTATCCTCAGGCGGTAGCGTACCTCTTCCCCAGTCGAGTCGATCCTTGATCACTTCTATCTCTTGCAACGTCTTTTGATCAATCACCATTCTTGGTTAAGATCATTGTACTTGGGTTGGCAAACTCTCTTTGTTTCAATACCCTACTCCTTTTCTTGTGGTCAATCATTATCTTTTGATTCCATAGAAGAGACTCAATTCCTTCTCTTCAGTTAAACACAATTTTCCTGTTAAACACCGAAACTCTTGCGGAGTTCACAACCTTCTCTTGGTTCTTCTCCCTTTGTTTGGTTAACCACTGCCTGTCAGTTAAAACACCAATTTGCATTTCCTTCTCAGTTAATCACAGTCCATCTGTTAACATACTGAGTTCTTCTTGGGTTAATCACCTTCTCTTGGTTAATCACCCACTTTTTCAGTTAACCACAGCCGATCTGTTAAATACTGAACCCCTTTTGAGTTAATCACCTTCTCTTGGTTAATCACTCATTTGTTTTTGGTCAATCACAGTCTTTCCATTAAACCGAATCCCTCAGCGGTTAGCAACCTCTTTTGGTTTAATACCCCTTTCGTTGGTCAAGTACTGTTTGTTCAGTCAGTACCGCCCCTCCCCCCCAGGAGTTCATAACCTTTGCGTGGTTCTTTTGGTCGATCACGGTCTATCTGTTAACACTTTTTCTCCCCGCGAAGTTGCGATCTTCCATTTTCTCGGTTAACCACTATTTATTAGTTAATATACCAAACCCCTTCAGAGTCAAACACCTTCCCTTGGTTCAGTACTCTTATTCCCACCAGAGTTCTTATCTCTTTTCTTTCGGTTAATCACTGCTAGTCAGTTAACATACCGCAGCTTATCTCTCTTGGTTTGGACATCACTCCTTTCTCTTTCCCCCCAGCATGGTCGCCCTTTGTGATCGGGTTTTCCCCAGTAGAGCTCTCTGTTCCCCACAGAGTCTTAATCCCTTTTCCTCTCCGGTTAACCACTGCCAGCCAGTTAATATACTGAATTCTTATTCCTTTGTTCCCCAGTAGGGTAATTACCCTCTGGTCCCTAGCACCGTCACTTTGTTCTCTTACCTCCCCAGCGGAGTCTTTTCTATCATCTTTCTTCTTTTCTCCTTTCTTGGTTTCGACACCACTCCTCTTTGTTATCCCCAGCGGATCTTTCTTTACCCTCTTTTGCTCTTGGTTTTGACACCACTTTCCTTTTCCTTTTTCGTCTTAGTTCCATGAACTACGGAAGCTCTGATTCTGCATTCTTTCGAATGTAAGATACGTAGGCACGAGATCGTGATGATCTTAGCGAGCACACTTCCACCCTTCCACACTTCCATCTTCCTCCTTTCCTTTCTTTTCCTTGGTTCCATGTACTACGACGCTCTGATTTCCTCATTGCACTATGAGGGTACGTAGGAACGAGGGCTCCAATCCTCCGCGAGCACCCTTCTTTCCTTCTTCTCTCTTATCTCCTTTTCTTTTAGCTAGAAGCCTTTAGATAGATAACCCATCCAAGCCTAGAAGCAAGTAAAATGGTTCCCGTCGAGTACGACAGATGCGTAAGGTGCTAGTACCTTCCTTTCGCATAACCGACCCCCGTTCCCATTTCTCTTCCCCTTGGGTTTTATCGATATTTTCCCTGTCCTTCAGAACTAAATAAAGTTCGGTGGCGACTCTGTTGTATCTTTGAGTGTGCGATTCACTCAGGTATAAACCAACCATCTTCACTATGACCACAAATCAACCATAGTGAATTCAAGTTTATTTTTAATTTTAAAAAATAAAAAAGAAAGGCGACACTATAAAACTAAAGAAATCACAAAATGTCTAGCACTAAGAATCGAACCCATGTACTTTAGGCTAATAGGCATTGAGAACTCTATGTTCTGCAAGCACAGGCCACTTTTCCCATTCCCTTTTTACTTGTAATTTCGTTCTTTTTATATCTTCAAGTCTTTGACATAAATGTTTAGGGCATCCCTCTGATTATGTACACAAAATTTATCTTCCCTTTTTCCTGATATCACTTACCATATTAATAAAGATATGCCTTGTCACTTTTGTCACCTAGCCAAGCACAAATGCTTGCCATATTCTGATAGTGTTAGTAGTACTTCTAAAGCCTTTGACCTCTTACACATTTGAGGTCTCTATTCGACCCCGTCTGTCGCCATAAGAAAATTTTCCTTACCCTCATGGATGATTTCACTCAATTTACTTGGCTTATCTTTATGATCCACAAGAGTGAAACTCAAACCCATTTACTTAACTTTATTTCCTATATTAACACAAAATTTTCTTTAAAATTAAAATGTATTCGCACATACAATGGACTAGAATTTTTAATGACTGACTTTTATAACTCTCATGGAATCTCACATCATCGATCATATGTTGAATGCCCTCAGCAAAATGGAATCGTTGAGAGGAAACATCAGCACATACTCCATGTTGCGCGATCTTTTTTTTAAAGCACACCTTCCTAAAACTTTCTGGCATTTATCCATTTCTCACGCAGCTCACATAATTAATCGTTTAGCGTCATATCTGATTCACAATAATAGTCCTTATTATTTTACTTTTCAATAAAACTCCTTCTTATGTCACTTTAAAATGCTTTGGATGTCTAGCTTACGCTTCTACTATTCAACAAAGTTGTACTACGTTTGATCCTAGATCAAACAAATGTGTTTTTACGGGATATCAAGAAGGTAAGAAAGAACATCTCTTATTTGATTTGTCTACTAACAAATTCTTTGTTTCTAGGAACATATCCCTTTATGAATTAAAATTTTGTTTTACTGATGATCATGATCATATTTTCCTCCTACCAATAACTGCTATCAATCATGATACCCCCAACCTTGAACCTATTCCTTCTAACAACATCCATCTCTCCTCCTTCACCCAACCCGACCTCTTCTCAACCCCCTCCTTTACCCTATCCTCAACAACCTATTATCCCACTTCCTATCCCTCATACACCTAACCTTAGACGATCTTCTAGGCAAACTAAACCACCCTCATATCTCAACAATTACCACTGTAACCTTCTCCAAATTGAGACATCACCTTCCCATAACCAATCCCTACCTCCTTTCCCCCTTTTGCTGTGATATCCTATGACAACTGGAATACAACCTATACATTTATTTCTCTCGCCCTCTCTTCTACATCAGAACTCACTACTTTCACGGAAGCTAATAAGCACAAGTTCTGAATTTAAGCCATGCAATTTGAACTTAAAGCACTTGAACAAACCAACACCTAGACCATTGTTGATCTACCAAAAAAAAAATCCCAATAGGATGTAAATGAGTTTATAAAATTAAATATCTTGCTGATGGTTCTATTGACAGGTACAAATTTAGGCTTGTTGCAAAAGTATACACTAAACTTAAAGGTTTCAATTACTTTGACACTTTCTCTCCAGTTTCTAAGTTAACAACAATTCAGACTTAACTTGCTTTAGCTTTAATAAAAAATTGGCATCTAAAACAACTAGATGCCAATAATGCTTTTCTTCATAGGGACCTTAATGAGGAAATGTACATGACAATTCCTAAATGGTACAATCTTCCACCTTCTACTTCCCCCACAAAGGTTTGTAACCTCAATAAAATTCTTTATGGACTTAAGCATGCTAATCGCCAATAGTATTCAAAATTTTCTAAATCCTTAATCTCTATTGGCTACATCCATTCGGATGCTGATTTTTCATTGATTACTGTTGCGGTGAAAATCGGATAACAAGCTATTAATTAACTTGCATCACATTTCTTTTACAACCGACTTTGATTTATCCAAAGGAAAGGTTCAAGATCGTTAAAAAAACCTAAATGGGGGAGATCTAAGGTTTGGGGGTTGGTTATACTAAGGGAAGGTATTAGCACCCTTAATATCTGTAGTATCCTACAGGAACCTCTTGCTTTATTTGTGTTATGTTATGTTTGTTTGCTAAGGGTAAGGTAAAGATGTTGTTAATGACTATAAGGTCAAAGGCTAGGTAGCTATGAGGCCAAGGTGGTAATGAGCTATCTATGACTATGAGGTCAATAGAGAGACTTTGACTATGAGGTCAAGGTTGGCGAATGGCTATGAGGCCAAGGTTTTAATTATGACTATGAGGTCAATGTTGAGTAAATTGCTCTATGAATTTGAGTTCAAGAGGGGTCCTATTGACTATGAGGTCAATGTTGGGAGGTTGCCTAAGACTATGAGGTCCACGGTAGTAATGAGCTTTCTATGATCTTGAAATCAATAGAAAGACTTTTCCTTTGGAAAGAAGGGGGAAAACAAACTCTTATAAACAAGAGTTGGAGTGGAGTTAAAATTAAGTGATAAGCATGAGAGTTCAAGGGCTCAAAGGGGGTTAACAATTAATCAAGTATGAAATATCGCAAAAAATATGATTCAAACATCCATGTATGACAAGAGATAGTGAGATAATGAACACATGAGCACACATACATATCATTTTCAAACTTGAAATTAAAGGCAAAATATCCAAGGTTGAAGAACTCTCTCAAAATACACCTCTCAAGAACAAAACTAAGAGTTTAAAAAAATTTCAAGAACTTAGTGAATCTTTCAAAAGATTTTTAAGACTAAAATAAAAAGAATACACATGTTTTTTTTGTGAATTTAGAAATTAATGTGAAAATAAAGCAAAAGTGAAAATAAAAACTATGGAAAATTAAGTTAAGTATCAAAGAGTATTCAGGATTTTCTTTTGGAATTTTTGTATAAAAGAAACTATTTTTAAATAAACGAAATTGAAATAAAAAAGAAAATAAAATATTTGCAGCAAGTTAAACCATGGGGGTGTATTAGTAATGCTGATATAAACTAAGAATCAATGGGTTGTTGTGCATGCGGGCTTTTCGGTGGGGTGTTATTAGCAAATGCGCTAGGCCCAAACATGCAGAAGAGGTAGGCTGAAAAAAATAAGAAAACAAACAAAAGGGTGTCTGGGGCGAGGGGGGATTCGAACCCCAGACCCCTTTGTTACAGGCACGGCTTCTCTACCACTGGGGTGGCTATACATCCGTTGTATAAGCCCACCCCATAAATATATGAATCTACATTTGTTTTATAAAGGGTCAGCATAGAAAGCACATGAATATTAAACACAAATGTTAGCAACCACGTGACAAACGGTTGCCCACCCTCCTAGAAAACTAGCGGACAAAAATTACGGAACCACAAACCCACAAATACCACGAGTCCAAACCATACGAATCATGCATACTACATTCACAAGCTGTCATGAAAAGCAAAAATTATCATGCATATTGTCCATAAGCATAAAAAACATAACCATAGCAAACTCATTTATTCACCCATTTTAATTCATTAACAGCCATGAAATGGGGTGGGGTCACTTTTAAAAGATGATAACAAATTATAAGCAACACTATGCAACGGATAAAATTTATTCTGGGAAATAAATGATTGACCCATATTCAAAGCATATGCAATAATCATGCACAAAAACTATAGCACTGATACACACAAAGGTGCCTCCTCCTACTACTACTATTCCCTCTTGGAACTTTCGTTTGCATTCCCAAATGATATAACAGACATGGCAACAAATATCTTAAAACGAACAATGGATATATGAGCCATTAAATTCTGAGCACGAAGGCAAAGAAATGTACACCATAAACGAGACAGAAAAGAAGCATGCTCATCTAAGCTTCATGGTATCCAGAGGATTAAACGCATGACAGTAGCACGTCAAGTGTAAGTCCGAGTTATGTTATAACACAACGTCATGAGTTAGTTATATGAGTAGATGGAAACAAAATTGACCTTCATCAAAAGTAAAAAGTGACATGGTTGAAGCATTTCTAACTAAACAAGTTTCATGGCAAGGATATGGATCAACTAACAATTAAAACACCAGTAGCTCAAACAATGCTCACAATATCATTTCCCACACTAAAGCTCATGGTATCATTTCAAAGTAACACAGAAACAACATATGAACCTACAACAATATTTCAACCCAAACAAAACTTTAAACATATGAACATACAACAATATTTAAAACCAAACAAACTTTAAACATATGAACATACAATAATAAACATGACACAGCATTTCAAACCAAACAAACTTTAAACATACAATAATAAACATGACACATCATTTCAAACCAAACAATCTTTAAACATATGAACATATTATAATAAACACGACAACAACATTTCAAACCAAACAATATGAACATATAATAATAAACATGACAATAGCATTTCAAACCAAACAACCTTAATCATCTGAACATATAATAATAAACATGACAATAACACTTTAATCATCTGAACATGATAATGAGTATATTGGATACAATCGTATAGTTGAGGACATAGGGAAAAGAACAAGGCAAAAACTTCCAGTATCAATACGTATTCAAGCAGACTTTAGACAATAACCTCTAGTGTTCAAATCGGTTATGGAAGCATAAACATTCACTATCCAGCACAGGCAGTATGAAAAGGTTTTTTTAACATCATCCATAATATCAACCAAAATTGATCAAAACACAAAACATTTAAAGGATAAAAACATGGAGGATAAAAATGATCATGAAATGAAATATGTTAACACCAAAATGCTACAAATCAACAACTGCAGTGTATCACGTGGATTCAAACTTCACATTATCGTGTTAAAAAATCATTCCAGAATAACTCAAGTGCAAGATGTTTATGATAACAGTATGAATAGCATGAGCACAACTAACGAAAGGAAGTGATGGTTACCTAGTGGAATATGACCACTGCACCTTCCTACTTTGAGATTTTGAAAACAAATGGAGTTGAGCTTCTCCCTCCTTAGAACAGTCGTACTTCACTCTCCAAAACCCCCCACTCGAATGGTGTTTCTCCTTAGAATATAGTAAGTGATATGCTGAGAAAAATTGATTCTTGGTGCTTTCAAGTGAGAAACCGCCCTCCTTTTATAGGCTAGGAAGGTTGGTTTTGACTCTTTGATTCCACTGGAAAAATGCATTGTCTGTTGGATAAAATATTAGGGTTTACAAGGACCACTCCCAGCCCTCAAACCTGGTTAACCCTCGGAAAAAAACCGTCTCTCATGCTGAACAAGAGCAGTGAAAAAGGTGTAGGTCTGTCACGTTTCACCATCTAATATATACATCAAAACCTCCTTTTCATTGTGTCATAATAGTGAGAGTCAAAAGAAGTAAAACTTGGGACCCTCCATCTGCCTCCATGCGCATGAAAATGGACAACACTTATGCTATGCCTTTTGTTTCACGAACCAATATATTGTTTCAAAACACCCTTTTTGTGAGTCATTAGAGAGTGAGCTTAAAAGAGAAAGTATTGGGATAACATAATGAGAAGGTAACACGCCAAGTGTTATAAAATGATAAAAGAAATCAGCATGATGGTACCTAAAAGATATTGTTTAGGTTATGGCTCAAATGGAAACGTGGTTGGTGAGAAATAACAAAATCAAGTGCCTCTAGTGGTCCCACAATAACCTCTTATTCAAGGGATCACATGGCATTTTTGCTCATGCAACGTGACAAATTCTAATGTTAGTAGCAAGCCAAAATTCAACTCAACGTATGTGAAGAACATGGAAAATATTAAGGTGGCAAAGTGTCACAACAATCTGAATTTTCTGCATGTGAATACATTTCATCACACCACCTTTGATACGCCATATCTTGATGATTATTGCATTAATTTCTAAGATCTTTGGTTCCATGAAGAGTAGGCATTTGATAGAGCATCTTTCCTTTAGAATGAAACTTGAGATGAAGCTTGTAACATTGGTAAAAATACCATGAATTCATGTACCTCATGCTGCCCCAAAGAACCTAGAAAAAATTTCTAAGTTATGGAAATTTTTCATGGGCCAAACTTTGCTTACTTTGCAAGAAAGCTCTTAGAACTTGATCTCTCATACCTTAAACCCTCAATGAGACATGTCATGATGATCTGAGGCCTTGGATGTTTCATTTTGGATCAAAATCTCAGGGGTTAAGGCCTTAGTTGAAACCCTAATTTCAATTATGAATGCACTGGGATGATCTCTCCTGATCTTGCTTCTTTCATCACATCTAAAACTTATAGATGGTCTCTAGTGATGTCTTCTATCATGTGGAGTCAAATACTAAGGTCTGAGAACAACCCCTGATCAAAGTCAGGACCAATGATTCACTTGTCTTGACATAACTCTAATTTGGAGGCAAGGTGAAATTAAGACCCAGGTTACTCATGGTGAGAAAATGATGTGAACTTCTTGTTGAATGATGACTTCTTGAATGAGGGTGAGCTTAATTGGTTGATGAACCAATCAAATCTTGACTTAATAGGGCAAAATTCTTCAGTGATTCCTCAAGTTAAAACCCTGATTCCACAATTTAGCCTGGCGATCCTTTGTTGACTTGACTTGATTCAAAGTCCTGAGATCTGAGTTCCAAACAACTGGTGAATCTTCATGATGATCGTATGGAGCCATATAATGCCTTAGGAGGCCTTGAATCTCTCTGTGTGAACCTTAGTTTCAAATATAAGAGAAACAAACTGCAAGATAAGGGTTAGTTTAGAGAAACAAATATGATTGAACCTATATGTCAGTGCAATATGTTATGACATCTAAGAGGTAAACTTTGGGGTACAACAGTTGCCCCTATTTAATTAGCTTCACCGGATGGCACGAGGAATGGAAATCCTCAGGACATCAAGGTAGAAGATATTTAAATATAGCAAACCGAAAATTTTGCCCTTAGATGGAATGCAGGTGCTAAGGACATGCAACAAACATATATGCCAACATGCCATGAACTCTAATATGATGATATGATGATATGACAGTGCAAAAAATGCAGACAAACAAAACACCAAAGAGCTACCAGACACAGGTGAGCTTTATTGGGGAAGGATGAAGGAAGTATCCACCAGAAAGACTCACTGGGGATGCAAACTAAACAACGAAAGAGACTCACTAGGGATGAGAACGACCAGACGACACTGGGGAAATAAAAAACAATCTTACAGGGCCTGAAATCAGAAAGAAGACATGATCTCCACTGGGCATCAATTTAGAATTGAAAGATAGACAAACTACCAAGAATCTTCTGGGGATTCTTATGCTGAAGAGTTCAAACGGGATCTTCAAGAAAAAAAAATAATAGAGACAAACTTTGGATATCATTATAAGCTGGATTTTGGACAGGAAGGAATCCTATGACTATGAGGTCAGAGGTTGAAGAAGGCTATGACTATGAGGTCAAAGCTTACCTATGACTATGAGGCCAAAGGTGAAATGAAGTGATTGGGTCTAAGGTACCAACATGAGTTGGTTGAGATAACAATAGGACTTGGTTTAGGAAGAATAATCAGTATGAGCTGAAATTGGGATACCAACATGAATTGGATTTTGAATATCGGCATGAACTGGATTTGGGATACCAACATGAATTGGATTTTGAATACCAACATGAACTGGATTTTGAATACCAACATGAATTGGATTTGGATACCAGCGTGAACTGGATTTGGGATACCAACATGAATTGGATTTTGAATACCAGCATGAACTGGATTTTGAATACCAACATGAATTAGATTTTGAATACCAGCATGAACTGGATTTTGAATACCAACATGAATTGGATTTGGATACCAGCGTGAACTGGATTTGGGATACCAACATGAATTGGATTTTGAATAGTAGCATGAACTGGATTTTGAATACCAACATGAATTGGATTTGGGATACCAACATGAATTGGATTTTGGATACCAGCATGAACTGGACTTGGATACCAGCATGAACTGGATTTTGGATACCAGCATGAACTGGACTTGGATACCAACATGAATTGGATTTTAGAATATCCGGTAGTCAATACTGGGGTTTGAAGGCTAGACT
The DNA here is from genome assembly GCA_022829125.1 of Lathyrus tuberosus. Classification (NCBI taxonomy): domain Eukaryota; kingdom Viridiplantae; phylum Streptophyta; class Magnoliopsida; order Fabales; family Fabaceae; genus Lathyrus; species Lathyrus tuberosus. The sequence goes on from JALAZF010000058.1 coordinate 13,249,046, forward strand.
TCCTGGGGAGTGGTGATCAAAGAGTCAACAATCTGGCGCACACAGGTAAAGACCGGACGCAACAAGATATAGACAAAAAATCTGCAAACAAACGAAAAGAGGTTTTAGGAGACAAGGACCCAACAAGCAAGACACACAAATGCGAAATGCCGAATGATATGCAGGAAGCAGCCCCAACGAGACAACGTCCTGAAAAAGTGAGTGGAAGCAAAGACGCATCCACTACAAGGAGTCACACTGAAATCTGGTCGTAATCACTCCAGGAATGTCCTTACTTCACTGGGGAAATGAATTTTCACATTTTCAGCTAAGTTTGAAAAGATACAAGGGAGAATCCCTTTACATCGTGACATTTGGTCACTACTGAGATGTTTCAATTCTGGGAAATATTTGTCGGTCTTTCTTCAGTGACAAGCTTGGATGATTTATCGGTGTTTTCGTCTTGACCAGAGTTTTGAGGGATGCCATTGATTTCACTAAATAGTCCTTAACGCCGAAGCAAAAATTTATATTTTCATTGTGTTTTCTCAAAAGATTTTTCAAAACATTTTCCGCTTTCAAAACCATTATTAACGAATAAGTGAAGTTTTGCATAACAAGGAAAATAACAGAGCAATGATAAACAGTAAACAAAGAACGGCTCAAAAATCTGATTTTATTAGAATGGTAACTTGCCAATAGCAAAGTTCCATGGAATATTACAATTGAAAAATGGCAATTTTGGGAAAAGTTTACATCATATTCAGTAACCACTCTCCTCCGTAATAACTAAGAGTCCTAAAATCTTTGCTGCTGATGAGGACCAATGAAGCTGAACTTCTTCGAGAATTCTTGGAAATAGGTGACAACTTGGTCTGACACAGTGAAACGCCTTTGTCCCTAACTTTTGCCTAGACCGCCCTCTCGGGTTTTCAGTCCACTGAGACGCTCTTTTTTACCTAGGCCGCCCTTTCGGGTTTTTGACCTAGCGAGCTCTTTCTTTTTCCTTATTTAATCCCTAACTTTTGCCTGAGTCTCCTTCATAGGTTATGATCCACCGGGATACCCTTTTCTTGCCTAAGTCGCCATTTCTGGTTTTCGACTTAGCGGGTTTTTAGGCGTAATATTTTCGTACTGAGTCAGCGTTCACAGGGTGTGTGAGTTGTTCACCATCCATCGTTGTGAGGAATAAGGAGCCTCCTGAGAACACAATTTTTACCACAAATGGACCCTCATAGTTAGGTGCCTATTTTCCGCGAGCATCCCTTTGAGATGGCAGAATCTTCTTGACCACAAGCTCTCCTTCTCGAAATTCTCGAACACGGACCTTCTTGTCGAATACCCTCTTCATTCTTTTCTGATACAAATAACCATGACACATAGTAGTCAGTCGCTTTTCATCAATGAGGTTCAATTGATCATATCTCTCTCTGACCCACTCTGCTTCATCAAGCTTGGTTTCCATCAGAATTCTCAGAGATGGGATCTCTACTTCAATGGGAAGGACAACATCCATTCCATATACCAGAGAAAAAGGCACTGCCCCTGTCGAAGTTCGGACCGAAGTTCGGTATCCGTGCAGGGAAAACGGTAACATTTCATGCCAATCCTTATATGTCTTGACCATTTTCTGCAGGATCTTTTTGATGTTCTTGTTGACAGCTTCGACAGCTCCATTCATCTTGGGACGATAGGGTGAAGAATTGTGATGCTCAATCTTGAAATTGTCACATAATTCTTTCATTGTTTTGTTATTCAGATTTGTCCCATTGTCGGTTATGATCTTGTTGGGGATTCCATAACGATAGATGATATTATTTCTGATGAAACGGGCAACCACTTGCTTGGTCACATTGGCGTAGGAAGCGGCTTCAACCCACTTGGTAAAATAATCGATGGCCACCAGGATGAAATGATGACCATTAGAGGCTTTAGGCTCAATAGTTCCAATCATGTCGATGCCCCACATGGAAAAAGGCCACGGGGATGACAGCACATTTAGCAATGTCGGAGGAACATGCATCTTATCAGCGTAGATCTGACACTTATGACACCTTCTGGCGTATTGGATACAGTCGGCTTCCATGGTCAACCAGTAATACCCAGCTCTCAAGATCTTCTTAGCCATAGTATATCCATTGGCGTGAGTACCGAAAGCTCCTTCATGAAGATCGTGCATCAACAAATCCGCTTCCCGCTTATCAACACATCTTAGCAAGATCATGTCATGATTCCTTTTGTACAGTACACCGTTGCTGATGAAGAATTTGATTGACAATCTTCGCAGAGTCTTCCTATCAAGAATGGAGGCGTTGGCCGGATATTCTTGATTCTTCAGGAAGTTCAATATGTCATGGAACCAAGGTTTGCCGTCTGATTCTTCTTCAACAGACTGGCAGTAGGCAGGCTCGGTCCTCCTTTCAATACTGATTACTGGATCTTCGTTGATAAATCTAACTTGCCACATCGAAGCTAGTGTTGCTAGAGCATCAGCCACATGATTCTCAGTACGTGGCACATGGCGAAAAGTTATCTCATCAAAACACTTAATCAACTCCAAAGCATATGCCTGATAAGGGATAAGCTTTTTGTCTTTTGTCTCCCATTCGCCTTTGATTTGATAAATGACTAGAGCAGAGTCACCCATAACTTCAAGAAAACAGATTCCAAGATCGATTGCAGCTTCCAGACCCAGAATGCACGCTTCATACTCAGCAATATTATTCGTACACCCAAAATCCAATCTGGCTGTAAAAGGGGGGTCGCCACCTTCAGGATTAATCATAACAACACCTACCCCATGCCCCTTGTAGTTGGACGAACCGTCGAACATCATCTTCCACCTGTACTCAGCCCTGGGATCTTCTTCAGAGCTTGACTCTTCATAATCTTTCACCACCACAATATCCTCATCGGGGAAATCAAACTTGAGTGGTTCATAGTCTTCAACTGGTTGATCGGCAAGATATTCTGCGAGAACACTTCCTTTAATGGCCTTTTGAGTGACGTACTGGACGTCATATTCTGACAACATCATATGCCAACGAGCCAATCTTCCTGTTTGAGCAGGCTTCTCAAAGATGTACTTTATTGGATCCATTTTTGAGATCAACAAAGTAGTATGACATATCAGATATTGCCTCAAACGTTTGGCGGCCCATGCTAAAGCACAACAGGTCTTTTCAATCAGTGAGTATCGACTCTCGCTATCAGCGAACTTTTTACTCAGATAATAAATTGCATGTTCTTTCTGGCCAGTCTCGTCATGCTGTCCCAAAACACAGCCCATAGATTCTTCCAGGACAGTCAAATACATAAAGAGAGGTCTTTCAGGAACCGGGGGAACCAGAACAGGATGTTTTTGGAGATAACTTTTGAGTTTCTCGAAAACCTGTTGACAGTCGGCATTCCACTCTACTGGCTGATTCTTACGGAGCAACTTGAAAATTGGTTCACAAGTGGGAGTCATGTTAGAGATAAATCTGGAGATATAGTTCAAATGGCCCAAAAATCCTCTGACTTGAGACTTCGTCTGTGGAGCTGGAATTTCTTGAATAGCTCGCACCTTATCAGGGTCTACTTCAATCCCTCTTTGACTGACGATAATACCAAGTAACTTCCCTGATCTGACACCGAAAGTACATTTGGCAGGATTCAATTTCTGCTGGTATTTCCGAAGTCTCTTGAACAATTTCAGAAGATGGTCCAGATGTTCCTCCTCACTTTGAGACTTAGAAATCATATCATCCACGTATACTTCAATTTCTTTATGTATCATATCGTGGAATGAAGTCACCATGGCTCTTTGATAAGTCGCCCCTGCGTTTTTCAAACCGAAGGGCATGACTTTGTAGCAATAGGTTCCCCATGGAGTGATGAACGTAGTTTTATCCATATCGGCCGGATCCATTCTGATCTGATTATAGCCTGAGAAGTCATCCATAAATGAGAAGATTGCAAATCGGGCAGTATTATCCACAAGAGTGTCAATATGCGGAAGAGGGAAATCGTCCTTAGGATTGGCTTTGTTGAGATCCCTGTAGTCTACACACATTCGCACTTTACAGTTTTTCTTCATCACTGTCACAATGTTAGATACCCATTCGGGATACTTCGAAATTGCCAAGAAACCTGTATCCAGTTGCCTTTTAACCTCATCTCTGATCTTGAGAGCCATGTCGGGTCTACTTCTGCGAAGTTTCTGCTTTACCGGAGGACAATCGGGCTTGAGAGGTAGTTTATGCACTACTATATCCATATCCAAACCAGGCATATCCTGATAAGACCAAGCGAACATATCCACATATTCTTTCAAAAGCAGTATTAGCCGTTGTCTGACTTCTGCCCCAAGGGTTGCTCCAACCTTGACCTCTTTCTTCTCCTCTTCAGTACCAAGATTGATGATGTCGACTTGTTCCTCATGTGGCTGAAGATTCGTATACTGATATTCACACATTTCCGCCAAGTCATCAGGGACCTCATAGTCCTCCTCATCCTCAGCTTGATAAATAGGTGAGACAAAGTCAATAGTGAGATTAGGGTCACTGAATACGACGGGTTTGGGATTTATTCTGCATGATGGAGGGATTTATTTTATTAAAATGCACAAAACTCAAATGCAAACAGAAAATGTTTTTGTAGTTTTGAAAAGATTGCCATTTTTCTTAAAAGCAAAAGAATAGTTAAAATAAAGACAGGGAATTTTAACAAAACAATCACTTTCATTGATTAATAAGAGTTAAAAGCGGTGGCCCATACAAAGTAATCCGATAGCCTCGGGCAAAGCTACAAAATTTGAAAACATCAAATAAAACAAGCAAATTACTCTGGCATAGGGTACACAGTAGGGATCTCAATAGCTTCCCAATTACTCAGGGAAGCGTCACACTGAAAAACCAAATTATCGATATCTTCATCTTTAGCATCTTCAATGACGGCGTGGACCTGTTGTCCTCCACTGACGAACATCTCTTGAATAGTCTTCAGTCTTCCCGTGGTTGGAGCAGCTTTTTCCTCAAGAGTTGGTTTGTAACCCAACCCTTGGTACTTTTCTCTCTCTTGGATCTCTACGACTTTGCCCCAGCCTTCTGGTATACCATTCTGTAGGGCGGATTGAATACTCTTGAAAGAAGCAAAATATGGATCATTGGAGGCCACTATCTTATTATCATCAATCATAACAGCGTTTGCTATCTCAAGTACTTGGAAAGAAGTTTCGAAAGCATCTTCATCAGCTTCAATGTACCGGAAGAAGGACAAATTGCTGGCCATTAAGACTTCCTCGCCATGTATGATAACCAATTTCTCTTCAGCTACAAATTTCATTTTTTGATGCAGAGTTGATGTTACGGCACCGGCCTCATGGATCCAAGGCCTACCCAACAGACAACTATAGGTCGGGTTGATGTCCAAGACCTGGAAGAGGATGTTGAACACTTGAGGACCAATCAAAATAGGCAGCTCGATCTCTCCCATCACTGATCTCCTCGAACAATTGAAAGCTTTAACAACGAGCGAAGTGTGTTTCATTACAGCTCCTCGGTAGGTCAGCTTCTCAAGGGTTTTTTTTGCTAATACATTCAGGGATGAACCAGTATCCACTAGAACTCTGGCCAAAGTATCTTCTTGACATTTTACTGACACATGTAAAGCCAGGTTATGGTTCTTTCTTGCCCGGGGTAACTCCTCATCACTGAAACTGAGAGTGTTACAGGCTGTGATGTTGGCGATGACATGGTCGAATTGTCCTGCGGTTATATTTTGGGCCATGTGTGCCTGGGCCAGGACCTTTTGTAGGGCTGCTCGGTGGACAGGTGAACTCATTAGTAGAGACAAGATCGAAATCTTGGATGGGCTCTGATGAAGTTGGTCCACCACCTTATAGTCACTCATCTTGATGATTCTTAGGAACTCCTCGTCTTCTTCCTTATTAATTACCTCTTTTCCTCTGTCTGTAGGGGGTACAGGAACAACGGTTTCTTTGGGCACAGTTTCTTTGAATAAAGGAGTGTACACTCTGCTACTTCGGGTTATCTTTCCTGTTCCGACTATGTTTGTCACCTCTTCGGTAGTTCCCACCTCATTCCTTGGAACTACTTCTTCAACAGCGGTTCCCACCTCATTCCTTAGAACCACTTCTTCGGGGGCTTTGTTTCCCATAATGTTCTCATAGATCCATGGCACAGCTTTAGTTCCTCTGAACCTAAATGGAATAGGTTGTCGAGTATCGTATTGCTTGGTGTGATTGGCAGCAATAGCAATAACAGTCTCTGGATTGTTGAAAACGGGTACAGGTTTGTTGAACACAGGCACGACAGAATCTGACCCAGGTGTAATACCCCAAATTTTGACCACTTAGATTTCCCATCATTGTGAAAATCATCATCACAATATGGATGAACTATCATGCTTCATCAGTCTCCCCAAAGATGGGTGAGCATCCAATACAATCAAAATTAGGGTTTCAAGCCCTCTCTGAGTGCTTAGACAAATGATCAATCAAGAAATGACATGATCTTCAACTTGTCTAATCTCTTAAACATCCACAATGGATCAAAAAGTACTCCCACTTCAAGGATTAAGCACAAGGCTGCTCTCTTCTAGGTGGATCAAGTCTCAAGATCGACAGTGTCACCAAATTAGGGTTTTGGTCGACCAGGGCCTCCAGATGGAAATTTTCATCTGGGCACAAGGCAATTATCCAAAACATAACCTAATATACTTCATGGAACCTCATGAACCCATGCATCAAGTCAATTTTGCCTCAGGGGATGCATTCATAAAAAATCAGGAATTAGGGTTTCTTGACCTAATTCGCCCCTAAGTTGACTTTTGGGACAAACCATGAGCCAAGACCTCAAGACATGATTTGAGGGTCTCTAATATACCATATTGATCCATTTGGAACAATGGATTAATCCAAGAAGCTTGAGCAACAAGTCTCAATTTCATCTGCACCACAATTAGGGTTTTAAGAGAAAAGTCAACTGTAACTTTGACTTTTGATCAAGACATGCTCCCAAACCCTAATACATGATTGAATATACCCTATGACACCCATGGAACATGTCCATCAAGTTTGATTTAGGTCAAGGACATGATTTCCTGAAGAATTGCACAGTTTGGAATTCATCTGATAAAAAGTCAACTGTGCACAAAAGTCAACTTTGACTTTTTGAGATTTTTCACCAAAATGGATTTTTAACCCTAAAATGATGTTAATGTACGATTTGAATCATCATCCATCAAGAAAAATCAAGAAAAGTGAGATAACTTGTAAAAGGGGTAACCATAAAACTTAGAATTTTTCTAAGTTAAAAAATAAAGTGGCAAAGGTACCAACTTTGGAGGACCATAACTCCTAAACCACAAGGCCATTTTTTCTCATCCAAAGATGGATTTGTAGACCTCATTATCACCTACAAAAACTTCAACTACAAGTCATTCCAATTCATTAAGGATTTTGAGTTATGGAGTGATCAAAGTGGCTGAAAAGTGAAAATGTCACTTTTTCCAACACTTAGTGAAATTTTCACTAAGTCAGATTCTGCCTCACTTTTTGCCAAATGTAGGGGGATTTTTCACTTGGAATCAAAAGAGATCAAAACAAAACTTGTTCAAACAGTTGTTGTATCATGTAAGAGCTTTCCAAAATGGCCAAGAACATTGCCAAATTCAACTTACACCATGAGATATGACATTGGCAAGTTGCCTTGCTGAAATCTGTCAAGGCAAGGCAGAATTTGCAACTTTGGTCGATTTGCCAAAATCAGCCAAATTCAATTGCTCCTATCCACTTAGACACCTCAGAGGATTGAATCTAAAGGGGACAATCACTGAGCCAAGCCTCCAAAGTCCATGGAACAAGAAATAGCATGTTGAACCTAGAATGGCCAAAATAGGGACAAGACTTCAAATTTGGAATGAGGCATTCAATGGAACCATCAAGGTGGCATGGACTGAGCCATTCTCATTTGAAATCAGTCAAGACTTATCCAAGACCAAGGGAACCAAAGCTCTGTGCCCTAACCTCTAGTCAATGGCTAGAGGAGACTTGGATTTTCATTTGCCAACATTGGCCAAACCTACTTACCAGCTGCCATGCACTATTCCTTGCAAAACAAACTTACTCTACTATAAATAGAGCTCAATTGTGGTCAGTTTGAGTACACCAAAGCCATCTAACAGATGCTTTCCTCAAAATCTCTTCTTTCACTCCAATTTTGCCTTCTAAGGCAAGTCACTATCGGGTTTTGAGTTTGAGAGCAATTCCAATCAAACCAATCACTCACACACCTCACATACATCACATATGAGCTGATCAAACACTTAGATTACTTCTGAAACATCAATTTCACAAAATCACCAGTTGGTTGCTCAAGGTTTTAACCAAAGTGCAGCTGAGGTACCACAAAATGATCCAGCCAATTTCAATCAAGTCCAACCATCCAAACACAATCCATAGGGTGTAGGGAAGCTGTTCAGATCATCACAACTCATCTGTAACACCTCCAAATCAAAAATCACATTGAACTTGCTGTCACAGCCTAGAGGTGAGCACATGCTTGGTCATCTCTCAATCTATGCATATTTCCTCGCACAATAATTTGGCCATATGTTCATAATCATGCATGGAATGTTTTCCCTCAATTAATTGCATTGTTTGAATCGTGTATCAAAAATCCTAGCCTTCATGCAGAAATTAGGGTTCTTGAGGTCTCTTCGTGATTTCTTGTTGTATGTTTAATTTAAATGAAATTAAAGTACATAGACATGATCGTGAGGTTGAGACGAGCATAATGATATGTGGATTGCATGATATGATTACGTATTCATGGAGATTGGATAGAAAACGCAAATCAGCCAAACCCAGAAAAACGCGCGTGTTCTTGCTTGTGTTCTTGGCGCCTTTTTTAGAAATTCAAATATTTGAATTTTGTGATTTTGTTTAATTGATTCAAAAATTAATTTCTCTATGAGTTTTAATGATTTTGAGTTGATTCTATTTTTAATAATTCACAAAAATGTTAAAATATTTTATTTTATCAAAAAATCCCAAAAATATTATTTATTTCATATAATTGATATTTTTGTAAAGAATTAATATTTTGATTATTTTTGGCATTTTAAATATTTTTTTCTACATTGATTTTGCAACTTTTAATGTTTTCTAATTATTTTGTAGGTCAATACTTAATTTTTGAAGCATTAATCCAAGATCACAATTTGTTTTCCATGTGTTAAACAATTTTTGATCATTTTAATTGAATTTTTATTCAATTAAATACATTTTGAAAACAAATTAGGGTTTTGGATTAATTCAACCCTCACAAATCATTTTAAAAACTCTTTGGGCCTCTTGAGAGAGTGTAAGACCCATCCCCCCTTATACAAAAAACTTTTTGGGCCTCACTCATTGTATAAGTCCCTCTGTACAAGTAAACGGTGCGATCGTCGCCCGTTTAAAAATAGAAATCATCTGGGCCTCTCCTTGAGTTATAAGACCCATTCAAAACACTTTGGGCCTCTATTAGAGTGTAAGACCCAATCCCCCTTTTAACCAAACATCTTGGGCCTCACTTATTGTATAAGTCCCTCTGCGTTAAAAAAGAAAACCTCGGCGCGATCGCCATTTTAACGAAAAATCATTTGGGCCTACCCTCGTGTTATAAGCCCCACTCTTTTCTTTAAACCTTTTTGGGCCTCTTGAGAGAGTGTAAGACCCATCCCTTTGTACAGAAAACCTTTTTGGGCCCCAGTCACTTGTATAAGTCCCTTTGTACAAAGTCAAACAGTGTGCTTACTGATAAAACCCTGGGCCTCTCCTTGAGCTGTAAGCCCCAAATCTTTCTTTTTCAAAGCACTTTCTCCTTTGATTTTGAATATACTGTTGTTTTCAATCTTTCTTTGTTGAACAACTAACCACACATCATGGAAGCACTACAACCGAGTAAGTGGTTATCGCTTTCGTTTACTGCTTTCATATTATAAACTGTATTGTGGGGCTGCTCACTGTAAGTCTCCTTTCATAAACTCATATCTACTGTGTAATAATAGTATAGATATTTCGAGTTTCCCCGGCAACTACGTCTAGCACTAGGAAAAGCCGCTTCGTTTATTCGTAGAAATAGACGCCTAGATCCCCAGTAGGAGCACCAGATACAGTCTTCTCTTCGGCTGTCCTCCTTAGGAATCGTCAAGAAGCTCTACTCCCCAAGATGAATGTATTCTCCGTGAATGGCATCTTTGAGTTTCTTCCAAATTCTCGAACTTTCCTGACTTGATCTATTCCTTGTGGATAGCTTGCCTTGAATGTCTCGGGGTTTTGGGTACCCACTACGGTCATAATCTTGGACCTTAACTAAGGAACCCTCTTTAAAAGCTAAAAGTCGCTGGATAGTAAACCTCGCACGTTTACCAGTGGTTTTTATCTTTAAAAGAGTTATCTCTCCTAATGGAAAGGAGATGATAGACCCACGGGCTTCTTAAAAGCATCGGCCTCCTCTTGGGCATTATTCAAGGACCCGTCGGCTTCTTAGAAGTATTCACAGCCTCCTCTTAGGCTTCGTATAATGATCTCTTCCTCCGGGAATGATAGCCTCCTCTTGGGCTTAGTACAAGGACCGATCGGCTTCTTAAAAGTTTCCAACCTCCTCTTGGGCTTCGTACAAATTGTCCCGACGACCTCCTAGAGGTATAGGAACAGAACCTAGTCATCCTCATAGAACAGTCCTTTCATAGAGTCTACTACTGTTTCCCAAAGCATAGTACAAAAAGATAAAACTCTAGACACGGACAATCTAACTTCCTTGAGTCTCAAAGACATTCTCAAGCACCCTTCGTTAGATAGGAAGGAAACCCGCAGACTCGGATAGTCTCAATACCCTTTGGATTTCCAGTTTCCCCAAAGAAGGGGAAACAACCCCGATCCTCAGATCTAACCCATGAGTACAGTGATGCTCATATAAGAACTGATTTTCTCTTTCAAAATCAGTATACTGGACCTGTCACTTAACTGACACAGTAACCTTAGCCTTCTCTTGGGCTTTGTACAATGATTCTCCCCAGCGGAGTCAAACAACGCTTTAGCCTCTCCCTCGGGCTTCGTACGAGACACATAAAGACTCCCTCGTTGAGTCAAACAAACAATAGCCTCCACTCGGGCTTCGTACGAGACACAAAGACTCTATCGTCGGGTCAAAAACTTTTAGCCTCCATCTCGGGCTTTGTACGAGATACAAAGACTCTTTTGTTGAGTCAAACTTTTAGCCTCCATCTCGGGCTTCGTACGAGATACCAAAAACACTCTCTTGTTGAGTATAAAAGATTCTCCTGTTGAGTCAAAAACTTTTAGCCTCTCTCTCGGGCTTTGTACGAGACATAAAATAGCCTCCTCTTAGGCTTTGTATAATGATTTTCCTAACGGAAATTAGCCTCCTCTTAGGCTTTGTACAAGAAAACCACTGGTTGATCCAATCAACCTTTTAGCATCAAAGCTGTGCCTCGTTCACAGTACACAAACATCAACAACTCCTTCTTCTTCATCTAATCGCTGTAAGCGGCAAGCCTCTGGATCATCTACATCCATGCCACTGTCCCTCTGTTAGCATGAGGAATTCCTAAGGAAAGATGGCGTTGCTCTATACTGAGTTAAAGTCTCCTCCTTCAGGTTAAAACCCTTTCTTCGGAAATTATGGCATTGCTCGGATCCGCGTATCCCAGTTAAAGTAATTCTCCTTCTCCCCTCTTTAGAGATGACAAATTCTCTCTAAAGTCGAGGTCTTTCAGCTTCACGTCTTGGGCTTTGTACAAGACACAAATAGACCTTTCAGCTTCACATCTTGGGCTTTGAACAAGATACAAACCACCTTTCGCTTCACGTCTTGGGCTTTGAACAAGACACCAAAAAAACCAATTTCCTCCCATAGAATAGGAGGAACTACGAACGCTCTGATTTCCCTGTTTCGGTAAACGGGAATACGTAGGCATAAGATCGAAAGAAAAGATCTTAGCGAGCGCAATCAACAAAAAACCCAAATCCCATATCTCCATCATTCAAATTCAAAAGCATCATTCCTAACGTCCTAATCCTTGTCCCCCGTCAGAAACCCTTTGCCCAGATAAAAAGAAAGAAAACCGTATTGGCGAAAATACAAATAACCAGTACAAAGGCCCCCCACATTGATAGCATTCGTAACCTAACAGACCGCTGTTTAAACTCAGTATGCAAAGCAGGGTTAATTGGAGACATCTATTTCCCTTCCTTATTCAGCTCACAATAGGATAAAAAATGAATCGACCTGTAGTTTAAAGCTCAAACCGCAGAGAGCGACCTGCACTTAAGAACCGTGTCCAAAATCGCTCGCTACACCAGGCATATTGAACACAGGCATCTGCTCTCTTGGCTTTGGCAGGTTAAATACTGGCTCGATTACTGCAATTTCATCCCTCTTTTCCTTACTGAACACTTGTAGAAATCCTTCATCAATCAGACTCTGAATGTCATTTTGGACCAGCTGACAACCTTTGATGCTAGCATTACAATCCTCGCAATTACTATGGCAAGCTCTGACCAACCCAGCTTCGAACAACTTAGCATGGAAGATCTTCTTAGGAGTTCGTATCTTTGAAGCATCTCTTAATAACACCTCATTATTCTCATTCTCAACAGCATTGGTGGCTCCATGTGTGGGTAATGGATTGCTCTTCACATTCGACAGATTATCCACAAAAGACAAGATCTTCTTCTCCACCAAACCTTTTACCACATACTTCAAAGCAAGGCAACCCTCCAGATCATGACCCGCTGCCCCTTGATGAAAGGCACATGTAACATTCAGATTATGGAACCTCATAGATTTCTCTGAGGGTGGACCCATAGGTCTAGTGACAATCAAACCTTGTTGAACCAGGGAAGGATACAACTCGGTGTAAGTCATGGGTATGGGCGGGAATGAAGGCTTACCTCCTTGTCCTTTATAAGAAGTGTTTTGCTGAGGAATTTGCGGTCTCGGTTGTTGATATTGTTGGGTATTTGGCACATGCTGATAGGCTGGCTGTTGGTAGACTGGCGCCTGTTGCACTGCTTGGTGATTAAAGGTCGGTGTTACAGCCGCTATGTAAGGTTGCTGAGGATAATGAACCGGGTAGATCGGTTTCTGAGAGAAATTGGGACCTGCCTGCTGTTGGTAGGTTGGTTGTTTCCATTTGGGATTTTTCTCCCTTCCTGCCATGATGGCGTTGGTTTCTCCTTCTTTCTTCTTATGGAAGTTACTGGGAGCCTTCTTAACACTATTGCTGGTTGAACTGCTTGCAGAACTTATCACTTTCCCATTTTTCAATCCAGCCTCTACTTTTACACCAACTGCAACGATGTCAGCGAAATTGGCATTGACGCTGCTGATCATCCTCTCGTAAAATTCTGGTTTCACAGTATCTACAAACCAATCTGCCAGTTCTTTCTCAGTCAAAGGTGGTTCAACTTGAGAAGCAGTTTCCCTCCACCGTTGTGCATACTCCTTAAAGGATTCAGTGCTCCTTTGGGTCATGCTTAGCAATTGTCTTCGGTAAGGGGCCAGATCCAGATTGTACTTGTAATGTTTCATGAAAGCATCCATTACATCTTGGAAACAGTGGACCTGAGACTGATCCAGATTTAAGTACCACTTAGCAGCAGCGCCCTTCAGACTATCTTGAAAACAGTGTATCATCAGCTTGTCATTACGCACATGGGCGGCCATTCTTTGGAAATACATGACCAAGTGTGATCTGGGACAAGTAGCGCCCGAGTACAGCTCAAAATTCGGCAGCTTAATTTAGGAGGGATCACCAAGTCTGAGACCAGGCACATGTCCTTGACATCTGTGCTGAAGGCGTTACTTCCTTCCATAGCCTTTATCTTCCTCTGCATGGTCTCGACACTCTCTCTTAACCTTTCATTTTGGCCGTCCCCATCTTCAGATACATCGACGTAGTCATAAGGATGGTGATTATGGAAAACAGGACGAGCTTGTGTCTACACTATTGGCGGAGCGAAGGTAGGAATAGCCTGCTGAGCCTCATTAATTAGAGGTACTGTCTGCTGAGTAGACTGAGGAGCTGTGGCTCGGATGAAGTCGAATGGTATACCTAAAGTAGGGTTCACAACAGGAATGACGGGAGGTTCTACTGCAGAAGTGATGCTCTCAGAGACCGCAGTGGCCTGGGTGTCCATCTTTGCTCTCAAAATGTTGACAGCTTCCAAAAGCTGCCCCATTCCACCTCGTATTTCTGTCAATTCATTGTTGACTCGATCCATTTCCCCATAAACTTCTGACATCTTCAATCGAGCTTGGGCTCGAGTGTTGTATCCGTGCTTAGGATTCAGTGTGACGGTTTTGGGATAACAAGGCGACATCAGACAAACAAAGAGGAGAATGCACATGATATGATATGATATGATGCACATGAGAATGTACATGAAAATGCAGGCTAAACTATCAAGAAACCAAAGGAATTTTGCAAATAATATAGGCAATGGAACATTTTGTCAAAACATCTTCTTCATTTAAGAAAATTTGGCAGTTGTTACATCAAGAGCAGAGTATCTTCATGCTCTGAATACAAAAGGTAGGGACATACCCACAATAGAAAGGAAACAACAACAACATTGAAAAGAAAAGCAACAACAACATCAGATTCTTTTTTTTAAAAGGACTAGAAATTGGATCCACTGGTGGCTGATTCCTCCTCTTCATTGATCTTTTTCATAAGCTCCTCAATGCGGCCCTTGATCCTTTCTCTTTCAAGAAACAAATCAGTCAGAGCATCCACCATCCCCTTTTTGTTCTTTGGTGGTGCTTCGTGACGAGGATATGGTTTCCTCATTACCTGAGCTATGTCACGAGACCATTGCAAGTGAGTCTCGGTGACGGAACATTCAGCCCTCCATAATTGCCTATTAATCTGGCGCCAAGCACATTCCAGTCGCATTTTCATTTCAAACCCTTCCCTTTCTTCATAATACATCATTTGCATGTCCTCATTGGCTGGAGGTCCTTCCTTCATGTGGCCTAGCTGGCGGTGAGCAAGGACTGGGTTGTAGTTGATACAACCATTCCTTCCCATCAGGGGTACATTGGGGTAATCCCCGCAGTTAACGATCATAGTAATTCCTTCATCCATTGGGTCATACCATTCGATATCCGTGTGCTTCAGTTCCGTCAACTTTTTGGACCATATCTTACAGTCTTCAACCTCCCAGAAAGCCGGAGTCTTTGGCAGATAAGAGACGAACCATTTGTAGAAGAGGGCCACACAGCAAACAATCGGCCCACAGCCTCTCGAGTATCTGGTCTGAATCGAGTGATACACATCCGCAAGCAAGCTAGGAACTGGATTGTTGATGGCAAATATCTGGATGGCTTGGACATCCACAAAATGTTTGGCATTTGGGAATAGAAACAAGCCGTAGATCATCAGAGCTAAAGTTGATTCAAACAAGGCTTCATTTCCTCGGTTCTTGAAATAAAGGGCTTTTGCTAGCAAGAACAAAGCAGGGAGTCCGCGTCGCCCTCCTTTGATGGTCAAATTAGCTTGAATGTCTGATACTATAATCTTTGTAGCCATGGCAATTTCTTTAACAGAAGGCATTGCTTCAATTCCAGAGAAAATTGGAGCATTCCTGATGGGGATTCCAATCATAGCAGAAAATTCTTCCAAGGTTGGAACCAGCTGGAACTCGGGGAATATGAAGCAACGGTAGGCCGGATGGTATAGCTGAACCAACACTTCAAGGGGCCCTTTGGTTACTGGCATTCTCATTAGTGGAAGAAGGCACCCATACTTATCAGCGAAATGGGACGGGTCTGCAACTCTGTCACCCAACCATAACAACTGCTCGAGCTCAGGAAGCTCAAAAAAATAAGGCCAAACGTTCTTTCCTGAGGCGTCCATGTCTACAAAATCTGCAAAATAAAATTAGTACCTTGAGAGTTTAGCAAGAAATACGAAGATGCAAATGCGATTGGTTTTAAGGAACTCAAGAAAGACAATTTTCAAAACAAGCCTCATTTCATTAAATATTGAGAAGAGTTTACAACTTGGATAGTACATCTCAAAAAGGCTCAAAATACAATAAGACGAGAATAACAACTAGTCCTAGAAGAAAAATCAACCCTATCTAGGAGTGTCCTGCTTCACGCCTTCTCTTATGTCTCTTCAGCACTTGATTCTCGAAGATCAGCTTATCAACAATCCCTTTCCAAGCACCAGACGTCGGGGGAATATTGGCATACTCATGAGTGCTAGCAGTGGGCTTTGTGCTGGAGAAAAATAAATTCTCCTGCGCCAAAGGTTCATCAATTACGCCTTTTTCCAGCCACTCTATCAAGTCATCTTTCTCTTTCATCTTCTCCTTCATTTCTTCTTGCTCGATGCAGACGGTATGATATTTCCACTCCTAAGTGTCCCTCTCAAGCTTCATCCTGGCTAGATTTTCTTGATATTCTTCCATGCGCTCAATAGGAATAGCAGACAGAGATGCGATAGTTGGCTGCTGAAGTATCTTGGGAATATAGGGCATCTTGAGGTCACGGGCTCGAGATCGAACCCACTGAAGGTATGGCTCCAAAGACACACAGTTTCTCTTCCCTAACTCGTTCTTGGTACTTTCGTGGAATTTATCCCAAGCACACCAAACTTCACTTTTGGTCTTATCATTGGCCTCTTCATTAAGATAAAAGAAACCAGACACATGGATACTCTTAGGCTTTTCTTTCATCGCAAACCCGAATTGGCGTCTGGCCAGAACAGGACTGTAGTTAATCCCACCATGAATACCGAGGAGTGGCACGTTAGGAAATGGCCCACAACTATCAATGTATACATTCTTGTCATAAACTGGGTCATACCAAAAGATGTCGTAGTGAGTAAGAGAGATGATCCTCTGAGACCAACGCAGTTTGTCAGGGTTGTCTTGGAATTCGGACGTTCGAGGCAAATGAGTGATATACCACTGGTAAAGCAACGACACACAACACAAAATAGTCCCTTTTCCTCGAAGAGTCCTATGGTGGATGGAATGGAGAGCATCACCAAGTAATGTAGGCACAGGATTTCTACTAATAAAGATCCGGATAACATTGATGTCGACAAAATCTTCCACATTAGCGAACAAGAACAGACCATAGACCAATAGAGAAAAGGTTGCTTCGAAGGTAGGAATACTGTTTGCATTGAAAAATTGACAAGCTTTTTCATACAAGAACTTAGATGGGAGTCCCTTGATGCCATCCTTGGTGGTGATGTGGGGCTTGACCTCTGACGCATCCAAGTGAATACACTCGCCAATCTCTTTTGGGATAGGAATTTTCTCTTGACCGCTGAAAGGTCTTTGTTTCTTCACAGGTAAGCTGATCCAATGAGAGTACTCTTCCAAGGTTGGAACCAGTTGGTAATCCGGGAAGGTGAAACAATGATAGAGAGGATCATAAAATTGGACCAAGGTGTCAAGGATTCCTTCCTCCAGTTTAGTGTTGAGAAGGCTAACCATTCTTCCATACCGCTTTCGGAAACTATCATGTCCGGTCACCAAGGTTGCTAACTTCTTCAGCTTTGCCAATTTGGGCTTTTGGAAATTGAACTGCTTAGTGTTCCTCTTCTCAATATCCATGATACCTATGATTTTCAAAGGAAAATATGACTGAGTTCCTTAAAACCAATGAGATGGATGCAATGGGATGTATGCAATGCGCAAACAAGAACAAACATACAAACATATGTACGCAATCATAGCACACAAGCCTTAGGTTTTGAGGTTTCTTGAATGGAGTCACGGTCTACCCATCCCAATAAGGTGTGGACTATAGGTTCATCAACTGTGGAACAAGGTTCTAAAAGTTCCCAGAGTCTAGATAAATCCTTCGGATATTATCGGCCCATGTAACTTACTTACACGGGTTAATAATATTCTCAAGATAAACTCGTCTGAGTGTAGTATCGCGTGACAACTACTCGGGACTGGCTCCCTCATAGTCACCGCACTACGTCTTAGAAATCCAAGTGGGGTAAAGGTAACTACAGTCCTCAGAATCCCTGGCTCCCAATTGAAAAAGTAATATCAATGCGACTTCTCACATCAGACATCAACAATCCCAAAGGGCCTCATCTGAGTGTGGTCATCATATGCCATAGATTGTTGGTACTACTGCCAACAACTGACTATTGATTACACCACGATCTTATCATATTTGTGCACTCAAGTCCGGGTTAGGACTTACCTCACCACTCAATAGTTCCATGCCCACAAAAGATCTGAACCAAGGCATATATACAATATAGCAAACAAGCATGAATAGCACGAACAAAAGCGAGATGGGTTTAACCCTCAAAATTATCATTTCCCCAGTGAAGTCGCCATTTCTGTTGCGGTGAAAATCGGATAACAAGCTATTAATTAACTTGCATCACATTTTTTTTACAACCGACTTTGATTTATCCAAAGGAAAGGTTCAAGATCGTTAAAAAAACCTAAAGGGGGGAGATCTAAGGTTCGGGGGTTGGTTATACTAAGGGAAGGTATTAGCACCCTTAATATCTGTAGTATCCTACAGGAACCTCTTGCTTTATTTGTGTTATGTTATGTTTGTTTGCTAAGGGTAAGGTAAAGATGTTGTTAATGAGTATGAGGTCAAAGGCTAGGTGGCTATGAGGCCAAGGTGGTAATGAGCTATCTATGACTATGAGGCCAATAGAGAGACTTTGACTATGAGGTCAAGGTTGGCGAATGGCTATGAGGCCAAGGTTTTAATTATGACTATGAGGTCAATGTTGAGTAAATTGCTCTATGAATTTTAGTTCAAGAGGGGTCCTATTGACTATGAGGTCAATGTTGGGAGGTTGCCTAAGACTATGAGGTCCACGGTAGTAATGAGCTTTCTATGATCTTGAAATCAATAGAAAGACTTTTCCTTTGGAAGGAAGGGGGAAAAACAAACTCTTATAAACAAGAGTTGGAGTGGAGTTAAAATTAAGTGATAAGCATGAGAGTTCAAGGACTCAAAGGGGGTTAACAATTAATCAAGTATGAAATATCGCAAAAAATATGATTCAAACATCCATTTATGGCAAGAGATAGTGAGATAATGAACACATGAGCATACATACATATCATTTTCAAGAACTTAGTGAATCTTTCAAAAGATTTTTAAGACTAAAATAAAAAGAATACACATGTTTTTTTTGTGAATTTAGAAATTAATGTGAAAATAAAGCAAAAGTGAAAATAAAAACTATGGAAAATTAAGTTAAGTATCAAAGAGTATTCAGGATTTTTTTTTGGAATTTTTGTATAAAAGAAACTGTTTTTAAATAAACGAAATTGAAATAAAAAAGAAAATAAAATATTTGCAGCAAGTTAAACCATGGGGGTGTATTAGTAATGATGATATAAACTAAGAATCAATGGGTTGTTGTGCATGCGGGCTTTTCGGTGGGGTGTTATTAGCAAATGCGCTAGGCCCAAACATGCAGAAGAGGTAGGCTGAAAAAAATAAGAAAACAAACAAAAGGGTGTCTGGGGCGAGGGGGGATTCGAACCCCAGACCCCTTTGTTACAGGCACGACTTCTCTACCACTGGGGTGGCTATACATCCGTTGTATAAGTCCACCCCGTAAATATATGAATCTACATTTGTTTTATAAAGGGTCAGCATAGAAAGCACATGAATATTAAACACAAATGTTAGCAACAACGTGACAAACGGTTACCCACCCTCCTAGAAAACTAGCGGACAAAAATTACGGAACCACAAAAACCACAAATACCACGCGTCCAAACCATACGAATCATGCATACTACATTCACAAGCTGTCGTGAAAAGCAAAAATTATCATGCATATTGTCCATAAGCATAAAAAACATAACCATAGCAAACTCATTTATTCACCCATTTTAATTCATTAACAGCCATGAAATGGGGTGGGGTCACTTTTAAAAGATGATAACAAATTATAAGCAACACTATGCAACGGATAAAATTTATTCTGGGAAATAAATGATTGACCCATATTCAAAGCATATGCAATAATCATGCACAAAAACTATAGCACTGATACACACAGAGGTGCCTCCTCCTACTACTACTATTCCCTCTTGGAACTTACGTTTGCATTCCCAAATGATATAACAGACATGGCAGCAAATATCTTAAAACGAACAATGGATACATGAGCCATTAAATTCTGAGCACGAAGGCAAAGAAATGTACACCATAAACGAGACAGAAAAGAAGCATGCTCATCTAAACTTCATGGTATCCAGAGGATTAAACGCATGACAGTAGCACATCAAGTGTAAGTTCGAGTTATGTTATAACACAACGTCATGAGTTAGTTATATGAGTAGATGGAAACAAACTTGACCTTCATCAAAAGTAAAAAGTGACATGGTTGAAGCATTTCTAACTAAACAAGTTTCATGGCAAGGATATGGATCAACTAACAATTAAAACACCAATAGCTCAAACAATGCTCACAATATCATTTCCCACACTAAAGCTCATGGTATCATTTCAAAGTAACACAAAAACAACATATGAACCTACAACAATATTTCAACCCAAACAAAACTTTAAACATATGAACATACAACAATATTTAAAACCAAACAAACTTTAAACATATGAACATACAACAATATTTAAAACCAAACAAACTTTAAACATATGAACATACAATAATAAACATGACACAACATTTCAAACCAAACAAACTTTAAACATACAATAATAAACATGACACAGCATTTCAAACCAAACAATCTTTAAACATATGAACATATTATAATAAACACGACAACAACATTTTAAACCAAACAATATGAACATATAATAATAAACATGACAACAATATTTCAAACCAAACAACCTTAATCATCTGAACATATAATAATAAACATGACAACAACACTTTAATCATCTGAACATGATAATGAGAATATTGGATACAATCGTATAGTTGAGGACATAGGGAAAAGAACAAGGCAAAAACTTCCAGTATCAATACGTATTCAAGCAGACTTTAGACAACAACCTCTAGTGTTCAAACCGGTTATGGAAGCATAAACATTCACTATCCAGCACAGGCAGTATGAAAAGGTTTTTTTTAACATCATCCATAATATCAACCAAAACTGATCAAAACACAAAACATTTAAAGGATAAAAACATGGAGGATAAAAATGATCATGACATGAAATATGTTAACACCAAAATGCTACAAATCAACAACTGCAATGTATCACGTGTATTCAAACTTCACATTATCGTGTTCAAAAATCATTCCAGAATAACTCAAGTGCAAGATGTTTATGATAATAGTATGAATAGCATGAGCACAGCTAACGAAAGGAAGTGATGGTTACCTAGTGGAATATGACCACTGCACCTTCCTACTTTGAGATTTTGAAAACAAATGGAGCTGAGCTTCTCCCTCCTTAGAACAGTCGTACTTCACTCTCCAAAACCCCCCACTCGAATGGTGTTTCTCCTTAGAATATAGTAAGTGATATGCTGAGAAAAATTGATTCTTGGTGCTTTCAAGTGAGAAACTGCCCTCCTTTTATAGGCTGGGAAGGTTGGTTTTGACTCTTTGATTCCACTGGAAAAATGCATTGTCTGTTGGATAAAATATTAGGGTTTACAAGGACCACTCCCAGCCCTCAAACCTGGTTAACCCTCGGAAAAAAACCGTCTCTCATGCTGAACAAGAGCAGTGAAAAAGGTGTAGGTCTGTCACGTTTCACCATCTAATATATACATCAAAACCTCCTTTTCATTGTGTCATAATAGTGAGAGTCAAAAGAAGTAAAACTTGGGACCCTCCATCTGCCTCCATGCGCATGAAAATGGACAACACTTATGCTATGCCTTTTGTTTCACGAACCAATATATTGCTTCAAAACACCCTTTTTGTGAGTCATTAGAGAGTGAGCTTAAAAGAGAAAGTATTGGGATAACATAATGAGAAGGTAACACGCCAAGTGTTATAAAATGATAAAAGAAATCAGCATGATGGTACCTAAAAGATATTGTTTAGGTTATGGCTCAAATGGAAACGTGGTTGGTGAGAAATAACAAAATCAAGTGCCTCTAGTGGTCCCACAATAACCTCTTATTCAAGGGATCACATGGCATTTTTGCTCATGCAACGTGACAAATTCTAATTTTAGTAGCAAGCCAAAATTCAACTCAACGTATGTGAAGAACATGGAAAATATTAAGGTGGCAAAGTGTCACAACAATCTGAATTTTCTGCATGTGAATACATTTCATCACACCACCTTTGATACGCCATATCTTGATGATTATTGCATTAATTTCTAAGATCTTTGGTTCCATGAAGAGTAGGCATTTGATAGAGCATCTTTCCTTTAGAATGAAACTTGAGATGAAGCTTGTAACATTGGTAAAAATACCATGAATTCGTGTACCTCATGCTGCCCCAAAGAACTTAGAAAAAATTTCTAAGTTATGGAAATTTTTCATGGGCCAAAATTTGCTTACTTTGCAAGAAAGCTCTTAGAACTTGATCTCTCATGCCTTAAACCCTAAATGAGACCTGTCATGATGATCTGAGGCCTTGGATGTTTCATTTTGGATCAAAATCTCAGGGGTTAAGGCCTTAGTTGAAACCCTAATTTCAATTATGAATGCACTGGGATGATCTCTCCTGATCTTGCTTCTTTCATCACATCTAAAACTCATAGATGGTCTCTAGTGATGTCTTCTATAATGTGGAGTCAAATACTAAGGTCTGAGAACAACCCCTGATCAAAGTCAGGACCAATGATTCACTTGTCTTGACATAACTCTAATTTGGAGGCAAGGTGAAATTAAGACCCAGGTTACTCATGGTGAGAAAATGATGTGGACTTCTTGTTGAATGATGACTTCTTAAATGAGGGTGAGCTTAATTGGTTGATGAACCAATCAAATCTTGACTTAATAGGGCAAAATTCTTCAGTGATTCCTCAAGTTAAAACCCTGATTCCACAATTTGGCCTGGCGATCCTTTGTTGACTTGACTTGATTCAAAGTCCTGAGATCTGAGTTCCAAACAACTGGTGAATCTTCATGATGATCGTATGGAGCCATATAATGCCTTAGGAGGCCTTGAATCTCTCTGTGTGAACCTTAGTTTCAAATATAAGAGAAACAAACTGCAAGATAAGGGTTAGTTTAGAGAAACAAATATGATTGAACCTATATGTCAGTGCAAGATGTTATGACATCTAAGAGGTAAAATTTGGGGTACAACAGTTGCCCCTATTTAATTAGCTTCACCGGATGGCACGAGGAATGGAAATCCTCGGGACATCAAGGTAGAAGATATTTAAATATAGCAAACCGAAAATTTTGCCCTTAGATGGAATGCAGGTGCTAAGGACATGCAACAAACATATATGCCAACATGCCATGAACTCTAATATGATGATATGATGATATGACAGTGCAAAAAATGCAGACAAACAAAACACCAAAGAGCTACCAGACACAGGTGAGCTTTACTGGGAAAGGATGAAGGAAGTATCCACCAGAAAGACTCACTGGGGATGCAAACTAAACAACGAAAGAGACTCACTGGGGATGAGAACGACCGGACGACACTGGGGAAATAAAAAACAATCTTACAGGGCCTGAAATCAGAAAGAAGACATGATCTCCACTGGGGATCAATTTAGAATTGAAAGATAGACAAACTACCAAGAATCTTCTGGGGATTCTTATGCTGAAGAGTTCAAACGGGATCTTCAAGAAAAAAAAAAATAGAGACAAACTTTGGATATCATTATGAGCTGGATTTTGGACAGGAAGGAATCCTATGACTATGAGGTCAGAGGTTGAAGAAGGCTATGACTATGAGGTCAAAGCTTACCTATGACTATGATGCCAAAGGTGAAATGAAGTGATTGGGTCTAAGGTACCAACATGAGTTGGTTGAGATAACAATAGGACTTGGTTTAGGAAGAATAATCAGTATGAGCTGAAATTGGGATACCAACATGAATTGGATTTTGAATATCGGCATGAACTGGATTTGGGATACCAACATGAATTGGATTTTGAATACCAGCATGAACTGGATTTTGAATACCAACATGAATTGGATTTGGATACCAGCGTGAACTTGATTTGGGATACCAACATGAATTGGATTTTGAATACCAGCATGAACTGGATTTTGAATACCAACATGAATTGGATTTTGAATACCAGCATGAACTGGATTTTGAATACCAACATGAATTGGATTTGGATACCAGCGTGAACTGGATTTGGGATACCAACATGAATTGGATTTTGAATACCAGCATGAACTGGATTTTGAATACCAACATGAATTGGATTTGGGATACCAACATGAATTGAATTTTGGATACCAGCATGAACTGGACTTGGATACCAGCATGAACTGGATTTTGGATACCAGCATAAACTGGACTTGGATACCAACATGAATTGGATTTTAGAATATCCGGTAGTCAATACTGGGGTTTTAAGGCTAGACTTCCTGGGGAGTGGTGATCAAAGAGTCAACAATCTGGCGCACATAGGTAAAGACCGGACGCAACAAGTTATAGACAAAAAATCTGTAAACCAACGAAAAGAGGTTTTAGGAGACAAGGACCCAACAAGCAAGACACACAAATACGAAATGCCGAATGATATGCAGGAAGCAGCCCCAACGAGACAACGTCCTGAAAAAGTGAGTGGAAGCAAAGACGCATCCACTACAAGGAGTCACACTGAAATCTGGCCGTAATCACTCCAGGAATGTCCTTACTTCACTGGGGAAATGAATTTTCACATTTTCAGCTAAGTTTGAAAAGATACAAGGGAGAATCCCTTTACATCGTGACATTTGGTCACTACTGAGATGTTTCAATTCTGGGAAATATTTGTCGGTCTTTCTTCAGTGACAAGCTTGGATGATTTATCGGTGTTTTCGTCTTGACCAGAGTTTTGAGGGACGCCATTGATTTCACTAAATAGTCCTTAACGCCGAAGCAAAAATTTATATTTTCATTGTGTTTTCTCAAAAGATTTTTCAAAACATTTTCCGCTTTCAAAACCATTATTAACGAATAAGTGAAGTTTTGCATAACAAGGAAAATAACAGAGCAATGATAAACAGTAAACAAAGAACGGCTCGAAAATCTGATTTTATTAGAATGGTAACTTGCCAATAGCGAAGTTCCATGGAATATTACAATTGAAAAATGGCAATTTTGGGAAAAGTTTACATCGTATTCAGTAACCACTCTCCTCCGTAATAACTAAGAGTCCTAAAATCTTTGCTGCTGATGAGGACCAATGAAGCTGAACTTCTTCAAGAATTCTTGGAAATAGGTGACAACTTGGTCTGACACAGTGAAACGCCTTTGTCCCTAACTTTTGCCTAGACCGCCCTCTCGAGTTTTCAGTCCACCGGGACGCTCTTTTTTGCCTAGGCCGCCCTTTCGGGTTTTCGACCTAGCGAGCTCTTTCTTTTTCCTTATTTAATCCTTAACTTTTGCCTGAGTCTCCTTCATAGGTTATGACCCACCGGGATACCCTTTTCTTGCCTAAGTCGCCATTTCTGGTTTTTGACTTAGCGGGTTTTTAGGCGTAATATTTTCGTACTGAGTCAGCGTTCACAGGGTGTGTGAGTTGTTCACCATCCATCGTTGTGAGGAATAAGGAGCCTCCTGAGAACACAGTTTTTACCACAAATGGACCCTCATAGTTAGGTGCCCATTTTCCGCGAGCATCCCTTTGAGATGGCAGAATCTTCTTGAGCACAAGCTCTCCTTCTCGAAATTCTCGAACACGAACCTTCTTGTCGAATGCCCTCTTCATTATTTTCTGATACAAATAACCATGACACATAGCAGTCAGTCGCTTTTCATCAATGAGGTTCAATTGATCATATCTCTCTCTGACCCACTCTGCTTCATCAAGCTTGGTTTCCATCAGAATTCTCAGAGATGGGATCTCTACTTCAATGGGGAGGACAACATCCATTCCATATACCAGAGAAAAAGGCGTTGCCCCTGTCGAAGTTCGGACCGAATTTCGATATCCGTGCAGGGTAAACGATAACATTTCATGCCAATCCTTATACGTCTTGACCATTTTCTGCAGGATCATTTTGATGTTCTTGTTGACAGCTTCGACAGCTCCATTCATCTTGGGACGATAGGGTGAAGAATTGTGATGCTCAATCTTGAAATTGTCACATAATTCTTTCATTTTTTTGTTATTCAGATTTGTCCCATTGTCGGTTATGATCTTGTTGGGGATTCCATAACGACAGATGATATTATTTCTGATGAAACGGGCAACCACTTGCTTGGTCACATTGGCGTAGGAAGCGGGTTCAACCCACTTGGTAAAATAATCGATGGCCACCAGGATGAAACAATGACCATTAGAGGCTTTAGGCTCAATAGCTCCAATCATGTCGATGCCCCACATAGAAAAAGGCCACGGGGATGACAGCACATTTAGCAATGTCGGAGGAACATGCATCTTATCAGCGTAGATCTGACACTTATGACACCTTCTGGCGTATTGGATACAGTCGGCTTCCATGGTCAACCAGTAATACCCAGCTCTCAAGATCTTCTTAGCCATAGTATATCCATTGGCATGAGTACCGAAAGCTCCTTCATGAATATCGTGCATCAACAAATCCGCTTCCCGCTTATCAACACATCTTAGCAAGATCATGTCATGATTCCTTTTGTACAGTACACCGTTGCTGATGAAGAATTTGACTGACAATCTTCGCAGAGTCTTCCTATCAAGAATGGAGGCGTTGGCCAGATATTCTTGATTCTTCAGGAAGTTCAATATGTCATGGAACCAAGGTTTGCTGTCTGATTCTTCTTCAACGGACTGGCAGTAGGCAGGCTCGGTCCTCCTTTCAATACTGATTACTGGATCTTCGTTGATAAATCTAACTTGCCACATCGAAGCTAGTGTTGCTAGAGCATCAGCCACATGATTCTCAGTACGTGGCACATGGCGAAAAGTTATCTCATCAAAACACTTAATCAACTCCAAAGCATATGCCTGATAAGGGATAAGCTTTTCGTCTTTTGTCTCCCATTCGCCTTTGATTTGATAAATGACTAGAGCAGAGTCACCCATAACTTCAAGAAAACAGATTCCAAGATCGATTGCAGCTTCCAGACCCAGAATGCACGCTTCATACTCAGCAATATTATTCGTACACCCAAAATCCAATCTGGCTGTAAAAGGGGTGTAGCCACCTTCAGGATTAATCATAACAACACCTACCCCATGCCCCTTGTAGTTGGACGAACCGTCGAACATCATCTTCCACCTGTACTCAGCCCTGGGATCTTCTTCAGAGCTTGACTCTTCACAATCTTTCACCACCATAATATCCTCATCGGGGAAATCAAACTTGAGTGGTTCATAGTCTTCAACTGGTTGATCGGCAAGATATTCTGCGAGAACACTTCCTTTAATGGCCTTTTGAGTGATGTACTGGATGTCATATTCTGACAACAGCATATGCCAACGAGCCAATCTTCCTGTTTGAGCAGGCTTCTCAAAGATGTAATTTATTGGATCCATTTTCGAGATCAATAAAGTAGTATGACATATCAGATATTGCCTCAAACGTTTGGCGGCCCATGCTAAAGCACAACAGGTCTTTTCAATCAGTGAGTATCGACTCTCTCTATCAGCAAACTTTTTACTCAGATAATAAATTGCATGTTCTTTCTGGCCAGTCTCGTTATGCTGTCCCAAAACACAGCCCATAGATTCTTCCAGGACAGTCAAATACATAAAGAGAGGTCTTCCGGGAACCGGGGGAACCAGAACAGGAGGTTCTTGGAGATAACTTTTGAGTTTCTCGAAAGCCTGTTTACAGTCGGCATTCCACTCTGCTGCCTGATTCTTACGGAGCAACTTGAAAATTGGTTCACAAGTGGGAGTCATGTTAGAGATAAATCTAGAGATATAGTTCAAACGACCCAAAAATCCTCTGACTTGAGACTTCGTCTGTGGAGCTGGCATTTCTTGAATAGCTCACACCTTATCAGGGTCTACTTCAATCCCTCGTTGACTGATGATAAAACCAAGTAACTTCCCTGATCTGACACCGAAAGTACATT
The DNA here is from genome assembly GCA_022829125.1 of Lathyrus tuberosus. Classification (NCBI taxonomy): domain Eukaryota; kingdom Viridiplantae; phylum Streptophyta; class Magnoliopsida; order Fabales; family Fabaceae; genus Lathyrus; species Lathyrus tuberosus. The sequence continues at coordinate 13,277,196 of JALAZF010000058.1, forward strand.
TGGCAGGATTCAATTTCAGCTGGTATTTCCGAAGTCTCTTGAACAATTTCAGAAGATGGTCCAGATGTTCCTCCTCACTTTGAGACTTAGCAATCATATCATCCACGTATACTTCAATTTCTTTATGTATCATATCGTGGAATGAAGTCACTATGGCTCTTTGATAAGTTGCCCCTGCGTTTTTCAAACCGAAGGGTATGACTTTGTAGCAATAGGTTCCCCATGGAGTGATGAACTTAGTTTTATCCATATCGGCGGGATCCATTCTGATCTGATAATAGCTTGAGAAGACATCCATAAATGAGAAGATTGCAAATCGGGCTGTATTATCCACAAGAGTGTCAATATGCGGAAGAGGGAAATCGTCCTTTGGACTGGCTTTGTTGAGATCCCTGTAGTCTACACACATTCGCACTTTACCGTTTTTCTTCATCACTGGCACAATGTTAGCTACCCATTCGGGATACTTCGAAACTGCCAAGAAACCTGCATCCAGTTGCCTTTTAACCTCATCTCTGATCTTGAGAGCCATGTCGGGTCTACTTCTACGAAGTTTCTGCTTTACCGGAGGACAATCGGGCTTGAGAGGTAGTTTATGCACTACTATATCCGTATCCAAACCAGGCATATCCTGATAAGACCAAGCGAACATATCCACATATTCTTTCAAAAGCAGTATTAGCCGTTGTCTGATTTCTGCCCCAAGGGTTGCTCCAACCTTGACCTCTTTCTTCTCCTCTTCAGTACCAAGATTGATGATGTCGACTTGTTCCTCATGTGGCTGAAGATCCGTATACTGATATTCACACATTTCCGCCAAGTCATCAGGGACCTCATAGTCCTCCTCATCCTCAGCTTGATAAATAGGTGAGACAAAGTCAATAGTGAGATTAGGGTCACTGAATACGACGGGTTTGGGATTTATTCTGCATGATGGAGGGATTTATTTTATTAAAATGCACAAAACTCAAATACAAACAGAAAATGTTTTTGTAGTTTTGAAAAGATTGCCATTTTTCTTTAAAGCAAAAGAACAGTTAAAATAAAGACAGGGAATTTTTACAAAAGAATCACTTTCATTAATTAATAAGAGTTAAAAGCGGTGGCCCATACAAAGTAATCCGATAGCCTCAGGCAAAGCTACAGAATTTGAAAACATCAAATAAAACAAGCAAATTACTCTAGCATAGGATACACAGTAGGGATCTCAATAGCTTCCCAATTACTCAGGGCAGCGTCACACTGAAAAACCAAATTATCGATATCTTCATCTTCAGCATCTTCAATGACGGCGTGGACCTGTTGTCCTCCACTGACGAACATCTCTTGAATAGTCTTCAGTCTTCCCGTGGTTGGAGCAGCTTTTTCCTCAAGAGTTGGTTTGTAACCCAACCCTTGGTACTTTTCTCTCTCTTGGATCTCTACGACTTTGCCCCAGCCTTCTGGTATACCATTCTGTAGGGCAGATTGAATACTCTTGAAGGAAGCAAAAGATGGATCATTGGAGGCCACTATCTTGTTATCATCAATCATAACAGCGTTTGCTATCTCAAGTGCTTGGAAAGAAGTTTCCAAAGCATCTTCATCAGCTTCAATGTACCGGAAGGAGGACAAATTGCTGACCATTAAGTCTTCCTCGCCATGTATGATAACCAATTTCTCTTCAGCTACAAATTTCATTTTTTGATGCAGAGTTGATGTTACGGCACCGGCCTCATGGATCCAAGGCCTACCCAACAGACAACTATAGGCCGAGTTGATGTCCAAGATCTAGAAAAGGATGTTGAACACTTGAGGACCAATCAAAATAGGTAGCTCGATCTCTCCCATCACTGATCTCCTCGAACCATTGAAAGCTTTAACAACGAGCGAAGTGGGTTTCATTACAGCTCCTCGGTAGGTCAGCTTCTCAAGGGTTCTTTTTGGTAATACATTCAGGGATGAACCAGTATCCACTAGAACTCTGGCCAAAGTATCTTCTTGACATTTTACTGACACATGTAAAGCCAGGTTATGGTTCTTTCCTGCCCGGGGTAACTCCTCATCACTGAAACTGAGAGTGTTACAGGCTGTGATGTTGGCGATGACATGGTCGAATTGTCCTGCGGTTATATTTTGGGCCACGTGTGCCTGGGCCAGGACCTTTTGTAGGGCTGCTCTGTGGACAGGTGAACTCATTAGTAGAGACAAGATCGAAATCTTGGATGGGGTCTGATGAAGTTGGTTCACCACCTTATAGTCACTCCTCTTGATAATTCTTAGGAACTCCTCATCTTCTTCCTTATTAATTACCTATTTTCCTCTGTCTGTAGGGGGTACAGGAACAACGGTTTCTTTGGGCACAGTTTCTTTGAATAAAGGAGTGTACACTCTGCCACTACGGGTTATCTTTCCTGTTCCGATTATGTTTGTCACCTCTTCGGTAGTTCCCACCTCATTCCTTGGAACTACTTCTTCAACAGCGGTTCCCACCTCATTCCTTGGAACCACTTCTTTGCGGGCTTTGTTTCCCATAATGTTCTCATAGATCCATGGTACAGCTTTAGTTCCTCTGAACCTAAATGGAATAGGTTGTCGAGTATCGTATTGCTTGGTGTGATTGGCAGCAATAGCAATAACAGTCTCCGGATTGTTGAAAACGGGTACAGGTTTGTTGAACACAGGCACCACAGAATCTGACCCAGGCATATTGAACACAGGCATCTGCTCTATTGGCTTTGGCAGGTTAAATACTGGCTCGATTACTGCAATTTCATCCCTCTTTTCCTTACTGAACACTTGTAGAAATCCTTCATCAATCAGACTCTGAATGTCATTTTGGACCAGTTGACAACCTTTGATGCTAGCATTACAACCCTCGCAATTACTATGACAAGCTCTGACCAACCCAGCTTCGAACAACTTAGCATGGAAGATCTTCATAGGAGTTCGTATCTTTGAAGCATCTCTTAATAACACCTCATTATTCTCATTCTCAACAGCATTGGTGGCTCCATGTGTGGGTAATGGATTACTCTTCACATTCGGCAGATTATCCATAAAAGACAAGATCTTCTTCTCCACCAAACCTTTTACCACATACTTCAAAGCAAGGCAACCCTCCAGATCATGACCCGCTGCCCCTTGATGAAAGGCACACGTAACATTCGGATTATGGAACCTCATAGATTTCTCTGAGGGTTGACCCATAGGTTTAGTGACAATCAAACCTTGTTGAACCAGGGAAGGATACAACTCGGTGTAAGTCATGGGTATGGGCGGGAATAAAGGCTTACCTCCTTGTCCTTTATAAGAAGTGTTTTGCTGAGGAATTTGCGGTCTCGGTTGTTGATATTGTTGGGTATTTGGCACATGCTGATAGGCTGGCTGTTGGTAGACTGGCGCCTGTTGCACTGCTTGGTGATTAAAGGTCGGTGTTACAACCGCTATGTAAGGTTGCTGAGGATAATGAACCGGGTAGATCGGTTGCTGAGAGAAATTGGGACCTGCCTGCTGTTGGTAGGTTGGTTGTTTCCATTTGGGATTTTTCTCCCTTTCTGCCATGATGGCGTTGGTTTCTCCTTCTTTCTTCTTATGGAAGTTACTGGGAGCCTTCTTAACACTATTGCTGGTTGAACTGCTTGCAGAACTCATCATTTTCCCATTTTTCAATCCAGCCTCTACTTTTACACCAACTGCAACGATGTCAGCGAAATTGGCATTGACACTGCTGATCATCCTCTCGTAAAATTCTGGTTTCACAGTATCTACAAACCAATATGCCAGTTCTTTCTCAGTCAAAGGTGGTTCAACTTGAGAAGCAGTTTCCCTCCACCGTTGTGCATACTCCTTAAAGGATTCAGTGCTCCTTTGGGTCATGCTTAGCAATTGTCTTCGGTCAGGGGCCAGATCCAGATTGTACTTGTAATGTTTCATGAAAGCATCCATTACATCTTGGAAACAGTGGACCTGAGACTGATCCAGACTTAAGTACCACTTAGCAGCAGCGCCCTTCAGACTATCTTGAAAACAGTGTATCATCAGCTTGTCATTACGCACATGGGCGGCCATTCTTTGGAAATACATGACCAAGTGTGATCTGGGACAAGTAGCGCCCGAGTACAGCTCGAAATTCGGCAGCTTAATTTAGGAGGGATCACCAAGTCTGAGACCAGGCACATGTCCTTGACATCAGTGCTGAAGGCGTTACTTCCTTCCATAGCCTTTATCTTCCTCTGCATGGTCTCGACACTCTCTCTTAACCTTTCATTTTGGTCGTCCCCATCTTCAGATACATCGACGTAGTCATAAGGATGGTGATTATGGAAAACAGGACGAGCTTGTGTCTGCACTATTGGCGGAGCGAAGGTAGGAATAGCCTGCTGAGCCTCATTAATTAGAGGTACTGTCTGCTGAGTAGACTGAGGAGCTGTGGCTCGGATGAAGTCGAATGGCATACCTAAAGTAGGGTTCACAACAGGAATGACGGGAGGTTCTACTGCAGAAGTGATGCTCTCAGAGACCGCAGTGGCCTGGGTGTCCATCTTTGCTCTCAAAATGTTGACAGCTTCCAAAAGCTGCCCCATTCCACCTCGTATTTCTGTCAATTCATTGTTGACTCGATCCATTTCCCCATAAACTTCTGACATCTTCAATCGAGCTTGGGCTCGAGTGTTGTATCCGTGCTTAGGATTCAGTGTGACGGTTTTGGGATAACAAGGCGACATCAGACAAACAAAGAGGAGAATGCACATGATATGATATGATATGATGCACATGAGAATGCACATGAAAATGCAGGCTAAACTATCAAGAAACCAAAGGAATTTTGCAAATAATATAGGCAATGGAACATTTTGTCAAAACATCTTCTTCATTTAAGAAAATTTGGCAGTTGTTACATCAAGAGCAGAGTATCTTCATGCTCTGAATACAAAAGGTAGGGACATACCCACAATAGAAAGGAAACAACAACAACATTGAAAAGAAAAGCAACAACAACATCAGATTCTTTTTTTTTTAAAGGACTAGAAATTGGATCCACTGGTGGCTGATTCCTCCTCTTCATTGATCTTTTTCATAAGCTCCTCAATGCGGCCCTTGATCCTTTCTCTTTCAAGAAACAAATCAGTCAGAGCATCCACCATCCCCTTTTTGTTCTTTAGTGGTGCTTCGTGACGAGGATATAGTTTCCTCATTACCTGAGCTATGTCACGAGACCATTGCAAGTGAGTCTCGGTGACAGAACATTCAGCCCTCCATAATTGCCTATTAATCTGGCGCCAAGCACGTTCCAGTCGCATTTTCATTTCAAACCCTTCCCTTTCTTCATAATACATCATTTGCATGTCCTCATTGGCTGGAGGTCCTTCCTTCATGTGGCCTAGCTGGCGGTGAGCAAGGACTGGGTTGTAGTTGATACAACCATGCCTTCCCATCAGGGGTACATTGGGGTAATCCCCGCAGCTAACGATCATAGTAATTCCTTCGTCCGTGTGCTTCAGTTCCATCAACTTTTTGGACCATATCTTACAGTCTTCAACCTCCCAAAAATCCAGAGTCTTTGGCAGATAAGAGACGAACCATTTGTAGAAGAGGGCCACACAGCAAATAATCGGCCCACAGCCTCTCGAGTATCTGGTCTGAATCGAGTGATACACATCCGCAAGCAAGGTAGGAACTGGATTGTTAATGGCAAATATCTGGATGCCTTGGACATCCACAAAATGTTTGGCATTTGGGAATAGAAACAAGCCGTAGATCATCAGAGCTAAAGTTGATTCAAACAAGGCTTCATTTCCTCGGTTCTTGAAATAAAGGGCTTTTGCTAGCAAGAACAAAGCAGGGAGTCCGTGTCGCCCACCTTTGACGTTCAAATTAGCTTGAATGTCTGATACTCAAATCTTTGTAGCCATGGCAATTTCTTTAACAGAAGGCATTGCTTCAATTCCAGAGAAAATTGGAGCATTCCTGATGGGGATTCCAATCATAGCAGAAAATTCTTCCAAGGTTGGAACCAGCTGGAACTCGGGGAATATGAAGCAACGGTAGGCCGGATGGTATAGCTGAACCAACACTTCAAGGGGCCCTTTGGTTACTGGCATTATCATTAGTGGAAGAAGACACCCATACTTATCAGCGAAATGGGACGGGTCTGCAACTCTGTCACCCAACCATAACAACTGTTCGAGCTCAGGAAGCTCAAAAAAATAAGGCCAAACGTTCTTTCCTGAGGCGTCCATGTCTACAAAATCTGCAAAATAAAATTAGTACCTTGAGAGTTTAGCAAGAAATACGAAGATGCAAATGCGATTGGTTTTAAGGAACTCAAGAAAGACAATTTTCAAAACAAGCCTCATTTCATTAAATATTGAGAAGAGTTTACAACTTGGATAGTACATCTCAAAAAGGCTCAAAATACAATAAGACGAGAATAACAACTAGTCCTAGAAGAAAAAGTAACCCTATCTAGGAGTGTCCTGCTTCACGCCTTCTCTTCTGTCTCTTCAGCACTTGATTCTCGAAGATCAGCTTATCAACAATCCCTTTCCAAGCACCAGACGTCGGGGGAATATTGGCATACTCATGAGTGCTAACAGTGGGCTTTGTGCTGGAGAAAAATAAATTCTCCTGCGCCAAAGGTTCATCAATTACGCATTTTTCCAGCCACTCTATCAAGTCATCTTTCTCTTTCATCTTCTCCTTCATTTCTTCTTGCTCGATGCAGATGGTATGATATTTCCACTCCCAAGTGTCCCTCTCAAGCTTCATCCTGGCTAGATTTTCCTGATATTCTTCCATGCGCTCAATAGGAATAGCAGACAGAGATGCGATAGTTGGCTGCTGAAGTATCTTGGGAATATAGGGCATCTTGAGGTCACGGGCTCGAGATCGAACCCACTGAAGGTATAGCTCCAAAGACACACAGTTTCTCTTCCCTAACTCGTTCTTGGTACTTTCGTGGAATTTATCCCAAGCACACCAAACTTCACTTTTGGTCTTATCATTGGCCTCTTCGTTAAGATAAAAGAAACCAGACACATGGATACTCTTAGGCTTTTCTTTCATCGCAAACCCGAATTGGCGTCTGGCCAGAACAGGACTGTAGTTAATCCCACCATAAATACCGAGGAGTGGCACGTTAGGAAATGGCCCACAACTATCAATGTATACATTCTTGTCATAAACCGGGTCATACCAAAAGATGTCGTAGTGAGTAAGAGAGATGATCCTCTGAGACCAACGAAGTTTATCAGGGTTGTCTCGGAATTCGGACGTTCGAGGCAAATGAGTGATATACCACTGGTAAAGCAACGGCACACAACACAAAATAGTCCCTTTTCCTCGAAGAGTCCTATGGTGGATGGAATGGAGAGCATCACAAAGTAATGTAGGCACATGATTTCTGCTAATGAAGATCCGGATAGCATTGATGTCGACAAAATCTTCCACATTAGCGAACAAGAACAGACCATAGACCAATAGAGCAAAGGTTGCTTCGAAGGTAGGAATACTCTTTGCATTGAAAAATTAACAAGCTTTTTCATACAAGAACTTAGATGGGAGTCCCTTGATGCCATCCTTGGTGGTGATGTGGGGCTTGACCTCTGACGCATCCAAGTGAATACACTCGCCAATCTCTTTTGGGGTAGGAATTTTCTCTTGACCGCTGAAAGGTCTTTGTTTCTTCACAGGTAAGCCGATCCAATGAGAGTACTCTTCCAAGGTTGGAACCAGTTGGTAATCCGGGAAGGTGAAACAATGATAGAGAGGATCATAAAATTGGACCAAGGTGTCAAGGATTCCTTCCTCCAGTTTAGTGTTAAGAAGGCTAACCAATCTTCCATACCGCTTTCGGAAACTTTCATGTCCGGTCACCAAGGTTGCTAACTTCTTCAGCTTTGCCAATTTGGGCTTTTGGAAATTGAACTTCTTAGTGTTCCTCTTCTCAATATCCATGATACCTATGATTTTCAAAGGAAAATATGACTGAGTTCCTTAAAACCAATGAGATGGATGCAATGGGATGTATGCAATGCGCAAACAAGAACAAACATACAAACATATGTACGCAATCATAGCACACAAGCCTTAGGTTTTGAGGTTTCTTGAATGGAGTCACGGTCTACCCATCCCAATAAGGTGTGGACTATAGGTTCATCAACTGTGGAACAAGGTTCTAAAAGTTCCCAGAGTCTACATAAATCCTTCGGATATTATCGGCCCATGTAACTTACTTACACGGGTTAATAATATTCTCAAGATAAACTCGTCTGAGTGTAGTATCGTGTGACAACTACTCGGGCTGGCTCCCTCATAGTCACCGCACTACGTCTTAGAAAGCCAAGTGGGGTAAAGGTAACTACGGTCCTCAGAATCCCTGGCTCCCAATTGAAAAAGTAATATCAATGCGACTTCTCACATCAGACATCAACAATCCCAAAGGGCCTCATCTGAGTGTGGTCATCATATGCCATAGATTGTTGGTACTACTGCCAACAACCGACTATTGATTACACCACGATCTTATCATATTTGTGCACTCAAGTCCGGGTTAGGACTTACCTCACCACTCAATAGTTCCATGCCCACAAAAGATCTCAACCAAGGCATATATACAATATATCAAACAAGCATGAATAACACGAACAAAAGCGAGATGGGTTTAACCCTCAAAATTATCATTTCCCCAGTGAAGTCGCCATTTCTGTTGCGGTGAAAATCGGATAACAAGCTATTAATTAACTTGCATCCCATTTCTTTTACAACCGACTTTGATTTATCCAAAGGAAAGGTTCAAGATCGTTAAAAAAACCTAAAAGGGGGAGATCTAAGGTTCGGGGGTTGGTTATACTAAGGGAAGGTATTAGTACCCTTAATATCTGTAGTATCCTACAGGAACCTCTTGCTTTATTTGTGTTATGTTATGTTTGTTTGCTAAGGGTAAGGTAAAGATGTTGTTAATGACTATGAGGTCAAAGGCTAGGTGGCTATGAGGCCAAGGTGGTAATGAGCTATCTATGACTATGAGGTCAATAGAGAGACTTTGACTATGAGGCCAAGGTTGGCGAATGGCTATGAGGCCAAGGTTTTAATTATGACTATGAGGTCAATGTTGAGTAAATTGCTCTATGAATTTGAGTTCAAGAGGGGTCCTATTGACTATGAGGTCAATGTTGGGAGGTTGCCTAAGACTATGAGGTCCACGGTAGTAATGAGCTTTCTATGATCTTGAAATCAATAGAAAGACTTTTCCTTTGGAAGGAAGGGGGGAAAACAAACTCTTATAAACAAGAGTTGGAGTGGAGTTAAAATTAAGTGATAAGCATGAGAGTTCAAGGACTCAAAGGGGGTTAACAATTAATCAAGTATGAAATATCGCAAAAAATATGATTCAAACATCCATTTATGGCAAGAGATAGTGAGATAATGAACACATGAGCACACATACATATCATTTTCAAACTTGAAATTAAAGGCAAAATATCCAAGGTTGAAGAACTCTCTCAAAATACACCTCTCAAGAACAAAACTAAGAGTTTCAAAAAATCTCAAGAACTTAGTGAATCTTTCAAAAGATTTTTAAGACTAAAATAAAAAGAATACACATGTTTTTTTTTGTGAATTTAGAAATTAATGTGAAAATAAAGCAAAAGTGAAAATAAAAACTATGGAAAATTAAGTTAAGTATCAAAGAGTATTCAGGATTTTTTTTTGGAATTTTTGTATAAAAGAAACTGTTTTTAAATAAACGAAATTGAAATAAAAAAGAAAATAAAATATTTGCAGCAAGTTAAACCATGGGGGTGTATTAGTAATGATGATATAAACTAAGAATCAATGGGTTGTTGTGCATGCGGGCTTTTCGGTGAGGTGTTATTAGCAAATGCGCTAGGCCCAAACATGCAGAAGAGGTAGGCTAAAAAAAATAAGAAAACAAACAAAAGGGTGTCTGGGGCGAGGGGGGATTCGAACCCCAGACCCCTTTGTTACAGGCACGACTTCTCTACCACTAGGGTGGCTATACATCCGTTGTATAAGCCCACCCCGTAAATATATGAATCTACATTTGTTTTATAAAGGGTCAGCATAGAAAGCACATGAATATTAAACACAAATGTTAGCAACCACGTGACAAACGGTTACCCACCCTCCTAGAAAACTAGCGGACAAAAATTACGGAACCACAAACCCACAAATACCACGCGTCCAAACCATACGAATCATGCATACTACATTCACAAGCTGTCGTGAAAAGCAAAAATTATCATGCATATTGTCCATAAGCATAAAAAACATAACCATAGCAAACTCATTTATTCACCCATTTTAATTCATTAACAGCCATGAAATGGGGTGGGGTCACTTTTAAAAGATGATAACAAATTATAAGCAACACTATGCAACGGATAAAATTTATTCTGGGAAATAAATGATTGACCCATATTCAAAGCATATGCAATAATCATGCACAAAAACTATAGCACTGATACACACAGAGGTGCCTCCTCCTACTACTACTATTCCCTCTTGGAACTTACGTTTGCATTCCCAAATGATATAACAGACATGGCAGCAAATATCTTAAAACGAACAATGGATACATGAGCCATTAAATTCTGAGCACGAAGGCAAAGAAATGTACACCATAAACGAGACAGAAAAGAAGCATGCTCATCTAAACTTCATGGTATCCAGAGGATTAAACGCATGACAGTAGCACATCAAGTGTAAGTTCGAGTTATGTTATAACACAACGTCATGAGTTAGTTATATGAGTAGATGGAAACAAACTTGACCTTCATCAAAAGTAAAAAGTGACATGGTTGAAGCATTTCTAACTAAACAAGTTTCATGGCAAGGATATGGATCAACTAACAATTAAAACACCAATAGCTCAAACAATGCTCACAATATCATTTCCCACACTAAAGCTCATGGTATCATTTCAAAGTAACACAGAAACAACATATGAACCTACAACAATATTTCAACCCAAACAAAACTTTAAACATATGAACATACAACAATATTTAAAACCAAACAAACTTTAAACATATGAACATACAATAATAAACATGACACAACATTTCAAACCAAACAAACTTTAAACATACAATAATAAACATGACACAACATTTCAAACCAAACAATCTTTAAACATATGAACATATTATAATAAACACGACAACAGCATTTCAAACCAAACAATATGAACATATAATAATAAACATGACAACAGTATTTCAAACCAAACAACCTTAATCATCTGAACATATAATAATAAACATGACAACAACACTTTAATCATCTGAACATGATAATGAGAATATTGGATACAATCGTATAGTTGAGGACATAGGGAAAAGAACAAGGCAAAAACTTCTAGTATCAATACGTATTTAAGCAGACTTTAGACAATAACCTCTAGTGTTCAAACCGGTTATGGAAGCATAAACATTCACTATCCAGCACAGGCAGTATGAAAAGGTTTTTTTTAACATCATCCATAATATCAACCAAAATTGATCAAAACACAAAACATTTAAAGGATAAAAACATGGAGGATAAAAATGATCATGACTTGAAATATGTTAACACCAAAATGCTACAAATCAACAACTGTAATGTATCACGTGGATTCAAACTTCACATTATCGTGTTCAAAAATCATTCCAGAATAACTCAAGTGCAAGATGTTTATGATAACAGTATGAATAGCATGAGAACAGCTAACGAAAGGAAGTGATGGTTACCTAGTGGAATATGACCACTGCACCTTCCTACTTTGAGATTTTGAAAACAAATGGAGCTGAGCTTCTCCCTCCTTAGAACAGTCGTACTTCACTCTCCAAAACCCCCCACTCGAATGGTGTTTCTCCTTAGAATATAGTAAGTGATATGCTGAGAAAAATTGGATCTTGGTGCTTTCAAGTGAGAAACCGCCCTCCTTTTATAGGCTGGGAAGGTTGGTTTTGACTCTTTGATTCCACTGGAAAAATGCATTGTCTGTTGGATAAAATATTAGGGTTTACAAGGACCACTCCCAGCCCTCAAACCTGGTTAACCCTCGGAAAAAAACCGTCTCTCATGCTGAACAAGAGCAGTGAAAAAGGTGTAGGTCTGTCACGTTTCACCATCTAATATATACATCAAAACCTCCTTTTCATTGTGTCATAATAGTGAGAGTCAAAAGAAGTAAAACTTGGGACCCTCCATCTGCCTCCATGCGCATGAAAATGGACAACACTTATGCTATGCCTTTTGTTTCACGAACCAATATATTGTTTCAAAACACCCTTTTTGTGAGTCATTAGAGAGTGAGCTTAAAAGAGAAAGTATTGGGATAACATAATGAGAAGGTAACACGCCAAGTGTTATAAAATGATAAAAGAAATCAGCATGATGGTACCTAAAAGATATTGTTTAGGTTATGGCTCAAATGGAAACGTGGTTGGTGAGAAATAACAAAATCAAGTGCCTCTAGTGGTCCCACAATAACCTCTTATTCAAGGGATCACATGGCATTTTTGCTCATGCAACGTGACAAATTCTAATGTTAGTAGCAAGCCAAAATTCAACTCAACGTATGTGAAGAACATGGAAAATATTAAGGTGGCAAAGTGTCACAACAATCTGAATTTTCTGCATGTGAATACATTTCATCACACCACCTTTGATACGCCATATCTTGATGATTATTGCATTAATTTCTAAGATCTTTGGTTCCATGAAGAGTAGGAATTTGATAGAGCATCTTTCCTTTAGAATGCAACTTGAGATGAAGCTTGTAACATTGGTAAAAATACCATGAATTCGTGTACCTCATGCTGCCCCAAAGAACTTAGAAAAAATTTCTAAGTTATGGAAATTTTTCATGGGCCAAACTTTGCTTACTTTGCAAGAAAGCTCTTAGAACTTGATCTCTCATACCTTAAACCCTCAATGAGACATGTCATGATGATCTGAGGCCTTGGATGTTTCATTTTGGATCAAAATCTCAGGGGTTAAGGCCTTAGTTGAAACCCTAATTTCAATTATGAATGCACTGGGATGATCTCTCTTGATCTTGCTTCTTTCATCACATCTAAAACTTATAGATGGTCTCTAGTGATGTCTTCTATCATGTGGAGTCAAATACTAAGGTGTGAGAACAACCCCTGATCAAAGTCAGGACCAATGATTCACTTGTCTTGACATAACTCTAATTTGGAGGCAAGGTGAAATTAAGACCCAGGTTACTCATGGTGAGAAAATGATGTGGACTTCTTGTTGAATGATGACTTCTTAAATGAGGGTGAGCTTAATTGGTTGATGAACCAATCAAATCTTGACTTAATAGGGCAAAATTCTTCAGTGATTCCTCAAGTTAAAACCCTGATTCCACAATTTGGCCTGGCGATCCTTTGTTGACTTGACTTGATTCAAAGTCCTGAGATCTGAGTTCCAAACAACTGGTGAATCTTCATGATGATCGTATGGAGCCATATAATGCCTTAGGAGGCCTTGAATCTCTCTGTGTGAACCTTAGTTTCAAATATAAGAGAAACAAACTGCAAGATAAGGGTTAGTTTAGAGAAACAAATATGATTGAACCTATATGTCAGTGCATGATGTTATGACATCTAAGAGGTAAAATTTGGGGTACAACAATTACTAATTCTTGTGCTAATAATTTCACACCTTTGTTAGTCTATGTAGATGGTTTAGTCTTATCAGGCGACCACCTTAAAAAATTCAAGATGTCAAATCCCTTTTTCATCACAAGTTCTGTATCAAAGACTTAGGACCTATTCGATACTTTCTTGGTATTGAAGTGGCTCTATCACCTTCTGGTATTTTAGTTAATCAATGTCACTATGTTCTTGATTTATTAAACAAAATATATATGCTCGATAACCATCTCCTAGTACTTACAACCATTCATTGAAACTTCATTGCACAACATCACCCTATCACGACTCTACACAATACCGTAGACTTACAGGACAATTAATTTATTTAACAACAACAAGACCTGACACCTCTTTTAATGTACAATAACTCAACCAATTATTTTTAACCCAACTATTACACATTATCAGGATAAACTTAAAATATTATAGTATTTAAAAAACAACCTTGCACAGGGTCTGTTTTATTCTTCTTTCTCTGACTTGTTCCTTTTCACTTTTGCAAATAGCGATTGGGCTACTTGCCTTTCCATAAGACGCCCTGTCACAGTCTTTGTTGTATTCCTTGGCAAATTATTGATTTCTAGGAAGTTGAAGAAACAAAACACCATTTCCAGTTCCAGCTCTAAAGCAAAATACTACGCGGTTGCCATCCTCACTTGTGAGATTCAGTGGCTTCATTACCTTTTCAAAGATCCTCGCCTCCAATTCTCAAGACCTATTGCACTGTATTGTGACAATAGATCTGCTGTTTACTTAGCTCACAATCCAACATTTCACGAGTGCTACAAACACATCGAAATTGGCTGCTAATTAACAGTTTTGACATCTAGTGGTTTCAGCCCCCTCTCGATCGCAGTTGCGGGGGATCGAACCGTGGTCCTCCTTACCAAGTCCAGCACCAATCACCATTGGACCAACTTACGATTAATTAATAGAGATAATTTAGCTAATATAGCCGTTACTCCCTAATTATTTGGGCTTATGTTCCACTTTTATAGAAACTAGTAGAATACTCGTGCATTCGCACGGGTACTGGTGTGTTACACACATTTGTTTTTAAAATATAATAAAAATATAAAAAACAAAAACAAAATTATTTTACCAAAAGAGTTTATTATTTTTAAAAGAAATACATATTTTGATTTATTTACCAATTATAAATATAATTTTTCATTTATAAAAATATTTGGATAAACTGTATATTTTCCTGTATGTAATATTATTTTATTTTGATATTAATATTTAAAAAATTGGATAAAAAAACTTGTTTCCATTTACAAAAAAAAATTTACTTAAGTCATTAATTTAAAAATAATATTTGACATTAATAACATATATTAGTGAAATAATTACATCAATAATATGTAGCTCACCGTTTCACATATTATCTTAAAAAATATTGTATCTTAAATTAAAAATAATTTCAAAATAAAAATATTTGTAAAATAAATAAACATATTTTTCACGTGTTTGTATTCATACATTATTTTAAATATATTTACATTTATTTTATTTAATTATAGAAAAATGTAATAACCCGTGCATTCACACAGATTCTGGTCTGAATACTCGTGCGTTCGTACGAGTACTGGTGTGTTATGCACATTTATTTCTAAAATTTAATAAGAATGAAAAAAACAGAAAGAAAAAAATTATTTACCAAGAAAGTTTATTATTTTCAAAAGAAAAACCTATTTTTAGGTATATTTGGAGCATAGATATAGTTTTTCCAATATACAAATATTTGGATCAACTATATATTTTCTCATATGTAAACATTAATTTTGTTTTGACATTATTTATAAAATATTTAAGTAAATTGAGATATATAAATGAAAAATATCATTAATTTCTAAAATAACAAATAATATATTCCATTCCTTTCTTTGCAATTTTTTTGTTTTGTTTTTAGACTTACTTAGACGATATAAAATATTTAATTAAGATTGTTACTGATAAATTATAATTAATATTCAATAAGCTACTAAAACTTTGACGTTATTTTTCTTTAAAATATTTTTGTAAATAAAAAATAATTAAATTATTATGTAATCATGTGTTCAATTTATTTGATGTTACATTATAAATTTATATATGAATATTTATTTAAAAATTGTAATAAAATAGAATAATTAAATTAAAGAGTAAATTTCAAACTTACGAATAAAGAACCATTAAAATCAATAAATAACTTTAAATAGTAAGTAGAGTATTTGCATTTGAAATTAATATTAAAATATTTGACTTGATTCACTTATACTGGGTTTTTTTTATGCTTTTGATAAATTAAATGGTAAAGTTTTATATTTTACTAAAAAGGTAATTAATAAATTGATTAATTTAATAAGTGAAGAATTATAACCGATTAAAAATCTCATTGAATTCTAATTGGAATCTTTCTTGTAATAAATAGAGTTTTATTTTAGAAATTATAAAATATTATTATATAATAATTAAATAAATATCATGTAAAATATTATTATAAAATATTGTTACCTAAGTTTATCTTTGTTGCTACCTAAGTCTAAGTCTATTGTTGCTATCCATATTGCTATCTAAGTTTACCTTTGTTGCTACCTAAGTCTAAGTCTATTGTACTAAATTACTTAGAAGGAATCCATTCAATTGCTTTTTTTCACTTCAACAGTATGTACTAAATGTGTATGGAATAAGTAAAAAGCAAAAAAAAAATTATTACATATCTCTTAAAACAGATGATAAATGTGCAAACCACTGAAAATCTAAATTTCATTAACATGGCTACAACCATACACAATAAGTATGTTTGTTCATGAGATACAACCAATACATTGAGTCTTCTTAAAAATCAGTAACATGGATGCAACAATACACAATCAGTGTAAATGAAATTCATCAAATCAAACACACAAAAATCAATAAACTAAACCTCAAATATCATTTACAAATTAAAACAACAATGTAAAATATATCACTTGCAAAACCATTTGTGGCATTTTGGATCGAACTCTAGTATCAAAAAGGGCAGCTTGATATTTCGACAAGAGTTATGCATGCTGTAGTCGAAGCCTGTTCAAGCATGTTGTCGAAATATATTAACTTGTAATTTAAGTTAGTATATCGAGTTGGGTCTTGCTTGTAAGTTCAATTGTTTAAGTTAGCTTGTTCCCTAAGTTAGCTTGTGTAATGGGCCTGTGTGTAAATGCCCATTAGGTTATTATGTTAGTTTTTCTTATAAATAGTGAAAGCTTCTGAAGTTTGACTAAATTTTGGTTAAAACTTAATAAAGAATGCTGCAGACAAAGATGTCGAATATAATATTCCAACATCCAGATTCGACAAATATAACAGGTTTTAAATCTGGTGCAAGCTTCAAGGAGCGATCACAGTAGTGGATCAAGGAATCAGCCAACAGAAGATTTAAAGCCCAAAGCAGAAGGCTATAAAAGAAGACCTAATCCTAGGCTAGAAGATAGAGAAATAACGACATAGACTTAGGAATCCTAGTTTGTAAACTTTTGTAAGGTATAGTTTAGGGTTTTGAGAGTCGTAGACTTTCTTGTAAGTCTTCCTCTGTATCTATTTGATACATTGTGGAAGACATAGATACTTCTACAGATTCAGAAACCCATAGGTAATGAATCATGTATTGTTCTTGGATGAAGCTTTTAAGCAAATCCAAGTTAGCTTGTTAGTCAAGAATGCTTGACTGAACTTTGTATTGAAATGGGCTTCTTTCAAGTAGGATGATATAGTTATTGTGACTATAACTGTTAGATAATCACAGGTTGTGATTTAGATCAATTAGATGTAACTTCTAATGATAAAGTCTCTATTGGGTAGTGATAGGTAAACCATAGGTAATTTACTGTAAACCAGCGGTTGTTTACATAAAACTATACTACTGATAGTGAATTCTTCTTCTTAGCTTGGTATGCCCCTAGATGTAGGTGATTTGCACCAAATTGGGTTATCATATTCTGTGTTGTTTATCATTCTACAATTTACAGTTCAGTTTTGATTAACATGTTGTAACAGATGTCGAAACATCTGTCTTGCTGCTGTTACTGATATTCTGAATATCAGTTTGTTTGTTCTGCTCTTATTTTAAAGTTGTGCAGAGAACAATGTCTTGACATGTGTTAGGACATCTGCTATCTTCTATGCCAGAATTTCAATTGGTATCTGAGTAGGCATCTTGTCTATTTTTGGATGAGATCTTGGGAGATACTTTCTGGCACTTTAAACAATAAGTTTTGGGAGATCAGATCATTCACTCAGACATACTCAAGGGTATTAATGGATGGACGAATGTTCTGGATTAGAGGTAACAACTACTGGTGGTTGTTCTTGTTTTTTGAGGAGTTTCTACAGCAACTGTAGGAGGAGTGGCTAGTTCTCTTGTGTGGTGTCTTATAAGATGTTCTGACGTCTTATTAGGGCATGTTGAAGATGTTCCTTGGTGGTTCCGCTGCATATGTTTCTGATGGAAGAACTCTGGTATTTATGGGATTCTGGAGTTGTGACAGAAGAAAGATAGTGGAAGATCTTAATTCTTGGCTTCTTTTCTTAATGATATCAGCATCTGTGAAAGCTCTAGTCGTTCCAAAGTCGGGAGCAATGGAATAAAGAGAGTTGTTGGTTGACTTCTGTCATGTTGACTTGATACTTGGAGGTTTGGTTCCGACTTGTATCTTAAAGTCAGTTTAAAGGGAAGGTTGGTTGAGATCGTGTTTATCAAAGTTCATGATCTATGAATTTGGTAAATGTTCTTTTCGACAAAGTTGCCAAAGATACTTGAGTTTTTACTCAAGTTCACTCATAAAGGCATCTCTAGTCGTGTTTGAGAGCTCTTTCATAAGGATATTTTGTTCTCATGTTGAAGATGGATTTCTGAAGATCTCTGGTGATGATGGATGTTATTCAACTTGGAGATAATGGGATGTGATTTATTTTCACCATTCATGATTCACAAGGATTCTATTAGCAAAAGAAAGTCATAGGCAAGTTGAGTCAAGGGTGGCAGACTTGATGTCTCAACATGTTGTTTGACTAAGAAAGATGTTGACACAGTTGTGTTGATTTCTGGTAGATCATATATCCCTCAGGATGTATGGTTTTGAGGACAAGGATTTAAGTTCAATTTCTATTTGTGGAATTTACAAATATTTAATTAATTATCCTTGTATGTTGAAGTACAAGATCACTGGTGACAAGTTGGTACACCAGGAAGTTCAACATCTTTTGTTGCATCTGCTCAATGATCTGTTCTTTTGAGAATGGGTACAGTCAAGATAAGGAACTGGTGTTCTATTAGATGTTGAAACATCTTGACAGTGGAGTATGTGCAGAAGCCTGTTGATTCAAGGAGTGAATCTCTGGAGCAAAGGAGTTGTAGCTGATGATCTTGGTACCATACACGTGTGTGTGGTAGGATCAGTCTTTATTACAAGGCATGCATTAAGACTAGAAAGGTTCGTGGCAGGAAGCTTGACTAGATTGTAGTGCTGTTGGAAGTGAAGATGAAGACAATTCTCTTGGTTCAGTTTATTTCTCACCTTGGAGTATTGGAGTGCAGCAGGTGTGTTCCAGTTTTACTAGAAGCATCTATTTTTTATCTGGAAAGTTTCCTGGCAAGAGACTTGTCTAGAATATGGTGCTGGTGATAGAAATGCTTGGGTCAGTTTATATCTGATCTAGGTGTGTAGGAGCATGTGATTTTGCTCATCTTGGAGGTCAAGGATAAGTGGCAGTTATCTATGACTTTCTGAAGAAGTCTCTACTCAAGGAAAGTGGGATTCCTTTTATAGAGATCTTGTGTGACAGATCTCTTATGAAGAATCAAGCTTTGGCATGCTTGGTTTCTCTGAAGATGAGATAAGTGTTGCAGTACAACAAAGCAGGATGGAGGTTGTCTACTCTAACTTGATATCAATGATCAAGTCTATGAGAACATGGAACTCTTATTCTGTTATAGGGAGGAAGTTCTTCTAAGTGGTAGAAGGAAGAGTTGAATTCTTCAGCTAGATATCTGATCAGTTGTTGTGACATCAAGCAAAAATTTTGGGGTCTTAGTTGATGTTGTGGCGCATCATCGTAAGATAAGTTGATCTTCTCAGAAATAAATGGAATTAATGCTTCAAAAAGGTCTATCTCATGCAGTTTGCCGGAGCTGCAAGAAGGAGTAGATGTTACATGTCTAAGTCTTGGTGTATCTAAGATGGTATGCTATGGAGTAAGTGGATTATGTAACTTGAAGATTAGGTTTCATTGGTGGATCAGAAAATTTTCTAGATCTCTGAAGAAAGCTGAGATTAATCAAACAATGGCATTTGGTTGATTTCTATCGTGCATTCAAGCAGGGTGCTTGGAACTAATTACTTTTGTGCAGAAGGGTAATTGGTTGAAATTCAAAGAAGGTTCTGGTTCTGTTCTTATCTTGGAGCTTGTGTTAGAAGCCCTAAGTTGCTTATGGAAGATTACCTTCTATTGGGAGTTGAATGAGAGTTTATTTCTCTCTTTGATTGTCTGGAGTTCTTATTGATCAAGATGGATGAGCTGTGTTCTCTGAAGATCTTTAGTTGGATTACTATGCAAATAGTAAGTCTAGTGGTAATTATATCAAGAACCATAATGTATGGTGTCTGTGATATGATTAGGATGTCCTAACTGATGTTTGAACATCATCATGGTTTCTGAACTTGGAGTTCAGATTGTGGAAGATGATATCCACCAGTTGAATCAGAAGTGTTCTATCTTATCATATGGAAGAATGATAAATTGAAGACTGTCTTGGATCATGGGGTGTTTATCTGGAAGACTGGCTCTTGCTGAGGTCAGAATGCTTGTGGAGAGGTGGTTTCTTCTGCTACAAGTCAGGCTAGAGAGAAGTGGATCAGTTTGGTGCTTGTGGAGCAAGTAAGCTGAGGATCTCTGGGGCATGTGTTTGATGTCCTTCAAATGTGAAGAACATCTGGATGAGCTAGCAAACTAAGGGGCTATGTATGTCTCTTTGAGGAATGTGAAGCATTCCAAATTCAATTGGATTGTATCTCAAGGAACAAGGATATTTATGGCTGTAAAATTCAAGGTGGATTTGTACAAGGTATGGATGGTTTCTGGTTGAGAGGGATTAATGGTGATTTTGGTCTCAATCCAAGAGTTTGTTGGTTGTGGTACAAGGATGTGGTCCTGGTACTTTCTCACTATATGATCATGAAGCTGTCATGGGATATCATGTGGTGACTTTGGGGTGTTTCTTGTTGAAGGAGCATCATTTGTGAAAGATAGGGGGTAACTTCTGTCTGTTAAATATACTAGTGTGGTACATGGATTGCTTGAGGATCAAACATTAGGTGAATGCGTTCATCAGGTGTGTTGAATAGAGGGTGCGCTCTTGAAGACATGAAGATGTGTCTTATGTTTTCCATTCATTTAAGGTGTTCTTCTTGCAAAGGAGCACTAGTTATCTTAGACAGGGGGAGTTGACCTTCTGTTTTTGGATATATTGCTGCAGTAGTGCAGTTCTTTATCAAGATTGTTTGTGGTTTCAAGTAGTTTGTGATAGAATGCCTCAAGTGAGGATGTAATGTCAGATGAGATGTCGTGACATTGCGCTACTGGTATAAGTTCTAGGTGGACTTAACAAGTTGTTATGATTCTGTCAATGGGTGTCAATGGATTAAATCAGAGTGATACAGGTATTTTGAGAGTCTTTGCTGCTATCTGGGAGTTGTTTGAAGAAATGTCTTAACATCTTGGTCAGTTATTCTTTGTCTTCTGATTGAAAGGGATTGTTAATATGCATCAGATGTTACAAGAGGAACTAAACAAAGTCTGACAAGATGTCAGAACATTGGTTAGGATGTATGGTTGTATCCTTATTGAATGCTTTGGACGGTGGAGAGAATGTGTCTTAGGAAACGCGTGTTAAACATGCGTCTCGGGTAATGCACTTTCCTTGAATGGTCCTCGTTAAAAGAAGAAACAGTCAAAAGCGATTTGGCCGGTGCACTGCTGTCTGTGAAGTTCATCCTTTCATTTAATGCTCACATTGAATGGACATGTGTTACTTCCAATGGCTCGTTACATCCGAAGAAAAACGATCTTGTATATAAAGGGTGTTCTTGACTTCATCTTGTCTCAGGTTGTCTATTTTGTTGTGCTGTGTTCTCATGGGATTTATCCGCTTCTGGGCTTGTTCAGTTTGGGTATGAGTCTGTCTTGGACATGTTTGCCAGTTTTTGGCTAAAAAGGGGGAGAAAAGTACAAGGGTTGAGTCTGTTCTTGCAGTTGGTTTGCAAGGATGTTGGACAGAATGTTCTGACATTCTGACTGAGTCTCAGGTTACCCATATGTTCTGAGTCCTTCTTTCGTGTTATGTGAACTGAGTTATGAACACAGTCGTGCCCTGTCTCCTGAGTTACCCATGTTGGTGTTTGGTTGCTTCAGTCGCAAAATTCTTCCCCCCAGGTGAGGAAGTATAGATTCATGAGAAAGGGGGAATATATGTCATCCCCTTCCTCATGTACACCAACATGATTGGAGTCACATCAATATTCCAATCATAACCACCACTTAGGGTGAAGAGACGTCAAGAGCACCATGGGTTTATTGTCCAAAAGGAGTTTTAGCCAAAATTTGTCAAAAGGGGGAGATTGAAAGCTCCTGAAGTTTGACTAATTTTTGGTTAAAACTTAATGAAGAATGCTGCAAACAAAGATGTCGAATACAATGTTCCAACATCCAGATTCGACAAATATAGTAGGTTTTAAATCTAGTGCAAGATTTAAGGAGCGATCACAGCAGTGGATCAAGGAATCAGCCAACAGAAGATTTGAAGCCCAAAGCAGAAGGCTATAAAAAAAGACCTAGTCATAGGCCAGAAGATAGAGAAAGAACGACATAGACTTAGGAATCCTAGTTTGTAAACTTTTGTAAAGTAGGGTTTAAGGTTTTGAGAGTCGTAGGCTTTCTTGTAAGTCTCCCTCTGTATCGATTTGATACATTGTGGAAGACATATATACTTGTACAGATTCAGAAACCCGTAGGTAATGAATCGTGTATTGTTCTTGGATGAAGCTTTTAAGCCAATCCAAGTTAGCTTGTTAGTCAAGAATGCTTGACTGAACTTTGTATTGAAAGGGGTGTCTTTCAAGTAGGATGATATAGTTATTGTGACTATAACTGTTAGATAATCACAGGTTGTGATTTAGGGAGTGAGATGGGTTTCTCTTATCAATTAGATGTGACTTCTAATGATAAAGTCTCCATTGGGTAGTGATAGGTAAACCAGAGGTTGTTTACTGTAAACCAGCGGTTGTTTACATAAAACTATACTACTAATAGTGGATTCTTCTTCCTGGCTTGGTATGCCCCCAGATGTAGGTGATTTGCACCGAACTGGGTTATCATATTCTGCGTTGTTTATCATTCTTCAATTTACAGTTCAGTTTTGATTAACATGTTGTAATAGATGTCGAAACATCTGTCTTGCTGCTGTTACTAATATTCTGAATATCAGTTTGTTTGTTCTGCTCTTGTTTTAAAGTTGTGCAGAGAACAATGTCTTGACATGTGTTAGAACATCTGCTATCTGTTATGCCAAAATTTCAAATAGCATGCTAGTCTCTCATCTTTGTAAAGGGTGGTGCAAATCCTAATTAGGGTGAGAGAGATTAATTGTTGGTATTCACTTGTAACATTTGAACCCATATTGAGAAAGTGAATAGTAAAATAGATATAACCAATTCTCTACTCTTCTTCCTTCTTCTCTTTTCCTTTGTGAAACCTAATTGGGTTTCTTGTATTTGTTCAAGAAACTCAATCTTTATCTCATAACTTTGCTCTGTTATTGACGACATCAATTCACAACAAACTGGTGCAGTAAGCGTGGAGGAGAAGATGCCGTCAACAAAGTATGAGATTGAGAAATTCACCGGTGTGAATGATTTCGGTTTCTGGTGCTTGAAGATGCAAGCCTTCTTGTTCAAGAGGGTTTGTTGGAAGCATTGAAAGGATCAGAGATGATGAAAGCTAGTCTGTTCCCTTGTTTGTGTAGAGTTTATTCCAAGGTGGAGATTTGTGGTATTTTGGATCGAACTCTAGTGTCAAAAAGGGTAGCTTGATATTTCGACAGGAGTTATGCATGTTGTAGTTGAAGTCTATTCAAGCATGCTGTCGAAATATATTGTCATACCCCAAATTTTACCCTCAGATTCGCTGGTTTTTGTCATATCATTTAAAGTTGGTATTTTTTCTCGCATTTTCATTTAAACATCTCATTAATCATGCATTTTCTTCTTCCATATCATTCTTATTTTTTTTATGATTATTATATTTATTTATATTTAGTTCAATAATTATTTTAGATTTATTTGGAAGTTTTATTTTGTTTAATTTCAATTTGGCTCATCTTTTATATAATTTATATTTAAGATAGTTTATTTTTTTAATTATTAAACTTAATTTAATTTTAATTTTAATCTTAGTATAGTTAATTAGATTAATTTTAATTTAGTTTACTTTTAATTTTAATTCTAATTTAAGTTTAGTTATTAATTAGTTTCCATTTTAATTATTTCTTTTGTTTTAAAAAAAAAAAATTAAAAATAGAATCCATTTTTCTTTTAGTTATAATATATTACAAATTTCAAAATTCAAAAAAAAAGAGAAAGAAAACAAAGACACTTATGACCATGACCATATTTTGCAGCATCTCTTTTCTAAAACCGTGTAACATTACACTCCTTGCTACAACCATCAAAGCCATGCCAATTGCCAAAATCCTTACTACTAAAACAAAACAACTTGCACAAGCGTTCAAAACCCGTGTCACTGCAATAACCATCTGCTTTCACCTTGATAACCTCCTACATCATCCACAACATGCCAAAAACATGTCCTTTTTTCCTACAAACCAAGTCAAAGGCTTGTTACCCCTGCATCAAAACCGTACACATCCTGCCAAAAGCCGGCATCACAACAACGACTTGCCACGCCCTGCTACAAACCTGCTTACAAACACAGACCAAGCAACAACTACAACTCATTGGTACTCAAAACTTGTTTGAGAAGTTTTCATTTTGAATAAAAAGAAAAGGAAGGAAGTCAATTGGAAAAAAAGGATACAAATTGAAACATGAGAAACTCACACAGACACCATATCCGCATGGTTTTGGAGGGGATTCACACAGCCTACATAAACCAGAAACCCACACAACTTTCTTTCATAAACTCCACCATCTCTCATAAAACTCATCATCACCACCTTGCTGTTTTACATCTCACAAAACTCATCCTTTCAAACATCATCAACTCTCTCCATCCATCATACTTATCCCACACAAGAACAACAAAGTTTACGCTGTGTTTGGAAAAGAAGAACCTCGTCCATCGTAACACCATACTCCTTCATTGTTTCTTCTCACTATACAGCAACCATCACCACCGACGACTCTTCCACTTACTGTGAACAACAACAACTCGTGGCTGTGATTCCGCCGTTTTCCGCTTGCTTCTGAACCGCTGTTAACACCTGCACACGTTCAACCAACAACTGCCTCACTCACCATGTTCTTCCATTCTTAACACAAACCTGTACAAAACCACCACATTTCTCTCCATCAACTCACATAACAAGCCACCCTCCATCTCTCCAAAAAACACCGACGAAACCGACACAAGCTAGTAGCTCTGGAAAATCTGTTCCCAATAACAACATTAGCTTGGCATCATGGTTTCAGTTTAAAGATTCGACTTTGCAGTAACGATTTGAAACTTTTTGATTCTGTTGTATGCTTTGAGTTGATTTCGTTTTGGTTTCGATTGCTTACTTTATTTGCTGCGCTTCCTCACTGAAGTTTAGATCATAGAGTGTCGTAGTATTTTGATATTTGTTCAAGCTGTTTGTTTTTCTTCTTATAAAAAACAATATTGTTTATGTCCGGACTGTTTATGAACGTGTGTGTTGTAGTTTTTGTTTACCTTTATTTCTTATGAATATAAATATGTTATTTCAAGTTCCATACATTGCCTTATTCTATGTTTTGACATATATACATTACTCTTTATTATTTTAAGAGACATATACTTCATGTTGTTTTTTATTTTATATAAATATTGATTGTTCAGAAAATTTTATGTTTATATAACACACATACTGTTTTGTAAGGTGTATATATTTAATATATATTTTGTTTTGTGAGTTTATATTTTATATATTTTATGAGTTTTATAAATTGTATATAACCTTACTTTTATATTACTTTCGGTTAGTTCGATTAGTTCTTGATTTTAAATATATATAATTTTAATTAGTTTAGTTTTCAAGTTATACAAAATTGCTCTACTATAGATTACATATATTTATACATAATTCTTCGTTTGGTTTTTATAATTATAGACTTAGTTATTTAATTTTCAAATTAGAGTTGGTTTAATTAGATTTAATCTTTATTTTTAAATTAGGAATTTTATTTAGTTAGAATTTTAAGTTAATTAGTTTTAATAAAGTTTTAATTAGTAATTAGTAATTAGACCTTATTATTTATTTTTAGAATTAGTTAACTAGTTTTTATTAGGATTTAGTTAATTAGCTTTTAATTAGATTTTAGCTTTAGATACATCTTATTTATTTATATATATATATATATATATATATATATATATATATATATATATATATATATATATATATATATATATATATGGGTTAATATCCATTTTGCCCCCTGCCATATAGGCGCTTTTTGAAAAACCCCCTGTAAAAAAAAATCCTAACATTTGAAGATTCTCTCAATTTTGACCTTCAACACATTAAGTCACCAAAAACCTGCCATTTTGACCCCTGCCATTTTGGCAGCGTTTTTATTTTGACCCGTGCCATTTTGGCATTTTTAGTGACTGGATGTGATGAAGGTCAAAACTGAGAGAATCTTCAAATGTTAGGGTTTTTTTTGCAAGTTTTTTTTTACAGGGGGGTTTTTCGAAAATCGCCTATATGGCAGGGGGCAAAATGGGTATTAACCCTATATATATATATATATATATATATATATATATATATATATATATATATATATATATATTTTAAGTTAATCTTGACAGTTTGCATCTTCCACTTTAACTAATTCATGATATTCTTGAGTTTATTTTTTTTGACTGTGATTAATACCCGATCCGTGATGCCTATTCTTTTATGATTTATCTGTTTACTTCAAAGGAAAGGACTCTCTGTTGATTGACATGTCATTTAGGATAGCCTTGTTCCTCATTCCCTTTATCTCACGCCGCCGTGCGATCGAGACTTACATCCCCTTTTAACCTAGCCTTAGGTTTGGAGTCGCCGGACTCCACGTAGGTGTCTTGCTGTCAGGCCCTACTTTCCCGTGGACACTTCCTTTCCCGTTTTGCCTATCCTTAAGTTTGGAGTCGCCGCACTCCGCGTAGGTGTCTTGGTGTCAGACCCTACTTTCCCTTGGAACCTTGACCACAGTCAAGAGTTCTCTACCCTCATTGAGGGGAACTACGGACGCTCTGATTTCTCAAGTTCATCTTGAGAATACGTAGGCATAGGATTGCGAGATCCTAGCGAGCTACCTTTTTTTTTTCCACCTTTGTTTCCTTTATATCCAATGCCTTCTTGGATTCCACCTTTTCTTTTACACCTTTTTACCCCGTAGTGAGGGGAACTACGAATGCTCTGATTCCATTCCCGTCAGGATACGTAGGCACGAGATGCGATGTCTTGGCGAGCATACTTAGTGTACATACCCCTAGGTCTTTACCTTAGCGCTTTTCCCTTAGCAAGCAACTTTAGCATAACACAAATACTAACAAGAGGTTCCTGTAGAGTACTACAGATATCTAGGATGCTAACACCTTCCCTAGGTATGACCAACCCCCGAACCTTAGATCTCTTAGTTGTGTTTCTACATAGCACACTTAGGGTTTTTCGATCTTTACCCTTTCCTTTGGATAAATCAAAGCTCGGTGGTGAATTTCAAAGTTTTGTGATTCAAGTTAATAAATAGCTTGACATCCGATTCTCACCGCAATAGAAATGGCGACTTCACTGGGGACATCCCCTAAGAGAGTTAAGCCTATCTTGTTTGTATTTGTGCTATTTATATGTTTGCTTGCTTATATATTTGTACATGTTTATATCTGTATATATACCTGTTGTGCTTGGGTTTTTCTGTATGCAGGGTGTTACTTTGAGTGGTGAGGATAAGTCCTAACCCGGACTTGAGCGTACACTTATAATAGGACAGTGGATATAGTCAAGGAGACTTCGAGGGAGTAATCCAAAAGGAGTTGACTTGAGATTCCACACTCAGTTGAGGCCCTCTTGAGAGTGGTATATGTTGAACGAGCAATCGTGAATGCATTGCCACTTTCGACCTAGGAGCCTGTGACACTGATGACCTTTAGTTACCCTGTTACCCCCACTTGGCCTCTTAGGACGTAGTGCGATGACTTTGAGGGAGTAATTCTAAAATAGTTTATACGCGATACTACAGTCAGACGAGACTCTCTTGAGAATATTATTGACTACCAAGTAATTGGGAAATCGATAATATCCGAAAGATGGATTGTTGACTCTGGGAACTTCTTAGAACCCTATTTTACGAATACAAGAACCCTAGTACACACCCTGTGGTTGGTTCTTTACCCAGACTCCATGTTGTGGTTTCTAACCCTTGATCCTGTTGCATGTGTTTTGCATCCTGTTTGCATCACATTGCATATCATTTGCATCTTTGCATGATTCATTGCATACGTCTGTCTGTCCAGTTACTCATCTCCAACTGTCTCTATATTCCAGAGTCTGTCTGTGAGTTGTCAAGCTAATTTCTTGACACTGATACCGGACTAGAGCTAACATCAGATCCTAATGTTCAGAGCAACCCTCTGCCAGGGCACGCCAAGTGAAGCTTCAGTCGACTTCAGCAGATTATACTCCTAAAAGCCAATGTTTCAGACAGGACAACTCGTCCTTGTGTTGATTAGTCACTAGGCCTTTGTTTCTTGTTGTTTGCATGTTCTTTATTTTGTAATAGCTGTTTGCTTTCAACTATGTTTGTACTTTCACAATTAATGAAATGAGCATTTGCAACTTTTTGATTCAATTCATTTGTGTTTGCTATTTACTTCTTAATGCTTTCTCTTTCAAGAAAAATAAAAAAAAATTCTCTTGTCCACTTTCTTTTTGATTGTGCAAAGATTGGATGGAGGATGATGAAAACAAAATACTCATAATTGCTGTTGGTATGCTTTCAAATCAAAACTTTGCTGACGATGTAAGGCATTATTTCAATCCCGAAACACTGGAGAAATAAGGAAGATATCCCCTCGTCAACCCCTTTGAGCCTGGAAGTAGAAGTTTCTTTTCTTTACAAACAAAAACCCGCAATCTTTAACCTGGGGCAGGGTAGTACTCAGTTAACTTGATTGTGCATTCACGCAAGATCCCTTTCATATAAAGGCTGCACTCACAAATTTTCCTTCACACCTCAAAAAAGAATCGAAGATGTTTTTCAAGCCAAATAGCCGAGGATGGTTCACCGTAATCATTAAGCCGGCTAGTCGCTTTCTTTACCTCAAAGAATGAGTCGAGTCCCTTTCGAGGCAAAAGCTAAGAAAGATGGGAAGCTCATGATCTTGCCTCATACAAAAAGTTCATATGATAATAAAAAGAGGAAACCTTTAAATTTTCATCTAGAAAGTCCTCAATGGCAAACATTGGTGAGGAAGCAGTGACTGCCCTCTCAAGTTCATTGAATTTTGAACCATCATCATTACTGTCATCAGTGCAATTCCTAACCTATGGGAATTTGAGTGAATAGTTTGGGTTAACTGAGCATAGAACTGGAAGTTCATCACGTAGATTGGGTGGGTCACAAATTAACTTTGAGCCTTTATCCTTTGTTTCATAAACCGTGAACCAGTCCACGTTACAACCCTCAAAAGACCTAACTGAAGCAAGGATATTTTGAAAGCATACTACAACAAGGTTGCATAAACTGACTCCAAAAGATATTTGCGGATCATCTGTTTTGGCATCACACCTTTTGCTTAAACTTTTCACTTTAATGTCTTGAACCACCGTGTTCTGACTAATGACCCGTATACTTTACCTCTTTCAAAAATGAGTGATTTCAAAAGTTGCATGAACTCAACATTTACTATGTTTGTATGAACATTTTTGTTTGCAAACTGGCTTTCCTCTCAAGGAATTTTCAAAAAATTAAGAAACATGGTCGGTGATCCAATCAGGGGCAAGTTCCTTCCATATCCTGTTGAGAATCAGTTCAAGATTTGTGGTTTAATGACGACTTCTCATAATTGGTTTATCCAGAATACCTTTCAAGACTCAGACTGGGGCAAGCTTTCTAAGAGCACCATGGAACGATCATTTCCAGGATCAATCAAGCTGAAGCAATGACCAGCTCATCTACAATAATCAGCTAGTCTAGGGCAGTTTACCTGAAGAATCCCCAAGCAACTCTTTATCCTTCCTACAAGGATCATCAATTTGGATACAATTTACTAGTGTGGCAATGATGTGTTCAGCAGTAGCATCTCTAGTCCCAATCAAAATGACAGTGATCTCCGTGTTGAGGAATCAGCCTTCCAGTATCGTCTTCTTACCAAAAGAGTTGAGCCGTGTCGTATGCATCCGCATTTGCATTTGATCACATATCATCTGCATAATTCATATACATATGCATAACATGAGTGTTTCATCCTCATTTGCATTTATCCCGAGGTCGTGTTGTTATCCATGTCTTACCTTGTGGTCAAAGTCTGACTCACGCAACACCTACCAAATAGATATTGTCGTGTCTATCTGACGTTCTTCCAGATATGACCTTTCTTATCCGATTGTTTTTCCGGATATGTTTGTTCCTCTTTTGTATCCAATGCTATTCTTGGATGTCTTCGCCTGTCTTTTCTCCAATGCCGTTCTTTGATGTCGTTTATTTGTCTCTTTCTGATGTCTTCCAGATGGAGTCCTTTGTTATGATGTTTTTCCAGAACCTATCTGATGTTTTTCCAGATAGTCCTTTGTAATTCTGATGTTTTTCCAGAATTTCATTTCTTTTACCATCTAATGCTCTTCCGGATGTGTCTCTCTTTCTGATGTTTTTCCAGAACTTATCTGATGTTTTTCCAGATATTTCGCTTTGTTATTCTGATGCTTTTCCGGGACGACATTGCTTTTACCATCTGATGCTCTTCCGGATGTGTCTCTCTTTCTGATGTTTTTCAGATTGAGTTCTTTGTTCTGAAGTTTTTCCAGAACTTATCTGATGTTTTTCCAGATATTTCACTTTGTTATTCTGGTGCTTTTCCGAAACGACGTTGCTTGTACCATCTGATGCTTTTTTGGATGTGTCTCTCTTTCTAATGTTCTTCCAAATTGAGTATTTGTTATCTGATGTCTTTCCAAATACTCGCTTTGTTTATTCTGATGCTTTCCCGGAATGACATTGCTTTTGCCATATGATGCTCTTCTGGATGTGCCTTTCTCTTTCTGATTTTCTTCCAAATTGAGTCTTTTGTTCTGATGTTCTTCCAGAACTTATCTGATTTTTTTCCAGATATTTCGCTTTGTTTATTCTGATGCTTTTTCAGAATGGCATTGCTTTAGCCATCTAATGCTATTCCGGATGTGTCCTTTTTTTGTTATGATGTTTTTCCAGATTGAGTCTTTTGTTCTGATGTTTTTCCAGAACTTATCTGATGTTTTTCTAGATATTTCCATTGTATTTTAATAACCTTCTAGGTTTTGTTTCACTCCTCAATGAGTTTCCAGATATTTCGCTTTTCCAGAACGACATTGCTATTACCATCTGATGCTCTTCCGGATGTATCTCTCTTTCTGATGTTCTTCCAGATTGAGTCCTTTGTTCTGATGTTCTTCCAGAACCTATCTGATGTTTTCCCAGATAGCCCTTTGTGATTTTGATGCTTTTCCGGAATTACATTGCTTTTGCCATCTGATGCTCTTCCGGATGTGCCTTTCTCTTTCTAATTTTCTTCCAGATTGAGTCTTTTGCTCCTGATGTTTTTCCAGAGCACTTTTTGTGTCTATCTGATGCTCTTCCGGATATGAACTTGTTTATCTGATGTTCTTCCAGATATAATGTTGCTTATCTGATGCTTTTCCGGATATGTCTTCAAAACCCTTTTCCTGTATATTTAATGCTCTTCTAAATGTTTCAGATGTATCTTCAGAATTCTTGTCTTCATCTAATGCTCTTCTAGATGTCTTCAATTCGTTTCTGACTTTCGTTAACGGCTGCTGAATGTTTTCAAGTCTGTTTCCATTCTCCATCCAATGCTTTTCTGGATGTGTGCCGGAGTTTATTCGATGCTTTTCCGAATATCTCTGATATGCTTCCCGGAGTTTATTCAATGCTCTTCTGAATGTCTCAATTGTCTGTTATTTTCCAGAGTATATTCAACGCTTTTCTGAATACTTCTGATGTTTGCTTATCTCATGTATCTCCCAGTTTTTTTCCCCACCTCATTCAATGATCTTCTGAATGTCGTGACTCTTTTTCATCCATTTCCATTCATGGATGGTGACTTTTGATTCCCCAGTGGAGACCGTCTATCCAATTATGCTTCCATTGAGGAACTTGTGTTATATTTTCTTTCTAAAGTGTCAGTCGGTCACGCTTGAACCAGTTCCTCCATCACTTTAGTTTTCCCCAGTTTTGTTTTAGCTTCCCCAATGTGGTTGTCATCCCCAGTGAGTGATTGCTCATTGTGTGGACTTTGTCCCTGCCTGCTTTCGCTTTCGTTTGCATTTTGCATTTATCATTCTATCATTTTTATCATACTAGAGTTCATAGCATGTCAGCATCTTGTTTTGTTTCTTTTGTCCATTTCATCGCATGTCAGTGCATCTGAGGACAAAATTTTCGGTTATCTATATTTAAATACCTTTCACCATGATTTCATGAAGATCTACCATCACTCATGTCATCCGGTGAAGATATTTAAATAGGGACAACTATCATACCCCAAATTTTACCCTCAGATTCGCTGGTTTTTGTCATATCATCTTAAGTTGGTCTTTTTTCTCGCATTTTCATTTAAACATCTCATTAATCATGCATTTTTTTCATCCATATCATTCTTATTTTTTTAGGATTATTATATTTCTTTATATTTAGTTCAATAATTATTTTAGATTTATTTAGAAGTTTTATTTTGTTTAATTTCAATTTGGCTCATCTTTTATATAATTTATATTTAAGATAGTTTATTTTTTTAATTTTTAAACTTAATTTAATTTTAATTTTAATCTTAGTATAGTTAATTAGATTAATTTTAATTTAGTTTACTTTTAATTTTAATTCTAATTTAAGTTTAGTTATTAATTAGTTTCCATTTTTATTATTTCTTTTGTTTTAAAAAAAAAATTTTTAAAATAGAGTCAATTTTTCTTTTAGTTATAATATATTACAAATTTCAAAATTCAAAAAAAAAAAAGAGAAAGAAAACAAAGACACTTATGACCATGACCATCTTTTGCAGCATCTCTATTCCAAAACCGTGTAACATTACACTCCTTGCTACAACCCTCAAAGCCATGCCAATTGCCAAAATCCTTACTACCAAAACAAAACAACTTGCACAAGTGTTCAAAACCCGTGTCACTGCAATAACCGTCTGCTTTCACCTTGAGAACCTCCTACATCATCCACAACATGCCAAAAACATGTCCTTTTTGCCTACAAACCAAGTCAAAGGCCTGTTACCCCTGCATCAAAACCGTACACATCCTGCCAAAAGCTGGCATCACAACAACGACTTGCCACGCCCTGCTACAAACCTGCTTACAAACACAGACCAAGCAACAACTACAACTCATTGGTACTCAAAACTTGTTTGAGAAGTTTTCATTTTAGATAAAATGAAAAGGAAGGAAGTCAATTGGAAAAGAATGATACAAATTGAAACAAGAGAAACTAACAAAGATACCACATTCGCATGGTTTTGGAGGGGATTCACACAGCCTACATAAACCAGAAACCCACACAACTTTCTTTCATAAACTCCACCATCTCTCATAAAACTCATCATCACCACCTTGCTATTTTACATCTCACAAAACTCATCATTTCAAACATCATCAACTCTCTCCATCCATCATACTTATCCCACACAAGAACAACAAAGCTTACACTGTGTTTGGAAAAGAGGAACCTCGTCCATCGTAACACCATACTCCTTCATTGTTTCTTCTCACTATACAACAGCCATCACCACCGATGACTCTTCCGCTTGCTGTGAACAACAACAACTCGTGGTTGTGATTCTGCCATTTTTCGCTTGCTTCTGAACCGTTGTTAACACCTGCACACGTTCAACCAACAACTGCCTCACTCACCATGTTCTTCCATTCTTAACACAAACCTGTACAAAACCATCACATTTCTCTCCATCAACTCACATAACAAGCCACCCTCCATCTCTCCAAACAACACCGACGAAACCGAAACAAGCTAGTAGCTCTGGAAAATCTGTTCGAATAACAACATTAGCTTGGCATGCCAATTTCAGTTTAAAGATTCGACTTCGCGGTAACGATTTAAAACTTTTTGATTCTGTTGTATGCTTTGAGTTGATTTTGTTTTGGTTTTGATTGCTTACTTTATTTGCTGCGCTTCCTCACTGAAGTTTAGATCATGGAGTGTCGTAGTATTTTGATATTTGTTCAAGTTGTTTGTTTTTCTTCTTATAAAAAACAACATTGTTTATGTCCGAACTGTTTATGAACGTGTGTGTGTGCTGTAGTTTTTGTTTAGCTTTATTTCTTATGAATATAAATATGTTATTTCAAGTTCCATACCTTGCCTTATTCTATGTTTTGACATATATACATTACTCTTTATTATTTTAAGAGACATATACTTCATGTTGTTTTTTATTTTATATAAATATTGATTGTTCAGAAAATTTTATGTTTATATAACACATACTGTTTTGTAAGGTGCATATATTTAATATATATTTTGTTTTGTGAGTTTATATTTTATATATTTTCTGAGTTTTACAAATTGTATATAACCTTACTTTTATATTACTTTCGGTTAGTTCAATTAGTTCTAGATTTTAAATATATATAATTTTTGTTAGTTTAGTTTTCAAGTTCTATAAAATTGCTCTACTATAGATTACATATATTTATACATAATTCTTCGTTTGGTTTTTATAATTATAGACTTAGTTATTTAATTTTCAAATTAAAGTTGGTTTAATTAGATTTAATCTTTAGTTTTAAATTAGGAATTTTATTTAGTTAGAATTTTATGTTAATTAGTTTTAATCAAGTTTTAATTAGTAATTAGTAATTAGAGCTAATTATTTATTTTTAGAATTAGTTAACTAGTTTTTATTAGGATTTAGTTAATTAGCTTTTAATTAGATTTTAGCTTTAGATAGATCTTATATATATATATATATATATATATATATATATATATATATATATATATATATATATATATATATATATTAAGTTAGGTTTGACAGTTTGCATCTTCCACTTTAACTAATTCCTGATATTCTTGAGTTTAATTCTTTTGACTGTGATTAATACCCGATCCGTGATGCCTATTCTTTTATGATTTATCTGTTTACTTCATTCCAAAGGAAAAGACCCTTTGTTGACTGCCATGTCATTTAGGATAGCCTTGTTCCTCATTCCCTTTATCTCATGCCGCCGCGCGATCGAGACTTACATCCCCTTTTAACCTAGCCTTAGGTTTGGAGTCGCCAGACTCCACGTAGGTGTCTTGCTGTCAGGCCCTACTTTCCCGTGGACACTTCCTTTCCCGTTTTACCTATCCTTAAGTTTGGAGTCGCCGCACTCCGCGTAGGTGTCTTGCTGTCAGACCCTACTTTCCCTTGGAACCTTGACCACAGTCAAGAGTTTTCTACCCCCATTGAGGGGAACTACGGACGCTCTGATTTCTCAAGTTCATCTTGAGAATACGTAGGCATAGGATTGCGAGATCCTAGCGAGCTACCTTTTTTCTTTTTCCACCTTTGTTTCCTTTATATCCAATGCCTTCTTGGTTTCCACCTTTTCTTTTACACCTTTTTACCCCGTAGTGAGGGGAACTACGAATGCTTTGATTCCATTCCCGTCAGGATACGTAGGCACGAGATGCGATGTCTTGGCGAGCATACTTAATGTACATACCCCTAGGTCTTTACCTTAGCGATTTTCCCTTAGCAAGCAACTTTAGCATAACACAAATACTAACAAGAGGTTCCTGTAGAGTACTACAGATATCTAGGATGCTAACACCTTCCCTAGGTATGACCAACCCCCGAACCTTAGATCTCTTAGTTGCGTTCCTACATAGCACACTTAGGGTTTTTCGATCTTTACCATTTCCTTTGGATAAATCAAAGCTCAGTGGTGAATTTCAAAGTTTTGTGATTCAAGTTAATTAATAGCTTGACATCCGATTCTCACCGCAACAGAAATGACGACTTCATTGGGGACATCCCCTAAGAGAGTTAAGCCTATCTTGTTTGTATTTGTGCTATTTATATGTTTTATTGCTTGTATATTTGTACATGTTTATATATATATATATATATATATATATATATATATATATATATATATATATATATATATATACTTGTTGTGCTTGGGTTTTTGTGTGTGCAGGGTGTTACTTTGAGTGGTGAGGATAAGTCCTAACCCAGACTTGAGCGTACACTTATGATAGGATAGTGGATATAGTCAAGGAGACTTCGAGGGAGTAATCCCAAAGGAGTTGGTTTGAGTCCCTCTTGAGAGTGGTATATGTTGAACGAGCAATCGTGAATGCGTTGCCACTTTCGACCTAGGAGCCCGTGACACTGATGACCTTTAGTTACCCTGTTACCCCCACTTGGCCTCTTAGGACGTAGTGCGATGACTATGAGGGAGTAATTCTAAAATAGTTGATACGCGATACTACACTCAGACGAGACTCTCTTGAAAATATTATTGACTACCAAGTAATTGGAAAATCGATAATATCTAAAAGATGGGTTGTTGACTTCTGGAACTTCTTAGAACCCTGTTTTACGAATACAAGAACCCTAGTACACACTCTGTGGTTGGTTCTTTACCCAGACTCCATGTTGTGGTCTCTAACCCTTGATCATGTTGCATGTGTTTTGCATTCTGTTTGCATCGCATTGCATATCATTTGCATCTTTGCATGATTCATTGCATACGTCTGTCTGTTCAGTTACTCATCTCCAGCTGTCTCTATATTCCAGAGTCTGTCTGTGAGTTGTCAAGCTGATTTCTCGACACTGATACCGGACTAGAGCTAACATCAGATCCTAATGTTTAGAGCAACCCTCTGCCAGGGCACACCAAGTGAAGCTTCAGTCGACTTCAGTAGATTATCCTCCTAAAATCCAGTGTTTCAGACAGGACAGCTCATCCTTGTGTTGATTAGTCACTAGGCCTTTGTTTCTTGTTGTTTGCATTTTCTTTATTTTGTAATAGCTGTTTGCTTTCAACTATGTTTGTACTTTCACAATTAATGAAATGAGCATTTGCAACTTTTTGATTCAATTCATTTGTGTTTGCTATTTACTTCTTAATGCTTTCTCTTTCAAGAAAAATAAAAAAAATTCTCTTGTCCACTTTCTTTTTTATTGTGCAAATATTGGATGGAGGATGATGAAAACAAAATACTCATAATTGTTGTTGGTATGCTTTCAAATCAAAACTTTGCTGACGATGTAAGACATTATTTCTATCCCCAAACACTGGAGAAATAAGGAAGATATCCCCTCGTCAACCCCTTTGAGTCTAGAAGTAGGATTTTCTTTTCTTTACAAACAAAAACCCGCAATCTTTAACCTGGGGCAGGGTAGTACTCAGTTAACTTGGTTGTGCGTTCACGCAAGATCCCTTTCATATAAAGGCTGCACTCACAAATTTTCCTTCACACCTCAAACAAGAATCGAAGATGTTCTTTGACTCTGAGAAATTTTGAAACTGAGACAACCCTAACAAAGCTCCACCCCGCCTTGTCAAAATCTACATATTAAAAAAACAAAAATTATACACAATTTCAAACATTAAGACTCGTCCATTCGAACGAAAAAATCAAACACTAAATTTCCAACAACTCTTGAAGGGAAAAGCAAGAAGTGCAGATGAGGTAATTTAGTCACAATTTCTTACACAGTATATATAAATAACCAATAATTTAAAAACCGGACCGGAGAACGAACCGGTGAAATTTCTGGTTTAAGGTTCAATTGGTTCAACTGGTTAAACCTACGGTCGAACCGTTTATTAAATTAACTAATAATATGAAACTAAATTTCATAGATATATCACACATAATCATATTTTCACAACTTAATAAAATAAATATTTAAAAAATCCATTACAAACTTAATACAACAATATCGATAGTACATATAATAACATAACATAGTTGTACACTTGAAATAAGTTAAACTAATTCAAACCAAAATTAAAATAATAGAACATAATAACTAAGTTAAACTAATTCAACCCAAAATTAAAATAATAGAACATAATAACTAAAATAAAGTTCAAATAATTAAGAATACCTAAATTAAATAAGATAGAACACCAAAAATAAACAATACAATATACTTAATTAAACAACAAAAAACGAAATCGAGTTAAACTACGACAAACAAGTCATAATTGACAACAACAAACAATATTGACTTGAACGATAACCAATGTTGAGTTGAACAACGTGACTATGTTTGAAAGAGATGGCGTGATGATGATGGGGTGTGGTTGAAAGAAAAACTATAACAGAGTGACAAAACTTAGAAGTTTGTATGGTTGTAAAAAAAACACGAAATTATTTTTTGTGATTGGGGAATGTATGTTAAGTTTTAATATTAAAATTTTAAATTTTGTTTAAAGAAATGACCAATTTGATGAATTTTTATTGAACCAGGTGGTTTTACAAAATCGGCTCCGGTTCTTTGCTTCAAATGGTTTTGGACAGTTCAATCCATTTTTTTCGGTTTTACTCCGGTTTTGACCCACTAGCGGTTTTAAAAACTTGACCAAATCGGATTCATCTCCGGTTCCCGGTCCAACCGGTTGAACTGGCTGGTTTGGTCCAGTTTTTAAAACATTGCAAATAACAACATGCCTTCCAATAATCAAAATTATCAATTGTGAAGAACTCAAAAAATCAAAATAAAATAATAGTAATAAGTTTTATGTTTTATATTAATTTCAACTAATAACCAAATAATATGCCAGCATAATACCTACATATCATTTGACAAAATCTAAAACGTAATATTGATGTAAGGTTAGTGTGGCCCTATGATTGTTATAAGCGATTGTTATATCTGACATAGAGAAACTGTTTCAGCATCAAAATTGTTATACCTGAAAAAAATTGGAACTCAAATTCTGGCACGCAGATACCAGATGCCGAGACAGATGTCACAACACTGGGATTAAAACACAGCTTAAACACACACAACCAAAAACTGTAAATAGCAGAAAATAAATAACACCAAAGTTGTCAACCCAGTTCGGTGCAACTCACCTACATCTGGGGGCTACTAAGCCAGGAAGGAAATCTACTATTAGCAGTATTAATTCGAATCTAAACAATCCCAGTTTACAACTTCTCACTTAATCCCTACCCAGGGCAACTTCTACCTAGAAATCACCATCTAGATATGAGAATCCCCTCCCACTTCCTAAATCACCTCAGTGATATCAAACAGTCCCAATCCCAGTGACTTTATGCAAAACAAACAATAGAAGATCACATTTCTAAAACAATACTCGGTTTTGCTTAAAAGCTTCAACCAAGAACAATACACTCTTTGCTTAAAAGCTTAGAGTGAACAATGAACAATCAGTCAAACTCAATGCATCAGAAGATACATAAGTGACATACAATTAACAAACAAAAACCCTAGGGACCAACCAAAATAATGGCTAATCCTAATTCTCTAAATTCTCACAATATGTTGTCTTCAAATAGGGTTTTTCTTCTCTTTAAATAGACTTCAGACCTACTGGACTTGGGCTTCTTGAGGCGCATAAATATCAGCAATCAGTATAAACTGGCTGCAAATCAACTTGCATCAAAATAGAAGGAAAATACAAACTTTCCTAAAAAGGCTCAAGGATCCTTTTTACGAAAAGTAACAGAATCTGCAATAACAGAAATCCCCACAATATTCTCCCATAACAGTCGCCCATGTGTGCATCAGAACACACTCAAAATTCACACTAAAAATACCAAAATAGTCATGCCCTAACTACCTGGTATAACATGTCTTGGAACATGTCCCAACATCATGTAGAACATGATGTCTGATGGACATGGCAGAACATATGGTTCAACATCTTACTAACAACATGTTGTTTTACTAAAATGCAGCCAATCCAAAAACCACAGGAGTTACCATCTCTCCCTTTGGCAAATTTTGGCTAAAACAACCTTAGTACATACCAGAGGTACACAACGGAGACAAAATCAGAAACACATAAACCCAAGTACCACAATGCTGTCCCACTAGAAAAACATTTGATAACATAATGTCAAGACATTAGGCCTGACATCATAAAACAACACAAGCCAAATGAGAACATGTAAGCTCTTTACAAACTGCAATCTTGCAATATCAAACCAGACAGGTACACCACTCCCCATGTCACACATAATCAGTTCTCCCCCTGAAAGAGAAAACCAAAAGAAAAACTTGAACAATTCAAGTTCCCATAAAATGCAGCAACAACCATAGCAGCCTCACTACCCTTGAAGACTACATCCTACTGCAGATAATAATAACTTCTCCCAAACACGACAGAGAGTTCCACATACACAACTCCTCCTAAATAGTTGCACAAGTTCAGCATAAAAAGCACAACTACTCTTCCTAAGAAGTAGGGTACACATGACATAAAGTCATGACATCTGATCTAACATCACAAAAAAATAATATTTTACTCCTCTTTTTTAGCAGAAAATTGACAAAAAATAGAGTAAATGTAAACATACACATGATGGAAGCACAAACATGGAAGCACAAAAAAACAAAAATGCATACAACACAAGTTCATAAGGAAACACAAAACAACCAGATGGAAACAAAAATATAATCTAGAAAGAACCAAAAACAGATAACTTTCAGATGATCCTCCAACTCTTGACTCTATTAAAGATC
Organism: Lathyrus tuberosus; assembly: GCA_022829125.1. Lineage (NCBI taxonomy): Eukaryota > Viridiplantae > Streptophyta > Magnoliopsida > Fabales > Fabaceae > Lathyrus > Lathyrus tuberosus. The sequence goes on from JALAZF010000058.1 coordinate 13,318,070, forward strand.
CTTCTGTACTCCTTGTTGCTGAGACCAGTTTTAGGAGTGTTGATCCTAAACTCCCTTACCACAGCCTTTAAGTACATCTTCTTTAAACTGACCCTTCTATATTGCAGAGATATTTTATTCCACACATTAACAGTCTTCACGAGCTCAAGCCTACCAAGCATCAGAGAGTAGAGGAAAGATGCACTGTGTGTTGCACTGCTCCATTTCTGTAATTGCTACAATTCCTCAATGGCACAAGTTCCTTCCTCATCACCCATGTCCTCAGTATAATCTACATATAAAGCTTTAGTACACATATCAGTCAGTTGTTCCTTAGTAACACCCTTTCCTTCAGCAAAATTCGTGACTAGATAATGATCCCTATCTGGGTACTTATCCCCTCCATTCAGATCCTCACAATGTAATGTCATAACATCTGCCATTACATTATGATTTTTCACCATCTGCTTTATCCATAGTGACTGAAGGCAACCCCTTCTAATTTCATCATACTTAGCTTCAATAGCATACCCAGACACATATGTCTGCTTCTTGCTAATAGCTCCTATAGACATGATTTCTTTCATTCTCTTGAGATGAAGATGTCCAAGTTTCCGGTGCCACAACTTCACTTCATCCTCTTGAGATTTTGCACATGTTGAAGAGTAAGCAGTAATCTGAGGTTCCCAAAGATAACAATTATCCTTAGACCTTACCCCCTTCATCATAACATCATTTTTTACTAGACATTCTGAATTGGAGAAAATGACTAACAAACCTTAATCACACAGCTGACTAATGCTGATGAGGTTAACAATTAACCCCTTCACAAGAAGAACATCTTCCAACCTAGGTGATCCAGCACCCACCAATTTACCAACTTCTTTAATCTCTCCTTTAACACCACCACTAAATCTGACCGCACCTATGGGCAGGGACTTAATATCCATCAACAACTTCTGTACTCCTGTCTTATGTCTAGAGCACCCACCGTCAAAGTACCAGTCTTCTCTAGCTGAGACTCTCAAAGAGGTGTGAGCTATAAGGTTAACACTCCTCTCCTAGGTACTTTTCTTTTTGCTACTGGCCTATCCTTAACAGAGAATATTTGGTTTCCATGCAATTTATAGCAAAAAGGGCTTTATGTGACCATACTGGTGAAATAATTCAGTTCTTCATATATGGCCAGAATCCACTCATTTTCTTTTGGAGCTACATCAACTATTGTTGACATAATCAGAGACACTAGACCTAGAAGAGTTTCTTCAGAGTGTCTGAAGGATGAGCGAGTTCTGACTGGATCAACTTTATCTCTCAGAACTAATTCTTCATAATGAGAAATATTTAATCTATTCTTCTTCTGATGAGATGAGTTGTTCTCGGCTTCTGATATGATTGTATTTGAATCTGGAGAATTTTCATCTTTGTCTGCTTCTATTGAATTTTCTACTTCTTAGATTCTGATGACGTGATTTTCAAATCTGCAACCTTTTCAACTGGCTTTGACTTTTTATATTCAAGCTTATCATTGATTCTTCTACAATTCGTGTTCCTTTGTTATAGATCCTGTAGGTTTTAGAGCATTTAGAATATCCTAACAGTAAACACTTTGGGCAACGAATCCAGAGCCAATGATTTCTTCTTTCTAGTTTCCTCAGAAACTGACGAAGCTTCCAGGCTCAAGTTTCAGACTTTGAAACATATGCCTTCTTCTCGTCATAAGTCGCGAGCAACTACTGTTCAGTTACCATGACTGGTGTTTCAACTGAGTTGCTAAGGATATCTCAGAGCAAGAGTTTGAATCTGAGTCTGATTTTAGTTCTGATGATATTCAGTCTTCTGGTTCTCCAAAAACTTCATCTTCAGTTGTTGCTATCAACACATCATTTGCTTGTTCTTTATCGAATTCTTCTTATTCAGAGTCAGATTCCTCCCAAATTGCCATTAGACTTTTCTTCGCTTTGGAGAAGTTCGTCTTAGGCTTCTTGTCCTTTGGACACTTGTACGCTCGTTATTACAATGACCTGACTCATTATACTTGTAGCAGATAACCTCCTTTTCAGAGATATGCTTCTTCTGTCCAGATGACACTCAGAGCGGCCTTTGATTCTTTCAGATCCTCTGAAGTTTCCTTGTCTATGCTTCCAGAGTTGGTTGATTCTTCTGTTGTCATCTTCAGCTTGATAAGCCTTTACCTTTTCAGGTTTGGACTTAAGAGTGAAGGATTTACTCTTCTTCTTCTTCCAGCTCTATCTCATGATTTCTCAAAGAACTAATACGCTCTTCAAGACTTATGTTGTTGAGATCTATTGATAGCTTTTATAGTTGTTTTCACTAGATATCCATTTCTTAGGATAACTTCTGACGATCTTTTCCACATGTTCAGTAGTTGAGTAATCTTTGTCCAGAACTTTGAGTTCTGCAACTAGCATTTGAAACCTTGAAAGCATGGTCTCAACTGTTTCATCATCCTCCATACTGAATGCCTCATAGTTTTTTATTAAGGCAAGCGCCTTTGACTTCTTAACTTGAGCATTTCCTTCATTAGTCATCCTAGGAGAATAAAAAATGGATTTGGCATCATCTTCTCATACCTAATATAAGAGATAGCATTTAGCACTATGATTCTTGCCTTATGATGACTTTATGATCTTTCTTCAATTGGTTGGTTATATCACTTCTTGATATTTTAGCACATGTAGCATCAACTGAGTAATTGTAGCCATCGACTACCAATCTCAAAGATCTACATCATAACCAAGAAAGAACCTTTCTATTTGCCTTTCCAGTGATCAAACTTTTCACCATCAGAAACTGGTGGTTTGACACTTGTAATGATCTTTATCTTCAGTAGTGGATTTAGCAGTAACTGCCATGTTATCTCACACAAATACTGGATCGGTACTGAACACGGTTAAGTGCTGATAAAATGTTTATCACAATCAGAACCAGAGCTCTGATACTAATTAAAGGTGTGATAAAAACACAAGAAAGGGGGCTTTGAATTGGTTTTTCCATTTTGAAAGCTTTTCGTGAATATCAAACAAAGATCATAAATAAGCTAACAATAGAAAGACACACGATATATCCTGGTTCACTTGAAAACTATCAAGCTAATCCAGTCCACCCGCCAAGGTAATTTTGCCTTATACACAAGGACTTAATCCACTATAACTAAACTGATTACAAATGCACGAGCCAACTGCTGGTGACTAACAACCTCTAAGACTCGCCAGTCCTAGACTTCTTAAGAATTCTGACCCAACTGGTCTCTTAAGGAATACACTGCACAAGCCAACTGCTCGTGACTAACAACACTAAGACACACTGCCTTAGTCTCCCTAAAAATTCTGACCCAACTAGTTCTTTAGGGAACGCAAACAATTGTTTGCTACAAGGTTTTGTTTACAATAATTATGCTTCTACACAAGCCGGGTAAACATACATTTTAGCTCAATCTAACTTAGAGAGAATCTACAGTAAATATTCTTCTTCTTTGTATTGTAGTTCTTTACTACTCACTCATAAGTTTCTTCATTTCTTGAGTTTAATCTTCATATAAACCAGTGTTTCTGATACTTCTTCTTCAACACTGAGTATTACATCGTTTGCTGCTCACTCATATTTAATCATGCTTGCATGCATGCATCTGATCTTTTATGCTCAGGCTTATCAGCCTCAATTCGTTGAATAATCAAGTCCATATATATAGCCAGAAATAGATCCATTGGAGAACAGATCAGTAATATGATAAGAGTACTGGCGACTTGAAATAATGTCGTTATGCTGGGTTGAAAATCGTACACTGAAGTTGTCCTTTGTACCACCAAATCAGGGTAGTGGAGAGGAACGTGCTTTATCTGTACTATGTACTATTTTCCCACGCAAACGTTTCATCTTCTTCTTTTCATCAGAGGCTTCTGAGTAGATTTGATTGAAGCATGATCAGAAGAGTGAATCATTGGGTCTTCAGAGTCTTGAGTCGTCAAAGTCTTTAGAACTTGTTCAGCCGAACCTTGTCTTCAGCACTTCTAGTTCAGAACCCTTGGTTATCAGAATACTTAAGTCTTCAAATTCTTCAGAACCTCGTTCAACAGAACCTTGTCTTCAGAATCTTCAGCACTTAGTCTTCAGAACCTTTAATCTTCAGAATCCTTAAGTCTTTAGAATCTTCAGAACGTCGTTCAACAGAACCTTGTCTTCAGAATCTTCAGCACTTAGTCTTCAGAAGTTAATGACCTCAGAAGCAATACAGGCTTCGAAATTAGAACATTAGAGTCACGCCCAGAGATCAGATCCAAGAGACGTTACAACAGTAACATAGTGTCTTCTCAGAATCTTTCTGACGCAGAGTAGATTAGAACCAATTCTTGCTTCTTCACACAGAAGTGACCATAGAGAATATCAGAGTGATGGAGCACAATTTCTTTATCAGAGCTATAACCTATTTGTTTAAACCATCAGAATAACAAATGTTAAAGCACCATAATTGTTCTCACACAAATACTTCATTGTTATCATCAAAACATAGAGACAAGACGCAGAACCAAATCTTGTTCTTACAGGTATGTGAAGAAAATGGACAAAAGGATGCAAGAAAATTAAGATGCAAAAAGAAATTTTCAAGTTTTAAATTGCATAGGTCGGCATATGAAGGTGTTCAGGCCAGCCTGTGAGGCGACCTGAGAAGCGAGCTGTGGGCAGAACCTACAGGCTTCGTTCTTGGAGCGTGGGAGCTGACTTGAAACATGGATGTGTCGGCCTATACTGAAGCCGAGGCTTCCATAGGTCGGCGTTATCACGTATAGGTCAGCCTATATAATTGTTTTGACACAGAAACATGATTTTTGGTGTGTATGACATGCCTAAGACTAGTAAAACTTGTTTAGAGACTCTTTTTATGCATCCTAAGGCTAAGGGGACAAATGAGCATCTAAACGTAGGTTGATACCATCCAATATACAAAAGCACTATGATATACTACCTTCCTTGTTTGACATCATTCAAAACCCGATTGAATTTGTAGTTAGCATTCACATACTCCCCATTTTTTATGATGGCAAACATATATGATGTAGCCGTAGCATATTGCACTTCTCTTGGTTACATGGAATAACCCCCCTGACTTTATGCATTGTTCTTGATAGCTCTTTAATAGCTCCCTTTAGGTGTATGCATATATCATGCATAATCCTCTTCATTATCTAATATTCCCCCCTTTTGACAACATCAAAAATAAAGAAAACAAATATCTGTTAAAAGCATCATGCAGATGCACAACTCACATATATCAAATACTACATAGAGGCTATCGCAAAGAAAAAGAAATGCGTTCACACACAACACATATGTAAATAGAACAAGCATAATAATTAACAACAACAATATCCATAAGAAATACACAAGTCAATACTTAGTACAATAAAGGAAATGCTCAAAACATTGTTCTAACCATAAAGAAGTAGCAAGCAAACAACCATAGTTAAGAAATGCAATAGATAACACACAAAAGACACAACCAATAGAAGAGACCCTAAATAACACCACATCTTAACATCCAGTCAATCCCTTCCGCGTTCTCTCGGCCTTGGTCTTGCATTGAATGTGTCAATCTCACATAGCTCGCGGTAAAAGATATCATAATGATCTCCATCTGTTTCATGGGTATGAATAATGTGATTCAACCTCCCATCTCAGCAGTGTAATTCTCATCAATAGTGTTACGCAGATTTATGAGACTTTCCGTTGTATAGGCAACAAAGGAGTGGAAGTCAGCATCTTGAGTAGCCATGTGCTCCCTCATTAGACGGAACTGCTCCGACTGTGCAACATATCTCTCATCTTGTTGTACCTGCATATTTTAAAACATGGCAATGATAGAAGCAGTGTCGCTAGGACCACCATAAGAACCACTAGCATGACCAACTCCCTGATCCGCATCTTGCATGGTTGCATCACCATCTGGAGCACCATGAGGAATCTCATCAGGCTGCTCGTTGTACATATGATTTTCTTCAGCCTCGTCAGCAACCATGTTTGGATCATCAAATTAAAAATCTTTCTATCATTGGGCCACTAGGCGTCCTTGGATAGAGCTAAACCTTCAATCGTCTTTTTCTTTCATATGTATTGCCTAACGACTAGGCGAGACACGAGCTTTAGATCAAAATCCTTCTAGTATTTCTTTGAAACCAAGGAGAGTGAATTCTCAGAGGCAGGAGTGGATGAGGAGGCCTTGCCTTTGCCTTTTGATGCATTGTTTAACTTAGAGGCCATTGGATTTGTGAGAAACAACTTGCACACAAGGTGTTTGTGAAAATGTTTTAACGAAACGTATGAGAGAATGAGTGATACAACAACACACACACACTCAAATAGAAGCAACAACAACAGATTAACACCAATATGCAACTATAAATACCAAACAAGGGAGAAATTTCGAAATTTGGATGATGATGGATAAGTTTGGGATTTTTCAACAAGAGAGGGGAAAAGATGATGAATTTAGGTAGGAAAAGATTAGATTTGATGATTAATGACAGATTTATGATGTTAGATTGATGCTAAAAACAAGAATCTTGGTGTGTTTAAAGTTTTTGAGTGAATTTGGAATAGTGGGTAACTTGGTGCATGCAAGAACAAGAGTAAGAATGAAGAGAAATGCCCCAAACAACACTTAAGAGTCGACCTGAGATCGCATGTGTCGACCTGTCCATGCAATAGGACGGCACATAATGAAGCTTGCAACAGATTTTTTTTTAAAAAATATGACACGAGCTGACCTGAAATAACATAGGTCGGCCTGTATTGAAGCATTTCAGGAAAATTCAAAACTTGACTTGCACAGGTCGACCTATACCAGATTGTGTCGACCTAAAGACTTCAAAATTTCACTATGATTTAATTTAATTGACTTTTGGTGAATTTGAGAGTCTTGTAATGACTCATGATTAATTTTTATGGTTTGTTTTCTTGACACATGCAATGCACAAAAATGTAAGCATGAATTGCTTCAAGATGAAAATGAATCATGATGGCATTTATGTATAGTTACTGTAATTGTGTAAAATGCAACATACAACAGTCACATTTGATATTTTTGGAAGTAAACACATATCACAAATATCACACATAGTTCATTGAACGTCCTTATGAAATAAATAGGTAAAAGAAACACTTATGTACATAACGAGAAATGGGGTTGAAACGATATTACCTCACCGTATAGAAGACGGAGGATGCATAAGCATTCCACGATGAACTTTTGAACAAAAGTTGAAATGGATGCAATACGTGCCACGAAACAAACAATACCAAAACGTTCTTACCACTTTCATTCTTGTACAAGTATTTGCTAGTGAGATTAGTAATGTATCCAAGTACATCATTTGATGATTATTTGGTCAATTATGATGATAACCTGCTTCTCCTCATGTTTCATCATTTTAGGTTGATCACTCCTAATTTGATGTGCTTGAGCAAGTCTAGTCAAAGATAACCTGCATAATTAAATATAACATCCTTCTGACACTTCTCGAATAGATTATTAGCAATCATTCATACACTTTTACTAGTTAAGATAAACACATAGAGTTAACCTGGTTGGTTATAAAATCTTCCTTGTTAGTCACATAGATCAAAACAATAAGGATATGTTACCATGTTGTACCTTGATGCTCCACGAACGAGATCACATACTCTCTCCATAGAGTCAAGACATTTTCCTGCATGATTAACAACTTGTGCTAGGTACGCAATCTTAATTGGATCCTTGGGGATTAGTAAAACCTTGATTGCATTCAGGCATCCATTGAAACGCACCATTAGGAACATGGAGTTTCCTAACTCTGCACTTTGCAATAGCGTGTCCCTTTTTGCAACAGTAGTGACAATACAAGTTTAGAGAAGATAACATTTTTCTATTTGGTTCCTTTTTAAAATAAATATACCTTCGATATGGATTGTGAGTTGGTAAGTCATAGTTGGAAGTATCTATAGCAAAAGTAACCTTGGTTTGCAAAGCCTTATCAAGTTTAGATTTAAGAGTCCTTGACACCTTTTGCCAAATGTGACATGTTCCACAACTAAAATCCCACAAAGATCTAAGGTCCTCATCTTTTCCTTCTAGAATATTTGACATGGATTTCCTTAGTGCTTCCACATGTTTTTTATTTTCAGCAATCTTAGCTTCCAAGTGAGAGATAGTTCTCTTGTTTGAAGCTAATCTCTTGAAAGCATCTATGGCTTGTCTTTGTAGATTCTCAAAGAAATCTTGAAGCTGATAAAAAGCTAAGTCATGTGAAGCTTGAAGTTTATAGTGACTTACAACCTTTTTCTTTCCTTGGTTTGCCATATAGAAAAGCTTGGCCGATTCCTCACTTGAAGTAGAGCTATCATCACTTGATGAACCACTTTTTCTTTCCCAAGCGGCATAAGCTCTTATAGTTTTTCTAGACGTTTTGTGATGACCTCTTTCATTCTGGATTTTTGGACAATCCGACTTAAAGTGATCGGGTTTACTATAGTTGTAACACATACTTCACGACTTTCCCTTTTTGCTCTCATCTTCTTCTTTTCAGGAGCTTGATAACCTTCTTGATTTATCACGGTACTTGTTGGGATATTTTTCGCCATGTTTTAACATGTATTTATTGACTCGATTTATGAACAATGCCATCTCTTCTTTGTCGGATTCGTTGTCATCTTTAGGTTCACTATCCCTTTGCTCATCTTGAGAATGCCTTGTGCTAGAAGTCTTTAGAGCAATGGAATTCTTCCTTTCTTCTTTGTCTTTCCCTTTTTCACTCTTTGATCACTTTTCGTGTTCCTTCTCGTATTTAGCCAAGCAAGTAAGCTCTTGCTCATGCTCTTCCAACTTACTAAACAAAGCCGTAAGATCAAGTGACTTAAGATCATTTGTTTCTTTAATAGCAGTGACCTTTGGTTGCCATTCCCTACTTAAACACCTCAAAACTTTGTTATTAGCAATTTTATTAGAAACTTGGTTACCTGGTGCATTTAATCGATTTTTAAGATGAGTGAACCATTTTCGCATATCCACAATGGTTTCACCATGCTCAATACGAAACAGCTCAAATACTTGATTTAATGTGTTGATCCTAGCTTTTTTGGCATCATTAGTACCCTCATGGGAAATATCTAATGTGCCCCATATAGCTTTGGCAGTCTCACAATGAGAAACGCGATAAAATTCATCAACTCCCAAGGCAGAAGTGATAATGTTTTTCGCTTTCCAATCATGTGACCACAATTTCCTATCATTATCATCCCATCGTCCTTCTGGTTTAGGTATTGTGAAACTATCCTCATTGGTCATAGTTATTTCATTTGGACCATTTTGGATAGCATCCCAAATACCTTTGTCAATGGAAATGACATGAATACGCATAAGTTCTTTCCAATAGCCATAATTTTTGCCTGTGAAAATTGGTGCTCTATTGTACGCACACTTAGGTTTGGTAATCATTCTTCTAAGAAATGTATCTCAAACATGGAATCAACCAGAGCTCTTGATGCCACTTGTTAGACGATAGACTTCGATCTAGAGGGGGGTGAATAGATCACAACTTTTTACAACCAAAAACTTTTGGCAAAAATATATTTTCAAAATATGGTGCAACAGAAAAACGACCTGGATCGAATTGTCTAACCAAACCTACTATCGAAAAGCAATATACATATCGCAAACCAAACGGAGTGATAATGAATGTAAATGTTCAACAACGATCAAGCTACGAATTAATTAAATGCAATGCTAATCGTAACTCGTATATCCAATGAACCAAAACACAATCAAAATACGCACAAATAATTTATCAAACACTTGATTTGCAATCAATAACAATTGGAAATATAGTTTGTTTTGTTGATGTTAAAAGCCTATCACAATCAAAGTAATTGTGATTATATCAACAACAACGCTTTTAAAATATAATAGAAAACAATTTCCAATCGAATTGATCAAACAACGATGAACTCGATAAATTGCAAAATCAACAATGAAGGAGATAAAGAGATAAAGAGAGAGGGACCATGATTTGTTTAGGCAGTTCTCCAATTGGCCTTGTTATGGGTACGTCTGCCCACAATTCAAATTCGAATTGAGATAGTGCTATTAATCTTTTCTTTGCAAAATCATTTATACATGAGATGAAGAATGCAAACCCCATAAACCCTATTATTTTTTGTTGATTCTTACACCTCCAACCCTTGATCAAAGCTTGATCAAGTGACCAACAATGTGGCAATAATCCTCTGATTATCCCGAGTACGTAACTTATTGAAACCCAAGATTTTTGAACACAATTCATTGTCTCGTTCTATTCCCTTGCAAGGAAACCACCTTGCCCCCATGGCTCTCACTCGGTCGAATCTATGTTGACGTGATCTTGCCCAAATCCATCAAATCAACCTGATCTTGAAGGAAAACCTCACCTTGATTTTCTTATTTGAAACAGACAAAGTTCCCAACCCGATATTATCGGTTACACTAAACCTAATTGGACGTTATCAACCCTAATCTAGATGGTCACCTTGTAACGCCCCAGTTTGAGTTCTTTTTATTTAATTGAGTCGTTTTGATTATTTTATTATTATATTATTTTATTTCTGACTTTTATTTGAAAGTATATTATTTTTCGTCGTAAATATATTTTATCGCATTTTGAGAGCGTTTGCGAGATATTTGAGTGTAGGGGTATTTTGGTCTTTGTCGGCTAGATATTATATTTTTTCATAGAAATAGAAATAGAAAGAGAGAAAAGTAGAAAGAAAAGAAAAATAGAGAAGAAAGAGAAGAAGAAAAAGGAGAAGAGAAAGAGAAGAGGAAAAAGAAGAAAAAGAGGAAAAACTTGTGGATTTAGGAACCGACTTTCTACGCGCGATTTAATCGGGTAAGGGTACGAAACTCGATTATCTTATCATTGTGTATGATTATGTATGTGTGTGTGCATGTTGTCTTGCTTTTCCATAGTTTTCGGTTTTAGGTCGAAAACGAGTAAACGAGTAGAAATCGATGTTTTCGCAGTCGAAAATCGATATAATTTGTGTTGTATGATCACAATGTGTTTATGAGTCATTGCTGATAATTGTTTTGCTGTTGGAATTGATTTGGAATGAAAAATGAGATTTTGGGGGTTTTGGATCAATGTAACCCGTAACAGAATTTTTCTGGTTCTGGTGTGGTTCGCCAGGCGAATTAGGGATTCGCCAGGCGAATTAAGTCTCGTCACTCGTTCTCCAGGCGAAGTGCTGGCGAATGGGGATCCTCCAGGCAAAATCCTAAGTCGCCAGGCGAATCTGGTTATTTCTCAATAAATTATTTTCTTCGAAAATTCATAACTTTTGATCCGTAACTCGGATCGAGGCGTTCTTGGTACCGTTAGAGAGCTACCGAAATCTGTTTTCTTATTAAAATGGTTTGGAGATTGTTGGCCGATTTAATTATGTCAGGAATTTGGAATGTTTCGTTTGTTGACTTTTACCGTTTTAATGATGTGCATTTGATGTGTTATTATGCAACATGCTTGTGATATGAATTGTATGACTTGTGTACTATTGTGAAATGAATATGCACGTGATATTTGTTGTGATGATGATTTGTGGCCTAAGGGCAAGAAAATTCTATGTGTGGTATTTGATGATATATGCATGATTATGGAATGTGTATAAGTGTGCATTTGAATGTCATGAGTCATTATATGCTGAGCATCATGATATACATTCTTGAGATGTCGTGTGCCCTAGTGGGTATGAGCGACGAATCGATTCCAGAGGGAATCCGCTATAACATCGTGAGCCTTATACCGAGAGGACCTAAAGCGATGATTATAGACGATCGTGAGCCTTATACAAAGAGGACCTAAAGCGATCGGATTGTGAGCCTTATACAAAGAGGACCTAAAGCAATCCATAAACGTCGTGAGCCTTATACCAAGAGGACCTAAAGCGACGGGGAACATCGTTTGCCCGACGGGGTGTTACATGAGTAATCCTAAGTAACAAGCGATGGTTCCAATAGTTCCTGAGTGAACTGGTGTTGAGAAATGATGGAAGTCGGTACCACATGTGCATATGCAGAGTCGTTGTGTCGGTCTCTTGCATTTGCATAACTCATGAATGGTTTGATTATGTGTGTAATTGTGGATAAAAGTGATGAGTTGATATATGAATACGCGTGTTGGTGATAATTGAATTGTGTACGATTTATATGCTTTTGTGACCGATATGTGAGAAAATTCATTGTTTTGGTTTGTACTTGATTTATGGCATATAGTGTGGTGAGAATATTATGTTTGTGTAATCGTGTGTTATTATATAATTATATTCAATTATATTATGATTGTGTTTCTCACCCTTCTGCTATTTTATAATGCTCTATGAGGCATTGCAGATTAGATGTTGGAGGTCTTTTTGTGAAGCTTAGGTCTTCATTCTTTTGTCGGTCGGCTCTGATATGTAGCACCAGGTAGTCGGAGAGATCGAGTGTGATTATTTTGTATTTATGTATATGTATCTTTTGGATTGAAGATGTATGATATTGGATATGACAGACAAACTTTTTATGATATATATACATGAAAGTCAGTTACGGATTTTCCGCTTTTATTCTGTAATTGAATTGTGGGTTGTAGGAACTCAGTTCCTTTGTTTTGTGCTACCTGAATTGTTGCATATCTATATGAGCAGGTTGTTGTATGTTTGTTTCAAATTGATGTGACCCCTCGGTCTATGCCGTGAATTTTAATTATACTCTGATTAATTATTATCGCTTTAATAGCTTAGGGGTATAGATTGGGGGTGTTACATTAAGTGGTATCAGAGCCAGTCCGTGTCAGTTTGTGTCAGTTCTTGTTGGTCTTTGTGGTTCGGTGAGCTGTTTGTTTAACCATAGTTGCTGTTATTGGAAATGAACAGAATATGGCTGGTAGGAATGATGCTGCTTTAGCTGCTGCAATGCAAGCTATGGCTCGGGCTGTGCAGGGTGCGCCTAATGCTGCTGGAAATGACGAGTTCAGGAAGAACAAACCGCCTATCTTCAAAGGAAGATATGATCCTGATGGTGCACAGATTTCGCTGAAGAAGATTGAAAGGATTTTCTGAGTGATGGATTGTGCGGAGGATCAGAAGGTGAGACTGGGTACTCACATGTTACTGGAAGAAACTGATGATTGATGGGTTAGTACTCGTCATGTGTTGGAAGCTGCGGAGGAGGAAGAGATCACTTGGGAATTGTTTAGTCGGGAGTTCTTGAGGAAGTATTTTCCCGAGGATGTTAGAGGAAAGAAGGAGATAGAGTTCTTGGAATTGAAACAAGGTAATATGTCAGTTGTTGATTATACTGCTAAGTTTGTGGAGCTTGTGCAGTTTTATCCATATTATGCCGAAGCGACGACAGAGTTTTCTAAGTGTGTGAAGTTTGAGAACAGATTGCGTCCTGAGATAAAGCAGGCAATCGGTTATCAAAGGATTAGAAGGTTTTCTGATTTGGTGGACTGCTGTAGGATTTATGAGGAGGATAGTAAGGCTCGTTCTACTCACTATAAGAGTGTGAGCGAGAGGAAAGGGAAGCAACAGTTCCGTGGTGGTCCTTATGTGACACCGGCAGATAAAGGTAAACAAAGGGGTAATTTTGAGAAAAGGCCCAGTGGAGGAGGTATGTATAATTCTCCGAGATGTTTTAGGTGTGGTGAATTAGGACATCGTCAGTTTGAATGCAGAAAAGATATGAGGAAGTGTACCAATTGTGGAGGTTTAGGACATGTAGCGGCTGATTGTAAGAGGCAGAATGTGGTGAAGTGTTTCAACTGTGGTGAACCTGGTCATATTAGTACTAAGTGTCCGAAACCGAAGCAAGCTCCAGCTAGTGGGAAGGTTTTTGCATTGACAGGAACTCAGACTACTAATGCAGATCGTCTGATCAGAGGTACTTGTTTTATTAATAGTACGCCTTTAGTTGCTATTATTGATACCAGAGCGACTCATTCATTTATTTTGTCTGAGTGCGCGAAGCGTTTAAATCTTGTGTTGTCTTTGATGGGCGGGGAGATGGTTATTGATACTCCAGCAATGGGGTCAGTAACTACTTCTTTGGTTTGTTTAAGTTGTCCTTTGACCATTTATGGTAAAGACTTTGAGATGGATTTGGTGTGTTTGCCGTTGGAGGGTTTAGATATGGTTTTGGGAATGAATTGGTTGCAATTCGATCGGGTTCATATTGATTGTTATCATAAGCTGGTAAGGTTTCCTTCTCTTGAGGAAGACGAGGACTCGAGTTTCTTATCTACCAAAGAGTTGAAGAAACTTTTGGCGGATGAAGCTCAGTTGTTTGGGTTGTTTGCATCGTTGACTATGGATAGTCAAGTTTCACTTGATATGTTTCCTGTTGTGTGTGATTTTCTGGAAGTGTTTCCTGAGGATATTTTGGACTTGCCGCTAGAGAGAGGTGGAGTTTTCTATAGATCTAGTTCCTGGTACTAGACCTGTATCGATGGCACCATATCGAATGTCGGCATCTGAGTTGGTTGAGTTAAAGAAACAATTGAATGAATTGTTAGAGAAGAGGTTTGTGAGACCAAGTGTGTCGCCATGGGGTGCTCCAGTTTTATTGGTGAAGAAGAAAGATGGAAGTATGCGATTGTGTATTGATTATCGCCAGTTGAATAAGGTGACGATTAAGAATAAGTATCCTCTTCCAAGGATTGATGATCTGATGGATCAGTTGGTTGGTGCGTGTGTGTTTAGTAAGATTGATTTGAGATCAGGATATCATCAGATTAGGGTGAAAGAGGAAGATATTCAGAAGACGGCTTTTAGGACACGATACGGTCATTATGAATATTCTGTGATGCCGTTCGGGGTTTCTAATGCGCCAGGTGTGTTTATGGAGTACATGAATCTTATTTTTCACGAGCATTTGGATCGTTTTGTTGTTGTGTTTATTGATGATATCTTGATTTATTCTAAGTCTCGGGAGGAGCACGCGGAGCATTTGCGTATTGTTTTGCAGGTTTTGAAGGAGAGGAAACTTTTTGCTAAATTGTCCAAGTGTGAATTCTGGTTGTCGGAAGTGAGTTTTCTTGGACACGTAATTTCAGGTAATGGTATTGCTGTGGATCCATCTAAAGTAGATGCAGTTCTACAATGGGAGGCTCCGAGATCCGTTACTGAAATTCGAAGCTTTTTGAAGGTTTTTCTAAGTTAGCACTTCCTTTGACCCAGTTGACTTGTAAAGGCAAAGCGTTCATTTGGGATATTCATTGTGAGGAAAGTTTTAATGAGCTGAAGAGAAGATTGACTACAGCTTCGATTTTGATTTTGCTGAATCCTAATAAACCATTTGTGGTATATTGTGATGCGTCTTTGATTGGTCTAGGTGGTGTTCTGATGCAAGAAGGTAAGGTGGTGGCTTATGCTTCAAGACAATTGAGGGTTCATGAGAAAAATTATCCTACTCATGATCTTGAATTAGCGGTTGTGGTTTTTGTGTTGAAGACTTGGAGGCATTATCTCTACGGTGCAAGATTCGAAGTCTTTAGTGATCATAAAAGTTTAAAATATTTGTTTGATCAGAAAGAATTGAATATGAGGCAACGTAGATGGTTAGAATTTTTGAAGGACTACGACTTTGGCTTGAATTACCATCCTGGTAAAGCTAATGTGGTAGCCGATGCGTTGAGCCGGAAATCATTGCATATTTCCGCTTTAATGGTTAAGGAGTGGGAACTTTTGGAATCGTTTAGAGATTTGAGTTTGGTATGTGAAGTGACGTCGGATGGCGTGAGGTTTGGAATGTTGAAGGTTACTAATGATTTTCTGTTGACGGTTAGTGAGAAACAGAGAATGGACGTGAAATTTGTGGATTTGATGACGGTGGGAGAGAAAAGTGAAAATGAGGACTTTAAAGTGGACGATAAAGGTGTTTTGAGGTTCCGAGGTAGAATTTGTATTCCTGATGATGCGGAGTTGAAAAGGATGATTTTGGAGGAAGGACACTGAAGTAATCTGAGTATACATCCGGGAGCTAATAAGATGTACCAAGGTTTGAAGAAGATTTTCTGGTGGTCTGGATTAAAGAGAGATGTGACTCAGTTTGTGTATGTATGTTTGACTTGTCAGAAATCGAAGGTGGAACATCTGAGGCCTAGTGGTTTGTTGCAACCGTTGGATATTCCTGAGTGGAAATGGGACAACATTTCTATGGATTTTGTGAGAGGGTTGCCGAATACTTAGCGAGGGCATAATGCTATTTGGGTGGTTGTAGATAGGCTAACTAAATTGGCGCATTTCATTCCGATTGACATCAGTTTTTCTTTGGAGAGGTTGGCTGAGATTTATATTAGTGTGATTGTGAAGTTGCATGGTGTTCCGTTAAGTATTATTTCTGATCGAGATCCGAGGTTTACCTTGAGATTTTGGGAAAGTTTACAAAAGGCTTTGGGTTCTAAATTGAGGTTGAGTTCGGCTTATCATCTACAGACGGATGGACAGACCGAGAGAACGATTCAGTCGTTGGAAGATTTGTTGCGGGCTTGTGTTCTTGAACAAGGTGGTGCGTGGGATAGTTATCTTGCATCGATTGAATTCACGTATAATAACTGTTTCCATTCGAGTCTTGGAATGGCACCGTTTGAAGCGTTATATGGATGAAGGTGTCGAACACCGTTGTATTGGCACGAATCTGGTGAGAGTTCGGTGGTTGGACCAGAGTTGGTGCAACAGACTACGGAAAAGGTGAAGCTTATTCGAGAGAAAATGAAGCTTCTCAGAGTAGGCAATAGAGTTATCATGATCGGAGAAGAAAATTAAGATCTCGAGTTCCAAGAGGGCGATCATGTATTTTTGAGAGTTACGCCGGTAACAGGTGTTGGTCGTGCATTAAAGTCGAAGAAGCTTACTTCTCGGTTTATTGGTCCTTACCAGATATCCGCGAGAGTTGGTGTTGTGGCTTATAGGGTGGCGTTGCCGCCGAATCTGTCGAATTTTCACGATGTGTTCCATGTTTCACAGCTTCGGAAGTATGTTTCGGATCCGTCGCATGTGATTCCGATGGATGGGTGGAGGTAAGGGAGAACCTTACGGTTGAGGCATTACCGGTGAGTATTTTGGATCGCTAGGTGAAGCGGTTAAGGGGCAAGGATATTGCACTTGTGAAGGTAGCGTGGGGAGGTGCTGCTGAGGGCAATTTGACTTGGGAGTTGGAGAGTCGGATGCGGGAGTCGTATCCAGAGTTGTTCGTCTCAGGTATATTTTCGAGGACGAAAATTTCTAAGTGGGGGAGAGTTGTAACTCCCCAGTTTGAGTTATTTTTATTTAATTGAGTCGTTTTGATTATTTTATTATTATATTATTTTATTTCTGACTTTTATTTGAAAATATATTATTTTTCGTCGTAAATATATTTTATCGCATTTTGAGAGCGTTTGCGAGATATTTGAGTGTAGGGGTATTTTGGTCTTTGTCGGGTAGATATTATATTTTTTCATAGAAATAGAAATAGAAAGAGAGAAAAATAGAAAGAAAAGAAAAATAGAGAAGAAAGAGAAGAAGAAAAAGGAGAAGAGATAGAGAAGAGGAAAAAGAAGAAAAAGAGGAAAAACTTGTGGATTTAGGAACCGACTTTCTACGCGCGATTTAATCGGGTAAGGGTGCGAAACTCGATTATCTTATCATTGTGTATGATTATGCATGTGTGTGTGTGCATGTTGTCTTGCTTTTCCATAGTTTTCGGTTTTAGGTCGAAAACGAGTAAACGAGTAGAAATCTATGTTTTCGCGGTCGGAAATCGATATAATTTGCGTTGTATGATCACAATGTGTTTATGAGTCATTGCTGATAATTATTTTGCTGTTGGAATTGATTTGGAATGAAAAATGAGATTTTGGGGGGTTTTGGATCAATGTAACCCGTAACAGAATTTTTCTGGTTCTGGTGTGATTCGCCAGGCGAATTTGGGATCAATGTAACTCGTTCGCCAGGCGAAGTGCTGGCGAAGGGGGATTCGCCAGGCGAAATCGGAAAGACAGAAATGGGGTAGCTTCTGTAACTTTTGGTTTTTTCTAATTTTGTGATTCGCTACTAGTTCGCCAGGCGAAGTGCTGGCGAATGGGGATCCGCCAGGCGAAATCCTAAGTCGCCAGGCGAATCTGGCTGTTTCTCAATAAATTCTTTTCTTCGAAAATTCATAACTTTTGATCCGTAACTCGGATCGAGGCATTCTTGGTACCGTTAGAGAGCTACTGAAATGTTCTTTCTTATTAAAATGGTTTGGAGATTGTTGTCCTATTTAATTATGTCGGGAATTTGGAATGTGTCGTTTGTTGACTTTTACCGTTTTAATGATGTGCATTTGATGTGTTATTATGCAACATGCTTGTGATATGAATTGTATGACTTGTGTGCTGTTGTGAAATGAATATGCATGTGATATTTGTTGTGATGATGATTTGTGGCCTAAGGGCAAGAAAATGGTATGTGTGGTATTTGATGATATATGCATGATTATGGAATGTGTATAAGTGTGCATTTGAATGTCATGAGTCATTGTATGCTGAGCATCATGATATGCATTCTTGAGATGTTGTGTGCCCTAGTGGGTGTGAGCGACGAATCGATTCCAGAGGGAATCCGCTATAACATCGTGAGCCTTATACCGAGAGGACCTAAAGCGATGATTATAGACGATCGTGAGCCTTATACAAAGAGGACCTAAAGCGATCGGATTATTAGCCTTATACAAAGAGGACCTAAAGCAATCCATAAACGTCGTGAGCCTTATACCAAGAGGACCTAAAGCGATGGGTAACATCGTTTGCCCGAAGGGGTGTTACATGAGTAATCCTAAGTAACAAGCGATGGTTCCAATAGTTCCTGAGTGAACTGGTGTTGAGAAATGATGGAAGTCGGTACCCGCATGTGCATATGCATAGAGTCGTTGTGTCAGTCTCTTGCATTTGCATAACTCATGAATGGTTTGATTATGTGTGGAATTGTGGATGAAAGTGATGAGTTGATATATGAATACACGTGTTGGTGACAATTGAATTGTGTACGATTGATATGCTTTTGTGACCGATATGTGAGAAAATTCATTGTGTTGGTTTGTACCTAATTTATGGCGTATAGTGTGGTGAGAATATTATGTTTGTGTAATCGTGTGTTATTATATAATTATATGCAATTATATTATGATTGTGTTTCTCACCCTTCTGCTGTTTTATAATGCTCTATGAGGCATTGCAGATTAGATGCTGGATGTCTTTTTGTGAAGCTTAGGTCTTCATTCTTTTGTCGGTCGGCTCTGATATGTAGCATCGGGTAGTCGGAGAGATCGAGTGTGATTATTTTGTATTTATGTATATGTACCTTTTGGATTGAAGATGTATGATATTGGATATGACAGACAAACTTTTTATGGTATATATACATGATATTCAGTTACGGATTTTCCGCTTTTATTCTGTAATTGAATTATGGGTTGTAGGAACTCAGTTCCTTTGTTTTGTGCTACCTGAATTGTTGCATATCTATATGAGCAGGTTGTTGTATGTTTGTTTCAAATTGATGTGACCCCTCGGTCTATGCCGTGAATTTTAATTATACTCTAATTAATTGTTATCGCTTTAATAGCTTGGGGGTATAAATTGGGGGTGTTACACACCTAATCAAAAAATGATTATGTGTAGTTCAATTGTGCGTATGCATAGAAGAAGGGATGAAGATGATGGGCAACTTTGTAATCTAGTTTCGTTTAGGTATTATTCGCTATGAAACCTTGCCTAGAAGAAGATGCATGTATGAGTATATATAGGTATGTGAAGAAAATGGGAAAAAGGATGCAAGAAAAATAAGATGCAAAAAGAATTTTTCAAGTTTTAAATTGCATAGGTCGGCCTATTAAAGTCATAGGTCGGCCTATGAAGGTGTTCAGGCCAGCCTGTGAGGCGACCTGAGATATGACCTGTGGGTAAAACCTATAGGCTTCGTTTTTGGAGCATGGGAGCCGACCTCAAACATGGATGTTCCGGCCTATACTGAAGCTGAGGCTTCCATAGGTCGGTCTGGTCACGTATAGGTCGGCCTATACAGTTGTTTTGACAAACAAACATGATTTTTGGTGTGTATGACCTGCCTAAGACTAGTAAACCATGTTTAGAGACTCTTTTTATGCATCCTAAGGCTAAGGAGACAATTGATCATCTAAACGTAGGTTGATACCATCCAATATACAAAAGTACTACGATATACTACCTTCCTTGTTTGACATCATTCAAAACCTTATTGAATTTGTAGTTAGCACTCACACTTATTTGTTGTAAATCAAAAGGCGGTGTGCATTTGTGATTGTGTTAGATAGTTAAAAAAGTCAATTTGATCGACTGTAATGTATATGAAATAGTGATATCTCTAACGTTGTGTGAGGGGACTGGAGTACTCTTGTTTATAAAGAGGAACCATGATATATCGTTGTGTTCTTTACTTTCTTCAGTATCTTTACTTTTACATTAATTCTGAAAAATTAAGAACGTAATATATAATGATACAAATCAGGAAAATTTCAATAATTCTAGTAAATCTAATTCACCCTCCCCCTCTCCTCCCCCTCTTAGATACATTTCATACTTATAGCGAGACGATTCTCTTTGGATACTAGGACCTGATGGCACCCCCTCTTTCCTTTGTCCTAGATGGAGGAGCCGGTTATGATCACGGGATACGACTCAACGCTCCTTTCTCTCAGGGATTTGAGGATTGTTAGTTTCTTATCACAGTTCAATGTTATGGACTATCAGGAAGTAATTAATCTCTGGAAGAAGAGTGGTAGACACCTTGCCGCCTATATAGGTATATGGTTTTTGTCTCCCTTTTTACTTGTAGAATTAAGTATTCCTTTTATGATTTATGTATTATTTTTTAGATCAAATGGCCAAGATTCTAATTGAGAAGCATAAGCAAAGGTGAAAGAAATTGAAGTGTTCCAGTACAGGTATCAGCAGCCCAAAGAGCCATCACGAGGGTTTTATCCTCAAAAAGCAGAAAAGATTAGCCGAGGAATCAACACCGGGCTCTCCAGAGATGTCAAGGCTTAGAGGTTGGAAGTGGGATCTCCTCTTTTTTTCGACAAGACTTAGATGGCAGCGTCCCTTTTAGGCGGGGTTACTCCAACTTCCTCGACATGGTGGAATTATGTTGGCGTTGGCACCCTCCGATTCAAAAGTTCCCACCTTCCCTTCTCCAAAAAGTTTCCAACCAATAATCAAGCCCTATTCTATAAGCCAATTTCGACCCTTGTGTACATGAAGGACACTCTTTTTCTGAGGGAACTCATGTTATAGGAGGTAGAGTAGGGAAGGAGTGACAAGGAGGTAAAAGAGTTAGAGGAAAAACTCAAAGAGCATATGGACGACTACCACGAGAGCCAAAGGATGTTGCAGTCCCTTCAACAGGATGATAATAAATGGGATAATAGGTGGGAAAAGGATTAGGACAAGGCGAAAGAGGTCTCTGTTGAGAAGGACTATTTGCAATATTCTTTAAATGCAGCCATTCTTCTCTATAAAGACTCAAAGATAGATGTGTCAGAGCTAACCGACGAGGTTGTGTCTTCTTCCAGTGTCTATTTTGAGAAAGCTAAGGAGTAGGTTCTATTCCTCTATCTCAATCTGGATTCGAGTCTCCTTTACTTTCTCAAAGTCATGCAAGACGGTGTGTTGGTGGATGAGGAGACATTGGCCTCCCAAGAGAATCCCACTCCCATCGAGGAAACTCATGGCCAAGAATAGAAAATGGGAGATAAGTCTGAAGTCCCTTATCCAGGGAATGCGTTTGAGGAGGTGGCAACCTAGGACGAAGAGTAATGACTTGGTTTACATCTCGACGCCTAGTGGCCCGTGTATTCGTGTTCCCTTTAGGGTTTTTCTGTTTGTCTTCTTGTGCCCCATTCAAGAGCTTTTGTAATCATTGTGAACAGTGGCGTCCCTTTGGGGTGCCTTTTATATTAACTTCTATTTTATCACTATCTTCTTATTTTTAACGTTTGTATAAGGCATTTTTTATTGTGACCTCCCTGATGGCTTACAAGGATACCTTTTTTAAGGATCTAGAAAATGACCATCTCATGGTGGCCAGGATCCCCTCAAGGATCTAGTTATTGATTGCCTCATGGGGCGCCAAGCATCCCACTTAAGGATCCAGTGATTGATTGCCTCATTGGACGACAAGGATTGCACTTAAGGATCCATCAATTGATCGCCTCATGGGGTGAAAAATATCACACTTAAGAATCCAACAATTATTTGCCTCATAGGGCGGAAAGGATCTCACTTAATGTTCCATTGATTGATTGCTTCATTGGGCGACAAGAATCTCACTTAAGTATCCAACACTTGATCGCCTTATTGGGTGGCAATGATCCCACTTAAGGATCCAACAATTAATCGTCTCAATGGGCGGCAAAGACCCCACTTTAGGATCCAACAATTGATCGCCTCAAGCGGCGGGAAGGATCCCACTTAAGGTTCTAACAATTGATCGCTTCATAGGGAGGAAAGGATCCCACTTAAGGATCTCACAACTAATCGCCTCACTAGGCAGAAATGATCCCACTTAAGGATCCATCAATTGATCGCCTCATAGGGTGGCAAGGATACAAATTAAGGATCCCTTGATTGATCGCCTCACTAGGTAGCAAGGATCCCACTTAAGTATCAATAATTGATTGCCTCATTGGGTGTCAAGGATCTTACTTAAGGATCTAACCATTAATTGCCTCATTGGGCGGCAAGGATCCCACTTAAGGATCCTACAATTTGATCGCCTTATTGATGACAAGCTTCTCATGCATTCTCTAGTTTCATGCGAGGAAATGGGTAGCCAAACATGCATACTTTAACATAATGAAAAGTGAGGTGCCTCATTAAAAACCCTTTCCTCTTGTAAGAGCGCCCAAAGGGAAAATAGGGCAGCCCATAAAACAATTTGTTCGTTACAACCAGAAAAGGCGCAATACTCGCCAATAAAAATGAAACAACTAAACAACATTAAAGAAAAACAAATAACAACTATGATAACGTCTTCAGGGGGTTTATCATCCAAATCTTTAGCCTTCATTCCCCTCAGAGCTTGGGGGGGAGGTTTCCTTGCATTTCTTGAATTCCTCAGGGGGAATTATTCATGAGCTCATCCTTTTTGCCTCTCCGCTTTTAGTGAGGATTATGTTTAACCTGAGGCTTTCTGCATAACATTTCCTAGAGATCTCCTGATCTCCATGGATAACCCCAATTTTGCCATTGCGGAGCGGGTACTTCATGCACAAATACACAATAGACAAGGCGAAACCTAGCCAATTAAAGGTTGATCTTCCTATAATCATAGTATATGAAAATAGGGCATCGATAACCAAATACCTAACTTTTATTTCTTTAGCTTGATCTTCTTCTCCAAAGGCGATCCTTAAGGTGATATATCGTTTTCTTTGTACATATTCTCCCGAGAATCCAACTAGTGATTCTCTGAAGGGCTCCAGGTCTTCTAGATCAAGGAAAAGCCTTTCAAAGACCTCTTAACATAATATGTCTACAGAGCCCCTAGTCGACTTGTCCTATTTTAATCTCCAAGTCTCCGCATTTGATAGCAATGACCATGGGATTATCGTTGTGAGAGTGGATGCCAGCTGCATCTTTCTTTGAGAAGGTGATCACGACCTCCTGTACTTGGAGCTCACCTTCAATCTTGGCTTCGGGAAAAATTTCTAAGCTCAGGATCTGTCAAGCGTACCTTTTTCTAACAGAGCTAGTTTCTCCGCATCCAACAAACATTCCTTCTATAATGTTAAGTGTGTGACATGTGGCTTTGTTGTCCTCGCCTTGGTGTGACCCTTTGGTTTTGTTGGGCCTGGGAATCCCAACATCGCCTCGTCCATACGAGCCATATTACTCTGACGAACGGGGGAGGGGCCCGCCCTTCACATATTTCTTAAGTTGCCTCTCTTGTGTCAGTTTCTTGATTTCTTTCTTGAGCTCATAGCAGTCGTCAGTGTGGTGCCCCTTTACCTTGTTTAACTTACACCATCTTCCAGGTTAAGTACTCGTTACTTCCACCTTGGGAGCAGGAGATGTAGGTATGTTATGCAAGTGATGTACCTCGCACCAAATTTGCTCACAACGACTTTTCAAAGGTGCGTAGTTTTCTGTTGCCTTACCTAGACCTTTGAACTCTAACTTGTCCTTTATGGGCGAAATATAGTTGTTATTCCTCTAATGATTCGATCTTTTGACGTTGGAAACACACTCCTAAATGTCGTGTGCTTTTTTTTTGGAATTGCTTTCCTCACCCTTTTTGTAGCACTCAACTCTGGCGACCACTTATGCCAACAAAATAGTTGGCTTCTGGGCGAGGTATTTGTTGAAGTGTCTCGTCTTAAGACCATTTTGGAACACCCCTACAACTATTTATTGGTTTGGTGGGACGACCCTGATGGTGGCCTCATTAAAGTAGACAAGATAGTCCCTCAACGATCCTCTCAGACCCTTGCGTATATTGAACAGACTGATGGTGGATATCTTCCCGTGGCCACTGGCGACGAACTAGTGCACCAAATTCTTTACCAGTTCTTGGTAATTGTTGATAGAGGCACGAGATAAACCCATATACCATCTGAGGGCGGCCTATTTGTAGGTTCCAGATAATAATTTGCACTTCAAAGAGTTGGGGGCTCCTATTATGGACATTTGGGAATTGATAGAGGAAACTTGTTTATAGGGATCGTTGAGACCATCAAACTTTCCTAAGGAAGGAGTTTTCAGACCTTCGGGGGCAAGGGTCCCCCATATTTCGTCTGAAAATGGTTAGGAGTCTAGAAATTCCATTTTGTCTACGAGGTTGGGATCTTGTTGGCACTATATGATGTTGTGGACGTCGTCTTCCAACGTTTGGCTATGGCGGCATGATTCATCCATGGTAGCATGCATCTTCGCCAAGGCGTCGACATCACCGCTACCGCTGGTGCCTTCGGGCATAGGGGATGAAGCTCTCCTATTGACCATAGTTGAAGGTTGCTAAATGTAGGAGTGAAGGGTAATAACGGGAAGGGAGATGGTGACAAGAGAAGGTATCACATGGGATAGTCTTACCAGGCCCCACGGTGGGCGCCACTGGAATGGTAAAAAAGTACAAGTGTGCATGTCCCCTTATAAGGGCAGGTAGACTTAGAAGGCTTGCTCGCAGTGGCGAGAAGCTATTTAAGGGTTTTTTTTTAGGTGATTTAGGTGACCTTCTCATGTGAGGTGAGAGGCCCTGCATATGAATGGTGATTCTTAATGGCAAGCGTATACTCACTGGTGGTCGTGTGTTAAGATAGTATTGAGCATTGTGCTTTTAGGGTGTTAAGAATGTGTATTACTAAGGGTCATCTGCTCCTATTATGAGAGGGGGTATTTTTGGAGGCTTTTGGGCCTAGGGTTTGAGTTACTCTTTGTGGCGTCAATCATTTCCCCGTTCTCCTTATGGGGTTATTGACCACCTATAGTTTAGGAATTGATAGAGACTCCTTCTTTATTGGATTCCACATCAGGGTTTTTTTGGTCGGGTCTCTGTGTCATCACCTAGGAGATGCAACTTCTGGGCGAGGGCGCCTTTGTTTAGGGAATTCACAAATATAACACTACAGTAATCATGAGGATGCGTCTCAATCCACTAGTGATGAAGATGATGCTCTAATCAAGAAATTCGAAATATTCTTGAGAAATAAACGAACAAAGGAAATGAGTAAAAAATAAACATTAACTTCAAAAAGAAAGGTTACTTGTTTTGAATGTGGAAAAAATGACATGTCAAAAGTGAATGCCCTACACTTCTAAAGAAGAACAAAGTCAATTACAAGAAGGACAAAATGCCAAACAAAGCATATGTGACATGAGAAGACAATGAGAGAAGTTCATCTTCAGATGAAGAACAAGGAACCTTGGCATTAAAGGTTTCACACCATTCCGATGATGAAGAAAACGAGGTTAGTGATTTTGAAATTGATGATAAACCTTCATATGGTGAATTACAAAATGTTTTTCATGAATTGCATGAGAAATGTTTGAAAATTTCTAGAAAATGTTTAAAACAAAAGAAAATTATTGTATCTCTAAAAAGTAAGGCTAATTACACTAATGTGGAATTTGAAAAGATAAAAAATGATACATGTAATAAGTGTCAAGAACATGAATACAAAATTGTCGAACTAAACCATGTGATCAATAAATATGGAAAATGTCAAATTGGTTTGGAAGATCTACTACGTAGACAAATATTTTCAAATGATAAATGTGGATTTGACTTTTCTAATTTTGATCAATTAAGCACAAGTAAAACCATCTTTGTTAAAGCTAACTCAAAATTCAACAATGTTGAACCAAAGAAAGTGCATGGTGTAATTCATCCTAAAAGGTCTTATGATAGAAATCTTTTTTATGTCTATAAAAGGAATCATATTTTTAGACCTTCATGTTTTTATTGTAATACAAAAGGTCATATCCCTAAGGTTTTTTATATCAAAAACTATGGTGATCCTTATGGTGAGCATATATGGCTAAAGAAAAGAACCAACCCAAGAGGATCCAAAGAAAAATGAGTACCTAGAAAGTACTATTAATTATTTTGTAGGTACTTGAAGACCATATAGAAATCTTGTAAAATTAAGAGTGACCTTTTAAGATACAAGAACATATGGTATTTTGAAACCTCCACAATATCCAAGACAGGGAAGATAAAACTGATTTTTATAAATTATGGTATTTTGAAACCTCCACAATATTACTATTTTTTTTAAACAACACACTGGTTCGTAAAGCTATGGTAGTTTGAAACCATGGTAATTTTACTATTTTCTGAAACAACACACTAGTTCGTAACTTGCACAGTTTGAAATCGCCATAATTTTACTGTATTTTTCCAAAGCATACTATTTTGAAAAACATGAACCATTGTGATTCCAAATCATTCCCAATGATCATGAAATTTTTCAAAAATATTGTATCATATCAAAGAGGCATAATAAAATGTATTTAAGTCAAAATACATAAGTTTTTCAATTACCTTTTTCATACATCATTTTTTATATAATTCAAAAAGTTTTTTTAAGTGTTCATATATTCATTACAATGAAACTTTGTGCATAACTTTTATATAATTGAAAAAGAGTTTCATTTAATTATTTTGAGCACTTAAGTATATATATGTTTGGATTGTGATCAAGAGAAAGAGAATATCAAATTGATTATCTTGGAATTCAATGCATGTCAAGTATTACTCAAAATTCTATACTTGTTTACCATTATTGTTTGGTGTGATCATCACAAGTTGTTGGTGATTGTTGTAAAAGGTTATTTGATTCGGAGAGATTCAAAGTCCACCATAGTTTTGGTGTTTGTTGTAAAAGAAAGTGATGTTGCTTTCTTGTGTTGGTTTACGTTAGAAGATTGTATAAGAGTCTTGGTGCAAGGCTGTACGAAAGATATAGCACATTGAAAGAAAATTATGGTGTACGGAGGGAATAGAGACATACCCTTGGTTGATAAGGAGAATAGTATAATTGATTGTGTTCTTTATATTTTTGCACTTATATTTCTGCACTTTACTTCTTAAATTTATCAAAATAATTCGGAAAATATAATAACATGAGAACCATAGTTTAAAAACATAAAAAAAAGTCTTAAAACCTAAATCACCCTTTTGTGCAATTTATACATACAGGATATCGTCAGCTTACAAACTGGTTTTATAACATTGAATTAAGTAAGTCCAATCTTACCTGAAACAATAACCGTTACAATCTTTAACACCTAATTTCACAACTTCAATCTCAACAACTAATAGCTACGTATTTACTATTTTTCACACACTTAAGTTGAAGTACACCAATTTGATGCCACATAACTTTAGACTGCAACATCAATGACATTAATAGTGCTACAATTTTGATGTTACGAAATTAACCATGTGAAGTGGCAAGATTGTTTATCAAAACCAAAGCATTGCTAGTCAATTGAGCCACTAGTACAATTTTCCCTCTCACTATTCTCTGAATATTTCCCTTAGCATTAATCTCTTCAAATCCGTCGGTACAAGTGCTCTCATCCGTCAGAGCAGCACTGACCCAAGTTTGTACATCACTTATTGTTATCTCAAAATTTGAAGTCCTAAGATGACTCATCTCACCAATAGACTTTCGGAGTTCGTCAAGAGAGTCACTCAACACTTCAACGCAATCCTTCATGGCTGCAGCCTCTCTTGGCTTCAAACCCCGGCTTCTAGAGAGCGTTGACATGAAAGCTGAGGTTGATTTTGCGGATGCAAGAGTCACGTTTAGGGCCGTGCCCGTTAAAAGTACGCGATTTGTTTGAATGAAATCAGCATACTTCACCAGGGATGCATAGCATAGTCTTGGATAAGTTGTGCAATTGCAAGAATTTCTAATGAATAAGGTGTTGGTTTCTCCTGCTTGTATAGAGTGTGTGATGAAGCTAAATGCAAAAATTATGAGAAAAAACTTTGAAGAAAGTGATTCCATTTTTTTTCTTGCTATTTTATTCTATATCACAATTAGGACTTGGGTGGATGAGAAAGAATGGAAAGGATGATGAGTTATATATAGTCCTGATTTTATGGTAGGATCTCAGAACATGATCCAAACTAAAAAAGGATGTGAATTATAGAGATACTATATGCATAATAATTAAGAGTGACATTTATGTGAGTAGGACCTCAAATCCAAAATCAAAGAAACACATCTTGTCCAACTTGAGCATGATTCTTTTTTTGAAGTAGTGTTTGCCATCACGTTTGTGATTCTATGTCCCCACACCGTGGTAGATATTGATCCATATCCATAAACTTGTAAGTTTCAAATTTGGCATAAATTGACACCCTAAAATTGACCACCGAAACTGTATAAATTGAAATTGAGTTTATCCAATCATATACATACTAATAAAATTGTTTATCATTAATTACAATTTGGTTACACTGTTTTACTTGATTGATATGCAGAATTAATCCTCCTATTTCAAATTCACACAGCTAATTCTCCTCTCACATTTTTTATTAAAAATTGATGAGGTGTCCTTGTTTTAATTTGTATTTTTTTATGTATAAAGTTTCACATAAAATTTTTATATAGATATATTGTCATTTTTAAGTATAAAAATGAGAGAGACCAAATTTATTTAACTTTGTAATTCCATAAATCAAATAAAATAAAAGAACTAAAATTATAATTAAGCCAAATAATTATAAATATTTATAAAAAGAAATTATTTTCATAAGTTTTTCAAAATAATTTTTAAATTTTATAAAAATCGTTAAATTTTATTTATTTTTAAATATTAAAATAGGTGATATGACAAATACTTATATTATAAACAATAAACGTTTAACTCAACTATTTACTTAAATCAAATTTATATCTCTATGTGGATGAAAAAAAGAAGGAAAAAAGTAATATTAGTTTTAAGTATATGCATCCATTTGAAATGAGAATCGCATATTTAATGTTGTTGAAATTAAATTAATAACGATTAATCACATTTACATGTTCAACATATTATAATATATTATAATATATATTTTAGCGCATAAATTAAATAGTTATATTATACAAGCATGTTAACAAATTAAAGGACCAATAAGTTGATTTTTAAGAATATTTGGATCCATTGAAAAAAGTGTTTTGCCAGTAATTCAGAAACACAAAGATTTAGAAACTAGAACATAGACCCGATGACTTGTGTTGTTCTTCTTCAATCGGTATTTCTAATGCTTTCTTGAATTCACTTTAGACGGGGAGAAAAGACTATTTGCTTACATACGATATATTAGGAGTCAAAGCCTATATACAGGGTGATTGTCAATTAGGATTTTCATTATTTCGAAATGAGTCATACCGACACCAACTCATATTTAAGCTTATGCCTGACTAATTAATTAATTAATTTCTAAATTGAAATTTAAATAGCCCTTTTAACTTTAATCGATCACTTAACCGATTAAGACATGAACTAAGATAATTTTATTTGGCTCATAAAGGGATAACCCATGGCAAAGCAGGAAAAATAAAGTACTAGAAAACATGGTATGCATGTTCTAATTCTCCCTATTAGGCCTAGGCGCTCTCCATGTCGCCCCATTAGGTCTAGGTTGCCTAGTCCGAACTACGATCCATGTTCTGTCCGTTTATCGCATGTGGCATGTGAAGTGTCCAAGAGATAACGATCTGGGATGACACTCAAAGGGGAATAATTTTCTCTCCATGATTTGAGGAAGGACTGGTTTTCCCTTATTCCCATGTCTTCGTCGGGAAGCTAGGGAAAATAATTTCTCTCTTTCGAGCCAGGCCTAAGAATTCTTTAATAAATGATTAAACCATATGATTTTGAGATTCATTCACAAATCTCACATATTAAGTCTAAGAAAACTCTCTTATATCACCTTCGTGAATAGGGTAATCTCTATTGTACTTTTCGCTAGTATAAGTATAAGTAATGTGACATAAGGTTTGAGACAAGTATGATAAAGAGCAGTGCCGATATCAGCTGGATATTGAAAAATACTCAGCAATACGAATCACGGTCACTGTGAATACTAATTATAATGATATATTTATAAAAGGCCTAGTAAAGGTGGGAGGCAATAGCCTTCAAGAGGGACTATAACCATATGTCGCCCTCCGTTAGCAATCACCTCGACCTAAATGTCTCTCACTCGCCTAGTTATGGAAATCGTGGGAAAAATTGTTTCTTGGTCAGAGAGAAGTCAGAGTAAATAAATTATCCACATTCGCCTAGGAAGTACGGATTCAATGGTCCACCACCGATTGAGTGAACGATTATCATTCACAAAGAAACCCTATGACCAAGAGTCTCTATAAATATATGAATCTTTAAGCGTAGGAGACAAATAATAACTTAACCAATATACGCATAATACAAAGCCACTCACCTTACATGAATTGTCCTCTCTTACCACCATAAACACAACCATACCAACAAACAAGGCCCTCTTCACCGTAGGAATGCCCCAAATACCCTCATTTACTGAGGCCTATGATTATCCTTTACCCTTGTAGGGATACCACACACACTTGTACTTTTTTACAAGTGTAGTGGAACCCATTATGAGGTCTGGTAAAACTAACTTGAGCCTTAAGTTCAATTCATGTGAAGCTATTGTAGATGATAAAGATGACATTATCACTGATGTTGACAAAAATGACGCCATTATCGGTGACACCTGAGGAAACTTAAATATGGTGGACTTCCATAGGAAGATCCTTTTCGCCTCTAAGGCAACACAAATACGCTGGACTTCCACAGAAAGATCATTGCCGCCTCCCAAGGAAACTTAAATATGATGGACTTCCATAGGAAGATCATTACCGCTTCTCGAGGCAACACAAATATGTTGGACTTCCATGTGAAGATCCTTGCTGCCTCTCAAGGTAATATGAATACAAATGTTAGACATTTTCCAGAAGATCCTTGTCGCCCTACAAGGTGAATGCAAAAGTTGGACCTTCATTGAAGGATCATTGCTACCCTACGAAGTGAATACATCAATAAACCATCATAGACGACATGGAACCTTGGTTTTTAAGTCATGGAAAATTGTTTTAATGGTGACAACTATTAAATATGTTCATGCCCTAGATAGTGATAAGATCTAAAGTCAAGCATAAAGTAGTTAAGCGGTTAAAGATGCAAACCAGGATATTAGGGTTTAACAAGATTTGGCTATCTGATGATGGCAACCAAATGAAATATAACTCAAGTTTATCTTAAGCGAATTCAAACAAGTGTCTACAAGAAAGAATGCATCTGAAAAAGTCTTGAAGAAACCCTACCTCAATTAGTCTGAGTGCAAATACTTTGTAAAACATTAGTGCATTCTCATAAAAGTGCGTGGCTAAATCACACACACGTGAAAATATTTTTTAAACTGATTTTTTCTCAAGAAAATATTTTCATAAATGACTTGAAGTCATGCCAGACAAGTTAGGAATTGTCATAATTGAAATGGGCAGGTTTTTGGTCTTGCCAATCGATTGGCACCTTATGGAAATTGATATGAGAAGTTCAAAGTTTGCCCTAATCAATTAGGGCAATGCCTTAATGAATGGTAACAGCTATATATATATTCTTTCAATTTTTAAATTGGTAATCAATTAAATTGGAGGTAGCCAATCGATTGACAAGTCATAAATTAGCCTTAAAATTATTTCCTTTTTGAGCCAACCTTTATCCTATAAATAGATGTCCCTTCCCTCATTTTAAATCATCTAGAAACTTGTTTCATTTCACACTTCCCTCACTCTCTCTCTAAATTT
This sequence comes from Lathyrus tuberosus, assembly GCA_022829125.1. Taxonomy (NCBI): domain Eukaryota; kingdom Viridiplantae; phylum Streptophyta; class Magnoliopsida; order Fabales; family Fabaceae; genus Lathyrus; species Lathyrus tuberosus. The sequence continues at coordinate 13,350,432 of JALAZF010000058.1, forward strand.
TTCTTTTGTTTACTTTCTCTCACTAAGAACTTAGCCAAAGTGCTTTTCGAGAAAATCTTTTTGCAAATGAGGAAATTGTAATTATGGCAGGTTAGATTTGTAAGTTCACCAAGGAACTTTTGTTTATACCTAGGTTGAACATTTTAGCCACTAAGGGATTTTTTTTGTTTGGGTTCGAAGCTAACCTCGTAAAAAGCTTAGGTTTGAGATTTGTGTGATCAAGTCTCTTGTTTCGGTTCGATATCAGCTTATGGTAAAATCTCATAGCTTCTTGGTTAGATCATGATAAAACCAAGTTTAGGATAAATCTTAGCCCGGTGTTAAAAGCTTGTTTCGGTTCGAGTTCATCCTGGTGGTAAAATCTCGTGGGTTATTGGTTAGCCCAGTATAAATTGAAGGTTTGGGTTCAAGAACACATCCTGGCATTAAAAGGCCTCGCGGTTTGTTTAGAAGCTTGAATACTAATTGCTCCAAGATTCTTGTGGAAAAAGGACTAACCGCTTCAATCCATCGTTTGGAAGGAAGACTCGCCGCTTCACTCCTCGGTTTATTGTTTGGTTGGAAGTTTGCCATAAACATTATTTTCCTTGTATAAGGGGATTCGGGAGTTATACCTACTAAAATTTCTCAAGTTTAATTGGATAGTCTAAATATCAATGCTTGGGGAGAGGAATATGTCTTTTTATTTGTTTGAACAAACCTTTATAACTTCCAGTGTATTCTCTTTTCCCTTAACTCTTTAATTTTTGCACATAACATTATGCATTCTTATTTTCTGCTGCTTGATCTTAAAATAAATATCAAAATATTTTCTAACTCTGATTTTAATTCCAAAAGTTTTTCAAAACCAAGTTTTTCTTAAACAAACAATTCACCCCCTTCTCTTGTGTGTGAAGTCACATGTTCAACACTCGGATCATTGAATCCTTAATGGGTTACCCATTCAACGCCAAATAATATGAATAACGGGCATTGAACTTGCCCCAAACAATTCTTAAAGGAATCATTTCTAAAAGGGTTCCAGCCTAAAATTCTCTCCTAAGAGACGCGACCGAAGTCTATCTAAAGAGATTTAAATTAAAGTCTTTATTTAGGGATTAATAGAAATCACGCCTTAGATTTCCAAAAGCTTCGCCTTATGGACTTAGGATCTTATCAACCATGCTTAATATAACTTTGAATGAGGGACTAAGAGTTCTTGTCAAACAAGTTATTAAAACTCCTCGCCTGAGATACTTAGAGTTTCCTCGGGCGGGATCCAACTTATGGATATCGCCCAAAAGGCGCAACTGAAAGTTATCCTAAGAGACTTAACTTAAACTCTTGTCTAAGGGTTTGATAGGAGTCCCACCCGAGAGGTCCAAATGCCTGACTTGAGGTCCAAATGCCTTGCCACACTTAATATAACTTCACACGAGGGATCAAAAGTTCCCAACAAACAGGCTATCAAAAATCATTACTTGGGGACCTTAGAGAATCCTCGGGAGGAATCCAACATATGAGTCTCGCCCAAGAGGCGCGACTGAAGTCTAGCCTAAGAGACTTAACTTAAAGTTTTGTTTAATGGGTTGATAGAAGTCCTGACCAATAGGTCCAAACGCCTTTCCTGAGGGACTTAGGGGCTCATCAACCATGCTTAATATAAGTTCGCCTAAGGGAATAAGGGTTCTCATTAAACACATTATCAAAACACATTTCCTGAAGGACTATGAGTTTCCTCGGGCGTGATCTAACATATGAATCTTTCCCAAAAGGTGCGACTGAAGTCTAGCCTAAGAGACTTAACTTAAAGTCATGTCTGAGGGCTTGATTGAAATGCAGCCCGAGAGGTCCAAATGCCTCACTTGAGGGACTTAGGGTTTCATCATCCATGCTTAATGTAACATCGTCTTAGGGAATAAGATTTCCCATCAAACAGGCTTTCAAAACTCATCACTTAAGGGACTTAAGGTTTCCTCGAGCGTGATCTAACATATGAATCATTTCAAGATGCACGAGTGAAGTCTACCCTCAGAGACTTAACTTAAAGTCTTGTATGAGGGATTAATAAAAGTCACGCCTGAGAGTGAAGGTGAGAAAAATACACAAAAAGGGGGGTTAAATTATGTATGCCAAAAATTTATTTTGCTTCTAATAATGGAACATCAGAATCTAAACCACGTTAGAAGTCTGATTTCAAAAATAATTATAGCAGCAGAAATAAAGTGATCAAAAGTAAATGCAAGAAAAAAACAAAGATTATCCTGGTTCATCTCCTCAACTGAGAGTAGTCCAGTCATCTTGCCTCCACAAGAGCTATTCAACATAACCAAACATATAACACTTTGCTCAAGCACACTTGGAAGAGACTTCAATGCTTAATCAACCTAGAAAGAGACTTATACTCAAGCAAACTTGCAAGATACTTCTTCTCAATCAACCTAGAAAGAGATTTCACTACTGAAGTACACAGACAAGAGACTTCAAAGCTCAAGCACGCAGGCAAGAGATTTCAATGCTCAAGCACGCAGGCAAGAGACTTCCTCTACCTTAAATAAACAATTTAGTAGAAAAGATAACTATTATACTTAGATACACAATCAGAAGTATAAGAGTTATGCAACCACCACAAAGGTTCTTAACCTCTTAAGATTTCTAAGATATACAAAGCTAAGAAATCTTAAGATCTTATGCAATAACAATTACAAATAAAGCTCAGAGTTATGCTCAAGATATTTCAATGTCTTGTGTTGTTGTACACTTTCCTTCAAATCTTCAACTTCCTTTTATTGAGGTAGAGAAAGAGTCGAGGAGATTTGAACATAAGAGCTAACTTAGTGAAGAAGTATGCCAAGAGAGATGTTGGAGAATGTATATGGTTATAAGCATTATCCACTGAATAAAGGCATTGTTCACAGCACCTTTCGAAGAACTAGGTATCTTCTAAAAGGTATAACAAACTAAAGATGTCACATCACCTTTCCTTGAACCTTGCAAAAATGAAACCCTAGTTTAAACTTCCCAGAAATCTAGTGCTTGACAAGATTGGTATGCTTTTAGTTCAGGGTATGGATCAGAGGCTCCTTTTTCCTTCAGAGTTTGAGTTGTCACCAGAGGCTGGAACATTATACCAAATTCTGAACCTTTAAAGGCTAATTAACACATTAAGAGTCACTAGATTCAGATCATCCAGAATTTAAGTAACATTGATTCTCCACTTATGCTTTCAACAAGATTAATTCATAGTGAATACTAAGGTTGCGATACTGCACACTTAATAATATGTTAGTATTCCCATTTTTGCTCTAAATACTTTGTTATCATCAAAACCTAAGGGATATGAACAATCTTGTTCCAACAGCCCCCCTCCCTTTTTTAATGGTGACAAACAAATGTATTTAAGAACAGTGGTTGGTTAGTTTTAACTAACTTGACAACATCAAAGTCTAAGATTTGTAAGCTCCCTCAGAGTCTAATAGTCCAAAGGTTGAGTTTTGTAAGCTCCGCCTAAGTTCTATCCAAGTTAATTTAAACTTATTTTGATAGAAAAATGTTCAGAAGAAAGCAATATAAAAAATTGAATAATTAGGGATCTGGTAAATTAAAAGCATAAAAAATACTTTTAATCCTCTTAAATACTCCCACGAATTTTTTCACCCTTTTGTCATCAACAAAAAGATGATAAATACAGGTACTGATGACTAATAAGCATATGAACCACATTTTTCAAGATGGTCAAAGGTAGACTCTGACTTCATGGTTTCCCAAAAATAGTAAGCCCATAGGAACAAGACTCAAAGAACACAGTCTTCAAGATAGAGGAGATTCTAACCAGACCCCTATAAAAACAAATGCATAAAACAACACCAAATCACATAGCTCTAGAGATTCACAAGAATGGGCAAGAAGAAGACATTCAAGGAAGATAAGTGAGATTTTGCAAATAAAATTTGCAATATAATGAGAAAAGATGTAAGAAGAAGAAGAAGAAGAAGAAGAAGAAGAAGAAGGTTGAGAAATTAGTAAAGACTAAAATATCCTCAACAGTAGATGAAGAAGGCACATCTGGTGGAGTTACTGAGGAGATCAAGATTCCAGAGGCAGAGGAGGAGTGGGATGAAAATGGAAAACATTTCTGGAGACTTACAAGGGACAGAAGACCAAGAAGATCAATACTAAAGACATGTGTTATAATGTTTCGAAATTGTTCTTGTAAGACTTATGAATGAAGTTTCCATTTCTTTTCCGATAGTCGCAAACTTCCTTTGAGATCCTTCAAATATGATTATGCTCATTAATCAGTCAGTAAGAGAAATAAGAAAGATAAAATAAATAATGAAAATAAAGAACTCTTTATTAAAAAAACACACAAGCTACAAAGATAAAGCACAAAACAAACACAATAACTAAGTAGAAGAAGATTCATCCACAGAGACCATCTTGACCTTAAATGGGTCAATTGCTTTCAAAGCTTCTGTAAGCATCAACTTATCTCCCCGAACTTTTGATTTAACCTTAGTCATAGTTAACTCAACTCCTTGTTGAATTAAGAGTTCAGAGAGAACCTTTCCATAAGGAATGAAACATGACTTTTCCTCTTTAAAGGAATTGAGAGTCAATTTCAGATAATCAAACATAACTTAAGGGAGCTTAATCTTCAAATCTGAGTTGAGAAGCAACATAAAAGTTTTTTCATCAATATTCAAAGAAGTCAGATCCTTGTTATTTGGTAGGAAGTTTGAAATCAGCAAGTGATATCAGACCAATGCCTTGGAATTGAGACTTGAAAATTTGGATAGGTTAGAGAGATTATCAAAGATAAGATGAGGAGACAAATAAGATTCCCAAAAGAGCATATCAAACACTACACCTTCATCCTCACAATTTATTACATTAGCAATAGAAGTAGGAGTTATGGTGATAGGAACACCAGATACAATAGAAAGAATATCAAATTTTAGATTTAGATCCTGGATGGAAGCATTTACCCAAAAATCCTTGACCAGGTTGGGGTAAGTAGGACCATAAAGCATAACAAATAAATTATCCCAACCATTTTGGGAGACAATGCTTTGAAGATCAAAGCCATGATCCATCACCTCTTTAAAATGAAATAGTCATTCAATGTTGACAACCAACAAGTTTTCCATACCAAGGTTATATCTATAGGCCATCTTAGACAGGGAATGACTCAAGAAAGAAGGATGCAAATAAACAAAAAGATGTATCCAAAGATATATAAAATGATTTGCCCGAAAGATTCAAGACAACTTTCTTTGGTTTAAGAGCACTCAAGGAATATCTTTAGAATACAAAGCAATAAATACAAATAAACAAGTAAGCAAACATGAGGTGATGACAGAGGGGTAGTTTCACAAAAATCAAGAAGTTTCACATCATTAGCCAAAATATTTACCCAAACAACTATTATGCAAGACAATTATTAGACATGTGAATGCAATCTGAAGCAAATAATCGACCTCCAGAGTCTCAGAGTCTAATATTTTTCAGAAGCCACTTTTCATCAGAGGCAGTTTCCTAGACTCTTATTGAAGCTACTTTTGAGAAACATCATACTTTAGTACTCTGATCAGGCACAAGCATTAATCTTCAATAGCTAAATGTTTTGTAAATATGTCAGCCCATTGATGATCAGTATCAATGAACTTAATATCTATAACTCCCTTCTAAACATAGTCTTTTATGAAGTGATGTTCATTCTCAATATTCCTGGTTCTAGAGTGTTGAATTGGATTCTTTGTTAGACAAATAGCAGCAGGATTATCATAGAAGATATGGATACTTTTTCCACAAATATGATAATCCTCTAACTGATATTTCATCCAGAGTAGCTGTGTGCAGCACTTAGCACCATACATGTATTATGCTCTAGCTGTAGAAAGAAATAGTTGCTTGTCTCTTGTTAGCCCAAGATATCAGGTTTTCACCTATGAATTGACAGTTTTCACTGGTGTATTTTTTCTCAATTCTATCCCTAGCATAGTCAGCATCATAGAATCCAACTAGCTTATAATCTAGGGATTTCTTATAAAGAAGTCCCAGATTTGTTTTTTCTCTCAAATACCTAAAGATTCTCTTAATAGAAGTTAAATGAGTTTCTCTAGGATTTGATTCAAACCTTGCACACAAACACACGCTAAATAATATATCAGGCATATAATAAGTTAGGTAAAGCAAAGAACCGATCATATCTCTGAAAATCTTTTGATCCACCTTGGAGTTGTTTTCCTCCTTGTTCAGACTATAGGTAGGATGCATATGAGTTGCCATAATCTTGTAATATTCAAGATCGAACTTCTTCAGAAGCTCCTTTGTATACTTGGACTGATGAACATAAGTTCCATCTTTGCTTTGGTTGATTTGGATTCCTAGGAAGAAATTTAATTTTCCCATCATGCTCATTTCGAATTCAGCCTGCACAAGGATTATGCCATCAACATAAATTTGAATAATTGAGATTTCGTTGTTCAAAGTCTTTCTGAATAGTGTAGTGTCAACTTTACCCTTTTCAAAACCATTTTCGAATAAGAATATTTCTTAATCTGTCATACCATGCTCTAGGAGCTTATTTGAGTCCATAGAGTGATTTATTAAGTTTAAATACAAAATTTGGGTGGATTGAGTCTTCACAGCCAGGGGTTGTTTGACATGCACCTATTCAAAAATGACTTCATTCAGAAAGGCAATCTTAACATCCATTTAGTTAAGAATAATATCATGATTGACAACATAAATGTACATCACAACAATGTCGTCTTCAATAATGTCCCATAACTAATCATCTAAACCAATGATGTAAGTGTACATTTTGTTTTTCCACCATTCAAACTGAGTGGAATCACATATGAAGGAAGGTGGTTTAGCAGAGTAATGACTTTTCTCATTAGTACTATAGTCATAAGGAATATAAGCACGTGCCATGATATGGACAGTATTTTTCTCAGGATCAATTATTGTTCCACAGTAAAGTGTTTAGCATAGCCCGTACTCTGATGCCAACCTAAGGTGAGAAAAAACACAAGAAGGGGGTTGAATTGTGTGTGCCAAAAATTTGTTTTGATTCAGAGTTTGATATTAGAAATGATTACATTAGTGAAAGTAAAGTGATCAGAAGTAAAAGCAACCAACACACAAAGATTATATTGGTTCATCTCCTCAACCGAGAGTAGTCCAGTCCCTTTGCCTCAACAATAGTTGTTCACTATAACCAAACAAACTACACTTTCCTCAAGCACACTTGCAAGATACTTCAATGCTCAATAATCCTAGAAAGAGACTTATCCTAAAGCAACCTTGCAAGATACTTCTGCTTAATCAACCTAGAAAGAGACTTCATTGCTCAAGTACATAGACAAGAGACTTCAATGCTCAAGCACACATGCAAGAGACTTCAATGCGCAAGCACACAAGCAAGAGACTTCCTCTACTTTAAACAAAGACATTAATAGAAAAGATAACTACTATACTTAGATACACAATCATAAGTATAGCAGTTGTGCAACAACCACAAAGGTTCTTAACCTCTTAAGACTTCTAAGATATACAAAGATAAGAAATATTAAGATCTTATGCAATAACACTTATAAATAAAGATATTTCAATGTGTTTGTTGTTGTACACCTTCCTTCAAATCTTCAGCTTCTTTTTATAGAGGTAGAGAAAGATTCGTTGAAGGGTTTGAACATAAGCTAACTTAGTGTAGAAGTATGCCAAGAGAGACATTGGAGAATGTATCTTGTTAGAAGAATTATCCACTGAATAAAGGAATTGTTCACAACACCTTTTGAAGTATTAGGTATCTACCAAAAGGTGAAATAGACTGAAGATGTCACATCACCATTCCTTGAGCTTTGAAAAAATGAAACCCCAATTGATTCTTCCCAGAAATCTGGCTCTTAATAAGACTAGTCTGGTTTTGGTTCAGGGCATGGATCAAAGGCTCCTTGTGCCTTCAGAGTCTGAGCTGTCACCAGAGGCTAGAACACTATACTAGAGTCTGAACCTTCAGAGGCTAATGAACATATTTAGAGTCACCAGATTACGATTATCCAGAATCTAAGTACCATTGCTTCTTCCCTTATGCTTTCAAAATGATTAATTCATAGTGACTTCTAAGCTTGCGATCCCGCACACTTGAACATATGTTAGTATACCCATTTGTTCTCTAAATACTTTGTTATCATCAAAACCTAAGGGATATGAACAATCTTGTTCCAACAGAGAGGTCCAAATGCCTTGCTTGAGAGACTTGGGTTCCCATCCAATAAGCTATAAAAAATCCTCGCTTAAGGGACTTATGGCCTCACTCAGTCAGGCTTAATATAACTTCACCTAAGGTATCAAGATTTCTCATCAAACAAGACATCTAATTTCTCTCTTGAAAGATTAAAGGCCTAGTTAATTTGATCTGATAATCCATATGACTAGATCCTTAGAGTCTCGGGATACCCCAATGCTCTGTAGTCTAAAATCACTTGCTCTTCATCAAAATCCTCGTGCTTGAGGGATTTTGTAATGATATATTTATAAAAAGTCCTGTAAAGGCAGGATGGAAGTAACCCTCAAGAGGGGCGATGACCATATGTCCTCCTCCTTTAAGAATCTCCTAGCCCTAAATGCCTCTCATTTGCCCAATTTTGGGAAACATGGCAAAAGGCGTTTCTTAGTCAGAGAGAAGTCATAGTAAATAATTGATCTGTGTTCTCTTAGGAAGTATGAATTCAATGGTCCACCACTGATTGAATGAGCAATTATCATTCTCAAATAAACCCTTGGCCCAAGAGCCTCTATAAATACATGACCAATTGAGGGTAGGAGATAGATCAAAACTTAACCAATACTCGCATAATATATAACCTCTCACCTCATGTGAATTGACCTCTCTTACCACTGTAAACATCATACACACCAACAAACAGAGACTCTCGCTGCCATGAGAAAGCTCTAACACCCTCATTTACTAAGGCCTCTGAGTATCCCCTACCCGTGTGGTGATACCTCGCAGACATGTACTTTGTGATAAGTACAGTGATCATGGATCTAGAGTAACTAATCATCAATTACAAATGTATATCATAAACATTAATATTAAAAGACTGATACATGTATCACCCTTTTTTTGGTTATTTATCTTATAAACATTGGCACGCCTGTTATTGAACACGTCTGATAATTAAAGAAACCTGTTATGGGGTCACCAAAAATGTAAATTCCATTGAATTTCATTTTTACCTTGAAATATTGTCATTGTATGATTTTAGGAGGGGTACTTGAAAAATTCAAATATGCAACACATTAGATGTTATTCAGCATATGTGTTTTCTTTGCCACAAATCGATTGATTATATTAGTAGTTATGCTTTACCGAGGCATGTGAAACATGTTTTCTTGTGCTGGAGTTTAAGACATGCATATTAATTTTGATGAGTAAAACTTCTTGTTACTATTGTTAGTGGCTTAAGTTAACTTTACATGAAGTGTGTAGAAATAGGACACATACATACAATTTTTATGGCTAATATGAGTATAAGGTTGATCATAGTGCATTTTAATAAATGGATTTGGCGAAGCATTAAAAATTAAAATGACCAAGTTATCACATGCAATGTCAAAGGCTAACAAATCACCAATAATGAGGAAAAAAGCCACATAAACTCGCCTAAAATGATACTACCTCCATTCCTTTTTATAAGAGACAACTCACTTTTTAAGTTCATTGAATAATCAATGTATTTGGCCAGTTTATAGACTAAATACATTGATTATTCAAAGAACCTAAAAAGTAAGTTGTCTCTTATAAAAGGGAACATATTAATTATGAATAACCTGACTTTCACTTAAGGATCTTTGGCGCCATATTAGACATATTAATGTTGGACCTTCATTGAAGGATTATTGTTGCCTTATTAGGCATATTAATTATGAATCTTTATTGAAGGATCCTTGCTGCCTTATCACACATATTGATGTGGACCTCCATTGAAGGATCTTTGCCAAAGAAGATTCTCTCCAAAGAAAATTCGACTAGCCAAACAGCAATGCATGAGGATCTCATCCCAAGAAACGCTTAAGGGACTCGCCCCAAGCAACACATGAGGGACTCACCCAAATGAAGAATTTATTTAGCCAGGGCGACATGAAAGAATAACAACTCAAAATTAATTATAATTATGAAAGAAGAAATCCATATAACATAAGGCAATTCGCAATAGAGTCTAAATGTTTTCATTAATAAATCCTAAAGGGTGTAGCTAGAAAAGAGGCCTATAAAGGGCGATGATACAATTATGTAAAATCAAACCAAAAACCATAAAAGGCCTAATTTTATGGTGTGGTTGATTTCTTAACTCCTTGAACTCGTCCTAAGCAATGCTTGATGGACTCGCCCTAAGCACTACTTGAGTGACTCAACCTAAGCAACGCTTGAGGGACTTTCCCTAAACAACGCTTAAGGGACTCTACTATCTTAGTCATGCTTGAACGACTCATCTCAAGCAACACTTTCGAGACTCGGCTATCTAAGTCTTGCATGAGTGACTCGACTATCTAAGTCTCTTCTGAGAGACTCGACTATCTATATCACGTCCAATGGACTCAACGATCTAAGTCTTGCATTAGGATTCAACTATGAAATTCTGGTATGACAGATCCAAGATGTCCTACAGGATGTCGAGACATTTGGTCTGACAAAAACATGGCAAGGTATAAACATTTAAAAATAGTACTGAAAAGCATAAACAACACACAAAATTTGTTCACCCAGTTCGGTCTAACAACCTACATCTGGGGGCATACCAAGCCAGGAAGGAAGTCCGCTATTAGTAGAATTAAATTACAGACTCAACAATACCAGTTGACATTCTACTCACTTAATCCCTACCTAATGACCCTTCTACCTAAGTCCTCCCTAGGTAAGAGACTTCATCTCACTTCCAATCATTGCAATGATGTCTAGCAGTCAACACCTCAGCCACTGCATCAACATCTTGATTTCCAACAACTCTTCAAACACAACAAAGTAGAAGACATACTTCCATGACAATACCTAGACATGACACACATGACTAAGAACAATACTTAGAGTTGCTTAACAGCTTCCTCCAAGAACAATACATCTCTTACCTACAGGCTTCGAGATAAACACGATGACCATCCCACAAACCAGGTGGTTCACACATACCAACTCTCCTAGAGAGTGGTTCACAAACTCAGCCATAATGATTACATCTTTTCTATTCACGTCTTCTCTACGAAAACTAGGTTACAATGCTTCTATTTATAACCTATTTCCCAACTGGATTTGGGCTTCAAATCACAGCATAACAACTGCTACAAATCTGCAAAAGATTCTCCTACAAAATAGGTCTTCAATCAAATCCTTCCTAATTTATCTCCATAATTAGAAAGTCATGATTCTTCAATATTCTTCTTGAAACTTCCAAACCTTTAAATCAGCTCCACATAATATTTCCAGAATATTATATCTTTACTCTTTAATTCAGCTGCAAGATCTTCTCCACAAAAATAGGAACAAATCTCCAAATAGTTTCCTTAAAAGTTTCTAAGATCCTTTTTATGAAATCCAATTAAATCTGCACTATGTTCCTAATAAATCTCCTTGACCTAAATTTATTGATGAGGTATATCCAAACAGATCTCATCAAATCAAATCAAATCTGTTAAGAGATATACAACAGCAGTACTTGTTGTCCCAGACAAAGATGTCGTGACATCTCCTTTGACATCTTGATTAAAAATCACATGACAGCAAAACAGCAACACCTGCTATACCAGACTAAGATTTCATGACATCTCCTTCAACATCTGTCACATAACAGCAGCAACTATTGTGCCAGAACCAAGATGTTCTGTCATGACATTCCAAAAACAGCCACGTCATATAACCTTAAACATTCAGGTTCAATGAAGTGCTCATGACATCTCTGTCACACCATTACAGCCATGCACTCATACTAGTTAGGTGCAGAACAACATGTCAAGACATCTCACTTGACATTTCCACAACCTGCAACTAATCTAAAGTTAGTGCAGAACAATATGTCAAGACATTCTACTTGACATTTCACAACCTGCAACTGATCTGTTATGGCAGATACATATAATGCAGTAGCACATACTGTACTGGACCCAGATGTCATGACATCTGTTGTAACACATGTCAGCAGTACTGTCATGACAGTTGAACATGTTTCCACATTAGGTTCAGCATCTGTAGTGATGTCTGAGCAACCATGTCAGGACTTTTGATCTGACATCTTGTACCACCTGCTATAGATCATCATCTGTTCTGACATTGACACATCCTATAGTGATGTTCTACTCTTATGTCAAGACATTCTTCATAACATTTTCCTGAGCAACATGTTTTGCAAAAATTGCTGCCAACTCAGAACTTACAATCTCCCCCTTTGGCAAATTTTTGACCAAAACATAATTTGATCATACACATCATATTAAAGGAAAATGCAGCACCAGAAAACAGAAGTCAGAACATCTTTTTAGGCATATATCAATCACAATCCATTTTACCAAAATTAATGCCAACACCAAAAGCTGCAGAACTATCAATCTCCCCCTTTGGCATGTTTTTGGCTAAAACCTTATTCTTTGAACACCCATCCAGCTCCTCCTCAACCAAGGGACACCTGATGTTTCTTAATTCTCCCCCTTTTTAGCAATAATATGAGCAAACCAATAAAAACACTGCTCCCCCTTAACATCACAAGTCCAGCTGCACAAAATTGTAACACTCTCCCCCTATCAAGGATAACATGTGCTTCTTTGTACCTTGATGAATGGAAAACATAAGACGCATCTTCATGTCTTCAAGAGCTCACTCTTTATTTAACTCACAAGTTGAACACAATCATCCCTTGTACCAATACTCACATGATTCCCTCTTGGTTTGTTATCTTCACATGCTCCAAAACTCACATCTTGCCAAGCTGATCAACTTCTCTCTATCTAAGACAACCAGTACTCCTTTGCAAGAAGGACACCTTAAATGAATGGAGAACATAAGACTCATCTTCATGTCTTTAAGAGTGCACCCTCTGTTCAATACACCTGCTGAACACATTCACCTACTGCTTGACCCTCAAGCAAACCATGTACCACAACAGTACATAAATCAGATAGAAGCTTGTGATCTCAGGAGACAAAAACCATAACATTCTGAACAGAATGTTCTGTCAAAAGATGTTAAGACATCAGTCTTGACATCATGAACAGAATCCAGCTACACTAAGAAAAGCACCACATTCCAAAACAGAATCTCCAAGCTCCCCCTTAAGCCAAGGAACCAAAAATCCAGAAAACCAAATAACACAGAGCATCACATCATCACAGAACATCTACTTTAGAATACTACAACACTACATGATACCAACCACCACAGCACACAGAATACTACACTACAACCCTCTCTACTCTCTACTCTCCCCTATCTTTCTCAACAGATGCTTCTTCAGCAAGAAACACTCCAAAACCACTACATGATATCCTATGACAGCTTCATGATCATATAGTGTGTGGATACCCAGAAATAAACACTCATCCACCTTCAAGAAGAATAGAACCCCTTGAGTCTTCAACTCATCACCCTTCTGCCCAAGAGTAACTTGTTCCAAGACAATCCTCAAGACCAACCAGCTGCCACACTCTGATTATCTTGATTCTTCGAATCCACTATATAGATCAACCAATTTCCACAGTTTGATCTTCTCCTTTATGAATCCTCATATGAAAAAGCCAACTGCCACAAATTGTCTTCTTCACGTTTGTCAAAATTCTCACAAAGATATCCTGATCTACCCACTGAAATTGATCTTCAAATCACATGTTCCACTTGCTTACTATCAAACACACTTAGATTCTCTAAGTCATGTAAAATCTTCTTCTTCTTGCTACTTGAAAGAACTTCCTTCCTTAACAGAACAAGAGTCACATGCTCTCATAGACTTGATTCACCAACCAAGTTTGAGTAGACAACCTCCATTCTGTTGATTTTACAGTAATTCCAACCAATCTCACACATTGATGAAAATCTGCCAGTGCTTCTCCAAAGCCCTCAAACCTGCCACTGTCTGAATTTTCAGAAGGAATAGTTAGGAACTACACCTCATAGTTGTACCAAGGATGCCACCTTTCCTTGAGTAAAGCAGTCTTCACAAAGTTCTGATAATGCCACATATCTTAACTCTATGATGAGCATTTTGGACTGCACCTGGATCAGAAATAAACCAATCCAAGTAGTCATCAAGATTATGATGTCTTCATCGTCTTTCATCTCCATCTTTAGCATCAACAATATCCAGACCAGCTTTTTTCTAGAAAATTTTCCAGAAATACACAACTCCTGTCACACAAGACTGAAGCAAATTCTCAAGCCAACTCCCAAGAAATAACAGATGCTAAAGCTTATGCAGTACCCCTCCCATGATTCTGCACAAACTCTGATGATGAGATGTTCCAAACATCGTGTTGAACATCACCAATCTTGAATCACAAGGATAATCAAATAAATATTTGTGAACTCCATAAACAATAATTGATCTTAAATCCTTGTATAATAACCTTACCAGATATCAGCACCAAGTAACCACCACCAAGGTATCATATCCATGCCAGTTTCTTCTTTTGCAAAGGGTTGAGATATCAAGGATGCTACACTTGGCTCAAGTAAGTAAAACCTTCTCTGAAGAGATCCTATTTCCCTCAGTAAATCTGAAACCTCCTTCCAAATTGAATTCATCCTTAGGGTTGAGAAAGATGAATTCTACCTTGCACTTATGGATGGTGAAGGTAAATCACCTCATCACAATAACATCCCTCTTCTCCCAACTTTGGAATGCCATATGTCTTCAAACAAGCTGACTTCTACAAGAACAGAATTAGGTAAGGACATCTACAATCTTCCTTCAATCATTACTCCAGTATCCCATACTATAGGAATACTTCCATCAGAAACATCTACAGCGGAAACACTAAAGAACACCTCCTCAACAACCTTCAGGCACGACTCAATAATCCTTGCACACCATCACCATAATCCAAGTGCCAACACAATAGGTTTGAAAATAAATCAAACTCACAACAGCAGTTCTTCACTAAAGCTACACACCTGATAACAACAGACAGGTACAATACATACCCTGTCATGAATAGTCCATCCTCCACTTCAAGGGACCATTCAAACAACTATATGAACTTATCCAAGTTCAAATTTCTTTTCAGTAGAACCCTTGTTCCTTGCCTACAACCAGGAAGTATCTTTCCAGGACCTCACCCAGAAACAAAACAGGATGCCTGCTCTGACACCAATTGAAATTCTGGTATGACAGATCCCAGATGTCCTACAGGATGTCGAGACATCTGGTTTGACAAAAACATGGCAAGGTATAAACATTTAAAAATAGTACTGAAAAGCATAAATAACAGACAGAATTTGTTCACTCAGTTCGGTCTAACAACCTACATCTGGGGGCATACCAAGCCAGGAAGGAAGTCTACTATTAGTAGAATTAAATTACAGACTCAACAATATCAGTTGACAGTCTACTCACTTAATCCCTACCCAATGACCCTTCTACCTAAGTCCTTCCTAGGTAAGAGACTACATCTCACTTCCAATCATTGCAATGATGTCTAGCAATCAACACCTCAGCCACTGCATCAACAACTTGATTTCCAACAACTCTTCAAACACAACAAAGTAGAAGACATACTTCCATGACAATACCTAGACATGACACACATGACTAAGAATAATACTTAGAGTTGCTTAACAGTTTCCTCCAAGAACAATACATCTCTTACCTACAGGCTTCGATATAAACACGATGACCATCCCACAAACCGGGTGGTTCACACATACCAACTCTCCTAGAGAGTGGTTCACAAACTCAGCCCTAATGATTACATCTTTTCTATTCACGACTTCTCTACTAAAACTAGGTTACAATGCTTCTATTTATAACCTATTTCCCAACTGGATTTGGGCTTCAAATCACAACATAACAGCTGCTACAAATCTACAAAAGATTCTCCTACAAATAGGTCTTCAATCAAATCCTTCCTAATTTATCTCCATAATTAGAAAGTCATTATTCTTCAATATTCTTCTTGAAACTTCCAGACCTTTAAATCAACTCCACATAATATTTTCAGAATATTATATCTTTACTCTTTAATTCAGCTGCAAGATCTTCTCCACAAAAATAGGAACAAATCTCCAAATAGTTTCCTAAAAAGTCTGTAAGATCCTTTTTATGAAATCCAATTAAATCTGCACTATGTTCCTAATAAATCTCCTTGACCTAAATTTATTGATGAGGTATATCCAAACAGATCTCATCAAATCAAATCAAATCCGGCAAGAGATATACAACAACAGTACTTGTTGTCCTAGACAAAGATGTTGTGACATCTCCTTTGACATCTTGATTAAAAATCACATGACAGCAAAACAACAACACCTGTTATACCAGACTAAGATGTCATGACATCTCCTTCAACATCTGTCACATAACAACAACAACTATTGTGCCAGAACCAAGATGTTCTGTCATGACATTCCAAAAACATCCACGTCATATAACCTTAAACATTCAGGTTCAATGAAGTGATCATGACATCTCTGTCACACCATTACAACCATGCACTCATACTAGTTAGGTGCAGCACAACATGTCAAGACATCTTACTTGACATTTCCACAACCTGTAACTAATCTAAAGTTAGTGCAGAACAACATGTCAAGACATTCTACTTGACATTTCACAACCTGCAACTGATCTGTTATGGCAGATACACATAATACAATAGCACCTGCTGTACTGGACCCAGATGTCATGACATCTGTTGTAACACATGACAGCAGCACTGTCATGACAGTTGAAGATGTTTCCACATTAGGTTCAGCATCTATAGTGATGTCTGAGCAACCGTGTCAGGACTTCTGATCTGACATCTTGTACCACCTGTTATAGATCATCATCTGTTCTGACATTGGCACATCCTGTAGTGATGTTCTACTCTTATGTCAAGACATTCTTCATAACATTTTCCTGAGCAACATGTTTTGCAAAAATTACTGCCAACTCAGAACTTACAAACTATCTTAATCTCACGTGAGGGACTCAACTATCTAAGTCTTGCCAAAAAAGAAATTACCTCATGTATGGTTTAAATCACTTCGTCCCTCCCAAATCTCGTGCTCGAGGGACGGTTGACTAAGATAATATATATGCTTATATAATAATTATTGATATATAATGATTAAATAATATTCAAATGTAAAATATTCTAATGATTCTATATAACTAGTCAAATTAAAAAAAATCCAATATTCTATTTTTGATAAATTATAATTCAAATATAAATGTGAACTATCTCATTTTAATCTAATCATTCAAACTAGTATCTATGCTTGATTTTGCATATTGCAAGAAATCCAATATATGAACAGCTCATAATAAAATGAGACGTAAAGTTGGGTGAGCATTCAAAGTGCACTAATATAAAGAGAGAAATATGGTATATACAAATTTGACTCTATTAAAATGAAGGAACCTTTAATACTTCTTAGTCACCACGTCAAATTATTTAAATACCCCAAGTTTCAGGAGATGCATCTCCGCACGCACCAAATTTTGAATGAACGTTGAAATATTTCAGAGATGCATCTCCATAACTATTTAAAACATTTAATACATCTCACTCAGAAGCCATTATACACTTGAATTGGACCAAAGGTGCATCTTCGTGAATATTCTGGAGATACATCTTCGTAACGTATCAACACTTGGTCTTCATGTTACATTTTGTTTATATGTATTCAGATGAAGATTTAATCTATACTATACAGTCGAAAATAAAAAATCTACGTACATAATTATATATGATCCAAAAATTTTCATTCATAAATAAAATACCAATAAATGTCGAAAATGTCATACAATCGAGATTAATATTGTAGTAAGACTATCAAATCAGTACTACTATTATATACTAAGACACTGTTATGTATGTATGACTACCTCTCATTTGCCTCCTCTGCCTCATCTACATCCTCTTCCATCAATCCCCCTCTGTCCTCCAGTGCTGTCTATGGTGCACAATGCCCCATAAGCCTCTGTCATGATGGCATCTAAGACCTACCCCACATCAGACCCATCAGGGAAGATACCTTTGACAATGCATGCCCGCACAATCTCCATTATGCGTCGACACCTAGGAAAGACATCCTTAGCATGATCTAATTAAGCCTGCTCCTCCTCTAGTATCTCCTAATGAGCTGGTCTAGGCGGGTCTCCTGGAGCAGCATGCAATGTGTACGAATGTGACACCCTGAAGAACCATCTGATGTGCCCTTTAACGTAGCTTTAGTCAGTCTCAGCTATGGTAGCCCGTGCCTCCTCCAGTACCAAGTGACTCTCATGATCATCAAACATGTCCTCTATCTATATATGTGCAAGGCAGGATAAGCACAGACAACAGGGTGTCTAGGAATGGTCTGAGTGTAGCCGAACTGTTGCATGACACGCTCAGGGAGATGAGAAGCGGTGAGATGTGATCTACAGACCAACCATCCAGAGTATATCAGTATCTCGTCAAATGGACGCATCTCATGGTGATCAAAATAGTTGTTGAAGTGTATATCCTCAGCTACCAAACGGTCAAGATAGACTCTGTAAGGCTCGGCCGTCTAGTTCCCTCTAAGTGGGATAAAAGCAGTAGCACGTGACATATCCTCAGTGTAATTTAGTACACTCTCCTAGTCAGAGATGTGCGGGAAGTGCTGGAAGATCCAAGCATGAAATGAAAATTTTGGAACACACGAATCATCATTAATGGCTTTGCAAAGCTAAAATGAAAATTAGAAAAAATATTCAAAGACCATTAATTATTACTGCCAGTAGTGTCACACTGCATGTGACCTGCTTTGTCTTCCACATATAACCCTCTATCAACTTCGAATATAGGTAGACGAAACAAGCTGCCCCCTAGTTGTACTTATGGATCCTCTCGAAATCCACAAAGTACCGTAGGTAGATGACGTCTGTATAAGTGGTACTTTTGTCCACAAAAATTGCAGTGTCAACCAAATAAAGCAGGTATGCTCTCAATGCATGCGATTTGTTCAGCACCACCTGCTCATCATCACCATCAACCTGCTGAGCACTCAGGATCTCAGCTCATATAGCTTTTTCAGGAATTTAAATCTAGCATGAGTACCCCTGGTCTTATCCAACTCCTTCATCGCCTCCCGTGGATCAGCCCCTAAATACTCTACCATCATCTTGATTGCCTCATCTTTTGTCATCCTCCCATGATCTAGGAATACCCCCCCCCCCCCCCCCGATCAGAAGATGTAGCAAAAACAAGACATTTTCGAGTGCGATAGACATCTCACCATGCGGGAGATGAAACGACGAGGTGACACTGGATCAGCAGCATCAACAGTAGAAAGTGGGACTGGATCAACAACATTTATAGTATGAGGTGGCACTGGTGAAACCTGACACCTGGGGAAGGATGGAGGTAGTGATGCATTAGATGGTGAATCATGTATCCTACGGGAAGAAGAAGATGGAGTGGCATGAGGAGAAGCACGAGCCCTAGAAGTAGATGACTATCTCAGACCAGAGGGACTCCAGAACCTGCTGACTCTTTTCCTGCCACACTGATGCGTGCTAAGAAACCCTCTCATGCCTCAATCTGTCCTGTTTATTTGCCATTATGCCTGTAAGTTAAAGTAAGACAGACCATTAGTGCAGGCAAACTACACACAAGCAAAAAAATAAAAAAAAATCTACAGAAAATTTCGGAGATGCATCTCCGGAAGCTGGGAAACTAAAACATTGAGAAATTCTGGAGATGCATCATCGAAATTTCATGCAACTCATAAGTTGCGTCAATGATGTCAATGTACCCCATACAATCTCAAAAAAACTTGTCTTTATCATCATTTTCAGCCAACAAACATCTAATACACTATATCAAAACTATCTTAAATGTTATTTCTACTTATTTCTAACTCTAATAATTGATTTCCACTTGTTTACATAAAAACTAAAAAAAATTCATAAAATAAAAAAACTTACAAGAAATTTATGTTTCAGATGATGTTTCTGATGTTAGAGATGATGATTGAAGTTCCTTTAAACCTTGGTGATTGAGTTTTGATTTGGTGTAGAGAAACATTTGAGAGAGTTTGAAGAATGGTTTTGAGGAAAATGGAAAATGAGGAAGGAAAAGGGTTTGACGCAATTTAACCTCCAAAATGTTTCGGAGATGCATCTCTGAAATATTTTAACGTTAAGTGACATTTTGGTGCGTCCGAAGATGTATCTCCAAAAACTGAAAATATATTTAAAATTTTACATGGTACGTGAGAAGCATATGGGGTATATTAAAAAATCCTCAAATAAAGATAAGACTATGCTATTATCGGGCTATAGAACATAGTAAACGGAATGAGTTAGGGGTTAAACCGGAAAATCATTATTTTTACCCCTCAACTTGTTTTGTAACCCTATATGTAAAATCAAAATTAGGTACTTCAATTAATAGATATGTAATTTGAGAAGTTGGAATGATAATTTGAATTGCAAATAAAAAAGTTTCTCTAAAATATTTTTACACAAAATAGAGAGATTGAAAACTTAAACTGTTTAAAAGTAATCAAAGAATCAAGCTATTGTAATACTAACTAAAACCCCTTTTCGAGTAAGTTAGACTCTCAATTAATATAAAATTAAAAATTTCAATTGATTTGAACTAATGGATTTAACGTTAAAAAAGTTAAATGTCAAGGGCTCAATCTTAGAAAAAAAGAAGAAGCTAATAATTAACTACTAAAAACTTCCATTTATATAAAATCTATTTCATTTTATGCTTTCATAACCAATTCCAAACCTCTTCATATGGGGGTAGTAATATGTATGAAGCTTACCAAAATAAACCTATCATCCCTAAATGTTGTGGGATCCATGAGTTTGATATATCATTTATAAATGATGGAGAAAGATATCGGATTTTTAGTTAATGCCATTGATGCTCTAGTTGATAAACAAACATTTGCACAACGTGAACAAATTAAGACCCGAAATGGGCCAATTATCCTGTTCATGAGTTAGTTATAACCAATATTCCACGTGGCCATTCTCATCATCTACAATATCTCCAAGTTGCAAATGACTATAAAAATCTTTGTATTGGTGGTATGGAATAAAGGAAATCATACATAATAAAACAATTTTAAAAAATTAACAAGTGAAAGGAGTGGATACACTTTAATTTATATGAGGGGTTAATGTATTAAGGTTAGAAAAATACTAGAAACGAAGATTTTCAAAAGTTTTTTTTATAACATAAAGCAGATAAGATAATTCGTGAAAGTAAAAAAGTGAAGACGAAATCTAAGTACTCACATTGGGGTGATAAACTGGTATTTAAGCTCCGTTAAGATCTATCTCGTAAAACGGGATAGGAGGGAGAAGACATAGTTAAAGGTGTAAGTTTAAAATATGTGTCTGTCTTAAAAAAAATGAGGGCGGCAAAAGGAGTGTTTGCGAGCATTACATCTTTTAAATCTAAAAACGAAAAAAAATCATGCAAATCTTGAAAAAAACGGGACAGGTGTAGCGTGTGCATTAGAGGATGTGGTTCTAAAATTTTGGTCTGTCCCAAAAAAAATATAGGCAAAACGAACATGTCCGGCGGGCCGGACCCGTTTTGTCACCTTATACACACATATTTTATTATGGTTCACCCTGTTTAACTAGGAGTTACATGTAATCATCTCACACTATAGGATTTTCACTCTAATCATTCATGATTACACCAACCACTAAGACTAACTAGTCCTAGGTTTTTTTTTGCCTAAAATCTTTAAGGATTTCCTTACCTCATACTAGAGAACTTTTTTGACCCACACCAGAGAGCTTTCTTAAATTACAAATAAATTATTTGTTTACAACAACTCAAAAATGCATAACTTTCCTAAGAAAGAATAGTGATAAAGTCACTTTTGTCTATGTGTTGTTCTTTACTAACATTACAATGATATGCAAAACTTAAAATAATTTAGATTGTTGTAGTACTCAGAGTGTCACTCATAATTTTTTTTCTCAAACATTTGAGATCTTCATTTATATAGAGAACTTGACTGTTTTATTTTCCAATCATTTGACTCTTGAGAATTGAGACATTGAGAATTGTACTATATATGTATAAAATCTTATCCTTTTATTCCTTGTATTGACAAAATAAACAATAAGTGTCTATTGGAAAAATATTCTTTATGGCTTGAATGAATAATGACTCATCATAACATATCATTCGTCATCCGGACACAAGTGGCCACTTTCCATTTAGTAAAAATGATCATGTTTATTTGGGTACAAATGATCATTTACCTTGAGGTCTAGATGCTCAATTTTGTTGTCTTTGGCACAAACGATCATTTCTATATCTCAGAGAAGATAATCATATTAGACATAAGGTTTAGGTGGTCAACCTTGTTGACTCTAGCACATGTGATCAATGCTCTATCTGGAGACATATATGATCATATCTCTATTCGGTGCAGACGATTATTCTTTATTTTGACACAAATAATCATTATCTTTTTGATGTTGATGATCATAAATTGTTCTACACGTGAAAAAATGCATTAGAGTATCAGTTCCTTTCAATTATATTGTTATAATAAAAATTTCAAAATTAGAAGTTATTATTCTTCAAACTATTTTTTGTTTAACAATCTCCCTATTTTTTATAATAATAAAAAATAATTATTAAACAATGTTTCCAAAAGAACTTAGAAAGTGAAGTTTGTAAGTCCCCCTAATTCTAAGTCAAAGTTAAAAAATAAGCAATTTAAATTAACTTGTAGCGTACGTCAAACATGTCAATTTCTATTGAGTAGATTTATAGTATATAGGCAACCCGGTTTAAATATTTAGCAAATATTCAAGTCTAATTAATTAATTCATGGTTTTGATCTTAACAGGAAAACCATTGAGTTATCTTGTTGTTTATTTTCCTACATGCGCATAATAACATTATACCTTTCTCCACCTTTTTGCATTAAAAAAAGATTTAAAAGATAAAAACATGCAATTAAAAGAATTGGAAAAATTACCATTTGTTGTAAGTACAATAAATAGTGTGAACTCCAATATCCAACTACTAGAACGTGGGATTCAGAGGAATTAGTCTTCTCCTATAGTACGGAGGGGAGGTTGCATAGAAATGAAATATGGTGTTGCGGTTATTTTTCTCACATGTGTGTAGACACATTAATACGCTCAGACTAGGGGTGACAAACAGGCATGCCCGCCCCGTTTAGATCCGCCCCGCAAAAGCCCGTAAAAAAATGGAGCGGGACAGAGCGGTCAAAGGTAGAGATGCGGGTTCATTTTCTAGGTCCGTCCTATTTAATGACGGGCCCGCGGGCATGCGGGCAAGCCCGCCATTCTCTTTAAAATAAACTTTTTTCTATCATGATATAATTTTTAAAAAAAATCATAAATCCTAATACTACCAATAAAAAAACACTATCATTATCTTACATTGAATAATTAAATTCAACAAATAAAGTATCATAAAATAAAATTAAAATAAAAAACTCATGATATAATTTGATAATGGGTTGTTTTGGTATGGGCCTATTGGGCCATAAGATATCATAAAATAAAATAAATTTAATTTGTTCCTAAATTTTTACCCGCGGGTATACCCGTGACCGCCCCATGTCCGCCCTTCTTTTTTGCGGTGCGGGGCGGGGCGGGTATACTTAAATATGCGGGTTCAAAATTCAGGTTCGTCCCGCAAAAAATGACGGGTAAAACGGGCTTTTCCCGCGGGCCGGACCCGTTTTGCCACCCCTAGCTCAGACTGAACTAGGCAATCTGTGCCCAAGGCACATTGGGTTGGGTCGGGCGAGCTCGTGTGCTCACGCGCTGCCACCCTTATACGCCCATCTCCTATTGTAGTATCTATAGGCCGAGTGTGATATGTGTCTAACTCTTTAGGATCCAAACAAGTTGTTCCAATTTTCAATCCCTCAAGAATAAGGCCTAAATACCTGAAATGATCAGGCAAAGACATATATCGGTTCATGGCATAGAGATAAAAGCAACATCAGATGAAAACCATTTTTCACTGATTAATCAAAATACCCAAAATATCCTAGTTGGAAATAAATAAAATAAAATAAATACACTTAACAAACAACATTAGGGTTGATCTCCATTGAAATGGTCGTAGTAAAGGTTGAGGTAGAACTCGTAGTCAAGATCATTCATCTCAGTGAGGTATATAAACCAATATTATATTTGTGATCATTGTTGTTTGGAGGAGTGATTTTTCCACATAAAAAACGATCCCCAATTAGTAAAGTTGGAGCCAAAAGAGAATGGATAAGATGAATAAGATGAAGAATTCCTCGCTACCCGCGGGAAAGAGCTAAGTGGTTGGATATGTGTTAAAGAAGTTATAAAGCTTGTCCAATTGATGAGGCTTGTACTATTGGTTTGGGTAATGAAAGTCTAAGGGTTTATTGTATGTGAAGGTTATTGTTTATATTACTCAAATTGAGTATGAATATTAACCTTTTTTAGGTATAATTTAGGAAGAAAGAAGATGAAGCTTTTAAGTTATGCAAATATCATTTTGGTTTAGGAAAATGAAGCGAGAGATACTCTTCTAGTTGGTTTGGAAATAAAATGAGGAATGAGTTGTATCTAAAGATATGTGTCTATTACTACCACATTAACCTAATACTACACATTCGTATTAGGCGAGGGAACTAATAGATCAAAACTCTTTAGTTTTCACAATGCGTGATCACACGATCACCTATTACCACATTCGAAATAACAAGTGTTTAAGAGAATGGAATTCTTATTACAACTATTCACATACTCACAATACACAAGCGTATAAGAGAACAAAGCTCTTATTGCTTCCACAACATAAGAACATCGACTCCTAACTATGCGGTCAATGGATATGCTAGGCAAAGGTTAGTCTTTTTGAACCGAGTGAATTACTAAGCCTTATCCATTCAGGCATGGTTTTACGAAGCGACTTACCCCCGTAGTCTTGAAAATGTACACCTTGGAGACTTACATACCTAATCATATTCCACCCTTTAAAAAAATTAATTTTTCTAATTTTCACAATAATAAAAAAAGTATTAAATAAATAATTTTTTTTTTAAAAATAACTAAAAAACCCTAAAAGTTTTGTAAAAAAATATATAATTTAATATAAAATTATAAAATGTCTCTAAAACATATCTTTTGGAATCTATATGTCAATCATGTTTTATAAGTTTATTTATTAAGAGTAAAATATAAAAAAAAAAATACTAAAATCCGCAGCAAATATTGCAGTAAACTTCCCAGCAAATTTCGCAGCAAACTTCGTAGCAATTCCTACAAACTTTCCTGAGAAGTTTGAGGTTTCCCTAAATAATCAATTCCTGCGAAAGAAATTGCAGTTAAATCTGCAGGAAAATTGATATCTCAGGCATTCCTGCAAAATTTGCTGCAACTATATTTTTCGTAGGAAATAATGTTTCACAATATAAAGTCGCAGGTAAAGTCGCAGGCATACCTGCGGATAACTTTCCGCAGGTAATTCGTGTATTTCTAGTAGTGAATGTTCTAATTTCATATGATTAATGAGTGAATTTTTTCTCTTGCAACAAATATATTATCACTAACAAATGAGTGGATCATAATATTATTTATAATATTTAATTTTAACTATATTAATTAAATAATTTATACTTTTTAATCAATCAAATATATTATTTTTTAAAATATTACTTGAATCAACTAAATAAATTATAACAATCTCGTGCTTGATATTAACTAGTATTAAAATAAAACATAATTTTATTAGTTTCTTATTGTTTATTTAGTTTACTTATTTAAATATATTTATATATTAGCTTATACATACAAGTTTGTATTTTATTTGTATAAGAAAAAATAGTCTAAGTATTATCTTGTATATAGCTAGTTGGTTAGTTTAGCTCAAGTTATACTCTGATATCATATACATGTATATATAGTAGCTATCAGCTACTTCACTAATCAATGAAACGGTGCACATTATTCTTTTATCAGTTGGTTCATTTTTATGCATTTCACCTTTAGCATTGTGTAAAGATCTTTATCATCAACATGGTATCATAGCATAATAAGCTCTGGTAGCCATTGTTACCTTCTTCCTGCGTTATTCCTTTCTCTGCAAATTTGTTGAAGATTCATTTTGAATCTTCCTTCCTTCTTCCATCTCTTTTCTTTCATTCCTACTTCTTTCTTGAACATTGTTGCTTGTATCTGCTTCGTTTTGTTCATCCATGGCATATCAGAGCTTCACCGATTTCTCCATGAATTCTGCAAATCCGTATTACCTGCATCCGAATGAAAATCTCGCTCTTGTTCTTGTTTCACCTCCTCTTGATGACAAGAACTACCATACATGGGCTTGCTCGGTGCATATCACGCTAATCTCTAAGAACAAAGACAAATTCATCATTAAACCCTAACAAAGCCTCCTCTTGCGGATCTTCTCTATGCACCTTAGATTCGATGCAACACCAGGTTCTTGCCTGAATTCATTGATCAATTTCAAAATCAATAGCTAAATTAGTTCTTTGGATTGATAGCGCAACCAGTGTTTGGAAAAATCTGTAAATTTGTTTCTCTCATGGTGACATTTTCCGCATCTCCGATATTCAAGAAGATCTTTACAAATTTCGTCAAGGTACTCTCGACGTATCCAATTACTTTACTCAATTGAAGGTTATGTGGGTTGAACTAGAGAATTATCGTCTCCTTCCGACTTGTTCTTGCTCGATTATGTGTTCTTGTGGTGCTATTGCATCAGTTCTGCGTTATAGGAAACAAGATTACGTCATTCATTTTCTTAAAGGGTTGAACGAAAATTTTGCTCATTCTAAGTCTTAGATAATGATGATGAATCATATCACTAACATTGACAAAGCTCTCTTCCTTGTTATTCAACAAGAAAGAGATATCAATAGCTCTATCTCTGTTTCAGTCCCCAACATTGGTAATTCTGAAGTTACATCATTACAAGTTCAATCATTTCAATGCAATTCGAATGGAAAATCTAGCTATAATTCCAAAAGCAAACCCCAAACATGGAGTGGTCCTAAAGGGCATAGCTGTGTATGTACTCATTGCGGTATAACCAATCATACCATAGAGACTTGCTTCCTGAAGCATGGTTTTCCACAGGGTTTCAAGGGCAAGGGAAAATGGTGTTGGTACTTGATCAGTGCATCTTCATGCACATTCTTCCATTGTTATACTTAGGCATTCCTACAGTTTATTTGAATATTTTAACTATTTTAATGTGTTTTCATATTTAAGTTTGTTTCTAGCTTTATTTTATTTTCGCAGTTTATTTTCAGCACTAGTAGTTATTTGATACTTGTTCACCTGCAAACCGTAACGTGAGCTACGAGAATCAGATTGACGCGTTCTAATAGGCGTTGGAAAGCTAAGACAAAGAGCTACAAGTTGAGTTGAAACTAGGAGCTGATTCGGAGTGTAGCAGACTCGAATAATTCGTTGAAGTTTCAGACTTTAGAAATATTTAGTTTTGGACCCGATTTTTTATGTTTTTCGACCCAGTTGGGTTAGAACCCAAATTTGTGATGCTTTCCTATACCTAGAAGCCGCACACTATTCACTTGGTACCTTCTTTTTATTGTTGACAAATTTTCTTTTGCTTTGTACAAATCTTATGGAGAGCTAAACTCCTTCGGGTTAATCTGTTGTAACCGTATCTCCGTTAACTTTGAGGTTAATATAATTTTCAAGTAATTTCGATTCCCTTTTCAATTTTATCTATAATTCTAAATGCTTTATTCAGTTGTCGTTGCTTGCTCAATTCAATTGAATATTTTATAGAATAGGATTGGATTAATTCGATATATGTATGTTCTGTTAACTGTAATCGCGTTTGCTTAATTCATATTTGCGTTATTTGTTTGCTTAATTCGGATTTAGGAACATAAATCATATATTAGTTTTAATCAACCTTGTTAATTGTTACTATAATCGAAAGGGAATGGAATCCGCTTAGGGCTTGAGAATTATATGATCGATGATAAGTGGGAGAACGAACAGCAGATTAACTTATCTTATAATCACTTATATTTTTAATCATTTATATTTTTAATCACTTTTTCTAAATCGAAACCAAAATCCCCCCATAAGTCGTTACTATAATTGGTTAATTCACTACAGGAATCCTTGTGATACAATATCCGAGTGTCGTTCCCCGTTACTAATTTTTTTAACTCATTTTTTATCTGTGCGCGACAGCGGATCAAATTGGTGCTACTGCCTGGGATTCTCCTCATTTTTAACCGTTAATTGAGTCATAGGTGTCGATTGTTGCGTTTTAGGTCTATTTTGTGCGATTCCCGTCCGGACGTCCGTTTTGCGTCCGACCCGGACCGAAAACCCAGTTTTATGAAAATTGTGTCCTTTTTGAAATATTTTTCGTGCATTCTATGTAGAAAATCCCAAAATCATCGTTTTTTCTATTTTTTATGAATTTTTTACTGTTTTCGTAGTGTCAGAAAATTCCAAAAAATTTCTCAAAATTCTTATTTTACTTAATTAGATTAAATTTTGTGTTTTTATATTTTTCTGAATTAACTTTTATCATATTTCTTCTTACATTTTGTTTTTACCTAATTAGGGACATTGTTGGTATTTTTGCATTTGTTGCTGCGTTGCTGCATTAGTCCTGGCTACTAGGTCTTCTGGCTGTTCTGATCTTTTTGATTTTGATCCTAAGGTAGAGAGAACTTTGCATTCATACCGTAGAGAAAATCAGACTAGCACTAGTTTACCACCCGTTTGCGATTCTGATTTTGACTATTTGCATAACTTATTCGATTATGATTCTAAACTTGCTTTTGATAACATGGCTGAAAAAAGAACGTTAAGAGAGCTTGCTGCTCCTAATGTTAATTACAATGGTTTTTGTATTGAATATGTTGATGTCTCTACTCCTTTTGAATTGAAATCTGGTTTAATACACTTGTTGCCAAGGTTTAGTGGACTTGCATGTGAGGATCCATACAAGCATCTTAAGGAATTTCAGGTTGTCTGTTCGACTCCATTGAGGCCTGAAGGAATTACAGAAGATCACATCAAGCTGAGAGCCTTTTCGTTTTCACTACAGGGTGCTGTCAAAGATTGGTTATACTATCTTGAGCCAAATTCTGTCACAACTTGGAATAATTTGAAGAAAGTTTTCCTAGAGAGATATTTTCCTGCCTCCAGATCTTCCTCAATCAGATAAGATATATGTGGTACTAGACTGCTTGACATGGAATCATTGCCTGAATACTGGGGAAGGTTCAAACAATTAGTGTCCAGTTGTCCCCAACACCATATTACCGAGCAGTTACTTATTCAGTATTTCTATGAGGGATTGCAACCAATGGATAAGAACATTTTAGACGCTGCCAGTGGTGGAACACTTGTTGATAAGACTCCAGTTGCTGACAAAGCCCTGATTTAGAATATATTACTCAACTCCCAACAGTTCACAACTAGAAACAATTTTGTCCAAATAAAAGATGTGAATAAGGTTCATGTTTCTTCTCATATTTCTTCTTCCAACAAGGCCTTCGTAAATAGAATAGATGAGTTGACCTCTTTAGTGAAACAATTGGTAGTGGTAGGTAAAGCTCAAACAATATCCCAAACAGCAAAGTTATGTGGTATTGGTACTTCTCCTGACCATCCGACCGATACATGTCCTATTCTGCAAGATGAAAAGACTACTGAGTTGCCTCAAGCCTTTACAATCAAGGTAACAATCAAAACAGGTACAACACTCCCGACCTATCCACTAACCCGTACCATCCCAACAGGAGAAATTATCCAAACCTTTGTGACATACCCCAAATTTTGACCACAAGAATTCCCATCATTGTGACAGTCAACACCACAATATGGATGTACTATCATGCCTCATGAATCTCCTCAAATATAGTTGAGCATTCACTATAATCGAGAATTAGGGTTTCCATCCCTCTCTGAGCATTTGGACAAAAGATCAATCAAGAAATGACATGATCTTCAACTTTTCTAACCTCTCAAACACCCATAAAGGATCAAGAGGACTCCCACTTCAAGAATCAAGCACAAAGTTGCAACATTCCAAGTGGAAAGAGCCTCGAAATACCAAGTGTCACCAAATTAGGGTTTTTGTCGACTGAGGCCTCCAGAGTGAAATTTTCATATGGGTTTGAGCCAAAGCCTCTAAATTTGACTCAATATGCTCAAAATAACCCTAGGAGTCCCTTTCAAAACTTAAATCATCCTCAGAGAATGCATTCTTCAAAAGTCAGGAATTAGGGTTTCTCCGCGCCGAACCGCTCCGGAGCCAAAAGTCAAAACATGACTTTTTGGCAAAAATGATCCTTGTGACTCATATTTTCATAAAATATGATTTATAATGTCATTTGAACAAGAATTGATCAAGAAATCATGATAACTTGTAAAAGGGGTAACCTTGGAAATTCGAAATTTTTTCTAAGTTACTAAATTTGGATGGTTTTGGTGCCAACTTCCAAGGACCATAACTTTTGATCCAAGCAGCCATTTTGAGTGATCCAAAGCCTGATTTGTATGTCTTCCTACATTCTACAAAAGCTCCAACTACATGAAACTCTAATTCTTCATGGATTTTTTGTTATGGATGGATCAAAGTGGTGAAAAATCAAAGACTTAACTCTTAGTACACAACTGTCTAAGTTTCGACCTTGAACATCAATGTTCATGGGGATTTTTCAACTAAATCTAGATAGTTTCAAGACAAACTATGGCCACACATGACTTGTACCATATAAGGCTTTTTAAAAAGTACATGAGCATTCCATTACTCCATTTGAGCAAGGAGATATGATCCTCCCAAGATGACACTTTTAAACTGTCTTGTATAAGATAGATTTGTGCATTTTTGCTCAAATTAGTTAAGTTAGGAAATTACAAGCCTTGTTATCCATTTGGACACCTCAGAGGATAACATCAAAGGAAAAAGATCTGATCCACAAGCCTCCCAAGTCCAAGGATCTACATGTACCTATGTGTCACCTACAAAGGCTAAGAATTCCAAAGACTCCAATTTTGTTTCAATGCATTCAATGGATTCACAAGGTGGCAAGCATCAAGACATTGCTGACTGAATTGAGTCAAGCTTTATCTCTCAACGAAAGGACTCATAACCTGCTGCACTGACCCAAGTCAATGGTTAGAGAAGACCAAAGATTCCTTTTGACCAACATTGGCCAAGGGACTGTCCATGCCTCCATTCACTATTGATGCCAAAAAAACTCGTTGCACTATAAATAGACATAAATTGTGATCAGTTTAAGTACACCAAAGCACCCAAACTGATGCTTTCCTCAAAATCACTTTCAAAAAACCAGATTTTCCTTCTTTTTCAAGTCACTATCGAATTTTGAAATAGGAAGCAATTCAAACCAAACCAATCATGCCAACACCTCATATACATCATATATGAGTGATCCATGGCCCTGAAACACATCTAGAATATCAGAATCACAAAATCACCATCCAATTGCTCAAGCTTTTGGTCTGTTTGCAGTTGTGATGCCACAACAAGTTCTGGGCTGATTCAATCCATTCCAAGCTTTCAAACACATTACTTGAGGTCCATTGGAGCTGTCCAGATCATTACACAACATCTGTAACACCTTCAACATAGAATTCGATCACCAGTTGCAAGAGGTAAGCCTGAAGCCTTCAAACTACATATTACATGCATCATAAATGAATTTTTGAGTTACCATCTTGTTTTTTGCATGTATATAGAGTGATAACCCTCAATCAATTTCTATGTATGAATCGTGTATGGAATTTCATAGTGTTCATGCTGAAACTAGGGTTGTTGAGTTCATCCTCTGATTTCTCACTCCACACTTAATATAAATGCAATTAATCTATATAGTTGTGATCCTTGTTCAAAAACGAGCAAGATTGGTGTTTGAATCGTGCAAAACCATTGAGTAAATAGAGAGAAAAGTGAGAAAACGCAAATCTGAGCAAAACAGAGTCGCGCATGTTCTTCCTCTTGTTCTTGGCGCCCTTTTTCAAATTTTCAAATATTTGAATTTTTTATATTTTATTTAATTGATTTCAAAAATTAATTTCTCTCTTATTTTTTTATTATTTTTTATTGGTTCTTTTTTTAAAAGTCACATAAATGTTAAATTATTTTATTTTACAAAAAAATCCAATTTATATTATTTATTTAATATAGTTAGAATTTTTGTAATTTATTTCATTTTATTTGTTTTTAAACATTTTAAAATGAAATTCTCACTTTGATCTTTTCATTCCAAATGAATTTCAAGCTTTCATGTGATTAAACATGATTTTTTAAAATATTTTTAAAAGTTGATAACTTGTTTTTGAATATATTTGATATTTTATATTTAATTTCTTTTGAAAATTATATTTTTTAAATTCAAAATTTGGGTTTTCTATAAATTTTGATTTTTTAAACTTCACTAAACACTTTTGGCCCTCTAATAGAGTGTAAAACCCATCCCTTGTCACTCACAAACCTTTTTGGGCCTCAGTCATTGTATAAGTCCCAACACGATTTTAAAAATCTCGGCGCGATAGCCGTTTTCAAACAATTTTAAGCTGGGCCACTCCTTGAGTTATAAGTCTCATTATCTCTTCTTAAAAACTTTTTTGAGCCTCTAATAGAGTGTTTGACCCATCCCTTTGTAAATAACCCATAATTTTGGGCCTCACTCATTGTATAAGTCCCAGTACAATTTTTGGAATAATTGTACGATCACTGTTTTTCATCTGGGCATCTCCTTGAGTAGTAAGCCCCACCTCTTGTATAAAAATAAACTTTTGGGCCTCTAATAGAGTGTAAGACCCATCTCTTTTGTAAATACAATAAATTTGGGCCTCAGTCATTGTATAAGTCCCTCTGTTGTTTTCAAAACTACGACGTGATCGTCGCCTTTTCGAAAGAATCCATTTAGGCCTCTCCTTGAGTATAAGCCCCAAATCTCTTTTTAAAACAACTTTCCTTTTGATTTAGATTCAAATTCATAGTTGTATCAAAACTTTCTTCAATTTCTTGAATAACTAACCATACAGTTGTGCTTATAACACTAGAAGCTTGCTCACCTGTAAGTTCTACCAGCTTTTTTTTTACATACTTGCTTATATATATCTCATATATATATATATATATATATATATATATATATATATATATATATATATATATATATATATTAAGCCAGTGGTCACTCTTTCAACATAGTCAAACTAGTTCCCCATAGGAAATTCCAGATACAGTCTTGCCTCCTCTTGGGCTTATGCAATATGGAACAGAGAAAGGCATTAATTCAGGTGAAACTTTTCTCAAGATTGTCACTATTAGAAATTTGTACAAGAAATTCATTTCCCCAGAGAGGATTAATTCCCGGTGAAACCTTTCTTGAATTTCTTCAAACCATATAACTATTCACTAAAGAAAGGATTATTCACGGTGAAACCTTTCTTGAACCTTTCTTAGGTTTGGACCCACAGGCTTCCTAAAAGCATCCCCAGCCTCCTCTTGGGCTTTGTACAAGGATCCTCAAGCTTCTTAGAAGTTCTCAACCTCCTCTTGGGCTTAGTACAAGGAACCAAAGACCTCCTACAACTATAAGACAGTACCTAGTCATCTTTTGTTAGAGCAGTCCTCCAAAGAGTCAGAACATCAGACCAGGTTAGGGTTGATTCTCATCCCTTAAAACATCAGCCTCCTCTTGGGCATCATACAAAGACCAACTTCTCATACCAGTGGACTTGGACAGTCTCATCTCCTCTTGGATCTCAAGTTTCCTAAAAGCACAGGAAAAACCCTAACCAGTCACCAGCAGAGTTAAAACCTCCACAGGTTTCAAAACAAAATCTTTAAACTCTCACTTTAAAATTTCCCTAGCTAGGGTCAAATTACTACCAGTAAACCCTCAGAAAACTCAAAATCTCACGGTCTCTGATATTTCAACTCTTCTGCAATCCTCAGCAAGAGTTTATTCCTCAATTTGGACCTGTCTCTAGATCTCAATAATCCTCAGCAGAAGTTAGCCTCCTCTTAGGCTTCATATAAGAAATTCCTCAACCAGCCTCCTGTTAGGCTTTGTATAATGATTTTTCCTTAGTAGATTTAGCCTCAATCTTGGGCTTTGTACAAGATAGGTCATATTCTCCAGCCGAGTCAATAACTTTTAGCCTCAATCTTGGGCTTTGTACAAGACAGATAAAACCTCTCCCCAGTGGAGTCATTTTCTTTTAGCCTCAATCTTGGGCTTTGTACAAGACAGATAAAACCTCTCCCCAGTGGAGTCATTTTCTTTTAGCCTCAATCTTGGGCTTTGTACAAGACAGATTAAATATTCCCCAAAAGAGTCAATCTTTTCTTTTTCAGCCTCAATCTTGGGCTTTGTACAAGACAGAAATAAAACTCCCTGGTAGAGCCAACCTTTTAGCTTCAACCTTGGGCTTTGATCAAGACACACAAAATACCAACAACCCCTCAGAGGAAATCAAAAATCTCTCTGCATGAAGACATTTCTCTGTATATCACATATCAAAACAGATAATCAAACAAACCTTTAATCCCAGATAACTGTTGTAAGTGGCACACTTGTTGATTCAATAATCCAAGCCGTGGTCCCTCTTTATCCTGGTAAATCCCTTTTTTCATCTAATTGTTGTAAGTGGAAAGCCTCTGGATTATTTACATCCAAGCCAATGTCCCTCTTTTAGCATGAAAAACTCCTAAGGAAAAATGGCATTACTCTACACTGAGTTAAAGTTTTCTCCTTCAGGATAAATCCCTTATAAAGGAAATTATGGCATTTTTGGATTCCATATATTTCAGTTAAAGTAATTTTCCTTTATAATTAGTTACCCAAAACTGTGATAAACAGATGAGATACCTCCCTTTAGTGATGACAAATTATCTCTCAGTCAAAACCTTTAGCTTCAATCTTAGGCTTTGAACAAGACACAAATACTCAACCCTTTAGCTTCAATCTTGGGCTTTGAACAAGACACCAAACATCTTTTTCCTCCCATAGAATAGGAGGAACTACGATTGCTCTGATTTCCCTGTTTTTCTTTAACGAGAATACGTAGGCATAAGATTACGAAATCTTAGCGAGCACATAAATAAAAAAAACCTTAGGTCCAGTACCTTACCAAAAACATCGAAAAAACCTGAAAATCAACAAAAATACTCTCTCAAACCTTCCCAAGGGAGAAACTTTTCCAATTTACGACAAATAAACACCAGTAAGTAGATAACAGAAGAAAATGCCATACAATCTATGGATAACCATATATACGCTGGGTAACTGACAACTCCCCATTGTATAACCTGACCCCGGACCCCCCAATCTTTTAGCAATTGTTGAAGAAAACATTTGCGTGCAAGGTTAGTTTTAGATAGCTTCCCTTTCCTTTCCAGCTTCATAGGATAAATAAGAAAGTAGCACCAAATTCCAACCATTGCGGTAAGGTGGTCGCGTCACCGACAAAAATCGCGCGCTACAGAAAAATGGCGACTCTGCTGGGGAGTCATAGGATTAGATTTCCTAAGAGGTCTAGGTTGTTTATCATTTTCTATACTATATATATATATTTACTGATATTCCTACTTAATACTCGTGTTTAATTTTCTGTTAAATGGGAATGCGATTGATACACATGTGGAAAGTTTGAGAGAACATTAAGATAAGGGTGGCATAGACAGGAGACACTTATAGGGAGTGAATCCCGAACAAGCTATCTTGGTAGCCCACCAAATCAGTCGAGGTACCCGTACGGAAGTATCGATGTTGAACGACCGATTGTCGTGAAAGCATTGTCTTTCCTAGTGTGGTACCCATGACCCTGAGGATTTAGTAGACTTTAACCCTATGACCATTTGGTAGAGCGGTGACTATCGGGAATAGTTGATACGCGACACTACACTCAAATGAGATTCATCCTAGGATATTACAGCTCACTCGAGTGAATCAGCTTGTTGTTGATATCCCTAGGATGGGTCAATGATTTTGGGAACCTTAGAACCCATTCTACAGCCATGACTTCATGCTCATGACGTTGAACCTTTAAACCCATGTTTTCAAATGTTTTTGTGTGCTGCATTCATGCATTCATCTAAAAAACTCTTTTCAAACAAGAAAAAAATCTTTCTCGAAAGAGAAAAAAAAATATATTTTTTTCAAAATCAACTAAACAATAATTGCAAATATTAGAGATTGCATTATGGATTTTGGTAGAAGAAAGACGCAAAAGTACACCTTCAAGGCTACAAAACTAAAGGATTTAAGGAAGTTGGCAAGGATGGTTACCAACCCTGAGGCTTTCAGAGCTAAGCACAAAAGATTGTTGTCTCTGTTAATGGTCAACGTGATTAAAGGAATCCTGTCTACGTTGATTCAGTGCTTCACCTTTCCGGACTCCAACTGGCACAAACATTGGAAGAGTACTCTCATCTGATTGATTTACCTATCACTGACCGAGCTCCATTTTCTGGACTGGAAGAAATTCCAAAGGAACAAACCATTGAGAGCAATCTCTTTGGACGAGTCAGAAGTTAGGACTCACATAACCACTAAAGGAGGAATCCAGAGTTTACCAGCTGAATTCCTGATGGAGAAAGCTCTATACTTTGCAAGTATAGGAAACATAACTGCTTTCGAAGATATCTTTGTCCTGCTCATGCATGTTTTAAGTGCGCGGGAGGGAATCATCTCTTTTATGTGTTTTCTTTCAGTATTCTTTGTTTTTGTTTTGTTTTCTTTAAGTGAAAAAATAAAAAATAAAAATTTTAACTTAGAAACACAATGCATCTTTTGAAATTTTTAGGCTATAGATTAATTTGAGGTTAGATTGTGGAGACTTTGGAAAAATTCATAAGATCAGTACCGTTTTAACACCTTATGTCTCCCGAATATGGAAATCAATTTAAATATTTGTTATGACATAGCCTTGAGTTCTCATCCTTTAATAGCTCTTAAGTAGTTTATCTAGCATTCAACACCATCTAGAAATTACACACTAAGTAATTAAGTTGATGCAAATAAGTGAATGATCTTGTGCTTAATAAGAAATCTGAATAGGAATCCGCCTTTTAAGTTAGGTGACCCTCACCCGGTCACTTAGTCTAACGGTTGTGAAACCTTCAAGAAAAAATTGTTATTACTAAAGTGGTTAAACTCTAATTGTTGACAAGATATGGATCATAGTCACTAACAGGCTTATTTACCATGTGTGTGAATAGATAACGGACTTAATGTAATTGCATTAGAATGAAAGAGAGCAAAAAGGAGGACGAGTAAGTTTAGCTTAGGCATAATAATATGATTTGGATTGGTTTGTATGGGAGGGAGGTTTATGACCGCACAATTGCGGATTTGTGTTCTTACGATATCCTTAGTGTTAAAAATTAATACTTATCGATGCAATCTTAACCGAAGAAGAGTTTGTAGCCTAGAATGAGTATCAAAAAGCTATTGTTTTTCATGAGTCTTGAAACTATTTGAAATTCTGGTTAAGCAGATCACAAAGATGCCAGACAGGATGTCTTGACACTTGATCTCTGCTTCTCACAAGGATCTAAGGAAGAACAAACGTAAACAGCAGAAAGTAAAAAACACACAGAAATTGTTAACCCAGTTCAGTGAACAACACATCTACGTCTGGGGGCTACCAATCCATGAATGAAATCACTAAGTAGAGTTGGTTCTAAGCTAAACTCCAACGTTTACAACTTAGCACCTAGAAACTACCCTTCCTAGATTTCTACCTAAGAATCTCCTAGGTATGAGACCCTTCTCAATTCCCTTTCAATCACAGCAGTGACTGAAAATATTACAACTCAATAAACAGTCCTTCTCAAATATTCACACAATACACGAGAGGCTCACAAAAAATACAAACCCTAGTACTTCTAAAACAGCTGCAATAATTAACCACAAACTAGGTTAACTCTAACCTATTTATAATGTAAACCACAGCTGGACTTGGACTTCAAAAGCGCAGCAAATATCTTCCTCGGAATTAGCGACCTAAATCTTTCTTCTATCCCAAGTTACCAAAAATGTCTCCTTCACAAGGAAACCGCAAATTCCATTTAGAATCAGAATCTCTGATTCCACAATCTCAGATGCCACCTGGAATCCTAGTCATATTCCAATCACACCTGTTACCAAAAATAGTTATATCAAAACTGTAACAGACAAAGATGTTGAATCCTCTTGATAGGACATCTTGTCTAACATCTTAACCTGCAGTTAGTTCAACATGTTAGGACATCTTGTCCAACATCTCTCTGCTAAGTTAGTTTTACCAAAATTAATGCCAACCTCAAAAGCAGGGACTCAACAATCTCCCCCTTTGGCAGATTTTGGATAAAACTAACTTTGATTGACCTGCATAAACATATCAGGGAGACTACTAACAGAGCAGTAGCGGAATCAGAACATGTCTCCCCCTCAATCAGTTCAGATCTACTCCCCCTCAGTGGTTAGTAGACAATCAGTAGTAGTTAGTGATGTTAGTAATTCTCCCCCTTTTTAGCCACAATATGACAAAGATAGAAGAACTAACTCAAAAACCAATAAACCAGTTTAGAGTAATAAAGTTACACACCCAACAGAAACAAAAATTATCCTGGGCATTCAGCCCTTCTAAGAGAGAGTACAGAAAAACCCTCTCAATATGGTGGGAATACATATTTAGATACCAGAATACTATTCCCACAACCAGTGGAAAATTATGCCTTATCAGATAGGCAAACTCCAAGCTTGCCTCTCAATGTCTCAAATTGATTTGCATCCAAAGCTTTAGTAAAAATGTCCGCAAGTTGATTTTCAGTGGGCACATGCTCCAGAGTGATGACTTTGTCTTCCACCAAATCTCGAATGAAGTGATGCCTGATGTCAATGTGTTTGGTTCGACTATGCTGAATGGGATTCTTAGAAATATTTATTGCACTCAAATTGTCACAGAAGAGTGTCTTAACATCTTGTGTGACATTGTATTCAGCCAGCATCTGTTTCATCCACATCATTTGAGAGCAGCTACTCCCTGCTGCAATGTATTCAGCTTCAGCAGTAGACAAAGAGACACACTTTTGCTTTTTGCTGAACCACGAAATTAAATTGTTTCCTAAGAAAAAGCATCCACCAGAGGTACATTTTCTATCATCTACATTTCCAGCCCAGTCAGCATCACAGTATCCTATTAATACAGAGTCAGAGTTGTGTGTGTAGAGTAGACCATAGTTACATGTTTAATTCACATACTTCAGAATCCTCTTGACCTGGTTAATATAACTGGCTTTGGGTTCAGCCTGATACCTTGCACAGACTCCTACTTAGAATATTATATCAGGTCTACTAGTTGTAGGATATAGAAGACTTCCAATCATGCTTCTATAGAGACTCTGATCAACACATACACCATTTTCATCTCTTGTCAATTTAAGGTGTGTGGAGGCAGGAGTCCTCTCGTGCTTTGCCTTTTCCAAGCCAAACTTCTTAACAATATTCTTGGCATATTTCCCTTGACAGAGAAAAATGGAATCTTCCATTTGTTTGACTTGGAGACCAAGGAAGTAGGTTAATTCTCCAACTAAGCTTATTTCAAATTCAACTTGCATTTGCTTAACAAAATGTTGAACCATCTCTTCAGACATTACACCAAAAACAATGTCATTAACGTAGATTTGTGCTATCATGAGGTTACCTTCCCTTTCTCTAACGAAGGGAGTTTTATCAATTCCTCCCTTTCTGTAGCCATTTGCAACAAGGAACTCAGTCAGCATCTCATGCCAGACCCTTGGAGCTTGTTTCAATCCATATAAAGCTTTCTTCAGCTTGTAGACATGATCTGGAAATGTTGGATCAACAAAGCCTTTGGGTTGTTCTACATAGACCTCTTCACTAAGATATCCATTCAAAAAGGCACTTTTAACATCCATTTGGAAGAGTTTGAACTTCAGAAGGCAGGCTATTCCAAGGAGCAGTCGTACAGATTCCAGTCTAGCCACATGAGCAAAAGTCTCATCAAAACCCACTTCTTCTATCTGGGTGTATCCCTGTGCAACGAGTCTTGCCTTGTTTCTTGTGAAAATTCCATGTTCATCAGACTTGCTCTTAAATACCCACTTAGTGCCAATCACATTCGATCCTTCTAGTCTGGGTACAAGATCCCAAACATCATGTCTCTTGAACTGTCCAAGCTCTTCTTGCATCACATTAATCCAAAATTCATCTGTCAAGGCTTCCTTGACATTTTTTGGTTCCATCTTAGACACAAAACAGGCACTTGCCACCACATCCCTTGATCTAGTCATCCTTCCTCCATTTGGATGCCCTATTATGAGTTCCTTAGGGTGATCTTTCTGTATTCTGATGGAAGGTCCCTTGTCAACTCTCTCAGTCACAGTAGACTCATGATTGTCATCGTTGGGTACTTCAATATCTTCAGAGTTGTTTTGAGGTGTTTCAACATCTCTTGTGACATCTTCCTCTTCCATTGGAAAGAATGCTCCGATATCATTTGTAGCTTCAACCTCCATAGGTGAATCATCAACCACAACATTTATGGATTCCAATACTACTTGAGTTCTTGGATTGTAGACCCGGTATGCTCTGTTGTTTGTGGAGTAACCTAGGAAGATTCCTTCCTCACTCTTTAGATCCATCTTTCTCCTCTGCTAACGGTCTTCCAGAATGTAGCATTTGCTTCTGAAGACATAGAAGTATTTCACCGTTGGTTTTCTACCCTTCCATAATTCATACAAAGTAGCAGAAGTTCCAGACCTGATGGTTACCCTGTTTAGGATGTAACAAGCTGTGTTCATTGCTTCAGCCCAAAAGTGATACGGGAGTTTCTTTGCATGGAGCATGACCCTTGCACACTCTTGAATAGTTCTATTTTTCCTCTCAACCACACCATTCTTTTGAGGAGTGACGGGTGAAGAGAACTCTTGACTTATTCCTTCTGAGGAGCAGAACTCATCAAACTTACTGTTTTCAAATTCCCTCCCATGATCACTTCTGATTGTGATTATACCACAATCCTTTTCTCGTTGAAGTTTCTGGCATAATCCCTTAAACACTTCAAACACCTCTGATTTTTCCTTGATAAAGTGTACCCAAGTGTATCTAGAAAAATCATCAACAACCACATAGGCATACCATTTTCCTCCAAGACTCTCGACTTGCATAGGTCCCATTAAATCCATATGGAGAAGCTCTAAGTTTCTTGAGGTGGTTTGTTGTTGAAGCCTTTTGTGTGACATTCTCGTTTATTTACCAAACTGGCATTCCCCACATATCTTCCCTTCATATATCTTAAGATTTGGAATTCCTCTAACCTCTTCCTTGGATATGACCTCTTTCATTCCTTTTAAGTGCAAATGCCCCAGTTTCTGATGCCACAACTTTACTTCATCCTCCCTTGACACCAAGCAGGTGGAGGGACTCTGAGTTTCGTGAGGAGCCCACAAGTAGCAGTTATCTTTGGATCTGGT
This sequence comes from Lathyrus tuberosus, assembly GCA_022829125.1. Classification (NCBI taxonomy): domain Eukaryota; kingdom Viridiplantae; phylum Streptophyta; class Magnoliopsida; order Fabales; family Fabaceae; genus Lathyrus; species Lathyrus tuberosus. Next base: position 13,392,126 of record JALAZF010000058.1, read on the forward strand.
ACCTTTCATAATGAGTTTTTCTTTATCATTTGTAACCAGGCACTCAGATTTAGAGAAATTTACCTTCAGAGCTTGATCACACAGTTGGCTGATGCTTATTAGAGTAGCAGTCAGTCCTTTGACATACAAGACTCTATCAAGACAAGGTTGACCTTCATACTTCATCTTGCCAACACCTTTGATAACTCCTTTTGAACCATCTCCAAAAGTGACATGGCCACTAGGATGGGGTTTTATGTCAGCCAAGAACTTCTTCACACCAGTCATGTGTTTGGAGCAACCGCTATCAAAGTACCGGTCTTCTTTGGAAGAGGCTCTCAGGGAGGTATGGGCAATGAAGGCTACAGTTTGATCCTTGGGAATCCATTTCTTCTTCCCTTTTGAAGCCTTCCTTCTTCTTCTGGATTGTTTTGAAGATTTGGGATATCCATTCAACTTGTAACAGTGAGCCCTTATATGTCCAAACTTCCCGCAGTAATAGCGATGTTTGTCTTGTTTTTGTTTTCCTGGAGAGTTGTTTTGAGGCCTTTGGTGATGTTGAGACATCTTTCTTGACATCACTTGGTCATTATAGCCAAGACCCTTTCCATTTCTGACATTTCTTCCTGACATAAAGATTTCATCTAGCATATCTGAGCTGTTGTTCATCATCCTTATATACTTGGTCATATTGTTGAGCTTGGAGTTTAACCACTCCACTTTATCCTCTAAATCCGAGATTGTTTCCAGGTGATTCAATCTTTCATCACACAGTTGTGAGATAAGGTTCTGTTGATCTTGTCCTAGTTGATACAATTCAGCAACGTCCTTGGGGTTAAGTGATCCGTTCTCTGAGTCATTGTCAGAATCATACACTCCAGCCATTGCAGACTCCTTCGTAGTAGTCTCTCCATCGCTTGAGGAGTCATCCTCAAACCAAGAGGTGCATAGACCTTTTTTCTCCTTCTTGTGGTATGTGGGACACTCAACTCTTGTGTGTCCAAAACCTCCACACTCAAAGCACTGAACTCCCTTTCCTCGATTGGGTTTTCTATCATAGCTGGGTCTTCTTCCAAAATTTCTTGATCTCTGGATGTCAAAAGTTTGAGCCTTGACATTTGAATTCGACTTCTCATCCAATTGCTTTGCCAGTTGTTGAAATTGTTTTTCAAGGAACCCTACAGCTTTGGACAAATCCTCTTTAGTGTCACCCTCTTCTTGGTTGGTCACAAGAGCAAGGCTTTTCTTCTTTTCATCCTTTTGGCTAATAGTCATCTCAAAGGTTTGAAGAGATCCCTTAAGCTCATCTACCTTCATTGTATTTATGTCGTGAGCTTCTTCAATAGCTGTCACTTTCATATCAAACCTCTTGGGGAGAGACCTGAGAATTTTCCGAACCAACTTGACTTCAGGAATTTTTTCTCCAAGGTCACTGGATGTGTTGGAAATATCACCAATATTCATATGAAAGTCATGTATACTTTCATCTTCTCTCATCCTCAAGTTCTCAAACTTAGTAGTGAGAAGCTGAAGTCTTGAGGATTTGACTCGAGAGGTGCCTTCATGTGCAGTCTTAAGGATTTCCCATGCATCCTTTGCAACAGTGTAATTTTTTATGAGTCTGAAGATGTTCTTGTCCACCCTATTGAACAAGGCATTCAAGGCTTTGGAGTTTCCTTGAGCAAGCTTATCATCTTCATCGTCCCAATATTCTTCAGGTTTTAGCTCCTCAGTGAGCTTCCCATCTTTGTCTTTGAAATTTGGTGGATCCCACCCCTTGACCATAGACTTCCAAGCATTTCCATCCATAGACTTGATAAACGTCACCATGCGAACTTTCTAATAATCATAATTGGAACCATCGAGTATTTGTGGTCTATTCAGAATTCCTCATTCTTTATCCATCGTACCAGAAAGTATCATCCCTGAATCTCACCCAGATATAGAGCAGGATGCCTGCTCTGATACCAATTGAAATTCTGGTTAAGCAGATCACAAAGATGTCAGACAGGATGTCTTGACACTTGATCTCTTCTTCTCACAAGGATCTAAGGAAGAACAAATGTAAACAGTAGAAAGTAAATAACACACAAAAATTGTTAACCTAGTTCGGTGAACAACACACCTACGTCTGGGGGCTACCAAGCCAGAAATGAAATCACTAAGTAGAGTTAGTTCTAAGCTAAACTCCAACGTTTACAACTTAGCACCTAGAAACTACCCTTCCTAGATTTCTACTTAAGACTCTCCTAGGTATGAGACCTTTCTCAATTCCCTTCCAATCACAGCAGTGACTGAAAATATTACAACTCAATAAACAGTCCTTCTCAAGTATTCACACAATACACGAGAGGCTCACAAAAAGTACAAACCCTAGTACTTCTAAAATAGCTGCAATAATCAACCACAAACTAGGTTAACTTTAACCTATTTATAATGTAAACCACAGCTGGACTTGGGCTTCAAAAGCGCAGCAAATATCTTCCTCAAAATTAGCGACCTAATTCTTTCTTCAATCCCAAGTTACCAAAAATGTCTCCTTCACAAGGAAACCGCAAATTCCATTGAGAATCAGAATCTCTGATTCCACAATCTCAGATGCCACCTGGAATCTTAGTCATATTCCAATCACACCTGTTACCAAAAACAGTTATATCAAAACTGTAACAGACAAAGATGTCGAATCCTCCAGATAGGACATCTTGTCTAACATCTTGACCTGCAGTTAGTTCAACATGTTAGGGCATCTTGTCCAACATCTCTCTGCTAAGTTAGTTTTACCAAAATTAATGCCAACCTCAAAAGCAGGGACTCAACACTATTTTGCTCGAAGTGTAAAAGTTTAAGTGGGGGAATTTGATCAGTCCATCTTCGTGCACATTCTTCCATTGTTATACTTAGGCATTCCTACAGTTTACTTGAGTATTTTTACTATTTTAATGTATTTTCATATTTAAATTTGTTTCTACCTTTATTTTATTTTCGCAGTTTATTTCCAGCACTAGCAGTTATTTGATACTTGTTCACCGTGCATACCGTAACTTGAGCTACGAGAATCAGATTGACGCGTTCTGATAGGAGTTGGAAAGCTAAGACAAGAGCTACAAGTTTCGCGTTGAAGCCAGGAGTTGATTCGGAGTGTAGCAGGCTCAAATAATTTGTTGAAGTTTCAGACGTTAGAAATATTTAGTTTTAGGCCAGGTTTTTTATGTTTTTCGACCCAGTTGGGTTAGAACCCAAATTTTTTATGCTTTCCTATACCTAGCAGCCGCACACTATTCACTTGGTACCTTCTTTTCACTATTGACAATTTTTCTTTTGCTATGTGTAAATCTTATGGAGAGCTAAACTCCTTCGGGTTGATCTGTTGTAACTGTATCTCCGTTAACTTTGAGGTTAATATAATTTTCAAGTAATTTCGATTCCCTTTTCAATTCTATCTATAATTCTGAATGCTTTATTCAGTTATCGTTGCTTGCTTAATTCAATTGCATATTTTATAGAATAGGATTGGATTAATTCGATTTATGTATGTTCTGTTAACTGTAACCGTGTTTGCTTAATTCGTGTTTGCGTTATCAGTTTGCTTAATTCGAATTTAGGAACATAAATCATATATTAGTTTCAATCACGCTTGTTAATTGTTACTGTAATTGAAAGGGAATGGAATTTTCTTAGGGCTTGGGAATTATATGATCGATGATAAAGGGGAGAACGAACATCAGATTAACTTATCTTATAATCATTTATATTTTTAATCACTTATATTTTTAATCACTTTTTATAAATCGAAACCAAACACCCCCCCCCCCCCCAATAAGCTGTTACTATAATTGGTTAATTCACTACAGGAATCCTTGCGATACGACATCCGAGTGTCGCTTCCCATTACTAATTTTTTCTTAAACTCATTTTTTATCCTTGCGCGAGAGAGGATCAGTACTTCATCACAATCAGCTGCTGCAGTCAACAATGCCTTAGAAACCTCTCATTTGGACTCCTCTGCACCTTCCTTATCCTCACTCAGGAGCACTACAACAACATACTTGAGCTGGTCCAACAATCCAAGCTTACCTCAAAGGTCAATTCATTCTCTACTTCTCCTTTTGTACTGAATTCACAATCATCCACTGCCAATGGTAAGCTCTTTAATCTCTGGATTCTAGATACTGGTGCGACTGATCACATTTCCCATAATATTTCCCTTTTTAGTTATCACAAAAACATAGTTCTCATAACAGTTAGTTTGCCTGATGGTTCCAATGTCATTGCCTCTATTTATGGTACTGTTGTTATTTCTTCTCAACTCACATTGCATAATGTGCTATATATTCATAAGTTTCATGTCAATCTCATTTCAATTGCCAACCTTGTTAATAGCAATGAATGCTTTGTTTAATTCGCTGTTAATGCTTGTCATATTCTGCAGAACCATTCCAAGGCAATGATTGGTATATCTAACTTGCAAAGAGGCTTGTATGCGCTTGACTCTGCAGGCCATCACTCTTCTTATTCTTCTATTACCAATACTTCTTGTAATACTTGGCATTTAAGATTAGGACACATATCTGACATTGGTTTACAAACTATGTCAAATAATATCCTTTCATTTCTTGTAATCACAATAATGTACCTTGTGACTCTTGTCACCTAGCTAAACAAAGAAAAGTCCATTTTCCTTACAGTGTATCTACTTCATATGCTTCTTTTGAAATATTACATGTTGATTTGTGGGGCCCTTTTTCCACCATATCTACTTTAGGTCACAAGTACTTTTTGACTCTAGTAGATGATTACACAAGATATACTTGGGTTATATTTCTTAAAACTAAAGATCAAACAAAGGATAGTTTAATTCAATTTGTGGCCTATATTGAAAACCAATTTAAAACTTCCCTCAAATGCCTAAGATTTGACAATGGCACAGAATTTGTAGCCATGTCTAGTTTTCTCTTATCCAAAGGAATTATCTTATCCAAAGGAATTATTCACCAAAAATCTTGTGTTGAGACACCCCAACAGAATGGGGTGGTGGAAAGGAAACACCAACATATTCTCAACGTGGCTTGGTCCTTATTTTTTCACTCTAATGTTCCTTTGAACATGTGGAACTTTTGTGTGCAACATGTTGTTCATATCATTAATAGACTTCCTACTCCCTTATTGAAACTCAAGTATCCTTATCAGCTCTTGTTCTATAACCCTCTTTCTCTATTACATTTGAAGGTTTTTGGATGTCTATGCTTTGCTTCCACCCTTCTAGCACATAGGACTAAGTTTGATCCTAGGGCTAGGAAATCTATTTTTTTTTGCTATCAAGAGGGTACAAAAGGTTATATCTTGTATGACTTGCAACATTATAACATCTTTGTTTCCAGGAATGTTATTTTTTATGAATCAATTTTTCCTTTCAAGCATAACTCTTCATCTTCTATTCCTTCCCAAACACATTTCCACACCCTTTATGACATACATACTACCAGAACTCCTACAAGTACTACTATGTCTTCCCTCTCTGATATGCCGACTTCATCTAATAATGTTACAACTTTTACTTCTCCCTTTTCTGTTCCATTGTCTATTTCCAGCTTGGATGATGTGACAAGTCAATCTAGGCCTGCTGAACCTTTATCATCTACTGTTGAACCTAGTACTACTGCATCTAGCACTGCTCCTACTAATACTTCAGATGCAGGACCTGTCACACACTGTCATGAACACATTGAGAATTCTGATTTTTCCAATGGCTCAATCAGTCCTAACCTTGACTTGTCCCCATCTTTATCCAATGGTTCCAACCTTGACTTGTCCTAACCCAACAGTCTTATTCTTGAATATGTACCTTTAAGGCAGTCCACAAGAGTCTCACATCCTCCTAGCTATTTAGCAAATTACCACTGCTATAATGCATCTTCCTCAATCAAACATAATATTGCACATCCCTTATCCTTTGTCCTCTCTTATGATAATTGTTCCCCTTCTTATAAACATTTCTGTTGCACCATTTCATCTAATATTGAACCAAAAACCTTTAATCAAGCTATTAAACTTGATTGTTGGGAACATGCTAGGGATGTTGAACTCAAAGCCCTTAAAGACAACCATACATGGATTGTTGTTGATTTACCTCATGGGAAGGTTGTTATTGGTTGCAGATGGGTTTATAAAATCAAATATAAAGCTAATGGTTCAAATGAGAGGTACAAGGCTAGGCTTGTTGCTAAAGGTTATTCACAAATGGAGGGTGTTGATTATTTTGATACCATTTCACCTGTAGAAAAGATCACCACTGTCAGAGTATTCCTTTCTCTTAATGCTATCAAAGGTTGGCATTTGGAGCAGTTAGATGTTAACAATGCATTTCTTCATGGTGAGTTGAATGAAGAGGTATATATGACACTCCCCCTGGTCTGCTAGTTTCTAATTCTTCTCAGGTGTGCAAGCTTCGAAAGTCTTTATATGGTTTAAAGCAAGCTAGCCGCCAATGGTATTCTAAGCTTTCTTCATTTCTGATTTCCTTAGGTTACAACCAATCTCAGACAGACCATTCACTATATGTTAACACAACTAAGAACAGCTTTACTGCTTTACTTATGTATGCTGATGATATTGTTCTGGCAGGTAACTCTATTGAGGAAAACAAGTTTGTCAAGCAACTTTTGGATCAAACATTCAAAATTAAGGATCTTGGTCAACTCAAATTCTTCTTGGGTTTTGAAATTGCTAGATCCAATTCAGGCATTTTCTTAAATCATAGGAAATACACTTTTGAGCTTCTTGAGGACACGGGATTTCTTGCATCTAAATCATCTGTTGTTCCTTTCGATCCTACTCTAAAGTTGTCTACTACAAATGGTCAACCCTTAGCTGATCCTTCTTCTTACAGAACATTGATTGGTCGACTCATATACTTGACAAACACAAGGCCTGATATCTCATATATTGTTCAACATTTGTGACAATATGTATCTAATCCTCTCATACCACACTATCAGGCAGCTGCCTGAGTTCTCAGGTATCTAAAATCTTACCCTGCTATAGGCGTATTGTTTTCTGCCTCCAGCTCCTTGAAACTATATGGCTTTACTGATTCTGATTGGGCAAGATGCCCCAAAACAAGTAAATACACCACTGGTTTTTGTATCATCCTTGGTTCTTCACTCTTATATTGGAAATCCAAGAAGCAAAATACAGTGTCACGATCTTCAACTTAAGCAGAGTATCGTGCATTAGCTTCAATATTTGTTTAAAGATTTTCTGATCTCCTTCGCTCAACCACATTCCATTAGATAAGCAAACACATTAAACTTGATTGTCATGTGATTAGAGAAAAACTTCATTCCAAACTTATTCATTTGTTGCCTATATCCACCACTGCTCAACTTGTCGACATGTTCACTAAACCATTGCACTCTCCAGCTTTATCAACTATTTTGACAAAATTGAAACTTTGTAGTATCCATAGTCCAACTTGAAGGCGATATTAGCTTATACATACAGATTTGTATTTTATTTGTATAAGAAAAAATAGTCTACGTATTATCTTGTATATAGCCATTAGTTTAGCTGAAGTTATACTCTTGTATCATATACATGTATATATATGTATATATAGTAGCTATCAGTTTCATCACCAACATTATATGAAATAAATTTTAAGTAAAACTACCGACAATAGCAAAATGTACCGAAGAAAGCTTAAAGGAAGCCTGATTATTTTCTAGTTAGAGTTAGGGGTGTGCATGGTTCATAAACCAAACCAAATTAAACCAAATATATGGTTCAGTTTAGTTCTTAAAACCACTTTAATGAAACTAGTTTATATTTTAAAAACTGGTTTATATTTGGATTGGTTTGGTTCAAAACTGGTTTATACCAAAAACCGGTTTTTGGTTGGACTATTTTTAAAACCGAATTTTCTCAAACTTGTTTTTGATTAAAACTCAGTTTTCAATTCAAACAACCTTTTTCTAACGCCATCCAATCGTTTTAAATCCATTTTTTTTGAAATCAATAACCTCTCGACGGTGGTAGATTTTAAATGTCAATTATAATATTTACGAAATTCGATCAACAATAATTTGATTTTTGCAAGAATATAGAATCAATAGAAATAATAAGAAAGAAAAAAAAACAAATCATAACAAAACAAAAATGCATTGTGACTTGAAAATCTAAATGACTTTACTAGAGAATTTTTTTACTTGAAAATCAACAAAATATTAAATTGAATTCATAACTAACAACTATGAAACAAATATATTAAAAAATTGTAATTAAGAGCCATGATTAAAAAAAAAGATTTCAACTTGAGAGAGGATTAATGACGACCATAAGTAAAATTGGTAGCAATGCACTAATATATACTTAAGTGTTGTCGTGATATCTACAGTATATTATTAATTTATAATCATGAATTAGAGACAAGGTGAAGAGTACATTGGTTAACCATTTATGTATTGGTTTTAAAAAGTGGTTATTGGTTTTTGGTGGTTTTAATTAAATGGATCCGGATCAGTTTTAATCAAAATAATATGGATATTTAAAATAGGTGCACCATATTTTTAAAATTGGTTCTTGTGAACCAGTTTTTTTGCACACCCCTAGTTAGAGTTTGCTAGTTAACAAAAATGTTTGAACCAAACTACACATATATTGAATATATATATATATATTTATGCTGCAAAATGTTAGAACCAAACTACACATATACTGAATATATATATATATATATATATTTATGCCTTTGCAGCACGCCAATGACAGTTACAATTTATTAGTAACTTGTAAACTAGCCACACCATGAATTACTGTAGCATGTTAAAAAAGTCTCGGAATGGAATCTGCATAAAATATTAGATACGTAGTTAATGCTTGTCACATAGTACGTGATAAGTTTAACACATTGTTCTCTTGTATGCCATGGAAAGGCACAAAAATATTAGAACTACAGGTAAAAAGTGAAGCAAATGTTGAGTCGTGTAGAGAAAATGAACTTAAGAGTAATGAAATCTTCCTTCAATGAGAAAAATAACAGACAACATAAAACACAAGTAACAAAATGTTTTTCCCCTAGTATTGGTGTTAGTACACAAACCTAAACACCTAGTATTTTGGTCACCAAAGTCTATAACTAGGTTCCCTAATTCTTTGGTCATCAATTTCTATATATGGGCAATCCTTGACATAGAGTCGAATTAGGGAGGAAGGAATCCCCTGCTCAGGCAAGTACCACAGCTCTCCACAACCATTAATTGCAAGTTCCTGCAGAGCATTCAGATGTTGAAAGCCCTTGTCGTCCAGTTTTTTGAGGCTCTTCAAATTGCTCATGTGCAAAAAGATGGTGTTTCTAACATGCAGCTTCTCCTCTGGAAATGACACCAAACCTATACAACCATTAATATTAAAATGATCCAGAGACTTGATATTTTCCAATCCCCAATCTTTTTGTGATGTAAGCTTGTTACAATTTGAAATAGAGAGTATAGATAAGCCCGAAGGCAAACCCCCATTTGGAAAAGTTTCAATATTTGGACATCTAACTAAAACTAATGTATGGAGAGACAGAGGTGAATTCATGAATTTTGGGAAATCATATAGACTCTTGCAACCGGAAAGCCTCATGGTATGTAGCTTTGGTGTATGGAATCTTTCATCTGGAAAAGACTTCAATCCTGGACAATCATAAATATCCAAAGATTCAAGTGGAAGATCACCGCCAATATATTCCCCTGTAACATTCGTTGATACAAGATTGGGGCAATTCCATATAGCAAGAATTTTGAGTCTGGGGAATAAATCTAAGGTCAAAGTAGTAAGGGAATGACAACTTCTCATAATGAACAAACGGTGAATAAAGGAAAACTTCTCTCTTGATTCTAATCGTGTACAGAATTCCAAATTTCTACAACCACATATGTAAAGTATAGTTAGGGACACAGGGTAAGGGATGGATATGAGAAAGGAACAATCGATCAATCGCAATTCTTTATGATCGGGTACTCCATTTAGCAAATCATCTGGAAGGACATCCAATGATCCACATCCCTCAATTTCCAGGCTTTGTAAGTTGTGTGGCAAAAACAATAATTTTGATGAATTAGAAACAAACATTGTGTCAAAAATTGTTTCTTGATCATCAAAACTATCACTGGATGGAGTTTCTTTTCTTATGTCAAGTGTGTCAGTAAGAGGAAGGACGGGGGCAGCTTCTGCGGTGACAGGAATGTCAGCCATGACCAATGAAGATTGTAGGTCTGTTTCTTCTCTGATGCCCGAAATATCAGTTTCAACTTGATGACTAACCAGGACAGTGCAATGCTTTTGCAGTTTTAGCAACTTTTCTATATCCCAAGATGTAGAGTTACGAGGAAGGACGGGGGGGCAGTAGCTTCTGCGGTGACAGGAATGTCAGCCATGACCAATGAAGATTGTAGGTTTATTTCTTCTCTGATGCTCGAAATATCAGTTTCACCTTGATGTCTAACCAAGCCAGTGCAATGCTTTTCCAGTTTTGGCAACCTTTCTATATACCAAGATGTAGGGTTAAGTGGTAACCTATTTCTGGTGAATGGAGATCTCATCCTTTCTTGTGAAGCAAATATGGCATTAAACTTGCACACTAATTGCAACATTTCAAGGCACCACCAGAAAAGATAATGAGCTTTTATTAGAGAACAAATCTCATAAGAATAGATAGTAAAAAGAGTTTCGTACTTAATTGATGGAACCACCTTCCAGTTTTGTCACCTCCAACAACAGATTGACTCTCCCCACCTCTGTTTAGAAATTAAACATTTATAAGGAATTGGGAAAGTAAGCATATGTGATATGCGGACATTTTCAAGATAATGCATAACAAAAACACTGAACATATTCATAACTAATAAACACAGTACTTAGAATATTATTCTCAACACTAATGAACCAAACCAATAATACAACAAAAGATTGTCTAAAATTTATCTAGAATTTGTGCCATAAATCCTTCACAACTTATCTTAAGCAAAATGAGTTACAATGAGTCAATGTGAAAATGACATTTCAACTATTTCGGAACCTCATACTCTAACCATTAATATTATACATTCAAAAGAGTGTGGAATTACTCAACGGTTAATAAAAAAGATTACTCGCGCAGCTGCTCCTTGTGATCCATAATCGTCTGCATGCATGTCAAGAGTGTTATCCCTAGCGGCTGCTATGTTCATTGCTGAAGAGAAAAATCAGACCCATAAAGGGAAAAAAGATCAAAAGATTGATGGATTTCAAAATGCATACAGGAAAAAAGAAGAATACAAAGAATCTGAAACTCCACACTCACCCTCTTCGCGTAGAGACCAAGAAAATCTTCTACTCTTCCTCGGAGATCACAATCCGCAATTCATAACCGCGTGCTTCGTGTTGGTCGCCCAAAAAATGGGAGAAATTAGATTTCTGCTCTTGGCCGTAGAGAAAACGTCGTTAAAAAAAAAGGTAAATGATGACAAAATTAGGGTTAATGATGTTTTTGAACTCCTATTTTTAAATGATGACAAAAAGGTATGTGCAATTGTGTGGGAATTCAAGTGTGATGAATTATTGAAGATATGCATGAATGTTAAGATTAAGGAATGGTCTTAATTGCATGTGGTTGTTGAACTTGCACATGCATCATTTGTTGTCAAGAGGCAATGCTTAGTTCAGTGGGAGCTAGTGACTTGTCCCAAACCTAAAGCGGGGTTTGAAAGCTTAGTGAATGGGCTTTTTGTGTGTTATTGGTCTAGGGAACGGATCCGGTTTAATGTAAAAACTGAAAAATAATAACAGTGATTGATACCACATGCATGAGTATTGTATTAGAGTCCTGCATCGAGTCACATTGTGTATATGTTGGTGATATGAGGTTATGTGCAATATGTGAAATTGATGAATTGGTGAAATTATGGAATTGTGAGTATTTACTTGTGAATAATATGGTTACTTGAGTGATAATCTGTTGATGAAGCTTTTGAAGTGTGAGAATAATTATGTTATGCTTATATGCAATATATTATATATTATCTTACTATTTCGATAATTATGTGAATTCTCACCCTTCTGTTGGAATGATGTTTTGTACGACATCGCTCAGGTATCGAGGAGTAGAGTTGCTTCTAGCACGAGATAGCCGTTGGAGTGGTTTGTTTTAGTGTCCTTATTTATTTTGGGTCGAGTCGTGCTCTGATCATGTAACACTGGGAACGTTTCTATTCATGTTTTGAGAGATACTTTATGTACTCTACTTTATTTTGTTATTATTATTTAAATGATGCTGAGTATTGGCTTTTATGCCTAAGTGATGATCATGAATGAGTTGATCATGAGACTTTCATTATGTTCATTTATGATTGAAGTAATTCTGTTGTTACATGCTAAGTGAAAGTATATGTAAAGCTGAATTTATTTTAAGTGTTATTAAGCAATGACAGGTGTATGTGTCAGTTTTTGAAATTATATGTGACACCCTTATTTGAGATGCATGATAATTTACTCTGATTATTTATATATATTCTGCGGGGTTTAGAAGGGTGTTACAAGTTAGATGTTAACAATGCATTTCTTCATGGTGAGCTGAATGAAGAGGTATATATGACACTCCCCCCTGGTCTGCTAGTTTCTAATTCTTCTCAGGTGTGCAAGCTTCAAAAGTCTTTATATGGTTTAAAGCACGCTAGCCGCCAATGTTATTCTAAGCTTTATTCATTTCTGATTTCCTTAGGTTACAACCAATCTCAGACAGATCATTCACTATATGTTAAAGTAACTAAGAACAGCTTTACTGCTTTACTTGTGTATGTTGATGATATTGTTCTGGTAGGTAACTCTATTAAGGAAATCAATTTTGTCAAGCAACTTTTGGATCAAACATTCAAAATTAAGAATCTTGGTCAACTCAAATTCTTCTTGGGTTTTGAAATTGCTAGATCCAATTCAGGCATTTTCTTAAATCATAGGAAATACACTCTTGAGCTTCTTGAGGACAAGGGATTTCTTGCATCTAAATCATCTGTTGTTCCTTTTGAGCCTACTGTAAAGTTGTCTACTACAAATGGCCAACCCTTATCTGATTCTTCTTCTTACAGAACATTGATTAGTCGGGTCATATACTTGACAAACACAAGGCTTGATATCTCATATGTTGTTCAACATTTGAGCCACTATGTAACTAATCCTCTCATACCACACAATCAGGCAGCTACCCTAGTTCTCAGGTATCTAAAATCTTGCCCTGCTAAAGCGTATTATTTTCTGCCTCCAGCTCCTTGAAACTATATGGCTTTATTGATTCTGATTGGGCAAGATGCCCTGAAACAAGGAAATCCACCACTGATTTTTATGTCATCCTTGGTTCTTCACTCTTATGTTGGAAAACCAATAAGCAAAATACAGTGTCACGATCTTCAACTTAAGCAGAGTATTGTGCATTAGCTTCCTTGACTTGTGAGTTGCAGTGGCTTTAATATTTGTTTGAAGATTTTCTGATCTCCTTCTCTCAACCACATTCCATTAGATAAGCAAACACATTGAACTGGATTGTCATGTGATTAGAGAAAAACTTCATTCCAAACTTATTGATTTGTTGCCTATATCCACCACTGCTCAACTTGCCGACATGTTCACTAAACCATTACACTCTCCAGCTTTATCAACTATTTTGACAAAATTGAAAATTTTTAGTATCCATAGTCCAACTTGAAGGCAATATTAGCTTATACATACAAATTTGTATTTTATTTGTATAAGAAAAAATAGTATAAGTATTATCTTGTATATAGCCATTAGTTTAGCTGAAGTTATACTGCTGTATCATATACATGTATATATAGTAGCTATCAGTTTCATCACCAACATTATATGAAATAAATTTTAAGTAAAACTACCGACAATAGCAAAATGTACCGAAGAAAGCTTAAAGGAAGCCTGATTATTTTCTAGTTAGAGTTTGCTAGTTAACAAAAATATTAGAACCAAACTACACATATTCTGAATATATATATTTATGCCTTTGCCACACCACGAATTACTGTATCATGTTAAAAAAGTCTCGGAATGGAATCTGCATAAAATATTAGATACGTGGTTAATGCTTGTCACATAGTAAGTGACAAGTTTAACTCATTGTTCTCTTGTATGCCATGGAAAGGCACAAAGATATTAGAACTACAGGTAAAAAGTGAAGCAAATGTTGAGTCGTTTAGGGAAAATGAACTTAAGAGTAATGAAATCTTCCTTCAATGAGAAAAATAATAGACAACATAAAACACAAGTAACATAATGTTTTTTCCCCTAGTAATGGTGTTAGTACACAAACCTAAACACCTAGTATTTTGGTCACCAAAGTCTATAACTAGGTTCCCCAATTCTTTGATCATCAATTTCTATATAAGGGATATGAGCCACCTTGTTCCAGTACATTCCTACCATGGGTTTAAGTGTTGGAGTCAGCTTTGGGCAATCCTTGACGAAGAGTCGAATTAGGGAGGAAGAAGCCCCTGCTCAGGCAAGTACCGCAGCTCTCCACAACCGTTAATTGCAAGTTCCTGCAGAGCATTCAGATGTTGAAAGCCCTTGTCGTCCAGTTTTTTGAGGCTCTTCAAATTGCTCAAGTGCAGAAAGATGATGTTTCTAACATGCAACTTCTCCTTTGGAAATGACACCAAACCTATACAACCATTAATACTAAAATGATCCAGAGACTTGATATTTTTCAATCCCTAGTCTTTTTGTGATGTAAGCTTGTTACAATCTGAAATAGAGAGTATAGATAAGCCCGAAGGCAAACCCCCATTTGGAAAAGTTTCAATATTTGGACATCTAACTAAAACTAATATACGGAGAGACGTAGGTGAATTCATGAATTTTGGGAAATCATATAGACTCTTGCAACCGGAAAGCCTCATGGTATATAGCTTTGGTGTATGGAATCTTTCATCTGGAAAAGACTTCAATCCTGGACAATCATAAATATCCAAAGATTCAAGTGGAAGATCACCGCCAATATATTCCCCTGTAACATTCATTGATACAAGAGTGGGGCAATTCCATATAGCAAGAATTTTGAGTCTGGGGAATAAATCTAAGGTCAAAGTAGTAAGGGAATCACAACTTCTCCCAATGAACAAACGGTGAATAAAGGAAAACTTCTCTCTTGATTCTAATCGTGTACAAAATTCCAAATTTCTACAACCACATATGTAAAGTATAGTTAGGGACACAGGGTACGGGATGGATATGAGAGAGGAACAATATATCAATCGCAATTCTTTAAGATCGGGTACTCCATCTAGCAAATCATTTGGAAGGACATCCAATGATCCACATCCCTCAATTTCCAGGCTTTGTAAGTTGTGTGGCAAAAACAATAATTTTGATGCATTAGAAACAAACATTGTGTCAAAAATTGTTTCTTGATCATCAAAACTATCACTGGATGGAGTTTCAGTAAGAGTAAGGACGGGGGCAGCTTCTGCGGTGACAGGAATGTCAGCCATGACCAATGAAGATTGTAGGTCTGTTTCTTCTCTGATGCCCGAAATATCAGTTTTAACTTGATGACTAACCAGGCCAGTGCAATGCTTTTGCAGTTTTAGCAACTTTTTTATATCCCAAGATGTAGAGTTACGAGGAAGGACGGGGGCAGTAGCTTCTGCGGTGACAGGAATGTCAGCCATGACCAATGAAGATTGTAGGTTTATTTCTTCTCTGATGCTCGAAATATCAATTTCACCTTGATGTCTAACAAAGCCAGTGCAATGCTTTTCCAGTTATGGCAACCTTTCTATATACCAAGATGTAGGGTTAAGTGGTAACCTGTTTCTGGTGAATGCGGATCTCATCCTTTCTTGTGAAGCAAATTTGGCATTAAACTTGCACACTAATTGCAACATTTCAAGGCACCACCAGAAAAGATAATAAGATAATGAGCTTTTATTAGAGAACAAAATCACATAAAAATAGATATTAAAGAGTTTCGTACTTAATTGATGGAACCACTTTCCGGTTTTGTCACCTCCAACAACAGATTGACTCTCCCCGCCTCTGTTTAGAAATTAAACAATTATAAGGAATTGGGAAAGTAAGCATATGTGATATGCGGACATTTTCAAGATAATGCATAACAAAAACACTGAACATATTCATAACTAATAAACACAGTACTTAGAATATTATTCTCAACACTAATGAACTAAACCAATAATACAACAAAAGATTGTCCAAAATTTATCTAGAATTTGTGCCATAAATCCTTCACAACTTATCTTAAGCAACAATGAGTCAATGTGAAAATGACATTTCAACTATTTCGGAACCTCATACTCTAACCATCAATATTATACATACATTCAAAAGAGTATGGAATTACTCAACGGGTAATAAAAAAGATTACTCACGCAACTGCTCCTTGTGATCGATAATCGTCCGCATGCATGTCAAGAGTGTTATCCCTATCGGCTGCTATGTTCATTGCTGAAGAGAAAAAACAGACCCATAAAGGGCAAAAAGATCAAAAGATCGATGGATTTCAAAATGCATACAGGCAAAAAGAAGAATACAAAGAATCTGAAACTCCAAACTCACCCTCTTCGCGTAGAAACCGAGAAAATCTTCTACTCTTCCTCGGAGATCACAATCCGCAAGGCATAACCGCGTGCTTCGTGCAGAGAAAACGTCGTTACAAAAAGGTTAATGATGTTTTTGAACTCTTCTTTTTAATTATTTAAGCTTTGATTCTTTTATTTTAAAATTTAATTTATTGGTATTTCAATTTTAAAATTTTCGGAATTGATACCACTTATTCAATTATTTTGACCTCACTAAATATACATGATCATGCTTATTTACTCATTCGTTTATTCATTTATTTGGACGATTATAGACCTATTTGTTTGGTGGGTTGTCTTTATAAAGTTATTGTAAAAATTTTCGCAGGTAGATTGAAACGGGTTCTTAATTCCATTATTTCTCCGTACCCAAGCGTCTTTATTCCGGGTAGACAATTGCTTGATGGAGTTCTAGTGGCTAATGAAGTGGTTGATTATGCTAATAAGGAGGGTAGGAATTGTCTTCTTTTTAAAGTGTATTTTGAAAAGGCTTATAACAAGGTGAGTTGGAACTTTTTAAGGTTCATGTTGATAAAAATGGGGGTTCGGGTCGTTATGGAGGAAATGGATGGAATTATTGATCTTTCAAAGTAAGATGTCTGTGTTAGTTAACGGGAGCCCAACGAAGGAGTTTGTTGTTGAGAAAGGCTTGAGATAAGGTGATCCTCTTTCGTCTTTTCTTTATGTTTTGGTAGCGGAAGGGTTGACGGGATTAGTTAAAAAGTCTTGTGAGAATGGTGAGTTCAATAGTTTTGTTGTTGAAAGAAAGTGTTTGGTTGATATTCTCCAATTCGAGGATGACACTTTGTTGGTGGGAGAAGGGACTTGGAGGCATGTTTGGGCAATTAAGACGGTTTTGAGAGCTTTTGAACTTGTTTTGGGCCTTGGCATTAATTATCACAAAAGTAAGTTAATTGGCATTAATTCTAATACTAATTTTATGGAGGCGGCTTCCTTCTCTCTCTCTTACAAGGTGGAAGATTGTAATTTCTTCTTTCTTGGTATTCCTATCGGCTTTAATCCAAGGAAACTTTCATCTTGGAGCTCTCTTTTGATGAAAATGAAGAAGTGAAAGCTCTTGTGTTTTGGACAAATTTTGGTAAAACATAAATGCAGAATAGAAGCGTCAACATGAAGATCAAGCTGAATATTTCTGCAGAAGATAAGATGTCGAATGAGATGTCCCAGCATGCAAACTCGACATCCTGGACTGTTATAACTGATTAATTTAAATCTGTTTTATATATGCTGCAAGATTCAAGGAGCAATCGCAGGAGTGGATCAAGGAGATGGAAAGCCCAAGACAGCAGAAGACTATAAATAGTAGACTTAGGTCTAGGGTTTAGTGAGACCTTTTTGTACTTTTGTATCACTTGTGACTTTGTAACCTAAATAATTTGTAAAATAAGGGTTTAGGGTTTGAGAGTCGTCGGCTCTCTTAGGAGTTAGAAGTCTCCATTCTGCAGTATGGGATACAGGTTGGAAGGCATAGGTGCAGGGTCCAACCAGTAGCCTTTAGGCAATGGTTGTTCTTGGACGGAGCTTTTAAGGAAGTCCAAGATAACTTCTTGGTCAAGGAAATCATTACGGGTTCTGAATTGGCAGATAACAGAAACATCACAGGTGGTGATGAAGGATGTGAGTAGGTCTCTCATATCAGAGTTGTAAACATTAGAGTTTAGCTTTGGTAAAGATATTCATTGAGGGTAGTGATTAGGATAAAGTTGTAAACGGGGGAGTTTAGCTTTAGGGTAATACTACAAGATAATGAAGTCTTCATCCTGGATTGGTATCCCCCAGAGTAGGTGAATTGCACCGAACTGGGTCAACATATCTTGTGTTAATTTTACATTATGCACTTTACAGTTTTGTTGCATGTGTTCTTGACTAAGATTTCACAACAGGATGTCTCGACGTCTTTTGTGACTGTGTTGTTGCACTTCATAACAGCAGTTGTGTATTCAACATTGTTTATTATAGATGTAGTAATCAATGTCTTAACATTGAGATGGGACATTAGAGTATCTGCATAGGCCAGAATTTCAATTGGTATCAGAGCAGGCATCCTGTCTAGTTCTGGATGAGATCTTTGGGAGATACTTTCTGGCGTTTAAACAAGGAGGAGTTTTGGAGATCAGATCAATCAACTCATAAGTACCCAAGGGTATTAATGGATGAGATGAATGTTCTGGATCGAAGGGAGTAACCCGGAGGTTGTTCATGTTGCTGAGGAGTTTCCGCAACAACAAACAGGAGGAGTGGTAGTTCTCTTGGATGGTGTCCTGAAAGATCTCTTAACATCTTATCTAGGGCAAGTTGAAGTTGTTCTTTAGTGATTCCGCTGCAGATGTTTCTGATTGAAGGATTCTAATAGTATGGGATACTTGAGTAATGATTGAAGGAAGATTGTAGCTGTCCTTACCTGGTTTTATTCTTGTAGATGTCAACCGGTTTGAAGACACATAGCATTCCAAAGTTGGGAGCAGAGAGATGTTATTGTGATGGTTGAATCTTATGTGACTTGGTACATGGTTGAGTGGCGTCATCATGTATTCTGAAGTCAGATTGAATAGAATGGGTAAGATGAATTATCAAACTCATGCTCTAGGGTTTGATGATTTCTTGTTGAATAAGTTGTTGAAGACACTTGATATGATGATCAAGTCCAATCAAGGAAATTCAGTCATGTTTTGGAGTCTGCTAGTTATTCTTCAGACTAGGAGGTGCTTTCTTGGAAGCATAGGAGTGAAGACAGTGGAGGTGATTTATTCTCACCTTCCACAAAAGCGTGCAAGGAAGAACTCATACTTCTCAACCCTAAGGATGAGTTCACACAGTTGAGGTAATTAGGATTCGTTCAGAGAGAATCTTAAGAGCTTGAGTCAAGGGGGCAGCCTTGATATCTCAACAACTTGCACAAAACAGAAGAAGACAGCATGAAGAGGAATATCTTGGTGATATTCAGAAGATGCTGGAATCGGACAAGGGTTATACTACAAGGATTAAAGATCAATTGCTTTTCATCAGAGGTTTGGAGAATCATGGGAGGGGTTCTACATTCGCTCAGAAGTCTCCTAGGCTTTGACCTAGGATTATTGGCTTATCATCTTTTCGTGGAGAGTATTGAGACTTGTCCATACGGTGATGCTGTTAAAGATAGAGATGGAAGACTATGAAGACATCATAATCTTAATGACTACTTTGATTGGTTTATTTTTTATCCAGGTACTTTAGGGCATTCCAGAATGCTCATCATGGAGTTCAGATAGGTGGCAATATCAACAACTTCGTGAAGACGGCTCTACTCAAGGAAAGGTGGCATCATTGGTACAGCTATGGGGGTTAGTTTCTAACTAGTCCTTCTAAAGATTCAGACAGTGGCAAGTTTGGAGTCGTTGGAGAAGCACTGGCAGGTATTCAACAATGTGTGAGATTATTTTGAATAACTGCAAAATCAACAAAATGGAGGTTGTCTACTCAAACTTGGTTGATGAATCAAGTCTATGAGAGCATGGAATTCCTGTTCTGTTAAGGGAGGAAGTTCTTTCAAGTGGTAGAAGAAGAAGCTGAATTCAACAGCTAGATGTCGGATCAGAATGTTCTGACATCTAGTTCAACATCAGAATCTGAGTTGGTGAAGTGGCACATCAACTTAAGATAAGGGGATCTACAAGAATAAACAAAGGATGCTTCAAAAATATCATTCTCATGGAAGTTTGCGGGAGCTGTAGGAAGGAGAAGATGTTACATGTCCATGGCTTAGGGAGTCTAAGTGTGTTTGTTATTGAGCAAGTGGAACATGTGACTTGAAGATCAAGGTTCAGTGGTGGAACAGGATATCTTTGTGAGAGTTGTGATAAACGTGAAAAGGTCAAACTGTGGCATTTGGCTTTTTCATATGAGGATTCATGAAGGAGGCGATCAAACTGTGGCAATTGGTTGATCTCAGAAGCGGATTCGAAGAATCAAGATAATCAGAGTGTCGCATCTGGTTAGTCTTGAGGATTGTCTTGGAACAAGTTACTCTTGGGTAGAAGAGTGATGAGTTGAAGACTCAAGGAAATTTATCTTCTTGAAGGTGGATGAGAGTTTATTTCTTTCTTTCTGGAGTTCTTTGTTAAAGCTGGTGGCTCAGTGTTGTGTGAAGACCTTCAGTGTGGATTACTATGCTGATAGTAAGTCCAGTGGTGGAGCATATCAAGAACCATGGTGTGTGGTGTCTGTGATGTGCTGAAGATGTCCTAACAGATGTTAGAACATCCTTGGGTTAGTTATCCTTGGTGAAGGATTTTAGGTTCTGTGATGAACTGGTTACTTGCATCGTGTCCAAGAAGTATCTACATGATCATCCGGTAGAATGACGGAGTAGAAGGGTTCCTTGGAAGGAGGATGTAAGTGTTTGTGAAGACTGAAGTGGATCATGTGTTGATTGCATGGAAGTCTATTTCCTGAATGTGTTCAGAAGTGGAGATTCACCAAAAATCAGAAGTATTCCAGGTTATCATACGGGAGAATGATAGGAATGACTGTCTTGGATTGCGGGGTGTTTGTCTCTAATGCTGGCCTGGTGAGGTCAGTGGAAAATCTTGCATTCGGCATTGGAGCCCTTGGAGCAAGTCATGCTAGTAGTGGATCATTTTAGCAGCTGTGAAGTTCTGGAGCATACATACGATAGCTGACATCGTGGTAACAAACTAAGGGGCCCTGTGCATCTCTTTGAGGAATGTGAAGCATTCTAATTCAATTGGTTTGTGCCTCAAGCAGCTGGAGGTCTATGCATGAGAATTTAAGAGGAGTTCATGTAGTGTGTAGATGGTTGCAGGATAAGGGGGATCAATGGGACTTTGATCTCAAGCTAAGTGTTTGTTATGGTTGGTTTACACTTCCTCACGGGTAGCATGATGGTGATCATGTGTGAGTAATTATTATTTATTGTCAGAGGGAACAATAAGAGAGGTAATGGTTGCGTTCAGCAGGTGTGTTGAACAGAGGGTGGGCTCTTAAAGACATGAAGATGCGTCTTATGTTTTCCAGTCATTAGCTTGGGTGTTCAGTGGAGGAGCACCAGTTACCTCAGTCAGGGGGAGAGGCCTCTTAATCTGAGATGAAGTTCCAGTTTGCATTTGTGCGTCAAGCAAACTGAGATGTCAAGGAGGATGGCTTGGCATTATTGTTGAAGATCCAGTTTGCATTTGTGCGTCAAGCAAACTGAGATGTCAAGGAGGATGGTTTGACATTATTATTGAAAATTCCAGTTTGTATTTGTGCGTCAAGCAAACTGAGATGTCAAGGTGGATGTCTTGACGTTAGAGTATTGTTGCAAGTTATGGGAAACTTGGCAATGCATACTTGAATGGTTCTTATTGGATGCTTAAGAATCATTGATGAGTCTGGGGGAATTTATTTTTCTCTGCAGACTGTGATCACAAAACTGTGAAGTTATTGATCAATACAGAAGTGTCTGGTAGATAATGTCTAATTGCTGTTGCTTCTGCTATTCTGCTACTGTCTGCTTGATTGATTGCCCCTAGTGCATAGTTGCTTAGTTTGTCATATTATGGCTAAAAAGGGGGAGAAGTAAGTAGTAGTAGGGTTCCTTGGCTGTTTCCTAGAGGGGGGCTGGATGTGGTATGCAAAGGTTGTTTTAGCCAAAATTTTCCAAAAAGGGGGAGATTGAAAGCTCTTGTGTTTTGGACAAATTTTGGTAAAACATAAATGCTGAAAAGAAGCGTCAACATGAAGATCAAGCTGAATATTTCTGCAGAAGATAAGATGTCGAATGAGATGTCCCAACATGCAGACTCGACATCCTGGACTGTTATAACATATTGATTTAAATCTATTTTATATATGCTGCAAGATTCAAGGAGCAATCGCAGGAGTGGATCAAGGAGATGGAAAGCCCAAGACAGCAGAAGACTATAAATAGTAGACTTAGGTCTAGGGTTTAGTGAGACCTTTTTGTACTTTTGTATCACTCGTGACTTTGTAACCTAAATACTTTGTAAAATAAGGGTTTAGGGTTTGAGAGTCGTCGGCTCTCTTAGGAGTTAGAAGTCTCCATTCTGCAGTATGGGATGTAGGATGGAAGGCATAGGTGCAGGGTCCAACCAGAAGCCTTTAGGCAATGGTTGTTCTTGGACGAAGCTTTTAAGCAAGTCCAAGATAACTTCTTGGTCAAAGAAATTATGACGGGTTCTGAATTGGCAGATAGCAAAAACATCACAGGTGGTGATGAAGGATGTGAGTTGGTCTCTCATATCAGAGTTGTAAACGTTAGAGTTTAGCTTTGGTAAAGATATTCATTGATGGTAGTGATTAGGATAAAGTTGTAAACGGGGGAGTTTAGCTTTAGGGTAATACTACAAGATAATGAAGTCTTCATCCTGGATTGGTATCCCCCAGAGTAGGTGAATTGCACCGAACTGGGTCAACATATCTTGTGTTAATTTAACATTATGTACTTTACAGTTTTGTTGCATGTGTTCTTGACTAAGATGTCACAACAGGATGTCTCGACATCTTTTGTGACTGTGCTGTTACACTTCATAACAGCAGTTGTGTATTCAACCTTGTTTATTATAGATACAGTAATCAATGTCTTAACATTGAGATGGGACATTAGAGTATCTGCATAGGCCAGAATTTCAAGAAGCGTTTATCGGGGTGGAAAAATTGTTTTCTCAATTTGGGAGATAGGATCACTCTCTTGAAGTCTATTTTATGTTCTTTAACTATATTTACGATGTCTTTTTACAAGATGTCATTGAAAGTGGTCAAAGAGTTCATTAAAATTCAAAGTAATTTTTTTATGGGGAGGTGTGGAGGACAAAAAGAAGATTCATTGGGTTAGTTGGAAGGATGTTTTCCTTCCTCTCGAGAAATGAGGGTTAGGTATAAAAAATATGGAGGATTTTAATTTAACCCTTCTTAATAAGTGGAGATGGAGAATTCTTCAAAGTCAAAATACCCTTTGGTATAATTTGTTGAGAGCTTGTTACGGAGATATTGCAACTAAGGTTTTTTGTGGAGAAGACACCAAAAAATTTTCTTCTTCTATGTCTTTTTGGTGGAAGGAATTTCTTCGATTTGTAAGAAATTCTTCTTTGATCCTATTGTTGATTGTAGTAGTTTCAAGGTTGGAAGAGGTTTCACGATTCCTTTTTGGGAAGCTAGATGGTTGGAGGACATTGTTTTGAAGGACAAATTTTCGGAGTTGTATGCGACATCGTGTTTGAAGAGAGTTTCGATTGCGGCGATGGGGGGGGGGGGGGGGGGGGTTGGTGTGATGGTATTTGGACTTGGGCTGACTTTGGTCTTCCTAGGTCGGTGGTCCATGACTTGAAACTTGCGGTCAAGTTGGAGACTTTGAAGGCGCGGGTCCTTGATCATGGTATTTCAGAGGAAGATTGTGATAATATTTTATGGGATCCAAAACCCCAGTTTGGTCATTCGGTGGCATCGTGTTACGCTTATTACGCTTTTTATCGTATCCCTTTTGGCCCCTTTAATAGGTACGACGAGGCGTTGAGTTTAATTTGAAAAATGGATGTTCCTTTCAAGATAAAGGCTTTTGGGTGGAGACTTCTTGTGAATAGACTTTCAACAAAGAACCTTTTGGTGTATAGAGGTATTAATTTTCATATTGATTCTTTGAAATGTGTTTTTTGTGGGGTTGCATTAGAAAACATGAAACATTCCTTTTTTGCTTGCAATGTGATTAAATTGATATGGAGGGAAATAGCCATGTGGATTGGTAAATTGGAAGAGATGGAGGAAGAGTGCCTTCCTAATTTTATGGATTGGTACTTGTTTTGCCGTGTAAAAAAAGTCAAAGAGGGCAAAATGAGAGTTGTGTGGCTAGCCATTACTTGGAGTTTATGGTTATTAAGGAATGGCGTTTGTTTTCTGATGGAGGAGTGGAATTTTAACAATACGGTGTGGGGTATAAAAACTTTGGCCTGGAAGTGGTCTTTTTGTGGAGAAATTACCCATTCTAATTGTATTTTTTACGAATTTAGTAAAGACCATTTGTTATTTCTTTCGTAATTCTAATTGGTTGGTAATCTCTCTTTTTTTTTGTCGGGATCTTCCCGTTCTTGGTGTAAACAGTTTGGAGAACCCTTAGTTCTCCCTTATATTATATCTTGCTTACTCAAAAAAAATTATTCATTTATTTTCACATGATAATCAAATAAATCAATTTGAATATAATTTAAAATTTAATTTGACAAATAAATTATTGAATGAGTTTAATGGTGATCCTGTGTCATCCAATAGAAATATATTATTTTGCTATGTAATACAAGTATTTTAAAATTTACGGTGTAACTTTACGGGATGCATAGTCGTTATTGGTTGACAATGTAAAATTAATTTACATTGTCAATGCATTATCATTTTTCTTTGAATTAGATTTATAAATCAAATGAGTTGAATATTAAAAACAATTGTTAATTAAATGAATTAAACTTGAACTATATAATTTGATTAGTTAAATTTATGAGTAAACTCGATTATATATATATATATATATATATATATATATATATATATATATATATATATATATATATATATATATATATATATATATATATATATATATAAACTTCAAGAGTATGTTTAAAATTAATATTCAATTGAATAGTTTTTGAATTAGACTTTTAAATATTTATTTTTTGAAAGTTGTGTAATTTTTGAAATTGTTGATTTTTTAGATAAAATTAAACTCCAATTTTGTAAATTTTATTGTAAATTTAAATGCAGTTTTAGTCCTTTTTATTTGTTTTTTTCTAACCTTTTAATACCCTTTAAAAAAATCAATCCCTTCTTTTCAATCAAATTTTTAGTACCCTTTAAAAAATCAATCCCATCTTTTCAATTTTATTTTGTAAATTTGTTTTTTTCCCTCCAGGATTGTATATTCGGCAAGTTCACTTATGATGTGGCAATGAACATGTGGACCCATTTTAAAATATAAAATCACACGTCAGTAATGTAAAATCTAAAAAAGATTATAAATAATTATTAGTTAAAGTATTAAATTTTATTATAAATTTACTTCGCCTTCACTTAATCAAACGTCTTCTTCCCAAATCAACGCTCAAACCCTAAAAAGAAATTGGCCATTTTCACTGTAAAATCCCAAATTGCAACATCATTTTCACCTTCACTCGCTCATCACCATGTCCTAGTATTCATATTCAAATAATCGAATTGTTTCGCATTCCAATCAGGGTGAATGCAACTGTTGTCTTCCTTCTCCATTGATGAGTGCTTGGACAGATTCGAACTCAGGTCGTCGTCTTTATGGTTGTGGGATGTATAAGGTATTGCTTGATTTGTAATTTTCATGAACTTTTGTTTTGCGATATTTCCATAAAATCCCTCATTGTTCTTCTCTCATTCTAGATGCAGGGTTATAAGAGGTGTAGTCACTTCGTTTGGTATGATAATGAGATGTCTCCAAGTGTAACACCCCAAAATTTTCCCTCTTGTTGTTACATGGCTTATGTTTCATTGCATTGCATTTAGAGTTCATTTCATCTCATAGTTCATACAAGTTGCAAAAGGCATGTGATCAGTTGATTTCAGAGCATTGACTATTCAAAGCAAGAGAGATAAAGCCTAAGGTCTCCAAGCAAGCCTCAAAGGTCTCTTTCATCATATATCATCTCATTTGATCTCACAAATCATTGGAAAATGGGAATTCACCAAGAAGTTGGACAATTTATCATCTCCTAGCAAAAGCAGTCCAAATTAGGGTTTGTGATTCCAGCAGTCTCCTGATGAAATTTTGGGTCAAACTTGATCTCAAGGTTTTCTACATGATGTCAAGTGTCTAAGGATTGGAGATAGCCCATTGGTTCATTTCAGAAGAGGTTCAATTGGTCAGTTGCTTGAGAATCAAGAAATTTGGGGAAAAGTCAACTGTGCAGTGGAAAAAGTCAACTCCTGACTTTTTAAGGTCAAATTCATGAAATTCAAGTTACATGTTTTCATTGGACAAGATTTGACCAAGAAATGATGGAGGAATCATCAAAAATCAAGAAATGTACAAAGTTTCCATTTTTAGAAACTTAGGGTTTCCAAAAATGGCAAGTTTGGACCATTTTGTACTACACTTCAAGGCCTTCTTTCTTCAAGACAAAAGCTTCAAACTTCAGGCCCAAGTTGAGCCAATTAAATATCACATTCTAAGCTTCAAATCCCTATAAAGAACTCTTCCATTAGATCAAAATTGAGGGAGTTATGATCAATCAGAGTTTGACAAAATCAAGGTAAGTCTCAAGTCATGGCAAGGCAGATTCAGGCCTCCAGGCCATAATTTCATCAAACACTTGGTGTGCCAAATGTCAAGCTGGTTTTCTCCATCAAGAAGGCTTCAAATGAAAAATTGTTGAACATCAAAGTCGTTCATCTCCATGTCCTCTTTAACTTTGATGTTGGGCATTTTATCATTTGAGCGGGTTATGGAGGCCATATGAGAGCTCAAACATGGTGGTCTCACACTGAAATTTCACAGGCCATGATGCCAGGTCTGAACCAAGTCACACGCGCCCATGATGCAGTCTCACATCCTTGTGTTTCAGGGTAATTTTCATCACTTTCCAAGCCTCCATTCAATTTAATTCCAACATCAAACTTGTTCCCTTACATGTTCTTGATCCATAGCCACCAAAATCATCTCATTTCATGCCTTGTACATGAAGAAATCTTCCATCAAACTTCTATAGTTTCATTGATGTCATGCTGGCCAAGATCAAAATGTTATGTCATTGTTGTTGTTGTTCATTTTGTTTGCACGCATACAACAAACACTACACACCTCACATGCTTACTTCATTTGGCTAGACCATGTTCTTACATTATGCCAAACATGTTGCTTCATACACCAAAGAGGAAATGAATAAACTTGTTTTGAAATTCTTGCTGCAGCATCATGATACATACCATCACCATCATCATATCTCAGCCTCGCCATAAGTGATAAAAGCTTCTCCACACTCTAACCAAACTTCTTAACTCGTGCCATTAACAACCTCACTCAGTTAGTTAACTCATAACTCAGTTAACTAACTCAGTCTAACCTGAGTTCTAACCATCAACCATCCTAGTCAGGAACTAACCACACCTATATAAGTTTCATTCTAACAGAATTGAAGGGAGCTTCATCATTTTCTCAATTTCACAAAATCACTCTCTCAAGTTTCTCTCTGAATTCTCTCTCTCTTTGCTCGAGTGCTTCCATATTTCATCATCATCATCAATTGTTCATCATTGCTCAAGAATAAACAAGAACAAGATCAATTCCTCAAGTGTAGCAACTTTTCCAATTCGGATTTCTCTCCATTCTCTTCAAGATCCAAGGCATTGAAGCATTTATTTTGCTCCTTGGAAGCTCAAGAACAAGCCTACACCTCTGGTTTTCTTGTTGATTCAAGTTCTTCACAGTGCCAGGTTTGAAATTCCTCAACTAATCTTGCTTCGTTTTCTTGTGTTTAAGCTGTTTTCATGTTGATTATCTCTTAATAGAAGCAATGTGAATGACCCGGCTAGTGATAGGCACCTTAAGTGCTTAGATTCAAATTCTAGGGAAAAATGTTTGTGCTCGATTCTCTTTATGCATGATTGATCTGTGAATTTCAATGTTAGATTCGTGATGTGCATAAGTTCAGCTTTTGAAGGATGTATGGATTGTGAATTTCTGGAGAGTTTGAAGGTTGCAGGTGGTGGTGCTTCGCCGGAGAAGATGATCGGAGGTCCTTCTCCGGCCGGTGAGGTTCAGCTAGGGTTTTAGAACCAGAACATAACACAGCAGTTGATTCCCTTTGATCCAACGCTTCCTAGCTTGCCAACGCATTAATGATGCACTTGCATGTCACGTGCCTTTTTTTTCTCTCAGCTTGGTTACATGTGTGTGCGTGCATGCTTATTATTGTGTGTTTGCATCATGAACGTTGGATGTGATTATCTTTTCTCATCATCTCATCATGACCTGATCGTATGGCTCAGATTGAGTCAAATGTTGACTGAAGTGCACCATATTTCTATGTGCCATGCATATATTTGGACCTGGACTTAATCCTTGCTATCCACACACCCCACTTTTGAGCCCAAACATTTTCAACGTGACTTTTACTATGTCTGCACCCCCTGCATCTTTTCATTCTATTTTTTAATGTTTTTTATATTATTTTGATTTTCTTTTATTAAAAATACTAAATTCATTCTAAAAATTCCAAATAAATTTATACCTTATCTTGACACATTTAAATAATTTTCCATTATTTTTATTTCTGATTTTAATACTTTTTGCTCATATTTTTATATTTTCCTTTTATTTTCTTTTCAAATGACTTTCTTCATGATACTTGTGCATTGTCTAATTGTTTTTGCATAGTTCCTAATCCATTTTGCATCCAATATTTTTACCATGTTTGAACATCACATTAAGGTATCTCATATAATTTTTGGTGTATTTTTAAAGTCATTTTTGCATAGCTTTTGGACCATATCTTTGTGCATTATTCATTATTTACCTAAGATGACTTTGATGACTTGTTTGAACTAGTTTCTTCTTGAATTTTGCCGTGATATTTTGACATGTCTTTATCTTCTGACTTAGGTAATTTGTGATTTAATTTCATAGTTTTCCTAAGATTATTTATATTTTTACTTTGTTTGATTGTTATAGGTCATAATTGTATGCTTCTCTTAACTTTTCAATCTTGTTTGATTAGGAGGCACTTGTGCCATTGTATTAGGACTTGTGTGATCATTTTATAGGTCATTTCTTAGACATTATAGGTCATCCATATTAGATTATAGGTCATATTTCTTCATATTTTGGTTCATAAATGTTGGTTGTTTATGTGAACTACTTTGACCTAGTTTGAGTGCATCTTCTTTAACATGTATCAACTTGTCTTGAGTGCATTTTTGTGACACCATTATTGCATTCTAATATGATCAAGCATATCATACATTACTTACTTGCATCCATTCTTATTCATGTTCATGTTTCATCCTTCATTCATAACTTGCATTACAAGTATGTCAAATCTTTTGAACTTAGACATTGTTTGAACTTCTTTTCATCTTATCTTCTCTTCTCTTCTAATGCTTAACATGACTTATTTATGAATCATCAATGCCTATTCATGCATTTTATTTGCATTTCATATTGAATATGCTACTGTCCCATAATCATTTCATGCATTCAAATGCCATTCATCCATAGCTTGCACACTTGTTCATGTTTAACCTAGTTGTGCATTTCCTTCTTAACTTGTTTCAAGTAGTTTGCATATGTATGTGATATGATCAATTATTGCATTCTAATTGCATGTTAAATGTCATTTGGTACTGACCTATAATTCATGTTCATTTATTTTTGGTTTGCCACTTGACTTGTGTTGCAAGTTACTTCTTTTTCTATATGAACTTGTTTCTCTTCTTCTTACTTCTTCTTCATCTAACTTCTTCTACTTAAACATCCATTATCATGCTTTGTATGATCATTCATTGATTTCCATATGCATTATAATATGTCATTCATTTCTGACTTTGACATTTCTTCATGCATTCATTCATGTTTGTATGCCATACACATTCATACTTTATCTTTAATTCATAACTTGAACTTGTATGAATCTTTGGTATCTTTCTTGACATAGTTTGATCCCATTATGTACCTTAACCTTAATTGAACATCATTAGACATAGCTACTGACTTTAGAAGTCCTTGAACACTTAGAGTCCTTTCCTTATAGGTTTAGGTTTTGTTTGATTCATAAGTTCATTTCGTAAGTAGTTTAATGCTTAATTGTCTTCCTTCTTTTACTTATGCTTCCATAGTTGAATTGTTTTGACACTAACCATTTTGTGTAGAGGCTATGGCAAGTCTTGAGTGTGTGGATGCTTATCCATACTCATATCTCCTCTCTTTCCTCTTTTAATTTCTCTTGTGTGCTTGTGAATAGCATGATATAATGCTTTGTGTGTACAACTTATCCACACCCTTAGGGATCCTATCTCATCTTTAATCTTTGATTAAAGTGAGGTAGGATAAGCATAAGGTAGTGTTATCCCTTTCTTTTAGACTTAGGTTTCTAAACCACACTTAACCATTAGGAACATCCAAGTATGATAACATTAGAGTGAGCCTTAGTCTCCCTTTAGACTTTTACCTTTCTTAACCTTTGAGTCTCTTATCTTCTCATTTCAAAACAAAAAGTAAAAACATTTAATAATGGATTAACGTATATTGCATATAAGCCTAGAACATGGGAAATGGAAGGAGGGGAGTTTCTCTCCACCTTTCTAGAGTGTTTAGCATACGTCCTGTTAGGACGACCATGCGATGCATTCGATCTTATGCAATAGACTTGGATGCAATACGCGTTACAAACACAAAACAATCAAAACACTTCTTCTTAAAAGACAAAAGCAAACAAATAATTCTCTTCTCATCTCCTTCATTCCATTCTTAAGGACTCGTCATGTCCGTTCTACCGCAAACAGGTAATGCCTAAGTCTCCCTACAGCGAGCTGCAACACCTAACTGCTGGGACGCGCACTCTGACATGGGGGTGCTAATACCTTCCCTTCACGTAACCGACTCCTGAACCCAGTTCTTTTGGTCACAAGACCATGCTCTTTTCCTTTCCCTCAGGTTTACACAGTGTTTCCTTTCCCTCTCTCGGGATAAATACACATTGCTGGCGACTCTGTTTCCGTGCCACTTTCGCGTTTGTACTTGGATGAAAATCCCGGGAGCGACAGCTGGTGACTCTGCTGGGGATCCTGGTTCCCTAAGTGAGTTAATCCTAGCGCTTGTCTGTTTTTCTTTCATTGGGTGTTTACTGTGGTGTTGTGTTTTATTGTTTTACTGTTTTATAGTATTGCTGCTTTACTGCTTTCCTGTATATTATTGTATAGCTGTTTTTACTGCATTCACTGCATTACATATCATTATTATACTGTGTTGTGCTGGATTTTTCTGTTTGGTGGGCAGGGTATTCTGAGAGATAACCCCACTACCCAGGCTTGAGCATACACATAGGTATTAGAGTGGATAGTCATGACGCTTGCGTGGTGGTGACCACGTATTGTTGTTCATGAGACCCACAACTAGACGAGGTTCTATCAGGAGCTATCTGCTACTGTATGTTTATACAGGCCAGTAGTTGTTTTCTTGAGGAACTGTCGACTCTGGTGACCATTCCCGAGGACTCAGTTGCAGCACTTCTCCCGAGATGTGATAATGGCAGACCAGAAATGGCAAACCCATTACACATTCTTGATCCGAGGACCCAATGCTGGGAACTTGCTATAGGATATCCTTTTATGAAGGAGAATCAGTGGAGGCATCCTCGATTGGCGATAGTACTGTACCCTGAGGGATGAATGTACTATTGCTTCTCGACCTCAGTGCCAGAAGCCGAGGACCTTTCGTTTTGGAGAGTCAGTTGAGGCCTCCTCGATTGATGATGATGCCAAACCAAAAATGGTGAACGTATCATCATCTATCGACCTGAGAGCCCGGGATACTGAGGATCTTAGTACCCACACGTGAGAAGGGTGAGTTGTTTACAGGTTTGCAGGTAACCATAACCTCCTACATACTTGGTCTTCTGTTGACATTACACAAAAGGAGAATTCATCCTATTGTATTCAGATGGTTCCTATCTATGGTTCTATATTGTTCTCAGAGCTACAACGACACCGTTCACAGTCCAGCACAGACACTTGGCACCTTGATACCATGCCCTTTGCATTGCATTTACATATCCTAACATACATGTTTACTCATTTCCAGGTGCATATTTTACCCTCGATTCCAGTCATCAGGTTCTCACAAGGATGAATACTAAAGTGAAGAAGAATATCATCAGTTACAAATTCCTCATGCCTACTCTAGGCCCTATTATTGTCCTGAAAGGAATGGCGAGCCCTGAGGTGTTGGAAGCTTTCAAAGAAAAATACGGGTGGATTTTATCTTTTGTTTGCAATGTCAGTGATTACGAATACAGGGGTCTCCATACTTTGATGCAGTTCTACGACCCTCCTCTGAGGTGTTTTGTATTTCCAGATTACTTGTTGGTACCTACTTTAGAGGAGTATTCCAACATGCTAGGGATTGCTATCAAGGAGGAGCCTCCTTTCTTTGGGTCAAGGGGTGATCTGGACTTTGGAAAAGTGGTTGGCGCTCTTTATTTGAGCAAGTCAGAGTTAGAAGTCAATATCTCTAACAAAGGAAAGCTTCGTGGTTACAAGCTGGTGTATTTGATAAAGAAGGCTCAGGAGGCAGCGAAAGGCGAGAAATTGGTTGTTTTTAATGCATTGCTAGCCCTTTGTGTATATGGTATTGTATTGTTCCCCAAAGAGCCTGACTTTGTTGATACGGACGCCATTAGGATATTCATGATGAAAAATCCAGTACCAACACTGTTGGGAGATCTTCACTACGCCTTATACAATAGAAACGAAAAGAAAAGAGGAGGGGTAGTTTGTTGCTGTGCACCTTTGTTCTATAAGTGGTTTGTAAGTCGCTTACTGCAATCAGGGGTTTTTGTGGATTCTAAAGGTTCTCTAGAATGGAGTCAGCGCTTAATAGGACTAGTTGCCAAAGACATCATATGGATAGATCATGGGCTAATCGGCAAGAATATTATCCATAGCTGTGGTGAGTTCCCTAATGTTCCACTGATAGGAAGAAAGGGGGGAATCAACTACAATCCTTATTTGGCCATCCGGCAATTTGGGTACGCTCTGACAGGTCCGCCCATTAAGAGAGATGTAGAGGAGTCCTTGTATTTCCACACATCAGATGGTTTAGAAACAACACAAAAAGCCTCTGAAAGTTGGGCCAGTGTGCTAAAGAAAGGGAAAGTCGCTCTAGGAAAACCCAACAATCGGGCTTATCCAGCATATGAAGAGTGGGTGAAGAAGAGAGTTGAAGATTTTCACTTGCCTTTTGATAGGACACCCCTGTTGTATCCTAAGAATGAGAAAGAAAGAAATACTGCCACTTTGGAAAAAGTCGACAAATTGCAAGCCTCGGTGAAAAAGCTTCAAGGAGAGAATTCTGAGCTGAGCAGCCATCTTCAAGAAGCGCTACATACCAACAAAAGATTGGAACAGAAAGCCCAAGACGCAGAACAAATCTTAGCAGCAAGAGAAAGGGATTTCGCTGAAAGAGCTCAACATTTCCAGAAAATTAGTAAGGGTGCCGATGCTTCCATTCAAGCTCATAAGAAGACCAAATAGGCCTTAGCCCAGACTAAAGACACGCTAGCCAAGTTTCAACAAGCCTGGGATGAGGTTAGAATCGAAAACTCAGAGTTGCAGGAACAGCTAAAGATCAAGGATGACGAGCTCAAAAAGGCACATGAATAACGGAGGAAGTATCGGGAGAACCTTGGCAAAAGTCGAGAGCAATTGGAAAGCGCCAGAGAGGAGCTAGAGATTTCCAAGAAGGAGCTTGAAGAGGTTATGGTAGATATGGGGAAACTCAAAATGCAAGCCGGCGTGAAAAGGCATAAAGGGGTATATGATGATGAAGCTCTCCTGATGCATATGGGTTCGCTGACTGAAGCTCTGGCGAAAAGAGATGTTCTGATTAAGGAGTTAATCGAAAAACCAAGTCACCAGCGCACTCGCATACTCTTCGAGGAAGTCAAGTATTCAAGTGAAAAGTTGAAGGACTTGGAGTTGTCAGATTGACAGTTTTTCTCTCATTCTCTTAATGTAGTTTTTGTTGATGGATATCATCAGGCTTGTTGATGAATCCACTATCTTGATGTATGTTGTTTGAATTCATTGTTGAACAATGTACGTATGTCTGGTTTCTTTTTAATTGAAACGAGCAGTTTATTCAGAAATATTCCTTTGGCAGTTATCTGTACAAAAACACATAATCACGGCACGTATCTTCATATCACGATTTCTGATCTTCAGCTTTCTGTGGTTAAGATTGGAATCAGGGTATAAGGCACTTCGGAAATGATAAACATGGCATTTGCATTGCATTGCATATCATTTTTGCATGACAGGTACTTGTTGCAGGTCCTCTAACCTTTATTTGGTTTCAGGAACTATAGCTGATAACCACGTCCACCGGTACCCAACTAGCAGAAACCAAGTTAAGATCATGGATCAGATGCAGACGGAATTGGCTGAGCTGAGGAACAAGATGGACCAGTTCATGACATTAATGACTGGTATGGCCCAAAATTAGGAAAGACTCAGGGCAATGGTCGAGCGGCTAGAAGTAGAGGTGCAAAATGTCAACGGTAATAATAGAGATACTGGTAATCAAGCTGGCGTTAATGTAGGTGGTGATCCTCTTAGAAATAATGGGGTTCGTCAGGTTGTGGAAGACAACCAAGATGAGCAGTTCACTTTGTTAGATGCTGAAGATGAGAACACTCACAGATTCGACGAGCTCGCTGAAAAAATTAGGTCCATTGAATCTCAAAACACTCTTGGTTTTGATGTTTCCGACTTGGGATTGGTACCTGGAGTAAGAATCCCACATAAGTTCAAGCCACCAACATTTGACAAGTATAATGGCACTACTTGTCCTAAAACTCATCTTCAATCCTATATGGGGAGGATAGCCGCTCATACTGATGATGAGAAATTGTGGATGTACTATTTTCAAGACAGCCTTACTGGGGCATCTCAGGAATGGTATATGAAGTTGAGCAGGACTTCTGTAAGGAACTAGAAGGAGTTAGCTCATGCTTTCGTCAAGCAGTATCAATACAACATGGATATGGCTCCAAACCGTACTCAACTGCAGAGTATGGCTCAGAGTGCAAAGGAGAGTTTTAAGGAATATGCTCAAAGATGGCGCCAGTTGGCTGCCATGGTTCAACCTCCATTGTAGGACCGAGAGATGGCCGACATGTTTATGGGTACTCTTCAGGGAACTTATCGTGATAGGTTGGCTGCATGTCCTTCAACTGGGTTTGCGGACATTGTAATCACTGGGGAAAGGATGGAAAATTTTTTGAAGCTCAGAAAAATACAAGATGTCAGTGGTACTAGCTCTTCAGGAGTGAGGAAGCCATTTGCTGGAGCTACCAGAAAAAGAGATGGGGAGACCAGTGCTGTTTATAAGAATAAAGGAAGAGGTAGAGGCTATCATGATTCCTATAATCAGGTTGCTGTTGTTACCATTCCTAGTCCACAAGTTCAATCACAGCCACAGCAACAGAATGTTTAGCCACAGAATAATCAGCAGCCACGGAGGTCATATCAGCAGAGTCAAACTGACAGGCGTATAGACCCTCTGCCTTTGACTTACGCAGCTTTGTTACCTCAATTGTTGAAGCTTAATCTGGTGGAGCTTCGTACGATGGGCCCGGCTCCTGCTGTATTACCAAAGGGTTATGATGTTAATGCCCGCTGTGAGTTTCATTCTTGGGCTCCAGGTCATAGTATTGAAAAGTGTCAGACATTTTAGCATAAGGTACAAGATTTGATTGATGCCAAGGCGAATGTGCTTCAGAATCCCATGCCAAATCATAATGTGCCAAAGGTCAACGCCATTGAAGATGGGACAGTTTTGAATTTGGTAACTAATGTGAACAGGGTGAGGACTCCTTTGAGTTTTGTGAAAGCTCGGTTGTTGAAGGGGCAAGTGATCCCTGGCTGTGAAGAAAGTTGTGTTGATTGTGAGAATCAGAGTAACGGTTGTGATAAACTTAAGGCCGACATTCAAGATTTGATTGATGAAGGTTATTTACAGTTTAATCAGCAGGACAAAAAAGACGATGATGTGTCAGTTGTTACCATTTATTTTACGCCGGCTGAAATTGAAGTGCCAGCGCCGACTGCTATCATTGTGCCTGATGTAGTGAGTCCTGTTACTATTACGGTACCAGGACCAGTTCCTTATACTAGTGAGCAGGCTATCCCATGGCACTACGGTGCAGATGTTTACTACCAAGGAGAAAAGCAAGAAGTGGAAACTCCAGCTGGGGGTAGTTCCAGTATTGATAATGTTGGAGGTCTTGGTGGCTTCACCAAAAGTGGATGCTTATTTGCTCCACAAACTTTGAGAACTAATGCAGAAGCCAAGGCAGCAGCCAAAGCCAAGGGTAAACAGGTGGCTATAGAGGATGTTGTTGTTCCTGAATCTGTGCAAAAAGGTACTTTTGAGAAAGAGATCGGGGAGTTCATGAGACTAATCAAAAAGAGTGAATATAAAGTGGTTGATCAGTTGAACCAAACGCCATCAAAGATTTCTATCATGTCGTTGCTTATGTGTTTTGCAGCTCATCGAGAGGCACTTTTGAAGGTCTTGAATAGGGCCTATGTACCTCAAGAGATTACTGTGAATCAATTGGAGTCTGTTGTTTCTAATGTCAATGCTAGCCACGGGCTAGGTTTTACAGATTATGATTTGACTACTGAGGGTCGCAATCACAACAGGGCATTACACATCACCCTGGAATGTAAAGGTGCAGTATTATCTCATGTATTGGTAGACACGGGGTCTTCCCTGAACGTGTTACTAAAGAATGCCTTAATGAAGTTAGACGCTGACAGAATTATTCTAAGACCAAGTGATTTGGTAGTGAGGGCTTTTGATGGTTCGAAACGTTCTATATTTGGAGAGGTAGAGCTCCCAGTAAAGATTGGTCCTCAAGTGTTTAAGTGCGTGTTCTACGTGATGGACATTCAACCCGCATATAGTTGCTTGTTAGGCAGACTGTGGATTCATGTTGCTGGGGCAGTGATATCTACGTTGCACCAAAAGTTGAAATATGTGGTTGATGGTCAAGTGGTGACTGTATGTGGAGAGGAAGACAACTTCGTCAGTCAGCTGTCTACCTTTAAGTACGTGGAAATGGATGGAGAGATCCATGAGATGCTGTGTCAAGCATTTGAGGCAGTCAATATTGGTGATTCGTCTTTAAAGGCAGTATCTTCTCAGAGCGAAGAACAGGTGGGTACTTCTATTGCTTCTTACAAACAGGCAGTGGAAGTAGTCAAAGCAGACAATGCCCAAGGCTGGGGCAAATTGATTGAAGTCTCTGCAAAGGAAGATAAGTTCGGTGTAGGCTATAATCCGTATCAAGCTGTTGCAACAGAGTGGAAGGGGCTGATTACTTTCTATAGTGGGGGAATCATTAATCCAAATTAGATGTGTGCTGCAAGTGAAGATGACGCCGACAGTGATGGTGATCTCGACAATTGGGTGCGCCCATGTGTACCGGGTCAAGAGCTTTGCAATTGGTCTGTTGAAGAAATTGTTCAAGTTACTCTCCAGACAGAGTAATTTTCTTTGTTTTTCTCTGTTGCATGTTAAAATCTGGCGCTCTGCCCAAGGCGTGTAGATCCATTTGTAGGGCCTCATAATTGCATTTGCAAAGTTTTTTATCATTAATAACGGACGTTTTACATGCAAATTTTGTGTTCCTTGTCTTTCATTTTATTTTTACAGAAAAAACAATAAAATGGCAATGTTTTATTTTCGTTTCCTTTTCAAAGAAGTCTCATTCTAAAATAAAGCATGACCCCCAATCATGCAGACTTAATCACCCGGATTTCATTGATAACGATTCTGCTATGGCCAAGTATGACTTTGATAATCCAATCTATCAAGCCGAAGAGGGGGATGAAGAAGACTGTGAACTTCCCAAAGAATTGGTTAGATTGTTGAAGCAGAAGGAGAGGGTCATTCAACCTCACCAAGAGACAATTGAGGTTATCAACATTGGTTCCGAGGATGCAAGGAAAGAAATTAAGATTGGAGCCAGTCTGCAGGCCGAGGTAAAGAAAGAGCTGATCAGTATGCTACGGGAATATGTCGACATCTTTGCCTGGTCATATCAAGATATGTCGGGGTTAGATACAGACATTGTTGTGCACAGGTTGCCGTTGAAAGAAGGTTGTCCTCCTGTCAAACAGAAGCTTCGGAGAACTAAACCAAAAATGGCTCTCAAAATCAAAGAGGAGGTACAAAAACAGTTAGATGCGGGATTTTTGGCTGTCACCAATTACCCACCATGGGTTGCAAATATCGTTCCTGTGCCGAAGAAGGATGGTAAGGTCAGAATGTGCGTTGATTACCGGGATCTAAACAGAGCAAGTCTGAAAGATGACTTTCCTTTACCTCATATTGATGTACTGGTTGACAACACCGCTCAGTTCTCGATATTCTCCTTCATGGATGGCTTCTCTGGGTATAATCAAATCAAGATGGCGCAGGAGGACATGGAGAAGACAACATTCATTACCCCGTGGGGTACCTTCTATTACAAGGTGATGCCTTTTGGGTTGAAAAACGCTGGGGTAACGTATCAGCGGGTGATGGTAACATTATTCCACGATTTGATTCACAAAGAGATTGAATGTTATGTGGACAATATGATTGCCAAGTCTCGAACAGAAGAAGAACTCCTGATTAACTTGAAGAAGCTGTTTGAGGAAGTTTCGATTAAGGCTGAATCCGAACAAGTGCACTTTTGGAGTGCGGTCCGGTAAACTGCTGGGTTTCATGGTAAGTGAAAAAGGAATTGAGGTTGATCCTGCCAAAATAAAAGCGATACAAGAAATGCCTGTACCAAGAACAGAAAAAGAAGTACGTGGTTTCCTAGGTAGATTGAATTACATTGCACGGTTCATGTGTCACCTCACAGCCACTTGTGAACCAATATTTAAGTTGTTAAGAAAAGAACAAGCGGTCAGGCGGAATGATGATTGCCAAAGGGCTTTCGAGAAAATAAAAGAATATTTGCGGGAACCTCCAATTCTCATGCCTCCAGTTCCAGGGAGACAATTGATCATGTATTTGACTGTGCTTGAAGAATCCATGGGCTGTGTTCTCGGTCAGCATGACGAGACAGGTAGGAAAGAATACGCCATCTACTACTTGAGCAAAAAATTCAATGATTGCGAATCACGATACTCAATGCTTGAGAGGACATGCTGTGCACTTGCATGGGCTGCTAACCGATTGAGGCAATATATGCTCACCCATACAACCTTGTTAATTTCAAAGATGGATCCTGTCAAGTACATATTTGAGAAACCAGCATTGACCGGATGGGTTGCACGTTGGAAGATGGTGTTGACTGAATATGATATCTAGTATACTTCTCAGAAGGCCATCAAGGGAAGTATTTTGTCATATTATCTTGCGCAGCAACCAATTGATGACTATCAACCCATGAAATTTGATTTCCCTGATGAGGACATCATGTTTCTCAAAGCTAAAGATTGCGAGGAACCACTCCCGGAGGAGGGGCTAAACCCTGAATCCAAATGGAGTTTGATGTTTGATGGGGCCGTCAACATGAATGGATGCGGAGTTGGGGCAGTTCTTATCACTCCGAAAGGGTCTCATATACCTTTCACTGCCAGATTAACTTTTGATGTCACCAACAATGAAGCAGAATATGAAGCTTGCATTATGGGCATTGAAGAAGCCATTGATTTAAGGATCAAGACTCTTGAAATATTTGGGGACTCTGCTTTAGTGATCAATCAGATCAATGGAGATTGGCATACTCATCAACCAAACTTGATTTCTTACAGAGACTATGCAAGGAGATTGTTGACTTTCTTTACAACAGTGAAATTGTACCATATACCTCGAGATGAAAATCAAATGGCTGATGCTTTGGCAACATTATCTTCCATGATTCAAGTGAATGGGTGGAACCATGTGCCCAAAATTGAGGTGTCTCGTCTTGACAGGCCTGCACATGTGTTCGCTGTTGACGTAGTGTCTGATGACAAGCTGTGGTTTCATGATATCAAGTGCTTCTTGAAGAGTCAAGAGTATCCGGCTGGAGCATCCAACAACGACAAAAAGACTCTGAGGAGGCTAGCTGGTAGTTTCTTCTTGAATGAGGATGTGTTGTACAAATAAAACTTTGACATAGTTTTGCTCAGATGCGTGGATAGACACGAAGCAAACATGTTGATGCAATAAGTGCACGAAGGCTCTTTCGGTACTCATGCCGGAGAACATGCAATGGCAAAGAAATTGTTAAGATCGGGGTATTACTGGATGACTATGGATGCAGACTGTTGTTCATACGCCCACAAATGCCACAAATGTCAGATTTATGCGGATAAAGTGCATGTACCTCCGATTCCGTTGAATGTCATGTCTTCTCCTTGGCCCTTTGCAATGTGGGGGATTGATATGATAGGAAATATTGAGCCAACTGCTTCCAACGGCCATCGCTTCATCTTGGTCACTATTGATTACTTTACCAAATGGGTGGAAGCAGCGTCTTATGCTAATGTCACCAAGCAAGTGGTATCCAGATTTCTGAAAAGAGATATCATCTGTCGCCATGGGGTGCCTGAAAGAATCATTATTGATAATGGTTCTAATCTTAACAACAAAATGATGGCAAAATTATGTCGAGACTTCAAATTTGAGCATCACAATTCTTCGCCGTACCGTCCCAAGATGAATGGCGCTGTTGAAGCAGCCAACAAGAACATCAAGAAGATTGTGCAAAAGATGGTGGTGACTTACAAAGATTGGCATAAGATGTTACCATTTGCCTTGCATGGGTACCGAACATCAGTAAGGACATCTACTGGGGCAACACCGTTCTCACTTATATATGGTATGGAGGCAGTCCTACCAGTTGAAGTTGAGATTCCCTCGCTGAGGGTTATGATGGATGTCAAACTGGATGAGGCAGAATGGGTTCACACCCGATTCAATGAGCTGAGCTTAGTTGAGGAAAAGAGATTAGCAGTTATTTGCCATGGTCAATTGTATCAAAGAAGGATGAAGCGGGCATTTGATCAGAAAGTACGACCTCGGGAGTATCAAGTTGGTGAATTGGTACTTAAAAAGATCCATCCTCCAAACACAAATCACAGGGGAAAATGGACACCGAACTATGAAGGTCCATTCATGGTTAAAAAGGTTTTCTCTGGCGGAGCCTTAATGCTTACAACCATGGATGGTGAAGATTTTCCATCCCCTGTCAACTCAGACGCAGTCAAAAAATACTTCGCGTAAATAGACCCGCTGGACAAAAAAAGAAAAGTCCAGGCAAAAAAGGGCATCCCGGCGAACCATAAAAATAGAATAAATAGGTTCGGGCAAAAATTAGGGACAAATAAACAAAAAATGGTACACCCGGTGAGTTGAAAATCCGCAAGGACAACTCAGGCAAAAATGGGTATCCCGGTGGATTGAAAACCCGAAAAGGGGCGGTCCATGCAAAAGAGGGATTAAGCGAAGACTGCGATCTGAGTCATCTGTACTACCTCATTATTTCGCTCAAACTGGCAATCTCCAAAGGATAGGAATCAGCCCAATCATCCTCTTCAGAAAGTGAAGATAATCGGAAGGTCTTGAAGACATACTGGTCATAACAGAATTGAAACTCAGTGAAATTCCATTTTCACATTGCCATTAGAATAGTTTTTTTTCTCAATTTTCAGCGATCACCTCTTTCCAGGGATTGCTTCCTGATGTACCTGCCTATTCTGGGCATTTCAATCAATAAAGTTGATCATTCAGTCAAAAAGCTTCGTATTTGTTTTACATGTTTTGTTTGCAAAAAACGTCCGAATTTTTGATAAAAAAACATTGCATTGTTGAAAACATTGAGGCCTTATAATAACATGCGCAAGGAAAACATTTAAAATTGCTTTGAATGTTGGTTAACCCTAGACGGTGGATTCAAACCATTCAGTCTCCGAGACATATGTGTGCATTTCTTTGGTTGCAGGTTTACATCCAGAAGCCTAACAAGAAGTCATCTTCAATACACAACATTGTGGGGTGCTCTCCCCAACAAGTGGTGGTTTAGAGTCAAATTTTCTCAGTTGCAATAGTCATATCCAGCACGGGGCATACATGCACATCCTTTTGTTTGCAGGCAGCAGCCTCGTATTAGGCTCAAAAGCAAGATTGAAGCGGTTTCAAGAACACGAGAGCATGAACCGTTCCTTCCAGACAAGAGACCACTTATCCCTAATGCAGAATACCGGGGCAATCATGATCAGGAAAGGGTTCACATGCCACCCTTTTGTCACAACTTTTACTGATTGAGTCCATCATTCGGCCGACGGTCGCTCACGATGATTCGATATTGATGACTTAATTTCCACTGGGTATCATTGTATCTTATTAAGTTGATTCTCCTATTCAGCACTTCCAATAGCTACAAGCTTTTCTGTGTTGATAACAGTTGCTGATTCCCCAGTAGTGTCAGAATCGGAGCATTTCCCAACTGAGTCAGAAGGCTGATTATCCCTTGCAAAGGATCGTGGGTTTGATAGATCCCCAAGCTGAGTTTCAATGACTCTTTTTTCCTCAGCAGAACGTCATTCAGAAAGTTCTCATCCCCAGTGAGGTTCCATGAGCAGAATAATCTCCATATAAGGCAGAGTCATTCCAGTGGAAACTTCTTCAACAGGATCATCACACCTCAGCGTATCTGCTAGCCAATTTATTTATGGCAATCGTTATCCCCGGAAGAAGGGTTAGTCCCCACAGAGCAATTGAAGGATCGAACAATGATCTTTTCCCCGCGGAGTTGGATTCTTCGTACGGGGTCTCTTTTGCATTTGCATGTAGTTTGCATAGCATTTCCTAAAGCGTAGCATTCCATTGATATGGAGCATTACGGCAAAAACTCCAACATATGCATGCGAAACATAAGCCAGGTTCAACCATTTACCTGCAAGCCAGAGCAATTCACAGGCAAAACATTGCCATGCAATCCCTGCAAAGCTTACAATAACACTTGATCATGTAACCTTATTTCAATACTCGTCCGTATTGACCTTTGACACTCGTCCGTGTCCTTTCAGCACTCGTCGTGTTTGAACCTTATTTCAATACTCGTCCGTATTGACCTTTGAGACAATCTTTCGTATCTTATTAATCATCGTTCGATACTCGTCCGTATCGTCGACTTGGTCACTCGTCGTGTACCTTTGATGATTGTCTGATGCTCGTCCGTATCATTGACCTAAACACCCGTCCGTGTTTTCTTTCAATACCCGTCCGTATTGACCTTTGACACTCGTTCGTGTCCTTTAAACACCCGTCCGTATTTTCTTTCCATACTCGTCCGTATGGTCGTGGATACTCATATGTATCCCTATTTTGATACACGTCGTATCAATCTGTGCAGTTATTTGCTGATACTTCCAGAAGGGTTTATATCCCTTTTCTTCTTCATTCTGCGTGCAAATTTTCTGGTTGTTTTGGTATTCAATCACAATTCACCTTGATTGTCTGAATAGCCGTTGCTTTCAGCCTTCTCAGGTTAACAGATGATTGAATAGGGGCAGCTGTAACACCCCAAAATTTTCCTTCTTGTTGTTACATGGCTTATGTTTCATTGCATTGCATTTAGAGTTCATTTCATCTCATAGTTCATACAAGTTGCAAAGGGCATGTGATCAATTGATTTTATAGCATTGATTATTCATGGCAAGAGAGATAAAGCCTAAGGTCTCCAAGCAAGCCTCAAAGGTTTCTTTCATCATATATCATCTCATTTGATCTCACAAATCATTGGAAAATGGGAATTCACCAAGAAGTTGGACAGTTTATCATCTCCTAGCAAAAGCAGTCCAAATTAGGGTTTATGATTCCAGCAGTCTCCTGATGAAATTTTGGGTCAAACTTGATCTCAAGGTTTTCTACATGATGTCAAGTGTCTAAGGATTGGAGATTGCCTATTGGTTCATTTCAGAAGAGGTTCAATTGGTCAGTTGCTTGAGAATCAAGAAATTTGGGGAAAAGTCAACTGTGCAGTGGAAAAAGTCAACTCCTAACTTTTTAAGGTCAAATTCATGAAATTCAAGTTACATATTTTCATTGGACAATATTTGACCAAAGAAATTATGGAGGAATCATCAAAAATCAAGAAATGTACAAAGTTTCCATTTTTAGAAACTTAGGGTTTCCAAAAATGGCAAGTTTGGACCATTTTGCACTACACTTCAAGGCCTTCTTTCTTCAAGATAAAAGCTTCAAACTTCAGGCCCAAGTTGATCCAATTAAAGATCATATTCTAAGCTTCAAATCCATATAAAGAA
The DNA here is from genome assembly GCA_022829125.1 of Lathyrus tuberosus. Classification (NCBI taxonomy): domain Eukaryota; kingdom Viridiplantae; phylum Streptophyta; class Magnoliopsida; order Fabales; family Fabaceae; genus Lathyrus; species Lathyrus tuberosus. Next base: position 13,436,789 of record JALAZF010000058.1, read on the forward strand.
CTCTTCCATTGGATCAAAATTGAGGGAGTTATGATCAATCAAAGTTTGACAAAATCAAGGCAAATCTCAAGTCATGGCAAGGCAGATTCAGGCCTCCAGGCCATAATTTCATCAAACACTTGGTGTGCCAAATGTCAAGCTAGTTTTCTCCATCAAGAATGCTTCAAATGTAAAATTGTTGAACATCAAAGTTATTCATCTCCATGTCCTCTTTAACTTTAAAGTTGGGCATTTTCTTATTTGAGCAGGTTATTGAGGTCATATGAGAGCTCAAACATGGTGGTCTCACACTGAAATTTCATAGGCCATGATGCCAGGTCTGAACCAAGTCACACGCGCCCATGATACAGTCTCACATCGTTGTGTTTTAGGTAAATTTTCATCACTTTCTAAGCCTCCATTCAATTTAATTCCAACATCAAACTTGTTCCCTTACATGTTCTTGATCCATAGCCACCAAAATCATCTCATTTCATGCCTTGTACATGAAGAAATCTTCCATCAAACTTCCATAGTTTCATTGATGTCATGCTGGCCAAGATCAGAATGTTATGTCATTGTTGTTGTTGTTCATTTTGTTTGCACGCATACAACAAACACTACACACCTCACATGCTTACTTCATTTGGCTAGACCATGTTCTTACATTATGTCATACGTGATGCTCCATACACCAAAGAGGAAATGAATAAACTTATTTTGCAAATCTTGTTGTGGCATCATGATACATACCATCACCATCATCATATCTCAGCCTCATCATAAGTGACAAAAGCTTCTCCACACTCTAACCAAACTTCTTAACTCGTGCCATTAACAACCTCACTCAGTTAGTTAACTCACAACTCAGTTAAATAACTCACTCTAACTTGAGTTCTTACCATCAACCATCCTAATCAGGAACTAACCACACCTATATAAGTTTCATTCTAACAGAATTGAAGGGAGCTTCATCATTTTCTCAATTTCACAAAATCACTCTCTCAAGTTTCTCTCTGAATTCTCTCTCTCTCTTTGCTCGAGTGCTTCCATATTTCATAATCATCATCATCAATTGTTCATCATTGCGCAAGAATAAACAAGAACAAGATCAATTCCTCAAGTGTAGCAACATTTCCAATTCAGATTTCTCTCCATTCTCTTCAAGATCCAAGGCATTGAAGCATTTATTTTGCTCCTTGGAAGCTCAAGAACAAGCCTACACCTCTGGTTTTCTTGTTGATTCAAGTTCTTCACAGTGCCAGGTTTGAAATTCCTCAACTGATCTTGCTTCGTTTTCTTGTGTTTAAGCTATTTTCATGCTGATTATAGCTTAATAGAAGCAATGTGAATGATCCGGTTAGTGATAGGCACCTTAAGTGCTTAGATTCAAATTCTAGGGCAAAATGTTTGTGCTCGATTCTCTTTATGCATGATTGATCTGTGAATTTCAATGTTAGATTCGTGATGTGCATAAGTTCAGCTTTCGAAGGATGTATGGATTGTGAATTTCTGGAGAGTTTGAAGGTTGCAGGTGGTGGTGCTTCGCCGGAGGTCCTTCTCCGGCCGGTGAGGTTCAGCTAGGGTTTTAGAACCAGAACATAACACAGTCGTTGATTCCCTTTGATCCAACGCTTCCTAGCTTGCCAATGTATTAATGATCCACTTGCATGTCACGTTCCTTTTTTTTTCTCTCAGCTTGGTTACATGTGTGTGCGTGCATGCTTATTATTGTGTGTTTGCATCAAGAACGTTGGATGTGATTATCTTTTCTCATAATCTCATCATGACCTGATCGTATGGCTCAGATTGAGTCAAATGTTAACTGAAGTGCACCATATTTCTATGTGCCATGCGTATATTTGGACCTGGATTTAATCCTTGCTATCCACACACCCCTCTTTTGAGCCCAAACATTTTCAACGTGACTTTTACTATGTCTGCACCCCCTGCATCTTTTCATTCTATTTTTTAATTTTTTTATATTGTTTTGATTTTCTTTTATTAAAAATACTAAAGGCATTCTAAAAATTTCAAATAAATTTATACCTCATCTTGACACATTTAAATAATTTTCCATTATTTTTATTTCTGATTTTAATACTTTTTGCTCATATTTTTATAACTTCCTTTTATTTTCTTTTCAAATGACTTTCTTCATGATACTTGTGCATTGTCCAATTATTTTTGCATAGTTCCTAAACCATTTTGCATCCAATATTTTTACCATGTTTGAAAATCACATTAAGGCATCTCATATAATTTTTGGTGTATTTTTAAAGTCATTTTTGCATAGCTTTTGAACCATATCTTTGTGAATTATTCATTGTTGACCTAAGATGATTTTGATGACTTGTTTGAACTAGTTTCTTCCTGAATTTTGCCATGAGCTTTTGACATGTCTTTAAATTCTGACTTAGGTAATTTGTGATTTAATTTCATAGTTTTCCTAAGAGTCTTTCTATTTTTACTTTGTTTTATTGTTATAGGTCATAATTGTATGCTTCTCTTAACTTTTCAATCTTGTTTGATTAGGAGGTACTTGTGCCATTGTATTAGGACTTGTGTGATCATTTTATAGGTCATTTCTTAGATATCATAGGTCATCCATATTAGATTATAGGTCCTTTGTCTTCATATTTTGGTTCATAAATGTTGGTTGTTTATGTGAACTACTTTGACCAAGTTTAAGTGCATCTTCTTTAACATGTCTCAACTTGTCTTGTGTGCATTTTTGTGACACCATTATTGCATTCTAATATGATCAAGCATATCATACATTACTGACTTTCATCCATTTTTATTCATGTTCATGTTTCATCCTTCATTCATAACTTGCATTACAAGTATGTCAAATCTTTTGAACTTAGATATTGTTTGAGCTTCTTTTCATCTTATCTTTTCTTCTCTTCTAATGCTTAACATGACTTGTTTGTGAATCATCAATGCCTATTCATGCATTTTATTTGCATTTCATATTAAATATGCTACAGTCCCATAATCATTTCATGCATTCAAATGTCATTCATCCATAGCTTGCATACTTGTTCATGTTTAACCTAGTTGTGCATTTCCTTCTTAACTTGTTTCAAGTAGTTTGCATATGTATGTGATATGATCAATTCTTGCATTCTAATTGCATGTTAAATGTCATTTGGTACTGACCTATAATCCATGTTCATTTATTTTTGGTTTGCCACTTTGACTTGTGTTGCAAGTTACTTCTTTTTCTATATGAACTTGTTTCTCTTCTTCTTACTTCTTCTTCATCTAACTTCTTCTACTTAAACATCCATTCTCATGCTTTGTATGATCATTCATTGATTTCCATATGCATTATAATATGTCATTCACTTCTGACTTTGACATTTCTTCATGCATTCATTCATGTTTGTATGCCATACACATTCATACTTTATCTTTAATTCATAACTTGAACTTGTATGAATCTTTGGTATCTTTCTTGACATAGTTTGATCCCATTAGGTACCTTAACCTTAATTGAACATCATTAGACATAGCTACTGACTTTAGAAGTCCTTAAACACTTAGAGTCCTTTCCTTATAGGTTTAGGTTTTGTTTGATTCATAAGTTCATTTCGTAAGTAGTTTAATGCTTAATTGTCTTCCTTCTTTTACTTATGCTTCCATAGTTGAATTGTTTTGACACTAACCATTTTGTGTAGGGGCTATGGTAAGTCTTGAGTGTGTGGATGCTTATCCATACTCATATCTCCTCTCTTTCCTCTTTTAATTTCTCTTGTGTGCTTGTGAATAGCATGATATAATGCTTTGAGTGTACAACTTATCCATTCCCTTAGAGATCCTAGCTCATCTTTAATCTTTGATTAAAGTGAGGTTGGATAAGCATTAGGTAGTGTTATCCCTTTCTTTTAGACTTAGGTTTCTAAACCACACTTAACCATTAGGAACATCCAAGTATGATAACATTAGAGTGAGTCTTAGTCTCCCTTTAGACTTTTACCTTTCTTAACCTTTGAGTCTCTTATCTTCTCATCTCAAAACAAAAAGCAAAAACATTTAATAATGGATTAACGTATATTGCATGTAAGCCTAGAACATGGGAAATGGAAGGAGGGGACTTTCTCTCCACCTTTCTAGAGTGTTTAGCATACGTCCTGTTAGGACGACCATGCGATGCATTCGATCTTATGCAATAGACTTGGATGCAATACGCGTTACAAACACAAAACAATCAAAACACTTCTTCTTAAAAGACAAAAACAAATAAACAATTCTCTTCTCATCTTCTTCATTCCATTCTTAAGGACTCGTCATGTCCGTTCTACCGCAAACAGGTAACGCCTAAGTCTCCCTACAGCGAGCTGCAACACCTAACTGCTGGGACGCGCACTCTGACGTTTCCATTAAAAAAAACAAATAAAGCAACCCTTGTTGAGCCTAACTACGTTTGCTCTGATTCTTCTTTCTCATCTGATTGAAGATACGTAGGCACGAGATGCGATATCTCGACGAGCAACCTTTCCCCGTAGTCCGTCGAACTACATTGACTCTGACTTTCCCCTTGCACTGAGGGAATACGTAGGCCTAGGACAATGATAATGTCCTATCGAGTCACTTCTTTCCTTCCCTCCTTTCTCCTTTCTGTCTTTCATTTCCAGTTCTTCAGTTAGCAGTTCATTTCCAATTCTTCACACCCTTTGATCGGTACAGCAAGCGTGGATACCATCGAGTACGGTGGAAGCGTGGGGGTGCTAATACCTTCCCTTCGCGTAACCGACTCCTGAACCCAGTTCTTTTGGTCGCAAGACCATTCTCTTTTCCTTTCCCTCAGGTTTACGCAGTGTTTCCTTTCCCTCTCTCGGGATAAATACACATTGCTGGCGACTCTATTTCCGTGCCACTTTCGTGTTTGTACTTTGATGAAAATCCCAGGAGCGACACCAAGAGCTAAGGAATTCATATGTTCACTTCATGAAAAATTAAACCAAGAAAAGGTCAAGGGAAATGATGCCATAATTAAAGAGGAGGTTGAAATCGGAGATCAAGTTTTTGAAGATGATGAACAAGTTTACTATCGCAATGACATGTGTATTGTTAATTGGTTTAGTTGTATCAAATGTAATCAATTAGTTGATTTGGTTAATGTGATTAGTTTAAGCTACCTGTAATGTAATGTTACATTTAATGTTGTTGAATGAAATGATTTGTTATGTGAAATATTGTTGTTGAATGAAATGAATTGTTATGTGCAATATTGTGAAAGTTGAGATCTGTAACAAGTTGTTTAGCTTGACACATTTTGACAGGTTTTTCACATAATTGATATGCCTTGACAGGTTTGTAACAAAATAACACAATCATGGTCAATTTATCTTGTAACAAAATAACATAAATAATTGACCATAATATGGTCATGGGACACATATTATTTGGCCTATAACACATTTAAAATGGCTGTAACACAATATTCATGTTTTAAAACATTTGACAATTTGTAAAAGATTGGATAGTCAATGCCAATTTATCATGTAACAAAATAACACAGTCAAGGCATGTAACATAATTAACAGGTTTTAAAACATTTGACGTTTAATAGTCAAGGCCAATTTATCATCTAACAAAATAACACAGTCAGGGCTAACATAATTGACATGTTTTAAAATATTTGACCTATAACAGTCAAGGCATGTAATAGAAATGGACTATAACAAGATAGAAAACTAGCAGGTTTTAACACAATCATGACCTGTAACAAGTTTATAACAAAATTATCAAAATTTCATTGCATCAACATAGAATTTAAATAAATTTGTTCATGACAATTACAACATGGTTCGTGACATCAAAATATTGAAATTACATAAACTTGTTCATAAAAGTTAGAACATCGTTCATGACAGCAAAATATTAAAATTACATAAACTTGTTTATGACATTTACAACATTTTTCATGACACCAAACTATTTAAATGACATATATATATATATATATATATATATATATATATATATATATATATATATATATATATATACATATACATATACATATATATATATATATGTATATATATGTATATGTATATGTATATGTATATGTATATATATATGTATATGTATATGTATATATATATATATATATATATATATATATATATATATAACATAAAACCTACATAAAAGTTATTCATGAGTAGGTTGTGGTGCTTGTGAAGAAGTTCCAATTTTAATTGCAGTCTTGTTACTCTTCTTCTTTCCCTTTGTAGTTTTTGACTTGTTGGTATTATTTCCACCCTTTGGAATAACCCTATCTACTGCCCACTTCCCCTTACATGTTCTCATGTTGGGCCCATGGCTCGTCACTTATGACATGTAACTGTTGTAAGCCTCATTGGCAGCACATGTGGATTTTTAGGTTCATGTTTTGATTTTATTCCTCATCTATTTGGAACACTCATTTTCCCTTCTCATCAATGGTGGACTGACTCCTAATTGACCATCAACAAGCCATAGTTGAGGATCATTTGTAGGGTAGATGATGTGTAAATAAGTTTTTTGAAAGGTTGATTTCCTGCACACAAAAGCATGAGATGAGGACATAACAATTACGAAAGCAATACAAGAACATAAGTTGAGGATCATTTCATAAAAACATGTAATACCCTGAAACAAAATCTACAGGTTATTTATTGTTAGGCCATATACATGTTATGGCAAGGCTGCAAGCGATCCTAGATAAGCCTTATTTCTTATAAACACATTTTCCTTCTTTTAGATTGATACAGTTGGTTTCAGTTCCATTAGTTACACCAAATATAGCCATCTCATCATCACCATTCCATGTAGGATTCCAACCTTCTACAAATTTCTTATTCCTTTCACTTACTAATTGGATTCTAGGACAAATATTTCCAGCATATTTATTCATTAGTTCCTTCTGATTAGTAATCCTTTTAGTCATGTAATGTTTAATCCCCTCTAAAGGGTGATAATTAGTTTGTCCCTATATTCTAATACTACCATATTAAATGTTTCACACATATTGTTTACTTGAAGGTCATATTTTGAGTAGGTAATAAAATTTGACCAGCTCCAATATTGCGTTGGAACCTCCTTCATTTCCTTTCATGAAACTTCATTAAAACTTTTCATCCTTAACATTTCCCTCTCCTATTATTGAACAGTTGTAGCCGTTGTTGCACTCCACAAACTTTCTTTCAGTTCCATCCAGGGTATTTCTTTTTCCAATTCCCATACAAATGCTTCATACAAAGGTGTTGTTCCACATGATCACTCACACCTTGAACATTTAGGACCAATCCTTGTAATACAATACCAACTATCATATTAAACACAAGTAATAAAGTATTGTATATGATAAAAAAACTATACATTAATGGTTTACCTTTTACTGATCTGAAATGAAGGCATATGGTCTTTGATTTATGCCTTGCAAGTCATCAAGTAAGAGGTTTAAGAACCACTCCCAAGTGTCATTTGTTTCAACCTCTACAACAACATAAGCAATTGGAAAATCTAATTATTTGCATCCCTTCCTACAGCTTCCGTCAACTACCAAGCATAACATACTTTCATAAAAACATGCATCAAGACTTAAATGGGTGAATTGGTCCCTTCCAACACCTTGAATAGTCTCCATTGCTCCTTTTTGGCTCTATAAGCCTTGTCAAATGACAAATTTACCCCCGTCTATCAAAACATTCATCAATTAGTCCATTTGACTTCATGTCAGGACTATGTCTTAGTATATGTCCAAATTTCTTGGCCAACCATTCAGTCTTTGCTTGTCTATTTTTGTGTTGTTTAATGACATGTCTGTCATCATATAAACTCACAACTTGCCAATATTGGTTACCAGCCATTTTACCAATTCTCATTAAAATTTGTAATCATTCATACATCTAACAACCATACTTTTCCATCATTCTTCTTTAATAATAAATTTCCCCCTTCATTGCGTATTCCTTTATAGCACCCTTTACCATTTCCTTGTTGTTAAATACCATGCATAACTAAAACTTGATTCCCTCACCAATCCTATAAGTTGGTAATTTCTCACTCTCTTCATCATCTTCACTCTCAAGTGGTGTACTGTCTGAAAAGTACATGTGTGTGTGTGTTCCCTTTGCAAAGGAAGGGATACTCATAGGACTTAGTAGGTATATTACACGTTTGAGGTTGAGGGCTAGCTCACGGCAGCGAGTAGCCATGTACGGTGGTTTTTGAGGTTGTTTAAGAGACTAACTCACGTGAGGTGAGAGACTCTGCTGGTGGTCAGTGTTGATCGGTTGTAGGCGAGGGGTTATATTAAAGTTGTTAGGGTTACTAGGAGAGAAGTGTTCTTTGAGTAGTGTTGGGTAGTAGTAAGTGTGTATGACTTGTGAGTCCCTTATCCCCTTGAGGGATAATGTATTTATAAGAGTTTATGGTCCCTAGGGTTTCCTCGAGAAAGGTCGCAGCTCACCTAGTCAAAAGGTGGACAGTTGAGTCCCTATTCCCAAAGGAGACGTGGGTCAGTAACGACTATGACTTTCTCTTTATCTAAGACACATCTTATCCCATATTCTTCTTGTTATACGATAGGCTTCAATCTAGAAGGTGGTGAATAGATCACAAATTAAAATTTTAACTTTTGGAAAAAATGGTTTTAAGACCTAGGGCAAAAGTGTTAGACCTTGTTAAGACTTTTATAAAATAAAATAAGGGTTTAGGGTTTTGAGAGTCGTGTACTTTCTTGTATTGTAAGTCTCCCTTTGTATCAGTTTGATACATTGTAGTAAACATAGTTTTACAGATTCAGAAACCTGTAGGTAATGAATTGTATATTATTCTTGGATGAAGCTATTAAGTAAATTCAAGTGTTATTATTAGTCAAGAGTCTTGACTAAATTTTATTGGAAGGGGTATCTCTCAATTGAACAGTTTGATGCAGTTGCCGAAGGTTGTAACTGTTAGATATCACTGAGGTGATTTATGAATTGAGATGGGCTTCTCTTATCTAGATTGGTTTCTAGATAGAATTGCACTGGGTAGGGAATTAAGTGATAAGTTACCGGAGGTTGTATACTTAGAATTAATACTACTAATAGTGAATTTATTCCTAGCATGGTAGCCCCCAGATGTAGGTGTTGTTGTTCACCGAACTGGGTCATCATATCTTTGTGTTATTTATCATTCTGTTATGCTTAATTCAGTCTGCTCTTTTGCTCAGAAGTATATGTCTTGACTGATGTTGAAACATCTGTCACGGCATAGTTTTGAATTTGCAGCTTTTTTTTATTGTTCTTGTTTGTGTTATTGTTCAAACAAGCAGAGATCAATGTCTCAACATCTCTCAGGACATCTGAGATATGCTACCAAAATATCAGTGGGAAAGTTTATTTTAACCTTTTCAAGTTGAAGACTTGATAAGAAGAAACTGAGACCTGTTCGTGGCCTGCAACCTCGAAATGGTAGGGAGGTTTATTTTAACCTTTTCAAGTGGAAGACTTAATAAGAAGAAACTTAGACCTGCTCGTGGCATACAACCTCGAAGCATTGGAGAAGTTTATTTTAACATGTTCAAGTGGAAGACTTGATAAGAAGAAAGCGAGACCTGTTCGTGGCCTACAACCTCAAAATGGTGGGGAAGTTTATTTTAACCTTTTCAAGTGGAAGCCTTAATAAGAAGAAACTGATACCTGCTCGTGGCATACAACCTTGAAGCATTGGAGAATTTTATTTTAACATGTTCAAGTGGAAGAGTTGATAAGAAGAAAGTGATACCTGTTCGTGGCATACAACCTCGAAGCGTTGGGGAAGTTTATTTACCTTTTCTAAATGGATCGTTTAGTTAAAGAATAAGCTAAATCATATTTTGATCATGGAAGCTTATTCTTGGTCAGATACCTTTGCTTAGGCTACCATATGCTTGTTAATAGGTGATATTTCCTTTCAAGTTTATTTCCTTTGCTTAGGCTACCATATGTTTGGTAATAGGTAATACATATCTCTCTCTTTTGAAGCTACCTTGTGTTTAAGCTACCCTGTGATTGGTAGTTGGTAGTCTCATCCCCGATGGAGTTGTTATCTTTTCCTCAGTAATCTTAAATTCTCTCCCCAGTGGATTAGCTTATTGTTATTCCCCTGTGATTTTCCCTTTGTCCTGCTTGATTTCTCTAGCAGTATATTCATCTCTTGCAGCATCATTCCCCACAGAATCCTTGTCTTGCAGTCATATCATATCATGAGAATTTTTGTGGCATCTTAGGGAAAAAAATTGTGCATGTTTGTATTTAAGTCTCTCATATCACGTCGAGACGAAGATTTCAATCTTCATATCTCTGGTAGAAGAAAATTAAATAGGGGCATATGTCATACCCTAATTTTTAACCCTAATATTCCACCTCATTTCCATAATTTTCATAGCATCAATCATTCCTTGTGTGTGTCTCTTATGCTTTACTAACCCATTGAAAAATACAAAAATATGTGTCTTACTTTCCTTTGATCACAAGCTAGGGTTTTGGCACCGAGGAGCTCATGAAGTTGATCACTCAAGGATTTGTGTGGTCCTCAACATTTCAAGCTCCCAATTCATTCAACATAATCAAGAGTGTCTCTTTATCCACAATCAAGTGCAAGATTACATCAATACAATTTCATCAAGCTCCAATTCATCTGGTACACCAAATTAGGGTTTTGGTCAAAATCAGCTCAGGGTTGACTTTTTGACCAAGACATGATTTCACACCTTAAGACATGGTTTAAAGGCCTTAAGTAAATCATCTTAGTCCATTCATATGTTTGTATTGGTTCAAGGAGCTTGATTCATTGATAATTGAAGAATTCTAGTTCAATTGAGAAAAGTCAACTGTGGACCAAAGTCAAAGTTTGACTTTTGGGATTTTTGGTCAAACATGGACTCCACAAGTCAAAGATCATGAAAATGTGAAGGATGATTGGATTGGATCATTATTCATCAAAGAAATCATCCAAAGTTTAAGATTTGGGAAAATTAGAGTTTTGGAAAATTTTCTAAGTACAAATCTTCATGGTCAAGTAACCTACTTTCCAAGACCAGAACTTCTTCCTCATGCATCCAATGAAGACACTTGAGGACTCCTTTTGGAGATGGTATTACATACTTCAAATTGGTGAAATAATGGACCCAAAAGCATTTACCAATTGAAAGTTATGATTGATCAAAGTTAAAGTTTCAAAGATGTGAAAAATGTTAAACACTTAGAAATTTTTCTAAGTATAAAATAGTTAAAAGTCCAATTTTGATGGCCATCTTTTTCAATGATCCAATTTGATTCTTTCAAAGTGATCAACATCAAAGTTGTAGTATGTGATGCCTTATTTTCATTGGTGCCAAGAGCATGAATTTCTCTTGCTTGAGTATGAAGTTACAAGGTTGGGAAGTGGCCATGGTAGAGTTGTTTGGTCCAAGACAGAATTGCACCAATAGTTCAACCAGATTTTTCACACGAGTTAGAGGTCACTTTTGCCCATCTTCCAAGCATTTTTAGAGCATATGATCAACTTGAAACTTGTTCCTCTCCATAATATCTTCAAGCTGGTACCAAATTCTTCCACAATTGATCTCTATTCATTAAAGAGAACCTTGGTCTAATGTGCCATGTGAATTGCATAACGGATCATGTATGAAAATCACTTTCTGACCTTTGATTGCCCATAAAGTCATAAAGGGTGATCTGAATGTTTAGAGATGGCTTGTACTAGCAGAAAAAGGTCAACTTGTAAGCCACCCTAGAAAGTATGGCTCAATTGTACTTGCATCAACTTTGTTCATTGAATCATAATTCTACTTTTTAACAAATCCTTGCAACTTGATCAAGTCAATTCTCCTATAAATAGAGCATCATACTAGAAACAATACACACAAGAAACATCCCACAATCTGAGCATAGAAGCAAGCACACATTGAAGCATTCTTGTTCTTCATTTTGTCACAAAACACCACCACTGCCCAAAACTCATCACAGCCACCAAACACTCATTCTCTTCACTCAAACACATCACAAATACTCCATTTGGCTTGCTCAAACACACCAAGCTTCTCTATAACACCCAAAAATAGAATTCAACCTCCTTTGGTCACCATTGTTGACCAAGGAGCCAAAACTTCCAATCTCACCATCCATTCATTTTCCTTCCACTCAAACACTTCAAAAACCTTCCAAATACACCCTAGAACCTTTCCAAATCTTTAAACCTGACCTGTAACACCTCCATCACATAAACCATTTTTCACTTTTCTTCCCTTACATGTTTGATTCGAGCAGAAAACCAAGAGTTTTCCAAGGCAATTTAAACATTCAAACACCTTTCAAGGAGTCCATTGGAGCTAAAACAATCATCATCTTGCATCTGGAACAACTTTGAAGGTGCATTGGACATTCTCCAATAGGTAAGCTTTTCAAATTTTCAAACCCCATGATCTAAGCATCATTTGCATCCATATGAGTTACCATTCTATTTTTTATGATGTAAGGAAAAAAAAGCCCTAAGCTAGTGTTGATTGATTGTGCAAATATGACATCTAATTTTTGTTTAAAGAATGAGTTACCATTTTTGTTCAAAAATCTTTATTTTTGTTAATTATTTAAAACTTGTTTAGCATCTAAGGTTTTAAGTTGTTTATACTTTTAAAATCTTTGATGATTCATGTCTTTCTTCTTGTTCATGTATTGATACTGTTTTGTGTGACCATGATGATATGTTTGTCTTTAATGCCATCTTGATTTTATTTTGAAAACTTTAAATGGTTGATAAAGTTCTTATTTGTTTCAAAGATTATCCATATGTTCAGAATTTGCTTGATTACATTCTTGACATAAAAGATCGTGATGAAACTATGCCTTGATTCCTTGTCCTTGTGTTAACATTGTCTTTGTGTATACATGCTGTAAGTAATGATGATGTACCATGTTTGCCCTAGATATTGATCTTGCTTTGGTTTAAGTCATGTTTTAGTCCATAAATTATTTTGTTGAAGCATGTCTTGATGAATGATGTATCCATGTTTTTTGCTCACGTGAGGTTTGTAGTTTAGATATGCTTTGATTAAATGTCTTGTTTGTAAACCTTCTGCATGTTTGTTGATCCATGTTGATCTTACTTGTACATTGTATCTCATACTTAGCTTCTTCTCAAATGTTTGTGTATATATGTTTATCATGTTGCCTAATCTAAAGGGAGGGACTCTTTTGTTGACTTCATGTCATTTGCATATGCATCCTCATCTTCTTGTACATCTTTTGCATGATTTGTTATCCTTAGCATGTTTACCTTTTAGGAACTTTTCCCTTAGGCTAATCCAACTTTAGATGGTTCAATTAGGTTCCCCTTTCTCAAATTCAAAATCTCTTTCAATAGAAACCTTGACCTTATGTAACACCCCAATTTTAGCAATTATTTATTTATATTAATTAATTGAGTGATTTTATGAATTATTTTATTTATTTGAATTGTTTGATTTAAATGAATTATTTAATTTATTGGACTTATTTAAAATAATTGATTGATTTGGTTTATTTGAGTTAATTGATTTATTTGATTAATTGATTTGTTTTAATTATTTTATTTGGTGGAATAAAATATGAAATTGGTAGAAATAAGTAAGTGGGCCTAATTGGGAGTGTGAATAGAAAATGGGTTGGTAAGCCCATTAGAAATTATTAGGTTAATGAAATTGTGAGGGTTTAACAAATAAGAGAAAGAGATAGAATAGAAAGATAGAAGTTGCAAAAGGAGGCAAGAAGAGAGAAGTAGAGAAGAGGAGGAGGAAAACTCAAAGAACAAGAACTCAAAAAATCCAAGAAAAATCAAGGCAAGAGTGGGTTTTTATATGATTATTGGGATTGTTGGATAGTGTATAATGGGTAGGAACATGTTAGGATAAAACCCCTAAATTTTCATGATTTGATAATTTTTAGGTTTTGATGAAGTTTATGCTTAACCATGTTACCCTATGTTTCTATAAGTGTTTGGAGGTATTTTGGATGAATGGGTGTTAAGAAATGAGAGTTTTTGGCCCCAAATGACCTATATTAGCGCTGTTGGAAATTCTGGGTTCGCAGGGTTCGCCTAGCAAGCCCAAGGCGATATGAAGGCGAAAGTTCGCATAGAGTTCGCCTAGCGAACTTTGTGCCCTTTTTATTCTGTCTCTTATTCGCCGAGAGTTCGCCTAACGAACATGACAAACTTTTCCTATTTTGTTTCCTTCATAACTTTTGATCAGTAACTCGGATTGGGGCACGGTCGGAAGCGTTGGAAAGCTACTCCAATGCTCTAAGTTATAGTATAGTAAAAATATTATTTTATATCATTGATTGATAAGATAGAGATGGAAAGGTGATGAATGTGTATGGTATGGATCCTTATTTCCACCATAATTCATGAATCGGGAGTCCGATTGATATGAGATTTGAAGCTTTGGAAAGAGAATACAATGTGCTATTATATGGTGATGTGAGACCATGAACTAGTCAAGGATGTTTGGTAGAGGGTAGTATTGGCTTATATACCTTTATACGTATGAGAACTACTATATTGATTATGTTGACATGTTATGCTATTATGTGTGTTCCATGAATGATAATGCTATATACCATGGTGTTATGACATGATGTATGATATATATGAATGTGATTATGTGATAACATGCTTAAAATTCATAAGGAATGATGAGAAAGCCCTTATGTAAATTAATGAGATGAGCTAGTGATGTAACTAAGAAATGGTTTTGTTTAGTTTAATTATATATTTTGTTTCACTAGTATAATTAATAATAAAATGAATAATACAATTTTTATTTAATGATTTATAACTATTTTTAATTTTCATATGAATGTTGGATTTCATTATTGATGATGAATTAAAAAATTTATATTTAGTTGGTGATGTGTGTTTGGTGAATTGAGATTGGATTGTGTTAATACTTGTGTATGTGCAAATGTGTGGTAATTCAAGTGTGATGAATTATTGAAGATATGCATGTATGTTAAGATTAGGGAATGGTCTTAATTGCATATGGTTGTTGAATTTGCACTCGCATCATTTGTGTCAAGAGGCAATGCTTGTTAGTTCCGTGGGAGCTAATAACTTGTCCCAAACCTAGAGCGGGGTTTGAAAGCTTAGTGAATGGGCTTTTGTGTGTTATTGGTCTAGGGAACGGACCCGGTTTAATGTAAAAACTGAAAAATAATAATAAGTGTTTGGTACCACGTGCATGAGTTGCATTTGAGTCTTGCATCGAGTCACACGGTGTCTTTGGTTGCAATATGAGATTATGTGTATTATGTGAATTGTTGAGTTGGTGAAATTGTGGAACTGCAAGTATGCACTTGTGAATGGTATGGTTACTTTAGTGATACTATGTTGATGAAACTTTTGAAGTGTGAGAATAATTGTGATTATACTTGAAATTCTGGCACATATATCAGATGTCCTATACAGATGTTGAGACACGGATATCCAACACAATGAACAAGATAACAATAATGATAACAGTGCAAAAAGTAAAGGACACAGCGATATGTTTACCCAGTTCGGATCAACAATCCTACTCTGGGGGCTACCAAGCCAAGGACGAAACCAATATACGATAGTATCATTTCACAGATCATACAACAACCACACCCGGTTACAATTTGCTCACTTAATCACTACCCTTCCTATGACTTCTACCTAAGACTCACCTGGGTATGAGGCCCTCCTCAAATCCCTCTGCAATCACAACCCGTGATTGGTTCCTTTCAACACAAGTAACAAAATGAAAGTCACACTTTCAAAACACACAATTCTCAATACTTCAAAGCTTATGAGAATTGACACACAAGAAACTCAATGCTTAAAAGCTTATGAGTAACTGACAGAACTTACAACACAAAAACCAGTCCTTATACTGTTATCAGAATGATACCAGTTAGGCTCACAAATAACACTCGAAAACCCTAACAAAAACACACGTAAGTTCCACACTAAACTAGGTTTACACCAGTCAATATATAGAATTAAATCTATACTGGATTGGGCTTCAAAAACGCAGCAATGAGACTGCTCACAAATCTGCAAAATAAACTCCAAGAAAATAGGTCTTCAATCTAAAGTTTCCTAATATTTGTCCATATTTAGAAAACGCTGAGAATCCGAAAACCAACACAACAACTCAACCCAAAATACTTTGGATGCCACATAGGATAACTAAATATTCACAGAATATTCAGTAACAAATAACAGCAACAGAATCTTCCTTTTAGACCAAAAACAGACGCGATGTCCTATGAGCCAGTATGGGACATCTTTATTCGACATGTTGAATGCTGAAAATTAGAACATCTTGTTTCAACATCTTGCTGCTAGAATAGTTTTAGCAAAATAAATGCCAACCACAAAATCAAAGAAATAACAATCTCCCCCCTTTGGCTTATTTTGGCTAAAACTACACACCAAACAAATCTTGCAAAGATAACACAAGCAAAACATCCATATCAGAGACATCAGCGAAAAACACAATATAATACCAACATACAACACAACATAGCAGCAGCAAAAAAAACTCCCCCTCAACTGCAACAACACAACAACATTCAACACACTCCCCCTCAGCTGCAGCACCAGCACAAGCACAACACACACAAGCACACTACTCCCCCTTTTTAGCCAGAAATATGACAAAGGCAAGTAGAGCAGGTATTAATATTGGAGAAATGGTCAAGTCATAAACCAGAATAAACAACATCATAGAGTAGATGCACACCACATCACATGACCAAGTGTCATGCACAAACTTCAGCATCTTCCCCTTCATAACCACATGCACACACTGCACTACTAGAACCTCCTTTAATCTTTTCAATCTGGCAGCCAGAAGGAACATTAATTGCTATAGTTCTTCATGAATGCAAACCCCAAGTCTGCTCCTCAGGTTTTCAAACTGAACTGCATCCAGAGCCTTGGTAAATATGTCAGCAAGCTAATTTTCTGTGCTCATATGCTCAAGAGTTATGACTTTGTCCTCCACAAGTTCTCTGATGAAGTGATGCCTGATATCAATGTGCTTAGTCCTGCTATGTTGAATAGGATTTTTAGAAATATTAATAGCACTCAGGTTGTCACAAAATAATGTCATGACATCTTGTGTGACATTATACTCAGATAACATTTGCTTCATCCACACCAGTTGAGCACAACTACTTCCAGCTGCTATGTACTCAGCTTCAGCAGTAGAAAGAGATACAGAATTTTGCTTCTTACTAAACCATGAAATAAGATTATTTCCCAAAAAGAAACAACCTCCAGAGGTACTCTTCCTATCATCAGCACTTCCAGCCCAATCAGCATCACAGTATCCTACTAAAATGGAACTTGAGTCATGGGAGTACAACAACCCATAATCACATGTACCACTCACATACTTAAGAATTCTTTTAACTTGATTGATGTGACTGACCTTGGGTTCTGCTTGGTATCTTGCACATACACCAACAGCAAAGGTTATGTCTGGCCTACTTGCTGTAAGATACAGCAGACTGCCAATCATGCTTCTGTACAAACTTTGTTCAACATTCACTCCCTTTTCATCTTTGGATAACTTCAAGTAAGTAGGAGCAGGAGTTCTCTTATGCTTGGAATTATCCAGTCCAAACTTCTTCACAATATTCCTTGCATATTTGCTCTGACAAATAAAAATGGAATCTTCCATCTGCTTGACTTGTAATCCAAGGAAGTAAGTCAATTCACCTACCAAGCTCATTTCAAATTCAGACTCCATTTGGTTGACAAAATGTTGGACCATTTCATCCGACATCCCACCAAACACAATATCATCTACATAAATCTGAGCAATCATTAGTTTCCCATCCTTCTCCTTGACAAAAAGTGTTTTATCAATACCACCCTTCCTGTATCCATGGTTGACTAAGAACTCAGTCAGGCTTTCATACCAAGCTCGTGGAGCTTGTTTCAACCCATACAACACCTTCTTTAGCTTGAAAAGATGATCAGGAAAATTTGGATCCACAAACCCTTTAGGCTGCTCAACATAAACTTCCTCATTAAGATAGCCATTCAGAAAGGCACTCTTGACATCCATTTGAAACAATTTGAATTTCAACAAACATGCCACTCCTAGCAACAATCTGATGGATTCCAATCGAGCCACAGGAGCAAATGTTTCATCGAAGTCTACTCCTTCAATCTGTGTGTATCCTTGAGCAACTAATCTGGCTTTGTTTCTGGTAACAACTCCTTGTTCATCAGACTTATTCTTATAAACCCACTTTGTTCCAATCACATTTATTCCTGCTGGTCGTGGGTACCAGTTCCCAGACTTCATTCCTCTTGAATTGACAAAGCTCATCCTGCATAGCACTTATCCAGAACTCATCTGTCAATGCCTCTTAAACATTCTTTGGTTCAAGCTTTGA
This sequence comes from Lathyrus tuberosus, assembly GCA_022829125.1. Taxonomy (NCBI): domain Eukaryota; kingdom Viridiplantae; phylum Streptophyta; class Magnoliopsida; order Fabales; family Fabaceae; genus Lathyrus; species Lathyrus tuberosus. The sequence continues at coordinate 13,455,211 of JALAZF010000058.1, forward strand.
AACAAAGCATGCATTTGACACAGCCTCCCTCGTTCTGGTTCTTACACCTTCATTCAGATTTCCAATAATCAACTCCTTAGGGTGATCCTTCTGAATCCTTATAGAGGGTCCCCTGTTGGCATCCTCTACCTCTTCATTCTCAAGTCTAGTGTCAGTTTCTTGAGCATTATCTTCTACGGACTCAATGTCTTGTGAGATTTCATTGTTCATGGGAAAGCATGCTTCAACATCATCTGGGACATCTTCGTCTTCCCCAGAGTCATCAACCACCACATTTATGGATTCCATCATCACCTTAGTTCTGGAATTAAATACCCTATATGCTTTACTGTTTGTAGAGTATCCCAAAAATATCCCTTCCTCACTCTTAGGATCCATCTTTCGCCTCTGCTCACGATCCGCCAAGATATAGCACTTACTCCCAAACACATGGAAATACTTCACATTTGGCTTTCTACCTTTCCATAGCTCATAAAGAGTAACAGAAGTACCTGATCTGATAGTCACCCTATTGTGTATATAGCAAGCGGTATTCATGGGTTCAGCCCAAAAATGATATGGAAGCTTTTTGGCATGAATCATGACCCTTGCACACTCTTGTATAGTCCTATTCTTGCGTTACACCACACCATTCTGCTGAGGAGTGATCGGTGATGAGAATTCATGAGTGATTCCTTCAGATAAACAAAACTCTTCAAACCTACTATTTTCGAATTCTTTCCCATGGTCACTTCTGATTCGAACAACACCACAATCCTTTTCCCGTTGAATCCTTTAACACAACTCTTTGAAGGCTGCAAATACTTCAGACTTTTCTCTGATAAAGCTTATCCAGGTGAATCTGGAGTAATCATCTACGACAACATAGGCATACTTTTTCCCACCAAGACTTTCAACCTGCATAGGTCCCATTAAGTCCATGTGAAGCAGTTCCAGAACTCTAGAAGTTATGGTAAGATGTTGAAGCCTTTTGTGTGACACCCTTGTTTGCTTCCCAACTTGACATTCACCACATATTCTATCCTCATCAATCTTCAGCTTGGGAATACCTCTAACAGCTTCACTTGACATAACTTTCTTCATCCCTTTCAAATGTAAGTGACCCAATTTCTGATGCCACAGTTTAGTTTCATCTTCCTTTGACATCAAACAGGTAGACAAACTTTTCGATTCTTGAGGATTCCACAGATAGCAGTTATCCTTAGACCTGGTTCCCTTCATAACAACTTCATCTTTCTCATTGGTTACTAGACATTCAGATTTTGTGAAATTTACTTTGAGTCCTAGATCACACAGTTGGCTTACACTGATCAAATTTGCGGTCAGCCCTTTGACAAATAGAACACGATCCAGATTTGGTTGTCCTGTGTAGTCCAGCTTTCCAACACCTTTTATTTCACCTTTTGATCCATCCCCAAAAGTGACATAATTGGTGGAGTGAGGCTTGATATCTTAAAAGAATTTCTTCACACCAGTCATGTGTCTTGAACAACCACTGTTAAAGTACCAATCTTCCCTTGCAGATGCTCTGAGAGAGGTATGTGCTATGAGACCGACCATCATATTTCTAGGAGTCCATCTTTTCTTTACTTTAGCCCAACTATGTCCTTTATTTTATTGATGAGCAGTTTTGGGATAACCGTGCAACTTGTAGCAAAAGGACTTTAAGTGACCAATCTTTCCACAGTAATGACATCTCCATGGTTTATACTTTGAACTACATACTCCTTTCCGATGCTTCATCTGATGTTGAAACATGTGATTTGACATCCCCTCTTCTTGCTTTATTTTCTGAGGAACAAACTTTAATACAGGCTTCTTGTAGTTCTCTGCTTGATTGTTAAAACCAAGACCTTGCACATTTCCAGCATTTTTCCCAATCTGAAGAATCTCATCCAGCTGCGTGGTACCATTGTTCAGCATTCTTATAGATTTGGTCATATTGTCGAGTTTTGACTTTTGCCATACAACCTCCTCTTTAAGATCAGCAATGATTGATAGATGTTCTTCCTTCTCAGCTTCTAGTTGAGCTATCAGAACCTTCTATTCTAATATTATCTGGCACCTCTCTTCATTCTTGATACACAACTCTGAGAACCCGGTGAAGACTTCTTGCTTAGTGAGTTCTCCAATATATGATTCTTTGTCAGAATCAGACTCACAACTCGTTTCTCCATCAGCCTTACATATTCCGGTCAAGGCTGTCACCAATTTTGCTGATTCTTCTTCAAGATCACTCTCAGACTCTCCTTCTGACCAAGACACAGATAAGCCCTTCTTCTGCCTTTTGAGATACGTGGGACACTCAGTCTTTATGTGCCCAAATCCCTCACATTCAAAACACTGAACTCTCTTCCCTTGATTGGAGTCTTCTTCAGTTCTGGACCTTCTGCCTCCATCCTGGTTTTTACTGATGTCGAGTGACTTGTTCTGAACATTTGCTCTTGACTTCCAGTCAATCCTTTTCAACACTTTGTTAAATTGTTTTCCAAGCAATACCAGATCTTTAGACACCCCTTCATCTCTGACCAGGTCACCTTCATCGTCTGAATCACCAGCATTTGACACAAAATCTATGCTCTTCTTCTTTTCAGACTTTTCACTGATCCCCAATTCAAATGTTTGAAGAGATCCCACAAGTTCATCCACTTTTATCTTATCTATATCCTGAGCTTCCTCTATAGCAGTCACTTTCATGTCAAATCTCTTAGGTAGAGATCTGAGGATTTTTCTGACCAGTTTGCTATCAGACATCTTTTCACCTAGGGCACTTGAAGCATTAGCTATCTCAATAATGTTCATGTGAAAATTATGAATGCTCTCATCTTCCTTCATCTTCAAACTCTCAAGCTTGGTAGTGAGAAGCTGAAGTTTTGACATCTTCACCTTTGAAGTCCCTTCATGAGCAACCTTCAAGGCCTCCCACGCCTCTTTTGCAGTCTGCATCATCCCAGTCTTCCTCTTTCTTCACCACATCAGTAGGATTACCTTTTCCATCTTTAACCTTTGGGGGTTCCCATCCTTTGATAACAACTTTCCATGCTTGATCATCCATGGATTTGATGAATGCTATCATCCTTGGTTTCCAATAGTCATAGTTGGAACCATCAAGCAGAGGTGGTTTGTTTAAAAATCCTCCATCCTTGTCCATTGTACCAGAAAGCACCTTCCCTGAATCTCACCCAGAACCAAGCAAGGGTGCAAGCTTTGATGCCAATTAAAATTATGGCACAAATATCAGATGTCTTATACAGATGTTGAGACACGGATATCCAACACAATGAACAAGATAACAATAATGATAACAGTGCAAAAAGTAAAGGACACAGCGATATGTTTACCCAGTTTGGATCAACAATCCTACTCTGGGGGCTACCAAGCCAGGGACGAAACCAATATACGATAGTATCAATTCACAGATCATACGACAACCACACCCGGTTACAATCTGCTCACTTAATCACTACCCTTCCTATGACTTCTACCTAAGACTCGCCTAGGTATGAGGCCCTCCTCAAATCCCTCTACAATCACAACCCGTGATTGGTTCCTTTCAACACAAGTAACAAAACGAAAGTCACACTTTCAAAACACATAATTCTCAATACTTCAAAGCTTATGAGAGTTGACACACAAGAAACTCAATGCTTAAAAGCTTATGAGTAACTGACAGAACTTACAACACAAAAACCAGTCCTTATACTATTATCAGAATGATACCAGTTAGGCTCATAAATAACACTCGAAAACCCTAACAAAAACACACGTAAGTTCCACACTAAACTAGGTTTACACCAGTCAAAATATAGCATTAAATCTGGACTTGATTGGGCTTCAAAAACGCAGCAAAGAGACTGCTTACAAATCTGCAAAATAAACTCCAAGAAAATAGGTCTTCAATCTAAAGTTTCCTAATATGTCTCCATATTTAGAAAACGCTGAGAATCCAAAAAACAACACAACAACTCAACCCAAAATACTTTGGATGCCACATAGGATAACTAAATATTCACAGAATATTAAGTAACAAATAACAGTAACAGAATCTTCCTTTTAGACCAAAAACAGACGCGATGTCCTATGAGCCAGTATGGGACATCTTTATTCGACATGTTGAATGCAGAAAATTAGAACATCTTGTTTCAACATCTTGCTGCTAGAATAGTTTTAGCAAAATAAATGCCAACCACAAAATCAAAGAAATAGCAATACTCGTATCCCTTAAATTATATATTATCTTATGATTTCAGTATTATGTGAATTCTCACCCTTCTGTTGGAATGATGTTTTGTACGACATCGCTCAGGTACCGAGGAGTAGAGTTGCTTCTAGCGTGAGGTAGCCGTTGGAGTAGCTTGTCTTAGTCTCTTTATTTATTTTGGGTCGAGTCGTGCTCTGATCATGTAACACGGGGATGTTTCGATTTCATATTTTGAGAGATATTTTATGTACTCTACTTTATGTTGTTATTTTATTTGAATTATGTGTAGTATTGGCTTTTATGCCTAAGTGATGATTTATAATGAGTTTATCATGAGACTTTTATTATGTTTATTATGATTGAAGTAATTTCGCAGCTACATGCTAATGTGAAAGTGTATGAAAAGCATGAATTCATTTTAAGTGTATTTGAGCATGACAGGTGTTTGTGTGATGTTTTGAAATTATATGTGACACCCTTTTGTGAGATGCATTTATAATTACTCTGAATATTTGAGAACTACTATGTTAATTATGTTGACATGTTATGCTATTATGTGTGTTCCATGAATGATATTGCTATATACCATGGTGTTATGACATGTTGTATGATATATATGAATGTGATTTTGTGATTGTCGTAACCCCAAATTTGACCTCCTCTTTTTCCTTTTGCATAAGCATGTGCATTCGCATCGCTGGCATACACATTCGCACTTTTCTCTATGTGTTTCTTGTTGCAGGATTTTTTAGGTTTTTTTAAACCCAATTAATTAAATCTTCACAAGGTCATTACATCCTCAAAACAAGCACAAAATGAAGGTTTCCATGCCTACACATCAAAACAAGAGGTGGAAAATCGAAATTGGGGATTCAGCGCTTGCTCCTGAGCAATCTAGGAAAATTTTCCCTAGAGTAACCGGTTACTCAATATAGGGTAACCAGTTACTCAGTACAAATTTGCAATTTCTGCTGAATTTTTGGGACAATAACCATGCACACTCTTTTGCCTTTGATGCTACATTGTTCTAGCAGCAGGTGATTTATGAGCATTTGCTACAATGTATCTTTTCCATTCAAGACCACCATGCACCTCATTTTCATAAATTGTGAACCCTTGGATGTGAAGCTTACATTGGGATTGCTACCGAGTTAACTTCCTAACTAACCGAGTTAACCGCTTGACTCGGTGAGTCAAGTGTAACTAACTCCTAGCCTAATTCCAAATCACCCAAAGCTAGCTCCTAGCCTAATTCCAAACCTCTCACACCATTTCACAACACTTCACTCTCAGTTCTCTCACATTCTCTTTGAATTTTTCTGCAACTTCTTCATCTTCATTTCAATTTTATTCCCAAACCTCACCATAGCTCTTCATCATTGAAGGTTAATCACTTCTACATTGGAAGTGATTATTTCTTGAGCTTAACATTCATCATCTTGCAATTATACTTGGATTTCTAGAGTTTTAATAGCTTTTGGATTCATCTCAAGTGTTGGTTTCAAGATTCTACGGTTCGAATTCGTTTTCAGATGTTTCGTCGCAATTTGCTCGGTTTCAGTACAATTCGGCTACAATTAAAGATTCCTCTGGTTTTCTTTGATTGTCTTCATCAAGATTTCATTGCAACAATCACTAATCCAAATCTCTGGCTTGTAGGTTGGTAGATCTCACTCATTTTACTGTTTCGAACGTTTATGTATCATTCGCGATGTAGTTCGGTGCTTTTTGTGTATGAATTGATTATACCATTGCTTGATCCATGATCTTGATGTGTTAATTGATTCCATCACTATTTACTTGTTGTTTTTAAGCTTGATTGTCGTGCACAAATCCATACCCTAGCATGTGGTAATTTGAACAAGTGATTTGGATGCTTTAAGTGCTTTTTCAAAAGCTATTTTTACCACTGTTACAGTGGTAACCGGTTACTTGATATAGGATAACCGATTACTCTTCAAAAATTTTACATCAGCGCTACTTTTTTTAACTGAGTAACTGGTTACTCAATATAGGATAACCGGTTACCCTTCACAATTTCCCCCAGATTTGTTGTTTTCAAGCAAGTAATCGGTTACTCACTTTAGAGTAACCGGTTACCACTGTAATAGAGTGCCTTTTTTGGTGTTTTCCACGCTTGTTTGCCATGCTTTCTTCCTCTAACTTCCATGGATTGATATGATTGATTTTTATGGATGTTTTAGGTGATGTTTCACTTCAGTTTAAAGCATGATTATGTTTTTTCATAGCTCGATCTTTCGATTCCAAATTATGCTCATTCTTGGCATTGCATGCACATGATCATTCTTGCACAATCTTATTCACATAATGACATGATTTGTGTTGCATATTGGATTGTCATTTGGTACTGTTTTGCACTCTCTTTCATTAAGTTTGTTCTTCATGGATAAGCTTAATCTTGCATAATCAATAATGCACCTTTTTGCTTTAATAATTTTTCAATTTTATTTTGGAAAATTATTTTGGTCCTCCCTTTGATTAATTAATCGAAACTCCATTTCAATTATTGATCTTCCCTTTGGCACTTCTCTTTAGGATTCCTTTAGAGATTTTTCTCTCTTCCCCACGGAGTCGGAGTTTTGCGCGACACTGGAGTACTGTACAACTTGGAGTTGTTATGCTGTCTGTTTCAACTTCTGCACTACACCCTGGGTGTTAGAGAAGGAATGAGAATGGAGAATTCCTACTCTCATTCTGACTACTTCAAGCAGGGGACGAATGACCTTGTACCTGGCTTAGTCACCTCTATCTCCAGGCGGTAGCGTATCTCATTCCCCAGTCGAGTCGATCCTTGGTCACTCTTGGCTCTCTTGCCTCTTTTTACCTCTCTTTTGGTCAACCACCACCTTCTTGGTTAAGATCATTGTTCTTGGGTTAGCAAAATATTTTTATTTTAATACTCTACTCCTTTTCTTGTGGTCCAGCATTTCTTTTTGACTCCCCTGAAGAGTTTCATTTCCTTTTCTTCGGATAATCACATTTTTTCTGTTAAAACCGAATCCCCAGGAGTTCGCAACCTTCCCTTGGTTCTTCTCCTTTTGTTTGGTTAACCACTTCCTGTCAGTTAAAACAGCAATTTGCACTTTTCCTCAGTTAACCACAGTCTATCTGTTAACACACTGAGTTCCTCTTGGGTTAATCACCTTCTCTTGGATAATCACCCATTTTTTCAGTTAACCACAACTTGTCTGTTAATATACTGAACCCCTTTCGAGTTAATCACCTTCCCTTGGTTAATCACTCGTTTCTTTTTGGTTGATCACAGGCTTTCTGTTAAATCCAAGTCCCTCAACGGTTGGCAACCTCTTTTGGTTCAATACCTTTCTATTGGTCAAGTACTGTGTGTTCAGTCAATACCAACGTCCTGTGGGTCACAACCTTCGCTTGGTTCTACATCCGTCTTTTTGGTTGATCACAGTTTATCTGTTAAAAATTTTATCCCCGCAGAGTTACAATTCTTGTTTTTCTCGGTTAACCACTGGTTATCAGTTAATATACCGAAATCCCCTCTGAGTCAAACACCTCCTTTTGGTTCAGTACTCTTTCTTCCCTTTTGGTTCATCACAACCTGTCTGTTGACACTAACTTCTTTTTTCCCCACCAAAGTCTTAATCTCTTTCTTTTCGATTAACCACTGCTAGTCAGTTAATATACCAAACCTTATTTTTCTTGGTTTCGACACCACTCTTGCACGTTATTCTCAGTACATCTAGTGTATTTCCTTTGAACTTCTCCTTTTTTGGTTTTGACACCATTTTCTTGGGAATCCCCAGCGAAATTTCCTTATCTCTTTTGCTTATGGTTTTGACACCACTTTCCCTTCTTTTTTTCTTTTCCGTCTTGGTTCCCTGAACTACAGAAGCTCTTATTCTGCATTCATTTGGATGTATGATACATAGGCACGAGATCGCGATGATCTTGGCAAGAACCCTTCCACCTTCTTCTATTCCTCTTCTTTTTTCCCTGGTTCCATGAACTACAACGCTCTGACTTCCTCATTGCACTATGAGGGTACGTAGGCACGAGGGCCCTAATCCTCCGCGAGCACTTTCTTTCTTTGCTTTTCGTCTTTTCTTTCTATTCTCTTCTCTCTCCTTTTTTCTTTTAGCTAGAATCCTTTAGATAGATAACCCATCCAAGCCTAGAAGCATGCGAAATGGTTCCCGTCGAGTACGACGGATGCGTAAGGTGCTAGTACCTTCCTTTCGCATAACCGACCCCCGTTCCCTTTCCTCTTCCCCTTTGTTTTTATCGATATTTGTCTTGTCCTTTGGGACTAAATAAAGTTTGGTGGCGACTCTGTTATCTTTGAGTGTGCGATTCACTCGGGTATAAACCAGCCATCTTCAGTGATAACATGCTTAAAATTCATAAGGAATGGTGATAAAATCCTTATGTAAATTAATGAGATGAGCTAGTGATGTAACTAAGAAATGGTTTTATTTAGTTTAATTATATATTTTGTTTCACTAGTATAATTAATAATAATATTAATAATACAATTTTTATTTAATGATTGATAAATATTTTTAATTATCATATGAATGTTGGATATAATTATTGATGATGAATTAAATATTTTATATTTAATTGATGATGTGTGTTTGGTGAATTGAGATTGGATTGTGTTAATACTTGTTGTCGCTCCCGAAAGATCCGCATCCAACGGTACAAGCGCGAGAGTGGCACGGAAAACAGAGTCGCCAGCAATGTGTATTTATCCCAAGAGAGGGAAAGGAAACACTGCGTAAACCTTAAGAGAAGGAAGGAAAGAGCATGGTCTTGCGATCAAGAGAAAAGGGTTCGGGAGTCGGTTACGCGCGAGGAGGTATTAGCACCCTCATGCGTCCATCGTACCCGATGGGATCCACGCTTGCTTGTCTCGATCAAAGGTTGTCATAAAATAGAACTTAGCTGCTGCTGGAAAGGAGAAGGAACTGCTAACTGGAGAACCGGAAAAGGAAGGGAGAGAGAAAGTAAGAAAATGTAGGGAAAATAAAAGAAGTGCTCGCATGGGCCCTACCCCACTGCCTACGTATCTCATCGGGAGCATGAGAATCAGAGCGACGTAGTTCCCCTCACTAGGGGTAGATTGTGTTTTTTAGGGAACGGCTTACGTTCTAGCTCAGGTGTTGCAGCTCGCTGAATCGAGACTTAGGCGTTACCGTCTTGCAAGAGAACGAGTAGGAGCGCGTTCATACGTGGAGAGTGAGTGAGATGAGAAAAGAATTCCCGAAGGAAAGACGTTGTTGTTTGTTGAAGTTTTTTAGACAGAAGTGTTTTTTAAGTTAGCTCGTAACTTGCATTGCACCAAAGTCTGCCATGCGGGAACGAGTGAATCGCATGGTCGCCCCCAAATGGAACGTATGCTAAACACTCTAGAAGAGGAGGGGAGACCCCTCGTTCTTCACTTCCTACACTTAAGGCTCGAGCGCAATACACGTTAACCTTTATTAAGTGTTTTTTTTACTTTTCCTTTGAGATGAGAAGAGAAACGACGAAAGGGAAACTCTAGAGGGAAACTAAGAGTCCTAATGTTATCATGCATGGATGTCCTATGGTTAGTGAGGTTTGGGAGAAAAGACTACCTAAAACCTAATGCTAATCCTACTCCAAGCTTAATCAAAAATTAAGTTGGACTAGGTAGCTCTAAGGGAAAAGAATCCAAGACTTAATCAAGTCTTGAGATCCATGGGATGAGAAATAGTGAAAAAGAGAAAAAGAGTAATCATGAATTAATCGGAAATTAATCAAGAATATCCAAGTTAGGATTAAAATGCTAATTAATCTACAATTAAAAAACGAGATTAAAAGTTAGTCACCCACCAATTTAAAACCTGAACCTAGGATTAATTAATTTCTAATTGAAAATTAATACTAAAATCCAAAGTTATATAAAAAAACTAGTTCTAAAAACTATACACTAAACTATTTCTAAACTAATCAAGATTAATAAAATCTAATTAAAACAAATACTCAAATTAAAAATACTAATCTCTAATTAAGATCTAATTATAAACTAATTCTGAAAAATATTATCTAGTCATCCTAAAATAATTAATCAAAAACCAAAATAATAAAATATAAAAAAAAACTAAACACTTAAAAAAGGGGGCAGTCAGATTCTAGGGGTGGTGTAAGAAATGTCCAGACGGATGGGCTTTAAGGCTGAGGCCCAATAATTTTTCTCTTCCAGCCAGGGGGTGCAAGCAGTATTCTGGTGGTGTGAAATCAAAAATAGGAGCTGGGCTTTGTGTTGGGTCCAAGGTTTTATCAAGAAGCCAGGGGAGGGTTCAGCGAATGAAAACGGGGGTGGCGAAAGGAAAATAGGTGCATGGGCCCAATGAAGCCAAGGGGGTGCAGAATGTTTTGGTGGTGTAGAAAAAAAAGAAAGAAGCGGGCTCCAAGACCCGGCCCAGGAACAACTTAACCTAATAAAATCAATCAAACAGCATCACCAGCCGCTCTCTCCTCACTCTACTTCTTCTTCAATCGTTGCAGCTTCCTCTTTCCACCGGAAGTCTCTTCTCCACGCCGACAACCTTCTCTCCACACCGTCGTCTGAATCCCCTCCTGACTCACAAAACCACCTAGTTTCGTCGTCCTCCTTCTCCGTCTCATTTCTCAACTTCTCTTCTCCGCAAACTCACCAATCCCAGCTCAACGTTCTTCTCCCTCCGTCCACATAACCTCACTGGAGACGAAATGCTCCGCCGCACCAGAATCCCTTCCTTCGAATCGCTATCTCCCTCCGTCAACCTTCTCTACAGAGTCCGATGCGACTCGTTCGACCTCACTCTACTCAAATCAACGAGCTCGCTCTTGAATCTCAACACGACGCAAACAATGGAGGAACAAAATATATTCAGAACAAACTACATCAACGACTTAAACAAACACATCGACGACTTAAACAAAAATCCGGGGGGTACGTACCAGGGCGGAGCAGGGAGGATCTCCGACACGGCGGACTTTCGACAACCTTCCGACACTGCTATTATTCTGCTTCATTCGCTTCTTGCTGATCTGCGAAGATGTTGCTTCTCAAAATTCTAACCAAAGCTTCCTAGAGGTAGGCATTCGAATCTCTTTTCACTTTCCTTGTTTTAATGCGTTGCGAGTTGTTGTTGCAAACTGAGCACTTCTTCTTGTTTTCCTAGTTTCTGGAGATTTGAATTGGTGAATTTGGAATAGCAGGAAGAATGGTAATTGATTGTTGCGTGATGTAGGTTGATGGAAGGTGAAGGTTAATTGGAGTTTGTAGGTCATGAAGGGAGTTCTGTTGCAATGATTTGATGTTGTAAATGGTTGGTTTTCTGCAGGTATGGAAGTTTGTTGAGGGGTCGAAATGATAATGGTTTCAGATGATGAATGAATTGAAGACGAAATTTGAAAGAGATGCTGAGATGAGCTGGTGTGAATTCTTACAGAGAAAGTGATTTGTGCTAATTGAAAATTGAAGAATCAGGATCCGCTTTTTCCTTTTTTTTTACATCTGAGAATTGCGACCTTTTATACCAGAACTTTGGAGAAGGTAGAATAGGAATCACAATTGAAATTCTGTTAGGATTTTGCTGCGTAAAAGCTGTGAATCCGATCGTGTGAGTGTGGTGGAATAATTCAGTCACGCGTTTGTACCCATTCCCTCTTGTAATTTCTTTTTCTTTTATCCTGAGTCACATGTATTCACACTACTATGTATTTTGCTAAGTAATGCTGACGTGGGCTTTTTCCAGTTTTCCTCTGCTAAGCTTTTTTTTGCATTTAACTTTCCTCTGTGTTGGACAGTGGTCATAAGACCCTTGACAATTCTTAATTTTTGGTTTACACCAATAACAACCTTCTTGGCATCACATGAGTTACTTCCACTAAAAGGAATATGGGTCTCGTCATTGTCTAAAGCTCAAATGCAATTTTTCAAAGCTAAAATACTCTTGTTTATTTGCGGCTCTTATTAATGAAATGGAATTGAATTCTAACAAGAATGGACATTGGTTTTAAGAAAAATGGGAAAATGGATGTTTAAATGGGTATTTGGTTTGAATTGGATTAAAATAGATGAATGGGCTGGATATTAAAAATGAAATGGATAAGATGAAAATGATTTAGATAAAAGGTAAAAATGGATATGGATATGGATATGGATAAAAAGATAAGTGGATAAATGAAAAATGGTTTAATTGAAAATACGAATGATGGTTCAGAAAAAAGAAGATGGTCAAAAGAAAAGGATAGGTGGATTAAAAATAACTAGTTTGGATATGGATTATGGATAAAAAATGGCTAACCAACTGAATTCAAAACCAATCACCACCTTTCCACAATCCTCTGACAAAATAGTCTCAGCTACCACTGAACAACCTGACCACTCACATGATCCACTGAAGAATCTCAACCGATAACTATCCACCAGCTCAACTGTAAACAAAAGCTCTAACTCTCCTTGAGACGTACACCCTGATTCTCACAAATGAGATCTTGGCCCGATGCTTTTGATGCCTCCTCTGAATAAGAAAACCTCAGAACTTAACGCACCTCTGAATAGGAAAATACTGATAATAAGAAAAACCTTCAATCCCATGTCTTAGAAGACCAATCCATTATATGATTATGAATATGAATATGGCCTAATGAATATGCAAAAGGAGAAAGAAACATAAGCCAGAAAAAGGTAGGGCAAATTTTGGGGTGCTACAGCTGCCCCTATTCAATCAACTTGGACCTGAAAGGATGATAGCAACGGCTTTCAGACATTCAAGGTAGAAGGTGATTGAATATAAAAAGAACCCAGAAATTTGCATGAAGAACACCATCCCTACTGATAGAGGGAATTGGCGAAGTAAATCTTCAACATGACTTCACATGAGAGAGACCTGAACGTCAACCTCTGCGGGGGAAGTACAATAAGAAATCTTCAACATGACTTCACATGAGAGAGACCTGAACATCAACCTCTGCGGGGGAAGTAGCTCAACATCGTCAAGGAATTGACGAGGATAACACATTGTCATAGGGATGACAGAAAGAAGATGAAACCCATATCCGAAGAAACACTTTGTCATAGGGATGACAGAAAGAAAAATTCCACCGTAGGAACACATTGCCATGGAGATGACAGAAAGAGGATGAAACCCAAGAAACACATTGTCATAGGGATGACAGAAAGAAAATGAAAATTCCACTATAAGAATACATCGTTATGGGGATGACGGAAAGAAGATGAAACCCAAGAAACACATTGTCATAGGGATGACAGAAAGAAAACTGAACATATCCGAAGGTACGAACCCTGAGCTCGGAACACATCGTCAAAGGGTTGACGGCTAGAAGGTGAAAACATCCGAAGGTACGAAACCTGAGCTCGGAACACATCGTTAAAGGGTTGACGGGAAGAAACTGAAAACATCCGAAGGTACGAAACCTGAGCTCGGAACACATCGTCAAAGGGTTGACGGGAAGAAACCGAAAACATCCGAAGGTACGAAACCTGAGCTCGGAACACATCGTCAAAGGGTTGACGGGAAGAAATTGTCTGCTGAGGAATGGCTTGGCATTCTCTTTTGGGATATGTCACTGTTCTGACTGAAAATGATTCGGGTTTCTGTACAAGGTACCAAATCCGGCTTATGCTTCACATGCATATATTTGAATTTTTTTTATGGCGTAATGCTCCATACGAAATGGAAATGCTACGCGTTTGAGGATGCAATGCAAATATGCTTACTATATGCAAAAGGACCCCTCCAGCAAAATAAATGCTGAAGAGACGAGGCCAACTCCGCTGGGGATGGCGAACTGAACCGTCTCCGAGGTTACGAACCCTGCCGAGGAAGTCAAACTGACCGGCCTTCCTGATATAACCACTGCTGAAGATGAAACCCGAAGAGAACTCCCACTCCGTTGGGGAGTACGAATAAACCTTGAAGATGGACCCCAAAGATCTGTTACGGAAGAGGTGTCAATAACCATTGAACTCTGAATCTGGTAGGGACATCTACCACTGTTGATCAAGCCATTGAGATGACTATCACCTGCTTGGGGAATGAAGTCAATAACAGCGAACCTGCTAAAGAATATCATTGAACTTAGCTTGTAGTCGGGGAAACACACTTAACCTGCTGGGGAATACCAGCCATCACTAACAACTCTGCCCAGGGAACGACAGTTGATGATATCCACTCTGCTAGGGGACAACATTGAGATTACTCCTCTGCTGGAGACTTACTTTCTACCCTTACCCTGTTGGGGAGAGAAACTCTACTGGGGACGTCATGTGTCGACCATCAACATGAACCCTGCAGATGGGATATGACCAAAAGATGCCCTGATACAGCATAGCCCATAAAGGAACCTGTCTTCGAGAGGTCTCATGAAGATCTTTTATCTTGCCCCATGATCTTGATTAACCGTTCTCCTGAGAAAAACCCTTTTGCTTTTGGGGTGACCTGCCCCAGCCTTGAAGTGATTTTGCCCTTGACTGGCTGATCTGTGAATGAGTACCTCTGACTGACTGATCTTCGAGAGATTTGTCGAATCTCGACCTGATTGCCCCAGATTGGCTGAATCTTGGAAGGAATTGCCCATTTGATATGACTATTTGATGGCTTGCCCCTGCTCAACGGAATACTTAGGCATTTTGCACTTATATTGATCAATCTTTTCATTGCAGAAACTTCCCTGATCAAGCACTTACTCGCAAGTAAAACAATTCGTTTTGAAAATGACAATTTTAATGCAATGCATATGACATTTTTGAAATCCAAGTCTGTTCACTGGAAAAAAGTTGTGACATATAGTGAATGAATCACAAATCAAAGTGTCGTTGATACCAACATGAATGGTATGGAGATCCTTTTAGGAGTCAGGTTCGACGCGATCTTTACCGAAGTATGCTTTCGAAACAACCTTGCTTCAATTAGGTCTTTTGAAGGTTGTAACGTGGCTTGGTTCACGGTTTGAGAAAGAAAGGATATAAGGCTCAAATTTCTGTTTTAACCCACCCATTCTCCTTGATGTTCTCCAGTCCTACGTTCAGCTAACTCGACATAAGCGCTCACCTTTCAACAAGGTTAATGAATAGTAGGAGGATAGAAAGAACCCACACGGTTTTCGGAGTGACAGTCACCCCCTTCGCCTTTGGTGTCTGAAAACACACGACTTGTTCTTTATTTGAGGATTTTTCTTTTTCCATTTTTTTGCTTTTTATTCTTTTGCTTTTCCCTGATTTTTCCTGGACTAACTCTTTTGAATTTTTCGATTTCGAAGTCCAGCGGGATGCCCTAACTTTTGCCTAAGCCATTTGTTTTCAAGTTTCAACTTAGCGGGCTTTCTTTTTCTTTTGATTCTTTTTCTCTTTTTTTTTGAACAAATCGTGTGACACTGGCTTGTCTGACTTGTTTGAAAGGGATGTGACTGCCTCACTCTTCGGTTGGTGAGGGATAACCATAGATTTGATCCTTGAATTGAACGCTCGGTCAAATTAATTGACACCTACCCTGCCCCAGGTTAAGATTGAGGGTTTTTTCGTTTTCAGAAAGAAACTCCTACTTCTAGGCTCAAAGGGGTTGACAAGGGATTATCTTCCTTATATCTCCGGTGTTTAGGGATTTGAAATAATGCCTGTACATCCTCAGCAAGGTTTTGTCCCAAAAGCATACCATCAGAAGTTCTGTGTCTTTGAATTTCATCATCCTCCCTCAGATCCTGCTTAAACAAGGGTTAGATATCAATAAAGAAAATATGAGTGAACACAGATGGATTTAATCAAAACATGCATATTTATTTCATTATCATTATCAACTGAAAACAGACAAGTTTTACAAATGAGTTTGCACTTTAACAGAAAAGAAACTACTAATGCAAAGAAATGACATGATTTAAAATATTGCCAGCTTCGGGGAACTGGGCTTTCCAAGCTTGACTTGCTGCTGAACTAGCCATCTTCATAATTGCTCATCGAAGTCAGTCTAATAAAAACTTGTACCACTGCTCTCGGTGTCTTCTCCCATAACCTGAACTGATGAACCCACATGACTGGATGAAGGAGAATTGTGGATCTGAATACCCTGAGGCGTGAATGAGAACATATTGGAGTCAAGCAGTGTCTGAATCTTACTCTTGAGCACCTTACAATCTTCAGTTAAATGCCCCTGTGCCCCAGCATGATAGTCACAACGGGCGTTGACATCAAAACCTGGTGGATACAGAGGAATCACTGGCTTCAATCCCTTCGGCACTATTAATCCACCTCTGATCAAATCCGGCAACATTTGACTGTACGGCATTGGCAAATGGGTGAAATGCCTCTCTGGCTTCCTAGGTCTTTGTCGGGCGTGCTGACGCGGCTGACGGCGGTACGACCGTTGATTCTGAGATCCAGAAGATTGCTGACTCTGGACAGTTGATATGTTTGAACACCGAGAACGAGGTGGTGAAGATTCCTGAATGGAACTATTTTCTTCCTCGAATTCTTCCTGAGAAATGACAACTGATTCACTTTCATTAGCTTGGAAGTTTGAGATGCCTTGGAGCTTTCCACAATTGAGCAATCTCTCAATACGTTCTCCCACCATCACCAGGTCAGAAAATTTTGCTGCCCCATTGGCAATCATCTTTTCCAAATACGGCCCTTGCAAGGTATCCATGAACAAATCAACCAATTCTCTATCCAACAATGGCGGTTGAACACGAGCGGCTAACTCTCTCCATCTCTGAGCATACTCTCGGAATGATTCATTATCTGCCTGAGACAAGTCTTACAAATGCATCTGGCTGGGGGCCATGTCAAGATTATAATCGTACTGCTTCACAAAGGCGTTGGCTAGATCTGTCCATGATCGGATGCTACCACTTTCTAACTGCATATACCAACTCAACGATGCCCCACTCAGACTGTCCTGGAAACAGTGAATCATGAGGTTATCATTATAGACATGTGAGGTCATTCTTCTGTAAAACATCACCAAATGTAGTTTTGGGCAGCTATCCCCTTTGTATTGCTCAAACTTTGGCATTTTAAACTTTGGAGGCATTACCAGGCCAGGTACCAAACACATGCTCTAAGCATTCAAATCAAGAGTATCACGCCTCTCCAGGGTTGTAATCTTTTCTTCAAACCAACGGTATTTTTCATCAAACTGGACAGATCGTGGGTCCTTAGGCTTCATCTTTGGAATTACCCCCTGGACATCTGGCATAGAGAAGGCAAAACTCTGATAATTTGTGGCATCAAGAGAAGAAGAATGTTCGTCTCGGAAGATGGTACGCTCGTGTATGGCATGATTCTCAACCGGGATCTGCACAGGCTGAGCTTGAGCGACATCGTTCACCAGAGGTGGAATAACATTCCCAGTAACTGAAGTCCTCTAAACATTGATCTCTCCCCTATTCATGGCTGTCATAGCTTCCACAAGTTGATCCAATTGACTCTTCATCAATTCAACATCGGCCCTAGTTACAAACTGATTCTGTTCCCCTGAATTCATGATAATCTCCCCAAAAACTGATTCAAGTCCGATGAGAAAGTCTAGAAATCAACTGCGGTTCAGACAAAGGATGGATGAGCTCTCTGATCAGGCCGGAGACAGATATGCAAAAACGGTGCAAGATGCAAATGCAATGCAATATGAATGCAGTAGACATGGGATCAAAGCTTCCACATATTCTGAATAACTGTTGTGCTGTTGACTGAATAAGTTCAAAGGTCTGCTCTAAAGAGAATACCAGAATACCAGAATACCGGATGATCAGAATACCAAAATACCAGGCTGATAAATCCACACTGATAAGAAAACCAGAATACCAGGTAGGTTAAAGGCCAAGGTCACCTGCAAACCTGCAAACACCCGCCCCTCTCACATGTGGGTGCTAAGAAGGCGAGGATCCTCAATATCTCGGGCTCTCAGGTCGAGAAATGATGATACGTTCACCATTTCTGGTTTGGCATCATCACCAATCGAGGAGGCCTCAACTGATTCCCCTCAAAAGAAAACATCCTATGGCAAGTCTTCAGTTTCGGCACTGAGGTCGAGAAGTAATAGTACATTCATCCCTCGGGGTACAGTACTATCACCAATCGAGGAGTGCTTCCACTGATTCCTTTCCAAAAGGAGACCCTATAGTAAGTTCCCAGTATTGGGTCCTCGGATCGAGAAGCGTAATGGATTTGCCACAGAGCGTGGTCTGCCATTATCACGTCTCGGGAGGAGTGCCGTTACTGAGTTCTCGGGAAACGATCGCCAGAGTCGACTGTTTTCCAGGTTATATTCCATCGTCTGCCCCAAATGAACAGGACAGAATATTACCAAGAAAACCTTGTCTTGATGTGGAGTTTTCATGTATACTTCGTCTGGCCAAATGCCAAACAAGTCACACTACTTTCCACGCTAATCATAGGTGTATGCTCAAGCTTGGGTATTGGGCTTTTCTCTCATGAATCCAGCCCACCCTACAAACACAAAATCCAGCAGCAGAACAGCACAACAATATTCAGTATGACAGTAATAAAATGAAATGCAATGCAATAAAAGCTGTAAAAACAGTAAAGCAGTAAAGCAAAAATACAGTAAATAGCAATACAGTAATATACAACAAAGCAAAGCACCACAGAAAAACACCCGATGAAAAGAAACAGACAAGCGCTAGGATTGACTCGCTAAAAGGGATGGACCAGCAAGAGGTCAACCAGATTCCCCAGCAGAGTCGCCAGCTGTCGCTCCCCAAAGATTCACATCCAACGGTACAAGCGCGAGAGTGGCGCGGAAAACAGAGTCGCCAGCAATGTGTATTTATCCCAAGAGAGGGAAAGGAAACACTGCGTAAACCTGAAGAGAAGGAAGGAAAGAGCATGGTCTTGCGACCAAGAGAAAAGGGTTCGGGAGTCGGTTACGCACGAGGAAGGTATTAGCACCCTCATGCGTCCATCGTACCCGATGGGATCCACGCTTGCTTGTCTCGATCAAAGGGTGTCATAAAATAGAACTTAGCTGCTGCTGGAAAGGAAAAGGAACTGCTAACTGGAGAACCGAAAAAGGAAGGGAGAGAGAAAGTAAGAAAATGTAGGGAAAATAAAAGAAGTGCTCGCATGGGCCCTACCCCACTGCCTACGTATCTCATCGGGAGCATGAGAATCAGAGCGACGTAGTTCCCCTCACTAGGGGTGGATTGTGTTTTTTAGGGAACGGCTTACGTTCTAGCTCAGGTGTTGCAGCTCGCTAAATCGAGACTTAGGCATTACCGTCTTGCAAGAGAAAGAGTAGGAGCGCGTTCATACGTGGAGAGTGAGTGAGATGAGAAAAGAATTCCCGAAGGAAAGACGTTGTTGTTTGTTGAAGTTTTTTAGACAGAAGTGTTTTTTAAGTTAGCTCGTAACTTGCATTGCACCAAAGTCTGCCATGCGGGAACGAGTGAATCGCATGGTCGCCCCCAAATGGAACGTATGCTAAACACTCTAGAAGAGGAGGGGAGACCCCTCGTTCTTCACTTCCTACACTTAAGGCTCGAGCGCAATACACGTTAACCTTTATTAAGTGTTTTTTTACTTTTCCTTTGAGATGAGAAGAGAAACGACGCAAGGGAAACTCTAGAGGGAAACTAAGAGTCCTAATGTTATCATGCATGGATGTCCTATGGTTAGTGAGGTTTGGGAGAAAAGACTACCTAAAACCTAATGCTAATCCTACTCTAAGCTTAATCAAAAATTAAGTTGGACTAGGTAGCTCTAAGGGAAAAGAATCCAAGACTTAATCAAGTCTTGAGATCCATGGGATGAGAAATAGTGAAAAAGAGAAAAAGAGTAATCATGAATTAATCGGAAATTAATCAAGAATATCCAAGTTAGAATTAAAATGCTAATTAATCTACAATTAAAAAACGAGATTAAAAGTTAGTCACCCACCAATTTAAAACCTGAACCTAGGATTAATTAATTTCTAATTGAAAATTAATACTAAAATCCAAAGTTATATAAAAAAACTAGTTCTAAAAACTATACACTAAACTATTTCTAAACTAATCAAGATTAATAAAATCTAATTAAAACAAATACTCAAATTAAAAATACTAATCTCTAATTAAGATCTAATTATAAACTAATTCTGAAAAATATTATCTACTTATCCTAAAACAATTAATCAAAAACCAAAATATAAAATATAAAAAAACTAAACACTTAAAAAAGGGGAAAGTCAGATTCTAGGGGTGGTGTAAGAAATGTCCAGACGGATGGGCTTTAAGGCTGAGGCCCAATAATTTTTCTCTTTCAGCCAGGGGGTGCAAGCAGTATTCTGGTGGTGTGAAATCAAAAACAGGCGCTGGGCTTTGTGTTGGGTCCAAGGTTTTATCAAGAAGCCAGGGGAGGGTTCAGCGAATGAAAACGGGGTGGCGAAAGGAAAATAGGTGCATGGGCCCAATGAAGCCAAGGGGGTGCAGAATGTTTTGGTGGTGTAGAAAAAAAAGAAAGAAGCGGGCTCCAAGACCCGGCCCAGGAACAACTTAACCTAATAAAATCAATCAAACAGCATCACCGGCCGCTCTTTCCTCACTCTACTTCTTCTTCAATCGTCGCAGCTTCCTCTTTCCACCTGAACTCTCTTCTCCACGCCGACAACCTTCTCTCCACACCGTCGTCTGAATCCCCTCCTGACTCACAAAACCACCTAGTTTCGTCGTCCTCCTTCTCCGTCTCATTTCTCAACTTCTCTTCTCCGCAAACTCACCAATCCCAGCTCAACGTTCTTCACCCTCCGTCCACATAACCTCACTGGAGAGGAAATGCTCCGCCGCACCGGAATCCCTTCCTTCGAATCGCTATCTCCCTCCTTCAACCTTCTCTACAGAGTCCGATGCGACTCGTTCGACCTCACTCTACTCAAATCAACGAGCTCGCTCTCGAATCGCAACACGACGCAAACAATGGAGGAACAAAATATATTCAGAACAAACTACATCAATGACTTAAACAAACACATCGACGACTTAAACAAAAATCCGGGGGGTACGTACCAGGGCGGAGCAGGGAGGATCTCCGACACGGCGGACTTTCGACAAGCTTCCGACACTACTATTATTCTGCTTCGTTCACTTCTATCTGCTATGCGAAGATGTTGCTTCTCAAAATTCCAACCAGAGCTTCCTAGAGGTAGGCATTCGAATCTCTTTTCACTTTCCTTGTTTTACTACGTTGCGAGTTGTTGTTGCAAACTGAGCACTTCTTCTTCTTTTCCTAGTTTCTGGAGATTTGAATTGGTGAATTTGGAATAGCAGGAAGAATGGTAATTGATTGTTGCTTGATGTAGGTTGATGGAAGGTGAAGGTTAATCGGAGTTTGTAGGTCGTGAATGGAGTTCTGTTGCAGTGATTTGATGTTGTAAATGGTTGGTTTTCTGCAGGTATGGAAGTTTGTTGAGGGGTCGAAATGATAATGGTTTCAGATGATGAATGAATTAAAGACGAAATTTGAAAGAGATGCTGAGATGAGCTGGTGTGAATTCTTACAGAGAAAGTGATTTGTGCTAATTGAAAATTGAAGAATCAGGATCCGCTTTTTCCTTTTTTTTTTACATCTGAGAATTGAGACCTTTTATACCAGAACTTTGGAGAGGGTAGAATAGGAATCACAATTGAAATTCTGTTAGGATTTTGCTGCGTAAAAGCTGTGAATCCGATCGTGTGAGTGTGGTGGAATAATTCAGTCACGCGTTTGTACCCCTTCCCTCTTGTAATTTCTTTTTCTTTTATCCTGAGTCACATGTATTCACACTGCTATGTATTTTGCTAAGTAATGCTGACGTGGGCTTTTTCCAGTTTTCCTCTGCTAAGCTTTTTTTGCATTTAACTTTCCTCTGTCTTGGACAGTGGTCATAAGACCCTTGACAATTCTTAATTTTTCGTTTACACCAATAACAACCTTTTTGGCATCACATGAGTTACTTCCACTAAAAGGAATATGGGTCTCGTCATTGTCTAAAGCTCAAATGCAATTTTTCAAAGCTAAAAGACTCTTGTTTATTTGCTGCTCTTATTAATGAAATGGAATTGAATTCTAACAAGAATGGACATTGGTTTTAAGAAAAATGGGAAAATGGATGTTTAAATGGGTATTTGGTTTGAATTGATTAAAATAGATGAATGGGTTGGATATTAAAAATGAAATGGATAAGATGAAAATGATTTGGATAAAAGGTAAAAATGGATATGGATATGGATACGGATAAAAAGCTAAGTGCATAAATGAAAAATGGATTAATTGAAAATACGGATGATGGTTCAGAAAAAAGAAGATGGTCAAAAGAAAAGGATAGGTGGATTAAAAATAACTAGTTTGGATATGGATTATGGATCAAAAATGGCTAACCAACTGAATTCAAAACCAATTACCACCTTTCCACAAGCCTCTGACAAAATAGTCTCAGCTACCACTGAACAACCTGGCCACTCACATGATCCACTGAAGAATCTCAACCGATAACTATCCACCAGCTCAACTGTAAACAAAAACTCTAACTCTCCTTGAGACGTACACCCTGATTCACACAAATGAGATCTTGGCCCGATGCTTTTGATGCCTCCTCTGAATAAGAAAACCTCAGAACTTGACGCGCCTCTGAATAGGAAAATACTGATAATAAGAAAAACCTTCAATCCCATGTCTTAGAAGACCAATGCATTATATGATTATGAATATGAATATGGCCTAATGAATATGCAAAAGGAGAAAGAAACATAAGCCAGAAAAAGGTAGGGCAACTTTTCGGGTGCTACACTTGTGTATCTGCAAATGTGTGGTAGTTCAAGTGTGATGAATTATTGAAGGTATACATGTATGTTAAGATTAGAGAATGGTCTTAATTGCATATGGTTGTTGAATTTGCACTCGCATCATTTGTGTCAAGAGGCAATGCTTGTTAGTTCTATGGGAGCTAGTGACTTGTCCCAAACCTAGAGCGGGGTTTGAAAACTTAGGAAATGGGCTTTTGTGTGTTATTCGTCAAGGGAACGGACCCGATAAAAATAATAACAAGTGTTTGGTACCACATGCATGAGTTGCATTTGAGTCTTGCATCGAGTCACATGGTGTCTTTGGTTGCAATATGAGATTATGTGTATTATGTGAATTGTTGAATTGGTGAAATTGTGGAATTACGAGTATGCACTTGTGAACGGTATGGTTACTTGAGTGATACTATGTTGATGAAACTTTTGAAGTGTGAGAATAATTGTATTATGCTTGTATGCCTTAAATTATATATTATCTTATGATTTCAGTATTATGTGAATTCTCACCCTTCTGTTGGAATAATGTTTTGTACGACATCGCTCAGGTACTGAGGAGTAGAATTGCTTCTAGTGCGAGGTAGCCGTTGGAGTAACTTGTCTTAGTCTCTTTATTTATTTTGGGTCGAGTCGCGCTCTGATCATGTAACACGGGGATGTTTCGATTTCATCTTTTGAGAGATACTTTATGTACTCTACTTTATGTTGTTATTTTATTTGAATTATGTGGAGTATTGGCTTTTATGCCTAAGTGATGATTTATAATGAGTTGATCATGGGACTTTTATTATGTTTATTATGATTGAAGTAATTCCTCTGCTACATGCTAATGTGAAAGTGTATGAAAAGTATGAATTCATTTTAAGTGTATTTGAGCATGACAGGTGTTTGTGTGATGTTTTGAAATTATATGTGACACCCTTTTGTGAGATGCATGATAATTACTTTGATTATATGTATTTATTCCGAGGGGTTTAGAAGGGTGTTATACCTTGGGTCATTGATTTTACAAACTCATTTACTTAACAATTGCTTCAAGACATCTTAAGCATATTCAAAACCCTTTGAGAAAGATGCTGATTCTTTTCCACTTGAGAGAGGTATGTGGCATACTTGTTGATTATATATCCAAGTTGGAACCCTTCTCTCAATGTGAAGCAAAGATCCCTCTTCCACATGTTTGTGGTGGATAAGTTAAGTATTCTCCTTAAGATGATAACTTGTCTCTTCTTCATTAAAATCCACCTTAACAAACCCTTTTCAATTTTTACCCCGAACTACGAGGTTTTGATCCTTCATTGGTACGTAGGCAAAAGACTTTGTGTCTTGCAAAACACAAAAATCTAAAAAATGTTTCTCTTCTCATCTCCTCAATCAATTCAATCACGAACAACTTTAACCAAAACACAAATAATACAAGAGGTTCCTATAGGATACTATAGATACTTAGGGTGCTAGTACCTTCCCTTAGTATAACCAACCCTCGTACCTTAGATCTCTTTATTGCATTATTTTGCATTGCATATTTATGGGTTATTCTTTCTTTTCCCTTTCCCTTGGATAAATTAAAGATCGATGGTGATATCTTAAGATTTTTGAAGCCTACTTAACTTGATAGCTATGGTCTCTGATTCTCACTGCGACACTTGGCAACCCTAGCATCCATGTATCAACTGATATGGCCCAATCATCGGCCATCCATTGATCTCAAACGCTTTGAGAAGCCTGCTCATTACTTAACC
Organism: Lathyrus tuberosus; assembly: GCA_022829125.1. Lineage (NCBI taxonomy): Eukaryota > Viridiplantae > Streptophyta > Magnoliopsida > Fabales > Fabaceae > Lathyrus > Lathyrus tuberosus. The sequence continues at coordinate 13,479,946 of JALAZF010000058.1, forward strand.
GCCATTGAAGTGTCTGATGAAAAGCCATAGTTCTATGACATCAAATGCTACCTGGAGAAGCAAGAATATCCAGAAGGTGCCTTGAGCATTGACAAGAAAATTTTGCAAAGACTGGCATCCAATTTCTTCCTAATTGGGAATGTGATATACAAGCGTAACCATGATACTGACTTACTCAGATGTGTGGAAAATAATGAAGCTGAACAAATTTTGAAATAAATTCACGAGGGATCCTTTGGCACCCATGCAAGTGGACATGCGATGGCCAAGAAGATCTTGAGAGCATGCTATTAATGGCTAACCTTGGAGGCTAATTGATATCATCACGCCCGAACTTATCATAAGTGTCAGATATACGGTGATAAGGTCCATGTATGTCCTACTCCTTTGAACATCTTGTCTTCACCATGGCCCTTTTCCATGTGGGGAATATACATGATTGGGATGATCGAGCCGAAAGCTTCAAATGGACACCGTTTCATACTAGTTACCATAGACTACTTTACCAAGTGGGTCGAAGCTGCATCATACGCCAATGTTCCTAAGCAAGTGGTTTCCCGCTTCTTGAAGAATAACATTATATGCAGATATGGGGTTCCCAACCGCATCATCACTGACAATGGGTCTAATCTCAACAATAAGACAATGAAGGAGTTGTGTGCTAGTTTCAAGATTGAACATCACAATTCAACGCCATACAGACCCAAGATGAATGGAGTCGTTGAAGCAACCAATAAAAATATCAAAAAGATCATTCAGAAGATGGTGGTTACTTAAAAATATTGGCATTGGCATGAAATTCTACCTTTCACACTGCATGGCTACCGTACCTCAGTAAGAACTTCCACAGGGGCAACTCCCTATTCACTAGTTTATGGTATGGAAGCAGTACTTCCAATAGAGGTCGAAATTCCCTCACTGAGAGCCTTAATGGAGGCTCAACTTGATTAAGCAGAATGGGTAAAGACAAGGTTTGACGAGCTCAACCTTATTGAGGAAAAGCGTTTGACAGCATTATGTCACAGTCAGCTCTACCAGAGGCGCATGAAGAAAGCTTTTGACAAGAAGTGCAGCCTCGGACATTCCAGGAAGGTGACTTGGTGCATAAGAGGATCTTGTCCATGTACAATGAAACTAGGGGCAAGTGGACACTGAACTATAAAGTACCATATGTTGTAGTAGGAACATTCTCTGGTGGTGCCCTAAAACTCGCAACTATGGATGACAATGAATTACCATATCTGGTGAATACATACTCTGCCAAACGATACTACGCCTAAAAATGTGGAATAATAATAAAGCCACTAAGTTGAAAACCTGAAAAGGCGACTTAGAAAAAAATGGCTATCCCGGTAGACTGAAAACCCAAAAGGGGAGGTCTAGGAAAAAATTAGAAATAAAATAAAAAATCAAGCCCGCTGAGTTGAAAACCCAAAAGGGCGGCTCAGGTAAAAAGGGCGTCCCGGTGGATTAAAAACTCGAAAGGGCGATTCAGGCAAAAGTTAGGGACAAATTCCTAGGCAAAGTATCCAGTTTGTAAATCCACTTGATCTTGATGTGTTGCTGAAGGGAGGGATCAATCCAGCCATCTTCCTACGAAGCAAGGTTTTGAAATCTTCAAAGTCATAGGGACCATAGCAGTGTTGAAACTTAATGGAACCTCACTATTTTTATCGCCATTGTACTTTTTCTTGCACGACAATTACATAATTAAGGAATTACATCTTTGTATATATTTACCCATTCAAGGGTCAAATCAATAAAAGAGAGATTTCTCATTAAATTGTGCTCACTTTTTTACTTTATCCGCATGTTTGAAAATTAATTATATTTTTAATAAACTTTGTTTTGAAACTTCAGTTAATAATAACAATGTTTGGGAAACAATAAAATTTGTTTTGGGTGTTCAGAGAACCTAAAGGAAGATTAACAGTCCCCAGTGATGCCCTCATCACAAAGAAACATCAAATCATTTGCCAGTTGCCTTGGCTCTTCAGCAAAATTAGCATAATCTTCTCATGGATCTGTACATATGTAACTCCACAACAGTGAATCTTCTTGGAGCCTATCAAGGGCATTCATATTCTGTAGTCCCTCGCAACTTCACCAATTTTTGGATGTCGAGTAGTCAGATTCATTCTCCAAAGTCCAATCTCTTATTAGCAACTACTTAATGTCGCAACTGCGAAAACAACCAGCGGAAACAGAACAGAAGAGTCACCACCGAACGTTATTTATCTCGACGAAGGGAAAGGAAACAATCGAAGAAACCTCAAAAGGGAGAAGACATGGTCATCGCAACCATAGTCAGGGTTCGGGAGTCAGTTACGCGAGGGGAAGATATTAGCACCCCCACGCGTCCATCGTACTAGATGGGATCCACGGTTATTGTCTAATCAAAACGTAAGTTATCTAAAGCCTACTGCTGAACAGAAACAGGAAGGGAAAAGGGAAAAAGAGACTCGATAGGACATTGTCGTCCTAGGCCTACGTATTCCCTCGTGCAATGGGAAAGTCAGAGTCAACGTAGTTCAGAGGACTACAGGTGGATGGGGGGAAGGTTGCTCGCCGAGACATCACCGTCGTGTGCCTATGTATCCTCAATCGGACCAGAGAGAGGAAGTCAGAGCAGTCGTAGTTCGACCTACGGGTCGAAAAGAGGGAAAAGGTGCTCGCCAAGACATCATCGTCTTGTGCGTACGTATTCTCAATGGGAATGAGAAATCAGAGCAACGTAGTTCGTGGTAACGACCACAATGGTTAAGTGTTTTTTATGAGCAACGTTGGATTCGCGTCCGGCATTTAGGGTCGATGCCTGTTTGTGACAAAACGGAAGCAACATGCTCTTTTCTGAAAATTATTTGAAACCCAACAATCCCGAAGGATGAAAAAGATTTGAATTTGTTTTGTATTTTTTAGACAGAAGTGAATTGAAGTTAGTTTGAAACTCACATTGCACTATAGTCTATGACATAGGAGCGAATGCGTCGCATGGTCGCCCCCCAATGGGACGTATGCTAAACACTCTAGAAGAGTGAAGGGAGACCCCTCGTTCTTCATTTCCTATGTACTTAAGGCTCATGGCGCACAATGCTCATTGTATTTATTAAGTGTTTTAGACTTGTTAGGAGGTGAGAAGAGAAGACTCAAAGATTGAAAAGAAAAACACTAAGGGAATTCTATCCTAATGTTAGCATACATGGATTGAGAGCCTGGTGCCTATCTTACTCCGAGCTTAATTAGACATTAAGTCGGACCAGGAGCCTTAAGGGAGCATGTGAATACGAAGGTAATCAACAAGTAAACACCAGACAACTCGATCACAAAGGAAAATCGAATACGAAACCAAGTTAGGAGAAATTCAAGTACAAAGAGAATATTTACAGACATCATCAAGGAAAGGATTCACAAATATCACCAAGAATTAGTATCCGAATTAAAATCTAAGTTAGTCAAAATTAGTAATTAATCACCAATTAAAAATAAGGTTAAATTCTAACAAGAAAAAAAATTGACCTAAATTCAAATTAAAAACTAATTCAAAAACTAATTTCTAAACCTAGAATTAATTCAAGTTAATTTCTAATTAAATCTATTTTTAAAATCAAAACCAAATTAAAGTTCTAAATTCTAATTAAAATCTAATTTTAATAAAAATTAACTAAAATAGTTATCCTAAATTAATTAACTAAAACAAAAATTAAAACCAATATATTAGCACAAGAGAGTGCAATAGAAGTTTGGGGAGGTGTAAGAAGAAGCCCAGGCGAGTGGGCTTTAACTTGCAAGCCCAACGGCTTCACTATGAATCAGAGGGGGGTGCGAACGGACTGGGTGTGTGTGGTGAAAAACAATCATGTGGGCTCAAAATACTCGGCCCATGCTGTAAGGCAAGAAAACCTAATTAACACTATCTCCTTCTTTTAGCATGCCTCTTCAAGCAAACACAACGCCACCCTTAATTTCCTCTCTCGCGGCCATTTCTTTCTCACCTCTCATCTTCCATTCACCGTCCTTTCCATGGCCGTGACAACACTACCTTCACATCCCTGTATTCATTTCTCCGTTCGCTCGTCTCTCACACTCAATCAACCTCAACAACAGCTTCCTCCGTCCGCTTCTCAAATCGCCACCATCTCCCTCACTGCAACTCTCATTTCACCTTAATACTCTCCTCTTATTGTTTCTCCGTTTCAGCCTTCTCATAACCGCCGATCGCCATCTACGTTTCAATCTCGCTCACATCTTTTACCCTCTCCTCAATCAACATATGGATCCGTATTTCACGTAAGAACAATAAGCCACACATATTCCATTCAAAAATCAAACAAATACAATAGCATATGGTTCAGATTTATAGAAAAAGGGACTCACAAGGTTGAAGCTAGTCCGACTATTACCACTCCTGCAACGGTAAGTTTAGTTTGATTCCTTCCTCTCCTGCTTCTGCTTCATGCGTGTTGTTGAAAGCTCTAATTCTTCCCTCCACGTGCTTCCACTGAATTCTTGAGTCTCTTCTCCTTTTTCCTTGTTGTGCTTTGTTCAGTTATTGTTTTTAATTTACTGAATCGTGTTGATGTTGTGAGCTGTAGATCGAGAATGAGGTGTGAATCTCGTAGATGCCGTTTGCAAATTGTGACTTACAGGTGAACCTTCTTCTTCTACTTTTCTGCTACCAAACTGTTGTTGTTCTTCGTTCTTCTGCTGTTGTGAATTGATGTTGCTGTTATTGAATTTTTTGCAGGTTATGAAGATTGAAAGGAGAGTTGTGGATTTGAAGATGATGGAGCTAGGGTGAAGATGAATGGAATGCGAGAGATTACAGAAAGGATGGTTTTATATCAGTGGATTTGAGAGGGTAGTTTTGGATTTTCTATTGAAATTCTGTTAGGATTTGTATTCACTGTAATTATGTTATTCCATTCTTCCCACTTTGCTTTTCGTTTTGCACTCGCGTCACGTGTTGCGCATAGGATGTGGGGTCCATTTGTGGGCTACAATGGTTGCAGATTTTGTGTATTATGGAATTAGTTTCTGAAGTGATGTGAATTTTTTTTCTGTTATCAATCTTTTTCTGCTATGTATTCTTTTTCTGCTGAACCACTGTTATGAATTTTATTTTTTCTTGTACGGACACTTTTCCTTTTTCTGCGATGAAGCTGCTGTTATGTACCTCGTATTTTTTCTCTGATTTTCTGCACTTGAGAACCACTTTTATTTACCTGAATAAGTGTATTAGACTTGAAAATAAAAATAGTCCTACTGGCTTTTCCACCGTCTGCAAAAAATGTTAAGATATTTGACAACGTGAAGCTCACATTTTCATTTATATGAGGAACACGATTTAACATAAACAAATGAATTCGGACCACCCTCAGTTTCAAATTCAAGCTTCAAGTAGCACATGCTAAGTATTTCACTTCTAGCACCATTGTGAACAACCTTTGATTTGGGCTTTGCAACCTTTGGCCTTTTGAATGGAAGTTGGATTTTTCTTGGACAAAAAAGGAGTTTTGAATTAAAGTATAATTAAAATGGACATATAGTAAAACCAAAAATGGATACAAAATGAAGGTTGAATTCAATTTGAATATGGCAAGGTTCATTGATAAAAAAAATGGGTTATTGGTTTAGTAAATGGTTTATACAAAAAGAAAAGATATGGTTTATGAATATGAAGTTGGTTAGAAAAATGGGTAATTTAAAATTGGTTAATGATTGGGAATTGGATTTATATGTGGTTAAAAATGAATTACATGGTTTTGAGAGTGAATATGGATAAAATAGTTAATCGGATTAACAAGAATGGATAATGGACCAAGAATGGATCTAAATGTGGATATGGATATGTGACTTAGGAAATGAACTTTTGTGGTTTGAAGTGGTTATTTGGTTAATGTCTTGAAATGGACATGGTGAAGATTATTAGTTAGAGAAGATGGACTTGTATCTCAAATTTCAAGTAATCCACATGAACCCTAGTCACACTCCATATGCTTAAAACTTTTGACCAATTGGATATCTTTGATCCTAAATCAAACTTCAAATCCAAATCAAACTTGCCTTCATTGTGAATCCCCAACCCTCAATCTCAGCTTCATATTAGCTTGCATTACCAGCAACAAGAGATAAACAACTGTGGGAACAATAATGCATTGACCACAAATTGAATCCACAACTTGATCTTTCGCAACATAACCCAATGCTTTGCAACTCAGTCTACAGATATCTTGCCGTTATAACCAAGGATCTCGTCATAAGAACAATTCCCTTAGGAAGCCTTGAAGATGAAGATAAGCCATGAAGCGTAGAAAGAAGCATGATTACCAAAACATCCTTGACAAGAAAACCCTAACCAATGATCTTCAGTTGATGATTGTCCACAACCCAACCTTGAATGAGAAGACCTTTAAGATAATGTGAATTCACCTTTTGCTTCAACTTGCCTGAAGTAGGAGCCAACTGAATCACCTCTGAATAGGGCATACACAAGTAACAAGAAAATCCTTCGATCCCATGTCTTATAAACCCAATGCGATGTATGATTATTAGCTATGACCTAATGAAGATGCAAATGGACACGACGCAAAAGCCAGTTAAAGTTAGAAAGAGATTGGGCAAATTTTGGGGTGCTACAGCTGCCCCTATTCAATCTAATTAAACCTGAAGGGGTGATAGCAACGACTTTCAGACATTCAAGGTAGAAGGTGATTGAATACAAAAAGAACCCGGAAATTTGCATTCTGTGGGGAGAAAGGATGATTGGAGCCCAGTCCGGAATTGAACTTACAAAGACAGGTCAGACGGGAACTGACTACCAAGCAAGAACTAATATTCTTTGAAAACAAATTGGCCAGACGAGAACTAGACTTCGAGAGCTAGATTCGAATGAGACGAGTCAGATGAGAACTGGGTTTTGAAGAAATTTGCCAGACGTGGGCTGGAATTCGAAAAAAAGTGACAGACGAGAACTGGATTTCGAAAAAACTTTCAAAGATAGGTCAGACGATAATTGATTACCAAGCGAGAACTGGGCTTCACGAAATAGGTCAGACGAGGACTGACTACCAGGCGTGAACTGGGTTTCACGAAAAAAAAGTGCCAGACGAGAACTGGATTTCGAAAAAAATTTCAAAGATAGGTCAGACGAGAATTGATTACCAAGCGAGAACTGGGATTCACGAAATAGGTCAGACGAGGACTGACTACCAGGCGTGAACTGGGTTTCACGAAATAGGTCAGATGAGGACTGACTATCAGGAGAGAACTGGGTTTCACGAAATAGGTCAGACGAGAACTGACTACCAGGCGAGAACTGGGTTTCACGAAATAGGTCAGACGAGAACTAACTACCAGGTGAGAACTGGGCTTCAAAAAATAGGTCAGACGAGAACTGACTACCAGGCGAGAACTGGGCTTCACGAAATAGGTCAGACGAGAACTGACTACCAGGCGAGAATTGGGCTTCACCAAAGGGGTTGGCCGATCAAAGGCGGACTTCCAACAAAGATACGGTTGTGAACCGAAAAGGGGTTGGCCAGAGGTAAAATCAACGGACCTACAACCCAAAGATAAGATGACTCCGCTGGGGAAAGGAGAAGTCTAAATAGAAGACTCTACAGGGGAGCACAAGTAAGATGAATACATCCATCAGCGATCTCACCGGGGATAAAACAAAATCTCTTGAGTTATGCCATTTCTACTGGGGAATAAACTGGCAAAGAAAGTATCAAACCTGGCTTATGCCTCAAATGCATGTTTGAATTTTTCTATGGTGTAATGCTCCATACGAGATGGAAATGCTACGCATTTGGAGGATACAATGCAAAAATGCTTTATGTTATGCGAAAGGAACACCTCAGGGAAATAAACGCTGAAGACGGAAGCAACTCCACCGGAGATGACAAACTAAATTGTCTCCGAGGTCAAAACTCTGCTGAGGAAAATCACACTGAACGACTTTCCCGATTAACAACTTCTGCTGAAGATGAAACCCAAAGAGAATTTCCCATCGCTGGGGACTACAAATAACCCTTGTTGAAGATGGAACCCAAAATCTAATACGGAAAAGTGCCAATAATAATTGGACTTAGAACCTGCTGGGGATGTCAACCACTGTTGAACAAACCGTTGCGAGGATTGATACCAAACTCTTCTTAGGGAGAGAAGTCAATAATACGAAGCCTGCTGGGAATAAGAAGATTATGTGACCCAAGGATCATCATTATGACAAATTCGGTTGGGCTCTAGATGTAAATTACCAGATAGGAACTGGTGGCAAAAGGTTAAATTGTCAGACGAAACTGACTCCTTACTTTTGTATCAGTCGAGAACTAATTTTAGGCTTGCCAGACGAGAACTGGACCCTGAAACAATATTTACCATATGGGAACCTGATTTTAAAGACATGCCAAAGATATGGTGACCAGCCGAGAACTGGTTATAAAGTGACTTGCTGGACGGGAACTGATTTTGAAAGGTAGACTTCCAAACGAGAACTGGTGGATGGAGATTAAGTTGTCAGACATGAACTGACTTCTCTCTTGATTTGTCAGACGAGAACTGACTTTGAAAGTAGGTTTGCCAGGCGAGAACTGGACCTTGAGCGGCTGAATGATGCTGGGTTACAAGATCCTCAGATTCTGGTTAGGATGAAGCCCAAGAATAACATGCAATGCTTATGCAGGTCTCAAAAAATGGAAGGAAAGTCTCTGTAGCAAGGCTTCTCCAGAAAGCAAACGGGTACTTGATGGGGTAATAACATGATTCCCCGATACTCATCTTGAGCTCAACTGTTGCTGACGAAACAGATTTGGCTAGCGTAGCTTGAAAGCAAGGAAAGGTCTAATGTAGTTCAACTTGCCCCAGTCTGGCATGCCTTTGCCGAATTTTCCTCGAAAAGAAGTTTGGGAAATATCTTTCGTGAAAGATTTACCCCAATACCTTAATCCTTGACACAGGCTGCCCCCGGTTATCCAATTCTTGTAATGGCTGACTTTGTTGTGCTCTCGAGGACAACTGATCTTAGTGAGATTTTAAGGTGACCTGCCCCGGTATGAGCGTGGAATCGACTTACCTCGCTCTGACTAGGCGTTGGAGGAATTCACCCTTAATCAACAAAACCCTGGATGTCCTGCCCCTGCTTGGTAGAGTTTTGAGATGATTCTCCTCTGATTAACCGATTCTTGAATGTTTTGCCCCATAATCAACTGATGCTTGGGGATTTGCCCTTGACTGATTGATTCCATATTCATTGGATGTCAATGCCCCAGATCCAAAGGACTACAAGGTACACTTGATTCTGATCAACTTTACTGAATGATCCAGTTCAGTTCAATTGCTCCTTGTTAAAATTTCCTCAGTGTCAATTACTAACTTGCAATTAAACCTGTTCGTTCACGAATGGTAATTTTAATGCAATGCTCATGCAGATTTTGAAAAAACAATCATTATTAGAATGATGTGATAGTGTGTGACGAATGAACCATTAGTCCAAGCGCAGTGCTGATTTAGCTAGTTAAAGATATAGCAAGAAGAAGATTAGCAAATCTTGTAGGAGTCAGTTTATGCAACCTTGCCGTAGTATGCCTTCAGAATAAACCCTGTCTCAATTAGGTCTTTTACGAGTTGAATTGTAGTCTGGTTCACGGTTATTGAAACAAAGGATGAAAAACTCAAAGTTTTTTTAACCCACCCATTCTCCTTGTTGATCTCCAGTCCTAGGTTCAGCTAACTTGGCACAAGCACTCACCTTTCAAAAAGTTTATTGAATGGTATGAGTGACGGTTAAGGAGCCCACAAGGTTTTCGAGGTGACAAACACCCCTTTCATCTTTGGTGTCTTTAGTCACAAGACTTGTTCTTTATCGGAGGTTTTCTTTTTATGATCCCCTTTTTTTTATTCTTTTGTTCCCTAATTTTTGCCTGGACTAATTCTTTTTGAACTTTTCGATTTTGAAGTCCAGTGGAATACCCTAATTTTTGCCTAAGTCATTTGTTTTCAAGTTTTCGACTTAGCGGGCTTTCTTTCTTCTTTTTTTTTGGAACAAATCGCGTGACACTGGCTTGTCTTGATTTATCCGAAAAGGGTTGTGACTGTCCCACTCTTCACAGTGAGGGATAACCATTGTGGTTAGTGAGGTACGACCTTTTGAGAGGAATAGGATGAGATCGGTTCTCGAATGGGGACACTCCTTTTGAAATTTGAACGCACATTCAAATTAACTGACAACTACCCTGCCCCAGGTTAAGATATGAGGGTTTGAAAGTCCAAAGGAAACTCCTACTTCTAGGCTCGAAGCGGATAACTAGGGACTAACTCCTTATCTCTCCGGTGTTTGGGGATTGGAAACAATGCTTGTACATCATCAGCAGGATTTTATCTGAAGGCAAACCAGCAGCAATTATGGGTATTTCGTTTTCGTCATCCTCCCTCCAAGCTTTGTTAAAAATAATAGTGACAAAGTGGAGTGAACAAGAAGTGTATGTGTCTGTGCTTTGCAATAAATGAGTGAATGCGACATGATTGATTCAGAAAATGCATAATCATTTCATTAATATTACCATTCAGAACAACAATGTTTAAAAACAAGTAGTAAATAACAGGAAAGAAACTACAAATGCAAATGATAAAAATGTTCCAAGGACAGCCAATGTTGAGGATGCCTTCCTGTCCGGACCACTGGCTTTAGGAGATGACCCTTGAAGTCTTCAAGCTTAAACAAACGAGAGGTTGACGTGCACAACCAAATTTCCTTTTAGAAAAGATATGTACCCTTTGTCAATCAATTGTTGCTTTTTGGCCTGGAAGGCTTTGCAATCTTCAGTTGAGTGCCCTATGGATCCTCCATGATATCGACATTGCACATGAGGATTGTACCCAGGAGGGTATGGTTCTGGAATAGGCTTCAAAGTCTTAGGCTCCACCAATGAATTTTGAACCAGGTGGGGCAAGAGTTGACTGTACGACATGGGAACTGAATGAAGAGGAGCATTCCTTCTTTCTAAGTTGTTGTGAGGCTTATGCTAATTCTGACGCTGATAGTTATATTGTTGAGGAGCATAGGGTTGTTGGTACTGAACTGCATTAGTCTCTCCTTCTTTCCCCTTGTAACGTTTCTTTGCATCTTTAGAAGAACCGGGAGCAACTTGAATCTTTCCCATTTTGATACCGCTTTCGACTCTTTCTCCGACTAGAACCAGATCAGAAAACCCACCGGACATACAACTCACCAACCTTTCATAAGAAGGCCCCTGAAGAGTGGCAATGAACATATCAACCATTTCCCTTTCCACCATGGGAGGTTGGACCCTGGCATCCAGCTCACGCCACCTCTGGGCGTACTCTTTGAAACTTTCATTATTCTTTTGAGAAAGGTTCTGCGGTTGCATTCTATTAGGAGTCGTGTCTGTGTTATATTGATAATGCCTGACAAACGCTTCAACCAGCTCGCGCCAACTACGGATACGACTTTTTTCCAGCTGCATGTACCACTCCAATGATTCCCCAGACAGGCTGTCCTGGAAAAAATGTATTAACAGCTTCTCGTCGTCCGAATAAGTGGACATCTTCCTGACATAGGCCTTAACATGAGTCCAAGGGCATGTAACACCAGTATATTTGTCAAAAGTTGACACCTGGAACTTATGAGGAATCTTCACACCAGGAACCAATCCCAAATCATCCATATCCAGACCCAGTGAGTTCTGACTCTCGCAAACCTTCATCTTTTCCTCAATCATCTTGAACCTTTTGTCGGCTTCTGATGGAATGCCAGCGTCCAAGTTATGCATAGAAAATACATCTTCCTGTCAGTCCTCCTCCCAATGATGATTATGAGCTCCATCAGCTCTAGGCACAGCGCAGACGTTTACCCCGCCGGGCACTCCACCATGAACACCAATAGCAATACCTCCTCCAAGAGGAATAACATCTCCAGCACCTCCGCCCAAAGGGATGACAACGCCAACACCACCATGAAAAACACCCCCATCATTAACCTTGGAAGTATCAATGAGAGGTTTGACCATAGTTCTCAGTTGCTCTTGCCCCTGGGCCACGTTCTGCATCAATTCCATGAACTGATTCATTCGGGTTCTAACCTCCAAAAGCTCAACCTGCACTTGCTTCATAACTCTCTTCTAATTGGCTAAAGTAGGATACGGCTGGAAAAAAAATTGAATCTGCAACCCTGAAGAAAACCCGATCGGGATCAAAATGACCAACCTCAAACCCCTGCCATGCATATGAAAATGAAAAGTGATGCAAGATGATGTGATGCAAATGCAAAGACACGGGATCACGGTATCCATATGCTCTGAATATCTGTCATGCTGCTGACTGGATAAGTTCACAAATCTGCTCTGAAGAGAATAACGAAACACCAGAGTATTCGAATAACCAGAATACCAGGCTGATAAGTCCACACTGATAAGATAACCAGAATACTGGGTAGGTTGGAGGTCAAAGTTACCTGCAAACCTGTAAACACCCGCCCATTCTCACATGTGGGTTCTAGAAAATCGAGGATCCTCAGAATCAGACTCCCATGTCAAGAAATGATGATACGGTCACCATTCCTGGTTTGGCGTCATCACCAATCGAGGAGGACTCAACTGATTCCCCTAAAAAAGGTCATCCTATGATAAGTTCCTAGCTTCGGGTCCTCGGATCAAGAAGCACAATGGGTTTTCCATTTCAGGTCTGCCATTAATAACTCTTGGGAGGAGTGCCTCAATTGAATCCTTAGGGAATGGTCGCCATACTTGACAGCTCTCTAGGTTACATTCTATCATCTGGCCCAATGCGCAGGATAGAACATTACCTAAGAAAACCTCGTCTGGATGTGGAATTTTCGTGTATACTAAGTCTGGCCAAATGCAACACAAGTCACAATACTTTCAATGCTAATCCTAAGTGTATACTCAAGCCTGGGTATTGGGCTTATATCTCATGGAACCGACCCACCCAACAGCTCAACAGCAGCAGAGCAATATGATAACGGTAATCAAATGTGATAAATGCAGTAAAATACAGTAATATCCAACAAATAAAGCACAAAAATAAACACCCAATGAAATAATTAGACAAGTGCTAGGATTGACTCGCATAGGGAACCAGAATCCCCAGCAGAGTCGCCAGCTGTCGTAACTGCAAAAAAAAACTAGCGGAAACAAAACAGAAGAGTCGTCACCAAACGTTATTTATCCCGACGAAGGGAAAGGGAATGATCGAAGAAATCTCAAAAGGGATAAGACATGGTCATCACAACCATAGTCCGGGTTCGGGAGTCGGTTACACGAGGGGAAGGTATTAGCACCCCCATGCGTCCATCGTACTCGATGGGTTCCACGCTTATTGTCTAATCAAAGGGTAAGTTATCTAAAGCATACTGCTAAACGGAAACGAGAAGGGAAAAGGGAAAAAGAGACTCGATAGGACATTGCCTTCCTAGGCCTACGTATTCCCACATGCAATGGGAAAGTCATAGTCAACGTAGTTCGGAGGACTACGAGTGGATGGGGGGAAGGTTGCTCGCTGAGACATCACCGTCGTGTGCCTACGTATCCTTAATCGGACGAGAGAGAGGAAGTCAGAGCAGTCGTAGTTCGACCTACGGGTCGAAAAGAGGGAAAGGGTGCTCGCCAAGACATCGTCGTCTTGTGCCTACGTATTCTCAACGGGAATGAGAAATCAGAGCAACGTAGTTCGTGGTAATGACCACAATGGTTAAGTGTTTTTTATGAGCGGCGTTAGATTCGCGTCTGACAGTTAGGGTCGATGCCTGTTTGCGACAAAACGGAAGCAACATGCTCTTTTCTGAAAATGACTTGAAACCCAACAATCCCGAAGGATTAAAAAGATTTGAATTTGTTTTATGTTTTTTAGACAGAAGTGAATTGAAGTTAGTTTGAAACTCACATTGCACTAAAGTCTATGACATAGGAGCGAATGCGTCGCATGGTTGCCCCCTAATGGGACGTATGCTAAACACTCTAGAAGAGTGAAGGGAGACCCTGTATTCTTCATTTCCTACATACTTAAGGGAAGAGAAGAGAAGACTCAAACTAAGTGTTTTAGACTTGTTAGGAGGTGAGAAGAGAAGACTCAAAGGTTGAAAAGAAAAACACTAAGAGAATTCTATCCTAATGTTAGCATACATGGATTGAGAGCCTAGTGTCTATCATACTGCGAGCTTAATCAGAAATTAGGTCAGACTAGGAGCCTTAAGAGAGCATGTGAATACGAAGGTAATCAACAAGTAAACACCAGACAACTCGATCACAAAGGAAAATTGAATACGAAACCAAGTTAGAAGAAATTCAAGTACAAAGAGAATATGTACATACATCATCAAGGAAAAGATTCACAAATATCACCAAGAATTAGTATCCGAATTAAAATCTAAGTTAGTCAAAATTAGTAATTAATCACCAATTAAAAATAAGGTTAAATTCTAACAAGAAAACAAAAATTAACCTAAATTCAAATTAAAAACTAATTCTAAAATTAATGTCTAATTCAAGTTAATTTCTAATTAAATCTATTTTTAAAATCAAAACCAAATTAAAGTTCTAAATTCTAATTAAAATCTAATTTTAATAAAAATTAAATAAAATAGTTATCCTAAATTAATTAACTAAAACAAAAATTAAAACCAATTTATTAGCACAAGAGAGTTCAATAGAAGTTTGGGGAGGTGTAAGAAGAAGCCCAAGCGAGTGGGCTTTAACTTGCAAGCCCAACGGCTTCACTATGAATCAGAGAGGGGTGCGAACGGACTGGGTGTGTGTGGTGAAAAAAAATCATGTGGGCTCAAAATACTCGGCCCATGCTGTAAGGCAAGAAAACCTAATTAACATTATCTCCTTCTCTCAGCATGCCTCTTCAAGCAAACACAGCGCCACCCTCAATTTCCTCTCCCGCAACCATTTCTTTCTCACCTCTCGTCTTCCATTCATCGTCCTTTCCATGGCCACGACAACACTACCTTCACATCACTGTATTCAACTCTTCGTTCACTCGTCTCTCACACTCAATCAACCTCAACAACAGCTTCCTCTGTCCGCTTCTCAAATCGCCGCCATCTCCCTCACTGCAACTCTCCTTTCACCTTAATGCTCTCCTCTTATCGTTTCTCCGTTTCAGCCTTCTCATAACCGCCGACCGCCATCTCCGTTTCAATCTCGCTCACATCCTTTACCCTCTCCTCAATCAACATACGGATCAATATTTCACGTAAGAACAAAAAGCCACACATATTCCATTCAGAAATCAAACAAATACAATAGCATATGGTTCAGATTTATAGAAAAAGGACTCACAAGGTTGGAGCTAGTCCGACTATTCCCACTCCTGCAACGATAAGTTTAGTTCGATTCCTTCCTCTCCTGCTTCTGCTTCGTGCGTGTTGTTGAAAGCTCTAATTCTTCCCTCAGCGTGCTTCCACTGAATTCTTGAGTCTCTTCTCCTTTTTCCTTGTTGTGCTTTGTTCAGTTGTTGCTTTTAATTTACTGAATCGTGTTGATGTTGTGAGCTGTAGATCGAGAATGAGGTGTGAATCTCGTAGATGTCGTTTGCAAATTGTGACTTGCAGGTGAAACTTCTTCTACTTTTCTGCTACCAAATTGTTGTTGTTCTTCGTTCTTCTGCTGTTGTGAATTGATGTTTCTGTTATTGAATTTTCTGCATGTTATCAAGATTGAAAGGAGAGCTGCGGATTTGAAGATGATGGAGCTAGGGTGAAGATGAATGGAATGCGAGAGATTACAAAAAGGGAATTTTTTTTTAAACTAACATAGATTTTCAAAAAAATTTCCAAAAAAACCCCATTTTTCAGATTTATTACAGAAATGGCTGGGTTTGAAAAGCAATTATAAGGGTGGCGCCATTTGGAATGGCGCCTTAGTTGGAGGCCACAAGCCATTCCAAATGGCGCCTCAGGCCATTTAGCTTTGCCCTAGAAATGTGCCTGAGGTCAAGCCATATGAAATGGCGCCTCAGGCCATTTCCTTATTTTTTTTTTAATTTTTTTTTATGTTTAATTTATATTTTTTTAATATAATAAAAATTATATTATTTTATATGTTATGTTGTGCCTATAAATAAGGGCTCTCCCTCACTTGTTTTTGCACAACAATTGTCATCCAAACCCTAATTGCCTCTCTTCCCTCACCAATATCCCAAACTCTCCCTTACTCAACACAATGTCTTCATCCTCAAATAGCCGGCCCTCATCGTCAGCAGCAACGGAGGAAAAGTGGCCAGAGTTTCCACTGATGAAACGGAATGCCCTAGTTATATATTCAGCTGTCAAGCCTCTGTTGGAGATGCTACTCTAGAACACCCAGACGTTGGAGCATTTGCACAGGGAACTTCGCCGATGGCTACCAGAAGAATTTCAGGTAGGTGAAAAGATCAGGAAGATAGAGAGGCAGGTTGAGAAGTCTGGTCCAGACAGAGTCACCCGGACTTGGAGGAAAGTGGAAAATGATGCTGGTGTCCTCATGATGATGATGTTACAAGATGAAATTAAGTTGATGGTTGTAATTGCCTAGATAAGCTGCTTTTATGTGTTGTTATTGTTATTGTTATTATTATTGTTATTGTTATTTTATGATTTGGTAATAGGTTTCGTTAAGTAATGCTTCGTTTAGGTTTGTTATGTTGTTGTATTGAGTTATGTAGGCCATCAATGAAATGAAATTTGTTCTTATTATAAATAGACAAGATTACATAAGTAATTATGCCGCTGTGCTATGACCTAATACATTTGGACACTTAGTGCGATTTTGGCCTGGCTGGCGGCACAAACTACACAACCTCGCCATTTTTTCACCAGTATCCATCTCCGTTTGAATCCGGCTGCTGATAGGGCGACCCTTTTTATTTCTTTGCATCAAGTCGTTATGCCACACAATTTTGCCTTCGTATGTAGGCCAGTAGTCCTCCTTTGCGACTACTTGAAAGCTTTTACGGTACACATTACATAGAGTACTGACTTGGTGAAGAACATGGAGATAGTTGGTTGGGTCCAGTCGGACCTTGGAACAGGCTGCTATGACATGGGAGCAAGGCATACAAAATGCCTGAAACTTTCCACAATCACACCAACTCCTATCTAGTTCCACTCGGTAAGATCCCCTAGGCAATCCTTCGTTGTGATCAATAGACTCTGCAATACTGAAGTGTCCTGGAAAATGGTCGAAGACTGTGACGACGTGTGTGTTAGCCTTTACAGCCTCTTCCTTCATGAATGCCATGGAATAGTCACTAAACAGCTGCCCAGATTGTATCACTGAAACCCACTTAGTACGTCTGGTATCAAAGAGCAAAGCGAGCCTAAAATAAGTTGATCTCACAAGAGCGGTTATCGACAGGTTCCGGATGCCTTTTAATACTGAGTTCATAGACTCAACGAGGTTTGTTGTCATATGGCCCCATCGCCGCCCATTATCATACGCCCTTGTCCACTTCTCCCGTGGTATGTTATCAATCCAACTCAATGCTTCTGGGTTTGTGTCATACCCCAAATTTGTCCTACCTTTTTAATTTTCTCATAACAAATAATCATGGCTTAATGACTTCTTTCTAGATCATCATAGCCATGGTCCTCTGAAAAAATTGGTTCATAAAGGTCTTGTGTATATTCATTTTGATTACCAGCTCTTGCAATGGTGTTTGATTCTAAGTGGGGATAAAGGAAAGATGTCTCCTCATTCTCATTCGTCAAGATATGGTCAACTGGATTCAAACTGATTTAGGATATCATCCAAGATGACTCTAACTGGACAAGTACAATGATTAGAGTCTATTTCCTCAAGACCAGATTTAAGAGTGATTGAAACTTTAAGCCATGATCAAAGAAGATTTTAACCATGTTCCAAGTGTGACACGAAGGTGATATGGTTAAACAAGCTAAAAATGATTCATCTTTAGGCCAGGTATTTCAAACATAGTTCCAAGAAATAAGGTGCGCACAATTTTGGCAAGGCCCATTATATTGTTCCAAAGACCATAGTACAAAAATTACTACAACCAAATATTTGCAAGTTTGCTTCTCACCAAGTTTGAGTTATGACACTTTCATTGAAAATCAAGTTATTTAAAGGCATGTGTAAGATTGCATTGCTATTTGGAATTATAAGCATGGAATGTGCTTATATACCTTAAGCGCAAGGTGCTTTGTGTCAACACAGGGAAAGTAGAATTAATATGGCCTCTTCATTCATTGTTGCGATTAATTATTTTTTTAGAGACTTATAAAAACAAGAAGAGAAAAGAAAGAAGGCATTGAATCGATAGTCAACATTTGCATAAGAATTTTGTCACAATTGCAAATTCAATGTTTGGTTACATGGGAAGACTTAGTCAAAAGAGAGTCATGCTACATCACTACATAATTAAAGTAAAACCAGAAAATACATGATGTGTCTTTAGGATTCACGAGACGTCTAAGCGTTGAAGTCAAAAACGGAATTATCAAGGTTTTTTTAGTAGAAGTGGGAAGGAAAACGACACACAAAAAGGCTGTTTGTTTCCTGATATGCTAAAGTTACAATCCTCCTGCTACACACCAAGGTGACAAAAAATTCCAAAGTCAAGCTTCAAGACAATATTACCGAGCCATAGCTCCAGCAAAAAAAAAACAATCATATCAGTAGATATCAAAATAAAACCAATTCCAACCTCAAATTCAAAGATTCAAATCATACATCAAATTCAAAACTAACCAATTTTCAACCAAAGAATCATTCCAATCTAAAGTAATTTCTTCATCCTAAACCATTGAGCCAATTTTTGCTAAGACTACATCACAACTTTATGGTCACAATTTAAGGTCCAAACTGTAGTTCTTGCCATCCACACAAAAAATCATGCCTCATATTTATAGTACCACATATTGTATAGTATGTTCTTTGTGACATCCGTGACCTATTTCATAGCAAGTGCAAAGATTTTCAAAACATTTCAGCACAAAGGTCAATTTTAGAATAAGACAACCACTTCAGAATAACAACAGAATTTCAGAGCAATATAGGGTCAAATTCATTAAGAGATAATGGTTCAGAACTACAGGTCCTTAGCAGAAAAGCATTAACATGAAAAAGGAAAGTAACAATATTTTCAGAGCAGCAAAAACAGTGCAGAGTGCAGCAGGGACAGAATTCACCGGAGTGGAAAAAACTTTTCGTGGCATACAAAAGTGGTTAACAGGCATGGATGGAAATGAAGATTCCTCAGCAAATTTTCAAACTTCAAACCCTAATTTTCCACTATAAATTCATGTGTATTCATCAGTTTTGGAGGCAGAGAAAAACGGCACCTGAGAAAAAAACCCTACACGACTGAACCTCTGCTAAAAATCACTCCATAACCACTTACTAAAGCTCTAAAAAAATCATTGCACACTTAGAATTTCTCGTTGAAATTCTAAGTGATTGTGAGCTAAAAAACCTAGCCTATTCAACAACACCAACAACAAGCTTCGCTGGAACAAAAGAAGAGCAAGCGAGGAGAAGCATACCTGAAGCTATTCAGAAATCTGTTCGTCAGGTGATAAATTTTGTTTCCTCATCCCTTAGTTTGAATCCTCGGACGCCTATGTTGTTGATGCTTATGCTTTGCTTTGCCTTATATTAATCTGCTTGCATTCTTGTTCACTTTTGGTTTAGGGTTTGATTTAGGGTAGTCCGATTTGAAGGTTTAGAATGGGATTTAGGAGAAAATAGGGATGGATTTGGAAAGATCATGAAAATCTGAGGGGGGTTAGTGTAGTTTGTTTAAAGTTTTGAGGTGGTGTCGCCAGAGAAGACGGTGGCGGCCGCCGCGCGCCGCCGCTTCTTCGGCCGATTTTAGGTTCCCGACGGATGCAAATGCAAAGAAAGAGAGAGGATGGTTAGAAGAGAGAGTAAGGTACGAATGTAAAGAAAAATGAAAAGGGGTAATGAAAGGCTTGGAATATGCGTTGAAAAAGAGAATTTGTCCATTAAGTGGGTTTTAAGTACATTAAACTGTGAGTTAATTGCTGTCAACATTTTGGATTTAAAAAATAATAAAAACAACTGATACACCTCTTGATGCCACGCGGTGTTTCTTGTGGATTTCAAAAAGTTTCTTTTATTGTTGGTTACAGTTGGCGTCATTTTTCAAAGCAAAATTAAAAGGCAGTCTTAAGACTCATTCAAATCACTTTTTTTGTTTTTTGTTTTTTTTTTTTAAAAAAAGGTCTATTTAATTCGCTGATATGGGGAGGCTTTTGGTCTGCCAGGAGGTGCTCTTTGTCTGTTACCAAAAAACTCTTTTTGTTGAGGTTTTAAAGTTGGTGTCATTTTTTTTCAAAGTAGAAAAAGTAGCCTTTATTTATCATTATTTTATAAAAAAGAATCGGAAGTTGCATAGCTTAGAGAAATAGTCCATTTTGTTTTGATAATGACAGCTAATCAATGCTGCTTTTACCATTAATCAATGCCGCTTTTACCATTAATCAATGCCATATATATATTTTATTTTTTATTTTTTTGAAAAAAATGGCTTATAGGAAGTAGTAATGGTTGGGAGAGGAATTAAGGCTAGCTTTCATTAGCCTACTATTTCGGGTGGCTATCATGGTTAAGGGTTTAAGTGCGACCCGGGTTTGGAACTTGTTGGGATAAGCCCAACGCTAACTTTTTTTCCTCAGTTTTTTTTTTCTCACTTGCTGAGAGTAAGGTGTGATTAATTGGGGAAGCATGTTAAGCTAGTTTTTTTTTGGTTTAGAAATAAATATTTGATCCAAGGATTAATTATAATATTTCTAAGATAAGACTATTATTTTCCTATTTATTTACTCAATCATGTATTAGTTAGGTAAATAAAAATAGGTAATTTCAAATTTACTCCAACATTAAGTTCTATTAATCTCAATTAAATCTTCTCATTCCGACTCAATATTTTCTAATTCACAAACTATTTTTTAATTAAATACGAAAGTAGTGGATTCTTGGGGTCTAGCACTCCTTGGGCCCTCGAATGAATGCTCTCGAGGCGCACGCTTTGAGTTGTGTTCATTTCGTCTTTCGTATATAAAAAATACTTAAAACAATTAATCTTTTGCTTAATTAAAATATAATTAACCTTTACAATTATTAAATTAAAAAATCATAATCCATTTGCATCTTAATCACTTTAAAACACATAAAACATCTAAACTTAATAAAAACACTTAACCCTTAAAAAATACAATATTTTCTCAAAATTAAAATGCCTAATCTAATTAATTTCTTAACCTTAAAAAAACAATTTTCTTAAAATCAAATTAAATCATAAAATATTACTTAAACATTCTCTTAACCAAAATTAAATTCTAAACCACTTAGGTTAATATCTATACAAACCTTTTTCTTAATTAATCATTGGAAGTAATGGGCTTTTAGAGTCTAGCACTCTTTGGATTTTGGAACGATCACTCTTAGGGCGCACGCTTGGGTTGTGTTCATTTCGGTCTTCCATTTAAGACTTAAAAAAATTACAACCCTATTAAGACACTTAGTCATTAGTTTATTCAAACCCTAATTCAATTAACGCATCTAAAATACATCAAATTCAAATCTTTTTCTTAATCAAACTACGAAAGTAGTGGACTCTTGAAGTCTAGCACTTCTTGGGCTCTTGAATGAATGCTCTTGAGGCACACGCTTTGGGTTGTGTTCATTTCGAACTTTCTTCCTCAAAACACTCGCCCTAATTACATGGACAAATAAGCCCATTGTCCAACAAATACAATTTCATAATTAACAGAATGAAAAAGGTGTCGTGGAGATCTAGCATCTCAGTAATGTCCCGATTAATTGGTTGCGAGGCCGACGTCTCGTTTATCGAATAGTCGTCGTTCTTCCTTTAAAATACTTAACAAACCAAACACTTCTTACGCAACCAAAACCCTAAAACATACGCAAATCAAACTCTTTTATAATCAAATCTTTAACACACTTAATCCATATTCAAACAACTTTTCTCAAAAAAGAACATTGTTTAGTCCATTCTCTCGCGCATATGAACTAGTGCTTCAGCCTCCCTTGACGAGCAGACAAGCCAACGTTTAGCAGTTAGAATGCGAATTAAACACTCGTTCACCTAAAAAACACCAACCAACCGTAGTCCCACGAACTACGAATGCTCTGACTTTCCCATTGCACGAGGGAATACGTAGGCCCAAGGGTTCTCAATCCTTGCCGAGCACACTAATAAAAAACCACCCATTTCCCCTTAGAAAACAATATCCACTTTAGAAGAAAACAAACAAACAAACCTAGCTAACATATCTCACAAATCGAATCAAGAGGTTCCCGTTGAGTACAACGGACGTAGAGGGTGCTAATACCTTCCCTCTTGCGTAACCGACTCTCGAACCTGAATTTGGTTGCGATGACCATGTTCTTATCTTCCTTTAAAGGTTTTCTCGATATTTTCCTTTCCCTCTTTTGGGATAAATAAAGTTCGGTGGCGACTCTGTTTCGAACAGTTTTTTTCCGCGTCCATCACGAGGATCGTATTTTTTGAGGTACGACAGTTTGTTTGTCTGATCTCGTCCCAGTAGTATCTGAACGTAGGCTCTATTAATGCATATCCCGCGTTAGTAACCAGCTGCTTTAGGCCCTTGTCTTTGAACGCCCGCAAGACATTTTTCCCAATGTGTCTAATGCAATACACGTGGGTCGATGGAGGATCCTGCCAGCCGTTATCAGGATTGTTGTAAGCACTATCGATTGAGGGATGCCTATCGGAGATCAGACATACGTAAAGTTGGGGAGCAACATATTGTCGGAGATTTTTTAAGAAAAAACTCCAACCTCCAGCAGTCTCCCCTTCAACTAGAGCGAAGGCGATAGGGAAAATGTTGTTGTTGACATCCTGTGCCACAGCCATTAGTAGCGTGCCCTTATATTTTCCGTACAACCATGTTCCATCAATTTGAATTATAGGTTTACAAAACGTAAATCCTTTGATGCATGGTTCAAAAGCCCAGAAGAGTCTGTGGAAAATGCCATTTCCACTTACACAATTCCCGTCAGGCGTGTATGCCGGCAACGTCTCTAACAAGACAACAGTACCTGGAGCATATTGTTTTAGGGCCACAAGGTATCTTGGGAGTTCTTTGTAAGAGTCCTCCCAATTTCCAAAAATCCTTTCAACTGCCTTCGTCCTAGCAATCCACGCCTTCCTGTACGAGGGAGTATAGTTGTATCTTTGCACCATATGAGTTATGATGGTACTGACTTTCACAGAAGGGTTGTCGCTCACGATTGATAGAATTTCGTTGCAGATCAGCTGAGAGCCGAGCTTGCGATGATCCTGACTTGGATTGGTTAGTATGCAAGTGTGCTCCGGACCCATTGACCCTATCTTCCAGGAATCGCTTCGCTTCCTGAAAGATGCCATTAGTCTAAAAGGGCAGGCCTCATTGCGGTAGTAGATCTTGTATAGAGTCGGATTTGTTCGATCAACTCTATAATCTGCAGTCAAGGTCATATGGTATTGTTTAATTGCTCGAACATAATCTTCTTTTGTACGAAAATTGTCTCCAACTTTTAATACTCCATCCGTCTGTTTGTATGGGTCGTAAAAAATATTTGTTGATGGTTGATCGTCGCCTAGGCTTAGTGTTGTCATGTGTTGGGGTGGGCGATAAACATGACTGTCTGGTAATTGGTCTGCCTCGTCGCCGTTTATCATTTCGTCAACAACGTCCTCCGTTTCTTCTTCCTCCTCGTCAACTGCATCCACCTCAGCTTGTTCGTTGTCTGAATCATTGAAAACCTGTGATACCTCAAGTTGTTGAGACAATGGTTAATTTTGTAACGTAACATATAACTCAACCTCATTGAAACCGGAATGCTCATGGCTGAGAAACATATTACGCACATCTTCATCATCCCGTATTTTCATCTGAAAAAATTTGCACACATCATGCCCCTAAAAAAAGATAGGGTTTTTGTATATAATTTGTCCAACTGGACCGCACTGCAACTTCTTCTCTAACCGGGCTTTCAAATGATAGAAATTTGTTCTTCTATCAATTAAAAACCTAGTCACTTTTGTATCCCTAAAATTGAAACCACTCATTGGACAATCAAATATCTCACCAAGGATATGTGCAGTTATCAAGTATTGTGGTCTTTGAGCCATATTTGAAAATTTGGAAGAAAAATAGTTTGCAGATTGTAACTGGTTTGAATGTAAGTGATGATAGGATGTATAATTCATCAGTATTAATAGGCAGAAAAATATTTGATTGTCAATTGCTTCAGAAAAGCATTGCCAAAGAGCCATGTGCTGCTCTGCATGCCTACACACTATCCTTGACATGATCACACAAGACTGCATGCCTACACTAAGCTTGACAAGACCACACAACTCTGCATGGCTATACTATTGACAAGATCACACTCTGCAATGCATGCCTACACTCTTTTCCTACTGTTCCTACCCATACCTCTGCACAAAATTAAAAACAAACATTAAACATAAAAAAAAATTAAAAAAAAAAAGGAAATGGCCTGAGGCGCCATTTCATATGGCTTGACCTCATGCCTTTTTTTCTGAAATTTATTTGGCCTGAGGCGCCATATGAAATGGCTTGTGGCCTCCAACTGAGGCGCCATTTCATATGGCGCCACCCTTGTACTGGGTTTCCAAACCCCGTCAATTCTGTAATTAATCTGAAAAAATTAGTTTTTTTGGAAATTTTTTTGAAAAAATGTGTTATTTTAAAAAAAAATTCACATAAAGGCTGGTTTTATATCAGTGGATTTGAGAGGGTAGTTTCGGATTTTCTATTGAAATTCGGTTAGGATTTGTATTCACTGTAATTATGTTATTCCATTCTTCCCACTTTGCTTTTCGTTTTGCACTCGCGTCACGTGTTGCGCATAGGATGTGGGGTTCATTTATGGGCTGCTATGGTTGCAGATTTTGTGTATTATGGAATTAGTTTCTGAAGTGATGTGAATTTTTTTTTCTGTTATCAATTTTTTTCTGCTATGTATGCTTTTTCTGCTAAACCACTATTATGTATTTTATTTTTTCTTGTACGGACACTTTTCCTTTTTCTGCGATGTAGCTGCTGTTATGTACCTCTTGTTTTTTCTCTGATTTTCTGCACTTGAGAACCACTTTTATTTACCTGAATGAGTGTATTAGACTTGAAAATAAAAATAGTCCTGCTAGCTATTCCACCGTCTGCAAAAAATGTTAAGATATTTGACAACATGAAGCTCACATTTTCATTTATATGAGGAACACGATTTAACATAAACAAATGAATTCGGACCACCCTTAGTTTTAAATTCAAGCTTCAAGTAGCACATGCTAAGTATTTCACTTCTAGCACCATTGTGAACAACCTTTGATTTGGGCTTTGCAACCTTTGGCCTTTTGAATGGAAGTTGGATTTTTCTTGGACAAAAAAGGAGTTTTGAATTAAAGTATAATTAAAATGGACATAGAGTAAAACCAAAAATGGATACAAAATGAAGGTTGAATTCAATTTGAATATGGCAAGGTTCATTGATAAAAAAAATGGGTTATTGGTTTAGTAAATGGTTTATACAAAAAGAAAAGATATGGTTTATGAATGTGAAGTTGGTTAGAAAAATGGGTAATTTAAAATTGGTTAATGATTGGGAATTGGATTTATATGTGGTTAAAAATGAATTACATGGTTTTGAGAGTGAATATGGATAAAATAGTTAATCGGATTAACAAGAATGGATAATGGACCAAGAATGGATCTAAATGTGGATATGGATATGTGACTTAGGAAATGGACTTTTGTGGGTTGAAGTGGTTATTTGGTTAATGTCTTGAAATGGACATGGTGAAGATTATTAGTTAGAGAAGATGGACTTGTATCTCAAATTTCAAGTAATCCAGATGAACCTTCGTCACACTCCATATGCTTAAAACTTTTGACCAATTGGATATCTTTGATCCTAAATCAAACTTTAAATCCAAATCAAACTTGCCTTCATTGTGAATCCCCAACCCTCAATCTCAGCTTCATATTAGCTTGCATTACCAGCAACAAGAGATAAATAACTGAGGGAACAACAATTCCTTGACCACAATATGAATCCACAACTTGATTTTTCGCAACATAACCCAATGCTTTACAACTCAGTCTACAAATATCTTGCCGTTATAACCAAGGATCTCGTCATTAGAACAATTCCCTTAGGAAGCCTTGAAGATGAAGATAAGCTATGAAGCGCAAAAACAAGCATGATTAACAAAACATCCTTGATAAGAAAACCCTAACCAATGATCTTCAATTGATGATTGTCCACAAACCCAACCTTAAATGAGAAGACCTTGAAGATAATGTGAATTCACCTTTTGCTTCAACTTGCTTGAAGTAGGAGCCAACTGAATCACCTCTGAATAGGGCCTACACAAGTAACAAGAAAGTCCTTTGATCCCATGTCTTAGAAACCCAATGCGATGTATGATTATGAGCTATGACCTAATGAAGATGCAAATGGACACGAAGCAAAATCCAGTTAAAGTTAGAAAAAGATAGGGCAAATTTTGGGGTGCTACACTTAAAAGTCCACCTTTGTTGGTGCCTTAAAATTCAACATTTAAAGTCCAGTATTCATTGGTGTCATACCCCAAATGTTGACCAGACATTTTCAAACTTGCATTTTGCATCATCTATAACATAATCCTGCATTTCATCAGGTTCGTAAGACATGGGATCGGAGGTTTCGTGTTGGTTTGGGATTCCTTCGTTCAAAGGTTATTTCATCCAGTTATTGTACTCAAGTTTGAGGCAAAGGTGTTGGATTTTCAGTCATCATGGACATCTTTCTATCAGAGCTTTATCAAAGCACAACGTTAGTTTCTCTGAGTTTCCTTAATAATATCGTTTGTTTAGGGTTTCATCAGTGGCTTAACTGGAAGGATCCTGGATCAGGGTTTGGTTCTCAACAGTTTCTTGAATCACTGTTTTGTCAGTATGCACCCAGGGCATGAAGAATAGGGTTTCTCACCCTTTGTGTTTAAGATGGGCATGTGTCATTCAATTCAGGTTCACTTGAAGTTAGCAGGTTAATTGTGTGTGCGGTATTGTTTCAGTTCAATCGGGTGTGATTCGATCTTGGTCAAATAAAGTGGATTTGCTTCATTTACAAGTCATCTGTGTCATGGGTTGTTTTGAAGGTGAGGATGTGATACAATCCTAAGTGTTTCATCAAGGATCAAATTTGTTTCCGATTAAAGTTTGGTGCAGTGGAATTGCAGTTCATATTTCAAATTCGGGTTCTTTGATTTTCAAGGCATGTTCAGTTGTTCATAAAATTGCTCATTTGGTTCATCGTGAAAGCTTTGGCTTATTAGTATTCAAGTGACTAGGTTCAGATGGAGTTATTGATTCAAGGTACAAGTTCATTTCCAGTTCAGGATTAATTCAAGATAGATTTATTCAAAATTTTAATCTGATCCATTACGAGTTCATGATGAATTCAAGATCGATTTGTGATTGGTTCATGTCAGATTAATTTTTTCAAGAATTGGTCCATTCAAGTGAAATGTTCAAAGATATTTGGAAATTGTTTTTAGTATGGTTCTTTAATTCAGTTTAAGCTTGATATCAAATTGGAAATACAAGGTTCGCTTAGCATGTTTTCACCATGATTTTAAACAAGTTCAAAATTGCAAATATGATCCAAGATTTGGAGGGTGCAAATAAATGATCTTCATTACAATTCCAATTAGAGTCCATTACAACAAATTGTAGCAAAGCCCATTTTTTTACAATAAAAAAATCACAAAAATGTAAAAAGCCCATGTCCTTTTCTTTATTACAACAAAAAAAACAAAAAAAAGCAAGCTCCTACACATAACCTACACTCCACATGCTACACACCAAAACTAACAAGACCTGCTACAACAATTCTATACCGCTGCACATCTTCACTCAAGCACAAAGCCACAACAATTCAAAAAGGCCAAAACCTGTTACAAAACAAAACCTACTAACCCCACCAAGCCACGTTGCTACTTGCTCTACATAACTCCAAAACCTGCTGCATCAATTGTACAATACACTCCAAGCCTCTCCTACACGTTCTGCTGCCACAATGCACAACCCGTACAATTCTGCAAACAACAATAGCATGAAACCAAGCCGTATGTGACCTACCAACACCAAATCCTGTACACAATACAAAAACCACTTTAAAACCCGCAATCTACAACCGCTACACAGCCTGCATCACTACTCCAAATCAAACATGCTGCAAAAATAAAACCATACTACAAGCCTTCAACATACTTTTACTAAATATTTTGTCTACAAGGCGACTAATCCGAAGCACCTCTCCAAGATTCAGAATACTGGGGCAGTCTATCTCAAACCATCATGGTACAGAAGTCCCAGACTTCCATTCAAGGCAAATTACTTCAGAGATACCACAAGCTGGGGTAAGACCGGTGACAAAGGAACATTTCCTCTCCATACTTACAGAGTTACTCAAGCAGGTTCTGTCAATCTCCAAGTTCAAGACGAATGTCGGGAAGTCACACTAAGCACATCGCATAACCCTTCAACTAGAAATCTTGTACCCAACAAGACATTTTCCAGCTTCAACCATACCTGGCCTACCTCAAAGCCACCGCCTGAGCCGTCAAATCATTGCATAATCATTATCATGCATTAGTCATGTCACTTCACTCATGCATATCATTTGTTTAGCATAGTATATCATGAAGCCTTGTAAAACCGAACGAGAAGATCCAAAGCCCAATCATACTTGGCACATCAAACCAAAAGCCCAACCTTGTTTGGCATCCCCCTAAAGCCCAACCTTACTTGGCATTTCTCGAAAAATCTTTAACATTACTTTTAGAGCCCAATCACACTTGGCATAATTATAATCCCTGGATCACATATCCTCATATCCCCACAGAGAATGCCTAGTCCATTCCCAAACAAATATTGCAATCAATCTCAAATAGATGGACCTACAAAAGCTTGCCATCTCACACCCAGGGTCGTAGATCCATCGATCTTACCCTTGATCAGTCCTTTGCCATCAACCCTTTGATGATGTCAATCTTTACAGAAATTTTATTTCCGTCAACTCTTTGACGATGATAGTTGTTCTTTTTTGTCAACCCTTTGACGATGTCACTCTTTTATGAGACTTTTCTTTCCATCAACCCTTTGATGATGTCGCTCTTTAGTGCAGTACTCTTCCGTCAACCCTTTGACGATGACAGTTGTTTTTCCGTCAACCTTTTGACAAAGACAAATCCTTTCCATCAAATCCTTGATGAGATTCCTACTTGAGTTATCCTTCCGGTAACTCTTTGACGACGACAGTTTCCTTTTCCGTCAACCCTTTGATGATGGCAGTTTCCTTCCCATCAACTATTTGATGATGTGAGTCTTTAGTTCAGTTTCTCTTCCGTCAACCCTTTGGCGATGTCAGGTTCTATTCTGTCAACTCTTTGACGAAGACAATTATTTTGTTCCGTTAACCCTTTGACGATGAAAAATCCTTTTCCATCAACCCTTTGATGATGATCTTACTTTCTATAAATCTCCAGGGCCATAGAACCGTTGATCTTACCCTCTGTTTACACGTTGTTCCCCCAGTGGAGTCATCTTTCTATTTACAGTTTCTCGATTGTAGATTTGTTGATCTTACTTCTTATTACCTCAACTTCTGAGTCGTAGATCTGTTGATCTTACTTCTCTTCACCTTTGGGTTGTAGATCCGTATATCCTACTTCCTTTTCATAGATCCGTTGATCTTTTATTTGGAGTCATGTATCCGTTTATATTACTTCTCTTTACCTTTTGGGTGGTAGATCCATTGATCATACCTCCTTTCCATAGATCCGTTGATCTTCCTTTAAGTCTCAAGTCCGTTGATGCTGCTTCTCTCCATCTTTTGGGTTGTAGATCCGTTGATCCTACTTCCTTTACATAGATCCGTTGATCTTCCTTTGAGTTACAAATCCGTTGATTTTGTGGATTGTAGATACGTTCATCATACTTCCTATCCATAGACCCGTTGGTCCTACCTTGCCACCATATTACTTTTCATTTTTACCATTACCCTGTTACCGGTTACCTTTGTTTAACCTTTTCACCAGAACCAGAGAGTTTTTCACGCATTCGTAACTTCGCATCTCCAGCATATCACTGCATCTTTCCTTTTTCAATCGGTCAAAATTCTAGGTATTCTAGTATTTAATCCTCTTTTAGCTCGAATGTATGAAAAGGCGTTGCTATTCATACCTTCAGGTCCAAGAAGATTAAATAGGGGCAGCTGTCATACCCCAAATTTTGACCAGGCATTTTCAAACTTGCACTTTGCATCATCTATAGCATAATCCTGCATTTCATCAGGTTCCTAAGACATGAGATCAGAGGTTTTATGTTGGTTTGGGATTCCTACGTTCTGAGGTTATTTCATCCGGTTATTGTACTCAAGTTTGAGGCAAAGGTGTTGGATTTTCAGTCATCATGGACATTTTTCTATCAGAGGTTTATCAAAGCACAACGTTAGTTTCTCTGAGTTTCCTCAATAGTATCGTTTGTTTAGGGTTTCATCAGTGACTTAACTGGAAGGATCCTGGATCAAGGTTTGGTTCTCAACAGTTTCTTGAATCACTGTTTTGTCAGTATGCACTCAGGGCATGAAGAATAGGGTTTCTCACCCTTTGTGTTTAAGATGGGCATGTGTCATTCAATTCAGGTTCACTTGAAGTTAGCAGGTTAATTGTGTGTGCGGTATTATTTTAGTTCAATAGGGTGTGATTTGATCTTGGTCAAATAAAGTGGGTTTGCTTCATTTACAAGTCATTTGTGTCATGGGTTGTTTTGAAGGCGAGGATGTGATACAATCCCAAGTGTTTCATCAAGGATCAAATTTGTTTCCGATTAAAGTTTGGTGGAGTGGCATTGCAGATCATATTTCAAATCCGGGTTCTTTGATTTTCAAGGCATGTTCAGTTGTTCATAAAATTGTCCATTTGGTTCATGGTGAACGCTTTGGCTTATTAGTATTGAAGTGACTAGGTTCAAATGGAGTTATTTATTCAAGGTACAAGTTCATTCCCAATTCTGGATTAATTCAAGATCGATTTATTCAGAATTTTAATCTGATCCATTCCGAGTTCATGATGAATTCAAGATCGATTTGTGATTGGTTCATGTCTGATTCATTTTTTCAAGAATTGCTCCATTCAAGTGAAATGTTCAAAGACATTTGGAATTTGTGTTTAGTATGATTCTTGAATTCAGTTTAAGCTTGATATCAAATTGGAAATACAAGGTTCGCTTAGCATGTTTTCGCCATGACTTTAAACAAGTTCAAAATTGCAAACATGATCCAAGATTTGGAGTGTTCAAATAAATGATTTTCATTACAAGTCCAATTAGAGTCCATTACAACAAATTGTAGCTAAGCCCATTTTATATACAATCAAAAAAATCACAAAAATACAAAAAGCCCATGTCCTTTTCTTTATTACAACAAAAAATCAAAAAAACAAGCTCCTACACATAATCTATACTAAACCTACACTCCACATCCTACACACCAAAACTAACAAGACCTGCTACAACAATTCTGTACCGCTGCACATCTTCACTCAAGCACAAAGCTACAACAATTCAAAAAGGCCAAAACCTGTTACAAAACAAAACCTACTGACCCCACCAAGCCACATTGCTACTTGCTCCACATAACTCCAAAACCTCTTGCATCAATTGTACAATACACTCCAAACCTCTCCTACACGTTCTGCTGCCACAATGCACAACCCGTACAATTCTGCAAACAACAACAACATGAAACGCCGTATGGGACCTACCAACACCAAATCCTATACACAATACAAAAACCACTTTAAAACATGCAATCTACAACCGCTACACAGCCTGCATCACTACTCCAAACCAAACATGTTGCAAAAACAAAACCGTACTACAAGCCTTCAACAGCAAACCTGCAATTGAAAGTGATATATCCTAATGTAACCAGACAAAATGCTTGTACTAAAGACTTAATGACCAAGTCTTCAAGAGTTTTAAAAAGAGAAAAGGAAAAAACAGAACAAGAGGAGGGAAGATTGGAACAGAAATTCTGAGCATTACCAAACAATACCCAGCTTAATCCTCATCACCACCAAACAGGATCAACACAACCTCACTACTACACAATCTCTTAGCATGAGATTTCACTGCCATGAAACCTGAACCCTCAACATATCACTACCAGAGACTACACAAACACTGCCACCATCACCCTTGTTTCTCACGATGGACAACCCTTCTCCCTCCGTCCATACGCGGTTCCGTCTTACCACCGCCAACTATATCTTTGAACAATAACCATAACAACTACTGCTCAACTTGATGTCACTTCCATTCGCCATTCGTTTTCACTATTCCGATCTACTGTAAGTAGCAACAATGCAACAACTACAAGAATAAAAAACAACACATACCTACAAAAAAATTCAAAGCAGAACCAGAAACGAAAAGAGAAGGAAGGAATTGAAAAGAAACATCGCGAGAATAGAGAGAAGACAAAACATTATGAAAATTGGATCGCGAACCTTCACTAAGCGGAATCGAAGGTGATTCTAGACGAAGAATCGTATTGCTTCGTCGGAGAAGTTTGAGTCCGCCTGCATATCACGGTGTCGATTTTGCTTCGTACTCCCTTTTCGATTGGTGCTGCGGATACCGATTGACTTTCTTCATCGTTTTCCGATCGGTATAACATGGCATCAGCTTAGGGTTTGTTGATGGCTCTCTTTATTCTTTGATCCATCATACAAAGAAGGGCCTTTTTTTATTTCATTTATTAATTGCATTCTTTTTTTTAAGAATAGAAAAGTATGTTTTTTTAGATCGGGCTTTGAAGCCCATTATTTTTTCTTCATTCTATTTTCCACAATTTGCACCTCACAATTTTATTTTTCTATATGACCCTTTTAATTTATTTTGATTTATATTTAATTTCTTTGTATTTTTTTCTTCCATAACATATTAAAATGCCAAAAAATGTGCTTATGTTTATTAATTATTTTAAATACTTTTATTTAATATCGATTCATTAATTTCTTGATTAGTCTTATTAAATATTTGTATTTAACCTAGTTAATCATGTTTGATGCTTTCTTAATTGATGTTTCTTTTGATCACCTCTTTTGCCATGCTTTGATACATGTCTTTAATGAATGCTTTGGTTAATATTTGGGGATGACAGATAGTAATATGTTTGCATGCTATCTCAACTCATGTTTAGATGCCTATCTTGAGTAGTCTTTTGCCATGGCACTTGGTGTTTTCTTTGATTGAACCTTGATGACTCTTCTTGTTAATTTGTGACATGGCATAAGTTTCTCTTTATACTTGAACCTTGTTTTAAATTTATTTCATCTTGATGTTTGATTTGTGTCCTGATTTATTTGCTGACTTTTATATTCACATGTTCATTTAGGATCTCCTAATTCAACTTAATTTTTGATTAAGTTCGAAGTAGGATAGATATTAGGTTCTCAATCTAAGCATGGCAACTTTAGGTTCGAATCTTCCTCCATCCTCGACTTTAAGTCCATCTTTGCATAATCACATTAGGTTAGCGTTTTCCCTTTGCCTCAATATTAGGATCATCTTCGCATGACAAATCTAGGGTATAATCTCCCTCCATCCCCTCACTTTAGGCCTATCTCTTACATGTTCACATTAGGATAGTTTCATCCTTCAGGACTCCCTTCAAAACCGTTCAAGAGGGCATGTTATTTATGTTCTACCGCAAACAGGTAACGCGTAAGACTCCAGACAACGAGCGAGAATGTGAATGTGAATGATTTAAAAACCTTTTCTAAGGCCCCAGTGCGATCGAGATCATTTTCTCCTGTAGTATCATGAACTATGGATGCTCTGATTCCTCATTACCTAATGAGGATACGTAGGCACAAGGATCCCTATCCTTGGTGAGCTCACTAACAACTAAATCCCTTTTTCCCTCGCCCCTGAGCGTTCGAGACCAATTAACCTAACCTTTTCTCTCGCCCGAATGTGATCGAGACTAGCTAACCGTAGTCCGAACTACGGACGCTCTGATTTCTCATACCTGTTGAGAATACGTAGGCACAAGCGCCCCAATCCTTGGCGAGCAACCTTCCCTTTTTCGCACGTAGTCCTCTGAACTATGTTGACTCTGATTTTCCCAATGCACGAGGGAATACATAGGCATAGGAATGCGAGATCCTATAGAGTCTCCTTTTGTTTAGCTCCCTTTTTGTTTTCCCCATTTCATTCATATTTTCCCTTAGCAGATTAAGCTTTAGATGTATACACCCTTAGATCTAGAACGACAAGACTGAATCTCGTAGAGTACAGCGGACGCGAGATGTAACACCCTTCTACCCCACGACATTTTCACACAATAATTTAAATAAAATAATCAGAGTATCTTCACAAGGAAAAGGTGTCACACTTCATTCCATAAAATCACATCATAAATATATTCCTGCTCCGTAACACGGGTTCTCAAAACTTTTCATAATTATCATTCTCCAAGAAAATTCAGCATTTAAATTGCACTTAAATTAAACTTCACAGCGGAAAATTTAGTCTTAAATTCTTTATTAAAATACTTCATCATAACTTCATCAAACAATGCTCAAAATTCAACATTCAAATAAAATTCATGGAAACGATACATAAATCTCCAACAATAACCATACAGAAGGAAAATAATGCAGTTGTTCCGATCAGACGATCCTAAAACCCGATGTTACATATATCAGAGCAAGACACCTTCTAATCCACCAAAATAAAAATAAATGACTCCGAAGCTAAATCTTCAGTGCGTCTATAGCTACTCCGAATTACCTGCGCGTTGCCCAGATAGGGGAAACATTCAACAGGCAGGGTGAGTAAATCATAATCATTATAAAAGATGTAAGTAAACGACATAGTAGTATTAATAATTTGAACAACAGCAACATCACAACAATTAACTCATAGCAGCATATTACTTCAATAATATAACTCAACAGTAACTTCACACAATTTCTTGTTTTTGTCCTAGCATCATGTAAATCGCACAGCATGTAAATTATAAATAAAACACCACAGTAAATCCACATTTTCTGTCATCACATCACATATCCGAAATCAATCAAAGTCCTCAAGGAACAACAACATTATGCAATGCCACCAATCATGAAATGCAACATGCATGCGGTACCGAAACTTCACGGATGACTTAGTCATCTTCAAACTTCACTGGACTATAAGTCCTACAACTTCACTGGATATCATCCTACAACTTCACTGGACAATTCGTCCTACAACTTCACTGGACAATTCGTCCTAAAAATTATGCTATGAATACATGATGCGTAATAATTCACAAGACATGACCACTGCTAGTCAAACGCATCATCATTCATATAATAAATCACCAAAATTCATCACACCCAGCAGAAACATCATCATCACAGTCAACACAGTATCATCATCATCAGAACTGTCATATACTCTTTACATGTATCATCACACACTTAACATAATCAACAGTAGCATATTAATACCAAAGATCACTTTCAGGCATAAATGAAAGATTCCACACACAACACACCCACTGCCAATTTCGTCACAGAACATCAATACATTATAATAGCATATTCAAACCTCAAAATCTCTCCATCATCATCATAATATTATCATCTCATTATCACTAATATCAACCAACTCACTTCTACACAAAATTCTGCAATTTCACACAGACTGGGATATCAACACAAGATGCTCATTGTTTTAACCTATAAATTTATATTAGAAAATTACACTTTATAATTTATTTTATTTTGCCATGTTGTAGATTATTTCACCACCTTTCCATAGTCAAACGACATCAATATTGGATTAATAAAACGAAAGTTACAGTTTTTAGAAGAAAAACTAGAAAAAAAAAATACAATTCCACCCCCACTTTAATGGGTGGCTTGCGCCACCCCTACCTTCACATTTTTGGTGGCTTGCGCCACCCTCTAGGACATGTGGCTGGCGCCATGGAGTGTGAGTGGTTGGCGCCACTTCACTCAATTTCTCTTTTTTTTTCTTTTCTTTTTCCTTACTATTCCATCTTTTTTTTCCAACCCGTCCATAATTTCCAGACAATTCCAAATAACCATTCCCTACACTTGATTCATCTAACATCCAGATTTAATAATTTCTCACAATCTCTCAATAACTCCTACATTCGATCATTTACCAGGTCCTCAAATGTTTATACTAATCGGACATTCTTTCTGTTTAATCTACTTAAAACCCTCGCCATAGTTCATCATCAATTAACCAGTCAATCACTACAACTACCTAATACTTAAATCAATTATAATAACACAATTTCACTCCCCATACCTGAGTAAATCACTAGCCTTGAATCTTCTTCTTCGAGTTCTTCAATCCTCTCTGCAAAAATCTCCAAGCCTAACTGCCCCTCTCTTCTTTCTGCCTCTTATTTCCAACGCAATGCAACAGTGAAATTTTTCCAAAACCCTACTCCTCCGTATAACCCTTTAACCTCTTTTTAGGATTTTTCTCTATTGCCCTCACTAAACCTCCACCTTTTACTAAAGTACCCTTACACTCCTCCAACACCAATTCTATTCTATTTTCTAATTAAACAAGTCTAATTTAATTAATCTAACTTGTTCCCAAAATTCTCAAAATAATTCCAACTTCACTTAAATCATAACTTTTCATCAAAGCCATCCAAAATCATAATATTCATACAATTCTATAATAAAAATTAATTAAATAAACATTTTAATTAATTCGGGGCGTTACACGAGAGGTGGTAATACCTTCCTTTTGCATAATCGACTCCCAAATCCCGAACTTGGTTGCGAGACCATGTTCTTTCCCTTCCTGAGGTCTTCTCGATGTTTTCCTTTCCCCGTTGGGATAAATAAAGTTCAATGGCGACTCTGTGTCTTCGCCAGTTGTTTTTCGCGTAGCGACAATTGGCAACTACTAAAAGTCTACCCTTGTTGGCATTTTCATAATCCCCAAAAGTCCAAATTCACTTGGCACATAACTAAAAGTCCAATCTGCATTGGCAACCACTAAAAGTTCACCCTTATTGGCACCTTCATACAAACCTAAAGTCCAATTTCACTTGGCAATTCCTAAATCCAATCCCTAGTGGTACTCAAAAGGCTTTCACCTTCAAAGAGGAGACCTATTCCAGTGTACCTGATCATCTGCATGGTTACGTGCATTACATATGTCATGCATAACATTTCTGTTAAGCAGGAATGACATTAAACATGATCATGTCAATCATTAGCATATTTATGCATGGCTTCTCTATCAACGAGCTTTACCAACTAGTCTTGTGCATTCATACATGCATAAGAATCCCCAACAATTGCATCCTCATATGCATCTCCATGCATCATGCAATGCATGGTACGTCCACCCAAGTGGAACATCTTATCATAGCAGGATCCAGGATCAATCAGCAAGCATCCCGACCAGTCCTCCTTCAAAGTCAGTGGTATTCCTCTATAAAGAGTTGATATCCTGCACATGCTCATGGAATTTCTATCCCCCAGTGTAACACCTCAAAATTTGCCCTTTTGTTTTTAACTATAACTGGCTTATGTTTCTCTCTCATTTGCATTATCATTAGGTCATAATTTTGTATCATTTCATTTGCATTGGCGTGGGATCAAGGTATTATGTGCAAGTTCGGGATTCTCTTTTGTTATGAGATTCTCGTCTCCATTCAAGGGTGAATGCACATTATCATGAAGGTTCTCTCATTTAGAGGTTCATCAAGCCCCAGGGTTTCTCTTATTCAGAGGAGCATCAAAAGTATTGGGTCAGGGTTTTGATGGTGTAAATCAGGGATTGGATCCTTCTCAACATCTCAAGAGTATTGGTTTCGGGTTAAGGTGCTTAATTTCAAGTAAGGTGTCATTTATTCAGTCATAATCAGGATCAGAGGGATGTTTGACCTAATCTTGGCCAAACCATCAAGAGATCACTTCCAGTGCAAGTTATCTGTTTCCGTGGGCTATTTCTCAAGCTGTGAATGTTCAGAGTCAAGATGTCTTGCGTTGAGATTCTTCAGTGGTTCAGGCGAGGTTTGGATTCAGAAAAACTGGGGTTGACGGTTGTGGATTCAGTTGCAAATTGTTTGGTGGTAGATGTGTTCGTTTTATCAAAGGGGTTGCAAAAAGTTTAGGGATTGGCTTTGGATTCATTTGGTTACCCATTTTCTAAAAACAAGACTTCGTATCCATTTTCATATCCATCATTCTAAACCAGCAACCATATTTGCAAGAAATTCATTTTCTTCCTTAATCCATAACCAATTTTTCTCTATCCATTTTTAACATCCATCTCACAAATCTAATTAACCGCTTCTTAACTTTCATTTTAACTTTAAATCCATTTACCATCCATTTCGTATCCATTAAACCAAATAAAATACATATCCATTTTTCAACCCACATTCACTTTCAAATCCAATTAAATCTAACATCCATGTTTTAAACCATGTCCATATCCATGTTAGTTTCAATAACCAATATCTTAAACAAAGTTCCAATTCCATTTTTAACCATTGTTCTAAATAAATAATTTCATATCCAAATCATATTCAAGTATCCAAAACCATGTTTTAATTCATATCCATTTCATTTCTTTCTTAATATCCATTCTGAACCCATTTCCTATCCAAATCCCTTTATCCACTTTTGCATATAAAGAACAAGACCATACATATAATTGTGAAAAAGAAACCATGTGAATGGGAGTGTTGATGGACTCACGCAGGAAAGACAACATTTGTACAATTGATTCATTCCGCGACCAAGTTTCTAAGCATTGTTCAATGGATTTTGTTACTAGTCACAAACAAGGACTAGTGGCAGTAGTGATCATATTCTAGAGGTATGGAGTATGGATGGCCTCTTGGATGGTTTGACAGCCCCAATTAACTTAAAAGTAAAAGTTGTTGTTGTAGCTCAAGATAAAGATATCAATCCTGTAGATGTTGCTCCAAATGATAGTTTAGTATGTAGTGGTTCTTAGGACCGCACCGCATATGTTTGGAGACTTCCAAATCTAGTATCAGTAGCTGTACTTAAAGGGCATAAAAGAGGAATATGGTCTGTAGAGTTTTTCCATGTTGATCAATGTGAAGTAACAGCATCCGGGGACAACAATAAGGACGTGGGCGATATCTAAGGGCTCGTGTTTGGAGACATTTGAAGGACATACTTCAAGTGTATTGAGAGCACTATTGGTCACCCGTGTAACACATTGTTCTGGTGTTGATGGTTTAGTAAAATTATGGACTACAGATAAAAAGAACTGAAATTCAAAAACACTATAAATGCCTTTGGATAAAAAACTTATAGTTACTGAAAGTGAAAGACAACAACGCATAGATGAATCCAGAGATTTTAATGTTTGGCTATGGCTCTTAAGAGTGAGCCTAATGCTTCCAATACTGATAAAGAGAAACTACACGCCTCATTATGATTGAAATCTGAACATGGTGAAGAGTTGAAAGCAGAAGATATTCATACCATAAGGGATGCAACAAAAAAAATTGAGTAAAAGAAAAGGTGCAGAAAAAACCAAAATATAGCAGTAGTAGAAAATGGTCATAGCAGTGAGTTCATTGCAGGAAAATTCAGCAGAAAAATACAATAACAGCAAGAGAAAATGTTCATTAGAGTGCAGTAGGATTTAGTTGATATCAGAGTTACATTTTCTAACGAAAAACTAAAAAAACCATCTAACAAAAAGCGTCCAAAACTAACCATAACGAAAAAAAACCCAACTGATACCAAACGGTTTTTCG
Organism: Lathyrus tuberosus; assembly: GCA_022829125.1. Taxonomy (NCBI): domain Eukaryota; kingdom Viridiplantae; phylum Streptophyta; class Magnoliopsida; order Fabales; family Fabaceae; genus Lathyrus; species Lathyrus tuberosus. The sequence goes on from JALAZF010000058.1 coordinate 13,519,848, forward strand.
GAACTCATTCTAACATCAATCTCTCACGGTCACCACAACCAATTTTTCTAACTCCTAACAGAATCTCTAACAGAATTTTTCTTCTAACCAACTCCACCAATTCTAAATTCCTAACCTCTAACAGTTCAGTAGGCATCGATAATTAAAAAAAAAGGAATAACCGAAGAGGGAGAACGAACTGAAAAAATCTCTAACAAAAACTCTCTGATTTTCCAGCAATCATCTTCAGACGAGGCCAACCTCCTTTAACCTCCACCATCTCCAATCGGAAAATTTTTCATGCCAATTCTCCGTCAATCCACACTCTCCGCCACCTTCCATTCTAATTCGCCTCCAATTTCATCACGCATCATCAACAATCGTCATCTTCATCAGTCAACACCAAGACTTCACACGCTTCATGATGCAGCCATATCCTTCGTATATCTTCCTCAACCTTCAACAAACCTGCAAGAATATGCACATGAACACCAGTACATGATACAACATCATTTCAGATCAACAACATCGATCCGGATTCAGAATCGCGAAGAAGAACGAGAATGCAGCCTCACGGGATATTGAAGGAGGAGAAGAACGAGTTTCATACCCGAAAATTCGCTCTCGTCTTCATCAGGTACTGTTGCGGTGAAAATCGGATAACAAATTATTAATTAATTTGCATCATTTTTCTTTTACAACCGACTTTGATTTATGTTGAGTGCCAAAAAAGAGCATAAAATGTTGTTATTTTTAGTAGTAATTTGTGGCACTCAATAGTTCTTTTTGTTAATAATACCCCATTTTGTTTGTAAATATGTTTAGTTTACGTTAAAGTGTATATTTTGCGGTATCGGGTAAATATCATTGAGTTTAATTGTTTTCCATTTATTTTTGTAGGTATTTAATCATTGTTATTTGAGCATTGTTAGATAGAGCATTGAATAAGCTTTCCAACGCTTCAAACCGGGCGAAAAACTGAGTTACGGTTCAAAAGTTACGAATAAAACAGTGCAGAAAAATTCTGCAGACTGGTGCGCTGCGCCTCTGCGCCGCCGGGCGGTGCAGGGGCGGTCCGGACACTCCAGAATTGTGAAAAACTTATAGAATGAAGGCCATTCGCCGCCGGGCGATGCCAGATTTCCGCCGGGCGATTTTTGACGATCAGAAACTCCATTAAAGCCCCAAAAACACAATTTTTAGGTTATGGTTGGATTTTTGAGAGTTCCATACCATCCAATAGCATTTTTTGAGTGGAATTAGGCTAGAAAACACATTGGAGCTGTCAAATGGATGATCCGGGGTTGAATCCTTCATCAATCGGAGCCGATTAACCGGTAGATTTTTGGTAAACCGGGTGATTTTTGGGTTTTTCCCTATTTTCTTCTCTTTGATTCTCTTTTGTGGAGTTTTGTATATGTATTGACTTTGAATCATGTATGTATTTCAACTCATCTATGTATTGTGAATTAGTTTTTGAATTATTATTGATGTTATCTTTGATTTGGTATTTGTGGTATTGACAAAACCTTATCAAATCTTAAATCTTTGATTTTTATCTATTGATGAGCAAGCTTTTGACATGGTTTGTGAGTTGATATTCATTTGCATCACCTATTTTTTATTGTGTTGATTAAGTAGCACGAGTAGCATGAGTAGGATTAACATGGTAAAAGCCGTGATAACGCGTAACGAACGGTATTGCGAGGATGCGTGATAATAGTGATGAAGAACTTTGTTCACGTATGTTTGGCGAATTAGTTGAATGCATATTAATCATTTGTATTTTTGTCTCCATGGTGTATTTAATATGCTTTACAAATCATTATTGTGCTTTCCTTGATCTTTTTGCATTTGTATTGAATTTGTGTTGTGTTAGAGATAAACATCACAAATAACTCTTTTGATTAGGGAAGGAAATCTATTAGGACTAATGGCTAGAGATAGTTTTAGGCTTAATATTCACTTGAGTATCGGAACTTAATGCGTCCGTGTGTCTGAGTCGTGCGCGAGAGTGACGACGAGAGATGCGGTTGATATCTCAACGATGTGTTCGAGAGAAACTTGTTGTGAGCGATACGTGATGATTTTGATGAGTATTGTATGTTGAGCATACTTGGTCGATAAGTTTACATTTGTGAGAGGTCGATTATATACAATGCTTGATAGTTTCCTTCTATTTGAAAAATGTATTCTTTTTATGTTAATACTTTTACTTTTCCGCATTTCCTTTTAAACCATTTTAATCCAAACCCATGAGCTTAGAAATATAGAAACCGTTGAATGGCAATTCTTTCCCTCGCACTGATCCCTGTGGAGACGACAAAACTGGGTTACTTATATTTTTTTGCTTGCTGCTATTCTAGCTTCAACAATTTATCCAAAGGAAAGGTTCAAGATCGTTTAAAAACCTAAAGGGGGAGATCTAAAGTTCGGGGGTTGGTTACGCCTAGGGAAGGTATTAGCACCCTAAACGTCCGTAGTACTCCACGGGAACCTCTTGTTAGGATTTGTGTTATGTTAAAGTTTGCTTGCTAAGGGAAATGCTAAGGTAAAAAACCTAAGGGTATATACACTAAGTATGCTCGCCAAGACATCGCATCTCGTGCCTACGTATCCTGACGGGAATGGAATCAGAGCATTCGTAGTTCCCCTTACTATGGGGGTAAAAGGGTGAGAAATGGAAAGATGGAAAAAGAAAAAGGTAGCTCGCTAGGATCTCGCAATCCTATGCCTACGTATTCTCAAGGTGAACTTGAGAAATCAGAGCAATCGTAGTTCCCCTCAATGGGGGTGAGGAACTCTTGACTGTGGTCAAGGTTCCAAGGGAAAGTAGAGTGAAAGGCTTGAAAGCAAAGCTTGTAAGGATTGATTGGTTAGGAGAAAGAGATTAATGGCTATCTCTTGAAAGGATTGTGAAAGGTTGGACCGTCTTAAAGGAAAAGAGATTAATAGCTATCTCTTTGGGAATGTTAGGTCAGAAGGGAGAAGAGATTAACGGCTATCTCTTGTGAAATGGTTTGAGGTTAACAGGGTATTTGAGCTATCTATGACATGAAGTCAATAGAGAGACTTTTCCTTTGGAAGGAAGCAAAAGTGACAAAGAGGACATCTCGAGTATCAGGAGAATAACAATATATATACAGTGAATGCAATAAGAATATTGAAAATGAATCTCGGGAATTGACTAGAATGAAAACATAGAAAATGTCAAGATAAAGTTAAAATTAAATAAAATCTAATAAAATTGAAATTTAATTACAAACTAAATAGTCAATTAAAATAAATAACTAAATTCTAATTAAAATAATAATCAAACAAAATTCTAGACTAATTGATTAAAATTAAAAACTAATTCTAATTTTAAAACTATTTTTAATTCTAAAATATACTAATTCTAAAAGTTGAATTCAAATTAAAACTAAATTAACTTAATATGCTAACTAAGCAAAATTTCTAATGAAAACAAGCTAAACTAAATAATTACTAATCATAAAATAAGTTACTAACTAAACTCAAAATGCAATATTAATTAATATTAAAACAAATAAACCAAAATAGAAGAAGATGGGCCAGGATGCATTTACGGATGGGATCAAACAAATAAACCAATTCAAACAAAAGACACCTAACACCTATTTATTTCAAAAAAAGTAATTAAAAGGAAAGAGAAAAAAAAGAAAAAAAATGAAACCTTCTTTTATTAAATTAATAATTAAGTCCTGCATTCATTTCAGACAATAAAGTATAACCACCAAATTAACTAGTGACTAGAATATATTTATCTAAACTTAATAAGTCAAAATAAAATACTGTAGAGTAGAAGGTTGACCACTAAAGACAAAATGTAATATTACACAACTAATCACAGCATAAATCTAAACAATCACACACAAAACAACAACTATATAAAAACACACAATGTCACAAGAATGAACACAATGCTTACAGCATAACCATAACATGTACACAAGCATTAAATTACAAGTTGAAATTCAGACATAGACCAAGTAAATGGTGCAAACAGAAGCAGGAAAAAAACGCAGCCGAATATACAACAACATAACTTGCTTCCTTTCACGCACGGCATCGCGGTATGCACAACAACAATATAACAACACATACACATACTAATACACATCATGGAAAGAAATTGAAGGAAACAATCTCATAAAAAAACAAAACGTAAAACATATCACATTTTGGAAACATCACAATACAAATGGAGCAAGGAAAGAAAAGGATGTTACCGAAAATGGCGGAAAACGTTACCGAGCGTCGTCGTCGGTGTCGGCGGAAAACGGTTGTTGTTGCTTTGGCGATGGTGGTAGAGATTCCAGCGGTGGTTAGTTTATGTTGTGGTGCGTGTGCTGCTTTTCTTTTTAGTTGTTAGAAGAAGGTTACAGTAGTTCGTGCAAGAGGGAAGGAAGATGGTCGGTTCATGGTGTGTTCATGGTTTTATGAAGTGGCTAAGTGCAGTTGTTGAGTTGTTTTTGTAAGGAGAAAATGGCTTGTGAGTTTCTTTGTTAATTACAGGAAAAGAAAATGAAGGTTATGTAGTGTAGCTATCTGGCTTAGAAAAAATGAAGAAGGAGGCTAAGTGTGGTTATTATATGGTGGAGTTTGTTTTGGTTTGTGAAGATTGAGAGGAAACGTATGAGGGAGAGAGTCGTTGGGGTCCGCATGGGTCTATATCAAAACAAAAATATTGTTATTTTAAAATTCAAAGATGAGAGAGAGAGTGGGTGAAAGTGTGGTACGCTGTGTTTATGTTGCAGAATTGCAGCAGGTTTTGTTTTAGTGAAAGTGTTACAGCAGGCTGGTGGCATGAGGTTTGTGGTAGCAGACATTGGTTCGGTTATGCAGAATTTGTCCGTTGTGGCTTTTTTTCCATTTTTTGTTTGTATTAATAAATCATAAATAAAATGACTCTAAGTATTAATATTTTTATGAGTTTTTTTTAGACAAAAGAAATTGATTAAATGAAATTAATTAAACTAATCTTAAATTGTAATCAAAATTAAAGTTAAAATTACAATAAAAATTAAAATTACAATTAGAACTAAAATTAAAATTAAAGTGAAAAATTAAAATTAAAAATTACACTAAGTTAGTAAACTTAAGCTAATTAGTATTAAAATTGACTAAAATTTAAAATAAGCTATATTAAAATTAATCTAATTAAGACTATACTAAAAATAAAAGCTAAACTAAAATAAAATAAAATTAAGTCTAAAATAAAAATTGTAATTTAAAAAACATTAAACTAAATTAAATGTGAACTAAGTAAAAGATAAATTGAAATTAACTAAAATAAATCTTAGACAAATTTAAAATGAGAATCTAACTAAAAATATAAAAATAATAAATAATTTAAATCAAGAATGACATGAAGAAGAAAATGCATGATTAATGAGATGTTTACTAAAAATGCGAAAACAGAGACCGACTCAGAATGATATGAAATGATCAGAATCTGAGGGTAAAATTTGGGGTACAACAGTTGCCCCTATTTAAATAGCTTTACCGGATGGTACGAGGGATGGAAATCCTCGAGACATCAAGGTGAAAGGTATTTAAATATAGCTAACCGAAAATTTTGCCCTCAGATGGAATGCAGATGCTAAGGACAGCTAACAGACATACAAATGCAGACATGCCATGGACTTATAGTATGATAATGATGAAAAAGGTAAATGCCAAAATGCAAACGAAGACGAAAGCAGGCAAGGATAAAGTCCACACAATGAGAAATCACTCACTGGGGATGACAACAGCACTAGGGAATAATCTAAGGTGATGAAGCAACTGGTTCAAGCGTGACCGGCTGACACTGGGGAAATAGAAGATACTATTACTCGGCATGGAGCCAGAAAGAAGACACGATCTCCACTGGGGATCAATTTGAAATGAAAGGATAGACATCATCAAAAGACAGGGAAAGAAACCTCCGGAAAAACATCAGATGGCAAAAGAAACCAGTCATCCAATAACGGCTTTGAATGAAAGGTACAAGTCACAATATCTAATAACGGCTTTAGATAAAGTGAACAAGGACTCGATCTGAAAAAACATCAGAAAGAGAAACACATCCGGAAAAGCATCAGATGATGAAAGCAATGTCATTCCGGAAAAGCATCAGAATAAACAAAGTGATTATCTGGAAAAACATCAGATACGTTCTGGAAAAACATCAAAACAAAAGACTCAATCTGAAAAAACATCAGAAAGAGAAACACATCCAGAAAAGCATCAGATGATGAAAGCAATGTCATTTCGAAAAAGCATCAGAATAAGCAAAAGGCTATCTGGGAAAACATCAGATAGGTTCTGGAAAAACATCAGAACAAAAAACTCAATCTGAAAGAACATCAGAAAGAGAAACACATCCGGAAGAGCATCAGATGGCAAAAACAATGAAATTCTGGAAAAGCATCAGAATAAACAAAGTGATTATTTTCAAAAACATCAGATAAGTTCTGGAAAAACATCAGAACAAAAGACTCAATCTTAAAAAACATCAGAAAGAGAGACAAATATATATGACATCCAAGAATGGCATTGGACACAAAAGAGTAACAAACATATCCGGAAAAACAATTGGATAAGAAAGGTCATATCTGGAAGAACGTCAGATAGACACGACAATATTTGTTTGGTAGGTGTCATGTAAGTTGGACTTTGACCACAAGGTAAGACGTGGATAACGACACGACCTCGGGAGAAATGCAAATGAGGATGAAACACTCATGCTATGCATATGTATATGAATCATGTAGATGATATAAGATCAAATGCAAATACAGGTGCAGATGCTGATGACACAACTCGACTCTCTGGTGGAGAAGACAAGACTGGAAGGCTGATTCCTCTACACGGAGATCACTGTCATTCTGCTTGGGGACTAGAGATGCTAACGCTGGACACATCATCTGCCACACTGGTAAATTGTATCCAAATTGATGATCCTTATAGGAAGGATAAAGAGTTGCTTGGGGATTCTTCAGGTAAACTGCCCCAGATTAGCTGCTTATTGTAGATGAGCTGATCATTGCTTCAGCTTGATTGATTCTGGAAATGATCGTTTCATGGTGCTCTTAGAAAGCTTGCCCCAGCCTGAGTCTTGAAAGATGATTATTTCACTGGACACTGGGAAAGCTTGCCCCAACCTGAGTCTTGCAAAATCTTCTGTATAAACCAATTCTAAGAAGTCGCCATTAAACCATAAATCTTGAACTGATTCTCAACAGGATATGGAAGGAACTTGCCCCGGATTGGATCACCGACCAAGTTTCTCAAATGTTTGAAAATTCCTTGAGAGGAAAGCTAGTTTGCAAACAAAAGTATTTGTACAAACATGGTAAATGCAAAGTTCATGCAACTTTTGAAATCAAAATTATTTTGAAAGAGGTGCAAAGTATATGAGTCCCTGGTCTAAACACGGTGGTTCAAGACATTAAAGTGAAAAGTTTAAGCAAATGGTGTATGCCCAAAATAGATGATCTGCAAAGATCTTTAGGAGTCAGGTTACGCAATTTTGTTGTAGTATGCTCTCAAAATGACCTTGCTTCAATTAGGTCTTTCGAGGGTTGTAACGTGACCTGGTTTACGGTTAAAGAAACAAAGGATAAAGGCTCAAAGTTTATTTGTGACCCACCCAATCTACGTGATGAACTTCAGTCCTATGCTCAGCTAATTCAAACTATGCACTCAAATCCCCATAGGTTAGGAATTGCACTGATGATGGTTCAGGAGTTAAGGGACTTTGAAATGGCAGTCCTTGCTTCTCACAACATTTTGTTGTTTTTGGTGAGGACCTCAGTCAACTCGTTTTATCTTTGAGGGTTTTGGTAACATCTTGAATGATTTTTGTTATCCCTAACTTTTGCCTGAACTGTGTCATTTGAGCTTACAGCCAGCGGGATGCCCCAATTTTTGCCTAAGTCTCCTTCATAGGTTTTGACATAGCGGGCTTTTATTTTGATTTTTTTTTCACTCTCTTTCTCTTTTTTATAGTGACTGCCTGGCTTAAGGATTACAGTGAACCATCATTAGCGTTTGACTTGAAAGACATCTTCGACATTTGCTTGCTGTGTGCGAAGGAACATTTGTGAACTTTGTCGAAAGGCATCTTGAATGCTACTCTTGTATTTGAATGCACAATCAAGTTAACTGAGAACTACCCTGTCCCAGGTTAAGATTGCGGGTTTTTATTTGTAAAGGAAAGAAACTCCTACTTCAAGGCTCGAAGGGGTTGAAGAGGGGTTATCTTTCTTATGTCACCAGTGTTTGGGATTGAAACAATGCCTTACATCGTCAGCAAAGTTTTGATTTGAAAGCATACCAACAACAATTATGGGTATAACGTTTTCATCATCCTCCCTCCAATCTTTGCATAATCAAAAGGAAGTGGACAAGAGATTTGTTTTATTTTTCTTGAAAGATAAAGCATTAAGAAATAAATAGAAAACACAAATGAATTGAATCAAAAAGTTGCAAATGCTTATGAAAGTACAAACATAATTTGGAAGCAAACAGCTAGTACAAAACAAAGGAAAATGCAAACAACAAGAAACATGGCCTAGTGACTAATCAGAAACGAAGATGAGTTGTCCTGTCTGAAACACTGGCTTTTAGGAAGATAGTCTGCTGAAGTCGACTGAAGCTTCACTTGGTGTGATCTAACAGCATCGTGCTCATAGAGAGAGTTCTCGAAAGTAACCCGAGTAGTCTGGGCTGAAGTCGACTGAAGTTTCACTTGCCGCGCCTGGCAGATGATTGTACTTGATATTCTGCGTCTGAAATTAGCTCTAGTCTAGTATTTATGTCGAGGAATCAGTTTGACGACTCACAGATGGCACTGGAAGATGGAGACAACTGGAAATGAGCCACTAGACAGACAGACATATGCAATGAATCATGCAAAGGTGCAAATGATATGCAATGCAATGCAAACAGGATGCAACACACATAACAGGATCAAGGGTTCGAGATCACGGCATGGAGTCTGGGTAAAGCACCAACCACAGGGTGTGTACTAGGGTTTATCAACTGTAGAACAGGGTTCTAAAAGTTCCCAGAGTCTACGTAAATCCTTCGGATATTATCGGCCCATGTAACTACTTACACGGGTTAATAATATTCTCAAGATAAACTCGTCTGAGTGTAGTATCGCGTGACAACTACTCAGGATTGGCTCCCTCATAGTCACCGCACTACATCCTAAAAGGCCAAGTGGGGTAAAGGTAACTACGGTCCTCAGAATCCCTGGCACTCAATTGAAAAAGTAATATCAATGTGACTGCTCACATCAGACATCAACAATCCCAAAGGGCCTCATCTGAGTGTGGTCATCATATGCCATAAGTTGTTGGTACTACTGCCAACAACTGACTATTGATTACACCATGATCCTATCGTAAGTGCTCTCAAGTCCGGGTTAGGACTTATCTCACCACTCAAGGTAGCAACCCTGCACACAGAAAAATTCAAGCACAACAGGTATATATACAGATATAAATATACAAATGTACAAGCACGCAAGCATATAAATAACACAAATACAAACAAGATAGGCTTAACCCTCTTAGGGAATATCCCCAGTGAAGTCGCCATTTCTGTTGCGGTGAAAATTGGATAACAAATTATTAATTAATTTGCATCATTTTTCTTTTACAACCGACTTTGATTTATCCAAAGGAAAGGTTCAAGATCGTTTAAAAACCTAAAGGGGGGAGATCTAAAGTTCGGGGGTTGGTTACGCCTAGGGAAGGTATTAGCACCCTAAACGTCCCTAGTACTCCACGGGAACCTCTTGTTAGTATTTGTGTTATGTTAAAGTTTGCTTGCTAAGGGAAATGCTAAGGTAAAAAACCTAAGGGTATATACACTAAGTATGCTCGCCAAGACATCGCATCTCGTGCCTACATATCCTGACGGGAATGGAATCAGAGCATTCGTAGTTCCCCTTACTACGGGGGTAAAAGGGTGAGAAATGGAAAGATGGAAAAAGAAAAAGGTAGCTCGTTAGGATCTCGCAATCCTATGCCTACGTATTCTCAAGGTGAACTTGAGAAATCAGAGCAATCGTAGTTCCCCTCAATGGGGGTGAGGAACTCTTGACTGTGGTCAAGGTTCCATGGGAAAGTAGGGTGAAAGGCTTGAAAGCAAAGCTTGTAAGGATTGATTGGTTAGGAGAAAGAGATTAATGGCTATCTCTTGAAAGGATTGTGAAAGGTTGGACCGTCTTAAAGGAAAAGAGATTAATAGCTATCTCTTTGGGAATGTCAGGTCAGAAGGGAGAAGAGATTAACGGCTATCTCTTGTGAAATGGTTTGAGGTTAACAGGGTATTTGAGCTATCTATGACATGAAGTCAATAGAGAGACTTTTCCTTTGGAAGGAAGCAAAAGTGACAAAGAGGACATCTCGAGTATCAGGAGAATAACAATATATATACAGTGAATGCAATAAGAATATTGAAAATGAATCTCGGGAATTGACTAGAATGAAAACATAGAAAATGTCAAGATAAAGTTAAAATTAAATAAAATCTAATAAAATTGAAATTTAATTACAAACTAAATAGTCAATTAAAATAAATAACTAAATTCTAATTAAAATAATAATCAAACAAAATTCTAGACTAATTGATTAAAATTAAAAACTAATTCTAATTTTAAAACTATTTTTAATTCTAAAATATACTAATTCTAAAAGTTGAATTCAAATTAAAACTAAATTAACTTAATATGCTAACTAAGCAAAATTTCTAATGAAAACAAGCTAAACTAAATAATTACTAATCATAAAATAAGTTACTAACTAAACTCAAAATGCAATATTAATTAATATTAAAACAAATAAACCAAAATAGAAGAAGATGGACCAGGATGCATTTACGGATGGGATCAAACAAATAAACCAATTCAAACAAAAGACACCTAACACCTATTTATTTCAAAAAAAGTAATTAAAAGGAAAGAGAAAAAAAAGAAAAAAAATGGAACCTTCTTTTATTAAATTAATAATTAAGTCCTGCATTCATTTCAGACAGTAAAGTATAACCACCAAATTAACTAGTGACTAGAATATATTTATCTAAACTTAAGATATCAAAATAAAATACTGTAGAATAGAAGGTTGACCACTAAAGACGAAATGTAATATTACACAACTAATCACAGCATAAATCTAAACAATCACACACAAAACAACAACTATATAAAAACACACAATGTCACAAGAATGAACACAATGCTTACAGCATAACCATAGCATGTACACAAGCATTAACTTACAAGTTGAAATTCAGACATAGACCAAGTAAATGGTGCAAACAGAAGCAGGAAAAAAACGCAGCCGAATATACAACAACATAACTTGCTTCCTTTCATGCACGGCATCGCGGTATGCACAACAACAATATAACAACACATACACATACTAATACACATCATGGAAAGAAATTGAAGGCAACAATCTCATAAAAAAAACAAAACGAAACAAACGTAAAACATATCACATTTTGGAAACATCGCAATACAAATGGAGCAAGGAAAGAAAAGGATGTTACCGAAAATGGCGGAAAACGTTACCGAGTGTCGTCGTCGGTGTCGGCGGAAAACGGTTGTTGTTGCTATGGCGATGGTGGTAGAGATTCCAGCGGTGGTTAGTTTATGTTGTGGTGCGTGTGCTGCTTTTCTTTTTAGTTGTTAGAAGAAGGTTGCAGTAGTTCGTGCAAGAGATAAGGAAGATGGTCGGTTCATGGTGTGTTCATGGTTTTATGAAGTGGCTAAGTGCAGTGGTTGAGTTGTTTTTGTAAGGAGAAAATGGCTTGTGAGTTTCTTTGTTAATTACAGGAAAAGAAAATGAAGGTTATGTAGTGTAGCTATCTGGCTTAGAAAAAATGAAGAAGGAGGCTAAGTGTGGTTATTATATGGTGGAGTTTGTTTTGGTTTGTGAAGATTGAGAGGAAACGTATGAGGGAGAGAGCCGTTGGGGTCCGCATGGGCCTATATCAAAACAAAAATATTGTTATTTTAAAATTCAAAGACGAGAGAGAGAGAGTGGGTGAAAGTGTGGTACGCTGTGTTTATGTTGCAGAATTGCAGCAGGTTTTGTTTTAGTGAAAGTGTTACAGCAGGCTGGTGGCATGAGGTTTGTGGTAGCAGACATTGGTTCGGTTATGCAGAATTTGTCCGTTGTGGCTTTTTTTCCATTTTTTGTTTGTATTAATAAATCATAAATAAAATGACTCTAAGTATTAATATTTTTATGAGTTTTTTTTAGACAAAAGAAATTGATTAAATGAAATTAATTAAACTAATCTTAAATTGTAATCAAAATTAAAGTTAAAATTACAATAAAAATTAAAATTACAATTAGAACTAAAATTAAAATTAAAGTGAAAAATTAAAATTAAAAATTACACTAAGTTAGTAAACTTAAGCTAATTAGTATTAAAATTGACTAAAATTTAAAATAAGCTATATTAAAATTAATCTAATTATGACTATACTAAAAATAAAAGCTAAACTAAAATAAAATAAAATTAAGTCTAAAATAAAAATTGTAATTTAAAAAACATTAAACTAAATTAAATGTGAACTAAGTAAAAGATAAATTGAAATTAACTAAAATAAATCTTAGACAAATTTAAAATGAGAATCTAACTAAAAATATAAAAATAATAAATAATTTAAATCAAGAATGACATGAAGAAGAAAATGCATGATTAATGAGATGTTTACTAAAAATGCGAAAACAGAGACCGACTCAGAATGATATGAAATGATCAGAATCTGAGGGTAAAATTTGGGGTACAACAGTTGCCCCTATTTAAATAGCTTTACCGGATGGTACGAGGGATGGAAATCCTCGAGACATCAAGGTGAAAGGTATTTAAATATAGCTAACCGAAAATTTTGCCCTCAGATGGAATGCAGATGCTAAGGACAGCTAACAGACATACAAATGCAGACATGCCATGGACTTATAGTATGATAATGATGAAAAAGGTAAATGCCAAAATGCAAACGAAGACGAAAGCAGGCAAGGATAAAGTCCACACAATGAGAAATCACTCACTGGGGATGACAACAGCACTAGGGAATAATCTAAGGTGATGAAGCAACTGGTTCAAGCGTGACCGGCTGACACTAGGGAAATAGAAGATACTCTTACTAGGCATGGAGCCAGAAAGAAGACACGATCTCCACTGGGGATCAATTTGAAATGAAAGGATAGACATCAGCAAAAGATTTTCTGGAATTTTCTTATACTGAAGAGTTCAAACGGGATCTTCAAGAAAAACCAGAAAAGACAGGGAAAGAAACCTCCGGAAAAACATCAGATGGCAAAAGAAACCAGTCATCCAATAACGGCTTTGAATGAAAGGTACAAGTCACAATATCTAATAACGGCTTTAGATAAAGTGAACAAGGACTCGATCTGAAAAAACATCAGAAAGAGAAACACATCCGGAAAAGCATCAGATGATGAAAGCAATGTCATTCCGGAAAAGCATCAGAATAAACAAAGTGATTATCTGGAAAAACATCAGATAAGTTCTGGAAAAACATCAGAACAAAAGACTCAATCTGAAAAAACATCAGAAAGAGAAACACATCCGGAAAAGCATCAGATGATGAAAGCAATGTCATTCCGGAAAAGCATCAGAATAAGCAAAGGGCTATCTGGGAAAACATCAGATAGGTTCTGGAAAAACATCAGAACAAAAAACTCAATCTGAAAGAACATCAGAAAGAGAAACACATCCGGAAGAGCATCAGATGGAAAAAACAATGAAATTCTGGAAAAGCATCAGAATAAACAAAGTGATTATCTGGAAAAACATCAGATAAGTTCTGGAAAAACATCAAAACAAAAGACTCAATCTGAAAAAACATCAGAAAGAGAGACAAATATATATGACATCCAAGAATGGCATTGGACACAAAAGAGTAACAAACATATCCGGAAAAACAATCGGATAAGAAAGGTCATATCTGGAAGAACGTCAAATAGACACGACAATATTTGTTTGGTAGGTGTCATGTAAGTTGGACTTTGACCACAAGGTAAGACGTGGATAACGACACGACCTCGGGAGAAATGCAAATGAGGATGAAACACTCATGCTATGCATATGTATATGAATCATGTAGATGATATAAGATCAAATGCAAATGCAGGTGCAGATGCTGACGACACAACTCGACTCTCTGGTGGAGAAGACAAGACTGGAAGGCTGATTCCTCTACACGGAGATCACTGTCATTCTGCTTGGGGACTAGAGATGCTAACGCTGGACACATCATCAGCCACACTGGTAAATTGTATCCAAATTGATGATCCTTATAGGAAGGATAAAGAGTTGCTTGGGGATTCTTCAGGTAAACTGCCCCAGATTAGCTGCTTATTGTAGATGAGCTGATCATTGCTTCAGCTTGATTGATTCTGGAAATGATAGTTTCATGGTGCTCTTAGAAAGCTTGCCCCAGCCTGAGTCTTGAAAGATGATTATTTCACTGGACACTGGGAAAGCTTGCCCCAACCTGAGTCTTGCAAAATCTTCTGTATAAACCAATTCTAAGAAGTCGCCATTAAACCACAAATCTTGAACTGATTCTCAACAGGATATGGAAGGAACTTGCCCCGGATTGGATCACCGACCAAGTTTCTCAAATGTTTGAAAATTCCTTGAGAGGAAAGCTAGTTTGCAAACAAAAGTATTTGTACAAACATGGTAAATGCAAAGTTCATGCAACTTTTGAAATCAAAATTATTTTGAAAGAGGTGCAAAGTATATGAGTCCCTGGTCTAAACACGGTGGTTCAAGACATTAAAGTGAAAAGTTTAAGCAAATGGTGTATGCCCAAAATAGATGATCTGCAAAGATCTTTAGGAGTCAGGTTACACAATTTTGTTGTAGTATGCTCTCAAAATGACCTTGCTTCAATTAGGTGTTTCGAGGGTTGTAACGTAGCCTGGTTTACGGTTTAAGAAACAAAGGATAAAGGCTCAAAGTTTATTTGTGACCCACCCAATCTACGTGATGAACTTCAGTCCTATGCTCAGCTAATTCAAACTATGCACTCAAATCCCCATAGGTTAGGAATTGCACTGATGATGGTTCAGGAGTTAAGGGACTTTGAAATGGCAGTCCTTGCTTCTCACAACATTTTGTTGTTTTTGGTGAGGACCTCAGTCACCTCTTTTTATCTTTGAGGGTTTTGGTAACATCTTGAATGATTTTTGTTATCCCTAACTTTTGCCTGAACTGTGTCATTTGAGCTTACAGCCAGCGGGATGCCCCAATTTTTGCCTAAGTCTCCTTCATAGGTTTTGACTTAGCGGGCTTTTATTTTGAATTTTTTTTCACTCTCTTTCTCTTTTTTTTAGTGACTGTCTGGCTTAAGGATTACAGTGAACCATCATTAGCGTTTGACTTGAAAGACATCTTCGACATTTGCTTGCTGTGTGCGAAGGAACATTTGTGAACTTTGTCAAAAGGCATCTTGAATGCTACTCTTGTATTTGAATGCACAATCAAGTTAACTGAGAACTACCCTGCCCCAGGTTAAGATTGCGGGTTTTTATTTGTAAAGGAAAGAAACTCCTACTTCAAGGCTCGAAGGGGTTAAAGAGGGGTTATCTTCCTTATGTCTCCAGTGTTTGGGATTGAAACAATGCCTTACATCGTCAGCAAAGTTTTGATTTGAAAGCATACCAACAACAATTATGGGTATAACGTTTTCATCATCCTCCCTCCAATCTTTGCATAATCAAAAGGAAGTGGAAAAGAGATTTGTTTTATTTTTCTTGAAAGAGAAAGCATTAAGAAATAAATAGAAAACACAAATGAATTGAATCAAAAAGTTGCAAATGTTTATGAAAGTACAAACATAATTTGGAAGCAAACAGCTAGTACAAAACAAAGGAAAATGCAAACAACAAGAAACATGGCCTAGTGACTAATCAGAAATGAAGATGAGTTGTCCTGTCTGAAACACTGGCTTTTAGGAAGATAGTCTGCTGAAGTCGACTGAAGCTTCACTTGGTGTGATCTAACAGCATCGTGCTCATAGAGAGAGTTCTCGAAAGTAACCCGAGTAGTCTGGGCTGAAGTCGACTGAAGTTTCACTTGCCGCGCCTGGCAGATGATTGTCATTGATATTCTGCATCTGAAATTAGCTCTAGTCTAGTATTTATGTCGAGGAATCAGTTTGACGACTCACAGATGGCACTGGAAGATAGAGACAACTGGAAATGAGCCACTAGATAGACAGACATATGCAATGAATCATGCAAAGGTGCAAATGATATGCAATGCAATGCAAACAGGATGCAACACACATAACAGGATCAAGGGTTCGAGATCACGGCATGGAGTCTGGGTAAAGCACCAACCACAGGGTGTGTACTAGGGTTTATCTACTGTAGAACAGGGTTCTAAAAGTTCCCAGAGTCTACGTAAATCCTTCGGATATTATCGGCCCATGTAACTACTTACACGGGTTAATAATATTCTCAAGATAAACTCGTTTGAGTGTAGTATCGCGTGACAACTACTCAGGACTGGCTCCCTTATAGTCACCGCACTACATCCTAAAAGGCCAAGTGGGGTAAAGGTAACTACGGTCCTCAGAATCCCTGGCACTCAATTGAAAAAGTAATATCAATGTGACTGCTCACATCAGACATCAACAATCCCAAAGGGCCTCATCTGAGTGTGGTCATCATATGCCATAAGTTGTTGGTACTACTGCCAACAACTGACTATTGATTATACCACGATCCTATCATAAGTGCTCTCAAGTCCGGGTTAGGACTTATCTCACCACTCAAGGTAGCAACCCTGCACACAGAAAAATTCAAGCACAACAGGTATATATACAGATATAAATATACAAATGTACAAGCACACAAGCATATAAATAAAACAAATACAAACAAGATAGGCTTAACCCTCTTAGGGAATATCCCCAGTGAAGTCGCCATTTCTGTTGCGGTGAAAATCGGATAATAAATTATTAATTAATTTGCATCATTTTTCTTTTACAACCGACTTTGATTTATCCAAAGGAAAGGTTCAAGATCGTTTAAAAACCTAAAGGGGGGAGATCTAAAGTTCGGGGGTTGGTTACGCCTAGGGAAGGTATTAGCAGCCTAAACGTCCGTAGTACTCCACGGGAACCTCTTGTTAGTATTTGTGTTATGTTAAAGTTTGCTTGCTAAGGGAAATGCTAAGGTAAAAAACCTAAGGGTATATACACTAAGTATGCTCGCCAAGACATCGCATCTCGTGCCTATGTATCCTGACGGGAATGGAATCAGAGCATTCGTAGTTCCCCTTACTACGGGGGTAAAAGGGTGAGAAATGGAAAAATGGAAAAAGAAAAAGGTAGCTCGCTAGGATCTCGCAATCCTATGCCTACGTATTCTCAAGGTGAACTTGAGAAATCAGAGCAATCGTAGTTCCCCTCAATGGGGGTGAGGAACTCTTGACTGTGGTCAAGGTTCCATGGGAAAGTAGGGTGAAAGGCTTGAAAGCAAAGCTTGTAAAGATTGATTGGTTAGGAGAAAGAGATTAATGGCTATCTCTTGAAAGGATTGTGAAAGGTTGGACCGTCTTAAAGGAAAAGAGATTAATAGCTATCTCTTTGGGAATGTCAGGTCAGAAGGGAGAAGAGATTAACAGCTATCTCTTGTGAAATGGTTTGAGGTTAACAGGGTATTTGAGCTATCTATGACATGAAGTCAATAGAGAGACTTTTCCTTTGGAAGGAAGCAAAAGTGACAAAGAGGACATCTCGAGTATCAGGAGAATAACAATATATATACAGTGAATGCAATAAGAATATTGAAAATGAATCTCGGGAATTGACTAGAATGAAAACATAGAAAATGTCAAGATAAAGTTAAAATTAAATAAAATCTAATAAAATTGAAATTTAATTACAAACTAAATAGTCAATTAAAATAAATAACTAAATTCTAATTAAAATAATAATCAAACAAAATTCTAGACTAATTGATTAAAATTAAAAACTAATTCTAATTTTAAAACTATTTTTAATTCTAAAATATACTAATTCTAAAAGTTGAATTCAAATTAAAACTAAATTAACTTAATATGCTAACTAAGCAAAATTTCTAATGAAAACAAGCTAAACTAAATAATTACTAATCATAAAATAAGTTACTAACTAAACTCAAAATGCAATATTAATTAATATTAAAACAAATAAACCAAAATAGAAGAAGATGGACCAGGATGCATTTACGGATGGGATCAAACAAATAAACCAATTCAAACAAAAGACACCTAACACCTATTTATTTCAAAAAAAGTAATTAAAAGGAAAGAGAAAAAAAAGAAAAAAAATGGAACCTTCTTTTATTAAATTAATAATTAAGTCCTGCATTCATTTCAGACAGTAAAGTATAACCACCAAATTAACTAGTGACTAGAATATATTTATCTAAACTTAAGATATCAAAATAAAATACTGTAGAATAGAAGGTTGACCACTAAAGACAAAATGTAATATTACACAACTAATCACAGCATAAATCTAAACAATCACACACAAAACAACAACTATATAAAAACACACAATGTCACAAGAATGAACACAAGAATGAACACAATGCTTACAGCATAACCATAGCATGTACACAAGCATTAACTTACAAGTTAAAATTCAAACATAGACCAAGTAAATGGTGCAAACAGAAGCAGGAAAAAAACGCAGCCGAATATACAACAACATAACTTGCTTCCTTTCACGCACGGCATCGCGGTATGCACAACAACAATATAACAACACATACACATACTAATACACATCATGGAAAGAAATTGAAGGCAACAATCTCATAAAAAAACAAAACGAAACAAACGTAAAACATATCACGTTTTGGAAACATCGCAATACAAATGGAGCAAGGAAAGAAAAGGATGTTACCGAAAATGGCGGAAAACGTTACCGAGCGTCGTCGTCGGTGTCGGCGGAAAACGGTTGTTGTTGCTATGGCGATGGTGGTAGAGATTCCAGCGGTGGTTAGTTTATGTTGTGGTGCGTGTGCTGCTTTTCTTTTTAGTTGTTAGAAGAAGGTTGCAGTAGTTCGTGCAAGAGAGAAGGAAGATGGTCGGTTCATGGTGTGTTCATGGTTTTATGAAGTGGCTAAGTACAGTGGTTGAGTTGTTTTTGTAAGGAGAAAATGGCTTGTGAGTTTCTTTGTTAATTACAGGAAAAGAAAATGAAGGTTATGTAGTGTAGCTATCTGGCTTAGAAAAAATGAAGAAGGAGGCTAAGTGTGGTTATTATATGGTGGAGTTTGTTTTGGTTTGTGAAGATTGAGAGGAAACGTATGAGGGAGAGAGCCGTTGGGGTCCGCATGGGTCTATATCAAAACAAAAATATTGTTATTTTAAAATTCAAAGATGAGAGAGAGAGTGGGTCAAAGTGTGGTACGCTGTGTTTATGTTGCAGAATTGCAGCAGGTTTTGTTTTAGTGAAGGGGACAACTTCTCTACCCACCACAAAAGGTTGGGTAATGTACCTTCAACCAATCAATCAATGTCATATCATTTTATTATATTTAATTATTTATTTAATAGTTTAAATTTTGTAGTTTTTCAATGCAATTTACTCTAATTTACTCTATAGGTAACTCTACCCAACTTTTTGAGGTGGGTAGATAAGAATTCACCTTTAGTGAAAGTGTTACAGCAGGCTGGTGGCATGAGGTTTGTGGTAGCAGACATTGGTTCGGTTCTGCAGAATTTGTCCGTTGTGCCTTTTTTTCCATTTTTTGTTTGTATTAATAAATCATAAATAAAATGACTCTAAGTATTAATATTTTTATGAGTTTTTTTTAGACAAAAGAAATTGATTAAATGAAATTAATTAAACTAATCTTAAATTGTAATCAAAATTAAAGTTAAAATTACAATAAAAATTAAAATTACAATTAGAACTAAAATTAAAATTAAAGTGAAAAATTAAAATTAAAAATTACACTAAGTTAGTAAACTTAAGCTAATTAGTATTAAAATTGACTAAAATTTAAAATAAGCTATATTAAAATTAATCTAATTAAGACTATACTAAAAATAAAAGCTAAACTAAAATAAAATAAAATTAAGTCTAAAATAAAAATTGTAATTTAAAAAACATTAAACTAAATTAAATGTGAACTAAGTAAAAGATAAATTGAAATTAACTAAAATAAATCTTAGACAAATTTAAAATGAGAATCTAACTA
The DNA here is from genome assembly GCA_022829125.1 of Lathyrus tuberosus. Classification (NCBI taxonomy): domain Eukaryota; kingdom Viridiplantae; phylum Streptophyta; class Magnoliopsida; order Fabales; family Fabaceae; genus Lathyrus; species Lathyrus tuberosus. The sequence goes on from JALAZF010000058.1 coordinate 13,540,103, forward strand.
AAAATATAAAAATAATAAATAATTTAAATCAAGAATGACATGAAGAAGAAAATGCATGATTAATCAGATGTTTACTAAAAATGCGAAAACAGAGACCGACTCAGAATGATATGAAATGATCAGAATCTGAGGGTAAAATTTAGGGTACAACAGGTACACAATCCTCTCCTTTCTATAGCTGCGGCCTTGAACTTAGTAGTTCATTATGGATCGATTTAATTTTTGTTGGTTCTTGATTTTGGTGCTTCGATCCCGTCATTTGAGTAGGATTTAGGGAAAATTGAAACCGGATTGGTGATGAGGGGATGATTTAGAGGGGGGTTTGTGTTGGAACTTAGGATTTTGGGGATGATTCCACCGGAGACGGCAGCGGCCTCCGCCCTATAATCGTCTTCTACGACAAAGTATTTAGGATTTTGGCGAGGTTAAACGTGCAAGAGGGGAGAGACGTTTGGGATCGAGAGGGAGGTTTAAGAGCTGAATGAGTTTGATTCATGTGATTCTCGTATAAGGTAATGAGGAGATAAGGTTGATGGTGGCGGTCCACACCGGCGGTGAAACTTGTCACCGTCTGGTAGGTTTTTACTTTTAATCCCATGCGCGCATCCCTACCAGGTTTACCATGCACCCTATGACCATCACCTCTAAATTCATCCATCATCATCAGCCATGCGAATCAATGGCCTTGATTCAACCCCCTGGTCAATAATTTGACCGTGTCTCCACCATGCACCCCCAGGCCATAAGTGTTCTTTGGACTTAGCTCCCCTTTGCTAATTACACCCTGCGCTTGAGCCCAGTGAAGAATTAACTAGGAATTTTACTTGTACGCACCCCCCTTTTCTTTTGGTTTATATTTTTGTGCACGTTTCATAATGTGATATTAAAAATAGATAAATTCATCAGAAAATTCCAATTAAATTCATGTATGCTGTTAGAAGTGTTAATTAATTTTTGAATATTTTTAATTCCATTTTGGGGGTTGTTTAATATTTCTCTGGAATTTTGGAAAGGAATGTGTTCCAAATGGTATATCTTGTGATGTAAGTGCTAAAATGTGACTTTCCCTTGACAATTTGGAGCTAATTTTTGTTGTGCATTTAGACCTATGATTATATGACCTAGTGATGTTGGATTGGTACCTTGGCCATGATTATTGAATTGCTTTTGAGTATCATTTTTGAGCATTGTCTTGTAAGAGCATCATTGATAAATTGATCCATGTTTGCAATTGATTGAGCATGTTTGGTGCATGTTTTGTGTCCTATATTTTTCACATGATCACTCACTGGCCTTGGCATGATATGTTCAATTACTTATAATTTTCAAGTGCATTTTTATATTTTCCACTCATTTTCCAATGCGAACCGAACATGTTGATACATGCGTAGAAAAAAGTTATGTTTAGGACTTGTATGAGGGCACTTTGAGCCAACTTTGAATATGAGTTTTAGTACATTGTTAAGTGTATTTTGATGCACAATTGAGACATGTTTGAGTATTGCCTTTGATCATTTCACATGCCTTAAATGATGCCTACTTTGTGTGTATGTGAACTTGAATTTGTGTTTCATTTTGGCCACTTCTTTTGATGCCATTTGTATGCCATGTTCATGATTGTTTTGGGATTCAATTAGGAAATTTTATAGGTCATTTTCCTCTGGTGTGTGAGCTTTAACATTGCCTTACCATGTCATTTCACTTGCATTATTTGAGTGACAATTTTACATACTTGTATGAGAAGTTTAAATGTGATTTTGCTCATGGAATGAATTGACTTTGGAGAGAGAGTTTAATGCAAACCTTGGTGACACTTTGAGATTGGTTTTAAGCATGCGTATAAGTTGTTTCACTTCTGACCTTGGTTCATCTTCACGTTTTAATCCAATTCATCTATCTTGTAATGGCTTTCTTTTGTTGGTTTACGTTTAACTTCAAAGTAGATTAGTCTTATAGCATAATTGTAACTTGACTTGTAACTTCATAATCCTTTTAGGTCTTTCACTTTGACTAGTGTGACTCAAATGTACATAGCCATTAGACTTAGGTTTCATGTTGTGCATACACTCTCTTGTTATTACTAATGTCTTTGGTTCACATGTGCAAGGTACATAAGGGAGACATTCCAAAGGTGGTTTGACCATTTCATTTTGTAAATAAAAACTTGTTTCTAACTTGGTTTGCTATTTGTTTTTAGGTGCTTTCGTGACTTGCTTTCGTTGCGCTTTCGTTGCTTTGCCACGGATTCATATCTGTTTGGTACGACCTCTTATCTCTTCACTTCTCTTTAATGTTTTCCAATGCCATGAGAAGTAGGAATAGTCAATGCCATGATAAGTAGGATTGTATGGAAAGCCCTCAAGTGAGGCCATGATTGTGATTATTTAATATTGTGCTGAAGACCTCTAAAGAGGCATCCCATTCCCGTGTTCCCTTGTAAGACCTCCAAGAAGGCAATTGACGGAAGGTAGGGTTCGCAATCGACCCCCGTTATTCTAGTTGAGTCGTTCTTAGCTCTCATTACATGATTGAAGCTTTGAACATCACATACTCTTGTTATCGAGTCGGTCAAGTGGAATGAGGGTTTAGTAATCAAACCCCCACGCCTTGTCTATAGCTCGCATTGACCGATGTTGATGCTTATGTGATCTGATTCACATCTTCCCATTCTTACTCTGCTCTCCATGGTTCTCGATATCATTGGATGAGTACCCTTATTTCCCACAGATAGCTTATTTGCCTCGGTTGATATGACCCCTTGGCTAAAGCTCCCTCTTTCTTATTGTGATTGTGTGATATTATTGGTAACTGACACTATTTACTCCTTAATTGCTTTTATTTCATTTTGTGATTGATGCATCTGTGTTTACTTGTCTGATGACATGATCCAGTAGGATTCCTAGCTCCACTTAATTTTTGATTAAGTCGGAGGTAGGAGAGACATTAGGATAGCAATCCATGCATGACAACATTAGGTAGAATTCCTTCTTGATCCTGACCTTAGGGCCACCTTCGCATGATAACATTAGGACATCTAGCTTCCCATAGTGTTTTCTTAACCCTTGAGTCTCTTTCTCATCTCAAAACAAAAATAAAAAACATCTAATAAAGGATTAACATGTATTGCACCTGAGCCTTGCATGTGGGAAATGGAAGGAGGAGGGTTTCCCTCTGTCTTTCTAGAGTGTTTAGCATACGTCTTGTTAGGACGACCATGCGACGCATTCGATCTTATGTCATAGACTTGGATGCAATGCAAGTTACAAATAACTTCCAAAAATACTTCTCTCTAAAAAACACAAAACAAACTCAAACTTTTTATCCTTCAGGATCGATAAGTTTCAAACTTTATTTTCAGAAAAGGGCACGTTACTTCCGTCTCGTCGCAAACAGGCATCGACCTTAACTGTCGGACGCGAACTTAACGTCGCTCATAAAAAACGCAGACTTGGTTAAGTCGAACTACGACTGCTCTGACTTCCTCTCTCTGGTTAGATTGAGGATACGTAGGCACGAGACGGCGATGTCTTGGCGAGCAACCTCCCCCTAGTTCGTGTTCGAACTACGTTGACTCTGATTCTCATTCCCGATGAGATACGTAGGCTTAGGACTCCGAGGACGTCCTATCGAGTCACTCTTTTTTATTTTCTTCCTCGTTTCTCCTCTCTTTTCCGTGCCCGTTTCTTCTCCGGTCCAGTAGCAGTGGAGCTCCAGATGACGACACCCTTTGATCGAAACAGCAAGCGTGGATCCCATCGAGTACGATGGACGCGTGGGGGTGCTAATACCTTCCTCTCGCGTAACCGACTCCCGAACCCAGTTCTCTTGGTCGCAAGACCATGCTCTTTTCTTTCCCTCAGGTTTACGCAGTGTTTCCTTTCCCTCTCTTGGGATAAATACACATTGCTGGTGACTCTGTTTCGTGCCACTTTCGCGTTTGTACTTAGATGAAAATCCCAGGAGCGACACCCAGTAATTCAGTCTTCAACCTTACAATTGATAATAATAAACCCCATCATTCTTGCTCTTGTCGCTCCCCAAGAAGAGGTTATCCTAAAATTTTCTTATGAACTTTCCCCTGTAGAGCTTTGTTGACCCTTTTCCTTAAAAAGGAATCTTGCTTAAAAGTGTTTCCACCAATAGATTTAACACTTGAGATACTGCTCTAGTGATCCCCAAAGAGCCTTAATCCATAAGGTATTGCTTTGTGCAATCCAGAGAGTCTCATATCTTTGCTGAGATACTGTCCTAATGTCCTAGGAGAGCCTTAATTCATAAGGTACTGCTTCGCATGGTCTAGGAAGTCTCATGCTCTTTCGTTGAGATATTATTCTAGTATTCTTGAAGAGCCTTAATCAATAAGGTACTACTTCATATGAATTAAAAAGTATCATGTTTAACATTTGAGATACTGCTCTGTTATTCCCAAAGAGCCTTAATCTATAAGGTACTGCTTTGTGTGATTCAGAGAATTTCATTTGTCTTTAAGATACTGCTTTGGCATCCTTGGAGAACTTTAATCCATAACTACTGCTCCACATGGCCCAAAGAATCTCATGTTTTGGTTGAGATATTATTCATGTATCCCTAGAGAGCCTTAATTCATAGGGTACTACTTCGCATGATCGGAAAATCACATACCTCTGTCGAGATACTACTCTATTATTCCCAAAGAACCTTAATCTATAAGGTACTGCTTTGTGTAATTTAGAGAATCTCATTTGTTGAGACATTTATTTTGTTTTCTCGAAGAGCCTTAACTTATAAGGTATTGCTTCGCACGACCCAGAGAGTGTCATGCCTTTTGTCGAGATAATGTTCTAGCATCCTTGGAGAGCCTTAATTAATAAGGCACTGCTTCCTATGGTCTAGGAAATCTCATGCTCTGGTTTGAGATACTGCTCTAGTACCTTGGGAGAGTCTTAGATTGAGAGATTTTTCCCCATAGTTGGAATATCTCGATCGATAAGATGCTGTTTCATTAGTTTAGAGAATCTCATTTTCCCTTCTTGCAGAAAATTTGCTCTGAATATCCATGGAGGGCCTAATTCCATAAGGTGCTGCTTCATGCGATATAGAGAATATCCTTATCTTTATTAAACTACTCTAAAGGTACTCGAAGAGCCTTAGGTCATAAGTTACTGCTTCATGTGACCTAGAGATTTCATTTGTGTCTGAGATACTGCTTTGGTAATCCAAAGAATCTCATGTTGTTTTATTCTTTTTATATCATGTTGTTTCCTTTTACTTTCTACTGTTACCTTTGCGTTTTCTTCTTATTGGACAAATTTCAGGGTCTTCTTGTATCTAATTGACTTCTACCCTAAGAATAAATTCCATGCAGCAGTTTATTCTCTCGGGTTCAAGGTAATTAGATAACGACATCTGTCATACCCCAAATTTATCATACCTTTCTCAGACTTTCTTTTTGTAAGATCATTTGGCCTTTGGCCATGATCCTCTAAGAATTAAGTCATAGGATCTTACGTGCATGCTCATTATGACTAACCAGCTTGTGCAGGTGCAATAATTTCAACTGGAGATAGTACTCATTCTCTCAGTCAAGTACTTTAAGACGTGACCAATGGATTCTGATTCAAAGGGTCCTATGGTTTTCTACTGGTTTGAATCTTCTGTTTCGTTAAAGATTAACTCAACTGGTTCTTTCATGAATTATGGAACTAGGGTTTTAAGCATCTACTTATCAAGGCTCGTCAAATATCAAGGTCATTTCCCCAAGATTTCTCAGAAGCCTCAGCGTATACCCCAAGGAGAATTAAGGTTTTCCTTCCATTAGGTGTTGAGCATGGTCATTTGAAGACTGGTTAGGGTTTTCGTGGCAAGTTGTATTACAAGTTGTATCCTTATTTCCAAGGATTTCTCAGGGCATGGTTCATGTGCCGAGTTTATCATCATCTAAATCTTTGTCTGTGCGGGTAACAAAGATCAAGCTTAATTCAAGAAAGACTTTATTCTTATCCATGAGGTTGGATCATTATTTGTTTCCTTTTAATCTTAAGGGAAAGAGTTTAGATTTTCTTATTGGAACTTTGTGAGCAATATGCTTTGAAGTGGTAAAGTTTGGATAAAAATCTTGAATCAACATGATCCTTATGATTGAACTTATGAACTCAATTGAGGACTTGTAGAGCTTTAATTTGATGTCTCTGATTTGAACCCATGAATAATTATATGCGTAAGCTAGTGGTTGGAGTTCCGTTTGATTACCGTGTTTGTTTGGATTGTGAGATCGAGACGCAAGGGTTAGCGATTCGAGCGAGAAAGAGAGCTTTGTGCTAAGGGAAGAGGACGGAAAAGAGGAACAATGGCCGGCGAATGGTTTTGGTGGAAAAGAGTTAAAGCTGATATGAGTTGCGAAAGAGGAACAATGGTGATGGGAGAGAGAGTAGGGAACGGGTCGACCAAGAGAAGGAAAGAAGATGCTGAATTTTTTCACTTTTCCTTTGTGATATTATTGAGTGGCACAGGCTTTGGATTGTCAGCCAAAGTGTTTTTTTTTAAGTAATACTCTCAAAACAAAACAAAAAAAAAAACAATTTGGTTAGGCTTTAAGAGTTCTGGCCCATGTTCTTTCTCTCTTTTGATACACTAACGACCCATTTAGCACCCCCTTGGAGAAATCCTAGACTTTTTTCCCTTGTGTTTTCATTTGATTATTTCCTTTATTTTTTGTTATTTTTTATAATAGTTCATTTTAATTAGAAGTATTTATTTAATTTTGATACCAATTTTAATGTTAGGATAATTTTGATATTGAAGTTTAATAATTAAGTTTTGATTAAGAATTAATATTGAGTTATTTGTTTAGAAACTTTGATCTTAATGCTAGATTTGTGACTTAAGTTTGAGAATGATTTTTGATCTAAATATATGATTAATTCCTAGTTTACGTTTGTGACTAATTTCTTGAATTAACGTTGATTTGGCCTTGTTAGTCTTTATTTAGGATCAATTAGGATTTTAATCAAATTAGTTGATATTTGGCTGGGATTTTCTCGATTAAATTTTGTGAATTTCTCTTGAAATTCTGGTATCACATATGTGATGTCAAGTGAGATGTCACAACATCAATATCTATTGTATGAACAAGGCAATAATAGTAACAGTACTTAAAAACAATAAACAACACAGAGAATTGTTCACCCAGTTCGGTCTAACAACCTACGTCTGGGGGCTACCAAGCCAAGGAGAAAAATCACTATTAGTAGTATCAATTCATAGACTCCACAATCAACACACAAGTTGATAATCTACTCACTTAATCACTACCCAATGATACTTCTACCTAAGACACTCTTAGATATGAGACACCACTCACCCCCCTCAATCACAGCAATGATTACAATAGAACAAGTACAGTATTTAGAAGATCACACTTCAAAGACAATACTTGATTTTGCTTAAAAGCTTTAATCAAGAACAAACACTCGTGCTTAAAAGCTTAGAGTGGACAACACACAACTCAATCAAACAGTCCTATTTAATCATCAAAGAGATGAGTGAATGGCTCAAAAATAACAGACAAAAACACAAACCCTAATACTTGACACTCAGTTCACAATCTCTTGTCTTCGTACTCTTCAAGTAGGGTTGTGACTCCTTTAAATAGAAACAGATTTCTTGGGCTTGGGCTCTTCTAAAAACTCAGATTTGATGCACAATACAAACAAATTTTATCTTCAAATTTCTTCGCCCTAAAATAGAAACAAATGATTACATCTGAATAAATCTTCTCCAAGAAACTCACCTGAAATCTCTCAAACAATCCTCAAGATATAGCAATTAACGCGCAGTCCTAATAAAACAAGTAGCAGGCTGAACATGATGTTCTGTCAACAGATGTTAAGACATCAGTCTTGACATCATGCACAAAAACTGCAAAACCAAATAACACACCACATGCAGAATGTTAGAAGCACATGTTAAGACATCAGACATGATATCTTGAACCACCACATTGTTGTACCAAAATTGCAGCCAATAACAAAACTAACAATCTCCCCCTTTGGATAATTTTGGCTAAAACAATATCAGCACACATCAAAGATACCAACAGCAGAAACACGCCTCACAAACAAATCTAACATTCTGAAAAAAACAACCAAGAAAACCAAGAAAACCAGCTGCACAACAATCAAAACTCAAAACCCCCCTCAAGCCAAGGGACCAGCAGCAACCAGAAACCAAACCAGCATTAGAACAAACCAAACCAGCATTAGAACATCACAGTACACCAAAACACCCACTCTAGAACTACAGCAACAACAAAGCCAATTACTCTACTCTCCCCCTTTTTAGCCATAATTGGACAAACTCTGAACATAGCAGCAAGCACAATGTTCTGACACTTAGTTAAACATGGTCAAACTCCAAGTTTCAAAAAAAATGGCCAAGAAAGAATGTTGAACCACAGCTGGGAAAAAGTGACACATTACTCAACAGAGCAAAGTACACAGACACCAAATAACTTTGACTGACCAGGCGATACAAACAATGACTTTTATTTGAATTATAAAACCCACACCAAAATGCTTGTGTAGACATCCAAACAAGGAAGGAAACATGAGAAAGTCCTCTAGAACAGTTGAAACACACAAGGGTCAGTTGAACCAAGACCAGAAAAACAAGACCACCAAACCAAATGAGATGAAGTCCAAAGAATTGACAACAACAGGATCTTCTACAGGAGCAACAAGAACAGGAAGAAAGACATAAACAAGAATGAAGACCATCAAGAAACCTCCAGTGCTACTACATGCTTCTGATGATGAAGCAGATAAAGACTGGGTTAATTTCATTAACTCAGGTGGTTGGAATGAGTAGCTAAATCCAAACAATAAACCTCTTTGCTTGTAGTTTCTGTTAACAAAAAAATGTAATGTTGAGTACTTCCAGCAATAAAAATGTTCTTGTTTGTTTCCAAACATTCTTATTTTGTCAATTTCACCAACAGATAAGCTCACACACATAAGACAACTACTTTATCTTCAACCAAATCTCTTATAAAGTGATGGCGTATGTCAATATGCTTAGTCCTGCTATGTTGAATTGGGTTCTTGGAGATATTGATAGCACTCAGATTATCACAGTACAATGTCATGACATCTTGCTTAACATTGTATTCAGTTAACATTTGCTTCATCCAAACCAGTTATGAACAACTGCTTTCTGCTGCTATGTACTCAGCCTCAGCAGTAGAGAGAGACACACAGTTCTGCTTCTTGCTAAACCACGAGATAAGATTGTTCCCTAAAAAGAAGCATCCTCCTGAGGTACTTTTTCTATCATCTACACTTCCTGCCCAATCAGCATCACAATATCCACTCAGTTCAGTGCCTGTTCCATGACTGTATAGTATGCCATAGTCACTAGTACCATTCACATATTTCAGAATTCTCTTCACTTGATTCATGTGGCTCACTTTAGGTTCAGATTGATATCTGGTACAAACTTCTACAGCAAAGGAGATATCAGGCCTGCTAGCTGTGAGATACAGTAAGCTTCCAATCATGCTTTTATATAAGCTTTGATCCACACTCACTCCATGTTCATCCTTGGACAGCTTCAGGTGAGTAGGAGCAGGTGTCCTCTTGTGAATAGCATTCTCCAGACCAAACTTCTTGACTATGTTCTTTGCATACTTGCTCTAAGAGATAAATATGGAGTCTTTCATTTGTCTAACATGCAGACCCAGAAAATAGCTGAGTTCACCAACAAGACTCATCTCAAACTTAGACTGCATCTGTTTCACAAAATGTTGAACCATTGCTTCTGACATCCCACCAAACACTATGTCATCCACATATATTTGAGCTATTAGCAGTTTTCCTCCTTCCTCTTTGACAAACAATGTCTTGTCAATTCCTCCTTTTTTGTAACCATTCAGAGACAGGAATTCAGTAAGCCTGTCATACCAAGCTCTAGGTGCTTGCTTTAATCCATAAAGTGCTTTCCTTAGTTTGTAGACATGGTTAGGAAATGATGGATCAATAAACCCCTTGGGTTGATCTACATAAACTTCTTCATTTAAGTACCCATTTAAGAGAGCACTATTTACATCCATCTGGAATAACTTGAATTTGAGGTTACAAGCCACACCTAAGAGTAACCTGATAGATTCCAGTCTAGCCACAAGAGTAAAAGTCTCATCAAAATCAATCCCTTCTACCTGGGTGTAACCTTGGGCAACCAGTCTAGCCTTATATCTGGTGACCACTCCTTGTTCATCAAATTTATTCTTGTAAACCCACTTGGTGCCAATCACATTTATTCCATCAGGCCTTGGAACAAGATCCCAAACTTCATTCCTTTTGAATTATTCCAGCTCTTCTTGCATGACATTAATCCAAAATTCATCAGTCAAGGCTTCTTTGACATTTTTGGGCTCAATCTTGGATACAAAGCAAGAGTTTGACACAACTTCTCTTGACCTAGTTGTAACTCCTGAGTTTGGATCACTTATGATAAGCTCTTTTGGATGGTCCTTATGCACTCTGATAGATGGTTCCTTGTTAGGTTGTTCAGGATCAGATTCAGCAGCAACAGGACTGGGATTTACACTTCTGTCTTCAGCCTCTGTTGATACATCTTCAAAAAATGTTCCAACATCATCTAGGACATCAGCATCTTCCTTCATTCCATTGTTATCAACAACCACATTTATAGATTCCATCATGACTTTGGTTCTAGAATTGAATACCCTATAAGCTCTGCTGTTTGTAGAGTATCCCAGAAAGATTCCCTCATCACATTTTGGATCCATTTTTCTCCTTTGTTCACGATCTGTCAGGATATAACACTTACTACCAAATACATGAAAGAACTTCACACTTGGTTTTTTTCCCTTCCATAGTTCATACAAGGTGGCTGAAGTACCTCTTCTCAAAGTCACTCTGTTGTGAATGTAACAGGCAGTATTCATAGCTTCAGCCCAGAAATGGTAAGGAAGCTTTTTGGCATGAATCATTGCCCTAGCAGATTCTTGAATTATTCTGTTCTTTCTTTCAACTACTCCATTTTGCTGAGGGGTAATGGGAGAAGAAAACTCATGACTGATGCCTTTAGCAGAACAAAACTTAGCAAACTTGCTATTTTCAAACTCTCTCCCACGATCACTCCTTATTCTGATGACATTGCTCTCCTTTTCTCTTTGGAGTCTTTGACATAGATCTTTAAACACATCAAACACTTATGTTTTGTCTTTGATGAAGTTCACCTAAGTGTGCCTGGAATAGTCATCTACAACAACATAAGCATATTTCTTCCCACCTAGACTTTCCACCTGCATAGGCCCCATTAAGTCCATATGAAGAAGTTCCAAAACTTTAGAGGTAGTGAATTGTTGAAGCTTTGGATGTGACATCTTGGTCTATTTCCCTATCTGACAATCTCCACAGACTTTTCCCTCTTCAATTTTGAGCTTAGGGATTCCTCTTACTGCTTCTGTGGATATGATTCTCTTCATTCCCTTCAGATGTAAATGTCCCAACTTTTGATGCCAGACTTTGACTTCATCTTCTTTAGCAAGGACACATGTGGAGGGACTTGAGTCTTGTGACACCCATAAGTAACAGTTGTCCTTAGACCTAGCACCCTTCATGATGACTTCACCTTTCTCATTAGTGACAATGCATTCAGTGTTTGTAAAATTAACTATGAGTCCTTGATCACATAGTTGACTAATACTGATCAAATTGGCTGTCAACCCTTTGACCAGCAGTACATTATCCAGCCTAGGAGCACCTACACAATTCAGCTTTCCCATACCTTTGATTTCTCCTTTAACACCATCACCAAAAGTCACATGGCCAGAAGAATGAAGTTTAACATCCACTAGCAAGTTCTTCACTCCTGTCATGTGTCTTGAACAGCCACTGTCAAAGTACCAGTCTTCCTTAGTGGAGACTCTAAGAGAAGTATGAGCTATCAAGCTGATAACATTAGTTTTGGAGACCCATTGCTTCTTTTGCTTGATGACTTGATTCCCTTTATGAATGCCCTGTCTGGGTTCACAATTAGGAGTACTTTTAGGATACCCATGTAACTTATAACAGAAGGCCTTTATGTGTCCAAAGCTCCTATAATGATGGCATCTCCAATGCCTGAATTTCTTCCTAGAGGGAGTCCTGTCAGGATGTTTCAACATCTGTTTCAACATCACTGGCTTGGAACTAGGAATAACCTCATTTGAAGCAGATCCACAGTTGAACCCTAATCCACTTTTGTCTCCTGCAGTTCTTCCAATATCAAGAATCTTATCTAGAGCATCAGTTCCACTATTCAGCATTCTGATAGACTTGGACATAGATTCAAGTTTAGAGTTCAGTACAAATACTTCATCTTTCAGCTTGGCAATGGTTTCCAGATTCTCTGTCTTTTCAGCCTGGAGTTGGGCAATAATCTTCTTCTCCCTTTCCACTTCTTGATAAGCTTCTTCAATTTTAATGCTTAGCTCTCTATAAGAATCAATACGCTCATCATATGTGCTCTCTTCATCCCTAGAATCATCATCAGATATATACCTTCTAGTCAATACCCTAACATGCTGGGCAGTCTCTTCATCTTCCTCACTCTCAGTATCATACCAGGACACAGATAAGCCCTTTTTCTGCTTCTTAAGATATGCAGGGCACTCAGCTCAGATGTGACCATAACCCTCACAGCCATGGCATTGGATTCCTTTGTCATAATTAGACTTCTCCTCAGTTTTTGTTTTCCTCATCTAATCACCTGACTTGTTGATGTTAGATGTGATGTTCTTGACATTAGGTTTATAGCTTCTGTCCATTGTTTTCAAAACCTTATTAAATTGTCTTCCCAGCAGAACAATGGCATTGGATAGCTCTTCCTGAGATTTAGGACCACACTCTTTCTCATCATCTTCTGTACTAGACACCAAGGCTATGCTTTTAACCTTCTTTTCAGATCTTTCATTCAACCCTAATTCAAATGTCTGAAGTGAACCAATCAATTCATCTACCCTCATCTGGATGATGTCTTGAGATTCCTCTATAGCAGTCACCTTCATATCAAATCTCTTGGGAAGAGATCTGAGAATTTTTCTCACCAGCTTTTTATCAGACATCCTCTCTCCTAGGGCACTAGAAGCATTTGACAGTTCAAGTATATTCATGTGAAAGTCATGAATGGTCTCTTCATCTTTCATCTTCAAGGTTTCAAACTTTGTTGTTAGCAGCTGAAGTCTTGACCTCTTGACCTTGGAGGTTTCTTCATGAGTTGTTTTTAGGATATCCCAAGCCTCCTTAGCCACTTCACATGTGTTGACCAGCCTGAAAATGTTCTTGTCAATACCATTAAATAAGGCATTCAAGGCCTTGGAATTCCCAAGTGCAAGTTCATCTTCTTCCTTGGTCCACTCCTCTTCAGGTTTCAGGTTTAACACACCATCTTTTTCCACAATCACAGGATGTTTCCATTCTGTCAAAACAGCCTTCCAAGCTCTACTGTCTAAAGACTTCAAAAAGGCAACCATACGAGGTTTCCAATAGTCATAATTTGATCCATCTAGAATAGGGGCTCTATTCACGAATCCACCACTCTCCTTGTCCATTGCACCAGAAAGTAACAACCCTAGATCTCACCCAGATACAGAGCAGGATGACCCGCTCTGATACCAATTGAAATTCTGGTATCAGATATGTGATGTCAAGTAAGATGTCACAACATCAATATCTGTTGTATGAACAAGGCAATAATAGTAACAGTACTTAAAAACAATAAACAACACATAGAATTGTTCACCCAGTTCGGTCTAACAACCTACGTCTGGGGGCTACTAAGCCAGGGAGGAAAATCACTATTAGTAGTATCAATTCATAGACTCCACAATCAACACACAAGTTGATAATCTACTCACTTAATCACTACCCAATGATACTTCTACCTAAGACACTCTTAGATATGAGACACCACTCACTCCCCCTCAATCACAGCAGTGATTACAATAGAACAAGTACAGTATTTAGAAGATCACACTTCAAAGACAATACTTGATTTTGCTTAAAAGCTTTAATCAAGAACAAACACTCGCGCTTAAAAGCTTAGAGTGGACAACATACAACTCAATCAAACAGTCCTATTCAAACATCAAAGAGATGAGTGAATGGCTCACAAATAACAGACGAAAACACAAACCCTAATACTTGACACTCAATTCACAATCTCTTGTCTTCGTACTCTTCAAGTAGGGCTGTGACTCCTTTAAATAGAAACAGATTTCTTGGGCTTGGGCTCTTCTAAAAACTCAGATTTGATGCACAATACAAACAGATTTTATCTTCAAATTTCTTCGCCCTAAAATAGAAACAAATGATTACATCTGAATAAATCTTCTCCAAGAAACTCGCCTGCAATCTCTCAAACAATCCTCAAGATATAGCAATTAATGCGCAACCCTAATAAAACAAGTAGCAGACTGAACATGATGTTCTGTCAACAGATGTTAAGACATCAGTCTCAACATCATGCACAAAAACTGCAAAACCAAATAACACACCACATACAGAATGTTAGAAGCACGTGTTAAGACATCAGACATGATATCTTGAACCACTACATTGTTGTACCAAAATTGCAGCCAATAACAGAACTAACATCTCTATTTATTCTTACCCTGATTTTGATACATTTCCTAATGATAGCCCGTGATACCTGTTGCATATCTTCATTGCTTGCCTGTATGATTTCCATGTTCCCTTAGGGTTCCTGATTCAATCTTATCTTCGATAAATTGAGTCAGGTTAAATCTTAGGTTTTAATTTCTTACATGACAATGTTTGGATAGTTTCCCCGCAAATCTTATCCTTAGGTCCATAGTATTAGGGTAGATTTCCTTTTTCTTTCCCTTAAAACAAAAATCTTTTCTTAATGAAAATACAAAAAATACTTAACTAATATAAGATGTATTGCGCACCATGAGCCTTAAGTACATGGAAAAAGATGGGCGGAAGTTTTCCTTACCTCTTCTTAGGGTATTTCGTACGTGAGACGCTTGGATCATTTGTATGAAATACTCGCTCCTATTGTCATAGACTTTAGTGTGATATTGTCATACCCTAACTTTTTACCCCTAGGATGCCACCTCATTTACATCATTTTCATAACATTCATCATTACATATATATATATATATATATATATATATATATATATATATATATATATGTCTTTATGCATCACTAACCCATTACAAGTACAAGATATGTGTGCTTGCTTGCTTTATAGGTTAGGTGATCCCCCAAGGGCTCAAGCAGATGAATTATCAGAGGATGAGCATCATGTTCAACATCTCAAGTCCCTATATCATTCATGAAGATAAAGAGTTTTCACTCATCAATAATCAAGTGCAAAATTGCATCATGAACAAGCTCATCAAAGCTCAAGATCCTCAATACACCCAAATTAGGGTTTTGACCTAATTCAGCCCCTGGTTTGAATTTTGAAGCAAGACATGATCCAACACCTCAAGATATGTTTCAAGGACCTCAAATGCCTTATATTAATCCCTTCATATGATTGGATTAACCCAAAGAACTTGATTCATAAGCAATGCAAGAAGTTAAATTCACCTAGTCCCTAATGTTTTTAATGAAAAGTCCACTGTACCTTTGACTTTTGACCAAGACATGATCTCAAGCCTTGGGACATGATTCAAGACACTCAAAAACACATTTGGAGTCCATCCATGGTGTTCAAAAAGTCCAAGGGTTTGATTTCATAAAGGATCACAAAGTTCAAAGTTCATCTGATACAAAAGTCAATTATGGTCAAAATCAAGTTTGACTTTTGGAGTTCTTGGTCAAACATAGTCTCTTCAAGTCAAGAATGATGTTAATATGTGATTTGGATCATGATTGATCAAGAAAAATCAAGAAATATGAGGTTACTTGTAAAAAGGGCAACATTGGAGAAGTTAAATTTTTTCTAAGTGATAAAATTCAATGAATTTTGCCCTACTTTCCAAGGACATAACTTCCAAACCAAGTAACCATTTTCTTTGATCCAAAGATAAAAATGAATAGATTGTTACATACTACAACTTTCTCCTTGAGGGTGGAATCTCAAAAAATGCATAACTTTCAAGTTATAAGGCCATGAAGTTGGTGTTTCATTCAACTATGAATTCCAACACTTAGAGAAATTTTAAGGCAGAATCTGTCTTATATTGAAGCCAACTTTAAGGCCATTTTTCTCCATGATCCACATTGATCCAAGACAAACTTTGAACATCAAAGTTGAAGTATGATATCTCAGCTTTCCAAAATCACCAAGAACACACATTGACCTAATTTGAGCAAGGGGATATGAATTTCACAACATGTCTTGCTACAGCTGATTTTTCAAGACAGATTTGCTACACCTACTTGTGCCACACGACTTGGATAACCTTGCAAGCTCAATATCTTCATAAGATCCACACCAAAATGATCATGAACCATATGCTCTACAAAGCACAACTGAATTTTCAAGATTCCATCTTTGGCATGTGTTAAAAATCATTTAAAAAACCATGAAGTGAGGTTTTGTCCTCTAGAATTAAAGTGGAATAGTGATTTTGAGTAAAAACCCTCCAAATTATTAGAACTTGATCAGAACATCAAGGGATGAGATGAAGCCTTGTGGAACAAAGCTTAAAGGATCAGAATTCATTGCCATGTGAGAATGTAAGCTATGAACCTTGGCATTCAAGTAATAGCCACATGACATCACTTAGTGGATAATAGCATGCATCATAATCCTCTCAAATTCAAAATATCGGATGCATTCCTCCTATAAATAGAGCTCATTTCTAACATTCAAATCACACCAAAACATTGCAAGAAGCTTTTTTTCTAAGAAACCTCTCCCTTATAAAAAATTCAAAGTCTAAAGTAGTAAAACTTGGAACTTCAACTCCAAGCCATTTCTACTCAAACCAGTGACCAAAACACTTCACATACATAATGTGGAAGTGATCCAAACACTTATCCATCGTCTGTATATCCAGAATCATCAAGTCACATATCATTTGCTTCACATACACTATAGGCTGTAGATTGATTTGGCCAGGAAGTTCCAGAAGTTTTCAAATCAATTCAAGCATCGTACCACATTCCTTGAAGGTCAAGGAAGCTGTTGGCATCAAGAAACTGCATCTGGAATACTTCTATCAAGGAATTCGATTTCCACTTTTGCAAGAAGAAGAGGAAGCTCGTGGAAGAAGATGAACATGGAGGGCGCTTTTTTTTAAAACAAAATGTGTTTTTAATATATATTTATTTCATTTCAGTTTAATACACGGATGTATCACCACCCAAGTGGTTAAAGCGTTTGTTTGGAAGGATTGAGTGTGCCCAAGGTCTAGGGTTTTAATCCCCCTCGCCCCAGACCTTTTGATTTTATTTTTTTAAACCATTTTCAAAAGGGAGTTTCATATATTATTTTCATCCTCCATTCATTATCAACCTATATCGCGTGGCTCAGTTGGTAAAATTTTAAACCCACCACCCCAAGGGCGCAGGTTAAACACCCATGGAGGCCCTTCCTAATTTTTTAACAATATTTTTTCTCATTTTTTTCACAACTTCGTCAATTTATTTCAATAAGAAAAATTAATTATTTTGAGCCAAATTTTTGCACACTTCTCATTTATCTTACATATTTTGAGAATCCATTTAAAAGTCCCAAAAAATAATATTGGATTGTGAAATGTCTCAATCTTCATCATCATCTTGTTTAGAGGTGGGTTCTAGTTAGAACTTGAGTTTTAGAAATTCTAGAAATGCTAGAGTTTAGGTTAGAAATGTTGGATTGTGAATAATAATATGAAATCGATGTTTTGACGGTGCAAATATGAGTAAAATGTGTAGCATGACTGATACATGTGTGTATGTGATGTGTGATAATTTATGTTATGATCCATTGAAGTTATTTTGAGTTTCCATGGGATTTTATGCTGAAAAAAGCAGGTTTTGGGTTTCTGACTCAGTGGTAACCGGTTACTTATTCTTAGGTAACCGGTTACGTGCAGAAATATTAGGATTTTTACGCAAAAATGAATTGAGTAACTGGTTACCCATTCTGAGGTAACTAGTTACCAAATTGTGCCTCTAAACGTGATCTCAATTATGTTTTGAAAATTTGGCTTAAGTAACCGGTTACTCATTCTGAGGTAACCGGTTACCACTGTTGGTGGATGAAAAATATTTTAGAAAATTCATAACTTTTGAACCGTGATTCCGATCGAAGCGTTCTTGGTATCGATGGAGAGCTGTGGAAATATTCTACACAATGAAAGTGAAAAATATCGGTTTTTTTACCCCATTAAATAATTGGAAGAAAACCTAAGAATGTATTAATTTTATGAATTAAACTACTATGTGCAATTATTGCTATACTATTGTATTGTGTTACATTTAACTCCTTATTGTGGAAAGGAATTGAGTGATAACATGTTAAAATATGGAATAGGAAGAGTGAAGAACTTTACCATGAATTTATATTAGAACCTAGTAAGTGACTAGGAATTGATAGATAATCTAGATGGCAATGCTCGTGCATTCGATGTAGGAAGGTGCATCCTTGCCGAGTAATGGTCTAGAGGAGAGTGAGACACTAGTATGGAACATGTGTAAACCTTGTATGTTGTGAAAAGGAGAAAGGGCCTTAAGGATAATGTAGCCTTGTGATTGTCGAATACAATCGCGTTTGTGTGTATGATCACATAATCGTAACCGTTTCCCTTGAATTTTCGTTCCATGAGCTTGGAGCTCCTCTGGAATGTACGCATGATTACTTGGCAGGTTTGATTCCCGTGTGTAGTACGAATGGAACCTAAAGGTAGAGACTTGTGACGGTTTATGGCCCATGTGAAGTGACGGTTCATAACGGTTAATGACCAGTAGTGTAACACTCCATTTTAAATTATTTGATCGTCGGTGTTATTTTGTTTGTTTGGCCTTGTGTAAGGTGTATGTGGTTTAGCGCGTAGGAGTGGTATCCTTAGCGGGGCGGAGAAAATTAGAGATATTGGGTGAATAACGTAATATTGGATAATTAGAGGGTATATTTAATAATAGTAGTATAAGGAATATTATTATTATTATTATTATTAAGCCTAATATTATTGATATTACTATTATTATTAATATTATTTTTATTTTATTATTTTAAAGTAAAAATCTGATTTAATTAGAATGTGTTTAGGGGGAGGAAAACTAGGAGTCTAAATCATTAATCAGAATTAGGGAGGGTTTAGAGGAATAACTGTATTTTTTTTCACGTAAAAAGAGAAAGAGCTAGGGAAGGAAGAACAAGGGTGCTAGGGCAAGAATTCTCAACCAATTTTCGGAGGATTTCTGAGCAAATTCGAGGTAAGGGGGGAGAATGGGTTCAATATAGGTGCTAATATCATGTAAGGGTAGTGAGGGTTCCTTCCCCTCTTAGAAATTTTTGTATTATGTGTGAATCAATCTACTCTGTCATGATATGTGTAATTGTATGGTGTTCTTGCTGCTGTATGAATGTATCTGTTTGCATATCTGGTTTAGTGATAATATGAGGATGGAATTATATGCAATTACAGGTCCTAAAATCAATGTAGAGATGAATTTAGGACATATCAGGGTGTTAGAAGTGAGAGTATAGAGGTAGAATTCGGACTGATATGAAAAATGGGTATTTTTCACAGTCTCTACCCATACGCGTAACAGAGAAGGCGTTACGCGTATGGCTTTGTGTGCCAGAGGGCCATTACGTGTAACAGGAAGGTTGTTACGCGTATGGTAAAGAGTTACGTGGGTATACGCGTATGGAACTCATTTTTGACACGACCCTCTGCCCGTACGCGTAATGGTACGCGTATGGAAGCTTGGCCTTACGCGTATGAGAAGGATTACGCGTATTTGGATCTGAAGGTTGAATTTTTAAGGGAATGACACGTCTCTGCTCATACGCGTAATAGGCAGGGCAATACGCGTATGGCAGGGCGGCAGGAGTGGCCTTACGTGTCAGGTACGTAGCTGGATGGGCGAGCGAGCTGGGCAATACGCGTATGGCACAAGGCAATACGCGTATGACCAGCGAGAGTGCAAAATTTTGCTGTTCTATGATTTCTTTCCCGATTTCGTGTTTGATGCAGTTCCTTTAGGTCTGAGAGGTTGGGATAGATGTCAGAACTCGTTGAAACTGGGAATGATGGTGAAAATAATTTAAAATGGAATATATATGGATTAATTAGAGAATTAGCTAATTAACGCCGTGTGAGTGATTTCTTGTTGTGGTGTGTATTATGGTGAGTAGGTATCTCATGTGTGATCAGGAGGATCGTGAAGATGTATGATTAATATTATACATGTGTGTCGTATGCATATTTATTGTCATGCATTCATGGTGTGTCGGTGGTGATGAATCATTGCTCAGGAGGAGTGTATGTGATTCATCCGAACTCCAATGTGGAGTATGGTGGAGATAAATCATTGCCAAGTAGGGATGTATGTGATCTATCTGGATTCTATTATGAATCGGGTTCGATTGAATGAACCATGGTGTATTGTTACCACATGCATTGTGTCGATTGTTGAGTCACATTGCATCATTATGTGTGTATTGAATTATAATTGTAAGTGACAAGTGTGTCGTGATAGTATGTGACTATGTGTGGTTGTGTGATTAATACTCTTAACATGTATTATACACTTTTAATTATTGAATGTAGTTCTCACCCCTTTGTTGTTGTTGTGTTTGTGCTTCTTCGGGAGTACAGATAATCCAGGTACTTGAGTGTGCATGGAGTGCGTGTTGCTTGATCGAGTCTTAGGAGTCGCTCTGATATGTAACACGAGATTTTGGGAGTTTTCGTCATTGTTATTCTTTATTTGTTTTGTTACGTATCATTATTTATTTGAAACTATGATGGACCACGACTTAGGTGGATTTTTGGTGTTGTTGGCAAATGGTCGTGATCTGACTAAACATTTATTTCCACTGTTTTATCTCATTAATGAAAAGAGTTTTAGTTGTTGGTTTTAATGACGTAGCATCCTACTTTTTGGTTACAACTCTGATTATTTTCGTAATATTTTTATATTTTGAAAGGATTCATGACTCGGGTCGCCTTCTAGACGTAGAAGCAAACGGGAAAAGGGGATGCCTTGGTAAGGTTATCGATTAGTGATATTTTGAGTTGGTAAACTCATAAAAATGTTTCCATATAGTGTGAGATTGTGAACTCAAGGCCACTTCTCTTCCCCTTGACTTGAGTTACGATTAATAGAACCTTGTAAAGCCGAGAGAATCTATAAGATAAGGAACTCACTGGGATTTAATATCTCACCCCATGCTGTTGATTATATTACATGTGCTTCAGGTTTCGCGAAGAGTAAGGATAAAGTTGTTTGATTATCCTTACGTATCTTGGCTTTTTGGGATGGCATGGCTTCCGCTTTGGAGTTTTATTTTGAGATCACTATGTTGATCTAGTTCTTAGTACATTGGAACATCTTGTATATATTATGCTATAGTTTTTTTTAGTATTTTGTATTTTGGGCATGTAATGTATACAATGTGTTAACTAGGAACTTATGGTATTTCAATACCAAAAACTTGGATTCATGTATAATATATATGCTTTGATGTATGATGTTATATATGGGTGTTACATTTATGACATTTTTATTAGGTTGAAAACTAGTACTTTTTAAGTTTTTTTCACACCTTCCCCTTATTTCTTTTGATTCTTTATTGACCTAATTACATTCATATGTCTTTATGGTCATGATACACATTGTTTAAAGTCTTGTTGATATACCTAACATGTAGTCTTGACTTATAGATACCATGATTAGGTGTTATTTCTTTTAAAGAATACCTCGATTAAATCTTTTGTTTAGTTAAAACCTTAGGGTTTTGTTCAACTAATCCTGATACATGATTAGGGCTTCCACTTGAGTTTGGATTTTCCAAAGCCCTTGATTCAACCATGTTTGAATGTCTTGTTCCTTTGTTCATATTCATGAACTTCCATTATGGTTTTGTTTACCCTTTGCCATACTCATCTGATCCTCGATTCATCTTGAATATATGACTTACTTGAACTTCTTTGTGATTGCTTTAATTGATTAAATCTTTGCTCACATATTCAAGTATTTCCTTCATAAACTCTTACCTTGATGAACATATCTCTTTTTCTGATACACATTCACATATTGATATATCCTGCTTAATCATACCATGTTCATATCATCTTCGATGACTATACTTGTTTAAAATCTCAAACAATCTTGTCTTGTTACGTTTCTTTTGACATTTAAAAACACTTACATTTACAACACTTACATTTCCATACTCATCCTTAGTTTAGACTTATCTCTAACTATAGGATTCCAACTATAACTCGGTCAAAACCCTAGGATCCCCCTTTGATGTTCTCAACCTCAATAAAACCTTAGGATTCCTCTTGAAGTTTCCAACTTCATTCAAGTAAAAAACAATATCCCCTTTGGGGCTTCAAACCTCAAACTTCAAGTCAAACCCTAGCCAACCTTTGGCTTCAAATTCAAAACTTTTCCCCCAGAGATGAGACATGAGTCATCTCTATAGAATAAATGTATCTTATATTCCCCACAACATAAATCAAACATTTCAAACTTTTTCCATTCTAAGTGATGTAAGCGGCCACTTTTTGATTCAAAATCCAAGCTGGAGTATTTCTCTTATTATGGTACAAAAACACTTCTTTCATTTAAGTGTTATAAGTGGCACACTTGTTGATTCTATATCCAAGTCAAGGTCTTTCTCTTAATATGCAAAGACTCATTTAAAGGAAGATGTGGCATTACTCTGGATCTTCTACATCCAAGTTTAAAGCTTCTTCCCTTATTATCTTCTTTCTCAAAATGTTTGTGGTGAATAGGTGAGATATCTCCCTTAAGATGAAAATTTGTCTCTTTTCTCAAACCCCATTCCACCCATTAGTAGGTGGAACCACGAACGCTCTGATTTCTTAACTTACTTTTGAGAATACGTAGGCATAAGATTACGAGATTTTAGCGAGCACAATAATAAGTAAAACCTGTAGGTTCATACACCTTTGTCTTAGTTTATTTCAACTTACACTACAAAAACAACAAAAACATTTCCCACTCTTATCACTCACTCAAAGCAAATCAACAAATCCCCAATACACAATAGATGACTTAATCAATAGTAACACAAATATACACAAGAGGTTCATATAGGATACTATAGATACTTAGGGTGCTAGTACCTTCCCTTTGTATAACCAATCCCGATTCTCGATCTCTCAAGTGTATTATTTTGCATTGCCCACACTCACAGGTTTATTTAGATTTTTTTCCCTTCCCTCCTTTTTTTTGGGGGATAAATAAAAAGTTCACATGTAAAAGTGCGACCCCATTCGAAAGGAGGGGAAGAGTCGCGCCGGTAACAGATACGCACCTCTGACCTTTTTTCAAATCTTAATAAAACACCTCACAAATCCAAACCTTTTTGCCTTCGGGATTTTCCTTTAAAATATTTTCAAAAAGGGCATGCTACTTAGCATTGTCCATAAAAAACACATAACAAACCAAACTTTTTCAACAAGAACTACGAAGTTCTGATTCCCTCTGGGATACGTAGGCACTGAGTTGCCAAATTCATACGAGCTCAATAATAAAATCTTTTGTTTTCCCCCAAAATAATCATTCGTTTTCCCTTTAGCAAGCTTAGAGATATCAGATATCTTTTATGCCTAGACAACTTAGATGGTTCCCATCGAGTACGATGGATGTAGGGGGTGCTAATACCTTCCCCTTACATAACCGACTTCCGAACCCAAAATGGTTGCGATGACCATCCCCTATCCTTTCACCCGTGGGTTTTCTTGATGCTTTTTCTTTCCCCTCATGGGAATAAATAAAGTTCGGTGGCGACTCTCATACGTCCATCCGTGATCGTGCAACCCTTGTTTTACGCATAGCGAATATCGTATTTTTTGAGGTATGACAACAAGGTTTAATAAATTTGATTCCACTAGTGGACCATTTTTAAATGAATTGATTCCCAAGATCACGATTTTGAATTGTTGAAATATATCTTCCATCTAGAGGATACTTAAAATCTTATAACATATGCATTTTAATTTTATTTCAAGTAGTTTTGTTGCTCAGTTTTGGTCATTATTATGAATTGGTGAAATACCATTTGTATCGAAAGTTTTTGTGATTGGTAGTTGTGTAGTATGTATAATTGAAATTCATGCGGCTATTTAAACTTACTGATGTTTGGTTAATTAATTTATCAGAAATACATATGCCTATTTAAATGTACTTTTAAAAAAACATGAATCATGTGTTGCTATTTAATTTGATGTGTTAATATATAAATGAAATTACATAGTTTGAAATTAAAAGCAGGATTTGGTAATATATCAATGTAGGGATCCGGATTAAGTGACTTTGAGGCGGGAAAGGCACATGCCTTTGAGTCAAACATATCCATTCGATAAATCTAGTGGACCCATATTAAGCCACGTGTGCAAGCATTTATTGTTATTTTTTTAATCTACCTTTCAAACCATCAACCTACCACAGTCTGTATTACTCTCATTTTCCATCCGCCGCCGATGTGCTGCCATGAGTGTTCACACTTGTCTTGCTAGTGTTCATCTGGGTTTGCTATGGTATGCAGTATGAGAATAATTGATTTGGATTTGGAAAAGATTTGAGTTTCTTTCATTTTACAACATGTTTATGTTCAACATAGTATAGATTTTCTTAACGAGGTTTAATCATCGTCTGTTAGAGTTGACAATCACAAAGATGGTGCATAAGCAAGTAGGAGGAAGAAAAATAGTAATGGCAAGTGCTGGGTTTCCAAAGATACAGGGTGTTTTTTTAAATAAATGCTTGAACACGTGGCTTAATCTGATTCACTAGATTGATCAAATGGACACGGTAGACTCAAAGGCATGTGCCTTTCCCGCCTCAAAGTCACTTAATCCGGATCCATCAATGTAGTAATCCATTATGGATTTAAATAGGTTTTGCTAGGTCCTAAAAAGAGAAATTTAAAGCACGTTTCATCCCACTAAGGTTTTGACAGGTAAAAAAAATTAAATTTAGTGTTAGTTATAGCCGATAACACAAAAATACACTTAATGAGAAAGTGTCACTAGAAATCGACGTACAAGATAGATATTGCCGGCTATGGCCGACACTACATGGGTATCGATAGAAAGTTAGTGTTTCTAATTGTCGATGCTACATAATGCATACAACACTATAGTGGTGCTTGTGATCGACTTATATGTGTTAGCTCCTAATTTTGACGCTACATGATTTCAAACAATTTGGCTTTAAAAGAAGTTATTCTTTAAAATAATAAAGCTAAAAATGAAGGCTTCTGTAGTACCCTAAATTTTGACCAAGGGTTTTTAGATTTTTTTTTTTTTGGGGATCATTTGGGTATTGTGGGAGGTTTGTTAAGTAATTTTTGGGCCCATATTTATGTGGGTCCATTTAAGGTTTTTTTAGTAATTTTTATATTAGCTAATACTATTGCATTATTGAATTTCTTTTTATTTTAGATAATTAGGTTTTTTATTAATGTCATTTTTTTTAGAAATTAGATTTTTTTAATAAATTAGGAATTGGCTCTTTTATTTGAACAAAGGGTAGATTTTTTATTTCCAAATATAAATAGTTTTTTATTAGGAATATTGTTTTGAATTTAATGTCATTTTTATTTTTTAGATTTTATTTAATTAAGTAGGAATTGTGGTTTTATTTATAATTAATGTTATTAGGATTTTTTAGAAATCAGATTTTTAGGATAATTATGTTGTTATTTTAAGTTTTAAATTAATCCGATTTATTTAAATCAATGGTCATAGTTTTTAGATTTTTAAGATTATTTATGATAGAAAAGATTTTGGTTTTTTTAGGTTGTAAATTATTTAGAAAAAAGATTATTTTTAATGTAGTTATATTACGTTTTTATTTTATTTAGGATATTGTTTTTTAAAATTATTAAGGGTCACGTTTTTCTTTTTTTATTTTTTATTTATTTTTTTTTCATTTATTCAGAATTATTATTATCTTTTTTACTTTGTATGGTTGTATATATATAATTAAATTTATTCAATATTTAATAATTATTATTTATTTTTTTATATAGAAATTAAATTTTGATTTTTAAATTAATTAGGATTTGTGGTTTTATTAATAGTTAAGGATCATTCAATATTAGATTGTTAATTTAATTTGTATTATTAGTGGTTTTTAAATATTTATTTGATTGGCTTTTATTTGTTAATTAGGAATGTTGTTTAGGAATTATTATATATTAAGGTATCACTTTTCATGATTATCATTATTAGTAATATAACTTATATATATATATATATATATATATATATATATATATATATATATATATATATATATATATATATATATATATATATATATATATATATATATATATACATGTTTTTATTTTATTAATTAATTAGGGATTAGATCTTTTTATTAGAATAAAATTTAGATTTTTTTTTGTATATAGAGTTTTATTTATGATCTCATTTAGAATTTACTATTTTTGAGAAATTTGAGTGGTTTTATTTTAGAATTTTAATTTTAGGTTAATTGGAAAATAATTAGGTTTTTTATTATTATTTTTTTGTATTCCGTGATTTAATATTTATTTTTTTTCTTTTTTTTTTCTTTTTTTTCAAGTTAATAATTACATAATAGTCATGTTTTGTTAATTATTTATCAATTATAATTATTTATTTATTTTTTATTTTAGGACTGGTAGTTTTTTTATGTTTATCATTTTCTTTTAATTTTTATTTTTTTAACATTTATAATTATCATTTTCTTTTTTAACATTTATAAAAAAAATCAAATCTTTTTATGTATTTCTGGAATCACTTACAACAGAAATCGAATCAAATTGCAAAATCAAATCAAAATTACATTAATAATTTCTAAATCTAATCTAACATTAAATTCCTAAAACCTATTTTTTATCTATAAAAACCTAAAAGAAATCCAGAAAAAGGGACAGAAAACCCTAAGGTGAAAAATCGCTGCGTGAATTCCCAACCTCCACTTTAAGCTCAATCAGATAGAGACTTAGGGTTCATCATTAGAACCCTAAGCCCCTGAGCAAAACCCCATTTAAAACCTGCAAAAAAGAAAAAAGAAGGGATTAGTGATCAGAAACGGAAAAAGAGGAAGAAGCAGCATAAATCGGACACGGCAGGGGAGGTAACAGAAACTTAGCTTTTTTTCGTTTCTTTGCTTGATCGGTTGTTGAGATTTCATTGTTGTTGGTTGTGAATTAGGGTTTTTTCTTTCTCTTCTAGACTTAGAGCAACTGGGCCTAGCGCCCAGTTCACTATCTACACCCTCCACCAATGGCCCAGTTGCTGTTTAAAAGGGTTTTACACCCTCTGGTTCTTTTTTTTATTTAATTAATTTCATTTTTTAATATAATTTAATTTAATTATTAATTATTTGAGGGTTAATTAGGAGATTTAGGTTTTTAGGACAAATTAAGGGTTTAGGGATTTATTTTGGGATTTGTGTTTTTTTATTTATTTTTTATTTTTATTAAACTTTTTTTTTTAATTCTAAGAAAAAACCACCATTGAATCAATTCCTTGATTCAAGTTGTGAGATAAAATTTTCATTTTCTTTTGATTTGTTAATTTAGTTTTTTTATAATTTAACTTTTTTTTATTTGGGTGTAATTGAGTTTTTAATGATTCATGTAATTTAAAAATATTATTTGTATTTTTAATTTTAAGGAGAAATTATTTTAACAAAAAAGGGATAAATATGGGGTGTGGATTTAAAAAAATAAGTTTAATCTTATTTTGGATAAAAAAATATTTTCTTAAAGAATTTTTGGAATTTGGAATTTATTTTGGGGACTATTTTGTTCTTTGACATATTAAATTATTCAACTTCAGGGTTCAACTTCTTTTCTTTTATTTAGAAAAAGTGGTTTTTTTGGGATTTTTCAGATTTTAAGGGATTTATACATGGGGATAAAGCTCTTGGTCCGAGAGCCTAAATAAAGGATGGGATAAGGGATAAGGGATTTGGATTCGGGGATAAAACTCTTCCTCCGAGAGTATAAACAATTGACAAAGGGATTTAGGGATATGATTTGGGATTTAGGAATAGGATTAGGGGGTAGGAATAGGGGAGGTGAGCTACGGTTACTCTGATCCTTCATTTTGAGGGTACGTAGGCATAGGGTTGCAAACCAACCCTAGCGAGTATAATTAGGAAAAAATTTAGGTTTTCTTTTCATTTAGACAAACAAACATGCCCTAAACTCAAAGGTGGATCCCATTGAGTACAATGGAAGTGAAGGGTGCCTAACACCTTCCCTTCACTTAAATGACTCCCGAACCGTAGGAATCTCTACCTTAGGATTAGGATATTTAGGTTTATCATTATTTTCCTTTAGAAAAATATGATGGCGACTCGATAATTTTTGCCACAGGACAATTCTCCTGGAACATTCAAGCGATGCATGATTAGTATTTTTGCTGAATTTATTGAAAATTGCATGGAAGTGTTTATGGATGATTTTACTATTTATGGTTCTTCATTTGATGCATGATTAAACAGTTTGAACATGGTTTTAAAGAGATTCATTGAAACTAACCTTGTTTTGAATTATGAAAAATGACATTTTATGGTTGAGCAGGGAATTATTTTGGGTCACATAATTTCTGCAAAAGGAATTTCAATAGATCCTGCTAAGATTGATGTGATTTCTACACTGCCTTACCCGTCTTACATTTGCGAGATTCATTCTTTTCTGGGTTATGCAGGTTTTTACAAGCACTTTATAAAGGATTTAAGCAAGATAGCTCTTCCGCTTTCAAACTTGTTGAAGAATGATGTCACTTTCAACTTTGGTGAGAAATGCAAACATGCGTTTGATTTCTTAAAGAAAACATTGACCTCCACCCCCACCATCCAACCTCCTGACTGGAACTTCCCTTTTGAGATTATGTGTGATGTATCTAACTATGCAGTGGGAGCGGTTCTTGCACAAAGGGTGGACATGGCTACCCATGTTATTTATTATGCTTCTAGGACTTTAGATTCTGCACAGGCTAATTACGCTACCGCTGAAAAGAAACTTTTAGCTATTGTTTTTGCTCTTGATAAGTTTAGATCATATGTTCTAGGTTCCAAGGTTATTGTTTTTACTGACCATGCAACATTGAAGTATCTTTTAAAGAAACCAGAAGCAAAGCCGAGATTAATTCGGTGGATGTTGTTGCTCCAAGAGTTCAATATGGAGATTAAGGATAAAAGTGGAGCTGAGAATCTAGTAGTTGACCACTTGAGCAGAATAGAGCGAGATGAAGATCCCTCTCCTATTCAGGATGATTTTCCTGATGAGCAGTTGTTGCTTTTGGATGGATTTACTCCTTGGTTAGCTAATATTGTTAATTATCTTGTTGTTGGTGTTTTTCCTATAGGTGCATCTAAGGCACAAATTCATAAACTAAAAAGTGATGCCAAATATTATGTGTGGGATGATCCATATCTTTGGAAATTTAGTAGTGATCAGGTTATTAGGAGGTGTGTCCCTGACTATGAGATTGAATCTATTTTGCACTTTTCTCATGCCTCCCAATTATGGGGACACTTTGGTCCTCAAAGAACTGCTCGAAAAGTCTTAGACTCGGGTTTCTATTGGCCCATTATTTTTAAAGATGCTTATGAAACTTATCGCATTTGTAAAGAGTGTCAAATAGCAGGTACCACCATGGAAGCTTTGCTCAAAAAGTATGAAGTTGTGCACATGGTCACTACTGCATATCATCCCCAAACTAATGGGCTAACTAAGATCTCAAACAAGGAGATCAAACAAATTTTAGAGAAAATGGTGCAGCCAAATAGGAAGGATTGAAGCCGCCGTCTAGAAGACGCACTTTGGGCTCAAAGAACTGCTTTCAAGACACCAATAGGGATGTCTCCATATAGACTTGTATTTGGTAAGGCATGTCACCTCCCTGTAGAGATAGAACACTGTGCTTATTGGGCGGTGAAAAGTTATAATTTGGAGATGCAACAAGCAAGTATATAAAGAAAAGTCCAATTACAACAGCTTGAGGAACTTAGGCTAGAAGCTTATGAAATCCCTAGGATTTATAAGGAGAAAACTAAGTACTTCCATGATAAGATGGTTTTTAGGAAGGAATTCTCCATAGGCCAAAAAGTTTTATTGTTTAACTCACGCCTTAAAATTATGGTTGGGAAACTTCAATCGAAGTGGCTTGGCCCTTTTGTTATTACTAATGTTTTCCCTCATGGTGCAGTTGAGATTAAAAGTGTAGAGACTGACAAAGTTTTCAAGGTTAATGGGAAACGCCTAAAGCTATTCCATGAAAGCTCAGTGCCTGAAGATGCAACCGTTGAAGAGCTTTCCTTGGAAATGCCCACTTACTCTGCAACTTAACCACGGAGCACCCTTTCCTTTCTCTCACTCTTATTTTATATTTATGTTCTTTCATTGAGGACATTGTATGTTTTAAGTTTGGGGGAGGGAACCATTTCTTTGTTTTGTTTTCTTTCAGTTTTCTTTATTTTTGTGTGCTTTCTTAAAAAAAATTGCATGCTATTCTTTGGTTTTAAGTTGCAATTGTTTGTGGGTAATTCTATGTTCTATTGATTAAATAATTGTGGTGTGATGTGATTGAATTTGTTTGGTGCATTCTTGGCATGTTAAGTAGGATTAAACTCTAGATTGTGCATAATTTATGGTAGATCATTAACCTTATGAGATTTTAATCCTTTAAATGGATAACATTCAAAAATCCATCTTTTCTTTCTTGTGTGTTTCACTCATGTATGTTAGTCTCTAGAACTTGAATTGGCTCTATTGAAACTTTTTGTTTACTTGTGCACACTAATATGATAAAGGCATGTTGTTTTGTTTTATTTTTAAACCAGTTAGCCAAAAATCCAACCCCACAAATATTACCCCTTGTTTGGAAACGCCTTTGAGCCTATTATCCCATTCTTTGTATAAACTCATTACAAGTCTAAGTGAAAAACAATATTACCACTCATTCATAGGGTTAAAAGAGTCTTGTACGGAGTTGAGTGGGGTTGAAGAACATAGTTGTGATATTTCAAAGGTTGGTAGAAAAAGAAAAAAAATACTGAAAAAGAAAAACATACAAAAAAAGGAAAAAGAAAAGAAGGATAGCAATACAATTTCCTTCCGAAAAAGAAAAAAAAAAGAGAATAAAAAGAGAAAAGAGTAGTGAAATAGCATAAAAGTTGTTTGGAAGTGAATGAAGTATTTTGTAGTTCAACTCCCTCAGTTTCCTTCAATTTTCTTATGACCCTTTGAGTTTTAGCCTAGTACCCCTTAGGATTTATCTTACCCTTACCTTGGCCACGTTACAACCTGAATAAAAGCCCTTTTGATATTTGTGTGCATGTATTTAAATTGTGGATGTTAGACTCTTTTCAAACTTATGGTAGTACTAACTTTCATGTTGTGCTTTGAGTGTAAACAGTTAACATAAATACTTGAGGGTTGACTGAATTTTATCTTGTGAGGATCTTGTTACTTATGATGTACTCTCTAGTAAACTGTTCTCTTTTCTGCTTGAATGTCACATAATGTTTCTCACTAACGCCATTTTTCATGAAGCATAGACGTAGGATTTTACATACATTTTTGTCATCTTGAAAACCTTGGGAAACATATGCTTTGTTTTGTTTTGAAATTTTTTTGTTTTGAATTTTAATTTTGCTCGGAGTGCCAAAGTTCAAGTGTGGGGGAATTTGATCAATGCATTTTGATGCACACTCTTCTACCATTGTACTTAGACATTTCCCTAGTTTGTTTTATTAATTTTACTATTTTATTGTGTTTTTAGAAATAATTTTATTTTTGCCTTTAATTTAAATTCGTATTTTATTTTTAGCATTAACAGTTATTTGATACATGTTTACTGTGCAGACTGTCATACCCCAAATTTTGACCACTAAGATTTCCCATCATTGTGCAAATCATCATCACAATATGGATGAACCATCATGCCTCACCAAATGCCTCAAGGGTTGTTGAGCATTCACTACAATCAAAATTAGGGTTTCAAGCCCTCTCAGAGCCTTAGACAAAGGATCAATCAAGGAATGACATGATCTTCAACTTGTCTAACCTCTCAAACATCCACAATGGATAAAAAAGGACTCCCACTTCAAGGATTAAGCACAAGGTTGCTCCCTTCTAGGTGGATCAAGTCTCAAGATCGCCAGTATCACCAAATTAGGGTTTTGGTCGACCAGGGCCTCTAGATGGAAAATTTCATCTGGACACAAGCCAAAGATCCAAAACACAACCTAATGTACTCCATGGAACCTTATGAACCCAAGCATCAAGTCAATTTGACCTCAGGGGATGCATACATCAAAAATCAGGAATTAGGGTTTCTTGACCTAATTCACCCCTAAGTTGACTTTTGGGACAAATCAAGAGCCAAGACCTCAAGACATGATTTGAGGGTCTCTAATGAACTATATTGATCCATTTGGAACAATGGATTAATCCAAGAAGCTTGAGCAACAAGTCTCATTTTCATCTGCACCACAATTAGGGTTTCGCGAGGAAAGTCAACTGTAACTTTGACTTTTGACCAGGACATGCTCCCAAGCCCTAGGACATGCCCCAATATACCCTATGACACCCATGGAACATGTCCATCAAGTTTGATTTAGGTCAAGGACATGATTTCCTGAAGAATTGCACAATTTGGAATTCATCCGATAAAAAGTCAACTGTGCACAAAAGTCAACTTTGACTTTTTGAGATTTTTCACCAAAATGGATTTTTAACCCTAAAATGATGTTAATGTATGATTTGAATCATCATTCATCAAGAAAAATCAAAGAATGTTGGATAACTTGTAAAAGGGGTAACCATAAAACTTAGAAATTTTTCTAAGTTATGGAAAAAGTACCACTAATACACTAACTTTGGAGGACCATAACTCCTAAACCACAAGGCCAATTTTTTTCATCCAAAGATGGATTTGTAGCCCTCATTACCCTCTACAAAAACTTCAACTAGACCTAAGTCCAATTCATTAAGGATTTTGAGTTATGGAGTGATCAAAATCAAGAAATCACACTTTGTTCCAACACTTAGTGAAAATTTCACTAAGTCAGATTTTGCTTCACTTTTTGCCAAATGTAGAGGGATTTTTCACTTGGAATCAAAAGAGATCAAAACCAAACTTGTTCAAACAGTTGTTGTATCATGTAAGGGCTTTCCAAAATGGCCAAGAACATTGCCAAATTCAACTTACCCCATGAGATATGACATTGTCAAGTTGCCTTGCTGAAATCTGTCAAAGGCAAGGCAGATTTTGCATTTTGGCTCGATTTACCAAAATCAGCCAAATTCAAATGCTCCTATCCACTTGGACACATCTGAGGATTGAATCTAAAGGGGACAATCACTGAGCCAAGCCTCCAAAGTCCATGGAACAAGAAATAGCATGTTGAACCTAGAATGGCCAAAATGGGGACAAGACTCCAAATTTGGATTAAAGCATTCAATGGAAGCATCAAGGTGGCATGGACTGAGCCATTCTCATCTGAAATCAGTCAAGACTTATCCAAGACCAAGGGAACCAAAGCTCTGTGCCCTAACCTCTAGTCAATGGCTAGAGGAGACTTGGATTTTCATTTGCCAACATTGGCCAAACCTACTTACCAGCTGCCATTCACTATTCCTTGCAAAACAAACTTGCTCTACTATAAATAGAGCTCAATTATGATCAATTTGAGTACACCAAATCCATCAAACAGATGCTTTCCTCAAAATCTCTTCTTTGACTCCAATTTTTCCTTCTAAGGCAAGTCACTATCGGGTTTTGAGTTTGAGAGCAATTCCAATCAAACCAATCACTCACACACCTCACATACATCACATATGAGCTGATCAAACACTTAGATCACTTATGAAACACCAATTTCACAAAATCACCAGCTGGTTGCTCAAATTTTCAACCAAGTTGCAGCTGAGGTACCACAAATTGATCCAGCCAATTTCAATCAAGTCCAACCATTCAAACACACTCCATAGGGTGTAGGGAAGCTGGTCAGATCATCACCACTCATCTGTAACACCTCCAAATCAAAAATCACATTGCACTTGCTGTCACGGCTTAGAGGTAAGCATATACTTGGTCATCTCTCAATCTATGCATATTTCCTCGCACAATAATTTGGCCATATGTTCATAATCATGCATGGAATGTTTTCCCTCAATTAATTGCATTGTTTGAATAGTGTATCAAAAATCCTAGCCTTCATGCAAAAATTAGGGTTCTTGAGGATTTTTCATGATTTCTTGTTATATGTTTAATTTAAATGAAATTAAATGTTATAGACATGATCGTGAGGTTGAGACGAACATAATGATATGTGGATTGCATGATATAATCAAGTATTCAGTGAGATTGAGGAGAAAATGCAAATCATCCAAACCCAGAACACGCGCGTGTTCTTGGTGTGTTCTTGGCGCCATTTTTGAATAATTCAAATATTTGAATTTTGTGATTTTGTTTAATTGATTCAAAAATTAATTTCTCTCTGAGTTTTAATGATTTTGAGTTGATTCTTTTTTTAATAATTCACAAAAATGTTAAAATATTTGATTTTCTAAAAAAAAATCCTAAAAACATTATTTATTTCATATAATTGATATTTTTGCAAAGAATTAATATTTTAATTGTTTTTGACATTTTAAATATTTTTTCCACCTTGATTTTGCAACTTTTAATGCTTTCTAATTATTTTGTATGTCAATACTTAATTTTTGAAGCATTAATCCAATATTACAATTTGTTTTTCCTATGTTAAACAATTTTGATCATTTTAATTGAATTTTTATTCAATTAAATACATTTTTGAAAACAAATTAGGGTTTTTGGATTAATTCAACCCTCATAAATCATTTTCAAAACACTTTGGGCCTCTATTAGAGTGTAAGACCCAACCCCCTTGTACAGAAAACTTTTTGGGCCTTATTCGTTGTATAAGTCCCTCTGTACATTTTCAAATAAACGGCACGATCATCTCCTTGAGCTATAAGACCCATTCAAAACACTTTGGGCCTCTAATAGAGTGTAAGACCCAATCCCCTTTTAACCAAAAACATTTTTGGGTCTCACTTATTGTATAAGTCCCTCCGAGTTAAAAGAAAACCTCGGCGCGATCGCCATTTTAAAACGAAAAATTAATTGGGCCTACCCTCGTGTTATAAGCCCCGCTCTTTTTCTTTAAACCTTTTGGGCCTCTTGAGAGAGTGTAAGACCCATCCCTTTGTACAGAAAACCTTTTTGGGCCTCAGTCACTTGTATAAGTCCCTCTGTACAAATTCAACAGTGCACTCACTGATAAAACCCTGGGCCTCTCCTTGAGATGTAAGCCCCAAATCTTTCTTTTTCAAAGTACTTTCTCCTTTGATTTTGAATATACTGTTGTTTTCAATCTTTCTTTGTTGAACAAACTAACCAAACAGCATGGAAGCTCTACAACCGAGTAAGTGGTTATCGCTTTCATTTACCGCATTCATATACATATAACTGTATTGTGGGGCTGTTTCACTGTAAGTCTTCTTTCATAAACTCATATCAACTGTGTAATAATAGTATAGATATTTCGAGTTTCCCCGGCAACTACGTCTAGAACTAGGTGACGCCGTTCCATTTAGTCATAGAAATAGACAACTAGATCCCCAATAGGATCACCAGTTACAGTCTTCTCTTCGGCTGTCCTCATTAGGAATTGTCAAGAAACTCTATTCCCAGAGATGAATGTATTCTCCGTGAATGGCATCTTTGAGTTTCTTCCAAATTCTCGAACTTTCCTGACTTTGATCTATTCTCGGTGAATAGCATTGCCTTGAATTTCTCGGGGTTTGGGGACCCACGGGCTTCTTAAAAGCATCGGCCTCCTCTTGGGCATCGTACAAGGACCCACAGGCTTCCTAAAAGCAACCCCGCCTCCTCTTGGGCTTAGTACAAGGACCCTACGGCTTCTTAGAAGTATTCACAGCCTCCTCTTAGGCTTCGTATAATGATCTCTTCCTCCGGGAATGATAGCCTCCTCTTGGGCTTAGTACAAGGACCTGTCGGCTTCTTAAAAGATTCCAGCCTCCTCTTGGGCTTCGTACAAATTGTCCTGACGACCTCCTAGAGGTATAGGAACAGAACGTAGTCATCTTCATAGAACAGTCCTTTCCAAGAGTCTATTACTGTTTCCCAAAACACAGTATAAAAGATGAAACTCTAGACTTGGACGGTCTAATCTCCTTGAGTCTCAAAGACATTCTCAAGTGACCCTTTCGTTAAATAGGAAGGAAACCCGGAGACTCGGACAGTCTCAATACCCTTCGGATTTCCCGCTTCCTTAAAAAACAGGAATAACCCGGATCCTTGAATCAAATCCAGGAGTACAGTGTTGCTCATATAAGAACTGATTTTCTCTTTCAAAATCAGTATGCCGGACCTGTCACTTAACTGAACAGTCACCATAGCCTCCTCTTGGGCTTTGTACAACGATTCTCCCCAGCGGAGTCAAACAACGTTTGGCCTCTCTCTCGGGCTTTGTACGAGACACATAAGAGACTCCCTTACTAAGTCAATTACCCCTTTTGCCTCCATCTCGGGCTTTATACGAGATACAAAAAGGTTCTTATCGAGCCAAATAAACAACAGCCTCCATCTCGGGCTTTGTACGAGACACAAAAACTCTCTTGTTGAGTCAAACAGCCTCCATCTCGGGCTTTATACGAGATACCAAAAGATTTCCTCGTTGAGTCAAAACCTTTTAGCCTCTCTCTCGGGCTTTGTACGAGACACATATTAGCCTCCTCTTAGGCTTTGTATAAGAAAACCACTGGTTAATCCAATTAACCTTTTAGCATCAAAGCTGTGCCTCGTTCACAGTACACAAACA
Source organism: Lathyrus tuberosus (assembly GCA_022829125.1). Lineage (NCBI taxonomy): Eukaryota > Viridiplantae > Streptophyta > Magnoliopsida > Fabales > Fabaceae > Lathyrus > Lathyrus tuberosus. Next base: position 13,577,149 of record JALAZF010000058.1, read on the forward strand.
TCAACAACTCCTTCCCTTTCATCTAATCGCTGTAAGCGGCAAGCCTCTGGATCATCTACATCCATGCCACTGTCCCTCTTTTAGCATGAGAAATTCCTAAGGAAAGATAGCATTGCTCTACACTGAGTTAAAGTCTTCCCCTTCAGGTTAAAACCCCCTATAAAGGAAATCATGGCATTGCTAGGATCCGCGTATCCCGGTTAAAGTAATTCTCCTTTATAAAGCAGTTGTGACATATAACCCCCTCTTTAGAGATGACAAATTCTCTCTAAAGTTGAGACCTTCAGCTTCATATCTTGGGCTTTGAACAAGATACAAATAGACTTTTCAGCTTCACATCTTGGGCTTTGAACAAGATACAAACCACCTTTCGCTTCACGTCTTGGGCTTTGAACAAGACACCAAAACAACCATTTCCTCCCATAGAATAGGAGGAACTACGAACGCTCTAATTTCCCTATTTTGGATAAACGGGAATACGTAGGCATAAGATTGAAAGAAAAATCTTAGCGAGCACACTAAACAAAAACCCAAAATCCCATATCAAAAGTAGTAATTCAAAAGCATCAGTCCTAACATCTTAATCCTTGTTCCCCGCCAGAAACCTTCTGCCCAGATAAAAAGAAAGAAACCGTATTGGCGAAAATACAAATAACCAGTACAAAGGCCCCCCCACATTGATAGCATTCGTAACCTAACAGACCGCTGTTTAAACTCAGTATACAAAGCAGGGTTAATTGGAGACATCTATTTCCCTTCCTTCATCAGCTTTAATAGGATAAAAAATGAATCGACCTATAATTTAAGCTCAAACCGCAGAAAGCGACCAACGCTTAAGAACCGCGTCCAAAATCGCTCGCTACATAGACCATATCTTGAGCTACGAGAATCAGATTGATGCGTTCTGATAGGCGTTGGAAATCTAAGAGAAACAACTACAAGTTTTGTGTTGATGCCAAAAGCTGATTCGGAGTGAAGCAGTATTAAATAATTCGTTGAAGTTTCCGACTTTAGAGAATAACTTGTTTTGGACCAGTTTTTAGGTTTTTTCGACCTGGTTAGAATTAGAAGGGGAAATCCTTATTTTGTATAAGAAAGCAGCCGCAGTACTGTTCTAACACATTCTTTTCACTATTCACGAATTTTTCTTTTTGCTTTGTACGATTTCATATGGAGAGCTAAACTCCTTCGTAGTTGATCTGTTGTATTCAAGTTCTTAAACCTTGAGATTATTATAATTTGCAATATAATTTCTGTTCCTTTAATTCTATTATATGATTATCGTTTGCTTAATCTGATTTGTCATATAGTGGTTTTGTTTTGTTCGATTTATTCATGTTTCCTAAATTTGATTGCGTGTTATCGTTTGCTTAATTTGTTAATTCGCTTTATTCTTAACCGATTGCTTAATTCATTCACACTTGTTGATTGATTTTGTGATCGGAAAATAGGAACCATAATTCTTATAATTTCATTCACGCTTGTTGATTGATTTTGTGATCGGACAGGAATAGAGAATCCACTTAGGGATTGCAAGTTTATAATAGTCGATGATAGGTAGGAATCGAATCAGTAGATTAACTCTTTAATCGTAACTGTAATCACTTATTGTCCTTTTTTTCATATTTGAAACCTAATCCTAAACAACCCCCTCAAATTGATTTTAGTTGGTTAAGAATAGTTCAAGAGTCCTTGTGATACGACATCCAAGTGTCGCTTCCGTTTACGACATTTTGTCTTTAACTCGTTTTTACCCGCGTGCGACAGCAGATCACATGTTCCTAAAATTAGGAAGAATCTTGTTTCTGCTTTTCTTTTAAATAATGTAGGGTTTAGATGATCTATCGGGGAATATTTGTACACTAACACTAAGGATTGTGTTTTTGTTGGGAAAGGGTACACTATTGATGGCATGTTTAAGTAAAATGTTGATTTGAATAAAATTTCTCCTCCTGTTTACTCTTTGTGTGATTTTAATATTTGGCATGCTAGATTTGTCACGTTAATAAATTTTTTTTTCTAATTTAAACAACTTAGGCCTAATTCTGAAATTGAATGTCAATGATTTTAAAAAAATATTAATATTGTAGTAAAGCTAAAATAACTAAGACTTCACATAAATCAGTAATTAAAGAATCTGATCCCCTATATCTTATACACCCTGATATATGTGAACTATATGGAATTTTAACTAGAAATATTAAACATTATTTTATCAGTTTTATTGACGATTGTATTGATTATACTTATGTATACTTAATGAAGAATAAAAGTGGAGTGCTTGACATGTTCAAGATGTATGTGAATGAAGTTGCAAATCAATTTAGTAAGAAGATTAAGAGACATTGTAGTGGTAGGGGAACTGAGTACAATTCTGGGTTATTTAATGAATTTTATAAACAACATGGAATTGTACATAAAATGGATGCACCATGCTCTCTTAAAATGAATGTTAAAGTAGAAAGAAAGAATAGAACTCTTACTGAACTTGTTGTTACAATTATGTTGAATTCTGGTAATGCTCCTCACTGGTGGCAGAAAATTTTGTTGACTGTTTGCTATGTCCTGAATAGAGTTCCTAAGTTAAAAAGTAAGATCTCTCCTTATGAGATATTAAAGAAAAGATAACCAAACTTGTCTTATTTACGAACTCGGGGCTTCCTGGCTTATGTTAGAATTCTGGATCCGAAGCGAGTCAAACTCACTAGTATAGCCTATGCGTTTGTATTCATTGGGTATGCAGTAAACATTATGGCATATAGGTTTTATAACCTAAATGCTAAAGTGATTATCGAATCAAATGATGTTGAATTCTATGAATACAAATTTCTTTTTAAACTGGAAAATAGTGGGGGACTGAATCGAATCACATGTGTGCGATAAGAAACAAAAAGAGCAACAACGAAGCGAAAAAAAGCGTCGACGAAGTAAGAGTTGCTAAACACTATGGGCTCAATTATATGGCTTATAATGTAGAAGAAGATCCCATAAATTTTCAAAAAGCATTGTTATCTCAGGATGCCAATTTGTGGAAAGAAACTATTAATTATGAGATGGATTCTCTAGAATCAAACAAGACCTGACTCTTAGTAGACTTTCCTCCTGGCTACAAAATAATCGGTTGTAAATGGGTTTTGAAAAATACACTAAAAATTGATGGAACAATTGATAAGTACAAGACAAACTATAGATTTCTTTTATACGTTTTCACCAGTCACTCGAATTACATCCATTAGGGTACTAATTTCAATAGCCGCTATTTATATAAAAACAGTACACTAAATGGATGTTAAAACAACTTTGAACTGTGATTTAGAAGAAGAAATATATATGGACCAACCAGAAGGGTTTATGATTCATGGATAAGAAAACAAGGTATATAAGTTAGATAAGTCTTTGTATGATCTAAAATAAGATCCAAACCAATGACATGAAAAGTTTGATAACTTAATGATATCGAATGGGTACAAAGTGAATGAAAGTGACAAATATGTTTATTACAAATATGAGAATCACATTTGCACTATCATATGTTTTTATATAGACGATCTACTCATATTGGGATCAAACATTTTGGTCATTAATGATGTGAAATCATTGTTGTGAAACAACTTTGATATGAAAGACCCGGGAGAAGAAAATGTGATTCTTGGTATCAAGAACACAAGATCCGAGTAAGGAATTTCTTTGGAAAAGATCTTAAAGAAATATAATTACTTTGACACTAAACCAGGGAGCACACCATACGATCTAAGCGTAAGATTGTTTAAGAACACTAGTGAAAGTGTCATACAAACAGAATATGTGAGCATCATTGGCAGTCTTAGGTATGGCACTGATTGTACTAGATCCAACATTGCATATGTCGTAGGATTGTTGTAAAGGTTTACTAGTAGACAAAGTAATGAGTATTGAAAAGCTATTGAGCGAGTCATGCAACACCTTAAAAAGACCGTGAATCTTGATTTGTATTATTAGAGATTTCCTGCTGTACTTGAAGGATACAGTGATGCAGATTGAAATATCTTATCAGATGATTCCAAGGCAACTAGTAGCTATGTATTCAATATAGCTGGAGGAGTTGTATCTTGAAAATCAAAGAAGCAAACTATCCTGGCTCAATCCACAATGGAGTTTGAGATGATAGCATTAGCAACTGCTAGTGAAGAAGCAGGTTGTTTAAGATGCTTGCTATCTGAGATCCCTTCGTGGGAAAAACCTATGTCAGCTGTGTTGATCCACTACGATAGTACCGCAACTATTGCAAAAAATTGAGAACCGTTATTATAGTGGTAAAAGACATCAAATTAGAAGAAAGCACAACACTGTTAGAGACTGTATCTCTAAAGGAGCTATAAGAGTGGATCATGTATGCACTGATGAAAATTTAGCAGATCCTTTGACGAAAGGATTAGCTAGAGAGAAAGTCTATAATACATCCAATATATATGGAACTAATGACTATAGAAAAATGTTTTTCTCATGATGGTAACTGTAACGCCCCGTTTTGTCCGATTTATTTAATCGAGTCGATTTAATTATTTTCGTTTTATATTATTTTATTCTTGAATTTTATTTGACAATATATTATTTTTCATCGTTATTATATTTTATCGCGTTTTGAGAGCGTTTGCGAGATATTTGAGCTGAGGGGTAAAATAGTCTTTTTAGGGGTTTAGATATTTGTTATTATGAGAAAGAAAGAAAAAAGAGTTTAGAGAGAAAATAGAGAGAAAGAAAAAGAGAAGAGAGAAAGGAAGAGAAGGGAAAAGAAGAGGAAAACTTGGAATAGAAGAAATCATCCGTTCAAGCGCGATTAATCGGGTAAGGGTGAGAAGTTTCGACTATATCTTGCTTGTGTATGTATATGTGTTGTTTGTTGTAATTGTTTTGGTTGTTTCACAACTTTTTCTCATTGATAAATTGATGAACAATTGATAGAAATCGATGTTTTCACGGGTGAAACTCGATATAAACTGCGTAGAATACTTGTTGTTATGTTTGGAACATGTTTTGGTTGATATATTGTGATTTGGAAGTGTTTGGGTGGAAGAAATAAGGGATTTCGGCCCCATATGACCTATATTGACGCTGCTGAGAATTTCTGGGTTCACAGGTTCGCTTTGCGAACCAAAGCGAAGGGGAAAGCGAAGGTTCGCCCAGAAGTTCGCATTGCGAACTTTATGCTGTTTTTTCTCTGCCATGGTTCGCTAGGGGTTCGCATTGCGAATAGGAAAGCGAACGTGACAGATTTCCCATTTTGTTTCCTTCATAACTTTTAATCTGTAACTCGGACTGAGGCACGGTCGGATGCGTTGGAAAGATAATGAGATGTTCATTCTTATAAAAATGGTTTGGAGGATAGTAGATGATTTATTTAAGTCGTGGTTGTGTAAAAGTGTTGGGTTGTTGGGTTTTTATCGCGTTAAATGCGTGCGGTCGGTGTTTTATAGTGTGTTGTGCTATTGTTATATGACGTGGAGCTTTTATGTGGTTTATATGATGTTGAAGCATGTGATAAGTTGTTGTAATTATTGTGGCCTTATGGAAAAATACTTTGTTGACTTGAATACAAATGTATGGTATTAATGTATGTTGTTGTGGGTAGCCTTCGTGGCGTGAATCCTAGTGTTGTGAGTATCATTGTATGATTGCAGGATTGTTGTGGTTGATGGTGAGTAATTCTTGATGTGAATTGTTATGAGTGTATATGCTAAAATGCTAATTGTTGTGGTTTGTAGATTATGATGAAATGCATTTTTTATGTGAAATTCAATGTGTGTTATTTGGTGGCCTTATGGTAAATAAATGCATTGTTTTGGGTTTGATTGCAATGCATGATTATTGATGTTGAGATGGTTCACATGGTTATATATGTATATGCATTTGATTGTCATGAGTCATTTGTATGCCAAGCATCATGATATGCATCTTGTGATGTCGTGTGCCCTTGTGGGGTGTGAGCGACGAAACGATTCCAGATGGAATCTGTTGTAACGGTCGTAAGCCTTATTCAAAGAGGACCTAAAGCGACGTTATAGACGATCGTTAGCCTTACACAAAGAGGACCTAAAGCGATCGGTTCGTGAGCATTATACAAAGAGGACCTAAAGCGATCCATAAACGTCGTGAGCCTTATACCAAGAGGACCTAAAGCGACGGGGAACATCGTTTGCCCGACGGGGAGTTACACTAAGTAAAAAGCGATGATTCCAATAATTCCTGAGTGAATTAATGATGAGAATGATGGATGGATTGGTACCGCATTGCATTGCATAGAGTCGTTGTGTCAGTCTCTGTGCATTTGCATAAATCATGAATGGATTGATTATGTGTGGGAAATTGTGAATTGATTGATTATGTGTTGAGCTCGTGATAGCATTGGTGATTTGATATGCATTCGTGATAAATGCATTGGTTATGGATGGTATGTTTATGTATAGACATATGCTATGTTTTGTGGGGATGTTGTACCTTACAATGATTGTATTAATTATCTATGATATGCTATATATGAATATATATGACTTTGGTATGCCTTATGTATGAATATGTCATTATGTTGGTATTGTTGATATATGCTATGTGGTTGGATTATTAGAAATATGTTATGTATTTGTGGCATGCTATATATATTAGTATGTGATGCTTGTGGTGAGAATAATTATGCATGTGAATTTATATGTGTTGCATATTATTATGCAATCTTGATTTAGTTGTTATTTCTCACCCTTCTACTGTGGTTTGTTTCCCTATGAGGCAATTGTATATTAGTATCTTGGAGGCTTTTGTGAAGATTAGTTCTCCATCCTTTTGTCGGTCTGTCTGCTCTGATACGTAACACGGGAGTCGGGGAACGCTTTTGTTATATATGTATACATTTGTTGGATCTATTTTGTATGACCTTTGTATGAATATTTTGATGTTATAAAACAATTTATTTTGTAAAACAAGTCAGTTATGGATCTTTCCGCTTTATTCCATAATTGAACTTTCCTTTTGTATGAAAAAAGTTTCCCTTTTAGGTTTATTCCATTTTGTGTTATGTATCAAATTTATGAGCAGGGATTGTGTTTTCTTTCTTTAAATATGGCATCCTTGTTTCTGTCTAAGAATAAAATTTTATTCACTCTGATTTATTTATGTATTATTTATTCGCGATGAGAATTGGGGTGTTACAGTAACTCGACCTAAATGATTGGAGATCCCAAGAAATAGGTTTAATGGTTAATAAAAAGTTATGATTAATATAAGGTGATCATTCTATAGTAAATAAGAGAAGCATGAATCCTGAAGAAATAAAAGAATGAGATAATAGAAACTCTTAAAGGGATATATACTCTATATGAGGGAGTACTAGGGCTACAAGAGTTCTCTTGATAGAATAATCTATGTAATTGTGAAACATAGGCCAGTTCCTATGGAATTTCGAGGAAAAATTCCTAGAGACTTCATTAAACTAAGATACACGTGCATGGACACTAAAGCACAGGCTATTATGATACACCTTAAGAAAGGGTTGTGTGCGGGTTTGATGTCTGAGATAGAGTTCAATACATTTATGTCACTCTCGTTGAATCAGAATCATACTTGTTATGCAAAGGTTCAAGTCGTAGACACCTCTGCTTATGCACAATCTTAGAAATGTTTGACGTTACTTTTAAAATCACCTTTTAAATTCAAGTGGAAGATTGTTGGAATTCTTGGGATGATGAAAGAATGGAGTGAGAACTTGGAAGAATTTAATGGCATCAAGTTGGTAATAAATTAGCACAAGTATGAGCTAGTGTGCATGAAGTGAATTGAAAAGCTTCATTAAAGCCCCAAATAGGAGGGAGAGCACAATTTAATAGTGTTTATATATTCCAGGTTGGTCAATTAGGTTGGACCCTAAGGGGTCCCCAATTTTGTGGTTGGGTGAGAACACACTATCATGAAACATTACACACGCACGCCCGCCGCCATTGCTTTTCGTCCGACCGGATCGGCTCGACTTGGTTCAGTCCAATCTTGGGGTTGGGCATGATCCAATATTTTTTTTGGTACCCGAAATGAGGAAAACTATTTAATTTATCATGTAATATTAATTAATTTAATAATCGTGCGGTGTTAATTAATTAATTAATATTAATTATTTAATAATATGCTGTAATTAATTAATAATTATTTAATTATTAATTAATTATGCTACCCTAATTTTTGGGCAAGCATTGCCTTTCCTTCCACGATTCTACAATTCTTACTTACCAAGCCTCAAAACGGCTAGTTTTAAGCCGACTCACTCCCCTTCCTCCCACGTTCTCATTTGCATCAGAGTTTCGCCTATAAATCAAGGCTTCCACTTCTCATATTTTACACACCATAATTACGTATTATGAATTCTCTATTCTCTCTCTCAACTCTGATTCTTCTTAAATTTTTCTTTTCTGTTTTTGTGTGGCTTGTCTACACCATTAAAGACTGATTTTTTCCAGAAAATGTGATTGGTTTTAACACCATCATCGAGTGGTTTTAACGTCATCAGAGGATGTATCTCTAGAACGATACCTACCGTGCAAGTAGTTATCGTACAATTGAACTATGTTATTTTATCGTAGAGGCGTTGTTTTTTTCTTCTAAAAGCAATGAAATTTATTTATACCAGACTGCACAAGGGGTGCAGCAAGCCTCACAAAATATCAGTACAACTTCCCCTTAATACACACTAGAGGGGTTGTATACCAATCAAAGAAAGAAACATTATTACAAGTCCTAACAGAAAAAATCCACTTCCAGTTGAAGTATTTAATTGATTTTAGAATATCTAAAATAGACTTAGACTTGTTATCAAAAACTCTACAATTTCTACCATACCATTTTTTAAACCACACGACAGTTCCCCACACGACCAAACCAGTTGAACTACCAGAAACTTTATTAACTGTATCAGCAAATTCTTTCATGAAAACATAGCAGTCACCTTGCCTATTACAAAAAATCCCAAGCTAACTCTCTATACCATTCCAAATCTCAATTGTTATCTCACACTCTAATAAAAAATGATCAGTCGTCTCCTCTACTTGATCACACAAACCACAATTCAAATGACCATCTCAAAAAAATATGTTCCTCTTTGCCAATTGGTCCTTGGTTGCTATCCTATCCCTTACAACCCGCCAAAGAAACACTTTAATTTTTGACGCCAAAGACACCTTCCACATTTTCCTCAAAGTAACAAGAGTGTCTGTAACACCCCACTTTCCCATTTTTCAAAATATAAAAATATTACGAAAATAATCAGAGTTGTAACCAAAAAGTAGGACGTTACGTCATTAAAACCAACAACTAAAACTCTTTTCATTAATGAGATAGAACAGCGGAAATAAATGTTTTATTCAAATCACGACCATTTTCCAACAACACCAAAAATCCACCTAAGTCGTGGTCCATCATAGTTTCAAATAAAGAATGATACGTAACAAAACAAATAAAGAATAAAAATGACGAAAACTCCCAAAATCCCATGTTACATATCAGAGCGAATCCTAAGACTTGATCAAGCAACATGTACTCCATGCACACTCAAGTACCTGGATTATCTGTACTCCCGAAGAAGCACAGACACAACAAACAACAAAGGGGTGAGAACTACATTCAATAATTAAAAGTGTATAATACATGTTAAGAGTAATAATCACACAACCACACATAGTCACATATTATCACGACACACTTGTCACTTACAATTATAATTCAATACACACATAATGATGCAATGTAACTCAACAACCGACACAATGCATGTGGTACCAATACACCATGGTTCATTCAATCAAACCTGATTCATAATAGAATCTGGATAGATCACATACACCCCTACTTGGAAATGATCTATCTCCACCATACTCCACATTGGAGTTCGGATGAATCACATACACTCCTCCTGAGCAATGATTCATCACCACCGACACACCATGAATGCATGACAATAATTATGCATACAACACACCTGTATAATATTAATCATACATCTTCACGATCCTCCTGATCACACATGAGATACCTACTCACCATAATACACACCACAACAAGAAATCCCTCACACGACGTTAATTAGCTAAATATCCAATTAATTCACCTAAATTCCATTTTTAATTATTTGCACCACTATTCTTAGTTTCAACAAGTTCTGACATCTATCCCAACCTCTCAGACCCAAAGGAATTGCATCAAACGCGAAATCGAGAAAGAAATCACAGAACAGCAGAATTCTGCACTCTCGATGGTCATACGCATATTGCCTTGTGTCGTACGCGTATTACCCAGCTCGCTCGCCCATCCAGCTGCGTACTAGACGCGTAATGCCACCCCTGCCGCCCTGCCATACGCGTATTTCCCTATCCATTACGCGTATGAGCAGAGATGTGCCATTCCCTCAAAAATTCAACTTTCAGATCCAGATACGCGTAATCCTTCTCATACGCGTAAGGCCAAGCTTTCATACGCGTACCATTACGCGTACGGGCAGAAGGCCGTGTCAAAAATGAGTTCCATATGTATATACCCACGTAACGCTTTGCCATACACGTAACAACCTGCCTGTTACGCGTAATAGCCCTCTGGGACACAAAGCCATACGCGTAACGCCTTCCCTGTTACGCGTATGGGCAGAGACTGTGAAAATACCCATTTTTTATATCAGTCCAAATTCTACCCCTATACTCTCACTTCTAACACCCAGATCTGTCCTAAATTGGTTTCTACATTGATTTTAGGACCTGTAATTTCATCTTACAATCCTATTTCATTATTCTAGCAAGACTAACACCTACTAAACTACGATCGTTCTCTCAACCTGCAACGCAACAGATCTGCAACACAGATACAATCACACAGCAGCAACAATGCAAAATATACACGAAATCCATACTATCATCAACAATTTCACACAGATCAACCACAAAATATTCATATTAGATTCAGAATTCATAAACAATAAATGCATACAAAAATCCTATGAGGGAAATGACCCCTCACTACCCTTTCATGACATTATCACCTATATTGAACCCATTCTCCCCCCTTACCTCGAATTTGCTCAGAAATCCTGCGAAAATTGGTTGAGAATTCTTGCTCTAGCACCCTTGTTCTTCCTTCCCTAGCTCTTTCTCTTTTTACGTGAAAAAAAATACAGTTATTCCTCTAAACCCTCCCTAATTCTGATTAATGATTTAGACTCCTAGTTTTCCTCCCCCTAAACACATTCTAATTAAATCAGATTTTTACTTAAAAATAATAAAATAAAAATAATATTAATAATAATAGTAATATCAATAATATTAGACTTAATAATAATAATAATAATATTCCATATACTACTATTATTAAATATACCCTCTAATTATCCAATATTACGTTATTCACCCAATATCTCTAATTTTCTCCGCCCCGCTAAGGATACCACTCCTACGCGCTCAACCACACACACACCTTACACAAGGCCAAACAAACAAAATAACACATACGATCAAATAATTTAAAATGGGGTGTTACAACTCTCCCCCACTTAAATTATTTTCGTCCTCGAAAATTTACCTGATGGAAACAATTCTGGATACGACTCTCGCACCCTACTTTCCAATTCCCAGGTCACACTTCCTCCAGCAGCTCCTCCCCAAGCTACTCTCACCAGAGGTATCTCCTTCCCTCTGATTTACTTCATCTTGCGATCCTCGATTCTTATCGGCATCGCCTCCACAGTAAGATTATCTCCAATCTGCACCTCATCCCTCTGAATAACATGAGATGGATCAGATACATACTTCCGAAGTTGCGACACATGAAACACGTCATACAAGTTTGAAAGTTCAGGCGGCAATGCCACCCTATAGGTAACTGCACCTACTCTTATCAAGATCTGATACAGTCCAATAAACTTAGGATCCAACTTCTTTGATTTCAATGCACGTTCAACACCGGTCACTGGGTTGACTCTCAGGAACACGTGGTCACCTTCACTGAATTCCAAGTCTTTCTTCCGGTTGTCATGATAACTCTTCTGCCTACTCTGAGACGTTTTCATCTTCTCGCGGATCATCTGAATTGTCTCAGTAGACTGTTGCACAATCTCAGGTCCAAGCACCACATTCTCACCAGTCTCATACCAACACAGAGGCGTCCTACACCTTCTACCATACAAAGCTTCGAAAGGTGCCATCCCAATACTAGAATGGTAACTATTATTATACGTGAACTTGATCAATGGAAAATGAGTATCCCACGCACCACCTTTCTCCAACACACAGGCTCTCAGCAAATCTTCCAATGACTGAATACTCCTCTTTTACTGACCATCGGTCTGTGGATGATAAGCCAAGCTCAACTTCAATTTAGAACCTAAATCTTCTTACAACCTCTTCCAAAATTCTGAAGTAAACCTCGGATCTCTATCCAACACTATGCTCGACGGAACACCATGCTACTTCACAATTATTCTGATATAAATCTCGGCCAGCTTTGACAACAGAAAACTGATATTAATTGGTATAAAATGTGCGGATTTCGTAAGTCGATCCACCACTACCCAAATATCATCAAAGCCTCTCGTTGTATTTGGCAAACCAGTAACAAAGTCCATAGTAATACTGTCCAATTTCCATTCTGGAATCTCTATCGGTTGTATTAACCCCGAAGGTTTCTAGTGCTCCACCTTTGACTTCTTACATGTCAAACAAGTATAAACAAACTGAGATATGTCCCTCTTCATACCGGACCACCAAAATAACTTCTTCAAGTCATGATACATTTTCGTAGCTCCCGGATGGATGCTCAAGCTACTCTAGTGACTTTCCTCTAAGATCGCTTTCCTCAATTCATCATTATCCGGTACATAAATTTTGCCCCGGAATCTCAATACACCAACATTATCCTCTTTAAAATCACTATCAGGATCATCTTCTCCTGTAGGCATCAAGTCCACTAGCTTCACATCAAGTCTCTGATTTTCCTTAATTACATCCAAAAAGTCATTATTCACCTTAAGCATGCCCAATCTAACACTCTCAGGTGTAGTTTCACAAACCATACTCAAGTCTCTAAATTGTTCAATTAATTCCATTTCTTTTACCATCAATGCCGACATATGAATTGTCTTCCGACTTAGAGCATCAGCTACAACATTAGCTTTCCCTGGATGATAACTCAAATTAAAATTATAGTCTTTCAAGAACTCCAACCATCATCGTTGCCTCATATTCAATTCCTTCTGATCGAACAAATACTTCAGACTTTTATGATTACTGAATACTTCAAATCTCGATCCATACAAATAATGCCTCCAAATTTTCAATAAAAAACTACCGCAGCTAATTCAAGATCATGAGTAGGATAATTCCTCTCGTGCACCCTCAACTGTCGCGAAGCATATGTCACCACCTTACCATCTTGCATCAACACTCCGCCTAATCCCATCTTAGACGCATCACAATACACCACAAAAGGTTCATTTGGACTTGGTAGAATTAACACTGGTGCTGTAGTCAATTTCTTCTTCAATTCTTCGAAACTTTCCTCACAAGCCGCATCCCAAACAAAAACTTGATTCTTTCTAGTTAACTGAGTCAATGGTAATGCCAAATTAGAAAACCCTTCAATAAACCTTCGGTAATAACCTGCCAAACCCAAGAAACTTCTGATCTCCGCCGCTGTCTTCGGTGGCTCCCACTGAAGTACCGCACTTACTTTAGATGGATCCACCGCTATGCCATCACCAGAAATAACATGACCCAAGAAACTCATAGTCTTAAACCAGAATTCACATTTCGAAAACTTTGCAAACAATTTATTATCTTTCAACACCTGCAATGCAATTCTCAAGTGTCCTGCATGATCTTCGTCAGACTTAGAATAAATCAGTATGTCATCAATGAATACCACAATAAACTGATCCAAATAAGAATGAAAGATACGATTCATATACTCCATAAACACACTTGGCGCATTAAACACTCCAAAAGGCATCACTGCATATTCGTAATGTCCATAGCGAGTTCTGAATGCAGTCTTCTGAATATCATCTTCCTTTATTCTAATCTGATGGTAACCCGACCTCAAATCAATTTTGCTGAAAACACGAGCTCCCACAATCTGATCCATCAAGTCATCAATCCTCGGAAGTGGATACTTATTTTTAATGGTCACTTTATACAACTGATGATAATCAATGCACATATGCATACTACCATCCTTCTTTTTCACTAACAACACCGGAGCTCCCCACGGCGACACACTTGGTCTAATAAACTTCTTATCGAGTAATTCTCCAATCTGAGACTTCAACTTTGCCAATTCTGATGCAGACATCATGTATGGTGCCATAGATATAGGTCTAGTACCAGGAACAAGATCAATAGTAAATTCAACTTCCCTCGTCGGAGGCAGTTCTGTAATATTATCTAGAAACACTTCAGGAAATTCACTCACCACTGGTAATTCATTAACCGAAGTCTTGCTTTCCACAGATAACGAGGCAAACACTGCAAACATCTTAGCTTCATCCTCCAACAACGTTCTCAACTCCCTGTTAGACAAAGAATCCATTAATGCTTCCTCTTCAGGAGTAAGAAATAATAACATCTTCCTAAAGCAATCAATATAAATCCGGTTGAACTCCAACCAGTTTATCCCCAAAATAACATCGAGATTACCAAGTGGAAAACAAATCAAGTCCACTCTGAAATCCCTACCAAACATAGTCAACAGACACTTCAAACACACTAAGGAAGTAACCACAGAACCAATAGACGGAGTTTTAATCGCCATCCTCTGAACTAGAGTAGACAGCACAATTCCTAATCTCTTTACACAATCAACAGAAATGAACGAGTGGGTTGCACCCGTGTCAATGATAGCAATCAAAGGAATATCATTAATAAAACAAGTACCTTTGATGGAACGCTCTTCATTGGTGGATTGGGTTCCCACCAAAGCAAACACCTTTCCACTGGCCTGAGATTTCTTTGTCTTCTCACAGTGAGTGCTAATATGACCCTGTTCTCCACAATTATAACAGGTAGGCATAGTGGCCCTATAATCTGCTATAAAATGACCTAGTCGCCCACACTTGAAACACTTATTCACCTCGTTCGGACAATTATTAGCACGGTGACCCGCACCACCACATCTGAAACACTTGAGAGTATCAAACACCACTCCTCCCTCTTTTGGTTTCTTCCCCACAACAGCTTTCTGTTTTCCCTTATCAGCTGGAGCACTATAAGGAGTACCCCCAAACCTCTGCTTACCCTTCTGGTCACTCACAGCCTTATAATGAGCAATCTGGGCCTTGTTATCATTATCATAAATCCTGCTTCTGCTAACCAGTTCTGGATGATTCCTTATCTTCTTACAAGCAATGCCCTGTTTGCTCTCGGGACGCAGCCCATTCTCAAACTTCAAGCATTTCAAATTCATAGCTTCTTCCGTATTGTAATGAGCACAATACTACACTAACTCTTCAAATCGAGCAGCATATTCAGCAACAGTCATGTTACCCTATTTCAGTTCCAAGAATTCAATCTCTTTTGCACTACGAATATCTTCCAGAAAGTACTTTTCCAGAAACTCAGCCTGAAACACTGCCCAAGTAATATTAGTACCTGTAGCTTCCAACCTCTGACGACTATTGTCCCACCAGACTTCAGCCTCTCCCTCCAGCATATGAGTGCCAAACCGTACTTTCTGAGCATCACTGCATCCCATGGTTCTGAAGATCTTCTCAATAGTCTTTAGCCATTTCTGTGCAGCCTCAGGATCCAGAATACCTCCCTCATATGTAGGCGGCTTATTGCTCTGGAACTGTGCTAAGTCACAGAACTGCGAACCCCTAGCCTGATTAGTGTTCTCTACCACTTGTGCCATAGCTTGCATAGCAGCAGCAAGAGCAACATCATTCCTTCCAGACATACTGTTCAACAATCAACATACGGTTAGAACACACAACCTACTCCTATTCTAAGGACAGACTCCACTACCACCTGGCCGGACCGACCGACCTACTCTGATACCAATTGTAACACCCCACTTTCCCATTTTTCAAAATATAAAAATATTACGAAAATAATCAGAGTTGTAACAAAAAAGTAGGATGCTACGTCATTAAAACTAACAACTAAAACTCTTTTCATTAATGAGATAGAACAGCGGAAATAAATGTTTTATTCAAATCACGACCATTTGCCAACAACACCAAAAATCCACCTAAGTCGTGGTCCATCATAGTTTCAAATAAAGAATGATACGTAACAAAACAAATAAAGAATAACAATAACGAAAACTCCCAAAATCCTGTGTTACATATCAGAGCGACTCCTAAGACTCGATCAAGCAACACGCACTCTACGCACACTCAAGTACCTGGATTATCTGTACTCCTGAAGAAGCACAAACACAACAAACAACAAAGGGGTGAGAACTACATTCAATAATTAAAAATGTATAATACATGTTAAGAGTAGTAATCACACAACCACACATAGTCACATACTATCACGACACACTTGTCACTTACAATTATAATTCAATACACACATAATGATGCAATGTGACTCAACAACCGACACAATGCATGTGGTACCAGTACACCATGGTTCATTCAATCGAACTCGATTCATAATAGAATCTGGATAGATCATATACACCCCTACTTGGCAATGATCTATCTCCACTATACTCCACATTGGAGTTCGGATGAATCACATACACTCCTCCTGAGCAATGATTCATCACCATCGACACACCATGAATGCATGACAATAATTATCCATACAACACACCTGTATAATATTAATCATACATCTTCACGATCCTCCTGATCACACATGAGATACCTACTCACCATAATACACACCACAACAAGAAATCCCTCACACGATGTTAATTAGCTAAATATCCAATTAATTCACCTAAATTCCATTTTTAATTATTTGCACCACCATTCCTAGTTTCAACAAGTTCTGACATCTATCCCAACCTCTCAGACCCAAAGGAACTGCCTCAAACGCGAAATCGGGAAAGAAATCGCAGAACATTAGAATTCTGCACTCTCGCTGGTCATACGCGTATTGCCTTGTGTCGTACGCGTATTGCCCAGCTCGCTCGCCCATCCAGCTTCGTACTAGATGCATAATGCCACCCCTGCCGTCCTGCCATACGCGTATTGCCCTGCCCATTACGCATATGAGCAGAGACGTGTCATTCCCTAAAAAATTCAACTTTCAGATCCAGATACGCGTAATCCTTCTCATACGCGTAAGGCCAAGCTTCCATACGCGTACCATTACGCGTACGGGCAGAAGGCCGTATCAAAAATGAGTTCCATACGTGTATACCCACGTAACGCTTTGCCATACGCGTAACAACCTGCCTGTTACGCGTAATGGCCCTCTAGCACACAAAGCCATATGTAACGCCCTGATTTATTATTTAATTATTTTACCGAGTTTAGCAATAACTTTGAGTGATTTACATGAATATTTGCGATGTATGGTGTTTTGTGATGTGTTGATGAGTGTTGGTGAATAATATTATTAGCTTATTATAATATTATTAGTGGGGAAATAAATAATGAGAATTAGTGGTATTGTTTGATTATTAGAATATTAGTTAAATAATTGTTTAACTAGCGTGACATTAAATATTTATTTAATGGAATAAAATTAAAATGGAATAATAAGGTAGTAAGGGAAAAACTGGCAAAAAGAGGGAACTTAGAGGTTCTAGGGGCTAAGTTGGAATAAGGGGAATATGTTATAAGGAGTTTGAGGAAGTTACACAATAGAACGTGAATACAACTTTTGAGGAAACCGTAGAAGTGAGAAGAAAGAAGAGAAGAACGATCGTGAGAAGGCAAAAGACTAGAGTTTAGAGATTCAAAAAGGTCATCCAATCTAAGGTAAGGGTGAGACTAACTTTCTCTAATACGGGTTCAATAATCATGAAAGGGATTGAGTTAGATATTGGTTGATAGTTGTTGTTGTTAGAGATGAATGAAATTGATTGATACGTGTTAATTTAGCATCTTGATATTATGAATTTGAACCCAATTTGATGTTAGGAGTTTGCAATTATTGAATTATAATGTTATCGTTATGATGTAGTGTTTCTATGAGAATAATGTGAAGAAATTCTGTTTTGGGTTAGGAATAGTGAAACCTAGAAATTTTGGTGCGAAATTCATCGTCGCGAAAATTAGTTTTTATGCTACCAATGAGTTCTAATAGGTATAAATAAGTTAAAATAAGAGTATCGGGAATTAAATCGAAGTTTCGGATGGGTTTTTGGGCAAAAAGTGATCAAACCCGTAGCTATGTTAGTGTA
This sequence comes from Lathyrus tuberosus, assembly GCA_022829125.1. Taxonomy (NCBI): domain Eukaryota; kingdom Viridiplantae; phylum Streptophyta; class Magnoliopsida; order Fabales; family Fabaceae; genus Lathyrus; species Lathyrus tuberosus. The sequence goes on from JALAZF010000058.1 coordinate 13,595,503, forward strand.
GAATTTTGGAAACTTCGAAAATTCGTAACTTGAGTTCCGGGAGTCCGATTCGTACGCCGCTCGAAGCGTTGGAAAGATAATGAGAAGAGCTATCTTATAATAACAGTGTCTGACCCAGGGGTGAGTTATTTTGTGTGGAATAACTGAAATGGAATTATAATGTTAAAATTCTGATTTTTGGCGAAGTGAAAGTTTGAGTTTTAGCGCGATTTCGAAATTGAAAATTTTCCAGATTGTGAAATGAATTCAGAACGTGATTCCTTGCATTTAATGATAAATTTAGGTGTATTTTAATAATTATTTCGTCATGTCCTTGAGCTGCTTTTGAAGCATTTTCGATTAAAGTATACATGCTTGAGTTTTGTAATTATAAGTGTGTGAATGAAATTATTGTTTATTTGCGAAGAATAATGTTGATTAATTGTGAAGTCGTGATTGCTTGTAGTATATGTTAGTCGGTACAGAGTATGTTATAGTTGCTGTGATATTGTTGTTGGGAATTATAAAGTTGCAGGTGTGAAATATGTTGCATTGCCTCTAATTATTGGTAAGAGTTAAGTTGTGGGCCTATGGCCAATGTTGATTTGTTGTTGTGTTGATACATAACTATCATTGTTGTTATTTTGACGTTCATGTTGAGTCGCATTGCATAGCATATAAAGCTGGAGCTGTTGCTCGGTAAGTTGGCATGGATTGGCAAAATATTAAGTTGAAGGCTTATGCCTTGTTGATGCCTCTATTAATTGGCAAATTTTAAGTTGGGAGTTCTGCTCCAATGGTACCAAATGCATGATTGCACTGCATTGCATCCGTTGAGTCGAGTTGTTGTATTGTTGAGCGAAGTTATGTGATGATTTGTTGTTGGACTTATGCGAAGTATTGATAATGATGAGTTGCCCAGTTATATGATGTTATGTGCTGCTAATTCCTTTATACGAGTTATTGCCTTGTATTATTGAATGTGAAATCTCACCCCTTCTGTTTGAATGTTGTCTCCACGTAGGTAACGTGCAGATAATCAGGAGTAGTGTGGAAGTCGTGGTCGGTGAAGACGAGGTGCTTCACTTTAGTTGGAGTCTGCTCTGATATGTAACATTGGGAGTCGGGAACGCTTTCTGCATGATTTTACTTTGTTAAAGAATTACAGTTGCCTTTACATTTTTGAAAACTAATATTTTGATTAATTGAAACCGTTATATTTTGTGGATCACAATGAAGAATTTCCGCTGTGTAATAAAGATGATTTTTGGATTAAAGTTGCATTAATATTTATTATATGTTACATGTCTTATGGTGGACAAGTTCTTGTTGAAAGTAATACCCTTTTATTTCGAGTAGTTTCATTTTACTCTGATTTTTCGATTAAATTATTCGGGGGAATTTAGGGTGTTACACCATACGCGTAACGCCTTCCCTGTTACGCGTATGGGCAGAGACTGTGAAAATACCCATTTTTCATATCAGTCCGAATTCTACCCCTATACTCTCACTTCTAACACCCAGATCTATCCTAAATTGGTTTCTACATTGATTTTAGGACCTGTAATTTCATCTTACTATCCCTTTTCATTATTCTAGCAAAATTAACACCTACTGAACTACGATCGTTCTCTCAACCTGCAACATAGATACAATCACACAGCAGCAACAATGCAAAGTATACATGAAATTCATACTATCATCAATAATTTCACACAGATCAACCACAAAATATTCATATTAGATTCAGAATTCATCAACAATACAGGCATACAAAAATCCTATGAGGGAAAGGACCCCTCACTACCCTTTCATGACATTATCACCTATATTGAACCCATTCTCCCCTCTTACCTCGAATTTGCTTAGAAATCCTGCGAAAATTGGTTGAGAATTCTTGCCCTAGTACCCTTGTTCTTCCTTCCCTAGCTCTTTCTCTTTTTACGTGAAAAAAATACAGTTATTCCTCTAAACCCTCCCTAATTCTGATTAATGATTTAGACTCCTAGTTTTCCTCCCCCTAAACACATTCTAATTAAATCAGATTTTTACTTAAAAATAATAAAATAAAAATAATATTAATAATAATAGTAATATCATTAATATTAGGCTTAATAATAATAATAATAATAATAATAATAATAATATTCCTTATACTACTATTATTAAATATACCCTCTAATTATCCAATATTACGGTATTCACCCAATATCTCTAATTTTCTCTGCCCCGCTAAGGATACCACTCCTATGAGCTCAACCACACACACACACCTTACACAAGGCCAAACAAACAAAATAACACCGACGATCAAATAATTTAAAATGGGGTGTTACAGTGTCCCCTCCTATTTTACTGTCTTCCCTGTCTTGACAAAGCGTCTCATAACATGACCTAATCGAGAATCCTTCAATATTTGAGGAATTATTGAGCTTGATTGGTTCCCAAGCAAAATCATCTTCTTCATCATGCTTAGGAGAAATAGCCTTCAATAGTTCCAAAGGGTCCTCCTTTTCCCTATCCATAACAGAACCAGATGGAAAAACAGAGAAGTTCAGATTCCATAACCACTCCTCTCCACACCAACAACCAGACCCTGCAACAGAAATGTTAGTCTTGATAGCAAACAAAAAGAGATTAGGAAACACATCCTTTAGAGGTTCCTCAAGAACCCATTTATTGTGCCAAAAGGATATATCCTTGCCATTCCCCATCTTACAACTAAGATTCTCAACAAAGAAATCCCTCTTAGTTACTTTATCAAAACTCAAACCCATTAAGTCCCTCCGCCAAATCAACTCAGTCATTTTTGCAGCTTCTCCTTCATAATTGTGAATGATTAATGCCAACCTGCTGCCATACCTACTCTCAATAAGAACCTTCCAAACACACTCATCAGATTTGAGAAGCCTCCATTTCCATTTCATTAATAGAGCTTTGTTGAAGCAAGCCAAGTTTTTAATGCCCAGCCTTCCTTTCTCTAAGGGAAAACACATTGATTTCCAATCTACCCAATGGACCTTCTTCTTATAATCATTTCCTCCCTAAAAAAAACTGTTTTGCAATTCCTGCAGAATCTTAACAACACCAGAAGGGACTTTATAAAATGAAAAAGCATACAAAGGAAGCGCATTAATTACTGAATTAATAAGGACTATCCTTCCTCCTACTGACAAATGTTTCCCTTTCTAATCTGCCAATCTAATCCTGACTTTCTCAACTGTTTTCCTCCATAAGTAACTCCTCCTAAGGCTGTCTCCAATGAAGACTCCAAGGAAGACACATGGTAGCTTAATAATTTCACAATGAAGAAATGAAGATGCAGCTTCCAAAAATTTAGGACTCACATTAACACCTCCTATTCTACTCTTAAAGAAATTCACCTTCAAGCCAGTTAGCATTTCAAAGCCTCTCAACACTGCCTTAATACACCATAAATTATTCCAATCAGCCTCTCCCAACATCAAAGTGTCATCAGCAAACTGAGTGATACTATAATGCTCATCTATTCCAACTCTAAACCCTTTATAGAGACCTCTAACCTCTGCTTTCTTCACCATCTGAGTCAAAACTTCCATTACCAGAATGAAGAGGAAACGGGATAAGGGATCCCCTTGCCTCAAACCTTTACTAACCCTAAACTCCTTAGTAGTACTACCATTAACCAGGACTGACATCGAACCATTACAAACAAGAGAAATAATCCAAGTTATCCATTTCGCACCAAAATTCAGTTTGACAAGCAAAGACTTGAGAAAATCCCACGACACGCAGTCATAGGCCCTCTCAAAGTCTATTTTCAAAACTACACAACTCCTCTTACTACGTTTTGCAAGATCTAATACCTCATTAGCAACCAAAACGCCGTAAAAAATACATCTATCAAGCACAAAAGCAGTCTATTCCGAGGACACTATTGAGTTAACTACTTTCTTCATTCTACCAGCTAACAATTTAGACAATATCTTCTGATAACAATTAGCTAAACTAATAGGCCTATAATTACCAAGGGATAGAGGATTCTTTGTTTTGGCAACTAAAGACAAGAAAGAAGCTGTAGCAGCCCTAGTCAAAACAGGTTTACTGAAGAAATCTAAAACAAACCTGACTACATCGTCTTTCACAATCTCCTAGAACTCTTGAAAGAAAGCAAAAGTGAGTCCATCAGGCCCTGGACTCTTGCCACCATTACAACCCCAAACTGCTGGGTTGATTTCATCTTCAGTGAATTCAGATTCCAACCAGTTCTTATCCAACTCAGTTAATCTCTTCATATCAAATTCTTTAAGGCACGGGCGAGAATGACAGATTTCTCTGAAGTTGTCTTCAAAAAATCTACTAACCTCCTTCTTCACTCCAACCACATCTTTTATTAAGACACTATCCGTATTAACAAACCAAATGTTATTTCTTCTTCTGCTTCTTCTAACTGCAAAATGGAAGTACCTAGAGTTGCTATCCCCCTCCTTCAACCATAACACCCTTGCTTTCATCCTGATCAGTTCCTTTTTCAAATTCACAGTCTTCCAAACCTTCTCACTAGCCTACGTTATCTTATTCACAATATCTACAAAGCTGGAGAAACCTGTTCTACTAACTTCCTCATCCAGATCGTTTAGATCTTTGATAACATCTTTTAACTTCACATCAATCCAACCAAAAATCTCTTTACTCCAACTCTTAAGCCTAGCCTTAAGACCTCCCAATTTTATCTTAAGGACATAGTCCCCTCTCCCTTTGATCTCTATAAAGTTCCAAACAGACTTGACAAATTCTTAGAAGTCAGGGTGCTTCAACCAGCTATTTACAAATATAAAAGGCTTAGGCCCCCAGTTGACATCGTTGGTTTTCAACCATATAAGGCAGTGGTTAGAAATATCCCTCCTCCTAATATGTTGACCTATTATCTTCCAATCTTCTATCAACTTCTATGACAGCAAAAATCTATCTAATCTACTCATTGAATTTCCATACCTATTATACCATGTAAAAGTTCCTCCCTCACAAGGAACATCCACACACTCCAAGTCAAAAATGAAACTCCTAAACTCCTTCATCTCCTTGCTCCTAACATTATCCAGAATACCTTTCCTTTCTTCTTTAAAAGCAATAGAATTAAAGTCGCCTCCCACTATCCAATCACCCCTCCTAAACCACTTCTGAATATTGACAAGATCTTTCCAAAGCTTCCTCTTCTTGGCCAATGAGCAAGAAGAATACTCATTCACAAAGAACAGATCCCTCCCTTTCCATAAAGCGTTGATCCTTACAAAGTCATCCCTTCTAAAACTACAAATAAGATCCAATGAATATTTTCTCCACATAATTACCATTCCCCCGTCACTGCCATCAGCATCCGATGTCGTCCACTCCACTTCAGAGTTACCACACAAAAAAGAAACAACCTGACTATCTAACCCAGCTCTTTTTGTTTCTTGAATAAAGCAGACATCAACACCAACTGACTGAACCAGCTTTGCCACTCTTTTCCTTTTCACAGAATGTCCACTGCCTCTCATTTTAAGGGATAGGAGATTCATAACAAACTCTTTTGTTTAGCCTCCCTCATACTCTTGCTTTCTTCATCTATTTTCTCCAATGATCGAATCTCTTTCTCCATACCATTCACTTCATCCCCTCCTCTAACTCCTAGAAAAACAACGATATCACGAACTTTACAGACAACCTTGCTCTCTAAAACTTCCCTGAATCTTCTATTCCCTATCATTACTTACGAATCAGTAACAGAATGACAACGATGATCCTAATCTTCTTTCACACTCCTTCCTCCTAAACTCTTATCCTGGTCCATTACCGAATGATTCCAATTTTCATGAGAGTCTTCAATAGGGTCTTTAGAAATTTTATCTGAGCAAAGAACTGATGGAATTTTTGACTTCCTTCTAATGCACTTAGTCTGAGAAAGAGATACAAGACCACAAGCTAACCCTAAGCCCTTTTCTCTAAAAACGGATTCTGACAGAGTCGTTTTTTCCAATTCCTTCTGGGCCTTAGAATTTCCTTTGTTCACCGATCCGTAATTTACACCATGGGCCTTGGAAACCATTTGTGCCTTAACCAATTCATCAAAACAGACCTCCTTTCCATTAGACAAAAAAGGATCTAACAAGTATAATCTCTCTTTTGACTTCCCAACCCTCCATGAAGGTGCGAGAAAGACACAAGAAAGGGGGGTTTGAATTGTGTATTTACTCTTTTAACAACTTTTCGCTTCTTGTCAATAAGACACTTTACGTTACATCAGAGTTCGTTGAGAGACTCTAACTTGCGAAGTTATATTCAGACTTGGAAATGCTTAGAGCGTGAGAACCAATAAGAGTCTGAACACTATGTACATCATTTAGAACTTGTAGAGCGGAAGCTTATCAGAGTTGCAAGGTTCTGATCCTCAATATAGAAACATAAACAAAGACATTAAGCATAAGAGTAAAGAACACATGATATATCCTGGTTCACCACAAAGGCTAATCCAGTCCACCCTCCTCAAGTGATTTTGCCTTGAACACAAGGTCTTAATCCACTATAATCAATCTCGATTACAGATGCATGGGCAACAACCGGTGACTAACAACTTGCACAGCCACACTGTGACTAACATGTAATGAATCTATCAGGGATTTAACTTAATGAATATAACGAACATTGACCTGCAGGTTCCAATCTCGCAAGATCTACTGCTAGGCTTTCACAGCTAGACGTTCAGGGATTCATCGCAATGAATATAACGCTACTGACCCTATTTCAGGATTTCCCACAATGACATCTCGCCATTGTCTTCTCGAGTCTCCGGTCACACTGACCACTCAAGGAATCCTAATTCACCAAGAATTAGTTCAACAGGAGATTACAAAGATGCTTCTTAACAAGCAGATTACTCCTAATGTTTAAGTACAAAGAACACACAAGTGTTCAAGCAAGGTGTGAGCAGAAGGTCCTTGCTATTCTAAGAAACTACACTGATGTATATTGATTTTACAGTTGTTGACATCTTGTAGATCTTTTTCTTCATCGTCTTCTTGGGTGAGCAAGCTTTGAGCAATAACTCCTTGCTTCAGATCTTCAATGTAGCGGTGACGAGAAGGTGGTTGATGACTTGACTGATTTGCAATGTTGTCTTCTTCATCAAAAGCTTCTGTACCAATTTGTTATTATGTTGAATGTTGATCATTGAGCTTCAACAACAATTGTTATGCGTAAATAGTGATAGCTTTGGATATTAAGTGTTACAACGAGAACTCATCGTTGCGACTATCATCACACCAACACTTTGAAGTATTTTATTTTTTCCTTTAAATAGCCAAGTAAAATATAGCCGTTGAAATACTGTTGGCTGTTAGAAAAGAGACGTTGTGTAATAATTAGCTGTACTGACACATCTCCTTTTTGCTGTGTGAGAAGTGACAAGATATATCTTTCTTGGGCATTGTGTACAGTCGTTCACAACGGTAACATTTGACTTCCAAACTTTAGAGGCTTCTGATGGTAATTAATTGAAGCATGAGTAGAGCCTTCTTAACAGGATATCTGATACATCAAGTCTTCAGTCTTTTGAAGAAGTCCATTAGGAATCAGTCTTCAGAACTTCAACACTTGTCTTTAAGAACATTATCCTTTACTATTTTGAAACCTCAGAACTCGTCCATTAGGAATCTGTCTTCAAAGTCTTCAGCACTTGACCTTTGGAACCATAATCTTCAGAACACATAAGTCTTCAGAGTCTTTCTGCACTTGGTCTTCAGAGCCTTCTGCCTTCAGAGCTTCAAGTCATGAGAGTCTTCAGCACTTCGGTTCTCCAGAAGATTATCTTCTTCAGAAGCTTCGCTATCTTCAGAATCTCAACCACTTTTAGAGAGCATCCACAAAGCATTGCAATAGCAATATCAACATCCTTGGATCTGATTGATCATGATCAGATACAGAAGCATTCTTGTTTATTGCGACTTGTGTCACACATAGAAACTTCGCATATTATCAATTACGCACATCTGGCTGGTGCTTGTTGGATCTGATATCTTCTATGATTATGATCTGCACACAACACACGTTAGAACATAAAATAGTTCTTTCAAAAATACGTATTGTTATCATCAAAACATAGATTGACTTGTAGAGACAATTCTTGCTCTCACAATCTCCCCCTTTTTGATGATGACAAAACCAAGTATTTTGATTGAACATTTTATACAAGGTAATCACCAAACAAACATATTCAGAGTCTGGAACAACAGCTCCCCCTGAATGTTTTATCCTCAAAGTTTTATCTGTGATCATCTAGAATCTTATATGATCCAAAGATATACAGAATAACAACTTGAGTTGCCAGCACAAAGAATAGAAAAGGATTACTTCTCTATCTTGTCTATAAGAAAACAGAGAGTCTTTAGCATCTGGACTAGTTCATCAGAACTTCCATCTTCAGATCTTCAGAACTCAGTTCCTTTGTAGTCATATCAGAGCTTATAATCTTCAGAGACATCTGAAGCATTTCTACTTTTCAGCAGATTCATTTAAGCACAAACAGAACAGTTCTTATCTAATAACATATCATCGCTATTCATCAAAGACAGACACTGTCTTTTGAGAAACTCCCCCTGAGTTTCAGACTTTAAAGATTTTAGATTTTGCAATTGAATCTTCTGGGTAGTCTCCCCTTATTTTCCATAAGTCAGATATTGGGATCTTCAGAATCGTAATTCAGGAATATGAATTTTTAATCACCAATATGGATCATGACTTTTTCAGAGTTTGACTTTTGAACACAGGTCTTCATCTCAGAACCTTGTTACTGTCACAACTCAGTGGTTCATCAAGGCTTGATTTTTGATCAGATACCAATTGAAGGTTAATTTTTGTGATCAATCAATGCTTGATTCTGAAACTGGTACACATGTTTTAATCTTAGTCTGATACTGAGTTATACCAGAGTATGTTATGTCTGATTCCAACTGAAGGAATTCTTTTCATACCACTTGAAGGGTATTTCCTTAATGTGCTGAGATTGATACCAATGAAGGTATAGAAAACATTTCACAGCTTAGCTCTGATTGATATTACTACAGACTGAGTCTGATACCAATCTTTATGTATACTGAGTCTGATTATCATTTGTTGATTTAGTCTGATACCAAATCATTTTCTTCTTAATTGGTTCTTGGTAGACATCAGAACTACTTGTTCTTGGATCTTCAATCCGGATCTTTAGACAGTTCTTGACTTTTGATTTGTACAGTTCTTATGAATAAGCATCTTGAGATGTAGACTTTGTCTTGAATGCTTTCAGGGTTTTCCTTCTTCTGATTCTTACGTTCTGAATCTCATATTCTCAGACAGCTTACAGCTTCTAAACCAAGTAAGACAGAGATCACGATAAACTTTGACTTTCAGAAAGTTCTCAACTTCTGAACAATACTGGGTAGATCTGATTATGAACACATGTTCACTAAGTGTACAACTTCTATCATATGAACAACAGTTCATAAGAACTTCTAACAGAGTTCTCCTTTCTTAACCTATTCTTAGAATGCCTAGTGAACTTGTTCAGAGTTCCTTGGTTAAACATCAAACAATAAACGTTAGTAGTAATGCATTTTATATGATTGATTACTTGTTTGAGTTTGCATTCTTTCTATTTTAAGATTTCTTCTTTCCAATCAATATCATGTTATATTTCTCCCCCTTTTTGACATCATCAAAAAGTTTAGAGCGTCTGAGCATTTAAGCATATGTAGATCAATATGATAGTGAACATAAATAGACTCAAAGGATATTATCATTTAAGCATTAAGCATACAATAATGACATTTTCATTGGTGGATAATTATATTGAAACTTTAACACAGAACCACAAAATAGTTTTAAAATATAAAGCATGGGTTAAGCTTAATCCTAAAAGGTTCAAGGCAATCAAAACATAGACCTAATGAGGATAGATTCCTAAGGATTAGACTAAAAGGAGCCTAATGATGATGAGGAATGTGAGAGTAAGCTTTCAGAATCATCAGTTCTAGAGGTATGCAGCTTTTCTTCTGCTTGAGTAATTTCCAGCCTCTTGCTCTTCACAATTTCCTCTGAGATCCATTCATGGAACTCATTCCAGATATTTCTTATTTCCATGGGGTCCACACAGGAACTGGAAGCATCCACTAAGCTTTGGATTTGTGTGATGGCATTATCCTTAAAGGATGTTAATGCGCTATTGACAGTCTTGTATCATTTTGTATTGTAATAAAGAGCAAGTATTTTAATCATTTTAAGTAGTATGAACATTTTGGATATGATTAAAGTTCTCATGCAGTTCTTAGAGTAGAATCTTATGGTATAAGATTTTTGTATTTTTAAGGCTCCAAAAAGATATTTCATTTAATAATCTTAACAAGAATACATAGAGCAAGAATTAGCATAGCAAGGCAGAAACCTTATAATCTAATTCTATTTCATCTTAGGAACTTCCAAATAGATTTGTAAGATCTATGGGTGAACATTCAGTGGTTGCTCCTAAGTGGTTTAGCCTGGTAATCACATCTTGAATTTCTAGGACTCGAGATATGACTCTTCCATATGGGATGCTAAGAGAGGGTTTGTCTCTAGACAAAAGAATTTGTTCTTTTAAGTGATTGAACATACTTAGCGAAAGGTTTATTTTCCTTCTGTAGATCAGAAGGAAGATGAATAGTCTATCTGAATGGATTAGCACTTCTTCTCCTACTTCTCTAGGTCGAAGGTTTGTTTGAATTATTCTGTGCCAGACTTTAGCTAAGGGTTTGAGTGTGGAGACATAGTTAGAGGCACCATTTCCATTTTGAATTTGGCAAATGAGATCATTGAAGATGGTTCTTTCCTTGTAATCTTCAAGGGTGTCACCGCTTTCGTTACATTTGATTACTTGAGCAATGATGGATGGGTTAATTAACACATGGATTTCGGAGATGGTTGATTGAATGATGTGTTAGTTATGCATATTTGAAAACACATCAGCATTTGCCCAGAACTCTTTAACACAATCTGTGTAAATGATACCTGGTAGCATTTCTGACATTGTAATTCAGAAGATGTTCTTATAAAGCCGAGTTCATTGAGAGAACTGCGGTGTATAGAGAATTCATTCAGGACTTTTGATTCTGGGTATTTACCCTTAGCAGCCAAAGTTTGTGAGTTAGACACTTTTGAGATGATACACAAAATAGAGAGAGAAAGAGAGGATCACAACTGATATCGGCTTGAGATGTGGGTAAGAGAGTGAGCAAGATGCCTTAAATAGGCAGAACATAGTGTAAGTTAATGAATGCTTGTGACTTCAAACGATAGGTTTTCATTTCCAAGGTTTTAGACAGTTTATGGGCACTAAGTCTAACGGTTTTTTAATCTTCGAGAAACCAAGAAATCACGCATGAGATTTAATTAATTTTTAGGCAGGAGTTAAGTATGTTCAATAAATGTGATTGAGTATTATTTGACGCAATTGAAAATATTGACTCATGGTGAAACAGAAGCGACGCGATCTCAAAAGAAAACTTTCTACTAATGAGAGCAAGGCCAAGGATATTAGCAAGAGGATTTTTACTATTCCCAATTCTTAAAGCTGGTCTTATCTAGTTAGTTCATGACCATGCCTAGTTAGATGCTATTGCCTAGGTGATGAGATATTTTGGTCAGGGTAGCACGTTTCCCTATTTCATAGCTGAACAGATACCACTCAATATGTGCATATCAAAGAAATTTGGATGGCTGAGATTTTCCTACGTAGAGATTTGGACAGATTAAAAAAATGTCGCTCAGTTTAATTGAACATCATGGTTTCTTAGACTAACTGGGTTAGGTAGAGGGACTCTAAGAGAGAGAGAGAGTTAGGTCTTGAATAGGAGTACTAGTTGTAGTGTACTTATGGGTTATAGGACGTGGTCAAGCAGAGTGAATGACATGATGAGGAGAATCTTACATATGTGACTGTTTTACTTTAACTATTTCAAAAAGCATATGCAGACACATACAAAAAAGGACAAAAGATTTTCTAAATAAATTTCTAATCACTTCTCACGAAACTTAACACATCATAACCAAAAAACTTAATAAAGTATTTCCAGTTGTTATCATGAATTTAAATAAGTCATAAATGAAGGAAGGATGGTACCTGAGATCTTTACAGACTTATCTGAATGCATTCCATTTTGACTCCGATCTTTCTTTCTAAGAAATCTGGAATCTCTATGTCAAACCTTTTATAAGTGCATTCCTTTATGAGCTTTTAATCATTGTCTTTCTAATTCTGCTTACTTCTGAGTGAACTGCTATGGGTTCTCGGATTCTTCAAGATTCTCTTGTATTCTGGTTCCTGGAGAACGTGATCATTTTCTGAGCTCTGATTCTAGGTAGAGAGCTAGAATCAATCTGCAAAAATCCTTTCCTTTTTCTTGTTCAATCATACTCATCAGATTTCATAAAGATACAGAGATCATTTCAAACTATCTAAGTGTTTTTTCACTCTGACTCTGATCTTCCTTTCTTGGAAATATGTCGACTTTATTGCCTACTGCAATTGAGTGCATTCCAATTTGAGCCACCTGATCATCGTCTTTCATCTTCAACTTCCTTCAGAGAGAGCTACCGGGTATTGGCTGAATTATGTATAACTCTGAGTTTGAACAATGTAGACATCTCCTACATTCTGATCATAGGAATCATATTTCAGATGATCCATTCTTTTCTTGTTTAGAGCCGTTCATCTGACTTCTGAGAACAACCAATCAGAGACTTTGGATCTGCGTAGTCAGAACTATAAGCTTCCATCAAGCTCTCTAGTTTTTTAGAAGATCATTAATTTATAATCATCAACCATTTAAGATTATGTGCTTATAGAATTGATTTCCACATCATCTTCTGACATTGTTTCGTCAAACTGATGCAGATCAAATTCAGAGCTGACTATCATCCAGCATGTGTACAACATGAAACATGGTTTGCATGATACACCTTGGTCTCACAATGTTGATCCAGCTTAAAACAACATATTTACTTCTGAAGGGAATGTCAGCTGATTTCTTCATTCTGAAAGACATCAGCAACTTAAGTCTTTTTGACTTGAGAAGAAGATTTAAGTGTTTTGACTAATACCTTTTGATTCTGGACTAAGGAAGTTCTGAGAAACTTATTAGATAGAGATCTAATCAATAACGTTTGATTCAAATGAGAGATAGTCTCAAGTTATCAGAACTTAGTTGTACTGATTTAGTCAAAACTTAAGAGTTCATACTTGATCAAGTGCTAGATGAATCTTTGAAATTCTTCTTCCTGAATATTCTATCAATTTTCTGCATAACACACCAAGAAAACAATATTCAGTTCTTCATGAATCTTTTAATCTCTAGATCATTCAAGATTCAGATGTTGAATCATTTCTAAGAGTTTGAATTCTTCAGATTTTCTGACTTCAACAGACTTCACTCTGAAGTTCAAAATCACAGAACAACAATCTTTCTTCTTTACATGAAGAAGTTCTGAATGAGCTTTAAACGAGAAAGTCAAGGGTGGACCTAATCCGTTTCTTGAAAATATCTCAAAAACTCATAAAGAATTAATCTTCAGCAAACAAGATTTCTTGTTTTCTGATGATTCAACTTTGAGCAAATATGTGGTTCATCCACACGTATCTTCCAAGATGAGCATTGAACAGATACTACTTCTTATATGAGGAATCTATCTTATCAGTTGATTCTTCAATCTTCATTAGAACTTAAGTGAGGAAGATTTAGTTGTTTGACAACTGCAAAACTTCCAGAATCAGTGATTTGCTCAAGTACTCAGATTGATTACAATTTTGTACACAGTCATCTTCTGAACAGTAACAAAAATTGTAAGTGGATTTCAATCTCACCTAGAGTATTTCTACGCACTGCATTTGGATCTTTTTCTAACACTGTTAAGTGTTTGATATCCATCAATAATAGAACCGGACCTCTGATACCAATTGAAGGTGCGAGAAAGACACAAGAAAAGGGGGTTTGAATTGTGTATTTACTCTTTTAACAACTTTTTGCTTCTTGTCAATAAGACACATTACGTTACATCAGAGTTCGTTGAGAGACTCTGACTTGCGAAGTTATATCCAGACTTGGCAATGCTTAGAGCGTGAGAACCAATAAGAGTCTGAACGTTATGTACATCATTCAGAATTTGCAGAGAGGAAGCTTATCAAAGTTGCAAGGTTCTGACTTGCTTATGTAAGGTTCTGATCCTCAATATAGAAACATAAACAAAGACATTAAGCATATGAGTAAAGAACACATGATATATCCTGGTTCACCACAAAGGCTAATCCAGTCGACCCTCCTCAGGTGATTTCGCCTTGAACACAAAGTCTTAATCCATTATATCAATCTCGATTACAGATGCACGGGCAACAACCGGTGACTAACAACTTGCACAGCCGCACTGTGACTAACATGCAATGAACCGTTCAGGGATTCAACTTAATGAATATAACAAACATTGACCTGCAGGTTCCAATCTTGCAAGATCTACTGCTAGGCTTTCACAACTAGACATTCAGGGATTCATCGCAATGAATATAACGCTACTGACCCTATTTCAGGATTTCCCACAATGACATCTCGCCATTGTCTTCTCGAGTCTCCGGTCACATTGACCACTCAAGGAATCCTAATTCACCAAGAATTAGTTCAACAGGAGATTACAAAGATGCTTCTTAATAAGCAGATTACTCCTAATGTTTAAGTACAAAGAACACACAAGTGTTCAAGCAAGATGTGAGCAGCAGCTCCTTGCTATTCTAAGAAACTACACAGATGTATATTGATTTTACAGTTGTTGACATCTTATAGATCTTCTTCTTCATTGTCTTCTTGGGTGAGCAAGCTTTGAGCAAGAACTCCTTGCTTCAGATCTTCAATGTAGCGCTGACGAGAAGGTGGTTGATGACTTGACTGATTTGCAATGTTGTCTTCTTCATCAAGAGCTTCTGTACAATTTTGTTGTTGTGTTGAATGTTGATCATTGAGCTTCAATAACAATGGTTATGTGTAAATAATGATAGCTTTGGATATTAAGTGTTACAACGAGAACTCATCGTTGCGACTATCATCACACCAACACTTTGAAGTATTTTCTTCTTTACTTTAAATAGCCAAGTAAAATATAGCCATTGAAATACTGTTGGCTGTTAGAAAAGAGACGTTTTGTAATAATTAGTTATACTGACACATCTCCTTTTTGCTGTGGGAGAAGTGACGGGATATATCTTTCTTGGGCACTGTGTACAGTCGTTCACAACGGTAACATTTGACTTCCAAACTTCAAAGGCTTCTGATGGTAATTAATTGAAGCATGAGTAGAGCCTTCTTAACAGGATATCTGATACGTCAAGTCTTCAGTCTTTTGAAGAAGTCCATTAGGAATCAGTCTTCAGAACTTCAGCACTTGTCTTTAAGAACATTATCCTTTACTACTTCAAGTCTTCTGAAACTTCAGAACTCGTACATTAGGAATCTGTCTTCAGAGTCTTCAGCACTTGACCTTTGGGACCGTAATCTTCAGAACACATAAGTCTTCAGAGTCTTTCTGCACTTGGTCTTCAGAGCCTTCCGCCTTCAGAGCTTCAAGTCATGAGAGTCTTCAACACTTCGGTTCTCCAGAAGATTATCTTCTTCAGAAGCTTTGCTATCTTCAGAATCTCAACCACTTTCAGAGAGCATCCAAAAGAGCATTGCAACAACAATATCAGCATCCTTGGATCTGACTGATCATGATCAGATACAGAAGCGTTCTTGCTTCTTGCGACTTGTGTCACACATAGTAACTTCCCATATTATCAATTACGCATCTGCACACAATACAAGTTAGAACATAAAATAGTTCTTTCACAAATACGTATTGTTATCATCAAAACATAGATTAACTTGTAGAGACAACTCTTGCTCTCACACTGCATACATTAATGTCTGCAGACTGCCCAGTCTCTACCTTCTCCTGGCTTGCAACAGGTGTCTATTTCTGGTAGTCTGCACCTAAGTTCTCAAGCCCATCAACTTTCGTACGTTCTACACTTTCTGACACATGATTTTTCAACTCAGAAGTAACAAAAAATCCCTTTGAGGTACTTATAACAGGAGTAGGTCTGCTCCTAGAAGAGCCTCTACAGACGCTAGTTTCATCTTCTCCGTCACCGTCCTTCTCGTCACCGTCCTTCTCGTCACCGGAGCTCCACCACCTAGAACTCTCCTTCAAAAAAGAGTCCTCTGAGTGTGATGTCGTCTCTACTCATGATCCCTTCGCAATTGTTTTGCAAATCGATCCCAACGTTTCTTCTACCATTCTGATTCTGTATACAATATCATTAATGGAAACATTGAACACCTCATTTATAGTCATCCCGTAAGACGTTCTGATCATAACACTAGCAACGTCCATCTTTTTAAAACTTGATGAATCTTCTTCACAACTTACATATTTACCCATTTTAGAAGACATGAACTCAAAAAACTGCACCGACCAAGCATGACATGGAATGCCATAGATTCTTACCCACGTTAATCTTTCCCGATCAATATCACCTGGTTCCCACCTTCTAACTTCAGCAAACCATTGATCTAACCAGCTTTTTGCACTTTTGATCAGCTCCTCTATCTCCCCTGATTCATCCTCTTCTAGAAAACAAGGTTCGCCCCCAATGGGGTCACCCTAACTCCAAAGTATTGTTTAAATTTGTTTTCGTCTGACTGATGAGTAGTCTTGTTCTTGGCTTCCCTCTTGAACTTATCCTCTTCTCTCACTAGTCTTTTGGACTTGTTCTGACCTTCATAGTTCTTTGAGTCGTTAAAATGCTTTTCAAATCTTGGCACGTTCTCATACAGTTTCTTTCCCTCAATGAAAATATTGTCAAGTTTCAGACGCATTCTTCTTATGTCTTTCACCCCAAAAAACCTCACGAAACCATACTTTCTTCCCCTTTTGTCACGTTTCATCGGGATAAATACTTCGTCCACCTCTCCGTAATCCGAAAACACCTTGTATAAGTCTTTTGCTCTCATGTAGTCAGGGAACTCTGTAATGAAAAAGGAAGTAGAAGCATTTGTAAAATTTCCTTTTCCCCTTCCTTCTTCGTCCCAATTTCTCCCAGTCTTCAGCTTAAAAGGCACCTTAGTCCATCCTTCGTCCATCCTTAATTAGAGAGTACTATGGAGACTAAGGCAAACATGACTCTCGTAGAGGCGTTGTGGTAGTTAGGCTGTTTCTCATATTTTTGGGCAATGTCAAAAAACGTCTTAAAGAACGTGAATTGTTTCGCGACTCATTTCGATAACTTCTTCTATGATTATTTTTAAAATTCAAATTCAACATTTTATTATGAAAATAATAAAACATGATAGATTATTTAATTTTATTTATTTATTTATTCAAATGAAATTTATCTGTAACTTGGATTTGGGAGGGTAATTAAAAGTGTAAAAGAAAATTAAAATTTTGTATGGGTGCATTTATCTCTTTTAAATTGAGAATTATATATTTAGAATGATTATTTTTGTAAGAAATTAAAATTAAAAAAAATGATATTTTTAATAATTCATACCGAAATATGCTTGATTTTGTGTAATGCAAAAAATCCAAAATTTGTGATTGACCATAATAAAATAAGATCTAAAGTTAGGTGAGAATTCAAAGCCAACAAATAAAAAGAGAAAACATCGTACATGTAGTTTTTTACTCTGCACAAAAACGAAGACAGGGCTATGATATTCATGGGGGTATATAGACAATAAATGGGACGTTCATCATAAATGGTACAATCCATTTTAAAAAACTCATCTAAATTTTACTACAATAGTGACGTTTAAAGAACTCATTATATTCCACAAATTTACTTAATACTCAAAACTTATAGTTACATTGAAAAAAATATATTTTTTCAAATATATATATATATATATATATATATATATATATATATAACAAGTAGAACAAGTAAAAAAATTGGAGATTGGAGTATAAAATAAAAGGCTAACGGTTTACGGTGGTGGTTGTTTTGTGTTTGCCGGAATTTCAAGGGGAGGCTCACGGTTGAGTGAGATTAGATCAGTGGTGGTGGATGTTTGAATGATGATGTCGAAAGTGTGTTGTTTGAATGGATAGTAGGTGATGATGTTGGTAGGAAGTTGGTTTTTTTATGAGGTTGAAAGAAAAGCTCATGGAGAGAATTATGTGAGGTTAGTGTTGTTACATGAAGAGAGAAACATATGAATTATATGAAAAGAAACACCAGAGAATATGAGAGGCATAGGTAACCATAAATAGTGATACTACCAGTAGAAAAAAAAAAGATTTAAATATAAATTTACTAAAATTTAAAATTTAATTAATTAAAATTATATTAGAAAAAAGTTATTTGTGGTTAAAAAATCTCATAAATATTTGATTTTAAAAGTTCACTAATTGACAAGATTTTATTGACAAATATTATTTAAAATAAATTACTTATATTTTAATCAAGGATAGTCAAGAAAAAACCAATATAAATACATATAAGTTTAACAAGATATATTTTTAATTAATATATATTGTCGTTGTAAAATCTATATTATATTGTCAATCAAACATAATAACTTTACCATGTAATAATAATCATATAAATCATATAATTTATAGTTGTGGTTTTTTATAACTTTTATAAATTAAACTCTTTATTTGTTTTGTTATTAGTAAAAACAGCAAATCCCATTAGAATAGTGTTTTTACAAAAACAGAGTAAATGATTTTGTTAAGTAAATTTCTTAAATCAAACAAGATGATAATTTTAGAGGGTTTCTTAATACACCCCCAAGTTTCTTAGGCACCACGTAAAATTATTTTTTTGCCCCCTGATTCCGGATGTGCACATCCGGACGCACTAAATATTTAAAAAATGCAGAGCTGTTCCGGATATGCATATCTGAAAACAATTTTGATGTGCACTTCCAGAAGAATTTCTTATTAATTCGCGTCAGACCTTCTTCCTCCCCCTCATTCTTCACTTTTCCATTTTCAAAATCTCTCAAACTCTCTCAAACTCTCAAATTTTCAATCACCACAAATCTCGATTTTTTCCACTCGAGTTCGGTGCAGAGCAACTTCTACAACGATCAACACACTCCAAATCCTCCGTATCTCATTTTAATTGGTAAGTTTTCAAATTTTAGAGTTTCAGAGTAATTTTCGAGTAATAGATTTAGAGTAGACATTTAGGTGTAGAAATTATTAGGTTGTATGAATAACATAGGTTAGAGACAATGTAGGTCATTTTTACCGCTTCAAACCGACTATCAGGGCATTAAAATGCCCTTTTGCATGTTACAGTGGCCATGGCTGCCATTTTTAAACTTCAAAAAACGTACCGGATGTGCAGATCCGGAAAGATTTTAACGTTTAGTTTTCTGAGTGTTTCCAGATGTGCACATCCGGAAATGCCCAACGTTAAAAATTCGGTGTCCTTCCGGATGTGCACATCCGGAAGACTATTTTTTTTTTAATTTTGTTTGTTTGTTTGTTTTTGTTTAATTATTTTAAAAAAATTAATTTATTTATTATGCTTTGTAGATTAGATGGCTGGTAGAGACAATCGTACCATACATGGACGGACAGCTCAGCACGCATCTGTCCGACGTGAGCGGATGCAGTCTACAGCCGAGGCTTCCGGCGCAGAGGGAGTTGGGGTAGCCCCTACAGCTGAGGGACATCCTACACCACATCCTACACCACAACCATCCACATCACAGGTTCAGGCCACTCCCCCGTCAGCCGCCGATTCTACATCTCGGAGGCGTCGGGATTCTACTGCTAGTTCATCAGGGTCCCAGTCCGCACACAGGCGTCGTCGGGAGACTCCAGCTCCATCAGCTGCTCCTCCTCACTCCCCTGTTCATGTTCCTGTTCCTATTTCAGAGGGTGATCACCCAGCACATGAGGGTGTTGACGTTGATGACGATTTCGATGAGCTAGGTGGTTACCTCGGGGGACCGTCTGATATGTCCCTACTCGTGGGGTACTCTGAGCATACTGCCAGATATGTCTGGCTAGGACAGGTAACATTTCTCGGTTTATTTATAGAATTGTATTCGTTGAAAATATGTTCATTTGTAACATTGTTTTATTTGGAAATTTTCAGGAGAAGGATTCACAGAAGTTCTATAACCATGGGGGCAAGGTTATGGACACGATTGAGATGCTGCCAGAGGTTGAGTGGTTCACGTCTGCACTTGCGGAGTCTGGTCTTGGAGGCCTGTCTAGGATTGGGTATTCCCAGATCCAGTACGGTATCCTGATGGCATTTGTTGAGAGATGGCACCCTGAGACATCCTCATTCCATCTACCGTATGGCGAGATCACGATCACGCTGGACGACATCTTGTGCCTCTTACATCTACCTATCACGGGTACCCTACTCCGTCACGGTAGGATGACGAAGGGGGACGACATGGAGTTGCTGGTTACAGAGCTTGGGGCTAGCCCAGAGAAGGTACATGCGGAGGTGCACCAGTTGAGGGGCGCACACGTCCGGTTCTCATTTCTGATGGATAGATTTGGTGAGGCGCTTGCAGAGGCAGGACGGACATCAGGTGATCCAGCTGAGGTGGAGATTCATAGGACGCGTGCCCTGAGATGCTACTACTTGTTTTTGTTGGGCACGCGGGTATTTGTGGACACCAGCGCCTATTATGTTGATATCGTCTACCTCAGGTACCTTTTGGATCAGACAGAGATCCATGGGTGCAACTGGGGGGCGGCTACGCTGGCATTCACCTATTCCAGGCTCTCTGATGGTTGTCGCTGAGCAGCCAAGACTGTGGCAGGCAGTTGTACGCTATACGTGGTAGCAATCTAATATTCTAAGTGATTTTTTCATTTCTTTTCTTTCTGTATTCATTATAATGTTTGACACCCATGTTATGTTTTTCATTTCAGGCGTGGATTTTACAGCACTTTCCCTACATTACTGGTTGGGGGAGTGTCCAGAGGTACACTGAGGATATGCCACGTGCTGCTGCATTTGTCCTACTCAGAGGGAACCAGGCGCCGGACCCCTTCAGAGTGTATCTAGATCGGATGGCTGCTGAGGACGTTTTGTATTGCCCCTATGTCGCTCACCATGTGACGCGCCCGTTCGATGAGGTTTGTTTGTTCTTAAGATGGTTGGCACGCAGTTCGATCGTTACTGCCCGATACCTGCCGGAGCGTGTCTTGCGTCAGTTCGGTTACACGC
This sequence comes from Lathyrus tuberosus, assembly GCA_022829125.1. Classification (NCBI taxonomy): domain Eukaryota; kingdom Viridiplantae; phylum Streptophyta; class Magnoliopsida; order Fabales; family Fabaceae; genus Lathyrus; species Lathyrus tuberosus. Next base: position 13,616,744 of record JALAZF010000058.1, read on the forward strand.
AGACGATCCCCAGGATGCCTCATGAGTCTGCTCCTCTTGGCTTGACCCGCACGCAGATAGATGACATATATGCTGACTTCCAGTCCCACTTGGTACTGGAAGAGGCTCGGGCGACCAGAGCGGAGAGAGACTGGAGCATTGCTGCCTGGTACATTGTGTGGTTCTACACCGTCTCACACCCATGCATGGTGCCCACTGCTGAGGGATCGCCACCCAGACCTGCTCATCAGGAGATATTAGAGGAGCAGCAGTCTCAGTTGGACCACACTCAGGATGTCCTACCACGCTGTCGTCAGATAGAGCAGATAGCGCTGCAGGCCATTGCAGACGGTCACCTCCCTGAGGGCTCTGGTGGCAGACTTGCTGTGGATAGGATTATTGTGATTGCTCGGGGGGCACTTCAGTACCGCAGACATCGATCCAGGATGGCGGGTAGGGGCAGAGGAGCAAGGGAGCCAGGAGAGATCCTTCGCCATACGCAGTAGTTTTTTGTTTGATGTATTCTATTTATATTAGATGTATGCACTGTATTTTGACAGAGGTTTATTATATATATCATTTTATTTTATATATTGATGTTGTCAAATATATATTAAGTTGCGACGATATATTAACATATGCGACCACACAACTAAACTGATTTTTAAAAAAAAAAATTAAATTCTGTTGTTTTCTGGATCTGCAGATCAGAAAAGTTTTCGGATGTGCACTTCCGGAACGCATCAGCGTTTTTTTAAAAAAAATGGTGCGTCCGGATGTGCACATCCGGAATCAGGGGGCACAACCAGAAATTCAAATGGTGCCTAAGAAACAAGGGTGGTGTGATAAGAAATCCTCTAATTTTATCGGTTTAATTGAATTAAAAACGTAATTTCATAGACATATTTAGAATCTCAATTTCACATTTTACCTTTCACATATATTTATTTAAGTATTAATTCAGTTTTTTTTAATACAAAGAAGCAGAAATGTTACATCCGTTTAAGACATGCGATAGGAGTAATAAACCATTCATAAAACAAACATTTGGGGATATTAGTGCCTCCCAATAACCATTTCCAAGAAAAAAATTTGACCGAGTTAATAGTTTCATCAACCTACACCGTATCCTTGAATATAAGATTATTTCAACTATTCCAAATAAACCACACTATAGCAGCCCAAACTATTAATCCCAGAGAATTCCTTGTAACTCTTCTGACAGAGGCCAAAAAGCTGCTAAGTGAATATAAACAAGTTCCATCTAGAATTACCTGAATCCCAAACCACTTGTAAATCCCCTTCCACACCTTGCTTGCAAATTCACAAATCAAGAAAGTATGTTGAATACTCTCGTCAGTCCTCCCACACACAGGGCACAACAAGGATGCCCGTCCAATCCCGATGCACCTTCTAGCTAGTTGATCTTTGGTCGTGATACGATTCTTAAACAACCTCTAGAGAAACACCTGCAAGTTAGACGAAAACTTCGACTCCCAAACTGCCTTATAGCCAACGAGAATATCTTTCTCAACCTCAAACACCATCCGATCCTGAAATAAAAAATCATAGCAAGAGGATACCGAAAAGAAATGCGACTTAGAAAAATCCCACTTAAAGATGTCAACTCCATCTTGTAACGGGCTGGAAACCTGCAAAATAACCCACAAATTCTCGAATTCCCTTTCCATGATAGAGCCACTTGGGAATGTATGAAAGGCTAAATTCCATTCCCAAACCGATCCGCTCCAAAATCCCAGATTTGCTACAGAAAAGTTGGTCTTGGCACAATGAACGAACAAGTTAGGGAAAAGCTCCTTGAGCAAACAGTTGAGGGCCCATTTGTTGTGCCAAAAAGCCAAATCCTTACCGTTGCCTAAAGAGCAAATCAGCCTGTCGACAAATAGATCAGTAGAGGCAGCCCTGTCGTAGCTCAGAGACGAGATGTCTCTCCACCAAATAGAGTCAATTTTGTTGCCGCTAGACCCTTCGAAACCCGAGATAACCAACCCCAAGCCAACCTTAGCATACCTGTGTTCTAAAATTACTCTCTAAACCACCTCTTTATCAGTCAAACATCTCCATTTCCATTTAACCAGAAGAAACCTGTTGAAGGAAGAAAACTCTTTGATACCTAACCCTTCTCTCGCTTTTGCCGCGCAGATCGACTTCCAATCTATCCAATGAACTTTCTTACGACTAGAACATCCTCCCAATATAAAGTTACTTTGAATAATTTGAAGGGATTTGATAACTACTGCTGGAGCTTTGTAAAATGACAGCGAGTAGATCGACCTCGCACTAAGAACAGAGTTAATAAGAACAACTCTACCGCCAACTGATAGATTCTTGCCTTTCCAAACAGATAGCCTGCGCCTAACGTGGTCAACAACCTCTTTCCATATAGATGCCTTCCTCGGGTTGTCCCCGATATAAATGACCAGAAACTTGATAGGAAGTTTAAAGATCCCGCAGTGAAGAAAAACAACAGCCGCTTCCAGGAATTTCAAGTTCAAGTTAATCCCACCAATACAACTCTTGAAAAAATTAACTTTAAGGCCCGACACTAACTCAAATCGTCTAAGAACGACTTTTGTACACCAAAGATTATACCAGTTAGCTTCTCCTGCCAAAATAGTATCGTCGACGACATGGACTAAGTTGTATGATACGTTGTCGTTAACCTTAAAGCCCTTGTACAGACCCGAGATTATAGCTTTTTTTCAACTTCTGAGTAAGTCCTTCCATCACTAGAATAAAAAGAAACGGTGACAATGAATCACCTTGACAAAGACCTTTGCCAATGTTGAAATCTTTCGTCGCGCTACCGTTGACAAGAACTAACATAGACCCGTTGAACACCAATGTCTCAATCCAACTCTTCCACCTTTTCCCCAAAATTCATATTCACAAACAAATATCTAAGGAACCCCCAAGATACGCAATTGTAGTCCCTTTCAAAATCTATCCTCATAACCATACACTTCCATCTGATTCTTTTCGCTAAATCTAATACCTCATTAGCAACAACTACACCATCAAGAATACATCTAACCGGAACGAAAAAGGATTGTTCTGCAGAAACTAAACTACCCACAACCTTCTTCAGCCGACCAACCAATATTTTTGCAAGGATTTTCTGATAGAAATTAACTAAACAAATGGGTCTATAGTTTACTAAGGACCATAAATTCTTTTTCTTGGCAACCAACGTTATAAAAGATGCAGAAGCAGCTTTAGTGAGAATTGGAGAATAAAAGAAATCTTTGACGAATCAAACAACATCACCTTTAACAGTTTCCCAGCAGGTCTTGAAGAAACAGAAATTGAACCCATCGGGGCCTGGGATCTTACTCCCTTTACAAGACCAAACTGACTCTTTTATCTCTTCCCCAATTACGTCTTCATCGATACCCCTTTTGTCCACCTTCGTTAACCTCTTCAACCCTAGATCCCTAATAACAGGTCTAACAGGAGAGTTGTCACGAAAGTTCTCAACAAAGTAATTCCTTACCTCTGCTTTGACCTCATCTACTTTCTCTTTTCTGCCACTCGGAGTATTGACAAAGGAGATGAGATTTCTTCTATGCCTGCCTGTCATCACATTGTGGAAAAAGTCAAAGTTTCTATCCCCTTATTTAAGCCACAATGCCCTAGCCTTGAGTCTAAGGGTCTGTTTAGTTCAATCGTGGGGAGAGGAGCGGAGAGATTTTTATCAAGGGGATGGGAGGGGAGGGGAGGGATTTTAATTACATATTGGTTTGGTTCAAAATATAAAAGGGGAGGAATTTTATATACCAATATGTTTGGTTCAAAAGGGAATGGGAGGTATTTTAAAACTAATTTACTATTTTATGTTATCCTTGTAACTTTACCATAAAATTCATGATATTTACCGTTTATAATTCAAATAGAAATTCATTGACTAAATATAAGTATTCAATCAGAGAACATCATGAATATTTTTATAAAAACGTAACGATTATAATATATAATTTTAAAAAGATTATCGAATACAATAAAATCTAACAAAAAATTATTATAAAAAAAACATTACGATAGTTAAAAAGAAACATTAAAATATAAAAATAAAATAAAAATATTTAAACAAATACAATAATAATAATAAGATGAAGATATAAAAATACAAGAAATATAAAAAGAAGATAAAATTTGTTGAAAATAGAACTTTTTACATTTTAATAAATTAAATTTATATTTTAATAAATAAATAAGGGTAAATATGTAAATATAATTATAATTAAAATGAAATATCTCTCCTCCCCTCCAAATTTCCCCAAATGGGAGGAGAGCAAAAAATGGTTCAGGAGGGATTTTGGTCTCCTTCATCTACCTCCCCTCCCCCTCTTAAAATTTGAACCAAACACGTAAACTATTAAATATTTCCTCCCCTCCCCTCCATTTACCCCCAACCAAACAGACCCTAAGTGTAACGCCCCGACTTAGAATTCTTTTTATTTTTATTATTCATATATGTCTGTTGTGTGAATTATATGATTTTTAATGTAACTTTTGGTGTTTGGAGGTTTTAGGGGTATTTTGATAATTTTATTATTATTGGGGTACGCTGGTTTTGAGAGCGGGAAAGGGTAGAAATATTTATTTAATTAATTTAGTAATTTAGATAATTATTTAGATATTTATTTAATTGATTTAAATATTTGTTTAAATGATTATTAAAATATTTATTTAAATAGTTATTAAAATGTTTATTTAAGGTGTGACAATATTTATTATTATAGTTAAATAATTATTTAGTTGGGATATTTATTTTTGGAATTAACCGGTCGTAGGAATTGAAAAGAGAGATGAGTTACAAAAATTAGAGAGTTGTAACGGAGGAAATTAATATAGTAGTTATTATTATTACTATAGTTTATTATTATTATTATTATTATTATTATTATTATTATTATTATTAGGATTTATTAATATTATTATTATATTATAGAAAGGGAGAGAGAATGAGAGGGTAGACTTAGAAAACAAGAGAAAGTAGAAAAAAAAACACAGAGAAAGGAGGAGAGGAGGAATAGAGAAAAAGATATGATACTCAGAGTCCGTCATAATAAGCTTGTTTTCGAGGTAAGGGGGAAGAATTTCTTTACTAATGAGTGTTTATGGGCAGTCAGGATAGTGAGTGGTTCTTACCCTCCTATCTCTGTATTTTCACTATACATGATATATGGTCTTGTTTATAAGCAAAGGGGTTTTGGCCACACAAAAAAATAAAAACCATGCGGTCACTAATATTACGAATATATTTATATGTGAATTATGCCTTTTGGAATTTGGATTAAATATATTGATTAATATATGTGAATTACGTTAATTGCTTTGTATATGTTTTTTTAGGAATTTTTAGGAATTTTGTTATAATATATATATATATATATATATATATATATATATATATATATATATATATATATATATATATATATATATAAGTTATTACTTCTAGGACATATCATTAGATAATGTTGAAATTTAATAGTTTAGGTTTCTAAAAGATAATTCCCATTATAATTATAACTTTTTCGCCAGTACAGTAAAATGAGAAGAACACATGATATGTTAATATAATAATAATAACTATTTTTTTGTTAAATAATCTGATTATTTTTTATTTAGTCGGCAGAGTTATTTTTGAAATTATTTAAAAAATTAAATTTGATGAACTTTATTCTATAATAATAATAATAGTAATAATATAAACAATAATTTAATATTATTAAATATAATATTTTAGAGTTTAGTTAAAAATATGTAATTTTTTTAGAGTTTCGTAGAGTTATCAATCGTAAATTACCAACAGAGCATTTTAGAGTATTTTTGAGTACTCTAGAGTTATTTTTGAGATATAAGGTTTATTACAGAGTTGTGTAGAGTTCCCTTGATAACTCTATTGAAATAATATAATTGTTACCATTTTTGAAGTTGTGAATGTGTATATAAACGTAAATATACCTTTTGAGATGATTTTGAGTGTATTTTTGAGTTGGATGAATTATCGAGTAATGATACAACTTTACTCTATTGATAATTATTTTTGAGAAATTATATAATTATTAAATTTAATTATATAAATGATTCTTGAGTTTGAGAATATTTTGAGTATTTAGATGATGCTTATACACAATGATTATTTTGATATATGTACGATGTTTGAGTTATGTTGATGAGTTGTCATGTTCATGCATCATACTAGTATGGAAATTAGGTAGGACTTCGGTCCAGTGACGTAGGACCTCAGCCCAGTGATGTGGGACTTTTGTCTCGAAGTGACGTAGGACTTCGGTCCAGTGATGTTAGGGCTGTTGTCCAGTGATGTGAGAGAATATCAGTGACACACCTCTGATACCCAAAACCTTGGTACCACATGAATATTTTGACGAGGCGTTGGGAGCATCAGCATTGCATTATAATTTTTAGGCTAAATTACAATTTTGGTCCCCCTGTTCTGGTTTACTCACGGTTTTAGTCCCCCCATTTTCTTTTTAAACAGTTTTGGTCCCCTATCCCAATTTTGATCCAACTGTTCATGCACTATTCATGTACTGTTCATGTACGGTCATGCACTGTTCATGTACGGTACATGTACAATCAGCATTTTTTTTGGATCAAAATTGGGATGGGGACCAAAACTGTTTAAAAAGAAAATAGGGGGACTAAAACCGTGAGTAAACCAAAAAAGGGGGACCAAAATTGTAATTTAGCCTAATTTTTATTATTGATGTTGTTGTGTGAGATTAATTTTAAATTTTAATTTTTAACTATCCTGCTGTTTATTTTCACCGTTAACATTTGTACGGATTATTCTCACCTCCTTTTGGTTTGTTTTGTATGTTTTGATGCTTGTTGTACAGATACTCAGCATCAGTGATTTGTTTGTGAGTGGGAGATGGCTATGCATCTTTTTTTTGCATTTTATTTTTATTTTCCGCTGTATTAGAGGGATATTGCTCTGATTACGTAACATCATGGGACGGGCGTTTAATTTTGTTATTGTTCGAACTTCATTTATGTTTTTTTTATCTTTGGATATTTCATGGTGTGGTAATAATTTCTAATTCCGCTGCGATGTATGACTGTTTTGCCTGTGAGCAATATATATATGTGTGTTTTGAAGTAACATCCTTGTAGTATTTTATATAATATGTGTATTTTGGGGTTAAGGGTGTTACATAGTGGTATCAGAGCAGGTCGGTCCGTCCGGCCAGGTTTTTGTGAACTATATATATTCCCTAGTATGCGATAGGAGTAATAAATATGTGATATATGTTTCTTCTAATTTCTGTTTTCTGGTATGCAGAAAAAAAATGGCAGGAAGGAACGATCGCACTATTGCTGACGCATTGCAAGCACTGGCTAATGCGATAGCAAATCAGAATAACTAGAATCATCATATTGGAGGTGATGTTGATGGATCTCGTGATCTAAACAGGTTCTAAAGAAACAATCCTCCGACCTTTAAGGAAAGGTGTGACCCGGAAGGTGCTGAGAGTTAGCTACAAGGGATTGGGAAGATTTTTAGAGTCATGGCTTGCTCGGATGCTCAACAAGTTTCGTTTGGTACTCACATGTTCTCTGAGGAGGCAGAGTATTGGTGCAATAATACTCGTCAGAGGTTAGAGGCTTCAGACACTGCTATTACTTGGGCTGCTTTCAAGAGAGAATTCCTTGAGAAGTATTTTCCGGCTGACATCCGTAGCAAGAAGGAGATCAAATTTCTCGAACTAAAGCAGGGTAACATGACAGTTTCAGACTATGCTGCCAAGTTTGAGGAGTTGTCTCGGTTCTGTCCTCATTATAATGGGGGTAGAAGCTGAAGGATCTAAGTGCATTAAGTTCGAGAGTGGATTGCGTCCAGAGATTAAGCAATTCATTGGTTACCAGGAGATTCGACAGTTTTCCACTCTGGTCAGCAAGTGCAGGATTTATGATGAAGATAGTCGTGCCAGATCTAGTCATTATAAGAGCATTAGTGACAAGAAAAGTGGTAATAAGAATCGTAACAGGCTTTATGTGGTTCCAGATGCTAAGGGAAAACAGAGGTTCCAACCGAAGAATGTTGGTGCGAAGACTCTAAGTGGGGGAGGTGCTTCCACTCCTGTTAAGTGTTTCAAGTGTGGAGTACTAGGTCATCGTGCTCCAAAGTGTACTGCTTTGACTTGTTATAGATGTGGGAAGGTTGGTCATCATGCTGCTGAATGCAAAAGTGTTGATGTAACCTGTTTTAACTATGGAGAGCAAAGTCATATTAGTACTCACTTCCAGGAGCCCAAGAAGATTGCCGATACTAAAGTTCAAGGGAAGGTTTTTGCTCTCAGTGGTGAAAATGCTTCAAATTTCGATAATCTCATTAGAGGTACAAGTTTTATTAATGGAATTCCTTTGTCTACTATTATTGATACGGGTGCTACGCATTCGTTCATATATGCTGATTGTGTGAAAAGGTTGAATCTTGAGGTGTCTGCTATGAATGGTTGTATGGTCATTGATACTCCAGCTAATGGCTCAATGACTACTATGATGGTTTGTTTGCATTGTCCTGTAACTGTTTATGGCAAGGATTTCATAATTAACTTAGTGTGCTTACCATTAAGTCAAATCGATATTATCTTGGGTATAAATTGGTTGATATTCAACCACATCTACATCAACTGTTACAACAAGTCTGTGCTTTTTCCAGAGTTTGTTGCAGAGGCAGATTCTATGTTTATTTCCGCTAGTCAGGTGGAAAAGTTCTTGAAAGGTGAAGAGCGGGTGTTTGCTATGTTTGCTTCCTTGAAACTCAAGACAAAAGAAGTGATCAGTAATCTGCGGGTAGTCTGTGATTTTCTAGATGTATTTCCTGACGACATCAGTGATCTACCTCCAGAAAGAGAAGTTGAATTTGCCATAGATTTAGTACCTGGTACTAGACCTGTGTCGATGGCTCCTTACAGAATGTCTCCATCAGAGTTAAGTGAACTGGAGAAGCAGTTAGAAGAATTGCTTGAGAAGAGATTTATCAGGCCAAGTGTGTCTCCTTGGGGAGCGCCAGTGTTACTTGTAAAGAAAAAGGATGGGAGTATGCGGTTGTGTGTTGATTACCTCCAGCTGAATAAAGTGACGATTAAGAACAAGTATCCACTTCCTAGAATTGATGATCGAATGGATCAATTGGTGGGGGCTTGTGTGTTTAGTAAGATTGACATATGGTCAGGATATCACCAGATCCGAGTGAAGAGCGAAGATATTCTGAAGACAACATTTAGAACTCGATACGGTCATTATGAGTACTCTGTGATGCCGTTTGGGGTGTCTAATTCTCCTGGTGTGTTTATGGAGTACATGAACCGTATTTTCCATCCTTATCTGGATCGGTTCGTCGTGGTTTTCATTGATGATATATTGGTGTATTCTAAATCAGATGAGGATCATGCAGAGCATCTTCGCGTGGTACTACAGGTGTTGAAAGAAAATAAATTGTATGCCAAGTTATCTAAATGTGAGTTCTGGTTACGAGAAGTGAGCTTTCTTGGGCATGTAATTTCAAGTGGTGGTATAGCTGTTGACCCGACGAAGATTGATGCAGTGCTTCAGTGGGAGGCTCCGAAGACAGTTTTTGAGATTCGAAGTTTCCTTGGTTTGGATGGCTACTACAGAAGATTTATTGAGGGGTTCTCGAAGCTAGCTTTACCTCTAACCCAGTTGACTCGAAAGGGTCAAGCCTTTGTGTGGGATATGCAGTGTGAGAACAGTTTTCAAGAGCTGAAGAAGAAGTTAACGACGACACCAGTTTTGATATTACCAGAACCTTCAAAGCCATTTGTTGTTTATTGTGATGCGTCTCATAAGGGTTTGGGTGGTGTTTTGATGGATAATGGTTAAGTGGTAGTTTATGCCTCTCGACAGTTGAGGATTCATGAACGTAACTATCCTACTCATGATTTGGAGCTTACTGCAGTTGTGTTTGTGCTGAAGTTATGGCGACACTATTTGTATGGCTCCCGATTTGAGGTATTCAGTGATCATAAGAGCTTGAGATATATGTTTAATCAGAAGGAACTGAATATGCGTCAGAGAAGGTGGTTAGAATTCTTGAAAGATTATGACTTTGGTTTGAATTACCATCCCGGTAAAGCCGATGTTGTAGCAGATGCTTTGAGTCGCAAATCTTTACACATTTCAACTTTGATGGTCAGGGAGTTGGACTTGATAGAATAATTCAGAGACTTAAGTTTGGTATGCAAAGTGACAACTGCTAGTGTGAGATTGGGTATGCTGAAGTTGACCAGTGGTTTTCTTGATAAGATTAGAGAGGGTCAGACGAAGGATGTAACTTTAGTTGATCGGTTGTCTTCAGATAACCAAAGTGCATAAGCGGATTTCAGACGTGATGATAATGGTGTCTTGAGATTTAGAAATAGGGTTTGTGTACCTGATATGTCGGAACTCAAGTGGATGATTTTGGAGGAGATCCATAGGAGCAGTTTGAGTATCCATCCAGGTGCTACCAAGATGTACCAAGATCTGAAGAAGTTGTTTTAGTGGCCAGGAATAAAGAGAGACATTACTCAGTTTGTGTACTCTTGCTTGACTTGTTAGAAGTCAAAGGTGAAGCACCAGAGACCAGGTGGATTGATGCAACCGTTGGATGTCCCCGAGTGGAAGTGGGACAGTATATCGATGGACTTTGTGACGGGTTTACCAAACACTGCTAAAGGAAATGATGCTATATAGGTCATTATGGATAGGCTGACTAAATCGGCTCATTTCATTCCGATTAAGATCAGTTTTTCGTTGCAGAAGCTAGCAGAGATTTATATCAGCATAATTGTGAAGCTTCATGGTATTCCATCTAGTATTATTTCTGATAGAGACCCGAGGTTCACGTCCAAATTTTGGGAGAGCTTACAGGATGCTTTGGGTTCTAAGTTGAGGTTGAGTTCTGCGTATCATCCACAGACTGATGGCCAAACTAAGAGGACTATTTAGTCTCTGGAAGATTTGTTGCGAGCTTGTGTCATAGAGCAGGGAGGGGCTTGGGACGACCGCCTTCTATTGATAGAGTTCACGTATAATAATAGTTACGATTCCAGTATTGGGATGACACCTTTTGAGGCTCTCTATGGTAGGAGGTGTAGAACTCCTCTATGTTGGTATGAGACTGGAGAGAATGTTGTAATTGGGCCTGAGATTGTTCAGCAGACCACCGAGAAGGTGAGGATGATCCAAGAGAAGATGAAGGAATCTCAGAGCAGGCAGAAAAGTTACCATGACAAGAGGAGGAAGGCTCTTGAGTTCAGTGAGGGTGATTATGTTTTTCTGAGAGTCACTCCGGTTACCGGTGTTAGGCGTGCGATAAAGTCGAAGAAGCTTACACCTCATTTCATTGGTCCATACCAGATCACTCAGCGGGTCAGAGTTGTTGCTTACAGAATAGCCTTACCTCTGTCGTTGGCGAATTTGCATGATGTGTTCCATGTGTCCCAGCTCCGGAAGTATATTCCTGATCCTTCTCGTGTGATTCAGATGGACAATGTGCATGTGAGGGATAATCTGACTATGGAGGCTTTACCTTTGAGGATTGTGGATCGAGAAGTGAAGCAACTCAGAGGTATAGAGATTGCTCTTGTGAAGGTCGTTTGGGGAGGATCTGCTGGAGGGAGCATGACTTGGGAGTTGGAAAGTCGGATGAAGGAGTCTCATCCAAATCTATTTTTATCATGTAATTTTCGAGGGCGAAAATCTTTTAAGTGGGGGAGAGTTGTAACGCCCCGACTTAGAATTATTTTTATTTTTATTATTCATATATGTCTGTTGTGTGAATTATATGATTTTTAATGTAATTTTTGGTGTTTGGAGGTTTTAGGGGTATTTTGATAATTTTATTATTGTTGGGGTACGCTGGTTTTGAGAGCGGGAAAGGGTAGAAATATTTATTTAATTAATTTAGTAATTTAGATAATTATTTAGATATTTATTTAATTGATTTAAATATTTGTTTAAATGATTATTAAAATATTTATTTAAATAGTTATTAAAATGTTTATTTAAGGTGTGACAATATTTATTATAATATTTTTTTTATCAATATTTATTATTATAGTTAAATAATTAGTTAGTTGGTATATTTACTTGGGATATTTATTTTTGGAATTAATTGGTAGTAGGAATTGAAAAGAGAGATGAGTTACAAAAATTAGAGAGTTGTAACGGAGGAAATTAATATAGTAGCTATTATTTTATTTTTTTGTAAAAATGGTGAATTTAATTAACCAAAATTGGAATAGACAGTACAATCAAAAGTGACACAAGGTCTAAACTTAACAAACTTGACTAAAAAACAAACTAATCTAACGTTAGACAAGCAATATGCTTCCTTATTTTATGATTGGCCCAACCTCTAAATATCAGTGTGTCTATTACTATATTCCAAATATTCATATTATTCACAGTGTTCCCAAAAGTATTTTCATTCCTATGCTTCCATGCTTCATACACCGTCTCCGCTGCCGCACTACGAAGAAGGCACGCTTTCCATCCTTTGTTTTTACCTTTTTGAATCAACCAACGGAGTTCTTCCTTCCATCCAACAGGATTATGTTGAAAACCCAGCCAATCAAGGACACATTTCCATATCTCTCGCACATGAGGACATTCAAAAAATAAGTGTTCTACGGTTTCGCTTTGTTGACAGAAGATGCAGCAGTCGTCATCAATAAAACGGAACCGTTTCAGACGCGCGTTTGTTGCCAATCTATTATGACAAGCCAACCAAAACACAAATAAGGCTCAAGGCCTAGCAATAGCGCGGCATAATAGATGTCTCCATTCAACTTTTTGGAAACCTTCATTTAACTCCTCATAGACTTTTTTAGTGTCAAATTTGGTTACCATGTTATCCCACTCCGTCATCCCAAGTGCTACTGCCTGTTGCTTAATTATAGCTTTCATGATCCACGAAACCGACATAGTAGGTTGGAATTGCAGAATATGTCTTCCTTTGAGATAGTAAGTATTCACCCACCTTATCCACATACTGTCTTTCTTTTCGCACAAATTCCATAGCAGCTTTGCCATACTAGCCCTGTTCCAGTCTTCCAACAAAACCACATTTAACCCTCCTCTATCTTTTGGGGTGCACACCTGCTTCCAGGAGACAGGAGATTTCCTCGACATAACTTCACAGCCAGACCATAGAAAGGAGCGACATATCGATTCAATCTTCCTTACTACCTTTTTGGGGAATGGCAAACATTGCATCTAGTACGACGTCATAGATGTGATTACACTTTGTATAAGCTGTAGTCTACTGGCATAACTTAGAAACTTCATACTCCAGTGCTTAAATCGTGACACTATTTTATCAATCAGCCCCATGTAATGACATATAGGTAGCTTCCTACTGGTTAGTGGTATACCAAGGTATCGGAACGACAGCGTACCTTCTGAGAAAGACGTAATCCGCATGATGTCATTTTTTACATCAGTATCTACGCCTCCAAAGAAAACTTTACATTTGCCTGGATTAACATATAAACTCGTGGCCTACGAGAATTCAGCCATCCTGTCCATGAGCAGTTCAACAGATTTCACGTCTCCTCGAGCAAATAGTAATAAATCATCAACAAAGCTTACATTTATGATCTGTAGCTTCTCGCACTTTGAATGAAAATTGAAATCTGGAATTGCATTCAGTTTGCACAAGCTCCGATGTAGATATTCCATCACCACCACAAAAAGGAAGGGGATATAGGGTCCCCTTGCCTTAGACCCCGCTTAGCCTTCATAGATCTAGTATACTCGCCGCCAATGTTAAATCTGTAAGATACCGTCGAAACAAGAAGCATAATCCACCTTATGAATTTTCCAGGAAAACCAAGCTCTTTTAAGATAGACTCTAGAGCATGTCAATCAACCGTATCATACGCCTTTTGTATATCCATTTGAAGCATACATCGTGGGGTACCACCTTTCCTGCTATAACCACGGATCGGCTCATGGTCATGAATATGCTGCCCAGGGACAAACGCAGCCTGGCTAATGTTGATGATGCTACTCAATACATTTCCCATCCTACTTGTCAACACCTTAGAGATCATTTTATAAACTGTAGTACATCACGAGATGGGCCGGTAATCCTTTATGGTCTTCGCTTCCTTATTTTTGGGGATGAGAGTAACAATGGTAGTACTAAAAGCAGGATACATTCTCTCATTATCAAAGAAATCAAGAGCAGCTGCTAGTAGATCCTCTTTTATAACAGTCAAGGATGCCTTAAAGAATTTTGATCCGTATCCGTCCATGCCTGGTGCCTTTAGTTCATCAATATCCATCAATGCATTAATAACCTCCTGCTCAGTAATAGGGGCGATCAACATCTTCCTTTGATGACAGTTAAGCTGGGGCCCCTCTCTCATCGCTACAATATCTATGCCATTCAAGGTCCCATTAGCTCGCCCCATAAGGGTTTCATACAGCCCCAAGACCTCACTTTCTATACCCTCCTTTCTATTTACTATGGTCCCATCTGCTCTGTATAAAGAATCAATTGCAGTACTCTCATGGTTGGCTTTAAGTTGAGCATAAAAGAATTTGTTGTTGCCATCTCCCAACCTTAACCAATTGATCTTAGATCTTTGTTGTAGTGTTTGTTCCTCAATCTCACTCCACTTGTAGACCTCATTAGTTCTGGTTTTTACCTCTTTGATAAGATTCTCATTTAGTTTATCATGAGAGAGCCTTTCCTGAGCTTCTAACAGGTGTGCTCTTGCAGTATGCAATGTTTGAGTCGCTCCTGTAATAGATTTACTCATATCGCGAATGACAGGTTTCAGTCTCATGAGCTTTTTCCACAGAACCTGCATCAGACTTCCACCAGTTGGAATGTTCCAATTTTTGTCGACAGCCGTATGATATCCACCCATTTCTGTAGCACTATTCATAAATTTGAAGACATATTTTCTTCTTGGTGTGATCTGAGTATGACAATTTAACTGCAGCAGTGCATGATCTGAGATCCCAGGCACCTGGATTTGAAGGTTGGCATGAATATGATTTTGGAATCATTCAACATTGGCTAATAAGTGGTCAATCCTAGAGTATATGACACCATCAATATGCTTATTCGACCAAGTAAAATAGTCACCTGTAGTCTCCATTGCACTTATGTTAACATTGGCCATCATGTTGATCAAATCTTGAAACTCTTTCTCTTGAACCAAATTTCCTCCTAGTCTGTCCATAGAGCACAAAACATTGTTAAAATCTCCAATCAGACACCATGGCCCCTATTGGCGTTGGTTGATTTGCTCAATATCCTTCCACAATTTATTCCTTTTATCTAGCTGGTTGAAACCGTATATCGCAGTAAACCAGTATAAGAATTTACCCTGCACATCATACACTCCACTATGGATGTATTGTTCATTACAGTCCAGTTTTCTAACCTCCACTTCCTTATTGTTCCACCACACCCAAATGCGGCCATTTTCATGCTTGTCATAGTTGTCAATAAAATGACCTTTAATCCTAAGCTAATCTCGGACCTTTGCAGCCTTACTCAGTTTTACTCTAGTTTCAATAATAACAGTAATGTTTGGGTTAAGTTTTGAGAGGCGGGAGCTAACCTCCCTCGTCTTAACTGTCTTGTTCATCCCCCTCACGTTCCAGGACACTATCATGGAACTTTGTTTTGACCTGCCAGGGGATCATTCCCAATCCCTAACAGTCGAAACTCGTTCTGACATTGAACTCCCACTGGTGTTGTGATTTTCCCTTTTTCTCTATTAGTAGTTGTCACTTTTGTCCAAGCATCTGCTTCCGAGATATCACATTGTGGTTGCTCTGTATGTGGTTCTTGTGGCTTTTCTATAGTTGGAATTTGATTCTGCTCTGGTTGCTTCTCCTCCACCCTTGGCACAGTAGGTTGTTTTTTAGGCCTCCATTCCTTGTTTACTTTCGGTTGTTTGTCACAATTATGCCCAATTTTTTGACACTGCGCACAAAACAGTGGTCTCCATTCGTACTCGACAGGTTGTTTTAGTCTCTTTCCTTCAGCATCTCTGATGTTGATTTCGGCTATCAGCTCTTGAGTAATGTCTACTTCCACTAATATTCGAGTATACGATACTCTGTACTTGTTCGCAGTGCACTCATCGGTAACAATTGGTGTACCAATTGCACTCCCTATTTTGCTAAGGCTTCTAGCTCCCCACAAATGAAGAGGCAATTGAGGGAGTTTAACCCATAGTGGAATTGTACGCAACATATCCCTCTGCAAATTAAAGTCCGGTTTCCATTCTCGTATGAGCATTGGTCTGTTATGGATAGTATAGGGGCCTTTCATCAATACTGAATCTCTATCCGAGAACGAGTGGAATCTCAATATGAAATTCCCGTAGTAGTTATTATTATTATTATAGTTTATTATTATTATTATTATTATTATTATTAGGGGTCATTAATATTATTATTATATTATGGAAAGGGAGAGAGAATGAGAGGGTAGACTTAGAAAACAAGAGAACGCAGAAAAAAAACACAGAGAGAGGGGGATATGAGGAATAGAGCAGAAGAAGCTAGTATACTTAGAGTCCGTCAGAATAAGCTTGTTTTCGAGGTAAGGGGGAGAATTTCTTTACTAATGGGTGTTTATGGGCAGTCAGGATAGTGAGGGGTCCTTACCCTCCTATCTCTGTATTTTCACTATACATGGTATATGGTCTTGTTTATTTATATGTGAATGATGCCCTTTTGGAATTTGGAATAAATATATTGATTAATATATGTGAATTATGTTAATTGCTTTGTATATGTTTTTTTTACTGAATGTGGTTTGTCTTTTGTCGTGTTTCTGTATCTTTGGGTTAGTCCCAAATGAGATTTAGCTGACTCCTTTGCCTATCGATATATGGTAATATCTCATACGTGTTTTTTTAGGAACTTTGTTATATATATAGAGAGAGAAATATAAAAGTACACATGATATGTTATTATAATAATAATAACTATTTTTTTTGTTAAATAATCTGATTATTTTTTATTTAGTCGTCAGAGTTATTTTTGAAATTATTCAAAAAATTAAATTTGATGAACATTATTCTATAATAATAATAATAGTAATAATATAAACAATAATTTAATATTATTAAATATAATATTTTAGAGTTTAGTTAAAAATATGTAATTTTTGTAGTGTTTCGTAGAGTTATCACTCGTAAATTACCAACAGAGCATTTTAGAGTATTTTTTAGTACTCTAGAGTTATTTTTGAGATATAAGGCTTATTACAGAGTTGTTTGGAGTTCCCTTGATAACTCTATTAAAATAATATAATTGTTAGAATTTTTGAAGTTGTGAATGTGTATATAAACGTAAATATATCTTTTGAGATGATTTTGAGTGTATTGTTGTGTTGGATGAATTATCGAGTAATGATACAACTTTACTCTATTGATAATTATTTTTGAGAAATTATATAATTATTAAATTTAATTATATAAATAATTCTTGAGTTTTGAGAATATTTTGAGTATTTTGATGATGCTTATACACAATAATTGTTTTGATATATGTACGATGTTTGAGTTATGTTGATGAGTTGTCATGTTCATGCATCATACTAGTATGGAGATTAGGTAAGACTTCGGTCCAGTGACGTAGGACCTCAGCCCAGTGATGTGGGACTTTTGTCTCGAAGTGACGTAGGACTTCGGTCCAGTGGTGTGAGGGCTGTTGTCCAGTGATGTGGTAGAATATCAGTGACACACCTCTGATACCCAAAACCTTGGTACCACATGCATATTTTGACGAGGCGTTGGGTGCATCAGCATTGCATTATAATTTTTATTATTGATGTTGTTATGTGAGATTAATTTTAAATTTTAATTTTTAACTATCCTGCTGTTTATTTTCACCGTTAACATTTGTACGGATTATTCTCACCCCTTTTTGGTTTGTTTTGTATGTTTTGATGCTTGATGTACAAATACTCAACAACAATGATTTGTTTGTGAGTGGGAGATGGCTATGCATCTTACCTTTGCATTTTATTTTTATTCTCCGCTGTATTAGAGGGATATTGCTCTAATTACGTAACATCATGGGACGGGCATTTAATTTTGTTATTGTTCAAACTTCATTTATGTTTTTTTTTATCTTTGGATATTTCATGGTGTGGTTTATAATTTCTAATTCCGTTGCGATGTATGACTGTTTTTTGCATGTGAGCAATATATATATATATATATATATATATATATATATATATATATATATATATATATGTGTGTGTGTGTGTGTGTGTGTGTGTGTGTGTGTTTGAAGTAACATCCTTGTAGTATTTTATATAATATGTGTATTTTGGGGTTAAAGGTGTTACACTAAGCATACCCTCCTTTTGAGAAAGATGATTCCACACATCCGAGGAAGCTTGCTCCCTTTTTTTCGCCATATCACCAAAGCAAGAGAAACCTAAGTAACTGACCTGAGCGTCAAAGTCATTAAGGTCACAAACCGCCTTTTCCACTTTCACATCAATCCACCCAAAGACTAACTTTCAAGACATAATCCCCTCTTCCCCTGACAACATAAGAATTCCACTCCACCCCCACAAAATTCAAGAACTCAGGATGATTTATCCAACAATTGTTAAAATTGAACGATTTAGGGCCCCAATCAATAGAGTTAGCTTTCAACGAGATCGGGCAGTGATCGGAAAAGTCCCTACTACCTATATATTGTCCCACAATCTGCCAATCTTCCAAGAGCTTTTCCGACAACAAAAACCTGTCAAGTCTACTCATCGAAGTGCCAGAGTTGTTGAACCACGCGAACGGACCACCCACACACGGCACATCTATGCAATCAATGTCCCCGATGAAACAATAATATTTTTCCATCTCCCTCTTTCTACCACCATCACTCACGCCCTTACTCTCACTAGAATGAGAAACCACATTAAAGTCCCCTCCAATAACCCAATCGCCCCTACCAAAATTACTCTTCACCAGCAATAAATCTCTCCACAACTTCATTTTAAGAGCCAACTTACATGTCAAATAAACGTTAACAAAGAATAACGCCTTCCCCGTCCACTCCACATTAAGCCCCACGAATCCTTCCCCCCTAAAACTGCATATCAACTTCAAAAAAACCTTCCTCCACAATATGGCTAACCCCCCCAACCAAACCATTCGAACCAATAACAGACCATTCCACTTCTAGATTACCCTAAAGAGAAGAGGCTATTCTACTGTCCAAAGAAGCCAATTTGGTTTCTTGAAGAAAATAGATATTTACAGAATCAGATTAAATCAAACTACCAAACCTTTTTCTCTTAACCATGCTACATCCTCTGATATTAAGGGAAAGGATATTCATTGATCAGCCTTGATAGAAGACACACTCAATGGTTTTCCTTCCTTGTCTCTGTCCTCAAAGGCACAAATTTCCTCCATGATTTCTTCCTTCCTCCCGACTCTACTAACACCAATGGAATTGATAATCTCCCAAACCTTCATTGAAACCTTATTCTCCATCTCTGCCCAAAACCTCTTATTACCTTGCAACACTTCTGAATCTGTGACAGAATGACACCTCAAAATTATCTCCTCTGAAGCATATTTTTTGACAACGGCTTCTTAGAAAAAGATGAAACACCCTTGGACAATCCATAGTAAGCTCAATTGATACATTTTACGCTTGAGTAGGAAAAAACGGTTCTACATAATCAGGACAATGGCACGAAGATTGGGAAGCATAATTGGGATTATGGTCCCTCAAAATCCCAAAATTCTCCTCCTGGTTCTCAAGTAAACTAAAAGACCTTCTACGACCCAAATAGTTATCTTTCTTATGAGATATACGACCAATTCTCTTATTAGATACTTGGTCTTATTGGGCTTTCAACATACCATCAAAAGAAAAAACTTTCCCTTTAACAATAGAAGGCCTATCTTCCTTAGTATCTGAACCATACTTGGGACCCACCTTGTAAAGAGTTTCAGAACCCACAACCTCTTCCTCCTCAGAGGACGACACGTGATTCATCACATCAGCCATAGACCGAGGCAAAAGAGCGTTAACCTCAACCCCACCCTTATTCATAGATACAGTAAGTTCTTTTTCCTGAGACACATCATCAGAAGGAACAAAAGCACATTTTTTGCTTAAATTTGTACGTGCCAAATATATTTGATACCGAGTTGAGTAGTCGGATAAATATGAGCACGAACTAGACTATAGTAGCAGGAGAGATCGTGCAATGAAGAGAGATAGACAAGCCTCATATATAACCCAGCCCGGTCAGGGAGCCCGACTCCCACCATGTAGAGTTCTCACAAGGCCGGGTACCACACCCCACCAATCCAGCACCATGTTGGTCACGAACTCGTCAAATGTCACTCCAACAGTTGTAACGGTGGCGGCACATTAATACGGATGTTACCAGAGCTTCAAAGCCTGTATTCATGGAGGGAAGTTACGACAATGATGGCCACATAACGCCAGAAGGCCAAGAGACTTCTCTTAATGGCTTGTATTAATAGAAGGCTATATAATGGGGCTCCCGCATGAGGGATAAGAAAGACATTCATCTTGAGGCATTATACAACACCTGTATAGCCCTTAAATCCCCAAATATTCATCTCAACATACTCCGCAGTATAGACAGCGTACCTCTCTTTGTCCAAGGAGAAAGAGAGCTAGCACTTTTGGTGATCTAACCATTTTTGGCTAGAACATTTGGCGCCCACCGTGGGGCCTAGGTAAAACTTTCCCAGGCCATACCTCTCACTAATGACATGACTTTTGAGGGAGATCGTCCAGACATAGCTCAACTACTAGCTATGATGGAAACCATGAGACAACAGAATGAAACACTGCAAGATAGTATACAAGAACAACAGTAGCAAAGTCAAGCTGACGTTGATAGTGAAGAGGAGGTTCTCGAACCTCAACCTCTCTCTCAATAGATCTGGGATGACTACATACCCAAAAACTTCAAAGCACCATCATTAGCTTCTTATGATGGGAAGACAGATCCTCAGGAGCATGTCACTGCCATCAACAATCAAATGGCCATAGTTGCCCCTTCGGACTCACTGAAGTGCAAACTCATGGCCGAAACCTTGAAGGATGTAGTCCTAAGAATGTATATGATTGTTCCTTGGCTCTCCATTATAAGATACTAGGACCTAACTAAGAAGTTAGTACAACACTTCTCAGCAAGCAAACGCTGGAAGGTATCCACGACTGCATTGTTTAGTGTTCGACAGAAGCAGGCGGAATCACTACGTGAATACCTGGCTCGGTTCAATGAGGAAACCCTCAAAGTATCTCATCTGAATCAGGAGCTATTTGTGGGGGCTTTTCAACATGGAATGCGAGCCGGGAAATTCAACGAGTCATTGGCTCAGAAGCTGACTATCAGCATGGACGAGATCACTATCCGGGCTGAATATTACATCAAAGGAGAAGAAATTAACCAAAAGAAAAGAGCTCGGGACAACAGTGAAAAGAAAAAGAGCAAAGAAGAGGTGTCAAATAGGAGGAAGGAACATCCTCGGGGAGTTGCGCGCAAGCGACATGCTCCCAGGCTATACAGACAGCCGTACGAGCCAAATAGAGACCTCACCTCACTAAATGCAAGCAGGGGAGACATCCTTAAAGAAGTCGGCCACATGAATCTGTTACCTGAGCCTCAACGTCCCAAAAGATCCAACGCAATCATGGGAAGGCAACCCGAGGCTTGGTGTAATTACCACCGTGTACGGGGACATCACACCGAGGACCGTGAGCGGCTGAAAAAAGAAATTGAAGCCCTAATCCAGAGGGGACATTTATTGACATATGTGAAAGATTCTCGACCACAAAATAAAAAGAGAAGCCCTCCCCGAAGTGATCAGGAACCAGAAAAGTCATCCCAGAAAAAGGGCTCAGATGCCAAGGAGGGTCACAAGACAAAGGCAGTCCAGCACACTCTAAACACCATTTTTGGAGGGTTTGCTGGTGGTGAAGGAACAAGTCTAGCTAGAAAGAGATATGCTAGAGCAGTTATACATGTAAACCAGAGGCCCCCAGAAAAACCGGAAGGAAACTTAGATGTTGTAACATTCTCCGAGCGAGACGCCCTAGGAGTCATAGCTCATGAAAATGATCCTATGGTTATCAAAATGCAGGTACAAGATCGAAGCGTGAAGAGGGTACTAATAGACCCTGGAAGCTCAGCCGACGTATTGTACTGGAATGCATTTAGAGAAATGGGGCTTGATGCAACCAAGTTGCTACCATTCAAAGGCAGTCTAATAGGATTCTCGGAAGAGAAAGTCTAGGTGCTCGAACATCTAGTATTGCCCACTACCTTCGGCCACGTTGATAATGCAAAGATTGTCCAAGCGAGGTACTTGATAATCAAGGTTGCTTCACCCTATAACATCATTATAGGCCGACCATCATTCAACACCCTCGAGTCTTCGCTTTCAACACTATATTCAACCATGAAATTTCCCTTTGGAGATGGTCGGGTTGGGATTGTCAAAGGCGACCAAGGGCTGGCGAGAGAGTGTTATAAAGATAACTTAAAGTTGAGGAAAAAAACCAGCAAGAGAAGCAAATTCCAAGAGTCCCCCCAAAGTCCACCTGGTCAACATAGTGCATGACAAAGGAATGAAACAAATCCAGGTTGGGCATCTACCGACCCATGATACACCCATCAGAGTCAAATCATTCCCCGAAGAAGAGAACGGGATCATGCAGGCATTTAAGGACAACCTAGTTCTTTCTTCCGAGAAACCTCACATGGAAAATCTAGGGTACCAAAGCGAGCCCGGAAACGCATATCTTCGAGATAGTCTGGAAAAGGATTCATCCTCTCCTTCAGAAGCATAGAAGCCCTACTCAGATAATCCTGAATACGTCAACAGTCGTCTCGATGAATTCGCAGGGAAGGCGGAACGAGAATTCATCAACTTTTCACTTCCTGAAGACAATATCAGCGAGGACGACAAACCCTCAGAGACTTGGGATACCTTAGGATAACCAAGCGGAAAATTTGACTTCCTAGTAAAGTATACTGCTCCTGAGAGCTCTCGCATTAGGTTTGAAGACGTTCATCCAATTGGGTGAGAAGATCCTTCCGATCAAGGAGCATACAAGTTAGAAACATTAGAAGGAATAGAAATACCTAGGACATGGAATGTATCCAATCTTAGGTTGTACTTCAACTAAATCTTATGTAATCCAATAATAAATAAAGGATCCGAGTTGCACTCTTTTCCCTTGCAAAGGAAAGGGTTTTTAACGAGGCATCGGGACTTAAAAAAAATTGTCATGTCTTGTTTATAGGTGATTGGCTGGAAATGGTGAGTTATAACTTGGAAAACTCCTATAAACTTGTCGACTTGCTCCGCGTACATAGGTCGCACATGAACAAGTTGATTAAAATCCTATAAATGCGTCGACTTGCTCCGTGTACATAGGTCGCCCATGAACGAGTTGATTAAACTCCTATAAACGTGTCGACTTACTTCGCGTACATAGGTCTCCCATGAACGGGTTGATTAAACTCCTATAAATGTGTTGACTTGCTCCGCGTACATAGGTCGCCCATAAACGGGTTGATTACACTCCTATAAACGTGTCAAATTGCTCCATGTACATAGGTCGCCCATGAACGGGTTAATTAAACTCCTATAAACGTGTCGACTTGCTCCGCGTACACAGGTCGCCCATAAACGCTCCGCGTACACGGGTCGAACAAACATGTTTAATAGTTCCATGCACACAAGCTGGACAACCTGATGATGAAACATCTAAGCCCAAAGCATGTCAAAAGATACTTGGGGATTGTAAGTAAAGAGTCATAAATGACAAACTGCCAACAAGAAGGGCGCAAATCTTTGTTGAAAAGACGCCCGAGTACATACGATAATCGGCGCCTATGCCTCCAAGAGTCTAGAAATCTCGAAAGTATGAAGACTATACACACAAGATAACTAAAAGGCTCCTTAATAATCAAGCAAAAGAGGAAGCAAAAATAATACCCGGTAATCTATAATCGGACAACCTAAGTTAATCTAACTTAGTGCCCGAGGGGCTGGATATATGTACAAGATTATTTCGAAAAGAAATGAACATGATATAGCATAAGCAATAAAAATAACAGCCTCGGAAGAGCCAAACATTGTACGTTACAAAGCCCGAAGGCTAAAAAAGTAAAGTCATGAGCATGAGGGGGACAACACCACACTCCCTCGCCAAAATGTAAAAACGCATCCAGAAGGATGACTGACTAAAACAAAGAGCAACAAGGTTAAGTAGCAGCCGAAGTGTCATTGGCAACATCATTTAAGGTCGGGTTCACATTTCTGTTAGCATCATTGATCGGGCTTTGAGACCTCTCCGGGTTATCCTTCTCCAGCTCGCCAAGGTCCACAAGACGGCCATCCTACACCATTTTGAAGTAATCCATTTCCGACAAATCCAGACCAGGATGGAGACAGAGAACTTGGTCTTTAGCTCTCTCAAAAGCTTCATCACCAACATACAAAATATCGATCTGAGCTTTCTTCAGAGCTTCTTTAAGATCGTTGTTGGATGATAAAAGATTGGCATTAGCGGCCTCAGATACCTTCAACTGGTCAGTAAGCTTGGCTAAGGCTGATTTGTGATCAGATTCCAAAGTCTTTTTTTCCTTTCTCGAGTTAGCCAAATCCTTCTCCAAGCTAGAAAGTTTCTTAGACTGAGATTCCTTCAGCTGAGCAACTTCATCCTTAAATTTTGACTAAAGCTTCTTAGAGTCATCAGATAATTCAAACAAACCACGGGCGAGAATAACACACCTCATCAGATAAGAACTAAGATTCTGAGTGATTTTCTTATGACCAATGGATTTAACTTTATTAACATCTTTGGTAGCATTGAAATGGTCACGCAGGAATCTGAAGCCTTCAAAATCATTGGACCAAAACTTGAATTCCCCAGACGCGGAATTCTCCCCTGAGCCTCTCATGAGGGAGATAATCTCCGTTTCAGCTTGATGAACATCCTCATTCATTTGAACCTTCAACTTCTTCAGGTCACCTTGAGAAGTCTCAACCTGAGCATGTAGAATAAGAGGTTGGGGCTCGGATTTGCTTGGGGCGGATTTTGTGCTTGTACCCCTAGGCCGTTTTGGTGCCCGGACTTCTAATCCACCTAAGTCGGACTTAGATGCAGATGCACCCCTAGTTCCTCTCCAGGCTTCCCAAGCTGCTTGCATCAATTTCTTCTACTCGGCTATAGACAGGTCAGTCATCTTGTCTACAAACAAATAGCACAAGGTTAGAATAAAAAGGCGGGCGAAGAATAGTTGAAATAAAAAATAACTATTACCCAAGAAGGCAAGGAGTCGGTCATCGTCTAAGGGCAACAATTCCTTAAACCTCATCATACGGAATGAATCAAGAATAACCAAGGACTAGAGCTCCAAATCATTCAGTTTATCATAATTAAAACTAGTGATTGATAACGGATCTTTGGTCCAGTAATGAGAAAAACGGGGATGCCCATCCAAGGCGTACAACACCTGTGGACATCTCGGCCCACAGCAAACTCTCAAAACACAGTCTTTATAATTCTTGTAATTTGAGGTATAGACCTGAAGGAAATTCCGGCCGAGCATTCAACTAATCTGAACCTAGCTCTGGTTATCAACTCCTTTTACCTCAAAGAAGGAAAAGAATAAACCTATAGTCGAAACAATATCTAAAACCTCACAAACCCACTCAAAGGCCTTTATAAACCCCCAACTGTTGGGACGGAGTTGGGAAGGTGCTATGTTGACGGTCTTCAACACGTCCACCTCGAAATAAGAAAAAGGGATACGGATGTTGAAATCTTCCATAAAACTAGGATAAAAGTAGAAAAAGTCTTTAGAAACATCTTTTGGCCGGAGTATACATACTCTTTCCTTTGGGCTGTGTAACGCCCCGTTTTGTCCGATTTATTTAATTGAGTCGATTTAATTATTTTCGTGTTTATATTATTTTATTCTTGACTTTTATTTGACAATATATTATTTTTCATCGTTATTATGTTTTATCGCATTTTGAGAGCGTTTGAGAGATATTTGAGCGTAAGGGCAAAATGGTCATTTTGGGTAGTTAGATATTTTGTTATAAATAGAGATATGAAAGAAAAGAGAGAAAAGAAAGAGAAAGGAAAACGTGGGAAAAGAGAAGAGAAGAAGAAAACATGGATTCATCATCTTCTTCAAACTCCTCTTCGATTAATCGAGTAAGGGTGAGAAGTTTCGATTATATCTTGCTTGTATATGTATATGTATGTATTTGTTTGAATGTTTGGTTGAAAAATATATGTTTTCCACTTGATTGGAATTGTGATCATTTCAATAGAATCGATGTTTTAACGGTTAGAATTTGGAATAGATCGTGTAGAATAGTCGAGTAATGTTTGGGTTTAATCGGGAATACTCGTTGGTATAATTTAGGGAGTTTTGGATTGAGTTAAATAGTTTGTGAGAGTTAGGGCAATCATGATGAAATAGTGAGAAATCGATGTTTTCAAGGTTGGAATGCAGAATAAGTTGTGTAGTATAGTCGGGTGAGGATAGGAATTAATCGGGAATGGTTGTTTGTGTGTTTTCGAGTGGTTTTGATCGAGTTTGGAATTGGGATAAACTGATAAAATTATGTTTCAAAATATTTCAAAAATGGAAAATGTGTTGGATGGCTTTTTAATGGTGAAAATATTGTAGTATGTCAAATTCTGAGACCGGGGCTTTTTAAAGAATCGAAATCGGAGGTCCGGAAGGCATTTAACGGTCGAAAACTGAGTTTTTTAGCAAAATCTGCAACTATGCGTCAACCCCCTGCAACCATGCGTCGACTCATGATCTCGTTCGGTGACCCGGGCGAAATTTCCAGGTTTATGCATCGACTCATGATTCTATGCATCGGATCATGGTCACAGAATTTTCCAAAATGTCAGATTTTGTTTTCTTCATAACTTTTGAACTGTAAGTCCGTTTTGACCCCGTTCAAAGCGTTGGAAAGCTAATGAAATATTATTTCTATTTAAAATGGTTTAGAGGACAGTATATTATTTATTTAAGTCGTGGTTGTATAAAAGTGTTGGGTTGTCGGGTTTGTATCGCGTTAAATGCGTGTGGTCGGTGTTTTACAGTGTGTTGTGCTATTGTTATATGTCGTGGAGCTTTTATGTGGTTTATATGATGTTGAAGCATGTGATAAGTTGTTGTAATTGTTGTGGCCTTATGGAAAAATACTTTGTTGAATTGAATACAAATGTATGGTATTAATGTATGTTGTTGTGGGTAGCCTTCGTGGCGTGAATTCTAGTGTTGTGAGTATCATTGTATGATTGCAGGATTGTTGTGGTTGATGGTGAGTAATTCTTGATGTGAATTGATATGAGTGTATATGCTAAAATGCTAATTGTTGTGGTTTGTGGATTATGATGATATGCATTGTTTATGTGAAATTCAATGTGTGTTATTTGGTGGCCTTATGGCAAGTAAATGCATTGTTTGAATTGATTTCCAATGCATGAATAATGACGATGAGATAATTCATATTGTTGATTTGTGAAGATGCATTTGATTGTCATGAGTCATTTGTATGCCAAGCATCATGATATGCATCTTGTGATGTCGTGTGCCCTTGTGGGGTGTGAGCGACGAAACGATTCTAGAGGGAATCTGCTGTAACGGTCGTGTGCCTTATAAAAAGTGGACCTAAAGCGACGTTATAAACGATCGTGTGCCTTATACAAAGAGGACCTAAAGCAATCAGATCGTGTGACTTATACAAAGAGGACCTAAAGCGCTCCATAAACGTCGTGTGCCTTATACAAAGAGGACCTAAAACTACGGGGAACATTGTCTGCCCGACGAGGAGTTACACTAAGTAACAAGCGATTATTCCGATAATTCCTGAGTGAATTAATGATGATGAGAATGATGGATGGATTGGTACTGCATTGCATAGATTCATTGTGTCGGTCTCTATGCATTTGCATAAATCATGAATGGATTAATTATGTGTGGGAAATTGTGAATGGATTGATTATGTGTGGGAAATTGTGAATTGATTGATTATGTGTTGAGCTCATGATAGCATTGGTGATTTGATATGAATTCATGATAAATGTATGGATTATGGATGATATGTTTTATGAATGGACATATGCTATGTTTTGTGGAGACGTTATACATTACAAAGGTTGTTTGGATTATCGTTGATATGCTATATATGAATATATGTGATGTGGTGGTGTGTTTCCATATGTCATAACCTTGGTATGCCTTATGTGATTATGTTGGTAATTGATATGTGTTATGTATCTGTGGCATGCTATATGTATTAGTATGTGATGCTTGTGGTGAGAATAATTATGCATGTGAATTTATATGTGTTGCATATTATTATGCAATCTTGATTTAGTTGTTATTTCTCACCCTTCTGCTGTGGTTTGTTGCTCTATTAGGCAATTGCAGATTAGTATCTTGGAGGCTTTTGTGAAGATTAGTTCTCCATCCTTTTGTCGGTCAGTCTGCTCTGATACGTAACACGGGAGTCGGGAAACGCTTTTGTTATATATGTATACATTTGTTAGATCTATTTTGTACTACCTTTGTATGAATATTTTGATGTTATAAAACAATTTATTTTGTAAAACGAGTCGGTTATGGATCTTTCCACTTTATTCCATAATTGAACTTTCCTTTTGTTGGAAAAAGTTTCCCTTTTAGGTTTATTCCATTTTGTGTTATGTATCAAATTTATGAGCAGGGATTGTGTTTTCTTTCTTTAAATGTGGCATCCTTGTTTCTGTCTAAGAATAAATTTTTATTTACTCTGATTTATTTATGTATTATTTATCCGCGATGGGAATTGGGGTGTTACATTAGTGGTATCAGAGCAGGTCGGTCCGTCCGGCCAAGTTGTTGAGTCAGTTGGTGTGACAGTTGAATATTGTCGAGGTTGTTTGTTCCTTAGTACGTGATATGTGTGTGAAACACTGTCAGTACTTTCTGATTTTCTAATCCTTTGTCTGCAGGATTTAGAATGAGATAAATGGGGGAGAAGCCGGTGCTTATCCAAGTAGTTTCAGGTGTGGAGCGTTGGCCCAGTGTGTTGTAGATTTCAAGATTGTAAGTGTTGTTTGGATAGTGTTGTTCCCGGTTTCGGAAGGAATGCGGAGGTAAGGTTTATGTCAACTAAGGATTTGTGCCTTAGGTAGTTTTGTGCATAAGATGGAAGAAATGATATTATAGTTTGGTAAAGACGGTTTATGCCCCATCATGATTGTCGGCTGTCTATTGACAAATTGAGGAACTGATCACCCTTAATCTCTTGTTGATAGTAGACGAAATTATGTTGGATAGAAAAGACGTGTCTTTCCGGCTTTGATAGTGTGTGCAATGATTGTTTGGAATTAAGAAAATGATTACGGATTATTTTGTTGAGTCGATGAAGATTCTTATATCGGAATATGAGGCGGATTAGAGGTTTTGGTATGTTGGTCCAGTTGGGAAGTCATTGAGAGAGAACGATTGGGTATCGTTAATGGTTGTTCTCAGAGAGTTGAGTGTGAACTCAAATTTGACGAAGGTGAAGATTTGAGGTTTGGATCTGCTAAGTAAGTAGAAGAACTTTTAGGAAGTGAAACTCATATGTTGGACATGTTTGTGATAATAGTGTTCTATAATTGGCAGGAAAGCCACAGTGATGGGCCGTCAGTTGTACATGGTTTTCAGATGTGTTTTTGGATGGAACATTAGTGTGTCGACTTGAAGCGGTCCAGCATGGTTGGTAAGGAAAAGGATGATAGCATGAGGTTGCGTGTTAATCAGTGAGTAGTATGGAGACTTGCGGTTGTGTTCTGGATAGCTTGAGTTTTGAATTGTGACGAATTGTGAACGATTTGAAGTTCCTTGATGGTATTACTTTTGTTATGGGTTGAGATCTCGTGTCAACAGAAACCTTGAGTGAGTTGGAACCCCGTAAGAAGAATTGATATGGAATGTGGTAACCAGAGATTGTTAAGCTATTTTGGATAAATTGTTTCGAGCTCAGAATGAATTTTGAAGGTTGTATATGTTATGGTTGTGGAGTATATGAATCGTATCTTCCATACTTGTTTGGATAAGTTCACAGTGATGTTTATTGGATGATATTCTGATTTATTTTAAATCAAAGGATGAGTGTGTAGAGTATTTGAGGATTGAGTTACAAGGGTTGAGAGAGGGAGCTTTCTGCTAAATTATCGAAGTGAGGATTTTGATTGAAAGAGGTTAGTTTTCTTGGATATGTTATTTCCGTTGATGGTATTGTTGTGTATCTATCCAAAATAGATGCAGTTCTACATTGAGAGACTCCGAAGTCAGTTAAGGAGATTAGAAACTTTTGGGCTTAGTTGGTTGTTACTGCAGGTTATGGAAGACTCTCCTAAGTTAGTGCTTCTGTTATCTCAGTTGACTTGCAAATGGTGAGTCGTTTGTTTGGGATGTTCGTTGTGAGTAAGTTTTAGTGAGCTGAAGAGTAGATTGACTACGGCTCCAATTTTGATTTTGCCTGATCCTAATAAACTGTTTATGGAATATTGGGATGCGTCCTTGATGAGTGTAGTTAGTGTGTTAATGCGAGGGGGTAAAGTCATTTCTTATGCTTTACGACAATTGAGGATTCATGATTTCAAGATGGATGCGGTTACTTTTGTGTTGAGAATCTAGAGGTATTATTTTTATGGTTTTGAGTTCGAAGTGTTTAGTAATCACAAGAATATTGAGTACCTGTTTGGTCAGAAATAATAGAGTATGAGACCACGAGGATGGTTGGAATTCCTAATGAGTTAGGACTTTAGATGGAATTATCCTATTGGTGAAGTTAATGTCATGCCTGATGAGTTAAGTCGAAAGTTTTTATCCATGTCTGTTTTGATGGTCAAAGAATTAGAATTATTTGAGCAGTTCAGAGACTTGTGTCCGGTGTGTGAGATAACACAGTAAAGTGTGAGGTTGGGTATAGTAGAAATGAACTATGATTTTTCTGGTGAATATTAGAGAGAGTCAGAAGTTGGATATGAAATTGGTAGATTTGATTGTGGCGAGTAATTAGAGTGTGCATCGAAAGCGTGATGTGGCATAGTTCGTATATGCGTGTGTGACTTGATAGAGTTCAAAGGTTGAACAGTGGAAAACGGTAGGAGTGATGAGACCGTGGGTTGTTCTATAATGGAAGTGATAGGTGGAAGGTTTCAATATTAATCATGTACTCATATGTAAATGGATGTATTAGTTACATGTTTGATGGGTAAATCACAACGTTGTTGTATTGATGTTATGTTTGGTATTCTGGTTTTGTTGATGTTGTTGAGACGATGTTGGGTCGTGGAACCTTATGTTCTTGTTTGTGTTGTTGCCTCGTTTCTATCATGATGGTTCGAGGGTGAGTAGCTCATTCCTTGTGGGGAATTAGGGGAGTGTTACCTATGGTGAGGGTAACGATCTTGTTGTGTTTCGGTTCAAGAGTGAACCTGTGTGTTCGTAACTTGGGTATTCTTTGAGTCGTGGGTTGGTCGTCAAGTGCATTGTATGGGCTTTGCATCTTGTCATTGTAGTTGTCGTCGTTGTCGTGTCGTTGCTGTAGCTGCTGTTAGCAAGGTGGTTTGTCAGTTTTTGTTATTTGTGGTGTGCCTTTTGTTAGCATGATAGTTTGTTAGTCGGATGCGAGAGTCGTATCCGGGGTTGTTTGCACCAAGTATATTTTCGAGGATGAAAATGTCTAAGTGGGGGAGAATTGTAACGCCCGGTTTTGTCCGATTTATTTAATCGAGTTGATTTAATTATTTTCGTTTTTATATTATTTTATTCTTAACTTTTATTTGACAATATATTATTTTTCATCGTTATTATGTTTTATCGCATTTTGAGAGCGTTTGGGAGATATTTGAGCGTAAGGGCAAAATGGTCATTTTGGGTAGTTAGATATTTTATTATAAATAGAGATTTGAGAGAAAAGAGAGAAAATAAAGAGAAAGGAAAACGTGGGAAAAGAGAAGAGAAGAAGAAAACATGGATTCATCATCTTCTTCAAACTCATCTTCGATTAATCGGGTAAGGGTGAGAAGTTTCGATTATATCTTGCTTGTATATGTATATGTATGTATTTGTTTGAATGTTTGGTTGAAAAATATATGTTTTCCACTTGATTGGAATTGTGATCATTTCGATAGAATCGATGTTTTAACGGTTAGAATTTGGAATAGATCGTGTAGAATAGTCGAGTAATGTTTGGGTTTAATCGGGAATACTCGTTGGTATGATTTAGAGAGTTTTGGATTGAGTTATATAGTTTGTGAGATTTAGGGAAATAATGATGAAATAGTGAGAAATTGATGTTTTCACGGTTGGAATGCGGAATAAGTTGTGTAGTATAGTCGGGTGAGGATAGGAATTAATCGGGAATGGTTGTTTTGTGTGTTTTCAAGTGGTTTTGATCGAGTTTGGAATTGGGATAAACTGATAAAATTATGTTTCAAAATATTTCAAAAATTGAAAATGTGTTGGATGGCTTTTTAATGGTGAAAATATTGTAGTATGTCGAATTCTGAGACCGGGGCTTTTTACGGAATCGAAATCGGAGGTCCGGAAGGCAGTTAACGGTCGAAAACTGAGTTTTTTAGCAAAATCTACAACTATGCGTCAACCCCCTGCAACCATGCATCGACTCATGATCTCGTGCGCTGACCCGGGCGAAATTTCCAGGTTTATGCGTCGACTCATGATTCTATGCGTCGGCTCATGGTCACAGAATTTTCCAAAATGTCAGATTTTGTTTTCTTCATAACTTTTGAACCGTAAGTCCGTTTTGACCCCCGTTCGAAGCGTTGGAAAGCTAATGAAATATTCTTTCTATTAAAAATGATTTAGAGGACAGTATATGATTTATTTAAGTTGCGTTTGTATAAAAGTGTTGGGTTGTCGGGTTTTTATCGCGTTAAATGTGTGCGATCGGTGTTTTACAGTGTGTTGTGCTATTGTTATATGACGTGGAGCTTTTATGTGGTTTATATGATGTTGAAGCATGTGATAAGTTGTTGTGGCCTTATAGAAAAATACTTTTTTGAATTGAATACAAATGTATGGTATTAATGTATGTTGTTGTGGGTAGCCTTCATGGCGTGAATCCTAGTGTTGTGAGTATCATTGTATGATTGCAGGATTGTTGTGGTTGATGGTGAGTAATTCTTTATGTGAATTGATATGAGTGTATATGCTAAAATGATAATTGTTGTGGTTTGTGGATTATGATGAAATGCATTATTTATGTGAAATTCAATGTGTGTTATTTGGTGGCCTTATGGCAAGTAAATGCATTGTTTGAATTGATTTCCAATGCATGAATAATGATGATGAGATAATTCATATTGTTGATTTGTGAAGATGAATTTGATTGTCATGAGTCATTTGTATACCAAGCATCATGATATGCATCTTGTGATGTCGTGTGCCCTTGTGGGGTGTGAGCGACGAAACGATTCCAGAGGGAATCTGCTGTAACGGTCGTGTGCCTTATACAAAGAGGACCTAAAGCGACGTTATAGACAATCGGGTGCCTTATACAAAGAGGACCTAAAGCCATCGGATCGTGTGTCTTATACAAAGAGGACCTAAAGTGATTCATAAACGTCGTGTGCCTTATACAAAGAGGACCTAAAGCGACGGGGAACATCGTTTGCCCGACGGGGAGTTACACTAAGTAACAAGCGATCATTCCAATAATTCCTGAGTGAATTAATGATGATGAGAATGATGGATGGATTATTACCGCATTGCATTGCATAGAGTCGTTGTGTCGGTCTCTGTGCATTTACATAAATCATGAATGGATTGATTATGTATGGGAAATTGTGAATGGATTGATTATGTGTGGGAAATTGTGAATGGATTGATTATGTGTGGGAAATTGTGAATTGATTGATTATGTGTTGAGCTCGTGATAGCATTGGTGATTTGATTTGCATTCATGATAAATGTATGGATTATGGATGATATGTTTTATGAATGGACATATGCTATATTTTGTGGAGACGTTATACATTACAAAGATTGTTTGGATTATCGTTGATATGCTATATATGAATATATGTGATGTGGTGGTGTGTTTCCATATGTCATAACCTTGGTATGCCTTATGTGTGAATATGTGATTATGTTGGTAATTGATATATGTTATGTATCTGTGGCATGCTATATGTAATAGTATGTGATGCTTGTGGTGAGAATAATTATGCATGTGAATTTATATGTGTTGCATATTATTATGCAATCTTGATTTAGTTGTTATTTCTCACCCTTCTGCTGTGGTTTGTTTCTCTATGAGGCAATTGCAGATTAGTATCTTGGAGGCTTTTGTGAAGATTAGTTCTCTATCCTTTTGTCGGTCTGTCTGCTCTAATACGTAATACGGGAGTCGGGAAACGCTTTTGTTATATATGTATACATTTGTTAGATCTATTTTGTACTACCTTTGTATGAATATTTTGATGTTATAAAACAATTTATTTTGTAAAACGAGTCGGTTATGGATCTTCCCGCTTTATTCCATAATTGAACTTTCCTTTTGTTGGAAAATGTTTCCCTTTTAAGTTTATTCCATTTTGTGTTATGTATCAAATTTATGAGCAGGGATTGTGTTTTCTTTCTTTAAATGTGGTATCCTTGTTTCTGTCTAAGAATAAATTTTTATTTACTCTGATTTATTTATGTATTATTTATCCACGATGGGAATTGGGGTGTTACAGGCTGCACGATTCCAAAATAACATCATCCTCAGAACCCGTGGAGGATATGATCCTCAGGGAGCGGATTGTAGCAATTTCCAAGTCGTCAGCAGTACTATTCTTATGGTTCATAACCTCGGAATCAAAGGGAGCAGCAGTCTCCATTAGAATTTCTACAGAACCTGAAGATTCAAAATCAGAGTCACTTTTAGAAGTGAGAATCTCGTTATAAAACTTATTAATGACTCTCCTATACTCTTCTACCCCTACAGAATCCATCATCTCTTGCATATTTTCCTCCCATAGTCTTTTTCTCTCATCGTCACTCTTACGAATAACCTTACCCTCGTTATCACATTCCCTAAGAACTTCCATTTTTGTGCAAAAAAAGAAAACTGAGGAAAATCAAGAGGGAAAGGAAAAAATACCTGAAGTAGGGAACACTTGAAGATGGAAACAAATTCGCTTAAAGAAGAATGCATGAGTGAGGGAAAGAGAAGAATGGCTTTAGTAGAAGCCCAACGTTCAAAAAAAATGGTTAGGGACTAGCCACTCATGATGTATTAAAGTCATCATAATGCTAGGGAAGATTAAGGGACATGACCGTTTGAAATTTTTTGACACGTAGGGGCCTAAGAAGAAAAGGGGCCGATCTATAGCATGGCACCTAGCAAATATATTTGGGCTTATGTCACTGCCGAGTACTACATCTCAATGAGCGGATATAGTACTTGGGGGCTTATGTGCATGCCAAATATATTTGATGCTGAGTTAAGTAGTCGGATAAAGATGAGCACGGACTAGACTATAGTAGTAGGAGAGATCGTACAATGAAGAGAGCTAGACAAGCCTCATATACAACCCGACCCGGTCAGGGATCCCGACTCCCACCATGCTGAGTTCTCACAAGGCCGGGTACCACACCCCACCAACCCGACACCGATGCCGGTCACGAGCTCGTCAAATGCCACTCCAACAATTGTAACAGTTGCAGCACATCAATACGGACGTTATCAGAGCTTCAAAGCCTATATTCATGGAGGGAAGTTACGGCAATGATGGCCACATAATGCCAGAAGGACAAGAGACTTCTCTTAATGGCTTGTATTAATAGAAGGCTATATAATGGGGCTCCCACATGAAGGATAAGCAAAACATTCATCTTGAGGCAGTATACAACACCTGTAGAGCCCTCAAATCCCCAAATATTCATCTCAACATACTCCGCAGTATAGACAGCGTAACTCTCTTTGTCCAAGGAGAATGGGAGCTAGCACTTTTGGTGATCTAATTATTTTTTGCTTGAACAAAATCTACGTGAAAAGGCAAGCCTCCTACAATGCCACAAAAACTAGGCCCATCATCTTCCCCGCCCCTGCTTCTATCATCATCAGACTCCCCCTAGACGAGACTATCTTTAATGAAGGAAACATCAGAATTTAATTCTGAAACTGCTGGGGCTACACTCTCGACCAACTTAGATAAAGGACCCATCGTCTCCTCAGCAGCCCTAATTTTGAACAAGACTCCATTGATGGACACCTTGAAAACCTCATCGATCAGCATCCCACAGAATGTCCTTACCACGATGCTTGCCACATCCATCTTGGAATAATCAGAAGAACAATCCTCACAACTCACATATTTACCAACGAAGGACAATATGAACTCAAAGAACGTCACAGACCTAACGTGGCACGGGATGCCATAACATCTCAACCAAGTTAATCTCTCCGGATCTACAACCTCTGGATTCCACCTATAAATCTCAGAGAACCACTGTCCCAACCATTCCTTAGAACCTACTACAAAGTCCTACAATTCTCATTCTTCCCTCTCCTTAAAGAGACACAAGTTTGCTCCCATATGGGTCACCTTCACTGTGAAATACCCCTCCAAGTGGAAGTTTCTATGCATGTTATACATTGATCCTGGAGAGATAACCTTCCCAACATAAGCTCTCTCAAACCTACTTACATCCTTCTTCCCAACAACAAAAGAGACCTGGCAACCAGCCTTAGAAGCAGACGGTCGGACAACATCGACATAAGAGAAACTACCCTTCTGAAGACCATCCCGACCATGGACACGAGAAGAAAAAGCTCCCTTCCTAGAGAAATTACTATCAACTTCGTGCATCCTAACTACTTCCTCCGCCGCTGCACCCTTGTCCATAGAATACCTCCCCTTCGAAGCTTTAGAGTACCTAGGAATGTTTGCAAAAATCTTTCTCCCATCAATGAAGAAGTTATCTAGCTTCAGGACTAAACTTCTCACATCCTCCACAATGAAGTAACGAACGAAACCATACTTCTTCCCTCGTCTATCTCACTTCTAAGGAATGAAAATCTCGTCGATATCACCGAAATGTTTCAACAGTGAGAACAACTCTTTAGCCCTCATATTGTCTGAGAATTATGTAATGAAGATTGTTGTAGATTTTTTCAAATTCTTCCCCTTGATTCTGCCCTCATCATCCCACCTAACCTTTTTACCTGCCCATTTCTGGTACGAAACCCTCGTTCATCCTCTGCCTTCTTGGTCTTTATTACCTTTTCTCATGGCTGAAAACACTACAGAAACCCCAGAAAAAGAGTTTCTAGAGAGAGATCAGAGTTTTTCTCTCATTGTTTGACATTTTATGTTGAGGTTATCTTAGTATTAATTCAGTTAATAATTATGTAAAAATATCAAATGCATGCGTGTGTTATTTTGCATTAATTTGACCTTATGGGATAACGGGAATATGAAACTATCACATATAGGTAGAGATCTCTTAGCAAACTAATTAAAAAGAACCACCCAACTGAATACAGCGGATGTAATATTTATTATTTAAATAAAAAGAAATAATAAATTTAATAACTGATTTAATATTTATTTTAATTAATTAATTAAAATTATACTTAATAAAATTCAGCATCCTCAACATTTTTTTATCAACATTTATTTTTCTTGTTTTTTAATATTTTTGTTTCTTTATCTCTCTTAAATTAATGGTTGAGATTTCAGACCATAATTTCCTGCAATCGAAAAACCCGCAACTACGCGATCATGCGATGGTAGTCATCTGATTAATATCAAACGGTCTTGATTTTAACTAATATTTTTGAAGTTATAAAATTATGTTGTTTCTGATCATCAAATTCAAATTCTAAGTTTATACTTGAAAATTGAATGAGAGAGAGAGAGAGAGGGAGAGAGAGAGAGAGAGAGAGAGAGAGAGAGAGAGAGAGAGAGAAGAAACGCAATGACGGAGCTACGTGGGACGAAGAAGGCCATAGCCATCCTTTAATAAAAATTATAGACCGAAAAAACTTATAATTATTTGATATGCCAATATCGTAACTAAATTATATTCAATGGTGTTATTGGGAACATTACCGACATGTGTATAGGGCGATATATGTGTCATAGTGGTGGTTAGATTTTGGGGCCTCATCTTTTAATAAATGTTCTTATTATGATTGGTATAAAGCTCCGACTAATTTTTTGTAGCGTGAGCTGTTGAGTTGGTTCGATTTCTTTGTTGTAGGATCATTTTATATATGGGTTAGAGTCCCTCATTACTACAAAACGTGTAAACAATAACGTCATGGTCACCGCGCTTCTTTCCTACACCGTTGTGACATCTCTAAACTAAGGCGTTATCATAATATTATTGTTTTTTGATTAAAAATTATTTGTATATAACAACGGTTAAGGAGTCAACTGTTGTGATAACTTCAAGCTTTCATGGGTTCGAACCTCAGGGTCCTCATATGTGTTATTCCTTTAATGTTAAGTGGCGCATTTTCTTTTTTAATTATTTTTAAATAACTTAAAAGTTTATGACGACGGTTGAAGAGTTCCACCGTTGTTAAGTAATGCCTTTTCATTTTTAATTATTTTTAAATAAAAAACTTAAAAGTTTATGACGACGGTTGAAGAGCCCACCGTTGTTAAGTCACGCTTTTTCATTTTTAATTATTTTTAAATAAACAACTTTAAAGTTTATGACTACGGTTGGTGATTACAACCGTTGTGATATATTTTGTTTTTTATTTAAAAATTTTAATCGTAAATACTCTGGCGCTTATTTATGAAATTTCACCATGAAAGTAAAATATCACTACGGTTGCATGTATTGGCCGTTGTGGTAGCTTGATAATATTATACACTCCTAGTTAGCTTGTCTCTTCAGTATCCTTTTTTCCATTGCAAATAGAAACTAAACGAAACAATACACGATTTCAACCCAAACCCTAACGTTCAATACTGTGAAACATTACACGATTTCAGCCAAAACACCATCGTTCACCCTTCACCGTGTATTTGTCATTGTCGTCATCATTGTCAACCAAGTTGACAAGACTATCACGATCAATCAAGTTGTTACTGTCTACAAGGAAAACAACAACAACATCGTTGTCACCACAAGGTAGGAAGACAACACCATCACTAACACCAACATCATTTACTTAGTCATCACATTTAGGGTACGTAAAATATTTTTCCCCATGCATCTACAGTAAACGTCTTCCATTGTTGTGGTTGTTGTTATTTTATTTTTGGGTTGATGTTTATGTTCTTGTTGTTCATATTGTTGCTATTGTTTTTAAACTTAGATGTCGGCCTTGTTGAGTTCTACATCGGAAACCAGCGAAGAAACTCAAACAAATGAGAGGTTAGCCAATGAAACTCAAACAACTGAAAGTCAAACGAAAAGATCACAAAGAGGTGTCACAATGATGCCCCAATTCACATCAGTCTCAAACTCATCAGGTGAAAAAATTCCTATCCAGTTTGATTCGTTGTACAGAGTAGTGGATTGTGAACATTACTCTACTTTTAAGAGTTATGTTTCATTCCTTGCACGTAACAAGTTTAGTATATTGATCTATGATTGGAAACAAGTTGATGATAACGTCAAATTAAGCATATGGACTGACGCTAAGGTATTGCATACTATAATTTTCATATATCTCCGATATCAATATCTATAATTTCTAATACATACTTATATATTGATTTAAATGTAGTTGAATTTTGAGTTTACCGATGACTCAAATTTGAAAGAAAAAAAAGTGGATATCATATGCTGGTACTCGTTGGAAGGGATTTAAGGTACAACTCACAGCTGACTACATTAGGAGGCCTAAGAGCGTTCTTGCTCATCCATGGACTTGATATAGTTTTATAACGAAGAAGCAATGGAAAAAGTTTGCAAAGATACGTCGTTCTGAGGAATTCAAGGTTAGTACTATTCTCATGTAATCGATAATGTTATGCTAATGAGTTATAAATACTAATCATATAGTTTTTTCACTATGTTCATAACAGGTTAAAAGCGAAGTCGGAATACTCAATAAGGCTAAGAACATGTACCCCCATAGATTGTCTCGTGGGGGTTATAAGAAACTTGAGAGAAAAATCATGCTTGAAAAATAATCAGAAATAGGAGATGATCGTGTCCCATCTCCACCTTCAAGACATGAGAAATGGAAGAGGGCTCGATTAAGACCAGATGGAGAGTACACCTCTGAGGTGTCAAGAGTAGTTGCCGAAAAAATTGTAAGTATGATTTGTTTTGCTTATGTTATTTTTTATTTAAATGCTTTGGTAACAATATATGTAAGTTTCTCATGTTGTGTAGGATAAGTTGGTTGAGGCAGCCCGTGAAGGTATATTTGTTCCGCAAGCACGACATGACATATTAGTAGAAGCTATCAGATCAGATAAGCATGGTGGGTGTGTCTGTTCTGTTGGAGAAGGTGTCAGCTTGAAGTCATTCTTTGCATCTCAAAGAAAAAGTACCGAAAGCCCATAAATTATTGCACAAAGACAAAAGATTGAAAATTTTGAAAAGCAATTAGAAGAACAACGGAGAATGTTAGAAGAGGAGAAGGAAAAAAGGGAGAAAGATATGGAAAGGTTTCAAGAGTTATATTCGGTATGTACTTTACTTGAGATGTTAGTGTTTTATCAGAAATGTATGATATATATTGTGCTTATTTTTGTTTTATGTTTTAATTGAATATTATGATGTAGAGATTAAGTAAAAACCTTGAACAACGGACAAATGAAGATCACCATAATGTTGATGGTGATGATAATGATCGAACTCCTAGTAGAAGTGTTGTACGTCATGCTTCTACAAAAGGAAGTAATTGTTCAGGCCATCCCCCCATGCGGATAACCGCAATGATATAATGGACCCTAATCCAAATGAAATCACAATGTTATACTTGAAAGTTGCGGTGATAAATGAAACACAACTTCTCCCGCTAGAACATTGTCCATGTTTGGATTTATTCTATTATAGTCCTGAAGATGTAAGGGATTTTCTTGGTGGGTATAAGTGGCTGGACATCGGGATACTGCAAGTTTGGTGCACGTAAGTATATAGTTGAATATACATGTCATTATAGAACATTATCATTTATAGAACATCACCCCTAATTTATTCATTTTCTTTAACCATTTAGGTGCATTCACCGTCTTTGTATAGAGTTGAATAAATCGAGTACTTACAGAATCTTGGATCCACTTTTTATTCATTGGGCTTTTAATCAACCAAAAGATATTCGAGAGTACTTGAAAACACGGTTAAATGAGGGAGGAAAAGAATATTACTTAGCACTATTCCTTTGTTCATAAGTATTTTTGGAATTGATGTTTATGTATTCTATATTTAGTTTTGTTTTAGCAAATACCATTAACCTATATATGCTCTTGTTTATTCAGTGGTCATTAGCAATTGATCATCATATCATTTAGGAGGAATACGATAACTTTCCTGTGTTCCTTGCATGACCCACTAGAAAAGAAAATGAAAGATATTATTAATTCGTAAGTATATGCTTAATTCATTTTCTTTGACATTGTAATTAGTTTATCATGTAATATGTTTAATACAAATTCAATGTACAGTGTTGTGGAGCAAGTGAATATGGTGAACAATGTTAGAAGAAAGCCCACATGGATCTGTCCTAAAGTAAG
Source organism: Lathyrus tuberosus (assembly GCA_022829125.1). Taxonomy (NCBI): domain Eukaryota; kingdom Viridiplantae; phylum Streptophyta; class Magnoliopsida; order Fabales; family Fabaceae; genus Lathyrus; species Lathyrus tuberosus. The sequence goes on from JALAZF010000058.1 coordinate 13,658,528, forward strand.
TGGCCCGATTACATGTTTCTTTCATTTACATTCATGTATGGTTGTATTCGTGTCATTTTTGCTTAAATTTGTAGACAAGGAAACAACTTGGGACTTACGAGTGTGGTTATTATGTTATGAAACACATGTTAAACATTGTCCTTGCCGGCATTGTTGATTCATGGGATAAGGTATACGTGTCATAAAATGTTTACATATATTAACATATATGTTGACTATTGAATTATTATCATACATGTTATTGGCTCTTTCTTATGTAGATGTTTAACGACGAAACCCCATTCCCCGTTGAGGACTTCGTAGATCTTCGTAAACATTGGACATATATCCACAATGTTCTTAAGGGTCCTGCTGATTGATGATATGGATACCACTTTTCTGTAGAGATGATGCGAATAACATTTTTCTATATTGATGACATGAATATAGTGTTTGGTGTAAGTATGGTTATAATAGTTACAATACTTACAGAATGTATACCTTATCTGTTAGCTGTATTTTATGGTTATAATAGTTGTGTAAATATGGTTATAATAGTTACAAGCTATAAATATGGAATTTGCATCTGCCATGTTTTTTTCAAACCCTCTAAACAGACTTCATGAGTTTTGCTGTCTTCCTTTTCTTGACTCAAGCTGATATAACAGGATCTAACAGAAAATTCCACAGGAGAAGTATAATTATTGTTCTGACCTGGTTCCCATTTAATATCATCTTCCATCTCCCTAACTGGTTTAACATTCTCCAACAATACCATTAGATCTTCTCTTTCCTTTTCCATAACAGATTCAAGATGGAAATTACTAAAACTAAGCTTCCATGTCCACTCCTCACCAATGCACTCTCCATGAGCATCAACAGAACTGTAAGTTTCCCTAGCAAAGAGAAAAAGGTTAGGAAAGGCTTCCTTCAGTGGAACATCAACAATCCACCTATTGTGCCAGAATAAAATATTCTTCCCATTCCCCAATTTGCATCTCAGGTTCTCCACAAACTTATTTCTTTTAGCAGCATAATCGTAACCCACTCCCAACATATCTCTCCACCAAATAGAGTTATTCCTTTTACCTTTGTTCCCTTCATAGCTATTAATGGCCAAAGGGAGATTATTACTATACCTACTCTCCAACAAACCCTTCCACACACTATCATTACCTTTTATCATCCTCTATTTCCACTTCATTAAAGGAGCCATGTTGAAACAAGATAGGTCCTTTATGCCCAAACCTCCCTTGTCTTTAGGAAGACAAATAGTCTTCCAATCAACCCAATGAATTCTTCTCCTCGAATCACTACCACCCCACAGAAACCTGCTCTGAATACTCTGAATAGTCTTTATTACACCAGCTGGAGCCTTATAAAATGAAAATGCATACAAAGGCAAAGCATTCATAACAGTTTTGATAAGAACCAGGCTCCCTCCAATAGACATGTGCCTACCATTCCAGTCTGCTAATCTGCATCTGACTCTATCTATTATGTTCTTCCATAAGTGCTTTCTCCTTGGACTATCTCCTATGAAAACATCAAGAAAAAAGCAAGGAAGACTCAAAGTATCACAATGCAGAAAGTTAGAAGCTTTTACCAGAAAGTCAGGGTTCAAGTTTACTCCTCCTATACTACTCTTAAACAAATTCACTTTAAGACATGTTAACATCTCGAAGCCTCACAAGACATCCTTTATGCACCACAAATTATTCCAATTTTCCTCTCCCATCAACAAAGTGTCATCTGCGAACTGTGTGATACTAGGCTGGACCTCTGGACAAACTTTGAATCCTTCATACAATCCTTCTGACTCTTCCTTCTTCAACATTTGAGTTAATACATCCATAATGAGAATGAAAACGAAAGGGGACAAAGGATCCCCTTGTCTCAAACCTTTCCCAACAACAAAGTCCCTTGAATCACTTCAATTAACTAAAACTAATATAGTACCATTACACACTAAAGACTGAATCCAAGATATCCACTTTGTACCAAAATTCCTTTTACGCAACAAGCTTAATAGGAAGGGCCGCGACACACAGTCGTAAGCCCTCTCAAAATCAATCTTAAGCAACATACAGCTTTTGCCACTCCTCTTAGCTATATCCAGGACCTCGTTTTCCATTAATACTTCATCAAAAATACATTTCCCTGGAACAAAAGCGATTTTCTCAGGAGACACAAGATACCTAACCACTCTACGTAACCTGGCTGCTAACAACTTAGATAGAATTTTTTATAATAGTTAACTAGACATATTGGTCTATATTCCCCCAACGATTGAGGGCTCTTTGATTTAGCAACAATGGAAATGAAAAAGGCTGATGCAGCCTTAGTTGACACAGGCTTCTCATGAAAGTCAAGCACGAACCTGAACACGTCCTCTTTTACAATCTCCCAACATGCTTGAAAAATGCAAATAAAAAACCATCTGGGCCCAGGCTTTTTCCACCATCGCACCCCCACACCGCTTCCTTGATTTCCACTTTAGAAAAATCTGCTTCTAACCAACTTTTGTCATCTTCAGCTAACCTTATCAGCCCTAGACCTTCAATATTAGGGCGATTAGAACAATCTTCCTTGAAATTGTCTTCAAAGAACTTACTGATTGCAAGATTAACTCCTGAAACATCTTCAATGGTACCTTCCTCAGTTTTAACAAACCAAATGCTATTCCTTCTTCTTCTCCTTCTAACAGCTGAATGAAATAACCTAGAGTTACTATCTCCCTCCTTAAGCCAGAGCTCTCTAGCTTTAGATCTTAATAATTCCTCCTTCATATTCAGAATTTGCCACACATCTTCAGTAGCTTTCGACCTCTTCCTTACCATTTCTTTGACATTGACATATCCTAATATGCTTACTTCTACATCAAGATCATTTAGGTCTGAAATTACTTCCTCTATTTTTACATCTATCCAACCGAACACGTCTCGACTCCACTTCTTGAGATCAACCTTAAGACTACTCATTTTCGTTTTGAGGACAAAATCTCCTCTCCCCTTAACCTCCTTTTCCCCCCACCTAGCCTTCACAAAAGAAAAGAAACCAGGATGCTTCAACCAACTGTTGTTGAAACGAAAAGGTTTTGGCCCCCAATCTAGAACATTCGCCAACAACCATACTAGGCAGTGATCTGATACTTCTCTTCTCCCAATATGTTGCCCTCTTATCTTCCAATCTTCTACCAATTTATCTGAAAGAAAAAATCTATCTAGTCTGCTCATAGAATTTATAGACCTGTTAAGCCAAGAAAAATTTCCTCTTTCGCAAGGTACATCTACATAATCCATTTCAAAGATAAAACGTCTAAATTCCCCCATTTCAATGTTGCTACTGTTGCAGCCTACTCCTTTCCTCTCTTCTTTATACGCTACCGAGTTAAAGTCCCCTTCTACCACCCAAACACCTCTCCCAAACCTCTTTTTAACCCTAACAAGATCTTTCCACAATCTTCTTTTTCTGTTCAGGTTGCAAGAAGAATACACATTAACAAATAAAATATCACTACCTTTCCAATTCACATTGATGCCTACATAACCTTCTCCTCTGAAGCTACAAACCAGATCCAACAAGCCTTTTTTTCCATAAAATCACCATTCCTCCCGCATTCCAAATCGAACCTGAATCTGTCCAATCTACTTCATTATTACCCCAAAGAGATGAAGCCAACTCCCCATCGAACTTCTCCTTCTTAGTCTCTTGAATGAAGCAAATGTCCACATCCTTAGACCTAATCAACTTAGCAAACATTTTCCTTTTCACTAAGCTGCCACACCCTCTCATGTTCAAAGAAAGAACATTCATTTAGAACCTCTTGATTTAGCCACCCTCTTGCCCTTACCTTCTTCGTCTCTCCTCTCTAATTCCTTAATTTATTTCACCATATCATATATGTTCCTATCATCTGTTACTCCTACAGTAACCACCATATCCCTCACCTTATTAAATACTCTGCTCTCTAACTCCTCCTAGAATCTCTTATTCCCCTTCATAACATCAGAATCTGAGACCGAATGACTCCTTGAAACCTGCTCAGCACCGTCCCTCTTACCTTCAGAAATCCTCCATTTAAACATAGCGCCTTGTAGGGGAACATCTAGAGAGTCTTCAATAGGATCTTCTGAGGAATCAGAAGATTGCCCTATCCTAGAAATAAAAGGTTTGGGATCTGGGTTCAGAGAAGTAATTACAGATGCTAACCCAAGAGACACTTCTTTCCCCGCATTAGAAGACATTGAAACTGAGTAAAAAGACTCCCTTTCAACACTATGGGCCTTCATGGTACCTATTCCTTTGATAGCTGAAAGAGACTCCAGAGCCGTAGTTAGCAACTGGGCCTTATCCAGCCCAACAAAAGAATCCTCCCTCCCTATACCTTTAGAGGACACTACTGTAATTAGATTATTCTGAATACCCCTATCCGTTGACTCACTTTTAGTACCACCTTCATTAATAATAGATGTTGACTTCACACTACTCATCTGCACAAAATCTTCACCCTCCTTCTGCAACCTAGTACTACATTCCTCGGGCCCATCACCATGCAATATGGTACCTTTACCTGCCATACTAGTACTGGACCCAGCTGAGACAAAAAAGCCCTTTCAGTAACCTACTTTGTTCTTAGGTCTGCTCCTAAGAGATCCTTGGAATTCACAATCTTCGTCTTCCCCTACTCCGGCGTTCTCCTCCCCTGAGCTCCACCATCGGACACTATCCTTGACCAAAGATTCTTCCGACTCCTCAGAATCCTCTGAATCCGACTTCACAGAAACAACAACAACTTCTGAAATTTGAAAGTGATTACATCTCAGACCCTTTGTTTCTTCAACATCCTTATACAAAATTCATTACCGTTAATGGAGACTTTGAAAACCTCATCAATCGTCATTCCACGGGACGTTCTTAACATCACGCTCGCGACGTCCATCCTTGTAAAGTTTAAGGAATCTTCTTCACAGCTTACATACTTCCTAACTCTTGAGGACAGAAACTCAAAGAAGCCCACAGACCAAGCATGGTAGGGAATGCCATATAGCTTCACCCACGTAACTCTTTCTGGATCTATAATGTATTGCATCCATCTTTTTACCTCCACAAACCATTGTTTAAACTAACTTTTAGCACTTTGTAATAGCTCCTTTAATTCACCGTCTTCATTCTCTTCCAACAGGCAAAGGTTAGCTCCCATAGGAGTCACCTTAACCCCAAAATACCCTTCTAAGTGAAACATCCTATGTATGTTATACGTCAACATAGGTGAAACCACCCTTCCTACATAAGCTCTAGTAAATCTCCCCATTACTTCCTCTTCAACCTCTAACTGCAGTTCCCTTCTTGACCCCTTATCACCTCTTTTAATAGCATCTGCAAAAGAATGATACAGTTGACCATGGTTATTCCCTTCATGTTGGGGATAAGACTCCTTACTTCCCCCTTCCTTGTCCCTATATACTTCCTTTTCATAACGGTAGTGCTTTGACTGATTATCCTTTCCCACATTTTCTTCACTCGTCTTAGCAAACCTCGGAATATTCGAAAACAACTTTCTTCCATCAATGAAGATGTTGTCGAGTTTCAGACTCATCCTTCTAGAATTTTCCACCCTAAAGAACCTTATGAAGCCATATCTCCTCCCTCTCTTATCTCGTTTTCGAGGGATGAAAACTTCATCCACTTCTCCATAGTCTTAGAAAACCTTGAATAAGTCTTTTGCTCTCATCCTGTCCGGGAACTCCGTGATGAAGAAGGTCGTAGACTTATTAGTAGGTCTTCCTTTTTCTCTTCCTTCTATGTCCCATTTTCTTCCTCTCCACTTCTTGCGATTGACCTTTGTCCACCTTTCTTCCTCCATCTCAAACCCCTACTGGTTTTTATGGATGCTTTTGAATTTCATCCGATCCACTTGTCTATATGATCTTGAACTGTTGAAACCAAAAAATACGGTTTGTCTAACACTACAGTTGCACCTCGAATGATTTTCTCACGAAATTTAACTCATTTGTTTTTTTTTTCTTCAGAAAATATAGATAATTCAATTAATGGATTTGACGTTAAGTCTCTCTAAATAGCATTAGGTATAATAATTTTCTTGTTCAGTTCATATATTTTTTTACCGTGATATTAAAAAGTAGTACTGTATAACTCTCCCTATATTAAAATTTAATTAAAATTTATTAAAATTTTATTGACTCGTTATATATTTGGATCAATTGTTTCATTTTTCTTGTATTATATTATTTTGTAAAGCATAATTACATTCAAATGTACATTAAAAGCAACACGTACAAATGTTTCTTGTATAGATCTAATTGGTTGTTTCTCGTGGCACTTTAAAAATGAAATAAAACCAAAACTATATAAGAACAAATTTTAAAATCATTTAAATTTAAACAAATTTTGTTTTCAAATTAATCGCGTTAGATTGTTTGACCAGATAAGATTTGAATGCGTAATTGTTTATGGATCCTAATAAAAATAAGAAGTTGGAAAAAAGATCAAACTTAAAAATAATAGTAAATTTAAATTAAAATAGTAATATATGTAAAAGAAGAAATGTAAACAACAATATTAGGAATAATATGATTTAAAATAACAACTATTGAAACTTGTATTAGATAAATTTTTTGTTTTGTATAAATAAGTTAATTATTTTATAAGAAGTAATAAGATTTTAAAATATCTAGTAAATCTTTTTTAACAAACTCCCTTAAACTTTTTCACATATTTAAAAAATGGTAGTCAAATTTCCATTACTCAATATGTGGATCAGTAGTTTCATTTATTCTTTTTCATATAACTGCCACGATATGAGAAAACAAATGTTATTAATTTTACATTGACTCATTATATAATTCGATCAATAATTTCATTTTTTCTGTTTCATAGAATTTTCACGATATGAAAAAACAAAATTTATTAACTCTACATATTTGGATCAATAGTTTTATTTTTTTTCATATTATATTATTTTATACGACATATTTGTAATCAAATGTACATTAAAAGTAATATGTATGAATACTTTCTTGTCTAGATCCTATTGGTTGTGTCTCGTGCCACTTTAAAAATAAAATAAACCATAGTTATTAAGAATAAATTTTAAAACTAGTTATATTTTATACTTTATTCACATGAATTTAAATTTAACAAATTTTGTTTTCAAAGTAATGAAATCTATTATATATTATAAATTTTATGATAATATATAATAATTTTGTAAATAAACTTGTGTGTGCGCACGAAACTGGTTGTTTAACAGGATAAGTGTTCTGGACTGGACCGATGGCTAGACACGGCCCAATCCACTTCTGCTCACAGAACGACCCAATTTCCTAAGTCTAATCCACAAAGGGGGCAAAGTTACCTTTCTGCCCCTCCAACCGGGCAAGAACTACATCGTTCTTCCCCGAAATCGCTGCCCGTTACGCACGGTTTCTTCGCTCCCCGAACAGCTAAGGGCATGTGTCCGAAACTATGCTTATGCCCGACATAACGGCTAGTTTCGGGCACCTTGTTCGACATAACGGCTAGTTTGGGGTAGTTACCTATTCTTCGGGAAAACAGTTATTTCTCCCCGAAAATAGGATCGTTGGCCACATGCTGGGGGCATTATATAAGCCCTCTCACTTTAGAGGGTCAGGTATCAAATATTCACCCTACGAACTAATACTTTGTACTTGCCCCTTTTCTCTGACCCTTTATTACTTGAGCGTCGGAGTGTCTTGCAGGTACACCCCCTCCTCTTCTTCATATGCCCAGCATCCCTGACATACTTGGTGGCCTACTTCTACAAGATCTGATCCATCCTTCATGATCAGTGGCGCCGTCTGTGGGAAATATTGTTCTCCCCATCTTTCTTTCCCCGGAAACCGAAGATCAAAGCAAATCTCAAAGATCATCATCATGGCCTCTCAAGATCACGCCAAGGGTGCTCTCCAAACCGCTGTCCTCCCCGTCAACCAGACTGACATTGACGGCCCATCATCTCTTCTCCGAGATGCCCGTTTTCTGAGGGACGGGGCTACAACTTCTCCTTCCCCTACCTCTGCTGACCGCAACAAAGATCAGCCTTCGCTGGACGTCCAGCCCGTTCCTGTTCCGCCCAACGCCGACCCGGCCGTGGCGGCCCTCCTGGAAGCGATCAACAAAACCAACACCCTGATCCTGCAGTAGAACAAAAGGATTGGGGCGTTAGAAGAGTCAAACCGTCCAAGATCTCCTCCTCCGAGGAGGAACCAACGACGATCAGGGAGCCCGCAGCCCCGGAGAGACATTGACCGAAGACTGCGCCAAGAACCCGACCCTCACGCCGCCCAGAAGCGTGACCAGGTTTCCTCGCGTAACCAGCATTCTCCCGGCCACAAGAGGACCCGAAGGAACGAGTAGTCTCCCTCGGTCAAGTCTAAAGGCTGGGCCCGATCACCTTCTCCCTGAAGGAACCGTTCACCTTCTCCCCGAAGGAACCGACGCCGCGAGCGTACCCTTCGGTCCCAGTCATTCACTAGTTCCAGCAGCGACGATGAGCCTCGCGACCCATTGTCCTAGGAAATCTTGGCAACCCGTCTTCCTAAGGGCCTGGAGAAGCCTCCATCACTGGGCACGTACGACGGGACTACTGACCCCGACGAGCATATCGAGAACATCGATGCGCTATTGGACTACCGAGGCAGACGAGGCGCCATCAAGTGCCGTCTATTTCCGACCACGCTCCAGAAAGGGGCGATGACATGGTACAAGCGGTTGCCCGAAGAGTCCATTACCTCATGGAGGCAATTGGGTAGAATGTTCTCGCGGCATTTCACAGCTTCTCGCCGTCACCCCAAGACTGAGGCCTCCCTTGGAGCCATAATCCAAGGAAAGGATGAACCTCTCTGCGCATATATCGAGAGGTTCAACAAAGAAGCAGTACAGGTCCCTACAACAGACGAAATGAAAAGTTTCTGCTCGAGCAAGGACTCCGCCCGGGTTCAGAGTTTTCTAAGGCTGTCGGCCTCACACCTCCGAGGAACCTAGATGCCCTCCTCCTCAAAGCCCAATTGCATATTCAGTACGAAGAGAAGGTTGTAGCCAGCAACGTCCGAGCATCTCGCCATCAGGATAACGCTCGGGCCTCCAAAGGCGAGGAAGCCCCGACATCTCGTCGAAGCGAAAGGAGACGCGAAGACCGTCCTCGGGACTCCTGCGATAACAAGGGACCCTCTGGGCAATTCCACGATTACACCCCCCTCATTGTATCGAGGGAAAAGATACTGTCTGAATGCGTAAATTCAGAATTTAAACAAGCAGGGGTCCGCTTCCCCAAACAACTGCCGGCCAAACCCAATGCCGACAAATCGAAGTACTGCCGTTTCCACAAGAGTCACGACCATACTACTGAAGACTGCATCCATCTGAAGGATGCTATCAAGATACTGATCAGGGACACCCACCTGAAACAGTTCGCGAAGAAGAAGGACACTCCTCGGCAGGATGCCTAGGAGTCCAAGAAAATAGAGGAAGAGGTACCCTCCTCGGAAGACGCCAACATCCAGGTCTATATGTCCATATCGCAACCAGAGGACTTCTACATCCCAGATAAGCTCAGCGCCCCTACTTACTTCGCGGCCCACAGCCCGTGGGAGACGTTTCCCTCCACCATGGTTATCTCTGGTTGAGGCTTCAACAAAGTCACAGTGGGCTCCGTGAAACAAAAATTCGAGCATCTGATCAATACAAGCTCCAATAAGGTGACCACGCTCGATCAAGCCCAGAAGGGCTCTATCCCTGTCTCCTTCTACCGGGAAAAGCTCCTCGGGGGATCTCCGAACTTGAGCATACCTTTGCTCGTCAGAGCCGGAATGGGGAACTTCGACATTCGCAGAATCCTCGTCGACCAGGGCAGCTCGGTCGACATTATGTACTCCCAGCTGTTTTCAACACTTCAGCTGGACGAATCACACCTTACCCCCTATGTGGGGTCTGATTTGCAGGGATTCAACGGATCATTGACCAAGCCATAGGGATACGTCAAACTGATCGTAACCTTTGGATCAGCTGAGATGGCCAGATCCGTCAAGATATAATTTCTGGTAATGGACTTCCCGTCGCTTTACCAGTGCATATTCGGAAGGCCAACTCTGGCCGAGTTGGTAGCAGTGCCCTCAACAGTCCACCTCAAGATGAAGTATTACACTTCAAAAGGGATGGTCGCCACCCTCCACGGTGATGTCAAGTTGCACGACGGTGTTTCGAAGTAGCCACAAAGGGGCTCAACGCTATTGCGTCCAAGCCAAAAGCATCGAGCAAGCCAGCATTGCCCAACAGCTCCGAGGAAGCCAAGCCCCTGCCTCAGGTCGACTCCATTGACCTCGACAGCCGCTTCCCCGAAGAAGACCAACAGAGGGACCAAACAGCTTTAGCTAGCTCGTCTACCTCGTCCAGCAGCAGCTCCCATCCGATGCACCCAATCCCGGATGGCAACTTCGAGCTTGTTTTGTTCGGCGACAACCCTCAGCGGGGGTGAAGATTGCAGCAGACCTACCCGACATCGCGAGGAACCAGCTTAAAGCATGCCTCTGTGAGAACGCCGACCTCTTTTCCTGGAGCACCGCCGAGATGCCCGTCTTAGATACATCTGTCGCCTGCCACCAACTGACGATCGACCCGGCCGTCAAGGCCATAGCACAACGTAGGAGAAAGTAGTCTCCGGAGAAAATAGAGGCTGCAGAAAAAGCTGTAAGGGACCTCCTCGAGGCCAAATTTATCTCGGAGGCCAAGTACACCACTTGGTTGTCCAACGTTGTACTTGTAAAGAAATCTAATGGCAAATGACGAATGTGCATTGATTACACCGATCTTAATAAGGCATGCCCGAAGGATGCCTACCCCCTCCCCAATATTGATAAACTTGTTGATAATTCTGCTGATTTTAAACTTTTATCGTTCATGGACGCCTACTTAGTCTATAATCAAATTCCAATGGCAATGGCCGACAAAAATTACACGGTCTTCATGACCGAATCGGGAAATTATTACTACAACGTAATGCCCTTCGGCCTGAAGAACGCCAGAGTGACCTATCAAAGAATGATGAACAAGGTCTTCCGGGGAGAAATAGGTGACATGCTCGAAGTCTATATGGACGACATGATCGTAAAATCCCACGAGGAAACCGATCATACTGCCCATTTGAGAAAGGTCTTCGAACATGCCAGAAAATACAAAATGTGTTTTAACCCGGAAAAGTGCACGTTCGGTGTCCGAGCAGGCAAATTCCTTGGCTTCTACTTAACAGAACGAGGAACCGAAACCAATCCTGATAAAAGCCGAGCATTCTCCGAGTTTCCAACGCCCAAGTCCAAGAAATCCATCCAGTCCCTCAACGGGATGCTCGCGTCACTATCTCGTTTCGTGGCCAAATCTGCCCAGCACTCCTTACCATTCTTCAAACTCCTCTGCAAGGAGGCAGCGTTCGAGTGGACCGAGGAATGTGACAAGGCTCTTTTCCATTTGAAACGGGCTCTCTCAGAGCCACCAGTCCTCTCTCGCCCGAACAATGGCGAAACTTTGTACCTATACCTCGCCATAGCAACCGAAGCAATAAGCGCCGCTCTCATCCGCGAGACACCTGACGGACAAAAGCCCATATATTTCATGAGCAAAGCACTACAAGGACCAGAGTTAAGGTACCAACAGATAGAGAAAGTGGCCCTGGCCCTCATCAACGCAGCCAGAAGACTAAGACACTACTTCCTAGCCCACACGATCGTGGTTTGAACAGACCAACCCATAAAGCAGCTGCTAGGACGACTAGATATGGCCGGTCAAATGCTCAAATGGTCTCTTGAACTATCCAAATTTGACATCCAATATGAAATCAGGAAAGCCCTCAAGGCCCAAGCTCTGGCCAACTTCGTCGCAGAAATAACGTTCGCAGACTCCCCCGTGAGCGAGGCGCGCAAATAGACCATTTTTATGGACGGTGCCTCCAGCTCAGCAGGAAGAGGTACGGGCATCATACTGGAAAGCAACGAAGGAATCATCGTTGAAGTGTCGCTCACCCTGTCTTTCCCAACCTCTAACAACCAGGCTGAGTACGAAGCCTTCCTCGCTGGATTACGTCTAGCCGAGGACCTGGGCGCAGAAGAAGTCATCATTTGCACAGATTCACAACTCGTGGCCCTTCAGGTCCGAGGAGAATATCAAGCCAAAAACGACAACCTAACCGAATACTTAGCACTGGTCAAAAAGGAAATGACAAAGTTTGCAGCGGTGGAGGTAAGACATGTTCCCTGCGAACATAATGTTCGGGCAGACGTTTTGTCCAAACTAGCCAGCACAAAGAAGAAAGGCGGAAACAAGTCCGTCATACAGGAGGTACTACCTCGACCCAGTATCGAGAGGGCCTCCCCAACCCTCGACGTGCAGGTGATCGGCGACAACAACTGCTGGATGACCCCTGTTTACAACTATCTCGCTAAAGATGAACTTCCGTCCGACCCAAAAGAGGCCAGCGTAGTTAGGTGAAGAGCTTGCTCCTACGTCCTGGTCGAAGATAAACTATACAGGCGAGGATTTTCCATTCCGCTGCTCAAGTGTGTCGAGTAATAAATGGTCGCACACATTTTACGGGAAATCCACATGGAAATCAACGCCCAACATCTCGGTGGAAGGTCCCTTGCCCGAAAGGCCCTCCGAGCAGGATATTACTGGCCGACCATGCAGCACGACGCTAAAGAACACGTGAGAAATGCGATAAATGCCAACGGCACGGGGACATGCACCTGGCTCCACCTAACGAGCTCAAGGCAATATCCTCCCTGTGGCCATTTGCTTGGTGGGGCCTAGACATCCTAGGACCCTTCGTAGTAGGATTAAATCAGAACAAATACCTATACTGGGCGTAGACTACTTCACAAAATGGATAGAAGCGGAGGCTCTAGCCAAAATAACTACCCTCAACATACTGTGTTTCTACAAACGAAACATCCTTGCACGTTTTGGCGTCCCCCAAGCGATAGTCACGGACAATGGGACACAATTAACGGACAGGAAATTCCAGGACTTCGTCTCCCAACTAGGTACAAAGCAACACTTTGCATTCGTCGAACACCCCCAGACAAACGGGCAAGCCGAAGCGATGAACTGGGTCATCCTTCGAGGCCTCAAACAAAGGCTGGACGAAACGAAGAAGGCTTGGGTCGAGGAGCTGCACAGTGTCTTATGGGCATACCGCACAACTCCACACTCGACAACTGGGGAAACACCTTTCCGTCTAGCATACGGGACCGAGGTTGTAAACCCCGTCGAAGTTCACGTACCTTCCAGGTGGACAGAGTCACCCTAGACGAGGAGATAAATGATGAATCATTAAGAGAAGAACTCGACCTCGTCGAGGAAATCCGAACTAGGGCAGCCCTCCGCGAAGCCTCACTAAAATAAAAAATTACCGTCAGGCACAATGCCAAGGTGATACGACGAGAGTTCAACGTGGGAAGCTTTGTTCTAAGGAGAAACCACAAAGACTCTTGTGAGGGCAAACTAGCCGCCAACTGGGAATGACCATATCGTGTCCGAGCAAAAACAGAGAATGAGGCCTATTACCTAGAACATCTCAATGGGGAAGAACTTGCTCGACCATGGAACGCCGAAAAGCTAAAACAATACTACAGCTAAGGCCCTAATTCTCGGTTCGACCCGTCGCTACAACGAACGTCAGCTACCGACCACTATGCACGCCTAGGTAAAAGCGTCGTATACCAATAAAGCAGAACCCCGCTCAGTAACGAGTCGAGTATCTACTCGACAGTGGTCCTCAATCAAGCATCGTCGTCGTCAAAGTACCACGACTGGCAGAACCCCAGCTCGCGATGGGACGTTCACACCGCAAACTCAGGCCTCAAACGCGACCTGAGCTCCGTAACCCCGCCAGAATATTCCCCGGCCGTTTGACCAGTAACCCTCACTGCCGAACACACCTACAACGAGCAATCCCCTAAAACTTCACATAAGTCAAATATTCCCTATCACGGGCAAGCATACATTCACAATGAGCATGAACACAACACTTAGCAGAAAATAAAAGCAAGTAAAACCATGCAAATAACAGAACCGGCCACCAAGACCGGACACATAATTTAAAGATGATGAATGGCCACTAGGACCATAATTGTGCTGGATTACATAAACCGGGGGCCACGCCCCCCCCCCCCCCCCCAAAACAAATAAGGTTACAACAAATACACGGCACGCAGGCCGGACAAATTACAACAACAACAAGAAAACCCTTTACTCGTCCATCCGGTCGGTCTGCTTAGAGTTAGGCTGAGGCTCCTGGGTCTCCGCGCCCTAATCCTCGACACGCTCGGCAAGAAGGGCGTCGGGCATGATGATCTGACCATCTTCACCTCGCGCCAGGTAGTGAGTACCCTCGGTGGAGAAGTCAAGTTCGGGGTTCACCACCCTCAGTTGAGACACGGCATTCCCGAAGGATTCGTCTGCAATGACGATATTGTCATCCTCGGCCGCCAACATACAGGAAACCAGTTCAGACCTTGTCTTCAATTCCTTCACGTCCTCGGGTTCATCCTCGCCCAGAGCGTTGACCGCCCTCAACTGCTGGACCAGCTCCTCAGCCGCTGCCTTCTCCGCTGCCAGCGTAGAATTCTCCTTCTTCAGCCTGGCCACCTCCTCGATAGCCATCTTTTGCGCATCATCAGCACTCTTCAACTCTTCCCTGAGGGACGCCACAGCAGCCCGAGCAGCCTTGAGTTCGGCCTCATTCGCTGAGTCGCCTTCAGCATATATGGCCCCATCTCCAGAACTCTGACCAGTGCAGAGGCATCCTGGGCCACCAACGCCCTCTTGCTAGGGCGATCCATGCTTTCCACCCGAAGAGATTCTGCCCGCGGCACGACCAAGGAGTTCCCCTAAAAAAATCTTCTATCAAGTATGCAAGGAGGGAGCTCGAACTTCCCTTTCTCTAGGGCACGACTAAGATCCACGGCGTCGTTAGCCCTCGGTCGCTTGGTCTGTGAAGCCAAAGGTAGGGGAGATCCATGGGGAGCAGGAGTAGGATAAGTGGTCTCCGCAGCAGACTGAGCAGGTGTGGGAGTACGCGCGTTGGTATATCGAGACTTCGGAGGACCTGCGCCGGGCTTGTTCCTCGCGAGAGCATTTTTCACCATCCTCTCGTGTGCCTGAGGCATCTCACCTGCACAAACAGAATACGAACATATTAGATACGAGAAAAGAAAACAGTTCGAGCAATCTAAAATAACTAAGACTACCGAGCAGCTTCTGGGCATCCGCGGAAGTCTTGCACTCCAGGAGGGCCTTGGTATTAATAAAACGATACTCAACCCTCTGGAGACCCCTTCTTCGTCCAGCATTCAGCGAGCCGGAAGGAGTTGACGTACTTCACCAGTGTCTCGTACGCAACGGCATCCTGCCCTTCTAACTCGTGCAGCTGAAGGACATAATCGCCAGGCTTCTTGGTGAAATGGCCAGGTCCCCAGTGAAGGGGGAACTTGTACACCCTGTTAGTTCTTGTATTGGCTGGAATTTTGGTAAAACAAAGTTGAACAATGTTGATGTCATATGTCTGATGTCATAACATTGGTTCCTAACATTAGCTATTGCAGGGTTGAAGTTTTATATGCTGATGTTATAAGTGATGTCTTGACATCACTATACCAGAACATCAAAACATCAGGTTGTGATGTTTTTAGGGCTGAGCGTGTTAGCTTGATTTAGGGCTGATCTGTTGGAGTAATTGGATGTGAATACCTTGGAGAAGATATTTCCAATCAGATATATTTGCAGATTATGGAGCAGATTCTGTAACAAACATTAGGGCTGATTTGGAGAGATTTTATTAAAAAGATTTGAAGATCAAATTTGTTTTAATATCAGATATTTGTGGAAGAGATCCAAGCCCATGTCAGAAGGGTATAAAAGCAGCCTCAACCCTTATTGGAAGAGAACGAAGAAATAGAGCAAAAGACTGAGTGTCATATTTGTGTCTTCGTGTGTGTTTTTGAAAACCATTCGTGTGTGAATTGGTGTTACTATTTTGAGTTGTAATTGTATGCACTCTAGAGCTTTTAAGTAAGAGTGAGGTGTTCTTGATCAAAGCTGTTAAGCATAATCAAGTTGGGTGATTAGTGTGTAATCATTGGATTGTATCACTGTGGTGAATTAGGGAGTGAGTGGTTTCTCATACCTAAGTGGTATCTTAGGTAGAATTGTTATTGGGTAGTGATTAAATTAGGTAGATGTCAACTGGGATTATTGAGTCTGTAATTTGATACTACTAATAGTGAGTTTCCTCCCTGGCTTAGTAGCCCCCAGACGTAGGTAGTTAGACCGAACTGGGTGAATAATTCATTGTGTCTTTTACTACTTGTTATTGCATTGTCCATAGCAGATTGTGTTGTTGTGACATCACACTTAACATCACACATCTGATACCAGAATTTCAATTGGTATCAGAGCAGGCATCCTGCTCTGCATCTGGGTGATATCTAGGGCTGATACTTTCTGGTACAATGGACAAGGAGACTGGTGGATTTGTGAATAGACCCCCTATTCTGGATGGCTCTAATTATGATTATTTGAAACCAAGGATGGTTACCTTTTTGAAGTCCTTGGACAGCAGGGCTTGGAAGGCTGTGATAAAAGAGTGGAAGCACCCTGTTATTACTGATAAAGAAGGAAACACCAAGCTGAAACCTGAAGAAGAGTGGACCAAGGAAGAGGATGAGCTAGCACTAGGCAATTCTAAGGCCTTGAATGCCATCTTTAATGGGATTGATAAAAACATCTTCAGGTTGGTAAACACCTGTGAAGTGGCAAAGGATGCTTGAGACATTTTAAAGACTACTCATGAAGGAACTTCAAAGGTTAAGATGTCAAGACTTCAACTTCTGACATCAAAGTTTGAAAGTCTAAAGATGAAGGAAGAAGAAACTATTCATGATTTTCACATGAATATTCTTGAGTTGTCCAATGCATCTAGTGCTCTTGGAGAGAAGATAACTGAAGAAAAGCTGGTGAGAAAAATTCTTAGATCCCTTCCCAAGAGATATAAGATGAAGGTGACTGCAATTGAAGAAGCTCAAGACATCAGCAAGATGAGGGTTGATGAGTTGATAGGATCTCTTCAAACCTTTGAGTTAGGGTTAAATGAAGAGGACCCTGAAAAGAAGACCAAAAGTATAGCTTTGGTATCTAATACTCAAGAAGAGAAGAAAGGGAATGGTGTTGAGTCTCAGGAGGAGCTGTCTCAGGCTATTGTTCTGTTGGGAAGACAGTTTAACAAGGTGGTTAAGAGGATGAATAGAAACTACAAACCTAATGTTAAGAACATCTCCTCTGACATCAACAAGTCAATAGAGAAGGATGAAGAAAAGTATGTTCAAGATAAAGGAGTTCAATGCTTTGAGTGTGAAGGCTATGGTCATGTCAAGAAAGAATGTCCTACATTCCTTAAGAAGCGGAAAAAGGGCTTGGCTGTTTCCTGGTCTGATACTGACAGTGAAAGTGAAGAAGAGTCGGCCAAGCATGTTAGGGCATTGACAGGAACATGTATTTCTGATGGAGAATCTAGTGATGAGGAATTGACTTTTGAGGAGTTAGCAGCATCCTATCAAGAGTTATGTCTGAGGAGTGTAGAGGTTTGTCAAGAAAGTGAGAAACAAAAGAAAAGAATAGTCCAGCTTGAGACTGTTAAAGCTGATCTTGAAAATGAAGTCTTGTTAGTTAAATCTCAACTTGATCAAATGACCAAGTTTGTCAGAATGTTGAATAGTGGGTCTGATACTCTTGATAAGATTCTTCAGGCTGAAAAGGTTGCAGGAGACAAGTCTGGCTTAGGATTTGTTGAGGAGAAGGTCTCTAGTGAAGCTAGTACTTCTGGAACCAAAAAGGACATGTCTCAACCAATGTCTCAACATAACAGAAGAAGACATAATCCTAAACCTAAGCAGGTTGTTCATCAACTTCCTCAAAATGTTGGGAAAGGGTATGCTCATGGTTCTCATCATGGGAAGGCACAGGCTTCTGGAGCTAGGCAGTATATTCCTCCACAATACCATAGGAGTATGCAGGCTTCTAGGTTTAACATGTTCCATCATAGGTCTCAACATCAAGGGAATATATATGGCTTTGGACCTAATAATGTAGTGCCTCATTATTATGGTAGAAGAAAGCCACATCATCATGGTAGAAGACAGCCTAAGAGACAGAATCATCACTACAGAAGATAGGCTAACAATGGAAGAAGACAGCCCCAGTACTTTGGATGGCAGCCACAGCAGTCTCATCATCAAGGTGGCAGGAAGTTTAATCACTTTAGAGAAGAGGTTAAAAGAGTTAGGTGTTTCTATTGTGGAAGTTTTGGCCATATGCAATATTCTTGCTTTAAACTGCATGGCTATCTCAAATCTGTCCATCAACCTAGACAGAATCAGAACAGGTCTAAGGTTGTTAAAAAATGGGTTCCTAAAGCTGTTGTTACATATCTATTGGCCCATACATCTGATAGACATTCTGTTAAGGATGGTTGGTACTTTGACAGTGGTTGTTCAAAGCATATGACAGGGTTCAAAAATCAGTTGGTGGATATCAAGACTTGCTCCACAAATGATGTTACTTTTGGTAATGGAGAGAAAGGGGAAGTAAAAGGAGTTGGAAAAGTGAGGTGTCATGATGGGCCAAATTTGGAAAATGTTCTTCTTGTCAAAGGATTGACTGCTAATTTGATTAGCATCAGTCAGCTATGTGATGAAGGATTCAAGGTGAGCTACACTAAAGATGAATGTTTAGTGACTAATGAGAAGAGTGAAGTCGTTATGAAGGGAGTTAGATCCATAGATAACTGTTATTTATGGGTTCCTCATGAGTTCAGCTCATCATGTAATGTCAAGGTTGATGTTATGACTTCTGGCTGTGACATTAGGAGGATCACCAAACAACCTAGTGTTATGCAACTATTCAGAGGAAATATTGAAGAAACTAGGGTAGTTGAGGTTGAGCATTCAGGAATGAAGGGTAATGACGATTTCCCTAAAGATATGTGTGCTGAAATTTGTGAAGTGTTAAGTAGAAATTTGAGCAATTGGAAAAGGATTCAAAGGTAAATGAATTATGATGTGCATTTATTAAATTTCAAAAATTTAAAAGGAAATTTGTTTTGGTGGGGAAAATACATTTATTGGCCTTTAAGTGACCAACAAAAGCAGTTCCCTTACCTTAGGCTATCATTCCCTATTATTGCTCTCTCACGCTATTTCACTCTCCACACTCCAAGTCCTTTCACCTTCCTCCCCAAGAACAGAAATTACAAAACACCTTTGGTCACTAGTTGTTGTGCAGAAACGATGTCTAAACAAGTGTCATCTCCATCCAAGAAGGCTGCGTCCAAAAGTTCCACTCATGCAAATTCTAGGGTTTCGACAGAAGAGGTAGTTGTGGATGAAGCTATGGACATTGCTCATATCTCTATGATTCCAGCTTTAGTAAAGACAAGACCTGAGAAGTGTCAACCCAAGAGACCATCAAAAGGTAATACTTCTAATCAATCTGCGAGTAGTAAATTTGATGATAGTGAAAGTAGAGCCTTTGTCACTAGTGTGTTGTTTGGAGACAAACCTAACCCTAGGACTACCACCCCTCTTTCTCAAGCTGTTGAAGAAAGGGTTGATGTTGACAAAAGCTTAGGTCAGATTGTCAATAAGATCTTTGAGAAAGGAATTCCGGTAAAGGGTATATCTTGACCTCTGAGACAAATGGTTGCTGATCATTCTGAAAGAGAAAAGAGTGACATGCAATCTACTGAAACCAATCTTCACAGATTGGCTGTCTCTGTCATTGAAGATGATGAGATCGAAGAAGAAACTGAAGCTGAAAGAGAAAGGGATACTCATGTTGAAGATGAGGTTGATGTTGAACATGATGTTGAAACATCACCTTCTAGGGATGTGACTCCTAGTCCAAGAGAGAAGAAGGATGCTGATGTGGTGGATGTTGTTGACTTATCTGACAATGAAGTGATTGGTAATGTTGTTTCTAGGATTGCCAAAAGATTGAAGAATAGGAAAGGAAAGACTGCGGAATCTTCTCCTAAGATGACAGCTGAAGGCAAGAAGAAAAAGACATCTGTTGTTGGTCCAACTAAATCTAGGAGCAAAGTTGCTGTGAATTCCAAAAAGAGAAAGGTGAGGGAGGATTCAGAGTCTGAATTTGATGTTGAGGATGATGTTCAAGACATCACTCCTGTGAGAAGGTCTATATTGAAGAGAATTGCAGATAAGATTCCTGATACCCCTGTTGACAATATTTTATTTCACTATGCTAGTAGTGCATCCATGTGGAAATTTGTCTGTCAGAGAAGACTAGCGCTGGAAAGAGAACTTGGTGGAGATGCTTTGAATCTTAAGGAAGTCATTAAATTGATTAGATTTGTTGGGTTAATAAAGACCGTGTCTGGACTGTCCAAGTGCTATGATGGATTAGTCAAGGAATTTATTGTAAACATTCCTGTGGCTATTAATGACAGCAGAAATATAGATTTTAGGAAGGTTTATGTAAGAGGTCAATGTGTTAATTTTTCTCCTGAGGTCATTAACACTTACCTAGGAAGGGATGAGAAGGAGTATAGAGAGTTAGAAGAAACAGACAATGCTGTGTGCAAGGAAATCACAGCAGGACAAGTGAAAGTCTGGCCTCTGAGAGGAAAATTGTCTGCCAGTTTGTTAAGTGTCAAATATGCTATTCTGCACAGAATAGGAGCAGCTAATTGGGTCCCTACCAATCACAAAACAACTGTCTCTGTGGGATTGGGAAAAGTGATTTATGCTGTTGGGACAAAGATGTTATTTGATTATGGGGCTTATATATATGATCAGACTATCAAGCATGCTGCTACAAATGCAGTGAAGATGCCTATTGCCTTTCCCTCTCTCATTTGTGGGATCATCTTGTCACAACATCCTGGTATTCTTCATCAATCTGATGTGGTGTGTAAGAGGGAATCTGCCTTGTCAATCCATTATAAGTTGTTTGAAGGGAAGCATGTTCCTGACATTGTCAAGACATTAGCTTCAACATCACAACAGCCACCTGCCAAAACTGGGTTGATTTCAGAATTGGAGGAGGCTTGCAAGGAGTTAGATGAAGTCATCAGAGTGAGTACTAAAAGAAAGCTAAAATTTGAAAAACTTCTCATGACTCTGAGATTGGCAGAAAAAGGAGTTGAAGCAGTCAATGCTAGCCAAAATGATGATGATGTACAGGACAATGTTGAAGGTTCTAGCACTGAGGATGAAGTGTTGCAGCTAGTTCTGATGGCTCTGATGCTGATGAAGATTAAATTGCTGTTTCTATAGCTATTTTATATGTTTTTGATGTTTTGTTGCTTCTACACTTAGTGTGCTTGCTATGTAATCTGAATATTGTTGCTTTTAAGTACTTCTGGTTTATATTCTGTGATTTGTCTTGTCTTGTGGTGCTGACTTTAGACTGACAAGGAGAGCTAGTAGGACTAACTGTAGTAAAGTGGTAGGGTATATCTTGTTGATAGTTGGCCAATTGTGGCTAAAAAGGGGGAGAGTTAGCCCATGTGTTGACTGATGTGGTTCTAAGTTTGAGGGGGAGTGTGCAGGGTGCATGTTTGAATAGCTGGTATGCTGGTGCTTGCTTTAAGGGGGAGTTTAGCTTTGTGCAGCTTGTTATGTGATTATTGCTGCTGTGTTGGAGTTTTTTTGAAGTTTTTCCACTACAGGTACCTCTGATGATGGCAGAGTTTGTTTTAGCCAAAGGGGGGATTATTAGTTCTTGTATTGGCTGGAATTTTGGTAAAACAAAGTTGAACAATGTTGATGTCATATGTCTGATGTCATAACATTGGTTCCTAACATTAGATGTTGCAGGGTTGAAGTTTTATATACTGATGTTATAAGTGATGTCTTGACATCACTATACCAGAACATCAAAACATCAGGTTGTGATGTTTTTAGGGCTGAGCGTGTTAGCTTGATTTAGGGCTGATCTGTTGGAGTAATTGGATGCGAATATCTTGGAGAAGATATTTCCAATCAGATATATTTGCAGATTATGGAGCAGATTCTGTAACAAACATTAGGGCTGATTTGGAGAGATTTTATTAAAAAGATTTGAAGATCAAATTTGTTTTAATATCAGATATTTGTGGAAGAGATCCAAGCCCAAGTCAGAAGGGTATAAAAGCAGCCTCAACCCTTATTGGAAGAGAACGAAGAAAGAGAGCAAAAGACTGAGTGTCATATTTGTGTCTTCGTGTGTGTTTTTGAAAACCATTCGTGTGTGAATTGGTGTTACTATTTTGAGTTGTAATTATATGCACTCTAGAGCTTTTAAGCAAGAGTGTGGTGTTCTTGATCAAAGCTGTTAAGCATAATCAAGTTGGGTGATTAGTGTGTAATCATTGGATTGTATCACTGTGGTGAATTAGGGAGTGAGTGGTTTCTCATACCTAAGTGGTATCTTAGGTAGAATTGTCATTGGGTAGTGATTAAATTAGGTAGATGTCAACTGGGATTGTTGAGTCTGTAATTTGATACTACTAATAGTAAGTTTCCTCCCTGGCTTGGTAGCCCCCAGATGTAGGTAGTTAGACCGAACTGGGTGAACAATTCATTGTGTCCTTTACTACTTGTTATTGCATTGTCCATAGCAGATTGTGTTGTTGTGACATCACACATCTGATACTAGAATTTCACACCCTCTCCCCGATGAACTCCCCATACTCGTCACGCAGCTCATTCCCCTCCTCGTCAACCTCGATCTCCCAGAGATAAGTACTATCCTAGGCAGCCTCCGATACGGGCTCGATAATGTAGTACCTCTCATTAAACGTCCGTATCGATTCAGAGAAAGGCTTGAACAGCTTTCGTGGCTGCTTCATCGAGACCCATCCGTATTTCCTCCCCGACAGCTGTCGTTGAAGGTGGAAGACTGTGAAGAACAAGGGAAGAGTAGCCCCAATCTTCAAGAAATCACAGGTCAGCTCAAACGCCCGTATGAAGGCCAATGAGTTCGGGTACAGCTGCGTGGGAGCCAACTTCAATTGCACAAACACTGATTGCTAAAAATTAGTGAACGACAATCTCAATCCCAGCTCTTTGAAGGCATATTCGTACATAGTGAAGCGATCCCCGAAATTCGTGCAAACCCGGTCATCTTCAGAGGGAAAGTGCACCTTCCACTCCCCCTCTGGACCGACCTCCGTAAAAACATCCCCAAGGTACGTGGCGAAGGTGGACCCGTGCTCGGCTGGTTCGGCCACCTCCCACTCCTCCGCGGAATCGTCGGCGACATCCTCCTCCATATGTTTCATTTCCTCTTCTTCCCCGACCTCGCTGGGGGTACTCGAACTCGTCTAACTACTATTGTCCGAGGAACTCACCTCTTCCTCAGACGTGTCCAAGATAGTTTCTCCATCTGGCCCCGTCGCCATATCTATCACCTGAAAAACAGAGAAAAAGTGAATTCGACAATAGATCAAATCCACCCTTCCACCGCTAGCCAAGTGAAAGGGCGCGCAAAGGGCTGAGGACCACGTCCCCGGCCTAAGCCCTAACATCAAAAGAAAAACCCAAAAACCTCCCCGTGAAGAGACGCTCGAGACAAGCCATCCCCAGGCGAGGAGCTTCCCCGCGCTCGTACCCAGTTTCCGTTTGAAGCTTCGTCGAAAACCGCAAAGCTTCACCGAAATCTGGGAGTATTCGACCGGATAATTCATCACCAACTCAGAAGATAAACAATCACGGCAGTTACACATGCATCGCCGTCGCAACGACGCCGTGAACCGCCCTCCTCACTAAAACATACTAAAAACATCCGACGACATATCAGAAGTGGAAAATGGCACGGCCACCGTCCACCACCAACAATCACCGGAAATCAGCCTATTTATCTCCTAAATCTAAACCTAACCGTATGCAAGATGTAACATCCTAATTTTCCATACTTTAAATAATATATCTGATTAGATTTGAGATTTTAACATCGTTAATCATTAAAAACTAAATATTGAAATTGAAATTAATGCTTAAAAAATACTTAATTTTAAGTTAATTAATTATTCATATTACTTATTATTATTATTATTATTATTATTATTATTATTGTGTTGATTTATTATTATTATTATTTGATTTTATATTATTTGAATATTATCATTTTACTCTACAAACTAATTAGTAAATAAAATAATCTTAAGTAATAATAATTATCTTTGTTGTCATTATTATTATTTTTATTATTATTATTATTTCATTTTTATAAAAGAAATATATATCTCATTTTTATCATAAATGATATTATGTCATGAAACATTAAAATATCAAGTTCACCTACCTTTCTCATAAATTATTTTCACCAAAGTCATTTCTAGAAATGTAAGACTAGAAAAAATTTGATAAAGACATTTACCAACAAAAGTTGAAAAATTAGAAGGTATTGGAAAAATAAGACACATTTATATTATTTTAATATTTTACAACTAGTATAAATAGGGGTCTTTCCCACCCCATTTTCATTCACTCATTCACAAATCTTCTTTCTTACCTCTTTATTTCTTTCCTTGTCTAGTTTCTTCATATAGAAATATTAGTTTTAGTTATCGAGGTTCTCACGGTGCCGATTCGTAACTTTTAGAGTTATTTTGTGGTAAAAGTTCTTCTAAAATTTCAAAGGAGTTTTATACGTCAAAGTTCTGCCCAATTCATTTTCATAAGTAACCGGTAAGCCGTTATAATGTCCATTTTATTTTAATTATATTATTTTAATTATGTTATTTATATAAAGATTATTTTAAAATTTCTATGCAAATTCGTTTTAGACGTCGAGATATTGAACTTATAAAGTCCAAAATAAATCTTACCATTTTAAGTCGTTATAATGCCCAAGTATTATTATAATTTAATTGTTATTAGGAATATACTCTTGATAATTTTCTAAAATGAATAAATCTAAACGGAGTTATAGTCTAATTTATATTTGAATTTAATAATTAATGAAATATAATGGAGGTTATTATTAAATATTTTAATAAATAAATATTTCAAGTTATAATGGGATTATGTTTAATTAACCATAAATTATATTCTAATAATTTTTTAAATTTCGTACAATTCAACGGTTATCGTAAATTAGGTTCTTGGCAAAGATCGGAGAAAACGCTCGTGGACTTTAAAAAACGCTCAACAACAAAAGGTGGGGGCAAGATTTCGTACACGTTGGGACGGTTAGCGTAAAATAGCTTAATATATATGTGTGTAGCGGTGACCCAAGCCCTACTAGCGATAAATAAGTAAGGAGAGCCTATTCTCGAAGAATGATTTTCACGAATCATTGAGCGAGGTTACGCCGACCTTAATTATTTATCATAGGAATAATCTATGACAATTTGTGGTTGTATTATGCTTGCATTGTTTGATTAATTGTTTAAATTGTTTATTCTATTTATACTTAAATGATTATGATTGATAGACTAAGAATAATGATCTATTAAGGAGAGAACAACATTACTAGATATTAAGTATTAGATCCCCAATAACATAAGGGAAGTTGGATACATTGAGTAGTTGTTTTTGGTTGGATTCTGGCTAAGGAAAAGACTTGGTCAACTATGTCTTTTATGGTCCACCTCTCTTACCTGGGAAGTCAACCATACAATTATTCATTGTACAAACTGAACTGATTGTGTAGAGTTAAGGGTCATGCCAAGAAGAAATACGACAAGACATGTGATGGATTTGGCACTCAACCTAAGCATCTAGATAATAAGTATAACCTTAAGGGTTGATACGATATTTCCCAAGTATTAACTTAATACTTATGGTTGAGAGTTGCCACAAGATGATTGAATGATCATATAGACTTGTATTGAGGAATGTGTAAGTCCACTGCCGTGCGGTATGGGACGCACGAGGTTGATCGGTCGCCTACAATCCCGACGGGGAGTATTATCTATGCATGCTAGGCAAGGAAAGATTCTTGGCCTGAATTCTCAGGGACGATCGACTTATAACACCTTGACTCCATGTGAAGTTAGGTGGCGTAGCTCTTGGTAATTGGGAGTACGTTGGTGGCATGTGGTCTTGAGATATCTGATCTTGGTAAATGGGATAGATATCCTTGACAGCGTTTAGTGGCCTGAGTCAGCATATAGTTCAGGGATGCATTAGAATAAATAGAGATAGAGTATATATAATTATGGGTTAAAGATAAGCTTGTTTGAATAATTGTGATTGCCATATATACTATTATTTTACACATTCATTCCCACTTTTAAACTTGTACACAAATCTTAGCCCTATATTCCTTTTTGTTCTGTGGGTTAATTTATGATGATCATACAATGAGCGTGAATCATGCTTACTTCCCGACAGTTCAGAAGGAAAGGATATGAAGTGACGTGGAGATGGGTTACTATAACATCTAGATTGGGAGTTGTTAGCGTTCTGTCAAACGCTGATCACATCCCTACTACTACAGTCAGTATAAGTGTCAGTCTTGTTGTACTTAGGAGGTCCTTTTTGTTATGCTTCCTTTTGGTTTCCTTTCTGTACTTTTATTTTATGTTTTATCTATGTGGCAAGGCCACTAGTCATAACGATGTCAAACTCTATGTAAAATATATTTGAAGCATATGTATGTGAAACAATATGTTTTTAATTACTTCAGTCTTGTTATTTAAAAGTTTCAAATTTTTCTATATTTTTATTAAAGGTTTGATTAGAATTTCACCAATGGGACATAGGCTGTCTCATTTAATGGTATCGGAGCTGGTCAATTCAGCTCGGACCGTAAGTGTCTAGAATTATACTGACTGTATCAAGTTGGATTCCAAACTGGATGATAACTTTTCTTCGGTGCGTCGAGTCTTCATCTTGAGAGTCTTCTAGTACAATGATCTAGGAAGAGTCTTTAACACACTTAACTTTTTCCTCCCCCAACGGTCACAAATCCAACGGTAACGTAACTGACACTTCACAAAATTCACTCTATAAATACTTCACACCCATTCATTATTTTCATATCAATTTTAGAACATTTATCTATACCTTTCAAATGGCTAAATGTTTTCTTTTATTCATCACTCTTCTTGTCATTATCCTTTTTATTATTGGTATTTTCAAGCATGAAGAATTAGGTAAAGATTTCGTAGCAATAATGATAATTATAGTTTTACCATTATTAGTCTTAGCTTGGTTTACAAATAGAGGTTTTTGAATGAGACATGATCATGGTTTTGTAATCGTTGTTATTGAATAAATTGATATGTTTTTATTATGTTTTCCTGAATTCTAGATATAATCATGTCTAAGGCATTAATTCAACATTTTAGACATAACTATCCCTTTCTTGTGAGAGACTTGACAAAAATCTTTATCGATGAATCATTCATTGGAATATAAATATACATAATTGTTATGTTGTTTATGTCTTATGAATGATTGAACCTTATAACTTATCCTTTTCAGGAAGTTATGGTTTGGAACGTCAGAAACGCAAGGCGTGGTAGGAGTGCTGGTAGAGGCACTACTAGAGGTGTACGTAGGAATGCGAGTGATGAAGTTACTCCCGAAGCAGTACCTACCATTCCCATGGGACGAGAAGATCATTCCCAAACTGGAACGAACTCTCAAGCTGACACTCGAGATGTTCGTGAACTTGCTGCAGCTGTGTTAGTTCAAACACAACAAAATTCTCAAATCCTGCAAATCACTCGAGATTATCAACTTTTTCAACAACAACAAAGGGAAACTGTGTATGAAGATACGGGATTGAACTCGTTTCTGAAAGGAAAACCACCACAGTTTGGTGGTGACGTTGATCCAAGGGTGCTGAGAAATGGTTGCAAGAAATAGAGAAGATATTTTCTTTCACTCACTGTAGAGAGAATAGAAGGGTTGGTTATGCAACATTCATGCTTACAGGCGATGCTGAAGCTTGGTGGAGAGGAAAAAATAGATTGTTGGAAGAAGAAGGTAGAGAGATCAACTGGATCTTGTTCAAAGAAGAATTTTTAGGGAAGTATTTTCCAAAGTTATGTAGGAAGGAGAAGGAGAGAGAATTTCAGAACCTGCGTCAAGGTGTGATGACAGTGGGAGAGTATACTAGGAAGTTTGCATCCTTGCTAAAGTATTCTGAGTTTTACCGCTTGCATCCAAGGGAAGAATGGATGTGTAAAAAGTATCAAGATGGATTGAAATATGATATCCAGAGGGCAGTTTTGCCTCTGCATATTGTACGCTTTGGTGAGCTGACAGAAAGGTGTCTGGAGTTGGAAGGAATTAACAATAGGAAGAATCAATATGGATCAGGAGGACCAACTCGAAACAACAATCACAAGGGCCACTTTAACCGAGGCCATGGAGGAAGGACCCAACAAGGGGGTGGGCCATACCAAAGACCTACGACTTATCATAACCAGGATTCTAGGAGGTTAATGTTCAAGTGCTACAGCTGTGGAGGGGCACATCTTAACAAAGATTGTCCAAATAGAAATATTGGAGCTTGTTTTCGCTGTGGTCAGAAAGGCCATTTTCTCAAAGATTGTCCCCAAGGACAAAACCAACCAACAGGCCAGAAGAGCAGTCTAGTAAACAATAACAATGTAGGGAGAGCAAGGAATGGAGGCCCAAGTGTTGGTCATAGACCTCAAAATCACAATAAGCCAACCACTGGAAGAGTATTTGCAATTAGAGGAGCTGAGATCTCAAATTCAGCTGGGTTAATTCAAGGTATGTGTTTAATTAGAGATAAGCTGGTATCAGTTTTATTCAATTTAGGAGCTACACATTCTTTTATATCTACATCTTGTGCTGAATTTTTGGGATTTAAAATTGTTGATATCAACTATAAGTTGACCATTACAGCCCCCTTGGGAGAAAGAATGGTAACTTGTTCAGTCTGTGTAGCTTGCCCAATAATCTTAGAAAATAGAAGATTCTTAGTAGATCTTGTGGTACTCCCGCTACAAGACCTAGATGTCATCTTAGGAATGGATTGGTTATCAGCCAACGATGTAAACTTGGAGTGCAAGAAGAAAATTTTTACATTTGGAGAAGGTAGTGGAGAAGTTAGCAAGGTTGAAACTCTCACTCAAAACTTTATGATGTTATTCTCCATGTCAGTAGAAGAAACCCCTAGTGTTGAAAATTTTCCAGTAGTTCGTGAATTCCCGGAAGTCTTTCCAGAAGATGTTCCAGGTTTACCACCGGTCAGGGAAGTGAAGTTTGCAATCGACTTGGTTCCAGGCACTGGACCAATTTCTATATCTCCTTATAGAATGTCACCCTCTGAGCTTGCTGAGTTAAAGAAACAATTAGACGAGATGTTAGAGAAGGAATTTATTATACCAAGTGTATCGCCATGGGGAGCTCCAATCTTGTTTGTGAAGAAGAAGGATGGTTCTTCTAGACTTTGTGTAGATTACATGCAGCTTAATAAAGCTACTGTGAAAAACAAGTATCCTTTGCCTAGAATCGACGACTTGATGGATCAGTTGAAGGGAGCATCAATATTCTCAAAGATTGACTTGAAGTCTGGATATCATCAAATCAGGGTGAAGGAGGATGATATTCCAAAAACAGCTTTTAGATCCCGTTATGGACACTATGAATACTTAGTTATGCCATTTGGTTTGACTAATGCTCCAGCAGTATTCATGGATTACATGAATAGGATCTTTAGGTCATACTTAGATCAATTTGTTGTAGTTTTCATTGATGACATTTTGATTTATTCAAAGAATGAGGTAGAGCATGAAGGACATTTGAGAATTGTGCTACAGATATTAAAGGACCGTCAATTGTATGCGAAATTCTCGAAATGTGAATTTTGGTTGAAGGAGGTACAATTTCTTGGTCATGTAATCGGTAAAGAAGGTATTGCAGTAGACCCGAGTAAAGTCAAAGCGGTAACAAAGTGGGAGAGTCCAAAGAATGTTGGCGAGATTCGAAGTTTTCTTGGACTAGCTGGATATTATCGGAGGTTCATTGAAGGATTTTTAAAGATCGCTTTGCCTATGACTCAGTTAACAAGAAAAGGTAAAGACTTTAAATGGACTAAAGAGTACGAAGAAAATTTTCAGAAGTTAAAGGAAAGATTGACTTCATCCCCAATACTCATCTTACCAGATCCATCAGGACAATTTGATGTGTATTGTGATGCGTCATATCAAGGTCTTGGTTGTGTGTTGATGCAAGAAAGGAAGGTGATAGCTTATGTATCAAGACAGTTGAAGGTGCACGAGTGGAACTACCCGACTCATGATCTAGAGTTTGCAGCAATTGTGTTCGCCTTAAAGATTTGGAGGCATTATCTTTATGGATCAAAGTTCACCGTGTTAAGTGATCACAAAAGCCTGAAGTATTTATTTGATCAAAAGGATCTAAACATGAGACAAAGGCGCTGGATGGAATTCTTGAAGGACTATGATTTTGAGTTGCAGTATCATCCAGGAAAGGCCAATGTTGTTGCAGATGCTTTGAGTGGGAAGAAACTTCATGTATCTGCAATGATGTTGAAGGAAGAAGAGTTGATTAACCAATTCGTTGATTTAAACTTAGGAGTACATCACAGTGAGGGAAGTATATTCATAGGCGCTATTGTCGTGTCTAATGAATTTCTGAAATGGATCAAATATAAACAACAACTCGATGACCATTTAATGAACCTAAAGGAAACTATAAGAGATGGTAAAAGTGGAGATTTTAACATAAAGAGTGACGGAATCCTAAGGTTTAGAGAAAGGTTGTGTGTACCTCAAAACCAGGATATTCGAAAGTTGATTTTGGAAGAGGGCCACAAAAGTAAGATGAGTTTTCATCCAGGAGCCACAAAGATGTATCAAGACTTGAAGAAAATGTTTTGGTGGTTTGGAATGAAGAAGCATATAGCAGAATATGTTCAAAGTTGTTTCGTATGTCAGAAGGCAAATATTGAACATCAAAAGCCAGCTGGACTGTTACAACCTTTAGACATTCCAGAGTGGAAGTGGGACGGAATAGCTATGGATTTTGTAACCGCTTTGCCAAAAACTCAGAAGCAGCATGATGCAATTTGGGTAATCATTGATAGGTTGACAAAGAGTGCTCATTTCATTCCCATCAACCAGACGTATAAATTGGAGAGACTAGCTCAGGTATATGTAAAGGAAATTGTTAGATTGCATGGGATACCTTCAAGTATAATTAGTGATAGAGATCCCAGATTCACATCAAATTTTTGGCATCAGTTGCATTTAGAGTTAGGAACCAAACTGAGGTTAAGTTCAGCTTATCATCCCCAAACAGATGGCCAGTCTGAAAGGACAATTCAGTCATTAGAGGATCTGTTGAGAGCTTGTGCTCTTGAACACAAAGGAAGTTGGGATGAGTCCTTACCATTAATTGAGTTTACTTACAACAATAACTTTCACTCAAGTATCGGCATAGCTCCATATGAAGCATTGTATGGACGAAAGTTTCGTACACCTTTATGTTGGTATGAAGTTGGAGAAAACAAAATATTGAGTTCAGAATTCGTGCAACAAACGACAGATCAGGTTAAACTTATTAGAGAAAAAATGAAGGCTGCACAAGATCGTCAAAAGAGTTATAATGATAAGAGGAGAAGACCTTTGGAATTTGAGGCAGGAGATCACGTGTTCATTAGGGTAACTCCTAGAGCGGGAATTGCACGAGCAATAAAAACTAAGAAGTTAACACCAAGGTTTATCGGGCCTTTTCAAATTCTACGGCGGATTGGACCTGTAGCGTATCACATTGCTTTACCGCCAAACCTGTCTAATCTTCATGATGTATTCCATGTATCACAACTGAGGAAGTATTATCCTGGCCCTTCACATGTCATTGAGCCTGAAACTGTGGAACTTAGAGATAACTTAGAATATGAGGCTTTACCTGTCAAGATTTTAGATCTTCGAATTAAGGAACTTCGTGGAAAGTAAATACCATTAGTTAGAGTTTTGTGGGATGATGTAACTGGTGATTCTACTTGGGAAAGAGAAGAAGATATGCGTCAGAAGTATCCACACATGTTTTAGGCACGCTAAATTTCGAGGACGAAATTTCTTTTAAGGGGGGTGGTAATGTAACATCCTAATTTTCCATACTTTAAATAATATATCTGGTTAGATTTGAGATTTTAACATCGTTAATCATTAAAAACTAAATATTGAAATTGAAATTAATGCTTAAAAAATACTTAATTTTAAGTTAATTAATTATTCATATTACTTTTATTATTATTATTATTACTGTGTTGATTTGTTATTATTATTATTTGATTTTAATTTATTTGAATATTATCATTTTACTCTACAAACTAATTAGTAAATAAAATAATCTTAAGTAATAATAATTATCTTTGTTGTCATTATTATTATTTTTATTATTATTATCATTTCATTTTTATAAAAGAAATATATATCTCATTTTTATCATAAATGATATTATGTCATGAAACATTAAAATATCAAGTTCACCTACCTTTCTCATAAATTATTTTCACCAAAGTCATTTCTAGAAATGTAAGACTAGAAAAAATTTGATAAAGACATTTACCAACAAAATTTGAAAAATTAGAAGGTATTGGAAAAATAAGACACATTTATATTATTTTATTATTTTACAACTAATATAAATAGGGGTCTTTCCCACCCCATTTTCATTCACTCATTCACAAATCTTCTTTCTTAACTCTTTATTTCTTTCCTTGTCTAGTTTCTTCATATAGAAATATTAGTTTTAGTTATCGAGGTTCTCACGGTGCCGATTCGTAACTTTTAGAGTTATTTTGTGGTAAAAGTTCTTCTAAAATTTCAAAGGAGTTTTATACGTCAAAGTTCTGCTCAAATCATTTTCATAAGTAACCGGTAAGCCGTTATAATGTCCATTTTATTTTAATTATATTATTTTAATTATGTTATTTATATAAAGATTATTTTAAAATTTCTATGCAAATTCGTTTTAGACGTCGAGATATTGAACTTATAAAGTCCAAAATAAATCTTATCATTTTAAGTCGTTATAATGCCCAAGTATTATTATAATTTAATTGTTATTAGGAATATACTCTTGATAATTTTCTAAAACGAATAAATCTAAACGGAGTTATAGTCTAATTTATATTTGAATTTAATAATTAATGAAATATAATGGAGGTTATTATTAAATATTTTAATAAATAAATATTTCAAGTTATAATGGGATTATGTTTAATTAACCATAAATTATATTCTAATAATTTTATAAATTTCGTACAATTCAACAGTTATCGTAAATTAGGTTCTTGGCAAAGATCGGAGAAAACGCTCGTGGACTTTCAAAAACGCTCAACAACAAAAGGTGGGGGCAAGATTTCGTACACGTTGGGACGGTTAGCGTAAAATTGCTTAATATATATGTGTGTAGCGGTGACCCAAGCCCTACTAGCGATAAATAAGTAAGGAGAGCCTATTCTCGAAGAATGATTTTCACGAATCATTGAGCGAGGTTACGCCAGCCTTAATTATTTATCATAGGAATAATCTATGACAATTTGTGGTTGTATTGTGCTTGCATTGTTTGATTAATTGTTTAAATTGTTTATTCTATTTATACTTGAATGATTGTGATTGATAGACTAAGAATAATGATCTATTAAGGAGAGAACAACATTACTAGATATTAAGTATTAGATCCCCTATAACATAAGGGAAGTTGGATACATTGAGTAGTTGTTTTTGGTTGGATTCTGGCTAAGGAAAAGACTTGGTCGACTATGTCTTTTACGGTCCACCTCTCTTACCTGGGAAGTCAACCATACAATTATTCATTGTACAAACTGAACTGATTGTGTAGAGTTAAGGGTCATGCCAAGAAGAAATACGACAAGACATGTGATGGATTTGGCACTCAACCTAAGTATCTAGATAATAAGTATAACCCTAAGGGTTGATACGATATTTCCCAAGTATTAACTTAATACTTATGGTTGAGAGTTGCCACAAGATGATTGAATGATCATATAGACTTGCATTGAGGAATGTGTAAGTCAACTGTCGTGCGGTATGGGACGCACGAGGTTGATCGGTCGCCTACAATTCCAACGGGGGAGTATTATATATGCATTCTAGGCAAGGTAAGGTTCTTGGCCTGAATTCTCAGGGACGATCGACTTATAACACCTTGACTCCACGTGAAGTTATGTGGCGTAGCTCTTGGTAATTGGGAGTACGTTGGTGGCATGTGGTCTTGAGATATCTGATCTTGGTAAATGGGATAGATATCCTTGACAGCGTTTAGTGGCCTGAGTCAGCATATAGTTCAGGGATGCATTAGAATAAATAGAGATAGAGTATATATAATTATGGATTAAAGATACGCTTGTTTGAATAATTGTGATTGCCATATATATTATTATTTTACACATTCGTTCCCACTTTTAAACTTGTACATAAATCTTAGCCCTGTATTCCTTTTTGTTTTGTGGGTTAATTTATGACGATCAGACAATGAGCGTGAATCATGCTTACTTCCCGACAGTTCAGAAGGAAAGGATATGAAGTGACGTGGAGATGGGTTACTATAACATCTAGATTGGGAGTTGTTAGCGTTCTATCAAACGCTGATCACATCCCTACTACTACAGTCAGTATAAGTGTCAGTCTTGTTGTACTTAGGAGGTCCTTTTTGTTATGCTTCCTTTTGGTTTCCTTTCTGTACTTTTATTTTATGTTTTATCTATGTGGCAAGGCCACTAGTCATAACGATGTCAAACTCTATGTAAAATATATTTGAAGCATATGTATGTGAAACAATATGTTTTTAATTACTTCAGTCTTGTTATTTAAAAATTTCAAATTTTTCTATATTTTTATTAAAGGTTTCGTTAGAATTTCACCAATGGGACATAGGCTATCTCACAAGACTACAAACAACCGTTTAATGGGTAAAGGAGCACAGAATAAGCAAACTTACTTGATTTAGAAGATGAAAACGGTTCCCTGGAAGCTAGTGCGGTGGCCGGAATAGCAGACGACGACGAAGAGCGGGAATTCTGAAGAAGACGAAGAGAAATCAGAGTGAAAAGTTCCAAATGGAACAAGTTTCCCCCTTTTATACAGAGGGGCACGTGCAGTGGCACGCGCTCGTAGGTCATGATGGTTATTAACTAGCCATCATTGCCTAGTAACTGCTACACAGAGCTCTAGACACACGTGGCGCCCTAACGTTTCCAATTCTGACTAACCGTTAGTCTCCCCGGACGACGGGCAACACGGTCACGGTCATGAATGCCACGGACACTAGGGGTCACGGACACCACAAGTCAATCCTCCTCGTCTCCAAACGACGACTTCACGCTATCTCCCCGGAACATCGAGTTGTCCTTAAGTCATTACTCTCATGCTCGGGAGCAACGACTTAGGGGGCTCCTATTCTGGACTAGACCGATGGCTAGACACGGCCCAATCCACTTCTGCTCTCAGAATGGCCCAATTGCCTAAGTTTAATCCACAAAGGGGCCAAAGTTACCTTTCTGCCCCTCCAACCGGGCAAGAACTACATCGTTCCTCCCCGGAATCGCTGCCCGTTACGCACGGTTTCTTCGCTTCCCGAACAGCTAAGGGCATGTGCCCGAAACTATGCTTATGCCCGACATAACGGCTAGTTTCGGGCACCCTGCCCGACATAACGGCTAGTTTGGGGTAGTTACCTATTCTTCGGGAAAATGGTTATTTCGCCCCGAAAATAGGACTGTTGGCCACGCGCTGGGGGCATTATATAAGCCCTCTCACTTGAGAGGGTCAGATATCAAATATTCACCCTACGAACTAATACTTTGTACGTGCCCCTTTTCTCTGACCCTTTCTTACTTGAGCGTCGGAGTGCCTTGCAGGTACACCCCCTCCTCTTCTTCATACGCCCAACATCCCATACGTACTTGGTGGCCCACTTCTACAGGATCTGATTCAGCCTTCACGATCAATAAGGTTTTGGGCACGCATTTGTTTGTAGATTGTAATAAAAATAGAAAGCTAAAAAAAGATAAAAATTTAAGAAAAATAATAAATTTAAATTGAAATAGTAATATATGTAGAAAAAGAAATAAAAACAACAATATTTTGAATAATTAAATTAAAAATAAAAATTATTGAAACTTGTATTAAATAAATCAATCATTTTAGTTTTGTAAAAATAACATAATTATTTTATAAGAAGAATCATAATTTTAAAATATATACATAATATTTTTTAACAAGCTTCCTTAATTTTTTCACAAATTTCAAAATAAATGGTTTCAGCAGTTCCTGTGTAGAACTTAAATGGCAATTCTCAAAGAGATGGTTTGAGCTTGTTTAGAAACAGACAAAAAAGCAGAGGTTCCATCCACTCCTCATTCATCGTTCCGTGCAATGCTCGTGTTTTCAGTTTTTTTCTTCATTTTTTCGAATCTCGCACTTCTTTTTTTCTTATGTATGTTTGCAATTGAATGTTTAAATCAACCCAAAATCAACACTGCTTTCATTCGCCTTATTGCACATCTCGTTGGGCGTCGTCCCCCTTCCCGGCATAGCATTTCGCTTCTGGTACTTCGAAAGAATCAACTGACTTCTACCTTCTTCATTGATATGGGGAAAAAGAATCAACTGACTTCTGCCTTCTTCATTGATATAGCATTTCTGCTAGGGGTGGGAATAGGTTGGGCCGAGCTAGGCTTTTCCAAGCCTGAGCCTAGCCTGCTAAAATATTCATAGCCCGAGCCTGGCCTGTAGCCTATCATATGCTTATTTTTAGTCCTAAGTCTGGCCTTTTCGAAGGCCTGATTGGCCTAGTAGCCTATTTAGAAGCCTACTTCATTTGAACATTTGTAAATAAGAAATTCAACTAATGTTAAATAGACTAACAAATTAAAAGATCAATGAGATAAAATGTTTGTTTTTATTGTCTCATTCAAGTTTACCTATTAGCATAAGTTTGGTGATACTATTTGTAACACCCTTCTAATCCCCGCATAAAACATACAATAAATCAGAGTAAATAATCATGCTATTCATTTAAGGGTGTCACACATAATCATAAAACATCATAAAACACCTGCGATGCTCATTAACACTTTAGTAATTTCATGTTTTTCAAAACTTCTCTTAGCATGTGGCAGCGGATTCCAAATAATCATAAAAGACATAAAGAGAGTTCCATGCTTATCACATTAATAAACGAAACTTGGGCATAAAAGCCAACTTCATACAAACCAAGTAAGCATAAAGCATAAAGTAGAGTACATAGTGTATTTCTAAAACATAAAACAACGATCCCAGTGTTACATGATCAGAGCATGACTCGACCCAACATAAATAAAGACGCTAAACAGCTGCATCAGCGGCTACCTCGCGCTACGAGCAAGTCTACTCCTCGGCACCTGAGCGATGTCGTATAAAACATCATTCCAACAGAAGGGTGAGAATTCACATCAATATTGAAATTATAAGATAATGATTATTGTAAAACATATAAACACAAATAATAAATAATCTCACACTTCAATATTCATCAACAAGTATCACCCAAGTATCCACACAATTCATATCAAATTCCAATATTCAATAAGTCACAATCATTCACATACTTCTATATAACAATCATATATGCGATGCGACTCAATGCAAACTCAATGCAACTCATGCCATGTGGTACCAACACTTGTTATTTTTTTTCAGTTTTTACATTTAAACCGGGTCCGTCCCCTAGACCAATAACAAAACAAAAGTCCGTCCCCTAGGCTTTCAAACCCCACTCTAGGTTTGGGACAAGTCACTAGCTCCGACGGAACTAACAAGCTTTGCCTCTTGACACAAATGATGCGTATGCAATCAACAACAATATGCAATTAAGACC
Source organism: Lathyrus tuberosus (assembly GCA_022829125.1). NCBI lineage: Eukaryota > Viridiplantae > Streptophyta > Magnoliopsida > Fabales > Fabaceae > Lathyrus > Lathyrus tuberosus. The sequence goes on from JALAZF010000058.1 coordinate 13,696,435, forward strand.
GTTCCCTAATCTTAATATCAAGCATATCTCAAATAATTCATCACACAATTGCACACACAACACAATTACATTTCATAATTAAAGTATTCATACTTTAGATTTCGTCACCACAATCAACCAATAATACACAATGACTAATTAGATCCAAGCACAACTCGCAAACACAAATTATCGATTAGATATAGACAAATTAATCATTCACTAATAATTGAATCTAATATCCAATAATATTCCACTAAATAATAATCAAAATTTAAATAGCTAAACATTATCTCAATAAATATTTAATATTTAAATAAACAATTTATATTTAATAAATTTTCAATATTTACTAAATAATCAGTGATTAAAATAAATAATTAGTATTTAACTTAAATAAGCAGTATTTTTAATTAATTACTTATTGTATAATTAAACCTCACTATTTTATTAAAACTAAAGTTTATTGGACATATATATATATATATATATATATATATATATATATATATATATATATATATATATATACTCTACTGGCCTTACAAATTTATATATATTTGAATTATAGTCCACAAATATATAAAAAATTTAAACCTTATTTAATAAAAGTTGAGTTTTACTAATCAATATGCCTTCTTTTTACTTCAGGATAACAGAGCTAAACACACAGACCATGAGAGGACTAATTTACAATATGTCAGTTTTATTTATACGTTTTAATAAATTTCATTAATGGTAAATTTCATCAATCCAATCAAATCTACAGAGTCCCTATTCAAAAAATTATGATAGTTCATAACAACCTTTATCCAATAGCAACAATATTCTATATAAAATATAAGTATATGGTTAATATTCAATGGGGTTGAATGGTACGGGCATATCGCAAGCATCGATGAGGGCCTGAAGTGGTACTTTACAACTCAATCAAAGAAACTTCATTGTTACAAGAACCAACCACACTGAGTTGATACTTTATACCACTCCATTTCAAAGTACATTGTTATTTAGACTATTGGATACTTCACACCACTCCATTTTTATTATTGACAAATTCTATCAATCCAGTTGAATTGAAAGGTCTAATGAAATGGCTCAAGTCTACAATTTCATACAGTTTGAGAATTGTTTAATACTTCATGATACAACTCCATTTTAATGAACAATATGTTGGTATTTCAAAACGTAAGTAAACATCCGTTATTAGACTGCTTACCTAAAAATGTCTTGGTTAGCTATATTTTAGAATGTGTTCATCAATATAATATCACATCATTGACCGGTTGAACTGCTAAGTTTTGTATTTCCCAAACTATTATCAAATGTCAGGCGCTACACTAATAAAATGAACATATTCATCTCAGAATTTTTCAGTTTTAAAGGATACCCCAAATCTTAAATGGGTTTCTAAACTATCACCAAAATCAATTTCTAAACATCTCAAATTAATAATCTCAAAATTTAATCTTAACCTAATTAAAATTCAGTTTCTTAGAAAATTTTGGGATTTTATTTTAACACTATTTCTACCCAATAATCAACACTCAATAACCCCAATAATTAGAGAAAAATCCACCCTTACCTTGAATTTCTTTGTGATTTTCTCTTACTCTATGGTTTTCTCTTCTTCTCCTCTTCCTCCTTTTCCTCCTCTTTTCAGATTTTTGCTTTCTAACCTTACCAACTTCTACACTAAAACCCTACTATACATTCAATAAAATGGGCCTAACTCACCAATATTAATTTTACTGTTAACACCTCCCACAAAGCCCACTAATTTTCAACAACTATAATATCATATAGAATATAATAGATTAAGTATTTTACTAAATACTAACAATCTAATTAAAATAAATAATTAGATAAATTCCACAATTCAATTTATTTTCAAATAATAAATTAAATCACATATTTCAATTTAATCACTTAAATCAATTAATTCACACAAATTAAATAAACCAATTAATTTATATAAACTCAATAAGTCAAGTAATTCATGTAAATCAAATATTTCAAATAAATTAGATAAATCACATAAACCAATATTTAATAAATTCACTCAATAATTAATATAAATAATTAATTAATAAAAATCGGGGTGTTACAACTCTCCCCCACTTAAAAGATTTTCGCCCTCGAAAATTACCTCAAACGAATAACTCGGGATATGACTCCCTCATCTGACTCTCAAGCTCCCAAGTCATGTTTCCACCGGCCGGTCCTCCCCAAGCGACCTTCACCAACGCGATTTCTTTACCTCGAAGTTGCTTCAACTCTCGATCCTCAATCCGCATAGGTGACGTCTCCACAGTCAGGTTATCTCTCACCTGCACATCATCTACTTGGACTACATGAGACGGATCCGCAATGTATTTCCTCAACTGAGATACATGGAACACGTCATGGAGATTAGTAAGCGGCGGTGGCAAAGCGATCCGATAGGCTACCTCTCTTATCCTTTGCAAGATTTGATAAGGACCAATGAAACGCGGTGTCAACTTACGCGACTTCAACGCCCTACCAACGCCAGATATCGGAGTGACTCGAAGAAACACATGATCTCCTTCTTGAAACTCAAGTGCTTTTCTCCTCTTGTCATGATAACTCTTATGACGACTCTGAGAAATCTTCATCTTCTCCTGAATCATCTTAATCTTATCAGTGGTTTGTTGAATGATCTCGGGTCCAACCACAACACTCTCTCCTGACTCATACCAACACAACGGTGTCCTACACCGCCTACCATACAATGCCTCAAACGGTGCCATACCAATACTATAATGAAAGCTATTGTTGTAAGTGAACTCAATCAAAGGCAAGTAGTTATCCCAAGCTCCTTCTTTCTCCAACACACAAGCTCTCAAAAGATCCTCAAGTGACTGAATCGTCCTCTCAGTCTGTCCATCGGTCTGCGGATGATAAGCAGAACTCAACCGCAACTTCGTACCCAAGGAACCTTGCAAACTTTCCCAAAATCTCGAAGTAAACCTCGGATCTCTATCTGACACAATGCTAGATGAAATACCATGCAAACTGACAATTCTCTCAATGTACAGCTTCACCAATTTCTCCAACGGGTAATCCATACGCATAGGAATAAAGTGAGCAGATTTCGTCAATCTGTCCACAATAACCCAAATAGCTTCAAAGTTACTCGGTGTTCTAGGTAAACCAGAAACAAAATCCATAGATATGCTATCCCATTTCCACTCAGGAATAGATAACGGTTGCATCAAACCCGACGGTTTCTGATGCTCAATCTTCGACTTTTGGCAAGTTAAACAAGAATACACAAACTCGGCAATATCCTTCTTCATACGAGGCCACCAAAATACTTTCCTCAAATCTTGGTACATCTTAGTAGCACCCAGGTGAATACTTAGTCCACTACGATGTCCTTCCTCAAGAATACTCTTCTTCAGCTCAACAATGTCCGAAACACAAACTCTATCACGACATCTCATGATACCGTTCTCATCAATCTGGAAATCACCACTTGGACTTGATTGATCAAAGTCAACCGATCAACCAAACTCAAATCAGATTTTTGACCTCCTCGAATCTCATCGAGAATGCCACTAGTAAGCTTCAACATACCAAGTCTAACTCCATAAGAAGTCTTCTCACACACCAAACTCAAATCACAAAATTGCTCAATCATTTCCAACTCTTTTACCATCATCATTGACATATGCAAAGATTTCCTACTCAATGCATCATCTACCACGTTTGCCTTACCCGGATGGTAATTCAAACCAAAATCATAATCTTTCAAAAGTTCCAACCATCTCCTTTGCCTCGCATTCAATTCTTTCTGATCAAAGAGATACTTTAAACTCTTATGATCACTATACACCTCAAATCTCGTACCAAACAAGTAATGCCTCCAAAGTTTCAACACAAACACAACAGCGGCCAACTCTAAGTCATGTGTCGGATAATTCCTCTCATGCACTTTAAGTTGCCTTGAAGCATAAGCTACGACTTGCCGATTTTGCATCAACACACCTCCCAAACCCATCAAAGAAGCATCACAATACACAACAAATGGTTCTGACGGATTCGGTAAAACCAAAACAGGAGCTGTAGTCAATCTTCTCTTAAGCTCTTGAAAACTTTCCTCGCACTTTGCATCCCAAACAAAAGCTTGACCCTTCCTAGTCAATAGCGTCAATGGCAAGGATAACTTAGAAAATCCTTCAATAAACTTCCGATAGTAACCTGCTAAACCAAGAAAACTTCTAATCTCAAAAACTGATTTCGGAGCTTCCCATTGTGATACAGCTTCAACCTTCGACGGATCAACCACAATACCTCTACTTGAAATCACATGTCCAAGAAAACTAACTTCCTTTAACCAAAACTCGCACTTAGAAAGTTTAGCATACAACTGCTTCTCTCTCAACACAGATAACACAATCTTCAGATGCTCAGCATGTTCCTTTTCACTCTTCGAATAGATCAAAATATCATCAATGAACACAACCACAAACTTGTCCAAATAAGGATGGAAAATCCTATTCATGTACTCCATAAATACACCTGGTGCATTAGTCACACCAAATGGCATCACATAATACTCATAATGTCCATACCTCGTTCGAAAAGCAGTCTTCTGAATATCTTTAGCCTTCACACGAATCTGATGATACCCAGATCTCAAATCTATCTTACTAAACACACTTGCACCAACCAACTGATCCATCAAATCATCAATCCTCGGAAGTGGGTACTTATTCTTGATAGTCACCTTGTTCAATTGTCTATAGTCCACACAAAATCTCATAGAACCTTCTTTCTTCTTAACCAACAACACTGGTGCACCCCACGGTGACACACTTGGACGAATAAACCTCTTCTCAAGCAAATCCTCAAGTTGACTCTTCAACTCTTTCAACTCCGATGCGGACATACGATATGGAGCCATCGATACCGGACTAGTTCCAGGAACTAAGTCGATCGAAAACTCCACCTCGCGTTCCGGCGGTAAATCACTTATCTCATCAGGAAAAACTTCCGGAAAGTCACGAACAATTGGTAAAGTATCAATTGCTCCACTTTCACTAATGCTCAAAGTTGCCATCAACATAAACACCTTGGCACCATCTTGCACTGACTCATTCACTTGCTTAGCTGACATAAACAAGTCTCCTTCATTCTCAGGTTCAAGGAAAATAAACGTTTTATCAAAACAGTTAATATAAACACGATTGAATTCCAACCAATTCATCCCAAGAATAACATCAAGTTGATCTAAGTGAAGACACACTAAATCAACTCCAAAGTCTCTACCAAAAATACTCAACGGACAATTCAAACACACATATGGGGTAGTTACTGAACCCATAGCAGGAGTATCAATAACCATACCACCACTCATAACAGACAACTTAAGATTCAATCTTTTCACACAATCCAAAGAAATAAAAGAATGTGTAGCTCCAGTATCAATTATTGCAACCAAAGGTATACCATTAATGAAGCACGTACCTCGGATCAAACAATCTTCACTAGCAGTCTCAGATCCTGATAGAGCAAACACCTTTCCTTTCGCTTGAGCCTTCTTTGGTTTGTCACACTTGGTACTAATGTGCCCTTGCTCACCACAGTTGTAGCAAGTCACATTCGCACCGCTTCTGCACTCCATAGCTTTGTGGCCTGGCTTGCCACACTTGAAACATTTATGCTCAACACTTTTGCACTCAGGAGCACGATGTCCTTCAACACCACATCTATAACACTTAACCGGAGTGGAAGCTCCTCCCCCACTCGGCTTCTTGCTACCACCAGCTTTCTGTTTCCCCTTATCAGCAGGAGTCACATACGGCTTTCCTCTGAATTGACCTTTTCCTTTCTTATCATTCAAACTCTTATAGTGTGCAAATCGAGCTCTACTATCCTCATCATAGATCATGCTTTTGTTCACCAACTCAGAAAATCGCCTAATCTCCTGATAACCAATGGCTTGCTTGATTTCAGGCCTCAAACCATTCATATACTTAAGACACTTGGATCTTTCAGCACTAGAAGCGTTGTAGTGAGGACAATACTTAATCAGCTCTTCAAATCTTGTTGCATACTCAGCCACAGTTAAGTTACCTTGCTTCAATTCAAGAAACTCAATTTCCTTCCTCCCACGAACATCTTCGGGAAAGTACTTCTCCAAAAATGCATCCTTGAAAAGATCCCAAGTAATATCAATCTCATCTTCTTCAAACCGTTGGCGAGTGTTATTCCACCAGTGCTCAGCTTCCTTCACCAGCATGTGAGTGCCAAACTGCACCTTCTGCTCATCTGAACAGTTCATGACTCGAAAGATCTTCTCAATCGCTTCTAGCCATTCTTGTGCTTGGTCAGGATCATGTGTTCCCTTGAACGACGGTGGATTATTCTTCTGGAACCTTCCTAAAGCATGGAACTCATCATTAGCATTGTTTCCAACATTTGCATGACCTTGCTGAATCTGTCCATTTGCTCCAGCCAACATATCCAATGCTGCAGCAATCGCATCATCATTCCTACCCGCATCATTCCTACCTGCAACCATAGCTCTTGCATCCAACAACAAATCCTCGTTAGAACAAACAATACTGATAGTGCTACACACATATCAAGTACAAAAGAAACTAAACACGCTAACAACTTGGTCAACTGACCGACCTTGCTCTGATACCACTAATGTAACACCCTTCTAATCCCCGCATAAAACATACAATAAATCAGAGTAAATAATCATGCTATTCATTTAAGGGTGTCACACATAATCATAAAATATCATAAAACACCTGTCATGCTCATTAACACTTTAGTAATTTCATGCTTTTCAAAACTTCTCTTAGCATGTGGCAGCGGATTCCAAATAATCATAAAAGACATAAAGAGAGTTTCATGCTTATCACATTAATAAACGAAACTTGGGCATAAAAGCCAACTTCATACAAACCAAGTAAGCATAAAGCATAAAGTAGAGTACATAGTGTATTTCTAAAACATAAAACAACGATCCCAGTGTTACATGATCAGAGCATGACTCGACCCAACATAAATAAAGACGTTAAACAGCTGCATCAGCGGCTACCTCGCGCTACGAGCAAGTCTACTCCTCGGCACCTGAGCGATGTCGTATAAAACATCATTCCAACAGAAGGGTGAGAATTCACATCAATATTGAAATTATAAGATAATGATTATTGTAAAACATATAAACACAAATAATAAATAATCTCACACTTCAATATTCATCAACAAGTATCACCCAAGTATCCACACAATTCATATCAAATTCTAATATTCAACAAGTCACAATCATTCACATACTTCTATATAACAATCATATATGCGATGCCACTCAATGCAAACTCAATGCAACTCATGCCATGTGGTACCAACACTTGTTATTTTTTTTTTCGGTTTTTACATTTAAATCGGGTCAGTCCCCTAGACCAATAACAAAACAAAAGCCCGTCCCCTAGGCTTTCAAACCCCACTCTAGGTTTGGGACAAGTCACTAGCTCCGACGGAACTAGCAAGCATTGCCTCTTGACACAAATTATGCGTATGCAATCAACAACAATATGCAATTAAGACCGTTCCCTAATCTTAATATCAAGCATATCTCAAATAATTCATCACACAATTGCACACACAACACAATTACATTTCATAATTAAAGTATTCATACTTTAGATTTCATCACCACAATCAACCAATAATACACAAGGACCAATTAGATCCAAGCACAACTCGCAAACACAAATTATCGATTAGATATAGACAAATTAATCATTCACTAATAATTGAATCTAATATCCAATAATATTCCACTAAATAATAATCAAAATTTAAATAGCTAAACATTATCTCAATAAATATTTAATATTTAAATAAACAATTTATATTTAATAAATATTCAATATTTACTAAATAATCAGTGATTAAAATAAATAATTAGTATTTAACTTAAATAAGCAATATTTTTAATTAATTACTTATTGTATAATTAAACCTCACTATTTTATTAAAACTAAATTTTATTGGACATATATATATATATATATATATATATATATATATATATATATATATATATATTCTACTGGCCTTACAAATTTATATATCTTTGAATTATAGTCCACAAATATATAAAAAAATTTAAACCTTATTTAATAAAAGTTGAGTTTTATTAATCAATATGCCTTCTTTTTACTTCAGGATAACAGAGCTAAACACACAGACTATGAGAGGACTAATTTACAATATGTCAGTTTTATTTATACGTTTTAATAAATTTCATTAATGGTAAATTTCATCAATCCAATCAAATCTACAGAGTCCCTATTCAAAAAATTATGATAGTTCATAACAACCTTTATCCAATAGCAACAATATTCTATATAAAATATAAGTATATGGTTAATATTCAATGGGGTTGAATGGTACGGGCATATCGCAAGCATCGATGAGGGCCTGTAGTGGTACTTTAAAACTCAATCAAAGAAACTTCATTGTTACAAGAACCAACCACACTGAGTTGATACTTTATACCACTCCATTTCAAAGTACATTGTTATTTAGACTATTGGATACTTCACACCACTCCATTTTTATTATTGACAAATTCTATCAATCCAGTTGAATTGAAAGATCTAATGAAATGGCTCAAGTCTACAATTTCATACAATTTGAGAATTGTTTAATACTTCATGATACAACTCCATTTTAATGAACAATATGTTGGTATTTCAAAACGTAAGTAAACATCCGTTATTAGACTGCTTACCTAAAAATGTCTTGGTTAGCTATATTTTAGAATGTGTTCATCAATATAATATCACATCATTGACCGGTTGAACTGCTAAGTTTTGTATTTCCCAAACTATTATCAAATGCCAGGCGCTACAGTAATAAAATGAACATATTCATCTCAGAATTTTTCAGTTTTAAAGGATCCCCCAAATCTTAAATGGGTTTCTAAACTATCACCAAAATCAATTTCTAAACATCTCAAATTAATAATCTCAGAATTTAATCTTAACCTAATTAAAATTCAGTTTCATAGAAAATTTTGGGATTTTATTTTAACACTATTTCTACCCAATAATCAACACCCAATAACCCCAATAATGAGATAAAAACTCACCCTTACCTTGGATTTCTTGGTGATTTTCTCTTGCTCTATGGTTTTCTCTTCTTCTCCTCTTCCTCCTTTTCCTCCTCTTTTCAGATTTTTCCTTTCTAACCTTACCGACTTCTACACTGAAACCCTACTATACATTCAATAAAATGGGCCTAACTCACCAATATTAATTTTACTGTTAACACCTCCCACAAAGCCCACTAATTTTCAACAACTATAATATTATATAAAATATAATAGATTAAGTATTTTACTAAATACTAACAATCTAATTAAAATAAATAATTAGATAAATTCCACAATTCAATTTATTTTCAAATAATAAATTAAATCACATATTTCAATTTAATCACTTAAATCAATTAATTCACACAAATTAAATAAACCAATTAATTTATATAAACTCAATAAGTCAAGTAATTCATGTAAATCAAATATTTCAAATAAATTAGATAAATCACATAAATCAATATTTAATAAATTCACTCAATAATTAATATAAATAATTAATTAATAAAAATCGGGGTGTTACACTATTTGTTGGAGAGAACTTATGAGAAAAACTTATGACAACTTATGACTTTGTTTATAATGTTTTTTCAACTTATTTTCATAAGTTCTTCAAGATAACTAAGTTTTATTTTAGTATTTTAATTCAAAGTACAAAATAAAATATAATAATAATAAATTTATTGAGTTTTTCTTAAATAAGTCAGCTTGATAGGCTTAAAAGGCTTTTCTTACGGCCTGTGGCCTAGCCTCTTTAGTTAAATAGGCTTATAAAAAAGTCTACGCCTTTTCTATTTAAGAAAAAGCCTAGTCTGATCCGGGCCTATGTAGGCTAGGTCATAGACCCCTATTAATTAGTCTGACATATTCCCACCCCTAATTTCCGCCAAACCCGTTCATCCCTTAATGAAGTTAAATACTTTACATAATAGTACATAGATATATGTTATAATATCAAATTATGAATATTTACGGTTATTTCTCAAGTTAATATACTTGTTTTTTTAGTTATTATCAACATTGTGTGTCTTGATATGATTTTTTTTTCCATTGTTTCTTTCACTTCCATATTAAATTATGAATATTTATTGTTATTTGTTTTTTTTAATTATTATGAACTTTGTGTTTTTTTATATGATTTTATTTCATTGTTTCTTTTACTTCATTATCAAATTATGAATATTTACTGTAACTTTTTTATAAAAAAATCTCAATATTGTTTATATTATATGTTAGTAATAATAAAAAGGCTAAAATACAGTTTTAGTCCTCCTGTTTGTCAAAATTCACGGTTTTAGTCCCCCTATTATTTTTTTTAACAGTTTTGGTCCCCACTCCAATTTTGGCCCAAAAAATGATGAACAGTACCTGATCTGTACATGAACAGTACATGTCCGTACATGAACAGTACATGAACAGTGAGGGGTGGGGGACCAAAACTGTTATAATATTTATAATTTTGATTTTATTTTTTAAATTTTTATATTATATGATTAAAATTATTAAAGAGTACTTAGGATCGGTCCTGACTTTTTAAACACACAGGATTAATATATATTTATCACAACATTCAAATTTTTTAGGCTTTTTCAGGCCCTGGGCTATGAGTCTGGTTGCCCTGCCCCAAGGCTGGCCCTGAGAGTACTATAGAATGTATTGAATAATGAACCATTGTAAATAATGAACCATTGTACAAATTAAAATATGAAGAAACATTTCATAAGAATTGTGTATTATCATGGTTAGCAGAAAAAATAACTTGTACTGTATGTAGAGAACCACTGAAAAATAGTGAATAATGTTTATGTGTTAAAGAAATTGTAATAACTAAGGATTTTACATCTACTATGAGTGAGTGTTGTCGCTATTATGAATTTTATTAATTTTTGTGAGTTGTTGTTACTATGTATTTGAAATAATTAATAGAAAAATAACTTGTTGGAATTATTTTTTTGGTTAAATATACAACACCCCCTGTGATATTAGCGAGATTTGATTTTAGTTCCTAGTAAAGTTTTTTTTGTAAAACAATCCTCGCAATTTCCAGATTTTCTCGGATACCTCCTGTGCAGAAAAGATTCCAATTTTTAGTGACTTGGCTGTCCAACTGGATTTTTATTTTATTTTATTTTTAAATGTCACGTAGACTTTCTTTATTTTTTAATTTAATTTATTTTATTTTATAAATATTAAATTTTTTTATATTATTTTTTTAATGCTTGCTTTTCTTAAATTATTTTAATTAATTAATATTTTTTATGAATTAATTTTTTAAAGTATCAAAATGTTATTATTGAGCCTTCTCAAACCTTCACAAGCCCATTTCCAACACCACTTTTCTGACCCATTTATTCTTTTGAATTTTAGTATCAAAGATAAGTATATAAACACTTACTTATCTACTTCCATTTCCGATGTGGGACAATATTAACACATGCAACCTGCACAATTGGTTTACAAATTCAAACACACATCTACCATAGTTTTTGGTGAATCTTTTCTGCTACTGTAATAGACAGTGATTGGTAAAGATATAACAATCTTTGTATTTAGAAAAGTTGATTATCTATTTTAATCAAGGATTTATGAACCAGAATCTCTTAGAGCTGGATATGCAATCTTTGCTTCTGGGCTCATTGTGGGCTTCGCAAATCTTGTTTGTGGGTGTGTAATCTTTTGTTACCTGCATCTCATATCTTCCCAATAATGTCTAGGATACAGATTGTGTCCTTTTTTAAGTCAATGTGAGGTGAAGTCTAACTTCTAGACCAGCTTCAGTTTTGACTTTGTTGTTCGAGCAGGAAAAGGCTTGTCAGTTACTGCCAAGTAGCATTGTAGTTGAAGTTGTATATATCTTCCATGTGAACTTCTCTTTCCACTGGTTGATTTTGTTGATCGTGTTTTTCCAAATTTTAGTTCTTGCTTGCTTGCTTGATTTGAATTTGATTGATGTAGCTTACTTCATCTGTTGGTGTTAGTTAAACCATTTGAGGTTTGGTTGTAGTTGTTACTTTTGTTGGAAGGAGATGTCTTGTAACTTGTAGTAATTAAGGATAGAATTATCTTTTGATTGTCACACTAAAATTAGAAAATTCTTAACTGCGTACTACTAAATCAAAAACGTTTTTGTAAAACATTTTCCATACCAACCACTAGAAAACTACTATCAAGAAAGTCTTACAGAACCGGTCAATGGTTTCTTCTATAAAGATACGATTCATTTGATTGATGTAGCCGACCACATTGGGATTTGGTTATTGTTGTTGTTGTTGTTGTAAGAATTACTGTCTGAGTGTGATAAACTGATAATTTTATGGAGAGGATGTGTCTGTAAATTATAGCATTATGTTGAAACAATTGGAAGCTGGGATATTTTAATGACAAGTAACATAAAAAATTGATTGATTCCTTGTTTTTTTTATGTGAGAAGAAAGAGAAGTGAGTGTACAGTTGTTCTATTGATTTATTGGAACTTTTTCTTATGAAAATCGATTGATATTTGTGTAAAAGTTAATTTAGATAAATCATTTAAGTCAAATGGTATATTAAGGTTAGTTCACCTTTGCTCGATATGAGTTTCAGAATTTCCATTTTGAATTTCTGAAATTAAGATAGCTTTATTTTGTTGCTGTGAAGTTTTTTTGTGATTATTAACTGTTTGAAATGCAAACCAAACTTGATCTGAACCCCCTTAATATAACCATCAACACATCATACACCAAAAGCCCAATTTCCCAAACCTTTAAAGCTTAAATCTAAATCTAAATAAATAGTAGATAAGGTTGTAAACCCTGTATTTTAATGTGAAATTTGAAATATCTTTCGATCTCTATATTAAATATTGTTATCTCTGAACTGCCGTGAATGTTAGTGTTCCATTACATGTAATAATGTATTACCTGCATTATCTTGGAGCAGCAGCAATAGTTCCTAATATAACCATTTATTGCACTTGATTTAACAAAATAGTTCTTGATGTTTGTGGCATTTCAGCGTTATCTTCTATGAAGCTGTTGTTATAGTAGTGTTATTAAAGAAAATAGAGGAAGCAAGTTAAGCATTGGGAGAGGTGGAATGGTAAAAGTGCAGCATCTAGTTATAGTATGTTATTTGTTCTTATGTTAATGCTTGTTATCTAACAATAATAACATTGCTTTGAGTCCCACATTGAAATTTTTTTACCAAATGAAAGAGTTTATATATCTCTTATACATAATAAATTGTAAAACTTCATGTTTTGGACTTCCATAAAAATATTGGGTTTTAAGCCCAAATTTAATATTTTAATAGTTAATTTAAATTAATATAATTTCATAAAAAAATATTAATAAAAATAATTTAAGAAAACCTGAAAAATCAATAAAACAGTAAGTAAAAAAAATTAATATATATATATATATATATATATATATATATATATATATATATATATATATATATAATATATATAAAAAAGTAAAAAAAAAAAAAAAAACTAATAAAAAAATTAAGATATTAAAAAACAAAAAAAAACAATATTAAGAAAGAAATTAAGATAAAAAAACAAAAAATAAAAAATAAAAAAACAATAAATAATTAAATAAAATAATAAAAAAATATTAAAAATGCCACGTGGACTGCCACGCAAGCAATAAGAAAGAATCTTTGCTGCAATGTGGCAATCAGGGGCCTTAGTGAGGGAATCTGGATATTAAGAGAGGGTGTTTAAAAAAAAAATTTACAGGGGCTAAACTGAAAACTCGCTAACATTGCAGGGGGATTTGTATATTTAACTATTTTCTTTTTATTGTACTTTAGATTCTGTTTGGTAAAAATAGGAGGTGGCTGATGAATTAACTTATAGTTTATAACTTATAACTGATGGTTGATGACTGATAATTTATAGTTTATAGTTGATGACCGATGACTTATAACTGATAAACTAATTGAAATATTTGGTAAAATTAACTATTCAAAAAGTTACTAAATTAAAATGACATAAAATATATTTAATATATAATTACTTTATTTAAATTAAAATAAATTATAAATGGTAGCAGTGGATTTTAGTTAAAATAATAAGGACAAAAGTGAAAGAAAAAATGATAAGGAATAAGCTAAAATATTATGTAAAATAACGTTTGAAAAATAAGTTATAAATTAGTAAATTAAATTATAAGTTCGTGACAAAAATACTGTTACCAAATATGTATTTTATTGTCATGTGAATTTATAAGCTATAAGTTCAAAAATGTCTCGCCAGACAGAAAATTAGAGTGAATTTTAGGACATAATAAACTTTTTATCAGCAGTAAGTTGTTGATACAGTAAAAAAATATAAACAGTCAAAGATTAAAAAAGTACAACTTGAATAACATGGTTTTCTCTAATGGGCCATTAATTCTTGGTCAACGAATTACGGGGGATTCTACCTGCCACCCCCCAATTAAACATGACACCCCTCATTTGTTGCGAAATACCATATTTACTCTTTTAAAAATTATGAATTTTGGGGGATGGACTGGATATTTTGGAAAATAGAGGTAATTTCGAAATTACCGGTAAAAATTACCAGGAATTTCAAAATTACCGGTAAAATCCCGGAAATTTTACATGATACCGGGAATTTGAAATTATCGGTAGTATAAAAATTTTCACTTTTTGTTTTTTGTTATTTTTGAAAATTTTTACACTACCGGGAATTTCAAATACCCCAAAATTTACCGAAAATTTCCGAGAATTTGAAATTCCCGGTAGTGTAAAAATTAAAAAAAAAAATTGAAAATTTTTATACTACCGTAATTTCAAATTCCCCAAAATTTCACTCAATACCGGAAATTTGGTAATTCCCGGTAGACAAAATTTTTTCAGTTTCCACCTAAAATTTTCAGGGACAATGTTGGAATTTTGATAGTTTGGGGGGTGCCGGATTTAATTGGGGGTTGGCAAGTAGAATCCCTCGAATTATGTACCACATTCAAATTGAAAGGTGCAAATAGTACTTTGATGGTTCCTACCCTTGGCCCTTGGGAAATAATATTTTTTTCTTGGGTGAAAAGATTATTTTAGATTTACAACCTCCATCGTTGCATCCTTGTACTGTTGATGAAGTCATATATATATATATATATATATATATATATATATATATATATATATATATATATATATATATATATATATATAGACACTCATGTAAGTGTGTATTAGCAACATACACTATGATGTATTTTTGTACATGACCCATCATTTTTTAGTGGGACCCACATTAAAAAGATAAAAAAAAAAATAGAAAAAAAATATACTTAGTGTATTTTTGTGTTGGGCCCACCAATTTTGGGTGTGTATTAGTATATATATATATATGTGTGTGTGTGAGCATATCAAGTGAGAGTGATTTTAAAATGAGAGATGAGAGGAATAAATAACCACCATTAGATCAATCAAACAATAATGATTAAACTTATTCATTAATGTGACTATTAATTTCTCTCTCTCTTGATAATTTGATCTAATGGCTGTTGTTTATTTCTCTCATCTCTCATTTTAAAATCACTCTCACTTGATATGCCCCCATATATATATATATATATATATATAATAATTTAAAATGTGAACTAATATTCTAATACTTTTAAACGTTTAAGTTTATTTTTTATTTTTTATTTAAATAAAACCTTTTTATGGTCTGTATAATAAAATTAATTATTTAATATTTAATTTATTTTTTTTACTTTCTGTATTGAATCAATTTTTTCTTCGAATTTTTCATCTTAATTTTTGTTAATGTGACTCTGAAAGTAATATTAAGTATAAAACTTTACTAAAAAAAAAAAGAATTTTGAGATTAAAATTTGATTTCTTAAATATGATGGTCAAAACTTTGTTTTATTTTTTTTAAATACAACTATTTAACTAAATTCAATAATTTTTAAAACAATAAAATAGAAATGTTGAATTTGTATTCATAATCATTTTTACATAAAATAATCAAATTTTCTTTTAAAAGTAAATAAGAGAAACACATAAATAATGCAATTCACTGCAAAGTCTAATTAAAAAAATCCATCTTATACATAAAAGTACATAGAGAAATAAGAGATATCACCTCTTCCAAATCGTTGATCTTCTTCTACAATATTTACTTGCTCAATACTTGATTTATTACAATCTAAAATGAAATTTTGAAATGCAAATCAATTTGATTACAAAATTAAATTAATTTTTTTTTTGGAAAAGAAGAATGACGATTGCATATAAGATAACAAAAAGGTGCAGAAAGAAACTCAATCTTTTGGGCCCAAACGATCAATTGAGCCCATTTTCAAAATCCAAACTTTTCTGAAGGTATCAACAAACATCAGATACACCACCTGTTCACTGGTACCAACAATCTTTCACCACTCTCGTTAGACCTAATGGTGGATTCTTCATCTTCTTACAACATGGTCAATCTCTTCCAACAAACGCTCGACAATTTCATCAAATCCATGCATCTTCAACTTTTCAACGAATCATCTTTCATCTCTAAATCAGTCGAAGATATTCGTCGCAAAATTAAATATACCGATCAACAAACAAAATTCACAACCCTTTAAAAACTTACTTACCTCTTCGTTATTTACAGCGTCGACTTATTATGAGTCGCCTTCTATGTTGTTGAGGTAATTAAATATATTATGTGAGGTAATATTGTTGAGTGTCCTTCATAGTTTTTTTTAAATATTAATGTTTTATCATTTTAACAAATTTCACACCTTTAGATTTTAATGGTCCTTTAATGCTAACAATATATTATCAACACATAATACTCTTTAGACATTTTCATCTCCATCTTCATTAAAATTGTAGAAAAAGAAAAGATAAATTAATTTTCACTTATTTAACTTTTTTCTTCTAATGTTCGTTTTGACATGTGATTTCTGAATTAGAGTTGGATTCTCTAAAATGGGTTCTTCGCAAATTTGGAAACAAAAATTGAAAGTAGTATGCAAGGGGCAATTATAGAACACTAATAATTTTTTATGCTAAACTAAGCTAAATCTTTGGAATTCTTAAAGTTTGAAATTTGTATCTTAAACAAAACAGGAACAAGATAGTAAAACAAAAATAATCCAAAAATAAATAAAAAATTAAACTAAGGATCTCAAATAGTATTAGGTTTATTATGTTATATCTTAATCCCCTTAATTCTAGAAAAGTAGTTGGTTAGTCTTCTCAATCTTAATGGTTGTAGTTTGGTTTGTGGATGAAAGTTTGAGAGTTGTTTCATTTGAATTGCACTAAAGTCTATGAACGGATGCTAATACTTTAAATAATTGGGGCTTACGTCTTGCATCCAAAGATATCCAGAACAAGGCTAGGAATGCTTCTTCTCATTCTTCTTCGTTGCTTAAGGCTAGTTACGCACAATTCGCATCATAATTAACAAGCGTTTTGAAGTTAAAAAGAAGTTTTTATTTTTTGAAAAGGATGAGGCAAGGTGTGTTTGAATGTGAATTTTGACTTGAGATTGACTTGATGGATCAAGTGAGTGCAAGTGTAAAAATATAATTCAATCAAGTGATCAAGGGACTTATGATCACTTGAATGAATATGTATCCTAAGGGAAGCATGCAATTATTCATGAAAATTCATACAATGGTCTTAATTCACAAAAATGTAATTAACTGAGCAAAATGGATTTGATCAACTAATCATTCAACAAGGGATCAAGCTAAGAGTCATATACCAAGCATATGGAATCATGAAAAGAAAAGATCTAAGGCAATAAGAAATGAATTTAGTACATTATACTCTAATCTCTAACTAATTCTAACTGAAATTAGAAATTAAAATATACAATTAAATTCAATTAAAAGATTAACCTAATAAGTTATTCATTGAAGTAACTATCAAAGTATGTATTAAAAAAATATTATTTTTTTATGTTTATTTTAATATCACTATACGAAAAAAAAGAGAGAAAAAAACAAGTAATAAATATTAAACAAAACACTTTGCATGGGGCATATAGAAGAAATGGAGGTCTGGATAGTAAAAGAGGGCGTTGGCCCAAAAGTTGAGGCCCAAGGTAAAGTTGAACTCAGAATAGAGGGGGGTATGTTAGGAAAGAGGTGTGCTAGTGATCAAAGCCTTTGGGCTTAGTGGTTAAAGGCCTAATGCATGGATGAGGGCAAAGGATTGGAGTGGTCTCAAACTCCCTCATTTCTTTTCAAGCTCAATCAGACATCTCTCCCTTTCTCATAA
Source organism: Lathyrus tuberosus (assembly GCA_022829125.1). Classification (NCBI taxonomy): domain Eukaryota; kingdom Viridiplantae; phylum Streptophyta; class Magnoliopsida; order Fabales; family Fabaceae; genus Lathyrus; species Lathyrus tuberosus. Next base: position 13,714,790 of record JALAZF010000058.1, read on the forward strand.
CTCTCCTTGCCGAAAATAGCTCTGTCGCACCGGAGGCGGCGTATCAACCCAGAAACGCCACCAACCACCACCAATACACTTGAATAGGATCTTCCATCCCTACTTGGATCAGTTTTTTATAGTGTTTATTGATGGTATTTTGGTGTATTCTTAATCAAATGAAGATCATACTGAACATCTTTGAGTTGTGCTTCAGATTTTGAAAGAGAAGAAATTGTATGTCAAGTTACCCAAATGTGAGTTCTGGTTGCAGGAAGTAATTTTTCTTGGTCATTTGATTTCTAGTGGTGGGATAGTAGTGGATTCATCCAAGGTAGACGTAGTGCTACAATGGGAGGCTCCTAGGTCAATTATAGAGAGCAGAAGTTTTCTGGGGTTGGCCGATTACTACAGAAGATCTAGCGAAGGTTTTTCCAAGACAGTTGTTCCTTTAACTCATTTGACTTGAAAGGGTCAAGCTTTTGTGTGGGATGTCCAATGGGAAGATTGTTTTCAAGAACTGAAGAAGAAATTGACGAAGGCTCCAATCCTAATTTTACCATATGTGAAGGAACTTACTATGGTATATTGTGATGCGTCCAAGATGGGCTTAGGTGGTATGCTTATGCAAGATGGCAAAGTGGTAGCTTATGCTTCACGCCAATTGAAGATTCATGAGAGGAACTATCCTACCCATGATTTAGAGTTATCATCAATGGTGTTTGTGTTGAAAATGTGGAGGTACTATTTGTTTGGTTTCTAGGTTTAAGGTGTTCAGTGATCACACGAGTTTGAAATACATATTTGATCAGAATACGCTCAATATAAGGTAGAGAAGATGATTAGAATTTTTAAAGAACTACGATTTTGGTTTGAATTACCATCCCGGTAAATCCAATGTTATAGCAGATGCTTTGAGTCGGAAGTCGTTGAACATGTCGACATTAATGGTTAGATAATTGGATTTGATCGAACAATTCAGATATCTGAGCTTAGTATGCAAGGTGACTCTTAATAGTGTGAAATTGGGCATGCTGAAGCTGACTAGTGGTTTTCTTAATGAGATCGGAGATAGTTAGAAGCTAGATGTAGCTTTGGTTGATCGTCGATCATCAATTAACTAAAATGAAGATGAAGACTTCCGAGTTGAAGAGAATAGGATCTAAGTTTCTGAATAGAGTTTGTGTACCTAATGTGTCAGAACTTAAGAAGAGGATTTTGGAGGAGAGTCGCAGAAGCAGATTGAGTATTCATCCTGGGGATACTAAAATGTACCAAGATCTTAAGAAGATGTTTTGGTGGCCGGGAATGAAAAGAGACATCACATAGTTTGTTTACGCTTGTTTCACTTGTAAGAAGTTGAAGGTTGAGTATCAGAAGCCGTCTGGACTGATGCAACCATTAGATATTCCTGAATGGAAGTGGGACAACATCTTGATGGATTTTGTGATTGGTTTTCTGAATACTCCTAAAGGGAATGATGCAATTTGGGTGGTTGTGGATATACTAACTAAATAAACTCATTTCATTCTGATTAGGATCAGTTTTTCATTGCAGAAGCAGGATGAGATCTATATTAGTGTGATTGTGAATTTGAATGGTATTCCATAAAGTATTGTTTCTGACTAAGACCCGAGATTCACTTCGAGGTTTTGGGAGAGCTTGCAGGAGGTTTTGGGTACTAGAATGAGGTTGAGTTCTTCCTATCATCCGTAGACAGATGGTCAGACTGAGTGGACTATCCAATATTTGGAGGACTTATTGAGGAATTATGTTTTAGAGCAAGGTGGTGCTTGGGACAATTATCCGCCATTGATCGAATTTACGTACAATAACTATAACACCCCGATTTAATTATTTATTTATTTAATTACTTATTTAATTTAATTGAGTATTTTATATAAATAGTTATTTTTATGAATATGTGTCATGTTTGGCCGGTGACAGTATTTGTGGTGTTTTGTGTTAATTATTTAGTTAGTGGGAATTAATTTATAATTTAATTGGAAATTGGTGAGCATATATAGAATTAGCCCAATTTTGAGAATTGAGAGAGTTAGTGGTTAGATGAGAAATGCTGAGCTTTAGTTGGGCATAAAGTGCAAGTTATAGAATTAAAATAAAATAGTATATATATTCTTAAGTTAGACCAAAAACTAGGTTTTAGAGTTATTTTCTTCAGCATGTGAAAAACAAGGGAAAAGGAGAGAAAAGCTTGAAAGGGAGAGTGCTAGGGCTTACGATAAGAGATCAATTGAAGGTTGATTTGTTGCATTTTTTGGATTTGAAAGGTAAGGGGGAGATTCTTCATCTAAGGGTGCTTATTTCATGAAAGGGTAGAGAGGTTTCCCTTAACCTCCAATAAGGTTTTGTTTTTCTCTATTGCATGATGATGAATATGGTATATGCATGTTAATAACTCTGTTTTGCCATGAATTGATGTGATGAATTATGTTTTGTTATTGTTTTGTTTGTTGTTCATGAATCAATTGATCAAGTGATGAAATTGGTGTAAAATTGGTTGTTTTAGGGTATGAACATGATTGAATAATTCATGATGAAATTGATAGAGTTGTGTTGATTAGTGATTACTTGATGTGTTTGCCCAATTAGACTGTGATTTTTATGTGTTTTAATTGTTGCGATTCTAATCGGTTTAAGGAATAAAAGGTAGGAGATGTTGAATGTGAGTTATGCTGTGAAAAGCTGGTTTCCTAGAAAAGTTACATAGAGCAATCAATTTGTGTGGGAATGTAATTGATTAGTTCCATTAAAAATTAGAATTATTGATAAAAATGAAGGGAACAATTGATTGGTCCATGAGTGTAATCAATTGGTTCCCTTTGGAAAGTGATAAATTAACGAAACAGTGAGATGTGTGTAATCTATTGGTCCCAGATGTAATAGATTGGTTCACTTACCGTTTTCACCATAGCTTGAGTTTCGTAACTTAATTGAGGTGTGGTTTGAAGCGTTGAAAAGATAATGTGCATAGATACCTTATGGTAAAGCATTGTGAGATAATTATTGTATCCATGAATGATCATTGTGTGAATAATTTTTGTGTATCGTATGTATAATTGAGTGATAAATTTTACGTGTTAGGGTTAATAAATGAAGCAAGTGGTTCAGAGTAAGAATTACTAATAGTGTGTTGAGTGAATGATGAATTATAGTCATAGTGGGGTTGTAGTCTTTACTATGTTATTGTGTAATCGTTTACAGTCGAAGTGGGGCTATATTTATTGTTGTGTGTTGTCATTGCATTGTGATATGCCATGCATCATATGTTGTCATTATTGTGAAAGAGGCATGTTGCTAGTTTAGAGTGGGGACTAGTGAATTGTCCCAAGATCAAAGTGGGGGCTTAGAGCTCAAAGTGGGGGCTTGGGGTTTGAAGATATTGGAACCCGGTTTGTATTAAGAACCAATTGTTGATCCGATACCACATGCATATAGAGTTGAGTTGTGAGTCCGGTTCAGAGTGGGGACCAAGACGAGCTAGTGTTGAGTCAATTGTTGCATTGCGTTAAATGATAATGAGATGTTTGTGTAATGATGTATACTCTTGTAGGACTTATGCATTTTGTGATTAATTGTGATGTGAGTGAGATGTGAATACATGGTGTTGATGTGTATTCCTGATATGTGAATGATTTTGTAGTATTTAAATCTATCTTGATTGTTTATGCAATGTTTATTATTTGAATGTATTCTCACCCCTTTTTGTGTTGTTGCGTCTGTGCTCCTCTAGAGTACAGATAATTAGGTACCTGAGTAAGAGCTTGAGGTTGAGGACAATGTTGTGCCTATTTAGTTTCCTATCGTTCGGGTCTATAGTTGGCATCGCTTTGATACGTAACACGAGGGGATCGGGCTGTCCTATATTTGTTTATGTTGTGTATCTTTCTGTTTTGTTTTATTCAGCAATGAACCATTTTTCAAACTAATAATGTCGTTGAGGCTTTTATGCTAAATGTTTTTTGTAATTCCGCTACTTATCAAATGAGCTGTTTTTCATTATTATGTGGTTTCAAAGAGTTTTGATGGTTTGGATTGTGCGAGTAATACCTTACTTGTTGAATAATTTTGTTTTATACATGTTTTAGTATTTAATTATCGAGTCGGGAAGTAGGATATTACAATAACATCTACCATTATTATATTGGAATGGCACCGTTTGAGGCTTTGTATGGAATGAGGGTTAAGACTCCTCTGTGTTGGTATGAGTCTGGAGAGTGATGTACTTGGACTAGAGATTGTTCAAAAGACCAGTGAGAATGTGGAGATGATCCAAGAGAAGATGAAGGCATCACAGAGTAACCAAAAGAGTTACCATGATAAGCAGAGGAAAGCTCTTGAGTTTCGAGAAGGTGATCATGTATTTCTGAGAGTCACTTATGTGACCGATGTTGGATGTACACTGAAGTATAAGAAGCCTACTCCTCATTTCATTGGTCTATATTAGATTACCCAGCAAGTTAGGTATGTTGCCTACATAGTGGCCTTGCCACCACCCCTTTCGAATTTGCATGATGTTTTTCATGTATCCCAGCTTATGAAGTATATTCTTGATCCGTCTCATATAATCTAAATGGATGATGTGCAAGTGAGGGATAACCTAATTGTCGAGCATCACCTATGAGGATTGAGAATCGAGATGTGAAGCAGCTCAGAGGTAAAGAGTTTTCTCTGGTGAAGTTTGTTTGGGGAGAACATGCTGGAGGGAGCATCACATGGGGGCTGGAGAGTTTGATGAAAGAATCTTATACGGATCTATTTTTGCCAGGTAATTTTTGAGGGTGGAAATACTTTTAAGTATGGGAGATTTGTAACACCCTATCATGCAATACACCCATATCAAGCCTTACTCCCCCCCCCCCCCCCCCCCCCCTTAAGGCTCCTTTCAAAAATCTGAATTGATTAAGGTTTACTCTTCCCCCTTCAAGCCCTAGCCTTGTTCTTACCTCTTCTCACTAAATTTTGTTTTCACGTACTGTTTTTTTTCAAAAATTCTACTAACCACTATTTATCTCTTACCTAGTTTTTAATCTTTTAAAAATTACATTAAGAACCAACTTTTCTCATTTTATTCATTACTTCCTCTATTTATCCTTATTTCCTATTTTCCACCCAAAAGCCTCTTTTCTCATTTATTTTAATTAATTAATTAAAAATAATTATAATTATAATTATTTCTAATTATTTTAATTCTTTCATCACCCCGCCAATGCTCTCACTACACCCCATCAATGCCCGACATACACATACAACTCAATATACATATTTAATTAAATGCACACCAAATACCAATTAATTAAATAAAATACGAATAATCCGATTAAATAAATTAATCAAATTTTGGGGTGTTACAACTCTCCCCCCACTTATAGAATTTTTTCCCTCGAAAATCACCTGAAAGAAATCGAGTCGGAAATAACTCTCTCATCTGACTCTCCAGCTCCTACGTCATGCTGGCACCAGCAGGTCCTCCCCATACCACTTTCATTTGTGCAATCTCCTTACCTCTTAAGTTCTTAACTTCACGATCCTCTACTCTCAAATGAGATGTCTCAATGGTCAAGTTGTCTCTAACTTACACACCGTTCACTTGAACCACATGAGATGGATCGAGAGTATACCTTCACAACTGAGACACATGAAAGACATCATGAAGATTCAAAAGAAACAACGACAATACAACTCTGTAGGCCCCTTCTCCTACTCGCTTCATAATCTGATACAGGCCAATGAAATGCACGTGAGCTTTCGAGACTTCAAGGCTCGACCAACACCAGTTATCAGAGTACTCGCAAAAACACATGATTTCGTTCTTAGAATTCAAGTGATTTTCTCCTCTTATCATGATAACTCTTCTGGAGACTCTACGAAGCTTTCATCTTCTCTTGGATCATCTTGATCTTCTTAAAGGTTTGCTGAGCAATCTTAGGTCCAAGCACATCACTTTCACCTGATTCATAACAACACAAAGATGTTCTAAACCTTCTACCGTACAAATCCTTGAATGGCGCCCTTCCAATACTTGAATGGAAAGTGTTGTTGTAAGTAGGACTGGAAATGAACCAAACCTACTTGAAAATAGTTCGAAACTCATTTCGACGATTAAATCGTTGAACTAGGTTCATGAACTAGATGAGTTGAATATGAGCAAAAAACTAAGTTCGTAAACTGAATGAGATTAACTTGAACTATACATAAGCCGACTCGATTATATACGAGAAGGATTATACTTTCTTTAAGAGTAGGTTTAAAGATTTACTCCAAATCTTAATATTATATTGTCCCTTTTGTACTAGTTATGGCAGTAAAGCTGACAATTGCGTGTAGAGTCATCCTTGTTGGAGTCATTATGGCATTTGCTAAAATAACATGTGTAATGAAGGTTGCAAGTGGTGTAATCATTCTGTGATGGAAATGTATCAATTTCTAGTAATTTTTATGTATTATTTCATTTAATTTGTAAGGTTCCTAAATATTTTGATGAAGTTGTGGATTTTTGAGACAAATTTAAACTTCAATTGAGTAGTTTTAGAATTAGACTTTCAAATGTATCTCTTGAAAATTGTGTAGTTTTTGAATTAATAGATTATTAAAACAAATTTAAATTCCAATTTTATAACTTTTATTTTATTTCAATATTTTCTTTTTAAAAAATATACTTAAGAAATAGATTTTAAGTCCGTGAAGCAATTGAGTTGAACCTAACGAGATGAATTGAATTGTTCGTGAACTTATAACGAGTCGAGTTTGAGCTTAAAAAAAGTTTGTGTTGAACTTGAACCAAGATTTGAGTTGAACCAATTCTTAACAAGTTGAGTCGGGCTGAGGCGACTTCGACTCGACTCATTTCTAACCTTACGTGTAAGTGAACTCAATCAACGACAAGTAGCTATCCCAAGAACCTCCTTATTCTAGCACACAAGCCCTCAAGAAATCCTCCAAAGATTTGATACTCCTCTCCATCTGACCATCCTTCTGCGGATGATAAGCAGAACTCCACTTCAGCTTAGTGCCCAAGACTTCTTACAAACTCTGCCAAAACCTTGACTTGAATCTCATATCTCTATCAGAAACAATACTCAAAGGAATACCAGGCAAGCTAACCATTTTCTTAATATACAGCTTGGCTAACTTCTGCAAAGGATAACTAATTTTAAGTGGAGTCAAATATGCCGATTTAGTCGTTCTATTAACAATAACCCAAATGGAATCACATCCCTTTGTCGTCTTCGGTAAACTCATCACGAAATCCATGGAAATGTTTTCCTATTTTTACTCATGAATACTGAATAGTTGAATCAGACCCAACGACTTCTGATGTTCAATCTTTGACTTCTAGAAAGTCAAACAAGCATAAACAAACTCAACTACTTCCTTCTTCATTCCTGGACACCAAAACATTTTCTTTAAGTCTTGATACATCTTAGTGGCATAGGGATGAATACTCAGACCACTTCTATGACCTTCCTCGAGAATGCTCTTATTAAGTTCTGGTACATCAGGTACACAAACACTATATTTTAACCTCATCACACCTTTCTCGTCGATTTTAAAATTACCTCCTTTACCATGATTGATTAACACAATTCGATCAATCAATCCCATATTCGATTTCTGACCCTCTCTGATTTCTTCAAATATACCACTGGTCAGCTTCAAAATGCCCAACTTCATATTGTTAGGAGTCTTTTCAAACACCAAACTCATGTCTCTGAATTGCTCAATCATTTCCAATTCTCGAACCATCAACATCGACATATGCAGCGACTTTCTACTCAACGCATCGACCATGACATTGGCTTTATCCGAATGGTAACTCAAGCCAAAATCATAATCCTTCTGAAACACGAGCCATCTCCTATCTCTCATATTTAACTCTTTATACTTGAGTAGATACTTCAAATTCTTTTCCTCGCTGAACACTTCAAATTTGGAACTAAACAGATAATGCCTCCAAATCTTTAACACAAACAGAGCGACTGACAACTATAGATCATGTGTAGGATAATTCCTTTCATGAACTTTAAACTATCTAGAAGCATAAGCCACAATCTGACCGTTCTACATAAACACACCACCTAGACCCATCTTTGAAGCATCACAATACACAACAAAGGATTCACTTGGATTCAACAAAATCAAACCTGGAGTAGATATCAAATTTATCTTGAGTTCTTGAAAACTCTCCTCATAATGCACATCCCAAACATAAGTTTGACCCCTTTTAGTCAACTGAGTTAAAGGCAATGGCAACTTCAAAATACTTCAATAAACCTCCTGTAATAACCAGCCAAACCTAGAAAACTTCTGATCTCAGTAACAGACTTAGATGTCTCCCACTGCAACACTGCATCAATCTTCAATGGATCAACAGTAATACCACCACTAGAAATCACATGCCCAAGGAAACTCAATTATCAAAACCAGAACTCATACTTGGATAACTTCGCGTACACTTTCTTTGCCTTCAAGGTTTGCAACACAACATTCAAGATCTCCCCATGCTCTTCGTTAGACTTAGAATATATCAAAATATCGTCGATGAACACAACCACAAATTGATCTAATTACAGATGGAATATTCTATTCATGTACTCCATCAATACTCCAAGTGCATTAGATACACCAAACGACATCATTGAATACTCATAGTGACTATACCTCATCCTGAACACAGTTTTCAGGATATTTTCTGGTTTCACACGAATCTAATGATAGCCCAACCGTAAATCAATCTTACTGAATACGCAAGCACCAACCAATTGATCCATCAAATCGTCAATTCTCAGAATAGGAAACCCTATGCTACCATCTTTCTTCTTGACTAGCAACAGCAGTTGTCATACCCCAAATTTTACCCCTAGATTCCATCATTATCTGCATAGCTTATCATGCATTTCATCTTACATAATGCCCAATTTATCAGCTGAAATAAACTTGTTGAATTTACAGCCGAATCGGTCAAACTAAAAGTCAGCTGTGCGTAAAATCAGTGGACGGAAAATTTGAAAGTCGAACCTGCAAATGCCAATGATATTAATCTACGTTTTGCGTAGTTTAACATGACGTACTCATTTGAATTTTTAGAATGCTTTTCGGTCGCATTTTGATCAATTTGAGCCATTTAACAGAGTAAAATTTATTTCGAAATTTGACCAAACGCTGTATTTTCCAATACGTATATTTCGCGCCGATCATTTTGGTGTATTCATTTTATTTTTTCGAGCACTTCGATACCGGCCCAATTATTCGTTTTTTTACCGCTTTTATTTCTAATTTTATTTAATATTTATTTTAATTAATCAATTTTATTTTAGATTTTTAATTTTTCATAGTTAATTCTTTTTCTTATTATTTTTTTCTTTTAATACTTAAATTTAATTTTAATTTTAATTTTAAGCAAATTTAATAGACAAGTTGTAACACCCCCAATCTATACCCCCAATTAATTAAAGCGATAACAGATAATCAGAGTATAATTAAAACATTCATGGCATAGACGGGAGCTTCACATCAAAATCAACTTTCTACCTAAGATTAGAAAGTACTTAAGTTCTACCTAAGATTAGAAAGTACTTAAGCTTTCCCTAAATTACCCTTCCTTCATTTTTTATTTACACTACAAATTGCCCTTTTTAGTAATTGCCTAACCTTTTATTCACCCACCAATCCAAATTCTTCTTTTGTCCACTTGGCACACTCTTTTTCAAACTTCAACTCTCACACTCAACTACCCTATTTTCCTCTTTCTCTCTCACTTTTTTTCCTTTTCTTTCTTATATCTCGTCTCCCATATCCTCCATCGTTCTCTTCCACCTCTTGCGCTTTCTCTGACCGTTCCTCCGACGAACCGTACCACAACCGAATCCTCCTACCCATTGACGGCCGCCATCGGGCGCATGGTTGATTTCTTTCGTGCTCTCTCATTCGTTTGTCATCCGTGGTTTCTCTACTGTTCATTGACGATTTCTTGTTTCCCTTCATTCAGATCGTACATTTTTTCGATGTCTTCTCAGCTTTACTGATGTCTTTAATGTTAATGTTATTTTGCATTCATTTTCATTTTCGTTTTGGTTTTCTTCAACTTTTAGGGTTATTGTATGTTTGGTTTTGTTATCATGTTAACTTTTGACTAATGGATGTATACTTCTATCTAGCTTGGTGTTGTTGTGGATTTGAAGTTATTATCATCTTATAATTGATTATATATTGTGATTATGCTTCATTGTCGTTTTGCACTCTTTGTTTGATATTTTGCTTCTTTTGAGCACCAGTTGTTTGTGCAAAATTTCTGTGATGTGTTACTGTTATTTTCCATGTTCTCTTGCCTTAACTTTTTGTGCAAAATCGCTATAACTTTTTTCGTTTTTATCTAAAATGACTTTTATGATTGGTTATGTTCAGTGTTGTTGTTATAATAATAACATTAGCTTTGAAAATTATGTTTAGGTATTGTTATGGCTTTTTCCATATCCGCAAAACATTATGAGTTAAAGGTTGAATTAATGGGTATATGGTTTCTGCTTTAATTTTTCTTATTTTTCTTATTTATTGTTGAATGTCCTAAATACTTTTTGAAGCCTCTTGTGCCAAGGTTGCCGAACTTCTTGGAACTAAGGTGAGTCTGCAAAATTAATTTGTTATATTTTGAATTGCATCAAACCATTGTTAACCATTCTTATTTGTTGGTTTACTTTGTTTTTTTTAATTATGTTGATTTCTCTTGATTATTATAGGTTAATAATTGTTGAGGACAGTATTGGCGAGGAGGTTGTGAAGTTGGTTGCGCAAATTCCAGAAGGTGGTGTTTTGCTACTGGAGAATGTAGTAGATATTAATTATCATGTACACTAGATAAATTATATGTAGATGTTTCATTTTGCCATTGATGGTTGAATGTTTGATGAATGTATATATTGATGAGATCGAAACTTAATAGGTGTTATGTATTTTTTAACTGTGATAATGCAGACAATCTGTTGCTTGCACCAAATTAGAAGACGGTAAAACTTATTGATTTTGGTATTGCAAGAGAAGAATCGGTGACCGAAATGATTACTGCAGAAACTGGAACTTACCGATGGAAAGAACCAGAGGTATGCTGTCTTTTTTGGAACATAACTTTATTGAATCAGAGGGTCCAATTACGATGACATTTTTCGGTGTTTACAATGTATCCTTTAGCAAATTCTTGTATAATCTCTTGTAATATACTAAAATGAACTTTGTGTTATGAAATCTTGTCTATTTAACTTGGTTTACTTTTGTTTTCTGTGTTCTTCCGCTCTCTCTCATCTATTTCTTCTCGATAACAGTGTTCCAGTCATCCAGATCCGATATCGACCAAATTTTTTTAAGATTAGTTCATATCTATTTATGGGTTCTGGTTTTGACTTGATTCTTTTCTACATTTTTTAATCGTTTGAACAAATAGGTTTGATTTTGTTTGGTGAAGGGATATGTTAATGTGTCGGTTTCATAAATTTTTATAGGAATGCAATGAAGAAGCTGTTGCTAGAGGTTGGCTGTTTGGTAACTTTTTTATTAACATAGATTCAGATATTGTTTTAAGAGCAGGTATTGTCCTAAAAGCTATCAATTTACTATAATGATTTTGTATCATATTGCTATCAATTCTCTACTCATATTGACTGGGTATGTATTATGTAGGTTAAGAATTTGGATAAACTATGTGCCACAGGTTTCAAATTCCAAGGCAATTCATGACCAGAATTTTTCTGGCAATGTAAAATATACTCACATGTTTTTATGGAAAATGGTAATCTCTTCAATGATCTAAGTGTATATTTCTTGAAATTTTCATGTGGTTGAGGTTGTGAGTGGAGATTGCATCATTGTTGCTGATGATTCTATTCCATATGGCAGATTTTGTGGACTCACCATATAACATGCTCTTGTTGATATTACAAGAGTGCTGTCACAAGTTGTTTGAAGGTCAAGCTTAGGGACATGATTGTGTTGGATCATAAGGAAATTTTCCAACTCTGTTTAATTTGTGACTATAATTACTAAAACCTTTGGAGATTCCCTTTTTTTTCAATGATTTTGTTATTTTTTCATGTTTGTTTATGATAAGGTTTTAATTTCATAATGCATTTTACATGATTACATAATTGCGCTCATCATTTTCTCAATGCTGTGTTTTTTTTATACATCATGGCTCATGCTAAATTTGGGCTGATTCCCTTATAGGGATGTTAAGGCTCGCGTGGAAAGTGCTTGGAGTTCAGTCAATCTCTATGAAGTGCTCATAGTCATGTTTGATGTTCATAAACATCTGACCAGGTAAAATATTGTTTTTTTTAACATGGGAATACCCTTACACTTGTGTTTCAACCTATTTCTTATTATTTTGAACTTTTTCCTAAAATTCCAAATACGAAGCTCCTGTTAAAATTGTTTACCCTCATTTTGGTAAAAAGCCAGTAAAAGTGGTTGTGTTGTTGCATAATCTGGCTTGAGTAGCCATAACTTTTATCATAAATATCTTTATCCAGAGATCTGCTATAAAAACGTCACTAACTTTTGTCAATCGTTTTGTCACTTCATTCAGTTCATCACTTATAGAATCAAAGTATTGGTTACCTTTGGCCAATTTCCTTCTTGAAATTTTCTTAACACCAGGTACAAGAAAAACTAAAGTTTGTTTTGTTCCAGTAACAAAATTATTCTTTGGCTCTTCAGAATGCCAACTGTTTGCTAAAAGACGAGGCCAAACAACTTCTCTGAAAAGATCACTAGATCGAGCTTTACCTAATCTAAAATCCCCTGTTAGGATCTTCATTATATCTGCAGTTGTAAGACATGAGAAAGCTTTGTGAATTTGTGAAGGATTGTTACCGTTATTAATGTTTTGAATTTTTCTCACAACTTATTCGATGAAAGGCCTTATGGTTTGCAATAATATTTTCATCTATTTCAGGTATTTTGGTTTGTAGTAGTTGTTTTTTTCATTTTCAACACAATGCTCATTAATGAATGTTTGAATATCTATACTAACATTTGCCAAGTCCTCACTTTGAAATATGACAGAGCAGTGTAAATGTGTGTAAAATTACTTTTCTAACTGGATTTATCTTGGTATATTTCATAACTTGTGTTTTTCCATTTCATTCACTTTGCTAATCTTCATTGATCAATGAAGGTCCCACATAATATTATTGCCTACAACTTTTGGGTATAAAGCCTGCTATATTGGACTGTCCTTATGAAGCATGCACCTACAGTTATTTCTCTAAATTATTAGGGAATAGTTTTAATATTTTAGAAAAGAGTAATTTTTTAAATACATTTTTAATAGGTTTACCTGTACTAAACATTGTAGGTGGGGATCTTATTTTCAGTCTTGCTTTACTGCTAATTTGCTGAGAATCTTTTGAAGTTGTTATTTTGGATCATTATTATTATGACATTGAGAGATAATCAACATGAATGATATAACATACATATTGTTTTGGATCATTATTATACCTTATGATAGGACATAGATTTCTAGATTCAAAGGGATTCAGGTGATATCAATATGGTGCCTTATTCTTCTGGAAGAAGTTCAGTTCCCAACTGTGTGCCATGTCCTAAAGGAGGCTCATGGTGAGACTCATCCCTCCCTTCTCAAAGTATTTTTAAGTGGAGTGAATTAAAGAGATATACACTCACAGTATTTCTCTTAAACTTTTTCCTTTTAAGTTATCTGCAGTGTATTAATCATAACTTTACCACTCCTGCAGGTAAAGTCCTTTTATTTTTTTGATTGGCCATTATGTGAAGCTAAAGCCAAACACCACATATCTGAGGGCCCTCCCACTTGAAGAGCCATTGAGCCACTAGATACTGGACTCCTTCTCTAGCATAGCACAATGGGCCTGTTGTGTAAATCTTTACGGGCCCCCAATAATCACAGAATACAGTATTTGATTACTCATAAAGGTATTCTGCACTCCTGTCATTCTTTTGCATAATTATTCTACACTAACTTGATTGATCCTAAAAGCTTTGATGAAACCACTGTTTAAACACAGTGATCAGTTGAAGCTCTTCCCTCCTCTGGGTCCTCAAACATTGCTGAATTATTTTTTCTTCTTTCTTTGTGAGGGGATTAACCTTTACTATTTCATAATTTGATACCTTTAGTGTAATAACAAGATACATAAATAAATATAATAATTTATTTTAGTGAGAGATAATGATTTGTGAATTTGTGAAGAATTGTTAGCGTTATTAATGTTTTGCATTTTGCTCACCACTTATTAGATGAAAGGCCTTATGGTTTGTAATAATATTTTCAAATATTTCAGGTATTTTAGTTTGTAGTAGTTGTTTTTTCATTTTCAACACAATGCTTATTAATAAATGTTTGAATATCTATATTAACATTTGCCAAGTCCTCACTTTGCAATATGACAGAGCAGTGTAAATGTGGCTTGAGTTTCTCTTCTAACTGGATTTATCTTGGTATATTGCATAACTTGTGTTTTTCCATTTCATTCACTTTGCTAATCTTCTATTTTGCCTTTATATCTTTCTTTAACCACCTTTCCATTCATTGTTTCTTGAGTTTGCTTGAGATTCATTTGAGTTGATGTTTCATTTTGGTTGGTATTAAAGGATAAGCATTGAGTCTTCACTCTCTCTGTGGAACTGCTTCTGTTGATTGGCTTCAAGGACATTTAGTTTCTCAAAAGCAACCATTGACATGGTACAAAATAAGTATCAATAAGCTGGAAAGTTTACTTATTGACAATGCATATAATGTTTATCTATTTGAAAGTATTAACTCTCCAATTAGTGATTATAGATTTTTCAATGCTCTTTGCGCAACTATTATACCAAGTATTAACTCTACTTTGATTCTTAAATGAATTTATGACTATTTTCTAGAGAAAGGATGATACATTTAACCAAGTATAATATGGTATAATGTTTAGTGTTTTCATGAGTTGGTTTTAGTTTTTTTTATGTTGTTGTTGTTGCTGCTGCTACTTTTAGATGTTTGCATTTGATCTACCTAACATTAACTTACTTCACACATACAAAATGATTTTTTCCTTACTCTTTCTTAAACAACTATCGAGATTGAGTTTACAAGGTCACAGATTGTTGTTGCAGTCCCTGTCACGTTTTTTGCGCTGATATGCTTTGCGAAAGCGTTGGATGGCTTATAATATATTGGGTCCTGCATCTTGTATTCAGGGATAATTATAGAAGTCTGGTGCTATTCTCTTGGTAATAATAGAAGCTAATGTTACAAGAAGTTCATTGTTGATCTTTTCTTAACTTCTTGAATTTGAATAATTCATATAATGTGAGATAATTTTTTTTAATGTTTGTTGATATATATCCCACTATTGGCAAGTAGCTTGCTAACTATTATTCACACTCTGCTGGATCAAACAAGACAGAATGGGATGAGAATTATAGGATGCTACACTCTTTTTAATTTAATAAATAATCAGATTTGTTATGCTACTGTTTTAGCAATTACACAACTTTTAGTTTAGTGGCTAAAGTTTATATATAATCTTATACAATCTTTCTATCCTTTCTCAACTTGACTTAAGCGATATTTGAAACTTAACATGTTTCATAAAAATAGATAGTGCACTATATTGTAACATTGATATCTTATTTTTATGATAAACTACGAAAAATAGATACTGCACTATTTGTAACATTGATATCTTATTTTATCTATATTGGATTTTTTCTTCTTTCAATTTGACTATTGATTGTTACTGTTGTATTGGAAAATTACAGAGGTCCAAATAGAAATTTAGAAAAACTCACTGATAAAGAAAAAGAAGGTCCTAAGAATATATGGGTCCAAGAAGTGTTGAAAACTGAGGCTCACATCACTCTTTTCTGTAGCTTTTCCAGCCTATGACACTTCCTAATTTTTTTAATCTGCAGAA
Organism: Lathyrus tuberosus; assembly: GCA_022829125.1. Taxonomy (NCBI): domain Eukaryota; kingdom Viridiplantae; phylum Streptophyta; class Magnoliopsida; order Fabales; family Fabaceae; genus Lathyrus; species Lathyrus tuberosus. The sequence goes on from JALAZF010000058.1 coordinate 13,730,719, forward strand.
GTACACGGTCATATCATCATCTCATAACTCCAACTATTACCTTTGCAGTAAACCATGTTGTTATCTCCATCAACACAGTTTCTATTGGCCTTTTTCCTTAAGGTACAATTACTTTTTCCTATATGGTACAACTAATTCCAGCTTAGAAATTAATTCATACTAGTCATATGTCAATCTTACATTATACCAACTCTTTTTTCACCAATCACAACATTACACAACCTACACGTTGAAGTTCTTTCATAGGATGCACATTATTTTAAGAGCAAGTTTTCTTTATAATTTTCAAAACATTAGGAGCACATAGTAAAAACTACCTTCTGTTGGTCGATGTGCCTGGCCAAAAACTACCTTCTGTTGGTAATGGTGAAATGGCTCATTATTTGAAAACTATGGTAGCACCTCAGGTACCAAAATAAGGAACATTCTATTTCTACCACATTTGATGTCAAATTTGTGTCAAAATAACACAACTCTTTCATTTTACATATTTTTTTTTATACTGTAACAAATTCTTACTTCCATTTTCATGATCTTATTTCAGGGTGCATCAGGTATAATATTTCCAATTATTAAGGCAGAAGGACTAAGCAGATGGTTTTTCCAGCAAGTGTGCCAGCATATTACAGAACTCCTCCTGCCCATTAAGAAATATACTATTAACTACAGCTGTGAAAAAATGTAATATCACTTTGTATATCTGGAAATTAGTATGTAGTTAATGAGTAAAATAGAATGTAGTTAATAGAATAATAGTTTATGTTATTATTATTTTTAATTTTGTATCTCTTCTAAAAAGATTTTAAATTTGTGTTAAAGTATAAGTTAATTCTATGTAGTTAAATTAGTTATCATATTGTTAAAAGTTAATTAAAATGCTACATGTCACGGGTCACTATCACTAAGAGTTAATCAACATTTAATTTTATTTAAATTTATATAATTATTATTTATTTTACGTCAAATGACAAATATTTTTCTCTTTCTATATTTTAATCTCACTATTTCTAATTTTTAATTGATATTTAATACAATTGAGTTTATTTGATTATTGGTCATTTTATAATTAATTAACTAATTTCAAATTTACATGTGTATTTATATAAATTTTATATTAGTTGTATTTTCTCAAATAGTAGTTATTATGTTTATTTGTGATTATAAAATATTTAAGAAGATGCAATGGTCAATTATTTATAATTGTTTTAATATACTATTAATTCATATAATTATTGTGCATTATATGATTAAATTTATCAATAATATTTATAAGTATATCTAAATAAATGATATACTTATTAAAATTAATGGACCCGTGCGAACGCACGGGTCTTTTACTAGTATGAGTTTATTCAACTCTCTCATAGGGTATCAGTGATATCCTAAACACCTACCACTCAAAACAAAATCTATTTTTGCTTCACCTTCCTCTTCTTCCCAATGGCAGACAATGATCACTCATCTTCTTCCTCCAAATCGCATCATATTGTCGACAATTCACCCATTAAATATCCAAAAGATCCTTCTACCTCTCATTCTTCTCCACACTTCATCCATCCTGAAGAAAATCCAGGATTTCTTTTGGTTTCTCCTCAATTAAGCAACACCAATTATCATACATGGAGCAGAAGCATGAAAAGAGATTCAAAGCAATGGCATGAAAAGTTTGATAACTTAATGATATCGAATGGTTACAAAGTGAATGAAAGTGACAAATGTATTTATTACAAATATGACAATTGTTAGGGGAGATTTTCACTAGGGAGCATTAAACATTGTGGAACTTTTCTTTTTTTAGAGAAACACCTTTGTGAGAGACACACCACATACTCACCCAAAACCTTAAGGTGATAGGTGTGTGGGTTCTCCCACTTATAAATGCTCAAGTCGCCATATTCCTATCCAATGTGGGACTATTATCCACAATACTCACACTTGTTAATACTTAACACTCCCCCTTAAGTGTGAGTCTATCAACAATGCTTCCACAATGCTCCCCCTTAAGCGGAAGCTTTAACTGTGCAACTGCACCCTTGTATGTCGTTGACACTCTTAAACAGAACACCTCCTAACCACCACCTGTGGGGAGTACCTTCGATACAAGTAAGTCGGTTCTTTACTCGAACCAAAGGCTCGTGATACCATTGTTAGGGGAGATTTTCACTAGGGAGCATTGAACATTGTGGAACTTTTATTTTTTTAGAGAAACACCTTTGTGAGAGACACACCACATACTCACCCAAAACCTTAAGGTGATAGGTGTGTGGGTTCTCCCACTTATAAATGCTCAAGTCACCACATTCCTACCCAATGTGGGACTATTATCCACAATGCTCGCACTTGTTAATACTTAACAAGAATCACATTTGCACTATCATATGTTTTTATGTAGACGATCTGCTCATATTCAGATCAAACATTTAGGTCATTAATGATGTGAAATCATTGTTGTGAAACAATTTTGATATGAAAGACCCCGGAGAAGCAAGTGTGATTCTTGGTATCAAGATCACAAGATCCGAGTAAAGAATTTCTTTGGATAAATCACACTATGTGGAAAAGATTGTAAAGAAATATAATTACTTTGACAGTAAACCAGGGAGACACCATACGATCCAAACGTGAAACTATTTAAGAATATTAGTGAAAGTGTCATACAAACAGAATATGTGAGCATCATTGACAGTCTTACGTATGCCATTGTTTGTACTAGACCCGACATTGCATATGTCGTAGGATTGTTGTAAAGGTTTACTAGTAGACAGAGTAATGAGCATTGAAAAGCTATTGAATGAGTCATGCAGCACCTGAAAAAGACTGTGAGTCTTGATTTGTATTATTAGAGATTTACTGTTGTACTTGAAGGACACAGTGATGCAGATTGGAATAACTTATCAGATGATTCCAAGGCAACTAGTGGTTATGTATTCAATATAGCTGGAGGAGTTGTATCTTGGAAATCAAAGAAACATATTATCCTAGCTCGGTCCACGATGGAGTTTGAGATGATGCCATTAGCAACTTCTAGTGAAGAAGCAAGTTGTTTAAGATGCTTGCTATCTGAGATCCCTTCATGGGAAAAACCTATGCCAGTTGTGTTGATCCACTGCGGTAGTACCGCGACTATTACACAAAATTGAGAACCGTTATTATAGTTGTAAAATACATCAAATTAGAAGAAAACATGACACTGTTAGAGACCGTATCTCTAAAGGAGCTATAAGAATGGATCATGTATGCACTGATGAAAATTTAGCAGATCCATTGACGAAAGGAATAGCTAGAGAGAAAGTCTATAAAACATCCAATATATATGGAACTAATGCCTATAGAAAAGTGATTTTATCATGATGGTAACTCGGCCTAAATGATTGAAGATCCCAAGAAATATGTTTAATGGGTAATAAAAAGTTATGAGTAATATGAGGTGATTATGTTATAGTAAATAGGAGAAGCATGAATCCTGAAGAAATAAGAGAATGAGATAATAAAAAATCTTAAAGGGATCTATACTCTATATGAGGGAGTACCTAGGCTACAAGAGTACTTTTGATAGACTAACCTATGTGATTGTTGAACATAGGCCAGTTCCTATGGAATTTCGAGGAAAAATTCATAGAGACTTCATTAAACTAGGATACACGTGCATGTCCACTAATGCACGGGCTATTACGACACACCTTAAGAAAGGGTTGTGTGCGGGTTTGATGTCTGAGATAGAGTTCAATACATTTTTGTCACTCTTGTTGAATCAGAATCCTACTTGCTATGCAAAGGTTCAAGTCGTAGACACCTCAGCTTATGCACAATCTTAGAAATGTTTGACGTTACTTCTAAAATCACCTTTTAAATTCAAGTGGAAGATTTTTGGAATTCTTGGGATGATGAAAAATTGGAGCGTGAACTTGGAAAAATTTAATGGCACCAAGTTGATAATAAATCAGCACAAGTATGAGCTAGTGTGCATAGAGTGAATTGAAAAGCTTCATTAAAGTCCCACATAGGAGTGAGAGCACACTTTAATAGTGTTTATATATTACAAGTTGGTTAATTGAGTTGGACCCTAAGGGGTCCCCAATTTTGTGGTTGGGTGAGAACACACTGTCATGAAACATTACACACGCACGTCCGCTGCCAATGTTTTCCGTCCGGCCGGATCAGCTCGGCTCAGTTCAAACTAGTCTTAGACTTAGGCATGATCCAATATTTTTTTGGTACCCGAAATAAGGAAAATTATTTAATTTTATAATGTAATATTAATTATTTTAATAATCGTGTGGTGTTAATTAATTAATTAATATTAATTATTTAATAACGTGTTGTAATTAATTAATAATTATTTAATTATTAATTAATCATGCTACCCTAATTTTTGGCCAAGCATTGCCTTTCCTTCCACGATTCATCAATTCTAACTTTCCAAGCCTCATAACGGTTAGTTTTAGGCCGACCCGCTCCCCTTCCTCCCACGTTCTCTCTTATTCGGATTAGAATTTCGTCTATAAAACGAGGCTTCCACTTCTCATATTTTACACACCAAAATTACGTATTACGAATTCTCTCTTCTCTCTCTCTCAACTCAGATTCTTCTTAAATTTTTCTTTTCTATTTTTGTGTGGCTTGTCTATGCCATCAAAGACTGGTTTTTTCCAGAACGTGAGTGATTTCAACACCATCATTGAGTGATTTTAACGCCATCAGAGAGTGTAACTTTAGAACGATACCTATCGTGCAAGTAATTATCTTACAATTGAACTATGTTATTTTATCTTGGAGGTGTTGTGGTAATAAGACTGCTTCACATATTTTTGAACAGTATCGAAAAACATCTTAAAGAACCTGAATTGTTCCGCGACTCATTCTGATAACTTCTTCTATGACTATTTTAAAAATCCGAATTCAACATTTATTATGAAAATAATAAAATATGATAGAAACTTATGGTATGCATGTTTAATTTAATTAATTAAATAATTTATTTAAATGAAATTTAACTGTAACTTGGATATGGGAGAGGATAATGAAAACTGTAAAAGAAAATTAAAATTTTATATGGGTTCATTTATGTCTTTTAAATTGAGAATTATATATTTAAAATGATTAATTTTGTAAAAATTAAGATTAAAAAATGATATTTTTAATAATTCATACCAAAATATGCTTGATTTTGTGTAATGCAAAAAAAATCCAAAATTTGTGATTGACCACAATAAAATAAAATCTAAAGTAAGGTGAGAATTCAAAGGCAACAAATAAAAAGAGGAAACATCATACATGTAGCTTTTTACTCTGCACAAAAATGAAGACAATGCCATGATATTATCGGGTATATAGAACAATAAATGGGATGTTCATCATAAATGGTACAATCCATTTTAAAAAACTCATCTAAATTTTACTACAATAGTGACGTTTAAAGAACTATTATATTCCACAAACTTACTTCATACTCAAAACTCATAGTTACATTGACAAAAATATATATTTTTTAACTAATTTTATATATATATATATATATATATATATATATATATATATATATATATATATATATATATATATATATATATATATATATATAAAAGTGAAGATCAACTTACTCTAAAGGTAAGTTTTTTTTAACTTACTCCACATCATAACCTTTAAATTGAATCTAATCTCGTGGTTATATTAGCATTTTTACGTATAACCATTCGATTAAATCTAATTTAAAGGTTATGATTGTGAAATAAGTTATAAAAACTTACTCTTAGAGTAAGTTGATTCTCTCTCTCTCTCTCTCTCTCTCTCTCTCACTCTCTCTCTCTCTCTCTCTCTCTATATATATATATATATATATATATATATATATATATGATCGTGAAGGCTTGATCAGATCCTGTTGAAGTGGGCCACCAAGTACGTCTGAGATGCTGGCCGTATGGAGAGGAGGAGGGGGTGTACCTGCAAGGCACTCCGACGCTCAAGTAAGAAAGGGTCAGAGAAAAGGGGCAAGTACAGAGTATTAGTTCGTAGGGTGAATATTTGATACCTGACCCTGTCAAGTGAGAGGATTTATATAGTGCCCCCAGCGCGTTGCCAACGGTCTTATTTTTGGGGCGAAATAACCGTTTTCCCGAAGAATAGGTAACTGCCCAAACTAGCCGTTATGTCGGGTAGGGTGCCCAAAACTAGTCGTTATGTCGGGCATAAGCATAGTTTCGGGCACATGCCCTTAGCTGTTCGAGGAGTGGAGAAGTCGTACGGAACAGGCAGCTGTTTCGGGGAGGAGTGATTCATTCCTTGCCCGGTTGGAGGGGTAGAAAGGTAACTTTTGCCCTTTGTGGATTGGACTTAGGAAATTGGGCCATTCTGGGAGCAGAAGTGGATTGGGTCGTGCCTGACCATCGGTCCAGTCCAGAACAGGAGTCCCCCAAGTCGTTGCTCCCGAGCATGGGAGTGATGACTTAAGGACAACTCGTGGTTCCGGGGAGCTAGCGTGAAGTCGTCGTTTGGTGACGGAGAAAGTTATCTCGTGGTGCCCGTGACCCCTGGTGTTCGTGAGATCCTTGGTCGTGACTGGACTATCCGTCGTACGGGGAGACTGACGGTTAGGAGGAATTGAAACGTTAGGGTGCCACGTGTGCCTCGAGCCTTGTGTAGCAGTTACTAGGCAATGATGGCTAGTTAATAGCCATCATGACCTACGAGGGCGTGCCTCCGCACGTGCTCCTCAATATAAAAGGGGGAGACTCGTTTCATTTTGAACTTTTCGCTCTCATTTCTCTTTGTCGTCTTCAGAGTTCTTGTCCGTTCACGCCGTCAGCTGTACCGGCCACCGTATCAACTCCGGGAAACCAGTTTTCGTCTTCTTAGTCCAAGTAATTTTGCTGATTTTGTGCTTTTTTCATCCCTTTTTGATGATTACTAGTGGATTGCATGCCGTTAGGACTAGGTTTAGAGGACGATTTGCTCTGTTTCCGGTGGTTGTTGGTGGTGGACGGTGGTTATGCTATTTTCCTCCGCTGATGTGCTGCTGGGCTTCTAAGATATTCTGGTGAGGAGGGTGGTTCCCTGCATTGTCGTGCATGTGCAACCACCACGTTCGTTCATATTCTGGGGTGACGATGAATTTTCTGGTGAAGCCCTTGCAGTTTCCGGTGAAGCTTCAAACGGAAACTGGGAAGTGGCTCGAGGAGGTTCCTCGTGTGGAAGTGGTTCGCTCCGGGCGTCTCCTCGTGGGAGACTCTTGAGTTTTCCCTTTGATGTTACGGCTTAGGCCGGGGACGTCGTCCTCAGCCCTTCGCGCACCCTTTCACTTGACTAGTGGTGGAAGGGTGGATTTGATCTTCGTTGAATTCACTTTTTTTCTCTGCTTTTCAGGTGATTGACATGGCGACGAGGCCAGACGGGGAGATAATAATAGATTCGTCCGAGGAGCAAGGGAGTTCCTCGGAAATCAGCAGCTCGGAATCCTCGAGGGTCCCTAGCGAAACCGGGGAGGAGGAGGAAATGGATGATGATGCTGTTGAAGATTCCGCGGAGGAGTGGCTCGTGGTTGAGCCAGCCGAGCATGTCTCCACCTTCGCGTCATATCTGGGGGACATTTTCACGGTAGTCGGGCCAGGGGGGAGTGGAAGGTGCACTTTCCCTCCGAGGATGACCGGGTCTGCACGAATTTTGGGGAGCGTTTTACCATGTATGAGTATGCATTCAAGGAGCTGGGATTGAGGCTTTTGTTCACTGATTTCCAATAATCAGTGTTTGTGCACCTTAATTTGGCTCCGACGCAGTTGCATCCGAACTCGTTGGCCTTTATCCGGGCATTTGAGCTGACGTGCGACTTTTTGAAGATAGGGGTTACTCTTCCTTTGTTTTTCACCGTCTTTCAACTTCAACGGCAGTTGACGGGGAGGAAGTATGGTTGGGTTTCATTGAAGCAGCCTCGCAAACTGTTCAAACCCTTTTCAGAATCGATACAGACGTTCAAGGAGAGGTACTACATCATAGAGCCCATCTCAGAAGCTTCCCAGGATAGCACTTATATCTGGGAGATCGAGGTTGATGAGGAGGGTAACGACCTGTGCGATGAGGCCGGGAAGTTTTTCGGGGAGAGACTATTCAAGTTCCCTTTTCACTGGGGACCTGGCCATTTCACCAAGGCGCCCAATGAGTACGTTTTCCAGCCGCACAACTTAGTCGGGCATGATGTCGTTACTTATGATATGCTGGTGAAGTACGTTAACTCCTTCTAGCTTGCTGAATGCTGGACAAAGAAGGGTGACCCCATCTTCGAGGAGGATGGTAGCTAGAGGGTGGAGTATCACTTTATTAATACCAAGGCACTCCTGGAGTGCAAGACCTCTACGGAAATTCACAAGCTGATCGGTAGTTTTAGTTATTTTAACTTATCCGACTTATGTTTTCTTCCTTGTCTAACATGTTCGTATTTTGTTTGTGCAGGTGAGATGCCTCTTGCCCACGAAAGAATGGTGAAGAATGCTCTCGCGAGGAACAAGCCCGGGGCGGCTGCTCCTAAGACCCGGTTCTCTCAACATGCTCCTACTCCCCCTCAGCCTGCTGCGGGGACCTCTTCTCCCACTCCTGCCCCCCAGGGATCTCCCTTGCCTCTGGCTTCACGGCCCAAGCGGTTCAGGGCCACCGAAGGGGTAGATCTCACCCGGGCGCCGGAAAAGGGGAAGTTTGAACTCCCTCCGTGCATTCATAACAGATGGTTCTTCGAGGGAACGTCCTTGGTCGTGCCGTGGGGAGAGTCTCTCTAGCTGGAGGGCATGGACCGTCCGAGCAAGAGGGCGCTGGTGGCCCAAGATGCTTCTACGTTGGTTAAAATGTTGGAGATGGCAGCCGTTTATGCTGAAGGGGATTCTGCAACTGAGTCTGAACTGAGAACCATCCGTGCCACCATAGCATCTCTCGAAGAGACAGCGAGGAAGGATAAGGAGGAGGCCAGGAGTTCTGATGATGCCCAAAAGAAGGCAGACGAGGAGGTGTCCAGGTGGAAGAAGGAGAACTCCACGCTGGCCGCGGAGAAGAAAGTGGCAAAGGAACTGGTCGAGCAGCTGAGGTCAGCTAGTGCTCCGGGCGAAGATGAACCCAAGGACGTGAAGGAGATTAAGACAAGGTCTGAGCTGGTTGCCGTATGTTGGCGGCCGAGGACGACAACATCGTTATCACAGACGAATCCTTCAGGAACGCCGTGTCTCTACTGCGGGCGGTGAACCCCGAACTTGACTTTTCCACCGAGGGTACCCACTATCTGGCGGACGTCGAAGACGGTTGGATAATCAGACCGGACGCCCTCCTCGAAGAGCATACCGAGGATAGGCCCGTGAAGAACCAGGAGCCTCAGCCTAACGCCGAGCAGACTGACCAGATGGATGAATTATGACTTTTTTTGTTGTTGTAATTTTGTCCGGCCTGCGTGCCGTGTAATTGTTGTAATCTTATTTTGAATGGGGACGTGGCCCCCTATTTATGTAACAAGCACCATTGTGGTCCTTGTGGCCACTTATTACCTTTAATTATGTGTCTGGTCCTCGTGGCCGGTTTTGCTATTTGTATGACTTTATCTGCTTTAAATTTCGCTAAGTGTTATACTTATGCTCGTTTGTGCATGTATGCCCGCAATAGGGATTGCTTTGTTTTGCTTCAAGTTTTGGGGATTGCTCGTTGTAGATGTGTTCGTCAGTGAGGGGTACTGGACGAACGGCCGGGGAATATCCGGGCGAGGATACGGAGCTCAGGTCGCGTTTGAGGCCTGAGTTCGCGGCGTGAACCTCCCATCGCGAGCTGGGTGTTCTGCCTGTCGTGGTACTTTGACGACGTCGGCGCTCGATTGAAGGACCGCTGTCGAGCAAAGATCCGGTTCGTTCCTGAGTGGGGTTCTGCTTCATCGGCATGCGACGCTTGTACCTAGGTGTGCATCATGGTCGGTATGTGATGCTCGTCGTTGTGACGGATCAAACCGACAGTTTGGGCCTTAGCTGTTGTATTACTTTAGCTTTTCGGCATTCCATGGTCGAGCAAGTTCTTCCCCGTTAAGGTGTTTTAGGTAATAGGCCTCATTCTCCATTTTTGCCCGAACGCGATAGGGTCCTTCCCAGTTAGCGGCTTGTTTGCCTTCGCAAGAGTCTTTATGGTTTCTCCTTAGGACGAGGCTGCCCACGTCGAACTCTCGTCGTATGACTTTGGCGTTGTGCCTGATGGCAATTTTTTGTTTTAATGAGGCTTCGTGGAGAGTTACCCCTGTTCGAATTTCCTCGATGAGATCGAGTTCCTCCCTTAGTGCCTCGCCGTTCATTTCCTCGTCCAGGGGTGATTCTGTCCGCCTGGAGGGTACGTGAACTTCGACAGGGATTACGGCCTCGGTCCCATAAGCTATATGAAAGGGTGTTTCCCCAGTTGAAGAGTGTGGAGTTGTGCGGTACGCCCATAGGACGCTGTACAGCTCCTCGACCCAAGCTTTCTTCGTTTCGTCAAGCCTTCGTTTGAGGCCTCGAAGGATGACTCGGTTCGCTGCTTCAGCCTGCCCATTTTTCTGGGGATGTTCGACGGATGCGAAGTGTTGCTTCGTGCCGAGCTGGGCGACGAAGTCCTGGAACTTCCTGTCCGTGAACTGTGTCCCATTATCCGTGACTATCGCCTGGGGGATGCCAAAACGTGCGAGGATGTTTCGTTTGTAGAAGCGCAGTATGTTAAGGGCAGTTACCTTGGCTAGAGCCTCCACTTTTATCCATTTTGTGAAGTCGCCTACTATTAAGTATTTGTTCTGATTTGATCCTACCACGAATGGTCCCAGGATGTCCAGGCCCCACCAGGCGAATGGCCACGGGGAGGACATATATTTGAGCTCGTTAGGTGGAGCTAGGTGCATGTCCCCGTGCCATTGGCATTTATCGCATTTCTTCACGTGCTCTTTAGCGTCATGTTGCATGGTTGGCCAGTAATATCCTGCTCGGAGGGCCTTTCGGGCAAGGGACCTTCCTCCGAGATGTTGGGCATTGATTCCTTCGTGGATTTCGCGCAAGATATGGGCGACCATTTCTTCCTCGACACACTTGAGCAGCGGGATGGAGAATCCTCGTCTATAGAGTTTATTTTCGACTAGGACGTAGGAGCAGGCTCTTTGCCTGACCATGCTGGCTTCTTTAGGGTCGGACGGGAGTTCGTCTCTAGCGATGTAGTTGTAACTGGGGGTCATCCAGCAATTGTTGTCGCCGATCACTTGTACGTCAAGCATCGGGGAAACTTTCTCAATGCTGGGTCGAGGAAGTACTTCTTGTATGACAGACTTATTTCCGCCTTTCTTCTTCGTGCTTGCTAGTTTGGACAAAACGTCTGCCCGGACATTGTGTTCGCAGGGAACATGCTTTACCTCTACCGCAGCGAACTTCGTCATCTTCTTCTTGACCAGGGCTAAGTATTCGGTCAGGTTGTTGTTTTTGGCTTGATATTCTCCTCGGACTTGAAGGGCCACAAGTTGAGAATCTATGCAAATAACAACTTCTTCTACGCCAAGGTCCTCGGCCAAGCGTAACCCGGCGAGGAAGGCTTCGTACTCAGCCTGGTTGTTATAGGTGGGGAAGGACAAGGTAAGTGATAATTTAACGATGATTCCCTCGTCGCTTTCCAGTATGATGCTCGCCCCGCTTCCCGCCGAACTGGAGGCCCCGTCCACAAAAATGGTCAATTTGCGTGCTCTGCGAGCGGGCGAGTCTGCGAACGTCATTTCTGTGATGAAGTCGGCCAGAGCTTGGGCCTTGAGGGATTTTCTGCTCTCATACTGGATGTCAAATTTGGATAGCTCGAGCGACCATTTGAGCATTCTACCGGCCATGTATGGTCGTCCCAACAGTTACTTTACGGGTTGATCTGTTCGAACCACAATCGGGTGGGCTAGAAAGTAGTGTCTCAGTCTTCTAGCTGCATTGATGAGGGCCGGCACCACTTTTTCTATTTGCTGGTATCTCAACTCTGGTCCCTACAGTGCTTTCTGCCCGTCAGGCGTCTCGCGGATAAGAGCGGCGCTTACCGCCTCGGTTTCCACGGCGAGATACAGGTATAAAGTTTCGTCGTTGTCCGGGCGAGAGAGAAATGGTGGTTCTGAGAGTGCTCGTTTTAGGTGGAGAAGAGCCTTGTCACATTCCTCCGTCCATTCGAACGCTGCCTCCTTGCGGAGGAGTTTGAAGAATGGTAAGGCGTGTTGGGGAGACTTGGCCACGAAACGGGACAATGACGCGAGCATCCTGTTGAGGGAGTGGATGGATTTCTTTGACTTGGGCGTCGGAAACTCGGAGAATTCTCGGCAGTTATCGGGGTTGGCTTCGATTCCTCGTTCCGTTAAGTAGAAGTCGAGGAACTTGCCTGCCAGGACCCCGAACGTGCACTTCTCCAGGTTGAAACGTATTTTGTACTTTCTGGCATGTTCGAAGACTTTCCTTAGATGGGCAGTGTGATCGATTTCCTCGTGGGATTTTACGATCATGTCATCCATATAGACTTCGAGCATATCGCCTATCTCTCCCCGGAAGACCTTGTTCATCATTCTTTGATAGGTCGCGTCGGCGTTCTTCAGGTCGAAGGGCATTACGTTGTAGTAATAGTTGTCTGATTCGGTCATGAAGGCCATGTATTTTTTATCGCTCATTGCCATTGGAATTTGATTATAGCCCGAATAGGCGTCCATGAATGATAAAAGTTTAAAACCGGCAGAATTATCAACAAGTTTATCAATATTGGGGAGGGGGTAGGCATCATTCAGGCATGCTTTATTAAGATCGGTGTAATCAATGCACATTCGCCATTTGCCATTAGATTTTTTCACAAGTACAACGTTGGACAGCCAAGTGGTGTACTTGGCCTCCGAGATGAATTTGGCCTCGAGGAGGTCCTTTACAGCTTTTTCTGCAGCCTCCGTTTTCTCTGGAGACTGCTTTCTCCTATGTTGTGCTACTGCTTTGACTGCCGGGTCAATCGTAAGTTAATGGCAGGCGACGGACGGGTCCAAGCCGGGCATCTCGACGGCGCTCCAGGCGAACAGATCAGCGTTCTCATGGAGGCAGGCTTTGAGTTACTTCCTAGAGATTTCGGGGAGGTCCGCTCCAATCTTCACTCCCCGCTAGGGTCATCGCCGAACAAGACGAGCTCAAAGTTGCCATCCGGGATTGGGCACATCGGATGGGAGCTGCTGCTGGACAGGGTAGACGAGCTGGTTGAAGCTGCTTGGTCCTCCTGCTGGTCTTCTTCGGGGAAGCAGCTGTCGAGGTCAATGGAGTCGACCTGAGGCAGAGGCTTGGCTTCCTCAAAACTGCTGGGCAAGGCTGGTTTGTTCGAAACCTTTAGTTTAGACGTGATGGAGTTGAGTCCCTTTGTGGATGCTTCGAAACATTGTTGTGCAGCTTCGATGTCGCCGTGGAGGGTGGCGACCATCCCCTTTGAAGTGTAATACTTCATCTTGAGGTGGACGGTTGAAGGAACAGCTACTAACTCGGCCAATGTTGGTCTTCCAAAGATACACTAGTACGGTGACGGGTAATCTATCACCAGAAACTGCACTTTGACGAACCTGGCCGTCTCTTCCGATCCAAAGGTTACGATCAGTTCGACGTACCCTCAAGGTTTGGTCACTGATCCGTTGAATCCTTGCAAATCATACCCCACATAGGGGGTGAGGTGTGATTCGTCCAGCTGAAGTGTTGAATTCAGTTGGGAGTACATAATGTCGAACGAGATGCCTTGGTCAACGAGGATTCTGCGAACATCGAAGTTCGCCATTCGAGCTCTGACGAGTAAGGGTATGCTCGAGTTTGGAGACCCTCCGAGGAACTCTTCCCTGTAGAAGGAGATGGGGATGGAGCCCTTCTGGGCTTGGTCGAGCGTGGTTACCTTGCTGGAGCTCGTACTGATTAGGTGCTCGAATTTCCTTTTCACGGAACCCACCGTGACTTTATTGAAGCCCCCGCCCGAGATGACCATGGCGGAGGAGCGCTGAGCTCATCTGGGACGTAGAAGTCCTCTGGTCGCAATACGGACATGGCGACCTGGATGCTAGCCTCTTTCGAGGAAGACACCTCTTCCTCTACCTTTTTGGACTCCTGGGCGTCCTGCTGGGGAGCATCTTTCTTCTTAGTGAACTGTTTCAGGTGGCCATCCTTGATTAGTATCTCGATAGCATCCTTCAAATGGATGCAGTCTTCGGTAGTTTGGCCGTGACTCTTATGGAAATGGCAGTACTTCGATTTGTTGGCGTTGGGTTTGACCGGTATTTGTTTGGGGAAGTGGATCCCTGCTTGCTTGAATTCCGAATTCGCGCATTCGGACAGTATCTTCTCCCTAGAGACGGTCAGGGGGGTATAGTCGTGGAATCGTCCGGAGGGACCCCTGCTGTCGCGCGAGTCCCATGGACGGTCTTCGCACTTCCTTTCTCCTCGACGGGATGTCGAGGCTTCTTCGCCTCTGGAGGCCCGAGCGTTCTCTTGGTGGCGGGAAGCTCGGACGGAGTTGTCCGCTTCCGTCTCCTCGTACTAGATGTGCGACTGTGCCTTGAGGAGGAGGGCATCCAGATTTCTCGGAGGTGCGAGGCCGACGGCTTTAGAGAATTCTGAGCCAGGGCGGAGCCCTTGCTCGAGTAGAAATTTTTTCATCTCGTCCGTTTTAGGGATCTGTACCGCATCTTTGTTGAACCTCTCGATGTATGCCCGGAGAGGTTCGTCTTTTCCTTGGATTATGGCCCAAAGGGAGGCTTCGGTCTTGGGGTGACGCTGCGACGCAGTGAAATGTCAGGAGAACATCCTCCCCAGTTGCTTCCACGACGTAATAGATTCTTCGGGCAACTGCTTGTACCACGTCATTGCCCCTTTTCAGAGCGTGGTTGGAAATAGCCGACACTTGATGGTGCCCTGGACGCCACGACAATCTAACAACGCATCGATGTTTTCGATGTGCTCGTCTGGGTCAGTCGTGCCGTCGTACGTGCCCAGTGCTAGGGGCTTCACCAGGCCCTTGGGGAGGCGTGTTGCCAAGATCTCTTGGGATAATGGGCCGTGAGGCTCATCATCGCTGGTGGAACTGGTTGGTGACGGGGACCGGATGACTCGCTCGTGTCGACGACCTCTTCGGGGGGAAGGTGAACGGGCCCGGCCCTTTGACCTGACCGGAGGTGACTGCTTGTCTCTTCGGGTCCTCTTGTGGCCGGGAGATTGCTGGTTCCACGAGGAAACCTGGTCGCATTTTCGAACAGCACGAGATTCTGGCTCTTGGCGTAGCCTTCAGTCGACTTCTCGCCGAGGTTGCAGGCTCTTGGATCGTCGATGATTCTTCCTTGGAGGAGGGGAGGATCTTGGTCGAACAGATTCCTCCAATGCCCCAATATTTTCGCTTTGCTGAAGGATCAGGAGGTTGGTTTTGTTGATCGTCTCCAGGAGGTCCACCACGGCCGGGTCGGCGTTGGATGGAACAGGAACGGGCTGGATGGCCAGTGAGGGATGGTCGTCTTCGCGATCAATAGGAATAGGGGAAGGAGAGGCTGTGGCCCCGTCTCTCAGAAAACGGGGATCTCCGAGGAGAAAAGATGGACCGTCAACGTCAGTCTTGTTGACGGGGAGGACAGCGGATTGGAGAGCACCTTTGGTGTGATCTTGAGAGGCCATGATGATGATCTTGAAAGTTTGCTTTGATCTTTGGTTTTCGGGGAAAGAAAGAAGGGAGAACAAGATTCCCACAGACAGCGCCACTGATCGTGAATGCTGGATCAGATCCTGTTGAAGTGGGTCACCAAGTACGTCTCAGATGCTGGGTGTATGGAGAGGAGGAGGGGGTGTACCTGCAAAGCACTCCGACGCTCAAGTAAGAAAGGGTCAGAGAAAAGGGGCAAGTACAGAGTATTAGTTCGTAGGGTGAATATTTGATACCTGACCCTCTCAAGTGAGAGGGTTTATATAGTGCCCCCAGCGTAGGGATGGCAATTTGGCCCATCTCCAGTGGGTACCCAGAAAATTACTCACAACGGATAGGGTAAAAACCCACAAAAATGGATACGAGTACGGGCTCGGGTAATTACCCACTTAAATAAGCGGGGATGGGTGCAGGGATGGGCACCTTAGTACCCAGCCCGCCCCATACCCGCACAATATATATTTATATATTTTAATTTATATTATTATATAAAAATAAATATTTATAAAATTAAAAAAAAAAAACATCAATTTTAAACTACTACATATTTAATATACGTGATCATTTATTTCATAATTCAACAATAAAAATTTTTAAAAACTTTTTAATATTTTTAAAAACTTAAAATATTATGATATTTTATACTTGATATATTTATTTTTATTAGAAATGCGGGTAACGGGTACGGGTACGGGCACTTATATACCCATAAGGTACGGGGACGAGTGCCAATTTTGATACCCAAGCGTGTATGGGCTCGAGTACGGGGATTGTTTTCAACCGCGGGTATGGGGACGGGTACTATAGTACCCTACCCATACCCTGCCCATTGCCATCCCTACCCCAGCGCGTGGCCAATGGTCCTATTTTTGGTGCGAAATAACCGTTTTCCCGAAGAATAGGTAACTGCCCAAACTAGCTGTTATGTCGGGCAGGGTGCCCAAAACTAGCCGTTATGTCGGGCATAGGCATAGTTTCGGGCACATGCCCTTAGCTGTTCGGGGAGTGGAGAAGCCGTGCAGAACAGACAGCTGTTCCGGGGAGGAGTGATTCATTCCTTGCCCGGTTTGAGGGGCAGAAAGGTAACTTTTGCCCTTTGTGGATTGGACTTAGGCAATTGGGCCATTCTGGAAGCAGAAGTGGATTGGGTCGTGTCTGGCCATCGATCCAGTCCAGAACAATATATATATATATATATATATATATATATATATATATATATATATATAACATCCTTATGGAACTCCTGCCAGACTCTAGTATTCATGAGCACATCCTTATGCTTAAACAAAGTTTTCACAAACCAGGAGTTATGAATGGAGGGCTGATATGTATCAACATTACCTGTTTTCATATAAAAAGTATGAATCCATTGTATCCATATTCTATCTTTCTTTTCACAAAGGTTCCAAAGTAACTTTCCTATGAAGGCAATGTTCCACTCCCTAAGCGCAATCAGATTCCTCCCACCTGCAGCAATTGTATCACAAACATGGTCCCAGGCCACGAGGGCCTTTCTGCTACCATCACTCTTACCAGTCCAGATGAACTTCCTGCACAGGCTCTCAATGTGGTTTATCACTTTCTTAGGCAATAAGAAAATTTGTATCCAATAGTTGGCTATAACAAAAATTACGCTTCTGACAATAAGTTATATTTTCTAAAAACCAGTTTATTATTATTTAACATTGTGAAACAGTTTGAAATAAAAACAAAATTTGAATCCAATTTTATTAAAAATAAACAATAATAACCGATTTATAAAAAATCTAAAAAAAACATTTTAAAATTCAGTTAAAAAGATCTGGTTTTTAAAAAAAAATTAGTTTCAAACTGTTTAAATAAATTAAACTGGTTTACGAATATGAACCAGTTCTAAATTGGTTTTAAACTGAATGGTAATTGTTTTAACAGATTATCCACGTTTTTAAAAACCACGAACACTCCTAACTACTACTACTAGATCAATAAAGTTTGAATGGTTTTAGATAAGAGTAAACTCGATCCAACCCAATATATATACATATATTTCAAAGTCAAGGCCTAGATTTCCCTTTAATCGAGACACAATGCATTCACGCGTTCGAAATATTAGAGAATGTGTGATCAAAATCAAACAATATAGATTTGAGTTAGATATTTTAAATTAAAAAAATTAATTAAAATATATATTTTATTAAACCATTAAATTTTCATCGAAAGATTATTAATGATCCAATGATCACGGTGGATTCATTTTTGCAAATTCAATGTATAAGCATAGAACTCCATCCACTGAAAAAATTAACTAAAAGTAAACTACTAATTTATATTTTCTTTTGTTAATTTATAAGAAAAAAGTCTAAATATATTAATTAATATTCTTCTTAAAGCTAAATTTATAAGTTATATCCATTGTCAACAACTTTATACTATAATTAATATTTTTAATTTTATAATATATTCAAGTAGTCTTATATTTAGAGATAATTGTAATAGTTTATATTTATTTAGTTTATTTATCATTCAATTATAACAAATATAGATATAAATGATAAATTAAAGAGACACATTTTAATAGATAAATTTTACGAGTAGATTCTACTAATTTATCAAATGTATAAATTCTTCTCATAATAATATATTAAAATCATGTTTATCCTAAAAGTCATGTTTACCTCTCTGCCGTTTTCATTTTCTATTGCAAAAGAAGTCATGTTTATCCTAAAAACCTCATAAAGAGAACAAATAAATCAAATAAAATTTGGTGATTTCTTAATATACCACCCATATTTCTTAGGCACCGCTTGAAATTTCTTTTTTGTCTCCTGATTACGAATGTGCACATCCGAACACACTGTTTTTTTAAAAACGTTGATTTGTTTCGGATGTGCATATCCGGACAAGCTCATGCTCAATATCAGAAATAATTCCTGATGTGCAAATTCGAAAAAACTGCAGAATTTTTTTTTTAAAATCAGTTTTGTTGGTTGGTTGCAGATATTAATATATCGTCGCATTCATGAATATTAAATAAGAAGATTATTTCATTATTACTACTATAATAAAATTCTCAATATATCAACGAACAGGCGCGTCTCACGCTGAGGCCGTGTGGGTTTAAACATGCATTCTAACCGTGGTAGACACCAGCATTTTCCTGCTTTGTTGTCGGCTATACAACTTTATTTTAACTAAAATGTCATCTTGTATGCAGTTCCTCCTGCTTATTATGTACATTTGCTAGCTTTCCGCAATCGATACAACATAAGTGAAGTCGAAAATTCTGATTCTGGTTCTGCAAGTGGTAATAGGAGTACCACCAACTTTGTGTCGACTCTGCTGCCATTTATCTTGGATAACGTCAAAGATGTAATGTTTTACTGTTATCTTGATTTGTCCTACAAGCTTCGAGGATAGATTTGGGAGTTCAAATATTCACAATGCCTTTTTTTGGATATATAACTTATGGTTACATGTCATGTTTGCCAGCTGTTGAACCCTAATTTTTACCCCTAAGATTTCATTCATTTCATTTGCATATCATTACCACAAGCAAGATCACAATTGGTGTTTCTCCTGAGCATCTGTATATTATTCTCACTTGTTTCTGTTTACTAACCTCTAACCAAAATACCAAAAATATGTTGTCGTTTGCTTGTTTCTCTCTCTGTGTGTTGTGCAGGTTTGTCAAAGACAATGAAGTGATTTCAAGTCACATGTGGTTGTCCAAAAGCAAGATGTCTTGTGCTGAGATTCTTCAGTTTATCAAGCAGTGGTTCATATGAGTTTTGGGTTCAGAAAGTCAGATTCAAATGGTTGTTGTTCAGTTGTGGCTTATTCAGTGGTAGCTGTGTGCACTTATCAGTGGCTTGTGAGAAAGTTTGGCTATCCATTTGTTATATCCATTTTCATATCCATTCTCTAAACCATTTTCTCCATATCCAATTCTATTCCAATATGACCATTTTCCAATAATCACTTTTCATGACCATTACCCAATTTAAAATCCAAATATCCTTTGTTTTATCCAATTTTATCCTTTTTTTATAATTCTTTCCATCTCAATATCCACTTTAAATCCATTTTCTTTCCTAAGCTATTCATATCCATTTTCTAACCCATTTTCAATTCAATATCCATTATCCATTTACTTATCCAACTTTCAATATCCATTTTATCCAAAACCATAAACCATTGTCCATATTTTCAAGAAATCCTTTTTTTTTTCCTTAAATCAATATCCATTTCTACTTTATCTTTTTCAAAATCCATAAACCATTTTTTTAAACCATTCCTCAATATCCATTTAAAAATCCATAACCCACTTTCTAAAATCCAATTCATATTTTTCTAACCATTGACCATATTTTTAAGAAAACCATTTCCAATTTTCACTCCATATAAGCCAATTATCCAATAATCCATTTCAATGTCCATTATCCGATTTCTAAAAAAATTAATTTTCCAACTATCCTTTTTTTTCTAACCATATTTGTTTTAATCACCATTTTAATCCAAATTACAATTAAAAAAAAAATCAAGCCCATCATGAAGCCCATGTTCCACACGATAAAAGGAAAAAAAAAATCTAAACTACTCACACCTCCTACTACTAAACACGGCCCACATTCCACAATTCCAAGCTTTATGCTATTCTAATGCTGTTACAAGACACTCCACGCATTTATGGCCAAGACATGTGAAGAAAAGTCAGCTACATACTATATCAAATCAAGCCAGCTATACCACTTTACAAAGCCCATAACCAAGCCAAGATGAATCGTTGCTACAAACTTTCAAGACCAAGCTGTCACACAAGCCTCCAAGCTGCAAAACAACATGAACAAAAACAACATGTCACACAAATTTCAACGCAAACATTGCCAAACGCAACCATTCACAAGCCATTCCCCACGCGAGCCAACACAGCAGCATGAAGCAAAACGCAGCAGCTGGACATTCAGTCACGCAATACGCAGCAGTGTAAAACGGCGGAAAAATACCAAAACGACAATCAAACTTTCATTTTCTCAGATTCAAATTCTCACCACAATTTTTCTATAAATAACAAGCTCTTCTTCACTCTAATCTCAAGCTTGAAAAGCCATCAAAACTATGCCAAAATCATACGAATTTTAAATCTCACAGGTTTCCATCATCTTCCATCAATTCACCATAAACTTCAAGCTTCAACTCCACAACCTTCAATCAATTCTCCCAAATCTTCAATAAACTCTCACCACAAAATTCCTTCAATAAACCACAAGCTTCAATTCTAATTCATCAAACCTGAACCATTACAAATTGAAAAAAGCTTTATCAATTCATCAACAATCAACAACACCGCTCACATCATAACTCACCGCGATGCATCAAGTTCGTTCAATAATCCTACATCAACGGCAAATCGCATCTCAGTGAATCAACAACAACCATAACGTTTCGCGCGAAAGAAGAAGAGAGGAAGAGTTGTAGCTTTCCGAACCTGCATCTGAAGGTAGTTCAGATTGATCTTGCATTTTCGACTCGATTTTGTTTGCGGATGATTCTTGAAATCTAAAGTACCATTGCGATCAGCTCGTAATTTCGATTCATTCCGTCGCATTATCGTATCACGACGCTCTAATTTATTGAAGTTTTTGGGCCATGGAAGAACCGTGAATAGTGCCACGGTGAAGAGAAGAAGATGATGAACGAAATGTTGTTTCCTTTTCTTTCTTTTTTTTTTTTTTGCTATTTTATTTTTAATGATTCTTTTTGGTTTGTACTGGGCCTAGAGCCCGTTTGAAGTCACTACACACCACCACCTCCAATTCTTACTCAAACCTCCTCTCTATTTTTTTTCTTTTAATTTTTTTTTTAAATCTATTTTCTATTCTTATAAATATTAATATTTCTTTTCTTTTTCTTTACTGTTTTTTTTTAGAAAAAATCTCTTGGAAAATATTTCAAAATATATTTGGCTTTATTTTTAACTTTGTCATTTTGATGAGATTTCTATTTTGGCTTTATTGTTGGTTGTGTGGATCATAAATGTTAGATCCACTTCTCTTGATTCTTTTTTTCCCTTTTTGATCGATGAAAGTCTAAAAGGATCGTGAAATTCCTTCATTGAATTTCGATCAAGACTAGATCGCTACCATTTTTCTTTTCGTGCGGTATCGCTTTCGGATGACGATTTACATATCGTTCATCTAGCATACATTAGCACATAGATCTATTGACCGGCCTCATTATAGGGTAATTACTCCATAAATTACTCGGCGATTGCTTAACATAGAGCAATACTTGTCCCGTATTGGAAAACTATCAAGAATATTGATTATATGTCTTTTGGTTCAAAACTTATGAAACTTGTTGTTAGGAGGCTTTTGTCTTATCAATCCTCTAATGAGTTTTCATTAATCTTGACCTAAGTGCAATTATTCAATTATTATTGATCACTAACTCTAACAACTAATCACTAACTTACTAACATTACTATTGTACTAATCATTTACAATTCCTTCTCGCTCCTTATCTCTTTACTTTTATGCTTCATTTTTATCATTTCATATCATGTTTATGCTTCCGCAATTTTTCCTTTGTCCGTTGGACATATGTTTATTCTGCAATTTTTCCTTTATCCGTTGGACACATGTTTATGCTTATGCCTTTTTCTCTTTGTCCACTTGAACCTAAAACATTAATAAAGGCCAAAACCTCTAAAAACTTGTGCTTCTAATCTTGGACTATGGTTACTATCCTTTGCAACGGACGTGGAGCTTTGCACCTAGACCTTGGACTTCAATACTATTCTTGAATCCATGAACTTAGACCTTGGACATCCAATGCAATTCTCGGAACCTTGGACTTAGAACTAGGACCTTTTCCCTTTGCTTTGGAATTGTGGTTCGAAGACTATGGAGCTTACTTGTGTGGTTAGGCTATTCTTATCCTTAGCTTTTACTTTATGCTTTAGGATAATCACTTATTCTCCACCCATCCTTCAATTTTCAAAACTCTCTCTCTTTTTCAAAAACCTTCTTGATTTCAAACTATCACCTCTTTCATAATCAAACCTTGACTTTGTCAAGTGATTTTACTCTTTTCTTTCCATTTCTTAACAAAATGCTAAACTACATAAGCATGTTGACACCTTTTTCAAAAAAACTTTAAAAAACACCAAACTCATCAAACTTTCTTTTTGTGCCCTCGTGCACGTTTCTCTTTCAAAACTTTTTCATAAGTTTAGACATGATTCATTTCTTTTAGCGGAATTATTCGCTTGGAAATGATGACTTGTCTTTACATTTAAAAATAACCAAAACAAACAAAATTTCATTCTTTGTTCCACGAATTACGGGGTTTTGATCCTACATTGCACATCGTGGGTACGTAGGCATGAGACGACAAGTCTCTCCAAACACAAAAAATTTTAAAAACAATTTCTCTTCTCATCTCTGTCGCTCCCAGGATTTTCATCCAGGTACAAACGCGAGAGTGGCGCGGAAAAACAGAGTCGCCAGCCGTGTAAATTTATCCCAAGAAGGGGAAAGGGAACACCGCATAAACCTGAGGAAGAGGGAAAGGAATGGTCATCGCAACCATAGCCTAGGTTCGGGAGTCGGTTATGCGAGGGGAAGGTGCTAGCACCCCACACGTCCATCGTACTCGATGGGATCCACGCGTGTTGTATATTTTAAGGGTGAGTTATACTATAATCTAGGGTTATACTAAGACGAGGAAGGGGAAAACTAAGACCGACTCGGTAGAACGTCGACGTCCTAGGCCTACGTACCCCCTTTGTGCAATGGGGAATTCAGAGTCAACGTAGTTCGGACCAAGTTCTTTTTGTGTTTTTTTATGAGCGACGTTAAGTTCGCGTCCGACAGTTAGGGTCGATGCCTGTTTGCGACTCAGACGGAAAATAACGTGCCCTTTTTGAAAATATCCTTTAGGTTGACGATCCCGAAGGACAAAAAGGTTTAGAGTTGGTTTGTATTTTTTAGGACAGAAGTGGCTTAAGTTAGTTCATAACTTGCATTGCACCAAAGTCTAGGGCACATGGGCGAATACTTAACGCATCGTCCCAAGACAGGACGCTCGCTAAGCACTCTAGAAAGATGAGAGGAAGCCCCTCATTTCTCATTCCCCATGCTTAAGGCTCGTGCGCAATACACTTTATACTTATTAAGTGTTTTCAAGAAGTTTGAGATGAGAAGAGAGAAGACACAAGGGATACTCTAAAGGGGACTAAGAGTCCTAAAGTTATCATGCATGGGTGACCTACGGTTAGTGAGGTTTGACGACAACTTAAACCTAAAGGAAAAAGATGAGAGAAGGAAAGAGTAGGGTGACCATGGGTACTTATCCATACCTTT
Source organism: Lathyrus tuberosus (assembly GCA_022829125.1). Classification (NCBI taxonomy): domain Eukaryota; kingdom Viridiplantae; phylum Streptophyta; class Magnoliopsida; order Fabales; family Fabaceae; genus Lathyrus; species Lathyrus tuberosus. The sequence goes on from JALAZF010000058.1 coordinate 13,754,736, forward strand.
AAAGAACTTACCTTAGTCCCTGCATAAAAGGTTAGTATGAAACAGACACAGGTGATATCAAAGCAAATGAAAACCAAACAATGGCATATAATAGTGATGGCAATCCAAACATGAATTAAGAAGTCAGATAAACAACCCCAAGGCAATGGCACAAGTGCCTTTCCAAACAGATAATCCGACAAGATCAAGGATGCGCATACAAGAAAGTCTCACACAAAGAGCCATTAAACAAATAGTAAAACAATTTCTAAAATCACAAAATTAAATATCAATATTTCCCAACCAGAGACAAACCAAATACCAAAAACTCCTGCAAAAAATCAAGATGTTAGACACTTAAACAATTAGGCAAAGCTCAGGTGCGAAGTAGGGTTCAATGTGCCAAAGGGAAGGACCAAAATGCAACATAAAATAGTTTTAAAAATGAAAGAAAAATATTTTAATATACTTTAGAATGTTGTTGAATGAATGCAAAAGGAATGAATTGAAAATGTTTTATGGATGCAAAGAAATAAAATAAACAATTTTAAATATGCATGATATGGGTAATTCAAAAAGAAAATGAATAAAATAATTAATTTAGATGATAAAAATAAAAAATACATTTTTTTGAAAATTTTATAAAATGATATAAAGTATGCATGAATTTTATGGGATTTTTTAATGTAAGAATGTATTTTTAATAAAAATAAAATGAATTAATGCAAATAATTAAATAAAATAAAAGAGGAAAATGCAAGGGGGGTGTGTTGAGTAAATAATCACGTTAGAAATAGGAAATGGGCTGAAGGGTGGGGTGTAGGAAGCAGGCCCAATCCAACTAATTAATCAGAAAAAGAAAAAAAAGAAAAGGGTGTACGCATGGACCAAGTCAACCCAGTTGACTCATGCTTACCTTTGGATGCATCTAACGCTCATAGTTAAGTCAACAAAATTAACAAGTATTCAAGATCAACGGTTTAGATTAACACGCATACCACACTAATGGAACACACGCACCCACGTGATTACACAGCACACCATACTCACCCCATGTGCCAGGCACATGTCCCTTTTAGTTTGCTGGCACGTTATTAGCCTTGTGATTCATCAAACGATCCATGATTAGTCAGCATAAATAAAAGTAAACAAAATAAACAAACATAATTGGATGTACACCATAAGACTCATGGGGTAATAAACACCTGATCACATGAAATAAAAACCAAAAAAAAAAGACGTGGCACGATGACAGCCACACGATCCAGCAAATCAACGACCTAGATTACGTCTTCTTCGTTGGAATCACTCACCGGCCGGAGCTCATACCAGTCGCCGGAGCCCTAGCTCCGACCGCCACCCACGGTACCTGCAACTTTAAAAACACCCAGAAAACGCAAAGGGGTACATGTTCTTGACCAGAAAATCATGAGGAACTCAAATATTCACTCAAAAACCACAAACAACGCATGGATAAAGAGAATCGAAGGAAATATGCTTAGGGTTCAAAACTTTAAATTCATAAAACAACCAACATACACATCCATATTCAAAACAAATTATATCAGCATGATCCATGGACATCACACAACATTATGCACGTTTAAAATTTGAGTTTCATGATCATCAAAATCAACACTAACTTGAGATGGTGCCACACGTGTCCTTGCTTTTGGCTTCAAAGGGTGATTGGTTCGTGCTCTAGAGATCACAAGGGTTTTGTTGGTGAAAGAATTTCTTGAAAACTCCTTATAGATTGAGAGATATGGATGTGAGATGCTTTAGGGTTCAAGTTCTCCACTCCTCCAAATGTCACGTGTAACCTCCTCTAACCAGTGCATGGATGAGTTTAAATAGACTAGGGTTTTTCACTGATAATGATTTGGGCTTGGGCAATTCTTTGTTTAATGAGTTTTTGAATAATTTTGGAAAATCACATAATATTAGATACACCTCCTTCCATGCATGGATATCCAAATATTTCATGATGGATCACTTAACTTCTAATTTCTAATCACGCCCACATTTGATTGGGCCTTGAAACAATTTGATTCATGAGTTTTTAATGACTTGGCTTTTTTGGAATAATTGAGAATAAGTGAAAAATAACCCCTGAAACCACTTGATTAAAAGGTCAAAAATGCTCCTTAGGGATTGTTCTTGGATGTTGGAACATGTCTTGAAGCAATGGAATTAATTATAGGCCACTATGCCAAAGTTTGTGAAAATGGAATCATAAGAAACCCTAAAAACCACTTTGCCTTCTTTTGACCATAACCTGAGTTTCACAAATGATATGGAGACCCACTAGTACTTGTTGGAAAGAGGAGAAAAATATATTCAACTTTCATGTTGGAGAAAAGTTCATTTGAAGCTTTCTTGATGATGGAAAGTCAAGTTGAATGCAGTGCAGGAACTTGCCCAAAAAGGAAACTTTCAAATTATAGGCCATTTCCATATTTAGTAACTTTTGCACCAACTCCTGATTCTTGATAAATGGTATGAAAATTGACCCTAGAAGACCATATGAGGATGTGAGACCTTGAAATCCTTGAAGAGAACCTCAAAATTCCACAGTTGACTTCTCCTCTCACTGTTGACTTTTACCCAATTCACCTGATTCTCAATCTTCTGATCAATTGAATCTCTCCTGAATCAAACTGATGAATAATCTTCCACTCCTAGATGCTTAGGGACCCAAGGAATACCATGGACTCAAGTCTTGCCCAAAAAATCAGAAATAAACTGACTTTATAGCACACCCTAGTTTTGGTACCCTCAGTCTAGGAGGAAATAGCACAGTCTCCAAATCCAAATTCCTCTGAATATGATGTGTATCCTCTCCGACAAAGATAAGATATGTCATTTGGTGATGATAAAAACCCAAGGAGCTTGCCCATTGGAGCAATAAACCCAAGAATTTCAAAACCCTAATTTATGCACTGGTTAGGAGAGAGTGATCCACTTGAGCTCTCTTGGACAATACCAGGACTCTTGCTTGACCCTCTGAAGAACTGCCTCAGGCACCTTGACCCCATGCTAAGAACCAATGATATGCACATATGATAATGCAAAAATGCAATGAAACATAAGCCAGTTAGTACTAAAGTAAGGAGGGCAAATTTTGGGGTGCAACAACTGCCCCTATTCAATCAACTTGGTCCTGAGGGTATGATAGCGATGACTTTCAGACAATCAGGATGCACAGAGATTGAATACCAAAGAACCCAAAAATTTGCAATCCTCCACCGGAGAATTAGCCATGCTGTAAGGAAACAAACTCTCCCAGGTTATGTTATCTCTGCTGATAAAGAGAACTAGCAACAAGTGCCATCCCTGCTGATAAAGGAAACTGACGAAATAAAGTCTTCAGAAGACTGTTATCTCTGCTGATAAAGAGAACTAGCGAAATAGATGCCATCCCTGCTGATAAGGGGACCTGGCGAAAAAAAGTCTTCAAAAGGCTGCTATCTCTGCTGATAAAGAGAACTAACGAAATGGATGCCATCCCTGCTGATAAAGGGAACTAGCAAAACAAAAGCCATCCCTGCTGATAAAGGGAATTAGCAAAACAAAGGCCATCCCTGCTGATAAAGGGAACTGACGAAAGAAAGTCTTCAAAAGACTGTTATCTCTGCTGATAAAGAGAACTAGCAATACAAATGCCATCCCTGCTGATAAAGGGAGCTGACGAAAGAAGATATCCAAAAGATTGCTATCTCTGCTGATAAAGAGAACTAGCAATACCAATGCCATCCCTGCTGATAAAGGGAGCTGACGAAGAAAATATCCGAAAGATTGTTATCTCTGCTGATAAAGAGAACTAGCAAAATAAATGCTATCCCTGCTGATAAAGGGAACTGACGAAGAAAATATCTGAAAGATTGCTATCTCTGCTGATAAAGAGAACTAGCAATACCAATGCCATCCCTGCTGATAAAGGGAGCTGACGAAGAAAATATCCGAAAGATTGCTATCTCTGCTGGTAAAGAGAACTAGCAATACCAATGCCATCCCTGCTGATAAAGGGAACTGACGAAGAAAATATCCGAAAGATTGCTATCTCTGCTGATAAAGAGAACTAACAATACCAATGCCATCCCTGCTGATAAAGGGAGCTGACGAAGAAAATATCTGAAAGATTGTTATCTCTGCTGATAAAGAGAACTAGCAATACAAATGCCATCCCTGTTGATAAAGGGAACTGACGAAGAAAATCTTTAAAGGATTGTTATCTCTGCTGATAAAGAGAACTAGCAAAACAAACGACGACTTCACTGGGGATAACGTAAAACAAACTTCTGGTTTAAGCCAAAATATGTCAAGCAAGAACGGGATTTCACAAAAGAGAAAGGCCAGACAAACTTCTAACGGACCCACGATCCACAGATAAGATGACTCCGTTGGGGAAAGGAGAAGTCTAAATAAAAGACTCTGCCGGGGAGCACAAGTATGAGGAATGCATCCCTCCAAAATCTCCTGAGTTATGCCATCTCTGCTGGGAAAGAGAACTGGCAAAGAAAGTACCAAACCTGTCTTATGTTTCGAATGCAAATGTTTGAATGGTGGTGTAATGCTCCATACGACATGGAAATGCTACGCGTTTGTGGATGCAATGCGAATGCTCATGATATGCAAAAAGGGTCCCTCCAGTAAAATAAATGCCGGAGAGAAAAGATCCATTCAGCTGGGGATGACAAAAGTATATTACCCTCTGAATCCAGGAACTCTGCTGAGAAGGGTCATACTGATCGACTCTTCGAATCAACAACTTCTGCTGGGGATGAAATCCCAAAAGAACTACCGGGGGTTACACCTGTCTTTCACCGAAGGTAACATCCAAAACCTGAGATTTCTCCTCTGCTGGGGGAGTTGAGAATGAACGCCAATAACGGAACCGGAAGTCTGTTACTGAATATTGCTAATATCCAATTGGCTCAGAACCTGCTGGGGAAAACAGTCCATGATACTATCCTTCTTGGGGATACTGTTGAACTTAGCCTGCTGATGGGGAGAATGACTTTACTCCCTTCTTGCTGGGGACTAGAACATGACATCGTCGGTGAAAGCACGCTTCCTGACTGGATGGGGAAGATGAACCCTGATTTTGTGGGGAGATAACGTCTTGATTCAGAGAAAATACTTTCCAGGCCTCCTACTGGGGAAGGTCTGCTTTGCTGAGGAAAGTGTAATCTCAATGTTGGGGAGAGAAACCTGCTGGGGGAGTACAATGTTGTTGCCCTGCAAGTCAAATAACAGCAAATAGAATATGCCACAACATGACTATCACCGTTAACGCCTAAGTAATTTCTACTGCTTTTCGCTATGCTCCGCAAAGCTCGAAATTTTATATGCAATGTTTATCAAAAATATCGGACGTTTTTAGCAAACAAAACAGTAAAAGTGAAACAAACACTGGAAAGCTCTTTGAGTGAAATGAATATTTTATTGAGAAGAGTGGCCTGTAAATAGGCATTTACAATAGGAAGCAATTCCTAAAAAGAGGTAATTGTGCAAAAGCAAAAAGAAAATACACATGTCGGCAATGTGAGAACAGATATCCACCATGATTTGACTCAGCTATGACCCATATGTCTTGCTTATCCACAGATGTCTTGACCTTCGAAGAGACTAACTGTACTGATTCCTTTCTTTCAGAACTTCCAGGTATTGAGAGTGTCCTCAGATCAAACGCAGACTATAGCCTTTCGCTTATAAATCCCTAACTTTTGCCTGGATCGTCCTTTTCGGGTTTTCAATCCATCGGGATACCCATTTTTGCCAAAGTTGCCTTTTCAGGTTTTCAACTTTGCGGGTTTACACATCTCTTTTTACACTTTATCCCGAACCTTTTTCCTTCTTTATGGTTCGCCGGGATGCCCCTTTTTTGCCTGGACTTTCTTTTTATGTCTAGCGGGTCTCTTTTATGCGAAGTATTTTTTGACTACGTCTGCGTTCACAGGGGATGTAAAATCTTCGCCATCCATAGTTGAAAGTAGTAAGGTTCCACCAGAGAAAACCTTTCTGAATACATACGGCCCTTCGTAATTTGGAGTCCATTTGCCCATGTGATCTGTCTGAGGAGGAAGGATCCTTTTCAAAACCAATTCACCTGTCTGAAAACTCCGAGGACGCACTTTCTGTTCAAAGGCGTGCTTCATCATACTCTGATACAACCGACCATGTGCGATGGCTGCCAATCTCTTTTCTTCAATAAGGTTCAACTGATCCAACCTGGTACGCACCCATTCAGCTTCATCAAGCTTCACATATGCCAGAACTCTCAAAGACGGAATCTCGACCTCTAAGGGTAACACTGCTTCCATACCATATACCAATGAAAAAGGGGTTGCCCCAGTTGACGTACGCACCGAAGTACGGTAACCATGTAGGGCATAAGGTAACATCTCGTGCCAGTCTTTATACGTTACCACCATCTTCTGCACAACTTTCTTGATATTCTTATTCGCCGCCTCAACAGCCCCATTCATCTTCGGACGATATGGAGAAGAATTGTGATGCTCGATCTTAAAACTCTGACATAGTTCCTTCATCATCTTGTTGTTCAAATTCGAGCCATTATCAGTAATGATTCTTTCCGGGACCCCATAGCGACAGATGATGTCCTTCTTTATAAACCGGGCTACCACTTGCTTGGTGACGTTGGCATACGAGGCTGCCTCCACCCACTTTGTGAAATAGTCAATGGCAACCAAAATGAAACGATGCCCATTGGAAGCAGTAGGCTCAATCTTTCCAATCATATCTATGCCCCACATTGCAGATGGCCAAGGAGATGACAAGACATTTAGAGGTGTAGGTGGTACATGCATCTTATCTGCATAAATCTGGCATTTATGGCACTTCCGAGCGTACTTGAAACAATCAGACTCCATAGTCATCCAATAATATCCTGCTCTCAACAACTTTCTAGCCATGGTGTGTCCACTGGAATGAGTACCAAAAGAACCCTCGTGAACTTCCTCCATCAATGAGCCTGCCTCGTGTTCATCGACACAACGTAGCAAGACCATATCGAAGTTCCTCTTATATAACACATCATCCTTGTTCAGAAAAAAGTTTCCTGCCAAACTTCTCAGAGTCTTCTTATCTTTGGTGGAGGCACCCTCTGGATACTCCTGTCTCTTCAGAAAGACCTTAATGTCGTGATACCATGGTTTGCCGTCTGACACATCTTCAATTGCAAACACAAAAGCTGGTCTGTCCAGGCGCATGATTCTAATCGAAGGTGTTTCATTCCAATGGTTCACCTTATACATGGATGCCAATGTCGCCAACACATCAGCCATCTGATTCTCAGCTCGGGGCACATGATGAAAATCCACCCTATCAAAGAAAGGTAACAACCTTCTGGCATAGTTGTTATAAGGCACCAAATTCGCCTGACGAGTCTCCCATTCTCCTGTAATCTGATTAACTACCAACGCGGAATCACCATAGACATCGAGGTTCTTAATTCTCAAATCAATTACTTCTTCTAACCCCATGATGCATGCTTTATACTCTGCCTCGTTGTTGGTGCACACGAATGCTAACCGGACAGTGAAAGGTATATGAGAACCCTTCGGGGTCGTAATGATTGCCCCATTACCATATGAGTTGACAGCCCCATCAAAGATCATCTGCCACTGAGACCCAATCTCTGGTCCTTCGTCAGGCAGAGGTTCTTCACAATCTTTCATTTTCAAAAACATAACATGCTCGTCCGGAAACTCAAACTTCATCGGCTGATAATCCTCGATCGGCTGTTCAGCAAGATATTCTGACAGAACACTTCCCTTAATGGCCTTCTGAGAAACATACTGAATATCATACTCTGTCAAAACCATTTGCCAATGGGCTATCCTTCCAGAAAGTGCTTGCTTCTCAAACACGTACTTAATCGGATCCATCTTCGAAATCAACAAGGTTGTGTGATTTAACATATACTGCCTTAGGCACTTGGCTGCCCAAGCGAGTGCACAACATGTCTTTTCTAGCATAGAGTATCTTGATTCGCAATCAGTGAACTTCTTACTCAGGTAGTAAATGGCGTGCTCTTTCTTACCTGTCTCGTCGTGTTGACCGAGCACACAACCCATCGAATTCTCAAGAACCGTAAGGTACATGATCAATGGTCTCCCGGACACCGGTGGCATAAGGACCGGAGGCTCCTGCAAATACGTCTTTATCCTTTCAAACACCTCTCGATAATTTTCATTCCACCTGACCTCTTGATCCTTTCTTAACAACTTGAAAATTGGTTCACATGTAGCTGTCAGATGAGAGATGAACATGGCAATGTAATTCAACCTCCCCAGGAAACCACGAACCTCTTTCTCTGTTCTTGGCTCAGGCATCTCCTGTATGGCTCTTATTTTTGCAGGATCAACCTCAATACCTCTTTCACTAACGATGAATCCCAACAATTTACCAGACCTCACACCGAAAGTGCACTTGTTCGGATTCAACCTCAATCTGAACTTCCTCAACCTTTCAAACAACTTCTGGAGGTTTACCAAGTGTTCTTCCTTTGTCTGTGACTTCGCAATCATGTCATCAACATAGACTTCAATCTCCTTGTGAATCATATCATGAAAGAGAGTCACCATCGCCCGCTGATAGGTTGCCCCAGCATTCTTCAATCCAAAGGGCATTACCTTGTAGCAAAATGTTCCCCACGGTGTTATGAACGTAGTTTTCTCCATGTCCTCTGGGGCCATTTTGATTTGGTTATACCCAGAGAAGCCATCCATGAAGGAAAACACGGAATATTGAGCAGTATTGTCCACTAACACGTCAATGTGGGGGTCCGGGAAATCATCCTTCGGGCTTGCCAAATTCAAATCTCGGTAATCAACACACATCCTGACCTTCCCATCCTTCTTAGGTACAGGTACAACATTAGCAACCCACGGAGGATAATTTGTCACAGCAAGAAATCTGGCGTCCAACTGTTTCTGAACCTCTTCCTTGATCTTGACAACCATATCTAGTTTCGTCCTTCTCAATTTCTGCTTGACTGGAGTACAACCCTCTTTAAGCGGCAGCCGGTGTGAAACAATGTCTGTGTCAAGCCCAGGCATGTCTTGGTAAGACCAGGCGAAGATATCCACATACTCTCAAAGTAACTCAATCAATCTTCCCTTAACGGTGTCTTCCAGGGCAGCCCCAACCTTCACTTCTCGTTTAACATCCTCGGTTCCCAGATTAACAGTCTCAACTTCCTCCTGATGAGGTAGAATAACCATTTCCTCTTGTTTCAGTAGCCTGGCTAATTCTTCTGGTAAGTCACAGTCTTCGTCAATCTCTTCTTCAGCCTGATAGATAGGATTGTCGAAGTCATATCGAGCCATAGCTAAGTCCTGGGTGGAATCTGAACAAAGGAACCTGCATGATGGATGTTTTATGTTTATTATGAGTGCAACAGACAAGAAAACACATTGCCATTTTGATGTGGGTTAATGCAAAAAGTAAAAACAGAAAGACATGGATCAAAATATTTGAATGAAAAAACATCCTTTATTGATGATAAAAATATCAAATAAACATCCAAGCCCTACAAATAAATATCACTACGTCTTGGGCAGAACGTAGGACTCAACATAACAGAAAACAAAAGTAAATTACTTCGGGCGCATCACTTAGATAACTTTCTCGGAGGACCAGTTGCCTAAACTCTGACCAGGAATGCAGGGACGGATCCACTCGTCCATGTCACAATCACTATCTCCTTCATCCTCAATAGCATTGACTTTGTCGAAGAAAACACCGGCACAGGTGAAACGGACTGGACCATAGAACTTGGGAGGCTCTTCAGAACTCCTAGGTGGCTTATAACCCAGTCCATGAGTATCTTGCTTCCTTTGAACATCAATAACACTGCCCCACTTCTGAGAACCACCAGCTTCAACTATAGTGCGCGCCTCTTTGAAAGAGGACATTGGAACTTCTGGTTGTATGACGACTTCAGGTTGGGTAACCACCTCAGGCTGACTGACTGCCTTTGGGGGTTCCTCGGGAATCTTCACTGCTTCAAAGGCCTGGCACAAGGTTTCCTGTATCTCACCATCTACCTCTACATACTCGAAGGTTGATAGGTGACTCACCATGATATCTTCTTCACCACAAACAGTCACGACGTGGCCATCCACCATATATTTCAACTTCTGGTGCAGCGTAGAAGTTACTGCCCCAGCACCATGTATCCATGGGCGGCCCAACAAACAACTATAGGCAGGCTGAATATCCATTATGTAAAAGGTGGTGTTGAAAATCTCAGGACCCACCTTGATCGGCAGAACTAACTCTCCAAAAACTGGCCTCTTGAAGCCATCAAAAGCACGTACCACCAAGTCACTTAGTGTACAAATCAAACCACGAGTATCCAACTTCATCAAAGCCTTCTTTGGTAACACATTCAAAGACGACCCAGTATCAACTAACACATGCGACATTAAAGAACCACGACATTCCACTGAAATATGCAGAGCGTTGTTGTGATTCCTCCCCGTCGGAGTCAGATCTAAATCGGTGAAACCCAAACCATTACCAGCATTCACATGAGCCACAACCCCTTCTAATTGGTTGACAGATATTTCCTGCGGTACATAAGCCATATTCAGAACCTTCAACAATGCATTTCGGTGTGCCTCAGAGCACAGTAGCAAGGATAGAATGGAAATCTTCGATGGAGTTTGGTGAAGTTGATCAACAATCTTGTAATCACTTTTCCTGATCAGCCACATAAACTCTTCTACGTCCATTGAGAAAGTATCCCCAACCGGCTTTGTCATAGAATTATTTGCTTCCTGTCTCTGTCCAGACTCATTCATCATCTGTTTACCCTTGTCTTGTCTTGAACTGCCAGTTTGATTCTCGGACGGAATAAAGACTCTACCACTCCTAGTGATAGCCCCTGCTTCAACAAGATTTCCAACCCCTGTATTCACAGTTGATGTGTCTTTCAATTCTTGCTTATTACCATTAACAAACACCTCGGCCCCATAGTTCCATGGGATGGCCTTGGTAGTCTCATACGGGACTGGTCCAGGAACAGTGATAGTGACCGGCGCTGGTCTCGCCGGCACTGAAATAGTTATTGTCTTGAATGGAATTGTTATCGTGGCAACATCAATCTCTCTGTCAGTAACATTACTCTGCTTGCAACCTCTGTTAAACTGTAATACCCCTTCGTTGATCATTCTCTGAATACCTGCTTTTAATAACTCACAATCGCCTGGCTGCGACACACATCCTACACAACCTTCATCACAACCGGGAAATACCCCTCCCTTCAACAGTCTTTCCTTCACCACACCCAAGGGAGTTTGGACTTCGTTCACATCTGAAATCAAACTCAAGTCTTCACAGTCTTTAATAATAGCATTGACCTTCGGCCCACCGTGATTCGGCATCGGGTTCTGATTCACATTTGGAACGTCATTGGAGAAATTGATGGCTTTGGAATCCACCAAATCTTGAACCTTATGCTTAAAAGCTTTACAGTTCTCAGTATGATGTCCGGGTGCCCCAGAATGAAACTCACAGTGGGCGTTGGCGTCATAGCCGGGAGGTGGATTACCAGTAGGTGGAGCCAATGTTCTCGTCTGAATTAACTGCAGTTTTAACAAGTGCTGGAATAATTGAGAGTAGGACATAGGTGGAGTGTCAAAATGCCTATCCCGCCTATTCTGAGGCTGCGATCGGTAAGGAGCCTGATTTTGTTGTTGAGACACTGCTGGCTGCTGAGGTGCTGCTGGGATGGTTACAGAAGCCACCTGCTGATTGTAGTTCTGATGAGGTCCATCTCTACCACGATATGATGACACAGAGTTTGTATCTCCCTCCTTCTTCTTGTAACCACTAGCATAAGGCTTCTTACTTCCTCCAGATGAGGACCCATCACCGCCTGATATTTTTCCCGCCTTAATTCCGCTTTCTACCATCTCTCCTACCAAGATCAAATCAGCAAACTTTCCAGTTATACACGGTACCAGCTTTTCATAGTAATGACCTTACAAGGTGGCCATAAACATAGTTATCATTTCCCGTTCCAACATGGGAGGCTGAACCCTTGCTGCCAGTTCACGCCACCTCTGGGCGTACTCCTTGAAACTCTCATTGTTCTTCTGCGACAGATTCTGCAGCTGTGTTCTGTTCGGAGCCATGTCAGTATTATACTGATAGTGTCTAATAAATGCCCCTGCCAGATCTCTCCAACTACGCACATCCTTCCTCTCTAGTTGCATGTACCACTCCAGGGATGCCCCAGATAGGCTATCCTGGAAGCAATGCATCATCAGCTTCTCATTTTTCGCATGCGCAGCCATTTTGCTTGCGTATGCCCTCACATGTGTCCTTGGACAAGTCATACCATTATACTTCTCGAAAGTGGGAGTCTAAAACTTATGCGGAATAACAACGCCTGGAACCAGCCCCAAATCCTCTAGATCCATTCCCACAGAATCCTGATTCACAACACCCCTTAGTTGTTCCTCAATCAACCTGATTTTCTGATCATTGTCAATCTGGGGACCAGCATCTCCACCTGGCAGAGAAAATGCATCATCTTGAACATCATCATACTGACGGCCATGAACTGCGCCAGCACCAGTACCAACCCCCAGCATTTTCAGCTCCGCCCGGAGGAATCACAACACCAGAAACAGGAATGCCTCCGCCAGTAGGGCCATTCTGACCATTGTTACCAGTAACACCAGTATGAAGTCCTCCATGAAGGACACCGTCATCATCAACCCTCGCAATCAGTGGCTGAACGAGAGTCCTCAACTGCTCTTGTCCTTGAGCAACACCTTGCATTAATTCCATGAATTGGTTCATGCGAGTCCGCATCTCAATGATCTCATTCTGTAGCTGATCCATGAGTCTCTTCTGATTCTGTCTAGTAGGATACCGGTGAATGTGCGGATCTGCAATTCTGAGATGAGAACAAGATAAGAATACCGGAGATAAACACCTGTCATGCATAATGATTATGCAAAATGATTATGCAAATGCAAATGAACATGTTTGAATATTAGCAGGGCGATCCACCCCTTGATTCTAGTTTAATAACAAGATAGAACGGAACTTCTGCTCATATATTAAGAAAACCAGAGGAAAACCAAATGTCAATAATCACGATCCAAGGTAACAAGTATGAACATAAAAAATCAATAGAGGTCCCAACCAACAAGCCTGGCGGTGATCCAAATACAATAAAAGAGAAAAAAAAACTAAGGCATGTCATCAAAGTCCACAAGTGTCAATCCCCCCATCCACTATGCTTTCTGCTCCAGTCTTGGATTTCCTTGAACAACTTTTTGGTGTCGGGATGCTTTGGTCTCTGAATTAGATCTTGAATGAGAACATCTCTCCTATGTATGATCCCTTCCAAGTATCAGCAATGCAACTCCCAAGCGTCTTCTCCAGAAACACCATCCATGCTAGGACCCTCATGTCTAGATCTCTTCACTTCAGCTTGGACCTTTAGTTCCTCTATGGAGGCTATAGCTTCATTAAGTCGACCCTCGACTGCTTGTCTCTTGAATATCCCTGACATGATCTCAGCGTCTTTCTTCTTGAGCGTCGATTTCAATTGATCAATCTTAGCTAGATAGTCGTCTTCCTGTCTCTTATTCTCGGCCATTGCAGTTTCTCGGTGTTCATCGAACCTGTGGATTCTCAACAAAGCCTTGTCTAGTTCCTCCTTCTTAGACTCAAGAACCTTACTGATACCATCCAAAGCTTCTTTCATCCTCTTTCTGGATGCGACCATGTCAGCTAGCTCTTTTTCGGCCTTAGCGAGAAGCTCTGTCTTCAACTTGGCGGTATGAACAGCTTCACCCTGCTCATGTTTCAACTGATGGATCTCTCTTAGTAGCTCTTTGTTTTCTTCTCGCAGCCTTTCCTTTTCAGCCCACAACTTGTTAAACTTCTCTATCTCGACGGTGGTAGGAGGCTCAATCAATAAAGGATACAAAGGTGGTTCCACCGGGAAGGGAAGAAGCTCCTCTTTTGCTCTCTTCTTAATCCACTCTTTATAGGAAGGAAAACCCCGGTTATTACACTTCTCGAACGAAGCTTTACCCTTCTTGGTCACCTGTTTCCAAGCATTCACAATCTTCCTCATCATCTCTTGATCCTCAATACCATTGAAGAATAAGGACTCTCTGATACCTCTCTCGTCAGGTGGACCTCTCAAAGGATAACCAAACTGCCTGATAACAAGGGAAGGATTATAGTTAATTCCACCTTTTCTCCCTATCAAGGGTACATTAGGGAATTCTCCGCACTTGTAAATAATCTCGATTCCTAGCAAGTCATGATTGAACCAAACAATGTTGTCAGCAGTCAAGCCCATTACCCTCTTTGACCACTTCAGAGAATCTTTCGTATCAATAAAGGCGCTAGTTTCAGGGAGATGGCTCAGAAACCAAGTAGATAAGAGCGGTGCACAACAACTCACAGTTTTCCCCCGCCTATTTTCATTCTTGTAGTGAACTGAGTGATACACATCACCTAGCAAGGTAGGTATAGGATTCCTTGAAATAAAGATTCTGACGGCATGCATATCCACCAGATTAGGAACATTGGGAAACAGGACAATCCCATAGATGCACATAGCCAGAATAGCTTGGAAAGCAGTCCAATTCTTCTCTTTAACATGTATGCAAGCTTGATCAAACAAGAACTTCAATAAGAAACCCTTAGACCCTTGTTTTTGCTCAATATTACTGCTCAGGACAGATTCACTGATATGAAGAGCAACAGCCATTTCTTTTACCCCGGGGTGTTCTTCAGAAAAGAATACTATGTCATGCCTGATGGAGATTCCCAAAATAAATGAGAACTCCTCCAACGTTGGGGCCAAGATGTAGTCCGGGAAGGTGAAGCAACGCAAAGACGGATCATAAAACTGAAGAAGTGTATGAATGGCATCCTTCTCGTACTTGGAGATATTATAAACAAACTTCAGAAGTCTTCCATACCCTCCACTGAACTCTGTACCAACTCTGGGACCAGCCATATTAATCAACTTGTGAATCAATGTCAAAGTCGGATCTGGGAACGAATAGGCAACAGTCTTCTTTCTCGGGACATCCATGCCAAGATAACCTCAGAAAACCGAAATCAAGAGTAAGATGCAAGCCCTGAAAAATGTCAAACATGTTAGGATGCAAGAAAAATGATATGCTCATGCAAACATGGGGTCAAGGCAACACTGCTGGATGTGCTGTACTGTTTACTGAACGGAGAACCACAACCCAGAAAACCAGAATTCTGAACTACTGAGATAACCAGGAACCCAAATAATCAGACATTAACGAGAAATCCAGAAGAACATGGTAGGTTGAAGGTTTCGGTTACCTGCAAACCTGCAAACACCCATCCCCTCTCACGTATGGGTACTAGGATGTTCAGTATCCCGGGCTCTCAGGTCAAGAAATGATGATACGTTCACCATTTCTGGTTTGGCATCATCATCAATAGAGGAGGCCTCAACTGATTCTCCAAAGCGGAAGGTCCTCAGCTTTGGCACTGAGGTCGAGAAACAATAGTACATTCATCCCTCGGGGTACAGTACTATCGTCAATCGAGGAGTGCCTCCACTGATTCTCTTCAAAAGATAGGGGCCATCCTATACGAGTTCCAAAGCGGGCCCTCGGGTGCGAATGGGTTTGCCACAGGACGTGGTCTGCCACTATCACCACTAAAGAGGGATGTTTCCACTAAGTTCCTCGATGATCGGTCACCAGAGTCGACAGCTCTCTAGATCAACACCCTAATATGCGCAAGACACACATGTCAGAATGCGTCCCAAGATAGCCTCGTCTGGTTGTGAATTTTGTGAACACACAAACGTACCAAGCGGGCACATAGGTCCCACTACTTTCCACTCTAGTCCTAGGGTATACTCAAGCCTGGGTATTGGGCTTATCTCTCAAAACCACCCAACCTGCAAAACAAACACAGGCAGCACAACATAGCAGTATGACAGTAATAAAAATGAAATGCAATGTAGAAAATGCGGTAAAAATAAAATACAACAAATAAAGCAAAACAAAAACAAAAACACCCAAAGAGAACAAAGACAAGCAAGCGCTAGGATTGACTCGCTTAGGGATGGACCAGCATAGGTCAACCAGCAGTATCCCCAGCAGATTCGCCAGCTGTCGCTCCCAGGATTTTCATCCAGGTACGAACGCGAGAGTGGCGCGGAAAAATAGAGTCGTCAGCCGTGTAAATTTATCCCAAGAGGGGGAAAGGGAACACCGCATAAACCTGAGGAAGAGGGAAAGGAATGGTCATCGCAACCATAGCCTGGGTTCGGGAATCGGTTACGCGAGGGGAAGGTGCTAGCACCCCACACGTCCATCGTACTCGATGGGATCCACGCTTATTGTCTATTCTAAGGGTGAGTTATACTATCATCTAGGGTTATACTAAGACGAGGAAGGGGAAAACTAAGACCAACTCGGTAGGACGTCGACGTCCTAGGCCTACGTACCCCCTTTGTGCAATGGGGAATTCAGAGTCAACGTAGTTCGGACCAAGTTCTTTTTGTGTTTTTTTATGAGCGACGTTAAGTTCGCGTCCGACAGTTAGGGTCGATGCCTATTTGCGACTCAGACGGAAAATTACGTGCCCTTTTTGAAAATAGCCTTTAGGTTGACGATCCCGAAGGACAAAAAGGTTTAGAGTTGGTTTGTATTTTTTAGGACAGAAGTGGCTTAAGTTAGTTCATAACTTGCATTGCACCAAAGTCTAGGGCACAGGGGCGAATACTTAACGCATCGTCCCATGACAGGACGCTCGCTAAGCACTTTAGAAAGATGAGAGGAAGCCCCTCATTTCTCATTCCCCACGCTTAAGGCTCGTGCGCAATACACTTTATACTTATTAA
This sequence comes from Lathyrus tuberosus, assembly GCA_022829125.1. Lineage (NCBI taxonomy): Eukaryota > Viridiplantae > Streptophyta > Magnoliopsida > Fabales > Fabaceae > Lathyrus > Lathyrus tuberosus. The sequence goes on from JALAZF010000058.1 coordinate 13,771,624, forward strand.
GTGTTTTCAAGAAGTTTCAGATGAGAAGAGAGAAGACACAAGGGATACTCTAAAGGGGACTAAGAGTCCTAAAGTTATCATGCATGGGTGACCTACGGTTAGTGAGGTTTGACGACAACCTAAACCTAAAGGAAAAAGATGAGAGAAGGAAAGAGTAGGGTGGCCATGGGTACTTATCCATACCCTTAAAGAACTTACCTTAGTCCCTGCATAAAAGGTTAGTATGAAACAGACACGGGTGATATCAAAGCAAATGAAAACCAAACAATGGCATATAATAGTGATGGCAATCCAAACATGAATTAAGAAGTCAGATAAACAACCCCAAGGCAATGGCACAAGTGCCTTTCCAAACAGATAATCAGACAAGATCAAGGATGCGCATACAAGAAAGTCTCACACAAAGAGCCATTAAACAAATAGTAAAACAATTTCTAAAATCACCAAATTAAATATCAATATTGCCCAACCAGAGACAAACCAAATACCAAAAACTCCTGGAAAAAATCAAGATGTTAGTCACTTAAACAATTAGGCAAAGCTCAGGTGCGAAGTAGGGTTCAATGTTCCAAATGGAAGGACCAAAATGCAACATGAAATAGTTTTAAAAATGAAAGAAAAATATTTTAATGTACTTCAGAATGTTGGTGAATGAATGCAAAAGGAATGGATTGAAAATGTTTTATGGATGCAGAGAAATAAAATAAACAATTTTAAGTATGCATGATATGGGTAATTCAAAAAGAAAATGAATAAAATAATTAATTTAGATGATAAAAATAAAATAAAAATAAAAAATAAAATTTGTGAAAATTTTATAAAATGATATAAAGTATGCATGAATTTTATGGAATTTTTTTAATGCAAGAATGTATTTTTAATACAAATAAAATGAATTAATGCAAATAATTAAATAAAATAAAAGAGGAAAATGCAAAGGGGGTGTGTTGAGTAAATAATCACGTTAGAAATAGAAAATGGGCTGAAGGGTGGGGTGTAGGAAGCAGGCCTAATCCAACTAATTAATCAGAAAAAGAAAAAAAGAAAAAGGGTGTACGCATGGACCAAGTCAACCCAGTTGACTCACGCTTACCTTTGGATGCATCTAACGCTCATAGTTAAGTCAACAAAATTAACAAGTATTCAAGATCAACGGTTTAGATTGATACGCATACCACACTAATGGAACACACGCACCCACGTGATTACATAGCACACCATACTCACCCCATGTGCCAGGCACATGTCCCTTTTAATTTGCTGGCACGTTATTAGCCTTGTGATTCATCAAACGATCCATGATTAGTCAGCATAAATAAAAGTAAACAAAATAAACAAACATAATTGGACGTACACCATAAGACTCATGGGGTAATAAACACCTGATCACATGAAATAAAAACAAAAAAAAATAAGACGTGGCACGATGACAGCCACACGATCCAGCGAATCAACGGCCTGGATTACGTCTTCTTCGTTGGAATCACTCACCGGCCGGAGCTCATACCAGTCGCCGGAGCCCTAGCTCCGGCCGCCACCCACGGTACCTTCAACTTTAAAAACACCCAGAAAATGCAAAGGGGTACATGTTCTTGACCAGAAAATCATGAGGAACTCAAATATTCACTCAAAAACCACAAACAACGCATGGATAAAGAGAATCGAAGGAAATATGCTTAGGGTTCAAAACTTTAAATTCATAAAACAACCAACATACACATCCATATTCAAAACAAATTATATCAGCACGATCCATGGATATCACACAATATTATGCACGTTTAAAATTTGAGTTTCATGATCATCAAAATCAACACTAACCTGAGATGGTGCCACACGTGTCCTTGCTTTTGGCTTCAAAGGGTGATTGGTTCGTGCTCTAGAGATCACAAGGGTTCTGTTGGTGAAATAATTTCTTGAAAACTCCTTGTAGATTGAGAGATATGGATGTGAGATGCGTTAGGGTTCAAGTTCTCCACTCCTCCAAATGTCACGTGTAACCTCCTCTAACCAGTGCATGGATGAGTTTAAATAGACTAGGGTTTTTCACTGATAATGATTTGGGCTTGGGCAATTCTTTGTTTAATGAGTTTTTGAATAATTTTCTAAAATCACATAATATTAGATACACCTCCTTCCATGCATGGATATCTAAATATTTCATGATGGATCACTTAACTTCTAATTTCTAATCACGCCCACATTTGATTGGACCTTGAAACAATTTGATTCATGAGTTTTTAATGACTTGGCTTTTTTGGAATAATGGAGAATAAGTGAAAAATAACCCCTGAAACCACTTGATTAAAAGGTCAAAAATGCTCCTTAGGGATTGTTCTTGGATGTTGGAACATGTCTTGAAGCAATGGAATTAATTATAGGTCACTATGCCAAAGTTTGTGAAAATGGAATCATGAGAAACCCTAAAAACCACTTTTCCTTCTTTTGACCATAACCTGAGTTTCACAAATGATATGGAGACCCACTAGTACTTGTTAGAAATAGGAGAAAAATATCTTCAACTTTAATGTTGGAGAAAAATTCATTTGAAGCTTTCTTGATGATGGAAAGTCAAGTTGAATGCAGAGCAGGAACTTGCCCAAAAAGGAAACTTTCAAATTATAGGCCATTTCCATATTTAGTAACTTTTGCACCAACTCCTGATTCTTGATAAATGGTATGAAAATTGACCCTTGAAGACCATATGAGGATGTGAGACCTTGAAATCCTTGAAGAGAACCTCAAAATTCCACAGTTGACTTCTCCTTTCACTGTTGACTTTTACCCAATTCACCTGATTCTCAATCTTCTGATCAATTGAATCTCTCCTGAATCAAAATGATGAATAATCTTCCACTTCTAGATGCTTAGGGACCCAAGGAATACCATGGACTCAAGTCTTGCCCAAAAAATCAGAAATAAACTGACTTTATAGCACACCCTAGTTTTGGTACCCTCAGTCTAGGAGGAAATAACACAGTCTCCAAATCCAAATTCCTCTGAATATGATGTGTATCCTCTCCGACAAAGATAAGATATGTCATTTGGTGATGATAAAAACCCAAGGAGCTTGCCCATTGGAGCAATAAACCCAAGAATTTCATCCACTTGAGCTCTCTTGGACAATATCAGGACTTTTGCTTGACCCTCTAAAGAACTGCCTCAGGCACCTTGACCCCATGCTAAGAACCAATGATATGCACATATGATAATGCAAAAATGCAATGAAACATAAGCCAGTTAGTAATAAAGTAAGGAGGGCAAATTTTGGGGTGCAACAATCTCCTCAATCACTTTTCAAGCAAACCATTTTCAGACCAAAAGCGATAGATATTTCAAAGGGCTCCTATAGAGTACTATAGACATTTTGGGTGCTAACACCTTTCCATTGCGTAACCAACCCCCTTACCCGGACTCTATTCACTTGTTCTTGTTGTAGAGCTTGTGTAGGTTTTGTTCGCTTTTTTTCCTTTCCATTTTGGATAAAATAAAAGTGCGGTGGTGACTCTTGCTTTTTGAGTTAAGTTAATCAATAGCTTACACTCACGATTTTGCCGCTACAGAAAAGTGGCGACTCTGGTGGGGATCCTCCCTTGAGGGGTTCAGCCTACTTTGATTTATTTACTGCTTTTTGTCTGATTTGCTTGTTACTTGATTGTTCTGTTTTGGAGTTCCTCTGTGTGTGAGATAGGTCCTATACCCGGACCAGAGTGTACTTTGAGATAGGAGGATGGTATAGTCAAGGGAACTTTGAGGGAGTCGAATCCTGAAAAAGAAGAACTTGAGAATCCATCCACTCGGTGGTTGCCTCTTTGGAATTACTGATGCCGATCGAGCGATCGTGAAGGCATTACTTTTTCCATAGAAGCCTATAACACTGAGAACCGTAGTAACCCTTAACCCATCTTAGCCTTTTTAGGATCGTGGCACGGAAGCTATGAAGATGCAAATCTGACTTAGCTGTTACGCGATGCCACACTCAGGTTAGATTCTCTTGAGGATAACTACTAACCTCCGAGCAAATCGGTGCGCTGGTGTGTCTGATAGTGGATTGTGGACCCTGGGCACACTGTCAGAACCGTTGTTTTCTGTAGGTACCATGAATAAGAACCTTAGTACATACCTTTGTGGGATTGGTTCTTAACCTTAACTTCATGCTCGAACCTTTGAACCCGTGTGCTTTGAGTGATCTTGTTTGTGGTTGTTGCATCCATGCACTCTTGCATCCATGAGCATACATATGCATTCTTTCGAGTTGTCTCAGAAACTCATTTCAATTGTCTCCTTCTCCAGTTATCTGTTCACCGTCGAGCTGTTTCCTCAACACAACTACGGAACTAGAGCTACCGTCAGATTGAGAATGGAAAACCAAGAACAACACAACGCCGAAGTCAGAATGGAAATTGATGAGTTGAAGGCCAGCATGACCAAGCTCACAGAAATGTTGCAAGTTCTGATTGCTAGAGGTGAACCACCTCAGAGGACTGTGATTGTTGAAACTTTAACTGCTGCTGTTGACCCTCTACTGACTCGGCAACCAGCTTCTACTTGGCCAGAATTTGGGTTACCTCCGAATCCACCCTTTACAACTACTCATGTGTTTGTCTCGCCAGTATCGTCAGCTCCATTGTTCACTGAACCTCAGCCTATTGTGCATTCTGTTGCTCAAGCTATTTCTGAGAATCCTTTCGTGTACCATGCTGCTAGTCCACAATCTGAAAGTCAGGGAGAACCTGGATACATTGGAGAAGTCAGAGAGCAATGGTAAACTCTAGACAAAAAGATAAGAGTCATGGAAGGAAGTGATGTCTTTAATACTGCTGCAATGGACACGTGCTTGGTTTCAGACTTGGTTATTCCTCCAAAATTTAAGACTCCTGATTTTGAGAAGTACAAGGGGCACACCTGTCCCAGAACCCACTTGGTGATGTATTTCCGCAAGATGGTTGCTCATGCAAAAAATGGCAAACTGCTCATCCACTATTTCCAAGACAGCTTGAGTGAGGCTTCAATGAAATGGTATATGGGACTGGAAAAGAACCGTATCCAAAGCTGGATGGACTTGTGTGATGTTTTCTTAAAGCAATATAAGTACAATTTGGACATGGCACCTGATCGCCGTCAATTGCAGAATATGTCTCAAAAAGAAAAAGAATCCTTTAAGGAGTACGCTCAGCGCTAGAGAGAGCTAGCTGCTCAAGTGGAGCCACCATTGGCTGAAAAAGAAATGACTGGATTGTTCATGGACACTCTTCAGCCACTCTTTTGGGAAAAGATGATAGGCAGTGTATTATCTGATTTTGCTGACCTAGTCACTATTGGAGAAAAACTAGAAGAGGGTATCAAGAAAGGAAGGATTGCTAATGCTGAAGCCTTCAGTGGTGCTAAAAAGTATGCTGGGAATTTTCAAAAGAAAAAGGATGGTGACACCCATCCTGTTTCAGTCGAAGGTAAACCTCGTCGCAGGCAACAACAATATGTAGCTGCAGTTGCTCCTATTGTTAATGCTCAACTAGTTCAAGCTCCTCGTCAGGCTGCTAGACAGAATCAGAATCGCAATAGGGTTAACTTTAATCTTATCCCGATGTCTTACACTGAGCTGTATCCAGATCTTGTGAAGAAATGTTTGATTACAACAAGGACTCTACCTCCTCCTCCAAATCCTCTCCCAGCCGGCTATAGGGCTGATCTTCACTGTGAGTTCCATCAAGGTGGGGCAGGCCATAACTTGGAAGGTTGCTTTGCATTGAAAGCTAGAGTACAAGAATTGGTGAACTTAAAAATTCTGGACTTTGTTGATAATAATCCCAATGTTGTCAACAATCCTTTGCCAGAGCATGCCAAGTGAAGTTTGAGTCAGTTCAGACGGATCATCTCCTAAAGCCAGTGTTTCAGACAGGACAGCTCATCCTTGTTGCTGATTAGTCACTAGGCCTTGTTTCTTTCTGTTTGCGTTTTCCTTTGATTGTATTATTTGTTTGCTTTCGAACTTTATTTGTACTTTCATGGTAATTTCAATGAAATGAGCATTGCAATGTTTTGATTCAATTCATTTATATCCACTGTGTGCATCTTTATGCTTTCTTTTTCACAAAACAAAAATATATCTCCTGTTCACTTTCTTTATCAAACTTTTGTTTATGCAAAGATTGGAGGGAGAATGATGAAAATGAAATACCTAAAATTGCTGGACTGTATGCTTTCAATTGAAACTTAGCTGATGATGTACATGCATTGTTTCAACTCCCAAACACTGGAGAAATAAGGAAGTTAATCCTTTGTCAACCCCTTTGAGCCTAGAACGTGGAGTTTCTATCTGTACGAAAAAACCTGCAATCTTAACCTGGGGATGGGTAGTTCTCAGTTAATTTGACTTTGCATTTAAACACAAGAGAATCATTGCAATCACAAGCTTTCCTTCGCACACAACAAAGAAGTGTCGAAGATGTCTTTCAAATCAAAAGCCAATGATGGTTCACCGTAATCATTAAGCCAGACAGTCACTATCTTTAAAAAAAAGAATAAAAAAAAATCAAAAGAAAAGCCCGCTAAGTCAAAACCTATGAAGGAGACTTAGGCAAAAATTGGGGCATCCCGCTGACTGTAAGCTCAAATGACACAGTTCAGGCAAAAGTTAGGGATAACAAAAGAAAAATCAAGAGGTTGCCAAAATCCTCAAAGACAAAACGAGTTGACTGAGGTCCTCATAAAAAAACAACAAAATATTGTAAGAAAGAGTGACTACCATTTCAAAAAATCTCTTGGTCCTTGAACCATCATCATAACAGTGTTGCAATTCCAAAATCTCTTGGAACCTGAATGCATAGTTTGAATTAACTGAGCATAGGACTGGAGATCATCATGAAGAATGGGTTGGGTACAAATTAACTTTGAGCCTATATCCTTTGTTTCAAAAATCGTGAACCATACCATGTTACAACCTTCAAAAGACCTAATTGAAGCCAGGTTTCTTTTGAAAGCATACTACAACAAGGTTGCGTAAACTGACTCCTATGTTTGTTGCCAATCATTTGCTTTGATGTCTTACCTTTGCTTTATCTTTCATTTTTTAATGTCTAAACCGATGTGTTTTGACAAGTGATTCATTTTGCTTTACATCAATAATATCTTTCCAAAAATGATTTTTGATTTCAAAATTGCATTGAGCTTTGCATTAAAATCACCATGTTTGTTTGAATAATCTTATTTGCAGGCAAACTTTCCTCATAAAGAATTTTCAAACAGTTGAGAAACTTGGTCAGTGATCCTATCAGGGGCACATTACTTCCAGATCCTGTTGTGAATCAGTTCAAGATTTGGTGCTCAGTACAAGTTATTCTCAGATTGGTTAACCAGAATATCTCTTTCAAAACCCATGCTGAGTTTAGCCTTCTCAATAGTTATTTCAAGAACTGAAGCCATGATCTGTTCATCCCCAACAATAGTCAAGCTGAAGCCATGATCAGTTTATGCTCAGTGTTCATTTCAAGAATTGAAGCCATGATCAGTTCATTCTTCCCCTGCAGCAGTCAAACTGAAGCTATGATCGGTTTATCCTCATCAGTCAATCAATATGGGGGGCAATCTTCTTCAAGAACCCTCAAGATGTCTTTCCTCAAAAAGACCATCAGCCTGATACAATTCACAAGTGTGACAGAGATGTGTTCAACATCTTCTCTCCAAGCAGAGTGGGCAGTGTTCCCCGTGTTGAGGAATCAGAGTTCCATTCTTCCCTCACAAAAGAGTCTATCTCGGTTGTCCCTATCATTTGTATTGCATACATAAATCATTCATATATCATTGCATAGAAAGATTTTCATAGCTCGAAGTTTGCTTCGTGCTCATATGCATTTCCCGAGGTCCTGTTGTTGTCAACATCTTACCTTGTGATCAAAGTCCAACTTACTTGGCGCCTACCAAAACTTTTACCTGCCTTTTCATTCAGTGTCATTCCTGAATGTTATCGTTTACCTCTCTTTTCACCCAGTGCTATTCCTGGATGTCTTGTTCATTTTCTTTCTTTCCAGTGCCATTCCTAGATGTTGTCGTTTCCCTGTGCCTCTATTACTGTTGTTAGATGTTTGTGTTCTTCCAGTGCTATTCTTGGATCATTATTTTCTTCCATTTCAGTGCTATTCCTGGATCTTTGCTTTCTTTCACTCCAGTGCCATTCCTGGATGTCTGTCTCTTTTGATCTCCGGTGCTATTCCTGGATATCTTATTCCTCTTGTTTCTCCCAGTGCTATTCCTGGAAGTTTTGCCTCTCTTCTGTAATCCCCATCATATATCTGCTTGGATATCTTTCAGTGCCATTCCTGAAAGTTTTATCTGTTCATTCAGTGCCATTCCTGAATGAGTTTTCTCTTTTGCATTCAGTGTCATTCCTGGATGTCTTTCTCACTATCATTCAATGCCATTCTTGAGTAAAGTGATTTACCTTTCCTTTTAGTGCTATTCCTGAAAGTTTTATCTGTTCATTCAGTGCCATTCCTGAATGATTTTACCCTCACCTTTCAGTGCAATTCCTGAAGGTCCTTGCTCACTTTATTCAATGCCAGTCTTGGATATCGTGAACTCTTTTTATCCAATGCCATTCTTGGATGTTGAGATTTCTTTTATCCAATGCCATTCTTGGACACCTTTTCCCCAGCCAAGTCCAATGCTATTCTTAGATATCTCTGATTGTTTAACCTTGCCATCCAATGCCATTCTTGGATGTCCCCAGTGAAGTTGTTTTCAAATGAAATTTTGTTTATATCCAATGTTATTCTTGGATGACTCTGTTGTTTGTTGTTGCCTCATTCAATGCCACTCTTGAATGTTGTAGTTCCTTTATCCAATGCCATTCTTGGATATTTTACCCCCAATATAGTGTTTTCACCTCCATCCAATGCTATTCTTGGATGACGCTGCCATTTTTACCAGAAACTTTCTTGCTGCTGTCCTATGCCATTCTTGGATGTCTTTTGCCATATCTTGTCTCGTTTGTAGTTTCCATCCAATGTTATTCTTGGATGTCACTACATGCCTTCCCAGGGCCTTGTCCCTCTGTTTCCAACTATTGATGGATACTTCTTGTCACCTTGACAGATTTCCAAAAATAGTTTGAATTCCCCGGCGTGTCTTTTCACACCATCTCTCTCAATTTACCGTAAATCCTTTGTTTCAAGTTTCCCCGCAGTCTGTCTCATTCCTTTGCATTCATATCATCTTGTGACATCTTACACTAAAAATTTGGTTTTCTGTATTTAAGTATCTTCAATCTTGTCGAGAAGAAGTTTTCAACCTTTATATCTCCTGATAGAAGAAACTTAAATAGGGGCAGCTGTTGAACCCTAATTTTTACCCCTAAGATTTCATTCATTTCAATTGCATATCATTACCACGAGCAAGATCACAATTGGTGTTTCTCCTGAGCATCTGTATATTATTCTCACTTGTTTCTGTTTACTAACCTCTAACCAAAATACCAAAAATATGCTGTCGTTTGCTTGTTTCTCTCTCTGTGTGTTGTGCAGGTTTGTCAAAGACAATGAAGTGATATCAAGTCACATGTGGTTGTTCAAAAGCAAGATGTCTTGTGCTGAGATTCTTCAGTTTATCAAGCAGTGGTTCATATGAGTTTTGGGTTCAGAAAGTCAGATTCAAATGGCTGTTGTTCAGTTGTGGCTTGTTCAGTGGTAGCTGTGTGCATTTTATCAGTGGCTTGTGAGAAAGTTTGGTTATCCATTTGTTATATCCATTTTCATATCCATTCTCTAAACCATTTTCTCCATATCCAATTCTATTCCAATATGACCATTTTTCAATAATCACTTTTCATGACCATTACCCAATTTAAAATCCAAATATCCTTTGTCTTATCCAATTTTATCGTTTTTTATAATTCTTTCCATCTCAATATCCACTTTAAATCCATTTCTTTCCTAAGGTATTCATATCCATTTTCTAACCCATTTTCAATTCAATATCCATTATCCATTTACTTATCCAACTTTCAATATCCATTTTATCCAAAACCATAAACCATTGTCCATATTTTCAAGAAATCTTTTTTTTTCCTTAAATCAATATCCATTTCTACTTTATCTTTTTCAAAATCTATAAACCATTTTTTTAAACCATTCCTTAATATCCATTTAAAAATCCATAACCCACTTTCTAATGTCCAATTCATATTTTTCTAACCATTGTCCATATTTTTAAGAAAACCATTTCCAATTTTCACTCCATATAAACCAATTATCCAATAATCCATTTCAATGTCCATTATCCAATTTCTAAAAAAATTAATTTTCCAACTATCCTTTTTTTTCTAACCATATTTTTTTTAATCACCATTTTAATCCAAATTACAATTTCAAAAAAAATCAAGCCCATCATGAAGCCCGTGTTCCACACGAAGAAAGGAAAAAATAATCCAAACTACTCACACCTCTTACTACTAAACACGACCCACATTCCACAATTCCAAGCTTTATGCTATTCTAATGCTGTTACAAGACACTCCACGCATTTACGGCCAAGACATGTAAAGAAAAGTCAGCTACATACTATATCAAACCAAGCCAGCTGTACCACTTTACAAAGCCCATAACCAAGCCAAGATGAATCGTTGCTACAAACTTTCAAGACCAAGCCGTCACACAAGCCTCCAAGCTGCAAAACAACATGAACAAAAACAACATGTCACACAAATCTCAACGCAAACATTTCCAAACGCAGCCATTCACAAACCATTCCCCACGCGAGCCAACACAGCAGCATGAAGCAAAACGCAGCCGCTGCACATTCAGTCACGCAATACGCAGCAGTGTAAAACGGCAGAAAAATACCAAAACAACAATCAAACTTTCATTTCCTCAGATACAAATTCTCACCATAATTTTTCTATAAATAACAAGCTCTTCCTCACTCTAATCTCAAGCTTGAAAAGCCATCAAAACCATGCCAAAATCATACGAATTTTAAATCTCACAAGTTTCCATCATCTTCCATTAATTCACCATAAACTTCAAGCTTCAACTCCACAACCTTCAATCAATTCTCCAAAATCTTCAATAAACTCTCACCACAAAATTCCTTCAATAAACCAAAGCTTCAATTCTAATTCATCAAACTTGAACCATTATAAATCGAAAAAAGCTTTATCAATTCATCAACAATCAACAAAACCGCTCACATCATAACTCACCGCGAAGCATCAAGTTCGTTCAACAATCCTCCATCAATGGCAAATCGCATCTCAGTGAATCAACAACAACCATAACGTTTCGCACGGGAGAAGAAGAGAGGAAGAGTTATAGCTTTCCGAATCTGCATCTGAAGGTAGTTCGGATTGATCACGCGTTTTCGACTCGATTTTGTTTGCGGATGATTCTTGAAATCTAAAGTACCATTGCGATCAGCTCGTAATTTCGATTCATTCCGTCGCATTATCGTATCCCACCGCTCTAATTTATTGAAGTTTTTGGGCCATGGAAGAACCGTGAATAGTGGCACGGTGAAGAGAAGAAGATGATGAACGAAATGTTGTTTCCTTTTCTTTTTTTTTTTTGCTATTTTATTTTTAATGATTATTTTTGGTTTGTACTGGGCCTAGAGCCCGTTTGAAGTCACTACACACCACCACCTCCAATTCTTACTCAAACCTCCTCTTTTTTTTTTTTTTTTCTTTTAAATTTTTTTTTAATTCTTTTTAAAAAAAATCTATTTTCTATTCTTATAAATATTAATATTTCTTTTCTTTTTCTTTACTGTTTTTTTAGAAAAAATCTCTTGGAAAATATTTCAAAATATATTTGGCTTTATTTTTAACTTTGTCATTTTGATGAGATTTCTATTTTGGCTTTATTGTTGGTTGTGTGGATCATAAATGTTAAATCCACTTCTCTTGATTCTTTTTTTTCCTTTTTGATCGATGAAAGTCTAAAAGGATCGTGAAATTCCTTCATTGAATTTCGATAAAGACTAGATCGCTACCATTTTCCTTTTCGTGCGGTATCGATTTCGGATGACGATTTACATATCGTTCATCTAGCATACATTAGCACATAGATCTATTGACCGGCCTCATTGTAGAGTAATATTTGTCCCGTATCGGAAAACTATCAAGAATATTGATTATTTGTCTTTTGGTTTAAAACTTATGAAACTTGTTGTTAGGAGGCTTTGGTCTTATCAATCCTCTAATGAGTTTTCATTAATCTTGACCTAAGTGCAATTATTCAATTATTATTGATCACTAACTCTAACAACTAATCACTAACTTACTAACATTACTATTGTACTAATCATTTACAATTCCTTCTCGCTCCTTATCTCTTTTACTTTTATGCTTCATTTTTATCATTTCATATCATGTTTATGCTTCCGTAACTTTTCCTTTGTCCGTTGGACATATGTTTATTCTGCAATTTTTCCTTTGTCCGTTGGACACATGTTTATGCTTATGCCTTTTTCTCTTTGTCCACTTGGACCTAAAACATTAATAAAGGCCAAAACCTCTAAAAACTTTTGCTTCTAATCTTGGACTATGGTTACTATCCTTTGCAATGGACATGGAGCTTTGCACCTAGACCTTGGACTTCAATGCTATTCTTGAATCCTTGAACTTAGACCTTGGACATCCAATGCAATTCTTGGAACCTTGGACTTAGAACTAGGACCTTTTCCCTTTGCTTTGGAATTGGGGTTCGAAGACTATGGAGCTTACTTGTGTGGTTAGGCTATTCTTATCCTTAGCTTTTACTTTATGCTTTAGGATAGTCACTTCTTCTCCACCCATTCTTCAATTTTCAAAACTCTCTCTCTTTTTCAAAAACCTTCTTGATTTCAAACTATCACCTCTTTCATAATCAAACCTTGACTTTGTCAAGTGATTTTACTCTTTTCTTTCCATTTCTTAACAAAATGCTAAACTACATAAGCATGTTGACACCTTTTTCAAAAAAACTTTAAAAAACACCAAACTCATCAAACTTTCTTTTTGTGCCCTCGTGCACGTTTCTCTTTCAAAACTTTTTCATAAGTTTAGACATGATTCATTTCTTTTAGCGGAATTATTCGCTTGGAAATGACGACTTGTCTTTACATTTAAAAACAACCAAAACAAACAAAATTTCATTATTTGTACCACGAACTACGGGGTTTTGATCCTACATTGCACATCGTGGGTACGTAGGCATGAGACGACAAGTCTCTCCAAACACAAAAAATCTTAAAAACAATGTCTCTTATCATCTCCTTAATCACTTTTCAAGCAAACCATTTTCCGACCAAAAGCGGTAGATATTTCAAAGGGCTCCTATAGAGTACTATAGACGTTTTGGGTGCTAACACCTTCCCATTGCGTAACCAACCCCCTTACCCAGACTCTCTTCACTTGTTCTGGTTGTAGAGCTTGTGTAGGTTTTGTTCGCTCTTTTTCCTTTCCATTTTGGATAAAATAAAAGTGTGGTGGCGACTCTTGATTTTCGAGTTAAGTTAATCAATAGCTTACACTCACGATTTTGCCACTACACCAGCATACGTGGATGACCGTTATTTTGTTTAAATATGGGTTAAAACTACTAGACATCTTTTGGATACAAAACATGTGGCCACCACGCGTTTTGATAAATATTTTGAAGTTATCATCATAGGATGTCTGCCATATTTGTTACTCTAACCCTCTGGTAAAATAAATGTTATTATTACTTCGTAATATAAATATAATTATTATTTTTTCAAATTAATAAGTTCCAGACATTTTTCTGGATGTGCACATCCGGACAAGCTCATGCTCAATACGTACCGGATTTACACATCCGGAACAAATCAACGTTTTTAAAAAAAATGGTGCGCCCGGATGTGCATACCCGAAAACTAGGGCAAAACCGAAAATTCGCGTGGTGCCTAAGAAATATGGGTGGTGTAATAAGAAATTTCCTAAAATTTTGCAAACCTTATAAGCATGGTTGAATTTTGACATTTCACAAAAGCATTTTAAATAAATTTCGTAGAACTTAACATTGCAAACCTAAAAATTATATATGTATCGGTTTGATTTTTATCAACCTTTGATAAAAACACAATGAAAGAGAGAATCTTAATATTTGTTCAAAACATTTTCAATAAATTTCAATTACTTAAACAAATTTAAAGATAAATGTTTGATAACACTAATGAAGAACTTCATTTTAAATGTCACATAGTTGATAAAATTATTTTTAATTTTTAATTTATTTTGGCGACTATTCCAAATATTTTGGTCTAGCTCTGCCACTGATCATAACTCGTAGAATGAATGACTAGTTAGTTGTTCGGCGAAAGTTATTTCCTCCATGGAACTATTCCATTCCCTCTTATAAGAAGAGAAAATTTAACTGGAAATGATTAGAGTTACTGGATATCTAACTGGAAGAAGTGTTCAAAGTGAAACAATTATTGAATCTATAACTTGTGCAACCATAATGCTGTAAGAATTGAGAAAATTATTGAATCCTATAACTTTTGCAACTATAAATATTTGGGAGGGAATAACACTTAATTGCTGTAGGAAATGTCAAACTACATAGCTCAGAGAATTTAGGTCTTAACTAAGTTGAGAAATATGAATAGAACTAATTTCGGCATATGCATTACAGTTGTGACCAATCCCTTGAGATAGATTATATCAGTAGTGAAAGTTGCTTATCAGCTTAAACAAAATCAAAATGTGTAAGTAATCACTAAAATGACATAGTTATAGATTGAAAAGTCAGCAAGAGATTCAATTTGACATCTTATACTTATATTCTGACATAAACCTTTCAATTGCTTAACTAAAATAAGTGATGAATGAGGACATCGTCTGGTCCTAAGAATTTATACATCCTTCCAAACGAAGAACCCAAAAGTGATGATTTTTTTCTAAGGGCAATAATTCATTAAAAAAACTGCACAAGGGATGCAACAACCCATACAAAAGACACAAAACCAGCTAACTCCCCTTGACACGCACAAGGGGGACAGTATACCATTCATAAAAAGTAACATTAGGAAATTTCCTATCTAGAGAGAGCCATTTCCAGCTAGAGAATTTAACATATCATCAACTGACATACATTTAGATTTGAAAACGGAATTGTTTCTATTGTACCATAAGTACCAAGCTACAGTGCTCCAAACAATCAGACCATAGGAGCAGCCTGCATTCTTGGAAACCCCAGCCTCAAAATCAGTCATACTATCTTTTGTTTATAAGCATTTCCATTAATAAGAGATTAAGGGAATCTCAAACCAAATACAGGACACAACAGCCAACAGAAAAGACCGAGCCCCAAAAAACCAGCACCAACAAACCAACTGAAATTACATAAAATCAAAATGACATTTAAACCAATCATACAGACTACAATTCCTCCTAAAACTATTACCAAGGATAATCCAGTTCCAAGAGGTAACGACAATATCGTTGAATATGGAATCGATATTACAAATGTCGTCCTTGAAAAGAATATTATTCCTAGCCCTCCATATATTCCAACAAGTGATGAACCAGATCGAGTTAATCGATCCGGGCTTACATCTGTTACGAACTCTATTGTACCAAGCCACTACATGACCACAACAATCTTCATCTGGAATCCTTGCAATATCCACCCAGTCACAAACCATCTGCCAGATCTTCACGGTTTTTGGACATCTAAAAAACAAATGCGAAGAGTCCTCGAGATTCATAAAACACAACATACATACCTTATCATGGACATTATCTATACAGTTCCCTCTTCTTATGCAGGCAACACCAAGCCATTTCTCAATACCTTTCCAAACCTCAACAACAACTTCACATTCTAACAAAATATGGCCTACATTTTCCTCTACAGTACCGCATAGTACACAATTCGAATCTCCATCTCCAACTCTAATATTTCTCTTAAGCATTTGCTCTTTACACTACTACAAAACGCGTAAACAACGACGCCATGCTCACAACGGTTCATCCCTACACCGTTGTGACATATTTAAACTAAGGCGCGGTTGTATTTTATTTGTTTATTGAATAAAAATTATCTGTATATAACAACGGTTGATAAACCAACCGTGGTGATTATCTGTATATAACAACGGTTGATAAATCAACCGCGGTGATACCATCATGTGTTCGAACCTCAGCACCATCATATATATTATTCCTTTTATGTTAAAGTGCGCCTTTTCTTTTTTATTTACTTTTAATTAAAAAAATTAAAAGTTATGACTACGGTTGTTTATTTACACCGATGTGATATATTTTGTATGTTTTTTTAATTTTTAATTCTAAATATAACTTTGGCGCTTTAATATGAAATTTCATTATGAAAATAATATATCATAATGGGTTAGAATGTTGACCATCGCAGTAGCTTTTCAATATTCTCCAAGCTAGCTAGTTTCATTGTCTCTTTAGTATCCTTTTTTCCATTGAAAATAGAAACCAGACGAAACGTTACACGATTTCAACCCTAAACCCTAACGTTGAATACTGTGAAACAATACACGATTTCAACCAAAGCTTGCATCATCAGTATCCATTCTTCACTGTGTTGTTGTCATTTTCGTCATCATCGTCACGATCGTGAAGAAAATAGAAGATTACGCACCTACCAACACCATCGTCATCATCGTCATCGTCGAGAAGGAAGATAACAACAACACCGTCGTTGTCGTAAGGAAGGAAGACAACAACAACACCAACACCAACATTGTTTACTTAGTCGTCACGTTTAAGGTACGTAAAATATTTTCCCCATGCATCTACAGTAAACTCATTTGCCATTGTTGTTCATGTTGTTGTTGTTTATGTTCTTGTTGTTTATGTTGTTGTTGTTGTTTATGTTCTTGTTGTTCATGTTGTTGTTGTTTATGTTCTTGTTGTTCATGTTGTTGTTGTTGTTGTTTTTGAACATAGATGTCGACCTTGTCGAGTTCTACATTAGGAAGCAGCGAAGATGCTTAAACGATTGAGTGTTCTGCGAATACATCTCAAACGATTGATACTCAATCAAAACGATGACAAAGAGGTGTCACAATGATGCCCCAGTTCACATCAGTCCGCAACTCATCTGGTGTAAAAATTCTGATCGAGTTTGATTTGCACTACAGATTAGTGGATTGTCCACATTACGCTACTTTTAGGAGTTATGTTGCGTTCCTTGCACGTAGCAAAGTCAGTATACTGATTGATGATTGGAGAGAAGTGGATGTTATTGTCAAAGACAGCATATGGACAGACGTTAAGGTATTTCATACTATAATTTTCATATATTTGACATCACTACCTATAGTTTCTAATTCATACTTATATATTGATTTAATGTAGTTGAAAATTTTGAGTTTACCGATGACTCAAAATTGAAAAGAAAGTGGATAACTTATGCTGGTGTTCGTTGAAGGGGATTTAAGTCACAACTCACGGCTGACTACATTACGAAGCCTAAGAGCGTTCTTCAACCTCCATGGATTCGGTATAGTTTTTTATTGAAGAAGGTGTGGCACAAGTTTGCGAAGAAACGCCGTTCTGAGGAATTCAAGGTTAGTACTAGTCTTATGTAACCTATAATGTTATGCTAATGAGTTATAGATACTAATCATACACATTTTTCACTATGTTAATAACAGGCTAAAAGCGAAGTAGGAATTTAGAACAAGGCGAAAAACATGTACCCCCATAGATTGTCTCGTGAGGGTTACAGGAAACTTGAGAAGAGGATCATGCAGGAAAAACAACAAGAAGGAGGAGATGGTGACATTCCATCTCCACCTTCAAGACATGAGAAATGGAAGAGGGCTCGATTAAGACCTAATGGAGAGTACACCTCTAAGGCTTCAAGAGTAGTTGCTGAGAAAATTATAAGTATATGTTTTATTTAAATGCGTTTGCTTATGTAAGTTGCTCATGAGTTGTTATTTAAATGCGTTTGCTTATGTAAGTTGCTCATGTTGTGTAGGATAATTTGGTTGTGGCAGCCCGTGAAGGCACATTTGTTCCGAAAGCACGACATGACATATTAGTCGAAGCTATCGGAACAGCTGAGCATGGAGGTCGTGTCCGTGGTGTTGGAGATGGTGTCGGCTTGAGGTCATACTTTGGACCTCAAAGAAGAAGCACCGAAACTGCTGAATTTCTTGCTCAACGACAAAAGATTGAGAATGTTGAGAAGCAATTGGCAGAGCAAAGGAGGCTGTTTGAAGAGGAGGGGGAAAAAAGGGAGAAAGAAGTGGAAAAGTTACAAGAGTTGTATTCGGTATGTGTCGTAAATCACGCTTATTTTTGTATGATATATATTGTATGGTCTAATTGAATATATTGTGCTTATTTTTGTTTTATGTTCTAATTGAATGTTATGATGTAGAGATTAAGTGAAAGCCTCGAACAACGAACTAATGAAGATCACCGTTGTGTTGGTAATGATCAAACTCCAAGTAGAAGTGTCGTAAATCACGCTTCTACAAAAGGAAGTAATTGTACAGCCCCTCCCCCCTGTAGATAACCGCAATGGGATATTTTACCCTAGTCCAAATGAAATAACAAGTTTATACTTGTCCATTTCAACAACAGACCTTGCGCAAGCTCTCCCGCTAGAACATTGCCCGAAATTGGATTTAGTGTATTACACTCCTGAAGATGTGAGGGATTTTCTCGCAGGATTTAAGTGGTTTGACATAGCTATTTTGCAAGTTTGGTGCACGTAAGTATATAGTCGAATATACATGTCATTATAGAACATTATAATTTTTTGTATTTTCCCCCTTAATTTATTCATTTTCTTTGACCATTTAGGTACATTCACCGTGTTTGTATAGAATTAAATAAATCCAGTACCTATGAAATCTTGGATCCAAGTTTTATTTATTGGGCGTATAATGATAAAAATATCAGAGAAAAGTACTTGAAAAGCCGGCTAAATGACGGAGGAAAAGAATGTTACCTTGCACCATTCCTCTGTCGGTTAATATTGTTGTAATTTATTTCTATATTCTATATTTAGTTTTGTTTTAGTAACAACTATATATATATATATATATATATATATATATATATATATATATATATATATATATATATATATATATATATATATATATATATATATATATATATATATATTCTCGTGTTTATTCAGTGGTCATTGGCAATTGATCATAATATCGTTTAGGACAAATACGGTGACATTACTGTGTTCCTTGCACGATCAACTCCACAAACCAATGAAAGATCTTGTATTAACATAAGTGTCTTTGTTTAATATCATTTTCTTTGGCATTAATTGTAATTAGTTTATCATGTAATATGTTTAATTCAATTTTCAATGTGCGGTATTGTGGAGCAAGTTAATATAATGAATAATGTTAGAAAAAAGCCCACATACCTTGCTCCTAAAGTAAGTGGCCCGATTACCTGTTTATTTCATTTACATTCATGCATGTGTGGTTGTATTCATGTTTTTATATTCATGTAATTTGTAGACGAGGAAACAACGCGAGAGTTACGAATGTGGGTATTTTATCATGAAACACATGTTAAACATTGTCCTTGCCGGCACTGTTGATTCATGGGATACGGTATATATGCCATAAAATGTTTACATATATTAATATATAAGTTGACTATTGAATTATTATTATGCATGATCTTCAATTTTTTGCTCTTATGTAGATGTTTAACAACGAAACCCCATTCCCCGTTAAGGACTTTGTGGATCTTCGTAAACGTTGGGCGTATATCCACAATGCGCTTAAGGGTGCTCCTATTGTTTGATATATCAACAACATTTTTTGATGCACATATTTTTGGCTTTTGATGCACATATTGTGAACAATAGTTTTGGCTTTTGATGCACATAATGAAATCAATAATATTGGCTGTTGATTTAAACAATGTTAGCAGTTTAAATCTCTGATTCATTTAGATTTTGATGTAAGTTTCTTTTGATGTAAATTCTCTAATTTATTTATAAGGATAAAATATAGGAAGAATTGTGTTTGATGCACATATTGTGTTTGCATGTAAAAAGAAGCTATTTTGACAGGATAAAATATAGGAAGAATTTGATAAGCAAATAACTTTTATATTTAAAACAGGTTGTTCTTGGCATCGGTTATAAACTTATCTGTAGTTGTATGTCAAACGTTGAGCAGAATAATATAAATAAAAAATGTTGTAGCTGAGAATCGAACCAGACCACCTTTAGTTATATCACAATGGTTGAGTAAACTAACCGTTGTGAAATGTTGTAGCTGAAACAAATTTTATTAAATTTTTATTGTCTCGCTACATAATTGGATCAATAGTTTCATTTTTTCGTGTTTCATAGAATTTTCACGATATGAGAAAACGAAACTTATTAACTCTCTACATATTTGGATAAGTAGTTTTATTTTTTTCATATTATATTATTTTGTACGGCATAATTGTACTCAAATGTACATTTCAAATAATATGTATGAATGCTTTATTGTCTAGATCCTACTAATTGTGTCTCGTGCCACTTTAAAAATAAAATAAACCATAGTTATTAAGAATAAATTTTAAAATGAGTTATATTTTACACTTTACTCACATGAATTTAAATTTAACCAATTTTGTTTTCAAAGTAATCAAATCTATTTACTATAAATTTTGTGATAATATATACTAATTTTATAAATAAACTTGTGCGTGCGCACGAAACTGATTGTTTGACAGGATAAGGTTTTAAACGTGCATTTGTTTCTGGATTGTAATAAATATAGAAAGTTGAAAAAAGATAAAACTTATGAATAATAATAAATTTAAATTAAAATAGTTATACATGTTGAAGAAGCAATTTAAACAACAATATTAGGAATAATATGCTTAAAAATAAAAACTATTGAAACTTTTATTAGATAAATCAATCATTTTAATATTGTACAAATAAGACGATTATTTTATAAGAATGAACATAATTTTAAAATATATGCACAATCTTTTTTAATAAGCCTCCATAATCTTTTTCACATATTTCAACAAAAAAAAAATTGGTTGCTAAATTTCCATTTTTAAATATATGAATTAGTAGTTTCATTTTTTTTCTTTTCATATAATTTCGACGATATGAGAAAACAAATTTTATTAAAGTTTTATTGACTCACTACATAATTGGATTAATAATTTTATTTTTTCCGTTTCATATAATTTCTATGATATGAGAAAATAAAATTTATTAAAATTTTATTGACTCTCTACATATTTAAATCAATAATTTCATTTTGTTTCCGTATTATATTCTTTTATACGATATAATTGTATTCAAATATACATTAAAAGCAATTATATGGGTGAGATTTTTTGGTGAGACTGTAGTTACAATAAATCCTACAAATAATTTTTGGTGAGATTTTATGAATATTTACTGTTATTTACTTTTTTTTTTTTAATTATTATGAATGAACTTTGTGTTTTTTTATATGATTTTTTCATTGTTTCTTATACTTCAGTATCAAATTATGAATATTTACTTTAAAATATTGTTTATCGTGAACTTTTCTATAACAAAATCTCAATATTGGTTATTTCAAAATAAAATGCACAAAAAGAATATTAAAATATAATTTTATATTATATGTTAGTAATAATAAAAATAACAGGTGTATTAATCCCTTTTATTTGAATTTTTTTTCTTTCCGAAAATATAAATGATTTAGGACATTGGGATTGGACTGCAATCAAAGATCTAATATTAATATTATTTATAATATTTATAATTTTAATTTTATTTTTTAAATTTTTATATTATATTACTAAATTATTAGAGTACTCAGGATCTGTCCTAACTTTCTAAACATCCAGGATTAATTAATATTTATTTGTTTGATCATATTATTTACAAATCCAAACATCCAAAATTTTTAGGCTTTTTTTAGACCCTATGCTATGAGTCTGATTGTCCTGCCCCAACATCGGTCCTAAAAGTACTATAGAATGTGGTATTGAATAAGGTTTTAAACGTTCAACCTTCTGATTTAGCATTTACTAAAATGACTTGTACAATATGTTTAGAGGAGTTTGTAAATAATAAACTATTGTACAAATTAAAATGTGAACAAACATTTCATAAGAAATGTATATTATCATGGTTAGCAGAAAAAATAACTTGTCCTGTATGTAGAGAACAACTAAGGATTTTACATCTAGTATGAGTGAGTGTTGTCGCTATTATGACTTTTATATATTAATTTTTGTGAGTTGTTGCTACTATGTATTTGAAATAATTAATAGAAAAATAACTTGTTGGAATTATTTTCTTTTTATTGTATTTTAGATTCTGTTCGGTACAAATAAGAGTTGGTTGATAAACTAGTTTATAGTTTATAACTTATGACTAATGGTTGATGACTGATAGTTTTTAGTTTATAGCTGATGACCGATGACTTATAACTGATAAACTAATTGAAATATTTGGTAAAATTAATTATTTAAATAGGTATGACATAAAATATATTTAATATATAATTATTTTATTAAAATTAAAATAACTTATAAATGGTAGTAGTGGATTTTATTTAAAATAATAAGGACAAAAATGAAAGAAAAAATGATAAGTTATAAGCTAAAATACTATTTAAAATAGCATTTGAAAAATAAATTATACACTACTAAATTAAGTTATAAGCTTATGACGAAAATACGGTTACCAACCATGTATTTTATTGTCATATGACATCATAAGTTATAAGCTAAAAAATGTTTGCCAGAACAGAACTTTAAAGTGAATTTTAGTACGTAATAAACTTTTTATCAGCAGTAAGTTGTTGATACAGTGAAAAAAAAAATATAAACAGTCATAGATTGAAAAAGTACAACTTGAATAACATGGTTTTCTCTACTGGGCCATTAGTTATTGGTCAACGAATTATGTACCACATTCAAATTGGAAGGTCAAATAGTACTTTGATGGTTCCTACCCTTGACCCATGGGAAATAATATTTTTTTCTTGGGTGAAAAATTTATTTTAGATTTACAACCTCCATCGTTGCATCGTTGCATCCTTGTACTGTTGATGAAGTCATATATATATATATATATATATATATATATATATATATGTATATATATTGTTCTGGATTTGACCAATGGCTAGATATGGCTCAATCCGCCTCTGCTCCAGAGCGGCCCAAATTGCCTAAGTCCAATCCACAGAGGGGCAAAAGTTACCTTTCTGCCCCTCCAACTGGGCAAGGAATGCAACGTTCCTCCCCGAAATTACTGTCCGTCACGCACGACTTCGTTGCTCCCCGAACAGCTATGGGCAGGTGCCTGGAACTATGCCTATGCCCGACATAACGGCTAGTTTTGGGCACCCTGCCCGACTTAACGGTTAGTTTGGGTAGTTACCTATTCTTTGGGGAAAACGGTTATTTCGCCCCGAAAATAGGACCGTTGGTCACGCACTGGGGGCTCTATATAAACCCTCTCGCTTGAGAGGGTCAGATATCCAATATTCACTCTAAGAACTCACACTTTGTACTTGCCCATTTTCTCTGACCCTTTCTTACTTGAGCGTCGGAGTACCTTGCAGGTACACCCCCTCCTCTCCATACGACCAGCATCCCTGACGCACTTGGCGACCCGATTCTACAGGATCTGATCCAGCCTTCACGATCAGTGGCGCCGTATGTGGGAACCATTGTTCTCTCCATCTTTCTTTCCTCAGAAACCGAAGATCAAAACAATTCTCAAACATCATCACGGTCATGGCCTCCCAAGATCGCACCAAGGATGCTCTCCAAACCACCATCCTCCCCGTTAACAAATCTGACGTTGACGGCCAGTCATCTCTCCTCCGAGATACCCGTTTCCTCAGGGACGGAGCCACTGCTTCTCCTTCCCCTACCCCTGCTGATCGCAACAACAATCAACCTTCACTTGACGTCTAGCCCGTTCCTGTTCCGCCCAACGCCGACCCGACCGTGGCAGCCCTCCTGGAGGCGATCAACAAAACCAACACCCTGATCCTGCAGCAGAACGAGAGGATCGGGGCATTAGAAGAGTCCCACCGTCCAAGATCCCCTCCTACGCGGAGGAACCAGCAACGATCAAGAAGCCCGCAGCCACGGAGAGAAACCGACCGAAGACTGCACCAAGGGCCTGATCCTCGCGTAGCCCGGAAACGCGACCAGATCTCCCCGCATGACCAGCACGCTCATGACCACAAGAGGACTCGAAGGAACGAGCAATCTCCCCCGATCAATTCTAAGGGACGAGCACGCTCACCTTCTCCTCGAAGGAACCACCCACCTTCCCCGCGAAGGAACTGCTCCCCTTCGCCTCGGAGGAACCGTCGCCGCGAGCATCCCGCTCGGTCCCCATCATACACCAGTTCCAGCAGCGACGACGAGCCTCGCGGCCTGTTGTCCCAGGAGATCTTGGCTACCCATCTACCAAAGGGCTTGGAGAAACCCCCGTCACTTGGCACGTACTACGGAACCACCGACCCCGACGAGCACATCAAGAACATCGATGCGCTGTTAGACTACCGCGGCGTACGGGGCACCATCAAATGCAGACTGTTCCCGACCACGCTCCGAAAGGGAGCGATGGCATGGTATAAGCTACTGCCCGAGGAGTCCATTACCTCGTGGAGACAGCTGGGCAGGATGTTCTCGCGGCACTTCACAGCATCTCGCCGCCACCCAAAAACTGAGGCCTCTCTTGGAGCCATAATCCAAGGAAAAAACGAACCTCTCCGCGCATATATCGAGAGGTTCAACAAGGAAGTTGTACAAGTCCCTACAACTGACAAAATGAAGAAGTTTCTGCTCGAGCAAGGGCTCCGCCCAGGCTCCGAGTTTTCTAAAGCCATTGGCCTCGTACCACCGAGGAACATTGACGCCCTCCTCCTCAAAGCCCAAAAACATATTCAGTACGAAGAGAAGGTTGCGGCCAACAACGTCCGAGCATCACGCCATCAGGAGAATGCTCGGTCATCCAGAGGAGAGGAAGCTTCGACATCTCGTCGGGGAGAACGGAGGCGCGAGGACCGTCCTCGTGACTCCCGTGACAGCAAAGGGCCCTCTGGGCGGTTCCATGACTACACTCTCCTGACCGTTTCCAGGGAGAAGATCTTGTCCGAATGTGCCAATTCGGAGTTCAAACAGGCGGGGGTCCGCTTCCCCAAACAACTTCCGAACAGACCAAACGTGGACAAATCAAAATACCGCCATTTCCACAAAAGTCACGGCCATACTACAGAAGACTGCATCCATCTGAAGGATGCCATTGAGATACTGATCAGGAACAGGCACCTGAAACAGTTCGCCAAGAAGAAAGACACTCCTCGGCAGGACACCCAGGAGTCCAAGAAGATAGAGGAGGAGGTACCCTTCTTGGAAGACGCCAACATATAGGTCGCAATGTCCATAGCGCGACCAGAGGACTTCTACGTCCCGGACGGGCTCAACGCCCCTGCTTATTTCCCGGCCCACAGCCCGTGGGAGACTTTTCCCTCCGCCATGGTCATTTCTGGCGTAGGATTCAATAAAGTAACTGTGGGCTCCGTGAAACGCAAGTTCGAGCATCTGATTAACATGAGCTCCAATAAAGTGACCACGCTCGATCAAGCCCAGAAGGGCTCGTTCTCATCTCCTTCTACCGGGAAGAGCTCCTCGGAGGATCCCCGAACTCGAGCATACCTTTGCTCATCAGAGCCCAAATGGCGAACTTAGACGTTCACAGAATACTCGTCGACCAGGGCAGCTCGGTCGACATCATGTACTCCCAGCTGTTCTCAACACTTCAGCTGGACGAATCGCACCTTACCCCCTACGTAGGATCCGATTTACAGGGATTCAACGGGTTTGTGACCAAGCCGTGGGGATACGTCGAACTGATCGTAACCTTCGGATCAGCTGAGACGGCAAGATCCATCAAGATACAATTTCTGGTAATCGACTGCCCGTCGCTCTACCAGTACATTTTCGGAAGGCCAACTCTGGCCGATTTGGTAGCGGTGCCCTCAACAGTCCACCTGAAGATGAATTATTACACTTCGAAAGGAATGGTCGCCACCCTGAAAGACGACATCAAAGTTGCACGACGGTGTTTCGAGGCAGCTACAAAAGGGCTCAACGCCATTGCGTCCAAGCCTAAAGCGTCAGGCAAGCCAGCATTGCCAAGAAGCTCCGAGGAGGCCAAGCCTCTGCCCCAGGTCGACTCCATCGACCTCGACAGTCGGTTCCCTGAGGAAGACCAACCGGAAGAACGAGCAGCTTCGGCCAACCCTTCCACATCGTCCAACATCAGCTCCCATCCGATGCACCCTATCCCGGATGGCAACTTCGAGATCGTTCTGTTCGGCAATGACCCTCAGCGGGGAGTGAAGATTGGAGCAGATCTGCCCGACATCACGAGGAAGCAGCTTAAGGCATGCCTCCGCGAGAATGCCGACCTCTTCGCATGGAGCGCCGCCGAAATGCCCGGCTTGGATCCATTCGTCGCATGCCACCAACTGACAATCGACCCGGCCGTCAAGGCTGTAGCACAACGTATGAGAAAGCAGTCTCCGGAGAAGACGGAGGCTGCTGAAAAAGCTGTAAAGGACCTCCTCGAGGCCAAATTTATTTCGGAGGCCAAGTACACCACTTGGCTATCCAACATTGTACTAGTTAAAAAATCTAATGGAAAATGGCGCATGTACATTGATTACACCGATCTCAATAAGGCATGCCCGAAGGATTCCTACCCCCTCCCCAATATTGATAAACTCGTTGATAATTCTGCTGGTTTTAAACTTTTATCGTTCATGGACGCCTACTCGGGCTATAATCAAATTTCGATGGCAACGTCCGACAAAAAATATACGGCCTTCATGACCAAATCGGGCAACTATTACTACAACGTAATGCCCTTCGACCTGAAGAACGCCGAAGCAACGTACCAAAGAATGATGAACAAGGTATTCTGGGGAGAAATAGGCGACATGCTCGAAGTCTACATGGACGACATGATCGTAAAATCCCACGAGGAAACCGATCATACTGCCCATTTGAGAAAGGTCTTCAAACAGGCCAGAAAATAAAAAATGCGTTTTAATCCGGAGAAGTGTACGTTCGGTGTCCCGGCAGGCAAATTCCTCGACTTCTACTTAACGGAACGAGGAATCGAAGCCAATCTCGACAAATGTCGGGCATTCTCCGAGTTTCCTACGCCTAAGTCCAAAAAATCCATCCAATCCCTCAATGGGATGCTCGCGTCACTATCTCGTTTCGTGGCTAAGTCCGCCCAGCACGCCCTACCATTCTTCAAACTCCTCCGCAAAGAGGAAACTTTCGAATGGACCGAGGAGTGCGACAAGGCCCTTCTCCATCTGAAATGAGCACTTTCAGAGCCACCGGTCCTCTCTCGCCCGGACAATGGCGAAACGTTGTACCTGTACCTCGCTGTAGTAACCAAAGCAGTGAGCGCTGCTCTCATCCGCGAGACACCTGACGGGCAGAAGCCCATTTATTTCACGAGTAAAGCGCTGCAAGGACCAGAGTTAAGATACCAACAGATAGAGAAGGTGGCGATGTCCCTCATCAACGCAACCAGAATATTAAGACACTACTTCCTAGCTCACACGATCGTGATTCGAATGGATCAACCCATAAAGCAGCTGCTCGGACGACCAGACATGGCCGGTCGAATGCTCAAATGGTCGTTAGAACTGTCAGAATTCGACATCCTATATGAAAGCAGAAAAGCCCTCAAGGCCCAAGCTTTGGCCGACTTCATCGCGGAAATGACATTCTCAGACTCCCCCGCAAGCGAAGCGCGTAAATGGACCATTTTTGTTGACGGTGCTTCAAGCTCGGCAGGCAGCGGCGCGGGCATCATACTGGAAAGCGACGAAGGAATCATCGTCGAAGTGTCACTCGCCCTGTCATTCCCAACCTCCAACAACCAGGCTGAATACGAGGCCTTCCTCGCTGGGCTTCGCCTGGCCGATGACCTAGGCGCAGAAGAGGTCGTCATTTGCGCGGATTCCCAACTCGTGGCCCTCCAGGTCCGGGGAGAATATCAAGCCAAAAATGACAACCTGACCGAATACTTGGCCCTGGTCAAAAAGGAGATGGCGAAGTTCACAACGGTGGAAGTGAAACATGTTCCCCGCGAACATAACGTGCAAGCGGACGTGCTATCCAAACTAGCCAGCACAAAGAAGAAAGGTGGAAACAAGTCCGTCATACAGGAAGTACTTCCTCGACCCAGCATCGAGAAGGCCTCCCCGACACTAGACGTGCAAGTGATTGGCGACAACAACTGCTGGATGACCCCCTTCTACAACTATCTCGCCAAATACGAGCTTCCCTCCGACCCAAAGGAGTCCACCAAAGTCAGGCGAAGAGCCTGCTCTTATGTCTTGGTCGAAGATAAACTCTACAGGCGGGGATTCTTTATCTCGCTGCTCAAATGTGTCGAGGAAGAGATGGTCACGCACATCCTGTGCGAAATCCACGAAGGGATCAACGCCCAACATCTCGGCGGAAGGTCGCTTGCCCGAAAGGCCCACCGAGCAGGATACTATTGGCCGACCATGCAGCACGACACGAAAGAGCATGTGCAGAAATGCGATAAATACCAACGACACGGGGGCATGCACATGGCTCCACCTAACGAGCTCAAGGCTATGTCCTCCCCGTGGCCATTCGCCTGGCGGGGCCTAGACATCCTAGGACCCTTCGTGGTAGGATCAAGCCAAAACAAGTACCTAATAGTGGGCATAGACTATTTCACAAAATGGATAGAAGCGGAAGCTCTAGCTAAAATAACTGCCCTCAACATCCTGTGTTTCTACAAACAAAACATCCTTGCACGTTTCGGCATCCCCCAAGCGATAGTAACGGACAATGGGACGCAATTCACGGACATGAAGTTCCAAGACTTTGTCGCCCAACTAGGCACGAAGCAGCACTTCGCATCCATCGAGCACCCTCAAACAAACGGGCAGGCTGAAGCAGCCAATCGAGTCATCCTTCGAGGCCTCAAGCGAAGGCTGGACGAAACAAAGAAGGCATGGGTCGAGGAACTACACAGCATACTGTGGGCATACCGCACAACTCCACACTCAACGACCGGGGAAACACCTTTCCGTCTAGCATACGGAACCGAGGCTATAATTCCCATCGAAGTTCACGTGCCCTCTAGGCGGACAGAGTCACCCCTAGACAAGGAGATGAACGAAGAATCATTGAGAGAAGAGCTCGACCTCGTCGAGGAAATCCGAACCGGGGCAGCCCTCCGCGAAGCCTCACTAAAACAAAAAATTACCAGCAGGCACAATGCCAAGGTGATACGACGAGAGTTCGATGTGGGAAGCCTTGTTCTAAGAAGATACCACAAAGACTCTCGCGAAGGCAAACTAGCAGCCAACTGGGAAGGACCCTATCACGTCCGAGCAAAAACGGAAAATGGGGCCTACTACCTAGAACATCTCACTGGGGAAGAACTTGCTCGACCATGGAACGCTGAAAAGCTAAAACAATACTACAGCTAAACTCTTGGTTCGACCCGTCGCAACGACGAACGTCGGCTACCGACCACTATGCGCGTCTAGGTACAAGCGTCGCATACGAATAAAGCAGAACCTCGCTCAGTAACGAGTCGGGTAACTGCTCGACGACGGTCCTCGTTCGAGCATCGCTGTCGTCAAAGTACCATGACTGGCAGAAGCCCAGCTCGAGATGGGATGTTCATGTCGCGAAATCAGGCCTCAAACGCGACCTGAGCTCCGCACCCCGCCAGGATATTCCCCGGCCGTTCGACCAGTTCCCCTCACTGGTGAACACATCTACAACGAGCAATCCCCCTAAAATATTTGCGCAAGTCAAATACCCCCAATCATGGGCAGATATACATTTACAACGAGCATGAGTACAATACTTATAAAAAAAATAAAAGCAAGTAAAATCATGCAAACGGAAGAATCAAACATGTGATAACTTAACATAATAAGCGGCCGCAAGGGCCACGATTGTACTGAATTACATGAAACGGGGGCCACGCCCCCCAAAAATAAATTACAACAGTTACACGGCACGCAGGCCGGATAGGTTACAACAACATCAAAAACACAAACTCCCCACTCGTCCGCGTGCTCGACTTGCTCTGACTGAGGTCCCTGGTCCTCTGCGAGCTGATCCTCGGGGGTCCTTTCAAGAAGAGCATCGGGCATGACAATACGACCATCTTCAACATGTGCCAGGTAGTGAGTACACTCGACAGAAAAGTCGAGCTCAGGGTTCACCACCCGCAGCTGAGCCACGACGTTTCTAAATGACTCCTCCGTAACAGCAATGCCGTCATCCTCGGCCATTAGCATACGAGCAACTAGCTCGGATCTCGTCTTCAGCTCCTTCACATCTTCCGGCTCATCGTCGCTTGGGGTATTGGCCTCTCTCAATTGCTAGACCAGCTCCTCAGAAGCTTTTTTCTCCGCCGCCAGCTTGGAGTTCTCCTTCTTCAACCCAGCCACCTCCTTCTCAGCTTTCTTCCGTGCATCGTCGACACCCTTAGCTTCTTCCTTAAGGGACGCATGGTAGCACGGGCAGCAGTAAGTTCGGCCTCAGTCACTGAGTCCTCTTCGGCATAAACAGCCGCCATCTCCAGCATCCTGACTAAGGAAGAAGCATCCTGAGCCACCAGCGCCCTCTTGCTCGGACGATCCATACCTTCCAAGCGAAGAGACTCCGCCCGAGGCACAATCAGGGAGTTCCCCTCGAAGAACTTCCAATCATGGATGCACGGAGGAAGCTTGAACTTCCCCTTCTCCGACGCCCGGGTGAGGTCCACAGCGTCATTAAACCTTGGTCGCTTGGGTCGACCAGTCAAAATGAGAGGAGACCCCCGGGGGGCAGGAGTAAGAGAAGCAGAGATCCCCGCAGCAGACTGCGCGGGAGGAGGAGCACGAGCACCAGCGAACTGAGACTTCGGAGGAACCGTTCCGGCTTTGTTCGCAAGAGCATTCCTCACAACCCGATCATGAGCCCGAGGCATCTCACCTGCACAAACAAAATACGAACATGTTAGATACGAGGAAAAGTAATAGCGCAAACAAATCTAAATAACTAGGACTACCAAGCAGCTTCTCGGCATCCACATGAGTCTTGCACTTCAGCAGTGCCTTGATATTGACAAATCGACGCTCAACCCTCTGGCTTCCATCCTCCTCGAAGATTGGACTACCCTTGCTCGTCCAGCACTCAGCAAGCCGGAAGGAGTTGACCCACTTCACCAGCACCTCGTACGCCGCGGTGTCCTGCCTGCGTAGCTCGCTCGGTTGGAAGACATGATCACTGGGCTTCTTGGCAAAATGATCTGGTGCCCAATGGATGGGGAACTTATAGATTCTTCGCCCGATAAACCTCCCTTCCTCGTCGCGCAGGTCATTCCCGTCTTCATCCACCTCAATCTCCCAGACATACGTATTGTCCTGGGCAGCTTCGGACAGGGGATCGACAACATAATAACGCTCCTTGAATGTCCGTATTGACTCCGAGAAGGGCTTAAACAACTTGCGGGGCTGCTTCAAGGAAACCCAGCCGTACTTCTTCCCCGACAGCTTCCGTTGGAGATGAAAGACAGTGAAGAACAAAGGAAGAGTAGCCCCTATGGAGAGATGCTCGCATACCAGCTCGAACGCCCGGATGAAGGCCAACGAGTTAGGATGCAGTTGCGTGGGGACCAATTTTAAATGCACGAACACTGACTGTTGAAAATCAGTGAACGACAACCTCAAGCCCAGCTCCTTGAAAGCGTATTCATACATGGTAAAACGGCCCCCGAAGTGCATACAGACACGATTGTCCAAGGAAGGGAAGTGCACCTTCCACTCTCCCTCCGGTCCTACCTCCGTGAAAACATCCACCAAGGACTTTGCGAAAGTGAACACATGCTCGGCAGGTTCGGCAACCTCCCACTCCTCCGTGGAGAACCCGTCGATGTCCTCGTCCATGTCGTCCAACTCTTCCTCCTCCCTGACATTTCTTGAAGAACTTAAAGTCGCCGAACTCGAAGCCGTCTAGCTGCTATTATCTTCGGAGCCCGTTTCTTCCTCGGACGTATCTATAATAACCTCTCTATCTGGCCCCGTCGCCATTACAATCACCTGAAAAGCAGAGAAGAAAGTGAATTCGACAGCAAATCAAATCCACCCTTCCACTGCTAAGTCAAGTGAAAGGGCGCGCAAAGGGCTAAGGACAACGTCCCCGACCTAAGCCCTAACATCAAAGGAAAAGCTGAAACCTCCCCGCGAGGAGACGCTCGAAACTAATCATCCCAGAGCGAGGAGCTTCCCCACACTCACACCCAGTTTCAGTTTGAAGCTTCGCCGGAAATCGTAAAGGTTCACCGGAATCTGGGAATGTTCTACCGAAAAACTCATCACCCAATCAGAAGACGAACAGACACGGCGGTCACGCATACATAGCTCTTGTAACATCGCCGCGAACCACCCTCCTCATTGAAACATACTAATAGCTCTGACGACATATCTGCGGTGGAAAAATGGCACAACCGCCGTCCACCACCAACAATCGCCGGAAATCCACCTATTTCATCCTCTAAACCTAGCCCTAACCACATGCAACCTACCAAAAACAACCAAAAGGAGCAGAACAAGTCCTAGATCAGAAAACTTACTTGATTTAAGTAGACGAAATTAGCTGCTCAAAGCTTGAAGCTATGGTCGGAGTAGGCAGACGGCGGTTACGGGCAAGAACACTGAAAGAAACGGAGAGAAATCAGAGCAAAAAGTTCCAAATGGAACGATTTCCCCCTTTTATACAAAGGGGCACGTGCGAACACACGCTCGTAGGCCATGATGGCTATCCACTAGCCAACATTGCCTATTAACTGCTACACGGAGCTCTAGGCACACGTGGCGTCCCATCGTTTCCAATTCCGTCTGACCATTATTCTCCTCGAACACCGGGCAACAAGGTCACGACCACAAATTTCACGAACACCAGGCGTCACGGGCGCATTGAGACAATCCTCCTCGTCTTCAAATGACGACTCCATGCTAGCTCCCCGGAGCAACGAACTGCCCTTAAGTCATCACTTCCATGCTCGGAAGCAACGACTTGGGGGCTCCTGTTCTGGACTGGACCAATGGCTAGACATGGCCTAATCCGCCTCTGCTCCAGAGCGGCCCAAATTGCCTAAGTCCAATCCACAGAGGGGCAAAAGTTACCTTTCTGCCCCTCCAACCAGGTAAGGAATGCAACGTACCTCCCCGAAATTACTGCCCGTCACGCACGACTTCATTGCTCCCCGAACAGCTATGGGCAGGTGCCCGGAACTATGCCTATGCTCGACATAACGGCTAGTTTTGGATACCCTGCCCGACATAACGGCTAGTTTGGGTAGTTACCTATTCTTTGGGGAAAACGGTTATTTCGCCCCGAAAATAGGACCGTTGGCAACGCGCTGGGGGCTCTATATAAACCCTCTCGCTTGAGAGGGTCAGGTATCCAATATTCACCCTAAGAACTCACACTTTGTACTTGCCCCTTTTCTCTGACCCTTTCTTACTTGAGCGTCGGAGTACCTTGCAGGTACACCCTCCTCCTCTCCATACGACCAGCATCCCTGACGCACTTGGCGGCCCGATTCTACAGGATCTGATCCAGCCTTCACGATCATATATATATATATATATATATATATATATATAGGTCATGCTAATAGACACCTATGTAGGTGTGTATTAGCAACATACACTATGATGTATTTTTGTACGGGGCTAGGAATGGAAAAAATATCCGTACCCGCGGATATTCATGGATAAAATCCGTCATGGATATGGGGCGGATAACTTAATGGATATTCACGGATAAAATAAATGGATATTTAAATATCCGTTTGTTAATGGATATGGATATGGGTTTAATGATATTCGTACCCGCGGATATCCATATCCATTAATAAATTATAAAAATAATTTAAATATCTTTAGTTTATTATACCTTATCTTTTCATCTTCTGAAATAAATAGTCTTATTATATTTCTTTCTTTTTTTAAATTTTATTTGAAGAAA
Source organism: Lathyrus tuberosus (assembly GCA_022829125.1). Lineage (NCBI taxonomy): Eukaryota > Viridiplantae > Streptophyta > Magnoliopsida > Fabales > Fabaceae > Lathyrus > Lathyrus tuberosus. Next base: position 13,805,669 of record JALAZF010000058.1, read on the forward strand.
ACCTTTCACATTTCATTCAAATTCTATTAGTCATTTCATATTTAAACTCTTCAATACTTCATACCCCACTTCAACAATTTCACAGTCCAACCAACTAGTGTTGTCATTCCTCTATCGAACCAGTGTCTCCCAATCTACTCCTCTGTCGTTCGCTCTTCCATCATAACTCACAATCATAATATCTTTTATTTATTTGGTTAAAATGAAATGTATGGATATTATGTTTGGATCTAATTATATTTTGGTTAATAAGAAGAAAATTAATGTGATGAAATTTTATTTTCAAATTCAGAGCGTATTGTATGGATGTTGATAATAATTTTTTATGTTTTTAAAAGAAGTTAAAAGTATATTTTAAAAAAATAATTTTCATAAAAATTATTATCCATGGATATCTATAAATATCCACGGATATCATAAAGCTCGCGGATTACCCGCTTAACGAATATCCACATGGATATGCGACGAATATGGATATCATATTTATCCAATGGGCGGATACGGATATCATAGTATCCGTCCCCATGAATATCCATTTACATCCCTATACGGGACCCATCATTTTTGAGTGGGACCCACATTAAAAAAATAAAGAAAACATAGAAAGAAAATACACTTAGTGTATTTTTTGTGGAGCCCACAAATTTTGGGTGTGTGTTAGTATATATATATATATATATATATATATATATATATATATATATATAATGTGAACCAATATTCTAATACTTTTAAACGTTTAAGTTTATTTTTTATTTTTTATTTAAATAAAACCTTTTTATGGTCTGTATAATAAAATTAATTATTTAATATTTAATTTATTTTTTTTACTTTCGGTATTGAATCAATTTTTTCTTCGAATTTTTCATCTTAATTTTTGTTAATGTGACTCTGAAAGTAATATTAAGTTTAAAACTTTATTAAAAAAAAAATTTGAGATTAAAATTTGATTTCTTAAATATGATGGTCAAAACTTTGTTTTATTTTTTTTAAATACAACTATTTAACTAAATTCAATACTTTTTAAAACAATAAAATAGAAATGTTGAATTTGTATTCATAATCAGTTTTACATAAAATAACCAAATTTTCTTTTTAAAGTCAATAAGAGAAACACATAAATAATGCAATTCACTAAAAAGTCTAATTAAAAAAGTTTATCTTATACATAAAAGTATATAGAGAAATAAGAGATATCACCTCTTCCAAATCGTTGATCCTCTTCTACAATGTTTACATGCTCAATACTTGATCTATTACGATCTAAAATGAAATTTTGAAATGCAAATCAATTTGATTACAAAAATAAATTCAATTTTTTTTTTTGGAAAAAAAAATAACGATTGCATATAAGAAAACAAAAATGTGCAGAAAGAAACTCAATCTTTTGGGCCCAAACGATCAATTGAGCCCATTTTCAAAATCCAAACTCTTCTGAAGGTATCAACAAACATCAGATACACCACCTGTTCACTGGCACCAACAATCTTTCACCACTCTCACTAGACCTAATGTTGAATTCTTCATCTTCACAACATGGTCAATCTCTTCCAACAAACGCTCGAAAATTTCATCAAATCCATGCATCTTCAACTTTTCAACGAATCATCTTTCATCTCTAAATCAGTCGAAAATATTCGTTGCAAAATTAAATATACCAATCCACAAACAAAATTCACAACCCTTTAAAAACTTACTTACCTCTCCGTTATTTACAGCGTCGACTTATTATGAGTCGCCTTCTATGTTGTTGAGGTAATTAAATATATTATGTGAGGTAATATTGTTGAGTGTCCTTCATAGATTTTTTTTTTTAAAATACTGATGTTTTATCATTTTAACAAATTTCACACCTTTAGATTTTAATGGTCCATTAATACTAACAATATATTATCAACACATAATACTCTTTAGACATTTTCATCTCCATCTTCATTAAAATTGTAGAAAAAAAGCTAAATTAATTTCACTTATTTAACTTTTTTCTTCTAATGTTCGTTTTGACATGTAATTTCTGAATTAGAGTTAGATTTTCTAAAATGGGTTCTTCGCAAATTTGGAAACAAAAATTGAAAGTAGTATGCAATGGGCAATTATAGAACACTAATAATTTTTTATGCTAAACTAAGCTTAATCTTTGGAATTCTTAAAGTTTGAAATTTGTATCTTAAACAAAACAGGAACAAGATAGTAAAACAAAAATAATCCAAAAATAAATAAAAAATTAAACTAAGGATTTCAAATAGTATTAGGTTTATTATGTTATATCTCAATCCCCTTAATTCTAGAAAAGCAGTTAGTTAGTCTTCTCAATCTATGTGACTCTATAAATAGAGTGTATTGTTTTATTCTTCCGTATATGAAAATAATATGAGTTTATTCAACTCTCTCATAGGGTATCAGTGATATCCTAAACACCTACCACTCAAAACAAAATCTCTTTTTGCTTCACCTTCCTCTTCTTCCTAATGACAGACGATGCTCACTCATCTTCTTCCTCCAAATCGCATCATACTGTCGACAATTAACCCATTAAATATCCAAAAGATCCTTCTACCTCTCATTCTTCTCCATACTTCATCCATCCTGAAGAAAATCTAGGATTTCTTTTGGTTTCTCCTCAATTAAGCAACACCAATTATAATACATGGAGCAGAAGCATGAAAAGAGATTCAAAGCAATGGCATGAAAAATTTGATAACTTAATGATATCGAATGGGTACAAAGTGAATGAAAGTGACAAATGTGTTTATTATAAATATGAGAATCACATTTGTACTATCATATGTTTTTATGTAGACGATCTACTCATATTTGGATCAAACATTTAGGTCATTAATGATGTGAAATCATTGTTGGGAAACAATTTTGATATGGAAGACCCCGAAGAAGCAAGTGTGATTCTTGGTATCAAGATCACAAGATCCGAGTAAGGAATTTCTTTGGATAAATCACACTATGTGGAAAAGATTGTAAAGAAATATAATTACTTTGACAGTAAACCAGGGAGACACCATACGATCCAAGCGTGAAACTATTTAAGAACATTAGAAAAAGTGTCATACAAACAGAATATGTGAGCATCATTGACAGTCTTAGGTATGCCACTGTTTGTACTAGACCCGACATTGCATATGTCGTAGGATTGTTGTGAAGGTTTACTAGTAGACAGAGTAATGAGCATTGACAAGCTATTGAATGAGTCATGCAGCACCTGAAAAAGACCGTGAGTCTTGATTTGTATTATTAGAGATTTACTGTTGTACTTGAAAGATACAGTTATGCAGATTGGAATACCTTATCAGATGGTTCCAAGGCAACTAGTGGTTATGTATTCAATATACCTGGAGGAGTTGTATCTTGGAAATCAAAGAAACATACTATCCTAGCTCAGTCCACGATGGAGTTTGAGATGATACCATTAGCAACTTCTAGTGAAGAAGAAAGTTGTTTAAGATGCTTGCTATCTGAGATCCCTTCATGGGAAAAACCTATGCCAGTTGTGTTGATTCACTGCTATAGTACCGCGACTATTGTACAAAATTGAGAACCATTATTATAGTTGTAAAATACATCAAATTAGAAGAAAACACGGCACTGTTAGAGACTGTATCTCTAAAGGAGCTGTAAGAATGGATCATGTATGCACTGATGAATATTTAGCAGATCCATTGACGAAAGGAATAGCTAGAGAGAAAGTCTATAAAACATCCAATATATATGGAACTAATGCCTATAGAAAAGTGATTTTATCATGATGGTAACTCGGCCTAAATGATTGAAGATCCCAAGAAATATGTTTAATGGGTAATAAAAAGTTATGAGTAATATGAGGTGATCATGTTATAGTAAATAGGAGAAGCATGAATCCTGAAGAAATAAGAGAATGAGATAATACAAAATCTTAAAGGGATCTATACTCTATATGAGGGATTACCTAAGGCTACAAGAGTACTTTTGATAGACTAACCTATGTGATTGTTGAACATAGGCCAGTTCCTATGGAGTTTCGTAAAAAAATTTATAGACTTCATTAAACTAAGATACACGTGCATGGCCACTAATGCACGTGCTATTACGATACACCTTAAGCAAGGGTTGTGTGCGGGTTTGATGTCTGAGATAGAGTTCAATACATTTTTGTCACTCTTGTTGAATCAGAATCCTACTTGCTATGCAAAGGTTCAAGTCGTATACACCTCTACTTATACACAATCTTAGAAATGTTTGACGTTACTTCTAAAATCACCTTTTAAATTCAAGTGGAAGATTGTTGGAATTCTTGGGATGATGAAAGATTGGAGCGGGAACTTGGAAGAATTTAATGGCACCAAGTTGGTAATAAATCAGCACAACTATGAGCTACTGTACATGGAGTGAATTGAAAAGCTTCATTAAAGTCCCACATAGGAGTGAGAGCACACTTTAATAATGTTTATATATTACAAGTTGGTCAATTGAGTTGGACCCTAAGGGGTCCCCAATTTTGTGGTTGGGTGAGAACACACTGTCATGAAACATTACACACGCACGCCCGCCGCCAATGTTTTCCGTTCGGCCAGATCAGCTCGACTCAGTTCAAACCAGTCTTAGATTTGGGCATGGTCCAATATTTTTTTGGTACCCAAAATGAGGAAAATTATTTAATTTTATAATGTAATATTAATTATTTTAATAATCATGTGGTGTTAATTGATTAATTAATAATAATTATTTAATAACGTGCTGTAATTGATTAATAATTATTTAATTATTAATTAATCATGCTACCCTAATTTTTGGCCAAGCATTGCCTTTTCTTCCACAATTCCACAATTCTTACTTACCAAGCCTCATAACGGTTAGTTTTAGGCCGACCCACTCCCCTTCCTCCCACGTTCTCTCTTTTTCGGATCAGAATTTCGCCTATAAAACGAGGCTTCGACTTCTCATATTTTACACACCAAAATTACGTATTACGAATTCTCTCTTATCTCTCTCTCTCAACTGTGATTCTTCTTAAATTTTTCTTTTCTATTTTTGTGTGGCTTGTCTACGCCATCAAAGACTGATTTTTTCCAGAACGTGAGTGATTTCAACACCATCATCGAGTGGTTTTAACGCCATCAAACAGTGTATCTTTAGAACGATACCTATCGTGCAAGTAGTTATCTTACAATTGAACTATGTTATTTTATCGTGGAGGTGTTGTGGTAATAAGACTGCTTTGCATATTTTTGGACAGTATCGAAAAGCGTCTTAAAGAACCTGAATTGTTCCGCGACTCATTCTGATAACTTCTTCTATGACTATTTTTAAAATCTGAATTCAACATTTATTAAGAAAATAATAAAATATGATAGAAACTTATGTTATGCATGTTTAATTTAATTAATTAAATAATTTATTTAAATGAAATTTATATGTAACTTGAATATGGGAGGATAATGAAAACTGTAAAAGAAAATTAAAATTTTATATGGGTTCATTTATGTCTTTTAAATTGAGAATTATATATTTAAAATGATTAATTTTGTAAAAATTAAGATTAAAAAATGATATTTTAAAGGCAAAATAATCTTTTTAGTCCATTAACTTTACCGTGGGGTCCATTTTGGTCCCTTAAGTTTTAAAAGTAGCAATGTAGTTCATTATGTCTTCAAACAACGCAATTTAAGTCCTTTCCGTCTAATTTTCACAAACGGCGTTAATTTTTGCAGTGTGGCATCCAACATGGCAAGTGTTCATACGCGTGGCATTTTTGTTGCATCAAGGTCATTAAAATATCAAGAAAAATTCTAAAAATTTGCCTTGTGCAAGGATTCGAACCAATGCCTCTTTAATTAAAGTACAACATAATTTACCACTAGACCACTTCACCCTAAATGATTTAATTTATAAATGAAATATATATATTTTTATTTTTATTTTTCTTAACTCAATCAATTGAAACCTTTTATCTCTCTCTTTCTGCATAACTTTTTTTCCAACAACCTCAATCCTTAACACCTTCAACCTCCATGAAAACGCACTAAAGACTTCACCCTTGTTTCATTCCGACTGCTGCTACTGTTAGCAACAAAAAAAATTGCGTATATAAGCCAGGAATAGTCTTGCTCGCCACTTGAAACCATTGTGAAACCGATACCATACCATACACTCTTGCATATTACCACTTAACCATCACTGTTTAACACCCTTTAATCACCTTTTTTCTACAACATATCCATCACACCACTTAAAACCAATTTTTTATACTCACATGCTTCCACTATTCACGCTGATAACTAGTACCAACTTTAAACAACACTTTCAGCTCATCTCGCTTCTGCATAAACTCAACAACAACACTTTTTCGTTCTTCCCAGGAATTGAAACCCTCTTTAACAAATTTGGTTTTTGATGGAAACAAAATAATGAAGAACAGATATGAAAAATCCCCTACAAATTAGTGTTTGATTTTCTAGGTTTATCGATTTGGGTCTTTAAGGTTAGATTTGAGTCTTTTTGGGTTTATCGATTTCAGATTATAGGAACCTAGGTTGAAGAAGCTTGAAGAAATCCAAGAAAGATAGAATAAATATATATCCAATTTGTGAAATTAATAAATAAAGGAAAGAGTGCCCCAATGGTAAACTGTGTTGCCTGTAACCAACATGTTCCTGGTTCAAGTCCAGGTAAAAGCAATTTTTGTGGAATTTTGATTATTTTGGTGAATAGATATGACACATCAGCGCCAGGTGTATGCCAAATAGTCTTTAATTTTGAATTTGACTAACGGATCAAACGGAAAGGACTAACGTGGCACTGTTTGAATAATTAAAGGATCTATTTGAGACTTTTTAAAGTTAAGGGACCAAAATGGACTCAGAGGTAAAGTTAAAGGACCAAAAAGGTTATTTTGCCTATTTTTAATAATTCACACCGAAATATGCTTGATTTTGTGTAATGCAAAAAAAATCCAAAATTTGTGATTGACCACAATAAAATAAAATCTAAAGTAAGGTGAGAATTCAAAGGCAACACATAAAATGAGGAAACATCGTACAGGTAGCTTTTTACTCTGCACAAAAATGAAGACAATGCTATGATATTACTGGGGTATATAGAACAATAAATGGGATGTTCATCATAAATGGTACAATCCATTTTTAAAAACTCATCTAAATTTTACTACAATAGTGACGTTTAAAGAACTATTATATTCCTCAAACTTACATCATACTCAAAACTCATAGTTACATTGAAAAAAATATATTTTTTCAAATATATATATATATATATATATATATATATATGACTGGAGATCAACTTACTCCAAAGGTAAGTTTTTTTAACTTACTCCACCTCACAATCTTTAAATTGGATCTAATCTCGTGGTTATATTAACATTTTTACTTATAACCATTCGATTAAATCTAATTTAAAGGTTATGATTGTGGAGTAAGTTATAAAAACTTACTCTTAAAGTAAGTTGATTCTCTCTCTCTCTCTCTCTCTCTCTCTCTCTCTATATATATATATATATATATATATATATATATATATATATATATCTTTCTTTCTTTCTTTCTCTCTCTCTCTCTCTCTCTCTCTCTCTCTCTCTATATATATATATATATATATATATATATATATATATATATATATATATATATATATATATATATATATCTTTCTTTCTTTCTTTCTCTCTCTCTCTCTCTCTCTCTCTCTCTCTATATATATATATATATATATATATATATATATATATATATATATATATATATATATATATATATATATATATATATATATATATATATGAGTGGAGATCAATTACTTTAAGAATAAGTTTTTTTAACTTACTCTAAATCATAACTTTTGAAATATTGAATTCAATCTAATGGTTAATTAAGTAAAAATGCTAATTTTCTATTAAATTAGATTCAATTCAAAAACTATGACTATGAGTGTATATATATATATTATAATTATTTGATATGCCAATACTTTTATAAAAGAAAAACATATATATATATATATATATATATATATATATATATATATATATATATATATAAACAAATTCAATAAATTTACAAACTTAATAAACGTTTTTAACAAATTCAAAAATTTATACCAATTTGAACTAGTTTGAACTAATTTGTTAAAAAATTCAAGAATTCAACAATTTGTTAAAAACTTTTTTTAACAAATTTAATAAATTTCCAAACTCAAATGTTTTTAACAAATTCAAGAATTTGTTAAAAAAAAACTAGTCCAGGATGACACCCACATTACTCAAAGCTATTCAAAAACTTTTCATCATCATCAAAAGCTAAATAACTTAATCATGTTGAAATATTAAATTAGATTTGATTTGATTTGATTTAATATTTAGATATAATCCAAGTTGTGTTAACCCAAGCCCAATTAGGGTTGTATATAAATAGACCTAGCTTGTATCATTATTTACATAATTCAATAGTACAAATCCTTATTTCCTTATTCGTTCTCTTTCTCTCCTCACTAAAAGTGCCTCACGCATTAACAAATTGGTATCAGAGCTTCCGGTTATTATTCTTGATCGAGTTTTCAAGAACTTCACGTCAGAGATCGTGTTTCCAGGGCAAGTGAGTCAACCGATGCAAAGATGACTGGTGATAAGAGCATTCCGAGTTCCCTTCCAATGCTTGACGGTAAAAATTGGATCCGATGGAAAAAACATATGCAATCCTTATTTGGCTTCCATGAGACCCTAGAAGTGGTTAACGGTGGCGTTCCTGTGTTAGCTGAAAATGCAACCGAAGAACAGAAAAAAGCCCACAACGAAGTCAAGAAGAAAGATTGCAAGGCTGCTTATTGCATTCAGACGGCGGTCGATGCTGATAACTTCGACAGAATCTCTCATGCTGAAACGGCGAAGGAGGCATGGGATATTCTGGTGAAGTATTATTAAGGAGGTGAGAAAGTCAAGGTTGTCAAGTTGCAAACCTTGCATCGACAATATGAGTTGTTGCCGATGGGAGAAGACGAAAAAGTCGCAGAATATGTGTCGAAGGTTCAGAAACTCATCCATCTCATGAAGGGTTGTGGTGAAACCATAACTGATAAGATGATAGTTGAGAAGGTAATGAGAACGTTGACCTCTCACTTTGATCACGTTATCGTAGCTATTCAAGAATCCAACAATCTTGAAACCCTAAAAGTGGAAGATTTGGTTGGTTCGTTGGAGGCGCATGAGATGAGGATTGTCGAAAGAAAGGGAGATCAGGATTCGATACAAGCACTGCAGGCTCAGTCCTGGAAAAAGAATGGTGGTTCCAACAAATTTAAAGGCAAAGTCAACAAGACTCAAGGAAAGAAGTCTTGGTCAAATCCTCACAAAAATCAGATCGAAGATAAAGCTTCTGAATCCTCGAAAAAAGGAGGAGGAAACTATCGAAAAGACAAAGAAGATAAGAAAGGTATACGGTGTTATAACTGTGAAAAGAGGGGTCATTTGGCCAAACATTGTTGGTACAGGAAAGACAATGGATCGCAAAAAGGCAAGGACGAAGGAACGAACCTTGCACACCAAGATTCAGATGATTCTGAAGGTGGTATGGTGGTTATGGCTGTAGTAGCAGATAACCATGTCGAATCCAAGATCTGGTTTCTCGACTCAGGCTGCTCAAATCACATGGCTGGTCGAAAGGAGTGGTTGACAGATTTTGATGAGTCGAAGAAGAGCAAGATAAAACTTGCTGATAACAGTTCGTTGCAAGCAGAAGGTACTGGCAACATAGTTTTTCAACTGAGTAATGGAGCAAAAGCTATGATCAGAGATGTGTTCTATATACCTAGAATGAAGTGTAACCTGTTAAGTGTTGGACAACTGGTCGAAAAAGGCTTCTCAGTTGTCATGAAAGATGGAGTTTTGAAATTGTTCGACACCCAGAACAATTTGGTCTTGAAATCTCCGTTGTCGAAGAACAGGACATTTAAGACCATGATCAGTTTGACTGAAGTACAATGTCTAAAAACTATTGTCGACCACAAGGATAGTTGGTTGTGGCATTTGAGTTTTGGACACATGAACTTTCGATCACTCAATCAGCTGATTACTCAAGATATGGTATCTGGTATTCCAAGTCTTGAGATGCCTGACAAACTCTGTGAAGGTTGTTTAGTCGAAAAGCAATCCAGAAATTCTTTCGTTTCGACTATGCCAATGAGATCATCCTGCATACTCGAAGTTGTACATTCAGATGTATGTGGTCCATTCGAAGAACATACCATTGGTGGAAACATATATTTTGTTTCGTTTGTCGATGAGTTTAGTCGAAAGTTATGGATCTATGTGATCAAGAGAAAGGACGAAGTATTTGGAATCTTTAAGAGATTCAAGATGCTTGTCGAAAACCAGAGTGAGAAGAGGATCAAAGTTCTGCGAACAGATGGAGGTGGCGAATACACTTCGAAGATGTTTGAAAAATTCTGTGCAGAACATGGTGTTGATCATGAGGTAACTGCTCCTTATACTCGTTAACATAATGGAATTGCTGAAAGAAGAAACAGAACCATATTGGATATGGCGAGATGTATGCTCAAGCAGAAGAATTTTCCAAAATCCTTATGGGGTGAAGCTGTTTCGACAGCTATTTATATTCTGAACAGGTGCCCTACCAAGAAGCTAAAGAACAAGGTTCCTGAAGAAGTGTGAAGTGGAAAACTACCATCAGTGAATCATCTGAAGGTGTTTGGCTCTGTGTTACAATCATGTTCCTGATGCAAGAAGAAGGAAGCTTGATGACAAGAGTGAACCTATGATTCTGGTAGGATATCATAAGACTGGTGCATACAGGCTATTCAATCCAATTAATGCGAAAGTTATGTTAAGTCGAGATATTATGATTGATGAAAATTCTACCTGGGATTGGAATTCTAGTAATTCAATTAACAAGCCATTGATGAGCTCTGATTTCGATAAAGAAACTGATGAAGTCGAAATTGAAGAAATTCCTGAGAATCAAGTTGAAGTCAAAGTAGAAGCAGTTGCTGACATTCCCGATACAGAGGTTGTGGCTGAAACAAGCCAAAGACCTCGGCAAAATAGACATCCTCCAACAAGACTTCATGATTATGAAGTGACTGGTGATGATGAAGTTACACCAGATGGAGAATTAGTTCATTTTGCTTTACTTGCAGGTGCTGAACCAATCAACCATAACGAAGCTTTAAAAATTCAACTGTGAAAGTTAGCTATGGTCGAAGAGTTACAGGCAATCGAAAGAAATAACACATGGGAGTTAGTCGAATTTCCAGCACATACAAAAGCTATCGAAGTAAAGTGGGTGTTCAAGTTGAAACACAATGCTGATGGGTCGATAGCAAGACATAAAGCAAGATTAGTAGCTCGAGGATTTCTTCAAAGAGAAGGACTTAACTAATCTGAAGTATTTGCTCCATTAGCAAGACTGGAGACTGTTCGACTAGTGGTAGCATTGGCATGTAACCAAGGTTGGTTGACATTTCACTTAGATGTGAAGTCAGCTTTTCTGAATGGTCCGTTAGACGAAGAGGTCTATGTCACACAACCTCCTGGGTTTGTGATTCAGAAGGAAGCGAGTAAAGTATACAAGTTGCACAAAGCGCTCTATAGCCTCAAGCAGGCACCTAGGGCATGGAACAAGAAGATCGACTCATACTTAGTCGAATTGGGATTTGTAAAATGCAAGTCTGAGTATGGTGTCTATGTTCAGGTTGTAGCATAAGATATAACAATCATCTACTTATTTGTCGATGACTTGTTAGTAATTGGAAATAGCCTGAAGAACTTGTCGAAGTTCAAAGAGCTGATGAAGAAGGAATTTGAAATGTCGGATCTGGGAAAATTATCTTATTTCCTAGGCATGGAATTTCATATGCCGAAGCAAGGTATGGTGCTACATCAAAGGAAGTATGTCAAAGAGATACTCAAGAGATTCAGAATGGATGATTCGAATCCTGCATCCTCACCTGTCGAACCAAACTTGAAGTTGGAGAAGCATGGAGAGGAAGACAAATTTGATGTAACTTTGTTCAAATAAATAGTTAGATCTCTGAGATATGTGTGCAATAGTCGACCTGATATAGGTTTCGCAGTCAGATTAGTGAGCATATTCATGAGCGAACCAAGAGTGTCACACATGAAAGCTGCAAGAAGAATTCTAAGATACTTAAAAGGAACAACAGATTTTGGAATTATATTTCGACGAGATTCTGAAGGCAAAGGAGCAATAGTTAATTGCTTTTTAGATGCAGATTGGTGTGGAGATAAGGAAGATCGAAGAAGTACAACTGACTATTTCTTTCAAGTATTTGATGCCCCAATCTCATGGTGTTCGAAGAAGCAACCTGTGGTGGCATTGTCATCGTGTGAAGCTGAATATATAGCAGGATATTATGTTGCATGTCAACCAATTTGGATCAGATCAGTACTTGAAGAAATGGAGGTCGAAGTGAAGAAACCTCTTGTGTTACAAATCGACAACAAGTCAGCTATAAATCTGGCGAAGAATCCAATTCCACATGGAAGGAGTAAGCATATCGAAGCCAGATTTCACTTCTTGAGGGAAAAGGTAAATCGAGGTGAACTTGAAGTTAGACACTGCTCAAGTGAAGCACAGTTGGCTGATATATTCACCAAAGGGTTGAAGATCGACAGATTCCTGAATTTGAGAAAGAAATTAGGAATAGTTCAGATCGACTAGCGTAGGTTCGACAACTTAGATTATGGGGGTGTGTTGAAATATTAAATTAGATTTGATTTGATTAGATTTAATATTTAGATATAATCCAAGTTGTGTTAGCCCAAGCCCAATTAAGGTTGTATATAAATAGACCTAGCTTGTATCATTATTTACATAATTCAATAGTACAAATCCTTATTTCCTTATTCTTTCTCTTTCTCTCCTCACTAAAAGTGCCTCACGCACTAACAAATCATACTATTAAACATACAGCCACTTTACAAATAACATTTTAAAAACATTTTAAATCTTGATTAAAAAATATATATTATACGTTAAATTAATTTAATTGATAACTATCTAGAAATATCGAATGCATAGATACGAATTTGAATCATCGAAATCTCATTTATTCATTTTATTCGGATTCAAAGCAGTTTATGAATTTTTATTTTAATGTTTAAGTTATATTTTCTAAAAACCAGTTTATTATTATTTAACATTGTGAAACATTTTGAAATAAAAACAAAATTTGAATCCAATTTTATTAAAAAAAAACAATAATAACTGATTTATAAAAAATAAAAAAAACATTTTAAAATTCAATTAAAATAATTTGGTTCTTTAAAAAAAATTAGTTTCAAACTTTTTAAATAAATTAAACTGGTTTAAGAATATGAACCGGTTCTGAATTCGTTTTAAACTGAATAGTAACTGTTTTAACAAATTAACCACGTTTTTAAAAACCACGAACACCCCTAACTACTACTACTAGATCAATAAATTTGAATGGTTTTAGATAAAGGTAAACTCGATCCAACCCAATCTGTATACATATATTTCAAAGTCAGGGTCTGGATTTCCCTTTAATCGAGACACACTGCATTTACACATTCGGAATATTAGAGAATGTGTGATCAAAATCAAACAATATAGATTTGAGTTAAATATTTCAAATTAAAAAAATTAATTAAAATATATATTTTATTAAACCATTAAATTTTCATCGAACGATTATTAATGATCCAATGATCACGGTGGATTCATTTTTGCAAATTCAATGTATAAGCATAGAACTCCATCCACTGAAAAAATTAACTAAAAGTAAACTACTAATTTATATTTTCTTTTGTTAATTTATAAGAAAAAAATCTAAATATATTAATTAATATTCTTCTTAAAGCTAAGTTGTGAGTTCAAGTCCCACCTTTTCCACTTTAAACTTTTACTTAGAGAGAGAAGGTCTCCCTTCTCTCTAGAGCGCCTGAATGTTTTATGGGTGAAAGAGAAGGTAAATGGAAAAAATATAAGAAGAAGGTCTTCAGACACTTGCAAGGAGAAAGATGGGACTGTTTTCCTTTGGGAGGAGTTAAGGAGGCTGTAGGGACGGAGTTAATGTCCTTCTATTTTTCTGAAATCCCAGACAAATACAAGGCCAGGGATATTTTTCACCTTTTTGGCGAGTATGGGAAAATAGTGGAAGTAGTGATTCCTCCTAAGAGGAATAAGTTTGGAAGAAGGTTTGGTTTTGCAAGATTTCTGGAGGTTGAAGACGGGAGGGTGTTGGCGGTCAAACTAGATAATATTGTCTTAGAAAATGTGAAGATCCATGCTAACCTTCCGAGGTTTTCTAGAGAGAATGGGAATAAGGCTGCTGAACAAAAGATTAGAAGTGGGGGTGCTGGAGAAGGGAGTGGAAGAGACAAGGGTATATCAGATGCTAGGCAGGGAGGTCCTTCTAAGGTTTTCAATGGTGCAACTAGGTCGTTTGTAGAGGTTCTTGTGGAAGAGGATAGAAGCAGAAGATCTGTTTTCAATCAGCGAGAGAAGGTTCATCTCTTTTACTCGGTGGATGAAGAAGATCTCAGTAGGATGAGGAAAGCTTTTATAGGAGTTGTTAACTCTCCGGGGATGGCTTACAACATTCAAACGTGCTTTGAAACGGAGGGGTATTTTTCTATTAAAGTGACTCCTCTTGGGGCAAATCTGTGCTTGCTGGAGGAGGTCGAAGAAGGCAAAATTAGGGACCTGATCAGGGAAGGGGAGCTTTGGTGGAAACAATGGTTTTCAGAGATTAGGAGTTGGAAGGAAGAAGACGTAGATCTAGAAAGGGTGTCGTGGCTTCGTTGTTATGGGATTCCATGCCATGCATGGAATCTGAATTTTTTTGAACTTTTAGCAAGAACTGTGGGAACTTATCTTTGTGTGGACGAGGAAACGTTGAAAGGCAGGAATATGGACATTGCGCGCATTATGGTTCGCACCAGATGTACTTCGGCGTTGAATGAGAACTTCAAAGTCAGAATAGGAGATAAGGTTTTTGATATTAAGATGATCGAGGACTCGTATGGACCGTTGCGTATTTATGGTCCCGATAATAAAAGGAAAGTTGTATATGAGTCTCTTTCTTCGGATTCTATGTCCAACTAGTTCACTTGTGAGGAAGGAGACGAAGATCTCGTCATGGTTGTAAACAAGGATGATGGGATAGAGTTGGATGAAGAGGTGTGTGGTTCGAAGTCTCATGGAGGGAGGAAAACTAGTCAGACGGTTTTGGAAAATGTTGACATCTGTCAAAATTTAGCGGTGGAATCGAGGATACCTTTGTGCGAAACAAACCTGTCAAGCCCTCTGTTCGATATGGCTCTAAAGGAGGCTAAGAAGAATAGGGTTGACGAGGGGACGTTTGTAGAGACTCAGATGGTGAATAGGTCTGCGATGCAGAAAAAGGTTTCAGAAGGGATGGATAGAGTCACGTGGAAGGGTCTGGCTGCAGGTGGACATCTTGTGCCATCTAAGAAGGTTAAGTTTAAAAAGCTACTTGAGATTTGTGGGCCGAGAAGTAAAAGGAGAAAAAATAAGGCCTCTAGGATTCTTGGCCTATTACCTGTGGTCAATAATCTTGTTTCCGAAGATCCTATTGAAGACTTTTCGGCTAGTGAGGCATTGGGCCTAAGTGGTAAGGCCTATTCTCAACCTTTTGTTACGGACCAAGGCCCTGTGTGTTCTATGGAGTCGGTCAATTTTTCTGCAGGGGAAATTCTCTGTTGTGAACCGCTTTCAGATTCGGATGTAAGAGTGGGGAATGTTAGGTTTTGGGAGCAGATGGAGTCAAATGTTGGAAGAAGAGTTTGGGATGGTGCTTTGGAGTTAGGCGTCGTAGTGGAGGATGGAGCTGTTGATTTTATTAAGAGGATTGAGGATTTGGAAGTTAGGGATAGGGCTAAGCAATGTGGTAAGAAGGTGAATCAAAGTCTTTTGCGATGATTATAGGCTCTCTAAATATTAGAGGTGGGGGAAATGCCTCGAAAAGAAGAAGAATTAACAAGATAATAGTTTCGGGTAAAGCGGATGTATTTTTTATACAAGAGTCAAAATTAAAGGAAGTAGTGGTAATGTTATTAAGAGTTTCTGGAATGATTCAGGAATTGGTTGGTCGTATAGTAGCTCTATTGGCTTTTCAGGGGGTTTGATAACTATGTGGAAGGAGGCTTGTGTGGAACCTATTTTTTAGTTCTGTGGGAAGGGGTACCTGGTCATCAAAGTCAAGTGGAGGTCAGATATTTTCTACTTGGTGAACATCTACTCTGCTTGCGATTCTCTCTCGAAAAGGTGTTTGTGGAGAAATTTGATCAACCTGAAGGATTACTACAAGGATGGAAAGTGGATTGTGGCTGGCGATTTCAATGCTGTCTCTAATAGTTCTGAAAGGAAGAGTAGAAGCGTTTCAAATAGAAGTATGGAATTTAGGGATTTCGACCAGTTTATTCAGGATATTGACTTGGTTGACCCGCCGGTGATTGGGAAAAGGTTCTCGTGGTTCAGTGGTGATGGGCTATCCATGAGCAGAATAGATAAATTTTTGATTGACAGATCCATTGTTAGGATTTGGGGCATTTTTGGCCAAGCTATAGGAAGTAGGGAGGTGTCTAACCATTGTGTTATTTGGTTGCAACTCAAAGCTGTGAACTGGGGTGGTAAGCCTTTCAAATCGTTTGACTTGTGGTTCGATCATCCTGGTTTTTATGACTTTGTGAGGAAGGTGTGGATGGAGACAACTATTGCTGGTAGAAGTGATTTTGTAATCAAGGATAAGTTTAAAATTTTGAAAGGAGAAATCAGAGATTGGAGTAGGAAGGTGTTCGGGTGGTACGACTTGAAAGCGGAAGAAGGTTTGGATGAAGTTAACAATCTGGATGAAAAGCTGATAGGTTGTGACATCTCTGAGGTGGAAAATCTGGTGGCTACTAAATCTAAGGAGTTTAGTCAGGCTTGGTTAAATCTTCACATCAAGGAGAACCTGTTGAGTCAAAAAGCGAGAAACAATTGGTTGAGACTTAGAGACGGGAACACAAGATTCTACCACAACTTCATCAAGGCGAGACAGAAGAAGAATTTTTTAGGGGCGGTGGCTACTGATAATGGGATGGTGATGTCTGTGGATGGTATTAAAGATGAAGTGTGGCGGTTTTTCAAGACTAAATTTGCAGAAGAAGTCAAGCATCGTCCTTGGGTGGCTGAAGGTTTTTTTAAAAAATTATCCACTGAGGAAGCCGTTTCGTTGGAAGTTCCTTTTGGTGAAGACGAGATTAAGCAGGCGGTTTAGAGCTGTGATAGTTCTAAAAGCCCGGGTCCAGATGGATTCAATTTTTTCTTCTTTAAGAAGTGTTGGGGATTCATGAAAGAGGACATTGTATCGTTCTTTAATGATTTCCAGAGGAGGCCTTTTCTTCCGAAAGCGTTTTGTTCTGCTTTTATCGTGTTAATCCCTAAGGTTGACATTCCGTTTCATCTAGGTGATTTCAGACCTATTTGTTTGGTGGGTGGGTTATACAAAATCCTCTCTAAGGTGTTGGCTAATAGGCTTAAGAAAGTGATTGGGAGTTTGGTGGATCCTAGTCAAAATGCTTTCGTGCCGGGGCGTCATATGCTGGAAAGGGTGGTTATAGCAAATGAGATTGTGGATATGGCAACGAGATCTTCTAAAGAATGTATTCTTTTCAAGGTTGATTTCGAGAAGGCCTACGACTGTGTCAATTGGAGTTATCTACAGAAAGTGTTTGAGGCTATGGGTTTTGGTTTGAAGTGGCGTAGTTGGATGGAAGCCCGTCTCTTCAAGTGTTATCTCTCGATTCTTGTCAACGACAGTCCTACGAAGGATTTTGCTGTGGAAAGGGGTCTCCGTCAAGGAGACCCTTTATCTCCTTTTGTTTTTGTTTTGGCTACGGAAGGTCTTACTCAAATGATGAAGAGGGTGTCGGCGAATGGGTCGTTCAGAGGTTTTGAGATTAATTCTAGCATTAAGATGGATATAATTCAGTTTGCCGATAATACGCTGATTTTTGGAGAGAGTAGCTGGCAAAATCTATGGAGTTTAAAAACTGTGTTACGCAGCTTTGAACTCGTCTCCGGTTTGAAGGTGAATTTTAACAAAAGTAGTATCATGGGGGTTAATGTTAGTAATCATTTTATGGAAACAGCTTCGGCTTTCTTGGCGTGTAAAGTTGATTCTTCGTGCTTTCGTTTCCTGGGGATGCCGATAGGTATGAATCCTAGAAGGATTAGTTCGTGGGATTTTATGGTGGATTTGTTTAAAAGAAGATTGGAGTCTTGGAGAGGTAAACGTATTTCTATGGCAGGGAGAATCTGTCTGATAAATTCCACTTTAACCAGTCTGCCTATCTTCTGGTTGTCCTTCTATAAAGTTCATTCTACTGTAATCAAGAAAATAGATTCTATTAGAAGGAGCTTTCTTTGGGGAGGGCTGGAAAGTGTTTCTAAAATCCATTGGCGGAGTTGGGATTTAGTTTGCTGCCCCAAGAACAAAGGGGGTCTGGGGGTTATTGACCTGGCTGCTTTTAATAAAGCATTACTGATGAAGTGGAAGTGGAATTTCCTTGAGCCGAAAGATGCTTTGTGAAAGGATGTTTTGAGGGGTAGATACGACTTTGTCGAAGGTTTCCTCATGGCAGAAAACCAGTCTGTGCATTTGGGTCCTTGTTTTTTTTGGTGGAAAGACCTTGTCATGATATGTCATGTTACTGTTAATACTAATTTTTCTTTTGCAGGTTCCATTAAGTTCGCTTTGGGAAGAGGCGATAAAATCCCTTTTTGGCTGGGTGATTGGAATGAAGGGGGAACTCTGGCTAACAAATATAGAGGTTTGTTCCTTCAGAGCAAGAAGAAGTTAGCGTCGGTGCAAGATATGGGAAGCTGTATAGATGGATCGTGGTTCTGGAATAATTTAGGTCTTCCTCCTATTATGCCTGCTGAAGAATCAGAGATGGAGATTGCTTTGAAGCAGGAGCTTCAGTGCGTGAGCCCTTCACCTTTTAGGACGGATGCGGCTTCGTGGCTCCTGGGGTCTTTAAATTCGTATGTTGTCAACGAGGTGTATCGGAAATTCAGGGCTGACGTGAGGGAGCAGGATAATCTTATTAACAACTGTGATTTTTTTTCGAAGATGTGGAATTTGAAGGTGCCGCCGAGATTCAAAACGTTTATGTGGAGACTATTATGGAATCGCTTGCCTACTAAGGACAACTTAGTGAGACGTGGGCTGAATGTCGCTGATCTCGATTGCTGTCTTTGTAACACAGGTATCGAGAACTTGTCACATCTTCTGTTTTCTTGTTCTGTTATAGCTTCAGTGTGGAAGAAGTTTCAAGAGTGGGTCGGTTGCGATATTGTGTACGAAGGTTGTGTTAGAAGCTTTTTCTGCTCTTGGATTAACTCTGGTAAGAACAAAACTAATGCTGACTGGTTGGGAAAGTGTTGGATTTCGATCGTTTGGAATTTATGGCAGGCTAGGAATAACCATATTTTTAGGAATGTGAATATAAATTTTAATGACATTTGTTGGGGAATCAAGATCCAGTTGTGGAGATGGGGTTTTTTGTCTGATATTTCTTTATCCAACTCAAGTTTCTTGGCCTTTTCTTTGAACCCTTTAGGCTGCTAGTACATAGAATGAAGTTGGTTGGAAATATTGTAGCTCTGCTTGTTTCTATTTTGGCTGTAATGGGTGAATACCCCTTGTATTCCTTTTATTAATCTAATTGCTTTTAAAAAAAAAAAAAATTCTTCTTAAAGCTAAATTTAGAAAAGTTATATCCATTGTCAACAACTTTATACTATAATTAATATTTTTATTTTATAATATATTCAAGTAGTCTTATATCTAGAGATAATTGTAATAGTTTATATTTATTTAGTTTATTTATCATTCAATTATAACAAATATAGATATAAATGATAAATTAAAGAGACACATTTTAATAAATAAATTTTACGAGTAGATTCTACTAATTTATCAAATGTATAAATTCTTCTCATAATAATATATTAAAATCATGTTTATCCTAAAAGAAGTCATGTTTACCTCTCTGCCGTTTTCATTTTCTATTGCAAAAGAAGTCATGTTTATCCTAAAAACCTCATAAAGAGAAAAAAACAAATCAAATAAAATTTTGCAAACCTTATAAGCATGGTTGAATTTTGACATTTCACAAAAGCATTTTAAATGAATTTCGTAGAACTTAACATTGCAAACCTAAAAATTATATATGTATCAGTTTGATTTTTATCAACCTTTGATAAAAACACAATGAAAGAGAGAATCTTAATATTTGTTCAAAACATTTTCAATAAATTTCAATTACTTAAACAAATTTAAAGATAAATGTTTGATAACACTAATGAAGAACTTCATTTTAAATGTCACATAGTTGCTATAATTATTTTTAATTTTTAATTTATTTTGGCGACTATTCCAAATATTTTGGTCTAGCTCCGCCACTAATCATAACTCGTAGAATGAATGACTAGTTAGTTGTTCGGCCAAAGTTTTTTCCTCCATGGAACTATTCCCTTCTCTCTTATAAGAAGAGAAAATTTAACTGGAAATAATTAGAGTTACTGGATATCTAACTGGAAGAAGTGTTCAAAGTGAAACAATTATTGAATCTATAACTTTTGCAACCATAATGCTGTAAGAATTGAGCAAATTATTGAATCCTATAACTTTTGCAACTATAAATATTTGGAAGGGAATAACACTTAATTGTTGTAGGAAATGTCAAACTACATAACTCAGAGAATTTAGGTCTTAACTAAGTTGAGAAATATGAATAGAACGAATTTCGACATATGCATTACAGTTGTGACCAATCCCTTGAGATAGATTATATCAGTAGTGAAAGTTGCTTATCAGCTTAAACAAAATCAAAATGTGTAAGTAATCACTAAAATGACATAGTTATAGATTGAAAAGTCAGCAAGAGATTCAATTTGACATCTTAGACTTATATTCTGACATAAACCTTTCAAATTCTTAACTAAAATAAGTGATGAATGAGGACATCATCTGGTCCTAAGAATTTATACATCCTTCCAAACGAAGAACCCAAAAGTGATGATTTTTTTTCTAAAAGAAATAATTCATTAAAAAAGCTGCACAAGAGATGCAACAACCCATACAAAATACACAAAACCAGCTAACTCCCCTTGACACACACAAGGGGGACAATATACCATTCATAAAAAGTAACATTAGGAAATTTCCTATCTAGAGAGAGCCATTTCCAGCTAAAGAATTTAACAGAGTTAAGGATATCATCAACTGACATACATTTAGATTTGAAAATGAAATTGTTTCTATTGTACCATAAGTACCAAGCCACAGTGCTCCAAACAATCAAACCATAGGAGCAGCCTGCATTCTTGGAAACCCTAGCCTCAAAATCAGTCATACTATCTATTTTTTTATAAGCATTTCCATTAATAAGAGATTAAGGGAATCTCAAACCAAATACAGGACACAACAGCCAACAGAAAAGACCCAGCCACAAAAAACCAGCACCAACAGGCCAACTGAAATTACATAAAATCAAAAGGACATTTAAACCAATCATACAGACTACAATTCCTCCTAAAACTATTACCAAGGATAATCCAGTTCCAAGAGGTAACGACAACATCGTTGAATATGGAATCGATATTACAAATGTCGTCGTTGAAAAGAATATTATTCCTAGCCCTCCATATATTCCAACAAGTGATGAACCAGATCGAGTTAATCGATCCGGACTTACATCTGTTACAAACTCTATTGTACCAAGCCACTGCATGACCACAACAATCTTCATCCGGAATTCTCGCAATATCCACCCAGTCACAAACCATCTGCCAGATCTTCACGGTTTTTGGACAACTAAAAAACAAATGTGAAGAGTCCTCGAGATTCATAAAACACAACATACATACCTTATCTTGGACATTATCTATACAGTTCCCTCTTCTTATGCAGGAAACACCAAGCCATTTCTCAATACCTTTCTAAACCTCAACAGCAACTTCATATTCTAACAAAATATGGCCTACATTTTCCTCTACAGTACCGCATAGTACACAATTCGAATCTCCATCTCGAACTCTAATATTTCTCTTAAGCATTTGCTCTTTAGTTGTTATTCTATCTCTAACAACTCTCCATAAAAACACCTTCACTTTAGACGACATCTTTACCTCCCAAACTTTCCTTAAACAAACACAAGCCTCCTCACTTAACTTGTGATCCACCAACCCAAAACGCAAAGCTTCATAGCATGTCTTGACAATGAAACCTGAAGCAAACATGGAACTGACATGCTTAGCAGGTTCCCAAGAGAACCTGTCAACACACTCTCTTAAAGGAGAAACATTCTTCAGTAAGTCCAATAGATCCTCCCTTCCTCTAACCAAAACAGAACCCACAAGTGATGATATCAACCGGTCCATTTGCCTATAATTTTATAGTATTTCCATTTCACAGACAATTTCACAAACAATTTCACAAACATGTAGACTGCACTTGGATCACTGGAAATCGATTAAATAGAATGAAAAAAATCACAAGCTTCAATAGTCCTACCACTACTACAAACATCACTCAACGAATTCAACGAAATAAAATCCTAACACAACCCGTGACCTCAAAATATTGACTTAAAAATGGAACAAAAGAAATAGGAGATGATGGATATTACAATAAAGAGATATTTCTAGGTCGACACATCACTTTTAAGTGAGTAGGGGAGAGGAATACGAGTGCGTGTCATGAAACAAAGATAATAACTATAATATGGAAGAAGAAATGTAAACAACAATATTATGAATAATATGATTAAAAATAAAAAACTATTGAAACTTGTATTAGATAAATCAATCATTTTAGTTTTGCATAAATAAGACAATTATTTTATAAGAAGGAACGTGATTTTAAAATATCTACTCAATCTTTTTTAAAAGCTCCATTAATTTTTTCACATATTTGAAAAAAATGGTTGTAAATTTCCATTACTCAATATTTGGATCAATAGTTTCATTTATTCTGTTTCATAGAATTTTATTAATCAATATTTGAAACAAATTTTATTAAATTTCCATTACTCAATATTTGAAACAAATTTTATTAAATTTTTATTGTCTCGCTACATAATTGGATCAATAGTTTCATTTTTTTGCGTTTCATAGAATTTTCACGATATGAGAAAACAAAATTTATTAACTGTCTACATATTTGGATCAGTAGTTTTATTTTTCTCATATTATATTATTTTGTACGGCATAATTGTACTCAAATGTACATTAAAAAAAATATGTATGAATGCTTTATTGTCTAGATCCTACTGATTGTATCTCGTGCCACTCTAAAAATAAAATAAACCATAGTTATTAAGAATAAATTTTAAAATGAGTTATATTTTACACTTTACTCACATGAATTTAAATTTAACCAATTTTGTTTTCAAAGTAATCAAATCTATTTACTATAAATTTTGTGATAATATATACTAATTTTATAAATAAACTTGTGCGTGCGCACGAAACTGATTGTTTGACGGGATAAGGTTTTAAACGTGCATTTGTTTTTGGATTGTAATAAAAATAGAAAGGTGAAAAAAGATAAAACTTATGAATAATAATAAATTTAAATTGAAATAGTTATACATGTAGAAGAAGAAATTTAAACAACAATATTAGGAATAATATGATTAAAAATAAAAACTATTAAAACTTTTATTAGATAAATCAATCATTTTAGTTTTGTACAAATAAGACGATTATTTTATAAGAAGGAACATAATTTTAAAATATATGCACAATCTTTTTTTAATAAGCCTCTGTAATCTTTTTCACATATTTCAAAAAAAAAAAAATTGGTCGCTAAATTTCAATTTTTAAATATTAGAATTAGTAGTTTCATTTTTTTTCTTTTCATGTAATTTCGACGAGATAAAAAAACAAATTTTATTAAAATTTTATTGACTCATTACATAATTGGATCAATAGTTTTATTTTTTCCGTTTTATATAATTTCTATGATATGAGAAAATAAAATTTATTAAAATTTTATTGACTCTATATACTTGAATCAATATATATTAAAAGCAATATGTATAAATGTTTTCTTATATAGATCCAACTGGTTATTTCTCATACCAATTTTAAATTAAAATAAAAACAAAGTTATTAAGACTGTAGTTACAATATATCCTACACATAATTATATGGGTGAGATTTTTTGGTGAAACTGTAGTTACAATAAATCCTACAAATAATTTTTGGTGAGATTTTGTGAATATTTACTGTTATTTGCTTTTTTCTTAATTAATATGAACTTTGTGTTTTTTTATATGATTTTTTCATTGTTTCTTCTACTTCAGTATCAAATTATGAATATTTACTTTAAAATATTGTTTATCGTGAACTTTTCTATAACAAAATCTCAATATAGTTTATTTCAAAATAAAATGCGCAACAAGAATATTAAAATATAATTTTATATTATATGTTAGTAATAATCAAAATAACAAGTGTATTAATCCCTTTTATTTGAATTTTTTTTCTTTCCGGAAATATAAATGATTTAAGACATTGGAATTGAGCTGCAATCAAAGATCTAATATTAATATTATTTATAATATTTATAATTTTGATTTTATTTTTTAAATTTTTATATTGTTGGTGATTTTAGTATCATCAATGTATTTTAGTAGTAATGTGATTTGCTATAGGCCGATGCAATTATGCGTTAAGCTTGAAAACGAGTTAGGGTAGTGCGGAGTGCACGCTAGTCGAGCCAACGTATAATTGAATGCGAATAATTGAAACGGGGTTCCAAGGGGCGAAGCCCCTGGCGGGGTGCGGGGCAGCGCCCCGTTGGGGTCCAAGGGGCAGAGCCCCTGGCTGGGTCCTTGGACAGTTGAACCCTTTCCCAACCGACATAACCGTTTCTGAACAGTTGTGCCTTTTCGGTTTCTGTTATTGATCTCCTATATAAGAAATCATTTGGCCTCGGTTTTCGGTGACAAAAAAACGATAATTTCTCTCTACATTCCCGATCAGTTCTCTTTTGCCAGAAACAGATTGTTATTCAAGAATTATCCCCACAAAGATTTCGTGAACCCAGGCAAGAATAGAGTCGAAATACTTTGTTCGAAAAGTGTACGAACACGATTCTTCGAAGTTATCCAAGATTATCCTACCCGAATATCTAACATATATTATATTATTAAAATTATTAAAGAGTACTCAGGGTCTGTCCTGACTTTCTAAACACCCAGGATTAATTAATATTTATTTGTTTGATCATATTATTTACAAATCTAAACATCCAAATTTTTTAGGTTTTTTTAGGCCATAGGCTATGAGTCTGGTTGTCCTGCCCCAAAATCGGTCCTAAGAGTACTATAGAATGTATCACATTACACATCCCGTAACACAAAGTCAACCAACAATTAATGTGGTATTGAATAAGGTTTTAAACGTTACACCTTCTAATTTATCATTTACTAAAATGACTTGTACAATATGTTTAGAGGAGTTTGTAAATAATAAACTATTGTACAAATTAAAATGTGAACAAACATTTCATAAGAAATGTATATTATCATGGTTAGCAGAAAAAATAACTTGTCATGTATGTAGAGAACCACTGAAAAATAGTGAATAATATTTATCTGTTAAAGATATTGTAACAACTAAGGATTTTACATCTAGTATGAGTGAGCGTTGGCGCTATTTATTATTTTAACTAATTAAGGCTTAAATGCATTTTTGGTCTCCTTAGTTTAGATTTTTTACATTTTCGGTCCCCTTATTACAAAACCTGCGATTTTGGTCCCTACATTTTGATGTCTTTGCAATTTTGTGGTCCCCCTCCAATTTCGCTCCAAAATAGTACATGAACAATGCATATCCGTACATGAACAGTGCATGTCCGTATACGGTTTTGGAGCAAAATTGGAGGGGACCACAAAATTGCAAAGACCATCAAAATGTAGGGACCAAAATCGCAGGTTTTGTAATAGGGGAATCGAAAGTGTAAAAAATCTAAACTAGGGGGACCAAAAGTGCATTTAAGTCAATAATTAATAAAAAAATAACTTGTTGGAATTATTTTCTTTTTATTGTATTTTAGATTCTGTTTGTTAAAAATAGGAGTTGGTTGATAAACTAATTTATAGTTTATAACTTAAGATTGATGGCTGATGACTAATAGTTTATAGTTTATAACTGATGACTGATGACTTATAATTGATAAACTAATTTATAGTTTATAACTTAAGATTGATGGCTGATGACTAATAGTTTATAGTTTATAACTGATGACTGATGACTTATAATTGATAAACTAAATGAAATATTTGGTAAAATTAACTATTCAAATAGGTATGATATAAAAGATATTTAATATATAATTATTTTATTTAAATTAAAATAAATTATAAATGGTAGTAATGGATTTTAGTTAAAATAATAAGGACAAAAGTAGAAGAAAAAATGATAAGTTATAAGCTAAAACACTATTTAAAATAGCGTTTGAAAAATAAGTTATAAACTAGTAAATTACGTTATAAGTTCGTGACGAAAAGACAATTAGCAAATATGTGTTTTATTGTCATATGAACGTATAAACTATAAGCTAAAAAAATGTCTTGGCAAATAAAATATTAAAGTTAATTTTCGTACATAATAAATTTTTTTTTATAAGCAATGTTTAGTTCAAAAGAGTACTAGGGGTTCTATAACCCAAACTTAAAAAAAAATAGGACAAACCGAACAAAAAAAAATGAAAGAAAATCCAAATCAACTATGGATACAACATACTCCCTCGTCTTCCAGATTGCCCAGATAACCCCAACCCATATGATTCCCAGAAACTTCTTGTTTATCTTCAATTTTGACTCTCTAGAAGTCCAATCCTCGAGATTGTTCCAAACAGTAGCATGTTTCTTCGGACCATAACCAACCCAGTCTTCAATCCTCTTCCATACTTGTGCTGCAATTAAACAATAAAAAAACAGGTGGTATATACCTTCCTCAACATTGTGACAGTAAACACATTGCAGGTCCGACGGCGAGGAGATGATTTTTCGCCTAGCTAGCTGGTGTTTAGTGGGAATCCTATCCAAACAACACCTCCAAACAAAAGATCTTATTCTGAACGGAGCTTGAATATTCCAAACTGCCTTCAGTACGTTGGTCTTAGCATCAGAGGATTCTGTGACGAAAGGAACGTCAAGGATATCTTATCCCGACTTAACTGAATAGCCCTTTGAAGGCTCAGGATCCCAGACCAAAATATCGCTTTTGCTAGCATCCTGTAATCTAACCTTATCCAACCAGAGATTGAAATTATCTAAACTTTGCTGATCTGCTACCGAACCGGCTAATAAAAAACTCGTAATGTCCCAATTCCAAACCCCTAAAGACCAATTTCCCATGTTGCCCACAACATCTTGCTTCTTATTGCAAGCTTTGTACAGTTCTGGGAAACACAAATAAAGAGGTCTGTCAGTAGCCCATCTGCCAAACTAAAATGGAGTCCTTAAACCATATTAAACTACATAATAAACTTTTTACCAACAGTAAGTTGTTGATACAGTAAAAAAAATATAAACAATCAAAGATTGAAAAAGTACAACTTGAATAACATGGTTTTCTCTACTGGGCCATTAATTCTTGGTCAACGAATTATGTACCACATTCAAAGGTGCAAATATTACTTTGATGGTTCCTACTCTTGACCCATGGGAAATAATATTTTTTTCTTGGGCGAAAAAATTATTTCATATTTACAACCTCCATCGTTGCATATATATATATATATATATATATATATATATATATATATATATATATATATATATATATATATATATATATATATATATAATTTAAAATGGGAACAAATATTCTAATATTTAACACTCCAATTATTTTTTACGGTAAACATGTTTTTTATTTATTTAAATAAAACTTTTTTATGGTCTGTATTTTAAAATTAATTATTTAATATTTAATTTCTTTTTTTCTACTTTATGTATCGAATCAATTTTTTCTTTAAAATTTGATTTCTTAAATATGATGGTCAAAACTTTGTTTTAATTTTTTTTAAATACAGCTATTAAACTAAATTCAATATTTTTTAAAACAATAAAATAGAAATGTTGAATTTGTATTCATAATCATTTTTACATAAAATAACCAAATTTCCTTTTAAAAGTCAATAAGAGAAACACATAAATAATGCAATTCACCACAAAGTCTAATTAAAAAAAAGCATACATGCATCTTATACATAAAAGTACATAGATAAATAAGAGATATCGCGTCTTCCAAATTGTTGATCCTCTTCTAAAATGTTTACTTACTCACTACTTGATTTATTACGATCTAAAATGAAATTTTGAAATGCAAATCAATTTGATTCCAAAATTAAATTCTTTTTTTTTTGGAAAAGAAGAATAACTGTTGCATATAAGAAAACAAAAGAGTGCAGAAAGCAACTCAATCTCTTGGGCCCAAACAATCAATTGAGTCCATTTTCAAAATCCAAACTCTTCTGAAGGTATCAACAAACATCAGATACACCACCTGTTCACTGGTACCAATGATCTTTCACCACTCTCGTTAAACCTAATGGTGGATTCTTCATCTTCTTACATTATGGTCAATCTATTCCAACAAACGCTCGTCAATCTCATCGAATCCATGCATCTTCAACTTCTCAACAAATCATCTTTCATCTCTAAATCAGTCAAAGATATTCGTCGCAAAATTAAATCTACCGATCCACAAACAAAATCCACAGCCCTTTAAAAACTCACTTACATCTCCACCATTTACAACATCGACTTATTATGAGTTGTCTTCTATGTTGTTGAGGTAATTAAATATAGTATGTGAGGTAATATTGTTCAGTGTCCTTCATAGATTTTTTTTTAAATATTAATGTTTTATCACTTTAACAAATTTCACACCTTTAGGAAAGTAGTTATATCTTAATCCCCTTAATTCTAGAAAAGTAGTTAGTTAGTCTTCTCAATCTATGTGACTCTATAAAGAGAGTGTATTCTTTTATTCTTCCATATATGAAAATAATATGAGTTTATTCAACTCTCTCTCATATGGTATCAGTGATATCCTAAACACCTACCGCTCATAACAAAATCTATTTTTGCTTCATCTTCTTCTTCTTCGAAATGGCAGATGATGCTCACTCATCTTCTTTCTCCAAATTGCACCATATTGTCGACGATTCACCTATTCAAGATCCAAAAGATCCTTCTACCTCTCATTCTTCTCCATACTTCATCCATCCAGGAGAAAATCCATGACTTCTTTTGATTTCTCCCCAATTAAGCAACACCCATTATCATATCTGGAGCAGAAGCATGAAAAAAGCTCTTGCAAAGAACAAATTCCAGTTCATCAATGGAAAACTTCCACCATTGCCCAATTTTGATCCACTTTCTGACGCCTGGGAACGTTGGAACGATCTTAATATCTCATGGATCATCCGATCTCTCACACCGTGAATTACTCAGAGTTTCGCCTATGTTGAAAACGCTAGGGTTTTGTGGGAAGAAGAATTACAGGAACGATTCACTAAGGGAATCATTTATGCTTCTTTGATCTTCTTCAAGAAATTCATTCCACCAAACAAGGAGAATGCTCAATTTCAGAATTCTTCAACGCTATTAAAACTTCTTGGGAAGATCTCCGGCCATTGCCATCTTGCATGTGTCACATCACTTGCACTTGTGAAGCCTTCAAAATTATTAAAAGAAAACATGATTCTAAATTGGTAATTTGCTTTTTGAAGGTTCTCAGTGAATAGTGATAATTACAGCACGGTTCGTTCTCTAATCCTTCTCTTGGATCCCTTTCCGTCTATTAACAAAGTTATTTCTTAAGTACTTCAACAAGAATCAAGCCATGTTAATCCCCAAACTCAAGAATAAAAAACTCTTTACAAAGCTTCTAATGATGGTAATCGTTCACAAGGTCGAGTTTTCAACAACAATGGTCATGGGTGTGGTTGCATCTCATCCGGTGGTCGTGGACCTCCAAATCAATGTACCTTCTACACCAGGTTAAGTCACACTATTGAAACATGTTATTTCAAGCATGGCTTCCCACATGGTATAAACCAAAGCAGCAATCTGTCATGCCACAAATTCCACTACTAGTAACACAACCGCTCCTACTTCTACTTACACTACAACATATAATCCTCAAATCACTGCTAAACAAATCACATACCTTTTATCCCTACTGAACAATGCTCCAAATTCTGCACAAGATACTTCACACAACATCAGTTCTGTTTATATTGGTCTTATTCGTTCCTCTGTGAATCACCAATATTCATCAACTGATGCAAGTATTCTTGATTCTGCGAAAGAATCCTGGATTCTTAACAGTGAGGCAACTGATCATGTTACCCATACCAAGAAATTTTTCACTTCTTTTTGCAGAATCAATCATATTCATGCCTCTTTACCAAATGGTTTTACTCTTGTCGCAAAATTTTTAGGAACTATTGAATTTTCACCTCGCTTGAAACTATATAATGTTCTTTATCTACCCGATTTCAAAATGAATATCATATCTGCTCATATTTTAAGTGCTCAGTCTAATTGCAAATTAACTGTGCAAAAGTTTTGATGATGGAGTGGTAAGCAGTTTGTGGAGTAGAGAAGAATTCAATTGGTCTGCTAGTTGGTCCTTAGGACAGTCTGGAGGTTTGATATCTATTTAGAACAAAAACTCTTTTTGCTCTGATTTTAGTTTTTCTGGAAATGGGTATTTAGGTGTTCATGGATATAGTAGAGGTAGAAACTTATATATAGTTAATATTTATTCTCCATGTTCAACTATTGATAAAACAAATTTGTGGGCGAAACTTATTAGATCGAAATCTGAATTTCCAATTGGAGATTGGATTGTTGGGGGAGACTTTAATGCCATCAAAGTAAAGGAGGAGAGAAGAGGTAGAGGTAGAGGTAATCTGTCAGAAATGGAGGAATTTGCCTCATTCATAGAGGATATGGAGCTTGTGGATCTACCTGTTGTAGGTAACAGATTTACATGGTTCAACTCAAATGGTTCTTGTAAAAGCAGGCTGGATAGGTTCCTCATCAATGAAGAGCTTTGCCATGATTGGAAAATTGTGAATCAGAAAGTAGAAAAGAGGGATGTTTCTGATCATAGGCCTGTGTCATTAATCTTGAATGATAGAAACTGGGGTCCAAAGCCCTTCAAAACTATAAATGCTTGGATGGACCACCCTGAATTTATACCTTTTTGCAAATATGTGTGGGAATCTTGCAAGATTGGGGGTGATGCAGGCAACATTTTCGACAAAAAACTGAAGGTTTTAAAGACAAAGCTAAGGGAGTGGAATTCAAAAGTTTTTGGCATCATGGATCTCAAGGTGGAGGAGAATATTGAGATTTTAAATGAAATGGAAGAGGAGATGGCTGGCTCGCAAGATGACATGTCTGAGAGTAGATTACAGGAAAGAAGTGACTTGGTTAAGGATTTGTGAAGCAAGTTAAGGATCAAAGAGAGTATTATTGTGGTGAGAATCAGATAACAAGCTATTAATTAACTTGCATCACATTTCTTTGAATTCACCAACGACTTTGATTTATCCAAAGGAAAGGTTCAAGATCGAGAAAACCTAAAGGGGGGAGATCTAAGGTTCGGGGGTTGGTTATACTAAGGGAAGGTATTAGCACCCTTAATATCTGTAGTACTCTACAGGAACCTCTTGTTTAGTTTGTGTCATGTTATGTTTGTTTGCTAAGAATCTGCTAAAGGGTAAAGGTAAAAACCTAAGGGTATATACACTAAGCTTGCTCGCCAAGACGTCTCATCTTGTGCCTACGTATCTGACTAAAGAATCAGAGCAACCGTAGTTCACCTAACTAAGTGTGAATTTGAGGAACCATTGACTATGGCCAAAGTTCCAAAAGGAATGAGTATGAGCTCATATAGAGTTTAAGAAACTCTCTAAGTCTAAGTTATGATGGGGAAGTGAATACTCAAGATGATGAGTTCACATAGAGTCCAAGAACTCTATCTTAATTCTAAGTTGTAGGATAAATGGCTATGAGGCCAAAAGGAAAGTATTCTATGACTAAGAGGTCACAGAGAAGGGGGCCATGACTATGAGGTCAAGGCGGGTAGGTGGCAATGACTATGAGGTCAAAGCTGGTATCCAATGACTATGAGGTCAAGGAGGATGTAAATACCTATGACTATGAGGTCAAGGGTTGATTATGAGATATCTATGACTTTGAGGTCAATAGAAAGACTTTCCTTTGGAAGGAGAGGAGGAGAATAACAGTTTTATGAAACAAGAAGTTTGTGGGATATTTACATGAAGATGCAACATTAAATAACAAAGTATTAAAGTGGAACAAAGTTTACAATTCCATACAAGGTTAGAACCAAATACATTAGGCATCACTAGGTCAAAATGAACAAGATAACATGATAAAATAATCACAGAAGTCACGGTGTCCATGAAAAAACCCTAAAAAGGCATTCTACTTCCAACATGAATAAATACCTCAAAAAATATTCATTTACAACCATTTCTTTTTATACTAAAAAAGTAGACATGTCAAGGAGTAATTTGCAAAAAGAATGGGCAAAAAAGAATGAAAAATGATTAAGTTATGAGTTTTTGAAATTAAAGCATAAACCATGAAAATATAAGATGAACATGTGATGAAAAGAATGGGAAAGGCTCCCCATGGGTATTGAACCCGTGACATGGCAATTGCAGTTCAAAACTTCTACCAACTCAACCAACACATGCGCCTTAACAAGGTATAGTATCAATGCAATATATATGAAACATGGTTGGTTTCAGAAAATAAAATAAAAGGAGTGGGGCGAGGGGGATTCGAACCCCAGTCCTTATAGTGAATACGTGCATGCTCTTACCACTGGGGTGGCCATACATCCAGTGTATGTGCTCACCCCACAAATACATAACCTTACATGAGCGAAAAAACAAACAAAACTGCCAACATAGTGTTGCAGTCAACTAAAAGCAATGAGTCCCAAAATTCCACATGTTGGCTAACTAAATTCACTATCAAGACAAAAAATCTAACGTGACAAACTGAACACAACAACAATCCACCATTTCCTCCATTCAAAGCCATGCTCATTTCAACCACTATAGCAAACATGAGATGAATTGTAAGGGCCTGTTTGTTAAACTAACTAGGAGCAAGAATTATTGTGCATTGCCTCATGGTTCAAACAAAAGTATCACCACAATGAATACTATGCACATTCAGACATGAATCTAGATCAATGCCAACCTTTCAACCAAAGAAACCTCACACTACTAAGTCTTACTGCTAATCAAAACAAAATTCAAGTTTCAAACTCCAACTTGAAAACCAACAAAATACAATACACCTGAAGAATTAGAAATCAACACATCCACACTACCTCTGTGTGTAAGCAGTCAAATTAGATCAAACAAAAATAGGATGGTGGAGTAAATTAGACCCTTGTTTTTTTTTTTTTTTTTTTTTTGGAAATCTTGGTATCCGGCCTTGCAACCGACTAATCCAAGAGGGACCAATACCCACCGTCCACTAGCGGGGGCCCCGTTTCAAGCCAGAGCAAAGCTCCGTATGGACTGGCCCACACAAGAGTTGATTGCACCTAGTAGGATTCGAACCTAAGACCTTGAGAGGAGCATACTCTCAAGACCCAAGCCTCCACCACTAGAATGAATGTAAACAGCAGAATGAATGTAAAATTTCCCTTATAGATGATGGCATTCATGAGGTGAGTGATGGCATATCTATTGCATTAGACAATAACTGTGTGAACTGAAAACCTTAGGTGATAGCTCAGAAAACCTTGAATCAAATAACATTGGTAAAAAAAATTCAAACTAGCAAGTGACAGTATTCAAAACATTTATTCAAGGTGTTAAAAGAAGAATTGAATGATGATGTTATTGCAAACACATGGTCATGTGTGATACAGTCAGCTCAGGTAGTACACTCTTAATGTTCAAAAGCAGTTCATGCATACCAATCTAAGTTATGAGACAGGAACAAGATAGGACAAACAATGACAGGTCCTACATATAGGCAAGAACATGACAACTTCAATCATTAGTAGGTGACAAGATTTGAAACCAATCAAATAAGCATTAACAAGGTGATGACAGTTGGATAAAGAGCAAGTAGTACAAATGTTGTCAAGTGCATCAGGCTTTCAATATCATAATAGCAACAATACAAACCTAAATGAAGTTCTTCATCAAAACCTAACAAAACAAAGCATGCCAACACATGTTCAGATAAGTTCTTCCACAACCAAGAGAACTGACATAGTAATGAATGAACAATATGGTAACCATTCATGATCAACTATGGTAGCAAGGAAACAAGATGACATCAATAAGAACATAGCATAACAAACATATAACATAGGACAAAGGCCTAGAGTTTCAGCAGTGTTAGGAAAATCAATCTCATACTCAATGCTACTTGGTTGAAGTATAAATAGAAAAACAGTTATCAATGCATAGCTTAGTCCAGACAAAGGAGGAGAACAAACATCAGATAGGGAAACATTAAGACTTGGTCAACACCCTGCCTTTAACAAAACCTTCAGGCTATCCTAGAAGGACCTTGACAAATGCTTCATCATAGTTCTAAGCACAATATACTTTCAAATTATCAGTAGTGAATAAGATCTTATCAAAGTTCATACATGTTTTTAAACAAAACAAAACATCTAGGCATCAGCAAAAAGGCATATGACTGATGACCTTCATAAACATCAAGCAAGGTGGCATAGCAGTAAACTCAATAGACTAGCATTGTAATGCAACAGTACTAAATGCATAATCAAGGTGGGCTCAAGATGAAAATAGAAAAAGCCTACAAGACATGGTAAACATAAAACTTAAAGAGACATATGTCCATGCATTTAGATGACAATTACAAGTGCTTCCTTATTTTAACATATGACAAGGACTCTCATCAAACTTGGTCCAGTATAGAGCAGGTTACACAATAAGGTATGTAAACAAATGGTTATTCACATTGAAATTCCTAGTGATCATGTGCAACATCAACCAAAACAAGTGATTTGTGGCATGGAAACAAAATAGTCTATGGTATGAATATGTGGATCAGTAGAAATGAACATTTACCATGGCCAAAGTGATTATGACATGGTGAGCCTCCAAGCTCTCATTCTAAATGACAAATTTAGCAGTTATGGACATGACTAACACACATACCTTGAACCAATATCCAACCAGTAGGTTATACATAAGAAGTTGAATCACAAAGCATGGCAACAGTCCAACAACTTCAAGAGGAAAAACAGTAGATTGCACACACATAGCATGATGGTAGCAGACATACCCTTAGACATAGGACTGTCAAGACAAATGACCTAGGACAAGTGTTTCTAAAGTAGTTTAAGCATATAAACATGAAAATAAGTTTATGATATCAGCCATAACATCTCACAGCACAAGCATGTAATCTCTTAGAGACAGAATACAACAAATGGCACCATGACAATAGTGAAACAAATTTTTTGGATGTGTATACAATGCACACAAAGTGTGTGTCAGTAAGACAAATAAACAACTATCACTCATGGATCTGGTATTTTCAGGATATCCTCATGGTGTCCCCAAACAAAAGAATCAGATTATCATGGATACAAAATTTTGAATATAAAGGCAGATGGCATAGATGACAATTTGCATGTTCATGCAGGTAGTGCAAGCAAAACAAAGCTCCATACTAGCAAAGCTCTACCTAGTTATTACTACAACTGGCTTATACAAACAAAAACAAGTGATATGCAGCAGCTACACAAATTACAAAACAAACTCAATTAATAATAGCAACAACAAAAGTAAGCAGTTTCACAAATCACAAAACAACTCAAGTTACACGACTGTGGAGTAAGTATCAACTGCCCTTAGTCAAACCATGTCATCAAACCTTAACAAGGCAGTTACTTGACCAATGACATTTGAGTTTTGGTAGTGTAACAACCAAGGGGAGCTACATGAAACTATCTCAGTACATCAACTGAAACCATCATACTTATCTTACCTTCATGTGGCATATTATGACATAAGTGAAGCATAAACTTACCAACACACTGTACTTACATTATGGATGGAGGGAAATGAATATGAACACACATTATATGAGCATTTGAAACAATGATATGATGATGCTAGACATATTACATGAGCAGGAACATAGAAAATGAAAGAGGAATGTTACCAAGTGGAATATGTCCACTGCAACTTCAAATGTGAACAAGCTTCTTTCTTGCCAAACCAACACAAATTCCCAAAGCAAACTTCCTTCTCCTTCTTCTCTTGCAAGACTTTAAACTCAGATGTATTTAAGGTGAGTATGTGAATATTGTTGGTGAAAAATGAAGGAACAAAGCCTGATATTTATAGGAGGAACATGAGGATTCAAGGTAAGGTCACACTTGCCAAAAATGCCAACATTGCCCTTTTTCATCGTGTGAATTATGCACTTGCTGAAAAAAATCCTCCAATATCTTCTGATTACCTGAGCAAGAACTGGTGAGAAGTGATTGGTCCATGGCTCAAGGAATAAACTATTGTTTGTTGCTTTTGTAAAGTTTCTCTCTCCTTCCCACTTGCACAAACAAGACACAAATTCATATTTTAATGCAATACAAGTTGAATTTCGTGGCCAAGGCTTAGATTAGGGTTAAATTCATCATTAAAACTCAGAAACAAGTGGTTTTGGTGATTAAAGAGAGGTTTGAGTTATTACACAAAACTTGGTTTCGTGAACTTTAAGGAATGAAACCTCCAACTTTGGATCTTCGAAACTCCTAGCCCTCAATCCCCTCTACAACTTTCATGTCCAAAGATTTTTGAGTTGAGGCCTGGAATTTTATGAAAAACTGGGTTAAAGTTGGTTGTTTATTAAGGGAAAACAAGCTGAAATTTCACCAAGTCTTGGGGCAATTTGGCTTCCAAGCTTCATAACTCACAAACCATGCATTTTTAGGAGAAACGTCATATTTAAAACTTTAAAGATCATGGAAAGAGCTTCCATCCGGGCTTTGAGTCGCTCAATTTGGATGTGTGGTTTGGAAGTTATGATCATTTCAAATTTGCACAAGAGGGGAAAATTCCACATATGAAAAGTTTCATGAACCAAACATTACTTCCTTTGCAAGAAACTTCTTGAAACTTGATCTCCCAAACCCTAAGTCATCAAGGAGACATATCATGATGGGTTGAGGCCTTGGATGCTTCATTTGGATCAAAATCCAGGATCAGGGTTTCAGTCAAAACCCTAATTTTAACTGTGAATGCACTAGGATAATCTCTTATGATCTTGCTTCTTCCATCACATCTAAAGCTCATAGAAGGACCTTAGGGATGTCTACTATCTCATGGAGTCAAGTCCTAGGGTTTGAGAATAATTCTTGGCCAAGATCAAGGGCCATGATCCACTAGTCTTAACAGAAACCCTAATTTGGAGGCAGGGAGAAATTGTGGCTCAAACTACTCATGATGAGAGCCAAATGATATCGAATTCTTGTTGACTTAGACCTCTTGAATGTAGGTAAGCTCAAATGGTTGATGAGCCAATCAAATCTTGATTTATCATGGCAAAGTTCTTCAGTGATTCCTCAGGTTAAAACCCTAATTCCACCTTTTGGTCTGGTGATCCTTTGTTGACTTGACTTGATTCAAAGTCTTGAGATCTTGGTTCCAAACAACTGGTGAATCTTTGTGATGATTGTATGGAGCCAGAGAATGCCTTAGGAGGCCTTGAATCTCTCTGTGTAAACCCTAATTTCAAACATAAGAGAAATAGGCTGCAAGATATGGGTTAGTTAAGCAATGCACATATGATTGATCCTAAATGTCTATGCAAGATGTTATGACATCTAAGAGGTAAATTTTGGGTTACAACAAGTATCCTTCACCAGAAGGCCAGAACAAGATGGCTTATGGAAGGAGATATTAATTCAAAGTACTTCCATTCAGTTATTAATTGCAGAAGGAGGATTAACACTTTATCTCCTCTAAACATAGGCCTGGACGAACATGATGATATGGAGAAGGTGAAACTGTTTATCTATGAGCACTTTTGAGAGAAATATAAAAACAAGATGGTGGAGAGCTTCCATATGGACCTGAGTGCTCTTAAGAAACTATCTGAAGAGGATAATGGTATGCTTACTGAACTATTCACCAAAGAAGACATCAGGGAAGCAATTAGTTCCTGTGATGGTGATAGGAGCCCAAGACCAGATGGGCTCAACATAAAATTTATAAGAGGGACCTGGGAAATTATTGGACAAGACCTTACCAATTGCATCACAGAGTTTCATGAGAAAGCAATACCGCCCAAATGCTTTACATCTGCATTCTTTGCACTTATACCTAAATGTGAAAATCCTCAGTCTCTTAAGGAATTCAGGCCTATTGCCTTGATAGGATGCATTCAAAAAATTGTGTCTAAAATCCTTGTGGACAGACTTAGAAAGGTTTTTGGGAAACTGGTCTCCACATCTCAGACTGCTTTTGTACCTGGCAGGCAGTTGATGGATGGAGTTCTAGTTGCAAATGAAGTATTAGACTATGCCACTAGGAAAAAGAAAAAGGGTTTCATGTTCAAGATTGATTTTACCCAAGCTTATGACAGTGTAAATTGGAACTGTCTCTTCAAAATCTTAGAGGCAATGCAGTTCAGGCCTATATGGATAGGATGGATAAAGGGATTGTTTTGTAATAACTTTGGGTCAGTTCTTGTGAATGGTAGCTCCTCAAGATACTTTAAGTTGCATCAGGGTTTAATGCAAGGAGATCCACTTTCTCCTTTTTTGTTTCTGATGGTAGCTGAAAACCTTTCTTTGCTCATTAAGAAAGAAGAAGATAAAGGCCTATTCAGAGGGTTAAAAATTGAAGGGGAGCCAGTCAACTCAGTGCTACAATTTGCAGATGACACTTTGGTAATCTGTGATGATTCTTGGAGTAACATTTGGGCATTGAAATCTATTTTTAGGGGCCTGGAAGTAGTGACAGGTTTGAAGGTGAATTATAGTAAGAGCAAATTATTGGGTATGGGCTTAGATGGAGATATAGTTGAAGCTGCAACAACTTTTCTCCTTTGCAAGGCTGGAGAATTTCCATTTAAATTCCTTGGATTATATGTGGGAGGCAGACATAGGGTGGAAGAGTTGTGGAAACTAATTATCTCATCTTTTAAATCAAGATTGGCTTCATGGAGGGGAAGAAGACTACCTATAGGAGGAAGAGTAACTTTGATTAACTCAGTATTATCAAACATTCCAATACACTTCTTATCTTTTTACTTGGCACCTACTAAAGTGGTAAAGAAAATAAGAGCAATCCAAAGAAACTTTCTGGGGGGAAGTGACTGTGAGAAGAAGTCAATTGCTTGGGTGTCATGGAACAAAGTATGTAAACCTAAAACAGCTGGAGGGCTAGGAATAAAAGAGGTTCATACTTTCAACAAAGCTCTTGTTTCTAAATGGATTTGGAGGGTGTTACATGAAAAAAATGTTTTGTGGAGTGGAATCCTGAAAGTCAGGTATGGAGAATCCATTAATAGTATGCTGATAAACCAACCAGAGGCACAACCTAGACATTGGTCTAGATGGTGGAAAGATATTCAAAACCTTGCTAAACACTCAAATGACCAAGGGCTTTATAAACAGCTGATCTGGAAAGTGGGAAATGGAAGTAAAACCATGTTTTGGAACTCAAGGTGGTTAGGGGGAGAGACTCTGAAAACTCAATTTCCAAACCTGTTTAACTCATCCTTGCATCAGAATGTTACAATAGCTGATTGTGGAGATTGGATTGGCAACACGTGGTCTTGGGACCTGTTGGGCAGAAATATAATTCGAACAGATAAGGAGGGGAGCTTGATTCAGAACTTGATCTATGTCAGCTTTTAGAAGAGGTGATTTTGAATAGTCAGAAGGATGATGAAATTGTTTGGCCTAGGGACAATAACAACAAGTTCAGTGTTAAGATTTGTTATGCTAACTTTATGCAGTACCAAGAATCAGATAGTACTGATGATGACATGTATGCTGCTCTTGATTCTATGTGGAAGACCAAGATTCCTTTAAAGATCTTAGTTTTTGGATGGAGACTGTTACAAAACAAGCTTCCAACTTGGGAGAACTTAAAGAGAAGAAACATAATCACAGACCCTCATCAGAAATCATGCGTGTTGTGCTTTCAGGTCCTGGAAAATACCTCCCATTTGTTTTTGAATTGTGATAAAACCAGGCTAGTTTGGAGGGAGGTCAAATCATGGTTAGGAATTAATTTAATTAGATGTTATAATGTTTTGGAGGAATTTATAACTTGGAGTCAGTAGCCAGGGAAAGGAAAGGTGTGTAGATTTTTCTAGATGGTAACTTGTTGGTGTTTATGGAGAGCAAGGAACCAAATTATCTTTAATGATCTTGTTGCATCCCCAAAAGCTATTTTTGATGACATTGTTTTATGGTCTTGGAGATGGAGTAAGCTGGCTGTCAAGGGTAAGCCATTAGTTTCCTTGTATGAATGGTATAAAATGCCTCATAAATTGTTTTTGGATTAATCATAGACGAAGTTTAAGTGGAGGGAATTTACAAACCAATACTGGTTTCTTGTGGTTTTGGTTTGTATTTAAACTTTCTTCTTCCTGCACAATTGCAGGCAATTTTGTATTCTGGTCCACTCTTTGGACCTAATTAATATATTTACTTTGATTATTAAAAAACAATGAATTTGTTTTTCACATTCAGGACAACATCAGTTTGAAGATGATTGGGCTAGCTAAACTTCAAAATGGTCTTTACTACATTGAAGAACCTTTACTAGGAATTACTTCTGATCTTCATACTTTTACTGTTCCAAAAGCTATGTCTTCTTTTGATGTTTGGCATTGTAGACTAGGACATCCTTCAAATAGGGTCCTTGATCAATTGTGTAATAATTTTCCTTATGTTAAATATGATTCAAACATAATATGTGACTCATGCCATTTGGATAAGCAATGCAAACTACCTTTTTCCACATAGTGTTTCTTTTACTGTTAGTGCTTTTAATTTGATTCATGTAGATATTTGGGGCCCTCTATCCATTACTTCTTTACATGGTCATAAATATTTCTTAACTATTATTGATGATTACACTAGATACACTTGGATTTTTCTCGTGTCTGCAAGAACTGAAATTCGAATTTTAATTCCAAACTTTTTCATTTTTGTCGAAACACAATTTGACAAAACTGTTAAATCTATTCGGTCAGACAATGGATCTGAATTTCTTTGTACATATTTCTATACAAAATTTGGCATAATTCTTTAAAAGCATGGTTGAAGTTTGATATTTCACAAAAGGATTTTAAATCAATTTCGTAGGATTTAACATTGCAAATCTAAAAGTTATATAAGTATCAATTTAATTTTTATCAACCTCTGATAAAAAGCCAATGAATGAGAGAATCTTAATATTTGTTCAAAAAATTTTTAATAAATTTCGATTACTTAAACAAATTTAAAGATAAATGTTTGATAATACTAATGAAGAACTTTATTTTAGATGTCACATAGATGATATAATTATTTTTAATTTTTAATTTATTTTGGCGACTATTCCAAATATTTTGGTATGGCTCTGCCACTGATCATAACTCGTAGAATGAATGATTGGTTAGTTGTTTGGCCAAAGTTATTCCCTCCATGGAACTATTCTCTTCCCTCTTATAAGAAGAAAAAACTTAACTGTAAATAACTAGAGTTACTGGATATCTAACGGGAAGAAGTGTTCAAAGTAAAACAATTATTGAGTCCTATAACTTTTGCCACCATAATGTTGTAAGAATTGAGCAAATTATTTTAACAAGGAAAAAATTAAAGCAACTATAAATATTTGGGAGAGGTTAACACTTAATTACTGTAGGAAATGTCAACCTACATAACTCAAAGAATTTAGGAATTAACTAAATTGAGAAATATGAATAGAACGAATTTCGACATATGCATTACAATTATGACCAAACCCTTGAGATAGATTATATCAGTAATGAAAGAAGTTTATCAGCTTAAACAAAATCAAAATGTGTAAGTAATTGTACGCGGTGAAAAATATCGGATGACAAAGCTATTGATTAACTTTGCATCACTTTTCTTTTGAATTCACCACCGAGCTTTTATTTATCCAAAAGGAAAGGGTAAAGATCAAGAGAAACACCTTTTGCGCTATGTGAAGACACAGCTAAGAGATCGGGGATCGGGGGTTGGTTATACTAAGGGAAGGTATTATCACCCTTAATATCTGTAGTACTCTACAGGAGCCTCTTGTTTTAATTGTGTTGAATTATGTTTTGCTTGCTATAGATAATCTCTTTGAGGATGGTGAGGGACATTTATGATAAGGATGAAAATGTTTGAGGTAAAAACCTAAGGGTATATACACTAAGTTTGCTCGACAAGACATCGCATCTTGTGCCTACGTATCTGACCTCTTAAAGAATCAGAGCAACCGTAGTTCATCTGACTAAAGGTGGGTTTTAGGAACCATTGACTATGGGCAAAGTTCCAAGGGGAAATGAGTATGAGCTCATTTAGAGTTTAAGAAAACTCTCTAGATCTAAGTTGTAGATGTTGTATGGCTATGAGACCAAGGTTATATCCTATGACTATGAGGTCTAGGATGAAGTTGTGGCTTTATGACTATGAGGTCTAGAGAGTGCCCTATGACTATGAGGTCAAGGATTGATGGTTGAATGACATACCTATGAGTATGAGGTCAAAAGTTGTCTATGACTATGAGGTCAAAGGTTGATGGTTAAATGAAATACATATGACTATGAGGTCAAAGGTTAATGATGAACTATCTATAACCAAGAGGTTGATAGAGAGTATTTTTCTATGACTATGAGGTCAAGGTTGGAAGATGGCTATGAGGCCAAGGTGATAAGATGACTATGAGGTCAAGGTGGTAAGATGACTATGAGGTCAAGATGGTAATGAGCTATCTATGACTATGAGGTCAATAGAGAGGCTTTTTATGACTATGAGGTCAATGTTGGAAGATGGCTATGAGGACAAGGTGATAAGATGACTATGAGGTCAAGATGTTAAGATGACTATGAGGTCAAGATGGTAATGAGCTATCTATGACTATGAGGTCAATAGAGAGGCTTTTTATAACTATGAGGTCAATGTTGGAAGATGGCTATGAGGCCAAGGTGATAAGATGACTATGAGGTCAAGATGTTAAGATGACTATGAGGTCAAGATGGTAATAAGCTATCTATGACTATGAGGTCAATAGAAAGGCTTTTTATGACTATGAGGTCAATGTTGGAAGGTGGCTATGAGGCCAAGGTGATAAGATGACTATGAGGTCAAGATGTTAAGGTGGCTATGAGGCCCAGATAAGATCCTATGACTATGAGGTCAAGGGGGAATGAGGTGTCTCTATGACTATGAGGTCAAGAGGTAATCTTATGACTATGAGGTCGAAGGTTGAAGGTTGTTATAAAATACCTATGACTGTGAGGTCAAAGGTTAAAGATGGCTATGAATATGAGGTCAAGGATTACCTATGATTATGAGGTCAAGGATTAATCATGGTCCTATGACT
Organism: Lathyrus tuberosus; assembly: GCA_022829125.1. NCBI lineage: Eukaryota > Viridiplantae > Streptophyta > Magnoliopsida > Fabales > Fabaceae > Lathyrus > Lathyrus tuberosus. The sequence goes on from JALAZF010000058.1 coordinate 13,849,379, forward strand.
ATGCGGTCAAGGGAATCCTATGACTATGAGGTCAAAGGAGAAATGATTACCTATGACTATGAGGTCGAGGTTAAATGATGATGAGCTATCTATAACCATGAGGTTGATAGAGAGACTTTTTCTATTACTATGAGGTCAATAGAAGATGGAGATACCTATGACTATGAGGCCAAAGGTTACCTATGACTATGAGGTCAAAGGTTGATGGTCCTATGACTATGAGGTCAAAGGAATCCTATATATGAGCTATCTATGACTTAGGAGTTCATAGAGAGTCTTTTCCTTTGGAAGGAAAGGAGTGAGGAGTTTTAAGGAGGAAGCTACCATAGCTTGTCTCACTTAGGGGGGGAGAGACATAATGAGGTTCTCAAGGTAAACCATATCATAGACAAAATGAAAATATGAATATGGTAATGATTAAAACAACTTCATGGAGAATGCATGTGGAAATGTTTTAACAAACACAAATGGTATGTGACAATATCTTAGAGTTCATGCATTCAAGGGTGACAAACATCAAGACATCAAACACTCAAAGGGTGGTTTAAACATGGAATTCAAGATTGCAAAACACAAACATGTCACATACTTGATTGTGCAAACTCATGTTATAGGCAAATAATCTAAAGAGATCTCATGGTATTTCAAAGGATATTTTCATCGGACAACCTAACAAACCCCAAGGAAAATGAGGTGAAACCAATCATGCAAAGTTATAACATCATACAAGGCTTTAACAACATGTATTAGGTTTTATTTCATGAATATGAACAAAGAAGCATGGCCAAGAACTCAAAAGAAATCAAGATGTTCTTTTAAAAAACCCTAAAAAGTATTTCTTTTCCAACCATTACAAATGTTTCAAAAATGATCATTTTTACCAATTTCTTTTTAAAACCAAAAAATAGACATGTTAAGGAACATTTTTCAAAAAGAATGGCTCAAAAAGAGTAAAAAATGAGCAAGTTATGAATGTTTAAAAACATGGTACAAACCATAAAAAAGGAAAATGGAATGAGTGATAAAAAATATTGGAAATGCACCCCATGGGGTTTGAACCCACGCCATGGGGTCAGCAACACAAAACGTTTGCCAACTGAGCTGCGCGCGCAATGTGATAAGAGAATAAAAGTATGGAATGAAGTATCCTGTCAAGCGAAATAGAGAAAAAATAAAAAAAGGAAAAGGTCTGGGGCGAGAGGGATTCGAACCCCAGACCCTTTGGTTGCCAATAGTTATAAAACCCTTCATGGACCAGCGGTGCTATGCTCTCATCCAAACAATATACGCTTTCAATTGTTTTTATTTTAAAACAACCATCAAACGGCCATATCAGCGCCACCTGGGATTGAATGGGGACCACCATCTTTCTTCTTCTTCGTTCTCACTCTCCTCTCCCTCGTGCCCTAACATGCAACCATGGCCAAGGTTTCCAACCCACAGATCTCTCTCATTTCACAACCAAATCCAATGAAATAAACCTCAAAGTTGTAGTAAAAATTCCTAGGATTCTAAATATGCTCTTAGTTCTTATTAATAATCAATGTATGACTCATAAATCAACCCATAACAGTGTAACACCAAAAGGTTCCAACAAGTTATATCATGCTAGTATTCAAACAAACAAGGTAGGCATGTATTCAAAATCACGAAGCAATGAACATACTACATTTTGGTATTCAAAAAGCAATGATATTACGCATGAACATGTTAGTTTAAAAGTTCAAGAAAACCTACCTCTTGGAGAAAGTCCAAGGCCTCTTTTAACCACTTGCAGATGAGAAATAACACCTCCTGGAAGCTTTATGATCTTAATAGAACACAACCAGATGCTTGGAAGCTTTGGCAATCCTCTGAATAACCAAACCCGATACTTGTGTAAAGTTGAGCTTTGAAAATGGTAGATGAGGTTTGAGGAGTTACAGAACTTTTCCAGGTGTTGGAAAGAGTTCTAATGGAAGTTTGTGGAAGATTTATGTGGTTTGTTTAAAGTTTGCACGAGTGGATTGAAGTTGGGCAGTGTTCATGCAAATTTGCAAGAACTCTTGTATGAGAGAAATGAGTGAGTGATTGTCCCTCCTTCTTGGGGTGATTCTAGTGTCCATTTATAGAGCATGACGGGAGCAAAAGGAAGTGATCTCTTAGCTGTTTCTGAAGATTCGATTTAGATCAGAATTTTTGAATATTCATGGGATTCCATCATGGTTTTAGGGTTGTCATGCCATGTTCTCATGTCCCTCCCTCGAGCTGGATCTTGTCATACCCCAAATTTTGACCACTAAGATTTCCCATCATTGTGCAAATCATCATCACAATATGGGTGTATCATTATACCTCATCAGTCTCCCCAAAGATGGGTGAGCATTCACTACTATCAAAATTAGGGTTTCAAGCCCTCTCAGAGTTTTTAGACAAATGATCAATCAAGGAATGACATGATCTTCAACTTGTCTAGCCTCTCAAACATCCACAATGGATCAAGAGGACTCCCACATCAAGGATTAAGCACAAGGTTGCTCCCTTATAGGTGGATCAAGCTTCAAGATCGCCAGTGTCACCAAATTAGGGTTTTGGTCGACCAGGGCCTCCAAATGGAAATTTTCCTCTGGGCATGAGCCAAAGATCCAAAACATAACCTAATATGCCCCATGGAACCTCATGGACCCAATCATCAAGTCAATTTTGCCTCAGGGGATGTATTCATCAAAAATCGGGAATTAGGGTTTCTTGACCTAATTCACCCCTAAGTTGACTTTTGGGACAAATCATGGACCAAGACCTCAAGACATGATTTTAGGGTCTCTAATATGCCATATTGATCCATTTGGGACAATGGATTGATCCAAGAAGCTTGAGCAACAAGTTTCAATTTCATCTGAACCACAATTAGGGTTTCGTGGGAAAAGTCAACTGTAACTTTGACTTTTGACCAGGACATGCTCCCAAGCCCTAAGACATGATTCAATATCCTCTATAACACCCATATAACATGTCCATCAAAAAGGACATGATTTCCTAAAGAATTGCACAGTTTGGAATTAATCGGATAAAAAGTCAACTGTGCACAAAAGTCAACTTTGACTTTTTGAGATTTTTCACAAAAAATGGTTTTTTAACCCTAAAATGATGTTTATGTATGATTTGAATCATCATTCATCAAGAAAAATCAAAGAAAATGGGATAACTTGTAAAAGGGGTAACCATAAAAACTTAGAAAATTTTCTAAGTTATGGAAAAAAGTGACAAAGGTACCAACTTTGGAGGATCATAACTCCTAAACCACAAAGCCATTTTTTTCCATCCAAAGCTTGATTTGTAGATCTCATTGCCCTCTACAAAAGCTTCATACTGACCTATGTCCAAATTCCTCATGAATTTTGAGTTATGGAGTGATCAAAATCAAGAAAAGTCACTTTGTTCCAACACTTAGTGAAAATTTCACTAAGTCAGATTTTGCCTTACTTTTTTCCAAATGTAGGGGCATTTTTCACTTGGATCTAAAAAGTATCAAAACCAAATATGATCAAACAGTTGTTGTATCATATAAGAGCTTTCCAAAATGGCCAAGAACATCACCAAATTCAACTTGAGCCATGAGATATGACATTGGCAAGTTACCTTGCTGAAATCTGCAAAGGCAAGGCAGATTTTTGCACTTTTGGTCGATTTGCCAAAATCAGCAAATTCCAAGCCTTGTCATCACTTTGGACACATCTGAGGATTGAATCTAAAGGGGACAATCACTGAGCCAAGCCTCCAAAGTCCTTGGAACAAGAAATAACATGTTGAACCTAGAATTGCCCAAAATAGGTACAAGACTCCAATTTTGGATTGGAGCATTCAATGGAAGCATTAAGGTGGCATGGACTGAGCCATTCTCAACTGAATTCAGTAAAGACTTATCCAAGACCAAGGGGACCAGCAGCCTGTGCCCTAACCTCTAGTCAATGGCTAGAGGAGACTTGGATTTTCATTTGCCAACATTAGCCAACCCTACTCAGCAGTTGCCATTCACTATTCCTTGCAAGACAAACTTGCTCTACTATAAATAGAGCTCAATTATGATCAGTTTAAGTACACCAAAGGCCTACAACACTTGCCTTTCTCAAAATCCACTTCTCACTCTCAAAAATGCCTTTTTAGCAAGTCACTATCGGGTTTCTCATTAGAGAGCAATTCCACTCAAACCAATCACACACACACACCTTATATAAATCATATGTGAGCTGATCAAACACTTAAACAACATCTATAACACTGAGTTCTCAGAATCACCAGTCAATTGCTCAAGGTTTTAACCAAAGTGCAGTTGAGATGCCATGAAGTGATCCAGCCAATTTCCATCAAGTCCAAGCATTCAAACACACTCCATTGGGTGTAGGGAAGCTGTTTAGATAATCACAACTCATCTGTAACACCTCCAACTCGGAAATCAATTTTCTCTTGTTGTCACGACCTAGAGGTAAGCCTAAACTTGGTCATCTCTCAATCTATGCATATTTCCTCGCACAATACTTTTACCAAATGTTCATAATCATGGATGGAATGTTTCCCCTCAAGTAATTGCTTTGTTTGAATCGTGTATTAAAAATTCCAGCCTTCATGCAGAATTTAGGGTTCTTGAGGATTTTTCGTGATTTCTTGTTTTATGCTTAATTTAAATGAAATTAATTGCCATAGACATGATCGTGAGGTTGAAACGAGGTGATTGGTATGTGGATTGCATGATATAATCACGTATTCAGTGAGATTGGATAGAAAATGCAAATCTGGGTAAACTCAGAACACGCGCGTGTTCTTGCCCTTGTTCTTGGCGCCATTTTCATAAATTCAAATATTTGAATTTTGTGATTTTATTTAATTGATTCAAAAATTAATTTTTCTCTGAGTTTTAATGATTTTGAGTTGATTCTTTTTTTAATAATTCACAAAAATGTTAAAATATTTTATTTTCCCAAAAAATCCCAAAAATATTATTTATTTCATATAATTGATATTTTTGCAAAGAATTAATATTTTAATTGTTTTTGACATTTTGAATATTTTTTCCACCTTGATTTTGCAACTTTTAATGCCTTCTAATTATTTTGTAGGTCAATACTTAATTTTTGAAGCATTAATCTAAGATCACAATTTGTTTTCCATATGTTAAATAATTTTGATCATTTTAATTGAATTTTTATTCAATTAAAATACACTTTGAAAACAAATTAGGGTTTTGGATTAATTCCACCCTCATAAATCATTTTCAAAACTTTTGGGCCTCTAATAGAGTGTAAGACCCAATCCCCTTTTAACCAAAACAACTTTGGGCCTCAGATATTATATAAGCCCCTTTGCGTTAAAAGAAAATCTCGGCGCGATCGCCATTTTAAACGAAAAACCATCTGGGCCTACCCTCGTGTTATAAGCCCCACTCTTTTTTCTTTTGGACCTCTAATAGAGTGTAAGACCCAACCCTTTGTAAATACAACCTATTTTGGGCCTCACTTATGGTATAAGTTCCGTTGTATTTCAAAAAGTTCGACGCGATCATCATCCGTTGAAAAACAAATCTTGGGCCTACCCTCGAGTAGTAAGACCCATTTCTTTTTCTTTAAACCTTTTGGGCCTCTAATAGAGTGTAAGACCCAACCCCCTTGTACATAAAACTTTTTGGGCCTCACTTATTGTATAAGTCCATCTGTACAAGTAAACAGCACGATCGTCGCCTTTTAAAAATCAATTGGGCCTCTCCTCGAGCTATAAGACCCATTCAAAACTTTTGGGCCTCTAATAGAGTGTAAGACCCAATCCCCTTTTAACCAAAAACAACTTTGGGCCTCAGATATTGTATAAGCCCCTTCGCGTTAAAAGAAAATCTCGGCGCGATCGCCATTTTAAACGAAAAATCATCTGGGCCTACCCTCGTGTTATAAGCCCCACTCTTTTTCTTTAAACCTTTTGGGCCTCTTGAGAGAGTATAAGACCCAAATCCCTTTGTACAGCAAAACATTTTTTGGCCTCAGTCACTTGTATAAGTCCCTCTGTACAAAATTCAAACAGTGCGCTCACTGATAAAACCCTGGGCCTCTCCTTGAGCTGTAAGCCCCAAATCTTTCTTTTTCAAAGCACTTTCTCCTTTGATTTTGAAATATACTGTTGTTTTCAATCTTTCTTTGTTGAACAACTAACCAAACAACATGGAAGCTCTTCAACTGAGTAAGTGGTTATATGCTTTCATTTACCTCTTTCATATACATATAACTGTATTGTGGGGCTGTTTCGCTGTAAGTCTTCTTTCATAAACTCATATCAACTATGTAATAATAGTATAGACATTTAAAGTTTACCCGGCAACTACGTCTAGCATTAAAGCCCGTTGATCACTCTTAAATAGTCAAAACTAGATCCCCATAGGATTACCAGACACAGTCTTCCCTCCTCTTGGGGTTAAACAATATGGAGATATGAAAGGCAGCATTCTCGGTGAACCCTTTCATAGACTGTCACTCGTAGAAGTTGTCAAAGAAATTCTATTCCCCAGAGATGATCTTTTCTCCGTGAATGGCATCTCTTAAGTTTCTTCCAAATTCTCGAACTTTCCTGGCTTGATCTATTCTCGGTGAATGGCATGTCTTGAACTTCTCGGGGTTTGGGGACCCACAGGCTTCTTAAAAGCACTTGTCAAGAAAGTCTACTCCCCAGAGATGATCTTTTCTCCGTGAATGGCATCTCTTGAGTTTCTTCCAAATTCTCGAACTTTCCTGACTTGATCTATTCCTCGTGAATAGACTGTCTTGAATTTCTCGGGGTTTGGGGACCCATCGGCTTCTTAAAAGTTTCCAGCCTCCTCTTGGGCATTGTTCAAGGACCCACAGGCTTCCTAAAAGCATCCCCGCCTCCTCTTGGGCGTTGTACAAGGACCCGTCGGCTTCTTAGAAGTATTCACAGCCTCCTCTTAGGCTTCGTATAATAATTCTTCCTCCGGGAATGATAGCCTCCTCTTGGGCTTCATACAAGGACTTATCGGCTTCTTAAAAGTTTCCAGCCTCCTCTTGGGCTCGTACAAATTGTCCCGACGACCTTGTAATACCCCAAAATTTGCCCTCTCTTTCCTTCATATCTTTTAGCATGGGCTTTCATTGCATTGCATTGCATTCAAGTATAGAAAAATAAAACATCAAGCATTTAGCATTGCATCTTGCATAAGGGCATGTGGTCAGGTGATCCTCTAAGGTGTTGATCATCCAAAGCTAAAGAAGAAGACCAAGTGTTTCTCACAAGCCTCAAGGATCTCTTACATCATGTATCATCTCCGTTTGATCTCACAAGTCATTGAAAGAAGGGAATTCACCAAGAAGATCTGGCAGAAGCATTCCTAAAGCAATATCAGTACAATATCGACATGGCGCTCAACCGCAATCAATTGCAGGGGTTTTCACAAAATGCTAAGGAAATTTTCAAGGAATACGCTCAAAGGTGGAGGGAAATGGCTGCCCAGGTTCAACCTCCTTTGCTGGATAGAGAAATGGCAGATATGTTTATGGGAACCCTGCAAGGGGAATTTCTTGAAAGATTGGCTGCTTGTCCATCAACCGGATTTGCTGATATCGTGATTGCGGGTGAAAGGATCGAGAGTCTGTTGAAGCTTAGAAAGATTCAAGATATAGGTGGGGCTGGCTCTTCTGGAATGAAGAAACCATTTGCTAGTGGTCAGAAAAGAAGAGAAGGTGATACAAATGCTGTGTATAGAGGACGAGGCAGAGGACGTTCTCAAGCTTATCATCAAGTAGGTGCAGTGAAAATCCCAACACCGTCTGTTCAGCAACAACAACCCCAACATCAAGTTCAGCAGCAGCAACAACAACCTCCTTTCCAACAGAGGTCTAGGCAGAGGGATCGTAAGATTGACCCCCTCCCTTTGACTTATTCTTCGTTGTTACCACAGTTACTCAAGTTGAAGTTGGTTGAGCTTCGTACTATGAGACCTCCTGCCGCTGGCAACTTGCCACCTAATTTTGATGTTAACGCTCGCTGCGAGTTCCACTCAGGTGCTCAAGGGCACTCCATTGAAAAATGTTGGGCGTTTCATCATAAAGTGCAAGACTTGATTAATGCCAAAGCAATCAATTTCTCTCTACCTCCTAATGTCTCCAGAACCCCATACCTAATCATGGTGTGGCAGACGTGCATGCTATTGAAGACGGAAGGAGATTGAACTTGGTAGCAGATATCAATCAGGTGAAGACTTCTTTGTTGGTTGTAAAAGATCGTCTGTTGAGGGGACAGGTGTTCCCAGGTTGCGACCAAGATTATTCTGAGTATATGAATAAAGAGAATGGCTGTGATAAGTTGAAGGTGGGTTTACAGAATTTGATCAATGAAGAACGTCTATAGTTTGACAGGGTTGTGAAAGAAACTGATGAGGTATCAACTGTGACCATCTATTATACTCCCGCTGAGATCCAGGTACCTGCCAGTACGACTCCTGTAGCAAGTGTCGTGCCAGAAAGACCCAGTCCTGTTACCATCACGGTGCCAGGACCAGTTCCGTTTACAACTACGAAGGCAATCCCATGGCACTATGGGGCAGACGTGTACTATGAAGGTAAAAAGCAGGAAGTCGGGACATCAGCCGGTTCAAATATTGATAATGTGGGTGGTGTAGGTGGCTTTACTCGGAGCGGAAGGTTGTTTGCTCCCCAAAATTTGCGCAGTGATCAAGAAGTTGAGGCCGCGGCAAAAGCTAAAGGAAAACAGGTGGTTGAGAGCGTGCCTGTGCCTGAAACAGAGACCAAGATTACTTTTGACAACGAGGTAGAAGAGTTCATGAGGATAATAAAGAAAAGTGATTACAAGATTGTCGATCAACTGAACCAGATGCCTTCGAAGATTTCAATTTTGTCATTGTTGATGTGTTCTGATGCACACCGGGAGGCTTTGTTGAAAGTGTTGAAGAACGCATATGTGCCACAGGAAATCACTGTCAATCAGCTCGAGGGTGTAATCTCTAATGTTAATGTCAGCCATGGTCTGGGCTTCATAAGTAGGGATTTGACTTATGAAGGAAGAAACCACAATAAAGCTTTGCACATCACAATGGAGTGTAAGGGTGCAATGTTGTCTCACGTGCTGGTAGACACTGGTTCCTCACTCAATGTCTTGCCTAAGAAGGCTCTAATGAAGCTGGAAGTTGATGGTTTGATATTAAGGCCAAGTGAGTTAGTTGTCAGAGCGTTCGATGGGACTAAAAGATCTGTGTTTGGTGAAGTAGAATTGCCAGTACAAATTGGACTGCAGGTGTTCAAATCCACATTCCATGTAATGGACATACAACCTACGTATAGCTGCTTATTAGGCCGCCCTTGGATTCATGCGGCCGGGGCTGTTACATCCACCTTACACCAAAAGCTGAAGTACGAGTTTGAAGGACAAGTTGTGACAGTGTATGGTGAAGAAGATATCTTTGTTAGTCATTTGTCCACGTTTAAGTATGTTGAGATGGATGGGGAAATTCACGAGATGCTTTGCCAGTCGTTTAAAGCGGTAAATATGACAATGTGCCCGAGTTTTCCTCTACGCCAGATAGAGCTGGTACCTCCATTTCATCCTACAAACAAGCTGTCGAGCTCGTCAGAGCCGGCAATACCCAAGGCTGGGGCAGGCTAGTAGAGACACCAATGAAGGATGACAAATTTGATATTGGTTATCATCCCTCTATGACTTCAGTTGCGGAGAACAGTGGACCCATCACTTTCAGCAGTGGGGGAATTATTTACACAGATCAATCTTGTGCAGCTACAGAAGATGGTGTTGATAGAGACCGTGACCTGGATAACTGGGTACGCCCACGTGCTCCAGGACAACAATTGCAGAACTGGTCTGTTGAAGAAGTCACCCGGGTTACTCTTCAAACAAAGTAATTTTTCTTTGTTTTTCTAACCATAATGCATGTCAAAATCTTGCGCTCTGCCCAAGGCGTATAGATTCATTTGTAGGGCCACCCTGTTTGCATTTGCAATTTTAATCATCAATAAAGGATGTTTTGCACTCAAATTTTGTTCTCTGTCTTTCAGTTTTTTTATTTTTGCACAAAAATAATAAAATGGCAATGTTTCATTTCTTTTTGTTTTAAAATAATTTCTAAAATAAAGCATGAACCCGTTCGTGCAGACTTGATCCTCCGGATTCCATTGATAACGATTTTGCCATGGCCATGTATGACTTTGACAAACCGATTTATCAAGCCGAAGAAGGGGATAAGAAGGGCTGTGAACTCCCTGAGGAAATGGCCAGATTGTTAAAACAAGAGGAACAGACTATCCTGCCTCATCAAGAGACTATAGAGATCATCAATATTGGTACCGAGGATGCTAAGAAAGAGATTAAGATTGGTGCCTGCCTGCAAGCAGATGTAAAGAGAGCTTTGACCGAGATGTTGTGTGAATATGTTGATATCTTTGCCTGGTCGTATCAAGACATGCCAGGGTTGGATACAGATATTGTTGTACACAGGCTACCATTGAAAGAAGAATGTCCGCCAGTCAAGCAGAAACTTCGTCAGACTCATCCCGACATGGCCATAAAGATCAAAGAAGAAGTTCAGAAACAATGGGATGCAGGGTTTCTTGCAGTGACTCACTATCCTCCTTGGGTTGCCAACATTGTGCCGGTACCAAAGAAAGACGGAAAGCTTAGAATGTGTGTGGATTATCGAGATCTTAATAAAGCTAGCCCGAAAGATGATTTTCCACTACCTCACATTGATGTGCTGGTCGACAATACAGCTCAGTTTTCAGTGTTCTCGTTCATGGACGGTTTCTACGGGTACAACCATATTAAGATGGCACCTGAGGTTATGGAGAAGACCACGTTCATTACTCCGTGGGGTACATACTGTTATAAAGTGATGCCTTTTGGGTTGAAGAACGCAGGGGCAACATATCAGCAGGCAATGGTAACTTTGTTTCACGACTTGATTCACAAAGAGATTGAATGTTACATGGATGACATGATTGCCAAGTCGAGAACGGAAGAAGAACATCTGATTAACTTGAAAAAGTTGTTTGAAAGGTTGAGAAAGTCCCGCTTAAGGTTGAATCCAAATAAGTGCACTTTTGGGGTGCGTTCTGGAAAGCTGCTGGGTTTCATTGTGAGTGAAAAAGGAATTGAGGTTGATCCTGCCAAAGTGAAAGCAATACAAGAAATGCTTGAACCGAGAACAGAAAAGGAGGTTCGTGGTTTTCTGGGTAGATTGAACTACATTGCAAGGTTCATATCTCACCTAACAGCCACATGTGAACCAATATTCAAACTGCTAAGAAAAGATCAAACGGTCAGGTGGAATGACGATTGCCAATTGGCATTCGATAAAATAAAAGAATACTTGCAGGAACCTCCAATTCTTATGCCTCCAGTTTCAGGAAGACCTTTGATAATGTATTTGACAGTGCTTGAAGGTTCTATGGGTTGTGTTCTCGGTCAACACGACGAGACGGGTAGGAAGGAGCATGCTATCTACTACCTGAGCAAAAAGTTCAATGATTGTGAGTCCCGGTACTCAATGCTTGAAAAGATATGCTGTGCACTTGCATGGGCCGCTAAGCGATTGAGGCAATATATGATTAGGCACACGACCTTGTTAATTTCCAAAATGGATCCTATCAAATACATTTTTGAGAAACCAGCGCTAACAGGCAGAGTTGCACGGTGGCAAATGGTTTTGACAGAGTATGATATTCAATACACTTCCCAAAAGGCCATCAAAGGAAGTATCTTGTCGGACTATCTTGCACAACAGCCGATTGATGATTACCAAGCCCATGAAATTTGATTTCCCTGATGAGGACATCATGTTTCTCAAAGCTAAAGACTGCGAGGAACCACTCCCGGAGGAGGGGCCAGACCCTGAATCCAAATGGAGTTTGATGTTTGATGGGGCCGTCAATATGAATGGATACGGAGTTGGAGCAGTTCTTATCACGCCGGAAGGTGTTCACATGCCTTTCACTGCCCGAATAACTTTCAGATGCACCAACAATGAAGCAGAATATGAAGCTTGTATAATGGGGATTGAGGAGGCGATTAATTTACGAATTAAGACCCTTGATATCTTTGGTGATTCAGCTTTGGTAATTAATCAAGTGAAAGGGAGTTGGTACACGCACCAAGCAAATCTGGTTCCGTATAGAGATTATACAAGGAGATTGCTGACATTCTTCATAATAGTGAAGCTGTACCATATTCCTCGAGATGAGAATAGGTTTGCAGATGCCTTAGCCACGTTGTCTTCCATGATCAAAGTGCAAGGGGGGAATCATGTACCTAAGATTGAAGTGTCTCGTCTTGACAGACCTGCATTTGTGTTTGCTGTTGATGCAACGTCTGATGACAAGCCATGGTTTCATGATATCAAGTGTTTCTTGAAAAGTCAAGAGTACCCGCCAGGGGCATCTACCAAAGATAAGAATACGTTGAGAAGGTTGTCTGGTAGCTTCTTCTTGAATCAGGATGGCGTGCTGTACAAACGGAATTTTGACATGGTTCTGCTCAGATGCGTGGATAGACACGAAGCAGACCTGTTAATGCAGGAATACATGAAGGCTCTTTCGGTACCCATGCCGGAGGACATGCAATGGCTAAGAAATTATTGAGATCAGGATATTATTGGTTGACCATGGAGTCAGATTGCTGCAAGTATGCCCGCAAGTGTCACAAATGCCAGATCTATGCAGACAAAGTGCACGTTCCCCCAAATCCGTTGAGTGTCATGTCCTCTCCTTGGCCCTTTGCAATGTGGGGCATTGACATGATCGGAAAGATTGAGCCTACTGCTTCAAATGGCCATCGCTTCATCTTGGTTGCCATTGATTACTTCACTAAATGGGTTGAAGCAGCATCTTATGCCAATGTCACTAAGCAGGTGGTAGCTCGTTTCCTGAAGCGGGATATCATTTGTCTCTATGGAGTGCCTGAGAGAATCATTACTGATAATGGTTCTAATCTGAATAACAAAATGATGGCTGAGCTGTGCCGGGACTTCAAAATCGAACATCACAATTCTTCTCCGTATCGCCCGAAGATGAACGGCGTTGTGAAGGCGGCCAACAAGAATATTAAGAAGATTGTGCAGAAAATGGTTGCTACATATAAAGATTGGCATGAGATGTTACCATTTGCTTTACATGGGTACCGAACGTCAGTACGCACGTCCACTGGGGCAACCCCATTCTCACTTGTATACGGTATGGAGGCAGTACTACCGGTGAAGTTGAGATTCCATCCCTCAGAGTCATGATGGATGTCAAGTTAGATGAGGCTGAGTGGGTCCGTGCTAGATTTGATCAATTGAGCCTTATTGAAGAGAAACGACTGACAGCTGTATGTCATGGGCAGTTATACCAACGGAGGATGAAGCAGGCATTTGACCAAAATGTGCGTCCTCGGGTTTACAAAGTGGGAGATGTGGTACTCAAAAGGATCCTTCTTCCTAGTACAGATCACAGGGGCAAATGATCTCCTAACTATGAAGGTCTATTCGTGGTTAAGAAGGTCTTTTCGGGCGGAGCCTTATTACTTACAACCATGGATGGCGAAGACTTTTCATCCCCTGTCAACTCAGACGTAGTCAAAAAATACTCCGCATGAATAGACCCGCTGGATAAAAAAAAAGTCCAGGAAAAAAAGGGCATCCCGGCGAACCACAAAAACAGAATAAAAAGGTTCGGGCAAAAATTAGGGATAATAAATAAAAATTGTACACCCGGTGAGTTGAAAATCCGCAAGGACAACTCAGGCAAAAAAGGGTATCCCGGTGGATTGAAAACCTGAAAGGGCGGTCCACGCAAAAGAGGGATTTAAGCGAACGACTACGATCTGAGTTATCTGTACGCCATCACCGTTTCAATAACTGACATTCCAAAGGGTAGGAATCGGTCTGATCATTCCTCAGAAGGCAAGGTCGGGGAGTCTTGAAGATATATTGGCCATATCAGAATTGAAACTCAGTGGAACTCCGTTTTCACATTGCCATTAGGATAGTTTCTTTTCTCAATTTTCAGCGATCACCTCTTTCCAGGGATTGCTTCCTGATGTAATTGCCTATTCTGGGCTTTTTGATCAATAAATTGAATTTCAGTTAAAAGCTTCTTATTTTGTTTTACTGCTTTGTTTGCAAAAACGTCCGAATTTTTGATAAAACATTGCATTTGAAAACATGTTGGCTTTACAATAACATGCGTAGAAAAACATTTAAAATTACTTTGAATGTTGAGTAATCCTGGATGGTGGATTCAAACCACGTAATATTTCAGGGCATGTGTGTGTATTCTTTTGTTGCAAGTAACAGATTCAGATGATTTCAAGCACAAGACGGGTAATCACTTATTCCCACGCTGGAGACTGGGGCAATCATGTTCAAGGAAGGGTTCACTAGTCACCCTTTTGTCACAACGTTTACTGATTGAGTCCATCATTCCGTCGACGGTCGTTCACGACGTCTCGATATCAGTGAATTGAGTTCAACTGGGTATCGTTGTATCTTATTAAGTCGATTCTCTCGTTCAGTACTTCCAATAGTTACAAGCTTTTTTGTGTCGATAACGGTCGCGAATCCCCAGTAGAGTTGCTTCGCAGGCACCAAAGTTAATGGTTAATCCCCAGTGAAGTCGTCAGGAGTTTGAAGATGCTTAATCTCCTGTAAAATCCTCTTATGACGCTTCTTCAGGTAAGTCTTGTATCATGGAGCAGGAAGCAAGTCGTTGACCTTCCCAAGCATGGGGAATTTTGATTTTCCCTAGCAGGAGATGTTCCAGATCTATTATCCCCAGTAGAGTTCGAGGACATTTGGTCTTCTGTAAAATCCTCTCAAAAGGCATTCCCCAGCATGAGATGCTTTAAAGCGGTTTCCTCCAGCAGAGTTTGCTATAAACTCATTATCCCCAACGGAGTCGTCAAACGGAAAGTTCGCCTAGCATGGGGCATTGTGGTACTTATCCTAAGCTTGACAGTCGTATTCCTCAGCAGACTACAATGGAGTTGCTTTGGGTTCCCAACAGATTTCTAGGGACTCTTTCCTAGCAAGTTGCAGTGAAATGTTCTAACCAGGATTCGCTTATCCCCGACAGAGTAGCCTTGATTCCCAGCAAGATCGTACCTCTGGTAATGATATCCCCACAGAGTTTAGCATTGAATCTTGTCAACAATACTCCCCAGCTGAGTTGTTTTTTTTCGCAAGAGGCTTATTGATCAACAAAATCTATTCCTCAGCAGAGTGATAGTATATTCTTGCCCCAACCGGGTTAGAAGGTTGATTCTCCCCGCAAAGGATCTATGGTTTGATAGATCATCAAGCAGAGTTTTAATGACTTTCCTTCCCTAGCAAGACGTCATGCAAAGAAATTCTCATCCCCAACGGAGTTGCTGTGACCAGAATTCATCCCCAAACAGATGAAGTAATTCATGGCAGAATCATCATTTCCCCATATGTCAAAGTTCAATTTAGTTTTGGCACGCCTGACAGTTCGAAGTAGACGGATTGTTCATTCATTCTACAACAGAGATATTATCCTTTCAGGAGTCTCCGAGATCAAATCATTGATCGTTGTTCCTCAGCAGAGTCAGCAGAGATGTCTGACACGGATGCAGAGAGTAGTCCAGTATTGGAATTCTTAAAGTCCAACCGTAGATTGGCAAAAGGTCCATCCAAGGGTGGCAAATTCTTAAAGTCCAACCGTAGATTGGCAAAAGGTCCATCCAAGGTTGGAAAATTCTTAAAGTCCAACCGGAGATTGGCGAAAGTCCACCCGTAGTGTGGCAAGTCAGTAGTCGTCTGACTCCCTTTAAAAGACCGCAGCTAAGTCCAACCGTAGATTGGCGAAAGACCATCCAAGGGTGGCAAAGCAAGGCAAAGTCCAACCGTAGATTGGCAAAAGTCCACCCGCAGTGTGGCATCTCAGCTGCAAAGTCCAACCGTAGCTTGGCAAAAGTCCACCCGTAGTGTAGCAGGTCAGTAGTCTTCTGGCTCCATTCAAAAAAAAGAAAGTCCACCCGTAGTGTGGCAAGCCAGTAGTCATCTGGCATTGTACAAAAGACATTGTTAAAGTCCACCCGTAGTGTGGCAAGCCAGTAGTCGTCTGGAGTTGTACAAAAGACGTTGCCAAAGTCCACCCGTAGTGTGGCAAGCCAGTAGTCGTCTGGCGTTGTACAAAAGACATTGTTAAAGTCCACCCGTAGTGTGGCAAGCCAGTAGTCATCTGGCGTTGTACAAAAGACATTGTTAAAGTCCACTCGTAGTGTGGCAAGCCAGTAGTCGTCTGGCGTTGTACAAAAGACATTGCTAAAGTCCACCCGTAGCGTGGCAGGCCAGTAGTCGTCTGGTGTTGTACAAAAGACATTGCTAAAGTCCACCCGTAGCGTGGCAAGCCAGTAGTCGTCTGGCATTGTACAAAAGACGTTGCTAAGGTCCACCCGTAGTGTGGCAAGCCAGTAGTCGTCTGCCGTTATATAAAAGACATCTTTTCGGTGGTTTTATTCACCACCAGAGTATTATTCAAGCAAAGTTCGTTTGGTTGGGTTTGTATCCCTTTTCTTCTTCCCTGCAGAGTGCAAATTTTCGGGTTATTTTTGGTATTCAATCCCTCCATACCTTGAAAGTCTGACAGCAATCGCTATCAGCCGTTCAGGTCTACAGTGATTGAATAGGGGCAGCTGTAATACCCCAAAATTTGCCTTCTCTTTCCTTCTTATCTTTTAGCATGGGCTTTCATTGCATTGCATTGCATTCAAGCATAGAAAAATAAAACATCAAGCATTTAGCATTGCATCTTGCATAAGGGCATGTGATCAGGTGATCCTCTAAGGTGTTGATCATCCAAAGCTAAAGAAGAAGACCAAGTGTTTCTCACAAGCCTCAAGGATCTCTTACATCATGTATCATCTCCATTTGATCTCATAAGTCATTGAAAGAAGGGAATTCACTAAGAAGATTGGACAGTGCATAATTTCCTACACAAGGTAGTCCAAAGTTGGGATATGACCCTCCAATGGGCAAGCTCTTTGAGTTTTTATCATCTCCAAAGGGCATATCTCATCATTGTTTGAGAGGATACACATCATATTCAGAGGAATTTGGATTTGGAGGATGTGCTATTTCCTCCTAACCAGAGGGTGCCAAAATTAGGGTTTGACCTAAAATCAGTTTATCTCTGATTTCTTGGGAAATAAATGATCTCATGGTATTCCTTATGTTCTTAGGTGTTCATGGATGGAATCTTGGTCATTAATTCATGGTGAAGAATGTTCAATGGCTCAGTTACTTGTGAAATAAGCAAAAGTCAACAGTTCAGAAAGAGAAAGTCAACTGTGGAATTTTGAAGTTCTTCTAATGGTTTTCAAGGTCTCACATCCTCATATGGTCTTTAATTGTCAAGATTCATGTCATTCATCAAGAATCAAGAGTTTGTGCAAAAGTTACTAAATTTGGAAAATGACCTATAATGAGAACTTTCCATTTTTGGCAATTTTTCCAACACATTCAACTTGACTTTTCATCATCAAAGAAGCTTCAAATGAATTTTCCTCCAACTTGAAAGTTGAAGATATTTCTCTCCCATTTCCAAAAAGTATTAGAACATCTCCATATCATTTGTGAAACTCTAGTTATCATCAAAACAATGCAAGGTACATTTTGAGGTTTTCCATATGTCAAATTTTTCCACCATTTGCATTTTCACTCAAAAGGACTTGTAATGTTCCCAATTGCTTCATGTCACATTACAACATCAAAATACAAGTCAAGAGGATCATTTTTGGCCTTTGAATCAATTCATTCCATGACTTATTTTTCACTTATTCAACAAAGTTCAAAATTGCAAATGGATCAAAAACTCATCAACCAAGTCATTGCAAAGCCCAAGTACAATTCAGGTGTGGTTATCAAGTGGAATGCAAGGGAATCATGCTAATTTTATTGAGCTTGTACGTGAGAATTAAGGGTTTAAACACAAAATGCATTTAGGCAAAATCACTCCAATCTCATTAACCAAAGGTTTAATCATTTGCTAATGACAATCAGTGGACTAATGGAGAGTATATAAGCTAACTCATGCCTCCAAAATTAGGTCATGCATTCATTTTGGCTAAGAATCCATTTTTCACTCCTCACTTTCTCATTTTCGATTCTCCCTCTCCACAAGGTTTTCTTGAGAAATTCTTTCATATTCTTGATCAGTGAAGAGAGTAGAACAAGAATCAACCATCATTTTTAGCTGAGAGCAAGGTTTTCACCAAGTTCAGTTCAAGAGGATTCAAGTTCAAAACTCAAGATCCAGACCATATTCAAGCTCTAATTGCATTTATTTTGCAATTAGAGGTTCCTAAGGCTAGATCTGCAGCTTATCTCTGGTTTTCTAGGAGTCTTTTAGGCTCTTCAAGATCTCAGGTTGGTGAACTTTTCATGCTCTTAGAACTTGAATTTTAAGTGTGCATAATGATCTATGAGGTTCACTGAGCATGATGATGTGTTTTGTTTGAAATTTGGACGTGTAGATTGTGTGTATTTTGAGTTTGAAGTTTTGGATCTAAACTTTATTTTGCTCGATTTGGTTTGTATGTTGATTGTTTGATGAAATGAGTTAGATATTTGTGATCCTCATGTTTTTCTGTTTAAAATGGTATACTCATGTGTCATTTCTGGAGAATTTGGAGTTGCAGCTCACTGGAGAGGGTGACCGGAGCCCTAGCTCCGGCGACTGGTCTTGTTCAGTCCGACGAAGAGGTTGGAGGAGGAAGACACAATCATGGCCATCCGTTTGTTTGATCCAAGGGCTTTCACGTTGCCACCTCATTTAAAATTCTGTTTTATTTTATGGTTTATGTGTGTGCCATCCCATGGTTGTTATCGTGAGCATGCTAATCTGGCCTCTTATCTTAATTAATATGTGATTGATTGACTGAATGATACACGTTAGATTAATCCAATGATGGTTATGAAGCCAACACATTAATTCTGTCACTTGCTTGTCACGTGGGTGTATATGTGGTCCAATTTGTGTGTGCGTGCTTCCCCATGTTTATTACCATGTGCGTGTGAATCTGTACCGTTAATCATGATTACCTTGTGATTTGTTTGGATGAATGTGGAGCGTGGGATCCATCTGATGGTGTGTTTGAGTCTTTTGTGTTGACTGAAGACTATGTGGATTATGGACTTGCTCTGTTGGATCACTTGACCTTGGATTTGCTATTTGAACCTTCTCCTTAGGCCCATTTATCATTTTCAACGTGATTTGCTTGCTGAATGCACCCCCTTGTTTATTTCTTTCATTTTATTTTCATTAATTGTTGGTTTTGCATTTTATTTTTTAAAATCATTTTTATGCATCCAAAAATCATAAAAAAAATCATGAAGCATGTTTAGCATTTTATAAATTTTTTCCAAATTTTATTTTATTATTTTATTTTATTTTTGGTGTCTTAATTAATTGTTTAATTGATTTTCTTTTTGATTTGTTTCACATGTGCACACTTCAACTTATAGAATTTATTTCTCATCATCTATACATGATCTTGAACTCATTTCTTTTTGCATTGTTTCATAGACATTCTGAAGTGCATAAAAAACATTTTTGTTTCATTTTTAAAACTTTTTCATATTGCATTTTGGTCCCTCTCTTTTGCATATTGAATTATGGTGCTTACTTGATCTTTGCTTAATTGTTTGAGTTGCTTAACTTGTGAATTTTTGTGAGATCTTTTAGCATGTGATTGTCTTCTGACCTAGATCCTTGGAGTTTAAATTTCACAATTGTTGAATGTCATATGATACATGTTTGCTTGTTTGTGCTTAAGTGACTTATGCTTGATCATCTCTTGACATCTATTTACACAAGTTGATTTGCCATGCTTAATTGATTGGGTTCCTTTGTGATTCTTTGAATGAGCTTTTGATATGATGTTTACCCCTGGTTGAGGTCCTTTGAGACTAAATTTTGCAATTTTTGGATCATGTTTGAATCATGTTTGAGTATGCTTAAGTGTTGGAACTTTGTCCTCTTTTTGTAGTTTACTTTGTTGCATGTTTTGAGAGTGTTAATTGATGTTTGGACTTGTATGACTTGAGTTTAGTTTTGATGTGATGTTGATGCATATGCTACTGCCTCTTTAATTCTATACTTGGTTTTCATGTTACTTGAGCATAGTTGAATGCATTTGGTTTGAATTGTATGATAAATATCATTACCTTTCCTTTTGTGAACTTCTTTGGATCTTAATGCTTCATGTTTTGGATCACTTTTGCATAAGAATTGTTGATGATAATATGATCTTGGTTCTGACTTGTCTTCATCTTCATCTTGCCTTTCTCATTTCATTTTGATATGAAGTCCATGTATGCTTAATTGTGCATTTCATACAAGTATGCTTGCATCCTTTCATGTTTATCTTTGCATGCTTACTTGAATTGTTTTGCATAGATCTTTGAAACATGTTTGATGATTTAAGTTGGACGTTTATGATATGATGTGCTTACTGCCACTTATTGTATCTCATCTTCCTTCTTCTTCTTCTCTTTTCTTCTCTTTCACTCTTTCTCATCCCATGAATCTCAAGACTTGATCAAGTCTTGGATTCTTTCCCTTTAGAGCTACCTAGTCCAACTTAATTTTTGATTAAGCTTGGAGTAGGATTAGCATTAAGTTTTAGGTAGTCCTTCCTCCTAAACCTCACTAACCATAGGACATCCATGCATGATAACATTAGGACTCTTAGTTTTCCCTTTAGAGTTTCCTTCGGGTTTTCTCTCTTCTCATCTCAAAATAAAAGTAAAAAACACTTAATAAAGGTTAACGTGTATTGCGCTTGAGCCTTCTATGTGGGAATTGGGGAATGAGGGGCTTCCTCTCATTCTTCTAGGATACCTAGTGTACGTCCTGTTGGGGACGATGCGTGAAGTATCCATTCCTGTATTTAAGACTTTGGTTCAATGCAAGTTACAAATAACTGTAAAAGACACTTCTTGTTTAAAAAACTTCAAACCAACAATAACGTCTTTCCTTCGGGAATTATTTTCTCATCTCACTCACTCTCAACGTACGAACGTGCTCCTACTCGTTCTCCTGCAAGATGGTAATGCACTCGATCCAGCGAGCCTGCAACACCTGAGCTAGAACGTTAGCCGTCCCCTAAAAACACAAACAAAGCGTCCTTAGTGAGGGGAACTACGTCGCCCTGATTCTCATGTTCCCGATGAGATACGTAGGCAGTGGGGTAGGGCCCATTCGAGCACTTCTTTTATTTTCCCTACATTTGTTTCTCTTTCTCTCTCCTTCCCTTTCCTGTTTCCATTCGAGCTTCAAACGACGTCACCCTTTGATCGAGACAAGCAAGCGTGGATCCCATCGGGTACGATGGACGCGTGGGGGTGCTAATACCTTCCTCGCGCGTATCCGACTCTCGAACCCAGTTCTCTTGGTCACAAGACCATGCTTTCCCTTCCCTTCAGGTTTATGCAGTGTCTCCTTTCCATTTCTTGGGATAAATACACATTGCTGGCGACTCTGTTTCGGTGCCACTTTCGCGTTTGTACTTGGATGAAAATCCCGGGAGCGACAGACCTCCTAAAGGTATAGGAATAGAAATTAGTCATCTTAATAGAATAGTCTTTCCAAGAGTCTACTACTGTTTCTCAAAGCATAGTACAAAAGATGAAACTCTAGACTTGGACAGTCTAATTTCCTTGAGTCTCAAAGACATTCTCAAGCTCCCTTCAAAAATAAGAAGAAAACCCGTAGACTCGGACAGTCTCAATACCCTTCGAATTTCCCACTTCCTTAAAGAACAGGAAATATCCCTGATCCTCGAATCAAAATCCCTGAGTGCCAACATTACTCATATAAGAACTGATTTTCTCTTTAAATCAGCATACTGGACCTGTCACTCAACTGAAACAACGCCATTAGCCTCCATCTCGGGCTTTATACGAGGTACTAAGAGACCCTTCGTTGAGTCAATCACCATCTTTAGCCTCCATCTCGGGCTTCGTACGAGATACAAAACACTCTCTTGTTGAGTATAAAAGACTCCATCGTCGAGTCAAAACCTTTTAACCTCTCTCTCGGGCTTTGTACGAGACACATAATAGCCTCCTCTTAGGCTTTGGTTGATCCAATCAACCTTTTAGCATCAAAGCTGTGCCTTGTTCACAGTACGCAAACATCAACAACTCCTTCCTCTTCATCTAATGGCTGTAAGCGGCAAGCCTCTGGATCATCTATATCCATGCCACTGTCCCTCTTTTAGCATGAGAAATTCCTAAGGAAAGATAGCATTGCTCTACACTGAGTTAAAGTCTTCTCCTTCAGGTTGGAAGTCCCCTATAAAGGAAATTATGGCATTGCCGGATTCGTACATCCCAGTTAAAGTAATTCCCCTTTATAAACAGTTGTGACATGCAAACCCCTCTTTAGAGATGACAAATTCTCTCTAAAGTCAAACCCTTTTAGCTTCACATCTTGGGCTTTGAACAAGATACAAATAGACTCTTTAGCTTCACATCTTGGGCTTTGAACAAGATACAAATCACCTTTCGCTTCACGTCTTGGGCTTTGAACAAGACACCAAACCCCATTTCCTCCCATAGAATAGGAGGAACTACGAACGCTCTGATTTCCCTGTTTCGGTAAACGGGAATACGTAGGCATAAGATTGAAAGAAAAATCTTAGCGAGCACACTAAACAAAAAAAAAACAAAATCCCATTCTTTCATACATCCGTCCTAAAATCTTAACCTCCCACCCATCGACCAAACACTACTTTTAACAAAATAAACCCAATAGAGACCCCGAATCTTTGTAGCATATGTAAACCAACAGTTTTGACTATTTAACCTCAGTATGCAAGCAGGGTTAATTTGAGACATCTATTTCCCTTCCTTCATTAGCTTTAATAGGATAAAAAATGAATCGAACTGTAGATACCAAAGAGCGGTAGTGCTTCGCAACCACATCCAAAATCGCTCGCTACAGAAAAATGGCGACTTCACTGGGGAGTCTTTAGGGATCTTGTTCTCGTCTCCTAGGTAGAAATCTTGGAAGGGGGTACCACAAAAATGACGCCTTTCAAGGCATTTTGTTCCTCTTATCTCTTGAAACCCTGACGTCACTAGGATCTTAGGTCAAAACGCCGTTAATTTGGAATGAAACCATAGGATGGTGACTCCGCCGGGAAACCATTTTCTGTCAGGAACTTAAGATTCTTAGCTTTTAAAAGTCTAGGATGT
The DNA here is from genome assembly GCA_022829125.1 of Lathyrus tuberosus. NCBI lineage: Eukaryota > Viridiplantae > Streptophyta > Magnoliopsida > Fabales > Fabaceae > Lathyrus > Lathyrus tuberosus. The sequence goes on from JALAZF010000058.1 coordinate 13,872,636, forward strand.
TTAGGACAATATATATATATATATATATATATATATATATATATATATATATATATATATATATATATTGCTTTTCCTAATTGATATCTGTGTTTATTTTTCTGCTAATGGGAATGCGTGTGATACCGCATGTGGAAAGATTGAGTATACACTTAAGATAAGTGATGGCGACGAGGTCGACCATCAACCTCAGTGGAGGCTTTCCAATGCAACCCATTCCCTCTCATAGGCAATGGGCCGATTGTGACGTCTGAGAAGCTGAGGAGCCAACCTTTTTGTAGTGCGGAAGCTATCAGAAATAGTTGTCACGCGATACTACCCTCATTTGAGGCTGATGATCTATTCTCGGTGAATAGCATTTACTCTAAGATTTCATACAGCTCCCTGGCGATCCGCTTGCTGTTTGTTATCCTGGGAGGAGCTGATGATTTTGAGTACAGGTACAAAAATCACCCTAGTATAAACCTTTGGGGATGGGTAGAGCCTTGACTTTATGACAACGACCCTTTGACCCCATGTTTTTTCTATGTTTTTGTCTGCTGCATTCATGCATTCATTTAAAAAACATTAAAACATTAAAAAAAAACTTCTCTTCTAGTCTCTCTGTTTTTTCAAAATAAACTAAGACTGTGATTGCAAATATCGAAGAAAAGGATTACGCTAATGGATTTTGGTAGAAGGAGAACTCATAAGCACACCTTCAGGATTCCAAAACTAGAGGATTTAAGAGGTTTGGCGAGGATGATCACAAACCAAGAGGCTTTCAGAGCCAAGTACGGAGGTTTTCTATCTCTGCTAAGGGTCCATGTGATTGAGGGAATCATGGATGCTCTCATTCAGTTCTACGATTCGGTTTATCATTGTTTTACATTCCCGGATTACTAGCTAGCACCAACGCTGGAGGAATATTCTCATCTGATTGATCTACACATTACAGATCAAGCTCCATTTTCAGGACTGGAAGAAATTCCAAAGAATCAGACCATTGCAAGAGCAATTCATTTGGACGAGTCTGAGGTCAGGACTCACATGACCAGTAAGGGTGGCATACAAGGTTTTCCAGCCCATTTCTTGACAAAGAAAGCCCTGTACTTCGCCAGTATCGGGAACGTGACTGCTTTCGAAAGCATCTTTGTTTTGCTCATCTACGGGTTATTTTTGTTGCCCAACATTAATAACTTCGTTGATATCAACTCCATTAAGGTTTTTCTCATTGGAAACCCTGTGCCGACTTTGCTCACAGATGCGTATCATTCTGTACACTTGGGAAATTTGTACAGCGGAGGGGAGATCACATGCTGTGTACCTCTGCTTTATAAATGGTTTATCTCTCATTTGCCCAAGTTTGCTGCTTTTTGGGATCACAAGAGTGCCTTACATTGGTCGCAGAAAATCATGTCCCTCACCAACTCTAACATTGATTGGTGTAATAGGATTTATGACGGAATCATGATCATTGACTGTTGTGGAAACTTCCCCAACATACCCCTTATAGGAACTAAGGGAGGAATCAATTACCATCCAGTTCTTGTACGTCGTCAATTTGGATACCCGATGAGGCACGTCCCGTGGAACGCTCATCTGGAAGGTCTTTTCTTCAAGGAAGGAGAAAGTGACAGAGCACTAAAGACTGAAATAGTTCACGCTTAGAAACATGTTCATAAGAAAGGACAGGAGTCTCTAGGAAAACCGGACTGTGTCTCGGTGGAGCCTTATCTCCACTGGGTGCAAACTAGAGCTCTCAAGCTAAAGATGCCTTATCCTCATCATGGAGTTCTTCCACCGAGGGAGTCTGTCATATACTTCATGACTGAGACTGAAAAGCTCCAGGTTACTCTCAACAAAGTTCAATGGGAGAAGAGGTCTTGGAAGAACAAGTACCGCATTCTCAATGTGGAGTGCATCAAAATACAACAATTACTGAAAGAAAAGGACGCTCTGATTGAAATTTTGGAGCAACATGCTGTTGAAAATCAAGATGACCAAAGGAATTTGCTCGCTCCTTTCGCCTGGCAAAGGAATGACAACCCGACAACGGCCCAAGAGCCCCGGTTAAAGAAAAGGAAATTACCAGAATCAGCACCCGGTTTCTCCTCAGAGAGGACTCGGTACCCATTAGCTTAGGTTTATGTTTCTGCACCTTGTAATCTACTGTATTTCCATTTCTATAATCCTTTGAATTCAATAAAAAGGGGTTTCCCCACTGTTTGATATTTGCAAGCTAATTGTTGAAGTTTATTTTGATTAAACCAGAAAAAAACAATTAATATAATCATTTCATTCATCATTTTCACATCGCGTATTCTTCTTACCTAAGTATCTCACGTTTGTGTCTCGATTCTAGAGTCAAACTGTCTCATTCGTACAATACTCGGGCCGATCGTCAGAAAAAGATGGATGATCTTGAGGAAGAAAACAGAGAGTTGAAAGAAGAGATCGACGCTCTAAGAGAGGATATGAGAAAGCTTCGTAACGACATGCAAGCCATGGCAGAAGCTCAGCTACAAAGGACAAGGACATGGCACCGGACAGAGATCAACTCAGATCAATGTCACAAAAGGACAAGGAAACCTTTACGGAGTACGCTCAGAGATGGCGCGAAATTGCCGCTCAGATTTGTCCACCTCTTGAGAAAAAAGAGATGACAAAGATCTTCTTAAAGACCTTAAGCTCATTTTACTACAATAGAATGGTTGCCAGTGCACCCAGTGATTTCATCGAGATGGTGGGCATGGGAGTTTGTCTTGAGGAAGCCATCCGAGAAGGACGTTTGGTAAAAGACGCTGGATCATCAAGTAGTACAAAACGATACTGTAGTGCTCTCCCTAAGAAAAAAGAGCAAGATATTGGGAATATCTCTCTCGGAAAGCAAAGGCGACGTTATTAACCGGTAGCAGCTGTAACTCCTGCTATCAACCTTGTGCCTGTTCTTACGTATCAACCTCAGGTTGCGCAGAGCCAACCTAATCAGCAAAGGACACAACAACCTCTTCAGCAGGCTCGTTCTCCATACAATAACAATCGTACAACACGGCCACTAGGGTTTGATCCTATACCCATGTTGTACGCATGACTATTTTCGTTACTACTGACTAAGGGGCACATCCAGACTAAGTCTCCTCTTACAGTACCAGAAAATCCGCCTTTTTGGTTTAAGGTGGACCAGACATGCCCGTATCATCAAGGAGGACCAGGGCATAACATAGAGAATTGTCTCAATTTCAAATCCGACGTACAAAAGCTTGTTAGGAGCGGGCTCTTATCTTTCAAAGATACGAATCCCAATGTTCTCATAAACCCGCAGCCTCAACATGAGAAAGCTGCAGTCAACTTGATTGAGAAAGAATTTAACAACGTCTATCAAATTCATGATGTACTCTTGTTAAGGACCAATCAGGTCAAGATGCATTGTAGACAGAGTGGGTACGACCATGTGCCACCTCATAATTATCACCAGTGTGATGTCTACTCTAAAAACAATCAAGGATGTTCTGTGGTGCAAGCAGCTCTACAGGAACAGATGGATCTCGGATGGATCCAAGAGCACCGAGTTCGTGGAGTTAACATGGTCTATACGAATTCCAACGTCATTCAGAACCACGACATCCGTGCGATGAATGTCAACCTGGTGGCAATGCACTCAAGGTAAAGCCAATATCATAATCTGCCACGGCACGATTATAGTTCTTGTCTGACTTGCTCGGTAAATAAACAGGGATGCTCTTTCATACAAGAGGCCCTCCAGCGTCAGATGGATCTTGGATGGATCCAGGACTACCATGATAGGAATCCCTATTAGATCAATATGATTCAGATCTTTGACATTCGCTTGATGAATACCAACTTGGTAGAGTTGCATGCTGAGCAGGTCCGACTCGGATTCCTGGTATCACATAAATATCACAGCTGTAAAGAGGGTTGCAAAAATGATCAGGGATGTGCCCTTGTCCAGGAAGCACTTCAACACTTGTTAAATCATTGGTGGATGGCAATCTACATGGATGAAGATACTCACCAAATTAGTATCAATAACAGAAACCCTACTCGGCGTCAAAGTCAGGATGTCCGACTCGTGGAAGCTAATCTAGTGAGGTTACATTGTATTCAAAGTGGGCGTGGCCAGGTGCCACCATACAATTATGAACGTTGTGGAGTCTGTTCGGAAAGTAACCAAGGGTGCTACCCTGTGCGAGCAGCTCTCCAGGGGCAGGTGGATCGTGGAGAGATCTGCCCATATCCAGGTTCCGAACCCATCAATTGGTCGCCGAACTACCTTGCCAATCAAATTGAGGACGTTGTCGTCATCTCTGATCATCAGAGAACTAGGGATGTTTTCACCATTATCCCTCTGCTTGACGAATCAAGAATTCCCAAGTGGGAACGAATCGAGATTACGTACGATGGTCAGAAAAACCAGAAGGTTCCCATAGTCATCTATCTGCCGGGACCACTACCGTATGAATCAGCTAAGGCAATCCCTTACAAATACGGTGCAACGATAATTGAGAATGGAAAGGAAATTCCATTACCCCCCGTCGTGAATATTGCAGACATCAGTCGTGCAACATGGAGTGGTAGAATCTTCAACAGAGGAGTTGGAGAGTCTAACAAAGAAAAGGAACTTCAGACAGAAGCTCCCAATCCACCAGTCGATCAATCCAGTAATCCCGACCTTTCAAAAAATGATGATGAGATGCTGAAGCTCATCCAAAGGAGTGAATACAACATTGTTGATCAGCTATTACAAACTCCTTCAAAGATCTCGGTATTATCACTGTTACTCAGTTCAGAAGCGCACAGGGAGGCTCTACAGAAAGTCTTGGAGCATGCCTTTGTGGAACAGGATGTAACCATCAGACAGTTTGATAGTATTGTCTCTAACATCACTTCCTGCAATAACTTGGGATTTAGTGATGAGAAATTACCTGAAGAGGGTCGCCGTCATAACATGGCACTCAATATTACAGTCAACTGCCAGAATGATGCTTTATCCAGCGTACTGGTAGACACAGGGTCAGCCCTGAATGTTATGCCGAAGTCCACTTTGACTCAATTATCATTCAGGGGCCCTCCGATGAGAACCAGCGAGGTCATCGTCAAAGCGTTCGACGGATCCAAAAAAACGGTTATCGGCGAAGTTGATCTTCCCATAACTATTGGTCCTCACACTTTCCAAGTCACTTTCCAGGTCATGGACATCCGAGCAACGTACAATTGTTTATTAGGAAGAACTTGGATACATCAGGCTGGAGCGGTCACCTCGACCCTCCACCAAAAGGTAAAGTTCGTCCTGAACGACCAACTCATCACAGTCTGTGGGGAACATGCCTTGCTCGTCAACAATTTATCGTCGTCCACTTATGTGGAACCAGAAGGGATAATTGGAACCTAGTTCCAAGCGCTTTCGCTACACAAGGATGATCAATCAGGAGGAGGAACTTCGATTTCCTCATACAAAGATGCTATTAAAGCGGTCGAGAGCACCGATACAATAGGATGGGGACAGCTTGTCATTCCTACTGACAATAAAACAAAGAAGGGTCTTGGTTTTTCTGCAACCTATACTCAGACAGTTGCCAGCAATGAAAGCCTTCATCCCATTCAGGACTTCTTCCACAGCGGAGGTTTCCTTCACCCAGTGTCTCAAATAGTCCATGCTATCTACGAGGAGGATCCCTCCGACACAGATGAAGAATGGAAGTCCTATCTTAACAAGGATGGTTATATAACTCAGGAAGAGGTGCCTACGCCATTTTGCTATCCCGCACAGAGTCTGAGATTTATACCACGGTCAGATGTCGAAATGATATACGGAGGTTGTGATCCGGAAGGATTTCGTGCTCCGCCAAATTCATTAGAGGAGGGCACTCTGATGAAAGACAACTTTGACAACAACTACTATGGCCCGATGGATGGCCCGCCAATGTGGCAGCCTTACCCAGGAGACTTGGGGCCAGAAAGTCAACCGAGTAATGAAACTCAGCTGAGCATCATTGAACAGAATACCTGTGTCCCCACCATGTCATGGGATCAACACTCAGGTCATTCAGAAACTACTCAACATGATGATGAATTTGCAACATTTACAGGACTAGAATTCATTAATTATGCTTTTCCCGAGGTCAACGTCATCGAGAGGGATGCCTCTTCCAGTTCGAAAGAAGTGTGTGACACCTTGGGACAACTGAGTGGAAAATACGACTATATGGTCAAGTACACCGCTCCCGAAAGCTCTCGTATCAGGCTCGAAGATATCCAACCAACTGGATGGGGAGATACAGCTGAGAGCACCAATACTATGCAAAATGTAACAGAGGAATTCTCCTACGACAACTCTGCTTGGGAGACAGATTCCAATGATCCTGCTCCACCAGAAATCAGCGTCATTTCTGAAGACAAACCAAGGAAGGTGCCAGGCTTTGTGATTCACCGAGGAGTTCGCCGCCAGTGGGTTGCTGTCGATGTTCCGAAGGTCATTCATCAGTCAAAGTAATTGCCGTCTTTAACCTTTCACCCTTCCCAGGTGAAACGGATGTTTTGATAGGGCTCGCTTTCTGTAAATTTTCCCTCTTCGCTTAGCCCAAAGCGACAGAGTTTTGTTTTATAGGGCTGTAGTTGCAAGAATCGACTTGTTCATTAATAAAATAACGTTGTTATGTGATTTCCGCATTAATTGCTGTTTTCTCTTTTCGCTTTTCTTAGAAAATGGTAATCCTAAAAAACAATTCAATAATAAAAACAAGCAGTAATAAAAAAAATACACTGCACACTTTTACATTCTCTCTGTCTCTTCTAAACACGAATCATCACGTCATGCAGATTGTTTGTTTTAAACCCCGTTGAAACATACGATCCGATGCCTTCTCCCAACTTTGAGTTCCCGGTATTTGGGGCTGAAGAAGAAGTTGACAACGAAATTCCAGAAGAGATCTCCCGACTACTCAGACAAGAGGAAAGTTCCATTGAACCTTACAAAGAGCCGTTGGAAACGGGAAACTTGGGTTTGGAAGAAGAGAGAAAAGAAATCAGGATTGGGACACTGCTCAGTCCAATTGCCAGAGAGGGTTTGATAAAGCTTCTCAAAGAATTCCCCGATGTATTCGCTTGGTCCTATCAGGATATGCCAGGGTTGGATACCAGCATCGTGGAATATCATTTACCATTAAGATCGGAATGTCCGCCAGTAAAGCAGAGGTTGAGACGCACTCACCCGGACATGGCCATCAAAATCAAAGAAGAGGTACAGAAACAGATTGACGCGGGTTTCCTTGCTACATCAGAATATCCTCAATGGTTAGCCAACATAGTACCCGTTTCGAAAAAGGACGGAAAGGTCAGAATGTGTTTAGACTACAGAGATCTAAATAAGGCAAGTCCAAAGGACGACTTTCCTTTACCACACATTGACATGCTGGTAGACAGTACAATAAAATTCAAAGTTTTCTCCTTCATGGATGGATTCTCAGGCTATAACCAGATCAGAATGGCGCCGAGAGACATGGAGAAAACTTTGTTCATCACCCCATGGGGTACCTTTTGCTGCAAGGTAATTCCGTTCGGTTTGAAGAACGCCGGGGCAACCTATCAAAGGGCCATGACTACTCTGTTTCATGACATGATACACAAAGAAATCGAGGTATATGTCGATGATATGATTGCAAAATCCAAGACAAAAGAGGAGCATGTGACCCACCTATCAAAACTATTAGAGCGTCTAAGGAAATACAAACTTCGCTTGAATCCCAACAAATGCACCTTCAGTGTCCATTCAGGGAAACTCTTAGGGTTCATCGTCAGCTAGAAAGGAATTGAGGTTGATCCTGACAAGGTCAAGGCCATTCAAGAAATGCCTTCTCCGAAAACTAATAAACAAGTCAGAGGATTCCTGGGACGTTTGAACTACATCTCCAGATTCATATTCCTCATGACTGCCACATGTGCGCCGATTTTCAAGTTACTGACAAAGAACCAGGATTGCGTTTGGATAGAAGATTGTCAAACCGCCTTCGACAATATTAAGGAATATCTGTTGAATCCTCCGATTCTATCACCTCCAGTGGAAGGAAGACCACTGATTATCTACCTCACAGTCTTGGAAGACTCAATGGGGTGTGTACTTGGCCAACAAGACGAAACCAAACTGAAAGAGTCTGCCATTTACTATCTAAGCAAGAAGTTCACCAACTGCGAGACTCGGTACATGATGCTCGAGAAAACTTGCTGTGCTTTGGCTTGGGCAGCCAAACGTCTGTGCCAGTACATGATTTGTCACACTACGTGGTTAATCTCCAAAATGGATCCAATCAAGTACGTCTTTGAAAAACCCGCTCTCACGGGAAGGATTGCCCATTGGCAGATGTTGCTATCAGAATATGACATAGAGTACCACGCTCAAAAAACCGTTAAGGGAAGTATTTTAGCCGATAATTTGGCTCATCAACCGATTGACGATCAGGAATCAATCGGGTTTGACTTCCCAGAGGAAGATGTGATGTACCTAAAAATGAAAGACTGCGATGAACCGCTACCCAGTGAAGGGCCAGAACCAGGTTCCCAGTGGGAACTTATCTTCTACGGAGCAGTCAATCAGTATGGAAATGGAATTGGGGCAATCATTGTTACCCCTCAGGGTACCCACATTCCTTTCACCGCTCGACTTACGTTCAAATGTAAAAACAATGAGGCCGAATACGAAGCTTGTATTATGGGTCTCGAAGAAGCGATTGATTTAAGGATCAAAAACTTGGACGTATACAGCGACTCAGCCCTGGTTATCAATCAGATAAAAGGAGATTGGAACACATACCAATCAGGACTGGTTCCTTACAAAGACTATGCAAGAAGGTTGTTTCCCTTCTTCAACAGAGTCGAGTTTCATCACATCCCTCGTGATGAGAATCACATGCTGACGCATTAGCCACTCTCTCTTCCATGATTAGTGTAGGTCAATGGAACGACTTACCTAAGATTGACATCATGCGCCTTGAACGGCCCGCTTACATCTACACGATTGAAGTAGTCATAGATGACAAACCTTGGTATCACGATATCAAATGATTCCTTCAAAAACAAGAGTACCCTCCTGGGGCATTTAGAAAGGACAGAAAAACCCTCAGAAGACTAGCAAGTAGTTTCTTCCTGAGCGGTGATACTCTCTATAAGAAAAATTTTGACATGGTCTTGCTTCGATGCATAGACAGACCAGAGGTAGACATGCTGATAAAAGAAATTCACGAAGGGTCCTTTGGCACTCATGCCAACAGATACACAATGGCGAGAAAAATTCTAAGAGCAGGGTACTATTGGTTGACAATGGAATCCGACTGCTACAAGTACATGAGGAGGTGTCACAAGTGTCAGATATACTCTGACAAAATTCATGTACCACCAACACATCTCAAAGTTCATTCTTCCCCGTGGCCTTTTTCCATATGGGGAATCGACATGATTGGCATGATTGAGCCCAAGGCTTCGAACGGACATTGGTTCATCCTAGTAGCCATTGATTACTTCACCAAGTGGGTCGAAGCAGCGTCATACGCTAATGTAACCCGACAAGTGGTGGTCCGATTTATCAAAAACAGTATCATCTGCCGTTATGGTGTTCTGAGCCAGATCATTACTGATAATGGATCTAACTTGAACAATAAGATGACAAGAGAGTTGTGCGTAGAGTTCAAGATCGAACACCATAACTCATCTCCCTACCGACCAAAGATGAACGGAGCGGTTGAAGCGGCTAACAAGAACATCAAGAAGATTGTTCAAAAGATGGTTGTAACCTACAAAGATTGGCACGAGATGCTACCCTTTGCTCTTCAAGGTGTCATACCCCAAATTTTGACCACTAAGATTTCCCATCATTGTACAAATCATCATCACAATATGGAGGAACCATCATACTTCATCAGTCTCCCCAAAGATGGGTGAGCATCCACTACAATCAAAATTAGGGTTTCAAGCCCTCTCTGAGTGCTTAGACAAAGGATCAATCAAGGAATAACATGATCTTCAACTTTTCTAACATCTCAAACATCCACAATGGATCAAAAGGACTCCCACTTCAAGGATTAAGCACAAGGCTGCTCCCTTCTAGGTGGATCAAGTCTCAAGATCGACAGTGTCACCAAATTAGGGTTTTGGTCGAACAGGGCCTCCAGATGGAAATTTTTCATCTGGACACAAGCCAATGATCCAAAACCTAACCTAATATACTCCATGGAACCTCATGGACCCAATCATCAAGTGAATCTTGCCTCAGGGGATGCATTCATCAAAAATCAGGAATTAGGGTTTCTTGACCTAATTCACCCCTAAGTTGACTTTTGGGACAAACCATGAGCCAAGACCTCAAGAGAGGGTTTGAGGGTCTCTAATGAACTATATTGATCCATTTGGAACATCGGATTATTCCAAGAAGCTTGAGCAACAAGTCTCAATTTCATCTGCACCACAATTAGGGTTTCGCGAGGAAAGTCAACTGTAACTTTGACTTTTGACCAGGACATGCTCCCAAACCCTAAGACATGATTCAATATACCCTATAACACCCATGGAACATGTCCATCAAGTTTGATTTAGGTCAAGGACATGATTTCTTGAAGAATTGGACAGTTTGGAATTCATCCGATAAAAAGTCAACTGTGCACAAAAGTCAACTTTGACTTTTTGAGATTTTTCACCAAAATGGATTTTTAACCATAAAATGATGTTAATGTATGATTGGAATCATCATTCATCAAGAAAAATCAAGAAAAGTTGGATAACTTGTAAAAGGGGTAACCATAAAACTTAGAAATTTTTCTAAGTCATGAAAAAGTGCCACTAATGTACCAACTTTGGAGGACCATAACTCCTGAACCACAAGGCCATTGTGCCCCATTCAAAGCTTGATTTGTGGATCTCATTGCCCTCTACAAAAACTTCAACTAGACCTAATTCCAATTCATTGTGGATTTTGAGTTATGGAGTGATCAAAATCAAGAGAAAACACTTTCTTCCAACACTTAGTGAAAATTTCACTAAGTCAGATTGTGCCTTACTTTTTGCCAAATGTAGGGGGATTTTTCACTTGGATTCAAAAGAGATCAAAATCAAACATGTTCAAACAGTTGTTGTATCATGTAAGGGCTTTCCAAAATGGTCAAGAACATTACCAAATTCAACTTACACCATGAGATATGACATTGGCAAGTTGCCTTGCTGAAATCTGTCAAAGGCAAGGTAGAATTTGCAATTTTGCTCGATTTGCCAAAATCAGCCAAATTCAAATGCTCCTATCCACTTGGACACATCTGAGGATTGAATCTAAAGGGGACAATCACTGAGCCAAGCCTCCAAAGTCTTTGGAACAAGAAATAGCATGTTGAACCTAGAATGGCCAAAATAGGGACAAGACTCCAAATTTGGATTGAAGCATTCAATGGAAGCATCAAGGTGGCATGGACTGAGCCATTCTCATCTGAATTCAGTCAAGACTTATCCAAGACCAAGGGAACCACAGCCCTGTGCCCTAACCTCTAGTCGAGACTTGGATTTCCATTGGCTAACATTGAACAAACACCTGCTGCAGTTGCCATTCACTGTGGATCCCAAAACAAACTTGATCTACTATAAATAAAGCTTAATTATGATCAGTTTAAGTACACCAAAGCCATCAAACAGATGCTTTCCTCAAAATCTCTTCTTTCACTCCAATTTTGCCTTCTAAGGCAAGTCACTATCGGGTTTTGAGTTTGAGAGCTTTTCCAATCAAACCAATCACTCACACACCTCACCTACATCATATAGAAGTGATCCAAACACTCACATAACATCTGGAACATAGATTTCACAAAATCACCAGCCAATTGCTTAGGTTCTTGACAGTTTTACAGTTGAGGTACCATCTTCAACTCCAAACCATTTCAATCCATTCCAAGCATCCATACACACTCCATGGCACCTAGGGAAGCTATCCAGATCATTGGAACCTAGCTATAACACCTCCAACACAAATCACGATCACCAGCTGCAAGTGGTAAGCATGAGCTCTTCTAACTCTATGATCCATGCAATTTTTGCTGCACAATAATTTGGCCATATGTTCATAATCATGCATGGAATGTTTTTCCTCAATTAATTGCTTTGTTTGAATCGTGTATCAAAAATCCTAGTTTTCATGCAGAAATTAGGGTTCTTGAGGTTTCTTCGTGATTTCATGTTTTAAGTTTAATTTAAATGAAATTAAGTGTTATAGACATGATCGTGAGGTTGAAACGAGTTGATTGGTATGTGGATTGCATGATATGGTTAAGTATTCAGTGAGATTGGAGAGAAAATGCAAATCTGGCCAAGCCCAGAACACGCGCGTGTTTTGGTGTGTTCTTGGCGCCTTTTTTCAAAATTTGAATATTTGAATTTTGTGATTTTATTTAATTGATTCAAAAATTAATTTCTCTCTGAGTTTTAATGATTTTAAGTTGATTCTTTTCTTAATAATTCACAAAAATGTTAAAATATTTTATTTTATCAAAAAATCCCAAAAATATTATTTATTTCATATACTTGATATTTTTGCAAAGAATTAATATTTTAATTGTTTTTGAGATTTTAAATATTTTTTCCACATTGATTTTGCAACTTTTAATGCTTTCTAATTATTTTGTAGGTCAATACTTAATTTTTGAAGCATTAATCCAAGATCACAATTTGTTTTTCATATGTTAAACAAGTTTGATCATTTTAATTGAATTTTTATTCAATTAAATACATTTTTGAAAACAAATTAGGGTTTTTGGATTAATTCAACCCTCATAAATCATTTTCAAAGCACTTTTGGGCCTCTAATAGAGTGTAAGATCCAATCATTTTTTGACCAAATCATTTTTGGGCCTCAATATATTGTATAAGTCCCGATACCGTCAAAAACAAACGACGCGATCGTCGCCTTTTGAAAAATAACCTTGGGCCTCTCCTTGAGCTATAAGACCCATTCAAAACTTTTTGGGCCTTTAATAGAGTGTAAGACCCAACCCCCCTTTTAACCAAAACACTTTGGGCCTCAAATATTGTATAAGCCCCTCTGCGTTAAAAGAAAACCTCGGCGCGATCGCCATTTCAAACGGAAAAATCATCTGGGCCTACCCTCGTGTTATAAGCCCCACTCTTTTTCTTTAAACCTTTTTGGGCCTCTTGAGAGAGTGTAAGACCCATCCCCTTTATACAGAAAACATTTTGGGCCACAGTCACTTGTATAAGTCCATATGTACAAATTCAAAACAACAGTGCGATCACTGATTAAACCCTGGCCCTCTCCTTGAGCTGTAAGCCCCAAGTCTTTCTTTTTCAAAGTACTTTCTCCTTTGATTTTGAATATACTGTTGTTTTCAATTTTTCTTTGTTGAACAACTAACCAAACTGCATGGAAGCTCTACAACCGAGTAAGTGGTTATTGCTTTCATTTACCGCTTTCATATACATATAACTGTATTGTGGGGCTGTTTCACTGTAAGTCTTCTTTCATAAACTCATATCAACTGTGTAATAATAGTATAGATATTTCGAGTTTCCCCGACAACTACGTCTAGAACTAGGCAAAGCCGTTTCGTTTACTCTTAGAAATAGTCTAAACTAGATCCCCATAGGATTACCAGACACAGTCTTCCCTCCTCTTGGGGTTAAACAATATTGAGATATGAAAGGCAACATTCTCTGTGAACCCTTTCATAGACTGTCACTCATAGAAGTTGTCAAAGAAACTCTGTTCCCCAGAGATGATCTCTTCTCCGTGAATTGCATCTCTCGAGTTTCTTCCAAATTCTCGGACTTTCCTGACTTTGATCTATTCTCGGTGAATAGCATTGCCTTGAATTTCTTGGGGTTTGGGGACCCACAGGCTTCTTAAAAGCAGTTGTCAAAGAACTCTATTCCCCAGAGATGATCTCTTCTCTGTGAATTGCATCTCTTGAGTTTCTTCCAAATTCTCAAACTTTCCTGACTTGATCTATTCCTTGTGGATAGCTTGCCTTGAATTTCTTAGGGTTTGGGGATCCATCGGGCTTCCTAAAAGCAACCCTGCCTCCTCTTGGGCTTAGTACAAGGACCTGCCGGCTTCTTAGAAGTATTCACAGCCTCCTCTTAGGCTTCGTATAATGATTTCTTCCTCCGGGAATGATAGCCTCCTCTTGGGATTAGTACAAGGACCTCTCGGCTTCTTAAAAGCTTCCAGCCTCCTCTTGGGCTTCGTACAAATTGTCCCGGCGACCTCCTAGAGGTATAGAAACAGAACTTAGTCATCTGCATAGAACATTCCTTTCATAGAGTCTACTAATGTTTCTCAGAGCACAGTATAAAAGATGACACTCTAGACTTGGACAAGTCTAATTTCCTTGAGTCTCAAAGACATTCTCAAGTGACCTCTTCGTTTAAATAGGAAGGAAACCTGCAGACTCGGACAGTCTCAATACCCTTCAGATTTCCCACTTCCTTAAAGAACAGGAAATAACCCTGATCCTCGAATCAAATCCCTGAGTACAGTGTTGCTCATATAAGAACTGATTTTCTCTTTCAAAATCAGCATACTGGACCTGTCACTTAACTGAACAGTCGCCATAGCCTCCTCTTTGGCTTTGTATAATGATCCTTCTCCAGTGAAGTTAGCCTTCTCTTGAGCTTTGTACAATGATTCTCCCCAGCGGAGTCAAACAACGTTTAGCCTCTCTCTCGGGCTTTGTACGAGATACATAAGAGACTCCCTCGTTGAGTCAATCACCTCTTTCTCCTCCATATCGGGCTTTATACGAGATACAAAGAGGTTCTTATTGAGCCAAATAAACAATAGCCTCCATCTCGGGCTTTATACGAGATACAAAGAGGTTCTTATTGAGCCAAATAAACAACAGCCTCCGTCTCGGGCTTCGTACGAGATACACAAAAATTCTCTTGTCGAGTCAAATAGCCTCCATCTCGGGCTTTATACGAGATACCAAAAGACTCTACCGTCGAGTCAAAAACCTTTTAGCCTCTCTCTCGGGCTTTGTACGAGACACATATTAGCCTCCTCTTAGGCTTTGTATAAGAAAACCACTGGTTAATCCAATTAACCTTTTAGCATCAAAACTCTGCCTTGTTCATAGTACACAAACATCAACAACTCCTTCCCTTTCATCTAATCGCTGTAAGCGGTAAGCCTCTGGATCATCTACATCCTTCCCACTGTCCCTCTTTTAGTATGAGATATTCCTAAGGAAAGATAGCATTGCTCTACACTGAGTTAAAGTCTTCCCCTTCAGGTTGAAATCCCCTATAAAGGAAATTATGGCATTGCCGGATTCACAAATCCCAGTTAAAGTAATTCTCCTTTATAAACAGTCGTAACCGACAAACCCCTCTTTAGAGATGACAAATTCTCTCTAAAGACAACACCCTTTTAGCTTCACATCTTAGGCTTTGAACAAGATACAAACCACCTTTCGCTTCACGTCTTAGGCTTTGAACAAGACACCAAAAACAACCATTTCCTCCCATAGAATAGGAGGAACTACGAACGCTCTGATTTCCTTGTTTCGGTAAACGGGAATACGTAGGCATAAGATTGAAAGGAAAAATCTTAGCGAGCACACTAAACAAAAACCCAAAATCCAATACTCTCATCAAAAGCATCAGTCCTAATATCCTAATCCTTGTTCCCCGCCAGGAAGTCCTAGAAAGAGAAAAAGAAAACCGTATTGGCGAAAATACAAATAACCAGTACAAGGGCCCCCCACATTGATTGCATTCGTAACCTAACAGACCGCTGTTTAAACTCAGTATGCAAAGCAGGGTTAATTGGAGACATCTATTTCCCTTCCTTCATCAGCTTTAATAGGATAAAAAATGAATCAACCTGTAGTAAGCTTAACCGCATAGAGCGACCAGCGCTTAATGTAACGCCCCAGTTTTGGTCAGTTTTATTTAATCGAGTTTAGTTGATTATTTTATTATTATATTATTTTATTATTGACTTTTATTTGACAAAATGTTATTTTTCAATGTTGTAATCTTTTGTCGCGTTTTGAGAGCGTTGGCGAGATATTTGAGCTGAGGGGTATTTTGGTCTTTTGCTTGGGTAAGTTTTATGTTTTATATAAATAGAAAGAAATAGAGAGAAAATGAGAGAAAGAAGAAAAAGAGAAAAGAAAAGAGAAGAGAGGAAGAAGAGAGAAAAGAGGAGAAAAGGGAAAAAAATCGCGGGGAACTCCGTTTCAAGCGCGAATAATCGGGTAAGGGTGAGAAGTTTCAATTATATATTGCTTGTGTATGTATATGTGTATGTTTTCTTGATTGTTTTGGATAGTTTCATATAGTTTTCATTTTAGGTCGAAATGGTAAAAATGGTTAGAAATCGATGTTTTCACGGATGAATTTCGAAATAAATTGCGTAGATTAGTCGTATGAGGTTAGACCGAGATTATAGAAACTCGTTTGGTTGAAATCGGTTGATATTGTGAGTTTTGACATTTTTGGGTTTTGAGAATGTGAGATTTTGGTGAAAATCGAACGTCGTAGAATTATCGTTTTATGGTCCTAAAACGTTGATATATATTTGGTAAGGATTATTGTGTATTTGTTTCGTATCATAGAATTGAATCGGTCGGATTTTCGGGCAAAATAGCCGAAATCCGTAGCAGCCCGCAGGCGTACGGACGCGTGATGTAGGTGGAAAATCCTGATTTTTCGGAAAACTTCGGAAATTCATATCTCTTGAACCGTAAGTCGGTTTTGATCCCCGTTCGAAGCGTTGGGAAGCTAACGAGATGTTCTTTCTAGGAAAAATAGTTTTGAGGTCTGAACCTAGTCCAATCGGTACAGTTTTTTCGAACCGTTTCGTAGTGTCGGGCGTCCGGTTTATGTTTTGCGTTATTTGGAAATATTCGTAACTTATTCGTCGTTTATCGGATTTAAGAGTTCTTTATATCGAATCGAAGGTCTTTAGGAGTACTTTTTAGTGATGATGAAAAATATTATTTTTGGCCGACTTTTCCGAGAAAACGAATTATGGACTTTGGTGTTATTTTTCAATATTGTGGGTTATGCTTTGGTAAGTGATTGTATGACTTGTGTGATGATTCTTTGATGATAATTGGTTGTTGTGGAATACTTTGTTGATGGTTTGTGGCTTTATGACAATAATTGTGTTGATGTGAATATATATGATAAGTATTGGTGATGATGGTTTGTGGTGTTATGGAGGAATAAATGTGTGTTTTGGGTTTTGATTTCAATGTGCGATAATGATGTGTTGTGAGTAGCATTTGATATGTGAATTCCTTGTGGAAGTGATTGTGATTGCATAATTGTTGTGGTTTGTGGTTTGTAATGAAAATGCATGTGGTGACATGTTGTGAAATGAATATGCACGTGATATTGTTGTGATGATGATTTGTGGCCTTACGGCAAGAAAATGCGATACGTGGTAATTGTTGATTTATGCATGATTATGGATGTGTATGTGGGTGCAATGTGAATGTCATGAGTAATTTGTATGCCAAGCATCATGATATGCATTGTTGTGACGTCCTGAGTGACGGAATGATTCCAGAGGGAATTTTCTATAACACCGTGTGCCTCGAAGATATGAGGCGTTGCCTGAGGACTGAAAGCGGTGGTTATAGACGATTGTGCGCCATGAAATACTGGTAGAAAGCAATCGGATTGTGCGCCCTGAAATAGTGGTAGAAAGCAATCCATAAACGTCGTTCGCCCTGAAATAGTGGTTTATAGCGACGGGGAACATCGTAGGCCCGACGGGGAGTTACTCTATGTAACGAGCGATGATTCCAAGAGTTCCTGGGGGACTAATGTATCACCAATTGAGTCGGTACCGCATTTGCATCTATATAGAGTCGTTGGTCGATCTCTATGGTATGCATTGATCATCTTTTGTATATTTGCATTGATGAATGATTATGGAAAAGTATGCTTTGTGGAAGTATGGAATTAATGGAATATGCATGATTATATGCTTGGTTTCGTATAGATATATACATTGTGATGTATATGAGTGAGTTGAGTTGAATGGTGGTGTGAATTGTGAAGGGATGTGTTATGTGTGGAAAATCATGATTCGATTTATTATGTGTGATATATTATGTATTGGTGCCATGCTATATGTGTTAGTATGTGATGTATGCGGTGAGAAATATTACATATGTGAATTATCTGTGTTGTGGCATATTATTATGCAAACTTGTTATAGTTGTTATTTCTCACCCTTCTGCTGGAATATGCTTTTTATGGCATAGTGCAGATTGTCAGCTTTAGAGGCTTGGAGGCTTTTGTGGAGATTAGTCCTCCGTTCCGTTGTCGTTCGTGGTGTCTGCTCTGATACGTAGCACGGGAGTCGGGGAACGTTTTGTTATATGTATATAATTGTTGAATATATTTTGTATTTATATTTTGATGTTCTAAAACCATTTATTTGTAAAACAAGTCAGTTATGGATCTTTCCGCTTTATTCCATAATTGACCATCCTTTTGTAAGGAAAAAGTTTCTCTTTGTGTTATGTATCAAAAATGTTGAGCAGGAATTGTATTTTATTTCTTTAAATGTGGCATCCCTGTTTCTGTCGGAAAAATAAAATTTTAGTTACTCTGATATTTATTATGTGTTAATTATTTCGCGATGGGAATTGGGTTGTTACAAGTGGTATCAGAGCAGGTCGGTCCGTCCGGCCAAGCTATTGAGTCAGTTGGTGTGACAGTTGAATACTGTCGTTGTTGTTTATCTCTTAGTACGTGATAGGTGTGTGGAACACTGTCAGTACTTTCTGGGTTTTCTAATCCTTTGTTTTCAGGATTGAGTTTGAGATAAGTGGGGGAGAAGTTGGTACTTCTCCATGTTGTTTCAGGTGTGGAGCGTTGGCTCAGTGTACCGTTGGTTGCAAGATTGTAAGTGCTCTTTGGACAGTGTGGTTCCCGGTTCCGGAGGGAATGCGGAGGTAAGGTTTATGCCTTAGGTAGTTTTGTGCACAAGATGCAAGAAATACTATTATAGTTGGTAAAGACGGTTTATGCCACATCATGATTGTCGGCTGTCTATTGACAAATTGAGGAACTGATCACCCTTAATCTCTTGTTGATAGCAGACGAAGATTGTGTTGGATGGAATAGACGTGTCTTTCCGGCTTTGATATTGTGTGAAATGAGTGTTTGGAATTTAAGGAAGCGATTACAGATTGTTTTGATGAGTCAATGAAGGTGTTAATATCAGAAGATGCAATGGATTAGAGGTTTTGGTATGTTGGTTCAGTATGAAGTTTTGAGAGTGAATGATTGGGCATCGTTAATGGTGGTTCTCAGAGAGAAAGGTGTGAACTCAAATTTGACGAAGGTAAGGATTTAAGGTTTGGATATGCTAAATAAGTAGAAGAACTTTTAGGAAGCGAAACTCAGATTGAAAGAGCAGTTGAAGGATTTGCTGGAAAAAGGGATTTGTGAAACCAAGTGTGTTGTCTTAGAGAGCCCCAGTATTGATAGTAATACAAGGAACTGATGATTGAATGGAATAACAAGTATGATGGAGATGATGGTATTGGTATTGAGACTATGAAAAGTAAAACTTAGAGTTCTAGTGAGGTTTGGAGTCTTTGGAGTTTTAGAGAAATAATGGGAAATGTTGAGAGAACCCCTAAGTGTGGATGTAATATTTAAGAGTTATTGTTGGTTGGTTATTGCTACATGTTGGAATTTATGGAATTTGGACTGTTAAGCGAAGAAAGTATGTATGGATTGCTAATAGTGGAATAAGGTAACGATTGAGAATAAGTGACCACTTTCATGAACAGATAACTGGAATGGTTTGGTTGAGTTTGAGTGGAATTGCAATTGTTTGGAACGTTTGATAAGGATATTGAATTGTGTGAGTGAAGGCTTTGATCGATTTGATGTGACTTGTTTGTGTTGTTACCATCGGATTAGGCTGTTAATTACTCGGTTAAGCTTGTGTGTGAGTAACCAGTTTCCCTGTGGAAAGTTTTGCAAGAGCTTTAAGAATTTTTATCTTTTGGAGTTTGGTTGGACATTACAATGTGCAGTGATGTTGTTCGGTGATAGTAACGCGTCTGTAATGTTTGTGGAGTAGAGGAATCGTATCTTTCATATTTATTTGGATAAGTTCGTATTGGTTTTGATTGAGGATATTCGGATCTGTTATAAACCCAGAGGAAGAACATATAGAGTGTTTGAGATTTGAATCACAAGTATTGAAAAGAGGCGAAGTTTTATGCTAAGCTATCCGAGTGAGAATTTTGGTTGAAAAGGTTAGTTTTCTTGGATATGTTATTTCTGAGGATGATATTTGTTGTGGATTCATCGGAAGTAGATGCAGTTCTACAATGAGAGGTTCCGAAGTCGGTTAAGGAGATTAGAAACTTTTGGGCTCAGTTGGTTGTTACGGTAGGGTATGGAAGACTTTACTAAGTTTGTACTTCTGTTATTTCAGTTGGCTTGCAAAGGATGAGTCGTTTGTTTTGGATGTTCGTTGTGAGTTAGTTTTGGGTGAGTTGAAGTAGAAATGGTATACGGCTTCAGTTTTGATTCTGTGTGATCCTAATAAATCGTTTGTGAGGTATTGTGATGTGTCTTTGATGAGTTTAGTCAGTGTGTTAATGCAAGGGAGTAAAGTCGTGGCTTATGCTTTACGACAATTGAGGATTCATAAAAGGATCTATACTATTCAGGATTTGGAATTGGTTGCGGTTGTATTGTGTTGGAAAATTTGGAGGTATTATTTTTATGGTTCTTGACTCGAAGTGTTGGGTAACCACAAGAGTTTAGAGTACTTGGTTGGTTTGAAGGAATAGAGTATGAGACAATGAGGATGGCTAGAATTTGTGATGAGTTATGAATTTGGCTTGGATTATTCTTTGGGAAAAGCCGAGGTTGTGCCGGATGAGTTAAGTCGAAAGTTTTAGTGTATGTCTGTTTTGATGGTCCGAGAATTAGAATTATTTGAGCAGTTTAGAGACTTGTGTCTGGTGCGTGAGATAACACCGTAGAGTGTGAAGTTGGATATATTAAAAGTGAACAGTGATTTTTGGAGAATATGAGGAAGAGTTAGACTTTGGTCGTGAGATTGGTAGTTTTGATGGTTACGAGTAATCAGAGTGCGCATCGAAAGCGTGATGTGGCACATTTCATATATAAGTGTGTGACTTGTAAGATTTCTTAGGTTGAACATTGGGAATATGTAGGACTGATGAGACCATTGAACTTTTCAAAATGGAAGTGATAAGTGAAAGGTTTAAATGTTATTCATGGGCTGTTATGTAAATGGATGTTTTGGTTATATGTTCGATTGGTGAATCGTAGCATGGTTGTAATAAGGTTGTGTGACAAGGATGTTGGTATTATGGTTGCGTGGAGGTTGTTTAATCGATGTTGTGTCGTGGAACTTGTGTTCTTGTTTGTGTTATTGCCTCGTTTCCATGGTGATGGTTCGAGTGTGTGTAGCTAATTCCTGTGTGGGGAATTAGGGGAGTGTTACCTAGAGTAGGGTAACGATCTTGTTGTGTTTCGGTTCTAGAGTGAACCTGTGTGTTGGTATCGTGGTTTTTCTTGAGTCGTGAGTTGGTCGTCAAGTGCATTGTATGGGCTTTGCATCTTGTCGTTGTTGTTGTCGTCGTATCGTGTTGTTGTAATTACGGTTAGCAAGGTGTTTACCTGTTGTGTTATTCGTGGTGTGCCTTTTGATGGCATGTTGGTTTGTTTGTCGGATGCGAGAGTCGTGTCCGGAGTTGTTCGTCTCAGTAGATTTTCGAGGACGAAAATGTCTAAGTGGGGGAGAATTGTAACGCCCCAGTTTTGGTCAGTTTTATTTAATCGAGTTTAGTTGATTATTTTATTATTATATTATTTTATTATTGACTTTTATTTGACAAAATGTTATTTTTCAATGTTGTAATCTTTTGTCGCGTTTTGAGAGCGTTGGCGAGATATTTGAGCTGAGGGGTATTTTGGTCTTTTGCTTGGGTAAGTTTTATGTTTTATATAAATAGAAAGAAATAGAGAGAAAATGAGAGAAAGAAGAAAAAGAGAAAAGAAAAGAGAAGAGAGGAAGAAGAGAGAAAAGAGGAGAAAAGGGAAAAAATCGCGGGAACTCCGTTTCAAGCGCGAATAATCGGGTAAGGGTGAGAAGTTTCAATTATATATTGCTTGTGTATGTATATGTGTATGTTTTCTTGATTGTTTTGGATAGTTTCATATAGTTTTCATTTTAGGTCGAAATGGTAAAAATGGTTAGAAATCGATGTTTTCACGGATGAATTTCGAAATAAATTGCGTAGATTAGTCGTATGAGGTTAGACCGAGATTATAGAAACTCGTTTGGTTGAAATCGGTTGATATTGTGAGTTTTGACATTTTTGGGTTTTGAGAATGTGAGATTTTGGTGAAAATCGAACGTCGTAGAATTATCGTTTTATGGTCCTAAAACGTTGATATATATTTGGTAAGGATTATTGTGTATTTGTTTCGTATCATAGAATTGAATCGGTCGGATTTTCGGGCAAAATAGCCGAAATCCGTAGTAGCCCGCAGGCGTACGGACGCGTGATGTAGGTGGAAAATCCTGATTTTTCGGAAAACTTCGGAAATTCATATCTCTTGAACCGTAAGTCGGTTTTGATCCCCGTTCGAAGCGTTGGGAAGCTAACGAGATGTTCTTTCTAGGAAAAATAGTTTTGAGGTCTGAACCTAGTCCAATCGGTACAGTTTTTTCGAACCGTTTCGTAGTGTCGGGCGTCCGGTTTATGTTTTGCGTTATTTGGAAATATTCGTAACTTATTCGTCGTTTATCGGATTTAAGAGTTCTTTATATCGAATCGAAGGTCTTTAGGAGTACTTTTTAGTGATGATGAAAAATATTATTTTTGGCCGACTTTTCCGAGAAAACGAATTATGGACTTTGGTGTTATTTTTCAATATTGTGGGTTATGCTTTGGTAAGTGATTGTATGACTTGTGTGATGATTCTTTGATGATAATTGGTTGTTGTGGAATACTTTGTTGATGGTTTGTGGCTTTATGACAATAATTGTGTTGATGTGAATATATATGATAAGTATTGGTGATGATGGTTTGTGGTGTTATGGAGGAATAAATGTGTGTTTTGGGTTTTGATTTCAATGTGCGATAATGATGTGTTGTGAGTAGCATTTGATATGTGAATTCCTTGTGGAAGTGATTGTGATTGCATAATTGTTGTGGTTTGTGGTTTGTAATGAAAATGCATGTGGTGACATGTTGTGAAATGAATATGCACGTGATATTGTTGTGATGATGATTTGTGGCCTTACGGCAAGAAAATGCGATACGTGGTAATTGTTGATTTATGCATGATTATGGATGTGTATGTGGGTGCAATGTGAATGTCATGAGTAATTTGTATGCCAAGCATCATGATATGCATTGTTGTGACGTCCTGAGTGACGGAATGATTCCAGAGGGAATTTTCTATAACACCGTGTGCCTCGAAGATATGAGGCGTTGCCTGAGGACTGAAAGCGGTGGTTATAGACGATTGTGCGCCATGAAATACTGGTAGAAAGCAATCGGATTGTGCGCCCTGAAATAGTGGTAGAAAGCAATCCATAAACGTCGTTCGCCCTGAAATAGTGGTTTATAGCGACGGGGAACATCGTAGGCCCGACGGGGAGTTACTCTATGTAACGAGCGATGATTCCAAGAGTTCCTGGGGGACTAATGTATCACCAATTGAGTCGGTACCGCATTTGCATCTATATAGAGTCGTTGGTCGATCTCTATGGTATGCATTGATCATCTTTTGTATATTTGCATTGATGAATGATTATGGAAAAGTATGCTTTGTGGAAGTATGGAATTAATGGAATATGCATGATTATATGCTTGGTTTCGTATAGATATATACATTGTGATGTATATGAGTGAGTTGAGTTGAATGGTGGTGTGAATTGTGAAGGGATGTGTTATGTGTGGAAAATCATGATTCGATTTATTATGTGTGATATATTATGTATTGGTGCCATGCTATATGTGTTAGTATGTGATGTATGCGGTGAGAAATATTACATATGTGAATTATCTGTGTTGTGGCATATTATTATGCAAACTTGTTATAGTTGTTATTTCTCACCCTTCTGCTGGAATATGCTTTTTATGGCATAGTGCAGATTGTCAGCTTTAGAGGCTTGGAGGCTTTTGTGGAGATTAGTCCTCCGTTCCGTTGTCGTTCGTGGTGTCTGCTCTGATACGTAGCACGGGAGTCGGGGAACGTTTTGTTATATGTATATAATTGTTGAATATATTTTGTATTTATATTTTGATGTTCTAAAACCATTTATTTGTAAAACAAGTCAGTTATGGATCTTTCCGCTTTATTCCATAATTGACCATCCTTTTGTAAGGAAAAAGTTTCTCTTTGTGTTATGTATCAAAAATGTTGAGCAGGAATTGTATTTTATTTCTTTAAATGTGGCATCCCTGTTTCTGTCGGAAAAATAAAATTTTAGTTACTCTGATATTTATTATGTGTTAATTATTTCGCGATGGGAATTGGGTTGTTACACTTAAGAACCGCGTCCAAAATCGCTCGCTACAGAAAAATGGCGCCCACCGTGGGGCCCATCTCTGTTTTTCTTAAACCTTTTCACCTCTTGTGTGAATACCACAGATTGGGACTTCCGCCGGGGAACCCATTTTCTGTCAGGAACTTAGGATTCATAGCTTTAAAGGTCTAGGATGTTTAGGACAAATATATATACTGCTTTTCCTAATTGCTATACGTGTTTATTTTTCTGCTAATGGGAATGCGGGTGATGCCGTATGTGGAAAGATTGAGTATACACTTAAGATAAGTGATGGCGACGAGGTCGACCATTAACCTCAGTGGAGGCTGACCAATGCAACCCATTCTCTCACCTAGACAATGGGCCGATTGTTAAGTCTGAGAAGCTGAGGAGCCAAACCCTTTCATAGTGCGGAAACTATCGGGAATAGTTATTACGCGATACAACCCTAATTTGAGGCTGGTGATCTATTCTCGGTGAATGGCACTTACTCTAAGATTGCTCTACAACTCGCTGGCGATCCACTTGTTATTTTGCTTTCCTGGGAGGAGCTGATGATAATGAGTACAGGTACAAAAATCACCTTAGTATAAACCTTTGGGGATGGGTAGAGCCTTGACTTCATGACAACGACCCTTTGACCCCATGTTTTTTCTATGTTTTTGTGTGCTGCATTCATGCATTCATTTAATAAAACATTAAAACATTCAAAAAATTTTCTCTTCTAGTCTCTCTGTTTTTCAAATTAAACTAAGACTGTGATTGCAAATATCTGAGAAAAGGATTGCACTAATGGATTTCGGTAGAAGGAGAACTCATAGTTATACCTTCAAGGTTCCAAAGTTAGAGGATTTGAGAAGGTTAGCGAGGATGATCACTAACCCTGAGCCTTTCAGAGCCAAGCACGGAGGTTTGCTACCACTGTTAAGAGTCCATGTGATTGAGGGAATCATGGATGCGCTCATTCAGTTTTATGATCCAGTTTATCACTGTTTCACATTCCTGGATTACCAGCTCGCACCAACGCTGGAGGAGTATTCTCATCTAATTGATTTACATATCACAGATCGAGCTCCATTTTCTGGACTGGAAGAAATTCCAAAGAATCAGACCATTGCAAGAGCAATTCATTTGGACGAGTCTGAGGTTAGG
Source organism: Lathyrus tuberosus (assembly GCA_022829125.1). NCBI lineage: Eukaryota > Viridiplantae > Streptophyta > Magnoliopsida > Fabales > Fabaceae > Lathyrus > Lathyrus tuberosus. Next base: position 13,898,353 of record JALAZF010000058.1, read on the forward strand.
ACTCACCTAACCGCTAAGGGTGGCATCCAAGGTTTGCCAGCCCAATTCTTGACAAAGAAAGCCCTGTATTTTGCCAGTATAGGAAACGTGACTGCTTTTGAAAGCATCTTTGTCTTGCTCACCTACGGGTTATTTTTGTTTCCCAACATTAATAACTTTGTAGATATCAACTCCATTAAGGTTTTTCTCATTGGAAACCCTATGCCGACTTTGCTCGCAGATGCGTATCATTCTGTACACTTGGGAAATTTGTACAGCGGAGGGGAGATCACATGCTGTGTACCTTTGCTTTACAAATGGTTTATCTCCCACTTGCCCAAGTCTGCTACTTTTTGGGATTGCAAGAGTGCCTTACGTTGGTCGCAGAAGATCATGTCTCTTACCAACTCTGATATAGATTGGTGTAATAGGATCTATGATGGAATCAGGATCATTGATCGTTGTGGAAACTTCCCCAACGTACCCCTTATAGGAACTAAGGGAGGAATCAACTACCATCCAGTTCTCGTTCATCGTCAATTTGGATACCCGATGAGACACGTCCCACGGGGTGTTCATCTGGAAGGTCTTTTCTTCAAGGAAGGAGAAAATGATAGAGCACTAAAAACGAAAATAGTGCAGGCCTGGAAGCATGTTCATAAGAAAGGACGAGGAGAACCAGACTGTGTCTCGGTGGAGCCTTACCTCCATTGGGTACAAACTATAGCTCTCAAGCTAAAAATGCCTTATCCTCGTTACGGAATTCTTCCGATAAAGGAATCTGTCATGTACTTCATGACGGAAACTGAAAAGCTTCAGGTTACTCTCAACAAAGTTCAACGGGAGAGAAGGTCTTGGAAGAACAAGTACCACACCCTCAACGTAGAGTGCATCAAAATACAACAATTACTAAAAGAGAAAGATGCTCTGATTAAAATTTTGGAGCAACATGCTTTTGGGAATCAAGATGACCAAAGGAATTTGCTCGCTCCTTTCACCTGGCAAAGGATTGACAACCCGACAACGGCCCAAGAGCCTCGGTCAAAGAAGAGGAAAGTACCAGAGTCAGCACCCGATTTCTCTTCAGAGAGGACTCGAGACCTATTAGCTTAGGTTTCTGTTTCTGCACCTTGTAATCTACTGTATTTCCATTTCTGTAATCCTTTGAATTCAATAAAAAGGGGTTTCCCCACCGTTTGATATTTGCAATCTAATTGTTGAAGTTTATTTTGATTAAACCTTAAACGATTAATATAATCATTGCATTCATCATTCTCACATCGCGTATTCTTCTTACCTACGAATCTCACGTTTGTGTCTCGGTTCTAGAGTCAAACTGTCTCATTCGTATAATACTCGGGCCAATCGTTAGAAAAAGATGGATGATCTTGAGGAAGAAAACAGAGAGTTGGAAGAAGAGATCGACGCTCTGAGAGAGGATATGAGAAAGCTTCGTAACGACATGCAAGCCATGGCAGAAGCTCAGCTACAAAGAAGTGTGATCTCAGAGATCACCTCAACGCCCATCGTGGAGAAGTATGATCCTAGGTATCAAATGCCAAAAGATCGTCCCTGGGGCATGCCTGTTAACTATATCCCGGAAGGATATGTTCCTCCGATCACTGAAGATCATGGAATCACAACAGAAGCCGCTGGGCCTGAAGGTTACAAACTTCAGGAAAGCGAAGATGCCAGGGGCATACTGAAGACTCCTGAAGGTTACAAACTTTGGGAAACGCCAAGACTCACTACCATAGTCACGGTACCACCCCCTGTGGTGCACACTGTCCCAGAAGGACAAATTCCACAGACACCTTATGGTAAGAAGGAAACTATGTTTGACAGAATGGAGGAATTCCAGGAGCAGTTCTTGGAAATGAAGAAGGAACTGCAAGCCATTCACGGTCAGGATTTATTTGGAAAGGACGCCGCAGATCTCTGCTTGGTCCCAAATGTGAAAGTCCCGCACAAATTTCAAGTGCCCGACTTTGAAAAATACAAGGGTAACTCTTGCCCTCAAAGCCATCTAGTGATGTACGCTCGGAGGATGTCAGCTCAGACGGAGAATCAGGACCTACTGATTCACTACTTTTAGGATAGTTTAACCGGTGCCGCACTCAAATGGTACATGGGTTTAAACCGTGCTACGATCAGTACATTCAGAGATCTTGGCACTGCCTTCGTCCAACAATACAAATACAATTTAGACATGACACCTGACAGAGATCAGCTCAGATCGATGTCGCAAAAGGACAAGGAAACCTTTAAGGAGTATGCTCAAAGGTGGCGTGAAATTGCCGCTCAAATTTGTCCACCTCTTGAGGAAAAAGAGATGACAAAGATCTTCTTAAAGACCTTAAGCTCATTTTACTATGACCGAATGGTTGCCAGTGCACCCAGTGATTTCACCGAGATGGTTGGCATGGACGTATGTCTTGAGGAAGCCGTCCGAGAAGGACGTTTGGTAAAAGACACTGGATCGACGAGCGGCACTAAAAAATACGGTAGTGCTCTCCCTAAGAAAAAAGGGCAAGATATTGGGAATATCTCTCTCGGAAAGCAAAGGCGACGTTATCAACCGGTAGCAGCTGTGACTCCTGCTATTAACCCTGCGCCTATTCCTACGTATCAACCTCAGGTTGCGCAGAGCCAACCTGATCAGCAAAGGACACAACAGCCTCTTCAGTAGGCTCGTCCTCCATATAACAACAACCGTACAACACGGCCGCCAGGATTTGATCCTATACCCGTGTCGTACGCAGAGCTGTTTCCGTTACTATTGGCTAAGGGGCACATTCAGACTAAGTCTCCTCTCACAGTACCGGAAAATTCGCCTTTTTGGTTTAAGGTGGACCAAAATTGCCCTTACTATCAAGGAGGATCAGGGTATAACATAGAGACTTGCCTCAATTTCAAGTCCGACGTGCAAAAACTTGTTAGGAGCGGGGTCTTATCCTTCAAGGATACAAATCCCAATGTTCTCACGAACCCGCTGCCTCAACATGAGAAGGCTGCAGTGAATTTGATAGAAGGAGAGACTAACGATGTCTATCAAATTCACGATGTACTCTTGTTGAAAACCAATTTGGTCAAGATGCATTATAGACAGAGTGGATATGGCCATGTGCCACCTCATAATTATCTTCAGTGTGATATCTGCTCTAAAGATAACCAAGGATGTTTGGTAGTGCAAGCAGCTCTACAGGAACAAATGGATCTTGGATGGATCCAAGACTACCATGATAGGAACTCTTATCAAATCAACATGGTTCAGATCTTTGATATTCGCATGATGAATACCAACCTGGTAGAGTTACATGCTGAACATGTCTGACTCGGATTCCTGATATCACATGACTATCAAAGCTATAAAGCGGGTTGCGAAAATGATCGAGGTTGTACCCTTGTCCAGGAGGCACTTCAGCACTTGTTAAATCACTGGTGGATGCCAATTTATATGGATGAAGATACTCAACATATTATTATCAATAACAGGAATCCTACTCGACGTCAAAGTCAGGATGTCCGATTTGTGGAAGCTAACCTAGTGAGGTTACATTGTATTCAAAGTGGGCGTGGCCAGGTGCCACTACACAATTATGACCGTTGTAGCATCTGTTCGGAAAGTAGCCAAGGGTGTTACCTTGTGAGAGCAGCTCTTCAGGGTCAGGTGGATCGTGGAGAAATTCGCCCATATCAAGGTTCTGGACCCATCAACTGGACACCGAACTACCTTGCCGAGCAAGTTGAGGATGTTGTCACGATCTCTGGTCATCACAGGACCAGGGATGTTTTTGCCATTATCCCTCTACTTGACGAATCTAAAGTTCCCAATTGGGAATGGATCGAGATTAATTATGATGGTCAGAAAAATCAGAAGGTTCCCATAGTCATCTATCTGTCGGGACCAACATCGTATGAATCAACTAAGGCTATCCCTTACAAATACAGCGCAACGACAGTTGAAAATGGAAAGGAAATTCCATTACCCTCCGTCGTGAACATTGCAGACATCAGTCGTGTGACACGGAGTGGTAGAATCTTCAACCGAGGAGTTGGAGAACCTAACAAAGAAAAGGAACTTCAGACGGAAGCTCCCGATCCACCAGTCGGTCAATCCAGTAATCCCGACCTTTCGAAAAATAATGATGAGATGCTGAAGCTCATCCAAAGGAGTGAATATAACATTGTTGATCAACTGTTACAGACTCCTTCAAAGATCTCGGTATTATCACTGTTACTAAGTTCAGAAGCACATAGGGAAGCTCTACAGAAAGTCTTGGAGCAAGCCTTTGTGGAACAGGATGTAATAATCAGACAGTTCGATAGTGTTGTCTCTAACATCACTTCCTGCAACAATTTGGGATTTAGTGATGAGGAATTACCCGAAGAGGGTCGTCGTCATAACATGGCACTCAAAATCACAGTTAACTGCCAGGACGATGCTTTAGCCAGCATACTGGTAGACACAGGGTCAGCCCTGAATGTTATGCCGAAGTCCACTTTGATGCAATTATCATTCAAAGGCCCTCCGATGAGAGTCAGCGAGGTCGTCGTCAAAGCGTTCGACAGATCCAGAAAAACAGTTATCGGCGAAGTTGATCTTCCCATAACTATCGGTCCTCACACTTTCCAAGTCACTTTCCAAGTCATGGACATCCGGTCAATGTACAATTGTTTATTAGGAAGACCTTGGATACATCAGGCTGGAGCGGTCACTTCGACCCTCCACCAAAAGCTAAAGTTCATCAAGAATGATCAACTTGTCACAGTTTATGGGGAACAAGCCTTGCTTGTAAGTAACTTGTCATCGTCTACTGGTATAGAACCCGAGGAGGTTATTGGAACTCAGTTCCAAGCATTGTCGGTGGGCAAGAACAATCAGTTCAAAGGAGAAACCTCGATTTCCTCATACAATGATGCTATCAAAGCGGTCGAGAGTACCAATACAAAAGGATGGGGACATCTTGTCATTCCTATTGACAATAAAACAAAGAAGGGTCTTGGTTTTTCTGCAACCTGTACCCAGACAACTGCCAATGATGAAAGTCTTCATCCCCTTCAAAACTTCTTCCACATTGGAGGTTTTCTTCACCCATTGCCTCAAGCAGTACATGCTATCAATGAGGAATATCCCTCTGACACAGATGAAGAATGGAAGTCCTATCTTAACAAGGACGGTTATATGTCTCTGGAGGAGGTGCCTACGCCATTTTGCTATCCCGCACAGAGTCCGAGATTTATTCCCAGGTCAGATGTCGAAATGATATATGGAGATTATGATCCGAAAGGATGCCGTGCTCCGCCAAATTCATTAGAGAAACACACTCCGCTGAAAGACCAATTTGACTACAATTACTATGGCCCAATGGAGGGTCTGCCAATGTGGCAACCTTATCCAGGAAACTTGGCGCAAGAGAGTCAGCTGAACAATGAAAATCAGCTGAGTATCATTGAACAGAATACCTGTGTCCCCACCATGTCATGGGATCAACACTCAGGTCATTCTGAAGCTACTCAACATGAAGATGAATTTGCAAAGTTCGCAGGACTTGAATTCATCAACTATGCTTTTCCCAAGGTCAACGTCATCGAGAGAGATGACTCCTCCAGTTCGAAAGAAGTGTGGGACACCTTGGGACAACCGAGTGGAAATACGACTATATGGTCAAGTACACCGCTCCCGAAAGCTCTCGTATCAGGCTCGAAGATATCCAGCCTACTGGATGGGGAGATACAGCTGAGAGCACAAATGCTATGCAAAATGCACCAGAGGAATTCTCCTACGACAATTCTGCCTGGGAGACAGATTCCAATGATCCTGCTCCACCAGAAATCAGCGTCATTTCTGAAGACAAATCAAGGAAGGTGCTAGACTTTGTGATTCACCGAGGAGTTCGCCGCCAATGGATTGCCGCCGAGGTTCCGAAGATCGTTCATCAGTCAAAGTAATTGCCATCTTTAACCTTTCACCCTGCCCAGGTGAAACAGATGTTTTGATAGGGCTCGCTTTCTGTAAATATCCCTCTTTTCTTAGCCCAAAGCGACAGAGTTTTGTTTTATAGGGCTGTAGTTTCAAGAATCGACTTGTTCATTAATAAAATAACGTCATTATATAATTTCCGCATTTATTGCTGTTTTCTCTTTTTGCTTTTTCAGAAAATGGTAATCCTAAAAAATAATTCAATAATAAAAACAAGCAGTAAAATAAAACACTGCACACAATTGCATTTTCTCTATCTCTTCTAAACAAGAATCGTCACGTCATGCAGATTGCTTGTTTTAAACCCCGTTGAAACATACGATCCGATGCCTTCTCTCAACTTTGAGTTCCCAGTATTCGAGGCTGAAGAAGAAGATGACGACAAAATTCCAGAAGAGATCTCTCGACTACTCAGACAAGAGGAAAGGTCCATTGAAGCTCACAAAGAGCCGTTGGAAATGGTAAACTTGGGTTCAGAAAAAGAGAGAAAAGAAATCAGGATTGGGGCACTGCTCAGTCCAACTGCCAAAGAGAGTTTGATAAAGCTTCTCAGAGAATTTCCCGATGTATTCGGTTGGTCCTATCAGGATATGCCAGGGTTGGATACCAACATCGTGGAACATCATTTACCATTAAGGTCAGAATTTCCGCCAATAAAGCAAAGGTTGAGACGAACTCATCCGGACATGGCTATCAAAATCAAGGAGGAGGTACAAAAACAGATTGACGTGGGTTTCCTTGCCACGTCAAAATATCCTCAATGGTTAGCCAACATCGTACCCGTTCCCAAAAAGGACGGAAAGCTCAGAATGTGTGTTGACTACAGGGATCTAAATAAGGCTAGTCCAAAGGACGACTTCCCTTTACCACACATTGACATGCTGGTAGACAGCACATCAAAGTTCAAAATTTTCTCCTTCATGGATGGATTCTCGGGCTATAACCAGATCAAAATGGCGCCGAAAGACATGGAGAAAACTTCGTTCATTACCCCATGGGGTACCTTTTGTTACAAGGTAATGCCGTTCGGTTTGAAGAATGTCGGGGCAACCTATCAAAGGGCCATGACTACTCTGTTTCATGACATGATACACAAAGAAATAGAAGTGTATGTCGATGATATGATTGCAAAATCAAAAACAGAGAATGAGCACGTTGAACATCTGTCAAAATTGTTCGAATGTTTAAGAAAATTCAAGCTCCGCTTGAATCCCAACAAGTGCACCTTCGGTGTCCGTTCGGGGAAACTACTAGGGTTCATCGTTAGCCAAAAGGTATTGAGGTTGATCCTGACAAGGTCAAGGCCATTCAAGAAATTCCTTCTTCGAAAACTGAAAAACAAGTCAGAGGATTCCTGGGACGTTTGAACTACATCTCCAGATTCATATTCCTCATGACCGCGACGTGCGCGCCGATCTTCAAGTTACTTAAAAAGAACCAGGACTGCGTTTGGACAGAAGATTGTCAAACCGCCTTCGACAGTATCAAGGAATATCTGTTGAATCCTCCGATTCTATCACCTCCAGTGGAAGGAAGACCACTGATCATTTACCTCACAGTCCTAGAGGACTCAATGGGATGTGTACTTGGCCAACAAGACGAAACCAAAAGGAAAGAGTCTGCCATTTACTTTTTGAGCACGAAATTCACCGACTGTGAAACTCGGTACACGATGCTTGAGAAAACTTGCTGTGCTTTGGCTTGGGCAGCCAAACGTCTTCGTCAATACATGATTCATCACACTACTTGGTTAATCTCCGAAATGGATCCAATCAAGTATGTTTTCGAAAAACCTGCTCTCACGGGAAGGATTGCCCGTTGGTAGATGCTACTATCAGAATATGACATAGAGTACCATGCTCAGAAAGCCATTAAAGGAAGTATTTTAGCCGATCATTTGGCTCATCAACCGATTGACGATCAAGAATCAATGGGGTTTGACTTCCCAGACGAAGATGTCATGTATCTAAAGATGAAAGACTGCGATGAACCGCTACCCAGTGAAGGGCCAGAACCAGGTTCCCAATGGGGACTTATCTTTGACGGAGCAATTAATCATTACGAAAATGGAATTTGGGCAATAATTGTTACCCCTCAGGGTACCCACATTCCTTTCACTGCCAGACTTACGTTCAAATGTACGAACAACGAGGCCGAATACGAAGCTTGTATCATGGGTCTCAAGGAAGCAATTGATTTAAGGATCAAAAACTTGGACGTATACGGCGACTTAGCCTTGGTTATCAATCAGATAAAAGGAGATTGGAACACATACCAATCAGGATTGATCCCTTACAAAGACTACGCAAGAAGGTTGCTACCCTTATTCAACAGAGTTGAGTTTCATCATATCCCTCGTGAGGAGAATCACATGGCTGATGCATTAGCCACCATCTCTTCCATGATAGTGTAGGTCAATGGAACGACTTACCTAAGATCAACATAATGTGCCTTGAAAGGACCGCCTACGTCTTCACGATTGAAGCAGTCATAGACGATATCAAATGCTTCCTTCAGAAACAAGAGTACCCACCTGGGGCACTCAGAAAAGATAGAAAAACCCTCAGAAGATTGGCTGGAAACTTCTTCCTGAGCGGTGACAGTCTCTATAAGAGAAATTTGACATGGTCTTGCTCCGATGCGTGGACAGACCAGAAGCAGACATGCTTATGAAAGAAATTCATGAAGGGTCCTTTGGCACTCATTCCAACGGACACACGATGGCGAGAAAAATTCTAAGAGCAGGGTACTACTGGTTGACAATGGAATCCGACTGCTACAAGTACATGAGGAGGTGTCACAAGTGTCAGATATACTCCGACAAAATTCATGTACCACCATTACATCTCAAAGTTCTTTCTTCCCCGTGGCCTTTTTCCATATGGGGAATCGACATGATTGGCATGATTGAGCTCAGGGCTTCAAACGGACATCAGTTCATTCTAGTAGCCATTGACTATTTCACCAAGTGGGTCGAAGTAGCGTCGTACGCTAATGTAACCCGACAAGTGGTGGTCCGATTTATCAAAAACAATATCATCTGCCGTTATGGTGTTCCAAGCGAGATCATTACTGATAATGGATCTAACTTGAACAACAAGATGATGAAAGAGTTGTGCGCAGAGTTCAAGATTGAACACCATAACTCATCTCCCTACCGACCAAAGATGAACGGAGCGGTAGAAGAGGCTAACAAGAACATCAAGATGATTGTTCAAAAGATGGTTGTAACCTACAAAGACTGGCATGAGATGCTACCCTTTGCTCTTCACGGTTATTGCACATCTGTCCGCACTTCAACAGGGGTAACCCCTTTGTCTCTAGTATATGGCATGGAAGCAGTGCTCCCCATAGAAGTAGAAATCCCGTCAATCCGAGTATTAATGGAAGCTAAGCTCACCGAAGCTGAATGGTGTCAAAGTCGACACGACGAATTGAACCTGATCGAAGAGAAGCGAATCATGGTACTATGCCATGGTCAGTTGTATCAATAGAGAATGAAGAGGGCGTTCGACAAAAAGGTCTGACCTCGTGTTTTCAGAAAAGGAGACCTTGTGCTCAAGAAGATACAGTCATTTCTCACTGATTCACGAGGTAAATGGACTCCGAATTATGCTGGCCCCTATGTGGTCACGAAAGCTTTCTCAGGCGGCGCCTTGAGACTTGCAACCATGGACGGAGAGGAATTTGCCTACCCCACGAATGTTGATGTAGTCAAGAAATACTTCGCCTAAACTAAAAAAAACGTCTCGGTGGATTGAAAACCCGAAAGGGCGGTCCAGGCAAAAGTTAGAGACATGAAAAAAAATCATCCCGGTGGATTGGAAACATCATAGTACAATCCAGGAAAAAATTAGGGATAATGGCAAGTAACTATGTTCAACAGAGGTAAGTTCCTCAGCAGCAGTTACACCATCCATGGGAAGAAAACTCCAGTCAAGGTCATCTTCGACAGAAGCTCAGGATGCCCCGAATTCAAAGTTGGTAGAAGGATAGTGGTCGTTATGTTTCAACGTAGCCCTTTTCCCTGTAAATTACCATTTTCAAACTTTGTATATACTCTTTGGAATCACGCGTTTGGTTGATCTCCATTTTATCAAAAAAATTTGAGCCCTTGTGCTTTTGTTTGTAATTCTGACTTGTTTTAGCTTTACGGAACAACATTTTAATATGATTAACGATTCTTGAAATAAAACAAAAATGAATTTACTTGTTAAAACTTTTTCTGCTTTTAAAATAAAGACGGTAATTTCTTTTGACTGTTGAACATCAAAGGAACATCAACCGCTTCTCCAGAAGTAAGCGAACTTCAAAGTGCAGAATCAAAGTACTCCTTCTAAATCAGTACGCCTGAATGAAGGGATCAATTGTGTCAAAGACCTTGTTTCATCTGACACGCCTCGGCCGAGTTCTTATCTCCTAAGCCCGACCAACATAGCTCCCAACATGGACTATCTCTCCTAAGCAAGGTGGAATTGCTATTCTGAACCAACGGTACTTCTTCGCCCCGCGATGGCAGAGTATCCAGTCGTATTCACCTGTCAGTTTGTATGTCGCGTCAGTTTTGTCAGCATAAACATACATGCATCATGTATTATTGATTTACATTCACATTTCATATTGCATCACTATCACTCTAGTCGGCCTTGTCCCCTAGTGATAAAAGTCCTCTCAATTGAGTTGTCAACCCTTTCCTCGTCAGAAAGTGTTACGTCTGAACATTCTCTCTCCTCCAGTTTTATTTCTGGATTGAAGTTGGGTCCTCGACCACTTTGATAACTTGAACCTCTGAAAGACCAGAGAGCCCTCAATTAACATCACTCTTCGCCATTGAAGATGATATCCTTGTTTTCCCGGATTAAAGAAAATCCCGAGAGAAAGCCTCCTAAATCAGAGATTCGGCAGTACGGCAGTTTTTCTCCAAAAAACCCACTGATGAAAAGGTCACCGGCACCTCAAAATTGGATCACATCATATGGCATGTCTCCGAGAAGATCTCTGAAAAAAGTATGATGTAAAGACCCCAAGCGAATGCAGTCTCTCAAGGGACTCGCATTCCCCAAGTAGAGTCAACAAATGGCATCTCCAACAGAGAAGTTTGTACACCACTACAACTCAGACGACTGGGTTCCCCAGCAAGTCTGACATCGAAACTTTTTCCACTCAAATGGCATCTCCCCAGGAAAATTCGGCGAGAAGTTTGAAGGAAAGTCGCTACGCATAGCGTCCCTTGTCAATTAAGTTTATTGACAAAAGAAACTAAGACCAGTTCCTTGGTAGGTAACCAGGATCGAGGGGAAGTTTAAATTAGAAACTAAGACCAGTTCCTTGGTAGGTAACCAGAATTGAGGGGAAGTTTAATTCAGCAACTTAGACTAGTTCCTTGGTTGAAGACCAGGATCGAGGGGAAGTTTACCTTTGCTAAGCATCATTGCTTAGCAAAAGAAGATGAATGCGTAAGCTACCATTCATAACCACCATCAAAATTTCGGGTATTCCGATATTTAATCCTCTTGCACCCCGAATGCCCTAATACCTTCGTCATTCACACCTTCGTGTCCAAAAAGATTAAATAGGGGAATCTGTCATACCCCAAATTTTGAGCACTAAGATTTCCCATCATTGTGCAAATCATCATCACAATATGGAGGAACCATCATACTTCATCAGTCTCCCCAAAGATGGGTGAGCATCCACTACAATCAAAATTAGGGTTTCAAGCCCTCTCTGAGTGCTTAGGCAAAGGATCAATCAAGGAATGACATGATCTTCAAATTGTATAACCTCTCAAACATCCACAATGGATCAAAAGAACTCCCACTTCAAGGATTAAGCACAAGGCCGCTCCCTTCTAGGTGGATCAAGTCTCAAGATCGACAGTGTCACCAAATTAGGGTTTTGGTCGACCAGGGCCTCCAGATGGAAATTTTTCATCTGGACACAAGCCAATGATCCAAAACCTAACCTAATATACTCCATGGAACCTCATGGACCCAATCATCAAGTCAATCTTGCCTCAGGGGACGCATTCATCAAAAATCAGGAATTAGGGTTTCTTGACCTAATTCACCCCTAAGTTGACTTTTGGGACAAACCATGAGCCAAGACCTCAAGAGAGGGTTTGAGGGTCTCTAATGAACTATATTGATCCATTTGGAACAATGGATTAATCCAAGAAGCTTGAGCAACAAGTCTCAATTTCATCTGCACCACAATTAGGGTTTCGTGAGGAAAGTCAACTGTAACTTTGACTTTTGACCAGGATATGCTCCCAAACCCTAAGACATGATTAAATATACCCTATAACACCCATGGAACATGTCCATCAAGTTTTATTTAGGTCAAGGACATGATTTCCTGAAGAATTGCACAGTTTGGAATTCATCTGATAAAAAGTCAATTGTGCACAAAAGTCAACTTTGACTTTTTGAGATTTTTCACCAAAATGGATTTTTAACCCTAAAATGATGTTAATGTATGATTGGAATCATCATTCATCAAGAAAAATCAAGAAAAGTTGGATAACTTGTAAAAGGGGTAACCATAAAACTTAGAAATTTTTCTAAGTCATGAAAAAGTGCCACTAATGCACCAACTTTGGAGGACCATAACTCCTAAACCACAAGGCCATTGTGCCCCATTAAAAGCTTGATTTGTAGATCTCATTTCCCTCTACAAAAACTTCAACTAGACCTAATTCCAATTCATTGTGGATTTTGAGTTATGGAGTGATCAAAATCAAGAGAAAACACTTTGTTCCAACACTTAGTGAAAAATTCACTAAGTCAGATTTTGCCTTACTTTTTGCCAAATGTAGGGGGATTTTTCACTTGGATTCAAAAGAGATCAAAACCAAACATGTTCAAACAGTTGTTGTATCATGTAAGGGCTTTCCAAAATGGTCAAGAACATTACCAAATTCAACTTACACCATGAGATATGACATTGGCAAGTTGCCTTGCTGAAATCTGTCAAAGGCAAGGCAGAATTTGCAATTTTGCTCGATTTGCCAAAATCAGCCAAATTCAAATGCTCCTATCTACTTGGACATATCTGAGGATTGAATCTAAAGGGGACAATCACTGAGCCAAGCCTCCAAAGTCTTTGGAACAAGAAATAGCATGTTGAACCTAGAATGGCCAAAATAGGGACAAGACTCCAAATTTGGATTGAAGCATTCAATGGAAGCATCAAGGTGGCATGGACTGAGCCATTCTCATCTAAATTCAGTCAAGACTTATCCAAGACCAAGGGAACCACAGCCCTATGCCCAAACCTCTAGTCAATGGCTAGAGGAGACTTGGATTTCCATTGGCCAACATTGAACAAACACCTGCTGCAGTTGCCATTCACTGTGGATCCCAAAATAAACTTGCTCTACTATAAATAGAGCTCAATTGTGATTAGTTTAAGTACACCAAAGCCATCAAACAGATGCTTTCCTCAAAATCTCTTCTTTCACTCCAATTTTGCCTTCTAAGGCAAGTCACTATCGGGTTTTGAGTTTGAGAGCTTTTCCAATCAAACCAATCACTCACACACCTCACATACATCATATAGAAGTGATCCAAACACTCAAATAACATCTGGACACATATTTCACAAAATCACCTGCTAATTTCTTAGGTTCTTGACAGTTTTGCAGTTGAGGTACCATCTTCAACTCCAAACCATTTCAATCCATTCCAAGCATCCATACACACTCCATGGTACCTAGGGAAGCTATCCAGATCATTGGAACCTAGCGTAACACCTCCAACACAAATCACGATCACCAGCTGCAAGTGGTAAGCATGAGCTCTTCTAACTCTATGATCCATGCAATTTTTGCTGCACAATAATTTGGCCATATGTTCATAATCATGCATGGAATGTTTTCCCTCAATTAATTGCTTTGTTTGAATCGTGTATCAAAAATCCCAGCCTTCATGCAGAAGTTAGGGTTCTTGAGGTTTCTTCGTGATTTCATGTTTTATGTTTAATTTAAATGAAATTAAGTGTTATAGACATGATCGTGAGGTTGAAACGAGTTGATTGGTATGTGGATTGCATGATATGGTTAAGTATTCAGTGAGATTGGAGAGAAAATGCAAATCTGGCCAAGCCCAGAACACGCGCGTGTTCTTGGTGTGTTCTTGGCGCCTTTTTTCAAAATTTGAATATTTGAATTTTGTGATTTTATTTAATTGATTCAAAAATTAATTTCTCTCTGAGTTTTAATGATTTTGAGTTGATTCTTTTTTTTAATAATTCACAAAAATGTTAAAATATTTTATTTTATCAAAAAATCCCAAAAATATTATTTATTTCATATAATTGATATTTTTGCAAAGAATTAATAATTTAATTGTTTTTGACATTTTAAATATTTTTTCCACATTGATTTTGCAACTTTTAATGCTTTCTTATTATTTTGTAGGTCAATACTTAATTTTTGAAGCATTAATCCAAGATCACAATTTGTTTTTCATATGTTAAACAATTTTGATCATTTTAATTGAATTTTTATTCAATTAAATACATTTTTGAAAACAAATTAGGGTTTTTGGATTAATTCAACCCTCATAAATCATTTTCAAAGCACTTTTGGGCCTCTAATAGAGTTTAAGACCCAATCTTTTTTTGACCAAATCATTTTTGGGCCTCAGTATATTGTATAAGTCCCGATACCGTAAAAAATAAACGGCGCGATCGTCGCCTTTTGAAAAATAACCTTGGGCCTCTCCTTGAGCTATAAGACCCATTCAAAACTTTTTGGGCCTCTAATAGAGTGTAAGACCCAGCCCCCCTTTTAACCAAAACACTTTGGGCCTCAGATATTGTATAAGCCCCTCTGCGTTAAAGGAAAACCTCGGCGCGATCACCATTTCAAACAGAAAAATCATCTGGGCCTACCCTCGTGTTATAAGCCCCACTCTTTTTCTTTAAACCTTTTTGGGCCTCTTGAGAGAGTGTAAGACCCATCCCCTTTGTACAGAAAACATTTTGGGCCACAGTCACTTGTATAAGTCCCTCTGTACAAATTCAAAACAGCAGTGCGATCACTGATTAAACCCTAGCCCTCTCCTTGAGCTGTAAGCCCCAAGTCTTTCTTTTTCAAAGCACTTTCTCCTTTGATTTTGAATATACTGTTGTTTTCAATTTTTCTTTGTTGAACAACTAACCAAACAGCATGGAAGCTCTACAACCGAGTAAGTGGTTATTGCTTTCATTTACCGCTTTCATATACATATAACTGTATTGTGGGGCTGTTTCACTGTAAGTCTTCTTTCATAAACTCATATCAACTGTGTAATAATAGTATAGATATTTCGAGTTTCCCCGGCAACTACGTCTAGAACTAGGCAAAGCCATTTCGTTTACTCTTAGAAATAGTCTAAACTAGATCCCCATAGGATTACCAGACACAGTCTTCCCTCCTCTTGGGGTTAAATAACATGGAGATATGAAAGGCAACATTCTCTGTGAACCCTTTCATAGACTGTCACTCGTAGAAGTTGTCAAAGAAACTCTGTTCCCCAGAGATGATCTCTTCTCCGTGAATTGCATCTCTTGAGTTTCTTCCAAATTCTCAGACTTTCCTGACTTTGATATATTCTCGGTGAATAGCATTGCCTTGAATTTCTCGGGGTTTGGGGACCCACAGGCTTCTTAAAAGCACTTGTCAAAGAACTCTATTCCCCAGAGATGATCTCTTCTCCGTGAATTGCATCTCTTGAGTTTCTTCCAAATTCTCGAACTTTCCTGACTTGATATATTCCTTGTGGATAACTTGCCTTGAATTTCTCGGGGTTTGGGGACCCATTGGGCTTCCTAAAAGCAATCCTTCCTCCTCTTGGGCTTAGTACAAGGACCCGCCGGCTTCTTAGAAGTATTCATAGCCTCCTCTTAGGCTTCGTATAATGATCTCTTCCTCCGGGAATGATAGCCTCCTCTTGGGCTTAATACAAGGACCTCTCGGCTTCTTAAAAACTTCCAGCCTCCTCTTGGGCTTCGTGCAAATTGTCCCGACGACCTCCTAGAGGTATAGGAACAGAACTTAGTCATCTGTATAGAACAGTCCTTTCATAGAGTCTACTACTGTTTCTCAGAGCACAGTATAAAAGATGACACTCTAGACTTGGACAAGTCTAATTTCCTTGAGTCTCAAAGACATTCTCAAGTGACCTCTTCATTTAAATAGGAAGGAAACCCGCAGACTCGGACAGTCTCAATACCCTTCGGATTTCCCACTTCCTTAAAGAACAGGAGATAGCCCTGATCCTCGAATCAAATCCCTGAGTACAGTGTTGAACATATAAGAACTGATTTTCTCTTTCAAAATCAGCATACTGGACCTATCACTTAACTGAACAGTCGCCATAGCCTCCTCTTAGGCTTTGTATAATGATCCTTCTCCAGTGAAGTTAGCCTTCTCTTGAGCTTTGTACAATGATTCTCCCCAGCGGAGTCAAACAACGTTTAGCCTCTCTCTCGGGCTTTGTACGAGATACATAAGAGACTCCCTCGTTGAGTCAATCACCTCTTTCGCCTCCATCTCAGGCTTTATACGAGATACAAAGAGGTTCTTATTGAGCCAAATAAACATCAGCCTCCATCTCGGGCTTTATACAAGATACAAAGAGGTTCTTATTGAGCCAAATAAACAACAGCCTCTATCTCGGGCTTCGTACGAGATACAAAAAAAATCTCTTGTCGAGTCAAATAGCCTCCATCTCGGGCTTTATACGAGATACCAAAAGACTCTATCATCGAGTCAAAAACCTTTTAGCCTCTCTCTCGGGCTTTATACGAGACACATATTAGCCTCCTCTTTGGCTTTGTATAAGAAAACCACTGGTTAATCCAATTAACCTTTTAGCATCAAAACTGTGCCTCGTTCACAGTACACAAACATCAACAACTCCTTCCCTTTCATCTAATCGCTGTAAGCGGCAAGCCTCTGGATCATCTACATCCATGCCACTGTCCCTCTTTTAGTATGAGAAATTCCTAAGGAAAGATAGCATTGCTCTACACTGAGTTAAAGTCTTTTTCTTCAGGTTGAAATCCCCTTTAAAGGAAATTATGGCATTGCCAGATTCGCAAATCCCGGTTAAAGTAATTCTCCTTTATAAACAGTCGTAACCGACAAACCCCTCTTTAGAGATGACAAATTCTCTCTAAAGACAACACCCTTTTAGCTTCACATCTTGGGCTTTGAACAAGATACAAACCACCTTTCGCTTCACGTCTTGGGCTTCGAACAAGACACCAAAAACAACCATTTCCTCCCATAGAATAGGAGGAACTACGAACGCTCTGATTTCCCTGTTTCGGTAAACGGGAATACGTAGGCATAAGATTGAAAGAAAAAATCTTAGCGAGCACACTGAACAAAAACCCAAAGTCCCATACTCTCATCAAAAGCATCAATCCTAACATCCTAATCCTTGTTCCCCGCTAGGAAGTCCTAGAAAGAGAAAAAGAAAACCGTATTGGCAAAAATACAAATAACTAGTACTAGGGCCCCCCCACATTAATAGCATTCGTAACCTAACAGACCGCTGTTTAAACTCAGTATGCAAAGCAGGGTTAATTGGAGACATCTATTTCCCTTCCTTCACCAGCTTTAATAGGATAAAAAATGAATCGACCTGTAGTAAGCTCAACCGCAGAGAGCAACCAGTGCTTAAGAACCGCGTCCAAAATGGCTCGCTACACACGGTTATCACACATCTGTCAGCACTTCAACAGGGGCTACCCCTTTCTCTTTAGTATATGGCATGGAGGCAGTGCTCCCCATCGAAGTAGAGATCCCATCAATCCGGGTATTGATGGAAGCAAAGCTTACAGAAGCTGAATGGTGTCAAAGTCGACACGACGAACTGAATCTGATCGAAGAGAAACGAATCACGACACTATGCCATGGTCAGTTGTATCAACAGAGAATGAAGAAGGCATTTGACAAAAAGGTCCGACCTCGCGTCTTCAGGAAATGAGACCTTGTGCTAAAAAAGATACAATCATTTCTCACTGATTCTCGGGGTAAATGGACTCCGAATTATGATGGCCCCTATGTGGTCACGAAAGCTTTCTCAGGCGGTGCCTTGAGACTTGCAACCATGGACGGAGAAGAATTTGCCTACCCCACAAATGTTGATGTAGTCAAGAAATACTTCTCCTAAAAAAAACGTCTCGGTGGATTGAAAACCCGAAAGGGCGGTCCAGGCAAAAGTTAGAGACAAAATAAAAAAATCATCCCGGTGGATTGGAAACATCAAAGTACAATCCAAGCAAAAATTAGGGATATTGGCAAGTAACTATGTTCAACAGAGGCAAGTCCCTCAGCAGCAGCAGTTACACCATCCATCGGAGGAAAACTCCAGTCAAGGTCATCTTCGACAGAAGCTCAGGATGTCCCAAATTCATAGTTGGTAGAAGGATAGTGGTCTTTATGTTTCAACGTAGCCCTTTTCCCTGTAAATTACCATTTTCTACCTTTGTAAATACTCTTTGGAATCACGCGTTTGGCTGATCTCCATCTTATCAATAAAATTTGAGCCCTTATGCTTTTGTTTGTAATTCTCATTTGTTTTAGCTTTACAGAACAACATTTTAATATGATTAACGATTCTTGAAATAAAACAAAAAAATGAATTTTACTTGTAAAACTTTTTCTGCTTCAAAATAAAGATGGCAATTTCTTTTGACTGTTGAACATCAAAAGAGCATCAACCGCTTCTCCAGAAGTAAGCAAACTTCAAAGTCCTGATTGAAGGATCAACAGTGTCAGATGCGACTATTCCGCCTGACCTCTTCGGCAGAGTTCTTATCTCCTAAGCTCGACCAACATAGTTCCCCGCGAGGAATACTTCTCCTAAGCAAGGTAGAATTGCTACTTTTGGACCAACGGTACTTCTTCGCCCCGCGATGACCGAGTATCCAGTCGTGTTCATCCATTAGTTTGTATGTCGCGTCAGTTTTGTCAGCATATACATACAAACATTATGCATTATTGAGTTACATTTTCATTCATATTGCATCACTATCACTCTAGTCGGTCTTATCCCCTAGTGATAACAGTACTCTCAATCGAGTTGTCAGTTCTTTCCTCGTCAGGAAGTGAATCATCTGAACAATCTCGCCTCCAGCTCTTTCTGAATTGAAGATAGGTCCTGGACCACTTTGATAACTTGAACCTCTAAAAAACCAGAGAAACTTTCAACAGATATTACTCTTCGCCATTGAAGATGATATCCTTGCTTTCCCGGATTAAGGAAAATCCCGAGAGAAAGCCTCATAATCAGAGATTCGGCAATACGGCCGTTTTTCTCCGAAAGAACCACTGATGAAAAGGTCATCGGCACCACAAAATGGATCCCATCATATGGCATTTCTCCAGGAAGATCCCAAGAAAAGTATGATGTAATATCCCCAAGCGTGAAGGCAATCTCTCAAGGGACTCGCATTCCCCAAATAGAGTCAACAAATGGCATCTCCAACAGAGAAGTTTGTACACCTCTACAACTCAGACGACTAGATTCCCCAGCGAGTCCGACGTCAACTTTTTCCGTCAAATGACATCTCCCCAGGAAGATTCGGCGAGAAGTTTGAGGAAAGCCGCTATAAATAGCGTCCCTTGTCAATAAAGTTTATTGACAAAAGAAACTAAGACCAGTTCCTTGGTAGGAAACCAGGATCAAGGGGAAGTTTAAATCAGAAACTAAGACCAGTTCCTTGGTAGGAAACCAAGATCGAGGGTAAGTTTAAATCAGAAACTAAGACCAGTTCCTTGGTAGGAAACCAGGATCGAGGGGAAGTTTAAATCAGAAACTAAGACCAGTTCCTTGGTAGGAAACCAGGATCGAGGGTAAGTTTAAATCAGAAACTAAGACCAGTTCCTTGGTTGGAAATCAGGATCGAGGGGAAGTTCAAATCAGAAACTAAGACCAGTTCCTTGGTAGGAAACCAGGATCGAGGGGAAGTTCATCTCAAAAGAAAACTGAGACCAGTTCCTTGGCTGAAGACCAGGATCGAGGGGAAGCTTAAATTTTCTAAGCATCATTGCTTAGCGAAAGAAGATGAATGCGTGAATTACCATTCATAGACACCGTCAAAATTTCGGATATTCCGATATTTAATCCTCTTGCACCCCGAATGCCCGAATACCTTCGTCATTCACACCTTCCTGTCCAAGAAGATTAAATAGGGGCATCTGTCATACGCCATATTTTGACTACTAAGTTTTCCCATCATTGTGCAAATCATCATCACAATATGGGTGTATCATTATACCTCATCAGTCTCCCCAAAGATGGGTGAGCATTCACTACTATCAAAATTAGGGTTTCAAGCCTTCTCAGAGTTCTTAGACAAAGGATCAATTAAGGAATGACATGATCTTCAACTTTTCTAGCCTCTCAAACATCCACAATGGATCAAGAGGACTCCAACATCAAGGATTAAGCACAAGGTTGCTCCCTTCTAGGTGGATCAAGCTTCAAGATCGCCAGTGTCACCAAATTAGGGTTTTGGTCGACCAGGGCCTCCAGATGGAAATTTTCCTCTGGGTATGAGCCAAAGATCCAAAACATAACCTAATATGCTCCGTGGAACCTCATGGACCCAATCATCAAGTCAATTTTGCCTCAGGGGATGTATTCATCAAAAATCAGGAATTAGGGTTTCTTGACCTAATTCACCCCTAAGTTGACTTTTGGGACAAATCATGAACCAAGACCTCAAGACATGATTTGAGGGTCTCCAATATGCCATATTGATCCAGTTGGGACAATGGATTGATCCAAGAAGCTTGAGCAACAAGTTTCAATTTCATCTGAACCACAGTTAGGGTTTCGCGGGAAAAGTCAACTGTAACTTTGGCTTTTGACTAGGACATGCTCCCAAGCCCTAATACATGATTCAATTTCCTCTATAACACACATAAAACATGTCCATCAAGTTTGATTTAGGTCAAGGACATGATTTCCTGAAGAATTGCACAGTTTGGAATTCATCGGATAAAAAGTCAACTGTGCACAAAAGTCAACTTTGACTTTTTGAGATTTTTCACAAAAATGGTTTTTTTAACCCTAAAATGATGTTTATGTATGATTTGAATCATCATTCATAAAGAAAAATCAAAGAAAATGGGATAACTTGTAAAAGGGGTAACCATAAAAACTTAGAAAATTTTCTAAGTTATGGTAAAAAGTGACAAAGGTACCAACTTTGGAGGATCATAACTCCTAAACCACAAAGCCATTTTTTTCCATCCAAAGCTTGATTTGTAGATCTCATTGCCCTCTACAAAAGCTTCATACTGACCTATGTCCAAATTCCTCATGGATTTTGAGTTATGGAGTGATCAAAATCCAGAAAAGTCACTTTGTTTCAACACAGTGGAAATTTCACTAAGTCAGATTTTGCCTTACTTTTTTCCAAATGTAGGGGCATTTTTCACTTGGATCCAAAAAGTATCAAAACCAAATATGATCAAACAGTTGTTGTATCATATAAGAGCTTTCCAAAATGGCCAAGAACATCACCAAATTCAACTTGAGCCATGAGATATGACATTGGCAAGTTGCCTTGCTG
Organism: Lathyrus tuberosus; assembly: GCA_022829125.1. Lineage (NCBI taxonomy): Eukaryota > Viridiplantae > Streptophyta > Magnoliopsida > Fabales > Fabaceae > Lathyrus > Lathyrus tuberosus. The sequence goes on from JALAZF010000058.1 coordinate 13,919,894, forward strand.
AAATCTGCCAAGGTAAGGCAGATTTTTGCACTTTTGGTCGATTTACCAAAATCAGCCAATTCCAAACCTTGTCATCACTTTGGACACATCTGAGGATTGAATCTAAAGGGGACAATCACTGAGCCAAGTCTCCAAAGTCCTTGGAACATGAAATAGCATGTTGAACCTAGAATTGCCCAAAATAGGGACAAGACTCCAATTTTGGATTGGAGCATTCAATGGAGGCATCAAGGTGGCATGGACTGAGCCATTCTCAACTAAATTCAGTCAAGACTTATCCAAGACCAAGGGGACCAGCAGCCTGTGCCCTAACCTCTAGTCAATGGCTAGAGGAGACTTGGATTTTCATTTGCCAACATTGGCCAACCCTACTCAGCAGTTGCCATTCACTATTCCTTGCAAAACAAACTTGCTCTACTATAAATAGAGCTCAATTGTGATCAGTTTAAGTACACCAAAGGCCTACAACACTTGCCTTTCTCAAAATCCACTTCTCACTCTCAAAAATGCCTTTCTTAGCAAGTCACTATCGGGTTTTTCATTAGAGAGAAATTCCACTCAAACCAATCACACACACACACACCTCATATACATCATATGTGAGCTAATCAAACACTTAAACAACATCTATAACACTGATTTCTCATAATCACCAGTCAATTGCTCAAGGTTTTAACCAAAGTGCAATTGAGATGCCATGAAGTAATCCAGCCAATTTCCATCAAGTCCAAGCCTTCAAACACACTCCATAGGGTGTAGTGAACTTGTTCAGATCATCACAACTCATCTGTAACACCTCCAAATCAGAAATCAATTTGCTCTTGCTATCACGACCTAGAGGTAAGCCTAAACTTGGCCATCTCTCAATCTATGCAAATTTCCTCGCACAATACTTTTGCCAAATGTTCATAATCATGCGTGGAATGTTTCCCCTCAAGTAATTGCTTTGTTTGAATCGTGTATTAAAAATCCCAGCCTTCATGCAGAATTTAGGGTTCTTGAGGATTTTTCGTGATTTCTTGTTTTATGCTTAATTTAAATGAAATTAATTGCCATAGACATGATCGTGAGGTTGAAACGAGTTGATTGGTATGTGGATTGCATAATATGGTCACGTATTCTGTGACATTGGATAGAAAATGCAAATCTGGGAAAACTCAGAACACGCGCGTGTTCTTGCCCTTATTCTTGGCTCCATTTTCATAAATTCAAATATTTGAATTTTGTGATTTTATTTAATTGATTCAAAAATTAATTTCTCTATGAGTTTTAATGATTTTGAGTTGATTCTTTTTTTAATAATTCACAAAAATGTTAAAATATTTTATTTTCCCAAAAAATCCCAAAAATATTATTTATTTCATATAATTGTTATCTTTGCAAAGAATTAATATTTTAATTGTTTTTGACATTTTGAATATTTTTTCCACCTTGATTTTGCAACTTTTAATGCCTTCTAATTATTTTGTAGGTCAATACTTAATTTTTGAAGCATTAATCCAAGATCACAATTTGTTTTCCATATGTTAAACAATTTTGATCATTTTAATTGAATTTTTATTCAATTAAAATACATTTTTAAAACAAATTAGGGTTTTGGATTAATTCAACCCTCATAAATCATTTTCAAAACTTTTAGGGCCTCTAATAGAGTGTAAGACCCAATCCCCTTTTAACCAAAACAACTTTGGGCCTCAGATATTGTATAAGCCCCTTTGCGTTAAAAGAAAATCTCGGCGCGATCGCCATTTTAAACGAAAAATCATCTGGGCCTACCCTCGTGTTATAAGCCCCACTCTTTTTTCTTTTGGGCCTCTAATAGAGTGTAAGACCCAACCCTTTGTAAATACAACCTATTTTGGGCCTCACTTATGGTATAAGTCCCATTGTATTTCAAAAAGTTCGACGCGATCATCATCCGTTGAAAAAAAAATCTTGGGCCTACCCTCTAGTAATAAGACCCATTTCTTTTTCTTTAAACCTTTTGGGCCTCTAATAGAGTGTAAGACCCAACCCCCTTTTACATAAAACTTTTTGGGCCTCACTTATTATATAAGTCCCTCTGTACAAGTAAACGGCGCAATTGTCGCCTTTTAAAAATCAATTGGGCCTCTCCTCGAGCTATAAGACCCATTCAAAACTTTTGGGCCTCTAATAGAGTGTAAGACCCAATCCCCTTTTAACCAAAAACAACTTTGGGCCTCAGATATTGTATAAGCCCCTTCGCGTTAAAAGAAAATCTAGGCGCGATCGCCATTTTAAACGAAAAATCATCTGGGCCTACCCCCGTGTTATAAGTCCCACTCTTTTTCTTTAAACCTTTTAGGCCTCTTGAGAGAGTATAAGACCCAAATCCCTTTGTACAGCAAAACATTTTTTGGCCTCAGTCACTTGTATAAGTCCCTCTGTACAAAATTCAAACCGTGCGCTCACTGATAAAACCCTAGGCCTCTCCTTGAGCTGTAAGCCCCAAATCTTTCTTTTTCAAAGCACTTTCTCCTTTGATTTTGAAATATACTGTTGTTTTCAATCTTTCTTTGTTGAACAACTAACCGAACAGCATGGAAGCTCTACAACCGAGTAAGTGGTTATATGCTTTCATTTACCACTTTCATACACATATAACTGTATTGTGGGGCTGTTTCGCTGTAAGTCTTCTTTCATAAACTCATATCAACTGTGTAATAATAGTATAGATATTTAGAGTTTCCCCGGCAACTACGTCTAGCATTAAAGCCCGTTGATCACTCTTAAATAGTCAAAACTAGATCCCCATAGGATTACCAGACACAGTCTTCCCTCCTCTTGGGGTTAAACAAAATGGAGATATGAAAGGCAGCATTCTCAGTGAACCCTTTCATAGACTGTCACTCGTAGAAGTTGTCAAAGAAACTCTATTCCCCAGAGATGATCTTTTATGCGTGAATGGCATCTCTTGAGTTTCTTCCAAATTCTCGAACTTTCCTCGCTTGATCTATTCCTCGTGAATGGCCTGTCTTGAATTTCTCAGGGTTTGGGGACCCATCGGCTTCTTAAAAGTTTCCAGCCTTCTTCTTGGGCATAGTTCAAGGACCCACAGGCTTCCTAAAAGCATCCCCGCCTCCTCTTGGGTGTTGTACAAGGACCCGTCGGCTTCTTAGAAGTATTCACTGCCTCCTCTTAGGCTTCGTATAATAATTCTTCCTCCGGGAATGATAGCCTCCTCTTGGGCTTCATAGAAGGACCTATCGGCTTCTTAAGAGTTTCCAGCCTCCTCTTGGGCTTCGTACAAATTATCCCGACGACCTCCTAAAGGTATAGGAATATAAATCAGTCATCTTAATAGAACAGTCTTTCCAAGAGTCTACTAATGTTTCTCAAAGCATAGTACAAAAGATGAAACTCTAGACTTGGACAGTCTAATTTCCTTGAGTCTCAAAGACATTCTCAAGCTCCCTTCAAAAATAAGAAGAAAACCCGTAGACTCGGACAGTCTCAATACCCTTCGGATTTCCCACTTCCTTAAAGAACAGGAAATATCCCTGATCCTCGAATCAAAATCCCTGAGTGCCAACATTACTCATATAAGAACTGATTTTCTCTTTAAATCAGCATACTGGACCTGTCACTCAACTGAAACAGCGCCATTAGCCTCCATCTCGGGCTTTATACGAGATACTAAGAGACCCTTCGTTGAGTCAATCACCATCTTTAGCCTCCATCTCGGGCTTCGTACGAGATACAAAACACTCTCTTGTTGAGTATAAAAGACTCCATCGTCGAGTCAAAACCTTTTAGCCTCTCTCTCGGGCTTTATACGAGACACATAATAGCCTCCTCTTAGGCTTTGGTTGATCCAATCAACCTTTTAGCATCAAAGTTGTGCCTCGTTCACAGTATGCAAACATCAACAACTCCTTCCCCTTCATCTAATCGCTGTAAGCGGCAAGCCTCTGGATCATCTATATCCATGCCACTGTCCCTCTTTCAGCATGAGAAATTCCTAAGGAAAGATAACATTGCTCTACATTGAGTTAAAGTCTTCTCCTTCAGGTTGGAAGTTCCCTATAAAGGAAATTATGGCATTGCCGGATTCGCACATCCCGGTTAAAGTAATTATCCTTTATAAATAGTTGTGACATGCAAACCCCTCTTTAGAGATGACAAATTCTCTCTAAAGTCAAACCCTTTTAGCTTCACATCTTGGGCTTTGAACAAGATACAAATAGACTCTTTAGCTTCACATCTTGGGCTTTGAACAAGATACAAATCACCTTTCACTTCACGTCTTGGGCTTTGAACAAGACACCAAAGCCCCATTTCCTCCCATAGAATAGGAGGAACTACGAACGCTCTGATTTCCCTATTTCGGTAAACGGGAATATGTAGGCATAAGATTGAAAGAAAAATCTTAGCGAGCACACTAAACAAAAAAAACAAAATCCCATACTTTCATACATCAGTCCTAAAATCTTTACCTCCCACCCATCGACCGAACACTACTTTTAACAAAATAAAAACAATAGAGACCCCGAATCTTTGTAGCATCTGTAAACCAACAGTTTTGACTATTTAACCTCAGTATGCAAGCAGGGTTAATTTGAGACATCTATTTCCCTTCCTTCATCAGCTTTAATAGGATAAAAAATGAATCGAACTGTAGATACCAAAGAGCGGTAGTGCTTCGCAACCACATCCAAAATCGTTCGCTACAGATCCTCAGTGGAGTTTTGTGAAATTGTTAGTGCTCTTGTGCTGGTTCAGAAACCACTCATGAACTTAATTCTTGCACATGCACCACTTTATGCCTTTTTAAATTTTTAATTCATGTTCATGTGTGTGCATTATGGCCTCTTAGGTGTTATGTTTGATGCTCTTAGATGTTGTCATTATGTCTTACATGTTTTTGAGTACCAAATAACATGGATAGGTGACCTCTAATGCAAGGCACAACTGCTCTTGGTAAAATTCTGGTTCATGTGCAGCAGAAAATGGTATGAAAATTCAAGCTTGGGCCATTAAAAAATGGCTCGTGCATTTTGAGGCCTTTTTGTGCCAAATGATCTTTGATACATTCTTAACACAATGCAAAAGGAATGGGGTCAAAAGGACTTATGAGGTGGGAGTTATGCTGGTTTAAAGTCAGCATTCCATGGGCCTACCATCCTGCCTTGTATGCAACATGGCTAGGCAACTTCTTAAATCTTGGGCCATTTGAAATTGGCTCGTGCATTTTTAGGCCTTTTTGTGCCAAATGATCTTTGATACATTCTTGACAAGTGGAAAAAAGAATTAGGTCAAAAGGAGTCTTGAGGTGAGAGTTATGATGATTCAAAGTTGGTGTCATAACTAAGTTAAGAAAATTTCACCAAGTCTTAAAAGGTGATTTGCCTTCCGAGTCTTGTAGCTTAAAAACTATGAATTTTTTGAACGAGGGTCCTCTAATATGTTTTGAAGATCATGGAAAGAACTTCCATTTGAGCTTTGAGTCATTCAATTTGGATGTGTGGTTTGGAAGTTATGACTGTTTCAATTTTGGCCCAAGTAGTGAAATTTCCACCATTGAAATGTTTTTATGAACCAAACCTTGCTTCCTTTGCAAGAAACTCCTTACAACTTGATTTTTCATACCTTAAACCATCAATGAGATATGTTATGATGACTTAAGGCCTTGGTGGTGTCATTTGGATCAAAATCTCAGAGATTAGGGTTTCAGTCAAAACCCTAATTTTGACAGTGGTCGCACTGGGACAAACTCTCATGATCTTGCTTCTCTCATCACTTTTAAAACTCATATGTGGCCTCTAAGGATGTTTATTACCTTAAGGAGTCATGTCCTAGGGTTTGAGAACCAATCTTGATCAGAATCAGAAGTGGTGATTAACTTGCCTTGATGAAACCCTAATTTGGAGGCAAGGCAAACTCGTGGTTCAAGTTACTTGGTATGAAAGCCAAATGGTCTTGAATTCTTGTTCAATGAGACCTCTTGCATGTAGGTAACTCAATTGGTTGATGAAGTAGGAAATTCTTGATTTAACATGGCCAAATTCTTCCGTGATTCCTCAGGTTAAAACCTTAACTCCACAGTTGGGTCTGGTGATCCTTTGTTGACTTGATTTGATTCAAAGTCTTTAATCCTGGCTCCAATCAAATGGTGGATCTTTGTGATGATGGTATGGAGCCAGAGAATACCTTATGAGGCCTTGAACCTCTCTGTCCAAACCCTAGATTCAAACATAAGAGGAACAAACTGCAAGATGTGGTGGTTAGTTAACAATGCATGCATGATTGATCTTAAATGTCTATGCAAGATGTTATGACATCTAAGGGGTAAAATTTGGGGTACTACAGTTGCCCCTATTAAAAATAGCTTCACCAGATTGTGCGAGGATCGAAGATCCTTGGGTCATCAAGGTGAAAGGTATTTTAAATATAGTGAACCGAAAATTTTGCCCTTAGATGGCATGCAGATGCTAAGGACAAGCGGTGGACATGCACATGTTAACATGCTGTGAGCTTCTAGTCTGACGCTATGATGTCATGATAGTGCAAAAAAAATGCAGACAGACCCGACATCTGAGGTGAAGAGCAATCAAACACAGGTGAGCATTACCGGGGAAGGATGACGGTTAGTATTCATTAGGCAAACTCACTGGGGGATACAAACTAACCAACGAAAGAGACTCAATGGGGAGACTCTAAGGAAATACTAGGGATAGAGAAATAAAAGGGGAAACCCTACAGATCCTCACTGGAGAAAGAAGCCAGAGAGGTGTTCCCTATTGGGGAAAGATCCAGGGAGACGAACGACTGGTTTAAAGGTGACCGGACGATACTGGGGAAAAACACATTCTTACTGGGCATGAAACCAGAAAGAAGACATGATATCCATAGGGGATCAATTTGAAATAAAAGGATAGACATCCTACGAAGAAACTTTCTGGGATTTCTTATTGTAGCACCCCAAAATTTTCCCTACCCTTTTTCTGGCTTATGTTTCTTTCTCATTTTGCATCTTTAGGTAATAATTCATAATCATATAGTGCATTGGTCTTCTAAGACACGAGATTACAACATTTCTTTAAATAAGGGTTTTCTATTTGCAAGATCTTGAAGTCTGGTACTTGTAATATTCTTGTTCAGAGGATTCATCAAAAGTATTGAATCAGGGTTTCATTGGTGTGAATCACGGTTTGGATCCTTCCTAATATCTCAAGAGAATTGGTTCCAGATTAAGTGCTCATTCAGTTATGATCAGGTGGAAGTTTGACTTCATCTTGGTCAAATCATTAGGAGTTTTGCTTCAAGTGCAAGTTATCCGTGTTATTGGTTTATTTCTCAGGAAGTGAGCATCAAGGGTCAGTTTGTTATGCGCTGGAGGTCAAGTTATCAAGCGTTGGTTCATGTGGGGTTGATTTAAAAAAGTCAGGATCTGTGGATTTATTTTCCCAGAGATTTATTCAGACAGATTCATGTGAGGATTCACTTGATCAAAGATTCAGAGGATGTGTGATTTAGGCGTTTTGTTTCAGTGGTAGTTGTGTACCTTTAATCGGGTGTTGCTGAAAGTCGAGAGGTGGTATAATGTGGTTATCTTTTTTTAGAACCATCTCTCTTTGTCCATATACATATCCACGACATAAACCATTTCTTTTTTCTTTAAACCAATTTTCATACCCATTATTCATTATCCATCTTATTCAAAAATATCACTAAATATCCATTATATCTCAATTATCCACTTTCATTTTTTTATCCACATCCAATTCATATCCAATTTTCATAACCATTTCTTTTAATCCATTTCCATTTATAATCCACAAATTCATTCATTATCCAAAAATAACCATGTTTATCCATTTTCTATCATACTAAATCAAATAATATATTATTCAAAGGGAGGTGCCAAAATTCAAAGCCCAAATTCATATGCTACTACTAGAATTCATGAGCCCATGTTGATGACAACACCATAGCGCACAAAAGTTCTTGTGTTGTGTAGTTTGTGGCCATTTTTTAAAAAAGAGGTACATAGTAGTAGATGTTAGTATAGAAAAATAGTGATATTCAAAAAGAGAAAATACACAGTCGAGTTTCATGCGCAGAAAATAAAAAAAAGAAAAGAGGAGAAACTCACGCGACCCCACATGATGCTACACTCACAATCACCAATTCAAGGCCAAACGCGTGAGCAATTGCACAATTTCACAATAGAATCTCAGAACTTTTTCATAACAGAATTTGAATTGAAATACTATTTTACCCTTCCCCAAATCTTGGTATAAAAGAAGCAGCAGAATTGAGAGGGAGGGGAGCTTGAGATCTTCATGAACCATTTTCATTCCACAGAGTCTTTACTCTTCATCATCTGCAACAAACTTTTCATATCTTTAATTCTACCCTTGATTCACTCTACAAATTGAGAAAATCAAAGCCATCAGAAGAGGATCCTTCGAATACTCCTCTTCAATCCTTGACAAAAAATTTTCTTCATTCTCCTTCTGCTCCCATTCTCATCAATCTTCACCTCACTTAACCTCAAGAACATTACAGCAAAAATTCACAACAATTCCACTCTCATCACCTAAAACCGGGCCATGTTCTGCGGAAATAAAAAAAAAACAGTTCACAACATCACTTTCAAACTTCACGAATTCAGCAACGCTCAACTCTGAGCCGTTCGATCTGCAATTCGCGTCGTCATCATCATTAATTCTGAAGCGAGAAAGTTCAACAAAACAAAAGTTCAGATTCACAGAAAAGGAAGCGAGAAAGTTACGAGAATAACACAAAGAGAAGACCATTAAAGCACGAAAGCAGATGCGAGATCGAAGGGATTCCATACCTATTACAGTGTTCTTCCATCGGCGTTGTCGCATAAACTCGGTAATTCCGTTCTGACCTCCATATTTCCGATTGGCTTGATACTGTGTTTGTGTTGTTATACTCTGATATGTACGAATGGTTTGATGCTGTGTCTATTTTGTTCATGTTGGCGTTGATTGTTTTTCTGAATCTTCTTTGTTGATTTGCATAATTTGTCATTTGCTGTGACGATGATAAGACGATTGAGTTGGTAGGCGACGATGTGAGGGTGCGTGGTTTAGTTGTGTTCATTTCCGGAGAAGTGATAATTGGAGGAGAGTGAGATTCAACGGAGAGGGTTTGATTTGGAAATGTTTGGTTATGGTGGAGAAGACGAACGAAGGAGAAGTGGTTGGAATGGTGTGAACGGGGAAAGAAGGAGAGAACGACATGGAGGTTTCGACGGAGAAGAAGACGGATGGAGGAATGACACGGTGGCGCGATTTGCGGAGAAGACGGTGATTTTGATGAAGGAGAAGGATATTGAAAGCAAAACGGAGAGGATACAATGGTGAGAAGGGTGTTGCTGCAAACCGAGAAAGAGAGACGACGGCAGAAGGGATATGTGTTTTTAGCCAACGGCGAATACGAGGGAGAGGAGACAGAGATGATGAAATGGTGAAGAAGAGGCTAGGGTTTATTGACTTCTGTTTTTTTTTTAATTCAGTCTTCAATACTGATTTGGACCGGGCTCATAGGCCCATGCTGAATTCACCTCCGCACATCCCAACTACTATTGCGCCCCCCTGGCTGAAAGAGAAAAATTATTGGGCCTGAACTTGAAGCCCACTCGCCTGGACTGATTTTTCCACACTCCCAATTCTGCTGATTGCCCCCTTTTTTTAATTGTTTAGTTTAGAATTTTGTTTTATTAATTTGTTTTAATTAATTGATTTAGGTTAATTAGATTGGTTAATATTTTAGAATTTAGATTTTAATTGAGAATTTTAATTAGAGTTTAGAATTTTGATTATTTGTTTTAATTAGTTTTAATTTTTGTTTTAGTTAATTAATGTAGGATATCTATTTTAGTTAATTTTCTTTAACTTTAATGTGGTTTTGATTTTAGACAATTAGATTAGAGTTAGATTAATTCTAGAATTAGATTTTAATTAGAAATTACAACTTTAATTTGGTGTTGGAATTGAATTTTAAATTAGGATTTAACTTGAATTAATTTTAGGTTAATTGTTGACTAACTTTTAACCTTGGTTTTAATTTCCATTTTAACTCTAATTTGGATATTCTTGCTTAATTGTTTTGACCATGATTTTGATGCTTAATTTCTGATTAAATACTTGAGTGCCTCTTGTTTGATTTTCTCTTTGTGATTGAGTTGTCTGGTGTTTACTTGTTGATTCCTTTGTATTCACGTGCTCCCTTAAGGCTCCTAGTCCGACTTAATTTCTGATTAAGCTCGGAGTAGGATAGACATTAGGCTCTCAATCCAAACATGATAACATTAGGTAGTCGTCCCTCCTCAGCCTCACTAACCTTAGGGTCACCCATGCATGATAACATTAGGACTCTTAGTTTCCCTTTAGAGTTTCCTTTGGGTCTTCTCTCTTCTCATCTCAAAACTTCTTGAAAGCACTTAATAAAGAAAAGTGTATTGCGCATGAGCCTTAAGCATGGAGAATGAGAAATGAGGGGATTCCTCTCATCTTTCTAGAGTGCTTAGTGGGCGTCCTGTCTTGGGACGATTCGTTAAGTATTCGTCCCTGTGCCCTAGACTTTGGTGCAATGCAAGTTATGAACTAACTTAAAAAACACTTCTGTCTAAAAAACACAAAACAAATTCAAATCTTTTTATCCTTCGGGATTGTTTGGTTCCAGACCATTTTCAGAAAAGGGCACGTTACCTTCCGTCTGAGTCGCAAACAGGCATCGACCCTAACTGCCGGACGCGAATCTAACGTCGCTCATAAAAAACACTCACGCATCCGTGGTCGTACCCACGAACTACATTAGCTCTGATTCCTCTCTCTCGTCCGATTGAGGATATGTGGCACAAGACAGTGATTGTCTTGGCAAGCAACCTTCCCCCACAGTTCCCGTCCGAACTACGTTGACTCTGACTTTCCCGTTGCACTGAGGGAGTACATAGGCCTAGGGCATCGAATATGTCCTACCGAGTCCGTCTTAGTCATCCCCGTCCCCGTTTTCTTTTGTTCAGCCATAGATAGTAGGACAACTCACCCTCCGTTTAGACAACAAGCGTGGATCCCATCGAGTACGATGGATGCGTGGGGTGCTAACACCTTCCCCTCGCATAACCGACTCCCGAACCCGGACTATGGTTGCGATGACCATGTCTTTCCCCCTTTCTCTTCAGGTTTATGCAGTGTTTCCTTTCCCTTTCTCGGGATAAATACACATTGCTGACGACTCTGTGCTTTCTGTGCCACTCTTGCGTTTGTACCGTTGGATGCGAATCTTTCGGGAGCGACAGTTGACGACTCTGCTGGGGACTCTGGTTGACCTCTCTGCTCCATCCCCTTTAGCGAGTCGATCCTAGCGCTTGTTTGTTTTTTCGTTGGGTGTTTATTTGTTGTGCTTTATTATGTTGTATATTACTGTTTTACAGCTTTTATTGCATTGCATTTCATTTTATTACTGTCATACTGGATATTGCTGTGTTGTGCTGGCTGGTTTCTGTTTGGCAGGTTTGGTTGTTTTGAGAGATAAGCCCAATACCCAGGCTTGAGTACACCCTAGGACTAGAGTGGAGAGTAGTGGGACCTACGTGCCAGCTTGGTGCATTTGTGTGTTCACGAAATTCACAACCAGACGAGGCTATCTTGGGACGCATTCTGACGTGTGTGTCTTGTGCATGTTAGGGTGTTGATCTAGAGAGCTGTCGACTCCGGTGACCGTTTCTCCGATACCTCAGTTGCGCCTCTCCTCCCGACCTGTGATAATGGCAGACCAGAAATGGCAAACCCATTACACTTGTCGATCTGAGGACCCAATGCTGAGGGACTCGCATAGGATGACCTTATTTTTTAGAGGAATCAGTTGAGGCCTCCTCAATTGGTGATGATGCCAAACCAGAAGTGGTGAACGTATCATCATTTCTCGACCTGAGAGCCTGTGATATTGAGGATCCTTGGATTTCTAGAACCCACATGTGAGAGGGGGTGGGTGTTTGCAGGTTTGCAGGTGACCTTGGCCTTCAACCTACCTGGTATTCTGGTTTTCTTATCAAGGTGGATTTATCAGCCTGGTATTTCGGTATTCTGGTTATTTGGGTATTCTGGTATTTTTCTTCAGAGCAGACATTTGAACTTATTCAGTCAGCAGCACAATAGTTATTCAGAATATGTGGAAGCTTTGATCCCATGTCTGCTGCATTCATATTGCATTGCATTTGCATCTTGCATCATTTTGCATATCTGTCTCCGGCCTGATCAGTGAGCTCATCCATCCTTTGTCTGAACCGTAGTTGATTTCTAGACTTTTTCATCGGACTTGAATCAGCTTTTGGGGAGATCATCATGAATTCAGGGGAACAGAATCAGTTTGTAACTAGGGTCGATGTTGAATTGATGAAGTGTCAGTTTGATCAACTTGTGGAAGCTATGACAACCATGAATAGGGGAGAGGCCAACGTTCAGAGGACTTATGTGATTGGGAATGTCATTCCACCTCCAGTGAACAATGTTACTCAAGCTCAGCCTGTTCGAATCCCTGTTGAGGATCAAGCTATACAGGAGCGTACCATCGTCCGAGATGGGCATTCTTCTTCTCTTGATGCCACAGACTATCAAAGCTTTGCCTTCTCTGTGCCAAATTTCCAAGGGGTAATTCCAAAGAGGAAGCCAAAGGACCCACGGGCCGTTCAGTTTGATGAAAGATGTCTTGTGTTGGAAGAGAAGCTTGATGCCCTAATGAAGCGTGATACCCTTGATTTGGATGCTTCGGGCATGTGTTTAGTGCCTGGTCTTGTGATGCCTCCAAAATTTGAGATGCCAAATTTTGATAAATACAAAGGGGATAGCTGTCCGAAGCTACATTTGGTGATGTTTAGCCGAAGAATGACCTCACATGTCTATAATGACAAGCTTATGATTCACTGTTTCCAGGATAGTCTGAGTGGAGCATCATTGAGTTGGTATATGCAGTTGGAAAGTGGTAGCATCCGATCATGGCCAGATCTAGCTAAGGCCTTTGTAAAGCAGTACAATTATAATCTTGACATGGCTCGAAGTCGCCTGCAGTTGCAAGGTTTATCTAAAACGGATAACGAATCATTCAGAGAGTATGCTCAGAGATGGAGAGAGTTAGCTGCTCGTGTTCAACCACCACTTTTGGAAAGAGAATTGGTTAATATGTTCAAGGATACTTTGCAAGGACCATACTTCGATAAGTTGATTACTGTATTAAAATTCTCTGACTTGGTAATACTTGGAGAACGCGTTGAGTTCGGTATCAAGTGTGGGAAAATCCAAAGCGCCTCGAAGTTCCCAGCTAATGAAAGTGGATCAGTCGTCAGTGCTCAAGAAGAATGGGAGGAAGAAATTAATTCCATCTGGGAACATCCACCATCTCATCCTCAATATTCAGATGCATTAATTGTTCAGAGTCAGCAATCTTCTGGATCTCAGAATCAACGGTCGTACCGCCGTCAGCCGCGTCAGCACGCCCGACAAAGACTAAGGAAACCAGAGAGGCATTTCACTCAGTTGCCAATGTCGTACAGTCAAATACCGCCATATTTGATTAGAGGTGGATTGATAGTGCCGAAGGAATTGAAGCCAGTGCCTTTTCCGTACCCACCAGGTTTTAATGTCAATGCCCGTTGTGATTATCATGCTGGGGCACAGGGGCATTCAACTGAAGACTGTAAGGTGCTTAGGAGCAAGATTCAGACTCTTCTTGACTCCAATATGTTCTCATTCACGCCTCAGGGTATTCAGATCCACAATTCTCCTTCATCCAGTCATGTGGGTTCATCAGTTCAGGTTATGGAAGAAGACACCGAGAGCAGTGGTGCAAGTTTTTATCAGACTGACTTCGACGAGCAATTCTGAAGATGGCTAGTTCAGCAGCAAGTCAAGCTTGGAAAGCCCAGTTCCCCGAAGCTGGCAATCTTTTAGATCATGTCATTTCTTTGCATTTGTAGTTTATTTTCTGTTAAAGTGCAAACTCATTTGTAAAACTCGTCTGTTTTCAGTTGATAATGATAATGAAATGAATATGCATGTTTTGATTAAATCCATCTGTGTTCACTCATATTTTCTTTATTGATATCTAACCCTTGTTTAAGCAGGATCTGAGGGAGGATGATGAAATTCAAAGGCGCAGAACTTCTGATGGTATGCTTTTGGGACAAAACCTTGCCGATGATGTACAGGCATTGTTTCAAATCCCTAAACACTGGAGATATAAGGAAGATAATCCCTTGTCAACCCCTTTGAGCCTAGAAGTAGCAGTTTCTTTCTGAAAATGAAAAAACCCTCAATCTTAACCTAGGGCATGGTAGGTGTCAATTAATTTGACCGAGCGTTCAATTCGAGGATCAAATCTATGGTTATCCCTCACCAACCGAAGAGTGAGGCAGTCACATCCCTTTCAAACAAGTCATACAAGCCAGTGTCACACGATTTGTTAAAAAAAAGGAGAAAAAGAATCAAAAGAAAAAGGAAAGCCCGCTAAGTCGAAACTTGAAAAAAAAATGGCTTAGGCAAAAGTTAGAGCATCCCGCTGGACTTCGAAATCGAAAAATTCAAAAGAGTTAGTCCAGGTAAAATCAGGGAAAAGCAAAAGAATAAAAAGCGAAAAAATGGAAATAGAAAAATCCTCAAATAAAGAACAAGTCGTGTGTTTACAGACACCAAAGGCAAAAGGGGTGGCTGTCACTCCGAAAATCGTGTGGGTTCTTTCTATCCTCATACTATTCATTAACCTTGTTGAAAGGTGAGCGCTTATGTCGAGTTAGCTGAACGTAGGACTGGAGAAAATCAAGGAGAATGGGTGGGTTAAAAAAAATTTTGAGCCATGAATCCTTTTTTCTTAAACCGTGAACCAGACCAAGTTACAACCTTCGAAAGACCTAATTGAAGCAGGGTTGTTTCGAAACCATACTTCGGTAAAGATCGCGTCGAACCTGACTCCTAAAAGATCTTTTTACCATTCATGTTGGTATCAGTGACATTTTGATTAGTGATTCATTCACTATATGTCACAACGTTTTTCCAGTGAACAGACTTGGATTTCAAAACTGTCATATGCATTGCATTAAAATTGTCATTTTCAAAACGAATTGTTTTACTTGCGAGTAAGTGCTTCATCAGGAAAGTTTCTACAATGGAGAGATTGATCAATATAAGTGCAGAACACCTGAGTACTCCGTTGAGCAGGGGAAAAACATCAAATAGTCATATCAAATGGGAAATTCATTCCAAGATTCAGCCAATCTGGGGCAATCAGGTCGAGATTCGACAAATCTCTCGAAGGTCAGTCAGTCAGAGGTACTCCTTCACAGGTCAGCCAGTCAAGGGCAAAATCACTTCAAGGCTGGGGCAGGTCACCCCAAAAGCAAAAGGTTTTTTTTCTCAGGAGAACGGTTAATCAAGATCATGGGGCAAGATATATAAGATCTTCATGAGACTTCTCGAAGACAGGTTCTTTTATGGGCTATGCTGTATCAGGGCATCTTTTGGTCATATCACATCTGCAGGGTTCATGTTGATGGTCGACAAGTGACGTCCCCAGTAGAGTTTCTCTCTCCAACAGAGTAAGGGTAGAAAGTAAGTCTCCAGCAGAGGAGTA
Organism: Lathyrus tuberosus; assembly: GCA_022829125.1. Lineage (NCBI taxonomy): Eukaryota > Viridiplantae > Streptophyta > Magnoliopsida > Fabales > Fabaceae > Lathyrus > Lathyrus tuberosus. The sequence goes on from JALAZF010000058.1 coordinate 13,935,512, forward strand.
AGCTCAATATTGCCCCCTAGAAGAGTGGATATCATCAACCGTTGTTCCCCGAGCAGAGTTGTTAGTGATGGCTGGTATTCCCCAGCAGGTTAAGGGTGTCTCCCCGACTATAGGCTAAGTTCAATGATATTCTCCAGCAGGTTCGCTGTTATTGACTTCATTCCCCAAGCAGGTGATAGTCATCTCAATGGCTTGATCAACAGTGGTTGACATCCCCACCAGATTCAGAGTCCAATGGTTATTGACACCTCTTCCGTAATAGATCTTTGGGGTCCATCTTCAAGGTTTATTCGTAATCCCCAACGGAGTGAGAGTTCTCTTCGGGTTTCATCTTCAGCATGGTTATATCTGGAAGGCCGGTCAGTGTGACTTCCTCGGCAGGGTTCGTAACCTCGGAGACAGTTCAGTTCGCCATCCCCAGCGGAGTTGGCCTCTTCTCTTCAGCATTTATTTTGCTAGAGGGGTCCTTTTGCATATAGTAAGCATTTTGCATTGCATCCTCAAACGCGTAGCATTTCCATTTCATATGGAGCATTACGCCATAGAAAGAACATTCAAACAAATGCATGCGAAGCATAAGCCAGATTTGGTACCTTGTACAGAAACCCGAATCAACTTTCAGTCAAAGCAGTGACATATCCCAAGAGAATGCCAAGCCATTCCTCAGCAGACAGTTTCTTCCCGTCAACCCTTGGACGATGTGTTCCGAGCTCAGGTTTCGTACCTTCGGATGTCTTCAGTTCCTTTTCGTCAACCCTTTGATGATGTGTTCCGAGCTCAGGTTTCGTACCTTCGGATGTCTTCAGTTCCTTTCCGTCAACCCTTTGACGATGTGTTCCGAGCTCAGGTTTCGTACCTTCGGATGTTTTCAATTTTCTTCCCGTCAACCCCTTGACGAGGTGTTTTCTTGGGTTTCATCTTCTTTCCGTCATCCCCATGACGATGTATTCCTACGGTGGAATTTTCATTTTTCTTTCTGTCATCCCTATGACAGTGTGTTTCTTGGGTTTCATCCTCTTTCTGTCATCTCCATGGCAATGTGGTCCTACGGTGGAATTTTCATTTTTCTTTCTGTCATCCCTATGACAGTGTGTTTCTTGGGTTTCATCCTCTTTCTGTCATCTCCATGGCAATGTGGTCCTATGGTGGAATTTTCTTTCTGTCATCCCTATGACAAGGTGTTTCTTCGGATATGGGTTTCATCTTCTTTTTGTCATCCCTATGACAAGGTGTTTCTTCGGATATGGGTTTCATCTTCTTTCTGTCATCCCTATGACAACTTGTTATCTCCATGACAATGTGTCCCTTCGGTTGGGTTTTCGTTCTCTTTCTGTCATCTCTATGACAATGTGGTTTTTCAGATAAATAATCGGTGCGGTTCTGGGGTTCACTTTTCTTTCTATGGGTTTCATCTTTTTCCTGTCATCCCTATGACAATGCGTTCTCTTCGGTTAGGTTTTCTTCCCGTCAACCCTTTGACGAGGTGTTTCTTGAGTTTCATCTTCTTCCTGTCATTCCTATGACAATGTGTTATCTTCGTCAATTCCTTGACGATGTTGAGCTGTCTTCCCCGCAAATTTGTCTGTTTGGATTTCTCTCATCCCCAGTGAAGTTATTATCTTGGAGAAATTTCTTCGTCAGTTCCCTTTATCAGCAGGGATGGCATTTATTTTGCTAGTTCTCTCTATCAGCAGAGATAGCAATCATTTGAAGATTTTCTTCGTCAATTCCCTTTATCAGCAGGGATGGAATTTATTTTGCTAATTCTCTTTATCAGCAGAGATAGCGTCATGTTGAAGATTTCTTATTGTACTTCCCCCGCAGAGGTTGACGTTCAGGTGTCTCTCATGTGAAGTCATGTTGAAGATTTCTTATTGTACTTCCCCCGCAGAGGTTGACGTTCAGGGCTCTCTCATGTGAAGTCATGTTGAAGATTTCTTATTGTACTTCCCCCGCAGAGGTTGACGTTCAGGGCTCTCTCATGTGAAGTCATGTTGAAGATTTCTTATTGTACTTCCCCCGCAGAGGTTGACGTTCAGGTCTCTCTCATGTGAAGTCATGTTGAAGATTTTCTTCACCAATTCCCTCTATCAGCAGGGATGGTGTTCAGTTTGTAAATTTCTGGGTCCTTTTTATATTCAAACACCTTCTACCTTGAATGTCTGGAAGCCGTTGCTATCATCCTTTCAGGTCCAAGTCGATTGAATAGGGGCAGCTGTAGCACCCCAAAATTTGGCCTACCCTTTTTCTGGCTTATGTTTCTTTCTCATTTTGCATCTTTAGGTCATAATTCATAATCATATAGTGCATTGGTCTTCTAAGACATGGGATTACAACATTTCTTTAAATAAGGGTTTTCTATTTGCAAGAGCTTGAAGTCTGGTACTTGTAATATTCTTGTTCAGAGGATTCATCAAAAGTATTGAATCAGGGTTTCATTGGTGTGAATCAGGGTTTGGATCCTTCTTAATATCTCAAGAGAATTGGTTCCAGATTAAGTGCTCATTCAGTTATGATCAGGTGGAAGTTTGACTTCATCTTGGTCAAATCATCAGGAGTTTTGCTTCAAGTGCAAGTTATCCGTGTTATTGGTTTATTTCTCAGGAAGTGAGCATCAAGGGTCAGTTTGTTATGCGCTGGAGGTCAATTTATCAAGCGTTGGTTCATGCGGGGTTGATTTAAAAAATTCAGGATCTGTGGATTTATTTTCCCAGAGATTTATTCAGACAGATTCATGTGAGGATTCACTTGATCAAAGATTCAGAGGATGTGTGATTTAGGCGTTTTGTTTCAGTGGTAGTTGTGTGCCTTTAATCGGGTGTTGTGGAAAGTCGAGAGGTGGTATAATGTGGTTATCTTTTTTTTAGAACCATCTCTCTTTGTCCATATACATATCCACGACATAAACCATTTCTTTTTTCTTTAAACCAATTTTCATACCCATTATTCATTATCCATCTTATTCAAAAATATCATTAAATATCCATTATATCTCAATTATCCACTTTCATTTTTTTATCCACATCCAATTCATATCCAATTTTCATAACCATTTCTTTTAATCCATTTCCATTTATAATCCACAAATTCATTCATTATCCAAAAATAACCATGTCTATCCATTTTCAATCATACTAAATCAAATAATATATTATTCAAAGGGAGGTTCCAAAATTCAAAGCCCAAATTCATATGCTATAACTAGAATTCATGAGCCCATGTTGATGACAACACCATAGCACACGAAAGTTCTTGTGTTGTGTAGTTTGTGGCCATTTTTTAAAAAAGAGGTATATAGCAGTAGATGTTAGTATAGAAAAATAGTGATATTCAAAAAGAGAAAATACACAGTCGAGTTTCATGCGCAGAAAATAAAAAAAAAGAAAAGAGGAGAAACTCACGCGACCCCACATGATGCTACACTCACAATCACCAATTCAAGGCCAAACGCGTGAGCAATTACACAATTTTACAACAGAATCTCACAACTTTTTCATAACAGAATTTGAATTGAAATACTATTCTACCATTCCCTAAATCTTGGTATAAAAGAAGCAGCAGAATTGAGAGGGAGGGGAGCTTGAGATCTTCACGAACCATTTTCATTCCGCAGAGTCTTTACTCTTCATCATCTGCAACAAACTTTTCATATCTTCAATTCTACCCTTGATTCACTCTACAAATTGAGAAATTCAAAGCCATCAGAAGAGGATCATTCGAATACTCCTCTTCAATCCTTGACAAAAACTTTTTTTCATTCTCCTTCTGCTCTCATTCTCATCAATCTTCACCTCACTTAACCTGCAAGAACATTACAGCAAAAATTCACAACAATTCCACACTCATCACCCAAAACCGGGCCCTGTTCTGCGGAAATAAAAAAAAACAGTTCACAACATCACTTTCAAACTTCACGAATTCAGCAAGGATCAACTCCGAGCCGTTCGATCTGCAATTCGCGTCGTCATCATCATTAATTCTGAAGCAAGAAAGTTCAACACAACAACAGTTCAGATTCGCAGAAAAGGAAGCAAGAAAGTTACGAGAACAACACAAAGAGAAGACCATTGAAGCACGAAAGCAGAAGCGATATCGAAGGGATTCCATACCTATTACAGTGTTCTTCCATCGGCGTTGTCGCATAAACTCGGTAATTCCGTTCTGAGCTCCATATTTCTGATTGGCTTGATACTGTGTTTGTGTTGATATACCCTGATATGTGCGAATGGTTTGATGTTGTGTCTATTTTGTTCATGTTGGCGTTGATTGTTTTTCTGAATCTTCTTTGTTGATTTGCATAATTTGTGATTTGCTGTGATGATGATAAGACGATTGAGTTGGTAGGCGACGATGTGAGGGTGCGTGGTTTAGTTGTGTTCATTTCTGACGAAGTGATAATCTGAGGAGAGTGAGATTCAATGGAGAGGGTTTGATTTGGAAATGTTTGGTTATGGTGGAGAAGACGAACGAAGAAGAAGTGGTTGGAATGGTGTGAACGGGGAAAGAAGGAGAAAATGACATGGAGGTTTCGACGGAAAAGAAGACGGAGGGAGGAATGACACGGCGGCGCGATTTGCGGAGAAAACGGTGATTTTGATGAAGGAGAAGGATATTGAAAGCAAAATGGAGAGGATACAATGGTGAGAAGGGTGTTGCTGCAAACCGAGAAAGAGAGACGACGGCGGAAGGGATATGTGTTTTTAGCCGACGGCGAATACGAGGAAGAGGAGACAGAGACGATAAAATGGTGAAAAAGAGGCTAGGGTTTATTGACTTCTGGTTTTTTTTTAATTCAGTCTTCAATACTGATTTGGACCGGGCTCATAGGCCCATGCTGAATTCACCTCCGCACATCCCAGCTACTATTGCGCCCCCCTGGCTGAAAGAGAAAAATTATTGGGCCTGAACTTGAAGCCCACTCGCCTGGACTGATTTTTCCACACTCCCAATTCTGCTGACTGCGCCCTTTTTTTTAACTGTTTAGTTTAGAATTTTGTTTTATTAATTTGTTTTAATTAATTGATTTAGTTTAATTAGATTGGTTAATATTTTAGAATTTAGATTTTAATTGAGAATTTTAATTAGAGATTAGAATTTTGATTATTTGTTTTAATTTGTTTTAATTTTTGTTTTAGTTAATTAATGTAGGATAGCTATTTTAGTTAATTTTCTTTAACTTTAATGTGGTTTTGATTTTAGACAATTAGATTAGAGTTAGATTAATTCTAGAATTAGATTTTAATTAGAAATTACAACTTTAATTTGGTGTTGGAATTGAATTTTAAATTAGGATTTAACTTGAATTAATTTTAGGTTAATTGTTGACTAACTTTTAACCTTGGTTTTAATTTCCGTTTTAACTCTAATTTGGATATTCTTGCTTAATTGTTTTGACCATGATTTTGATGCTTAATTTCTGATTAAATACTTGAGTGCCTCTTGTTTGATTTTCTCTTTGTGATTGAGCTGTCTGGTATTTACTTGTTGATTCCTTTGTATTCACGTGCTCCCTTAAGGCTCCTAATCAGACTTAATTTCTGATTAAGCTCGGAGTAAGATAGACATTAGGCTCTCAATCCAAGCATGATAACATTAGGTAGTCGTCCCTCCTCAGCCTCACTAACCTTAGGGTCACCCATGCATGATAACATTAGGACTCTTAGTTTCCCTTTAGAGTTTCCTTTGGGTCTTCTCTCTTCTCATCTCAAAACTTCTTGAAAGCACTTAATAAAGATAAAGTGTATTGCGCACGAGCCTTAAGCGTGGGGAATATGAAATGAGGGGCTTCCTCTCATCTTTCTAGAGTGCTTAGCGGGCGTCCTGTCTTGGGACGATTCGTTAAGTATTCGTCCCTGTGCCCTAGACTTTGGTGCAATGCAAGTTATGAACTAACTTAAAAAACACTTTTGTCTAAAAAACACAAAACAAATTCAAATCTTTTTGTCCTTCGGGATTGTTTGGTTCCAGACCATTTTCAGAAAAGGGCACGTTACCTTCCGTCTGAGTCGCAAACAGGCATCGACCCTAACTGCCGGACACGAATCTAACGTCGCTCTTAAAAAACACTCACCCATCCGTGGTCGTACCCACGAACTACATTAGCTCTGATTCCTCTCTCTCTCTCGTCCGATTGAGGATATGTAGGCACAAGACAGCGATTGTCTTGGCGAGTAACCTTCCCCCATAGTTCCCGTCTGAATTACGTTGACTCTGACTTTCCCATTCCACTGAGGGAGTACGTAGGCCTAGGGCATCGAATATGTCCTACCGAGTCCGTCTTAGTCATCCCCGTCCCCGTTTTCTTTTGTTCAGCCATAGATAGTAGGACAGCTCACCCTCCGTTTAGATAACAAGCGTGGATCCCATCGAGTACGATGGATGCGTGGGGTACTAACACCTTCCCCTCGCATAACCGACTCCCGAACCCGGACTATGGTTGCGATGACCATGTCTTTCCCCCTTTCTTTTCAGGTTTATGTAGTGTTTCCTTTCCCTCTCTCGGGATAAATACACATTGCTGGCGACTCTATGTTTTCTGCGCCACTCCCGCGTTTGTACCGTTGGTTGCGAATCTTTCGGGAGCGACACTTATGCTAAAGAGTTCAAACGTGATCTTCAAGAAAATTCAGAAAAGACAGAGACAAACTTTGCAGGTCAGATGAAAAGATAACTGGACTTGACCCGGGAATAAGGCTAATGAGCCATTAATGATCCTACTAGAGTACCAATATGAGTTGGTTGGGATAACAACATGATTTGGTTTAGGAAGAATACCAGTATGAGCTGGACTTTTGAATACCAGTATGAGCTGGATTTTGGTTACCAGTATGAGCTGGATTTTTGAATACCAGTATGAGCTGGATTTTTGGATACCAGTATGAGCTGGATTTTTGGATACCAGTATGAGCTAGATTTTGGGTTACCAATATGAGCTGGATTTTCGTATACCAGTATGAGATGGATTTTTGGATCACATTTGACTCGAAGTTTTAGGTTCACATTTGACCTAAAGTTTTAGGTTCACATTTGACCTGAAATTCAAACGACAGGTTCACATTTGACTCGAAGTTTTAAGTTCACATTTGACCTGAAGTTTAGGTTTGTACTTGACCTGGGTTCAAACAACGGGTTCATATTTGACCTGAAGTTTGGGTTCATATTTGACCTGAAGTTTGGGTTCATATTTGACCTGGGTTCAAACAACGGGTTCATATTTGATTTGAAGTTTGGGTTCATGTTTGACCTGGGTTCAAACAACGGGTTCACATTTGACCTGAAGTTTGGGTTCATGTTTAACCTGGGTTCAAACAACGGCTTCACATTTGACTCGAAGTTTAGGTTCATATTTGACCTGAAATTCAAACGACGGGTTCACATTTGACTCGAAGTTTTAGGTTCACATTTGACCTGAAGTCAATGCCACTGATTAATGGACTTAAAGGGTTTGTATGAGGAGATTAAATATCAGATAGGTCAATACCGTGGTCTGTAGGTTAGACTTCCTGGGGAATAGCGATCAAAGAGTCAAAACCTGGCGCATGCAGATAAAGACCGGACGCAAACAAGACAAAAAGTCTACAAACCAGAAAAAGAAGCCTTGGGAGATAAAGACCCAATAAGCAAAACACACACAAATGCAAAGATGTACAATGCTATGGTATGATGCGAATGTCGAATGATACATAGAAGGCAACTCTAACGAGACGACGGACTGGGAAAAGTGAGTGGAAGGAAAGACACATCCACTACAAGAAGTCACACTGAAATCTGGAAGTAATAAGTCTTGGAGCCAATCCAGGAATGTCCTTACTTTACTGGGGAAATGAAATTTCACGTTTTCAGCTGAATTTGTGAAGATACGAGGAAGAATCCCTTTACATCATGACATTTGGTCGTTACTGAGATGTTTTAATTCCGAGAAGTATTTGTCGATCTTTCTTCAATGACAATCTTGAATGATTTATTAGTGTTTTTGCCCCAACCAGAGTTTTGAAGGCAACCATTGAGGAATGAGCTCAAATGGGGATTTATCTTATCCGAATATGGAAAAGACAACTGAACCAACCATCATCCACGAGGATCAAACTCTGTGGGGAATTCAGAAAGGATGGGCATTTTGTGCCTAGGGCTGACAACTTTATCGGAGAGAATGGACAAACCCAGTCACTTGAGGAGATAAATGCCAAAGTGAACACAACAGGTAAACACCAGAAAAGGAAGCAGATATGCTAAGATGCTATGCACATGAATGCATGTATGCCCTGCTTATGCTTATGCTGACAAAATAGACAAAAGGAAGCGAGACTGGAGATGAAATAAACATCTCGATAAGGATACCCAGCCAAACTCCTCAGCTTGGACCATTATTGGGGATGATCTTGCAGAATCAGTAGTTCTGCTTCAAGGTTACAACCTTCTTTGGTGAGAAGAGCACTTCACTTGGTGTAGCATCGTGACTTCACTAGGATTGCTATCACGGGCCTCATCTCTTTATTGGAGGGAAATCCATGGAGAATTGCCAGGATTTAGCCGAAGTAACAGCTTACTGGGGAGCTAGCAAAAGATGTGTAAAACTGAGTAGTCCTTCATAATTCGTCTGCCCCAGATTACATGGTCTATCAAGAGGATTTTACAAAAGAATCGACATATAAGAGGCCGTAACATCTTCAAAATCTTGGAGAGATTCATGAATTTCGGTATAACTGCCCCTGTTTAACTGCGTTTACACAACAAGGTCCTTGAACCTATTCTTCAGATTGGCTGATCTATGATAGAGATGCCCCAGATTGATTGGCCTTTTAGAGATTTACCGAATCTCAACCTGACTGCTTCTGATAAACTGGTCTGTGAGGATAAGTCATCCAAAGGATTTTACAGAAGGATTGACATACCAGATGCTCCAATGTCTTCAAACTCTTGAAGAGATTCATGGATCCGGACACAACTGCCCCAGTTCAACCGTATTTTGCAATACAAAGTCCTTAGACTATGGTAGTAACAACAAGGGAGCAAACTTGCCCCTGTTGATGGTTCATTGGAGTCCTCTCCTTGAAACACTTGTCATAAGATGACCTTAAGAAGGATTGCCCCAATATTCTGAACTTTGAAGAGATTCTGCCCCTGATTCAGTAGCTCTTGGGATGCTTGATCTAAGGAGGAGATGCCCTAGACTAAGCCCTTTATCAAGTCAAAATCCCTAGCTTGGCTCTTTGTTGGAATTTCTTTGATATTGAATTATTTTGCAAACAAGTATTGTTCATTAAAAATTGGCAATATTAATGCAAAATTCATGCAAGCTTTTGAAAACAAAATTTATTGATGAAACACACACGGTGGAATGATTAAATAAAAAACAAAGTGGATCTAGTCATTTACAGAATGACAGATTTCGTGATCAACATACGCGATTAGCAAAGATCATTAGGAGTCAAGTTACTCAACCTTACTGTAGTATGCTTTCAAAACAACCTTACCTCAATTAGGTCTTTTAAGGGTTGTAACGTGGTCTGGTTCACGGTTTTATGAAACAAAGGATAAAGGCTCAAAATTTTTTTGTCCTACCCCATCTTCGTAACGAACTCCAGTCCTATGCTCAGTTACCTTAAGCTACACATTTACGTTCCTATAGACTAGGAATGAATTGATGATAGTTGATGATGATTCAGACACCGGGGGTAGTCATTACTCCCTTACAACATTTGGTTGTCCTTTATTGCTGATGTTTTGGGACCTTGTCTTTGTCTCGATTATTGTACAAACCTTCTTGTATAAGGTGACGTTTTGGGCTTCCCACATTTCTTGACTTTCGCCTTGAAAGGGACTCGGCTCATTCTTCGATTAAGGATTTCTCAATGATCCTTCCTTATTTATCGCTTCGGGAACAACTTGTACAACATTTATTCACTTGGTTGGAGAGAGTTGACTGGTGTCTTGCGTGAAGCGCTTGCACTTGATTGCATAACTAAGTTAAACTGAGAACTACCCACCCCAAGGTTGAGATTAAGGGTTTTTTGTGTAAGGAAAGAAAACTCCTACTTCTAGGCTCGAAGGGTCAACGAGGGATTATCTTCCTTATTTCTTTAGTGTTTGGGAATTGAAACAATGCCTTACATCCTCGACAAGGTTTAATTGGCAGCATACCACAACAATTATGAATATGAGGTTTTCATCATCCTCCCCAATCTTTGCTTAAACAATCAGTTTGATAAGTGGAAAGGAACAAGATGCAGATATTTTTTTTGTTATTATTTTTTTCTTCTTTTTTTTTATATGAGAATAAAAGTAAATGAGTGAAACGAATGGACTTAATCAAAAGGTGCACAAACATTTCATTAATCTCGCCAATTTGAAAGTACAACAGCTTATAAGCTAATACAAGTTCAACATGTAAAGGAAAAATACAACTGAAAATACTGAACAAAATACAGCCAGCTTTGGCAACTTGACTTCAGTTTCCGGATCCAGATAGGGGAACACCTCCATCATTGATCACTTGCTCCTTGTGATATAGAACCTTGAGAGGACTCACAAGTCCTTTTCCCTTATTGCCACCTGGCTCAGAATCTGGCTCAGAAATCAGGATGTCAACCTCTGGTCTTCCTCCTTGGGGTGCTAGTGACTCTATCACGTCTTGCAACCTGAGCTTGAAACTCATGCACTCCACTACGAGGTGCCCCATTGTCTTAGTACAAAATCCACATTCGATATCTGAATGGTCTTCTTCAAAGATTAAACTCTTGTTGTGGATCAATTTTTGTACGAAGGCTTCTAATTCAGAACAAGTATTTAAATCATGTCCTCCAACCCCCTTATGGAACTCACATGTTGCATTGGTATCATGATTGTACCATGTATACGAAGCTGGAACATATGTGGGAGGAGTTATCAAAGAATTCTGGACTAGTAGCGGGTAGAGTTTGCTGAGTGGCACGGGAATCCGTTCATCGTGAACTTTGTTCCTTTTGTTCCGATTTTGCTTCTTGTTCTATTTCTACTCTTGTTCCGAGTCTGACGACCTTGAAGAGGGACGACCAATGAATGTTGATATGTCAACTTAGCATTCAGAGGCTGATGATGACATTCTGGTGCAAGACTAAGACCAAATGTTGGTTGATGTGAAGTTTCCCCAAAGGTAGATCCTTGGTATGGGAGAACCACAAGAGATAGCGAAGGATTGTTGATTTGAATGCCTTGAGACGTGAATGAGATCCTCTCAGAGTCTAACAGATTCTGAACCTTGCTTGGGAGCACCTTACAGTCTTTAGTTGAATGCCCCTGTGCCCCATCATGGTAGTCACCTCGAGCATTGGCGTCAAAGCCCGGTGGATACGGAAACGGGACTGGCTCTAATTCCCTTGGCACTATCAATCCTCCTTTGATTAAAACTGGCAGTAACTGACTATACGACATTGGTAGTTAAGTGTAATTTCTTTATGGCTTTCTTGGCCATGGCCGTACATGCTGGCGTGGTTGATGGTGGTCTGACCTTTGATACTGAGGAGGTCCTTGGATGAGAGGAGCCATAAAGGGTGGTGGACTGACAAATTTTCTAGGAGCTACTGGGTGAGCGCGCTCCTCCTTCCTCATTAGAGCTTGCAAAGTTTTCAAAACCCAATTCATCTAGCATTTGAGGAATTTGATCTCCTCTTTCAGGTCTTCCTGGTTCTTCAGAATTTCATTCATTGCTAACATTGTCTTGAATAGGTGCTAGGTATCCTCTAGACATAGAGGAAGAGAATCAAGAATGAGAAATGCGAATGTGATGCGAATGCGCATGAAATGCAAATGCAAGCCAAATGGTTTCAAGGAGCTCAAAGGAAAGATGCAACATTTTTTTGAAAGACTGAGGAGTTTTATTTTTAAAATCATAATCTCTATTGATCTTTACAAAGGAAACAAACATTTGAGTTACTTGAAACCAAAGGCCTATCATGAATGTATAAATGTATGCACAAACACACATAGACAGGTAGGCACATATATGCATGCAACACAAAGAGCCTAGGTTTGAAGATCACGAGCATAAGGCGATGGTCTACCCATCCCAAAAGGTACGTAGTATGGTTTTCAATCTGCAGAATAGGGTTCTAAAAGTTCCCAGAGTCTACGTAAATCCTTCGGATATTATCGTACCATGTAAATACTTACAAGGGTTAATAATATTCTCAAGATAAACTCGTCTGAGTGTAGTATCGCGTGACAACTACTCAGGACTGGCTCCCTCATAGTCACCACACTACATCCTAAAAGGCCAAATGGGGTAAAGGTAACTACGGTCCTCAGAATCCCTGGCTCCTAATTGAAAAAGTAATATCAATGCGACTGCTCACATCAGACATCAATAATCCCAAAGGGCCTCATCTGAGTGTGGTCATTATATGCCATAAATTGTTAGGACTACTCCCAACAACCGACTATTGATTACACCACGATCCTATCATATTTGTGCCCTCAAGTCCGGGTTAGGACTTATCTCACAACTCAATAGTACCATGCCCACAAAAGATATCAAACAAAGCATATATACAAATATAGCAAACAAACATGAATAACATAAGCAAAGCAAGGTGGGTTTAACCCTCAAAATATTGATCTCCCCAGTGAAGTCGCCATTTTCTGTACGCGGTGAAAAATGTCGGATGACAAAGCTATTGATTAACTTTGCATCACTTTTCTTTTGAATTCACCACCGAGCTTTTATTTATCCAAAAGGAAAGGGTAAAGATCGAGAGAAACACCTTTTGCGCTATGTGAAGACACAGCTAAGAGATCGGGGATCGGGGGTTGGTTATACTAACGGAAGGTATTAGCACCCTTATTATCTGTAGTAATCTACATGAGCCTCTTGTTTTAATTGTGTTGAATTATGTTTTGCTTGCTATAGATAAGCTGTTTGAGGATGGTGAGGGACATTTATGATAAGGATGAAAATGTTTGAGGTGAAGACCTAAGGGTATATACACTAAGTTTGCTCGGCAAGACATCGCATCTTGTGCCTACGTATCTGACCTCGTAAAGAATCAGAGCAACCGTAGTTCATCTGACTAAAGGTGGGTTTTAGGAACCATTGACTATGGCCAAAGTTCCAAGGGGAAATGAGTATGAGCTCATTTAGAGTTTAAGAAAAATCTCTAGATCTAAGTTGTAGATGTTGTATGGCAATGAGACCAAGGTTATATCTTATGACTATGATGTCTAGGATGAAGTTGTGGCTTTAGGACTATGAGGTCAAGAGAGTGCCCCATGACTATGAGGTCAAGGATTGATGGTTGAATGAAATACCTATGACTATGAGGTCAAAAGTTGTCTATGACTATGAGGTCAAAGGTTGATGGTTAAATGAAATACCTATGACTATGAGGTCAAAGGTTAATGATGAACTGTCTATAAACAAGAGGTTGATAGAGAGGTTTTTTCTATGACTATGAGGTCAAGGTTGGAAGATGTCTATAAGGCCAAGGTGATAAGATGACTATGAGGTCAAGGTGGTAAGATGACTATGAGGTCAAGATGGTAATGAGCTATATATGACTATGAGGTCAATAGAGAGGCTTTTTATGACTATGAGATCAATGTTGGAAGATGGCTATGATGCCAAGGTGATAAGATGACTATGAGGTCAAGATGTTAAGATGACTATGAGGTCAAGATGGTAATGAGCTATCTATGACTATGAGGTCAATAGAGAGGCTTTTTATGACTATGAGGTCAATGTTGGAAGATGGCTATGAGGCCAAGGTGATAAGATGACTATGAGGTCAAGATGTTAAGATGAATATGAGGTTAAGATGGTAATGAGCTATCTATGACTATGAGGTCAATAGAGAGGCTTTTTATGACTATGAGGTCAATGTTGGAAGATGGCTATGAGGCCAAGGTGATAAGATGACTATGAGGTCAAGATGTTAAGGTGGCTATGAGGCCAAGATAAGATCCTATGACTATGAGGTCAAGGGGGAACGAGGTGTCTCTATGACTATGAGGTCAAGAGGTAATCTTATGACTATGAGGTCGAAGGTTGAAGGTTGTTATAAAATACCTATGACTATGAGGTCAAAGGTTAAAGATGGCTATGACTATGAGGTCAAGGATTACCTATGACTATGAGGTCAAGGATTAATGATGGTCCTATGACTATGCGGTCAAGGGAATCCTATGACTATGAGGTCAAAGGAGAAATGATTACCTATGACTATGAGGTCGAGGTTAAATGATGATGAGCTATCTATAACCATGAGGTTGATAGAGAGACTTTTTCTATGACTATGAGGTCAATAGAAGATGGAGATACCTATGACTATGAGGCCAAAGGTTACCTATGACTATGAGGTCAAAGGAATCCTATATATGAGCTATCTATGACTTAGGAGTTCATATAGATTCTTTTCCTTTGGAAGGAAAGAAGTGAGGAGTTTTAAGGAGAAAACTACCATAGCTTGTCTCACTTGGGGGGGGGGGGGGGAGACATAATGAGGTTCTCAAGGTAAACCATATCATAGAGAAAATGAAAATATGAATATGGTAATGATCAAAACAACTTCATGGAGAATGCATGTGGAAATGTTTTAACAAACACAAATGGTATGTGACAATATCTTAGAGTTCATGCATTCAAGGGTGACAAACATCAAGACATCAAACACTCAAAGGGTGGTTTAAACATGGCATTCAAGATTGCAAAACATAAACATGTCACATACTTGATTGTGCAAACTCATGTTATAGGCAAATGATCTAAAGAGATCTCATGGTATTTCAAAGGATATTTTCATTGGACAACATAACAAACCCCAAGGAAAATGAGGTGAAACCAATCATGCAAAGTTATAACATCATACAAGGCTTGAACAACATGTATTAGGTTTTATTTCATGAATATAAACAAAGAAGCATGGCCCAGAACTCAAAAGAAATCAAGATGTTCTTTTAAAAAACCCTAAAAAGTCTTTCTTTTCCAACCTTTACAAATGTTTCAAAAATGATCATTTTTACCAATTTCTTTTTAAAACCAGAAAATAGACATGTCAAGGAACATTTTGCAAAAAGAATGGCTCAAAAAGAGTAAAAAATGAGCAAGTTATGAATGTTTAAAAACATGGTACAAACCATAAAAAAGAAAAATGGAATGAGTGATAAAAAATATTGGAAATGCACCCCATAGGGTTTGAACCCACGCCATGGGGTCAGCAACACAAAACATTTGCCAACTGAGCTGCGCACGCAGTGTGATAAGAGAATACAAGTATGGAATGAAGTAGCATGTCAAGCGAAATAGAGAAAAAAATAAAAAAAGGAAAAGGTCTGGGGCGAGGGGGATTCGAACCCCAGACCCTTTGGTTGCCAATACTTATAAAACCCTCCATGGACCAGCGGTGCTACGCTCTCATCCAAACAATATACACTTTCAATTGTTTTTATTTTAAAACAACCATCAAACGGCCACATCAGCGCCACCTGGGATTGAATGGGGACCACCATATTTCTTCTTCTTCGTTCTCACTCTCCTCTCCCTCGTGCCCTAACATGCAGCCATGGCCAAGGCTTCCAACCCATAGATCTCTCTCATTTCACAACCAAATCCAGTGAAATAAACCTCAAAGTTGGAGTAAAAACTCCCAGGATTCTAAATATGCTCTTAGTTCTTATTAATAATCAATGTATGACTCAGAAATCAACCCATAACAGTGTAACACCAAAAGGTTCCAACAAGTTATATCATGCTAGTATTCAAACAAACAAGGCAGGCATGTATTCAAAATCACGAAGCAATGAACATACTACATTTTGGTATTAAAAAAGAAATGATATTAAGCATGAACATGTGAGATTAAAAGTTCAAGAAAACCTACCTCTTGGAGAAAGTCCAAGGCCTCTTTTAACCACTTGCAGATGAGAAATAACACCTCCTGGAAGCTTTATGATCTTAATAGAACACAACCAGATGCTTGTAAGCTTTGGTAATCCTATGAATAACCAAACCCGATACTTGTGCAAAGTTGAGCTTTGAAAATGGCAGATGAGGTTTGAGGAGTTACAGAACTTTTCCAGGTGTTGGAAAGAGTTCTAATGGAAGTTTGTTGAAGATTTATGTGGTTTGTTTAAAGTTTGCACGAGTGGATTGAAGTTGGGCAGTGTTTATGCAAATTTGCAAGAACTCTTATATGAGAGAAATGAGTGAGTGATTGTTCTCCTTCTTGGGGTGATTCTAGTGTCCATTTATAGAGCATGATGGGAGCAAAAGGAAGTGATCTCTTAGCTGTTTCTGAAGATTCGATTTAGATTAGAATTTTTGAATATTCATGGGATTCCATCATGGTTTTAGGGTTGTCATGCCATGTTCTCATGTCCCTCCCTCGTGCTGGATCCTCAGTGGAGTTTTGTGAAATTGTTAGTGCTCTTGTGCTGGTTCAGAAACCACTCATGAACTTAATTCTTGCACATGCACCACTTTATGCCTATTTGAATTTTTAATTCATGTTCATGTGTGTGCATTATGGCCTCTTAGGTGTTATGTTTGATGCTCTTAGATGTTGTCATTATGTCTTACATGTTTTTGAGCATCAAATAACATGGATAGGTGACCTCTAATGCAAGGCACAACTGCTTTTGGTAAAATTCTGGTTCATGTGCAGCAGAAAATGGTATGAAAATTCAAGCTTGGGCCATTCAAAAATGGCTCGTGCATTTTGAGGCCTTTTTGTGCCAAATGATCTTTGATACATTCTTAACACAATGCAAAAGGAATGGGGTCAAAAGGACTTGTGAGGTGGGAGTTATCCTGGTTTAAAGTCAGCATTCCATGGGCCTACCATCCTGCCTTGTATGCAACATGGCTAGGAAACTTCTTAAATCTTGGGCCATTTGAAATTGGCTCGTGCATTTTTAGGCCTTTTTGTGCTAAATGATCTTTGATACATTCTTGACAAGTTGCAAAAAGAATTAGGTCAAAAGGAGTCTTGAGGTGAGAGTTATGATGATTCAAAGTTGGTGTCATAACTAAGTTAAGAAAATTTCACTAAGTTCTAAAAGGTGATTTGCCTTCCAAGTCTTGTAGCTTAAAAACTATGCATTTTTTGAATGAGGGCCCTCTAATATGTTTTGAAGATCATGGAAAGAACTTCCATTTGAGCTTTGAGTCATTTAATTTGGATGTGTGGTTTGGAAGTTATAACTGTTTCAAATTTGGCCCAAGTAGTGAAATTTCCACCTTTGAAATGTTTTTATGAACCAAACCTTGCTTCCTTTGCAAGAAACTCCTTACAAATTGATTTTTCATACCTTAAACCATCAATGAGATATGTTATGATGACTTACGGCCTTGGTGGTGTCATTTGGATCAAATTCTCAGAGATTAGGGTTTCAGTCAAAACCCTAATTTTGACTGTGGTCGCACTGGGACAAACTCTCATGATCTTGCTTCTCTCATCACTTTTAAAACTCATATGTGGCCTCTAAGGATGTTTATTACCTTAAGGAGTCATGTCCTAGGGTTTGAGAACCAATCTTGATCAGAATCAGAAGTGGTGATTAACTTGCCTTGATGAAACCCTAATTTGGAGGCAAGGCAAACTCGTGGTTCAAGTTACTTGGTATGAAAGCCAAATGGTCTTGAATTCTTGTTCAATTAGACCTCTTGCATGTAGGTAACTCAATTGGTTGATGAAGCAGGCAATTCTTGATTTAACATGGCCAAATTCTTCTGTGATTCCTCAGGTTAAAACCCTAACTCCACAGTTGGGTCTGGTGATCCTTTGTTGACTTGATTTGATTCAAAGTCTTTAATCCTGGCTCCAATCAAATGGTGGATCTTTGTGATGATGGTATAGAGCCAGAGAATACCTTAGGAGGCCTTGAACCTCTCTATGCAAACCCTATATTCAAACATAAGAGGAACAAAATGCAAGATGTGGTGGTTAGTTAACAATGCGTGCATAATTGATCTTAAATGTCTATGCAAGATGTTATGACATCTAAGGGGTAAAATTTGGGGTACGACAGTAATCACTGAAATGACATAGTTATGAATTGAAAAGTCAGTGTTGCAGTGAGAATCGGATATCAAGCTATTAGTTAACTTGTATCACAAATCATGAAGTCACCACCGAGCTTTGATTTATCCAAAGGAAAGGGTAAAGATCGAAGAAAACCCTAAGTGCACTATGTAACAAAAAAGCTAGAGATTTATGGTTCGGGGTTGGTTATACCTAGGGATGGTGTTAGTATCCTAAGTATCTGTAGTACTCTACAGGAACCTCTTGTTAGTATTTGTGTTATGCTATTGTTTGCACGCTAAGGAAAAAAGGTGTTAAGGTAAAGACCTAAGGGCATGTACACTAAGTATGCTTGCCAAGACATCGTATCTCGTGCCTACGTATCCTGACAAGGATGGAATCAGAGCATTCGTAGTTCACCTCACTAGGGGTGAGGAAAAATTTACTGTGGTCAAGGTTCCAAGGGGAAGTTAGTGTTCATAACCATAGAGTTAACCAACTCTCTAAGTCTAAGTTGAAAGACTAACTAAAAGTATTGACTTCTAACAACATCAAAAAGGGGAAAGTGAATACACATTACAATGGTACTCACATAGAGTTTACAAAGTCTAAACATTATTTTAAGTTGTAAAGAAAACAAATGGCTCTAACAAGGCCAAGAGGGAAAAGTAAGTACTTATAACAATAGTACTTACATAGGGTTTACAAACCCTAACCTAAAGTTAGGTTGAAGAGGGAGGTGGCTCTAACAAGGCCAAGGGAGATGATCCTAACAAGGTCATGAGGTAGGTAGGGAATGGTCTAAACTATCCTAAAATATGAATTACAAGTCAACATGGGAACTTTCCTTTGGAATAAAGGACTTACAACTTGTAACAACAAGTGTTTAAAGGACAAGCCTTAAAGTATGAGTGATAACAATCAAGGATGAGAATGACATCATGGATGAGATGACAAATCAAGAGGGGCAGTAACTACACTAACTTATGTACAACATGCTCAAATGATCAAGGGAGATTCACAAATATTACAAACATACGCCAAAACATAAGCTTACTTGCTACAAACTTAATCACACAAAGATAAGTGCATAAAAATGGTTCAACATAGAAGTTACAACTCAAAAACCACATGGGCAATAATATACATATCATAAATCTCATATTCAATATCATATTGTCAAGAGAAACACAAACAAGAATCACATCAAGGCATGAACAAAATCATACGCAAGAAATAAACCAAAACATCCATGAAGGGATCCAAACAATCAAGGCATGCATAAAGGATCAAATGGGCAAGCAAAGACACTTTGAACTCATGAAGTCAGAAGCTAAGACATACTTTTCAAACCACACATAAACATACATTCATCAAGATAAACACTCAAATAATCATGCCTAAAAACTAGGTCACAGCAAACACCAAGACATGCTCAAAATGAACCATAAGTTGATGCACCAACCAAAAATAGAAAAATGGCCAAATAAAATCAAACTCAAAGTTTTAAGTCATCTTCAAACATTAAAAAATACATGTGCAAAAGACCAAAACAAGATTGGTACAAAAACTTCCCCAAAACCCACTAACAAACTCACAGGGTCAAAAGAATCGAGGCTTTTAAAATCAAACCAAAAGTTTATTAAACAACATTATTTGAGGCCACCAAAAATACTCAAACCTTCTTAAATTATATGTCATAACATGTCAAGAAATCAGATGGAAAAACATGTGGAAGTCACTAAAATGAAAAACCCTAAATCAAGGGTGTTTTGGTAAACATACTAAAACAAATGATTTAAGTAAAATATAAAAATAAATAAATAAAATAAATAAAAATGATCAAAAATAGGTCAAGACAGTAAAGTGTATAAAAATAATTTTTGTGGAATTTTAAACATATTTTAATGATTAAAACAAAATGAAAATTTAAGATAATAAAAAAAGAATGAAAATAATAAATAGAAAGACAAAGGGGGTGCATTAGTAAACTCCAGAACAAAGAATGTATTCATGTCATGCACGGGCCTCTAAAGTGGTGGGTTGTGGTTAGCAATTTCACTAGGCCCAGGTCTGCTTCTAAAAAAATCAGAAAGAAAATAAAAAAAAGAACATATGAGCCATGCCACGCGAGCATTTTAATTGAGTTGGCACACATGTGGAAGTGACATGGTCGATCAAAGAAGAAACAAGAAAACGACATAGGACGCCGAAGCCCTAGCTCCGGCCGTCCTCTCCGGTAGGTCACCGGACTTGCAGAGGTGAATCCTCACTAAAAATGTGCAAATCTTACACCAATCTCAAGCTCTTTCCACGTAGAACCCACTTCCAATACTATTTTTCTCATTTGAAGTCTTTATCCCCATGAAAAGAGGCAACGGAAATTAGGGCATGAAACTACAAGTTCACGAAATGCTTGCAGGAGAATGATAGAGCCAAGAGAAACCAAAGAAATCTTCAAAATAATTGGATTCAAAAGCTTCACTTTTGAGTCAAAAAGTGTGATGGTGATATGCTTCTCTCTTGTTCTCTCTTGCTTTCTCTTCTTTATGACTTGTGTGTGTATGTTTCTATGATTGATATTGATAGCCAGAAGTATTTTTTAAAGTTAAAAAAATAATGAGTTCTTCTTTGCTCCAAGAAAGAAAGAAGTGAGATAGGGTGAGAGTTTCACACATGGCTCACTCTTTTCAGACCTTGAGCCAAGTGATTTACTTGGTTGCTCGTACTCAGGTTGAAATTCTGGTATCTGATATGCGATGTCGAGTGAGATGTCACAACATCAATATCTGCTATATGAATAAGACAGTAAAAGTAACAGCACTTAAAAGCAATAAATAAACACAGAGAAGTATTCACCCAGTTCGGTCTAACAACCTACGTCTGGGGGCTACCAAGCCAGGGAGGAAATTCACTATTAGTAGTATCAATTTGTAGACTCTACAGCCAACTCATAAGTTGACAATCTACTCACTTAATCACTACCCAATGACACTTCTACCTAAGACACTCTTAGATATGAGACACCTCTCACTCCCCCTCAATCACAGCAGTGATAACAACTTACAATAATGAAAGTAAAAGACATACTTCAAAGACACACCTTGGTCTTGCTTAAGAGCTTCAACCAAGAACAATACACTCGTGCTTAAAAGCTTTGAGTGGACAAATTACAACTCAACTAAATCAGTTTAATTCAAACATCAAAACAGATGAATGAATGGCTCAAAAAAAACCAACACAAAACATAAACCCTAAAACTTGAACACAACTCTCACAATCCTTATTCTCCGCGAGCAGCAGTTAGGGTTGATCATCTATTAATAGCAATACATTCCTTGGGCTTGGGCAATTGCAGATCCTTGATTTAATTTCCAATAAAAGAAAATTAATCTCCAAATCGTTATGCATGAAAATAGCAATTCCCTATTCTTTATAAATAGATTGCCTCCAAAAATAACATTCCAATATATTACCACTTCAGTAAATTTCGCAGCAATCAGATAACATAAACACACAAAAGATTGCTAAAAATAGCACAGCAAATAAAACCTAAAACCAGAACTGGAAGTTCTGTCAACTGATGTCAGAACATCGTGTTTGACATCATGCACACAGTCTGCAATACTAACAAACACCACCAACACTTTACCTGCAGATTGTTAGAGACAGTATGTCAAGACATCAAGTAGAACATCTTGATGCAACACATTGTTTTACCAAAATTGCTGCCAATACAGAACCAACAAACTCCCCCTTTGGAAAATTTTGGATAAAACAACCAATGAGCACACACAACAGATCAGAGATCCCTGCAGCAGAAGCAACACTCAAACAAATCTAACATTCTGAGTTAACACTGAACATAAAAACAGCAGAAGCTCCCCCCTCAGGCCCATGAGCAAAAAAAAAACCAAGAAAACCACCAAGACTAGAGGCTACTCTCCCCCTTTTTAGCCATAATTTAGACAAACCAAAAACTATATCAGACAGAAATTCCATCACATACAAAGCTAAATAATAAAATGAAGCTGTCAGTAAGAGTAGAACAATCAAATAAAGTCAGAAAATAAACACACACAGGTGCCAGCAGAAATCCAGAACAAGAAACGAGCACACAAAGGTGCTTAAAGAAATCCAACAAAAAAAAAACAAACAATAAGAAAAACTTCAAGACCAGAATCCTCAAGTCTCTCTAGAATCACCAGAATCCTCAATATCAGTCATGTCATTAGCACTCTCCTCAGATCCTCCCTTTTTACTAGCATCATTCCCACCATCACCTTCTTCCATTCTTAGAGTCATGATAATTCTTTCAAATTTTAGTTTCCTTTATGTACTGACTTTAATGACATCATCTAGTTCCCTGCACGCCTCTTCCAACTCAGAAATCACCCCAGACTTGGATGGTGGCTGGTGTGAAGTTGAGGCAGATGTCTTGACAATGTCAGGAACATGCTTACCTTCAAACAATTTGTAGTGAAGGGACATAGCAGACTCCCTCTTGCACACAACATCAGACAGGGATAGAATACCAGGGTGCTGAGTCAAAATGATTCCACAGATAAGGGAGGGGAAGGCAATTGGCATCTTCACAGCGCAAGTACCAGCTTGCTTCATTGTTTGATCAAAAATCGTATAACCATAATCAACTTTCTTCCTAGTTCCAACAACATATATAAACTTACCCAGACCAACAGAAATAGTGGAAGTGTGGTTTGTGGGGACCCAATTGGCTGCTCCAATCATGTGGAGAATAGCACACTTCACACTCAGACAACCAACTGACAATTTGTTAGGCTTTAAGGGCCAAGCCTTCATTTGATTAGTAGTTATTTCCTTACACACTTGATTATCTGTGACTTCAAGCTCACCACATTCTTCTTCACTTCTGCCAAGAAATTTGTTGATGATCACTGGGGAAAACTCAACACATTTTCCTCTGACATAGACTTTTCTAAAATCCCGACTCTTGTGATTAGAACATTCTTCAGGAATGTTAACAATGAATTCTTTTACCAACACCTCATAACATTTGGAGAACTTTGTTACATTCTTCATCAAACCAGCAGACTCAATAAGCTCCATGATCTCTTTAAGATCCAAAGCATCTCTTCCTAACTCACGCTCCAGAGCCAACCTCCTTTGATGAACATATTTCCACCTATGAACACTGTTAGCATAGTGGAAGGAAATGTTGTCCAAAGGCACATCAGGGACTTCGTCAGATATCCTTTTTAAAGCAGTCTTCCTCACAGGAGTGATGTCCTGAACATCCTCCTCAACATCAAAATCATAGTCAGAATCAGCCCTAGTCTTCCTCTTTTTGGAAGAGGTAGACACTTTGCTCCAAGATTTTGTAGGACCTACAACTGGAGTCTTCCTCTTACTGATATCAGTTCTCACCTTTGGAGGTGAATCTACAACTTTACCTTTTCTTGATTTCAACCTTTTAGCAATACCAGGAACCACATTAGCAATTATCTCATTATCAGACAGTTCATCCACATCCACAACATCAACATTCTTCTTTCCTTTAGGACTAGATGTGCCTTCCTTAGTAGGAGATGTTTCAACATCAGCTCCAACATCAGTTTCTGCATCTTCCAGGACAGAGATGGCCAACCTGTGAAGATTTCCTTCAGGATTATCTATGTCAGAAGGATCAGCAATTTTCCTATCATCTTTCTTAGCCTCAGAGTGAGGGGCAGAAATTTGAGCAAGTGGCCAAGAAATCCCCAGCCACAGAAATACCCTTCTCCAGAACCTTAGTAACTATCTGGTCTAGACTTTTATCCACAGAAAACTCTTCTTCTCATTTTAATTTTTATCAACTTGAGGGAGTGGAGTAGAAATCCCAGGAACTGATTTGTCTCCATACAAAATACTAGTCACAACACTCCTAACTTCACTATCATCATACTTTCTACAATCAGAAGGGTCAGATGATTTACCTGCAGGAGTACATTTTAAGCTCTTTGCCTGCAGTTTGCTTGGCCTTGTCTTTTTTAGGATCATAGAGAGGAATCATGGACAGAGGAGCAATGTCAAGAGCATCATCAGGATAAACCCCTTCAAAAGAAACCCTAGATTTTGAATGCGTAGGATTTTTGGCAGCAGACTTCTTGGACGGAGATGATTGTTGTTGAGACATTGTAACCTTCTGGCAACTGATTGACAAAGGAGTGGAAGGGCTTCTTTTTCTGAGAGAGAAGATGAACAACCAGTATGTAGCAAAATGGAGGTAACGTGTCGGAGCAAAGAGATGAAATGATTGCCTATGGAAAGGGGGCTGCTTTTGTTGGAAACTTAAAAGGCAGTAAATGAAATTTCCACAACAAAATAAATGAATTTTTAAATTTTTAAATTTTAATGAATGTTGTCCATACGCCATTAACTGTTGTTGACCTTCATATCTACATATGCCCAATTCTTCTCTTAAGGTTTCACATTGACTTGTATCCACATCCTTAGAGAAAATGTCAGCAAACTTCTTCTCTGTAGTGACATGTTCCAACTGACTGGCCTTGTTTTCTCCAAGTTCTCTTATGAACAGATGATGAATATTAATGTGCTTAGTGCTCCTCATGTTGTCACAGTAAGATGTCATGACATCCTGCTTGACATTGAACTTAGTCAGTCTTTGTTTCACCTATTTCAGATGTAAGTGGCCAAGTCTTTGATGTCCCAATTTCACATCATCACCTTTGGTAAGAGTACACATGGAGGAGTAACTGGAATCTTGACTCCCTTCATCACAACTTCACTCTTTTCATTAGTCACTAAACATTCAGAATTTGTGAAGTTTACCTTGAACACTTGATCACACAGTTGTCTGATGCTTATCAAGTTGGCAGTCAACCCTTTCACTAACAGAACATCATCAAGCTTAGGAGCTCCTGAACAGTCCAGCTTACCAACCCCCTTAATTTCACCTTTGGCTCCATCACCAAAAGTCACATAGCTAGTAGAATGAGATTTGATCTCCACCAAAAAGTTCTTGACACCTGTCATATGTCTAGAACATCCACTATCAAAATACCAATCTCCTATGGTAGAACCTCTTAGAAACATTTGAGCTATCAAACTGCTAGCAGCAATCTTGGGAACCCATTGTTTTCCACTTGTATGAATGCTTTGATTTGGTCTAGGTTGAGGATCAAGTTTAGGATATCGATGCAGTCTGAAGCAAAAAGGTTTTGTGTGACCAAATCTTCCATAGTAATGACGTCTCCATCTTTGAAATCCTCCTCTGAAGTGGTTGAGATGTCTTCTCCGTTGAGGATGTCTTCTCCCATGATGTTGAGGTTGTCTTCTGCCATGATGTTGGGGCACAAAATGATAAGGTCCAGAAACATGGCCTTTCCCATGATGTTGAGATATCTGATGAGGCATAAACTGCTTAGGTCCATAAGCATGAACTTTCCCATGATGTTAAGACATCTGATGGGACAAGTTATGTTTGGGACCAGAAGAACTAGCATCTGAAGAAGGTTTCTTCTCACCATCAAATCCCCGCCCAGTCATATCTCCAGCTAGTTTTCCAGTCTGAAGAATATCATCCAAGGTATCAGTCCCCTTGTTCAGCATTCTGATAAATTTGATCATTTGATCAAGCTTGGAGTTTAGCAGACTAACTTTATTCTCCAGTTCAGCCTTTTCAGCCTTTAGTTGAATTATAATTTTCTTCTGCTTCTCCCCTTCTTGACAAACTTCTTCACTTCTAATGCACAACTCTCTATATGATGCAGCTAGCTCCTCATAGGTAATCTCTCCATCACTTGAATCATCATCAGACTCACATATTCCAGTCATTGCTCTGATATGCTTGGCAGATTCATCTTCACTTTCAGTGTCCTCATCAGATCAAGTGATAGACAAACCCTTTTTCTATTTAAGGTATGTAGGACATTCAGCTCTGATGTGACCATAACCTTCATAGCCATGGCATTGGATTCCTGTGTCATTATTAGGCTTCTCCGCTGCTTTGGTTTTCTTCATCTGATCACCTGACCTGTTGATGTCAGATGTGATGTTCTTGACATAAGGTTCATAGCTCCTATCTATTCTTTTCAACACCTTATTAAACTGCCTTCCCAGCATCACGATTGCATTGGATTGCTCCTCATGGGTTTCAATATCACACTCTTTCTTTTCATCTTCAGTACTAGACACCAATGCTATGCTTTTGGCCTTCTTTTCTGATATGTCATTCAACCCTAATTCAAATGTCTGAAGGGAACCAATCAATTCATCTACCCTCATCTGGCTGATGTCTTGAGCTTGACCTTCATTTCAAATCTCTTGGGGAGAGTGTCATACCCCAAATTTTGACCACCAAGATTTCCCATCATTGTGCAAATCATCATCACAATATGGGGGAACCATCATACTTCATTAGTCTCCCCAAAGATGGGTGAGCATCCACTATAATCAAAATTAGGGTTTCAATCCCTCTCAGAGCTCTTAGACAAATGATAAATCAAGAAATGACATGATCTTCAACTTGTATAACCTCTCAAACATCCATAATGGATCAAAAGGACTCCCACTTTAAGGATTAAGTACAAGGTTGCTCCCTTCTAAGTGGATCAAGCCTCAAGATCGACAGTGTCACCAAATTAGGGTTTTGGTCGACCAGGGCCTCCAGATGGAAAGTTTCATCTGGGCACAGGCAAAAGATCCAAAACACAACCTAATGTACTCCGTGGAACCTCATGGACCCATTCATCAAGTCAATTTTGCCTCAGGGGATGCATACATAAAAAATCAGGAATTAGGGTTTCTTAACCTAATTCACCCCTAAGTTGACTTTTAGGGAAAAACATGAGCCAAGACCTCAAGAGAGGGTTTGAGGGTCTCTAATGAACTATATTGATCCATTTGGAACAATGGATTAATCCAAGAAGCTTGAGCAACAAGTTTCAATTTCATCTGCACCACAATTAGGGTTTCGCGAGAAAAGTCAACTGTAACTTTGACTTTTGAACAGGACATGCTCCCAAGCCCTAGGACATGCCCCAATATACCCTATGACACCCATGGAACATGTCCATCAAATTTGATTTAGGTCAAGGATATGATTTCCTGAAGAATTGCACAGTTTGGAATTCATCTGATAAAAAGTCAACTGTGCACGAAAGTCAACTTTGACTTTTTGATATTTTTCACCACAATGGATTTTTAACCCTAAAATGATGTTAATGTATGATTTGAATCATCATTCATCAAGAAAAATCAAGAAAAGTGGGATAACTTGTAAAAGGGGTAACCATAAAACTTATAAATTTTTCTAAGTTATGGAAAAAGTACCACTAATGCACCAACTTTGGAGGACTATAATTCCTAAACCACAAGGCCAATTTTTTTTCATCCAAAGATGGATTTGTAGCCCTCATTACCCTCTACAAAAACTTCAACTAGACCTAAGTCCAATTCATTAAGGATTTTGAGTTATGGAGTGATCAAAATCAAGAAATCACACTTTGTTCCAACACTTAGTGAAAATTTCACTAAGTCAGATTTTGCTTCACTTTTTGCCAAATGTAGAGGGATTTTTCACTTGGAATCAGAAGAGATCAAAATCAAACATGTTCAAACAGTTGTTGTATCATGTAAGGGCTTTCCAAAGTGGCCAAGAACATTGTCAAATTCAACTTACACCATGAGATATGACATTGTCAAGTTGCCTTGCTGAAATCTGTCAAAGGCAAGGCAGATTTTGCATTTTGGCTCGATTTACCAAAATCAGCCAAATTCAAATGCTCCTATCCACTTGGACACATCTGAGGATTGAATCTACAGGGGACAATCACTGAGCCAAGCCTCCAAAGTCCATGGAACAAGAAATAGCATGTTGAACCTAGAATGGCCAAAATAGGGACAAGACTCCAAATTTGGATTGAAGCATTCAATGGAAGCATCAAGGTGGCATGGACTGAGCCATTCTCATCTGAAATCAGTCAAGACTTATCCAAGACCAAGGGAACCAAAGCTCTGTGCCCTAACCTCTAGTCAATGGCTAGAGGAGACTTGCATTTCCATTGGACAACATTGGCCAAATCTACTTACCAGCTGCCATTCACTATTCCTTGCAAAACAAACTTGCTCTACTATAAATAGAGCTCAATTGTGATCAGTTTGAGTACACCAAAGCCATCTAACAGATGCTTTCCTCAAAATCTCTTTCTCTTGGCAAAAATGCCTTTCTTAGCAAGGTAGCTATCGGGTTTTGAGTTTGAGAGCTTTTCCAATCAAACCAATCACTCACACACCTCATATACATCACATATGAGCTGATCAAACACTTAAAACACTTCTGAAACACCAAATTCACAAAATCACCAGCTGGTTGCTCAAATTTTCAATCAAGTTGCAGCTGAGATACCATGAATTGATCCAGCCAATTTCAATCAAGTCCAAGCATTCAAACACACTCCATAGGGTGTAGGGAAGCTGTTCAGATCATCACCACTCATCTGTAACACCTCCAAATCAAAAATCACATTGCACTTGCTGTCACGACTTAGAGGTAAGCATATACTTGGTCATCTCTCAATCTATGCATATTTCCTCGCACAATAATTTGGCCATATGTTTATAATCATGCATGGAATGTTTTCCCTCAATTAATTGCATTGTTTGAATCGTGTATCAAAAATCCTAGCCTTCATCAGAAATTAGGGTTCTTGAGGTTTCTTCGTGATTTCATGTTTTATGTTTAATTTAAATGAAATTAAGTGTTATAGACATGATCGTGAGGTTGAGACGAGCATAATGATATGTGGATTGCATGTTATAATCAAGTATTCAGTGAGATTGAGGAGAAAACGCAAATCAGCCAAACCCAGACCACGCGCGTGTTCTTGTGGTGCTCTTGGCGCCATTTTTGAATAATTCAAATATTTGAATTTTGTGATTTTATTTAATTGATTCAAAAATTAATTCCTCTCTGAGTTTTAATGATTTTGAGTTGATTCTTTTTTTAATAATTCACAAAAATGTTAAAATATTTTATTTTATCAAAAAATCCCAAAAATATTATTTATTTCATATAATTGATATTTTTGCAAAGAATTAATGTTTTAATTGTTTTTTGACATTTTAAATATTTTTTCCACATTGATTTTGCAACTTTTAATGCTTTCTAATTATTTTGTAGGTCAATACTTAATTTTTGAAGCATTAATCCAAGATCACAATTTGTTTTTCACATGTTAAACAATTTTGATCATTTTAATTGAATCTTTATTCAATTAAATACATTTTTGAAAACAAATTAGGGTTTTTGGATTAATTCAACCCTCATAAATCATTTTCAAAACTTTTGGGCCTCTAATAGAGTGTAAGACCCAATCCTTTTTTTGACCAAATCATTTTGGGCCTCAGTGTATTGTATAAGTCCCGATACCGTAAAAAATAAACGGCGCGATCGTCGCCTATTAAAAAATCATCTAGGCCTACCCTCGAGTAGTAAGACCCATTTCATTTCTAAAACTTTTTGGGCCTCTTGAGAGAGTGTAAGACCCATCCCTTTGTACAGAAAACATTTTTGGCCTCAGTCACTTGTATAAGTCCCTCTGTACAAATTCAACAGTGCAATCACTGATAAAACCCTGGGCCTCTCCTTGAGCTGTAAGTCCCGAATCTTTCTTTTTCAAAGCACTTTCTCCTTTGATTTTAAATATACTGTTGTTTTTAATCTGTCTTTGTTAAACAACTAACCCAAACAGCATGGAAGCTCTACAACCGAGTAAGTGGTTATCGCTTTCATTTACCGCTTTCATATACATATAACTGTATTGTGGGGCTGTTTCACTGTAAGTCTTCTTTCATAAACTCATATCAACTGTGTAATAATAGTATAGATATTTAGAGTTTCCCCGGCAACTACGTCTAGAACTAGGTGACGCCGTTTCGTTTATTCGTAGAAATATACAACTAGATCCCCAATAGGATCACCAGATACAGTCTTCTCTCAGGCTGTCCTCATTAGGAATTATCAAGAAACTCTACTCCCCAAGATGAATGTATTCTCCGTGAATGGAATCTTTGAGTTTCTTCCAAATTCTCAAACTTTCCTGACTTTGATCTTTTCTCGGTGAATAGCATTGCCTTGAATTTCTCGGGGTTTGGGGACTCACGGGCTTCTTAAAAGCATCGGCCTCCTCTTGGGCATCGTACAAGGAACCACAGGCTTCCTAAAAGCAACCCCGCCTCCCCTTGGGCTTAGTACAAGGACCATACGACTTCTTAGAAGTATTCACAGCCTCCTCTTAGGCTTCGTATAATGATCTCTTCCTCCGGGAATGATAGCCTCCTCTTGGGCTTAGTACAAGGACCGATCGGCTTCTTAAAAGTTTCCAGCCTCCTCTTGGGCTTCGTACAAATTGTCCCGACGACCTCCTAGAGGTATAGGAACAGAACTTAGTCATCTGCCTAGAACGGTCCTTTCAAAGAGTCTAATACTGTTTCTCAAAGCACAGTATAAAAAGGTGACATTCTAGACTTGGACAGTCTAACTTCCTTGAGTCTCAAAGACATTCTCAAGTGACCCCTTCGTTAAATAGGAAGGAAACCCGCAGACTTGGACAGTCTCAATACCCTTCGGATTTCCCGCTTCCTCAAAGAAAAGGAAATATCCCGGATCCTTGAATCAAATCCCTGAGTACGGTGTTGCTCATATAAGAACTGATTTTCTCTTGCAAAAAATCAGTAGACTAGACCTGTCACTTAACTAAAACAGTCACCATAGCCTCCTCTTAGGCTTTGTATAATGATCCTTCTCCAATGAAGTTAGCCTCCTCTTGGGCTTTGTACAATTATTCTCCGCAGCGGAGTCAAACAACGTTCAACCTCTCTCTCGGGCTTTGTACGAGACACATAAGAGACTCCCTCGTTGAGTCAATCACCCCTTTTCGCCTCCATCTCGGGCTTTATACGAGATACAAAAAGGTTCTTATTGAGCCAAGCAAGCAACAACCTCAATCTCAGGCTTTATACGAGATACAAAAATTCTCTTGTTGAGTCAAACAGCCTCCATCTCGGGCTTTATACGAGATACCAAAAGACTCCCTCGTTGAGTCAAAAACCTTTTAGCCTCTCTCTCGGGCTTTGTACGAGACACATACTAGCCTCCTCTTAGGCTTTATATAAGAGAACCACTGGTTAATCCAATTAACCTTTTAGCATCAAAACTGTGCCTCGTTCACAGTACGCAAACATCAACAACTCCCCTTCATCTAATTGCGGTAAGTGGCATGCCTCTGGATCATCTACATCCATGCCACTGTCCCTCTTTTAGCATGAGAAATTCCTAAGGAAAGATAGCATTGCTCTACACTGAGTTAAAGTCTTCCCCTTTAGGTTAAAACCCCCTATAAAGGAAATTATGGCATTGCTAGGATCCGCGTATCCCGGTTAAAGTAATTCTCCTTTATAAAACAGTTGTGACATACAACCCCCTCTTTAGAGATGACAAATTCTCTCTAAAGACAACACCTTTCAGCTTCACATCTTGGGCTTTGAACAAGATACAAATCACCTTTCGCTTCACTTCTTGGGCTTTGAACAAGACACCAAAAACAACCATTTCCTCCCATAGACTAGGAGGAACTACGAACGCTCTGATTTCCCTGTTTCGGTAAACGGGAATACATAGGCATAAGACTGAAAGAAAAATCTTAGCGAGCACAATCAACAAAAAACCCAAATCCCATACTCTCACATACCTATAAAAAAGCATCAGTCCTAACATCCTAATCCTTGTTCCCCGCCAGAAACCTTCTTCCTAGATAAAAAGAAAGAAAACCAGTATTGGCAAAAATACAAATAACCAGTACAAAGGCCCCCTACATTGATAGCATTCGTAACCTAACAGACCGCTGTTTAAACTCAGTATGCAAAGCAGGGTTAATTGGAGACATCTATTTCCCTTCCTTCATCAGCTTTAATAGGATAAAAAATGAATCGACCTGTAGTTTTAAGCTCAACCGCAGAGAGCGACCATCGCTTAAGAATCGCGTCCAAAATCGCTCGCTACAGAAAAATGGCGCCCATCGTGGGGCGCGTTTTATTTCAAAGTTAGATCTAGGCACGGTTTCCCTTTTCACCTCTTGTGTGAATCCCACTGATTGGGGCTCCCGCCGGGGAACCCATTTTCTGTCAGGAACATAGGATTCATAGCTTTAAAGGTCTAGGATGTTTAGGACAAATATATATACTGCTTTTCCTAATTGCTATACATGTTTATTTTTCTGCTAATGGGAATGCGGGTGATGCCGTATGTGGAAAGATTGAGTATACACTTAAGATAAGTGATGGCGACGGGGTCGACCATCAACCTCGGTGGAGGCTGACCAACGCAACCCATTCTCTCACCTAGATAATGGGCCGGTTGTTAAGTCTGAGAAGCTGAGGAACCAAACCCTTTCGTAGTGCGGAAACTATCCGAAATAGTTGTTACGCGATACTACCCTCATTTGAGGCTGGTGATCTATTCTCGGTGAATGGCACTTACTCTAAGATTGCACTACAACTCGCTGGCGATCCGCTTGTTGTTTTGCTTTCCTGGGAGGAGCTGATGATAATGAGTACAGGTACAAAAATCACCCTATTATAAACCTTTGGGGATGGGTAGAGCCTTGACTTC
Organism: Lathyrus tuberosus; assembly: GCA_022829125.1. Classification (NCBI taxonomy): domain Eukaryota; kingdom Viridiplantae; phylum Streptophyta; class Magnoliopsida; order Fabales; family Fabaceae; genus Lathyrus; species Lathyrus tuberosus. The sequence goes on from JALAZF010000058.1 coordinate 13,968,152, forward strand.
ATGACAACGACCCTTTGACCCCATGTTTTTTCTATGTTTTTGTGTGCTGCATTCATGCATTCATTAAAAAAAACATTAAAAACATTCAAAAAAAATTTCTCTTCTAGTCTCTCTGTTTTTCAAATTAAACTAAGACTGTGATTGCAAATATCAGAGAAAAGGATTGCACTAATGGATTTCGGTAGAAGGAGAATTCACCAGTATACCTTCAAGGTTCTAAAGCTAGAGGATTTGAGAAGGTTAGCGAGGATGATCACTAACCCTGAGGCTTTTAGAGCCAAGAACGGAGGTTTGCTACCACTGTTCAGAATCCATGTGATTGAGGGAATCATGGATGCGCTCATTAAGTTTTATGATCCGATTTATCATTGTTTCACATTCCCGGATTACCAGCTCGCACCAACGCTGGAGGAGTATTCTCACCTGATTGATCTACACATTACGGATCGAGCTCCATTTTCTGGACTGGAAGAAATTCCAAAGAATCAGACAATTGCAAGAGCAATTCATTTAGACGAGTCTGAGGTCAGGACTCACATGACCGCTAAGGGTGGCATCCAAGGTTTGCCGGCCCAGTTCTTGACAAAGAAAGCCCTGTATTTTGCCAGTATAGGAAACATAATTGCTTTTGAAAGCATCTTTGTCTTGCTCACCTACGGGTTACTTTTGTTTCCCAACATTAATAATTTCGTCGATATCAACGCTATTAAGGTTTTTCTCATTGGAAATCCTGTGCCGACTTTGCTCGCAGATGCGTATCATTCTGTACACTTGGGGAATTTGTACAGCGGAGGGGAGATCACATGCTGTGTACCTTTGCTTTACAAATGGTTTATCTCTCACTTGCCCAAGTCTGCTGCTTTTTGGTATTGTATGAGTGCCCTACGCTGGTCGCAGAAGATCATGTCTCTTACCAACTTTGATATAGATTGGTGTAATAGGATTTATGATGGAATTAGGATCATTGATCGTTGTGGAAGCTTCCCCAACGTACCCCTCATAGGAACTAAAGGAGGAATCAACTACCATCCGGTATTGGTTCGCCGTCAATTTGGATACCCGATGAGGCACATCCCACTGGGTGTTCATCTGGAAGGTTTTTTCTTCAAGGGAGGAGAAAATGACAGAGCACTGAAGATGGAAATAGTGCAAGCTTGGAAGCATGTTCATAAGAAAGGACGAGTCTCTAGGAAAATCGGACTGTGTCTCAGTGGAGCCTTATCTCCATTGGGTACAAACTAGAGCTCTCAAGCTAAAAATACCTTATCCTCGTTACGAAATTCTTCCGCCAAGGGAATCTGTCATGTACTTCATGACGGAAACTGAAAAGCTTCAGGTTACTCTCAACAAAATTCAAAAGGAGAGAAGGTCTTGGAAGAACAAGTACCGCACCCTCGACATAGAGTGCATCAAAATACAACAATTACTGAAAGAAAAAGATGCTCTAATTGAAATTTTGGAGCAACATGCTGTAGATAATCAAGATGACCAAAGGAATTTGCTCGCTCCTTTCACCTGGCAAAGGAGTGACAACCCGACAATGGCCCAAGAGCCCCGGTTAAAGAAAAGGAAGATACCAGAATCAACACCTGATTTCTCTTCAGAGAGAACTCAGGACCCATTAGTTTAGGTTTCTGTTTCTGCGCTTTGTAATTTACTGTATTTCACTTCTGTAATCCTTTGAATTTCAATAAAAAGGGGTTTCCCCACCGTTTGATATTTGCAATCTAATTGTCGAAGTTTATTTTGATTAAACCTTAAACAATTAATATAATCATTGCATTCATCATTCTCACATCGCGTATTCTTCTTACCTACGAATCTCACGTTTGTGTCTCGGTTCTAGAGTCAAACTGTCTCATTCGTATAATACTCGGGCCAATCGTCAGAAAAAGATGGATGATCTTGAGGAAGAAAACAGAGAGTTGAAAGAAGAGATCGACGCTCTGAGAGAAGATATGAGAAAGCTTCGTAACGACATGCAAGCCATGGCAGAAGCTCAGCTACAAAGAACTGTGATCTCAGAGATCACCTCAACGCCCATAGTGGAGAGGTATGATCCTAGGTATCAAATACCGAAAGATCGTCCTTGGGGCATGCCTGTTAACTATATCCCGGAAGGATATGTTCCGCCGATCACTAAAGATCAGGGAATCACAACAGAAGCCGCTGGGCCTGAAGGTTACAAACTTCGGGAAAGCGAAGATTCCAGGGGCATGTTGAAGACTCCTGGAGGTTACAAACTTTGGGAAACGCCAAGACTCACTGCCGTAGTCACGGTACCACCCCCTGTGGTGCACACTGTCCCGGAAGGACAGATTCCACCAACACCTTCTGGTAAGAAGGAAACTATGTTTGACAGAATGGATGAATTCCAGGAACAGTTCTTGGAAATGCAGAAGGAACTGCAAGCCATTCGCAGTCAGGATTTATTTGGAAAGGACGCCGCAGATCTCTGCTTGGTCCCAAATGTGAAAGTCCCGCAAAAGTTCCAAGTGCCCGACTTTGAAAAATATAAGGGTAACTCTTGCCCTTAGAGCCATCTGGTGATGTACGCTCGGCGGATGTCAGCCCAGACGGAGAATCAGGACCTACTGATTCACTCCTTTCAGGATAGTTTAACCGGTGCCGCCTTAAAATGGTACATGGGTTTAAACCGTGCTATGATTAGCATATTCAGAGATCTTGGTACTGCCTTCGTCCAACAATACAAATACAATTTGGACATGGCACCCGACAGAGATCAACTCAGATCGATGTCGCAAAAGGACAAGGAAACCTTTAAGGAGTATGCTCAAAGGTGGCGTGAAATTTCCGCTCAAATTTGTCCACCCCTTGAGGAAAAAGAGATGACAAAGATCTTCTTAAAGACCTTAAGCTCATTTTACTATGACCGAATGGTTGCCAGTGCGCCCAGTGATTTCACTGAGATGGTTGGCATGGGCGTACGTCTTGAGGAAGCCGTTCGAGAAAGACGTTTGGTAAAAGACACTGGATCGACGAGCGGTACTAAAAAATACGGTAGTGCTCTCCCTAAGAAAAAAGAGCAGGATATTGGGAATATCTCTCTCGGAAAGCAAAGATGACGTTATCAACTGGTAGCAGCTGTGACTCATGCTATCAACCCTGCGTCTATTCCTACGTATCAACCTCAGGTTGCGCAGAGCCAACCTGACCAGCAAAGGACACAACAGCCTCTTCAGCAGGCTCGTCCTCCATATAACAACAACCGTACAACACGGCCACCAGGATTTGATCCTATACCCGTAACGTATGCAGAACTGTTTCCATTACTACTGGCTAAGGGGCACATTCAGACTAAATCTCCTCTTACAGTACCGGAAAATCCGCCTTTTTGGTTTAAGGTGGATCAAACTTGCCCTTGTCATCAAGGAGGTTCAGGGCATAACATAGAGACTTGCCTCAATTTCAAGTCCGACGTGCAAAAGCTTGTTAGGAGCGGGGTCTTATCCTTCAAGGATACGAATCCTAATGTTCTTACGAACCCGCTGCCTCAACATGAGAAGGGTGCAGTCAATCTGATTGAGAAAGAGACTAACAATGTCTATCAAATTCACGATGTACTCTTGTTAAAGACCAATCTGGTCAAGATGCATTGTAGACAGAGCAGATATGGCCATGTGCCACCTCATAATTATCACCAGTGTGATATCTGCTCTAAAGACAACCAAGGATGTTCTGTAGTGCAATTAGCTCTACAAGAACAGATGGATCTCGGATGGATCCAAGAGCACGGAGTTCGTGGAGTTAACATGGTTTACACGAATTCTAACGTCATTTAAAACCACGACATCCGTGCAATGAATGTCCACTTGGTGGCGATGCACTCAAGGCAAAACCAGTATCATAATCTGCCGCGGCACGATTACAGTTCTTGTCTGACTTACTCGGTAAACAAACAGGGATGCTCTTTTATACAAGAGGCCCTCCAGCGTCAGATGGATCCAAGACTACCATGATAAGAACCCTTATCAGATCAATATGGTTCAGATCTTCGATATTCGCGTGATGAATACCAACCTGGTAGAGTTACATGCTGAGCAGGTCCGACTCGGATTCTTAATATCACACAACTATCAAAGCTGTAAGGCAGGTTGCAAATATGATCGAGGTTGTACCCTTGTCCAGGAGGCACTTCAGCACTTGTTAAATCACTGGTGGATGCCAATCTATATGGATGAAGATACTCAGCAGATTAGTATCAGTAACAGGAATCCTACTCGGCGTCAAAGTCAGGATGTCCGATCAGTGGAAGATAACCTAGTGAGGTTACATTGTATTCAAAGTGGGCGTGGCCAGGTGCCACCACACAACTATGACAGTTGTAGGGTCTGTTCAGAAAATAACCAAGGGTGTTACCTTGTGAGAGCAGCTCTTCAGGGTCAGGTCGATCGTGGAGAAATTCGTCCATATTCGGGTTCTGGACCCATCAACTGGTCGCCGAATTACCTTGCTGATCAGGTTGAGGATGTTGTCCCAATCTCTGGTCATCACAGGACCAGGGATGTTTTTGCCATTATTCCTCTACTTGACGAATATAAAGTTCCCAACCGGGAACGGATCGAGATTACTTATGATGGTCAGAAAAATCAGAAGGCTCCTGTAGTCATCTATCTACCAGGACCGCTACCGTATGAATCAGCTAAGGCGGTCCCTTACATATACGGTGCAACGATAATTGAAAATGGAAAGGAAATTCCATTACTCTCCGTTGTGAACATTGCAGACATCAGTCGAGTAACACGGAGTGGTAGAATCTTCAACCGAGGGGTTGGGGAAGTTAACAAGGAAAAGGAACTTCAGACAGAAGCTCCCGATCCACCAGTCAGTCAATCCAGTAATCCCGACCTTTCGAAAAATAATGATGAGATGCTGAAGCTCATCCAAAGGAGTGAATATAACATTGTTGATCAGCTGTTACAGACTCCTTCAAAGATCTCGGTGTTATCACTGTTACTCAGTTCAGAAGCCCACAGGGAGGCTCTACAGAAAGTCTTGGAGCAAGCCTTTGTGGAACAGGATGTAACAATCAGACAGTTCGATAGCATTGTCTCTAACATCACTTCCTGCAACAACTTGGGATTTAGTGATGAGGAATTACCCGAAGAGGGTCGCCGTCATAACATGGCGCTCAACATTACAGTTAGCTACCAGGACGATGCTTTAGCCAGCGTACTGGTAGACACAGGGTCAGCCCTAAATGTTATGCCGAAGTCCACTTTGATGCAATTATCATTCAAAGGACCTCCGATGAGGGTTAGCGAGGTTGTCGTCAAAGCATTTGACGGGTCCAGAAAAATGGTTATCGGTGAAGTTAATCTTCCCATAACTATCGGTCCTCACACTTTCGAAGTTAATTTCCAGGTCATGGACATCCGGGCAACGTACAGTTGTTTATTAGGAAGACCTTGGATACATTAGGCTGGAGCGGTCACTTCGACCCTCCACCAAAAACTAAAGTTCGTCAAGAACGATCAACTTGTCACGGTTTGTGGGGAACAAGCCTTGCTTGTAAGCAACTTGTCATCATCTACTGGTATAAAACCCGAGGAGGTTATTGGAACTCAGTTCCAAGCATTGTCGGTTAGCAAGGACAATCAATCCCAATGAGGAACCTCGATTTCCTCATACAACGATGCTATCAAAGCAGTCGAGAGTACCGATACAACCGGATGGGGACAACTTGTCATTCCTATTGACAATAAAACAAAGAAGGGTCTTGGTTTTTCTACAACCTGTACCCGGACAGCTGCCAACGATGAAAGTCTTCATCCCCTTCAAAATTTCTTCCACAGTGGAGGTTTCCTTCACCCGGTGTCTCAAGCAGTACATGCTATCAATGAGGAAGATCCCTCTGACACAGATGAAGAATGGAAGTCCTACCTTAACCAGGACAGTCATATGTCTCAGGAAGAGGTGCATATACCATTTTGCTATCCCGTACAGAGTCTGAGATTTATACCAAGGTCAGACGTCCAAATGATCTACGGGGATTGTGATCCGGAAGGATGCCGTGCTCCGCCAAACTCATTAGAGGAGGAAACTCTGATGAAAGACAATTTTGACTACACCTACTATGGCCCAATGGATGGTCTGCCAATGTGACAGCCCTACCCAGGAAACTTGGGGCAAGAGAGTCAGCCGAACAATGAAAATCAGCTGACCATCATTGAATAGAATACCTGTGTCCCCACCATGTCATGGGATCAACACTCGGGTCATTCCGAAACTACTCAACATGAAGATGAATTTGCAACGTTTGCAGGACTGAAATTTATCAACTATGTTTTTCCCGAGGTCAACGTCATCGAGAGTGATGACTCCTCCAGTTCCAAAGAAGTGTGGGACACCTTGGGACAACCGAGTGGAAAATACGACTATATGGTCAAGTACACCGCTCCCGAAAGCTCTCGTATCAGGCTCGAAGATATCCAGCCAACTGGATGGGGAGATGTATATGAGAGCACAAATGCTATGCAAAATGCAACTGAGAAATCCTCCTATGACAACTCTGCCTGGGAGACAGATTCCAACGATCCTGCTCCACCAGAAATCAGCGTCATTTCTGAAGACAAATCAAGGAAGGTGCCAGACTTTGTGATTCACCGAGGAGTTCGCCGCCAATGGGTTGCTGTTGATGCTCCGAAGGTCATTCGTCAGTCAAAGTAATTGTCGTCCTTTAACCTTTCACCCTGCCCAGGTGAAACGGATGTTTTGATAGGGCTTGCTTCCTGTAAATATCCCTCTTCGCTTTGCCCGAAGCGACAAAGTTTTGTTTTATAGGGCTGTAGTTTCAAGATTCGACTTGTTCATTAATAAAATAACGTCGTTCTGTAATTTCCGCATTAATTACTGTTTTCTCTTTTTTGCTTTCTCAGAAAATGGTAATCCTGAAAAACAAAACAAACAATAAAAACAAGCAGTAAAATAAAACACTGCACACACTTGCATTTTCTCTATCTCTTCTAAACACGAATCATCACGTCATGCAGATTGCTTGTTTTAAACCCAGTTGAAACATACGATCCGATGCCTTCTCCTAACTTTGAGTTCCCGGTATTCGTGGCTGAAGAAGAAAATGACAACGAAATTCCAGGAGAGATCTATCGACTACTCAGACAAGAGGAAAGGTCCATTAAACCTCACAAAGAACCGTTGGAAACAGTAAACTTGGGTTCAGAGCAAGAGAGAAAAGAAATCAGGATTGGGGCACCGCTAAGTCCAACTGCCAGAGAGAGTTTGATAAAGCTTCTTAGAGAATTTGCTGATGTATTCGCTTGGTCCTATCAGGATATGCCAGGGTTGGATGCCAGCATCGTGGAACATCATTTACCATTAAGATCGGAATGTCCGCCAGTAAAGCAAAGGTTGAGACGCACTCACCCGGACATGGCCATCAAAATCAAAGAGGAGGTACAGAAACAGATTGACGCGGGTTTCCTCGCTACATCTGAATATCCTCAATGGTTAGCCAACATCGTACCCGTTCCCAAAAAGGATGGAAAGGTCAGAATGTGTGTCGACTACCAAGATCTGAACAAGTCTAGTCCAAAGGACGACTTTCCTTTACCACGTATTGACATGCTGGTAGACAGTACAGCAAAGTTCAAAGTTTTCTCCTTCATGGATGGATTCTCGGGCTATAACCAAATCAAAATGGCGCCGAAAGACATGGAGAAAACTTCGTTCATCACCCCATGGGGTACCTTTTGTTACAAGGTAATGCCATTAGGTTTGAATAACACCGGGGCAACCTATCAAAGGGCCATGACTACTCTGTTTCATGACATGATACACAAAGAAATCGAGGTATATGTCGATGATATGATTGCTAAATCTAGAAAAGAAAAGGAGCATGTGGCCCACCTGTCAAAACTATTCGAGCGGTTGAGAAAGTACAAACTCCGCTTGAATCCCAACAAGTGCACCTTCGGTGTCCGTTCAGGGAAACTACTAGGGTTCATCGTCAGCCAGAAAGGGATTGAGGTTGATCCGGACAAGGTCAAGGCCATTCAAGAAATGCCTTCGCCGAAAACTGAAAAACAAGTCAGAGGATTCTTGGGACGGTTGAACTACATCTCCAGATTCATATTCCTTATGACTGCCACGTGTGCGCCGATTTTCAAATTACTGAAAAAGAACCAGGATTGCGTTTGGTCAGAAGATTGCCAAACCGCCTTCGACAGTATCAAGGAATATCTGTTGAATCCTCCGATACTATCACCTCCAGTGGAAGGAAGACCACTGATCATTTACATCACAGTCCTAGAGGACTCGATGGGATGTGTACTTGGCCAACAAGACGAAACTAAAAGGAAGGAGTCTGCCATCTACTATCTAAGCAAGAAGTTCACCGATTGTGAAACTCGGTACACAATGCTCGAGAAAACTTGCTGCGCTTTGGCTTGGGCAGCCAAACGTCTTCGCCAGTACATGATTCATCATACTACTTGGTTGATCTCAGAAATGGATCCAATCAAGTATGTCTTTGAAAATCCTGCTCTCACGGGAAGGATTGCCCGTTGCCAGATGTTGTTATCAGAATATGACATAGAGTACCACGCTTAGAAAGCCGTTAAGAGAAGTATTTTAGCCGATCATTTGGCTCATTAATCGATTGGCGATCAAGAATCAATCGGGTTTGACTTCCTAGACGAAGATGTCATGTATCTAAAAATGAAAGATTGCGATGAACCGCTACCCAGTGAAGGGCCAGAACCAGGTTCCAAATGGGGGCTTATCTTTGACGGAGTAGTTAATCATTATGGAAACGGAATTGGGGCAATCATTGTTACCCCTCAGGGTACCCACATTCCTTTCACTGCCAGACTTACGTTCAAATGTACGAATAACGAGGCCGAATACGAAGCTTGTATTATGGGTCTCGAAGAAGCAATCGATTTAAGGATCAAAAACTTGGACGTATACAGCGACTCGGCCCTGGTTATCAATCAGATAAAAGGAGATTGGAACACATACCAATCAGGACTGATTCCTTACAAAGACTATGCAAGAAGATTGTTACCCTTCTTCAACAGAATTGAGTTTCATCACATCCCTCGTGATGAGAATCACATGGCTGACGCTTTAGCCACTATCTCTTCCATGATTAGTGTAGGTCAATGGAATAACATACCTAAGATCGACATAATGCGCCTTGAACGGCCCGCTTACATCTTCACGATCGAAGCAGTCATAGACGATAAACCTTGGTATCACGATATCAAATGCTTCCTTCAAAAACAAGAGTACCCATCTGGGGCACTCCGAAAAGACAGGAAAACCCTCAGAAGATTGGCTGGAAACTTCTTCCTGAGCGGTGACACTCTCTATAAGAGAAATTTTGACATGATTTTGCTCTGATGCGTAGACAGACCATAAGCAGACATGCTTATGGAAGAAATTCATGAAGGATCCTTTGGCACTCATGCCAACGGACACACAATGGCGAGAAAAATTCTGAGAGCAGGGTACTACTGGTTGACCATGGAATCCGACTGCTACAAGTACATGAGGAGGTGTCACAAGTGTCAGATATACTCCGACAAAATTCATGTACCGCCATCACATCTCAAAGTTTTTTCTTCCCCGTGGCCTTTTTCCATATGGGGAATCGACATGATTGGCATGATTGAGCCCAAGGCTTCAAACGGACATCGGTTCCTCCTGGTGGCCATTGACTACTTCACCAAGTGGGTCGAAGCAGCATCATACGCTAATGTAAACCGACAAGTGGTGGTCCGATTTATCAAAAACAATATCATCTGCCGTTATGGTGTTCCAAGCAAGATCATTACTGATAATGGATCTAACTTGAACAATAAGATGATGAAGGAGTTGTGCGCTGAATTCAAGATCGAACACCATAACTCATCTCCCTACCGACCAAAGATGAACGGAGCGGTAGAAGCGGCTAACAAGAACATCAAGAAGATCGTTCAAAAGATGGTTGTAACCTACAGAGACTGGCACGAGATGCTACCCTTTGCTCTTCACGGTTATCGCACATCTGTTCGCACTTCAACAGGGGCTACCCCTTTCTCTCTAGTATATGGCATGGAAGCAGTTCTCCCCATGGAGGTAGAGATCCCATCAATCAGGGTATTGATGGAAGCTAAGCTCACCGAAGCTGAATGGTGTCAAAATCGACACGGCGAACTGAACCTGATCGAAGAGAAGCAAATCACGACATTATGCCATGGTCAGTTGTATCAACAGAGAATGAAGAGGGCGTTCGACAAAAAGGTCCGACCCCGTGTTTTCAGAAAAGGAGACCTTGTGCTCAAAAAGATACAATCATTTCTCACTGATTCTCGGGGTAAATGGACTCCGAATTATGACGGCCCCTATGTGGTCACGAAAGCTTTCTCAGGCGGCGCCTTGAGACTTGCAACCATGGACGGAGAGGAATTTGCCTACCCCACGAATGTTGATGTAGTCAAGAAATACTTCGCCTAAAAAAAAACGTCTCGGTGGATTGAAAACCCGAAAGGGCGGTCCAGGCAAAAGTTAGAGACATGAAAAAAAATCATCCCGGTGGATTGGAAACATCATAGTACAATCCAGGAAAAAATTAGGGATAATGGCAAGTAACTATGTTCAACAGAGGTAAGTCCCTCAGCAGCAGCAGTTACATCATCCATCGGAGGAAAACTCCAGTCCAGGTCATCTTCGACGGAAGCTCAGGATGCCCAGAATTCAAAGTTGGTAGAAGGATAGTGGTCGTTATGTTTCAACGTAGCCCTTTTCCCTGTAAATTACCATTTTTTAACTTTGTAATTACTCTTTGGAATCACGCGTTTGGCTTATCTCTATCTTATCAATAAAATTTGAGCCTTTGTGCTTTTGTTTGTAATTCTTACTTGTTTTAGCTTTACAGAACGACATTTTAACATGATCAACGATTCTTGAAATAAAACAAAAATGAATTTACTTGTTAAAACTTTTTCTGCTTTTTAATAAAGACGACAATTTCTTTTGACTTTTAAACATCAAAAGAGCATCAATCGCTTCTCCAGAAGTAAGCGAACTTCAAAGTGCAGAATCAAAATGCTCCTTCTAACCCAGTACGCCTGAATAAAGGGATCAACTGTGTCAGAGACCTTGTTTCGTCTGACACCCCTCGGCAGAGTTCTTACCTCCTAAGCCCAATCAACGGTATTCCCAGCAGGGACTATCTCTCCTAAGCAAGGTGGAATTGCTATCTTGAACCAGCGATATCTCTACACGCCCCGCGATGGCCGAGTATCCTGTTATGTTCATCTTTTAGTTTGTGTGTCGCGTCAGTTTTGTCCGCATATACATACATACATCATGCATTATTGACTTGCATTCACATTTCATATTGCATCGCTATCACTCTAGCCGGTCTTGTCCCTTAGTGATAGGAGTTCTCTCAATCGAGTTGTCAGTTCTTTCCTCGTCAGGAAACGTTGTGTCTGAACAATCTCGCCACCAGTTTATCTCTGGATCAGAGTCGGCACTCGACCACTTTGATAACTTGAACCTCTGAGAAACAAGAAAACTTTTAACAAATATCACTCTTCGCCATTGAAGAAGATATCCTTGCTTTCCCAGATTAAAGAAAAATCCCCCAGAGAAAGCCTCCTAAGCAGAAATTTGGCAGTACAGCTGCCATTCTCCAAAAAGATCGCTGATGAAAAGGTCATCGGCACCTCCAAATTGGACCCCATCACATGGCATTTCTCCGGAAAGATCCTGAGAAAAGTATGATGTAAGATCCCAAACGAAAATAGTCTCTAAAGAGACTCGCTTTCCCCAGTAGAATCGACAAATGGCATCTCCAAAAGAGAAGTTTGTGCAACTCTACAACTCAGACGACTGGGTTCTCCAGCAAGTCTGACATCAAAGCTTTTTCCACTCAAATGGCATCTCCCCAGGAAAATTCGGCGAGAAGTTTGAGGAAAACCGCTACGCATAGCGTCCCTTGTCAATAAAGTTTATTGACAAAAGAAACTAAGACCAGTTCCTTGGTAGGAAATCGGGAACGAGGGGAAGTTTAATTCAGCAACTGAGACCAGTTCCTTGGTAGGAAACCAAGTACGAGGGGAAGTTAACAAGAGAAACTAAGACCAGTTCCTTGGTAGGAAACCAGGATCGAGGGGAGGTTTATCCCAAAAAGAAACTAAGACCAGTTCCTTGGTAGGAAACCAGGATCGAGGGGAACTTTACCTTTCCTAAGCATCATTGCTTAGCAAAAGAAGATGAATGTGCAAACTTCCATTCATGGCCATCAAAATTTTGGGTATTCCGATATTTAATCCTCTTGCACCCCGAATGCCCGAATACCTTCGTCATTCACACCTTCGTGTCCAAGAAGATTAAATAGGGGCATCTGTCATACCCCAAATTTTGACCACCAATATTTCCCATCATTTTGCAAATCATCATCACAATATGGGGGAACCATCATACTTCATCAGTCTCCCCAAAGATGGGTGAGCATCCACTACAATCAAAATTAGGGTTTCAATCCCTCTCAGAGTTCTTAGACAAATGATCAATCAAGCAATGACATGATCTTCAACTTGTATAACCTCTCAAACATCCACAATGGATCAAAAGGACTCCCACTTCAAGGATTAAGCACAAGGTTGCTCCCTTCTAGGTGGATCAAGCCTCAAGATTGACAGTGTCACCAAATTAGGGTTTTGGTCGACCAGGGACTCCAGATGGAAAGTTTCATCTGGGCATAGGCCAAAGATCCAAAACACAACCTAATGTACTCCATGGAACCTCATGGACCCATTCATCAAGTCAATTTTGCCTTAGGGGATGCATACATAAAAAATCAGGAATTAGGGTTTCTTAACCTAATTCACCCCTAAGTTGACTTTTAGGGCAAAACATGAGCCAAGACCTCAAGAGAGGGTTTTAGGGTCTCTAATGAACTATATTGATCCATTTGGAACAATGGATTAATCCAAGAAGCTTGAGCAACAAGTTTCAATTTCATCTGCACCACAATTAGGGTTTCGCGAGAAAAGTCAACTGTAACTTTGACTTTTGAACAGGACATGCTCCCAAGCCCTAGGATATGCCCCAATATACCCTATGACACCCATGGAACATGTCCATCAATTTTGATTTAGGTCAAGGACATGATTTCCTGAAGAATTGCACAGTTTGGAATTCATCTGATAAAAAGTCAACTGTGCACAAAAGTCAACTTTGACTTTTTTAGATTTTTCACCAAAATGGATTTTTAACCCTAAAATGATGTTAATGTATGATTTGAATCATCATTCATCAAGAAAATTCAAGAAAAGTGGGATAACTTGTAAAAGGGGTAACCATAAAACTTAGAAATTTTTCTAAGTTATGGAAAAAGTACCACTAATGCACCAACTTTGGAGGACCATAACTCCTAAAACACAAGGCCAATTTTTTTTCATCCAAAGATGGATTTGTAGCCCTCATTACCCTCTACAAAAACTTCAACTAGACCTAGGTCCAATTCATTAAGGATTTTGAGTTATGGAGTGATCAAAATCAAGAAATCACACTTTGTTCCAACACTTAGTGAAAATTTCACTAAGTTAGATTTTGCTTCACTTTTTGCCAAATGTAGAGGGATTTTTCACTTGGAATCAGAAGAGATCAAAATCAAATATGTTCAAACAGTTGTTGTATCATGTAAGGGCTTTCCAAAGTGGCCAAGAACATTTCCAAATTCAACTTACACCATGAGATATGACATTGTCAAGTTGCCTTGCTGAAATCTGTCAAAGGCAAGGCAGATTTTGCATTTTGGCTCGATTTGCCAAAATCAGCCAAATTCAAATGCTCCTATCCACTTGGACACATCTGAGGATTGAATCTAAAGGGGACAATCACTGAGCCAAGCCTCCAAAGTCCATGGAACAAGAAATAGCATGTTGAACCTAGAATGGCCAAAATAGGGACAAGACTCCAAATTTGGATTGAAGCATTCAATGGAAGCATCAAGGTGGCATGGACTGAGCCATTCTCATCTGAAATCAGTCAAGACTTATCCAAGACCAAGGGAACCAAAGCTCTGTGCCCTAACCTCTAGTCAATGGCTAGAGGAGACTTGCATTTCCATTGGACAACATTGGCCAAACCTACTTACCAGCTGCCATTCACTATTCCTTGCAAAACAAACTTGCTCTACTATAAATAGAGCTCAATTGTGATCAGTTTGAGTACACCAAAGCCATCTAACAGATGCTTTCCTCAAAATCTCTTTCTCTTGGCAAAAATGCCTTTCTTAGCAAGGTAGCTATCGGGTTTTGAGTTTGAGAGCTTTTCCAATCAAACCAATCACTCACACACCTCATATACGTCACATATGAGCTGATCAAACACTTCAAACACTTCTGAAACACCAAATTCACAAAATCACCAGCTGGTTGCTCAAATTTTCAATCAAGTTGCAGCTGAGATGCCATGAATTGATCCAGCCAATTTCAATCAAGTCCAAACATTCAAACACACTCCATAGGGTGTAGGGAAGCTGTTCAGATCATCACCACTCATCTGTAACACCTCCAAATCAAAAATCACATTGCACTTGCAGTCACGACTTAGAGGTAAGCATATACTTGGTCATCTCTCAATCTATGCATATTTCCTCGCACAATAATTTGGCCATATGTTTATAATCATGCATGGAATGTTTTCCCTCAATTAATTGCATTGTTTGAATCGTGTATCAAAAATCCTAGCCTTCATGCAGAAATTAGGGTTCTTGAGGTTTCTTCGTGATTTCATGTTTTATGTTTAATTTAAATGAAATTAAGTGTTATAGACATGATCGTGAGGTTGAGACGAGCATAATGATATGTGGTTTTGACCAAATCATTTTGGGCCTCAGTGTATTGTATAAGTCCCGATACCGTAAAAAACAAGCAGCGCGATCGTCGCCTATTCAAAAATCATCTGGGCCTACCCTCGAGTAGTAAGACCCATTTCATTTCTAAAACTTTTTGGGCCTCTTTAGAGAGTGTAAGACCCAACCCACTTGTACAGAAACATTTTGGGCCTCATTCGTTGTATAAGTCCCTCTGTACATTTTCAAATAAACGGCACGATCATTGCCCTTTTGAAAAATAACCTTGGGCCTCTCCTTGAGCTATAAGACCCATTCAAACTTTTGGGGCCTCTATTAGAGTGTAAGACCCAATCCCCTTTTAACCAAAACCTTTTGGGCCTCACTTATTGTATAAGTCCCTCCGCGTTAAAAGAAAACCTCGGCGCGATCGCCATTTCGAACGGAAAAATCATATTGGCCTACCCCTCGAGTAGTAAGACCCATTTCATTTCTAAAACTTTTTGGGCCTCTTGAAAGAGTGTAAGACCCATCCCTTTGTACAGAAAACATTTTTGGCCTCAGTCACTTGTATAAGTCCCTCTGTACAAATTCAAAAGTGCAATCACTGATAAAACCCTGGGCCTCTCCTTGAGTTGTAAGTCCCGAATCTTTCTTTTTCAAAGCACTTTCTCCTTTGATTTTGAATATACTGTTGTTTTCAATCTGTCTTTGTTGAACAACTAACCCAAACAACATGGAAGCTCTACAACCGAGTAAGTGGTTATCGCTTTCATTTACCGCTTTCATATACATATAACTGTATTGTGGGGCTGTTTCACTGTAAGTCTTCTTTCATAAACTCATATCAACTGTGTAATAATAGTATAGATATTTAGAGTTTCCCCGGCAACTACGTCTTGAACTAGGTGACGCCGTTTCGTTTATTCGTAGAAATAGACAACTAGATCCCCAATAGGATCACCAGATACAGTCTTCTCTCAGGCTGTCCTCATTAGGAATTATCAAGAAACTCTACTCCCCAAGATGAATGTATTCTCCGTGAATGGCATCTTTGAGTTTCTTCCAAATTCTCGAACTTTCCTGACTTTGATCTATTCTCGGTGAATAGCATTGCCTTGAATTTCTCGGGGTTTGGGGACTCACGGGCTTCTTAAAAGCATCGGCCTCCTCTTGGGCATTGCACAAGGAACCACAGGCTTCCTAAAAGCAACCCCGCCTCCTCTTGGGCTTAGTACAAGGACCATATGGCTTCTTAGAAGTATTCACAGCCTCCTCTTAGGCTTCGTATAATGATCTCTTCCTCCGGGAATGATAGCCTCCTCTTGGGCCTAGTACAAGGAACGATCGACTTCTTAAAAGTTTCCAGCCTCCTCTTGGGCTTCGTACAAATTGTCCCGACGACCTCCTAGAGGTATAGGAACAGAACTTAGTCATCTGCCTAGAACGGTCCTTTCAAAGAGTCTACTACTGTTTCTCAAAGTACAGTATAAAAAGGTGACATTCTAGACTTGGACAGTCTAACTTCCTTGAGTCTCAAAGACATTCTCAAGTGACCCCTTCGTTAAATAGGAAGGAAACCCGCAGACTCGGACAGTCTCAATACCCTTCTGATTTCCCGCTTCCTCAAAGAAAAGGAAATATCCCGGATCCTTGAATCAAATCCCTGAGTACGGTGTTGCTCATATAAGAACTGATTTTCTCTTGCAAAAAATCAGTATACTGGACCTGTCACTTAACTGAAACAGTCACCATAGCCTCCTCTTAGGCTTTGTATAATGATCCTTCTCCAATGAAGTTAGCCTCCTCTTGGGCTTTGTACAATGATTCTCCCCAGCAGAGTCAAACAACATTCAGCCTCTCTTTCGGGCTTTGTACGAGACACATAAGAGACTCCATCGTTGAGTCAATCACCCCTTTTCGCCTCCATCTCGGGCTTTATACGAGATACAAAAAGGTTCTTATTGAGCCAAGCAAGCAACAGCCTCCATCTCGGGCTTTATACGAAATACAAAAAATTCTCTTGTTGAGTCAAACAGCCTCCATCTCGGGCTTTATACGAGATACCAAAAGACTCCCTCGTTGAGTCAAAAGCCTTTTAGCCTCTCTCTCTCGGGCTTTGTACGAGACACATACTAGCCTCCTCTTAGGCTTTATATAAGAGAACCACTGGTTAATCCAATTAACCTTTTAGCATCAAAACTGTGTCTCGTTCACAGTACACAAACATCAACAACTCCCCTTCATCTAATCGCTGTAAGTGGCAAGCCTCTGGATCATCTACATCCATGCCACTGTCCCTCTTTTAGCATGAGAAATTCCTAAGGAAAGATAGCATTGCTCTACACTGAGTTAAATTCTTCCCTTTCAGGTTAAAACCCCCTATAAAGGAAATTATAGCATTGCTAGGATCCGCGTATCCCGGTTAAAGTAATTCTCCTTTATAAAACAGTTGTGAAATACAACCCCCTCTTTAGAGATGACAAATTCTCTCTAAAGACAACACCTTTCAGCTTCACATCTTGGGCTTTGAACAAGATACAAATCACCTTTCGCTTCACGTCTTGGGCTTTGAACAAGACACCAAAAACAACCATTTCCTCCCATAGACTAGGAGGAACTACGAACGCTCTGATTTCCCTGTTTCGGTAAACGGGAATACGTAGACATAAGATTGAAAGAAAAATCTTAGCGAGCACAATCAACAAAAAACCCAAATCCCATACTCTCACATACCTATCAAAAAGCATCAGTCCTAACATCCAAATCCTTGTTCCCCGCCAGAAACCTTCTGCCTAGATAAAAAGAAAGAAAACCAGTATTGGCGAAAATACAAATAACCAGTACAAAGGCCCCCCTACATTGATAGCATTCGTAACCTAACAGACCGCTGTTTAAACTCAGTATGCAAAGCAGGGTTAATTGGAGACATCTATTTCCCTTCCTTCATCAGCTTTAATAGGATAAAAAATGAATCTACCTGTAGTTTTAAGCTCAACCGCAGAGAGTGACCAGCGCTTAAGAACCGCGTCCAAAATCGCTCGCTACAGAGAAATCTGAGAATTTTTCTGACCAGCTTCTCATTAGACATCCTATCTCCTAGGGCACTAGAAGCATTTGACAGTTCAAGTATATTCATGTGAAAGTCATGAATGGTCTCTTCATTTTTCATCCTCAAACTTTCAAACTTTGTTGTTAGCAGCTGAAGTCTTGACATCTTGACCTTGGAAGTTCCTTCATGAGTTGTTTTCAGGATATCCCAAGCCTCCTTAGCCACTTCACATGTGTTGACCAGCCTGAAAATGTTCTTGTCAATACCATTAAATAAGTCATTCAAGGCCTTAGAATTCCCAAGAGCAAGTTCATCTTCTTCATTGGTCCACTCCTCTTCAGGTTCTAGCTTTGACACACCATCTTTTCCCATAATGACTGGATGTTTCCATTTTTTCAGAACAGCCTTCCAAGCCCTGCTGTCTAAAGATTTCAAGAAGGTAACCATGCGAGGTTTCCAATAGTCATAATTTGATCCATTTAGAATAGGGGGTCTATTCACAAATCCACCACACTTCTTGTCCATTGCACCAGAAAGTAACAGCTCCAGATCTCACCTAGATACAGAGCAGGATGCCTGCTCTGATACCAATTGAAATTCTGGTATCAGATATGTGATGTCGAGTGAGATATCACAACATCAATATCTGCTATATAAAAAAGACAGTAAATGTAACAGCACTTGAAAGAAATAAATAAACACAGAGAATTGTTCACCCAGTTCGGTCTAACAACCTACGTTTAGGGGCTACTAAGCCAGGGAGGAAATTCACTATTAGTAGTATCAATTTGTAGACTCTACATCCAACTCACAAGTTGACAATCTACTCACTTAATCACTACCCAATGACACTTCTACCTAAGACACTCTTAGATATGAGACACCTCTCACTCCCCCTCAATCACAGCAGTGATAACAACTTACAATAATGAAAGTAGAAGACACACTTCAAAGACACACCTTGGTCTTGCTTAAGAGCTTCAACCAAGAAAAATCCACTCGTGCTTAAAAGCTTTGAGTGGACAAATTACAACTCAAATAAATCAGTCCAATTCAAACATCAAAATAGATGAATGAATGGCTCACAAAAACAAACACAAAAAACAAACCCTAAAACTTGAACACAGCTCTCGCAATCCTTATTCTCCGTGAGCAGCAGTTAGGGTTGATCATCTATAAATAGCAATACATTCCTTAGGCTTGGGCAATTGCAGATCCTTGATTTAATTTCCAATTAAAGCAAATTAATCTCCAAATCTTTATGCATGAAAATAGCAACTCCCTATTCTTCATAAACAGATTGCCTCCAAAAATAACATTCCAATATATTACCACTTCAGTAAATTTCGCAGCAATCAGATAACATAAACACATAAAAGATTGCTAAAAATAGCGCAGCAAATAAAACCTAAAACCAGAACTGGAAGTTTTGTCAACTGATGTAAGAACATCGTGTTTGACATCATGCACACAATCTGCAATACTAACAAACACCACCAACACTTCACCTGCAGAATGTTAGAGACAGTATGTCAAGACATCAAGTAGAACATCTTGATGCAACACATTGTTTTACCAAAATTACTGCCAATACAGAACCAACACAGGTTATGGGACTAGAAGGAAATGAGAGAACCAAAGTATCATGGCATACAAAGTATCATGCAAAATGGTCCATAATTTGTACTAGACATGCCTTTTATGTGTCCAATCTAAAGAACCAAAAATGGCAAGTTTTGCAGACCACATTTGCAGGTTTTAGAGATAAGAAAACATGTCTTGAGTGCTGTAAAGATTTGGTATGATTTGGGGCAAGAAGTTGGTCATGACTTGGCATGGATACAAGACCACTTTGACATGCTATAACTTCATGGATATTAGATCAATTGAGAAGGTATTGGGTTCTTTAGAAACAGGGCATGAAGGTGAGCAACTTTGATGTTCAACATCTCTTGAAATGAGGCTTGGAACATGGTGAAAATTGGACATGAAAAGTGGTCCAACACACTGACCTAGGGCTGGCACGCATAGCCTGGTCATGCATTGGGCAAGTTGTGTCAAGCCTTGACACCCATGTTCACCATACCATAACTTTTGCTATAGAACTCCAATTGAAAAGTTCTACATATGCTTGGAAAGCTGAGATGGAGGAGAACAACTTTCATGTTCAACAATTTTAGACTTGAAGCTTGGAAACATGAAAAAGATAGCTTGAAAGTTGAGAAAAAACATGACTTGTGGTGCCTTGGCAACTTGGGCAAGTTGCCTAACTTGTGCCCAAAAACCTCCAACTTTGAGACACCATAACTTTTGACTCCTTGATCCAATTGGAGAGTTCTTTATATACTTGTGTCGCGGTGATAATTGGATATCAAGCTATTGATTAACTTAAATCATAAATAATTTATTTCACCACTGGTCTTTGATTTATCCAAGGGAAAGGGAGAAAGATCGAATGTCCCACAGTATGCAATGCAAATGCAAAAGAGTCTAAGGTTTGGGGGTTGGTTATACCTAAGGAAGGTGTTAGCATCCTAGATATCTATAGTACTCTATAGGAACCTCTTGTTTTATTTGTGTTATTTGTTGATAGGTTTCTGTCTGTTTACTACGGGTAAAGGGGTAGGAAGACCTAAAGTTCTATTCCTAGGTATGCTCGACAAGATATCGCATCTTGTGCCTACATATCCTGTCGAGAGTGGAATCAGAGCACTTGTAGTTCTTCTCTGAGGGATACTAAAGTTTGTTTGAAAATGGTCTAGGAGAAAAGATGAGTCGTCATCTTAAGAAACCACCACAGTTTTGAGAATGGACCTTTGCTTCATCTTAGGAGAAGGGCTCCAACTCGGATATATAATCGACGAGTATGCCTCATACCTCTCCTAAGTGGAAAAGGAATCCACATCTTGTTTGTATTTGTGGGGTATGAGATTGTATGTCTCTTCTTTGATATGATTCACATCTAATTCTCTTGTGTGGAGAATTAGGTGAGCTAAAGCGTTTAATTGTTTAATCAGATTAAGGGGGACTAACTTAGGAAAATCTACCCTAAAGTTGTCTAAGAAATTGATCTTAAGGGATACCTACAACCACTAAGGGGAGGATGGAATGCAAATGAAATGCACCATGCACGACAAGTGATTATCATGCATGGGATTTTCCCTTGGATATAATGCAAGCAATTATAATATAAGAATATGCATAAAAGTGTAAAGCGTAAAGCAAAGACGTCAATGATTAATCAAACAATGAGTTGAGTTATTAATCGTGCATACTAGCAAAGTGGGCTAGTCTTGTGTATGGTGGCCAAAAAGGTTGATAGTGATGCTTAAAAGCGATCGTCTTACAGGGGTGGAAAATGGCTCGACGTTGAATCGAGAATTTTACCTTTGAAAGGGTTTAGAGCACAATAGAATGCATACATCAAGTATAATGGTAAACAAACAAATGCATAAGCAAATGGTGTGATATAAATCAAAATTAAGGTTCTAAACCCATACGTACGATTAAATTAGGCGCGTGATGAGGGATATGGAACAAATTATTAATTTAAGAAATTTGATAATTTTTAAAAGGGGAATCTTATTATATAAAAGGTTTATTATATTAAAAAAAGTTATTATTAATTTGAAGAAAAGAATAAAGTTTTATTAAGGCTTTTCTTATTAATTAAAAAGGATAATCTTAATATTTTAATAAAAAAGAAAAAGGGTTTTATTTTTTTATTATTTTAAAAAACTTATTAAATTATATTTTATTATTTTAAGAAAAATTTATATTTTAAAAAAAGTTTTATTATGAAAGAAGTGGTATTTTAAATAAGAAAAAGAAGTTATGTTTTACTATATATAAAATAATAAAAAGATTATATTAAATTTTAATATAAAAAAAGTTATATTTTTATATTTTAGAAATAGAATTTTGTTATTTTATAAGGCTTTAAGGAAAATGGTTATTTAAGGAATATTAATTTAAGAAAAGAAGAAAATAGGTTATATAAAAAAACCGGAGGGATCATGTGTCCAACAAAGGGAGAGGGTTCACGATGGTCCCTCCAATCAGCACCGTGTGAGGTGTATGTGTTGTGAATCGTGTGTGAAATGTGAGAGGTGCACAGATGATGTTGTGGGCGTGAGTGTATGTGATCAGCAGAAATAACAACAAAGGAAATGGAAAAGAATGCTCGCCGATCCTCTCCTTCCCTCTCGTTCAAAACCCTAACAACCAAATCGCCACCATCTTCCTCACCAACCTCCCTAAATCTCCGATCATTCTCAGTTTCTCCAACCACTCATGCTCTCGTATCACTTCCCTCTCTAATCTTCTCTAAATCGCGACGAAGAAAAGAGCCCTAAGCGAAAAAACCTAACCCCAAATATCCCGACCCCAATCCATTAATCAAAGATAATTACACGATTACAAAGATTTAGAGTAAGAAAAAAGAAAGGAAAGGGCGCCGGCGGTTGAAGACGAAGGGGACGAGATCAAGACGTCCAAGCTCTCCGTCCAAAGATGAGTCTTCCATTCTATCCCTTTGCTTTGTATATGTTGTGCTCTGTCTGTGTGTAAATTGCTATGTCTTTTTGTCTACCTTGAAATCGTATAAACGACTCTGCTATCTTTTTTGCTATGAGGATCTTTTGCACGTGAATGACAATGTTTGAATCTTCAATTTTGTATGGATGTTGTGTATGTGTGTGTGTGTGTCGTTGTATTGGTATACTCTTGGGGTTCATGGTGTGATGTTTGGTATATTCTGAGGTTTGGTCGTGTGGTGATTTATCTGATGTGAAATGGTTTGTTGATAAGTGATTTTTGGTTTGTAGTTTGATATGAGTTGGCTCTCTGGTTTAGGTATAATAAACTGGTTTTCTTTGATAGATTTTGATGAATGGTTTGTGTGACTGGTACGAAAAATGGCTGGGTGTATTTGATGTTTTGGCTTTGATTGGTCTGTTGTGCCCTCTATGAATGATGGTGTGACTTTTACTAAAATTTTCTGTGTCCTTTTATGCGTGTAATTGCTGCCTTTTATAGTCTTTAAGAAAACAGGAATCTTGATTGTGCCATGAATGCCTGAGATAGCTGTCTAATGTTGCTTTGGAAAGGAATTTGGAATCAATAGGTGAATTGAAGGATTCCTCTTTGATTTGTCAGATTTGGAACGATTTTGGCAGGTTTTGAATATTGTCTGAAACGTTCTGATTCTTTCCCTTTTTAATTCAAATATGCTTGGACAGCTCAATTAAGTTTTAAAATTATGTCTAATTGGTTTTGGAAAGAATTGACTGTGTTTGGTTCTTGCTTTAGGACGCAGAAAATGTGATTCCTCATCCAAGTATACGTGAGAAAAGCTTGCCTTTTTGATATCATGATTTCCTTTGCCGATTTTCTTGGTGTCAACCTATCTCACCTCTCTTTTCTTTGCAGCTTATACTTCCGACGGTGTTCCTCAACCTCGTGAGTGTTGGCATCCTATGATGAGAGAGAGTGTTCAAATGCTTTAGCCTCCCTTGCAGACGTTCCATCTTTTCTCTTTCTCTACAAGTTTATGTACTCTTGCAACTTAACAGTCTCATTAGTGGTGACACTGCTTAAGGCAAAAGAATTAAATGGTTTGTCCGTATGACTCAATTCAACATGTATATAGTTTATATTCATATATAAAATGTTCCTGCTAATGACAGTATGCTAATGTCCCTTTATCTAAACTCATTCTTGCATGAAAGGTATATGTCTGATATTAAGGCCACGCCAGCCACGCCGACACCGACAGATGTTAAGACTCTCACTTGCCACTTTAATATGATTAGTGATTATTGATTCTTAATTTCTTTGCTATTCTGGTAAGATATCACAACCGTCTCCATGAGCTGACAAACTGCTAGCACCATTTTCATTTTTCCTTGGAATGTCAAATTTTAATGACCTCGATGAAGGTATGTGCTTAACCAGCTTGTCCTGTGGGTTTGCAGAGTTGTCTTCAGGGGTCATTAGACGACTTCTAGGTGGCTTCAAGACAAGCGTAGTTGACCTGTACTTTAGTTCTTATCAACATGTAAATGTAATGCACTTTGGAATAATTTCTTTCAAATTGAACTTGAATTTTCTTTGATTTTGGAATACTGCTCAATGACATCATCGACAAGCTTATCGAAATTTGTTATTTGATCATTCTTTGCTGATATTCTTTTTAGGGATCAACGAAGCAATTTCTTTTGGATGCTTCTGTCCTTCGGCATTTTCGTCAACAGCTGGTCTTAGAAAGAATCAACTCTCTTCAATGACTATTATCAATAACTGTAAAGCAAGATGCTGGTTCACCCAAATTTGGTGTTACAAGCAGAACGTGGTGCGGTACCGTCTATACTGAAACATTTCTCAAACAAATCTGTTGGTCATTTTGCAACAGGAACAAATCTGCCTGACGATATTCAATTACTCTGAAAATATTGAATACTGTCATAGGTTTTCTCCATAAGCTTTGGGCTCCTAGGTTAACCGTAATAACTTTAGCTGAATTTAGGCACTGGCTATCTTTTTTCTTATGTACAGCATCTTCTTGGATCAGCTTGAGCATTGTGACGGTAACAACAGGATTCGTGCCTGTCAGGCCATCAATCTCACATTCATCATAAATTTGGCAAGCTCTCCTGGAAGATTGGAAATATT
This sequence comes from Lathyrus tuberosus, assembly GCA_022829125.1. Classification (NCBI taxonomy): domain Eukaryota; kingdom Viridiplantae; phylum Streptophyta; class Magnoliopsida; order Fabales; family Fabaceae; genus Lathyrus; species Lathyrus tuberosus. The sequence goes on from JALAZF010000058.1 coordinate 13,992,709, forward strand.
CAAACGTGTTTTAAAGTGATGATGCCCTTTTTGGGATTTGCAATGAAATAACTGTATTGTACCCAGACTTTGTACACATGGCCTTGACCATAATATTGGGCAGTGAAATCAATTTAAATTTGTAACGAACCCAACATGTAATCCCTTTATGTCTTGTAATCTTGGATTAAGTGCAATAGAATTTGAAATCTTGTATTGGCATTCCCAACTCTTGCAAACTTTGACCTTTTAGACTTTGACATTCTCACCTTGAAAAGCATAAACCTTGGGATTAATTAGTGTATCTTGATCAAACTCTTCTTGTAATGGTTTTATCAACTATTTGCTTGAACAAACAATTCTTGAATTTAGACCTTATACTTTTTGAATATTTTCTAAGGATAAAATGCAAGCTCACTGAGGACACCTTACGCCTTGAAATGGAATTTCGTGGCATATGAACCTGTTTTTTTTATAGAATCTGGAATTGAGTTTGAATTGTAAAAGTCCTTGAATTTTGTTTCACTTGTACACTTTAAATCTTGGAGTTTGACATCTAAATTTGGTGAATGCAAATTGAACCGAAGTCTTGAAAAAAACTTGAACTTGAACCTTAATCACTTTAAAATGATATGAACTTGGATTCGTAACTTAATTTGAACCAAATTCTTGACAAATCAAAAACTTCGAACTAAACTTTTGACAACTTGAACTTCGAAAAACCAACTTGCGTAACCTGATCTTTAATTGTCACAGTTCAAACATCATAAAAAGATAACCCTAATCTTATCGAAACATACACCGGGGCTGTTGAGGAGTCTTGAGGGGGAAAAGACTTGGTAGTGGTTTAGGGATTAAAAAGGGTGAGGGCACAATCTCACAGGACAAGAGAACCTCCACAATCACACACACAACACCGCCTTCAGGACCTTGAGCCTTCTGCAGCAGCAACTGTACTAATAAATGAAACAAATAGACAACAACTAGGTAAAACGGTTAGTTATGCACGAATGATTGACCTAATATGTTACGCAAATGGCAAAGCGGGGATCTTAGGGTCAAAAATTAGGGTGTGACAGCTTGGGAAGCTTGAAGAATAAGGAATAACTTTCATGTTTGCTGAATTTTGATTTGAGGTCAAGAAAACCATGAAGCCTCAGCTTGAAGTTGGTGCAAAAACCTGAATTTTTGGACTTAGAAAGTTTCTAGTATAAGTGCCAAATCGTGATTTCTTCCAACTTTGATCACTCATAACCTTGCATCTTTTGATCTTGATTCTTTCTACAAACTTGTAGCGATGAATGTCCTCTTTAAAATGAGTACTAGTTTTCTCCATTTGACTAAAAAATGAGTGAGATATGATCCTTGAAAGATGGCTAAAAATCATGATTTCCACACTTAGAAAAATTCATCAAAAACCCTAGATTTCCAAATCTCCTGATTTTATTATTCCAACTTGAATTTTCTTGATCTAACCACATGGGATCATGGAATATACCTTGAAATGTTCATGGTGGACAAAAAAACTCAAAGGTTGACTTTTTGGAGCCTGAGTTGACTTTTTTATCAAATGAATTCAAAACCTCTCCCATTCACTTAGGAAGTCCTTGAAATGAGTTGTAATGAACCAAAAGGCATCTTAGGAACCCTTGAAGTGTACGAGGACTTGTTTGGTTGATCACTCCTTCAAATCCTGATTAATCAGAGCTTTCCCTTTCTTGTACAAAACCTTAATCCACAAAACCACAAAGCTTGATAGTTTTGTTATATATGCAAAGATGATTGACCTATAATGCTTATGAAAATGATGATGACATCTAAGGTGGTAAAATTTGGGGTATGACAGTTGACCCTATTTAAATATCTTTACCGGATGGCATGAGAGATGACAATCCTCATAAAATCAAGGTGAAAGGTATTTAAATATACCAAACCGAAAATTTTGCCCTTAGATGCAATGCTATGCTAAGGACAACAGAAACTATGCAAATGCTGACATGCCATGAACTCTAGCATGATGATATAATAACATGATGATGCAAGATGCAACAAAGTAGAAAACAAAAGGACAGAGGTCAATAACCAAAGGTAACAACTCAACTGGGGATGACCAAGAGACACTAGGGAACATAAACAAACTGGGGGGATCTAAAGTGATCAAGCATCAGGTCCAGACATGACCAGATGACACTCTAAAAGCAAAGATCCTCACTGGAGATAGAACTAAGACAAATGGTCTCCACTGGGGAATACCCAAAGTAGTTTATCAACAGGTTCAGACATGACCGAATGACACTCAAGAATAAAAGGCAAATAGACAAGCACTTTACTGGGGATAAAACCAGAAAGAGGTATGATCTCCACTGGGGATCAAGTTAAACAAAAGGGTTGACTTTCTGACAAGAAAATCAAACAAAACAAGAAAGTGATCTTCTAACAATAGATCAAAGAAATTGAGAAATGAACTTCCGACAAGAGATCAGGAAAATACTTGAAAGCAAACAAACTTTCTGGAAATTTCTTAAAATGAAGAGTTCAAACGGGATCTTCAAGAAACACCAAAGAAGACAGGAAAATTACAAACTATGCACGTGCCAACTGAGTTGGACTTAGTCCACAAGCAAGGGTAACAACTGGTTTCTGATAGGTCAATGCGAGTAACTACTGGACTTCTAAGGGGGTATTGGTGATGACCAAACTTCCGATATCAAGCAAAGTTAGATAAGAGCGCCACTAACAATTGGACTTTAGGTGCCAATAACAATTGTATTTTAAACAATGCCAGTAACAACTGGACTTTGAGAAGGGACTGATGATGACCAGATTACCAATACCAATAACCATTGGATTTTAAGTACCAATATCCATTGGATTTTAAATAATGCTAGTAACCACTGGACTTTCAAACAATGCCAGTAACTACAAGACTTTAGACAATGCCAGTAATCACTAGACTTTAGATACCAATAACCATTGGATTTTAAATAATGCCACTAACCACTGGACTTTCAAACAATGCCAGTAACTACTGGACTTTGGCGATGCCAGTAACCACAGGACTTTAGATACCAATAACAATTGGATTTTAACCGATGACACTAACAACTTATCTTTAAAACAAAGCTAATAACCACTGGATTTTTGGATACCAATAACCATTGGATTCTAAGCAATGCCAGTAACCACTGGACTTCACAAGGATATTGGTAACAACCAGATGAACAAAAACTGATAACGACAAACTTAAATGCGCCAATGACGATTGGACTTGTAAACAGCAATGTTAGTAATAACTAAACTTCACGGGAACACTGGTAACGACCAGACAAATAATATCAAAAGGAACACTAGTAATAACTAGACTTCACAGCAGAAGTTGGTGACGACCAGACAAGCGATCAAATAGGGAGCTAATAACAACTAGACTTTAAAGGGGAAATTGATGATGAACAGACGAACAAAACCAATAATGATTGGATTTGCAACGGGTGCTAATAACCATTGGACTTTCATTGGAAGGAGCTAGTAACGACTTGACTTTAAATATATGGTAACAACCAGATTCACAATACCAATGATGATTGGGTTATAAAACAGAGACGTTAGTGACAACTAGACTTGAGGGGAAACAGGTAACAAACCAAAGTTTAATAAGATGCCGATGACAACCAGATTTAAACAGGAGATTGGTGACGACCAACGATCTCAAAAGAGGTGCCTGTTACGATTGAACTTGGGGTCAAAGGGCTACAGCCAACAACAAATACCTGGAGAGATGCTAAGTGCACATGATATGGCATGATGTGAATGCTTAATGATATGCAAAAACCGACTCTAAAAAGAGATAAGGAAAACGGTGACTCAAGAGGAAAAAGATAAACGTATCCACTCTGCTAGAGAAACAAAGAGTCACACTAAATCCGGGGAACAAAGTTGTCTGGAGATTCACTGGGAAGTACACCCACTTCACTTGGGGAGGTAAGAAGCTATGGTAGCTTGCTAGGGAGATAAAAATCTTCGACATTTAGACACGTATCACATGAAGGATACTGGGGAAGTTCTCTTCGATCTTGGTAACCACACACGACCAATCGATCAATCCGAAGAGGTATTGTCAATTAATTCATGCTTCAATGGGAATTTCATGCAAATGGTCTAATAGTACTTCTGCCACAATAAGACCTTTCGGGGAACATGTGATTTCACTAAATCATTCCACAAGCCAAAGCAAATTGTGTTTTCATTTTTTTAAAAAAAATGTTTTTATTTCAAAACTTTTCGCTTTCGAAATCATTATTAACCAATAAATGACATTTTGTATAACAAGGAAAAGTAAAGAAAGCAGTAAATGACAAAAATCGAATGGTCCACAATCTGATTTTATTCAAGAATTATAACTTGCGAATGTAAAAGCTCCATGGAACATTACAATATGAAAATGGCAATAGGGAAAGGTTACATTGAATCCAATGACCACCACTAGCCCTAATAACTAAATTTCCCCAAAACCTTACTTCTGACGAGAGCGGCGAGCTTGAACTTCTTCTTGAATTCTTCCGCATTGGCGATAACCCATCTGATGCAGTGACATTCCTTTTGCCCCTAACTTTTGCTTGGATCGCCCTTTCGGGTTTTCAATACACCGGGATGCTCATTTTTACCTAAGCCGCCCTTTCAGGTTTTCAACTTAGCGAGCTCTTATTTTTTATTTTTCCCTAACTTTTGCCTGGATCTCCTTCATAGGTTATGATCCACCGGGATACCCATTTTTGCCTAAGTCGCCTTTCCAGGTTTTCGACTTAGCAGGTTTTTTAGGCTTAATATTTTCTTACTACATCAGAGTTCACAGGGTGTGTAAGTTGTTCATCATCCATCGTTGTGAGAATTAGTGAGCCTCCTAAGAAAACTGTTTTCACCATAAATGGGTCTTCATAGTTGGATGCCCATTTTCCACGCATATCCTTATGAACTGGCAAGATTTTCTTGAGTACAAGTTCTCCTTCTCAAAATTCTCTTATTCAGACCTTCTTGTCGAATGCTCTTTTGATCCTCCTTTGATACAACTGACCGTGACACATCGCAGTCATATACTTCTCAACAATAAAGTTCAGTTGATCAAGTCTTTATCGAACCCACTCTGCTTCATCAAGCTTGGTTTCCATCAGGACCCTCAGAGATGATATCTCAACTTCGATGGGAAGAATGTCATTCATCCCATACACCAAAACGAAAGGGGTTGCCCCTGTCAAAGTTCGAACGGAAGTTATGTATCCATGCAAGGCGAATGGCAGCATTTCATGCCAATCCTTATAGGTCTTCACCATTTTCTGCAGAATCTTCTTGATGTTTTTATTGGCGGCTTCGACGACGCTGTTCATCTTAGGACGATAGGGATAAGAATTGTGGTGCTCAATCTTGAAACTTTCGCAAAACTCTTTCATCGTCTTGTTTTTCAAATTCGTCCCATTATCTATTATGATTCTACTCGGAATTCCATAACGACAGATAATCTCTTTCTTGATGAAGCGGCCAACCACTTGCTTAGTTATGTTGGTGTAAGATGCGACTTCAACCCACTTTGTGAAGTAATCAATAGCCACCAATATAAACTGATGGTCGTTGGAAGATTTAGGATCGATTGCCCCAATCATGTCAATGCCCCACATAGAAAAGGGCCAAGGCGATGTAGCACATTCAACAATGTTGGAGGTACATGCACCTTATCGGCATAAATTTGACACTTGTGGCATTTTCTGGCATATTTGATACAAATGGTCTCCATGGTCAACCAGTAATATCTAGCTCTCAAAATCTTCTTAGACATGGCATGTCTGTTGGCGTGAGTGCCAAATGATCCTTCATGAATATTTCGAATCAATAGGTCTGCTTCTCGTCTATCAACACATCTAAGCAAGATCATGTCGTGATTCCTCTTGTAAAGAACATCATTGCTGAGAAAGAACTTGGACGCCAATCTCCTCAAAGTCTTCTTATCGAGAGCTATAGCGTTGGCTGGATATTCCTGATTCTTCAGATAGTTCTTGATGTCATGGAACCACGGTTTCCCATCTACTTCTTCTTCAACCAACTGGCAGTAGGTAGGCTCTGTCTTGTGCTCAATACTGATAAGTGGTGCTTCATTAACAAAGTTGACCATCCACATCGAAGCTAGCATGGCCAAAGCATCAGCTATATGGTTTTCCGACCTTGGAACATGACGGAAAGTAATCGCATCAAAGTACTGGATCATTTCCACAATATAGGCATGATATGGAATCAACTTCTCATCTCGAGTTTCCCATTCGCCCTTAACTTGATAGATAACCAAGGCTGAATCCCCACAGACATCTAAGATTTTGATTCGGAGATCAATAGCTGCTTCCAGGCCTAGAATACACGCTTCATATTCAGCGATGTTGTTCGTACATTTAAAACAAAGTCTTCTTGTAAATGGACTGTAACCACCATCAAGATTCATCAACACAATGCCTACCCCATACCCATTGTAGTTAGAAGAGCCATCAAACATCATTTTCCACTGGGAACCTAGTTCTAGACCTTCATCAGGGTCAGGTTCCTCAAAGTCTTTCACCACCATTATATCTTCATCTGGAAATTCAAACTTGAGAGATTCATAATCTTCCACAGGCTGATCAGCGAGGTAATCTGACAAGTTACTCCCTTTGATAGATTTCTGGGTGACGTATTTTATGTCATATTCGGACAACAGCATATGCCAATGGGAAATTCTCCAAGTCTGAGCAGGCTTCTCAAAGATATACTTTATTGGATCCATTTTCGAGATCAAAAAAGTAGTATGACAGATCATGTACTGCCTCAGACGTATGGTGTCCCATGCTAAAGCACAACAAGTGTTCTCTAAAAGTGAATACCGACTTTCACAATCAGTGAATTTCTTGCTTAAGTAGTAAATGGCGTGCTCCTTACATCCATTCTCATCGTGTTGGCCCAACACACAACCCATTGATCTTTCCAGTACAGTCAGATACATAAAGAGTGGTCTTCTTGGGACAGGTGGGATCAGGATAGGAGGTTCTTGTAGATAACCCTTAATCTTGTCGAAGGCTTGATGACACTCAGAATTCCACTCAATAGTCTGATCCCTCCGGAGCAACTTGAAAATAGGTTCACAAGTGGGGGTAATATTGGAAATAAACCTGGAAATGTAGTTCAGGAATCCAAGAAAACATCTAACTTGTGTTTCAGTTTGCGGAACTGGCATCTCTTGGATAGCTCGAACCTTATTAGGGTCCACCTCGATTCCTCGTTGACTAATGATAAAACCAAGGAGTTTTCCAGATCTTACACCAAAGGTACACTTTGCAGGGTTCAGCCTCAATTGGTACTTCCTGAGTCATTTGAACAGCTTCAACAGATGATCCAAATGGTCCTCTTTGCTCTGTGACTTGGCAATCATATCGTCGACATACACCTCAATTTCCTTGTGCATCATATCATGAAAAAGAGTGACCATCGCTCTTTGATATGTTGCCCCTGCTTTCTTCAAACCAAAGGTCATAACCTTATAACAATAGGTTCCCCAAGGAGTAATAAATGTAGTCTTGTCCATATCAGCATGATCCATCCTAATCTTGTTATAACTAGAGAAACCATCCATAAATGAGAAAACTACGAAGCAAGCGGTATTATCCACAAGAGTGTCGATATGTGGTAGAGGGAAATCATCCTTCGGACTTGCTTTGTTCAGATCCCTATAATCTACACACATCCTAACTTTACCGTTCTTTTTTAGCACCGACACGATATTGGCTACCCATTCAGGGTACTTTGAAACTGCCAGAAAGCCTGCGTCAAGCTGTCTTTTGACCTCATCTCTAATCTTCAGAGCCATATCAGGTCTACTTTGGAGCTTTTTCTTTACAGGTGGACACTCGGGTTTGAGAGGTAGCTTGTGAACAACTATATATGTGTCCAAACCAGGCATGTCCTGATACGACCATGCAAACACATCAACATACTCTTCTAGAAGCTTTACCAGTCTCTGTTTGATCTTTGCCCCAAGTGTAGTACCGATCTAGACCTCTTTCTTGTCTTCATCAGTGCCAAGATTAATGGTATCAACCTGCTCCTCATGTGGCTGAAGGTTTGTATACTCATACTCACACATCTTTGCCAGTTCATCAGGAACCTCATAATCTTCTTCATCCTCATCTTCAGCTTGGTAGAAGGGTGAATCGAAGTCAAAAGTGAAAGTAGGGTCATCGGATTCAACAGGTTTTGGGATAACTCTGCATGTTTGGAATGACTTAATTTATTAAAGGCACAAAGACAAATGCAAAAGAAAAATATTTTTGGTAGTTTTCAAAAGATTGCCATTTTATTTTAAAAGTAAAAGCAAAAAACGGTAAATGAAACAATGAGAATTTAACAAAATATCTTCATAGATTATAACGATTTTGAAAGCGCGGCGGCCATACAAAATAATCTAATAGCTTTGGGCATAGCTATGGAATTTGAAAACAACAATAAATGACAAACAAATTACTTTGGCAAAGGAATAAACACAGGGATTTCTACAACTTCCTAGTTGTCAAATGCGGCATCACACTGAAATACCAAATGTCTAACATCTTCATCTTCTTGGTCTTCAATCACAACATTGACTTGGAAGCCCCTGCTGATAAATACCTCTTAGATTGTCTTTGGACATCCTATTGCGGAGGTTAATGCACTACCACGATTTGGTTTGTAACCCAACCCATGGCGATTCAGCTTCTTCTTCACATCAATGACTTCTCCCTAACCTGCAGGAGTGCCTTCTTTAATAGTCGCCTTTATACTCTGAACAAATGCAAAGGATGGACCACTCTTAACCACCGGTTCTTCAAATTCCAACAGTACAACATTGGCTATTTCAAGGGCCTGGAAAGAAGTTTCCAGCGCGTCCTCGTCAGCAAAGACAGATTACTCACCATCAAATCCTCCTCACCATGAACAATTACCAACTTGTCATCAACGATGAACTACATCTTCTGGTGCAATGTGAAGGTTATTGTGCCTGCAACATGAATCCAAGGCCTTCCCAACAAACAACAGTAAGATGGGTTGATATGAATCACTTGAAATATGATATCAAAGACATGCAGACCAATTAAAATTGGTAGCTCCACTTCTCCAATTACCGTCCTATGAGAACCATCAAAAGCTTTGACGATCAATGAAGTAGCCTTCATTTCTGCCCCTTTATAAGCAAGTTTGGTAAGTGTTCTTTTGGACAGAACATTTAAAGACGAACCTGTATCAACAAGTACTCAAGCCAGAGCATCCTCCTCGCATTTCACAGACACGCGCAACACATGGTTGTGATTTTTACCTTCTACGGGCAACTCCTCATTGCTGAAGCTAGAGATGTCACAAGCAATAATGTTCGCAATCACAAAATCAAATTGACCAACTGTAATGCCTTGAGCAACGTTGGCCTGAGCCAAAAACTTCTGTAAAGCAACTCTATAAGCAGGGGAGCTCATCAAGAGAGACAAGATGGATATCTTTGACGGTGTCTGGTGAAGTTGGTCAATAACTTTGTAGTCGGTTTTTCTTATGATTTTCAAGAATTATGCGTCTTCATCATTCAAAACCACTTCCTTATCCCTAGTAGGCACAACAACAACAATTTCTTTTGGAGGAACTACATTCACTACAGGTTGATAAACACGACCACTACGGGTCATTTTGCTTGCCCCAATAATATTTGTCACATCTTCTTGAACATCTTCCACATATTTCTTCGGGATAAATTTCCAGATTCGTGATCAATTAGTGTTACATCATACTTCCACGACACAACTGTATTATCTTTGAAGTGGAATGACCTAGGTTTCTGAATAATCACTGGTCTAGGCTGACTGACTGGTGGATCAAAGATCGGTTCAATCACTAGTACTTTGGCGCATTGAAAATCGGAGTTGCAGAGCTTGACTCTGGCAAGTTAAACACTAGTACTTTGTTACCTGGATTTGGCAAATTAAAGATCAGTTCAATCACTAACACCTCATCTTTCTTCACTTTTCTACCCATTAGTAAGAAACCATTATCAATCAAATTCTGAATATCCCTCTGGACAAACAAACAGCTTCTTGGGTTATCAACACAATCTTCACATTTTGAATGATAATATGTAACCAAATCGGCCTCCGCCAACTTAGTATGAAAGTCTCAAAACGGGGTCTTGATGTCAGCAACATCAAGAATCAAAGTCTCTTCAGATGCATCTTCAACAACATTTATTGCCCCATGGGTGGGCAGAGGATTACTCTTGACATTCGGCTGAGAGTCACCAAAGGACAAAATTTTCTTCTCCATCAGTTCCCTCACAATATGTTTCAATGCAAGGCACCCTTCCAAATCATGGTCAGGAGCACCTTGATGAAACACACAGTGAGCGTTTGGGTTATAGTAAGGTGGAAGCTTCTCTGGAGGCGGACCCAATGGTCTTGTAGTTATCAAACCTTGTTGTACCAGAGAAGGATATAGCTCTCTATATGTCACCGGGATGGGAGGAATAGGAGGTTTCACACTCTGTCTTCTATAAGGAGCATTTGGACGAGGAGGTTGGGCCCCTTGTTGTTGCTGATATGATGGAGCGTTGGACGCTTGTTGATAATTTTGTTGTTTTTGGTCTGGTTGATAGACCGGTGCCTGTTGCACTGGTTGATAAACTAGGACCTAATTATTGAATGTGGGCGTGACAGCTGCCACTTATGGTTGTTGGGCATACTGTACAGGATACACTGGCTACTAAACATAACCTTGTTGAGGTTATTGATGTTGTTGGTAAGATTACTGATGTTGTTTCCAAGACGGGTTTTTCTTCCTTCCTATCATAAAATCATTTGTCTTTCCCTCCTTTTTCTTGTGAAAGTTACCAGAAGGTTTCTTGGCATTATTACTGCTTGAGCTACCAGAATCGTTAGTCATTTTTCCGTTCTTCAATCCTGACTCCACCTTTACACCTACAGCCACAATATCTGCAAAATTGGATGACACACTGCTGATCATTCTCTCATAAAATTACGGTCTCACCGTGTCTACAAACCAATCGACCAGCTCTTTCTCAGTCAGTGGAGGTTCCACCTGGGAGGCAGTTTCCCTCCAACGATGTGCATATTCTTTGAAAGATTCTGAACTCTTTTACGACATGCTTAAGAGTTGCCTTCTATCCGGAGCCAAATCCATATTGTATTTATAATGCTTAACAAAAGCATCTGATAAATCCTAGAAACTGTGAATGCAGGATTGATCCAGACTTATGTACCACTTGGCCGAGGCCCCTTTCAGACTGTCTTGGAAGCAGTGGATCATTAACTTATCATTGTCCACATAAGCAGCCATCCTCTTATAACACATAATCAAATGTGATCTTGGACAAGTTGCACCTGAGTATTGATCGAAACTGGGTGTTTTAAATTTTAGAGGGATCACTAGTCCAGATACTAAGCACATATCTCTGGCATCAACACCAAATATGTTATTCCCTTCCATTGCTCTTACCTTCCTCTCAATAATCTCTACACTCTCCTTCAACCTTTCGGGACGTTCATCTCCCTCTTCATACATATTTGGGATGTCGTACACTTGCTGTGGATTATGAAAGTAAAGACGTATTTGAGCTTGTACAGTAGCTGACGCAAAAGTTGGAATGGCTTGAGGAATTTCTGATCCCAAGGGAATATCTTGTTGAGTAGTTGCCACCGTGACAGGTGGTGGAACAAAACCCACAGGTAACCCAAAAGGTGGCACACTTCCAGCTTTAATTGTTTTTGGTGGCGGTTCCACAATTGCATTGGTAATCTCAGAAACTACGGTGGCTTGAGTGTCGATTTTTTCTTTGATCACCTGCAGCACTTTCATTATCTACCCCACACTTCCGCGTAGGTCTTCTAGCTCATCATTGACTGTGTCGAACTCCAAATTCTATTTATCCATTCTCTGACGAGCTCGGGATCGGGTGTTGTATTGATGTTGGAAATTCAGTGTGAATAGCTGGAGACAAGACGACGAGATGAGCCACAACAAAAGGAATGCACATACAATGACATGAATGTATGGGATGCAATGCAAATGCAAAACAAACAATCAAGGAACCTAAATCATATTTGCAAACACTATAAAAATGGAGAGTACAACTGTTGGATAACCAAAAAGGCCCACTTCATTAATTAAAGGCTGAAAGTTTTACAAAACAAAATAGTACACCCCCAAGAGCATAAATAGTCAAATATAGAGAAGAATAATAAAAGAAACTAAGAGTCTAATCCTTGTGATGAAGGCCCTTCTCCTCCATGTAGTTCTTTCATAAGTTTGTCAATCTGCTCCTGCATTTTTTCTTTTTCGAGAATAAGTTCTTCCATGTATTGCTTCCATGCCACGGAGGTCAGAAGAATACTGGAACTAGCGGTTGGTACTAATGATGCATAAGAGGAAAATAAATTCTCTTGTGCTGATCCTTCTTCTTCTTTCTGCTTCCGAAGCTTCTGAAGCTCTTCACTCTCTCGCCTGATGATGAAGTATTTGTCCTTCCATGCATTCTTCTCCTTCTCAGCCTCCTTCAACGCAATCTTCAGCCTTCCCTCTTCACTCTTGGCGGTCAAAATGGGGTCCGTAGAAGCCAAAGACGCGAACTCATGTCGATGATATGGTATCCTCATCTTAAGGGCCCTTTCTCGCACCCACAACAAATAAGATTCTGAAACAGTGCAATCAGGATATCCCAACGAGGTCATCCCCTTTTTATGTACGTAATGCCATGCGTACAAGATTTTGGCCTTGAGCCTAGGGTTCTCTCCACCCTCAATAAAAAGTCTCTCCAAATTGATAGGGTTGGGCTCCTCTTTCATCAGGTATCTAAGCTGACGAGGAGCAAGGACAGGGTTGTAGCTGATACATCCTTTAGTGCCAAGAAGAGGCACGTTAGGGAATTCCCCACAGCTATGGATCATGACGACTCCCCCATACATTAGATCATACCACTCAATATTTGAATGAGTGAGTGACATGATTTTCTTGGACCATGTGATCCCATCCTTCAAGTCCCAGAAAGTTGCAGACCTCGGTAGGTGCGAAATAAAACCACCTATAGAGGAGAGCAACTCAACAAGTTATCTGACCCCCACCATGAAGATTCCTTGAGTGAATAGAATGATAGGCATCAACCAACAAAGTAGGGACCATATTCTTGAGCATGAAGATCTTGATGGCATTAATATCGACGGAGTCGTCAATATTAGGGAACAGGAATAGCCTATAAACCAACAATGCGAAGGTAGCTTCAAAAGTCTCTGTATTTTTATTGTCAGCGTGATACTGAGCCTTCTCAAATAAGAATTTGGTCGGCAGTCCAAGGAGCCCTCCCTTGACATTCATGTGAGCTTGAATATTAGACAACCTCATCCGCGTAGCTTTATCAATATCCTTCTCACTTGGCATGTCTTCTACTTCAGAGAACGGAGGCTGAGAAGTGACTTAAAGTCCCATCAAGGCAGAGTACTCCTCTAGAGTAGGCATCAATTGATAATTTGGAAACGTGAAGCAATGATACACGGGGTCATAGAATTGGACGAGTGTAGCTAGCAGTCCATCAGCCATCTAGAGTCTCAATAGTGGAAAAATTCTCCCATACTTGTCCGAGAATGTCAGGGGATCCTCTATTAGACCTCCTAGTTCTCTCAATCTCTCTAACTTCGGGCTCTTAAAGGTGTACTCCTGGGTTCCTTTCCTTCTTAAATCCATTTTATAATGTCTGCAAAACAATTTTTAGTTCCTTGAAATGTTAGAAAAAATGCAAAAATGCAATGCAAAAAAAACTTCGTGGAACTCGAATATTTGTAAACATTAAGAGATACCAAAAACTCATTCTCATTAATTAACAAAGTAGATTACAACCATCAACACTTCTTACAAGAGTCTTAACAAAAAGCTAAATAAAAGCTAACAAAGGTCCTAAGAAGATTCTCCTAGCAGCCTCATGTTGAGCTTCTTGATCTCTTCTTCCATCTGAGCTTTCTCAAGAATAAGCTTATCTACAATCAGTTTCCACGAAGTTAACTGAGGTCTAGAGGAACATGGACCCTCCTATAATTTCCTCTTTTTACAAGAGAGTACTTCTTCATTCTTCACTTGTAGTTGCCTTTGGAGTTCCGTATTCTTCTCAACAACCACTTGGTACTTATGCTTCCAAGAATTTCCTGTTTGTTGTGCTTTGCTCAAAGAGATTCTCAGCTCCTCTGCTTCATACATGAAGATTAGGGTGGGTTCCACCTGTAAGACCATATGCTCTTGTCGGGAATAGGGCATCTTCAGCTTGATAGCCCTTTCTCGGACCCATTGGAGATAGGGTTCCAAGGAAACACAATTAGGCTTTCCTATGTTCTTCTTCCCCTTCTTATGCAAATGGATCCAAGCATTCAAGATCTTCTCCTTTAGTTCTTTGTTATCTCCATCCTCCTTGGAGAATATACCTTCCACGTGAACACCGCTGGGTTTGTCCTTCAAAGGATATCCTAACTGTCGACGAGCTAGGACTGGGTTATAGTTAATCCCTCCTTTGGTGCCAAGAAAAGGCACATTACCAAAATTTCCACAGTTGTCAATAATCATTACCCCATCATAGACACGATTATATTAGAACAAGATTTAGTTCTGCAAGGTATCTCTTTGTTTTGATAATAACAAAGTTGTATTTGTGTGAGAACAATTTTGGTACTCTAACGTTTCTTTTCTTAAGTATTGAGCAATAGGTTCTGACGCTGATAAAGATAATTCTGACTCTGATACAGATAGCTCTGACTCTGATCGAGATCATGTGAAATGTCACTCTCAAATTCTCAAAAGTCACTTCTGCATCAAAGAAGCAAGATTGCTTCTGATCTACTGTGCTTCAGAAAGACTCTAAGAAGACAATATGTTGTTGCTGCAATGTTCTCTTGGATTCTGGCTCTGAATATAATTCTGATACATATTTTCTGAAGACTAAGTGCTAACGACTCTGAAGACAAGGTTTTGATGAACAACGTTCTGAAGACTCTGAAGACTTAAGTTTCTGAAGACAAGGTTCTGCTGAACAAGTTCTGAAGACTCTGAAGACTTATGTTTCTGATAACCAAGGGTTGTGAAGAAGGAGTGCTGAAGACTCTGAAGACAAGGTTCTACTGAACAAGTTCTGAAGACTCTGAAGACAAGGTTCCGCTGAACAAGTTCTGAAGACTCTGAAGAACCAAGACTCTGAAGACCCAATGATTAATTCTTCTGATCAAGCTTCAATCATATCAATTCAGAAGCCTCTGATGAATAGAAGAAGATGAAACGTTTGCGAGGGAAAATAGTACATAGTACAAATCAAACACGTTCTTTTCCACTACCATTCCACTACCCTGATTTGGTGGTACAAAGGACAATTTCAGTGTACGATTTTCATCCCAGCATAACGACATTATTTCAAGTCGCCAGTATTTTAATGATATTCCTGATCTTCCCTTCAACAGATATTTTTCTGGATATATAAAGACTTGACCATTCAAAGAATCATGTGTGAAACCAAGTGTGAAAAAGAGAGATATACAAAAATGCTGATTCATATGAGAAAGAACTCAAGAAATAGAGAAATCCATGAGTGAACAGTAAAGCACCACAATACAAAGAAGAAGATTGTTCTTACTGTATAGATTCTCTCCAAGTTAGTTTGAGCTAGAAATTGTGTTTATATCAGCTTATGTAAGAAGCATTTAGTTATAAACATTTTATTTGACCAAACACTTGTTTGAATTCCTTAAGGGACTAGTTGGGTCAGAATCTTTAAGAAGAGACAGTTAGTGCGTGTATTGTTAGTCACCAACGGTTGCTAGTGCAGTTGTAATCAGTTTGGCTATAGTGGATTAAGTCTTTTTGTATAAGGCGAAATCACCTTGGCGGGTGGACTGGATTAACTTGATAGTTTTCAAGTGAACCAGGATATATCGTGTGTCTTTCTCTATTGTTAGTGTATTTGTGATCTTTGTTTGTGTTTCACAAAAAGCTTTCATTTTGAAAATCCAATTCAAACCCCCACTTTCTTGTGTTTTTCTCACACCTTCAATTGGCATCAGAGCTCCGGTTCTGATTGTGATAAAACGATTTATCAACACTTCACCGTGTTCAGTACCGATCCAGTATTTGTGTGAGATATCATGGCTACTGGAGCTAATGTTAATCCTACTGTAGAAGAGAAAGATCATTACAATGCCAAACCAACAGTCTTTGATGGTGAAAAGTTTGACTACTGGAAAGACAGAATAAAAAGTTTCTTTCTTGGTTATGATGTAGATCTTTGGGATCTGGTAGTAGATGGCTACTCTCACCCAGTTGATGCTATAGGTTCTAAAATATCTAGAAGTGATATGAACAGCCAACAGAAGAAAGATTATAAGAATCATCACAAGGTAAGAACCATATTGCTAAATGTTATCTCTTATACTGAGTATGAGAAGATAACAAATAGAGATACTGCGAAATCCATTTTTGATTCTCTTAGAATGACTCATGAAGGAAATGCTCAAGTTAAGTAGACAAAGGCGCTGGCCCTAATCCAAAAATATGAGGCATTCAGAATGGAGGATGATGAAACAGTTGAGACCATATTTTCAAGGTTTCAAATGCTAGTCGCAGGACTTAAAGTTCTGGACAAAGGTTACTCAACTGCTGATCATGTTAAAAAGATCATCAGAAGTCTTCCCAAGAAATGGAGACCTATGGTAACAGCTTTATAGCTATCCAAGGATCTTAACAACATAAGTCTTGAAGAGCTTGTTAGTTCTTTAAGAAGTCATGAGATAGAGTTGGAAGAAGATGAACCTCAGAAAAGAAGCAGATCTATCGTTCTTAAGTCTAAACCTGAAAAGGAAAAGGTTTATCAAGCTGAGGAAGATTCAGAATATTCAGGTGAAGAGTCAGAAGATGAGTTATCGCTAATCTCCAGAAAGATCAACAAACTCTGGAAGCATAGGAAAGGAAACTTCAGAGGATCAAGAAGAAACAAAGGCCGCTCTAGGTCATCATCTAGACAGAAGAAGCAGAACTCTGGAAAGGAAGTTATCTGTTATGAGTGTAATGAGCCAGGTCATTACAAGAACGAGTGTCCAAAGTTCAAGAAAGAAAAGAAGCCTAATAAGAACTTCTCCAAAACGAAGAAAGGACTTATGGAAACTTGGGACGACTCTGATTCAGGAAAAGAAGACTCTGATGAGGAACAAGTAAATGTTGCGCTAGTAGCAACAATTAACGATGAAGTTTCTAGAGAAGTAGAAGACAAAATATCATAAGGACCAGAATTAGACTCAGACTCAGACTCAGAGGTATTATCTAAACTCTCTCGTTGTGAATTAGAGTCATGTCTTTCGGAAATGCTGGAAAAGTATCAAACTCTTCAGAGTAAATACAAAGCTCTTAAAAGATCACATGTAATTGCTTTTGAGGAAAAAGATAAGCTTGAGCAGAATAACTCTTTTCTAAATGAAAATGTTTTTTCATTAAAAAATAGTAATTATGCCCTGAAAAGCAAAGTTCCTAAATTAGAAGAAGAATTAATCTCCAATGTCTCTGACATAAGCTGTATCAACAAGTATGATAGAGCATTCCAGTATTTTCTATCTAAAAGCATAGATATAAGCAGAATAGCTTCCATGATCTATGGAGTTAGCAAAAATGGTAAGAAAGGTTTGGGATGTACAGAATCATCTGAAATTGACAAAAGTCAAATTGTTAAACTAAAACCTCTCTATGACCATTTTGTGCCTTCTGGAACTGAGATTGTTTGCTCTGAGCTTGCTCAAGAACCCCCACCGACACAGAAATCTATTTCTAAAGTTAAATATCATGCACAAATTCCACTTGATTATCCTGTTGCACAAAAACCCAAAGTTATGAAACACTCTGGGAAAGTTAACAAGAGAGGACCCCGAAAATGGGTACCTAAGGACAAGATAATCTATGTTGCAGATATCCTTAGCTGCTCAGTTGAAACACCAGTCATGGTACCTGGACAGTGGTTGCTCGCGACACATGACGGGAAGAAGGCATATGTTCCGAAGTCTGGAACTTAAGCCTAGAGGCTTCGTCGGTTTCGGAGGAACCCAGAAAGGAAAAATCATTGGCTCTGGAACCGTTGGTAATGGTAATCTTCCTTCTATTATTGATGTTCTTTTAGTCGATGGTTTGATGCATAACTTGTTGTTAGTTAGTCAACTTAGTGACAATGGTTATGATATCATCTTTAATTAAAAGTCCTGTAAGGGTGTAAGTCAGAAAGATGGTTCAATCCTATTTGTCGAAAAGAGGAAAAACAACATTTATAAGATTAAACTTTCTGATCTTCGTGAACAGAATGTCAAATGCTTAATGTCTGTAAATGAACAGTAATGGGTATGGCACAGGCGTTTAGGCCATATTAGCATGAGGAGGATTTCTCAACTAAATAAGCTTAAACTCGTCAGAGGCTTGCCAAATCTGAATTATTCTTCAGATGCTCTTTGTGAAGCATGTCAGAAAGGAAATTTTTCTAAAACTTCCTTTAAACCAAAGAATGTTGTGTCCACCTCTAGACTGTTAGAACTTCTACGCATTGATTTGTTTAGACCAGTGAAAACTGCCTCAATCAGTAGAAAGAAGTATGGATTAGAAATTGTTGATTATTATACTCGTTGGACATGGGTAAAATTCTTGAAACACAAGGATGAGTCTCATTCTGTGTTCTCTACCTTTTGCTCTCAAGTGCAAACAGAGAAGGATTGTAAAATAGTCAAAGTCAGAAGTGATCATGGCGGAGAATTAGAGAACAGATACTTTGAGAATATTTTTGATTCCCATAGCATTTCCCATGATTTCTCCTGTCCCAAAACTCCACAACAAAATGGAGTAGTGGAAAGGAAGAATATGACTTTGCAAGAAATGGCTCGTACCATGATCCAAGAAACTGACATGGCTAAGCACTTCTGGGCAGAGGCAGTAAATACAACATGCTACATTCAGAACAGGGTTTCAATAAGACCTATTCTGGGTAAGACTCCTTATGAATTATGGAAGAATAGAAAACCCAACATTTCATATTTTCATCCTTTTGGTTGTATTTGTTTTATGTTGAACACTAAAGAGAATCTGGGCAAGTTTGACTCCAAAGCTCAAAAGTGTTTACTGTTAGGATACCCTGAACGCTTTAAAGGCTACAAAATCTATAACACAAAAACACGAATTATTGAGGAATCAATTCATGTCATATTCAATGATAAGCTTGATCCATAAAAGTGAAAGCTAGTTGAAAAGTTTGCAGATTTGAAGATCACCTTATCATAATCTAAAGAAGAAGAAGATTCAAGAGAAGCAGACAAAGATGCATATTCTCCTGATTCAGATACAACCTTACCACAAACTGAAAATAACCCATTTCATCAGAAGAAGAATAAATTAAAGACTTCTCATCTCTAAGAATTGATTCTGGGAGATAAAGCTGATCCAATCAGAACTCGTTCATCATTCGAAAATTCTGAAGAAACCCTTATGGGTTTGGTGTCTCTGATAGAACCAACATCAGTTGATGAAGCTCTTAAGGAGAATGAGTGGATTCTGGCCATGCAAGAAGAACTGAATCAATTCACCAGAAATGACATCTGGGATCTTGTTCAGAAACCCAAAGGTGTCCACGTCATTGGAACTAAATGGGCATTCAGAAACAAGTTAGATGAGAAAGGTGAGGTCGTAAGAAACAAAGCACGGCTAGTTGCACAAGGTTATAGTCAACAAGAAGGGATAGACTATAAAGAAACCTTTGCACCAGTTGCCATGTTAGAATCTATTTGCATTTTAATCTCATTCTCTGTGAATCATGACATTACTTTATATCAGATGGATGGAAAGAGTGCATTTTAAATGGATATATTTCTGAAAAAGTGTATGTGCACCAACCTCCTGGTTTTGAGAGTTTTGAAAACCCAGATTTTGTTTTCAAACTTAAAAAATCGCTATATGGTCTCAAACAGGCTCCCAGAGCTTGCTATGAAAGGCTAAGTAACTTTCTTTTGGAAAATAACTTTACCAGAGCAAAAGTGGATACAACACTCTTTTGTAAAACCTTTAAATATGACATTCTGATTGTTCAAATCTACGTTGATGATATTATATTTGGTTCTGCTAATATTTCCTTGTGCAAGGAATTCTCCAAGTTAATGCAGGCTGAATTTGAAATGAGTCTGATGGGAGAATTCATATTCTTTCTAGGAATTCAAATTAATCAATGATTAGAAGGAACATACATTCATCAGAGCAAGTATGCAAAAGAACTTCTGAAGAAAGTTAATATGTCAGAAAGTAAACCTGCTAAGACTCCTATGCATCCGACATGCATTCTGGAGAAAGAAGAAAGTACAAGCTTTCCGGTTACTGCGATACAGATTATGCTGGAGACATATTGGAAAGGAAAAGCACTTCTGGAAGCTGTCAATTTCTGGGAAGTAACCTCGTCTCCTGGGAAAGCAAGAGACAATCAACAATTGCTCTCTCAAAAGCAGAAGCAGAATACATATCATCATCTTTGTGCAGTACTCAGATACTCTGGATGAAGAATCAACTTGAAAATTATCAGATACACGAATGTAACATTCCTATCTTCTTTGATAATACTTCTGCAATTTTTTAATCTAATAATCCTATTCTACATTCTAGGGCAAAACATATTGAAATAAAACATCAATTTTTACGTGACTATGTTCAGAAGGGTACTTTTCAGTTAAAATTTGTGGATACAGATCACCAGTGGGTTGATATTTTCATAAAACCCCTTGCTGAAGATAGATTCGTATTCATTCTAGAAAACTTATTTATTAAACCTTGTCCAGAATGAGATGATAATATTTTAATGTGTCAGGCTACCAGAACGTCTGATATAAGATTCTGATGTTAAGCAAAGTGTGTTAATTACTTTTTATTGACCTTCTGATTCATGATACTTCTACAAGTTAGAAAATGTCCTGATCAGAAATTAGTCCAGTCAAATACCTCTTAGTATTCTTGACGTTGGGAACATCAAAACGTGCTCTCTTGAAAACAAACAGCTATGATTATTTGTGACACGTGTCCAAAATGAAATCATACCTACTGTTGAAGAGACACCTCGAGCGTTGTGATTTCGTGAGACTAGGTTTCAAGTAATTATTTCCTATTACTCCCACCTTGTCATAACCATTATTTTTGTTATAAATACACACTCTCTCACTTCACACACTACGTTACTCTCACTTCCCACACTTTTTTTCTTAGAAACCCTAAAACCCTTTTAGTGCTCTAAAACCTCATCATCTTCTTACAATGGATTCTCAACAACAAAGCATTTTTGAATTCTCTCAACAACATCAACAAGCAGAATCGACATTAATGGCCTCATTAACGATTGCTCAAACAGAACCAACTACTCTCCATCAATCACTCTCCACTTTTCAAAAACCAATTGTAGTTCACATAGTGGATCGTCCTGCTCATATTCATCTAGCTGCTCCCTTCTCAGAACTTGAAGTTCTAAGTGAATGGCTGGTAGACTTTGATAACCTAAAGGAAAATGGAATAGACTTGTCCGAGAATCTAAAGGCTCAGGTTGGAAAACCTATTTTGATCGTCTCTACGGTCCCATTTACTCAAATCTCGTCAAGGAGTTCGGGAGATATGCTGACGTTGATGAAGACTTCATTGTTTCATATGTTTTGGGAAACAAGTTCATCATTACTGAGAAATCCATAGCCACGCTACTTGGAATAGAAAACTCTGGCAGAAAGAGAATTTACAAGATGAAGCATAAATCAAAGTTTCTATTTGATGTGGTTTACCCAATAATTTTTACTCAAACTTCCAGTGGAAAACCACCCTTCAAAACTCTGGACTTATCAAAGGAACTTCGTGTCTGGATGAAAATTATTCTGGGATGCATCTATCACAGACCAAATTCCAGTTCTTCTGATTTTCTTAACACTGATCAGAAATTCATGCTTTACTATCTGATGAAAGGAGAGAAAATCTGCCTTCCCTCAATCCTATTCAGATATCTCAGAGACTCAATAAGAGAAACAAGATATCAATCAAAGAAATCTAAGAATTACAATCCTTTTGGTAGATTGATCTCAGATATTCTGGTTGAGAGTGGAATGATTGATCATTTTTAAACTATGCCAGTCAAAAATGAATTAAATGTCATTACTGGAACTCTTATGAACAACAAAAATCTGAAGAGAATGCAGATTATTGATGAAATCAGAGTTGAACCAAGTATAGCTACAGATTCAGAAAGTCTGAAGTAAAAAAGAATGGCGTTAGATGGATATCCTCTGTTCACTAAACATGATAATCCAGAGGTTATAGAAGCATATATTCAACTACAAGAGGAAGAAGGCTATGATATGTCTAACTTCAGCCTTAATGATCTGATGGATCACCCACCTGATATGATGAAGAAGAAAAGACCTTACTCTAACACAGCTCCTCAAATGAAATCTGCAAAAAGGCAGAAGAAATATCCCGGTGAAGCCAGCACAAGGAACATCTCTCTGAAATCATATCCAGAACAACAAAGTAAGTCTTTTGAATCTCCATCTGTAATTGCACCTATTTCTATTGACAGAAATCTGTCTTCATCTCTTCCCATTTCATCACCACCACCTACAACTCAACCATCATTCTTCACTCCTCCACCAATATTTTCTATTATTGTCACCACATCCCCAACACCTATTTCTGAATCTCCTACTGAAGAAATTCCATTTTCTACACCATTTTCACCACATTCTCTTGAAATTACCTCAACTCAACCAACTCTTGTCACATCTGTTCAACCATCTCCAACCAATTCCTTACCTTTAACCACTCAAATCACTGAAAAAATTCTCACCGAACATCCACAAACAACCATCTCACCATCACCAACTCCAATTACTGCTCCACAACCAATTCCAGAATCAATAAGAGATAATCCTGAACCTTCTATAAACAATGATACCATCATTCTTGATGACTCTGTTGAAGAAAATCAACCTTTACATGAGAATCAAACCTCTGACTTTCCTTCTAACCTAGATGAAGCAATATATGTTTTTAAGGACAATGTGGTTATGAGATTCAAGACACTCTCTGATGAATCAAATTCTAGTTAAGACTCTTCTGTTTTGGGTGCTTCATGGGATCAATTCAATCAGTGGATGTCTGAGGAATTTCAGAAGATTCAAAATCTTTCTGTTTAGACAAAGGATCATTTTGTTCAACAAGCTGAAAAGAGGCTGCAAGAGAAGAAGGAAGCTGAAGCTAAGCTAGCTGCAGAAAAGGAACTGGCAGAAAGGTTAGCCAAAGAAGAGGCTGAAAGATTAGCTAAGGACGCTAAAGATCAAGCTGAAAGAGAAGCTGCTGAAAACTCCTCTTCTGATCCAGTGTTGAAAACTCTGGCTACCCTTCGGAAGGAACATGAGTTGTTCAAAGCAAGAATGGACAAGCAAGATGAATTCACCGTCAACATTGAGAATGCTCTTGCTCAGATTCTTCAGAGGCTCTCTCCTCCTTCTCAATCTTAAGCAACTTTTTTAGGCTACCCCGTAGTTTGTCTTTAACTGTTTGTTTATGAATTGATGTATTTTTGGATTATCATTTTGATTACCCTTTTTTATTATGACAAAAAGATATGGAAAGTTATTTTGATAAATATATTGTCTCTAATCATAGCTATAACATTCTAACACTTTAATTGCATATCTTTTAGAATGTTTTTCAGGAAAAATATTTATATTAGCAAAATGACTCTTATGCCAATCAGGCTCTGATTTACTTAATCGAGCTCTATAATCAAAATGCATCACCACTATAATTAAGCTCTGATATTTTGGATCTGTCTAGATCTTTGCAATCAGGACCTATTGTAGCGAGGGATTTTTGTCAGTGACGCGACCACCTTATCGCTGGAGTTTGGGTTTTCCTCCTCGAGGAGAAAGGGTTCTACTTTCTGATTTTTTATTTATCCCGTGAAGCTGAAAGGGAAAGGAAAGCTATCTAAAACTAACCTTGCACGTGAATGTTTAACGAAACAAACGCTTTAAAGAGATTGGGGAGTCCGGGATCAGGTTATACAATGGGGTGTTGTCAATTACCCATCCTATATGTGGTTATCCACATGATATAGCTTTAGGTATCGCTTTGTAATTGATGGTGTTTATCTGTTAATGGGTTGGGAAAGTTTCTTGGGAAGTATGAGTGAGTGAGTGAGATTTTGTTGATGTTCGGGTTACTCCCGATGTTTTTGGTAAGGTACTGGACCTAAGTTTTGATTGATGTGTGAAGGTACTGGACCTAGAGTTTTTGTTTAGTATGCTCGCTAAGATTTCGCAATCTTATGCCTACGTATTCCCGTTTAAACGAAACAAGGAAATCAGAACAATCGTAGTTCCTCCTATTCTAAGGGAGGAAAATGATGTTTTGGTGTCTTGTTCAAAGCCCAAGATTGAAGCTAAAAGGGTATTTGTGTCTTGTTTAAAGCCCAAGATTGAAGCTAAAAGGGTATTGAGAGGGAATTTGTCATCTCTAAAGAGAGATTGTTGACTCTTTGTATGCCTTGATCAAAGCACAAGGTTGATGCTAAAAGGTTAATTGACTTGGCTAGGGGATTTCTTTATACAAAAGCTAAGAGGAGGCTAAAACTGATTGACTTAACAAGAAAGTGTTTTATCTGTCTTGTACAACGCCCAAGATTGAGGCTAAAAAAAGGCTGACTCTTTGGGGATATCATTATACAAAGCCTAAGAGGAGGCTAAAAGTTCGACTCTGCAGGAGAGTGTTATCTGTCTTGTACAAAGCCCAAGATTGAGGCTAAAAGGGATTTTGACTCCGCTGGGGAGGGTTTGTATGTGTCTTGTACAAAGCCCAAGATTGAGGCTGAAATGGGAAATTTAACTGACTCTGGGGAGGATATTTTCGGTGTCTTGGACAAAGCCCGAGACGGAGGCTAAAAGGGTTTAACTCTGCGGGAGAGTATTATCTGTCTTGTACAAAGCCCAAGATTGAGGCTAAAAGAGTTTGACTCTTCTTGGGGAAGATGACTTTGCTAGGGAAGATATCTGTACCAAGCTCAAGAGAGGGAAATTTATATCTTGTACAAATCCCAAGATTGAGGCTAAAAGGATTTGACTCAACAAGAGAGTGCTTTTATCTGTCCTGTATAAAGCCCAGGATTGTGGCTAAACAAGCTGGAGAAATCCTTCTACACAGCTTGAGAGGAGGCTAGCTCCTGCTAGGGGGAACCTTTATACCAAGTTTAGATAAAGATCGACTCAACGAGAGAGTATTTTTATTTGTCTTGTACAAAGCCCAAGATTGAGGCTAAAAAAGGTTGACTCAACAAGAGAGTCTGAAAAGGTGATTGACTCAACAAGAGAGTCTGAAAGTTGATTGACTCAACAAGAGAGACTGAAAGTTGATTGACTCAAAACGAGAGTCTGAAAGTTGATTGACTAAACAAGAGAGTCTGAAAAGTGATTGACTTAACAAGAGAGTCTGAAAAGTTGGTTGACTCAACAAGAGAGTCTAAAAAGTGATTGACTCAACAAGAGAGTCTGAAGAGTGATTGACTCAACAAGAGAGTCTGAAAAGATTAGCTCCGCCAGGGAGAATCATTTGTACAAAGCCTAAGAGGAGGCTGACTTCGCAAAGGAAGGATCATTATACAAAGCCTAAGAGGAGGCTAGTTTTCTGCTGAGGAAAGGTCCTTATACAAAGCCTAAGAGGAGGCTATCTTTTGTCGGGGATAATTGAGATCCCCAAGCAGGTCGAAATGGGGAATCAACTCTTGCTGAGGATTACAGAAGAGTTGAGATGTCAGATACCTTGAGGTTCTGATTTGAGATTTTTGGGAGAGAGACTGGGATTTAGCTCTGCTGGAGATTGATCTAGAGTGCCCGGGGTTTTTCCTATAGTTGTAAGGAACTTGAGAATGTCTTTGAGACTCAAGGGGATTAGACTGTCTAAGTCTACTGGTTGTGGAAGAGTTTTATCTTTTGTATGATGGCCAAGAGAAGGCACTTGCATTAAGGGATGAGAATCAACCCTAAAGTGGTCTGAGGTCTGACACTGGAAATACTGCTCTAGCAAAGGATGACTAAGTTCTGTCTTATACCTTTAAGAGGTCGTCAGGGTCCTTGTATTAAGCCCAAGAGAATGCATGAGAACTTCTAAGAAGCCGACGGGTCCTTGTACAAAGCCCAAGAGGAGGCGGGGATGCTTTTAGGAAGCCTGTGGGTCCCAAACCAAGAAAAGTTCAAGAAATGCTATTCACAGATAATAGATCATTTAGTGAAAGTTCTGTGATTTGAAGAAACTCAAGAGACGCTATTCACAGAGAATAGATCAACTCCGGGGAGTAGAATTTCTTTGACAATTTCTAGGGGTGGCAGTCTGAGAAAAGGTTCACCGAGAATACGGCCTGTCTATTTATTCCATATTGTTTAACCCCAAGAGAAGGGAAGACTGTATCTAGAATCCTATGGGGGATGTAGTTTTGTTTGTATTTAAAAGTGACCAACAGGGCTTTACCTAGTTTTAGACCTAGTTGTCGGGGAAAACTCTAAATAACTACACTAGTATATATACAGTTGATATATGACAAGTATTTTACGAGGTATAAAAGAAGACTAACCATGCGCAACTTCCCACAATACATTTATATATATATTTGACGTGTATTTAAAAGAATTAAAGAAGACTAACCATGCGCCACTTCCCACAATACAGTTATATATATTAAAGCAAGTAAATGAAAGCGGATAAAACTTAAAGGTGAGCAAGCTTCCATGTTGTATTGTTAGTTGTTCAAAGAAATTAAAGAAAGTTTTGATAACAATACATATATTTGAATCTAAAACAAAAGGGAATTGTTTTGAAAAGATTGTTGGGGCTTATACTCAAGGAGAGGCCCAAGGTTTTAACAGTGATCACACCGTTGTTTTGAATATTGTATCGAGACTTATACAACGGCTGAGGCCCAAAAAGGTTTATGTACAACAAGGGTTGGGTCTTACAACTCAAGGGGAAGCCCAAAGATTATTTAAAGAAAAGAAATGGGACTTACAACACAAGGGTAGGCCCAGATGATTTTCTTGTTTGAAAATGGCGATCGCGCCGAGACTTTTTTAACGCAGAAGGACTTATACAATGTCTGAGGCCCAAAAAGGTTTTGGTTAAAAAAGGATTGGGTCTTACACTCTATTAGAGGCCCATGAGTAATTTTAAGAAAAATAATGGGGCTTACAACTCAGGGAGAGGCCCAGATGGTTTTATTTTAAACTGGCGATCGCACCGAGAGTTTTGAAAACACCGTGGGTCTTATGCAATGACTGAGGCCCAAACTATTTTAGTTTCAAAGAGGGGTTGTGTCTTACACTCTATTAGAGGCCCAAAAAGTTTGAAAATGAATAAATATGGGTCTTATAGCTCAAGGAGAAGCCCAGGGATTCTGTTAAAAAGGCGACAATCGCGCCGAACTTTTGAAAATATACAGAGGGACTTATACAATGTGTGAGGCCCAAAATTGTTTATTTACAAAGGGGCTGGGTCTTACACTCTATTAGAGGCCCAAAAATTATTTTTTGTACAAGTGACGAGGCTTATAACTCAAGGAGAGGCCCAAAGAAAGACAGTGATTGCACCGTCATTTTGGAAATTGTACTGGGGCTTATACAATGACTGATGCCCAAATTATTTTTGTACAAAAGGGGGTTGGGTCTTACACTCTATTAGAGGCCCAAAGTGTTCGAAAAAGTTTGTTAGGGTAAAAATCACAGAAACCCTAATTTCATTTTCTTTTAAAAGTAATCCTTTTAATAAAAATGAATAAAAATGACAAAAAGACCAAATAAGTCTAAATAAACTACTTGTGATTTTTGGTTAAGGTTTGAAAAATGAGGTTTTAATCACAAGATGATTTAGGACTCATTTGATTTTGATTTTCAAGATGAATATTCATTTTTAAAAGGTTTAAAAATAATAAAAATGAATTTATTTACAAAAATACCAACTATATTAAATAAATAATATAAATCTGATTTTTTTGTGGAATAAAATATTTCAACATTTTTGTGATTTTTTGCAAAAAGAACCAATAAAAAATAATTAAAATTGAAGGAGTTATTAATTTTCCAAATCATTTAAAAATAATATGAAAAATAATAAAAATGAAATAAGTGATAAAAAAGGGGTCTGGGCGAGGGGGATTCGAACCCCATACATTCCACTCGCTCAATACACACAAACCAGCTGATCAACCACTGGGGCGCAATGCCAATTCATTAAACATATGACAAGGGAAAAATATAAGGCAAACTTGGTTTGAAAACTTGAAGAATGGCGCCATGGCCATCTTCTTCCTTGGGCCAGATGCGTGAAGCTCTCTATCTCACTCATCTCTCAACCATTTGACATGATTCAAACACCAAATTCTTGCGTTTTTTAACAAGGAACATGATGGCAATATTTGATTTCATTTATTTTTAGTGTGCAGCAAGTTACATTAACATGAGTGTATGAATCCTAATGTTGCAAATGCAATCGTGCATACATGTTTGGGAGTGTTATGGTCAAATTTTTTGAGGGGAGCACTCAACATATGATGATAAGCAATTGGCAAAAGTATCATGCGAGGAAATATGCATGGATCATGTTATGAGAGTTTGAGGCTTACCTTGCTGCAAGAAGAATTGGAACTCTGCACAAAGTGTGTTCCAAAAGTAATTTGACGACCTCTACAGCTTCAATGGACGGTATGGAGTGGATTTCAAGCCTTGGAACTTTTTGAAAACATTTGGATCAAGTTGGAGAACTCCAACTGCATAACAGGTAGGTTGAAGATTGAAATTTTGATGAAGGTGTTTCAGAAGTGGTCCTTGGCATTTCAGTCCAAGTTTGATGGTTGGATCAGATGCATTGTGATTAGATTGGATGAATTAGGCATAGTGATCCTTGGCTTTGACTCAGAAATCGTGTAAAGCAAGAAAACATGCAAACTGGTTTTTCAAGACAGCCTTGCCATGATGTTTTGCAGCAGCCATAACTCTTGGCTCAAGCTGAGTTGTTTCATGCCAATAAGTTCCTTGGATTGTAGGGAATATGGACAACAACTTTGATGTTTACATCTTGAATTGATTCCGCCTAAAACTATGTGAAACAGCCCTCCAAGTTTTGGTGTTTCACTTGAAATCTGCCTTGAGCAGAATTTTTCTAAGTGTTGGAAAAAGATGCATTTTCATGTTTTTAGTGATTTTGTTCCAATCATAACTTGAAATCTATGAGGAATTGGAATGAGGTGTAGTTGACACTTTTGAAGTATGCCATAAGAGCTACAAATCCATCTTTGGACCATCCAAAATGGTTGCTTGGATCTCAAGTTATGATCCTTGGAAGTTGGTACCCTAGCCACTTTGTCCCATACCTTAGAAAAATTATGTTTTTATGGTTACCCCTTTTACAAGTTATCCCACTTTCTTGGATTTTTCTTGATGAATGATGATTCAAATCACATATTAACATTGTTTTAGGGTCAAAGAACCATAATTGTGAAAAATTCCAAAAAGTCAAACTTGACTTTTGTGCACATTTGACTTTTTATCAGATGAATTCCAAAATGTGAGATCCTTGGTGAAATCAAGTCCTTGACCTAAATTAAACCTAATGGGTATATTCCATAGGTGTTATAGGGTGTATTGAATTATGTCCCAAGGTTTGGGAGCATGTCTTGGTCAAAAGTCAAAGGTACAGTTGACTTTTCCCTCAAAACCTTAATCGTGGTCCAGATGAAAATGAAACTTGTGCATCAAGCTTATTGGATCAACCCATTATTGCAAATGGATTAATGTAGTGTGTTAGAGACCCTTAAATCATGCCTTGAGGTCTTGGCTCATGTTTTGTCCCAAAAGTCAACTTACGGGTGAATAAGGTTAAGAAACCCTAATTCCCGATTTTTGGTGGATGCATCCCCTGAGGTAAAATTGACTTGATGATTGGGTCCATAAGGTTCCTTATTGTATCTTAAGTTGTGCTTTGAAGTAATGGCTCATGCCCAGATGAAGATTTTCATCTGGAGGCCCTGGTCGACCAAAACCCTAATTTGGTGACACTGGCGATCTTGAGGCTTAATCCACCTGGAATGTTGCAACCTTGTATCTGATTCTTGATGTGGGAGTCCTCTTGATTAATTTATGGGTGTTTGAGAGGCTAGACAAGTTGAATATCATCTCATTCCTTGATTAATCTTTTGTCTAGCTGCCCTAAGAGGGCTTGAAACCCTAGTCCTTGATTGTGGTGAATGCTCAAACATATCTGAGGAGATTAATGGGGCATAAAGGTACATCCATATTGTGAAGATGATTTGCACAATGATGGGAAATCTTAGTGGTCAAAATTTGGAGTATGACAGATGCCCCTATTTAATCTTCATAGCCTCCCCTCGATCCTGGTTTCCTATCAAGGAACTGGTCTCAGTTTCTGATATAAACTTCCCCTTGATTCGGGTCTTCCGCCACGAAACTGGTCTCAATTTCTAATATAAACTTCCCCTCGATCCTGGTTTCCTACCAAGGAACTAGTCTCCGTTTCTAATATAAACTTCCCCTCGATCCTGGTCTTCAACCACGGAACTGGTGTCAGTTTCTGATATAAACTTCCCTTCGATCCTGGTTTCCTACCAAGGAACTGGTCTAAGTTTCTGAAACAAACATCCCCTCGATCCTGGTTTCCTACCAAGGAACTGGTCTTAGTTTCTTTTGTCAATAAACTTTCTTGACAAGGGACGCTATTCGTAGCGGTTTTCCTCAAACTTCTCGCCGAATTTTCCTGGGGAGATTCCATTTGATGGAAAAGGTTTTGATGTCAGACTTGCTGGGGAACCCATTCGTCTAAGTTGTAGAGGTGCACAAACTTCTCTATTTTGGAGATGCCATTTATTGACTCTACTGGGGAAACGAGTCCCTTGAGAGCCTGCTTCCTGTTTGGGGATATTACATCATACTTTCCCTTGAGATCTTCTCGGAGAAATGCCATGTGATGTAATCTAATTTTGAGGTGCTGATGACCCTTTTGTCAGCAAATTTTCTGGAGAAAAACTGCTGTATTGCCGAAGCTTTGATTAAGAGGCTTTCTCTGGGGATTTTCCTTAATCCGGGAAAGCGAAGATATCATCTTCAAGGGTGAAGAGTGACGTTTGTCGAAGGTCTTTTTATCTTTTTAGAGGTTCAAGTTATCAAAGTGTTCGAAGAGCGTCTCTAATCCAGAAATAACTGGAAGAGAGATTGTTCAGACGCAACAATTCCTAATGAGGAAAGAACTGACGACTCGATTGAGAGGACTTTTATCACTAGGGGATAAGATCGACTAGAGTGATAGTGATGCAATATGAATATGAATGTAAATTAATAATGCATGATGTATGTATGTTTATGCTGACAAAACTGACACGACATACAGACTAATAGATGAACACGACTGGATACACGGCCACCGCGGGGGATGAAAAGTATCACTGGTAAAAAAATAGCAGTTCTGCCTTGCTTAGGAGAGATAGTCCCTGTGGCGAAAACCGTTGGTCGGACTTAGGAGGTAAGAACTCTGTCGGGGAAGTCGGACGGAATATTTTCATCTGACACAACTGATCCTTCATTTAGGTGTACTTATTTAGAAGGAGTACTTTGATTCTGCACTTTGAAGCTCGATTACTTCTGGAGAAACGATCGATGTTCTTTCGATGTTCAAGAGTCAAAATAAATTGCCATCTTTATTTAAAAGCAGAAAAAAGTTTGACAAGTAAATTCATTTTTGTTTTATTTCAAGAATCGTTGATCATGTTAAAATGTCGCTCTGTAAAGCTAAAACAAATAAGAATTGCAAACAAAATCACTAAGGCTCAAATTTTATTGATAGGATGGAAATCAGCCAAACGCGTGATTCCACAGAGTATTTACAAAGTTAGAAAATGGTAATTTAAGGGAAAAGGGTTGCATTGAAACATAACGACCGCTATCCTTCTACCCACTTTGAATTCCGTACATCCTGAGCTTTCGTCGAAGATGACCTTGACTGGAGTTTTTCTGATGGATGGCATGACTACTGTTGAGGGATTTTCCCCTTTGCTGGACATAGTTACTTGCCATTAATCCCTAATTTTTGCCTGGATTGTACTTTAAGATTTCCAATCCACCTGGATGATTTTTTCTTACGTCTCTAACTTTTGCCTGGACCGCCCTTTTGGGTTTTCAATCCACCGAGATGTTTTTTTTTATTTTATTTTTATTTTTTTATTTAGGCGAAGTATTTCTTAACTACGTCAACATTTGTGGTTTAGGAAAATTCCTCTCCATCCATGGTTGTGAGTCTCAAGGCGCCGTTTGAGAAAGCTTTCTTGACCACATAGGGGCCATCGTAATTCGGAGTCCACTTGCCCCAGGAATCAGTGAGGAATGATTGTATCTTCTTGAGCAGTTTGAAGATTGGCGCGCATGTCGCGGTCATGAGGAATATAAATCTGGAAATGTAGTTCAAACGTCTCAGGAATCCTCTGACTTGTTTTTCAGTCTTTGGAGAAGGTATTTCTTGAATGGCCTTGACCTTGTCAGGATCAACCTCAATTCCTTTCTGGCTGACGATGAATCCTAGCAGTTTCCCTGAACGGACACCAAACATGCACTTATTGGGAGTCAAGCGAAGTTTGTACTTTCTCAACTGCTCGAATAGCTTTAACAAGTGGGTCACATGCTCCTCCTCTGTTTGGGATTTGGCAATCATATCATCGATATATACCTCAATTTCTTTGTGTATCATGTAATGAAACAGAGTAGTCATGGCCCTTTGATAGGTTGCCCCGGCGTTCTTCAAACCGAACGACATTACCTTGTAACAAAAGGTACCCCATGGGGTGATGAAGGAAGTTTTCTCCATATTTTTCGGCGCCATTTTTATCTGATTATAGCCCGAGAATCCATCCATGAAGGAGAATACTTTGAATTTTGCTATACTGTCTACCAGCATGTCAATGTGTGGTGAGGGAAAGTCATTATTTGGACTTGCTTTGTTCAGATCCCTGTAGTCTACACATATTCTAACCTTTCCGTCCTTTTTCGGAACTGGTACTATGTTGGTTAACCATTGAGGATATTCTGATGTAGCGAGGAAACCCGCGTCAATCTATTTCTGTACTTCCTCTTTGATTTTGATGGCCATGTCTGGATGAGTCCGTCTTAGTCTTTGTTTTATAGGAAGACAATCTGATCTCAACAGTATATGATTTTCCACGATGCTGGTATCCAACCCTGGCATATCCTGATAGGACCAAGCGAATACATCGGAAAACTCTTTGAGAAGCTTTATCAATCCTTCTTTGACAGTCGGACTGAGCAGTGCCCCAATCTTGACCTCTTTCCTCTCCTCCTCTGAACCCAAGTTGACTGTTTCCAACGGCTCTTTGTGAGGTTTGATGGACTTTTCCTCTTGTCTGAGTAATCGGGAGATCTCTTCTGGAATTTCGTTGTCATCTTCTTCTTCAGCCTCAAATACCGGGAATTCAAAGTTGGGAGAAGGCATTGGATCGTATGTTTCAATGGGGTTTAAAACAAGCAATCTGCATGACGTGATGATTTGTTTTTAGAAGAGATAGAGAGAATGCAAGAGTTCGTGCAGTGTATTTTCTGAAAAATGCTTGTTTTTATTATTTGAGTTATTTTTTTAGGATTACCATTTTCTGAAAAAGCGAAAAGCGAAAACAGCAATAAATGCGGAAATTACAGAATGACGTTATTTTATTTATGATCTTATCGATTCTTGAAACTACAACCCTATAAAACAAAACTCAGTCGCTTTGGGCAAAGCGAAGAGGGACATTTACAGAAAGTGAGCCCTATCAAAACATCCGTTTCACCTGGGCAAGGTTAAAGGTTAAGATAAAGACAGCAATTACTTTGACTTATGAACAACTTTCGCAACGTTGACAGCAACCCATTGGCGGCGAACTCCTCGATGAATCACAAAGTCTGGTACTTTCCTTCTTGGTTTTTCTTCAGAAATAACACTGATTTCTGGTGGAGCAGGATCGTTGGAATCTGTCTCCCAGGCAGAGCTGTCGTAGGAGGATTCCTCAGCTGTATCTTGCACAGTGTTTGTACTCTCAGGTATATCTCCCCATCCAGTTGGCTGGATGTCTTTGAGCCTGATACAAGAGCTTTCGGGAGCGGTGTACTTAACCAGGTAATCGAATTTGCCACCTGGTTGTCCCTTGGTGTCCCATACTTCTTTGGATATGGAGGTGTCATCCCTTTCGATGACGTTGACCTTGGGAAAGACATAGTTGATGATCTCTATTTCGGCAAGCTTTACAAATTCATCGTCGTGCTGGGTATTTTTTGAATGCCCTGAGTGTTGTTCCCATGACATGGTGGGGACGCAGGTATTTTTTCCAATGATGCTCAACTATTATGTATCATTCGGCTGATTCTTTTGCCCCGAGTCTCCTAGGTACAGCTGCCAGATAGGCAGGCCATCCATTGGGCCAAAATAGTCGTGGTCAAAGTTGTCTTTCATCAGAGTGTCCTCCTCTAATGAGTTGGGTGGAGCACGACATCCTTTTGGATCACAATCTCCGTATATCATTTTGACATCAGCTCTCGGTATAAATCTCGGACTCTGTGCCGGAAAACAAAATGGTGTAGGCACCTCTTCCTGAGACATATAACCGTCCTCGTTAAGATAGGAGTTCCACTCTTCATCTGTATCAGAGGAATCACCCTCGTTGATGGTATGTATTTCTTGGGACATTGGGTGAAGGAAACCTCCACTGTGGAAGAAGTCCTGAATGGGATGAAGACTTTCATCATTAGCAGCAGTCTGGGCACAGTTTGAAGAAAAACCAAGACCTTTCTTTTTCTTATTGTCAGTAGGAATGACAAGCTGTCCCCATCCTTTGGTATTGTTACTTTTGATCGCTTCGAGAGCATCTTTGTACGATGAAATCGACTTTCCTCCTTCTGATTGATTGTCGTGACTCACCGAAAGTGACTAGAACTGGGTTCCAAAAACCTCCTCTGGTTCTACACAAGTGGATGACGATAAGTTACTCACGATCAAGGCTTGCTCTCCGCAAACTATGACGAGTTGTTCGTTCTTGACAAACTTCAGCTTTTGGTGAAGCGTCAAAGTGACTGCCCTAGCCTCGTGTATCCAAGGTCTTCATAACAAACAACTGTATGCTGCCCGAATGTTCATGACCTAGAAAGTGACTAGGAAAGTGTAAGAACCGATAGTTATGGGAAGGTCGACTTCGCCGCTAACTGTTTTTTGGGATCCGTCAAATGCTTTGACAATGACCTCACTGCCTCTCATCGGAGATCCTTTAAATGATAGTCGCATTAGAGTAAACTTTGGCATAACATTCAGAGCCGATCCAGTGTCAACCAGTACACTGGCTAAAGCATCGTCCTGGCAGTTGATTGTAATATTTAGTGCCATGTTGTGACTTGGGCCCTCTTCTGGCAGTTCTTCATCACTGAACCCCAAGTTGTTGCAGGAAGTGATGTTGGAGATGATGTTGTCGAATTATCTTATCGTCACATCTTGTTCCACAAAAGGTTTTCTCTAAGACTTTATGTAGAGCTTCCCTGTGAGCTTCGGAACTGAGTTAAAGAGATAGCACAGAGATTCTCGAAGGAGTTTACAACAATTGGTCCATAATATTGTATTCACTCTTTTGGATGAGTTTTAGCATCTCATCGTTGTTCTTTGAAAGGTCGTGATCACTGGATTGACCGACTGGTTGATCAGGAACTTCCGTTTGAGGTTCCTTTTCTCGGGTAGGTTCTCCAACTCCTCGGTTGAAGATTCGACCACTCCGTGTTACTCGACCGATGTCTGCAATATTCACGATGGAGGGTAATGGAATTTCCTTTCCATTCTCAATTGTTGTTGCACCATATTTGTAAGGGATAACCTTAGTTGATTCATACAGTAGCGGTCCCAGTAGATAGATAACTACAGGAGCCTTCTGATTTTTCTGACCATTGTAAGTAATTTCAATCAGTTCCTGATTGGGAACTTTCGATTCGTCAAGTAAAAGGATGATGGTACAAACATCTTTGGTCCTCTTATGATCAGAGATTACGACAACATCTTTGATTTGATCAGCGACAAACTCTGGCATCAAATTGGTTGACCCAGAACTTGGACACATTCGAATCTCTTTGTGGTTCAACTGACTCTGAAGGGCTGCCCGCACGAGGTAACATCCTTGATTATTTTCAGAGAAAACTCTACAGCGTTCATAGTTGTGTGGTGGCACCTGGCCACGTCCGCTATGTATGCAGTGTAACCTCACTAGATCTGTTTCCATTAATTATACTGAGTTGTTGTGTCTCTTCGTCTAAATAGATCGGAAGCCACCAGTGGTTTAACAAGTGTTGCAAAGTTCTTTGAACGAGAGCACATCCTTGGTCGCTCTCACGACATCCCTTACAATTCTGATAATTATACGAAGTCTGGAAACTGAGCTGGACTTGCTTAGCATGTAACTCCACCAAGCTGGTATTCATCAAGCGAATATTAAAGATTTGAATCATATTCACTTGATACTGATTTCTATCACGGTAATCCTGAATCCATCCAAGATCCATCTGACGCTGGAGGGCCTCTTGTACAAAAGAGCATCCCTGATTGTTTACCGAGCAAATCAGTCAGGAATCGTAATCGTGCCGTGGCAGATTATGATGCTGGCTTTGTCATGAGTGCATTGCCACCAAGTTGACATTCATTGCATGGATGTCGTGGTTCTGAATGACATTGGAATTCGTATAAGTCATGTTGACCTCACAGATTCGGAGATCTTGGATCCATCCGAGATCCAACTGCTCCTGTAGAGCTGATTGCACCACAGAACATCCTTGATTGTTCTTAGAGCAGATATCACACTGGTGATAGTTATGAGATGGTACATGCCCATATCCGCTCTGTCTGCGATGCATTTTGACCAGGTTAGCTCTCAATAAGAGTACATCATGAATTTGATAGTCGTGGTTAGATTCTCCCTCTATCAAATTTAGTGCAGCTTTCTCGTGTTGAGGCAGCGGGTTTGTCTGAACGTTTGGATTTGTATCCTTGAAGGATAAGACCCTGCTCCTAACAAGCTTCTGTACGTCAGATTTGAAGCTGAGACAGTTTTCTATGTTATGCCTTGGTCCTCCTTAGTGGTAAGGGCAAGTCTAATCTGCTTTGAACCAAAAAGGCGGATTCTCCGGTATTGGAAGAGGAGACGTGGTTTGGACGTGCCCATTGGGTAGTAGTAGTGGAAACAGTTCTGTGTACAACATTGGTATAGGATCGAACCCTGGTGGCCGCGTTGTACGGTTGTTGTTGTATAGAGGATGAGCCTGCTGAAGAGGCTGCTGCGTCCTTTAATGATATTGTTATTGATTTGGTTGGCTTTGAGCAACATGAGGTTGATACGTAGGAACAGTCGCAGGGTTGATAGAAGGAGTTATAGATGCTACTGGCTGGTACCGTCGCCTTTGCTTTTTGAGAGAGATATTACCAATATCTTGCTCTTTTTTCTTAGGGAGAGCACTACCGTATCTTTTGGTACTGCTTGATGATCCAGTGTCTTTTACTAAACGTCCTTCTCGGACTGCCTCCTCAAGACGAACTCCCATGCCTACCATCTCAGTAAAGTCACTGGGCGCACTGGCAACCATTTTGTCGAAGTAAAACGAGCCTAAAGTTTTCAAGAAAATCTTTGTCATCTCTTTTTCCTCAAGAGGTGAACAAATCTGGGCGGCAATTTCTCGCCATCTCTGAGCATACTCCTTTAAGGTTTCCTTATCCTTCTGCGACATGGCTCTGAGTTGATCTCTATCTGGTGCCATGTCCAGGTTATACTTATATTGTTGAATGAAGGCAGCGCCAAGATCTTTGAAAGTGATGATCTTGGTGTGGTTTAAACCCATGTACCATTTGAGTGCGGCACCGGTTAAACTATCTTGGAAATAGTGGATTAGTAGCTGTTAGTTCTCTGTTTGTGTTGACATCCTTCGAGCGTACATCACCAAATGGCTTTGAGGGCAAGAGTTACCCTTGTATTTCTCAAATTCGGGCACCTTGAATTTGTACGGAACTTTTACATTGGGGACTAAACAAAGGTCTGCAGCGTCCTTTGTAAATAAACCCTGACTGCGAATGGCTTGCAGTTCCTTCTGCATCTCCAGGAACTGTTCCTGGAATTCCTTCATTTTGTCGTTCATACCGTTTCCAACAGACGATATCTGGGGAATCTGTCCTTCCGGGACAGTGTGTACCACGGGTGGTGGCACAGTCATTATGGTCGTGACTCTTGGTGCCTCCCGAAGTTTGTAACCTTCGGGAGTTGCTGTCATGCCCCTGGCATCTTCACTTTCCCAAAGTTTATAACCTTCAGGCCCAGCGGGTCTTGCTGCAGTTTTCGGATCTTCCGTGATCGGTGGAATATATCCTTCCGGGATATAGTTGATAGGCATACCCCAGGGACGATCTTTAGGCATAGTATATCGAGGGTCATACTTTTCCACTATGGGTGTCGATGTGATCTCTGAGATCACAGTTCTTTGTATCTGGGCTGTTGCCAGAGCTTGCATATCATTGTGAAGCTTTCTCAAGTCTTCTTTCAGAGCTTCGAGCTCTTCTCTCAACTCTCTGTTCTCTTCCTCGAGATTATCCATCTTCTTTAGTTGACTGGCCTGAGTATTGTACGAATGAGACAGTTTAACTCTAGAATCAAGACACAAATGTGAGATTCGTAGGTAAGAAGAATGCGTTATGTGAGAATGATGAATGATATGCAATGATTATATTAATTATTATTTTTTGTTTAATCAAAATAAACTTCGACAATTAGATTGCAAATATCAAACAATGGGGAAACCCCGTTTTATTGAATTCAAAGATTGCAGAATGGAAATACAGTAATTTACATAGTGTTGTAAAAGGAAATGTCTAAGCTAATGGATCCTAAGTCCTCTCTGAGGAGGGCTCAGGTGCTGGTTCTGATATTTTCCTTTTCTTTGACCGGGGCTCTCGAGCCGTTGTCGGGTTGTCATTCCTTTGCCAAGTGAAAGGAGTGAGCAAATTCCTTTGGTCTTCTTGATTCTCTACAGCATGTTGCTATAAAATCTTGATCAGAGCATCTTTTTCTTTTAACAGTTGCTGTATTTTATTGCACTCCACATTGAGAATACGGTACTTGTTCTTCCAAGACTTCTTCTCCTGTTGAACTTTGTTGAGAGTAACCTGAAGTTTTTCCGTATCAGACATAAAATAAAGGACAAGTTCCTTTAATGGAAGAAATTCCTGACGAGGGTAAGGCATCCTCAGTTTGAGAGCTCTAGTTTGTACCCAGTGGAGATAAGGTTTCACAGAGACACAGTCCGGTTTTCCTAGAGACTCTCTTCCTTTCCTGTGAACGTGTTTCCAGGCATGCACTATGTAACGCCCCGTTTTGTCTGATTTATTTAATCGAGTCAATTTAATTATTTTCATTTTTATATTATTTTATTCTTGACTTTTATTTGACAATATATTATTTTTCATCGTTATTATGTTTTATCGCGTTTTGAGAGCGTTTGCGAGATATTTGAGCTGAGGGGTAAAATGGTCTTTTTGAGGGGTTAGATATTTTAGAAAAATTAGATATTTTTATAAATAGAGAGTTTAGAGAGAAAATAGAGAGAAAGAAAAAGAGAAGAGAGAAAGGAAGAGAAGGGAAAAGAAGAGGAAAACTTGGGATATGAGAAATCATCCGTTCAAGCGCGATTAATCGGGTAAGGTGAGAAGTTTCGATTATATCTTGCTTGTGTATGTATATGTGTTATTTGTTGTGATTGTTTTGGTTGTTTCACAACTTTTTCTTATTGATAATTTGTGATCAATTAGATAAAAAGCGATGTTTTAATGGTTAGAATGCGGAATAGTTCGTGTAGAATAGTCTGGGAATGATAGGATTTAGTCGGGAATACTTGTTGGTATGATCGGGGGTTTAAGGATGAGTTTGGGGGGTTTTTGCATCATAAAAATCAGGTATTTTTGGTTCTGTTATGCAGTAACCGGTTACAACATATGTGCTAACCGGTTACCCTTTGAAAAATGACGTTTCTGGGCTGTTTTCTAGCCAGTAACCGATTACAGCATATCTGCTAACCGGTTACCACTGTTAGTTTCAGAAAAATATTATTTTCAAAAATTCATAACTTTTGAACCGTAAGTCGGTTTTGGTCCCCGTTCGAAGCGTTGGAAAGCTAGTAAAATATTATTTCTATTAAAAATGGTTTGGAGGACAGTAGATGATTTATTTAAGTCATAGTTGTGTAAAAGTGT
This sequence comes from Lathyrus tuberosus, assembly GCA_022829125.1. NCBI lineage: Eukaryota > Viridiplantae > Streptophyta > Magnoliopsida > Fabales > Fabaceae > Lathyrus > Lathyrus tuberosus. Next base: position 14,033,125 of record JALAZF010000058.1, read on the forward strand.
TGGGTTGTCGGGTTTTTATCGCGTTAAATGCGTGCAGTCGGTGTTTTACAGTGTGTGGTGCTATTGTTATATGACGTGGAGCTTTTATGTGGTTTACATGATGTTGAAGCATGTGATAAGTTGTTGTAATTGTTGTGTCCTTATGGTAAAATACTTTGTTGAATTGAATACAAATGTATGGTATTAATGTGTGTTGTTGTGGGTAGCCTTCGTGGCGTGAATCCTAGTGTTGTGAGTATCATTGTATAATTGTAGGATTGTTGTGGTTGATGGTGATTAATTCTTGATGTGAATTGATATGAGTGTATATGCTAAAATGCTAATTGTTGTGGTTTGTGGATTATGATGAAATGCATTGTTTATGTGAAATTCAATGTGTGTTATTTGGTGGCCTTATGGTAAGTAAAGGCATTGTTTGAATTGATTTCCAATGCATGAATAATGATGATGAGATAATTCATATTGTTGAATTTTGAATGTGAATTTGATTGTCATGAGTCGTTGATATGACATGCATCATGATATGCACAATGTGATGGCGTGTGCCCTTGTGGGGTGTGAGCGACGAAACGATTCCAGAGGGAATCTGTTGTAACGGTCGTGTGCCTTATACAAAGAGGACCTAAAGCGACGTTATAGACAATCGTGTGCCTTATACAAAGAGGGCCTAAAGCGATCGGATCGTGTGCCTTATACAAAGAGGACCTAAAGCGATCCATAAACATCGTGTGCCTTATACAAAGAGGACCTTAAGTTATGGGGAACATCGTTTGCCTGACAGGGAGTTACATTAAGTAACAAGAGATGGTTCCAATAATTCCTGAGTGAATTAATGATGATTATGATGGATGGAATGGTACCGCATGCATAGAGTCGTTGTGTCGGTCTCTGTGCATTTGCATAAGTCATTATATGAATGATTATGTGTTGAGAATTATGATTGGATTGGTGAATTGATATGCATTTGTGATAAATGCATTGGTTATGGATGATATGTTTTATGTATAGACATATGCTATGTTTTGTGGGGATGTTGTACATTACAATGATTGTATTAATTATCTATGGTATGCTATATATGAATATATGTGATGTGGTGGTGTGTTTCCCTATGTCATAACTTTGGTATGCATTATGTGTGAATATGCTATTATGTTGGTATAATTGATATATGCTATGTGGTTGGATTATTAAAAATATGTTATGTATCTGTGGCATGCTATATGTATTAGTATGTGATGCATGTGGTGAGAATAATTATGCATGTGAATTTATATGTGTTTGCATATTATTATGCAATCTTGATTTAGTTGTTATTTCTCACCCTTCTGCTGTGGTTTGTTGCTCTATGAGGCAATTGCAGATTAGTATCTTGGAGGCTTTTGTGAAGATTAGTTCTCCATCCTTTTGTCGGTCTGTCTGCTCTGATACGTAACACGGGAGTCGGGGAACGCTTTTGTTATATATGTATACATTTGTTGGATCTATTTTGTATTACCTTGTATAAATATTTTGATGTTATAAAACAATTTATTTTTTAAAACAAGTCAGTTATGGATCTTTCCGCTTTATTCCATAATTGAACTTTCCTTTTATTAGAAAAAGTTTCTCTTTTATGTTTATTCCATTTTGTGTTATGTATCAAATTTATGAGCAGGGATTGTGTTTTCTTTCTTAAATGTGGCATCCTTGTTTCTGTCTAAGAATAAATTTTTATTTACTCTGATTTATTTATGTATTATTTATCCGCGATGGGAACTGGGGTATTACATACTACTTCTGTCTTTAGTGCTCTGTCATTTTCTCCTTCCTTGAAGAAAAGACCTTCCAGATAAGCATTACGTGGGACATGCCTCATCGGGTATCCGAATTAACGACGAACTAAAGCTGGATCATAATTGACTCCTCCTTTAGTTCCTATGAGGGGTACATTAGGGAAGTTTCCACAACGGTCAATGATTCTTATCCTGTCATAGATTCGATTGTACCAATCGATGTCAGAGTTGGTAAGAGACATGATTCTCTGCGACCAACGTAAAGTATTCTTAGGATCCCAAAATGCAGCAGACTTGGGCAAGTGGGAAATGAACCATTTGTACAGCAGGGGTACACAACAGGTGATCATTCCTCTGCTGTACAAATTCCTTAAGTGTATAGAATGATAAGCATCTGCGAGCAAGGTTGGTACAGGGTTTCCAATCAAAAATATCTTAATGGCATTTATATCTACGAAGTTATTGATGTTGGGAAACAAAAATAACCCGTAGGTGAGCAAAACAAAGATGCTCTCGAAAGCGGCCACGTTCCCTATACTGGAAAAGTGCAGCTCTTTCTTTATCAAAAACTTGGCTAGTAAACCTTGGATTCCACCCTTAGTGGTCATGTGAGTCCTGACTTCTGACTCGTCCAAATAAATTTCTCTTGCAATGGTTTGATCTTTTGGAATTTCTTCCAGTCTAGAAAAGGGAGCTTGGTCAGTGATGTGTAAATCAGTCAGGTGAGAGTACTCCTTCAGTGTTAGTACGAGCTGATAATCCGGGAATGTGAAACAGTGATAGACCGGATCATAGAACTAAATCAGAGTAGATAGTATTCCTTCAATTACATGGACCCTTAACAGAGACAACAGTCCACCGTACTTAGCTCTGAAAGAATCAGGGTTGGTGATCATACTCGCTAATCCTCTTAAATCCCCTAGTTTTGGAACCGTGAAGGTGTACTTGTGAGTCTTCCTTCTACCGAAATCCATAACGCAATCTCCTTTCTCTGATATTTTCAATCATTGTCTTAGTTTAATTTGAAAAAAGAGAGAGTAGAAGAGAAGATTTTTTTATTAATGTTTTTTAATGAAATGAATGCATGAATGCATGAATGCAGCTACCCATCCACAAAAACATGGGGTCAAAGGTTCAGTGTCATGAAGTCCTGGCTCTACCCATCCCCAAAGGTTATGCTGGTGATTTTTTGTACCTGTCCTCACAATCATTGACCCCTCTTGGGATAACAACAGCAGGCTGGTTCACCCGAGCGAGCTGCAATATCTTAGAGTAATCTCAAATGAGGGTAGTATCGCGTGACAACTATTTCTGATAGCTTCCGCACTATAAAATAGTAACATGGTTTCAGTATACTAAAATCCTCAGCTTCTCAGATAACCCAATCGAACAATCTTCTTTCAACAACTGAAGTCGTATAGGCATTGAATCCACAAAGAGTCTCTCCACTGATTCGATGGTCGACCAGGGTCTCTTATTTGGAAGTCACTCCCTGCAAGATTACCCATCTAGTGCCATCACTTATCTTAGGTGTATACTCAATCTTTCCAGATGCGGCATCACACGCAGTCCCATTAGCAGAAAAATAAACACGGATATCAATTAGGAAAAGCGATATATATATATATATATATATATATATATATATATATATATATATTCATTCCTACAACTAACATCCTAGACCTCTTAAGATCTATAATCCTAGTCCTAACAAATAAAATGACTCCCCAGAAGAGTCGCCATTTTTCTGTAGCGAGCGATTTTTGTCGGTGACGCGACCACCTTATCGCTGGAGTTTGGGTTTTCCTCCTCGAGGTGAAAGGGTGCTACTTTCTGATTTCATAATTATCCCGTGAAGCTGGAAGGGAAAGGGAAGCTATCTAAAACTAACCTTGCACGCGAATGTTTAATGGAACAAACGCTTTAAAGAGATTGGGGAGTCCGGGGTCAGGTTATACAATGGGGAGTTGTCAGTTACCCATCCTATATGTGGTTATCCATAGGATATTAGCTTTAGGTATCGCTTTGCAATTGATGGTGTTTATCTGTTAATGGGTTGGGAAAGTTTCTTGGGAAGTATGAGTGAGTGAGTGAGATTTTGTTGATGTTCGGGTTACTCTCGATGTTTTTGGTAAGGTACTGGACCTAAATATTGATTGATGTGTGAAGGTACTGGACCTAGAGTTTTTGTTTAGTATGCTTGCTAAGATTTCACAATCTTATGCCTACGTATTCCCGTTTAAACGAAACTGGGAAATCAGAGCAATCGTAGTTCCTCCTATTCTAAGGGAGAAAAATGATGTTTTGGTGTCTTGTTCAAAGCCCAAGATTGAAGCTAAAAGGGTATTTGTGTCTTGTTCAAAGCCCAAGATTGAAGCTAAATGGGTATTGAGAGGGAATTTGTCATCTCTAAAGAGAGATTGTTGACTCTTTGTATGCCTTGATCAAAGCAGAAGGTTGATGCTAAAAGGTTAATTGACTCGGCTAGGGGATTTCTTTATACAAAGCCTAAGAGGAGGCTAGAACTAACTGACTCAACAAGAGAGTGTTTTATCTATCTTGTACAAAGCCCAAGATTGAGGCTAAAAAGAGTCTGACTCTTTGGGGATATCATTATACAAAGCCAAAGAGGAGGCTAAAAGTTCGACTCTACGGGAGAGTGTTATCTGTCTTGTACAACGCCCAAGATTGAGGCTAAAAGGGATTTTGACTCCGCCGGGGAGGGTTTGTATGTGTCTTGTACAAAGCCCAATATTGAGGCTGAAATGGGAAATTTAACTGACTCTGGTGAGGATATTTTCACGTTTCTTGTACAAAGCCCGAGACGGAGGCTAAAAGGGTTTAACTCTGCTGGAGAGTATTATTTGTCTTATACAAAGCCCAAGATTGAGGCTAAAAGAGTTTGACTCTGCTTGGGGAAGATGACTTTTCTAGGGAAGATATCTATCCCAAGCTCAAGAGTGGGAAATTTATGTCTTGTACAAAGCCCAAGATTGAGGCTAAAAGGATTTGACTCAATAAGAGAGTACTTTTATCTGTCCTGTATAAAGCTTAGGATTGTGGCTAAACAAATTGGAGACATCCTTCTACACAGCTTGAGAGGAGGATAGCTCCTACTAGGGGGAACCTTTATACCAAGTTTGGATAAAGATCGACTCAACGAGAGAGTATTTTTATCTATCTTGTACAAAGCCCAAGATTGAGGCTAAAAAAGGTTGACTCAACAAGAGAGTCTGAAAAGGTGATTGACTCAACAAGAGAGTCTGAAATTTGATTGACTCAACAAGAGAGTCTGAAAGTTGATTGACTTAACAAGAGAGTCTGAAAGTTGATTTACTTAACAAGAGAGTCTGAAAAGTGATTGACTCAACAAGAGAGTCTGAAAAGGTGGTTGACTCAACAAGAGAGTCTAAAAAGTGATTGACTCAACAAGAGAGTCTTAAGAGTGATTAACTCAACAAGAGAATCTAAAAAGGTTAGCTCGACTAGGGAGAATCATTTGTATAAAGCCCAAGAGGAGGCTGACTTCGCTAAGGAAGCGTCATTATACAAAGCCTAAGAGGGGGCTAGTTTTCTGGCGAGGAAAGGTCCTTATACAAAGCCTAAGAGGAGGCTATCTTTTTTCGGGGATAATTGAGATCCCCAGGCAGGTCCAAGTGGGGAATCAACTCTTGCTGAGGATTATAGAAGAGTTGAGATGTTAGATACCTTGAGTTTCTGATTTGAGAATTTTGGGAGAGAGACTGGGATTTATCTCTGCTGGAGATTGATCCAGAGTGCCCCGGGTTTTTCCTATAGTTGTAAGGAACTTGAGAATGTCTTTGAGCCTCAAGGGGATTAGACTGTCCAAGTCTACTAGTGTGGAAGAGTTTTATCTTTTGTATGATGCCTAAGAGAAGGCACGGGCATTAAGGGATGAGAATCAACCCTAATGAGGTCTGACACTGGAAAGACTGCTCTAGCAAAGGATGACTAAGTTCAGTCTTATAACTTTAAGAGGTCGTCAGGATCCTTGTATTAAGCCTAAGAGAAGACATGAGAACTTCTAAGAAGCCGACGGTTCCTTGTACAAAGCCCAAGAGGAGGCGGGGATGCTTTTAGGAAGCCTGTGGGTCCCAAACCAAGAAAAGTTCAAGAAATGCTATTCACATAGAATAGATCATTTAGTGAAAGTTCTGTGATATGAAGAAACTCAGGAGATGCTATTCACAAAGAATAGATCAACTCCGAGGAGTAGAATTTCTTTGACAATTTCTAGGGGTGACAGTCTGAGAAAAGGTTCACTGAGAATACTGCCTTTCTCTTTGTTCCATATTGTTTAACCCCAAGAGAAGGGAAAACTGTATCTGGAATTCTATGGGGGGTCTAGTTTTGTTTGTATTTAAGAGTGACCAACAGGGCTTTACCTAGTTCTAGACCTAGTTGTCGGGGAAAACTCTAAATAACTATACTAGTATATATACAGTTGATATATGACAAGTATTTTACAAGGTATGAAAGAAGACTAGCCATGCGCAGCTTCCCACAATACAGTTATATATATATATATATATATATATATATATATATATATATATATATATATATATATATATATATTTAACGTTTCTTTAAAAGAATTAAAGAAGACTAACCATGCGCCGCTTCCTACAATACATTTATATATATTAAAGCAAGTAAATGAAAGTGGATAAAACTTACAGGTGAGCAAGATTCCATGCTGTATTGTTTGTTGTTCAAAGAAATTAAAGAAAGTTTTGATAACAATACATATATTTGAATCTAAATCAAAAGGGAATTCTTTTGAAAATATTGTTGGGGCTTATACTCAAGGAGAGGCCCAAGGTTTTAACAGTGATCACACCGTTGTTTTGAATATTATATTGGGACTTATACAACGACTGAGGCCCAAAAAGGTTTATGTACAACAAGGGTTGGGTCTTACAACTCAAGGAGAAGCCCAAAGATTATTTAAAGAAAATTAATGGGACTTACAACACAAGGGTAGGCCCAGATGATTTTCTTGTTTGAAAATGGTGATCGCGCCGAGATTTTTTTAACACAGAGGGACTTATACAATGTCTGAGACCCAAAAAGGTTTTGGTTAAAAAAGGATTGGATCTTACACTCTATTAGAGGCCCATGAGTATTTTTAAGAAAAAGAATGGGGCTTACAACTCAGGGAGAGACCAAGATGGTTTTATTTTAAACTGGCAATCACGCCGAGAGTTTTGAAAACACTGTGGGTCTTATACAATGACTGAGGCCCAAACTATTTTGGTTTCAAAGAGGGGTTGGGTCTTACACTCTATTAGAGGCCCAAAAAGTTTGAAAATGAATAAAGATGGGTCTTATAGCTCAAGGAGAAGCCCAGGTATCATACCCCAAATTTTGACCACTAAGATTCCCCATCATTGTGAAAATCGTCATCACAATATGGATGAGCCATCATACCTCATTAGTCTCCCCAAAGATGGGTGAGCATCCACTACAATCAAACTTAGGGTTTCAAGCCCTTTCAGAGCTCTTAGACAAAGGATCAATCAAGGAATGACATGATCTTCAACTTGTCTAAATCTCTCAAATATCCACAATGGATCAAGAGGACTCCCACCTCAAGAATCAGGCACAAGGTTGCAGCATTCCAAGTGGATCAAGCCTCAAGATCGCCAGTGTCACCAAATTAGGGTTTTGGTCGACCAAGGCCTCCAGATGGAAATTTGCCTCTGGGCATGAGCCAAGGCTTCAAAGCGCAACATAACTTGCTTCAAGGGACATCATGAACCTAATCATCAAGTTAATTTTACCTCAGGGGATGCATTCATAAAAAAAATAAGGAATTAGGGTTTCTTGACCTAATTCACCCCTAAGTTAACTTCTGGGACAAAACATGAGCCAAGACCTCAAGAGAGGATTTGAGGGTCTCTAACACACTACATTGATCCATTTGCAACTATGGATTGATCCAAGAAGCTTGATCAACAAGTTTCAAATTCATCAGAACCACAATTAGGGTTTCGCGGGAAAAGTCAACTGTGCTTTTGACTTTTGACCCAGGAATGTTCCCAAACCTTGGGACATGATTCAATACACCCTATAACACCCATGGAACATGTCCATCAAGTTTGATTTAGGTCAAGGACTTGATTTCATAGAGGATCACACTGTTTGGAGTTCATCTAACAAAAAGTCAACTATGCACAAAAGTCAACTTTGACTTTTTGAGATTTTTCACAATTATGGTTCTTTGACCCTAAAATGATGTTAATGTGTGATTGGGATCATTATTCATCAAGAAAAATCAAGAAAAGTGGGATAACTTGTAAAAGGGGTAACCATAAAAAACTTAGAAATTTTCTAAGTTATGGAACAAAGTAGCTAGGGTACCAACTTCCAAGGATCATAACTTGTGATCCAAGCAACCATTTTCGCTGATCCAAAGATGGATTTGTAGCTCTCATGGCATAATTTAAAAGTGTCAACTACACCTCATTCCAATTCATCATGGATTTTGAGTTATGGTTGGATCAAAATGGCTGAAAACATGAAATGTCACTTTTTCCAACACTTAGTGAAATTTTCACTAAGTCAGAATCTGTTTCACTTTTTCCAAAATGTAGGGGCATTTTTCACTTGGATCTAAAAAGTATCAAAACAAACTATGATCACACATATGTTGTATCATATGAGAGCTTTCCAAAATGGCCAAGAACCCCATCAAACTCAACCTGAACTAAGAGTTATGACAGTGGCAACATGCCTTGCTGCAACTGTCATAACAAGGTAGATTTGTGCATTTTGCTCGATTTGGACAATTTGTGCAAATGACAAATAATTTTATCTATCTGAACACCTCAGGGGGAGACCAAGGAGGGACAAATATTGATCCATCAGCCTCCCAAGTCCTTGGAACCAAAAGTAGCATGCCAAACCTAGAAATGCCTAAAAGAGGGACAAGACTCCAATTTTGGTTTGGAGCATTTAATGGATACACCAAGGTGGCATGGACTGAGCCCTTTCCAACTGAATTCAGTCAAGACTTATCCAAGAACTAGGGAACCACAGGCCTGTGCTCTAATCTCTAGTCAATGGCTAGAGGAGACTTGGATTCCTATTGATCAACATTTGCCAAACTTCTGCAGAGGTTGCCATTCACTATTGCTTGCAAAACTAACTTGATCTACTATAAATAAAGCTCAGTTGTGGTCAGTTTGAGTACACCAAAGCCATCAAACAGATGCTTTCCTCAAAATCTCTTCCTTCACTCCAAAATTGCCTTCCAAAGCAAGTCACTATCGGGTTTTGAGTTTGAGAGCAATTCCAACCAAACCAATCACACACACACCACATAAACATCATATAGAAGTGATCCAAACATTCACATAACATCTGTAACACCAAAATCACAAAATCACTTGCCAACTGCTCAAGTTCTTGACAGAGGTGCAGTTGAGGTACCATCTCACGTTTCAGCTTGTTTCAAACCACTCCAAGCATTCGGACACATCACTTGGCACCTAAGGAAGTTATGTAAATCATTAGAACCAGTTTGCAACACATCTAACACAAAACACGATCACCAGCTGCAAGAGGTAGGCTTGAGCTCTTCTAACTCTATGATCCATGCATATTTTACTGCACAATAATTTGGCCATATGTTCATAATCATGCATAGAGTGTTTACCCTCAATCAATTGCTTTGTTTGAATCGTGTATGGAATTTCTGAGCCTTCATGAAAATTTTAGGGTTCTTGAGGTTTCTCTTTGATTTCTTATTCCATGCTTAAAATAAATGAAATTAAAGACCATAGACATGATCGTGAGGTGAAAACGAGCAGATTGATATGTAGATTGCATGATATCATCAAGTATTCAGTGAGATTGGATAGAAAATGTAAATCTGCAGAAACAGAGGGTGGCGCGTGTTCTTGGCATGTTCTTGGCGCCATTTTTTGAATATTTGAATATTTGAATTTTGTGATTTTATTTAATTGATTCAAAAATAATGTCTCTCTGGTTTTTAATGATTTTGAGTTGATTCTTTATTTAACAATTCACAAAAATGCTAAAATATTTTATTTTACCAAAAAATCCCAAAAATATTAATTATTTCATATACTTGATATTTTTACAAAGAATTAATATTTTATTTGTTTTTCAACATTTAAAATGTTTTTTCTCCCTTGATTTTCAAAACTTAATTGATTTCCAATCATTTTGTGGATAGAAACATGATTTTTGAAACATTGATCCAAGATCACAATTTGTTTTCACACATGTTTAACAATTTTGATCATTTTAATTGAATTTTTATTCAATTAAAATATATTTTGAAAACAAATTAGGGTTTTGATTAATTCAACCCTCATCAAACTTTTTCAAACTCTTTGGGCCTCTAATAGAGTGTAATACCCAATACTTCCTTGAAAACAAAAATATTTTGGGCCTCAGTGTATTGTATAAGTCCCGATACCGTTAAAAAGTTCGGCGCGATCGTCGCCTTTTTAACAAAAATCTTTGGACTTCTCCTTGAGCTATAAGACCCATCTTTATTCATTTTCAAACCTTTTGGGCCTCTAATAGAGTGTAAGACCCAATCCCATTTTAACCAAAACCATTTTGAGCCTCAGACATTGTATAAGTCCATCTGCGTTAAAAGAAAAACCTCGGCGCAATCGCCTGTTCAAAAACAAATCATCTGGGCCTCCCCTCGTGTTGTAAGCCCCATTTCTTTTCTTTTCAAAATCTCTGGGCCTCTAATAGAGTGTAAGACCCATCCCCTTGTACATAAAAACTTTTTGGGCCTCACGTATTGTATAAGTCCCTTTGTACAGTTTTTAAAACAACGGTACGATCATCGTTAAAACTTGGGCCTCTCCTCGAACTGTAAGCCCCAACAAACTTTTCAAAGCACTTTCTCCTTTGATTTTTAATTCAAATATATGTTGTTATCAAAACTTTCTTTAATTTCTTTGTTGAACAACTAACAAAACAGCATGGAAGCTCTACAACGGGTAAGTGTTTATCCGTTTTCATTTACCGCTTTCATATGTATATAACTAAATTGTGGGGCTGCTTCACTGTAAGTATTCTTTCACATCCTTTTATATACTTTTCATATATCCACTGTGTAATACTAGTATATTTATTTAGAGTTCTCCCCGGCAACTACGTCTAGAACTAGGTAAAGCCCTGTTGGTCACTCTTAAATAAAAACAAAACTAGATCCCCCGTAGGATTCCATATACAGTATTCCCTCCTCTTGGGGTTAAACAATATGGAACAAAGAGAAAGGCAGTATTCTCGGTGAACTTTTTCTCAGACTGTCACCCATAGAAATTGTCAAAGAAACTCTAACTCCCCAGAGATGATCTTTTCTCTGTGAATGGCATCTCTTGAGTTTCTTCCAAATTCTCGAACTTTCCTGGAATAATCTCTTCTCAGTGAATTACATTTCTTGAACTTCTCTTGGTTTGGGGACCCACAGGCTTCCTAAAAGCATCCCCGCCTCCTCTTGGGCGTTGTACAAGGACCCGTCGGCTTCTTAAAATTTCTCATGCCTTCTCTTGGGCTTAATACAAGGACCCTGATGACCTCTTAAAGGTATAAGACAGAACTTAGTCATCCTTTGCTAGAACAGTCTTTCCAGCGTCAAAACTCCGGCCGTTGTAGGGTTGATACTCATCCCTTAATGTCTATGCCTCCTCTAGGGCATAGTACCATAGAGAAAACTCTAGACTTGGACAGTCTAAGACCCTTGAGTCTCAAAGACATTCTCAAGTTCCTTTCAAACATAGGAAGAAACCCCAGTCTCTCCCATGAGAGTTCCCCACACTTGGACCCGCTTCAGGATCTCCAGAATCCACAGCGGTAAGGTAGCCTTTTCTTGGGCTTTGTACAAATGACTCTCCCTAGTGAAGCTAACCTTTACAGACTCTCTTGTTGAGTCAACCACTTTTAGCCTCCGTCTTGGGCTTTGTACAAGACATATAAAATCACTCTCTTGGTGAGTATAAAAGACTCTCTTGTTGAGTCAACCACTTTTAGCCTCCGCCTTGGGCTTTGTATAAGACATATAAAACACTCTCTTGGTGAGTATAAAAGACTCTCTTATTGAGTCAACCACTTTTAGCCTCCATCTTGGGCTTTGTACAAGACATATAAATCACTCTCTTGTTGAGTATAAAAGACTCTCTTGTTGAGTCAATTTCCTTTTAACCTCAATCTCGGGCTTCGTACGAGATAGCAAACCACTTTCTTGTTGAGTCAATCAACCTTCAGACTCTCTTGTTAAGTCAATCACACGTTCAAGGCTCTCTTGTTGAGTCAACCTTTCTTAGCCTCCGTCTTGGGCCTTATACAGGACAGATAAAAGTACTCTCTTTTTGAGTCAAACCATTTCAGCCTTCATCTTGGGCTTTATACAAGATACATTCTCCCCAACGGAGTCAAAATCCCTTTTAGCTTCAATCTTGTTCTTTGTACAAGATAGAAAGAACATTTTCCCCAGAAAAGTCAACTTCCCGCCTCCTCTTAGGCTTTGTAATAAAGAAAACCCCGGTTGAGTCAATCAACCTTTTAGCATCAAAGTTGTACCTTGCTCACATCATACAAACATCAACAACTCCTCTTTAGAGATGACAACTTCTTTCTCAGCCAAAACCCTTTAGCTTCACATCTTGGTCTTTGAACAAGATACAAACCACCTTTAGCATCACGTCTTGGCCTTTGAACAAGACACCAAAACACCTATTTCCTTCCATAGAATAGGAGGAACTACGATCGCTCTGATTTCCCTATTTTGTTTAAACGGGAATACGTAGGCATAAGATTGTGAAATCTTAGCGAGCATACTAATCAAAAACCCAAAATCCCGTACCTTCATTCATCAATCGAAAAGCATCAGACCTAACATCTTACCAATAGCCTAGACACTGTTTTTAAGCAAATAACCCTAAAGAAGAACCCCCTCTTGATAGCATCTGTAAACCAACAGTTTTGATTGTTTAATCTTAGTTTGCAAGCAGGGTTAATTGGAGACATCTATTTCCCTTCCTTAATCAGCTCAACAGGATAAAAAATGAATCAAACTGTAGTACCAAAGCGATTATGATTCCAAACCACAAAAATCGTACTACACCAGGGATTCTGTTAAAAAGGCGACGATCGCGCCGAACTTTTGAAAATATACAGAGGGACTTATACAATGTGTGAGGCCCAAAATTGTTTATTTACTAAGGGGTTGGGTTTTACACTCTATTAGAGGCCCAAAAATTATTTTTTGTACAAGTGATGGGGCTTATAACTCAAGGAGAGGCCCAAAGAAAGACAGTGATCGCACCGTCATTTTGGAAATTGTACTGGGGCTTATATAATGATTGAGGCCCAAATTATTTTTGTACAAAATGGGGTTGGTTCTTACACTCTATTAGAGGACCAAAGTGTTTGAAAAAAGTTTGTTAGGGTGAAAATCAAAGAAACCGTAATTTCATTTTCTTTTAAAAGTAATCCTTTTAATAAAAATGAATAAAAATGACAAAAATACCAAATAAGTCTAAATAAACTACTTGTGATTTTTGGTTAAGGTTTGAAAAATGAGGTTTTAATCACAAGACGATTTAGGTCTCATTTGATTTTGATTTTCAAGATGAATATTCATTTTTAAAAGGTTTAAAAACAATAAAAATGATTTTTTTTACAAAAATACCAACTATATTAAATAAATAATATAAATATGATTTTTTTGTGGAATAAATTATTTCAATATTTTTGTGATTTTTTGCAAAAAGAACCAATAAAAAATAATTAAAATTGAAAGAGTTATTAATTTTCCAAATCATTTAAAAATAATATGAAAAATAATAAAAATGAAATAAGTGATAAAAAAGAGGTCTGGGGCGAGGGAATTTCGAACCCCAGACCTTCCACTCGCTCAATACACACAAACCAGCTGATCAACCACAGGGGCGCAATGCCAATTCATTAAACATATGGCAAGGGAAAAATATAAGGCAAACTTGGTTTGAAAACCTGAAGAATGGCGGCATGGCCATCTTCTTCCTTGGGCCAGATGCGTGAAGCTCTCTATCTCACTCATCTCTCAACCATTTGACATGATTTAAACACCAAATTCATGCATTTTTTAACAAGGAACATGATGGCAATATTTGATTTCATTTATTTTTAGTGTGCAGCAAGTTACATGAACATGAGTGTATGAACCCTAATTTTTCAAAAGCAATCGTGCAGACATGTTTGGGAGTGTTATGGTCAAATTTTTTGAGGGGAAACACTCAACATATGATGATAAGCAATTGGCAAAAGTATCATGCGAGGAAATATGCATGGATCATGTTATGAGAGTTTGAGGCTTACCTTGCTGCAAGAAGAATTGGAACTCTGCACAAAGTGTGATCCAGAAGTAATTTGATGACCTCTACAACTGCAATGGATGGTATGGAGTGGATTGCAAGCCTTAGAACTTTTTGAAAATCTTTGGATCAAGTTGGAGAACTCCAACTGCATAATAGGTAGGTTGAAGATTGCAATTTTGATGGAGGTGTTTCAGAAGTGGTTTAGGTGTTTGGACAACTTTTATAAATCATATGTGATGTGTTAGAAGTGATGGTTTGAGTTGCTTGGCTCTGCAACTCAAAACCCGATAGCACTTGCTCAAGAACAAAGAAAATGTTGTAAGCTGCTTTGGTGTGATTTGAATGATCAGTTAGGATCTCTATTTATAGTAGAGGAGTTGTGGTGAAGTGGTTCTCTTGAAGCTCAGAGGATAAGGCCATGATTCAATGGTCTTGGCTTGGCATAAATGCCTCTTGCACTAGGTGTAACAGCTGCCCCAAATAGATCAGATATGTATTGATTGATTCCACATTCCTCAGTCATTTTAGTTGTTGTTTAATCAGAGAAATTGACAGAGGAGAGTGAGAATCTTGAAAGTGCACTATTCCACATTAATTCCCTTTGAATTCAAGGCATATATGCCAAAAACTCATTAATTCTCAAGGATAAGCTCTTGGCATTTCAGTCCAAGTTTGATGGTTGGATCAGATGCATTGTGATCAGATTGGATGAATTTGGAATAATGATCCTTGGCTTTGACTCAGAAATCGTGTAAAGCAAGAAAACATGCAAACTGGTTTTTCATGACAGCCTTACCATGATGTTTTGCAGTAACCATAACTCTTGGCTCAAGCTGAGTTGTTTCATGCCAATAAGTTCCTTGGATTGTAGGCAATATGGACAACAACTTTGATGTTTACATCTTGAATTTATTTCGCCTAAAACTATGTGAAACAACCCTCCAAGTTTTGGTGTTTCACTTGAAATCTGCCTTGAGCAGAATTTTTCTAAGTGTTGGAAAAAGATGCATTTTCATGTTTTTAGTGATTTTGATCCAATTATAATTTGAAATCTATGAGGAATTGGAATGAGGTGTAGTTGACACTTTTGAAGTATGCCATGAGAGCTGCAAATCCATCTTTGGACCATCCAAAATGGTTGCTTGGATCTCAAGTTATGATCCTTGGAAGTTGGTACCCTAGCCACTTTGTCCCATAACTTAGAAAAATTCTAAGTTTTTATGGTTACCCCTTTTACAATTTATCCCACTTTCTTTGATTTTTCTTGATGAATGATGATTCAAATCACATATTAACATTGTTTTAGGGTCAAAGAACCATAATTTTGAAAAATTCCAAAAAGTCAAACTTGACTTTTGTGCACAGTTGACTTTTTATCAGATGAATTTCAAACTGTGCAATCCTTGGTGAAATCAAGTCATTGACCTAAATCAAACCTAATGGGTATATTCCATAGGTGTTATAGGGTGTATTGAATCATGTCCCGAGGTTTGGGAGCATGTCTTAGTCAAAAGTCAAAGGTACAGTTGACTTTTCCCTCAAAACCCTAATCGTGGTCCAGATGAAAATGAAACTTGTGCATCAAGCTTCTTGGATCAATCCATTGTTGCAAATGGATCAATGTAGTGTTTTAGAGACCCTCAAATCATGACTTGAGGTCTTGGCTCATGTTTTGTCCCAAAAGTCAACTTAGGGGTGAAATAGGTCAAGAAACCCTAATTCCCGATTTTTGGTGGATGCATCCCCTGAGGTAAAATTGACTTGATGATTGGGTGCATGAGGTCCCTTATAGTATCTTAAGTTGTGCTTTGAAGCAATGGCTCATGCCCAGATGAATATTTTCATCTGGAGGCCCTGGTCGACCAAAACCCTAATTTGGTGACACTAGCGATCTTGAGGCTTAATCCACGTGGAATACTGCAACCTTGTGCCTGATTCTTGATGTGGGAGTCCTCTTGATTCATTTATGGGTGTTTGAGAGGCTAGAAAAATTGAAGATCATCTCAGTCCTTGATTGATCTTTTGTCTAAGTTCCCTAAGAGGGCTTGAAACCCTAGTCCTTGATTGTGGTGAATGCTCAAACATCTCTGAGGAGATTAATGAGGCATAAAGGTACATCCATAATGTGATGATGATTTGTACAATGATGGGAAATATTAGTGGTCAAAATTTGGGGTATGACACCTGTATCCCAAATCTTATAAGATTTTGTTAAGTCTTAGATTCAGGGGGAGTTTGATAAAGGGGAGTTTACTTTGAACTTATTTGAGTCAATTCTTATTATCTTCATACAAAATTGTGTTATAAAAATACATTGTTTTGTCATTATCAACAAGGGGGAGATTGTTAGAACAAGATTTGGTTCTGCAAGGTATCTCTTTGTTTTGATAATGACAAAGTTGTATTTATGTGAGAACAATTATGGTACTCTAACCTTTGTTTTCTTAAGTATTGACAAACAGGTTCTGACACTGATAACGATAATTTTGACTCTGATACAGATAGCTCTGACTTTGATAGAGATCATGTGAAATGTCACTCTCAAATTCTCAAAAGTCGCTTCTGCGTCAAAGAAGCAAGATTGCTTCTGATCTACTGTGCTCCAGAAAGACTCTAAGAAGATAATATGTTGTTGCTGCAATGCTCTCTTGGATTCTAGCTCTGAATATAACTCTGATACACATCTTCTGAAAACTAAGTGCTAATGACTCTGAAGACAAGGTTCTGATGAACAACGTTCTGAAGACTCTAAAGACTTAAGTTTCTGAAGACTCTAAAGACAAGGTTCTGCTGAACAAGTTCTGAAGATTCAAAAGACTTATGTTTCTAATAACCAAGGGTTCTGAAGGAGTGCTGAAGACTCTGAAGACAAGGTTCTGCTGAACAAGTTCTGAAGACTCTGAAGAACTAAGACTCTGAAGACCGAGTGATTCATTCTTCCGATCAAGCTTCAATCATATCAATTTAGAAACCTCTGATGAATAGAAGAAGGTGAAACGTTTGCGAGGGAAAATAGTACATAGTACAGATCAAAACCGTTCTTTTCCACTACCATTCCACTACTCTGATTTGGTGGTACAAAGGACAATTTCAGTGTACGATTTCCATCCCAGCATAACGACATTATTTCAATTCGCCAGTATTTTACTGATATTCTTGATCTGCCCTTCAAGAGATCTTTTTCTGGATATATAAAGACTTGATCATTCAAAGAATCATGTGTGAAACCAAGTGTGAAAATGAGAGATATACAAAAACACTGATTCATACGAGAAAGAACTCAAGAAATAGGGAAATCCATGAGTGAACAGTAAAGCACCACAATACAAAAAAGAAGAGTGTTCTTACAGTATAGATTCTCCCTAAGTTAGTTTGAACTAGCAATTGTGTTTATATCATCTTATGTAAGAAGCATTTCCTTGTAAACATTTTATTTGATCAAAGAGTTGTTTGAATTCCTTAAGGGACCAGTTGGGTCATAATCCGTAAGAAGAGACAGTTAGTGTGTGTATTTTTAGTCACCAGCAGTTGCTAGTGCAGTTGTAATCAGATTGGCTATAGTGGATTAAGTCCTTTTGTATAAGGCGAAATCACCTTGGCGGATGGGCTGGATTAACTTGATAGTTTTCAAGTGAACCAGGATATATCGTGTGTCTTTCTCTATTGTTTGTCTATTTGTGATCTTTGTTTGAGTTTCACAAAAAGCTTTCATTTTGAAAACCCAATTCAAACCTCCCTTTCTTGTGTTTTTCTCACACCTTCAGATTATAGCAATCAATGTCAGAGTGGGTAAGAGCCATGATATTCTGTGACTACCAACCTTTCTTAGGATCCCAAAAAGAGTTAGCCTTAGGAAAGTGTGAAATAAACCACTTGTATAATAATGGAACACAACAAGTGATCATCCCCCCTTGTGGAAATTCCTTAGATGAACATAATGGTAGGCATCCGCTAGCAAAGTAGGCACAGGGTTCTTCTTTAGGAAGATTTTGATGGTGTTGAGGTCTACAAAGTCTTCAAAGCTTGGGAATAGAAAAATACCATAAATGAGCAAGGCAAGAATAGCCTCGAATGCATCCATGCTCAAATGATCAACGTAGTATTGAGCTCTCCCAACCAAAAACTCTGCAGTCAACCCAAAAACTCCCCCTTTGGTGGTTATATTGTCTTGAATGTCAGATAATCTCAAATGTGTAACCTTGGTAATATCATGTTCTTTAGGGTCTTTCTCAAGAATGGGAAAAGGAGACTCGTCACGAATAGGCAAACCAACTAGATGGGAGTATTCTTCCAGTGTAGGTACGAGCTGGTAGTCAGGGAAGGTAAAATAATGGTAGAATGGATCATAGAACTGAAGTAGTGTGGAGAGAAGTCCATTATCCATCTTCATCTTCAACAATGACAATAGTTTCCCATATTTGTTCTTGAACCTTTCTGGATCTGTCACCAAAGTCCCCAATCTCCTTAGATTGTCCAAGTTAGGACTCTTGTAAGTGTACTTCAAGGTTTTCTTCCTTCCGCTGTGTAGCGGAAAAATCGTGAGTGTAAGCTATTGATTAACTTAACTCGAAAAGCAAGAGTCGCCACCACACTTTTATTTTATCCAAAAGGAAAGGAAAAAGAGCGAACAAAACCTGCACAAACTCTAAAACAAGAACAAGTGAAGAGAGACTGGATAAGGGGGGTTGGTTACGCAATGGGAATGTGTTAGCACCCAAAACGTCTATAGTACTCTATAGGAGCGCTTTGAAATATCTACGCTTTTGGTTTGAAAAAGTTTGCTTGAAAAGTGATTGAGGAGATGAGAAGAGAAATTGTTTTTAAGATTTTTGTGTTTGGAGAGACTTGTCGCCTCATGCCTACGTACCCACGGAGTGCAATGTAGGATCAAAATCTCGTAGTTCGTGGTACAAATAATGAAAATTGTTTGTTTTGGTTGATTTTAAAATGTAAAGACAAGTCGTCATTTCCAAGCGAATAATTCCTCTTAAAGAAATGAATCATGTCTAAACTTATGAAAAAAGTTTGAAAGAAAAGTGCACGAGGGCACAAAAAGAGTTTAAATGAGTTTGGTGTTTTTTAAAGTCTTTTGAAAAAGGTGTCAACATGCTTATGTAGTTTAGCATTTGTTAAGAAATGAAAAGAAAAAGAGTAAAATCACTTGAAAAAGTCAAGGTTTGATTATGAAAGAGGTGATAGTTTGAAATCAAGAAAGTTTTGAAAACAGGAGAAAGTTTTGAAAATTGAAGAATGGGGAGGAGAAGAAGTGACTATTCTAAAGCATAAAGTAGAAGCTAAGGATAAGAAAGATCTAACCACAAATGTAGTTGTCTTCACCATAAACCAAGCAAAAGCACAAGGCTTTAAAGTCTTCGAACCACAATTCCAAAGCAAAGGGAAAAGGTCCTAGTTCTAAGTCCAAGGTTCCAGGAATTGCATTGGATGTCCAAGTTCTAAGTCCAAGGATTCAAGAATAGCATTGAAGTCCAAGGTCTAGGTGCAAAATTCCATGTCCATTGCAAAGGATAGTAACCATAGTCCAAGATTAGAAGCACAAGTTTTTTAGAGGTTTTGGCCTTTATTAATGTTTTTGGTCCAAGTGGACAAAGAGAAAAAGGCATAAGCATAAACATGTGTCCAACAGACAAAGGAAAAATTACGGAAACATAAACATGTGTCCAACGGACAAAGGAAAAATATGCGGAAGCATAAACATATGTCCAACGGATAAAGGAAAAATTGCATAAAAGTAAAAGAGAGATAGGGAGCGAGAAGGAATTGTAAAGAAGTTAGAAGTTAGTGATTAGTTGTTAGTTGTTAGAGTAAGTGATCAATAATGATTGAATAGTGTACTTAGGTCAAGGTTAATGAAGACTTGTTAGAAGATTGATAGAATCAAAGCCTCTACAACAACAAGCTTCATAGATTTTGAACCTAATACAAAAGATCAATCAACATTGAGTTGTTTTTCGATGCGGGACATAATGTTGCGCTATGTTAAGCAATCGCCGAGTAATTTACGCAGTAATTACCCTAGAATGAGGCCAGTCAATAGCTCTTTGTGCTAATGCATGCTAGATGAATGATATGTAGATCGTCATCCGAAAGCAATACCGCACAAAATGAAAAGAAGGTAGCGATCTAGTCTTGATCAAAATTCAACAACGGAATTCTATGATCCATAAGACTTTCATCGATCAAAAGAAAAGAGAAATAGATGAAGAGAAAGCCAAATTAAACCACACAATTATGTGATCTAAGGCTAAGAACAAAAGGAAAGGGGAGAAAATGGAAAAGGAACCAAAACAGTCCCAAAAACAAGCCAAAAACACAATTCTGCCTCTGTTCAGTCGACTGCACAAAAGGTGCAGTCGATTGCACACTGACAGATTTACAAAAACCAGGTATAAAACAACACTGTGCAGTCTATTGCACGAAAATACAAATCGATTGCACCCTGCTGTGACAGCAAAAATTCAGAAAAATTCAACATGATCATGATCTAAAACTTTCTTCAAACACCTCATGATCATGGAATCAAAAGTGCACGAAAATGCAAAGCAAATAGCAACCAATACCAGTAATTAAACACAAATTGCAAGATCCAAAGATCAAGCAAACAAGATCAACAAAGATCTACATTGCGGAAGATGAAATTGAAGCTTCAACAATGGTGAGAGATGGATTACCACTCCAAAATCTGAAAATTACTTCAAATTACTCCAAGATCGAAACTCCAAAGCCTTGATCTACAAGAATTGATGAAGAAAACAAGTTTGGATGAAGGTTTAGCTCAAAGTTGAACAAGATTCAATATGAATTCTTGTTAACTTTCAAGAGGAGAAAAGTGAGCTTTAGTGAGTTTTGTGGTTGGGAAGAGAATTTCCAAGAGGTTTGTTGGCTATTAAGAGCTTCAAGAGAAATTTTAGCAAGGTGAATTTGGCTCTCAAAAGCTTCAAGAGAAATTTTAACAAGGTGAATTTGGCTCTCAAAAGCTTGAAGAATGAATGAAATGAGGCCTCTATTTATAGAATTTAGGCTTGGAAATTTGGTGGTTTGGAATTTGGATTGGAAGATCAAAATTAGGATTGGAATTCAAATTTGGAGGGAAATCACAAAAGAGTGGTGATTAGTGATGGTACATTGTGGGGAATGATCAAAATGATATAGGGGAATTAAAATGAGGTGATCTATAATATTCCACATGTGATCAATGGTCAAGATTGGTGCCAAATGCTTAAAAACTTGAAAAATGCTGATTTTAGCCAATTCTGTTTTCGTTCAGTCGATTG
The DNA here is from genome assembly GCA_022829125.1 of Lathyrus tuberosus. Taxonomy (NCBI): domain Eukaryota; kingdom Viridiplantae; phylum Streptophyta; class Magnoliopsida; order Fabales; family Fabaceae; genus Lathyrus; species Lathyrus tuberosus. Next base: position 14,054,569 of record JALAZF010000058.1, read on the forward strand.
CACTGTAGTGCGAATAGACTGCACTGCTGAAAACTTCAAAATATAGGTAAAAAATGACTGGTTCAATCGATTGGACCAATAGTGCAATCGATTGCACAATTGAAAAACTTGAAAAATGGCCTATTGGCTGGATTGTGATGGTTCTGGCTCGATTCTTTTGATTTGTTAAAGAAGGCATGGAAATAAACACATGAACCTTGGAGTCTCTTGAATAATAATCAATTGAATCTTGGAAACTCTTGATCAAATGATTTTGAATTGTTTGCAGATCAACTTTGACTTTGTTTAGATGAAATTCATTCGAGCTAAGGGACTGTTCGATATCCTTGATTCCCTTCCTGAAAAAGTTAGTGAAGACAAAAACAAACATATTTTTTGATTTTGATTAAAGGTTAGTAAACATAAGCAAATAAAGGCAAATAAGAAAGACACAGATGCTCAGTGATCCATGCAAGGGATAAACCCAAAGAAGAGAGGGATAAAGGAACCAAAGCATGAAATTGTTTGTGGTATAAGACGTAAAATGAGATGTGAATGATATGTGGAATCTTAGGGGTCAAAAATTAGGGTCTGACGACTGCCCCTATTTAAGTCTCTTCTATCGGGAGATATGAAGATACTTAAATACAAAAATCCACATTTTTAAGCCCTAAGATGCCACAAGATGATATGAATGCAAAGGATAAAACACTCTGCGGGGAAACTTGAAACAAGGGAGTTATGGTAAATTGAGAGAGATGACGCAAAAAGACACGCCAGGGAACACAAGATATTTCTGGATATTTGTCAAGGTGACAAGAAGTATCCATCAATAGTTGGAAAGAGAGGGACAAGACCCTGGAAGATGAGTAGTGACATCCAAGAATAACATTGGATGGAAACTACAAACGAGACAAAGGTATGCCAAAAGATGTCCAAGAATGGAATTTGACAACAACAAGAAAAATTTCTGGTAAAAATAGCAGCGTCATCCAAGAATAGCATTGGATGGAGGTGAAAAACACTCTATTGAGGATAAGGTATCCAAGAACGGCATTGGATAAAGGAACTGCAACATTCAAGAATGGCATTGAATGAGGCAACAACAAACATCAGAGTCATCCAAGAATGGCATTGGATATAAACAAAATTGCATTTGAAAACTTCATTGGGGGACATCCAAAAATGGCATTGGGTGGCAAGGTTAAACATCAGAGATATCCAAGAATATCATTGGACTTGGCTGGGGAAAAGGTGTCCAAGAATGGCATTGGACAAAAGTAATCTCAACATCCAAGAATGGCATTGGATGAAGTGAGGAAAGTTCTGGAAAATATATCAGAAGTATCCAAGAATGGCATTGGATAAAACGAGTTCACAAAATCCAAGACTGACATTGAATAAAGTGAGCAGGGACTTTCAGGAATAACACTGGAAGGTAAAGGTAAATCACTACATTCAAGAATGGCATTGAATGATAGTGAGAAAGGCATCCAGGAATGACACTGAATGCAAAGAGAAACTCATTTAGGAATGGCACTGAATGAACAGATAAAACTTTAAGGAATGGCACTGAAAGATGTCCAAGAGAAATATGATGGGGATTACGGAAGAGAGAAAATACTTCCAGGAATAGCATTGGGATAAACAAGAGGAACAAGATATCCAGGAATGGCACTGGAAATCAAAAGAGACAGACATCCAGGAATGGCACTGGAGTGAAAGAAAACAAAGATCCAGGAATAACACTGGAAAGAAAGAAGACAAATAAGATAACAACAGGACAAGATGCATAGGGAAACGACAATATCCAGGAATGGCACTCGAACGAAAGAAAACAAGTAAATGACAACATTTAGGAATGGCACTGAATGAAAAGACAGGTAAATGTTTTGGTAGGCACCAAGTAAGTTGGACTTTGATCACAAGGTAAGATGTTGAAAACAACAGGACCTCAAGAAATGCATATGAGCGTGAAACACACTTCGAGCTATGAAAATATTTTTATGCATGGTATGTGAATGATTTATGTATGCAATGCAGATGATTGGAACAACTGAGATAGACTCTTTTGTGAGGGAAGAATGGAACTCTGATTCCTCAACACAGGGAACACTGCCTACTTTGCTTGGAGAGAAGATGTTGAACACATCTCTGTCACACTTATGAATTGTATCAGGCTGATGGTATTTTGAGTAAAGACATCTTGAGGATTCTCAAAGAAGATTGCCCTAGATTGATTGACTGATGAGGATAAACTGATCATGGCTTCAGTTTTACTGCTGCAGGGGAAAAATGAGCTGATCATGACTTCAATTCTGAGGATAAACTGATCATTGCTTCAGCTTGACTATTGCAGGGGATGAACTAATTATGGCTTCAGTTCTTGAAATGATTGTTGAGAAGGCTAAACTCAGTATGGTTCTTGAAAGAGGTCTTCTTGTTAACCAAATATGAGAATAACTTGCACTGAGCAACAAATCTTGAACTGATTCACAATAGGATCTGGAAGTAGTATGCCCCTGATAGGATCACTGACCAAGTTTCTCAACTGTTTGAAAATTCTTGATGAGGAAAGTTTTCCTACAAATAGAATTATTCAAACAAGGTAATTTTAATGCAAAGCTCAATGCAATTTTGAAATCAAAAATCATTTTTGGAATGATATTATTGATGTAAAGCAAATGAATCAATTGTCAAAACACAATGATTTAGACATTCAAAATGAAAGAGAAAGCAAAGGTATGACATCAAAGCAAATGATTGGCAATAAACATAGGAGTCAGTTTACGCAACCTTGCTGTAGTGTGCTTTCAAAAGAAGCCTGGCTTCAATTAGGTCTTTTGAAGGTTGTAACGTGGTCTGGTTCACGGTTTTTGAAACAAAGGATATAAGCTCAAAGTTTATTTGTACCCAACCCATTCTTCGTGATGATCTCCAGTCCTATGTTCAGTTAATTCAACCTATGCATTCAGGTTCCGAGTGATTTTGGAATTACAACACTGTTATGATGATGGTTCAAGGACCAAAGGATTTTTGAGATGGCAGTCACTCTTTCTTACAACATTTTGTTGTTTTTGATGAGGACCTCAGTCAACTCATTTTGTCTTTGAGGATTTTGGTAACCTCCTGATTGATTTTTTGTTATCCCTAACTTTTTCTTGAACTGTGTTATTTGAGCTTACAGTCAGCGGGATGCCCCAATTTTTGCCTAAGTCTCCTTCATAGGTTTTGACTTAGCGAGCCTTTCATTTGATTTTGATTTTCAAAATTTTTTTTTGAAAGATAGTGACTTCCTGGCTTAATGATTACAGTGAACCATTATTGGCTTTCAATTTGAAAGACATCTTCGACACTTCTTTAATGTGTGTGAAGGAAAGTTTGTGATTGCAATGATTCTCTTGTGTTTAAATACACAGTCAAATTAACTGAGAACTACCCACCCTCGGGTTAAGATTGTGGGTTTTTTCGTACAGAAAGAAACTCCAACTTCTAGGCTCAAAGGGGTTGACAAAGGATTAACTTCCTTATTTCTCCAGTGTTTGGGAGTTGAAACAATGCCTGTATATCATCAGCAAAGTTTTAATTGAAAGCATACAGTTCAGCAATTTTAGGTTTTTCGTTTTCATCATCCTCCCTCTAATCTTTGCATAAACAAAAGTTTGATAAAGAAAGTGAACATGAGACAAATATTTTTGTTTTGTGAAAAAGAAAGCATAAGGATGCACACAGTGGATATAAATTAATTGAATAAAAACATTACAATGCTCATTTCATTTAAATTACCATGAAAGTTCAAATAAAGATAGAAAGCAAGCAAATAATACAATCAAAGAAAAATGCAAACAGAAAGAAACAAGGCCTAGCGACTAATCAACAACAAGGATGAGTTGTCCTGTCTGAAACACTGGCTTTAGGAGATAATCCGTCTGAACTGACTCAAACTTCACTTGGCATGCTCTGGCAAAGGATTGTTGACAACATTGGGATTCTCATCAAGAAAAGTCAGAATCTTTGAGTTCACCAATTCTTGTACTCTAGCTTTCAATGCATAACAACCTTCCAAGTTATGGCCTGCCCCACCTTAATGGAACTCACAGTGAAGATCAGCCCTATAGCCGGCTGGGAGAGGATTTGGAGGAGGAGGTAGATCCCTCATTGTAATAAAACTTTTCAGAACAAGACATGGATACAACTCAGTGTAGGACATCGGGATAGGATCAAAGTTAACCCTATTGCAATTCTGATTCTGTCTAACAGTCTGACGAGGAGCTTGAACTGGTCGAGCATTGACAACAGGAGCAACTGCAGCTACATATTATTATTGTCTGCGACGAGGTTTACCTTCAACTGAAACAGCATGGGTGTCGCCATCATTTTTCTTTTGAAAATTCCTGGCATACTTTTTAGCACCACTAAAGGCTTCAGCATTAGTAATCTTTCCTTTCTTGATACCTTATTTTAGTTTTTCTGCAATAGTGACTAGGTCAGCAAAACCAGATGATACACTGCTTATCATCTTTTCCCAAAAGAGGGGCTGAAGAGTGTCCATGAACAAACCCGTCAATTCTTTTTCAGCCAAAGGTGGCTCCACTTGAGCAGCTAGCTCTCTCCAGCGCTGAGCGTACTCCTTAAAGGATTCTTTTTCTTTCTGAGACATATTTTGCAATTGACGGCAATCAGGTGCCATGTCCAGATTGTACTTATATTGATTTAAGAAAGCATCAACCAAGTCTTTCCAGCTTTGGATACGGTTCTTCTCAAGTCCCATATACCATTTCATTGAAGCCCCACTTAAGCTATCTTGGAAACAATGAATGAGTAATTTGTCATTTTTGGCATGAGCAGCCATCTTGCGGCAGTACATCACCAAGTGACTTCTGGGACAAGTGTGCCCCTTGTATTTTTCAAAATCAGGAGTTTGGAATTTTGTAGGCATAACCAAGTCTAAAACTAAGCACATGTCCATTTTAGCAGAACTAAAGACATCACTCCCTTCCATGGCTCTTATCCTTTTGTCCAGAGTTTGCCATTGCTCCCTGACTTCTTCAATGTATCCAGGTTCTCCCTGACTTTCCGATTGTGGACCAGCAGCATGGTACACGAAAGAAGGATTATCAGGAATAACTTGAGCAACATAATGCACAACAGGCTAAGGTTCAGTGAACAATGGAGCTGAAGATACTGGCAGTACAGACGGGGCAAACACAAGAGTAGTTGCAAAGGGTGGCGAGTAATTAGGAGGTAACCCAATGCTCGGTGAAAGAGAGGATAGTTTCAGGACTGTCTCCTTTGTGAAAGAGAGGATATTTATCCACCGGAATCCTGTGACTAATCACATAATCATGGGATACAGAATGAGGTTTCACACTTAATTCCTTAATCAATCCCATATTCTTCAGTTTCGTGGCATTGAAAGATTCTCCAATGCTCGGTGTCAAATCTTCTGTATACCTGGCTTCATCAGTTAGATATTACACCAGACCACTTTCAACGAAAATATCAAAAAGCAACCTTCCAAACGGAATGTAGGTGGGGACAACCTTATCTGGCAAAGTTGTTGTCCTTGTCTTGCTCGCCATATCCCGTAAATAGTAAAATAGAATGGAGGGCAGGCACATCTTCTGATTTGTAAGAAGATAGTACATCATATACTTTTGATTTGCATTGAATTAGTCAGAAGAACTCGCTGAAGGTCTTGGATCGATGCAACTAAGAATGATCTTGTGCCAAATTCTTAGATTATCAAGTAAATCCTTACTCTTATATTTCAATTTCTTAGAAGAGTAATTAGAGAAGATAGCTTTGTCGATGGTCTCTTTCACAAACTTGGAGTTTCCTTTCATTCCATAAATTCGCTTGTTTTCCAAGAATTTCATCCCCAGAAGATTTGAGATTGATTTCTCAATAATGACTATCTTATTTCCCAGAACATGAGAAACTACATGAAGACGGTCGCAGACTGCCTATCTCCATAAGTCTTTCAAAAGTGCCTCAAAAATAGGACCTTTAAGCCTTTGAAAATAGTGATTCCAACCTTGAAATTTTAGTTCAGCAGAGAGATCGTGTCCATTCAAGGCACGATTTTTGAAATCTACATCTAGTTCTTTAAGAACAATCAGATGATCTGCATCAATAATACAGTTAACTGAAGCATTCGTTTGAGTGATATGTGAAATTCTGGTACCAGATATGTGATGTTACGTGTGATGTCACAACAACACACTCTGCAATGGACAATGTAAAACAATAGAAGAGTACACAAAGAATTGTTTACCCAGTTCAGTTAAACAACTTAATCTGGGGGCTACCAAGCCAGGGATGAATTTCACTATCAGTAGAATTAATTTACAGACTCAACAACCCAGTTGACATCTCCTAAACTTAATCACTACTTAATGAACCTTCTACCTAAGAGCCCACTTAGGTATGAGAAAACTACTCAATCCCTAAATCACTTCAGTGATATAATTCAAAGATCACACACTATGAATAACACAACTTGATTCTGCTTCACAACTTTGATCAAGAACAACTCAACACAACAACATCAATTCATACTAGAATGGTTCACAACACATACACGAAGACACAAACGACTCTCAGTCTTTAGCTCTCTTTCTTCGTTGTTTTCTTCAAAGGATTGATGCGTTTTATATAGCTATTTGATCTGGTCTTGGACCTCCTACAATATCTGACCTGATTTGTTATTTAAAACTGAATCTTCAACAGATTTTCTCTCTCAAAATCTTCTTAAATCTTCAGCCTTTAAACACTCCTACAAATCTGCATCAAATCTGTTTGCAACAGAAAATATCTCCTCCAAGATATTCGTATCCAATAACTCTAACAGCTCTCCCAAATTCCAGCTAATACGCTTAACCCTAAAAACATCTCAAACCTGATGTTTTAATGTTCTGCATATCTGATGTCATGACATCGCATGTGACATCAGACTTCACAACTTCAACAAGTTAAATACTTAACATAAACCAATGTTAAGACTCAATGTTAAGACATCACCCATGTGACATCAACATTGAACAACTTTGTTTTACCAAAATTCTAGCCAATCCAAGAACCAACAATCTCCCCCTTTGGCCAATTTTGGCTAAAACAATCTCTGCAGCAACATCAGAGACTTCAGCAGCGGATAAAAATTGAAAAAAGTTAAAAACTCCTAGCAGTTAGCAGCACTCCTTCAAAACAGTTCCTACAAAATGCTGCACATACTTCATCAGCTCAGCAAAGGGTCAAGCTCCCCCTTAAAATCAGAACCAGCATAACCAGCTGTTCAACATGCACACTCGCCCATGCACACTCTACACATCTAGGCTAACTCTCCCCCTTTTTAGCCATAATTGGACAAACACCAAACACAATCTCCTGACAAAAATAAAGACTTGGTCAAACACCATGTTTCCCAAAAAAAACAAGTTCCAACACATTGAATGTTCAGTCGATACAAACTATGCTCCTTGTTTGTACTATAATGCTGTCGTATGTAACAAATTTTTCAAAATGCTGTCGTGTTCGCTGGGAAGTTTGCTTTGCGAACCTGGAGCGAATGTTCGATGGCCGGTTCGCACTGCGAATAAAGTGAGACAGACATAAAGTCTCTGCTGCCACATCACTTAATAAAGGGGGCTAAAAAGTTTGTGGGCCAGATACCTGTGCCCAAGACCTATTTTGTTTTCTGACTTGGGTAAGGAAACCCTACCCTTCCCTTGCCACTCTCACTCTCAAACAAACACACTTACACTTTGCACTCTCTCTCACAAGCTCTCTGAATTGTTGCATCCTCTCACGAAAATTTTCCAAGTTATTCTCACCAAGTTCAGGTTTGACTCTCTTTCTCTCTTTTGATTCTTGATAGAACATGTGGTTAGAGTTAGGTTGAACTTAGAGAACAATTTCATTCTAGGTAGAAATGTACCAATGCACCTCTGTTTTTAATGTTTCTTTATTGTTTCATGTGGATTTTTATCAAACATTAAGAATAGAGGTTGTGTTGTGAAAGATTGACTGATTTTGTTTAGTAGGCAGAACCTGCTGAATTAGAAATTTGCAGGGTTCGCCACTAGTTCGCTTTACAAACCTGGGGCGAACATTCGCCAGAACTCCACCTAGATAATCTGGGGTGAATGTTCGCTAGGGCTTCGCCTTGCGAACTTTTGGGGCGAACAGAACATAATGCTCAAAATTTTTTGTTGTTTATTTAGGATTCTGGTTTTACTCTTTTGTTTCCTTGCTAATGAAACTGTTGTTGGCTGGTTGTTGGTTTTTGCTGATGGTTTTGCATATGGCTCCAAAAGGTATTCCTTCGAAGAAGAGAAAAACCGGAAGCTCTTCACGACCAGTTCCTATCCAGTTTGATAATAACCGTTTTCGAGGGGCAAAACAGGCTGCCCATTATTTGACACTCGAAAGAAGGAGTATCTTGCCTGAGAAGCGATTCAACTTGAACCCACAAGGAGCCTACCGGGCGGTAGCGACACTCCTTGAAAGTAAAAAGTGTGGGAAGTTGATAACTCCAGTGGACAGTTATAATGTTGAGATGATCCGGGAATTCTACGCGAATGCGCTCCCGGACGATGGTGAGGAATTGGCGTGGATGACTTTGGTTTTGGGAAAAGTTGTGAAGTTTAATCGGGATACAATAAACACAGTTCTTGATAACCCGCTGCCTTTGAGAGAGAATGAGATTGATTCCTACCACCTAACCTTGAGATTACAAAGAGACACAGATACCATCACGCGTGATTTGCTGCGTGAAGGGAAAACGGTTGAATTGAACCCATCTGGGGTTCCACGTAGGTACCATCGAGAGGACATGCGTCCTTTGGCTCAGCTGATTCTATTATTGGTTTTAACAAATATCAAGCCAAAGTCGCACTCTTCTACTATTACCATACCCATTGCTCATTTGGTCCATAGCATCATGACGAATGTTCAAATTGATGTGGCCCGGATTATAGCTGACGAGATGCAGGTTGTTATGGAAAGTGGACTAGGTTCGACCTCACGAAAGAATTGTCCTCTTGTCTTTCCTTGTTTAATCATGGCTCTTTGTGTGCATTCGAGGGTAAATGTGCCCACCCACCACCAGGTTACGATTCCGGCCGCTATTGATGATAGATATGTGGACAAATTCTGTAAGCCAAAGGGGTTGAGAGGAGAGTCTTCTGGTGCTGGTACTGATGCCGGCATAGGTACAGATGATGGGTCTAGTGGTTCTGGATCTCAGGGATTCTACCCGTATCAGAGAGAGATTTTCCAGTACAACTGGGACTGGATGGCGGCATCTCAGTGGCCATACTTGATTTACACGATTCTATGCAGGTGTTGCAGCTGCAAATTCGAGAGCCCTCCATGGACCATTCTATGATGACTAGGGAATAATTCCTAGCCCATGCTGGTTGGCCTGAGGCCAGGCCAGATTTTGGAGAGGGGCAGAGGCTGCTGAACCTGAGGATGCTGATGCTGATACGGATGATGATGATGATGATGAGGATGTTAAAGTATCTAGTTCCAAGGATGAGGAGATTGAGGTGTCTGGTTCTGAGTCCGAGGAGGACTAGTTTGATTGATGTCATTTTGTGCTTCCTTTGATCTTCAAAGTGAAGTTTTCTTATTATTATGTTCATTGTATTAGTTTTTATTGTACTTCATCCACTATGTGGAATATTTTGGATATTTGATGTACTATGTACCTTTGTGAGGTACTGATACTTTTGTTGGTGTTTATAACACCATGGCACTATTATTATTAGTATTTTTATTCAGTTAAATTGTTCAGCTTTCATTTTTTATTTTCGTTTCTTTTTTTATTATTGTTGTTAAGAGTTGAATTCTTCAGTTAAAGAATGTTCAACTCTTAAGTTATACTTATTATTGTGTTATTGTTGGTATGCTTGTGGAAATTTTAATGTTTCCATTTTTGGGTGTGGAATTGAAAGAACTTCTAGGTTGGTGATGTTGTTCATCAAGGAAGATTCTTCCAAGTTTGGATGGCAATGATAATACTTAAGCATGTAATTATTTGCAAGGTACATGGTTACCTATTTCTAGAATTTAGAATGTGTTTGAACTTCTTGTCTTTTTGCAAATGTAATTTTGTTTCTTGTTGCAACTTTGTTGATTGCTTATGTCACTTAGGTCCAAAAACCAAAATGGTGAGAAACCTCCATGGTCTATTATATGCATAGGATTGCTAATGAATTTTGTTTTATACTTTTAATTCATGCTTTATCTTTTGATTTGTGTGATTTTGGGGAAGCATTAGAAATGATCAAGGCATTTGTTGATAATGAGCACAACCATTTCCAAACAGTAATTTACCTGTGAGTAATGAGTATTCGTTAGCCCTTTGAGCATAAACAGTTTAGATCTCGTCTTAGTGATGAACTTTGTGTATGTACATAATTTGAAAATTAAGTTCATCATTGAATTTTTGAGAGATTCTAAAATCTTTTCCTCTTGAACCTTGGAACATTGTTTTCATTGATTTCCTTGCCTTAAAAAGTAAGGAGCATTCACTTAAGGTTTAGTTGAAAATAATTTGGGGAGAATGAAAAAGAAGATTGGTAAATTGCTCAAACTTTTGAAAAAAATTTCAAGCAAGCATGAAAAGAAAAAGAAAATGTGAATATGAATGTGAAAAACAAATAAAAAGAATGCTTGCTTGAAAGAGAAAAATAGAGACCAAATAATTGTGCATAAGGAAGTTTGAGAAGGTTTGTGGTATAGGAATGAAAATGGTGAATGAAGTTGAGATGTGTGAATACCTTGTATAGTGAATGTTATTTTGCATCAAAAATTCCGATTCAATGGTCTTTAGTAATGTCCCTTTATTGTTAACCCAACCAAGCTACAACCTTAAAAGCCATTAGTGATCTTTTTGATTCCATGATTTCTTTATTGATCGTTTAGATATTGTATGAATTGGTTTGTATTTGCATCATTTGTCAGATGAGCAAAATTTCCCCGCGTTTGTAAGCGCGTTTTTCCTTCAACTCTTTTTCGAAGAGGAGTGTTAGAGTGATATGAGCATGATAGTTTAGTTGTTACTTGAAACATTGTCTGCTATTTGTTTAAGAATCAAGTTCTTTTGCATTGTTCGATTCTAGGAATTTGTAATCGTTGCTTGTTTGCATTTGTTGTTTATTTGAGCCTTAAATCCTTTCTTGGTTGAGTTAAATGCTTGAGCAAATCCTCTTATTTTCAATGAGAGGCATACTTTGCTTGAGGACAAGCAAAGAGTTAGTTGGGAAGAGTTTGTTAGATGTCAAACATGCCTTATATTTCTCATTTATACTTGGCATTTTTCAACTCTTTTATGTTGAATTGTTGCATTTTATTCTTGAATGTTGTCATTCTTTAAATATTGTGAAAATACCTTTGGTACTTGTAATTTGTGTGTTATTGTGCAGAAATAGGCATTAATTCATCAAAGAAGTAAGACACAAGAAAAGTGATCCAAGTTACCAAAGAAATTGAAGAAACTTAGGTAAGTTCGCTTTGCGAACTTGCTAGCGAGTGTTCGCTGGGCGAGCATCTGGTGAAGCTCCAGCGAACACTCTCAAACTTGTGGCAGTAAGAAAAGGCACCTAAGTTCGCAGTGCGAACTTCCAGCAAATGTTCACTGTTTCAACGCTCCAGTGAAGGCTTATCAAAGGACATCAAGGAAGAGGCAGTAGCTAAATGGGCCTAAGTTCGTTGTGCGAACTTGTAGGCGAATAGTTCGCTTTGCGAATAATTATTCCATTGCAAACTTTTGCAGAATATTAGAGGCTGTTTAACTGTGCAGAGGCACATCAGGTGCCTATTTGGTAGTTCGCTAGGCGAATAAAATGTTCGCAGTGCGAACTTGGCAGATTTCAAGTGATGTATAAATGCACTTTTTGTTATTTCTTGGGATCATAACCTCTTTTTATAGACCAAAACCTAAGTTTCTGAGTTTTCTTTATCTAAGAGTGATATTTCACATAGAGAAGCTGGATTTGCATCCGATCATGATTATTCGACACAAATGCTTTTTCATTTCCTCCCGATACTTGTGAAGCAAGCTACCATGACAATGTGTAGCTAAACACCTTTTGTGTCAAGATTAGTGGTAGGTAATCTTTTCTTTTATATGTATTGATCTGGATAACTAGTTTGTGAACCTTGTTGATGATTAATATATGGTGAAAAACTTTGTTTGTATGATTTATAATTTGTTTTGGTTCATGATTGAGAAATATGTTCTAAGTCTTGACCTAAGTTTTAATCCATCAGTAATCATGAGGCTAGAGATAGTTTTGAGAGTTGATGTTCATAAATATTGATCTTTGAATGTTACAATATTGATAGTTAGTGTTAGTTCTTGTATTGGCTGGAATTTTGGTAAAACAAAGTTGAACAATGTTGATGTCATATGTCTGATGTCATAACATTGGTTCCTAACATTAGTTGTTGCAGGGTTGAAGTTTTGTGGTCTGATGTTAAACATGATGTCTTGACATCAGTTGACAGAACATCAGAAAACCATCTGTGGTGTTTTTTGTATTGCAGGATCTTGGGTGAGATGTCCTGACATGGTTAATCAGACATCAGTATAGATATGGAGTATTACTGTCATGACGGTATTGTCATAACATCTTGGTTCTGGCACAGCAGTTGCTGCTGTTATGTGACAGATGTTGCAGGAGATGTCATGACATCTTAGTCTGGTATAGATGGTATAAAAGGTGTTGTTGTTTTTGCTATCATGTGATGTCAAAGGAGATGTCACGACATCAGGTGTCTGGGACAGCAAGTACTGTTGTCATGTGATGTCAAAGGAGATGTCACGACATCAGTTGTCTGGGACAGCAAGTACTGTTGTTGTATATCTCTTGACGGATTTGATTTAATTTAATGAGATCTGTTTGGATATACCTCATCATTATACGCAGGTCAAGGAGATTTATTAGGAACAAAGTGCAGATTTAATTGGATTTCATAAAAAGGATCTTGGAGACATTTTAGGAAACTATTTGGAGATTTGTTCCTATTTTTATGGAGAAGATCTTGCAGCTGAATTAAAAAGTGAAGATTTAAAAGATACATAATATCCTGGAAATATTATGGAGCTGATTTAAAGGTGTGGAAGATTCAAGTCAGATGCAAAAAGATGTGGAGAATAATTAGATTTAATTGAAGATTTAATTGAAGATTTGATTGAAGATCTATTTAGTAGCAGAATCTTTTGCAGATTTGGAGCAGCTGATTTGTTGTGATTTGAAGGCCCAAATCCAGTTGGGAAATAGGTTATAAATAGAAGCATTGTAACCTAGTTTTAAGGAAGCCAGCCATCATGTAAATTATAAGGGTTGTGTTGATTGATGAACCACCCGGTTTGTAGGATGGTCATCGTGTTTATCTCAAAGCCTGTAGGTAAGAGATGTATTGTTCTTAGAGGAAGCTGTTAAGCAACTCTAAGTATTGTTCTTAGTCATGTGTGTTATGTCTAGGTATTGTCATGGAAGTGTGTCTTCTACTTTTCTGTGATTGAAGAGTTGTTGGAAATCAAGTTGTTGATGCAGTGGCTGAGATGTTGACTGCTAGACATCATTACGATGATTGGAAGTGAGATGGAGTCTCTTATCTAGGGTGGAATTAGGTAGAAGGGTCATTGGGTAGTGATTAGATTAGGAGATTGTCAACTGGGATTGTTGAGTCTGTAATTTGATACTACTAATAGTGGACTTCCTTCCTGGCTTGGTATGCCCCCAGACGTAGGTTGTTAGACCGAACTAGGTGAACAATTCTTGTGTTATTTACTGTTGCTTATTGCCTTGTTCATATTAGTAGAGTGTGTTGTTGTGACATCGCACTTAACATCACACATCTGATACTAGAATTGCAATTGGTATCAAAGCAGGCATTCTGTCTGTTTCTGGATGAGATCTAGGGAAGATACTTTCTGGTTCATGAGCAAGGAAGATAGTTTTGCTGAGATAGTGTATGGACTTAGTCAGTTCATAGAGATTTTTGTATGATCCCTTGAAGTGGAGGATGAACTGTTCATGACAGGGTGTGTATTGGACCTGTCTATTATTATAAGGCTTGTAGCTTTGGTGGTGAGCTGCTATGTGGTTTAACTTATTTTCAAACCTATGTTGACCTAGTGTACATGGAGTGTCGTGTTTGTGCAAGGGTTATAATGTTTTTCCTGAAGGTTGTAGAGGAGTTTTCTGGTGTGTGTTCCGCTGCATATATATATATATATATATATATATATATATATATATATATATACCTGATGGAAAATTCCTGGTGGTTTTGTGTTAAGGCTGCAACATTCTGTTCTCCTCAGAAGATGTATCACATGGTGTGGTGATACTTGAGGATATCTTCAACTAGCTTGTTAGAGTTGCCAAAGATACTTGTGGTTCATCCCAAGTCCACTCATAAAGGAACTCTTATAGGAGCTTGTTGAAAAGAGATCTGAAGAAAGTTATAAGCAATTTATTCTTGCCTCCAACCCTACAAGGTTAATCTCTGGGCTATGTTAAAGGATCTTTTGGTGTGTTTCTTGTGAAGAGAACTTATGCCTTACCAGATGTTGGAACATAAAACCAGTAGATTGTGCAGAATCTTGTTGGATAAAGGTATGGCATAATAGATGCTTGGGGGCTAAACAAATGTGTATTGATCACATCTGTTTGGAACCTACTCATGGCTTGGAAGAGGAGGCATGTGGGTTATGTGTCTAAGAAGTTTCCTTCAAGAAACATGTCTTAGATATGTATGTTGGTCAAGAAATGATCAATATAGTGTCACTCATTGGATTAGTGTATTTCTGATCTAAGTGAGTAGGTGTTCAAAGGCTGTTTGTTTTTGTGGAGGTCAAGCTCAAATGTCAAGGACATTTTCTCTGATATCTGAAAGTTCCTTCTGATCAAAGCAGCCAGTTGTTTGCAATCTTGTTTATGGCCATGGAGCAGATTCTGTTTGAAAGGAGTTATATGTGTGTATCTACCATAGGATGAGCATTTGTGCAAGGAGAAGTTAGTGTTTTTTTACCAAAGGATTATGGTTCCCTGGTATCTGCATGAGAAGTTTCCTCTAAAGCTGGAGTTCAGTTATGTGGTGTCCTCACATAATGGAACATCTTTTTGTAAGGATTGAAGGGCATCCTTGTAGGTTGAAGTGTTGGGAGAAGCATATTTGTCTATGCTGTTTGTGATGACCAGTCAATGGTTTCTCTCCTTTAGGTACAGAAGGATGGCATCCAACATCTCAAAGATAGACAGGAGGTCTGAACATTTAAAGTTTGAAGATTCTTGAGATGTAGAGTATGCTGGTTCCTGTTTGTGTGTATATTCTGGGTTTGAAGGTTGATCAGCTACTGATGGTCAATCCTCTTGTGTCCCTTGCAAGAGATGTGTGTGGATTACTATGGTTGTTGTCTCCAAAGCCATAGTAGATGTTTAGTGTGCTTTACTATGATTGCTGATGTCGGAACTGATGTTGAAACATCATTTCAGTTCTTTGCTCAGGGAGGAGTGAAAGGTCAAGACACTGGAATGCTTTTGTGGTGTGAATGGTTGTCATGATGGTTTGTTTTGAAGAAGAATCAGCAGATGCCTGTTGTGTGAGAAGGTTACCTTGACAGGAGTTGAGTATTTGTCTGCTTTTGATAAGGTTGTGTATTCAACTAATGACAAAATACATTGACGGGAGACTATGTATATGTCTGATGTAAAAGTTTAGGACTGTTGAAGTGTTGAGAATATACTTTTCTCTATGTGGCTGTTTATTTCTCTTCGTGGTGTGTTGTTGTGTGAGAACTATGTGAAACAATCATGATGTTTAAAAGAATCTTGAGATTATAACACTAAGATTGTGTGTTCTATAGTGTATTTAAAAGTGGCATTATTTGGTATAGTTATGAGGTAGTCTTGGACTACTTATTTTCTGAAGATTCAGATGTGGTAGGTTTGAAGTCTTTGGAGTTTCTAAGTAGGATGGAGGTTGTCTACTCAAACTTGATTGTTGAATCAAGTCTATGAGAGCATGGAAATCTGTTTCTGCAAAGGGAGGAGGTTCTTCTAAGTGGCCGAAGGATGAGCTGAATTCAACAGTTGGATATCATAATGTTTTGACATCTAGCTTAACATCAAAAGTCTCAGCTGGTGATGTGGCACATCAGCTTAAGATAGAGGTGATCTACAGTAATAGAAGTTATGGATGCTTCAAAAAGTTCTATCTCATACAGTTTGTGGGAGCTGTGGTTTGAGAAGATATTACATGACTAAGAGGCTTGGTGAATCCAAGATGTCTTGCTTTGGAGCAAGTAGTTCATATGACTTGAAGATCTGGTTTCATAGGTGGATCAGGATATCTTGTGGGAGTTCTGAAGAAGATTGAGATCAATCAAAAGGTGAAATTTGGTTGGTTCAAGCAGGATGCTTGAAACTGATTGCTCTTGTGCAGAAGAGTATTTAGTTGAAAATGTAAGGAGGTTCTAATTCTCTTGGAGCTTTTGGCAGAAGTTCTAGGTTGAGGATGGAAGTATACCTTCTTTTGGTGGATGAGAGTTTAGTCCTCTCTGGATTTCTGAAGCTCTCTTTGTTCAAGCTGGTGACGCAGTGTTCAGTTTGGATTACAATGCTGATAGTAAGTTCAGTAGTGGAGCATATCTAGAACCATGGTGTGTGGTATATGTGATGTGTCAAGAATGTCCTAACAGATGTTAGAACATTTTTTGGGTTAGATATCCTTGGTAAAGGATGATTTTGTTCTGGTTCTGGAGTTTGGTGCATACATTATGCCTAAGGAGCGTCTACATAGTCATAAGGGAGAATGATGAAGTAGAAGGTCTGCCTTGGATGGAGAATGTAGAGAAGACTGAAGTAGATCAGGTATTGATTAATTGGAAGTCTGAAGATGAAGAGTATGATAGGGAATGACTGCCTTTGGAGAAAGGGACAATGGTACCAAAATGCATGTGCTCAGTAAGTGTGCTCAAATGTTCATCTTCATCTAGAGCATTAGTTAACCATAACTGGGGGAGTACTTGTCTATGGATTTTGCTGCAAAGGTACATATATTGTGAAGATTGCATGATGATCAAGATTGGGAAGATTGGTTGAATCTTATGAGGATATAATGTCAGATAACATGTTATGACATTAGGCTGTTGGATGACATATTGGTGTGGACATGAATGGTTCTAACCATGTGAAGCTAATTGTTTAAATCATATGCGCACATGCTTCTGAGGAGGAGTCTGAAGGACAGCTTTGTTTGTGTCTGGGAGAATTTACTTTTCTCTACAGTTTCTGGAAGAAATCTGTAGGGTATAACTTGTTGGGAGTTGGCCAATTGTGGCTAAAAAAGGGGAAAGTTAGCCTATGTGTTGCCTAGTTGTCTATTGTGGCTCTAGGCTTGAGGGGGAGTGTGCATGTTTGAACAGCTGGTATGCTGGTTCTTGTGTTGAGGGGGAGTTTAGCTTTGTGCAGTTTGATTGTGATTACTGCTGGTATGAAGTTTTCGCTGCAAGTACCTATGATGATGGCAGAGTTTGTTTTAGCCAAAATTAGCCAAAGGGGAAGATTGTTAGTTCTTGTATTGGCTGGAATTTTGGTAAAACAAAGTTGAACAATGTTGACGTCATATGTCTGATGTCATAACATTGGTTCCTAACATTAGTTGTTGCAGGGTTGCAGTTTTGTGGTCTGATGTTAAACATGATGTCTTGACATCGGTTGACAGAACATCAGAAAACCATCTGTGGTGTTTTTTGTATTGCAGGATGTTGGGTGAGATGTCCTGACATGGTTAATCAGACATCAGTACAGATATGGAGTATTATTGTCATGACGGTATGTCATAACATCTTGGTTCTGGCACAGCAGTTGCTGCTGTTATGTGACAGATGTTGCAGGAGATGTCATGACATCTTAGTCTGGTATAGATGGTATAGAAGGTGTTTCTGTTTTGCTGTCATGTGATGTCAAAGGAGATGTCACGACATCAGGTGTCTGGGACAGCAAGTACTGCTGTCATGTGATGTCAAAGGAGATGTCACGACATCAGTTGTCTGGGACAGCAAGTACTGCTGTTGTATATCTCTTGGCGGATTTGATTTGATTTGATGAGATCTGTTTGGATATACCACATCATTATACGCAGGTCAAGGAGATTTATTAGGAACAAAGTGCAGATTTAATTGGATTTCATAAAAGGATCTTGGAGACTTTTTAGGAAACTATTTGGAGATTTGTTCCTATTTTTATGGAGAAGATCTTGCAGCTGAATTAAAAAGTGAAGATTTAAAAGATACATAATATCCTGGAAATATTATGGAGCTGATTTAAAGGTCTGGAAGATTCAAGTCAGATGCAAAAAGATGTGGAGAATAATTAGATTTAATTGAAGATTTAATTGAAGATTTAATTGAAGATTTGATTGAAGATCTATTTAGTAGCAGAATCTTTTGCAGATTTGGAGCAGCTAATTTGTTGTGATTTGAAGGCCCAAATCTAGTTGGGAAATAGGTTATAAATAGAAGCATTGTAACCTAGTTTTAAGGAAGCCAACCATCATGTAAATTATAAGGGTTGTGTTGGTTGATGAACCACCCGGTTTGTGGGATGGTCATCGTGTTTATCTCAAAGCCTGTAGGTAAGAGATGTATTGTTCTTAGAGGAAGCTATTAAGCAACTTTAAGTATTGTTCTTAGTCATATGTGTCATGTCTAGGTATTGTCATGGAAGTGTGTCTTCTACTTTTCTGTGATTGAAGAGTTGTTGGAAATCAAATTGTTGATGCAGTGGCTGAGATGTTGACTGCTAGACATCATTACGATGATTGGAAGTGAGATGGAGTCTCTTATCTAGGGTGGACTTAGGTAGAAGGGTCATTGGGTAGTGATTAGATTAGGAGATTGTCAACTAGGATTATTGAGTCTGTAATTTGATACTACTAATAGTGGACTTCCTTCCTGGCTTGGTATGCCCCCAGATGTAGGTTGTTAGACCGAACTGGGTGAACAATCCTTGTGTTATTTACTTTTGCTTATTGGCTTGTTCATATTAGCAGAGTGTGTTGTTGTGACATTGCACTTAACATCACACATCTGATACCAGAATTGCAGTTAGAGTGAGAGATCATCTAAGGATCAATGTGATAAATCCCACAACAAGTGTTAGAGATAAACTTGTTAAGAGGATATGTGATTATATTCATTGTTAACAAGTTCACATACTATATCGAGTAAATACGTATGAAACGGATTATCGAATCCTAATCTTGACATGCTTTTACCAAACGTTTTTAAAACCAAATTTTTTTACCGTTGTTATTAATCTTTTATGCTAATGTTCCATTACAAATCAACCAAACTCTTTGTTACCCTAAGTTTAATACCATTCCACCTATAGAACAACGCTAATATCCATATAATCCCTGCAGATACGATAACAAAAACCCCCACTGAAGTACTTTTCAATAGTACTCTATAGGAACCTCTTGTTAGTATTTGTGTTATGCTATTGTTTGCTTGCTAAGGAAAAAGGTGCTAAGGTAAAGACCTAAGGGCATGTACACTAAGTATGCTCGCCAACACATCGCATCTCGTGCCTGCGTATCCTGACTAGGATGGAATCAGAGCATTCGTAGTTCACCTCACTAAGGGTGAGGAACACTTGATTGTGGTCAAGGTTCCAAGGGGAAGTAAGTGTTCATAACCATAGAGTTAACAAACTCTCTAAGTCTAAGTTGAAAGACTAACTAAAGGTATTGACTTCTAACATGATCAAAAAGGGGAAAGTGAATACACATTACAATGGTATTCACATAGAGTTTACAAACTCTAAACCTAATTCTAAGTTGTAAAGAAAAAAAAGGCTCTAACAAGGCCAAGGGGAAAAAGTAAGTACTTATAACAATAGTACTTATATAGGGTTTACAAACCCTAACCTAAAGTTCGATTGAAGAGGGAGGTGGCTCTAACAAGGCCAAGGGAGATGGTCATAAAAAGGTCATGAGGTAGGTAGGGAATGGTCTAAACTATCCTAAAATATGACTTACAAGTCAACATGAGAAATTTCCTTTGGAATAAAGGACATACAACTTGTAACAACAAGTGTTTAAAGGACAAGCCTTAAAGTATGAGTGATAACAATCAAGGATGAGAATGACATCATGGATGAGATGACAAATCAATAGGGGCAGTAACTACACCAACTTATGTACAACATGCTCAATTGATCAAGGGAGATTCACAAATATGTCAAACATACGCCAAAAGATAAGCATACTTGCTACAAACTTAATCACACAAAGATAAGTGCATAAAAATGGTTCAACGTAGAAGTTACAAATCAAAAACAACATGGGCAGTAACATACATCTCATAAACCTCATATTCAACATCATAATGTCAAGAGAAACACATATAAGAATCACATCAAGGCATGAACTAAATCATATGCAAGAAACAAACCAAAACATCCATGAAAGGATCCAAACAATCAAGGCATGCATAAAGGATCAAATGGGCAAGCAAAAACACTTTGAACTCATGAATTCAGAAGCTAAGACATAATTTTCAAACCACACATAAACATACATTTTGTGAAGGGAAGATCTCTTTAAACTTGATTTTAATGATGTCAAAACTATCATGCTTAGCATATATAGAATTCACATGAAGAATATCATATGCAATACACATTAGGTGTTCTAAGGATGTTTGATCATGTTGGAAATGTTCTAGGTGCATTAGATATGATTAAAAACCTTTAGGAAAGTCAAAAATATAATTTTTGTATGTTTCAAGGGTGTGAGTCAACTCACAGCCCTGTTTTGGTCGACCCAGACATGTAGCATTTGTTAGTGTTAACTGCGGGAATGCTCGCGTCGACCCTCCGGTCGACTCATACATCCTGAGTTTATCATTGTACAAAACTGGGAACAATGCGTCGACGCATACCCTGCTTAGGTCGACGCATAGGCTACTTTTCTGTGCAGATGTGCCGATTGCCTTGCTCAGGTCGACCTCCTCACCTGTATAGGTCGACCCGTTCGCTATTTTGCACCAATTTTCTGATGTGTTGTTCACTTAAATTTTCTGTTATTCTTGTTATGTTTTCTAGGATAGTATATATATTGTTTTAGCTCATTTTTTAACAAGAACAACAAGAAACGTGAAAATTTATACCAATCTTTCTCTTCATCTTCATCTTCAACCTTGAGTAAATAAATAATTACACATAATCATTTTCGTTTGTGCCGCCCATTGTTTTGAAGTGATAACGTTCAGAATTAGGAAGTGTGTGATCTTTATTTCTGGGTTGAGAATTGGTAGGTGTTTCTTGAATAAAACCTCAGGTTTTGTCCTCCAAGAATCGACCGAGTGAAGGTGATTGAAGAGCTGCGGGTTCTTTCAATCTAGTAGCGTGAGACGGTGATTTTGGGGGGTTTTTGCACAAATCGTCTCGTTCTACAAGGATTCAGTCGTGCGAAGGTAACCGAAGAACAGAGTATTCATTCGGTTTAGTAGCTACAGTCGGAGGATCGTAGAAGAACGGTTTGGGGATCGGATCGTGGAAGATCGAAGTCGGTCGAGTGAAAGTGACTGAAGAATGGTGGGTTATTGCAGTCTAATAGCGTGGGATGGTGACTTATTCAACCAGATTCGAGGGACTTGATTCGTCTTAAATCAAGGGGAGAGAAGAATCTGCATCAACAATCAAATACGTTTGAAAGTTCGGATGTTCATTGTTCTTCTCTTGTATAAACAATTTACATATATATATATATATATATCTCAATTCCAATTGTGGAATTGGGGCAGAGGTACCCAAAGTGAGGACGATTGGGGAACTGCCTAATTAAATCGTGTTTGTTCTCTCTTTCCCTTAACTCTTTACGTCGGATATCATTCGAATTTGCGAAGTTTAAATTGATCGAAATTTCTGAGCTAGTGTTATATTGGGCTGTTAAATTGTTTTGTAAATTTGATACAATCCCTTGTATTGTATTTAGGAATAGCTCAACATCACATTACTTTGAAGTCTGCACTTAGTGTGTTAACGCACACCAAGTGTTCGATAATTTTGTTTCAACGCAAAATCGAACGTATTCGCAATTAATTGTTTGTCGATTTACCTCATTGGGTTGGATTAACTATCAAGCAAATAAAACATTGTTGATTGCGTTTAAATTGTGTTAATCAATCTGAATTTTTCTCATCCATAATTCATTCCCAATATTGCCATGCATATCCGATCCCTCTAGTAGAGGTTCATTGTAGACGTAATTCAGTGGCCGCTTCCGTCAAACTTTTAAAACCAATTTTTTGGAAAGCTATTTGCGTGTAAAACTCGAAGGATCTATTCAACCCCCGCCCCCCTTCTAGATCCTAGCCATCGTCTAACAAGTGGTATCACGAGCTCCGGTTTATCTGGTGCTTCGGTAAAACTTCTTGGATCATAGCAAACGAACCTAAAGGGGCTTATAATATAGCTCCAGTTTTTACAAGTGAGAATTACATCTACTGGAAGGATTGTATGCGCGTCCATATAAATTCCATAGATCGAAAGGTTTGGAACGTTATTTTAAACGGTCCCATGGAAATTACAATGACCAATGCCGAAGGCATTGTCGCTCCCAAACCCGAAGCTCAATGGAATGAGGAGGACAAGAAAAAGTACAACTATGACTGGAAGGCTCGAAATATGTTGATCTCCTCTTTGGGAGTTGATGAGTATTATCGAGTCTCTCATTGTGAAACGGCCAAATCCATGTGGGATGCTTTACAAGTAGCCCACGAAGGCACTAATGATGTTAAAATGGCCCGTATCAACACACTAACGCAAGAGTTTGATCTTTTTTACATAAACCAAGGGGAAACCATTGCGGATATGCAAAAACGATTTACTCATATTATCAACAAATTGCATGTACTTGGTAAACCAATTCCAAACGAGGTTGCTACTAATAAGATTTTGAGGTGTCTTAACAAGGAATGGCAGCCGAAGGTCACCGCGATCAAGGAGGCCAATAATCTAGCTACTCTAGACCTCACCACATTATTTGGCAAACTCGATGAGCATGAGCAAGTGCTCATTAGCCTTGAAAAACATGAGAAGAGTATAAAGAAGGATAAAATAAAAGATACGGAAAAGAAGTCGATTGCTCTTAAGGCTTCTTGTTTAAAGTCCACATCTAAAGACCAAAGTGATGATGAAACCAACAATGACGAAGATGATGACTCCGATGATGATATGAGTCTATTTGTGAAGAGATACAATAGGTATGTTCGGAAGAATGAGATTCAACACTCGGATAAAAATCTACTCAAATTTAATAGGAAATCTAGAAATGAAGGAAATAAGAATGGCAAGGTTAAAGGAACGTGTTACAACTGTGGAAAATCCGGGCACTACAAGCCAGATTGTCCATCACTTAAGAAAGACAAGGATAAGGATAAAGATAAGAATCGTCAACACAAAAAGTCAAACAAGTCTAGACAAGCATACATTGCGTGGGAAAGCGATAGCGAGTCGAAAAAAGATGATAGCTCAAGTGACGAAAGTGAATCTGTTAATCTATGTCTTATGGCACGTCAAAACAAGAAGAAAGAGGTAAAACACTCTAAATACTATCATTCTAAAAGTATGTCTCGTTTAGAATTACAAAAGGCTTTTGATATGTTGCACCACGAGGCTAAGGAAGCTTTTCAGCGCTTAGCCTCGAACAAAATGATTTTTAAATACTTGGAGAGAAAGGTTTCCGATTCCAAAAAGAAATTGGAAACTCTTAAAAACTCCAGGGTGGATGCATCAAAAGCTAAGATTGATGAGAATAAGTCTCCATGGTTCAAGTTTGGGGGCTGTGATACTTGTCATATTTGGCAAAAAGAGGTGAGAACCCTTAAGGCCAAATTAGACAAGGCTTTTAAGCCTAAAGTTACGTTTGCTATTGATCGATCACATTATCGAGAAAGTATGAATAATCTGTATCAAAGGTATACGTATGTGATTCGAGATAGAGATAGCAAAGGTAAATTCCAAATGAACCGTGATTGCCTATATTGTTGCAAGCCTGGTTATACTATTGCTAAATGTCGTTTTAGAAGATTTCTTGTTCCAAAAGGCATTTATCAATGGTTGCCCAAGTGCGATCTTGGTTTCACTTACTGCAAAGGACCCAATGAGAATTGGGTACCTACTCTCCCTTGATTGTTTTGTAGGTACAAAGTCTTGAGACCACCGAAAGAAGATGGGTTCTGGATAGTGGCTGCTCAAGACATATGACAGGAGACATATCTCTTTTCATCAACTTTGTGGTGAAGAAAAAGGGGTTTGTCACCTACGGAGATAACAACAAGGGACAGATTCTCGACAAAGGTAGTGTAGGTAACCCCTCATCTACTACTATCTCTGATGTGCTGCTTGTGGAAGGCCTTAGACACAACCTTTTAAGTATTAGTCAACTATGTGACAAAAATTATAAAGTATCATTTTCAAAAGAATGTTGCATAGTTGAAGATAGTGACAAGAAGGATGTGTTTAAGGGCTTGAGGGTGAACAATGTCTATATGCTAGACTTAAATGAGGTATCGTTGAATGGAGACAAGTGTCTAGTCATTATGAATGATGATTCATGGTTGTGGCATAGACGGTTGGCTCATATCAACTTTGATTTACTTAGCAAAATAGTCTCTAAAGGCCTAGTCATCGGTTTGCCCAAAATCAAATTCACTAAGGATCACCTTGGTGATGCTTGCCAAATGGGGAAGCAAACAAGGATCTCATTCAAATCTAAAAACATCGTTTCAACTATGAGACCCCTTGAGCTCCTCCATATGGACCTCTTTGGACCATCTAGGGTTAAAAGCCTAGGTGGTAACTATTATGTTTTTGTAATAGTCGATGACTTTTCTAGGTTTTGTTGGACCATTTTCTTAGCAAACAAGAGTGATACCTTTTCGGCCTTTAAGATATTTGCTAAGTTATCTCAAAACAAGTTAAACACAAACATTGTGTCAACTAGAAATGATCATGGGGGCGAGTTTGAAAACCATTTATTTGAAGCATTTTGTGAATCCCATGGAATTGATCATAATTTTTCCGCACCACGTACCCCTCAACAAAATGGGGTTGTGGAACGTAAAAATAGATTTTTGGAAGAATTAGGAAGAACTATGATCAATGAGAGTGGACTTCCAAAATACTTTTGGGCCGACGCCATAAGTACGGCTTGTTACGTTTTGAATAGGGTGGTCATCCGGCCTATTCTAAACAAGACACCGTAGGAGATTTTAAAAGGGAGTAAGCCAAATATCTCTCATCGTCATGTTTTTGGTTGCAAGTGTTTCGTGTTGAACAATGGTAAAGAGACACTTGGTAAGTTTGATGCCAAGGCCGACGAGGGAATCTTTCTTGGACACTCTCAATCAAGTAAAGCTTATAGAATTTATATTAAAAGGTTAAGAATTGTTAAAGTGTCGGTACAAGTTACTTTTAATGAGTCTTATCCGAAAAATGTTTGAGAAGGTAGTTCTTTTCATGGTGCAGGTGTATCTTCAGAAGACATACTCAAGGACACTGATAAAGGAACTGATCAGCCCGAAGCTGAGCGTATTGAGGAGGAAAAGGATCACCAACCTATGAAGAGTGAGGAGGATCATCCAACAAATTAAGATGACCTTCCTCCAGCATGAAAGTCTTCCAAAGGTCATCCAATCAACAATATCATCGGTGACAAAAAACATGAAAGACAAAGCAACGCAAAAGTGGTGTGATGGTAAGTCACAAAATATATACAAAGCAACGCAAAAGTGGTGTGATGGTAAGTCACAAAAAGTTTAAAATAAATTTTGAATGCGAAAGTTAAGTTTGTTGAGGAATTTTGACAAACAAAGGAAATAATGAGTGCAGTTCTTATGCATAACCTAAATGGCAATTCTCAAAGAGATGGTTTGAGGTTATTTGATGTGAAAATGGAAGAAACAGATAGAAGAGCAGCGATTCCCTCCACTCCTCATTCACCATTCCGTGCAATCTTCGTGTTTAGACTTTTTTTCTTTATTTTTTCAATCTTGCACTCTTTTTTTCCTTATTTATGTCTACAATTGAATGTATAAATTAAAACAAAATCAACACTGCATCAACGCGCATAACCTTTGTTCATCCCTTACTGTGCATCACGTTGGGCGTGGAGAATCATTGGGAATCTCCATTTTTTTTCTTCGGAGCCATTTCTTTTCCCGTCCCCCCGCCCTCGCATAGCGCTTCGCTTCTAGTTCTTCGGAAGAATTAGCTGACTTCTCCTTTGTTCATTGATCTGGGGGGAAAAGGAAGCTTGTTTGCAGGCCGGTTTCCGCCAAACCCGTTCATCCTTTAATGAAGTTAAACACTTTACATAATAGTATATAGACATAATAGTATATAGATATAGGTTATAATATCAAGTTATGAATATTTAGTGTTATTTCTCTTATTAATATACTTGCTTTTTTAGTTATTATCAACTTTGTGTTTTTTGATATGATTTTTTTTCCATTGTTTCTTTCACTTTAATTTTGAGTTGAAGAATAGTGTTGTGTACGATTGTAGGGATTGGTCCTACCAATATTTGGGTGTGGAAGTTTGTCCACGACAATTTTGTGCTAGAAGGAGAGGTAGCAACAAAATTAAAGGATTTGATGGATATGCTTATAGGAACCTCGCCTTCAACTGGTGTCTCGAACTTCTTCTTATGGCCAGCTGTGCCTTTCTCAGAATTCTCAGTAAAGTCTTATTATACTGGCATCATGCAGGCCCGTGGTGAATGTTAAATATAATTCATAGTGTGTCAAAGTTGAAGCATTAATAGCTTAGTGTCGTGTCGAATTGATTAGGTTGCTTCGATAAATTCATGTTAGATTTGTTTTAGATTAGATTCAGATTTGTTTAGATTATATTTGATATTTTGGGCTTTTAATTTTGGGCCTTTGCAAATCTATATCTATAAATAGGAAGTATCCTTGCATTGTAATCATATGATTATATTCAATTCACAGTTGTGGTTAGCAGTGAAAGTACAATAGAAACAGAAATCCCAAGGTTAGTGAGTAACACTTCTCCTCCAAATATTTCTCCTCTCTCTCTTTTCTTCCTTGTTGTTCTTATTCTTCATATTCTTCATTGTCATTACGTATTGTATGGTTTGTTATCAATCTTGAGATCAAGATTGAAAGAGGAATTACCATAGGTTATGGTTGAATTCCAACATCTGGTATCTAGAGCTCCGGTTACGATTCAAGGAAGAAAAACGTGATGGCTATGAATCATTCAAATGGGCACTTTTCGGCGACCCTACCAAGAAAGATAATTATGAGAATTGGTGCAAGCAGATCAAGGTGATTTTCTGTTATCAAGATCTTTGGGATCTTGTGAAGGAAGGAGTAACACCGCTTGCAGAAAACGCGACGGATCAAGAAAAGGATGCACACAAAGAGTTGAAGAAGAAAGATTATAAAGCACTCTTTATAATCCACCAGTGTGTTGATCCAGATAAATTTGAAAATGTTAGTGATGTAGAGTCAGCAAAGGAAGCATGGGAGATTCTTGAAAAGTCGTTTGGAGGCGCAGAGAAAGTGAAAGAGGTGAGGTTACAAACTCACAAGAGAACCTATGAGTTGCTTTAGATGGAAGACAATGAAAACATTACAGATTTCTTCACCAGAGTTACAAAGTTGGTGAATCATATCAAAGTATGTGGAGAGGTGTTGACACCAAGATCAGTTGTTGCAAAGATCTTGAGGTCATTGGCTCCAAAATTCGACCACGTGGTAGTAGCCATAAAAGAGTCGAAAGACTTGTCAGTATTGACGAAGGAAGAGCTTCAAGGGACGCTTGAGTCTCATGAACAAAGGATGGCTGAGAGAGCTACAGGAAAGTCGAAGAGTGATATGGCTTTGCAGGCGCAGTCAGAAAAGGAAAGGAAAGGTAAAGGAAGCTGGAATGGCAACAAAGGAGGAAACTAGTCGAATCAGAAGAAACCTTGGAACCAAGGCAACCAAATAGGTGGTGCTGCAGGTAGAAGAAAAGGTGGTGATCAAAAGTCTGACAAAAGTCACATTCAATGTTTCAATTGTCAGAAGTATGGCCATTATGTTAGTAAGTGTCCAGAAAAGGAGAAAAATCAAGAAACTGATGCAAATATGGCGAAGCATGAAGAAGAAGAGACGTTGTTGATGGTCACAACAAAAGATGAAGAAAGATTCCAAGATCAGTGGTACTTGGACTCAGGATGCTCATCACACATGACTGGGAGGAAAGATTGGTTTGTCAACATGAAGCCCTCGTCAAAGAACATGGTGAAGTTTGCAAATGACAACACTCTAGCAGCTGAAGGTGTTGGTGATGTTCTGATTATGAGGAAAGATGGCAAAAGGTCAACAATTTCCAATGTGTTGTACATTCCACGCATGAAGATAATTTGCTCAGTATAGGGCAGCTAGTCAAAAAGAACTACAAGGTAATTGTCGAAGACAAGATGATGAGATTTCTCGACGCATGTGGTAGGTTGATCTTGAAGGCTCTAATGTCTCAGAATAGTACCTTCAAGATTGAACTCAATGTGATGGAGCACAAGTGTCTAGCAACAGCAGCCAGCAGAGATGAGTGGTTATGGCATTTTCGACTAGGTCATCTCAACTTCAATGACATCAGGGAGCTGAAGAAAAGAAATATGGTTTCAGGATTACCAGAAATCGACATTCCAAGTGAAGTCTGTGAAGAGTGTGTTCAGTCGAAACAACACAAGAATAGCTTCAGCAAGGATGAAAGAAGGAAGTCGAAGGGAATTCTTGAAGTCATATACTTTGATGTATGTGGTCCAATCCAGGTGGATTCGATTGGTGGCAACAGATATTTTGACACGTTTATAGATGATTTCAGTCGAAAGTTGTGGACTTACCTCATCAAGAAGAAAAGTGATGTGATTGAGGTATTTTCTAGATTCAAATCCATGGTCGAAAGACAGAGTGGTCGAAAGTTGAAGATTCTGAGGACAGATGGTGGTGGAGAGTATGTGTCGAAAGAGTTCGATACATTATTGTAACACCCTAAAATTTGCCCTCTTGTTTTTAGCGTTAACTGGCTTATGTTTCTTTTCATTTGCATTAGCATTACTGCATTTGCATGTTTCTTTGAGCATGGGATCAGGGCATTTTCTTCAGCAGTACAAGATGTTCTCAGCACCGGTTTGATCTTTATCGGCAGTTAAGGCCAAGCATTTAATTCTCAAAGTCTTTTTGAGCATTTATTTTGCTCATTAAGTGATTTGAAGTTCAACAGTTCTGGCAGTCAAATTTTGATCAGCAATTCAGCACCGAACAGCCGTCTCAGCAATTTAATCGGGGCCCAAAAAATATTTCACGGCATGTTTCTAGTGCACTCAAGTAGTGAGGTCCAAAGACAAGTTTCAGAGGCATATTGTGGTTCAGAACAGGTGGAATCAAGTCCGTCTCCATTTTCCCTCCTTTTGGCGCCAAGCAGAAAATTCAAATTTTCCTCATGGTAACCGGTTACTCACCAGAGGGTAACCGGTTAACCAGTGTATTTTTTGCCCAGAATCTGCATTTTTCAGCACTGCAGAATTTTCAAATCATTTTAGTGGTCATGTGCATTGCTTGTGCCTACGTGGGAAGGATCTAGAACAGCTTCTTTTCATCATTTTCCACCCAAATTTTCCATTTCCACTCATCAATTTCCACCCCAATTCCACACTTCACTTCCTAACCCATTTTCACCTCATTTTCCACTCACTCCAAACCCAAGCCAAATTCCTAAGTTAGAGGATATTTAAGCTCACTCATTCCAAACCAAGAGATGACCTAGATCATTTTCATTCTCCAATTTTCAGAATTCTTTCAATTCTCTCAACTTTTCTCTCATTTTCCAAAACCCTCACTCAAAGTTTCATCATTAAAGTTCATCAAATTTCACCTTGGAATTTGTTGATCTTGAAACTAAACCACCATCCATTCACTAATTCTTGAAAGAATCTTGGATTTGCTACTGTTTTGGAGTGTGGAATCACTTTTGGAGCAGCTTTTCATTATTTGAGTTGTTCTAGCTTGGATCTTGGTTGTTCTTGCTTGGATCTTGAAGTTCATCACATAAATCTTTGGGTTTCTTACTTGGATCATCAATTTTCGTTCTCAACATTCACCAAGGCAAATCTCAGCCTTGTAGGTTGGTTTTCCTTAGATCTATGATTGATTTAGCTTAATTTCAACTTATGCAATGTAGATCTTTGGTTTGTGATGAGATTTGATCCATTTGCTTGATTTGATTTGTGATCTTGTTGTTTGATTGATGAAAGTGATGTTTGATTGATGTGATTGGACTTAATTCTCGTGCATTATTGATTACATGATCATTGGATATGATTGCATAAGTGGTTTGATGCTGAAAAGTGCTTTTGAAACAGATTTTTTTTTACTGCTGTCCCAGAGTAACCGGTTACTCACCGTTTGTTAACCGGTTACTCTGTGTATTTTTTTGCGTAAATGGTCTGATTTTCAACTAAGCAACCGGTTACTCACCGTTTGTTAACCGATTACTCTGGGACAGAATGTGTATTTTAATGCATTTTCTTGTTTGTTTGAGATCTGATGCATGCCTAAACTTCATGGACTAATATGTTGATGATTTGTGGATTATTCTTGAGCTGTTGCACCTCACACTATTGCATGAACACATTTCTCCGACACGCGATGCTTGGATTTCATCGTTTATGTGTATGTTTGCGTTGTTGAGCACTTGATGCTATGAACACATATGCACACTCACTTGTTGATCATGTTCATTGTGCATTACTGCTGGATTGATGATGATTGTGCATACTTACTTGTATCCAATTTCATGATGTGCATACTTGATTCATTTGATCATATGCTGTATGTTGCATTCTTCCATGATGCTTGCAAGGTTATTCAACATGGTGTGTGGTTCGTTTATGATCATGATTAATTGAACGATGTATGTTGTTTGATGCACGTTTTCTCTATCTTGATTGAATCATATTCAAATGTGGTGCATGCTATCCTGATTTCACATCTGAGTTTTGCATAAAGTGCTGTCATATGTGTTGTCCATGTGTACATGTATGCTGTTTGACCTTTTTACACCTGTTTTCATGCTGAGTTTCATGTTGTTGAATGCTGTTTGGTGTATGTGTATAATTGCATTGTTGTCCTAAAGCAAATGTCCTGTTGTAGATGTTGTACCTCTCTTTTTACTCATTTCACTCCCTCGAGTCTCAAGACTTGTTCAAGTCTTGGACTCCTTTCCCTTTAGAGCTACCTAGTCCAACTTAATTTTCGATTAAGCTTGGAGTAGGATTAGAATTAGGTTTTAGGTAGTCGTCTCTCCTAAGCCTCACTAACCATAGGATCTCGTTTGCATGATAGAGTTTCCTCCGGGTCGTCTCTCTTCTCATCTCAAAACTTCTTCAAACACGTAATAAAAGTTAACATGTATTGCGCTTGAGCCTTCTATGTGGGAAGTGGGGAATGAGGGGCTTCCCCTCATTCTTCTAGGATACCTAGCGTACGTCCTGTTGGGGACGATGCGCGAAGTATTCATTCCTATATTTAAGACTTGGGTTCAATGCAAGTTACGAAACAACTTAAAAGACACTTCTGTCTAAAGAACACATAACCAATTCAAATCTTTTTTATCCTTCGGGATCGTTGGGTTTCAAACTTATTTTCAGAAAAGAGCTCGTCGCTCATGTAAAAAACGTTTAACCATCCGTGGTCGTACGCACGAACTACGTTAGCTCTGATTCCTCTCTCTCTCGTCCGATTGAGGATATGTAGGTACAAGACAGCGATGTCTTGGAGAGCACCCTTCACCCATTCCGACCTCGTTAGGTTGAACTACATTGACTCTGACTTTCCCATTGCATTAAGGGAGTACGTAGGCCCAGGGCATCGCATATGTCCTACCGAGTCCGTCTTAGTCACCCCCATCCCCGTTTTCTTTTGTTCAGCCATAGATATTAGGATAACTCACCCTCGGTTTAGACAACAAGCATGGATATTATCGAGTACGATGGATGCGTGGGGTGCTAACACCTTCCCCTCGCATAACCGACTCCTGAACCCTGACTATGGTTGCGATGACCATGTCCTTCCCCTTTTTCTTCAGGTTTACGCGGTGTTTCCTTTCCCTCTCTCGGGATAAACATAAATTGCTGGCAACTCTGTGTTTTCTGCGCCACTCTCGCGTTTGTACCTTGGATGCAAATCCTCGGGAGCGACAGCTGGCGACTCTGCTGGGGACAGGTTGGCCTCTTACTAGTTCATCCCCTTTAGCGAGTCGATCCTAGCGCTTGTTTGTTTGTTTTCGTTGGGTGTTTATTTGTTGTGCTTTATTATGTTGTATATTACTGTTTTACAGCTTTTATTGCATTGCATCATTTCATAATATTTTGTACTGTGCTGGCTGGTTTTCTGTTTGGCGGGTTGGGATGTTCTGAGAGATAAGCCCACTACCCAGGCTTGAGCATACACACAGGTTTTAGAGTGGATAGTCGTGACGCTTGCATGGGGGTGGCCATGTATTGTCGTTCATGAGGCCAGTATGTATTCTCTTGAGGTATTGTCGACTCTGGAGACCATTCCCGAGGACTCAGTTGCGGCACTCCTCCCGAGATGTGACAGTGGCAGACCACATTCTGTGGCAAACCCATTGCACATTCTTGATCCGAGGACCCAATGCTGGGAACTTGCTATAGGATGTCCTTTTTGAAAGAGAATCAGTGGAGGCACTCCTCGATTGGCGATAGTACTGTACCCCGAGGGATGAATGTACTATTGCTTCTCGACCTCAGTGCCTGAAGATGAGGATCTTTCGTTTTTGTGAATCAGTTGAGGCCTCCTCGATTGGTGATTATGCCAAACCAGAAATGGTGAATATATCATCATGTCTCGACCTGAGAGCCTGGGATACTGAGGATCTTAGTACCCACATGTGAGAGGGGCGGGTTGTTTACAGGTTTGCAGGTAACCGTGACTTTCTACCTACCCGGTATTTTTGGATTCTTTGTCTCTACAGCAGTATCGATGTGGTTAGTCTATTATTCTGGTTTGTTCTGAGAGTTTGTACGGAGCCTTAAGATTGTCCAGCCAGTTCAACACAGATGCTTGATGCCTTGATCCCATGCTTTGCATTGCATTTCATTTTTCTCTGACATTCATATTTTTGCATTTCCAAGTTATATCCAATCCTGTGATTCCAGTCAGAGGGCAGTATTAGGGATGGATGTTTCAAGAGGTAAGAAGGATATTATTATCTACAAGTTTCTCAAGCCGGCAATAGGTCCTCTCACTATCCTGAAGGGAATGGCGAGTCCTGAGGTTTTGAGTGCTTTCGAAGAGAAGTATGGATGGATTCTGTCTTTTGTTCGCAACATCGACGATTATGAGTTTCGAGGTCTTCATACTCTGATGTAGTTCTATGACCCTCCACTGAGATGTTTTTTGTTCCCGGACTATTTGTTGGTGCCTACCTTGGAGGAATATTCTAACATGCTAGGGATTACTATCAAGGAAGTTCCTCCCTTCTTTGGTTCAAAGGGAGATCTGGATTGTGGGAAATTGGCCGGTGCTCTTTATTTGAGCAAGTCAGAGTTAGAAGCCAACATCTCTAACAAAGGAAAGATCTGTGGTTTCAAGTTGGGGTATCTAACAAAGAAGGCTCAGAAAGTAGCAAAAGATAAAGAATGGGTTGTTTTCAACGCACTGTTAGCTCTTTGTGTTTATGGCATTGTGTTGTTCCCTAATGAGCCTGATTTTGTTGATGAGGATACTATTAGGATATTCATGATGAGGAATCCTGTGCCAACCCTATTGGGAGATGTCCATTATGCCTTATACAACAGGAATGAGAAGAAGAGAGAAAAGATGGTTCATTGTTGCGCTCCATTGTTTTATAAATGGTTCGCAAGTCGTCTACCTCAATCTGGTGCTTTCGTTAATTCCAAGGATTCTCCAGAGTGGAGTCAGCGCTTGATGGGATTGGTCAGTAAAAACATCGTGTGGATAAATCAAGGATTGCTTGGCAAAGATATCATTCAAAGTTGTGGTAAGTACCCTAATGTTCCATTGATAGGGAGAAAGGGAGGAATTAACTATAACCCTTCTTTGGCCGTCAGACAGTTTGGCTATGCTCTGGTAGGTCTGCCTATTAAGAGAGATGTAGAAGAATCATTGTATTTCCACTCATCTAAAGGTTTGAAAGAGGCGCAGAGAGCTTCTGAAGCTTGGGGTAGTATACTGAAAAAAGGAAAGGCCGTTCTGGGCAAACCTAACAATCAGGCTTTCCTTCCCTATGTGGATTGGATAAAATAGGGAGTTGAGGAGTGCTACTTGCGTTTTGATCGAGCACTCATGCTGTACCCAGAAAGTGTGGAGGAAAGACTTACTGTGCCTATTGAAGAGTTCAACAAGCAACAAAAGTTGGTGCGCGAATTGAGAGCAGAGAATTCTGGTATGAGTAGTCAGTTGCAAGGAGTTTTGCAGGACAACTTAGAGCTGAAGTGGCAAGTTAAAGAGTTGACTGAGCGTTTGAAGAAGGCAGAAAATGATCTGGACAGCAAAATTCAGCATTTCAAGAAGATTAGCATGGCAGCAGAGACATCAAGCAAAACCACCAGGACAACTAAGAAGCTTTTGGCAAAGACTGAAACTAAACTGGATGCTTATCAAGAGATGTGGAGTGAGGTCCAAGTCGAAAACGAGGAGTTAAACAAAGAGCTGCAAGAGGCGAAAGAAAAGGGAAAGCATTTCTTCAACAAATGGAAAGAATCCCAAAAGGAGATTGAAGAGCTCAAAGTGCAAGCCAGAATCAAGAAGGCAAAACATAAAGGTAGCAACGCTGAAGGGCAGATTGCAACGCTGGACCAAGAGATTGCAAAAAGGAACAAGTTAATCAAAGGGCTGATCACGCGACCTGCACATCCTGACACTTTGAATCTTCTGGAAGAAGTGGAAGCTAGTCTGTTTGGGGTTGAATTGTAGTTGTTGTGTATCTGTTTTTTTTTTGTTACCATCAGGATTGTTGATGGAATCACCGTTGGTTACAATTGACTTTTTCTGTATGAATTCTTCTATCTCGATAATAGAATGTTTGATTCAGCTATTTGTGCCTTGGTGGTTTTTATTTGAACATGTGGTTTGTTTTCCTTGGTTTAATTCTGCGGTATTGCTGAGTTCGGATTTATTTTCCGATGAAGTGTCTGATCCCTGGCCCGGTTTCAAAGATTGGAATCAAAGGATATGCCTTGGAAATGTTTAAATATGTTTGTTTGCATTTGCATCTCATAATCATGATCATTTCCGCATAACAGGTTTATCTCTGGTCTTCTTATGTTCTCCTTTTTTCAGACAAGATTGCCGATCAACCGATTCATCGGTATTCTACCCAACTTAATCAGAGAAGAGTGATGGACAAGATTCAAGCTGATATGGCTACTATGCAGGCACGCATCGACCAGTTCTTGGAAATGATGCAAGGGATTGTGCAGAGCCAGCAGGACTTCAGAACCCTATTTCAACCTTTGGTGGCGCAGGTTGACGAGAATGGTGTTTTATACGGTGGTCTTCTTAACCGTAATATCCCTCTGGGCGGAGGTGGTGCTGGTAACAGTGTTCATATTCCTGGTGCTACAGGATAGGGTGTGATTCCTTCAGTGGCCGGAGGAGGAAGTACTATTCAGGAAATCCATGGCCATCATTTTGATGACCAGCAGGATTATGTTTTCTCGGTCAAAAGCTTAGAGGCTGGTCTTCCTGTGGTCAGTAATGAAAGGGTCCGGTTAATTGAGGAGCAATTGAAAGGGGTTGTGGATCAGAATGATCTGGGGATGGATTTGGACGATCTAGGGTTGGTTCCCGATGTTGTCATTCCACGCAAGTTTCAGATTCCTACACTGGAGAAGTATAATGGTACTACCTGCCCAAGAACTCACGTGAGGGCATACACAAGGAAGATGGCTGCTCATGCCAAGGACGAAAAGCTGATGATGCATTTTTTCCAGGATATCCTGTCTGGGGCATCTTTGGAATGGTATATGCAGCTAGAAAAGAAAGATGTTCATACTTGGAGAGAGTTACCTGGAGCTTTTATCAAGCATTACCAATACAACACAGACATGGCTCCCAACAGAACTCAGCTGCAGAGCATGTCCGAAAAGAATGATGAAAGTTTCAAGGAATACGCGCAGAGGTGGCGCGAATTGGCGGCAAGAGTACAGCCACCAATGTTGGAAAAATAAATGTTGGACATGTTTATGGACACGCTGCCGAAGCACTATTATGAGAAGTTGTTGCCTTGTTCGCTAGGCAAGTTTGTAGATCTGATCATGGTTGGAGAAAAGTTAGAAATTGGAATCAGGGCTGGAAAAGTTTCTAGTAATGATGAATCATCCTCTGGGCAGGGGAAGAAGCCGTTTTCTGGCTATAAGAAGAAATA
Organism: Lathyrus tuberosus; assembly: GCA_022829125.1. Classification (NCBI taxonomy): domain Eukaryota; kingdom Viridiplantae; phylum Streptophyta; class Magnoliopsida; order Fabales; family Fabaceae; genus Lathyrus; species Lathyrus tuberosus. Next base: position 14,091,063 of record JALAZF010000058.1, read on the forward strand.
AGAGGCCAATGCTGTATCATCCTACAGAGGAAAGGGGAAACAGCGCCAAAACTGCAACCAACAGGTAGCATCGGTAACAATCCCTGCAGCGTTACCACAGCAGCAAAGGAATAATTCTAATCAGTATCAAAACAGGCAGCCTGGCCAGTATCAGAATCGACAAAGGAATGCAGAGAGGCATTTTGAGCAGCCGACCATGTCATATGCTCAGTTGTTGCAACACTTGTTACAATTGCGTTTAGTTGAGCTTCGTACCCTGGCTCCACCAACAAGGGAACTTCCACGAGGCTATAATGCTAACGCACATTGCGATTTTCATTCTGGTGCTCCTGGGCACAATGTGGAGAAGTGTAGAGCATTCCATCATAAGGTGCAGGATCTTGTGGATTCCAAGGCTATTAATTTTTTGAACGATGGGCCCAATGTTATCCAAAACCCAATGCCTAATCATAATGGGTCGAGGGTCAATTCGGTAATAGAGGAATGTGAAGCCTTAAATTTGATCATGGATGTAGAGGAATTGAAGACTCCGTTGGCTGTGGTAAAGAACAGGTTACTAAAGGGTGGCGTATATCCTGGTTGTGACGAGAACTGTCCAGAATGCATGATGCAGGATAATGGCTATGATTGGCTGAAGATAGGGATTCAGAATTTGATTAATGAGGGTTGTTTACAGTTTGATCGGTGTAATCAACAAGAAGAAGTCGTTAGTGAGAAGGTTGCTACCATCACTATTCCTTTCAAGACGATTACTATTTCAGGTCCCGCAAGACCACCACCAGTTATTATCACTAGAGGCGGACCCGTTCCGTATGAGAGTACTAAGGCTATTCCTTGGAATTATGGCGCAGAGGTGTTTGTCAATGGGCAAAAGCAAGAATTACTGGCAACTTCATCAGTGAGTTCTAGCCCTGAGGTTAAGGTTGAAGCTGATGATATAACAAGAAGTGGTAGAGTCCTTACCCCTACTAATGATCAACCTGGTACTTCTAGGCAAGATAAGGGAAATCAGGTAGTTAATGGTTCTGTGCAGCCTCCAGTGATTATTGATTCTACAGTAAAGCCGGTTGATGACGCATTTTCTGAAAATATGGAGGAGTTTATGAGGCTCATCCGAAAGAGTGATTACAAGATCGTGGACCAACTACATCAGACCCCGTCGAAGATTTCCATTCTGCCTTTGTTGTTATGTTCTGAAGCTCACAGAAATGCGCTCCTGAAGGTCTTGAATGTGGCCTATGTTCCTCAAGAGATATCTGTTAATCAACTTGAAGGGGTTGTAGCGCACGTGAATGCGGGTAATGGCTTGGGCTTTACAGATCTAGACTTGACTCCAGCTGGGAGGAATCATAACAACGCCCTGCATATTTCGATTGAGTGCCGCGGATCACTGATGTCTCATGTACTAGTGGACACCGGATCTTCGTTGAATGTATTGCCCAAGAAAGCCTTAATGAAGTTGGATACCAGGGGATTAATATGCACACCAAGTGACTTGGTGGTGCAAGCTTTTGATGGCTCAAAGAGGTCTGTTTTTGGTGAGATTGTGCTACCGATCAAGGTTGGACCTGAGGTTTTTGATGCAACATTCTATATCATGGATATTCAGCCAGCTTACAGCTGCCTGTTGGGTCGTCCCTGGATCCACAGTGCGGGTGATGTAACATCTACTCTGCATCAGAAGCTGAAGTACATGGCAGACGGCCACGTGGTGACAGTTTGCGGAGAAGAAGACATCATGATAAGCCAGTTGTCAACTTTTAAGTATGTTGAAGTGGATGGTGAAATTCATGAAACTTTGTGTCAGGGAATTAAGAAGGTGAAGGTTTCTGAAGAGTTTGCCCAGTCTGAAGCTATAGAGCAGCCTGCAGGGGCAAATCAGCCTGAGATCTCTATGTCTTCTTTTAAAGACGCCAAAGTTGTAGTTGAGGCTGGTAGCTCACAGAGGTGGGGCCAAGTGGTTGAAGTTCAGGAGAAGAGGAATACTTACAGACTGGGATACAGGCCACCCAGAAGAGCTCGGGATCCTCCCAAGTTTTATGGTGCAGTCCGTTTCACCAGCGCTGGTGTATTTTTCGACAGAGTCAATGCCATTGATGAAGACGGGGATAGTGGTTGTGATATGGATAGCTGGATTCGCCCCTGCATCCCTGGACGAAGTCTGTGCAACTGGTCTTCCGAAAAAGTCATTCAAGTGACTAGCTTCGAGTAATTGCTTTGTTTTCCTGCTATGTTAATCCTGCGTTCTGCCCAAGACGTAGTGGTTTTGTTCGTAGGTCTTTAACTGTTGCATGTTTACTTTATCATCAATAAAGGACGTTTTCACATTCAAATATTTTGATCCTTGTTTTTCTGTTTTATTTTGTGCATAAAAATCACATCAAAATGGCAATGTGTTTCTTTTGTTGCATACATAATAAAACATAATTCATCAATCATGCAGGTTTCCTTGTTCAGATGCCACCGATCCTGATTCAGCTATGGCTCGGTATGACTTTGACAATCCAATCTATCAGGCTGAAGAAGAGACTGACGAAGATTGTGAACTGCCCAAAGAATTGGCCAGACTGTTGAAGCAAGAGGAGAAGGTTATTTTACCTCATCAGGAGGAGATGGAGATTGTTAATCTGGGAACCGAGGACACCAGAAAAGAAGTAAGGATAGGGGCTGCTTTGGAAGACAGTGTAAAGGGAAGATTGATTGAAATGCTCCGAGAGTATGTGGACATCTTCGCCTGGTCTTACCAAGACATTCCTGGGATCGATACTGATATCGTGGTACACCGGCTACCGCTCAAAGAAAGATGCGTTCCGGTTAAGCAAAAGTTGAGAAGGACAAAACCAGAGATGTCTGTCAGAACCAAAGAAGAGGTTCAGAAACAGTTGGACGCCGGATTTCTTGGCGTGAGGAATTATCCTCCATGGGTTGCTAACATTGTGCCTGTACCTAAGAAGGATGGAAAGGTCAGGATGTGTGTTGATTACAGAGATTTGAATAGAGCAAGCCCAAAGGACGATTTCCCGCTCCCTCACATTGACGTGTTAGTTGACAACACTGCTCAGTATTCTGTGTTTTCCTTTATGGATGGCTTCTCTGGGTATAACCAAATCAAGATGGCCCTAGAGGACATGGAGAAAACAACGTTCATAACACCGTGGGGAACATTCTGCTACAAAGTGATGCCCTTTGGATTGAAGAATGCTGGGGCAACCTATCAGCGGGCAATGGTGACTCTCTTTCATGATATGATTCACAAAGAGATCGAGGTCTATGTTGATGACATGATTGCGAAGTCACAGACGGAGGAAGAACATCTGGTGAATCTTCAGAAGCTGTTTGAAAGATTGTGAAAGTTCAGATTGAGGTTGAATCCGAACAAATGCACCTTCGGGGTGAGATCTGGAAAACTGTTGGGGTTTATTGTCAGTGAAAAAGGTATCGAGGTTGATCCAGCGAAGGTAAAAGCCATACAAGAAATGCCTAAGCCGAGAACAGAAAAAGAGGTTTGTGGTTTCTTGGGGAGATTGAACTACATTGCTAGGTTCATTTCTCATCTTACAACCACGTGTGAACCAATCTTCAAATTGTTAAGAAAAGATCAAGCGGTCAGGTGGAATGAAAACTGTCAAAAGGCATTTGATAAGATAAAAGAATATTTGCAGGAACCTCCGGTCCTTATGCTACCAGTACCAGGTCGACCTTTGATTATGTATCTTACGGTTCTTGAGAACTCAATGGGGTGTGTGCTCGGTCAACACGACGAGTCAGGTAGAAAAGAGCATGCTATTTACTACCTGAGTAAAAAGTTTACTGATTGCGAGTCAAGGTACTCGATGCTGGAGAAAACATGTTGTGCACTCGCTTGGGCCACTAAGCGTTTGAGGCAGTATATGTTAAACCACACAACCCTTTTGATTTCAAAGATGGATCCGATCAAGTATGTGTTTGAAAAGCAGGCGCTTTCTGGTAGAATAGCCCACTGGCAGATGGTTCTGACAGAATACGATATTCAGTATGTTTCCCAGAAAGCCATTAAGGGAAGTGTTTTGTCAGATTATATTGCTGAAAAACTAATTGAGGATTATCAACTGATGAAGTTTGAGTTTCCTGATGAGCATATCATGTATCTGAAGATGAAGGATTGTGAAGAGCCTCTACCTGATGAAGGACCTGAGATTGGATCTCAGTGGAAGATGATTTTTGATGGGGCTGTTAATTCATATGGTAACAGAATCGGGGCAATCATTACGACTCCAAAAGGGTTCTCATATACCCTTCACTGCCTGATTGGCGTTCGTATGCACCAACAACGAGGCAGAGTATGAAGCATGCATCATGGGGTTAGAAGAAGCAATTGATTTGAGAATCAAGAACCTCGATGTTTATGGTGATTCTGCGTTGGTGGTTAATCAGATTACAGGTGAATGGGAAACTCGTCAAGCGAATCTTGTGCCTTATAACAACTATGCCAGAAGGTTGTTACCTTTCTTTGACAGAGTAGATTTCCATCATATACCTCGCTTGGAGAATCAGATGGCAGATGCGTTGGCAACGTTGTCTTCGATGTATCAAGTGAACCGTTGGAATGAAACTCCTTCAATCAAAATCATGCGCTTGGACAGACCAGCTTTTGTGTTTGCAGTCGAAGGTGTATCAGACGGTGAGTCTTGGTATCACGATATTAAGGTATTTCTGAAGAGTCAAGAATACCCAGCTAGGGTATCTTCCAAGGATAAGAAGACGTTGAGGAGGCTGTTAGGAAACTTCTTTTTGAACAAAGATGACGTGTTGTACAAGAGAAACTTTGACATGGTCTTGCTACGTTGTGTTGATAAACACAAGGCAATCCTGTTAATGGAAGAAGTTCACGAAGGTTCCTTCGGTACCCATGCCAATGGGCATGCTATGGCAAGAAAACTGCTGAGAGCAGGGTATTATTGGATGACTATGGAGTCTGACTATTTTAAATACGCCTGGAAATGTCTTAGATGCTTGATTTATGCAGATAAGGTGCACGTGTCGCCTACTCCTCTGAATGTTTTATCATCACCTTGGCCTTTTTCCATGTGGGGCATTGACATGATTGGGAAGATTAAGCCGACTGCTTCCAATGGGCATTGTTTCATTCTGGTTACCATTGATTATTTCACGAAGTGGGTGGAAGCAGCCTCGTATGCCAATGTCACCAGACAAGTGGTAGCTCAGTTTATTAAGAAGGACATCATATGCCGGTATGGAGTCCCGGAGAGAATCATTACTGATAATGGTTCAAATTTGAATAACAAGATGATGAAGGAGCTATGTCAGAGCTTTAAAATTGAAAATCACAATTCTTCTCCCTATCGTCCGAAGATGAATGGAGCTGTTGAAGCGGCTAATAAGAACATAAAGAAGATTGTGCAGAAGATGGTAGTGACGTATAAAGACTGGCATGAGATGTTGCCTTACGCTTTGCACGGTATCGTACTTCGGTACGCACATCAACTGGGGCAACTCCTTTCTCATTGGTATATGGTATGGAAGCAGTTCTACCATTAGAGGTTGAGATTCCTTCTTTGAGAATTTTGACGGATGTGAAGCTGGATAAAGCTGAGTGGGTGCGTTCCCGACTGAATGAACTGAACCTTATCGAAGAGAAAAGATTGAAGGCCATTGCGCATGGCCGGTTGTATCAGAGCAGGATGAAGAAAGCCTTTGATCAGAAAGTGTGTCCTCGATGTTTCCAAACTGGTGAATTAGTTCTGAAAAGGATCACTCCTCCTCAAATAGATCACAGGGGCAAGTGGACTCCGAATTATGAAGGGCCATATGTAGTAAGACAGGTTTTCTCCGGTGGAGCCTTATTACTCTCAACTATGGATGGTGAAGATTTTACGTCCCCTGTGAACGCAGACGTAGTCAAAAAATACTTTGCATGATAAGAGACCCGCTAGACATAAAAATAAAGTCCAGGCAAAAATGGGGCATCCTGGCGAACCATAAAAAGAAAAGGTTCGGGAAAAAATTAGGGATAAAAAAGAAAAAAGAAATAAACCCGCAAAGTTGAAAACCTGTAAGGGCAACTTTGGCCAAAATGGGTATCCCGGTGGATTGAAAACCCGAAAAGGGCGATCCAGGCAAAAGTTAGGGATTTGAAAGCAAAGGCTATGATCTGCGTTCGATCTGTGATTACTGTTGACACTTGGGAAAATTCGAAGGGAAGGAATCAGTCCAGTCAGTCTCTTCGAAGGTCAAAGCATCTGCAGATAAACAAGTCATATGGGTTATAGCTGAGTTGAATCATGGTGGACATCTGTTTAGCACATTGCCGACATGTGTATTTTCTTTTTACCTTTTTACGCAATTACCTCATTTTAGGAATTGCTTCCAGATGTAAATGCCTATTTACAGGCCGATTCATTCAATAAAATTTGCACTTCACTCAAAGAGCTTTCCATTTATGTTTTACTGTTTTGTTTGTGAAAATGTCCAATATTTTGATAAACATTGCATGTTAAAATGTTGAGCTTTATGAAGCATATTGGAAAACAGTGGCAATTGCCTAGGCGTTGGTCACTATGATGATAATCAAAGTAATCATTTTGCACATAGACCTTTCTGTTGGTTTTGTAGGATAACAGGTTTGTACCTCCCTAGTAGAGTTGCTATCCTTAACTTTGAAGTCTGATCGTCCTCAGCAGTTCGTTATTCTCCCCAGTCAAAGTATCGAGGATCGTCTTCCTCAGCAGAGTGTAAAAGATTAATTCCCCAGACAGAATCGTGGCAGATTTTCTCACCAGCGAGTGGCCAGAGTTGTGATTTGGCCTATTATTCCTCAACAGGAGGCCAGAATTTGTCATTTCTATCTCCCCAGCAAGAGACTGATGGAATATCTTCTTTGATCAAAGATGGTGTTTCCCCACAGGGTATGGGCAGTCATTTTTCCTCAGCTAGTCAGACGTGCTGGTAATGATCGGTATTCCCAAAGCAGAGTATGTTGGCGATTTTCCGTTGGTTTGCTCAACAGCAATTGGTATCCCCAGCAGGTCTTGAGTCCAATCGTTATTGGCAGGCGTCAAATCCAGGTTCTGAAATATTTGGCTATCCCTGGAAGAGGAATCTCCACCCCCAGTTTCCATCCCCAACAGAGTGGGTATTCTCTCGGAGTTTCGTCCATCTCCAGCAGAGTTGTTGATCTTGATTTTCCCCAGCAGGGTGAAGTTTTCCTCAGCTTGGTCTCTTTGGTCAGACGACCATCTGTTTTGTCATCCCTAGTGGAGCTGCCTCTGTCCTCAGCATTTATTTTGCTGGGACGTCCCTGTTTGCATTGCATGAGCATTTTGCATGGCATCCTCCCAAATGCGTCGCATTTCCATTTTGTATGGAACATTACAGCAAAATTCAAACATATGCGTTCGAAGCATAAGCCAGGTTTGAGTGTTCTTACAATAGGAAGAGTCGAATTTCAGGAGAATTTCGTTCAACTTTATTCCACAAGTGGCGAGCTTAGCTATTCAGAGGATTATTTGACAGTTCCCCGGCAGAGCGTCTTGCCAGGATCGTAAATCCTTGACCTCCTTTACCCCTTCGTCCAGGTGGTCTTTTGATTCATCTCCTCAAAGTTTTTACCATGATACCCGTCCGTGTTTCCTTCGGCACCCGTCCGTGTTTGAACCTTTGGTTTCGATACCCGTCCGTATTGACCTTTTGATGACACTCGTCTATGTTCCCTTTAACACCCGTCCGTGTTTGACCCCTTTCAATACTTCGGCTGTATTGATTCCTTTGACACTCGTCCGTGTTCTCTTGTCATTTACTCAACAAGGTTTTTCTCAACACCCATCCGTGTTCAGTTCAGCATTTTAATCCCCAGTAAAGTCCTTATACACCCGTCCGTGTACCTTTCGATACCAGTCCGTATTGATTTCTTTACACCCGTCCGTGTACCTTTCGATACCCGTCCGTATTGACCTTTACACCCGTCCATGTACCTTTCGATACCCGTCCGTATTGATTTCTTTACACCCGTCCGTATACCTTCTGATACCCGTCCGTATTGATCCTTTATACACCCGTCCGTGTACCTTTCGATACCCGTCCGTATTGATTCCTTATACACCCGTCCGTGTACCTTTCGATACCCGTCCATATTGATTTCTTTACACCCGTCCGTGTACCTTTCGATACCCGTCCGTATTGATTTCTTTACACCCGTCCATGTACCTTTTGATACTCGACTGTATCAACCTTTTCTTGACACCCGTCCGTGTTTATCCCCAGCATAGCTAACACTCGTCCGTGTTTATTTCAAGACTTTTCAATACATCGTATGTATTGATTTCCAACACCCGTATGTGTTGTGATGGTACAACTTTTATTGCTTGTTCCCCGGCGGAGTCGTCTCTCCTTGGCAGAATGTAAATTTCAGGTTTCTTTTGGTATTTAATCTCCGTGTATCCCGATTGCTTGGAAGTCGTTACTTCCATACCCTCGGCTCCAAGGAAGTTTGAATAGGGGCAGCTGTAACACCCCAAAATTTGCCCTCTTGTTTTTAGCGCTAACTGGCTTATGTTTCTTTTCATTTGCATTAGCATTGCTGCATTTGCATGTTTCTTTGAGCATGGGATCAGGGCATTTTCTTCAGCAGTACAAGATGTTCTCAGCACCGGTTTGATCTTTATCGGCAGTTAAGGCCAAGCATTTAATTCTCAAAGTATTTTTGAGCATTTATTTTGCTCATTAAGTGATTTGAAGTTCAACAGTTCCGGCAGTCAAATTTTGATCAGCAATTCAGCACCGAACAGCCATCTCAGCAATTTAATCGGGGCCCGAAAAATATTTCACGGCATGTTTCAAGTGCACTCAATTAGTGAGGTCCAAAGACAAGTTTCAGAGGCATATTGTGGTTCAGAACAGGTGGAATCAAGTCCGTCTCCATTTTCCCTCCTTTTGGCGCCAAGCAGAAAATTCAAATTTTCCTCATGGTAATCGGTTACTCACCAGAGGATAACCGGTTAACCAGTGTATTTTTTGCCCAGAATCTGCATTTTTCAGCACTGCAGAATTTTCAAATCATTTTAGTGGTCATGTGCATTGCTTGTGCCTACGTGGGAAGGATCTAGAACAGCTTCTTTTCATCATTTTCCACCCAAATTTTCCATTTCCACTCATCAATTTCAACCCCAATTCCACACTTCACTTCCTAACCCATTTTCACCTCATTTTCCACTCACTCCAAACCCAAGACAAATTCCTAAGCTAGAGGATATTTAAGCTCACTCATTCCAAACTAAGAGAGGACCTAGATCATTTTCACTCTCAAATTTTCAGAATTCTTTCAATTCTCTCAACTTTTCTCTCATTTTCCAAAACCCTCACTCAAAGTTTCATCATCAAAGTTCATCAAATTTCACCTTGGAATTTGTTGATCTTGAAACTAAACCACCATTCATTCACCAATTCTTGAAAGAATCTTGGATTTACTACTGTTTTGGAGTGTGGAATCACTTTTGGAGCAACTTTTCATTATTTGAGTTGTTCTAGCTTGGATCTTGGTTGTTCTTGCTTGGATCTTGAAGTTCATCACATAGATCTTTGGATTTCTTGCTTGGATCATCAATTTTCGTTCTCAACATTCACCAAGGCAAATCTCAACCTTGTAGGTTGGTTTTCCTTAGATCTATGATTGATTTAGCTTAATTTCAACTTATGTAATGTAGATCTTTGGTTTGTGATGTGATTTGATCCATTTGCTTGATTTGATTTGTGATCTTGTTGTTTGATTGATGAAAGTGATGTTTGATTGCTGTGATTGGACTTAATTCTCGTGCATTGTTGATTACATGATCATTGGATATGATTGCATAAGTGGTTTGATGCTGAAAAGTGCTTTTGAAACAGATTTTTTTTACTGCTGTCCCAGAGTAACCGGTTACTCACCGTTTGTTAACCGGTTACTCTGTGTATTTTTTTGCGTAAATGGTCTGATTTTCAACTAAGTAACCGGTTACTCACCATTTGTTAACCGGTTACTCTGGGACAGAATGTGTATTTTAATGCATTTTCTTGGTTGTTTGAGATCCGATGCATGCCTAAACTTCATGGACTAATATGTTAATGATTTGTGGATTATTCTTGAGCTGTTGCACCTCACACTATTGCATGAACACATTTCTCCGACACGCGATGCTTGGATTTCATCGTTTATGTGTATGTTTGCGTTGTTGAACACTTGATGCTATGAACACATATGCACACTCACTTATTGATCATGTTCATTGTACATTGCTGCTAGATTGATGATGATTGTGCATACTTACTTGTATCCAATTTCATGATGTGTATACTTGATTCATTTGATCATATGCTATATGTTGCATTCTTCCATGATGCTTGCAAGGTTATTCAACATGGTGTGTGGTTCGTTTATGATCATGATTAATTGAAAGATGTATGTTGTTTGATGCATGTTTGCTCTGTCTTGATTGAATCGTATTCAAATGTGGTGCATGTTGTCCTGATTTCACATCTGAGTTTTGCATAAAGTGCTGTCATATGTGTTGTCCATGTGTACATGTATGCTGTTTGACCTTTTTACACCTGTTTTCATGCTGAGTTTCATGCTGTTGAATGTTGTTTGGTGTATGTGTATGATTGCATTGCTGTCCTGAAGCAAATGTGTTGTTGTAGGTGTTGTATCTCTCTTTTTACTCATTTCACTCCCTCGAGTCTCAAGACTTGTTCAAGTCTTGGACTCCTTTCCCTTTAGAGCTACCTAGTCCAACTTAATTTCGATTAAGCTTGGAGTAGGATTAGCATTAGGTTTTAGGTAGTCGTCTCTCCTAAGCCTCACTAACCATAGGATCTCGTTTGCATGATAGAGTTTCCTCCGGGTCGTCTCTCTTCTCATCTCAAAACTTCTTCAAACACGTAATAAAAGTTAACGTGTATTGCGCTTGGAACTTCTATGTAGGAAGTGGGGAATGAGGGGCTTCCCCTCATTCTTCTAGGATACCTAGCGTACGTCCTGTTGGGGACGATGCGCGAAGTATTCGTTCCTATATTTAAGACTTGGGTTCAATGCAAGTTACGAAACAACTTAAAAGACACTTCTGTCTAAAAAACACATAACCAATTCAAATCTTTTTTATCCTTCGGGATCGTTGGGTTTCAAACTTATTTTCAGAAAAAAGCTCGTCGCTCATGTAAAAAACGTTTACCCATCCGTGGTCGTACCCACGAACTACGTTAGCTCTGATTCCTCTCTCTCGTCCGATTGAGGATACGTAGGTACAAGACAGTGATGTCTTGGCGAGCACCCTTCACCCATTCCGACCTCGTTAGGTCTAACTACGTTGACTCTGGCTTTCCCAAACACTGAGGGAGTACGTAGGCCTAGGGCATCGCATATGTCCTACTGAGTCCGTCTTAGTCACCCCCATCCCCGTTTTCTTTTGTTCAGCCATAGATATTAGGATAGCTCACCCTCCATTTAGACAACAAGCGTGGATCCCATCGAGTACGATGGATGCGTGGGGTGCTAACACCTTCCCCTCGCATAACCGACTCCCGAACCCTGACTATGGTTGCGATGACCATGTCCTTCCCCTTTTTCTTCAGGTTTACGCGGTGTTTCCTTTCCCTCTCTCGGGATAAATATACATTGCTGGTGACTCTGTGTTTTCTGCGCCACTCTCGCGTTTGTACCTTGGATGTAAATACTCGGGAGCGACAATTATGTGAAAAAGAAGGGATTGTGCATAAGGTGGTGCCACCCTATACACCATAGCAAAATGGAGTTGCAGAACGAAAGAACATAACCATTATGAATATGGTGAGAAGTATGTTGAATGGAAAGCATCTACCCAAAGAATTATGGGGAGAAGCAGTTTCGACAACAACATATCCGACGAAGAAGCTTGAAGGAATCACGCCAGAAGAGTGTTGGTCTGGTGTCAAGACTAGCCTCAGTCACTTGAAGGTGTTTGGATCTATAGCACATAGACATGTGCCAGATCAGTTGATAAGGAAGCTTGATGACAAGTCGAATCAGATGATCTTGATAAGATATCATTCGACTGGAGGTTACAAGTTGTTCGACCTAGTGAATAAGCAGGTAGTGATCAGCAAGGACGTGGTCATAGATGAGCTTAAAGAATGGGATTGGACTGAGAATGTCAAGAAGGATTCAGTAAGAATCTCTTGTGAAGAACCAGCCACTGAAGTCGAAAGAGAAGTTCGACAGGAACCAGTTGCAGATGAAGCAGGTTCAAGCAGACCTCGACGAACAAGACACATGCCTGGAAGGTTGCAAGAATGTGTAATTACATCAGATGATGTAGTAAATGAAGAGGGTGAGCTGGTATATTATGCTTTCTATGCAGATATCGAACCAGTCAATGCAGCTGAAGCATTGAAAGATTCGAAGTGGGTGAAAGCAATGAATGAGGAGTTAGAGTCCATCGAAGTCAATAACACCTGGTCACTTGTCGAATTGCCTCAAGACAAGAAGGTAATAGATGTGAAGTGGGTTTACAAGGTAAAGGTGAATCCTAGAGGAGAAGTAACTCGACACAAGGCGAGACTTATGGCGAAAGGATTTCTTCAGAAGGAAGGAATCGACTTCGATGAAGTGTTCGCACCTGTTGCTAGGATCGAAACAATCAGGTTGGTTGTTGGTCTAGCAAATGTGAACAATTGGCACACATTTCAGATGGACGTGAAGTATGCGTTCCTTAATGGCCCCTTAGATGAAGAAGTTTATGTCGCACAACCAGCTGGTATGTGAAACGAGGCGAAGAAGGAAAGGTGTACAGGCTACATAAAGCCCTGTACGGACTTAAGCAAGCTCCAAGAGCTTGGAATAAGAAAATCGACAGCTTCTTAAGGGAGAAGGAATTTGTAAAGTGTACGACTGAGCATAGAGTGTATGTAAGGAGAAGCAATAATGAATTGCTTATACTATGCCTCTATGTTGATGATTTGTTGATAACAGGTAGTTGCAAGAAGGAGATCGAAGATTTCAAACATGACCTAAGTGAGGAGTTTGAAATGTCAGACTTGGGAAATCTCTCATATTTCCTTGGCATCGAATTCTACAAGACTAGTAGAGGTTTGATGATGCACCAAAGAAGATATGCAGGCGAAATACTCAAGAGATTTGAGATGCAAGATTGCAACCCAACTTCGACTCCAGCTGAGACCAGACTGCAACTGTCGAAGGATCCAAATGAAGATGATGTCGACCCAACCCAATATAAAAGACTCATTGGGTCACTTAGATACCTTTGTCACACAAGGCCTGACTTAGCATACAGTGTGGGTATGGTAAGTAGATTCATGCAGAAGCCAAAGGTATCACACCTAACAGCGACGAAGAGGATACTGAGGTATCTGAAAGGGACTCTCGACTACGGCATTTTGTTTCCTACAGCTGATGAAGGGAAAGAATGCAAGTTAGTGGGATACACCGACTCTAGTTGGTGTAGTGATGCTGAGGATAAAAAATCCACAGCTGGATATGTGTTTATGTTAGGTGGTGCACCAGTTGCTTGGAGTTCGAGAAAGGAGCCAGTAGTGGCATTGTCATCATGCGAAGCAGAATATATAGTTGCTTCTCTTTGTGCATGTCAAGCAACTTGGATGGTGAACTTGGTCGAAGAGATTAAAGGGAAGAGTCATGGAGCAATTACCATGAAGATAAACAACATGTCAGCTATCAACTTGGCGAAGAATCCAATAGCTCACGGTCGAAGCAAGCACATCGAAATGAGGTTCCATTATCTTTGAGAGCAGGTAGCAGAAGGGAAGATGAATTTGGAACACTGCAGAACTGAGAATCAGATTGCAGATATCATGACGAAGGGAGTGTCGGTTGAAGCCTTCAGAAGACTAAGAACCATGATGAATGTAGACAGTTTAGACACAATGAATTAGGTGATGTGTTAAATGTAATTCATAGTGTGTTGAAGTCAAAGAATTAATAGCTTAGTGTCGTGTCGAATTGATTAGGTTGCTTCGACAGATTCATGTTAGATTTGTTTTAGATTGGATTCAGATTTGTTTAGATTAGATTTGAAATTTTGGGCTTTTAATTTTGGGCCTTTGCAAATCTATATCTATAAATAGGAAGTATCCTTGCATTGTAATCATATGATTGTATTCAATTCACAGTTGCGGTTAGCAGTGAAAGTACAATAGAAATAGAAATCCCACGGTTAGTGGGTAACACTTCTCCTCTAAATATTTCTCCTCTCTCTCTTTTCTTCCTTGCTATTCTTGTTCTTCATATTCTTCATTGTCATTACGTATTGTGTGGTTTGTTATCAATCTTGAGATCAAGATTGAAAGAGGAATTACCATAGGTTGTGGTTGAATTCCAACAGTGAAGAAGGGATAAACATTACTCTCAAGACAGTTCTTGCGATTTTATGGCAAACCAATATTCCAGAGAAGATAAAAATTTTCAGTTGGAGATTGTGTTTGGATAGGTTAGCGACATGTTCTAATCGGGAAGCCAGGGAGTAATATCTATTTGCCACGATACGGTTTATGTTTTCTATTTTAACGTAGTAGAATCCATTAACCATTTATTTATTTCTTGTCCTAAGATACTATTAGTTTGGAAGAATATTTTTTATTAGGTAGGGGTGGATTGGAGTGTTGAATTGAATTGTTGTGATCATTTACTGGATTGGTTTTTGAAGATGGTCGGTAGGTGTTGAAGAAAATGGCATCGTTGATATGGTTTTGTACCTATTGAAGTATATGGTGGTCGAGAAATCAAATTATTTTCAACGATGCGATTGGGAATCACAATGATGTTGTACAAAGAACTATCCTCTTCTCTTGGTGGTAGCTTGTGTTATCTTTAAATCGTAGGTTTACTTGTAATTATTATGATTGGACTAAAAACCCTTTTGATTTTTTTGTAGGAGGTAATTGATTGGTTGGGGTGTTTTGATAGGTGTTGGTATCACATTTTTTGTATTGTGAATGTTTGAATTAGAGTACTCCTAGTATTCCCATTGAATATATTTGATTATAAAAAAAATCAAATATCAAATTATGAATATTTCCTGTTATTGTTCTACTTAATATACTTGCTTTTTTTAATTATTTTGAACTGTGTTTGTTTATATGATATTTTTTCATTGTTTCTTCTATTTCAATATCAAATTATGAATATTTACCGTAAAATATTATTTATCATGAATTTTGCTATAAAAAATTTTCAAAATTCTTTATTTCAAAATAAAATGCGCAAAAAGAATATTAAAAATGTAAATTTATATTATATGATAGTAATAATAAAAATAGCAAGTGTACTAATCCCTCTTATTTAATTTATTTTATTCTTTCAGGGAATAGGAATGGTTTAAGACGTTGAGATTGTGCTGCAATAAAAGATCTAAAATTAATATTAATTATGATGGATCCCTAAAGGTTTGTTTGTAACAGTTCTCTTAAAGTTTGTACCAGTTGGTCTTAATTGACAAGTTTCACATGACCTGTTTGGAATACTTAAAGTTTGGCATGAATTGTTTGTATCAATTGAATATGTTTAGAAAAGTTATAATTTTTGGCATGACCTTTTTGCAATATTTGGCCTAACCTGTATTTGTCTTTGGCATACCAGTTACATAACATTTGACACATAATTTTTGTAAACAACTTTTTTACACATAATTATTGACACATAAACTGATTCCATAACACATAAATTGATTCCATAATATATTTAACACATAATGTTACATAAAGTGATTCCATTAACTGATTCCATAACACTTAAACTGATTCCATAATACATAATAACATTCCATAAACTGATTACATAAACTGCCTCCATAAGACAATATGTTTCATAATAGCATAAACTGATATCCAAAATATGTTCCATAAGTCATTACTAATGTGGTGTAAACCACTAATCGGTTCAAAAGGAACAAAAGACATAGGTTCAAACCTAACCTATCAACTGTAAACAAAGAACAACAGACAAAATGCCAGATTACAAAACCTATGCTAAACTAAATTTTCTAATTCGGTGTGGATCTCTTAGTTGGTGTTGTCCTTCTTGTTGGTCGCCCAAAAATAACCTTGGCTACACTCAATCTAGTTGTAGGTCCTGGTGGTACAAATGGTTTAGTTGGCCTTCTGGTTGGTAACTTACAGGCCCTTCCATGAGTTGATTGTTGGGATGCTTCACTAGCTACTTGAGATGCCCTCTTAACTGGATGCTTATTTGCCCTTCCATGGGATGGTTGTTGGGATACTTGAGTGACTCCTTTAGTAACTTGTGGGATGTTTGTGTGGCTCCTTGTGGAACTTGCTGGAATGTTTGTTGTGCTACTGGAGAAACTTGTTGGGATGCTTGTTGTGATGCTGGAGTAACTTGTTGGACATCTTGTTGGACATCTTGTTGGGGTGTTGTTGTGATGCTTAAGTAACTTGTTCGACAGCTTGTCGGGATGGCTGTTGTGGTGCTTATTGGGATGCTTGAGTGGCTCCATGTTGACTAACAGGTGTCACATTGCAAGTAAGTTGTTGTAACCCGGTTTCTCACATTTACTACACTTGACAATGAAACCAGTCCTTCTTATTTTTCTATTAATGCCATCAATTTCACCTTGCTCTGGATTCCTTCTCTTTTTTGGCCTTCCAGACATTTTACTTTACTTAGGTGGTTGCACGTCAAGATACTCTGTTCTTACCCACAGATTTGAGCCATTAATAGAAAAAATCACATCTTTGTACGCTTCCATATATCTTGATTTCCTGTAATAATCTGGAATGTAATGGTTAAAATTCATATTTGATGTTACTACACAGCTATCAACCATCTACCGATCCGATTTAAGAAGACACATTGAAAGAGTTATTTGAAGCATATATTTTACCATCTCATTTAAACACTATCTAAACACTATTTGTATTTTCTCGGTTGATAAAGCAGTGAAATAAAATTATTCATTATTCTTTCCAAAACTAATAATAACCAATCAAAACATTGGAAAAGATTAGAGAATCGTAGACGATATTTTTTCCAGATGTTAAAATCATCTATAAATGATGGAGAAAGATGCTATAACATTTTAGTCGCGCCTTTCTTTTTTATTTATTTTTAAATTAAAATAAATGTGATATCATTATGGTAGTTTAAATCAACCATTGTGATAAATTTTTCATTTTGTTTTAAAATTTTATAAGGTTAAAAACTGGCGCTTCTTTTTAAAATTTCATCAAGTAACTTATATTTCACCATTGTTGTGATAAGTGACCGTGGTGATATCCCTTATTCATTTTCAAGTTACAAAGCTAATTAATTTGTCTCTACAGTTGCCATTTTTTCCACTGAGAAAATAAATGAGACGATTTCAACCCTAACATTCATCTTTCATCGTTCATCGATCATTAACGAAACTACACACGATTTCAACCCTAACATTCATCGTTCATCGTACATTTTGATTTCAACAAAGCAAATGATCAACCATCTTTGTCTTCATCCTTCATTATTCGTTTGTTTTACTCACGAACCGACGAGGAGGAAGACAACACCATCATTTTTGCTCAAGAACTGTCGTGGAGGATGATGAAGAATCTCACAACATATTCTTCTTTACTTATTAAAAAAATTTCTGATATGTTTTTTCGCCATGCATCTACAGTAACTTCAGTTGCCCTTGTTGTTGATGTGTACTCTTATGTTGTTGATGTTAATTGTTTAAGGTTGTTGTAGTTGTTGAATGTGTATAATCACATTTGATTAATATTTTGTTGTTGTTGTTATTGTTGTTGCTGTTATTTGTTGAATGTGTATTAGAGACGTTTATTTAATATTTTACTGTTGTTGTTGTTATTGTTGTTGTTGTGTGTTGTTGTTGTTGAATGTGTATGATAACATTTGATTATTATTTTTGTTGTTTTTGTTGTTTGTTGAATGTGAATTAGAGACATTTGTTTAATATTTTATTGTTGTTGTTGTTGTTGTTGTTTTTGTTGTTGTTGTTGTTATTGTTTTTGTTATTGTTGTGTGTTGTTTTGTTTTGTTTTTGTTGAATGTATATGATCTCATTTGTGTGGTTAAGTTTGGTTTAATCGTTTATTGTTGTTTTTGAACATATAGATATCGTCTTCTTCATCTTGTAGCAACGAAACTTATACAGACGAATCTCGTACAAATGATTATAAAGACGGAAAGAAAAGAAAACGAATAGGTGCCATAACGATGGCTCGACTAACAAAAGTTCACAACTCTAGTAGAAATTTTTTGACTACGTTTGTTGTGTTTTATAGAGTAGTTGGTGGTTATTATTATTTACATTTTAAGAGTTATGTTGCGTTCCTTTGACGTAGCAAAGTCAGTATAGTGATATATGATTGGAAAAAAGCACCAACGGATGTCAAAGATAACATATAGATAGACATTATGGTATTAATTTTAATTTTCATATATTCGTTATCACTTTCTATAATTTCTAAGACATACTTATTGATGTAAATGTAGTTGACTTTTGAGTTTACCGATGATTTAAAGTTGAAAAAAAGGTGGATCAGCTATCCTAGTACGTGTTGGAGGGGCATTGAGTCACGACTCACGTGTGACTACATTAGGAAACCTAAGTTAGGCCTTGAGCGTCCAATGGGTGAGATATAGTTCTATTTCGAAGAAGGTTTGGAAAAAGTTTGTGAAATCTCGTCGTTCTGACAAATTCATGGTTAGTACTAATCTTATTTTTCTGATAATTTTATGTTTATGATTTATAGATATTAATCATATTTTTACTATGTTAATAACAGGTTAAAAGTGAAGCAGGAAAACAAAATAAGAAAAAAAAAACCATATACCCCTATTATTTGTCTCGTGGAGGTTACAGGAAACTTGAGAAAACAATAATCAATGAATAAAATAACAAATGGGAGATGAGGACTCTATTAGTCGTGATCGCAACCCATATCTACCTTCACGACAAGAGAAGTGGAAGAGGGTTTGACTAAGATCATATGAAGAGAACACCTCAGATGCTTCAAGAGCAGTTATTGAAAAAATTGTAAGTAGAATTTGTGAATTTTTAACCCAAATACCCCTAATTTTGGAAAAATTCCCAAAATAACCCACGTTTCAAAAAAATTCCCAAACTGCCCTAGTTAGGGTTTGGGTTTGTACATGGTCGCCATTTGAATTGGCGACATCTCTTAAAAGCTAACAAACGGTCGCCAATTGAACTGGAGACAGCATACCAAGTCGCTAGTGCAATTGGCGACATAGAGTAAGGCAATAACCCTGTCGCCAAATGAAGTGGAGACAGGGTGTGTGTTGTTTTTTTTAATATTGGAATATTACATTGATTTTGTTTGCACAATGATATAAAATTTTCATTAATTTAATAAAATATTACATTAATTAATGTTCGTGACCGGGTGCATCCAACCGGCCATCAGTTCCACATCCCCTAGGGACCCTCACTCGTTGCACTCGTTGCACTCACTGTACTCGGCCCCCTTATTCTCCTTGATGTTGATTCACACCCGGTGTTTGAGGAGTCGAAGTCTCGGGAACAGTCCGAGATGGTTCCCTTAGGATGTCTTGCATTCCCGTGAAGTCTTGGGGACTGAAACTGAGCGTGCGACCCATGCCAGGATAGTTTGAGGGGGTGATTGGTGTGCAGGCACGCCGATTGAAGGGAGACATTGGTGTGAAGGATTCATTGATGAAAGGTTAAAATGGTGTTTGAAAGCCATAAGGATGTTGAGAAGGTTGATTGTGTTGGCTAGGGTATGATGTTTGGGCGTTTGGGCTATGAAAATATGTTTGCCCAATTTGGCTATTGTATGATGTACCCTCGTTTTAGTTGTATCTTTGTGACATGTTGGGGGCAATAGCCATATTGAGTCTCTTGATAATAATCATTTTGTTGAAGATGATATGGGGGACGCTCTTGGTATTGTGGTTAGGTGTATGGCATGTTTGGATGGATAATGGGTTGGTAATTTTGTTGGGTAAGGGGTTGTGAGTAACATGGCCTTGGAGGTGGGTTAGACGTTGAGGCTTCTTGTGTGTAGGTGGTCTGGCGTGGGTCGTATAAATACCTGTCTTCGGAGACAAACCTAGTTGCAACCGATCTGCACCAAGCCATGTAATTATTTGTTGGTATAGATGGGGTTGGCATCCCCGGCTCACGTAAGACATAGTGGCTGCGGTTCATCCATTTACGACGCTCAGTCTTTGCAAAATCCTTCCAGTCCCTAAAGTCCCATTGATCATTAACTCTTTTTAGATGTCATTTACTGATGCCATTTAGATATCGTTTTCTTCATCTTGTAGCAACGAAACTTATACAGACGAATCTCGTACAAATGATTATAAAGACGGAAAGAAAAGAAAACGAATAAGTGCCACAACGATGGCTCGACTAACAAAAGTTCACAACTCTAGTAGAAATTTTTTGACTACGTTTGTTGTGTTTTATAGAGTAGTTGGTGGTTATTATTCTTTGTTTTTTAAGAGTTATGTTGTGTTCCTTAGACGTAGAAAAGTCAGTATAGTGATATATGATTGGAAAAAAGCACCAACGGATGTCAAAGATAACATATAGATAGACATTATGGTATTAATTTTAATTTTCATATATTCGTTATCACTTTCTATAATTTCTAAGACATACTTATTGATGTAAATGTAGTTGACTTTTGAGTTTACCGATGATTTAAAGTTGAAAAAAAGGTGGATCAGCTATTCTGGTACCTGTTGGAGGGGCATTGAGTCACGACTCACGTGTGACTACATTAGGAAACCTAAGCTAGGCCTTGAGCGTCCAATGGGTGAGATATAGTTTTATTTCGAAGAAGGTTTGGAAAAATTTTGTGAAGTCTCGTCGTTCTGACAAATTCATGGTTAGTACTAATCTTATTTTTCTGATAATTTTATGTTTATGATTTATAGATATTAATCATATTTGTACTATGTTAATAACAGGTTAAAAGTGAAGCAGGAAAACAAAATAAGAAAAAAAACCATATACCCCTATTATTTGTTTCGTGGAGGTTACAGGAAACTTGAGAAAACAATAATCAATGAATAAAATAACAAATGGGAGATGAGGACTCTATTAGTCCTGATCGCAACCCATATTTACCGTCACGACAAGAGAAGTGGAAGAGGGTTTGACTAAGATCAAATGAAGAGAACACCTCAGATGCCTCAAGAGCAGTTGTTGAAAAAATTATAAGTAGAATTTGTTATGCAATATATGTTTAAGAATTAATTAATTTCTAGAATAATATACTTTTCCTCATTTATTTAATTTCTAAAATAACATCTAGAGTTAGGTGAGAATTCAAAGCCAACAAATAAAAAGGGGAAACATCATACACGTAGGTTTCTAGAACACTAAATGGGGTATATAGAACACTAAATGGAATGTTCATCATAAATGGTACAATCCATTTTAAAATTTCACAAATTTACTTCATTCTCAAAACTTATAGTTACATTGAAAAAAATATATATTTTTTCAAATAATCTAATGATTGAAATTTATATTTGATATCACTGCACACCTACCCATCAATTTAACTTGAGAAAATACATTGAAAGAGATATTTGAGAGAGATATTTTACCATCTCATTTAAATACAATTGAGCTAAAGACTTGTATTTTGTACTTTGTCGGTTGATAAAGGAGTGAAATAACATTATTCATTATTTATTCTTTTCAAAACTAACGATAACCAATCAAAACATTGGAAAAGATTAAAGAATTGTAGATGATATTTTTTTCCAGATGTTAAAATCATCTATAAATGACGTGGGGTGCATGATGGAGAAAGATACTATCACATTTCTAGTTGAGAAACAAACAAACCTTTTCAACATGTGAACAAGATACGATATGGGCCATTATTTTGTTAATGAATTAGTTAGGACCAATATTCCACATGGCCAGTTCTCATCATCTACAGTAACTAGAAATGACTATAGATAAGAATTAGGAATAAATCCTATAGGAGAAAAACAACAAAAGTATAAGAGATTCCACGCAATATGAACACAAAAGAGTCTAGAGATAAAAAGATGAAAAAATAATAACAACAAAACAAAATGTAGTCAACGAACAACCATTAAAAAGAGAAAACTATAAAAAAAAACACTCACTTTTCGAAGCACCATCCAGCAGAGAATTTGGATCGAGCTCATTACAAGAAAATCATGATTTAAGTTTAAGACTTTAGCGTCAGCTCTGACTCAGATGCTAACAACATATACTGCTGAATCGGACGCTAACAAACTTAATCATTTCTATATATTTTAATCTTTAATTGTAGTGTCAGCTTTTATCGACGCTATATATGTATTTATGTTATTTTATATTAAATAATTCATTTATTGAAATGCAAACGATAGTGTAGGTCGACGCTAATGTATATTTACATGTTTGTTCATTTAATTATGTATTTACTAATTTTTTATCGTAGCGGTGGTCAATGGTGACAGTAATGTTGATGCAAAAAAGTTTCAATTCTCACAAATTTCATTTGTCTCTTTTTTTATTCTTTTAAGTAATTATTGATTTTTAAATAATAATGGCGGTATAGTCTGATGCTAATATATATATATATATATATATATATATATATATATATATATATATATATATATATATATATATTTGTTAGTTTATTTATTTATTTATTTTTTATAGTAGCGTCGGTCCCAACCGACACTAATGTTGGTGCAAAAGTTTTATATTTTCTCACAAATTTTGTCTGCCTTTTTTTTTTACTATTTTAATTATTTATAAAAATATATATACTTAAACTATAAATTATAAAAACAAAGAAAATTATATACAAATAAAAAATAAACTAAATTCATAAAATGAATTAAAATTAAAATTAAAATTATAAATTATAAAATCAAAACTAAATTTAAATTAATTTTATAAAATAAAATCAAAATTATAAATTAATAAAATAAACTACAATTAATAAAATAAAACCAAATAAAATTAAAACTATAAAAAAATATAAAAAATAAAACCAAAAATAAACCCTCACTCCTTCAAACATTTATCTCTCAAACGAACAAGAAGAAAACTCTCAATCTCCATTACTCGAACCCTAGCTCTCAATCTCCATTACCTAATATCCTTCAGCTCTCAGTCTCCATTAATAAAAAAATTCATTGTTCCATAAGCTTATCTCTTCACCCAATCCCCAACCACCTCTCTACCACATTCCTAAATCCTTTCATTCCACCACTCCCTCCTCTCGCGCAACATCTATGTCATCAACCTCACCTTCGATCATTCCTTTATCTCCATCAATCTCTCAATTGCTTCGCCTCTCTTTTTCAGGTATGAACAAGTTCCTCTCTTTCTCCGATCTGATTTTTGCTTTGATTTTTTTTGTTTCTTTATGGTTTTATTAGTTATGTTTTTCTTCTTGAAATACTCTATGTTTTTCTCTGAATGTATATGTTCCTGAATTACCGGGCTCTGTTTCTTTTCTTTTACTTCCTCCAAAAAAAAATGTTCTCTTAAAAGTATAAGTCTTTTTAGTTACCAATGTATTGAATATTGCATTCAATGAACACTTTTGACTCTTCGATTATTTTAAGTGTGTTTGGATTTCAATTGCAATAGATCAATTTTGTTTATGAATGTGGTATTTTGGATCAAATTCTAGTGTTAACAAGGGTAACTTGATATTTCGACAAGAGTTGTGCATGTTGTAGTCGAATTCTATTCAAGCATGCTGTCGAAATATATTAACTTGTAATTTAAGGTAGTATGTCAAATTAGGTCTTGCTTGTAAGCCCAATTGTTTAAGTTAGCTTGTTCCCTAAGTTAGCTTGTGTAATGAGCATGTGTGTAAAAGCTCATTAGGTTAGTATGTTAGTTTTCTTATAAATAGCATGCTAGTCTCTCATCTTTGCAAGGGCGGTGAAAATCCTAATTAGGGTGAGAGAGGTTAATTGTTGGTATTCACTTGTAATCTTTGAACCCTTATTGAGTAAGTGAATAGTAAAACAGATTTAACCAATTCTCTATTCTTCTTCTTCCTTCTTATCTCCCTTTTGTAAAACCTAATAGGGTTTCTTGTGTTTGTTTAAGAAACTTGAATCTTTATCTCATAACTTTGTTTTGTTATTGACGATATCGTTTCACAACAAACTAGTGCGGTGAGTGTGAAGGAGAAGATGTCGTTAACAAAGTATGAGATTGAGAAATTCACCAGTGTGATTGATTTCGGTTTGTGGCACTGAGCCTTTTGAGTTAATCACCTTCTCTTGGTTAATCACTCGTTTCCTTCTCGGTTAATCACAGTTCTTCTGTTAAAACCGAATCCCCAGCAGTTGGCAACCTTTTCTTGGTTTGAATACTTACACCCTTGGGTTAGTAACCTTCTTTTGGTTCAATACCTCCTTTTTTTTATCAAGTAATGTTTGTTCAGTCGGTATCGGCAGTCCTTTGGGTCACGACCTTTGCTTGGTCCCACACCCGTCCTTTGGGTCACGACCTTCGCTTGGTTCCACACCCTTCCTTTGGGTTACAACCTTCATTCGGTTCTACTCCCGTTCTTTTGGTTGATCACAGTCTATCTGTTAAAACCTTCCCCCCCCCAGAGTCTTACTCTCTCTCTCTCTCTTCGGTTAACCACTGCCAGTCAGTTAATACATCGAACCCCTTTTCTTTTAGTTTCAATACCATCACCTTTATTTATTCCCTAGTAAGGTCGCTACCTTCTGGTCCCCAACACATTCCTTTGTTCTCTTACCTCCCCAGTGGGGTTTCTTCTATACCTTTTATTCTCTTATTTTCTTGGTTTTGACACCACTCTTACATTTTTATCCTCAATACAACTATTTTCTTTTCCTTTGCATTCCTTTCTTGGTTTCGACACCAATTCTTTTGTTATCCCCAGCGGATTTTTCTCTACCTTTTTTGCTCTTGGTTTTGACACGACTTTCCTTTCCTTTTCCTTTTCCGTCTTTGTTCCCTGAACTACGGAAGCTCTGATTCTGCATTCATTCGAATGTATGATACGTAGGCACGAGATCGCGACGATCTTGGCGAGCACACTTCCACCCGTCTTCCACCCTTTCACCTTCTTCCTCTTCTCTTTTCCCTGGTTCCATGAACTACGGAGCTCTGATTTTCTCATTGCACTATGAGGGTACGTAGGCACGAGGGCCCCAATCCTCCGTGGGCACTTTTTTTTTTCTTCTTTTCTTTCTTTTCTCTTCTCTCTTCTCTTCTTGTAGCTAGGAGCCTTTAGATAGATAACTCATCCAGGCCTAGAAACAAGCGAAATGGTTCCCGTCGAGTACGACGGATGCGTAAGGTGCTAGTACCTTCCTTTCGCATAACCAACCCCCGTTCCCGTTTCTCTTCCCCTTGGGTTTTATCGATATTTTCCCTGTCCTTTGGGACTAAATAAAGTTCGGTGGCGACTCTGTTGTATCTTTAAGTGTGCGACTCACTCATGTATAAACCATCCATCTTCATTTTTATTGCTTCAATCCACTTTTTTGAGTTGGAATCTTGCATGGCTTGGTAGAAGTTGATTGGGCCATCTTCCATCATGTCATTATGTAACTCATGTTCTGGGAGAAAAACTATGTAACCATCTGGAATATCATTTCTCTTTTATCTAGTTGATCTCCGCAAAGGTATTGGTTTTTATAACACTTGTTCTTGAGGATTTTTAGTTTGATCTTCATGAATTACCAAATCATCTTGAGTAGGAGGAAATTCAACAATGTCTTATGGAGGTTCCATACTTGCTTGATCAAAAGCAACTGTATGAATCAGTTAAGGAATCGTTACTAGTTCTTCCTCTAAAACAAAGTCTCTAGCCTTATTCTTCCCCCAGACTAAATATCCTCAAAAATTGTGATTGTTCTTGTCTAAAATATTGAGTTTAATTTGGGATCATGAAATTTGTAGCCCCTAGCTCTTTCAGAATAACCAGTAAAGTAGCTGCTCACTATTCAAGAGTCCAATTTATTTTCATTAGGCCTATAAGGCCTCGCCACAGCTAGACATCCCCTTACGTGAAAATGTTTCAGACAAAGCTTTCTCTCAATCCAAAGCTCATAAGTTGTTTTGGCAGCTGCCTTGGGTGTAAGCTGCAATTTTTAGTGTCTCTCTCCATAGTGACTCTGGCAAGGTAGAATGACAAATCATACTCCTTACCATATTCTTAAGAGTCACTTTCGTCTTTCAGCTACACCATTCATGCTAGGTGACCCTGTTATTGGGTATAGAGGGACATTTCCACATTCCTCTACGTATTTGGCAACTATAGTCAGATTTGACTTTGTTAATTTTTTTTTGAGTTGATTGTCAACTTCGGCCTTAAATGATTTGAATACATCTAACGTTTGAGATTATTCACGTATAAAAATATGTATGTATGTCTAGAATAATCATCTATGAATGATATAAAATATTGTTGACCTGTCTCAGACTCTTGCATATATTTGGAAATCGAAGATTTCAAGTAAAATTAAATTTATTGGGTAGAGATTTGTGTTTAATATTTTTGTTATACATCCAAGTGTTTTGTTGGGTTAGAATATCCTTTATACTTTTGTTGTACTCAATTAAATTTGATGAGCATTTTGTACATTAAAATTAAAATAATTAATTTAAGAATTTAAATATATAAAATTTATAATTTGATGCGGTGGTCTCAAACTTATTATCATTAATTGCATAGGTTGAGATAATAATGATATTTAGATACGTCTAGAACTAATAATAATAATCTGTCACAACATCAGGAAAGATTAAGATATTATTTTGTGTGGATGTATACGTGGTGAAACATCATTTTATTTAAGAAACTTGCTCAAATTAGTTATCTATGACTAAGTGGCAAATAGGCGTACGGTGGTGTTAATGTTAAATGTAAGATTATATTTTATAAATTTATTAAAGTACAATATTAAATTTTATATATAAACATGAACAATTACGCAAGACTAAAAGGCAAATTTTATAAATTTAGTTATGTACAATATTAAATTTTATATATAAACATGAACAATTACGCAATAAAAAGCAAACATGTGATTGTTGTAAAAATAGAAATGAAAAAAAAAAACGTATCCGTGAGTATCATTGGCTAAAATCCGTCAGATTAATAGGCGGGTTGGCGCAAGTCCGTCAGCTTTTTTTATTTTTTTTATTTTTTATTTTTTAATAGATTAATAGGTTTATTTTTACATTTCAAATAGATTGTTCACTTATTTTTTAGAATAATTTTTACAAAGCATCTTTTTAACAAATTTTACTTCAAAACGTATTGTATATATTATCAAATAAATGTACAAAATAAAATTATCAAGAATTGGAATTAATAGAATTAACTAAAAAATAGTGAGTTTAAGGTGGGACAAGCTGAACGAATAGGTGCGGCGGGCCTTGACGGGTGGCGGGTTTTGGCGGGGCGGGCTTTGGTGGGCGGCGGGCCCAAAATCCCAACCCAACCCACCATTTTTTGGCGGGTGCGCGGACCGGCTCGGCGGGCCACGACCCGTTTTGCCACCCCTAGTTAGAGCTGACACAAATATAATTATCTCAATCATGACGACGATGACCACAACAACAACAATACGTAGAGAATTTTACATATCAGAAACATGATAAGAGAGTCAAAGAAAAGTGTTAATTTGAGGTTCGAGCTATCTTCCTCCTTGGAGAAGGTAGTGTTTCAATTCATTAGGTGGAAAAGATTATGTTTCGTTTGCTAGGACGTAAAAAGTGAATGAAACTTAACATTATGATGAGTAAAATATTGTTTAGAGTTCACATCTTGATTTTCAGAAAACCCGAGAGAACATAATCGAGGTAAAAACTTTATTCAATTTAACAACCTGTATAATATATATCTAGAATAATATCATACATGTGTTATTATTTGTTACTAACACAATCATAAGTGCCTATTGACATCATTTACATACTTGACCAATTATACAAAAATAAATACAACATATGGTATAAGATATGGAAAGTGCCAAAGATAAAAATCTAAGGTCTAAGTACAATATCCGTCATTGTACAAGATACACAACGAAAGATCATAATAAACTACATCCCTTGAAACATCTATGCACAAATCCTCTTGTATAATGTAACCTGCAAAAAAAACCTGAAAAGCAACAACAATGTTGAGGTGAGATAATAATCTCAGTGAGTTTTCTATCTTATTGGTACAATCATGCTCTCAACCACTTGGAATGTGCCATTCTTAACATACTGTAACACCCCAAATCTACCCGGTAATTATAATAAAAAAAATATCAGAGTATTAAAAAAAAATTTCAACACAACATGGGATGTCACATTCCAACTTAAAACAACAAACAACTTATATTTCATTTAAAAGTGATACATAGCATTCGGCATTCACAACTTATAAATCAGCTAACAACTTTGTTCAACTAGATCAAAACTTCGTTCAATTTATAATTATTCAACAATTAGTAATAACAACAACTTAGAAACAACAACATAAACATTCCTCCCGAGTGCTACGTATCAGAGCAAGACCAACTCGAACTAACAGCAACTAAAGGACTTCATAAAATTACTTCACTTCCACAGCTATTCTTCAGTACCTGCTCAATTACCCATAATAGGTAACATCATTACAGAAGGGGTGAGATATCGAAAAATATAATCAAAGGCATGATAATTAATATATTAGATTAGAATCGCACAAATTTCACCGCTTCATACAACAGTCATGCAACAACTAGAAATAAACAACTTAATAGCAACCACAACTTATAACAACCAGCAACTCATAACCACAACTTGTATCGACAACAACTTATAGTAATAACAACATATAACAACAACTTATATAAAAGATGTAAATTATAGTAATAACAACATATATAACAACAACTCACGACATTAGCAACTTATATCAAGCAACAAGATATAGCAATAGCAACTTATAACAAGCAACAACTTCACAACAACGACAACTTCACAACAACAGCAACTTCACAACAACAACGAATCAATAACAACAACAAATTCACAACAACTCAAAATGTGACACAACTATGCACATGCATGTGGTACCATTGGAGCAGAGCTCCCAACTTAAACATTGTCAGGTTATCGAGGCATTTCAACTTAATCAGGTGCCATCAAGGCCAACTTAAACATTGCCATCAAGGCCAACTTAAACATTGCCATCAAGGCCAACGTGGTGTGAGCATACAACCCAGACTCATGAATGCAATGTATGCGACAATTATCAAAGGCACACAATCAACTACATCATCAACAAGAACAACCAGAACAACAACAACGAAAACAACAACTCAAACATGCATCAATAGCATCAACTTAATCCAACATTGGTCGTTCGACCTACAACTTAATCAACAACAACATATTTAACATCAGCAGGTTCAATTAACAACATATTCAACGTCGCATAAACAAGACAACAACAACACAACTCAAACAACATTGGTCATAAGACCTGTAACTTAATTAGTTCGCCCGTAAATCGGGACAATTACAACTTATCCAACTGTACCTGCAAATCAACTTAATCAACATAATTACCACAAAACAAACCAACCAAGAATACCTACTAATTTGTATTAGTTATCCCGCCAATTTTCATTAAATTCCGGACAACTAATTTTCCGCTTAATTTGGCTAATCAGGACTGTTGTATAAATATTGTACTGCTACTTATAATTAAAGACTATATTATTTTTCTGCTATAATTGGACAAGATACAGACCTCAAAACCATTTTTCCTGGAAAGAACATCTCGTTAGCTTTCCAACGCTTCGAACGGGGGTCAAAACCGACTTACGGATCAAAAGATATGAATTTTTGAAGTTTTTCCAAAACAGAATTTTTTTCATAAAAACTGCTACGGGTTTCACTCAATTTTCCTCAAAATCTCATCTAAACATCACTATAATACAAATTAAATACATAGCAACCCATATCTATCATGTATCAACAATTAGGAACCTCAAAATATGATTTCCAACACAAAAGTTTGGATCCAAATCTCAAAATCTCAACATATCAATGTTGTAATTTTCCATCGAATTCACCCAAACATGTGAAATCATACAAATAATCAAAATCATCTCCTAGGAGCAAGACTATTTTTAATAGAAAGAATATTTCGTTAGCTTTCCAACGCTTCGAACGGGGATCAAAACCGACTTACGGATCAAAAGATATGAATTTTTGAAGTTTTTCCAAAACAGAATTTTCTTCATAAAAACTGCTACGGGTTTGAGCAATTTCACCCGAAAATCCGACCGATTCAATTATTTTCTTCGAAACAAACACATACTCATTCATATCAAACATATAGTAGTGATTTGGAACCATCAAACGCGAATTCTACGACTTTCGATTTCAATCCGAATCTTAAATGAGTCTCTAAACTATTACTAAAAATCAATTTCTAAACACACAAGATTCATTCAGTGCAATTTCAACACATACGATAGAATTTATATAACCCCAATCCTACGTATCAACTATCATACTCCCGGTTATAAAATTCGAATCCCACCCTTACCTGGATTGAAGGCGGCTTGAATTTCCGATCGAATTTCTGGGACTAACGGCTACCGGCAGCATCCATCGTATCCTCTTTTCTTCAATCTCCTTCCAATGCTACGTAACCTAACCTCCTTTTCTCTTATTACTTGTAACTGCTATTCTTTTATTTCTTTTAACCAAATAATAATAATAATAATATTACTATTCCTTAATGGGCCTATTTCTTACCCTCTCAATTGCTTCATACAACCACACAACAATCCACCCAATTAATTAAATAAGATAATCCAATAAATAAATAATATTATTCTTAAAATTATTTCCTCCGACTTAACCGACTAAAATTCGACTTTAACTTAATAATCCAAATACGCCTCTTAAAATAATACCGATAACACCCAATTACTCGATTAATTCTCAAACTTCGTCTAAATCCAATAATAAAATCCTTCGATAATTTGATTAACTAATTAATTAAATTCAGGAGTTACAACTCTCCCCCACTTAGAATATTTTCGTCCTCGAAAATTTATCCGACACGACTATTCCAACAACTTAATTCTTCCGAGTAATCAAATCTCGTCCTCGCAAGGCAACTCCACATATAACACAAACAACGGTTCTTAACCTCAACGGCGACAACAACGCGAATACAACCCAAGTGATGCAATTGACAACTAACATCGCAACACAAGAAGTAACCAACTTAAGAATTTACCGGTTTAAGAACCAGAACACAACAACATAAGAATACCAACTTAAACACAACATCAACGTAACCAAATATCAACATCGGTACAATTCACGTCTGAACAACCGCAACACACTACGCGTTCGCTGAGCACTCTGATTACTTTCAAGGTACTAACTCTACTCAGTTGACCTCTAACTTCCAATCATCAAAATCAACATAATACCAAGGCTTTCGACTTAACTCTTCGGGATCTCCCCGTTAACACCACACATAAACTACAACTTTACTATCTTTTATCAACATAGTTCCCAAAATCACCTTAGGCGTATAACAACATTACAACAACATTTGACACCTGAGTCCACTTAAATTCAACAAGATAAATCATCTTTACCAACCAAAACTCCACTTTTACAAATCAACTTATAATTTAACTTCTTGTTCTACCTGTAACTCAACTCTCACATCATCCAGTCTCAACTGAAATTTTCCATACTACTCATCAATCAAACACAGCTTCGTGCTGTCATCCTTAAATTCAACTAATATTCTAACATATGAACTTGTATCAGCAAAAACAAACAACCTTCAAGCACTTGGCTTGACTTCGACCAATTCAACGTACATACTATACTAGTTGGCGCGACACATCTATCCATCAATTATGACTCCGTCTACTATCAACAATGGATTAAGGGTGATCAGTTCCTCAATTTGTCAATAGACAGCCGACAACCATAACGGTGAAATAAATCATCAGTACCCAACACAATAGCGTACTTCAACTTGTGCCCAAAGTCCGTAAGCATAATGCTCCGCCATCTTTCTAAGGCCTACCAATGCCACTCTTAGTTTCTTTAGATTCAACTTCGTCAACGATACAAAAACGTTCAAAATCCATTACGCATCCTCTTATGCACGTTCATAGTACAACACGACTTTAAATATTTTTCCAACACCGAAATCGCTACAACATTGAGAATGATCCAATTCAGTTTGCTCCAATTACAACTTTCAACCAAGGTGAAAATTCTTAGCAACACAAATCAACATTCACATTTCTCTCAACATTACCTTTACTTAACATCATCATCTTAATCATCCTCATTCAACATAAATTGCATCTCTAAGCATTCTCCGATACAGTCACATCTTACAAATACCAACATTTTATTCTTAATAATATTCCACACTTATTTTCATCCTTCCAAATTTTTCAGCAAATGTCGCTCAACTTCAACCATATATATCTCCTTCAATACAGATCTCTCAATCACAAAATCATATTCCAAAATGAAGAGAATTTTGTGTAGATTTCAGAACTTCAAGAATTGCGTAAATCCGACTTACGAGTAAAAAGTTATCAGCCACACAACGGGACTGGTTCAGAATTTCCGTATGCAGAATTTTCCAAAAATCAGCATCAGACCCAAACAATAAAATGCACCTTTCTCCCTCTTCACAAACCTCCTGAAGGCAAACCTCGTATGCAAACTGTAGGGAATTTCGTAAGCTTTCCAAAAAGTCCAGAACCGCTTCCATCTGAATCACGAGTCAAAAGTTATACCTCGTTTACTGACAGCTGTTCCAAAATCACAAAAACCAGAATTTGCGGTTGATGAACATAAGTTCCATTTCCCTCTCTTGCTTCCAAGATCTACCAACATCCTCCTTTTCGTCCAACTACGAAAATCACTCAACTTTAATCCAACTATACTCAAGATATACAACTTACCGAATTAATCCGCCAACTTATCATTCCATTCGGAATAATTCCTTAATTTCAATCATCTTTGATTCACCGTCCAGACTCTACGCACATCTCCAACTTGACTGATACAGATGCGCGAGTCCAAACTCTCGCCGGTCCGCAATAACATCGCTCCAACATATGCACCCTTGCAAGCAACATCACCTTGAAACAACTTCTACATACCAATAACACGTACGGGAGCAAACTTCTCCCCCACTTAATTTAAACCAACCTGTAGACAACTACTAGAAACTACTAACAAACAAGCACCGACAGTGTTCCACACACATGTCGAGTACTAAGGAAGAAACAACATTAGACAACATTGGCCGGACGGACCGACCTGCTCTGATACCACTAATTGTAACACCCCAAATCTACCCGGTAATTATAATAAAAAAAATATCAGAGTATTAAAAAAAAATTTCAACACAACATGGGATGTCACATTCAAACTTAAAACAACAAACAACTTATATTTCATTTAAAAGTGATACATAGCATTCGGCATTCACAACTTATAAATCAGCTCACAACTTTGTTCAGCTAGATCAAAACTTCGTTCAATTTATAATTATTCAACAATTAGTAATAACAACAACTTAGAAACAACAACATAAACATTCCCCCCGAGTGCTACGTATCAGAGCAAGACCAACTCGAACTAACATCAACTAAAGGACTTCATAAAATTACTTCACTTCCACAGCTATTCTTCAGTACCTGCTCAATTACCCATAATGGGTAACATCATTACAGAAGGGGTGAGATATCGAAAAATATAATCAAAGGCATGATAATTAATATATTAGATTAGAATCACACAAATTTCACCGCTTCATACAACAGTCATGCAACAACTAGAAATAAACAACTTAATAGCAACCACAACTTATAACAACTAGCAACTCATAACCACAACTTGTATCGACATCAACTTATAGTAATAACAACATATAACAACAACTTATATAAAAGATGCAAATTATAGTAATAACAACATATATAACAACAGCTCACGACATTAGCAACTTATATCAAGCAACAAGATATAGCAATAGCAACTTATAACAAGCAACAACTTCACAACAACGACAACTTCACAACAACAACAACTTCACAACAACAACAAATCAATAACAACAACAAATTCACAACGACTCAAAATGTGACACAACTATGCACATGCATGTGGTACCATTGGAGCAGAGCTCCCAACTTAAACATTGCCAGGTTATCGAGGCATTTCAACTTAATCAGGTGCCATCAAGGCCAACTTAATCAATGCCATCAAGGCCAACTTAAACATTGTCATCAAGGCCAACTTAAACATTGCCATCAAGGCCAACGTGGTGGGAGCATACATCCCCGACTCATGAATGCAATGTATGCGACAATTATCAAAGGCATACAATCAACTACATCATCAATAAGAACAATCAGAACAACAACAACGAAAACAACAACTCAAACATGCATCAATAGCATCAACTTAATCCAACATTGGTCGTTCGACCTACAACTTAATCAACAACAACATATTTAACATCAGCAGGTTCAATTAACAACATATTCAACGTCGCATAAACAAGACAACAACAACACAACTCAAACAACATTGGTCATAAGACCTGTAACTTAATTAGTTCGCCCGTAAATCGGGACAATTACAACTTATCCAACTGTACCTGCAAATCAACTTAATCGACATAATTACCACAAAACAAACCAACCAAGAATACCTACTAATTTATATTAGTTATCCCGCCAATTTTCATTAAATTTCGGACAACTAATTTTCCGCTTAATTTGGCTAATCGGGACTGTTGTATAAATATTGTACTGCTACTTATAATTAAAGACTATATTATTTTTCTACTATAATTGGACCAGATACAGACCTCAAAACCATTTTTCCTGGAAAGAACATCTCGTTAGCTTTCCAACGCTTCGAACGGGGGTCAAAACTGACTTACGGATCAAAAGATATGAATTTTTGAAGTTTTTCCAAGACAGAATTTTTTTCATAAAAACTGTTACGGGTTTCACTCAATTTTCCTCAAAATCTCATCTAAACATCACTATAATACAAATTAAATACATAGCAACCCATATCTATCATGTATCAACAATTAGGAACCTCAAAATATGATTTCCAACACAAAAGTTTTGGATCCAAATCTCAAAATCTCAACATATCAATGTTGTAATTTTCCATCGAATTCACCCAAACATGTGAAATCATACAAATAATCAAAATCATCTACTGGGAGCAAGACTATTTTTAATAGAAAGAATATTTCGTTAGCTTTCCAACGCTTCGAACGGGGATCAAAACCGACTTACGAATCAAAAGATATGAATTTTTGAAGTTTTTCCAAAACAGAATTTTCTTCATAAAAACTGCTACGGGTTTGAGCAATTTCACCCG
Organism: Lathyrus tuberosus; assembly: GCA_022829125.1. Classification (NCBI taxonomy): domain Eukaryota; kingdom Viridiplantae; phylum Streptophyta; class Magnoliopsida; order Fabales; family Fabaceae; genus Lathyrus; species Lathyrus tuberosus. Next base: position 14,126,498 of record JALAZF010000058.1, read on the forward strand.
AAAATCCGACCGGTTCAATTATTTTCTTCGAAACAAACACATACTCATTCATACCAAACATATAGTAGTGATTTGGAACCATCAAACGCGAATTCTACGACTTTCGATTTCAATCCGAATCTTAAATGAGTCTCTAAACTATTACTAAAAATCAATTTCTAAACACACAAGATTCATTCAGTGCAATTTCAACACATACGATAGAATTTATATAACCCCAATCCTACGTATCAACTATCATACTCCCGGTTATAAAATTCGAATCCCACCCTTACCTGGATTGAAGGCGGCTCGAATTTCCGATCGAATTTCTGGGACTAACGGCTACCGGCAGCATCCATTGTATCCTCTTTTCTTCAACCTCCTTCCAATGCTACGTAACCTAACCTTCTTTTCTCTTATTACTTGTAACTGCTATTCTTTTATTTCTTTTAACCAAATAATAATAATAATAATAATATTACTATTCCTTAATGGGCCTATTTCTTACCCTCTCAATTGCTTCATACAACCACACAACAATCCACCCAATTAATTAAATAAGATAATCTAATAAATAAATAATATTATTCTTAATATTATTTCCTCCGATTTAACCGACTAAAATTCAACTTTAACTTAATAATCCAAATACGCCTCTTAAAATAATACCGATAACACCCAATTACTCGATTAATTCTCAAACTTCGTCTAAATCCAATAATAAAATCCTTCGATAATTTGATTAACTAATTAATTAAATTTAGGCGTTACACATACTCCCTGAGATCCTCCCGTTCTTCCAATATGCCCTATAGACCTTAGAAGTTGAAACACTGAGGCACTACTTCACTTCCAGACCTTATGTCATACGTGCAACTAAACCATACTTCCTCCTTCACTGTAAGGAATTACATACAACACTTATTTCATATCAGTGGGTCAATCTTGATCCATTAACAAATTCCCATATATCTCAAAACTTTAACAAAATCATCCGATAGAAATTCTTAACCTCCCAAATCCATCAGCTCTATAGGATTTCTTAGACCATACATTATTCTTTATTTCCACATTACACGAATCAAAACTCCCACTAAAACTTCAACTGATCTAACCGGTTCTCCTTACTTTCTAACTCATGGCTTGAGCCTACCCTCAAAGTACAAGTTCCACCAACACTTCGGGATCCTCGTGGTAGCTCAACTAGGATCCTACCTACCACGCACACAACATTAGGTTGATCAGGCCCAATACTAAATAACAGACATTAAGAATCATGTTGTCTAAACACACATATGAGGCAGGAATAAATGTACTTATGATGTTCCAAGGCTAGGTCGAGAATCGACCTGCTCTGATACCAACTGTAATAACTGTATAATATATATCTAGAATAATATCATACACGTGTTATTATTTGGTACTGACACAATCATAAGTGCCTATTAGCATCATTTACATACTTGACCAATTATACAAAAATAAATATGACATATGCTACAAGATATGGAAAGTTCCAAAGATAAAAATCTAAGATCTTAGTACAATATCCTTCAATGTACAAGATACACAGCAGAGGATCACAATAAAATGAATCCCTTAAAACATCTAATCACAGATCCTCTTGTATCATGTAACCTGCAACAAAACCTGAAAAGCAACAATAATACTGGGGTGAGATAATAATCTCAGTGAGCTCCCTATCTTATGGGTACACTCAGCTCTACAAGGTTCTAATCAAATCCTAACTCAAGTCAAAAGAGGGAAAAACTTGAGTAAACAAAATTCATAATGTATGGAAATGTGTCTCTTAAGTTTAGCTAACTCAAATAATCACTAATCAGAAACCATATCAACGTATATTTCCCCGACAAACCCTACGTCTAGGGTTATCCACACGGGTCACAGATCCTTGTATCATACTTTGACTTTCTTGAGCACTTCAAATTCTTCTATGGGACTCTAACCCATTTGGTTATACTACGAGAATATAACCCATTTGGTTGAACATATGGGACTCTAACCCATTTGGTTGAACATATGGGACTCTAACCCATTTGGTTGATGTGAAGTATTGGTGCATTCGTCCCAATCTTACTTTATATAAGTATCATGAATTAGGACGGCACAATCAAGGGGTTATTTCTGACTACGTGATTAGATAAAACACTATGTGATTGTATTCGACAACCACAAGGCAATCACATTCACCTTAGAATTCACAACAACGCCACATGTTCCATACAATGCATATTATTCTTAGCTAAACAACAGCTTGTCCATGACACTCACCTAGGTATCATTGTGTACATGCATTGCCATCTAAGTCATTCATCATACCCTAGTTATCTTTCTAATTCATTTACCAAGTTATATCCTAGGTTTCCTCGCTCATCTCCATAAGGTTTTAATCATATTATTTAAAAATTAAAACATCGAATCCATTTAAAGAATACACATTAGCATAACATAATATCATACGTGAAACACACATACCATCATAACATGTCACAATAATTCCTAAGCATATCCAGCTCATGACATACTCATTATTATCTTAGGTTATTCAATTGTTATGCATAAACAAGTCAAACATAAGTAGTTCATTTAAGGAATACAATCATTATTATCCTCTACCAATAATTCCTGGTTAGTTCATGGTCTCTCATCATCATATAATAGCTCATTGGATTTGCCTTCCAATGGCTCAATTCTCGAATCCATCGGATTCTTGATTCATGAATAATGGTTGAAATAAGAAATATAATATTCACATTCACTTCAATTTAATCACTATCCTATCCATCAATGGCATATATCCATGTTTCTACTTCCTTATCAAATAGAGCATTGAAAGATATTTCCAACACTTTCGACCGGACCTCATTTCGAGTAACGGTTCTCAAGTTATGATGGAATCAAGAGGCGAGGTATTTTTCTCAGCGAGAGAAGTTCGCTAAGCGAACCAGACTTCGCTAAGAGAACTAAGTTAGTAGCAGAGTTCCCCTATTTTTTCTTAGCGAGCTGTAGCGAGCGAGAACAGTATCTGGACACATTTGGGTGAGATAAATACCAAAAATCATCATCTTGAAGCACCCAATGACCCAAAACACCATGTAATCAAAGATAGCAACAATACCAACAATAGAAACAAGAACAACAACAATTTCATTCAATCACAAGAAGACAACAACCATGGGAGCAAGTCAACAACAACAACATGGGACCAAGGACAACATGTTATGATTAACAACAATAACTCAATTCACAAAACCATGCCTAGATTCTTGAAACCCTAAGAGTTTTTAAATCCCCTAAGTCCTAACTAAGAACTCACTTCTTGAAGATGAAGATGATGAGATTCAGATGGAGTTTGTGAAGTTGATGATGATGATGATGGTAAACATCCATGAGCTTTTCCCTTCTTCCTTCCTTCTTTCCTCTTCTTTTTTTCTTTCCCCTTTATCTTTCTCTTTCTCTTCTCTCCTTCACGTTTTTCTTCTTGTTGTTCTTATCCTCACATCTTCTTTCTCTCTTATCCACCAGATAATATAACATATATACATAAAATATATATAATATAATACTAAGCAGTGATACAAAATATCTCAATTGATATTTTGGCTTCTAGTACCAATTGACCAATTATTAATGTTACCAAAATTCCCCCTCTTGTACTTATTAAGAATGGTCCATCTCTTTTAATAAAGATTGATCTCTTCAGAGTCTACTAATTACTCTATTGGTCTCAACTGACAACAATTAGAGCACATAGGAGCTCAAATTTTTCCAATTTTTAAGAGATAGAGTACATAGGAACTTAGTTGGTCTCAACTGACAACCAATTGAGCATTTAAGGGTTTATAGGATATTACATAGAGAACGGTTTCACGCGGATCGCTGATGTTTCATGTGAATTGATGAGTTGTCAATGTCTTGATCGTTGTTACTTTAAAAATTTTCTACAAAGATTCGTTAATTAATTTTTCATCAAATTGGATAAAAGTTTTTCCCTATGTTCCTAGTTAAATCGAGGTAATAGATCATAAAGAAAAAATAAAAAATAAAACAAATACATTAAAATGCAATTGTTGGTGTTGTAATGTAATTCAGATTCAAGTTGTTAGTTTGCATTTCATTTACATTTGAGTTTGTATTTGATTTGAGTTTCATTTGGATCATTATATATAAACCCAAAGTGAGTTATATTTGTAACAAAATTTATACTTTGAGTTTTAAAGTTTGAGAAAGTTAGTTACATAAATTTTCTTCCCTCTCTCTCTCTCTCTCTCTCTTTCTCTCTCTCTCTCTCTCTCTCTCTCTCTCTCTCTCTCTCTCTCTCTCTCTCTCTCTTCTCTACATTATTCCATCTTCATATTCTTCTCTTGTGCATCAATGGATGTTTAGTGTAACCTCCAACAATTGGTACCCAGAGCCCCGGCTATGATTCACAGGGAAACACAAGTGTAATGAGGCGTGTGGTTGATTTTGTTCCTTAAATTCACGTTTAATTGAAGTTTGAAATCAAAACAAATCTTTATTCTCAGGGTTTCGGAAATACGAGTGTTGGTGAGGATTAAACGAGTTGCACAAGAACGAAGATGAATGATGGAATCGGTAGCTTAAACACAAAGCTTTATGTATTCGAAGAAAAGAATTGGAATCAATGGTTGATTCAAATGTGTGAGTTCTTTGTCACTGAAGATGTTATTGATATCGTCAATGACGGTTACATGGTGGTTGTAGAAATGCAAATGAAGCGCAAAGAAATGTGCAACGTGAAACAAGGAAGAAGGATCAGAAGACATTGTTTTATATTCATCAATGTGTGGATATGAAGGTGTTTGAGAAGATTGCTTATTCGAAAATGGCAAAGACTTTGTGGGATACACTGGTGTAGTGCTATGGTGGTGATGCATCAGTGAAGAAAGTAAAGTTGCAGTCCCTATGAAAGAAATATGAGAATCTCTGCATGAAATACAATGAGAAGGTTCCTAATTACATCTCCATAGAGATTGCGGTCATCAATGAGATGAAGTATTGTGGAGAAACGCTCCCTGAACAAGTAATAATTAAAAAAGTATTGAGATCAATTTGATTACATAGTTGTAGCCATAGAACACTCTAAAGACACTAGAATCACGAGAATTGAACATATTTAGAGTAGTTTAGAGGCACAAGAGTTGCGTCTGACTGAAATAAAACTCTGAAAGGGAGATAGAACAGGCTCTGAAAGGTCAGACTTTGGAAGCTTTTTTTGTCAAGAAGAAACATAAGCAAGCATGGCTAGAGAACAAGAAAAAGAATAGTGACAGTGTTAGGAAGTCAGAACTCTCCAATTTTAAAGATAAGAAACATAAGAATGTTCAGAAGGGAAAGGAGAAGTTTGATAAGTGAAAGGTCCAATGCTACATTTGTAACAAGTTTGGTCATTTTGTTGTTGATTGTTGGTCAAACAAGGTTAGTAAGGGGTGAATATGCCAACATAGCCAGAGGAGATTCTGATGATGAACCTGTGTTATTGATGGCATATGAAAATGTAGGTGAAAAATAGTAGACAGATGGTATATGGACAGTGGCTTCTCAAATCACCTAACTGGAAACAAACAATGGCTGGTTGATTTTGACTCTGGTAAAAGGACCAAGGTTAGGTTTGTTGGTGATGAGTATCTGAATATTGAAGGAATGAGAAATGTCTGAGTGAAATTGAAAAATGGAGAAGCTGTACTGATCAAGGATGTATGGTATGTTCCTGGCATGAATAGAAACTTGAGTTACTAAAGAGATTTGTGCTAATGAATTGTAAGTCAACAGTCACACCTACTAATACAAATCATAAGTTGAATTCAAATGTTGATGGTGAGAATGTAGATGCTAAAACCTTCTAACAGTTGGTTGGCTATCTAAGATATCTGTGTAACACCAAGCCTGACATATGTTATGCAGCTGGAATGGTAAGTAGGTTTGTGAGTAAACCAAAGTGGTCACATTACCAATTTGTATTCAGGATTTTGAGGTATATAAAAGGGACTCTGAGGCATGGGATTTTGTTTACATCTGGAGTTCCAAATGATGTTGAGCTGATATGCTATTCAGACTCTGACTGGTGTGGAGACAAAGTAGACAGAAGAAGCACTACAGGATACATGTTTATGTATCAAGGAGCTACTATTTCTTGGTGTTCCAAGAAGCAACTAGTGGTTTCTCTGTCAACTTGTGAAACAGAATACATAGTTGGTGCATTGTCAGCATGTCATGTTTGTGGCTGATGAATTTGCTGCATTTACTGAAGTTCAAGGTGAGCAAACCAGTCAGGTTGATGATAGATAACAAGTTAGCCATAAGTCTTTCTAAGAATCCAGTGTTGCATGGAAGAAGCAAACACATTGATAGTAAGTATCATTTTTTGTGCAATCATGTTCAGAATGGAGTGTTTGAGGTTGTTCACTGCAGCACTCATAAGCAATATGCAGATGTGATGACCAAGGCAATAAAAAATGAACACTTCATTAATTTGAGAGACGAAATTGATGTTGTGAATTTTTAATCTTGACTATGAATTAATGGATGGTGTTTGAATGTATTTCATATTCAAGTTGTTAGTTTGCATTTCATTTACACTTGAGTTTGTATTTGATTTGAGTTTCATTTGGGTCATTGTATATAAACGCAAAGTGAGTTACATTTGTAACAAAAATTGTCATTTTAGTTTTAGAGTTTGAGAAAGTTAGCTCTCTCTCTCTCTCTCTCTCTCTCTCTCTCTCTCTCTCTATATATATATATATATATATATATATATATATATATATATATATATATATCAGCCTCATTTTCTTCTCTTATGCATCATTGGAGGTTTAGTGTAAACTCTAACAGTTGGATGGGGTTCTCCTTGGTTGTCATCATAGGGTATAAATTAAAAAAAAAAAAAAAAACACTCAAATGTAATTGTTGGGGTTTGAATAGGGGTTGATAAAACAATTTTTCATTCGATTCCGTGCTCAACTTAGGTAATATAGGTTATAAATAAATAAATAATGCGTTAAAATGCATTTGTTGAGATTGAAATGAGTGTTGATCAAAACTTGTCCCATCGGTTACCAACTCAAATGTGTTAATAAGTCATAAATAAAATGTTAAATAAATAAAAACCACTATTATGTAGTTGTTGAAATTCGAATAAGAGTTGATAAAATTTTCCACTCGATTGTCACCTCAACCGAGAGAATGGACCATTTCTCATTGATTAAAATTTAAAATGTTAAGAGTATTTTGTTTTCACCACAGTTAAATATTCATCAGAGGTAAAATTGTGTTAGGAAATTTATATTTTATTGTAGGGTATACCAACTTCATTTCCTTTATGAATTAAGTTGAACAAATTAATTGTTGAATCAATTCTGGAACTATTTTTGTATGAATTTGACTCATTACAAACTCTACCCACAACCACTTATCAACTAGTAAAACAAAAAACAAATTTCATAAGAAATAAACATTCACTCACTTGTATTGAAATAAATTTCAACATCTAATTGCTACAAATTTACAATTAACACTGAGGTTAAGATATAACAACTTCATACAACACATCTTGAAACTGCAACATGAATTACATTATTAATTAATGCTGTAATTTTGAAGCTACAAAAACTACAGATCTTAATTGGCAAGTTTACTTATCAAAGCCAAAGCATTGCTAGTCAATTGAGCCACTTGCACAATTTTCACTCTCACTATTGTCTGAATATTGTCCTTTGCATTAATTTCTTGTAATCCGTCGGTGCAAGTGCTCTGATCCGTCAAAGCAGCACTAACCCAAGTTTGTACATCACTTATTGTTGGCTCAAAATTTGAAGCTCTAAGACGACTCATTTCACCAATAGACCTTCGGAGTTCGTCAAGAGAGTCACTCAACACTTCGACGCAATCCTTCATAGCTGCAGCCTCTCTTGGCTTCAAACCCCGGCTTCTAGAGAGCGTTGACATGAAAGCTGAGGTTGATTTCGCCGATGCAAGAGTCACGTTTAGAGCGGTGCCCGTTAAAAGGACCCGATTTGATTGAATGAAATCTACGTGCTTCACTAAAGATGCATAGCATAGTCTTGGATAAGTTGTGGAACTGCAAGAATTTCTAATGAATAAGGTGTTAGTTTCTCTTGCTTGTATAGAGAGTGTGATGAAACTAAAGGCAAAAAATATGAGAAGGAACTTTGAAGAAAGTGATTCCATTGTTTCTTCCTATATTATTCTATATCTCAGTTAGGAGATGGGTGGATGAGAGAAAATGGCAAGGAAGGTAAACTATATATAGGACTCAAAATATCAAAGATCGCTGGGGAATTTTGTTTATAAATTGTGGCTTGGAAAATTTTAATTTGTCCTAAACATTTTATTATAAAAAATGAAATTATTAAGCTAATAGGAAGAAAATAATGATAGATTAATGTATTATGTCATATTTATAAAAAAAACCATTGAAGTAAAAGTAAGCGGTTTTGAATCGATTTTTAATATTTAATAAAATTAATAAAATTAATATGATTTTCTTTTTGAAATTTTAATATTCGATCTTGTGTCCGACATATTTTAATGGCTCAATTCTAACATCTACTCGCTAAAGTCTCATTTAAAATCAGAGTAAAACTCCGTTAAACTCAATATGATTTGAGTGATTGTTAAAGAAAAATAACATCCATGCACATTTCATAATATAAAATTTAATGCAATTTTTAGTTTTTTTTAATTCATTTTATTGTTTTTATTTGAATCAATTTAAATTTTAACACGTAGAAAAAAAGGAAAAAAAAAAAAAAATTTAACACCTTGGAGGATAATCTCATAACTTGATCCAAACTAAAAAAAATCGGCTTTTTTATGAGGGGTAAGGTGCCATCCGGGAAAGGTTTGAACTATACACATGCTTAGGCATTAACTAATTAAGAATAATTGGGAGTAGTGGGGTTTCTAGTTCTTCTTTAGAAGAGTGACATTAATGTGTGTAGGACCTCAAGCCCAAATGAGAGTAACACTCCTTGTCCAAGTTTAGTATGATTCTTGTTTTAGTGTAGTATTTGCCACCATGTTTGCAATTCTACTCTTTGGGCACAGTCCCCGCATAGTGGTAACAATCTTTCCATAAAACATGAAAAAAAAAAATTGTTTTTAAACGAAATAGTAATAATCATGAAAAATCTAATTTATAAAATTTTGAAATTTTGGATTAAAATTTGAGATAAAATATCATACTTAACATTATCGATATTTTTCTATTGAAAAACTTATACCTCTCTCTTCACAAATTTCCGATCTATTTTATGGTAGTACATTTACACTCTTTCACACATTGTTTCCACAATGCATACCTCTCAATTACGGTTTTAGGAGAAAAATCACCTCTCTCTCTTCACACGTGAATCAAAATCATTGGAATCAATTAGGTGAGGAATAAAAGAGAAAAGAAAACTTGAATGGAGAATGGGAAGAGGAAGTCTTAAAGACAAAGGGTTTCAGAGCTTGTAAGAGAAGAAAGAAGAAGATGGCTAAGCACATTTCTAAAAGAGAGAGGATTTAGCAAAAAGGAGAGTTTTGTTTAAGCCAAAGATCGGGAGCATCAAGGGTCTATTAGATGAAAGGCCAAAAACACTTAATAGTAAAGACAATGATGACCCCTGAAGTGTTACAAGTCCAATAAAAGTAACCATGAGGCGTTAAAGCACTTTCGAAGACATAGAATTTCAAGGGTCTAATAACGGACACACAGTACTACAAAATATATATAACAACGCCAAAGTTATCACAGTGCTACGAAGGACCGTGATGACATCTATTACTTAACGCGCGAATATTTTTTCTATTATTTACTTATTAAAATTTTGATATGATATACTCATAGTTGAAAGATACGACCGTGGTTATATAATCACCCTTTTATGCGTTCGAATCTCAGCACCCTCAAATGTTTTATTTCTTTAACATTTAGTCGCGCCTTTGTATTTTTATTTATTTTTAATTTAAAAATAAATGTGATACCACCACGATTGTTTAAACAACTGTTGTGACATATTTATCATTTTGTTTTAAATAAATGTGATATCACCACTGTTGCGTAGCTGAACCGTTGTGACATACTTTTCATTTTATTTTAAATATTTTAAATTATAATATACTGGCGCTTCTTTATGAAATTTAATTAAGAAAATAATATATCACCACTGTTGCGTAGCTGAACCGTTGTGACATATTTTTCATTTTGTTTTAAATACTTTAAATTGTAAAATACTGGCGTTTCTTTATGAAATTTAATTAAGCAAATAATATATCACCACGGTTCTGGTTGTTGACCGTGGTGGTATCTTTCATTCATTTTTATCACAGCTAACTAGCTTGTCTCTTCAGTAGGCATTCTTTGCACTGAATAACGATATTATACGAAGCACCATTTCAACCCTAACGTTCAGTGCTAAGAAACGAAACACAATATCAACCCTAACATTCATCGTTCTTCATCATCGTTCATCGATTTTCATCAGTTGTTCATCGGTTCATCATTTTTCATTCGTTGTTCGTTTTCAACCTGTAGTCATTGCGAGGAGAAAGACAACACGCCAACGCCAACACTAACACTATCGCCATCGTCAAGGAGAAATACAACAACAACACTATCTATTTCAACCCAAATATTCACCTTTACTTAGTCATCATGTTTACGGTACGTATATTTTTTTTCACATGCATTTACAGTAAACTTTAATTTCCATTGTTGATGTTGTTTTTGTGGTTGTTGTTGAATGTGTGTGATAACACTTGATTAATCTTTTGTGGTGGTTGTTGTTATTGTTATTGTTGAATGTGTACGTGATAACATTTGATTAATCTTTTGTTGTTGTTGTTGAATGTGTATGATAACGTATTTCTATTCATGGTTATATGTGGAAATAATAGATGAAAGAGTTTGTTGTTGTTGTTGTTGTTGTTTTTGAACATATATATCATCTTCGTCGTATTCTTCATCTAGTGATGACGAAACTATGACAAGTGAAATTCGTACAAATGATACTCAAGACCGAAACAAAATATCACAAAGTGGTGCCACAATGCTTACTAAATTAAGAAAAGTCCGTAACTCTGGTAATGAAGTGGCGATTGATAAGTGTCAAATTGTCGTGTTATGAGTAGTAGTTTTGCTACACTTATCGATTCATTTGTATTAAATTCTTTGAATAAAACTCCACTTTGTTTGTAAAAGTGTATATTTAGTATATACTAGTATTTTCGTGTAAATATCATTGAGTTTATTTATTTTTATATCATTTTTGTAGGTATTCAAGTATTGATATTTAGTCATTGTTAAATAGAGCATTGTATAAGCTTTCCTCCGCTTCCGATCGGGCCTCAAACGGAGTTACGGTTCGAAAGTTATGAAGAAAACAAGATGCTGAATTTTTCTACTTTCAGCTCTCGCCCCAAGCTCGCCGGGCGAGCCTAAAGCGAGTCAGAAATTCCAGAAGCTGCAGAAAAAGTCGCCTAAGCTCGTCGGGCAAACCGTTGCTTCGTCAGACGAATTTATCTGGGCAGAAACACATTAAAATGGATAAAAACACATTTTTTTAGGAATGTTTTTGGGGTATTTGTTCCCAATTCATCAAACCTTCCTTTTTTAGTAGATTTAACTTAGAAACAACACATGGAGTGTGCATCTTGACGATCTGGAGTCGAATCCACTTCAATTGGAGTTAACAAACCGTGAGATTTGTATTCTTCTTCTCTCTTCTCTTTGTACCCTCTATTTGTTGGGGTTTTGTATGTAAGTTTACCTTGATTGTATGTATATTTATGGATCTTTGTATAAAATCTCTTTTACAACTCTTTATCGATGGTTATCTTTGATTTTTTACTTAATGGGTTTGGATTGTTATAGACATGTACGGCTCGAACTCGATCTAAGATGAACATTTGTTAGATTCTAAACTCTAAACGTAGATTTAGGTCTTATATTCGTGTGGGTATCAGTTCTTAATGCTCTGTGTTGTTGAGTTGCGTGAGACATCACCGATGAGATGATATGGTTAATCTCTCGACTTTGCGTTAGACATAACCTCTGTTATGAGCGATACATGGGGGTTTTGACGAGTGATTTAGGTTTAGTGCATTTGATCCATTTATTTTTTTAGTGCATGATGGGTAGAACGAAATACAACTCCTGATGAGTTTTATCATGTCTTAAGAATGTATTTATTTTCTTGTTTTATGTTTTATGTTTTTCCTTTTGCACTTTTATTCCAAACCATTTAAACTGAAATTCAATAACATTTAAATTGTCGAAAAGTAGTTCAATAACACTAATCTTTGTGGACACGATAATTTCCTGGATAAATACTTCCAAAAAATTTTGTTGCTTGCCGCTTTACCGCACCAACAAAATGGCGTCGTTGCCGGGGATTGGTGTTTTTATTGGATCACATTGCGATAGTTTCTTTGTTTTTGAGTTTTGTAGATATCGTATATATTGTCTATTTTCACTTGTTTACATTGATACTTTTATACGTTTATCATATTTGTGAATTTTACATGTTTTGCATACTTGTAAATATAATGTATATATTTGTTTCTCTTCACGTTTGCCAAAAGTGTGATTAGATGTGTAGTTCCGGTTAGAGCTCGAAGAGATGAGAGCAAAGGCGGGAGTGAATGCATTTGGCTCTTGCGAAGTAACGTGTTGGTTTTTAAATAATATGCGTCGAGCTTACGATGTAAAATAAGCATGTTGTATTGTTTTTAGTTTCTTTATTGTTTTTATTGTATTAGTATAGGTAGTGTGGTGAATTGGTTAAACAAGTTGAAATTGGACCAGTTCTTAAAATTCTCAAATCTTCACTTTTCAACTTGTTTAATTCAATTTCACCCAATCTTTTAGTATGTTTATAGTAGTTTGATTTAATTTGTTATTTTTGTGTTTGTCCAAGAGCTTGTTTTGAGTATCTTGAGGAAGTTTGAGGTGATTTTCCAAGTTGACCATTTCAACTTGCGGATGTATGGTAATGATATTGTTTTAAAGTTGGCACACGTCAGGTACTCGTTTATCGCTTTCAATAGCATAAGATGTTTAGGAAGCTTTTCATTCGTACAAATTCCATGTCATTCATTCTTTTACATTACTGGTTTTTTTTTTATTGAATCACTTTAGTTCCCTTTTTACCCGCAAATGTGAGGAAGCTTTCCATTGTTCATATATGCTGGAGGCCACAATTCTTATTTTAACGGGATTTCATTATGTTTAATCTTTTGTTTGTGTCGATTGTATGAAAGCATAACAATGATCAAGGCATTTTGTTTGATTATTGAGCACAACTACCTAATCAAATATTCAATTCACCTTGTGAGTGTGTGAACTTTTGTTAACCCCTTTTGAGCCTTTTTGTCAATGTCCATGTTGTTTTTGAACTTGATGCTTGTCTATGAGTATTAGTTCACCTTTTTGAATGGATGTTGATTATTTGTTTTCTTGAACCCTCAATCATGTGTTGTTGTTCGAATTTTTACCTTGCCTTAGAAAGCAGGGAGTATTCACACATTGATGTTGGTTGAATTCAAGTTGGAGAGAGCAATGTTTGCTCACTTATGTTGTTAGTTGTTATCCAGTTGTGAAAAAGAAAAGAAAAATAAAGAAAAAGGATAAAAAGAAAGAAAAGGAAAAAAAAAAAGAAAAGTTTTGAAAAAGAAAAACAAAAAAAGTATCAAATAATTGTGCTAATAAGTAAGGTGTGTTTGGTGTAACACTTGGAATGAAAGAAGAAGTTTGGTTGAAATTTTGTGTTTGAACATTTGTGAGTTGATCACTCCCTTAGGTTTAGGCAAGTTTTTGTTTCGATTAGCTTTAGAAATCACCCCTTGTTTGTTAACCAAGCCACATTACAACCTTGAAAAGCCCTTGTGATTCTTGCCTTTGTATGTTCAATGTGAATTTTTGGATGAATGCATAATTTAGTATTTTGTTTGCAAGAATGTAGGATGAGTGTCAAATCCTCACCTTTGTGTGTTTTTCATCCCTCGATGAATTTTTTCTAGGTGTGATTCATGATTTAGCTTGTGTTATTTTAGATTGTTTGGGATGATTTTTGTACTTAGGATTTGTTTCGTTTTCATGTTATCATTGTAGGATGGTGGTAGGTGTTTACTTTTCTTGTACGTTTATTTTATTTGAACCATACATTTGTTTTCCATTTTAAAAAAATTGTTGATTCGTGATTCTTGGATTATCGTCTTTTGTTTCTTTAAGTTGTTTGACTTTGTTTGAGGACAAACAATGTTTTAAGTTGGGGAGAGTTTGATAAGTGCCAAAATATCGTGTTTTGAGTAGTAGTTTTGCGGCACTTATAGATTCATTTGTAATGAATTCTTTGAATAAAACCCCACTTTGTTTGTAAAAGTGTATATTTAGTGTATACTAGTATTTTCGTGTAAATATCATTGAGTTTAATTGTTTTTATATCATTTTTGTAGGTATTCAAGCATTTAATTTAGTCATTGTTAGATAGAGCATTGTATAAGCTTTCCGACGCTTCCGACCGGGCCTCAAACGAAGTTACGGTTCGAAAGTTATGAAGAAAACAAGATCCTAAATTTTTCCACTATCAGCTCTCGCCCCGAGCTCGCCGGTAGAGCCTGAAGCGAGCCAGAAATTCCAAAAGCTGTAGAAAAAGCCACCTAAGCTCGCCGGGCGAACCGTTGCTTCACCGGGCGAATTTGTCTGGGCAGAAACACATTAAAAGGGGTAAAAACACATTTTTTAGGAATGTTTTTGGGGTATTTGTTCCCAATTCATCAAACCTTCATTTTTTAGTAGATTTAGCTTAGAAACAACACATGGAGTGTGCATCTTGACGATCCGGAGTCGAATCCACTTCAATTGGAGTTGACAAACTGTGAGATTTGTGTTCTTCTTATCTCTTCTCTTTGTACCCTCTATTTGTTGGAGTTTTGTATGTAAGTTTATCTTGATTGTGTGTATATTTATGGATCTTTGTATAAAATCTCTTTTACAACTCTTTATCGATGGTTATCTTTGATTTTTTACTTAATGGGTTTGGATTGCTATCGACATATACGGTTCGAACTCGATTTAAGATGAACATTTGTTAGATTCTAAACTCTAGACATAGATTTAGGTCTAATATTCGTGTGGTTATCGGTTCTTAATGCTCCGTGTTGTTGAGTTGCGTGAGACATCACCGATGAGACGATATGGTTGATCTCTCAACTTTGTGTTAGACATAACCTCTGTTGTGAGCGATACGTGGGGGTTTTGACGAGTGATTTAGGTTGAGTGCATTTGATCCATATATTTTTTTAGTGCATGATGGGTAGAACAAAATACAACTCCTGGCGAGTTTTCTCATGTCTTAAGAATGTATTTATTTTCTTATTTTATGTTTTATGTTTTTCCCTTTGAACTTTTATTCCAAACCATTTAAACCCAAACTCAATAACGTTTAAATTGTCGAACGACGGTTCAATAACACTAATCTCTGTGGACACGATAATTTCCCGGATAAATACTTCCAAAAACTTTTGTTGCTTGCCGCTTTACCGCACCAACAGCGATCGCGTTTGATGCGTATTACAGAGTAGTTGATGGTTAAAATCTTCACTTTTTAAGAGTTATGTTACGTTCCTTGGAAGTAGCAAAGTCTGTATATTGATAGATGATATGAAACAAGTGCCAAAGGCAGTCAAAGATAGCATATGGATAGACGTTAAGGTATTAACTTTAATTTTTATCTATTCGATATGACTTTCTATAATTTCTAATACATTCTTATTGATTTAAATGTAGTTGACTTTTGAGTTTACGGATGATAAGTTAAAAAAAAGGTGGGTAAGTCATGCTGGTACGTGTTAGAGGAGTTTTAAGTCATGTCTCACGCGTGACTACATTAGGGAGCCTAAGCCTGGTCTTGAGCGTCCATGTGTGAGATATAGTTATCTTTCGAAGATGGTTTGGAAAACATTTGTAAATGACCATCGTTCTGAGAAATTCATGGTTAGTACTAGTCTTATTTATCTTAATAATTTTATGCTAATGTTTTATAGATACTTGTTGCACTCCAAAATTTGTCCTCTTGTTTCTAACCCTAGATGGATTTTTCTTCTCATTCATATGCATCTCCATTAGGTCATAACTTTGCTTTCATTTGCATTGATCTCCTAGGACATGGGATTAAAATTTTTCTTGTAATTTGGATTTTTCATATTCAGAGGTGATCCATTTGGTTATTGCACTTAAATTGAAGCAAGGATTTGAATTCATATCATCATGAACATCTCCTTTGTCAAGATTCATCCAGCTACAAGGTCATCTTCTTCAAGATTTCTCAAGGGTATCAGGTGCTTAGGGTTTCATCATTGATTTAATTGAGAAGGCTATGGACTAAGGTTTGTTTCTTCAACACCTTAAGTTATTTCCTCATTCAGTGCATATCTCAAGGTGGATTTAGGTTTCTTATTCATGGTTGAGTTTGTGGACATACATCAATTGAAGATCATGAGATTAGGGTTCCATGTTAAGGACATCTTAGGGGTCATGTTTCTTTCTATACCTCATGTTTTATCTTCATCTTCAAATTTTTTCAAGGAACCATTTTTGTGTTAAGATCGATGGTCATCAAGTCAAGATATCATGGATTGAATTGTAAATCACGAGATCATGATGCAAGACATCAAGTTGTGGACTCATACTGTGATCAAAGCATTGTTTTTCTCATTTACTTGTTGGATTCATTATTATGAAGTTTTCATTCAAGTGAGTTCAAATTGGTCAAGATAATCAAGCGGATTAAGACCTAAGCAAGATAAGTTTGGAATGAAGATTCAAGTGGATTTCTTGAAATGCAAATTACTTAAAATTTAAGATATCCATCATCATCATTCACCCTTCAAATTCAAATTCAAATTTCAATTATCCAAAGCATATCCATTAACTAATTTTCATGTCCAACTCAAGTTCAAATTCAATCCATATTTCAAACCATTTTTACATACATTTTCAAATCCATTTTTAATCCAAAAAAATCCGCTTTGATCCATTTAAATCCATTTCAATTCATTAAATCATATCCATTTTTTTTAAGCATATCCATTTCTAAAACCAAATTCCACTATTCCAATATCCAATAACCAAAAACAAATATCTATTTAATACCAAGCCATTATCCAATTTTATATCCAGTTTCAAACCAATTACCCGATATCCATTTCCATGTCTAAATAACCTATTCAATGACCAATTAGCCCATTGTATTCAAAGTTCCATTTAATCCAAAAACCATTCCCAAAGCCCAGATTCACGAAGCACATAACAGCAAAAGAAATATGTAGGAGGAATTCAATAACGGAGTTTACAAAACCAATTCAAAGGGACCCTTTCAAATCATCAACACAAGTTCATGCTGACAAAATTTGTTTTTTCAATCCACACTTTAACAAACTCATAGTAGAGAAAAGGAAAAAAGATATAACAAGCACAAAAGAGAAAGTATATAGCAGGGTTTCATCACTTACAATTATAATTTTTCAGTTACAAATTCATAATAGATTCGGTTAACAATCGTAACAAACTTCAGCTTCAGTTCATCTGCAATCTCTCCTCTATAAAAGCTTCTCCCTCTTCACAATTCATCTTCTAGATTCACTACATTTCCTCCATTTTCTTCACGTCAAATTCCTCTGCTCTTCCATCTCCATCTTCCACAATTCACCAAATCAAAATTCAACTTCATCTTTACGCATCAACAAGCTTCTGCATCTTCATCAAACACAACTTAAATAATACTCCATCGGAGATCATCATCATCATCATCTTCTGCAACCTGCAATTTGAAGCAATTTAGCAGCAGAACGCAACACACATCACTTCAAAATTTGTCACGCATCCTTCAGCCAAATCGCAACAACTTGCAATCTCAGATTCAACTGCAAAATGCAAGATTCAATCATTCAACTCTTAGTAAATTCAAGAACACGAATCCAGAACATCCACAACAGAATGCGCGAGCCAAGAAGTAGATAAGGAGAACATTGAATAGAAACTCTTACCTGAAACGTTCATTCGCATTTTCGCTCTCCACTACACAGGTATTTCAAATCACTCTTCCTTACTGACAACTGTAGCCTTGATTTATAACGGTGCGTTTGGAGCTAAGCCTCCATGGTTGTGGCTCCGATTAGATGAGTGGCGATCGCCAATCGCAGAGTTGTGGTTTGATTTATGTAAGTTCTCATTCCGTTAAGTTTGAATTAGGAGATGATTCGAGGGAAATAGTGAATCTGATTTGAGGTTGAGAGGAACCGATTGAGAGTGAGATTCGAGGGATGTGAGTTGAATCGGAAGGGAGAAAAGAAAGGAATTTGAGTGGAGACGAGGTCATGGAACAAGCATTTCGCAGGAGGTGCATTGTGAACGGGGAGCATGGTAGCGAGCAACAATACTAATCATATTTTCACTATGTTTATAACAGGCTAAAAGTCAAGCAAGAATACAAAATAAAGCAAAAAAAATTTACCCCCATTGATTGTCTCGTGGTGGCTACCGTAAAACTTTAGAAAACAATGATGAATGAAAAAAACCAACAAATGGGAGATGAGGACTCCATTAGTAGTGATTGCAACCCATCTCCACCATCAAGACATGAGAAGTGGAAGAGGGCTCGAATAAATTGTAAGTATAATTTGTTATGCGTATGTTATGTGTTATTTAAATGTTGTGTTAATTACAATATTAATATTATCACGCATATTGTGTAGAATTTGTTGGTTGAGGAGGCCCCTGGAGGTTTATTTGTTCCTGAACCATGACATGATATACTAATAGAAGCTATCGGAACATATGAGCATGGTGGGCACGTTCGTGGTGTTGGAGAAGGTGTCGACCTGAGATTATTCTTTGGTTCATACAAAAAAGAGCTGAAAGCACCGAATTACAAAAGCAAAAAGAAAAGATACGCCTTTCGAGAAGCAGTTAGAAGAACAAAGGAAGTTGTTAGAAGCGGAGTAGGACAATCAGAGGAAAAGCATGGAAAAGTTAGAAAAGTTAGAAGAGTTAAATGCGGTATGTGTTTTATCTGAAATGCTAGTGTTTTATCTGAAATGTATGATATATTGTGTTTTATATTAAAAGTAAGAAAAGATAGAAATGTATTTATTATGTATTGTATTCAAAACGAATATTATGTTGCAGAGAATAAGTGGATCTTTTCAACAATATACGAATGAAAATGATGATGATGCTGATGATGATCAATTTCCCAAAACAAATGTTGTACGTGGCCATATTACTTATATGCACGTGTGGTTATAACATTCATGAAATTAATGTTTAAATTTGTAGACAAGGAGACAACCAAAGGGATACGAGTGTGGGTATTATGTAATGAAACACATGTTAAACATTGTCTTCGCCGACATTGTTGATTCATGGGATGAGGTACATATTATATATGTAATGAATTGTTTACAATAATATATTATTGTTTAAGTTGGATATGATTATCATATATGTGTGATATTCACATTTTTGCACTTTTTTATCTAGACTTTAACGATGTTACACCATTTCCCTACGATAACTTTGTAGACATTCGTAAACGTTGAACATATATCTTCAATTTGCTTAAGGGTCCTCAAACATGAGTTTAATTTATAATACATATATATATACATATATATATATATATATATATATATATATATATATATATATATATATATATGTTTGATATACATTTGTGTTTGATGATGTAAATAATATTTTTTGGATTTGATGAAGTAAATATTTTTTTTGGCTTTTGATGTAAATTTTATTTACCTTTGTAATATATGTATAAAATCAGGTTCATAATACAAGTACAAAAATATAATGGGCTAGTAATGCAATAATATAAAAAAAATTTAAAAAAAACTAATAAAGGAGGTGGATTGTGTACATAACAAAAATTAGAGGTCAAATGCGAGGATGTAACACCCTAAATGTCCCCCACGTAATTTATAATAATTATCAGAGTAAATTTAAAAAAAAACATTTAGGATGCCACATTAACCATAAACCTGCTCATGTAATCAAATATGTAACACATATACTTTTAAAAATTATTAATAATAATAACAATAAAAAATGTCTGAAAAATCAACTTTTATTGCAGCGGAACATCAACGACTTGGCAGTTTAATGATTCAAAGCATAATCATGATTTTAATGTAAACATAAACAACAAAAACTTAAGAGATATCCAAATAATCTCCAACAAACATAAAATACATGAAAGCATTTCATTCCCCGGTGTTACGCATCAGAGAAAATGTCGAGTCTATAAAAATAAAAGGAAAACTCTATCTTTGACTCACAACCATGCTTTATTGCGGATTATCTGCACGATGCCCATGTAAATGCAACATTCAAATAGAAGGGATGAGATATCACAATTATATAAAGGAAAGCATGATAATAAATAAGAATCAGATTATTACATGCGCATCACACATTCCACAACACACTTCCATACAATCAACACAACACCCATCCAAACATAATAACAACGCAACCAATATGCAGTGCAATGAGACTTACAACTTGACTCAATGCATGTGGTACCAATACGTGAACTCTCAGGTTCATGACTCAGATCCCCACCTAGGATCAAAGTCTACCAATTCGTTACCATCACCATTGATAACGCTTCACTGATTCCATCACCTCTGAAATCATCTACTCACACCCAATTCCCACCACCTAATATTAAGGCTCACCAAAAAAGGACCATCGTCCATCTCCATGAATGCATGCAAAATACAACATGAAACAACAACACCATGCACAATGACCGTCACCACCATAGTCAATGTACTTCGCCAATATAGGCCACCATGCGCCAAACAAATGTTATATCAGTTCAGCAACATCAACATACAGTATAGCAAGCTACAACAATGTTTTTAAGATTATGTCACACCACCACATAAACACTATAATGCATTTAACACCATTACACAACAAATTATTCATTTGCAGTCACTAAAACCAATTTTAGAACAAAGTTCCCCGCGTCAGCTTCCTAACGCTTCGAACGAGACCCGAATCGGACATCCGAAACTGAAGTTATGAATTTTAGAAGTTTTTAAAAAATTGCTCCCAGTTTAACTGGTTACACCATTTGAGGTAACCGGTTACACCCCTGTAACCAGCCACTGCTACACAAAACACACACAGTGTAATCGGTTACACAGATCCCAGTAACCGATTATACCCTCCTAAAAAGCCTAGATATATGTTTTTAAAGCAGTGTAATTGGTTACCCCTTTCCTGGTAACCAATTACACCTATAGCAGAATCATTTTTCTGCTGCTATTCCAAACGAATATCACTTTTTAATACACCATAAAACCCCACTTTTCATATAACACGTTTAACACATTATTTTACCTCAAAATCACTTTTCAAAACATCAAGACCTCAACTCTTTTTATAAAAACACTCATAACTTAAGTTCCAACTCTGACTCGCAATAACCATCAACAACAATATCTACCATCATACAAGTCCATCAAATGCATACTTCTAACGGCAACAACACAACAATTACACCAAGCAACATCAATCAAAACATCATTATACAACTCATGATTCATCAATTGATCATTCAATCCAACAAATATAAAATTCCAACCATGATCATAACATATAGAGAAGAGAAACACAAACCAAGCATAGATATAATCTACCCACTATCATCATTCTAACCCTTAGATAATCAGAACCTCACCCTTACCTTAGAGTTCTTGCAAAGTTTCTTCAACCTTTAGCAATGGTGATCTCCTCTTCCCCCTTGAGCATTACTCCCTTCTTTCACTTTTCCCTAGTTATCACATTCTGACAACTTCTATCACTAAGCTTCCCTTATTCTTCTATTTTATTATACTATTATTATAACTTAATCCAACTAATTAAATAATTATTATTATTATTATAATACTAATTTTCATCTATTATTTAATTTAAACAATGCTCACCTAATATTATTTAATTAAATAATTATTAACTAATATAATTCAATTAGTCTTACTTACCACACCACCAAGTTCCACACTGTTGCTCACATACACTACTACAACAAACACATTCAACAATGGTTAAAAAAGATAAATTATCAGGCAGGACCGACCGTTGTTACGTAGCGTGTGGTTGTATATGAGTTACTTACAATCACGGTCGTATGACCGTTGTAGAAAAATGAAAAGCGCGCTACCTATAATCACGGTTGTTTTAAATACCCATGATGAAAAGTCTGTCAGCATTTTTTTTATATTTTTGCCGCATGTTTTTCCTAACTACATTTATAACTTTCATCATAATATATAATATTAAATATTTTAACAAAACAACATTAAGAACAACACAATTAAAAAGAATAATAAGAACAATAACAAGAAGAACAAGAACAACAACAGTAATAATAACAAAAGGAACACCAACAACAACAAGAACGACAAGAACAACGAGAACAATAATAAGAACAACAAGAATAATAACAACAACAATAACAAAAATAAGAACAAAAATAAGAATAACAACAAGAACAACAAGAACAATAACAACAACAACAATAATAATAACTACAAGAACAACAAGAACAATAACAAGAACAACAAGAACAATAACAAGAACAATAACAACAACAAGAACAAAAATAAGAATAACAACAAGAACAACAATAGCAACAACAAGAACAACAACAACAATAACAAGAACAATAACAACAACAAGAACAACAACAAGAACAAAAATAAGAATACCAACAAGAACAACAAGAGCAACAACAAGAACAACCACCCGAACAACAATAAAAAAAATAGAAACGTGAAACAATAATATTTTACTTGTAAAATCGTTAAACATGAACAAACTGTAACACGTTAATGGAAGTAATGTTTCTGAGTTTCGTTGTGGAAGAAATGATGTTTTCAAGTTTGGAATAATTTTGAAGGCAGAAGATGAAGTTTGTCTAAGTACATCTAGGACAAAAGTGAATGAACTAAGAGCATTATATATATCTTTAAAAAAAAGGCGCCACCACTACTACATAACACGCAAACAACAACGCCAGGTTTACAACGGATTCATCTAAACCGTTGTAATAGGTTAAAATTTTCGTGCCCTGTAACTAGCCGTACGTATAAACAGAAATATAATGACGGTTGTGTTAAAAGACCGCAGTAATAAATATGCTTCGATTCCCAGCAGTTACACTTTTTCCATTTTTTAGAGTACATAAAGCGTTTCTCACTTAAGTCCATTATTTATAAAATAAATTGTAAATGATTTTACAATGGTTTTTAAACCAACCGTTGTTATAGAACTTAATTCCATTACTTTAAAAATAAATTGTAAAATAGTTTACAACGGTGAATTAAATGAACCATTGTAAGAGGTCTTCAATTCCACTACGGTTGTTTTTCCCAACTGTAATTAAAGGTTTTCACTGATAAATTAAAACAAAACTTATTATGTATTATTTCTTCCAAAAGATGCCCTAGTTGAACAAGCGAGCCATCAGAGACGACAGCGGCAGCGTAAACTTTACCCTCTTTGTAGCTTAAATCTTCACACCCTCTTCGTTCATTTGATTCTTCAGCTTCGAAGTACGATATTCTTCAACATCTTCATTCCTTTTTTCTTTGTTTATATGCTCAAGTCAGTATTAGTGTAAATGTTTTATATGCTTTAGGTTTAGATTTGCAAATGCATTAAGTTTTTGGTGTGTCATTCACATTATTATATGTGTAAAAATTTCAGAAGTTGTTATGGATCGTAGTTGGATGAAAGCCGATAGATTAGGTCCTGTTTATGAGAAATGAGTTCTTGAATTTCTTGAATACGCTGATAAACATCTTCCAAAAAATAATGGTATCTTTTATTGTCCTTGTGTTCTTTGCGCGAATATCAAAAAGTGCAGAAATGATGAAATATTTCATCACCTTTGTTGTGATGGTATATGTCAAAATTATATAATATGGATGTGGCATGGTGAAGTGGAGGAAAGTCGTGTGTCACAAAGTTAAAGAGTCGAGGAAGATGAATATATGGATGATCAACTAGATGATATGTTCCGTGATATTGGGGAATCTTCTTTAAAGAATGCTCATATTTATGATACTTTATGTAGTCATAAAGACACCCCTTTATATAAAGGATGCACAGATTTTACACGATTATCTGCGGTGTTAAAGTTGTTTAATCTGAAGGCAAAAAATTGATGGTCGGATAAAAGTTTCACGGAATTGTTACCAAAAGATAATAAATTGCCGGATCGTTGTTATGAGGCCAAGAAGATATTGTGTCCAATGGGTATGGAGTATATCAAAATACATGCTTGCCCTAATGATTGCATATTATACCGAAAAAAGTATGAAGACTTGTATCAATGTCCGAAATGTGGTGTGTCGCGTTACAAGCTGAAGGCCAATAGTGGTGATGACAATGACTATGACAATGTTAGTAAGAAGCATCCTCCTGCTAAAGTGTTATGGTACTTGCCAATAATTTCACGATTTAAGAGACTTTTTTCTAATTCGAATGACGCAAAGAATCTTAGATGGCATGCAGATGAAAGAATTTGTGATGAAAATATTCGCCATGTTGCTGATTCGTTGCAATGGAAGAAAATTGATTCGTTGTTTCCGGATTTTGGAGTTGAGCCAAGAAACCTTAGGCTGGGACTTGCCATCGATGGAATGAACCCCTTTGGTAATCTGAGCACTAATCATACTTCGTGGCATGTTCTTCTCACTATTTACAACCTATCTCCTTGGTTGAGTATGAAGCGCAAGTATATACTATTAAGTATGATGATTTCTGGACCACGACAACTTGGTAACGACATAGATGTTTATCTAAGTCCATTAATTGATTATTTACGATTCTTGTGGGATGAAGGTGTAACGCCCTGTTTTGCCTTATTTATTTAATCGAGTCGATTTAATTATTTTCGTTTTTATATTATTTTATTCTTGACTTTTATTTGATAATATATTATTTTTCATCGTTATTATGTTTTATCGCGTTTTGAGAGCGTTTGCGAAATATTTGAGCGTGGGGGCAAAATGGTCATTTGATTAGTTAGATATTTTAGAAAAATTATATATTTTTATAAATAGAGATTTGAGAGAAAAGAGAGTATTTTAAGGTAACTCTAATAATTGATCAATTGGTATTAGAAGACAAAATATCAATTGGAGATATTTTACCCTATTGGATTTATATTATATAATAAGTATTATATATATATATATATATATTGGTTAGAAAGAGAGAAAAAGGGGAAAGTTAGAAAAGAAGAAGAAAAACAGAGAGAAATAAGAGAAGGAAAAGGGAGAAGAGGAAAAAAGAGGAAATTCGAGAATAGCTCCTTTTCAAACACGATTTAATCGGGTAAGGGTGTGAAACTCGATTATCTTATGCTTGTGTATGATTATGTATGTATGTGGTTGAATGTTTACTTGGTTTTCCATATTTTTCATTTCTAGGTTGAAAATGAGAAAAACGATTAGAAATCGATGTTTTCACGGACGAAAGTCGGAATAAATCGCGTAGTAGAGTCGTGTGATGTTGGGCCGTGATTTAGCGTGATCGTTTGATTGAATCGAGTTGAATTTGTAACTGTTGAGTTTTTGATATATATATCGATGTTTTTGTGCAAATTGATGTTGTGATCGAGTAAAAGTGTTTGGATATGTCTAGTAACATTGGTAGAGGTTGATATTTAATCGAGTAAGGATAGAAATTAATCGGGTTTGGAGTTGGGTTAAATTGATAAAATTATGTTTCAAAATATTTAAAAAATGGAAAATGTGTTGGATGGCTTTTTAATGGTGAAAATATTGTAGTATTTCAAATTCTGAGATCGCAGCTTTTTACGGAATCGAAATCGGAGGTCCGGAAGTCATTTAACGATCGAAAACTGATTTTTCAGCAAAATTTGCACCTCGTGCGCTAACCCCTGTAATTGTGCGTCGACTCATGAATCCATGCGCTGACCCGGGTGAAATCCGTAGGGTTATGCGTCGACTCATGAATCCATGCGTCGGCTCATGATCTCAAATTTTCCAAAATGTCTGATTTTGTTTTCTTCATAACTTTTGAACCGTAAGTCCGTTTTGACCCCCGTTTGAAGCGTTGGAAAGCTAATGAAAAGTTATTTCTATTAAAAATGGTTTGGAGGGTAATAGATGATTTAATTAATTCGTGCTTTTTGAGAAATAGTCGGGTTGTCGGGTTTTTATCGCGTTAATGGTGTGCGATTGATGTGTCATCATGCTATATGCTTTTGTTATGTAACGTGGAGCTTTTATGTGGTTTATATGATGTTGAGGCATGTGATAATTATGTTGTTGTGTGGTAAAATGCATTGTTTGAATTGAATATCAATGTATGTTGTTATGATGTATTGTGGGTAGCCTTTGTGGTGTGAATCCCTTGTGGAAGTAATTGTGATTGTATGATTGTTGTGGTTTGTGGTTTGTGGTGAAATGCATTGTTTATGTGAAATTCAATGTATGTTGTGTGGTGGCCTTTATGGTTTGAAATGCATTGTTTGAATTGATTTATAATGCATGAGTGTGCTGATGTTGATTAATTCATATGGTCGAACTGTGAATGTATGGAATTGATGAGTTGAAATAAATGCATGATTATGGTTGCATATATGTGTGAAGATGCATTTGATTGTCATGAGTTCTTGTATGCCAAGCATCATGATATGCATTCTGGTGACGTCCTGAGGGACGGATTGATTCCAGAGGGAATCTACTATAACATCGTGTGCCTTAAAAATAAGAGGTGTGAGCGATCGGATGGATCGTGTGCCTTAAAAATAAGAGGCGTGAGCGATAGTTATAGACGATCGTGTGCCCGTGTGGGGTGTGAGCAATCGGGTCGTGTGCCTTATACAAAGAGGTGTGAGCAATCCATAAACGTCGTGTGCCTTAAAAATAAGAGGTGTGAGCGATCTGATCGGATCGTGTGCCTTAAACATAAGAGGTGTGAGAGATGGGGAACATCGTGTGCCCGACGGGGAGTTATGTTGAGTAACAAGCGATGATTCCAGTAGAGTTCCTGAGTGAACTAGTGATGAGAAATATTGGAAGTCGGTACCGCATGGCATGTGCATAGAGTCGTTGTGTCGGTCTCTGTGCATTTGCATAATCATGGATTAGCTGTGCATGGAATTGTGAATGTGATTGATGAGATGGAATATGTGTACTTGTATTGATAATGAGGGTATGGTGTTTGATCGATGTGTAGTGGTATTTGATACTTGAGAATTGTACTGTGTTGTGTTGTATTTGATGGTGGTGCAATCGTGGTGAGAATATTTTACTTGTGCATTTATGTGTTAATATATAATTATATGCAACTATATTATGATTGTTTTTCTCACCCTTCTGCTGTTTTATAATGTTCTATGAGGCATTGCAGATTAGAGTTACTGGAGGTATTTTTGTGAAGCTTTGCGTCTTCATTCTTTTGTCGGTCGGCTCTAATATATGACACCGGGTAGTTAGGGAGGCCGTTAGCGTTTATTGTGTATTATGGATATACATATCTTTTGGCCTGTACATGTATAACTTGATGTATGACAAACTTTTTATGTGAAATATATATATGAGATTCAGTACAGATTTTTCGCTTTTATTCTGTACTTGAATATGTGGGTGTAAGGAACTAAGTTCCTCTGTTGATTGCTACCCCACTGTTGCATATCTTTATGGGCAGGTGTTGTGTGTTTGTTTCAAATTGATGTGACCCCTCGGTCTATGCTGTGGATTTCAATTATACTCTGACGAAATTTTGAATTTTATTTTACCGTTTTATTTATTTGGGGGTATAGATTGGGGGTGTTACATTAAGTGGTATCAGAGCCAGTCCGTGTCAGTTTGTGTCAGTCCTTGTTGGTCGTTGTGTTTGGGTGAGCGGTTTGTTTAACCATAGTTGCTGTTATTGGAAATGAACAGAATATGGCTGGTAGGAACGACGCTGCTTTAGCTACTGCGATGCAAGCTATGGCTCGGACTGTGCAGGGTATACCTAATGTTGTTGGTAATGATGAGTTCAGGAAGAATAAACTGCCTATCTTCAAAGGAAGATATGATCTTGATGGTGCACAGAGTTGGTTGAAAGAGATTGAAAGGATTTTCCGAATGATGGATTGTGATGAGGATCAGAAGGTGAGACTAGGTACTCACTTGTTGCTGGAAGAAGCTGATGATTGGTGGGTTGGTACACGTTATGTGTTGGAAGCTGCAGAGGAAGAGATTACTTGGGCTGTGTTTAGCATTGAGTTTCTGAGGAAGTATTTTCCCGAAGATGTCAGAGGAAAGAAAGAGATAGAGTTCTTGGAATTGAAACAGAGTAGTATGTCAGTTGTTGACTATACTGCTAAGTTTGTTGAGTTGGTGCAGTTTTACCCACATTATGCGGAAGCGACTGCGGAGTTTTCTAAGTGTGTTAAGTTTGAGAATGGGTTGCGTCCTGAGATTAAACAGGCTATTGGTTATCAGAGAATTCGAAGGTTTTCAGATTTGGTGGATTGTTGTAGGATTTTTGAGGAGGATAGTAAGGCTCGTTCTACTCATTATAAGAGTATGACCGACAGGAAAGGGAAGCAACAGGTTCATGGTGGTCCTTATGTGACACCAGCTGATAGAGGTAAACAAAGGGGTACTTTTGATCGAAGGCCAAGTGGAGGAGGTATGCCTAATTCTTTGAGATGTTATAGATGTGGTGAAGTGGGACATCGTCAGTTTGAGTGTAGGAGGGATATGAGAAAGTGTTCCAATTGTGGAGGTTTAGGACATGTTGCGGCTGATTGTAAGAGGAACGTGGTGAAGTGTTTCAATTGTGGTGAACCTGGAAATGTTAGTACGAAGTGTCCGAAACCAAAGAAAGCTCCAGCTGGTGGGAAAGTTTTTGTGTTGTCAGGGACTCAGACTTCAAGTGCAGATCGTCTGATAAGAGGTACTTGTTTTATTAATAGTACGCCTTTATTTTCTATTATTGATAATGGAGCGACTCATTCGTTTATTTCGTATGAGTGCGCGAAGCGTTTGAATTTGTTGTTGCCTTCTTGGGGTGGTGAGATGGTTATCGATATTTCTGCTTAGGGGTCGGTAATTACTTCTTTGGTTTGTTTAAATTGTTCTTTGACCATTCATGGTAAAGGCTTGTGATGGATTTGGTGTGGTTACAGTTGGAGGGGGTAGAATGAGATAAGTGGGGGAGGAGCTGGTACTTCTCCATGTTGCTTCAGGTGTAGAGAGTTGGCTCAGGATGTTATGAATTACAAGATTATAAGTGTGGTTTCCGGTTCCGGAGGGAATGCGGAGGTAAGGTTTATGTTCACTAAGGATTTGTGCCTTAGGTAGTTTGGTGCACAAGATGTAAGGAATGCTATTATAGTTTGGTAAGGACGATTTATGCTCCATCATGATTGTCGGCTGTCTATTGACAAATTGAGGAACTGATCACCCTTAATCTCTTGTTGATAGCAGACGGGAATTATGTTGGATGGAATGGACGTGTCTTTCCGGCTTTGATAGTGGTAAGGAATGGATTACTTGAAATGTAAGGAAATGGTTACAGATTGTTTTGTTGAGTCGATGAAGATTCTTATATCAAGAGATGAGGCGGATTAGAGGTTCTGGTATGTTAGTTAAGTTGGGAAGTCATTGAGAGAGAATGATTGGGTATTGTTAATGGCTGCTTCTCAGGGAGTAGAAAGTGAACTTAAATTGGACGAAGGTGAATAGTTGAAGTTATATCTGCTAAGTACGTAGGAAACTCTTAGGAGATGGGACTAAGATGTTGGACTTGTTTATGGTGACAGTATTCTGGAAATTGGCAGGAAAGTCACAGTGAATAGGCAGTCAGTGATGCATGGTTTTCGGATGCGTTTTTGGACGAAACATTAGTGTGTTGACTAGAAGAGGTCCATCATGGTTGGTAAGGAAAAATATGATAGCAGTAGGTTGCGTGTTAACCAGTGAGTGGTATGGAAATTTGCGGTTGTGTTTTGAATAACTTGAGTTTTGAATTGTGACGAATCGCAAACGATTTGAAATTCCTTGGTATAGGGTGACGATGGAGAATAAGTGTCCACTTTCAGAATTAGGTAACGGGAAAGGTCTGGTTGAGTTTGATTAGAATTATAATTGTTGGAATGTTTGATAAGAGTGGTGATTTGTTTGAGTTGAGGCCTTGATCGACTTTATGTGACGGGATATATTTGTTATCATCGAAAGTAGATGCGGTGTTACTATGAGAGGCTCCGAAGTTAGTTAAGGAAATTAGAATCTTTTTGGACTTTTTAGTTGGTTATTACCGGAGGTCATTAAAGGCTTTTCCAAGTTAGCATTTTCGTTACTTCGGTTGACTTGCAAGGGGTGAGTCGTTTGTTTTGGAGATTCGTTGTGAGTAAGTTTTGGTGGGCTGAAGTAGAGTTTGTCTACGTCTTCAGTTTTGATTCTGTGTGATCCTAATAAAATGGTGGCGAGGTATTGTGATGTGTCTTTGATGAGGTTAGTCAGTGTGTTAATGCAAGAGGGTAAAGTCGTAGCTTATGCTTTACGACATTTGAAGATTCATAAAAAGGGTCTATACTATTCTGGATTTGGAACTGGTTGTGGTTGTATTGTGTTGGAAATTTGGAGGTACTATCTTTATGGTTCTAGGTTCGAAGTTTTTGGTAATCGCAAGAGTTTAGAGTACTGGTTTGGTCTGAAGGAATAGAGATAACGAGAATGATTAGGATTCGTGGCGAGTTATGAATTGGTTTGGGGTTATCCTTGGGGAAAGGTTGTTGTTGTACCAGATGTGTAAGTCAAAAATCTTTATGCATGTCGGCTTTGATGGTCATGGAATTAGAATTATTTGAGCAGTTCAGAGGCTTGTGTCTAGTGTGGGAGAGAACACAGTAGAGAGTGTGGTTGGATATATTGGCAGTGATCAATGATTTTGGTGTATATGAGAAGGAGTTAGGTTTTGGACGTGAGATTGATAGTCTTGATGGTTTCGGGTAATCAGAGTGCGCAACGGAAGCGTGATGTGGCACATTTTGTGTTTGAGAGTGAACCTGTGAGTTTGTGCTTGAGTATTCTTTGAATTGTGAGTTGGTCGTCAAGTGCATTGTATGGGCTTTGCGTCTTTTCGTTGTTGTTGCTACTGTTGGCAAGGTGGTTTGTCAGTTGTGTTATTCATGGTGTGCTTTTGGTTGGTCTAATGTTTGTTGGTCGGATGCGAGAGTCGTGTCCGGAGTTGTTGGTATTGGTTATATTTTCGAGGACGAAAATTTCTAAGTGGGGGAGAATTTTAACGCCCCGTTTTGCCTTATTTATTTAATCAAGTCGATTTAATTATTTTCGTTTTTATATTATTTTATTCTTGACTTTTATTTGATAATATATTATTTTTCATCGTTATTATGTTTTATCGCGTTTTGAGAGCGTTTGCGAAATATTTGAGCGTGGGGGCAAAATAGTCATTTGATTTGTTAGATATTTTAGAAAAATTATATATTTTTATAAATAGAGATTTGAGAGAAAAGAGAGTATTTTAAGGTAACTCTAATAATTGATCAATTGGTATTAGAAGACAAAACATCAATTGGAGATATTTTACCCTATTGGATTTATATTATATAATAAGTATTATATATATATTGGTTAGAAAGAGAGAAAAAGGGGAAAGTTAGAAAAGAAGAAGAAAAACAGAGAGAAAGAAGAGAAGGAAAAGGGAGAAGAGGAAAAAAGAGGAAATTCGAGAATAGCTCCTTTTCAAACACGATTTAATCGGGTAAGGGTGTGAAACTCGATTATCTTATGCTTGTGTATGATTATGTATGTATGTGGTTGAATGTTTACTTGGTTTTCCATAGTTTTCATTTCTAGGTTGAAAATGAGAAAAATGATTAGAAATTGATGTTTTCACGGACGAAAGTCGGAATAAATCGCGTAGTAGAGTCATGTGATGTTGGGCCGTGATTTAGTGTGATCGTTTGATTGAATCGAGTTGAATTTGTAACTGTTGAGTTTTTGATATATATCGATGTTTTTGTGCAAATTGATGTTGTGATCGAGTAAAAGTGTTTGGATATGTCTGGTAACATTGGTAGAGGTTGATATTTAATCGGGTAAGGATAGAAATTAATCGGGAATGGTTGTTTGTGTGTTTTCGAGTGGTTTTGAGCGAGTTTGGAGTTGGGTTAAATTGATAAAATTATGTTTCAAAATATTTCAAAAATGTAAAATGTGTTGGATGGATTTTTAATGGTGAAAATATTGTAGTATTTCAAATTCTGAGATCGCAGCTTTTTACGGAATCGAAATCGGAGGTCCGGAAGTCATTTAACGATCGAAAACTGATTTTTCAGCAAAATCTGCACCTCGTGCGCTAACCCCTGTAACTGTGCATCGACTCATGAATCCATGCGCTGACCCGGGTGAAATCCATAGGGTTATGCGTCGACTCATGAATCCATGCGTCGGCTCATGATCTCAAATTTTCCAAAATGTTCGATT
Organism: Lathyrus tuberosus; assembly: GCA_022829125.1. Classification (NCBI taxonomy): domain Eukaryota; kingdom Viridiplantae; phylum Streptophyta; class Magnoliopsida; order Fabales; family Fabaceae; genus Lathyrus; species Lathyrus tuberosus. The sequence continues at coordinate 14,159,099 of JALAZF010000058.1, forward strand.
TTGTTTTCTTCATAACTTTTGAACCGTAAGTCCGTTTTGACCCCCGTTTGAAGCGTTGGAAAACTAATGAAAAGTTATTTCTATTAAAAATGGTTTGGATGGTAATAGATGATTTAATTAATTCGTGCTTTTTGAGAAATAGTCGGGTTGTCGGGTTTTTATCGCGTTAATGGTATGCGATTGATGTGTCATCATGCTATATGCTTTTGTTATGTAACGTGGAGCTTTTATGTGGTTTATATGATGTTGAGGCATGTGATAATTATGTTGTTGTGTGGTAAAATGCATTGTTTGAATTGAATATCAATGTATGTTGTTATGATGTATTGTGGGTAGCCTTTGTGGTGTGAATCCCTTGTGGAAGTAATTGTGATTGTATGATTGTTGTGGTTTGTGGTTTGTGGTGAAACGCATTATTTATGTGAAATTCAATGTATGTTGTGTGGTGGCCTTTATGGTTTGAAATACATTGTTTGAATTGATTTACAATGCATGAGTGTGCTGATGTTGATTAATTCATATGGTCGAACTGTGAATGTATGGAATTGATGAGTTGAAATAAATGCATGATTATGGTTGCATATATGTGTGAAGATGCATTTGATTGTCATGAGTTCTTGTATGCCAAACATCATGATATGCATTCTGGTGACATCCTGAGGGACGGATTGATTCCAGAGGGAATCTGCTATAACATCGTGTGCCTTAAAAATAAGAAGTGTGAGCGATCGGATGGATCGTGTGCCTTAAAAATAAGAGGTGTGAGCGATAGTTATAGACGATCGTGTGCCCGTGTGGGGTGTGAGCGATCGGGTCGTGTGCCTGTACATGTATAACTTGATGTATGACAAACTTTTTATGTGAAATATATATATGAGATTCAGTACAGATTTTCCACTTTTATTCTGTACTTGAATATGTGGGTGTAAGGAACTAAGGTCCTCTGTTGATTCCTACCCCACTGTTGCATATCTTTATGGGCAGGTGTTGTGTGTTTGTTTCAAATTGATGTGACCCCTCGGTCTATGCTGTGGATTTCAATTATACTCTGACAAAATTTTGAATTTTATTTTACCGTTTTATTTATTTGGGGGTATAGATTGGGGGTGTTACAGAAGGCGTTGAAGTTAATGATGCATATTCTGGGGAAAAGTTTAAGATGCGTGCAATGTTATTTTGCACATTCAACGACTTTCCTTCTTACGGTAACTTGGCTGGATATAGTGTAAAAGGACATAGAGTGTGTCCTATATGTAAAGATGATACTTGTTATCACCAACTTGAGTTTGGAAAAAAGTCTGTTTACCTTGGGCATAAAAAATTTCTAAAACCCGATCATCCTTATTGTAGATTGCGGAAGGTTTTTAATGGGGAGTAAGAGTTTGATGAGGCACCTGAACCTTTAACCGGGGAAGAAGTCTATCAATGACAGGAACACATTAATGTTGTCTTTGGGAAGAGAAAAAAAGAAAAAAGGGCAGTTGCAAAAAATATTTGGAAAAAGAGGTCCATCTTCTTTGATCTTCCGTATTGGTCAAGTCTTGATGATAGACATTATCGTGATGTGATGCACGTGGAGAAAAATGTGTGTGATAGTTTGATTGGCACACGTCTAACATTCCAGGCAAGACTAAAGATAGTAAGACTTCCCGTCTTGATATGGAGAAGATGTGTATAAGAAAACAGTTGGCTCCAATAGAGAAAGGAAAAAGAATTTATCTGCCTCCAGCATGTCACACTCTTTCTAAAAAGGAGAAGAAAATTTTCTTCGAGTGTTTGCAAGGTATTAAAGTTCCGCAAGGTTACTCATCAAACATCAAGAAACTTGTATTAATGAAAGATCTCAAGTTAATTGGTTTAAAATCTCATAATTGTCATGTATTGATGCAACAACTTCTACCAGTGGCTATCCGTGGGATCCTACCAAAAAATGTGAGAGTTACTATAACGAGACTGTGCTTGTTCTTCAATGCCATAAGTAATAAAGTTCTTGATTTCAAAAAATTTGATGAGTTAGAAGATGAGGCTGCCATAATCTTGTGTCAATTGGAGATGTATTTTCCTCCATCATTCTTTGACATTATGGTTCACTTATTTGTTCATCTAGTAATAGAAATCAGAATTTGTGGTCCAGTTTATTTAAGGTGGATGTATCCAATAGAGAGATATATGAAGATCTTTAAAGGATATACGAAGAATCATCACCGACCAGAAGCTTCGATTGTTGAAAGATACATCACAGAAAAAGCTGTTGAGTTTTGTACAAACTATTTGTCGGACGCAGATTCTATAGGAATTATAATTTCTCGTCATGCTGACATAGACGGAAGAGGTATTCAAGGTCTAAATGTTAAGTCAATGGCTCGGGATGTAGTTATTCAAGCAAATTTCTATATATTGAATAATATAGATGAAGTTCAACCTTTCATAGATACTCACAAAGGACTTTTGAGGAAAGAAATATCCCCGAATGAGTGACAAGTTGTTGTTGATAGAGCATAATAAGAGATTCATAGAATGGTTTAATAAAAGTGTATCTAATGATCATAGTGCATCTGATATACTTAAATGGTTGTCGTACGAGCCAAAATTTTGTGTCATTACTTGGACCGCATACGACATTGGTCATTATACCTTTTATACAAAATCAAAAGATGATCTTAGTACAATGCAAAATAGTGGGGTTATGGTTGAAGCCGAATCGATGTATTTCTCTAGTTCGAAAGATAAGAATCCTATATTGGCAACTACCGCATTTTATGGTGTCATTGATGAGATTTGGGAGATTGATTATGTTATTTTCAAAGTGGCTTTATTTAAATGCAAATGGGTTCCCAATAATAGTAATGGTGTACACATTAATGACTTAGGATTCACACGAGTCGACCTTGGCAAGGCATCTTTTATAACCGAACCATTCATCATGGCTTCTCAAGCAAAACAAGTTTTCTATGTTACCGACCCATCAGACATATCGGGGAAATGGTAAATCGTTCTCCAAGGAAAACACATTCCTCTTAGTGATGGAAGTCTTGATATTCCGTCCACACCTTCTTACACAACACAAGTCCCTAACTCATATGATGAAGTTGATGGAGATGTCGTGCACGCTGTTCGAATCGATCATGAAGAAGGCATATGGGAAAATTAACAAGTATGTAATTTACTCTTTATTCTAATATATTAATTGTATATTACAGTTTCTAAATATTTTTACTAACAAGTATAATTATTTGAAATCATAGGTCTTTAGAGTCAAGACACCAAGAGACAAGAAACCAAAACACCAAGTTACAATTATGTGATGTTATGTACAGTATAAACCGTAGGTTGTTTGTTCTGATAAATTGTAAGATATTTGTTACAATTGAATACAATTAACTATGTGATGTTATGTAATGTGTAAACTCTAGGCTGTTTGTTCTGATAAATTGTAAGATATTTGTTACAATTGAATATGATACAATTATGTGATGTTATGTAATGTGTAAACTGCAGGTTATTTGTTCTGATATATTGTAAGATAATTGTTACCATTGCATATACAGTTATGTGATATTATGAATATGATACAATTAACATTATTATGATTACTTTATCACAAATGTTAGTTGTATTTTCTGCTGTGATATGGTGAACAATAATACAGGTAAAAAAAAGGGATTAATTATAAAATCAGGAATCTTTTTCTTAAATCTGCAGAATATGCAACAGAGGTTATACACGATAACCGTAATAATAACTTATTCTTTAACAACGGTTATACTACACAACTGTTATAATATCTCGCGCGCTGTCTAGAAAAAAATAAATATCAAAACAGCGCCGCTGGGAATCGAACCTTGGCCACTTGATTTATCACAGCGGTTGTTTGTATCAACTGTTGTGATATGTAGCGCTCTTTCCAGTTTAAAACAACGGTTACTGGTCTGTGATTGTACGTATCATATATACAATAACACTCTACATAATAACGCCTGTGCACACGTGATTACATACATTTCCCAACCGTTGTTAAATGGGTTTTCCGTAGTAGTGCACCTATAACCACGGTTGATTTAAATACCCGTGGTGAAAGGTCTGTCACCTATAACCACAGTTGACTTAAATACCTGTGGTGAAAGGTTTGTCAGCATTTAAAAAAAAGTAAATAACCTAAAATGCTGGTGCTGGGATTTGAACCCATGACCATACGCCACTTTTCACCACGGGTATTAAATCAATCGTGGTTATAGATGGTTAAATAAAATTTAAAAAAATGCATGCGCCTAAATATCACATATTACAACGGTTGATTGAATATCCGTAGTAACGCAGGCTTTATTATATGTGTTTTCCGTAGTAGTGACACTCCCTACACCTTAATTATATTCTTAATGCCACTACCCCACACCAAGGTAGCTCAAACACACCAAAACATCAATAAACACATATAATCACACAACGTCACATAATTTTAATTACAAAAAATAAATAAAATAAACTGGGGCCTTACAACTCTTCCCCACTTAGAATATTTTCGTCCTCAAAAATTTACCTGATGTGAAGACCTTTGGATATAACTCTCGCATCCTACTTTCCAACTCCTAAGTCATACTTCCTCCGACAGTGCCTCCCCTCACTACCTTCACGAAGGCAATCTCCTTGCCTCTCAACTGTTTCAGCTCACGATCATTAATCCGTATAGGTAAGTCCTCAACTGTAAGGTTATCCCTCACCTGCACATCATCCATATGAATCACGTGCGACGGATCTGGAACATACTTTTGAAGTTGTGAAACATGGAATACATCATGCAAATTCGACAAATTTGGATGCAACGCCACTCTATAAGCAATAGCTCTAACCCTCTCTGATATCTGATACAGACCAATGAACCGAGGAGTAAGCTTCATCGACTTCAAGGCACGCCCAACACCGATCACCGGAGTGACTCTCAAGAATACATGGTCTCCCTCTTGAAACTCAAGATCTTTCCTCCATTTGTTATGGTAACTCTTCTATCTACTTTGTGAAGCTTTCATCTTCTCCTCAATCAGCTTCACCTTCGCAGTAGTCTATTGGAGAATCTCAGGTCCAGGCACCACACTCTCAACAGATTAATGCCAACACAAAGGTGTCCTACACCTCTGACTATACAAGGCTTCAAAAGGCGTCATTACAATACTAGAATGAAAACTGTTATTATAAGTAAACTCTATCAATGACAAATGACTATCCCAAGCACCTCCTTGTTCAAGAACACAAGCCCTCAACAAATCCTCCAAAGAGTGAATAGTCTTCTCAGTCTGACCATCTGTCTATGGATGATAAGTAGAACTCAACCTCAATTTCTAACCCAAAGCCTCCTGCAAACTCTCCCAAAATCTGGAAGCGAACCTTGGATCTCTATCTGACACAATACTCAACAAAACTCCATGCAGCTTCACAATCACATGGATATAAATCTCTGCCAACTTCTGCAAAGAAAAACTAATATAATCAGAATAAAATGTGCCAACTTCATTGTTCTATCAACAATCACCCAAATAGCTTCATGCCCTCTCAGACCATTCGACAACCCAGTCACAAAGTCCATTGAAATACTATCCCATTTCCACTTTGGAATGTCCAAAGGTTCCATAAACCCTATAGTTTTCTAATGCTCAACTTTTGAGTTCTGATAAGTCAAGCAAGCATACACAAATTGTGCCACATCACGTTTTAATCCAGGCCACCAAAATATCCTCTTTAAATCCTAATACATCTTTGTAGCTCCTGGGTGGATACTCAAGCTACTCCTATGAATTTCTTCTAAAATCATCTTCTTAAACTCAGAATCATCAAGAATACAGATTCTATCTCAGGATCTCAACACACCTTGCTCATCCACTCAAAAATCACTATCCTCAGCCTGATTACTCCCAACCATCAAATCTACCAGCTTCACATGCAACTTCTGACTCTTTTTAATATTATTAGGAAAATCATTGTTGATCTTCATCATACCCAACATCACACTCTGCGGTGTCAGATCACAAACTAAACTCAAGTCTCTAAACTGCTCAATCAATTCCAACTCTCTAGCCATCATAGCAGACATATGCAAAGACTTCTGACTTAAAGCATCAGCCAAGACATTAGCTTTACCGAGATGATAGTTCAAGCCAAATTCATAATCCTTCAAAAATTCCAACCATCTTCTCTGCCTCATATTCAATTCCTTCTCATCAAACATATACTTCAAACTTTTGTGATCACTGAACGCTTCAAATCTGGAACCATAAAGTTAATGTCTCCAAATCTTCAACATAAACACCACTGCAACCATCTTTAAAGCATGAGTAGGATAGTTTCTCTCGTAAACCCTCAATTGTTGTGAAGCATAAGCCACAACATTTCCATCTTGCATAAGCACACCACCTAAACCCATCATTAGCGCATCACAATATACCACAAACGGTTCATGCGGTTCAGGAAAAATCAAAATTGGAGATGTAGTCAATCTCTTCTTCAGCTGAATAAAACTCTTCTCACAATGAATATCCCACACAAATGCTTTACCTTTACAAGTCAACTGAGTTAACGGAAGTGCTAACTTAGAAAAGCCTTCAATAAACCTACGGTAGTAACTAGCTAAGCCCAGAAATCTTCTAATCTCTATAACCGACTTCAGAGCCTCGCATTGTAGAATTGCATCTACTTTGGATGGATCCATAGCAATACCATCACCTGAAATGACATGACCAAGAAAACTAACTTCTTGCAACCAGAACTCAAACTTCGACAACTTTTCATAAAACTTCTTCTCTTTCAACACTTGTAACACAATTCGCTAATGCTCCGCATGTTCTTCTTCTAATTTAGAATATATCAGAATGTCATAAATAAAAGCCACTACAAATTCATCCAAGTAAGTGTGAAAGATATGATTCATATACTCCATAAACACTCCAGGTGCATTAGAAACGCCAAAAAGCATCACCAAACATTCATAGTGTCTATACCGAGTTCTAAAAGCCATCTTCTGAATATCCTCATCCTTTACTTAAATTTGATGGTAACCCGACCTCAAGTTAATTTTGCTGAAAACACGCACACCTACTAGTTGGTCCATCAAATCATCTATTCTCGGAAGTGGATACTTGTTCTTAATCATTACTTTATTCAACTGTCTGTAATCCACACACAACCTCATACTACCACCTTTTTTCTTTACCAACAACACCGGAGCTCCCCAAGGCGACACACTTGGTCTCAAAAATTTCTTCTCCAGCAAATCTTCTAATTACTTCTTCAGCTCTGGTAACTCCGACGCTGACATCCTATATGGTGCTATAGAAACAGGTCTGGTACCAGGGACAAGATCAATAAAAACTCCACCTTTCTCTCTGGTGGCACATCTAAAATATCATCTGGAAACACATCTGGAAATTCACGCACCACCTGCAATTCATCAATCATATCTTGACTCTTCACAAACAAGGACATAAACAATGGAAGCACCTGAGCTTCCTTTTCCAAAAGCTCTCTCAACTCTCTAGCAGACAAAAAACCAACTTCTTCCTCATCATCAGGAGCAGGAAATCGCACCGATTTATTATAACAATTGATATGAACATGATTGAACTCTAACCAGTTCATTCCCATGATCACATCAAGATTCCCTAGCGGCAAGCAAATATGATCAACACCAAAATCCTTATCAAATATTGACAAAGGACAATTCAAACAAACTAGAGAAGTAGTCTGCGATCCCTTAGCAGGTGTTTCGATAACCATTTCTCCCTTCATAGAAGACACAACAAGGGCTAGCCTTTTCACACAATCAACATCAATAAAAGAATGAGTAGAACCAGTATCAATAATAGTAATCAAAGGCGTACTATTAATGTAACATATACCTCTGATCAACCTATCATCACTTGAAGTATGAGTCCTTGATAGAGCAAACACCTTTCCCCCAGTCAAAGCTTGCTTTGGCTTCCGGCAATGAGTACTAATTTGTCCTGGTTCACCATAATTATAGCAAGTCACCACATTGTCCTTGCAATCAGGAACAAGATGTCCTGTCTTGCCACACTGGTAACACTTCTTCACATCACTCTTGCATTCATTGATACGATGACCCAACTCACCATACCTATAACACATAAGAGGAGTGGGAGCACCTTCCCCACTTGGCCTCTTGCCATCAGCAACCATCTGCTTACCCTTCTCAGTTGGAGCACTATATGACTTCCCACGGTTCACATTCTCCTTTCCACTCTTCTCACTCAGACTCTTATAATGAGCTGATCGAGCTTTATTATCATCTTCAAAAATTCTACAGCTGTTCACCAACTCTGGAAACCTCTCAATATGTTGGTATCCAATCTCTTGTTTAATCTCAGGACGCAAATCATTCTCAAACTTGATGCACTTTGAGAACTCAATAATCACCTCACTGTAATGAGGATAAACTTAGCAAGTTCCACAAATCTAGCAGTATACTCTATAACAGATAAATTACACTGCTTCAGCTCCAGAAACTCAATCTCCTTCTTCCCACGGACATCTTCAGGAAAATACTTCCTCATAAATTCCCTGCAGAACACAACCCAAGTAACAACTTCACCTGAAGTCTCCAACACCTGACGAGTGTTGATCCACCAGTCATCAGCCTCCTCAGTCAGCATATGAGTACCAAACCGTACCTTATGATCTTCTGAACAATCATCACACATAAGATTCTTTCAATCTCTTTGAGCCACGCTTGTGCTCCATCAGGATCATACCTACCCTTGAAGGTAGGCAGATTGTTTCTCTGGAACTTCCCTAAATGACAGAACTCATCATTCCCACAAGCATTAGTCTGATTCTACACATTCTGCAAAGCAGCATCAATAACAGCATCATTTCTTCCAGTTATTCTTTTTTTTTTCCACCAATAATAGCAACAATAGTTAAAAGACAACATCGAAGTTATTCAACTGTCACACCACACCGACTCAATAACTTGGCAGGATAGACTAACCCAGTCTGATACCTCTAATGTAACACCCTAAATATCCACCACGTGATTTATAATAATTATCAGAGTAAATTAAAAAAAAAACATTTAGGATGCCACATTCACCATAAACCTTCTCATGTAATCAGATATGTAACACATATATTTTAAAAAACTATTAATAATAATAACAATAAAACAAGTCTGAAAATTCAACTTTTATTGCAGCGGAACATCAACGACTTGACAGTTTAATGATTCAAAGCATAATCATGTTGTTAAAGTAAACATAAACAACATCAACTTAAGAGATATCCAAATAATCTCCAGCAAACATAAAAGACATGAAAGAGTTCTATTCCATGATATTACACATTAGAGCACTTGCCGATTCTATAAAAATAAAAGGAAGACTCCGTCTTCCACTCACAATCATACTCTATTGCGGATTATATCCATGATGCCCATGTAAAGGCAACATTAGATATCACAATTATATAAAGGAAAGCATGATAATAAATAAGCATCAGATTATTACATACATATCACTCATTCCACAACACAGTTTCACACAATCAACACAACAACCATCCAAATATAACAACAACGCAATCAATATGCAATGCAATGAGACTCACAACTTGACTCAATGTATGTGGTACTAATACGTGAACTCTCAGGTTCACCTCTCCAATCCCCACCTAAGATCGAAGTCCACCAATTCGTTATCATTACCATCGATAACGCTTAACTGATTCCATCACCTCTGAAATAAGCTACTCGCACCCAATCTCCACCACCTAGGATTGAGGCACACCAAAAACAGACCAACGTCCATCGCCATGAATGCATGTAACATACAACATGTAACAATAACACCATGCATAATGACCGTCACCACCATAGTCAATGTACTTCGTAAATACTGGCCACTATGCACCAAACACACAGTATAACAGTTTAGCAACATCAACATATAGTATATCAAGTTACACCAATGCATTTATGATTATGTCACACCACCATATAAATGCTATAATACATTTAACACCATCAAATAACAAATTATTCATTTTCAGGTACTAAAACTACTTTTAGAAAAAATTTTATCGCGTCATCTTCCTAACGCTTCAAACGACACTCGAATCGGACACCCGAAACTGAAGTTATGAATTTTAGAAGTTTTTCAAAAATTGCTCCAAGTGTAACCGGTTATACCATTTGAGGTAACCAATTACACCTGTGTAACCAGCCACTGCTACACAAAACACACACAGTGTAACTGATTACACCCTCCCAAAAAGCCTAGAAAACACATTTTTAAAGCAGTGTAACCGGTTACCCCTTTCTTGGTAACCGATTACACCTGCAACAGAAGCACTTTTCTGCTGCTTTTCCAAACGAAATTCACTTTTTAATACACCCTAAAACCCCACCTTTCATATAACTCGTTTAACACATTATTTTACCCCAAAATCACTTTTCAAAACATCAAAACCTCAACTCTTTTTATAAAAACACTCATAACTTAAGTTCCGATTTCGACTCGCAACAACCATCAACAACAACATCTACCATTATACAATTCCATCAAATGCATACTTTCGACAGAAACAACACAACAATTACACCAATCAACATCAATCACAACATCATCATATAACTCAGTTCATCAATTGATCATTCAATCCAACAATTATAAAATTGCAACCATGATCATAACATATAGAGAAGAAAAACACAAACCAAGCATATGCATAATCTACCCACTATCATTATCATACTATCCCTTAGATAATCAGAACCACACCCTTACCTTAGAGTTCTTGCAAAGTTTCTTCAACCTCTAGCAATGGTGATCTCCTCTCCCCCTTGAGCTCTAGTCTCTTCTTTCACTTTTCCCTTGTTATCACGTTCTGACAACTTCTATCCCTCAACTGTTGGAATATTTTAATGATTTTGTAATATATTAATATCCCAATAATTATGTGGCCAAATATATTTATTTAATTATATTAGCTATTTTATCAAATAAAGTGCCTTAAATAATTATATGATCAAATAATGTTAAAAGGCTATTTAGATTTTATTTGGGAATTATTTAATTAATTAATTAATTAAATAATTGGGTATGGACTCAAATATGAGTGGATGTCAGGATGACCCATTTGGAAATAATGCGAACCCTAATTGGTCATCACACTATATATAGGCTATGGTCCCAATATACCGTACAACAAGCAAATTATCTCTTCTCCTCATCTGAAGAGAATTCGAGGCATAAGGAGTACCGGTTGAGGAAGAACCACAAAAGACATCAACTGTTGGGTTTAGGATTACCGTCAAAGAGATTTTTCTCAATGGATCTAGGTATTCCTGAAATTAATTTATCGATCATTTAATTTTATACATGCTTGATTTCTGAGACTAAAATTATATGTTATAATTTCTTGAGCATGTATATTTTAATCAATCGTTATTGATCTAATTCTAACATCAACTTCCGTTATTCCTCTATTTTATTATATTATTATTATAACTTAATCCAACAAATTAAATAATTATTATTATTATTATAATAAAACTAATTTTCATCAATTATTTAATTTAAACAATACCCGCCCAATATTATTTAATTAAATAATTATTAACTAATATAATTCAATTAGTCTTACTCACCACACCACCAAGTTCTACACTATTGCTCACACACCTCAACACCTTAATTTTATTATTAAGGCCACTACCCCACACCAAGGGTAGCTCAAACACACAAAAACACCAATCAACACATATAATCACGCAACGTTACATAATTTTAATTATGAAAAATAAATTAAATAAATCGAAATTTTACAAGGATAATGGAACAGGTTTAAGCGTAAAACGAGTTCAGATCCACAACAAACATAAACGCCATATAAACCGCCACAATGACGAATTATCTATGATACACCTTTATGAACATTTGTCAAATAACGACAACATGTTCATACATGTCTCCTAAATACACTAATAATAGAGTATTTGATCATTTTGGTTCATCATGAGTAAACAACAATAATGAATCTTATCCCATATTAGAGTAAGAAAATCTACTTAATATAAATCTAAGGTTGTATTGATAGCAATCCTAAACAAAACCCTAACCCCATGCTGATGTGCCATTCTCGCAAAAATTCTCCCAATTAAAAAAAATCTTGAAATTTCCTAATTGAAAAAAGAACTAGTATCTTAATAATCTTTATTGCAAAAATATCTTCCAACTGATAATAAATATTTAAAAAACCTCTCATATATATATATATATATATATATATATATATATAGAACGTATAATATGAGAATGTCATTTTTATATCAGAACATGAGAATGAATCTAAACCATTAGATTTTAAAATAAGTGGTAGATATTATGTGTCCGTTTTTTTCTCTTTCCTCCATCCTTTATTTTAATAATGGAGAAGAGAGAAAAACAAAAATCACACATAATCTCAGCCATTTATTTTAAAATCTAATGATTCAGATTTATTTTCATGTTCTTACATAAAAATTGCATTCTCATAGGATATGAACTATATATATATATGATCGTACCTGGATCAGACAGTTATTCAGTGGCCAGCAACGTCGTATGGACTTCAGCTCCGGTGATGTTGAAAGACGGCCGGGGGGGATGTACCTGCAAGGTACTCTAACGTTCAAGTAAGATAACGGTCAGAGAAAGGCAAGTACATAAGAACAGGTGTGAGAGTTAGAATGTATTGTAAACTGACCCTCTCAAATGAGAGGGTATTTATAGAGAGCCCCCAGCGCGGGCCAACGGTTACTTGCACTGGGCTGGATTGCAGGGCCCAATCCAAGTAACTGTCAGGGCTTACGTGGCGTAGTGAAGACCAGCACGTGGTCTTCGCCCTGGTGTAACGGTCCCTAAATCTCTGGAAGTAGGGTAGACCGATTCCTTCGGGAGTGGGGAGTTACAAGAGAACGTGTCCTCGCGGGGAGGAGCACATAGAGGTCGAGGATAATGAGGTTCTCCCTGACTGTAAGCTTGTGCCCGACATAGGTGTTTGCTAGGTGGCTAGCGAGGGGAGGACACGCGGGGTCCTCTTCCCTGCGTAGCTGTTCTCGGCACTGGCCATTGGAAGGATCATGTTGGGCCAGCCCATTAGTGAATTGGGCCTGCTCGACGGTTGGGCAGACCGTGGCCTAGTCTGGAACATGAGCCCTCCAAGTCGTTGCTCCGAGATGTCAAAGGAAGGAATTTAGGATTGGCTCGACTCGCGAGGGTGGTGACGCGTGGAAGACGGACGATTGGGAGGTCGAGGAGCAAGGCAGGTGAAGAGGTAAATGTGGGAACGCGTGTGCCATGTGTTGTCTGTCATTAATGCCTAGGGGCGGCTAGGCCTAGGGCACTCAAAAGCCTAGGGACACCTCGAGTCCCGTGAGGGGCCTATAAAAGGGTTGAGTTCGTGCCATTTGCACGTTCCCACCTTTTTCGCTCCGAATTTCTCTTCTATTCACCGTCACTGCTCCACCGCCGTACACCACCGTGCGCCGCTGTTTTCGCCGTTCCGGTCCGCTCTCAACTACCATTTCAAGTAAGCTCTTAATCCTTTTCTGTTCCGTTTTTGTTTCCTTTAGTAGTTTTTCAGCCAACCGGTAATGTTTCCGGCACGGCTGTGGAGCCTTGGGCGAGAAACGGCAGGATGTTTCTAGGGTTCCGTCAGATTTGGCGGAGGATTGGGATGAATGTCCCAAGGACCCGATGAATATCCCGAGGATATGCGATGAATGTCTCGGGGAAGAGAGGTGAGAGGATCAGAGACCTGAAGAAGGTTCGGTGGTAACGGTATCGGGTAGTTCGCCGTGTCCCGAGCATCTCCCGTGCTCTCGCTGCCCTTTCACTTGATCGGCGGTGGAAGGGTGGATTTGGTCGTGGCCAACGAATTCACCTATTTCCTCTGCTTTTCAGGTAAAAAATGGCCGTGAGCATTCCGGGGATTATGCAGATAGAAAATGAACCCGACGTGGACGGACCCGCGCAGATCCCTGGGGAGGAACTCGTGCGTCCGGCCTCCGAATAGGCCGGAGAGGAGCCTCTACGCATAAAATCACGTTTCGCTGCTGACGACACGGACGCTTTCGCCTTCGTCGAGGATGTCCCTGAGGGCGAGCAGGCGGAGTGGACGGTCTTTCAGCCTCGGGCACACCACCATATCTGCTCAAATTACCGTGGGTTAAGGTTCCCCATGTATGAGTTTGCCTTTAAAGAGGCCGGTATTCGTCTCCCCTTCAACAGCTTTCAGATGGGGGTGTTCAACCGGCTGCACTTGGCGCCGTCTCAGCTCCACCCTAATGCGCTCGCCTTCATGCGGGCATTCGAGATTGTGTGCGACTACCTCAACGTCGGGACCACCCCCACGCTCTTTTTCCGATTCTTCCACCTCCAACGTTCAACGGGCCAGGGGCGACATAGTTGGGTCTCCTTCAAACAGCCAAGGAAGTTGTTCAAGGCGTATTCGGATTCGATCAGGAATTTCAAAGATAGGTTCTACTATGTCATGCCCGCGACGCACGATGCTGTGGGAACGCTTTATGACATCGTGACCGACAGTTCTAGGGAGGAGAGGTTTGTGTCCAAGTGTCCCCTGGAGTGGGAGGATGCGCACTTCGCGCTCGGTACGGATGAATACCTCGTGAAACCTGGCGAGCTGTCAGAGGAGGACAAAGAAGCGTATGCAAAGCTGGTCGCGTACGTCGCCAGCTTCAGTCGGGCGGTGTGTATAACCAGAGATGGGAAGTATATCCTCGACTCCCAGGGAAGGGTCAAGACCGAGGCCTGTTATATAAACACCAAGACTCTCCTTGAGTGCAAGTCCCCCGATGAGGCCAAGAGGTTTTTAGGTAGGAACCAATTGTTCTGTTCGTGCGTGTACTTAGTATTGTTTCCTTGTGCTAACTTGTGTCGTGTTTTCCCTTGCAGCTCAAATGTCGAATGCCACCGAGTGCATCATGAAGCTGGCTGCTGAGCGAGTTCCAAAACGAGCTAAGGGTCGGGTTCTAGACATTATCCAGACAGCGGTGCCAATTGGAACGACGAGTAGCTCGTCTTTCCCATATTGCAGCCAGTCTCCCCCTCCGAAGCGCACCCATACCAAAAGGGCGAGGACTGAGGGCCCGCCCGTCCTCGTGGACCTCGAGGAGCCTGCCGCCACGGAGAAGTTTCTTCTGCCCGCCTGCCATCTTCAGCGGAACTTCTTCGGGGGAAGCCCTCCCGTCGTCGCTGCGGCCGAGGTGAACGCAGTTCTGGAAATGGATGGAGCGGCCAGGAAAGAGGCGCTTGTCAAGGACCTTGCGGCGATTATTCGAGTCTTTGAGACGACCTTGATATTAAGCGAGGGGACCCCTCTGCCTCTGAACTGCAGAAGATAAAAGATGAATACACTGCCCTTGAGAAGGAGAAGGACAAAATTGAGGTTGACTTGCGGGAGGCCCAGACCAAGTGCGAGGAATACGCCCGTGTCCTCGACGAGCTGAACCAGGTCAACGCTGCGCTGAAGGTGGCTCAAGAGGAGCGTGACTGCCTTCGAACCAGAATTATTGAGTTGGAAGATGCTGCCCGCCCTGCAGAAAACGAGTCGGTCGTGGAAAAAGGTTTTGCCAGCCATACGGATTTGAACCAGAATTATTGAGTTGGAAGATGCTGCCAGTGTTTAGTTCCTTTGTTTGTTCGGCTTGCTTGCCATTGCTTTTTTAGTCTTTTGTTTGGCCTGCGTGTCATTTGTGATGATCGTTTCCCGGCCTGCAAGCCAAGGGTTTTTTGATACTTTGTAATATTTGTACGATGGGTTTATGCTCGGTTAATGCATTGATTTTAGTGTATCTGCGCGTGCGATGTTTGTATGTGTGTGATTTTATTGTATTTGCTATACTTTGTTTGCTTTTGTCTAAGTAATAGGGATTTTGGGGATTTCTCGACTTTGATATTCCTCGACTGCGTGGAGAGCTGGTCGAGTGGCCGAAAGTATATTCTGACCTTCACCAAGGCTAAGAGCTCGGTCGAGGTCTTAGCTTCGTGGCGTGAACTTTCCATCGCGAGCTGGGTGTTCTGCCTAATTGGTACGACGACGAATGGGCTCGATCAAGGTGTCCTCGTCGGATCAAAGCGGTCGTGCACACACAATGCCGCCCTTGATCATCGTGTTTTGTATAGGGGTGTCGCGCTTGTACCTTAGTGCGTCCCCGTAACCGCGATGCTAGTGTGTCGCGGGCAGTGCTTAACTGTAGTACTGTTTAAGCTTCTCAGTGTTCCATGGTCGAGCGAGTTCTTCCCCGTGCAGATTTTCGAGGAAGTAGGCTCCTGTCCCCGTTTTTGCGCGCACGCGATACGGGCCCTCCCAGTTCGCAGCGAGTTTACCTTCTCGCGAATCTTTCTGGTTCCTTCGTAGGACCAGGGTGCCTACCTGAAAATCACGCTTGATAACTTTGTCGTTATAATGTAAAGTTGTCTTTTGTTTAAGTGAAGCTTCTCGGAGAGAAGCGCCCGAACGTGTCTCCTCGACAAAATCGAGTTCTTCCCTCAGGGCTTCGTTGTTTGCATCTCCGTCGAGGGGGGCTCCCGTCCTCCTCGAGGGCTCCCTTATCTCCACGGGGATCACCGCTTCCGTTCCGTAAGTCAGACGAAAGGGGGTCTCCCCGGTCGTGGAATGTGGGGTTGTTCGGTAAGCCCAGAGGACGTTGTGTAGCTCCTTGACCCACCATTGTTTGGCGTCGCCTAATCGACGTTTCAACCCTCAGAGGATTACTCTGTTCGTCACTTCGGCCTGCCCGTTCGTTTGCGGGTGCTCGACCGACGTGAAGTGCTGCTTCGTGCCTAGTTTGGTGACGAAGTCTTGGAAGTTCCTGTCGGTGAACTGTGTTCCGTTGTCAGTGACAATATGTCTTGGAAGACAGATGTGTCTGACCATGACAGTCCAAAAGAAGATGAAGAAAATGATGATCTCAGCTCAGATGATCAAAGCTTTTAATGTTCCTCTTAATTAGTAGTTTTAGTTTATTTTCTGTCTTTGTTTCAGTATTTAATGTGCTTGATTATGTAATTTGAATATTGTGCTGTTATATGCACTGGTTATGTTTTTCTTTCTATGATTTGTTTTGCCTGGTTGCTAACTGTGAGGATAACAATGAGAGCTAGGGTGTACTAACTATAGTTAATAGGGCTTCTGATTGAAGCTTGTCTAATTGTGGCTAAAAAGGGGGAGAAGTAGCCAAAGAAGGAAAGAAAGCCAAAGGTAAATTGTCTAATGCTGCCAAAAGAGTTGTTGTGCTGTCAAAGGAATATGCAGAAATTAAGAGAGAGTAATGAATAATTACTGAATCACTGAACTGTGTGATCAGCTGGCTTTGCTGGTTCATGATTGAAGGGGAGCAACATTGTTGCTGTTCGGATGGTGCTGCAGTGAAGCAAAGTCCATAGTGAAGTTTTTATGATGCTGAAGTGTTTATGATACTGCTGCTGCTGGATCCTGAAGTGAATTGAAGATGCTGATAATGTTGAAATGTGTGCAGCAGAGTTTTGTGAAGAAAATTGAAGTTGCTGCTAATGTTGAATTGTGTCAGCTGGTTGATGATGCTGCTGCTTGGGGTTTTTAAATCATTGATTGAAGTTTTTCCGCTGCTAAAGTCTCTGAAGGTGCAGAGTGCAGAGATTGTTTTAGCCAAAATTAGCCAAAGGGGGAGATTGTTAGTTCTTGGATTGGTTGGAATTTTGGTAAAACAAAGTATGTTCAATGTTGATGTCAAGGTGCTGATGTTGCAACATTGAGTCTTAACACTGGGCTGCGTTAAGTATTTAAATTGCTGAAGTTGGATGTCTGATGTCACATGGTGATGTTGTGACATTAGATCTGCAGAATTAATAACATCAGGTTGTGATGTTGTTAGGGTTTGCGTGTTAGCTGGAATTGTGGAGAGCAAGCTGTCTCATTGGATGCGAATATCTTGGGATATATATTTTCTGCTGCATAGGAGATCTGGTGCAGATTTGTAGGAGATTTAAAAGGTTGAAGATTTAAAAAGATTTTAGGAGAAAATCTGTTTTAAATATTCAGTTTTAAATAACAAATCAGGTCAGATATTGTAGCGGGTCCAAGTCCAATTCAAGGAGCTATATAAAGCGCACAAGACCAAAGGAAAAAGGTACAGAGATACAGAGAAAGAATCAAGAGCATAGGCTGAGTGTCTTGAGTATTTTTACGAGTCTTGCATCCAGAATTCTAGGGTGAATTACTGAGTCGTATTCTGTCCTCTCTTAGAAGCTGTGAAGCAATAGAGAGTTGTTACTTGATCAAAGCTGTGAAGTAAGATCAAGGTTGCTCAAAGAGGTTGTTCCTTGAGTATTGTTTTAGGGATTGAGTAGTGTTCTCATATCTAAGTGGTTTCTTAGGTAGAAAGTCACTAGTAGGAATTAAGTTTAGGAGATTGTCAACTGGGTTGTTGAGTCTGTAAATTAATTCTACAAGTAGTGAATTTCATCCCTGGCTTGGTAGCCCCCAGACGTAGGTAGTTAGACCAAACTGGGTGAACAATTTGGTGTGTTATTCTGCTGTTTAATTTGTCCATTGTGCAGAGTGTGTTGTTGTGACATCGCACCTTAACATCACACGTCTGATACCAGAATTTCAATTGGTATCAGAGCAGGCATCCTGTCTATCTCTGGGTGAGATCTAGGGAAGTTACTTTCTGGTGTAAAGATGGACAAAGAAGTTGGAGGATTCGTCAATAGACCCCCTATTTTGGATGGATCCAATTATGACTATTGGAAGCCAAGGATGACTACTTTCTTAAAATCCTTAGACAGCAGGGCATGGAAGGCCATTATTAAAGAGTGGAAAGCACCTGTTGTGTGTGAGAAAGATGATACTGGCAAAGATAAAGAAGGCACCTCAAAGCCAAAGCCTGAAGAAGAATGGACCAAGGAAGAAAATGAGCTTGCCCTTTGAAATTCCAAAGCTCTAAATGCAATCTTCAATGGAGTGGATAAGAATATTTTCAGGTTAATCAATACCTGTGAGGTTGCTAAGGAAGCGTGGGATATTTTGAAGGCCACTCATGAAGGTACATCTAGAGTTAAAATGTCAAGACTTCAGATTTTAACATCAAAATTTGAAAGCCTGAAGATGAAGGAAGATGAGACTATTCATGACTTCCACATGAATGTTCTGGAGCTGGCTAATGCATCCAGTGCTCTTGGTGAGAAAATGTCAGATGAAAAGCTTGTAAGGAAGATCCTTAGGTCCCTTCCTAAGAAGTATAAGATGAAGGTTACTGCCATTGAAGAATCACAAGACATCAGCAAGATGAGAGTTGATGAGCTCATTGGATCTCTTCAAACTTTTGAGCTTGGGTTGAATGAGGAAGAACCAGAAAAGAAGCCAAAGAGTATAGCCTTGGTGTCAAATGATCAAGAAGAAAAAGGAAAGAGTTTTGAATCCCAAGAGGATCTATCTCAGGCCATAGTTATGTTGGGAAGACAGTTCAACAAAGTGTTCAAGAGAATGAATAATAACTCCAGGCCTAATGTCAAGAACATATCTTCTGACACTAGCAAGTCAAAAGAGAAGGATGAAGAGAAAATAGCCCAAGATAAAGGAGTTCAGTGCTTTGAGTGTGAAGGGTATGGACATGTCAAGAAAGAGTGCCCCACCTTCTTGAAAAAGCAGAAGAAGGGCATGACAGTTTCCTGGTCTGACTCTGAAAGTGAAAGTGAAGGTGAGTCAGCAAAGCATGTTAGAGCTTTAACAGGAAATGTTGTTTCTGATGATGATTCTAGTGATGGAGAAATAACGTATGAGGAGTTGGCATCTACTTATCAAGAGCTGTGTTTAAAAAGTGCTGAGATTTGTCAAGAAAACAAGTGCCACAAGCAACAGATTGCTCAACTTGAGAATGAAAAAGCTGATCTGGAAAATGAAGTTGTACTAGTTAAGGCTCACCTTGATCAGATGACCAAGTCTGTTAGGATGCTGAGCTGTGGGACAGACACACTTGATAAGATCCTTCAGACAGAAAAGGTTGCTAGTGATAAGTCTGGTATAGGATATGTGGCAAGCACTTCAGGAGCAAAGGAGGAGGTGTCCCAACCAATGTCTCAAACAAAGAGACAGGATTCTACCCCTAAGAAGGTTGTTCAACCTCAGAATGTTGAGAAAAAAGATGGTCCCCATTAGAGGAAGATGCAGCCTCAAGAAGCTAGTCAGTATATGCCTCCCCAATATCATAAGAGCATGCAAGCTGCAAGGCTCAAACAGAACATGTCTAATCAGATGTCTCAACATCAGGAAAACTGGTATGGATATGGATTCAACAATGTTGTGCCTTATCACTATGGAAGAAGGAAGCCTCATCACCATAGGAGACAGCCTAGAAGACATCATCCTCAGTACAGAAGAAGACAATCCAACTATGGAAGAAGGAGACAACATTATGGGTGGCAGCCACAACATTATCATCAAAGTGGCAAAAGATTTAACCACTTTAGATATGACAGAGTAAGATGCTTCTATTGTGGCAGGGTTGGACATATGCAGTCCTCGTGCTTCAAGCTCCATGGTTATCCAAATTCTGTTCCTCAAACCAGACAGAAGGAGGTCAGACCTAAAGTTGCTAAACAATGGGTTCCTAAGGAGAAGGTGAAATGCCTTTTAGCCCACACCTCAGATAGCCAGGTTGATAAGGATACATGGTACTTTGACAGTGGATGTTCAAAGCACATGATTGGAGTCAGAACTGTAATAGTTGAAGTCAGTCATTGTCCCTCTCATGAGGTTATGTTTGGCAATGGCGAGAAAGGTGTAGTTGCAGGAGTTGGAAAAGTGAAAGGTGATGGTAGACCTGAACTGGACAATGTTCTGTTTGTCAATGGTTTAAATGCAAATTTGATTAGGATAAGCCAATTGTGTGACGAAGGGTACAAAGTTAACTACACTAAAGATGAGTGTGTGGTTTCTGATGAGCATAATCAGGTTGTTATGAAGGGTGCCAGAACCAAAGATAACTGCTATCAGTGGATTTCCCTTGAAGGTAATTCAACTAATGATGCTCAAGTTGATGTTATAACATCAGACTATGACGTCAGGATGCTGAAAGGTCACTCAGAGTTAATGACTTCTGATGTGAATTTTTTTAAATTTTTAAAAGGAAAGTCTTTATGGAGGGAGAAAATTAGTAATTGGTCTTTAAGAGGGACTCAAAATCAGGCGCCTTACCACATTGATTCTATATCAAGATTCATCAAAGAGTTTTCGTCTCAACGGTTCATCTCCCTCAACATAATAGAAAAATCCTCTCTAAACCTAGTCTGTTACAAAGGAACGATGTCTTCCCCATCCAAGAACTCTGATTCTCAAAGATCTGCGCATGTATAAACTAGGGTTTCTTCGAAAAAAGAACTTGCTGACAAAGAACACATTCCTATGGCACTTCCAGACTCAGGTAACTCTAAACGTTCAACCAAGCTGAATAAAACTGAAACTAGGTCATCATCCTCTCAAGCTATTGAGGAGAAGTATGATGTGGACATGCATTTGGAGCAGATTGCCACCAAAATTCTTGAGAAGGGAATACGGGTGAAAGGGATTTCTGTCCCATTAAGGCAAATGCCTGATGAACAGGTAGACTCTCAAAGTGAGGACACAAATCTTCAACGACTGGCCTTGACGGTGATTCGAGACGCTGAAAGTGGTAATAAAGAAGAAGATCTTGAAGATACTGATGTCTTCTTTGATGTCAGAATATCGTCCCCTTGGAATGAAAGTCACAGGTGTAAAGGGAAGGATCAGGTTGAGGTTATAGATGTTGAGGACTCATCTGATAGTGAGGATAGGAAAGGGAAAGGAGTGGAGTCCCTTCCTAATGAAGATATGGTCAAGGATAAGAAAAGTACCTCAGTCGCAGACTCTCCCAAGTCGTGGAGCAAAATTGCCAGGTCTGGCAAGAAGAGGAGAATCAGGGAAGAATCAGATTCAGAGTGTGATGTTTAAGACATCAACCCTGTGATGAAAGGAGCTATTGATCAAGTACCTGATAACATCATATTTCACTGTGCCAGAAGTGCATCCATGTGGAACTATGTGAGCCAATGAAGGATAGCTCTGGAAAGAGAGCTAGTAGGTGATGACTTAGAGTCTACTGGAATTGTAGATCTAATTAAGGTTGCTGGTCTCATAAGGACTATGTCAGGATTGTCTAGTTGCTATGATAGACTAGTCAGAGAATTTATAGTGAATATCCATGAGTCTATTGATAACAGCAAAAGCCTAACCTTCAGAAGAGTTACCGTCAGGGGTAAGTGTGTCTGGTTCTCTTCTAAGGTGATCAATGCCAACTTAGGAAGAAGTGAGGAAGATGATGGAGAATTAGAAGTTTCTAATAATGTTATCTGCAAAGAGATCACAGCTGGTTAGGTAGAAGTTTGGCCTTCAAGAGGAAAGTTATCTGCAAGTTTATTAAGTGTGAAATATGCTCTTCTTCATAGAATAGGTGCGGTTAACTGGGTTCCTACTAACCACAAGACCTCTGTTTCTGCTGGACTAGGAAAATTAGTTTATGCCATTGGAACAAAGAAACTAATTGATTATGGCTCTTACATCTATAATCAGACTATCAAGCACGCTGCAACAAGAGCTGTGAAATTGCCTATTGCATTTCCATCCCTCATTTGTGGGATAATTCTGTCTCAGCATCCTGGGATTCTTAACCAGGATGATAGTGTGTGTAGAAGGAAGCCTGGATTGTCTTTTCATCAGAAACTGTTTAAAGGAAGACATGTTGCTGATAATGTCAAAGCATCTGCCTCAACATCTACTAATCATACTCATGTCAAGACTGATATGATTTCTGAACTGGAGAAAGCCTGTAAAGAACTAGATGAAGTCATCAGAGTAAACATTGAAAGGAAGGACAAGTTTAAAAAATTACTTATGTCCCTGAAGATGAAGGAAAAAGAAAGTGAGAAAGTAGTTGCTGATAAGACAGATGTGTCTGACCATGACAGTCCAAAAGAAGATGAAGAAAATGATGATCTCAGCTCAGATGATCAAAGCTTTTAATGTTCCTCTTAATTAGTAGTTTTAGTTTATTTTCTGTCTTCGTTTCAGCACTTAATGTGCTTGATTATGTAATTTGAATATTGTGTTGTTATATGCACTGGTTATGTTTTTCTTTCTATGATTTGTTTTTCCTGGTTGCTAACTGTGAGGCTAACAATGAGAGCTTGGGTGTACTAACTGTAGTTAATAGGGCTTCTGATTGAAGTTTGTCTAATTGTGGCTAAAAAGGGGGAGAAGTAGCCAAAGAAGGAAAGAAAGCCAAAGGTAAATTGTCTAATGCTGCCAAAAGAGTTGTTGTGCTGTCAAAGGAATATGCAGAAATTAAGGGGGAGTAATGAGTAATTACTGAATCTCTGAACTGTGTGATCAGCTGGCTTTGCTGGTTCATGATTGAAGGGGAGCAACATTGTTGCTGTTCGGATGGTGCTGCAGTGAAGCAAAGTCCATAGTGAAGTTTTTGTGATGCTGAAGTGTTTATGATACTGCTGCTGCTGGATGCTGAAGTGAATTGAAGATGCTGCTAATGTTGAAATGTGTGCAGCAGATTTTTGTGAAGAAAATTGAAGTTGCTTCTAATGTTGAATTATGTCAGCTGGTTGATGATGCTGCTGCTTGGGGTTTTTAAATCATTGATTGAAGTTTTTCCGCTGCTAAAGTCTCTGAAGGTGCAGAGTGCAGAGATTGTTTTAGCCAAAATTAGCCAAAGGGGGAGATTGTTAGTTCTTGGATTGGCTGGAATTTTGGTAAAACAAAGTATGTTCAATGTTGATGTCAAGGTGCTGATGTTGCAACATTGAGTCTTAACACTGGGCTGTGTTAAGTATTTAAATTGCTGAAGTTGGATGTCTGATGTCACATGGCGATGTTGTGACATTAGATCTGCAGAATTAATAACATCAGCTTGTGATGTTGTTAGGGTTTGCGTGTTAGCTAGAATTATGGAGAGCAAGCTGTCTCATTGGATGCGAATATCTTGGGATAGATATTTTCTGCTGCATAGGAGATCTGGTGCAGATTTGTAGGAGATTTAAAAGGTTGAAGATTTAAAAAGATTTTAGGAGAAAATCTATTTTAAATATTCAGTTTTAAATAACAAATCAGGTCAGATATTGTATCGGGTCCAAGTCTAATTCAAGGAGCTATATAAAGCGCACAAGACCAAAGGAAAAAGGTACAGAGATACAGAGAAAGAATCAAGAGCATAGGCTGAGTGTCTTGAGTATTTTGTATGAGTCTTGTATCCAGAATTCTAAGGTGAATTGCTGAGTCGTATTCTGTCCTCTCTTAGAAGCTGTGAAGCAATAGAGAGTTGTTACTTGATCAAAGCTGTGAAGTAAGATCAAGGTTGCTCAAAGAGGTTGTTCCTTGAGTATTGTTTTAGGGATTGAGTAGTGTTCTCATATCTAAGTGGTTTCTTAGGTAGAAAGTCACTAGTAGGAATTAAGTTTAGGAGATTGTCAACTGGGTTGTTGAGTTTGTAAATTAATTCTACAAGTAGTGAATTTCATCCCTGGCTTGGTAGCCCCCAGACGTAGGTAGTTAGACCGAACTGGGTGAACAATTTGGTGTGTTATTCTGCTGTTTAATTTGTCCATTGTGCAGAGTGTGTTGTTGTGACATCGCACCTTAACATCACACGTCTGATACCAGAATTTCACCCTGCTCAAAGTGCCTTACGGGCTAGCGATCGCCCGCCGAGGTGTTGTGTATTGATTCCCTCGTGGATTTCCTGGAGTATGCTAGGGACCTTGGTCTCCTCGACGCACCTGAGGAGGGGGATAGAAAACCCTCGCCGGCATAGCTCATCCTCGATTTTCGTGTATGAGCACGCCCGCCGCTTGACCATCCCTGCTTCCTTGGGATCTTCGGGCAGTCTGCCCGTCGTGAGGTACTCGTATATCAGGGTCATCCAGCAATTGCTATCCCCAATGGCGTTCATTTCCGTCGCCGAAACGAATTTTTTGATGCTCGGGCGGGAAAACACTTCTTGTATGACGGATTTGTTTCCGCCCTTCTTCTTTGTGTTTGCCAATTTGGACAAGACATCTGCTCGGGCATTGTGCTCGCGAGGGATGTGGGTTACTTTCGCGGAGGTGAATTTTTTCATCTTTTCTTTCACCAAGGTCAAGTATTCGATGAGGCTGTCGTTCTTGGCTTGGTACTCTCCTCGGACCTACGAGGCCACGAGCTGGGAGTCGGTGAAGATTTTGACCTCCTTGGCGCCGAGGTCCTCAGCCAACCGAAGCCCCGCGAGGAAAGCCTCGTACTCTGCTTGGTTGTTCAACGTCGGGAAGGATAGTTTGAGGGATACCTCGATCAGGAGGCCTTCCTCGTTTTCGAGGATAATGCCCGCCCCGCTTCCCTTCAGGCTGGATGCTCCGTCGACATAGATCGTCCATTTTTGAGATCCGTTGGTCGAAGGTTCCGGGACGGTCATCTCCGCCACAATGTCGGCCAATACCTAAGCCTTCAGGGCTTTCCTTCCCTCGTATTGGATGTCAAACTCGGCGAGTTCGAGCGACCACCTGAGCATCCTCCCTGCCATATCTGGTCGTCCAAGGAGTTGCCTTATAGGCTGTTCGGTCCTTACGACGACAATGTGGGCTAGGAAGTAATGGCGTAGCCTCCTGGCCGCAGTGACGAGGGCAAACTTTCTCTATCTGTTGATACCTGAGCTCGGGGCCTTGGAGGGCTTTGCTCGTGAAGAAAACCGGTTTCTGCCCGTCCAGGGTTTCCCGAATGAGGACGGCGCTGACCGCTTCACTCGTGATTGCGAGATACAAGAACAGTGTCTCCCTGTTCTCAGGTCGTGAGAGGACCGGGGGTTGCGATAGGACTTGTTATAGGTGGAGGGGCGCCTGCTCGCACTCCTCGCTCCATTCGAACATCGCTTTTTGTCGAAGAAGTTTGAAAAATGGGAGTACATATTGCGCAGACTTGGCGACGAAGCGGGAGAGGGCGATGAGCATCCTGTTCAGTGACTGTATTGACTTCTTCGAGTTTGGAGTTGGGATCTCAGAGAAAGTCCTACACTTGTCGGATTTGGCCTCGATTCCTCCCTCCGTGAGGTAGAAGCCGAGGAACTTACCTGCCCGAATGCCGAAGGTGCATTTATCGGGATTCAACCTCATGCGGCATCTTCTCGCTGTGTCGAACACCTTCTTGAGGTGCGTGGCATGGTCGACTTCTTCTTTGGACTTGACGATCATGTCGTCCATGTAGACCTCGAGCATGTCGCCGATTTCTCCCCGGAAAACCTTGTTCATCATCCGTTGGTAGGTCGCACCGACGTTCTTGAGTCCGAAGGGCATTACGTTGTAGTAGTAATTGCCCGACTCGGTCATGAAGGTCGTGTTCTATTTGTCGGCCTTATCCATGGGGATTTGGTTGTATCCCGAGTAGGCGTCCATGAAGGACAATAGCTTGTAACCTGCAGAATTGTCGACCAACTGGTCGATGTTAGGAAAAGGATAACAGTCTTTTGGGCAAGCCCGGTTAAGGTCGGTATAATCAACACACATCCTCCATTTTCCATTATTCTTTTTGACAAGTACAACGTTGGACAGCCAGGTCGTGTACCTGGCCTCCGAAATAAAATTCGCCTCTAGGAGGTCTTTTACAGCTTTTTCAGCAGCCTCCACTTTTTCGGGAGACTGCCTATGCCTATGTTGAACTATGGCCCTAGCGGATGGATTTACTGCGAGCTGATCGCAGGCCCACCTCGGGGTCTAGGCCAGGCATTTCGGAGGCGCTCCACGCGAATAGGTCAGCGTTCTCCTGGTGGTATGTCTTCAGCTGCTTCTTCGCCAAGTCGGGGAGCTCGGTGCCAATCTTCACGTTACAGTCTAGATCGTCCCCGAGGACGACGAGCTCGAAGTCTCCATCAAGGATGGGGCGCATTGGGTGGAGAGGCTGCCCGTTGTTTTCTGCATGGAGGTCGAGGTCTTTTGCCCCTTCTTCATCGGGTTCGCCCAGGAACCTGCTGTCGAGGTCGACAACGTTGACGCGTGGGAGAGGCCTCTGTTCGGTGTCTGGGGATGACTTTGCTCCGGTCTTGGGCTTGGTGCCGATGGAACTCATGCCATTGATGGCAGCGTCGAAGCACCTCCTGGCCGCGTCTATGTCCCCGTGCATCGTAACTACCCGTCCCCTGGCCATGTAGTACTTCATCTTGAGGTGGACCGTTGATGGCACCGCTGTAAGTTCGGCCAGGGTGGTCCTCCCGAGGATGCAGTTGTAGAGGGATGGACATTCGACCACCAGAAGCGGGTCTTCACTTGTCGGGCAGTGTCTTCGGCCCCGAATGTGACCATCAGCTTAACATAGCCCCATGGTCTGGTGGTGGCGCCGTTGAACCCCTGCAAATTTGAACCGACGTACGGGGTCAGATGTCTCTCATCGAGTTGGAGAGTCCCGAACAGATGAGCATACATGATGTCGACCGAGCTGCCCTAGTGGACAACGATCCTTTGAACTTCAAAATTCGCCATCTGTGCCCTAACCAGGAGGGGGATGGTGGCGTTGGGCGCTCCGCCGGGGAGCTCTTCGAGGTAGAAGGTGATAGGGTTTGATTTCCCTTGCACCTTCTCGAGAGTAGTGGTCTTCGCTGACGTTGCGAACTCCAGTTCGTCAAATTTCCGCTTGATCGACCCGACGGAAAACTTCTCGTAACCACCCCTGGGGATGACCATTGTCTTGGGGAAGCCTTCCCAGGTGCTACGGGCAGCGATGGGTTCCTCGTGGGGGAAGTTCGCCCACATGTTGTGAACTGCTTTCTGGCCCTCAATGTCTCTGGGGACGAAAAAGTCTTCGGGTCAAGTGACGCTGAGGGCGACCTAAAGCCGACTCTCGTCAGGAGGAGGTGTCGTCTCCTCGACGTTTTGGGCTTCCCGGGAATTGGGATGTTGAGCATCATTCTTCTGGGCGTACTTCTTTAAGTGCCCTTCCTTGATCATGATCTCAATTGCATCTTTGAGATGGATGCAGTCTTCTGTGACATGTCTGTGGCTCCGGGGGAACCTGCAGTACTTGGACTTGTCCGTGTTTGATTTGGGGGGAGTCGGCATCGAAAAGCGGACGCCTCCTTTCAGAAATTCCGAGTTGGAGCACTCAAAGAAGATTCGCGCGCGGGGAGCGTTAAGCGGTGTTTACTCCATGAACAGGCCAGCTGGTCCTTTCTGTTCGCAGGAGTCCCTGGGGCGGCCTTCCTTCTTCCTTTCTCCCCCGCGTCGGGGAGGAGAGTCTTCTTTGTGGCCGCGGGGGCCTTCCTTGCGCCTCGACTCGAGGGTGATCTATGCTACCTCTGACTCTTCGAGCTCGATGTACGACTGAGCTCGTTGGAGGAGGTCCTCAAGACGGCGAGGTCTGCGGAGGCCTGCGGACTTGGCAAAATCATATCCAAAATGTAGTCCGTGGATGATTAAATACTTCTTCATGTCGTCGGTCGTATGAACCTCGACAGCTTCCCTATTGAATCTCTCAATGTAGTTCCTGAGAGATTCGTTCTTCCCCTGGAAGATGCTCTCTAGGGCGGCCTCCGTCTTCGGGTGTCGACGAGACGTTGTGAAGTGCTTGGTGAAGCGCTGCCTTAGTTGCTTTCAAGACGTGATCGACCCGGGTGCCAGACCCTTGTACCAAGTCATGGTTCCCTTCCGTAAGGTTGTAGGGAAAAGCCTGTACTTAATGGCCCCCTTGATGTTTCTGAAGTCGAGCATGGCTTTGAAACTTTCGACGTGATCGTCTGGGTCGGCCAGCCCGTCGTAGGTCCCCAGTGTGGGGGGGGGGGGGTTCTCCATGCCCGCAGGAATTGGGGCGTCCATGATCTCCCATGATAGGGGGTCCTCTGGTCGTCGTCGTCGCTTCTGGCTGGGGACCTTGAAGGGGATCGGTGATGTCGACCAGGTCCTTGTCGCGGAGGGGAATTCCTTGAACGGTTCCTCGGCCTTTCCTCGGTGGTCTTGCTTTTCTTGGTAGTTGAGGGGGGCCTAGGTTCCTTCCGAGGCGGGGAACGATGGCGCTTCTGGGAGATCGCCGGCTGGGGGCATTCGAGATTCTTCTGAAGGAGTCCTTCGCGGGGAAGGAGAACGGCGAGGCGAAGGTGGACGACGATGTCTTCGCAGGGAAGATCGCTGTGCTCGACCTTTCTCGAGTGCTTCAATTATGAGATTCTGGTGTGCGATCAGCTGGTTAGTCTGATTGACCAAGGCAAATAGGGCCACGGTGCTCAAATCTGCATTAGGCGGAGGAGTAACTGGCTGAAAGACGGCTTGTTGGTCGTCCTGCCGGGCGGCGTTGTAAGCCGTGTCTTTTGGAGTCGGGGGAGGCGGTTTGCCCGTCTCTCACGTCGTCTTGCTCGACGTTGAGGGCAGCAACGTCCTCGCGGTGGTTTCCGTTCTCGAGTTGCACGAGGAAGGTGTCCAGAGCTTTGTTCGCAGACGGGTTGTTGGCCATGCTGGTGATGAACGAGAGGATTGCTTTGGTTTATCATTGAAGGAAAAACTGGGAAGCAAGACTTCCCACCGACGGTGCCACTGATCGTACCTGGATCATACAGTTATTCAATGGCCAGCAACATCGTATGGACTTCAGCTCCGGTGATGTTGAAAGGCGGCGGCGGGGGAGGGGGTGTACCGACGCTCAAGTAAGATAACGGTCAGAGAAAGGCAAGTACAGAAGAACAAGTGTGAGAGTTAGAATGTATTGTAACCTGACCCTCTCAAATGAGAGGGTATTTATAGAGAGCCCCCAGCGCGGGGCCAATGGTTACTTGCACTGGGCTGGATTGCAGGGCCCAATCCAAGTAACTGCCAGGGCTTACGTGGCGTAGTGAAGACCAGCACGTGGTTTTTGCCCTGGTGTAACGGTACCTAAATCTCCAGAAGTAGGGCAGACCGATTCCTTCGGGAGTGGGGAGTTACAAGAGAACATGTCCTCGCGGGGAGGAGCAGGTTGAGGTCGAGGATAGCGAGGTTCTCTCCGACTGTAAGCTTGTGCCCGACATAGGTGTTCGCTAGGTGGCTAGCGAGGGGAGGACACGCGGGGTCCTCGTCCCTGCGAAGTTGTGCTCGGCACTGGCCATTGGAAGGATCATGCTGGGCCGGCCCATTACTGAATTGGGCCTGCTCGACGGTTGGGCAGACCGCGGCCCAGTCCGGAACATATATATATATATATATATAGGAAATGTATCATATGAGAATATCATTTTTATATGAGAACATGAGAATGACTCTGAACCATTAGATTTTAAAATAAATGGTGGAAATGTGTCAGTTTTTTTCTCTTTCCTCCATCATTTATTTTTGTAATGGAGGAGAGAGAAAAACCAAAACCATACATAATCTTCACCATTTATTTTAAAGTTTAATGATTCAGATTCATTCTCATATTCTTATATAAAAATGGTATTCTCATAAGATATGAACCATATATATATATATATATATATATATATATATATATAATTTTAAAATATATTTTAAAAATAAGTATTTAAAATTTCAGGTTTAAGTTATAAGTAATTCAAATTTTGAAAATAATATATCTATTTTTAGAGTATATTTTTAATTGAATTTTGACCAAATGAATTAAATATCCCTATAAAGATTAAAAGAAGTTTCTCTCTTCAACATTTCAGTTTAAATAATAAGTATATAAATTTTTTAAAATAATATAAATTATCTTAGAATATATTTTAAATTAAAATTTCACCTATCTATTAAATATCTCTACAAAGAATTAAAAAAAAACAATAACAAAAGAATTGAAGCAATGAATAAAATTCAATTAATATTTAAAACCTTTTGATTTTATTAAAATTTGTTAAAATTGATAATTATTAGAACATAAATTCATTAAAATCAATTCGTGACAATCATTAATTATTATAATTGTCAAACTTAAACAATCATTTTTAAACGCATATTTGTAAACTTAATTCTCAACCTTTCAATTCAACTATAATTAAAATTAAAAACAGTTGTGTGAATTAGTTCTGTATATACACCTTATGAACAATCCATTCAGTGCGAATGAAATTTCAAAGAATTTCTTCTCAAAGTTTTGCGATTTTATTGCTGGGTTTATTTTCTTCCAATACAATGGTGAGTCTATTTTGATATTTTTAGATATTTTATAATGTGCAGTATATGTACTAATTATACATATTTTGACAAAGTGTATAATTATATCAAGTATATGACAAAACAAAATATCAGAAATGAAGACAAGATAAAAAAGAACATTTAAGTAGGAGTTAGCAGTTGCTAGGAATTTGAAAATAGAGTAAGAATATTGATTATACACATTTTGAATGAATGAAGATGAAATGGTGATTCAATTTATATCAGGAGGTAACATTAACCATCAATTTGAAAATATAGTATGTATAGTGGAACTTTTAGGAAGTTATTTGTGTATAACTTTAAATACAAACTTTTTTTATCAGTTGTGTTTGATAGAATGGTAATAATTGATCGTTGTGTTTTATTATCTGGTTATCTGCTTGCTGGAGCATTTGGATGTGTCGTAACTCCATCATTTTTCAAGGAGCAGAAATGGATTTAAAGACACTAGTATCAGACACCAAACTATTAATATGGAAATGGAGGAGGAAGAACAAAAAGAAGGAGATTTTTTAATACACCACCCAAGTTTTTTAGGCACCATGTGAAATTTTATTTTTGTCCCCAGATTCCGGATTTGCACATCCGGACGCACCACATTTTTTAAAAACGCTGATATGTTCCGGATGTGCACATCCGGAAGAATTCCTGATTTGCAAATCTGAAAAAAATGAAAAGAATTCCATAAAATCATTTATTTCTAAATATAATTGAATCTAATATAATTAAAGTTAATATCATTTTTTCAATATAATTAAATTCAATATAATTAAAATCTATATTAATTAAAATTAATATGATATTTAATATGATTAATTTTTTTCAATATAATTAATATGATTAATATGGTATTTAATTTTAAATGATTTTTTTATATTGAAAAAATTAATTTAATTATATTGGATTTAAAATTTTATGGTATTTACTTCTAAAATTGGATTTAATTATATTGATATTTAAAATTATATGGTATTTACTTCTAAATTATATGGTATTTACTTCTAAATTATAATTAAAATTATATGGTATTTACTTCTAAAATTAATTTAATTATATTGAATTTAATTATATTGAAAAAATCATATTAATTTTAATCATATTTATTTTAATTATATTAGATTTAATTAAATTAGATTTAATTATATTGAAAAAATCATATTAAGTTTAATTATGTTGTATTTTAATTATATTGGATTTAATTATATTTAGAAGTAAATGATTTTATGGAATTCTTTTGATTTTTTCCGGATTTGCAGATTAGGAATTCTTCCGGATGTGCACATCCGGAAAAAACTGAAAATTTTTAGAGAAACGGTGCGTCCGGATGCGCACATCCGAAAATTGGGAAATGTTGGTGTAGGTTTAGGACTTGTGGTGACTTATCCAAACTGTTATCAAAAGCTGTTGATTCAGTTTAGTAAGGCTCCTTTTAGTATTAGCTTTCTCTTTTCTCTTGACCTTGTTTGATTTGGTCAATAGGGTTTAGAAAGGGTTCATTCTATTGTAATCTTTCTTGATTCTTTGAATGAAGTTTATTTGATTATTAAAAAAAAATATATTTTTTTATTTATAAAGTGTTATCACTTTCTTCACAATGTATTAATAATAAAAATATCTTTTTATTTTTGAATTAAGTCAATACAATAAAATCTAATATATAATTTTCATTTATGTGTATATTGAAAGAATTAGTATAAATTTGAAATATTATTTTTAATATATTAAAAAAATGTATATTCAATATAAAAGTTATTTATAACTTTTGTACAATTTAACTTAAATGATAAAAGATAAAAAAATTATTTGAAATTATTAGTAAAATTTGCAAAATCAAGATGAAATAAAATTAAAATTTGTTGTGGTTTGTTAAAATTTTTATAAAATATTTTTAAAACTGAATCTATATAAGTCTAAATTATTTTATATCATTTCATACATTTTACAATTATATTTATGTTACATTTATATTGCGTGCTTATTTTTAAATTTTAGAAAATACAATAAATAGATAACAAAATAAAGACGTAAATTTAAGTTTTCTAGCCAACTTACAAATAAATAGACATTTTAATGTAATAATTGACTTTATAAACCCTCAACGAAAAAATTTAAAACATAACCATTAATGATTTCATTGTGTACAAATATAATTATGTCTTATTACACTGATTTTTGAATTTTTTTCCTGTTATTTTTTATTTGTGAAAAAATTTTCATATTACTTTACTACTCTCTCATTTCCACGTGTTATTAATTCATAGTAAATTTAAATTATTTAAATTGTTTGTTATAGATGTGGCAGATTAAGAATACTTCCATTTTATAAATTTATATTTATAAAAACAACATTTTATCTCAAAAATAGCGTAAATTTAAGATTTAAAGCAAAAATAACAATGTAAATTTAAGTTTTAGTACAAAATAAAAACGTAAATTTCACTCTTTTAGCAAAATTACAATTAAACAAATATTTTAATGATAATAATGGACATTTATAAACATTAAACAAAATATTAAAATAATAGTTGTTAATGATATAATTATCTAAAAATATAATTATGTTTTAATACATCGACTTTTAAATATATATTTCCTATTATTTTTTATTTGTAAAAATCTTTTCATATTACTTTAGTAATCTCTTATTTGCAATTATTATTAATTAATAATATAATTTATTTGTTAGAATTGTTTGTTATAAATGCAGGAGACTGAGAATGCTCCCTTTTAACTTTATATTTTTATAGTTTATCGTCAGTGCCTTCCATTTTTAATTGTATTTTTAATGTGGTTAAATTACAGTGTTGTTTCTCCTATTTTGACAAACTCACAAAATCAATTTCTTATTTATTTTTTAAACAGTTTTCGTCCTTATGTCTATTTTTTTTCTAAAAAAATACTACTATTTTATTTTTTAGATACGTGACATATTTTTATTGCCTATAAGATAGATTAATTATTCGCATTTTTTTATCACAAATGGAACATTTAAGGTGTTAGTGTCATTATTTTAATTAGTCTAGACTTAAAGGGTCTAATTAATATAATATTAAGTTTGTGGGTAAAAGCATAAATGTTATAAAAGGTCAGGTTATTGTGTAGATACCGTAAGTCAATATTTAATTTGATGAGGGGACAAATTAGAATATTGAAAACTATGAAATAACTCTAGTGTTATTTAAATGGGTTATGACCCCATTTGTATAGAGCAATAAAAATAAGGTTTATCATTCCATCAGAGGAGATTCAAGAAACCCTAAGGAACTCTATAAATCGGAAGATCACATATCCGGAACTTTCAACGATTGCAATGGCAAATTCAGGTACGCTTCTGCCTTCATTCTCTAATTGAATTCTGGTATGGAATTAAGTGATACAAGTTGATGCTATATCAACTTTTAGCGATTATTTTAGAGTTCTGTTCTTGATTTCTATATCGGTAGAAATCATAAGGTTTTGAACGGATTTAAAGTGGTATCAGAGCCACCTATATCTGATTCAATTTATTTTTGGGTTATTTAGGATACTTTGATCTTCCAATTGTATAAATCAATATATGTTGTGTTTATGAATAATTTTTTTAGGGTTCTAAAATTGAGATCTATTTTTTATATTACAAAATTGTTGTGCTAAAAATCTTGAATCTGAAATTAAATGTCAGGTTGAATTTATCGTCAATTTTATTTGCTCTTATACGGAAACATTTTTGCTCTTACACGGTTTTGTTATTATTATAATATTGTCTTTTGTTGAGTTTTGATTAGAATACTCTTTGCCACCTATAATCTCCAAATAATAGTCATTCTGTTGGACGACTAGATTCATCCCTATCTTTCTGTTTTCTTCTGTTTATATTCTAACCATTATTAAATATTATATTTTTGATCAAATAAATATTTCCTATGTAAATTGCACTTAGATGCATATCAAAGGATAATGCTATATATAGAGTTGTTGTACCTAACAACCAACACTTCTGTAGCTAAAGGTAATAAAACTGACGATATGGTTCCATCTTCAGTTCGTAATGAAACTGTTCATAGTTTTGTTGAATTTTTCTCCAAGTATTTCTATGCAGTGTATAAGTATAAAAACAAGGATCAATTTTCTTTTTAATAATTGTATTATAATTTTTTTTTTGTTTAAAAGAATTATAAGTTTTTTTATGTTATTTATTATTTATTATACATAATATATGTGATTTTATATTTTGAAATTAAACTTAGTATAATGTCGTAACAGTACAATAAAATGCATTGGTAAGTAGTTGAAATGAAAAAGTCGCCAAAGTGACCTCTTTTATTACAATTGCTTATGAAAAATGTTAAATATTTTTATGGTTTGTGAGTATGTTTGTCCATGCGAGTATCAATTGACCCAAAGGACAATGGGTGGTTGGCCGGTTTTCATACGCGCATGTGATGGTAAACTTGTGATAATTATGAGGTCATACATGTGAATAATAAATCAATCCAAAGAGGGGTTTATTATTCGACATGTTTATATTATCAATGTTTGATCGTTATGACAAGAGTACCACTGGCAGTCGATATTACTGTCCAAAGATTTGATATTGGTGGTGCAGTGGGTATCTTGAGATGAGTTATGCCTTTATTTGAACAACATTGATGATTCGGTTTTTATTTATGTGAGTATATTTAAAGTGTTTGCTTTTTGTTCTTTTTTCAGCTATAATTGCTTCAATATCTGCTAATATGAATAAGGTTCAGGTCCTGAATGGGATAGATTTTAAGGATTGAAATGAGAACATGGAAATTGTTCTTGGCTGCATGGATCTTGACCTTGCATTAAGGATGAGGAAACCTCATTCTCCTATGGAATTTGGTACCTTTAAACAGAGGAAAGATTATGAGAAGTGGGATCGTTCAAATCGCATGAGTCATTGTTTGGTTTGTTCTGAGGTCAATTTAGCTTTAGTACCTAGAAACACTTGGTGGTTAGACTCTGGTGCAACTACTAACATCAGTGTTTCAATGAGGGGTTGCCTGAACTACCGGAAGCTAAATGATGTTGAAAGATACATCTATGTTGGAGATAGCAATTCGGAGGAGGTGGAAGCTATAGAGAATCTTAGATTATTAATGTGTACCATATTTTATTTGGATTTGAAAGACACTTTTATGGTTTCGTCATTTAGACGGAATTTGATTTCAGTTTCTTATTTGGACAAATCAGGTTATTTTTGTTTATTTGGAAACAATATGTTCAAGTTGTCTTTCAATTCAAATATTGTTGGGACTGGTTCACTTATGTGTCATGATAATCTATATTTACTTGACACAATAGCTACCTATGGTGAATCCTTGAATGTGGAATCACGTGGTACTAAGCGTAAATTGAGGATAACAATTCATGAGCATTATGGCATAAGCGCCTAGGTTACATCTCTAAAAATAGAGTTGAGCGACTAGTGTCAGATGGAATTTTGGATTCCATTGACTTCACAAACTTTGATGTTTGTGTTGAATGCGTTAAAATAAAACAGGCCAAAACAAAGAAATTTGGTGCATATAGAGCTACTGTTGGAACGGTAAAGCGGCAAGCAAAAATATTATTTTCGGAAGAATTCCCTCTGAGATTTATGTCGTGTCCACAGAGATTGGTGCTATTGAACTGCCGTTCAATAATTTAAATGTTAAAGAGTTTGGGTTAAAATGGGTTTAAAGTAAATGCGGAAAAGTAAACATGAACACAAACAAAATTCATTCTTCAGAGAGAAGAAACTTATCCGGTATGCAAATAATTGACTCGCCACAAACTTAAACCTATCGACCAGCTATACTCAACCTACAATATTCCTCAATATCATCTAGCATTGCTCACAACAATGTCCATCTCTGACACACTGAGCTGAGAGAACAATCGTGCTACCCTCGTCGACACTCTCACACCCGAATCGAGATACAGAGGCATTAAGCTTCGACACCCATAAAGACTGTTAGCTATAAATCTATCTCTAGCATCCAGAAACTAACA
Source organism: Lathyrus tuberosus (assembly GCA_022829125.1). NCBI lineage: Eukaryota > Viridiplantae > Streptophyta > Magnoliopsida > Fabales > Fabaceae > Lathyrus > Lathyrus tuberosus. The sequence continues at coordinate 14,196,301 of JALAZF010000058.1, forward strand.
GATAATCATCCCTAATCAAAGTTCGCGATGTTTATCTCTAACACAACCCAAACCCCGAGCATAAAGCAAAAATCAAGGACAATCACCGATAAAGATTTGTAAAGCGGATTTTATACAACGCCATGGGCGACAAATATACATGAGATCAAAGTAAATACATATAGAAAACCCAACAAATGAAGAATACACAAAGAAGAAGAGAAATGAACCAAAAATCTCCCGGTTTGTCAGCGCCGATCGATGATCAATCCAACCCGGATCATCCGTGTGCAAGCTCCATAGTTGTTTTCTAAGCTAATCCTATGAAACAATGATGTTTGATGGAATGGGAGCAAAAAATACGCAAACCATAACCTAAAAAAATGAATGAAATGACTTAAATATCATTTTAAATTCTGTCAAGTTTGCAAAGCGAACTTTTATTCGTAAAGCGAACTTCAAAATTTGGCACCAGATGCCTCAGGAACAGTTAAACCACCTCTGCGATTATGCAAAAGTTCGTAAAGCAAACTTTTATTCGCAAAGCGAATATTCGCTGGAAAATTCACAAAGCAAACTTTGGTGCTTTTTTATACTACCTCAAGTCTGGGAGCATTCGCTGAAAAGTTCGTAAAGCGAACTTGACAGCAAACCAGCCCTTATTTTGACACAACTTCTGAACCGTAATTCAGATTGACGCACAGTCGGAAGAGCTGGAAAACTTATTCAATGCTCTTTATGAATATGACAAGATATCCTTGCTTGAATACCTATAAAAATGAGAGAAAATCAATTAAACTCAATGATATTTACACGATACGCAATATATACACTATAACGTAAAGTAAACGTATTTACAAACAAAGTGGGGTTTATTCGAACGATATTAACAAAAAGTATCGATAAGTGCAACAAAACTTATATACAAAAATAACTACAATTTGCACTTATCAAACTCTCCCCAACTTAAACTTGTTTGTCCTCAAACAAGAATCAAGCGACTCAAAGAAACAGAGTAACAACCAATGAATCACGAATAAACAGGTTTTGAAAAATGGAGACAAATGAATGGTTTAAATTAAAAACGGTACACACAAAGTAAATACTTACCACTAAACTACGACGATAACATAGTCACAAAACAAATGCAAAATACAAAAATCATGCCAAACATCCTAAAACAACACAAGTTCAAACGTGAATCACACCTAGCAAAAATAATCATCGGTAGATGAAAAATACAAAATGAGATACTTTTCACTAACACAACAATCTTGCAAATAAAAGACTATATAATGCATTCATCCAACAATCCACATTGAACATACAAAGGTAAGAATCACAAGGGCTTTTAAGGTTGTAGCGTGGTCGGGTAAACAAGCAAGGGGCAATTTATAAAGGTAATTGAAACAAAAATGTGCCTAAACCTAAGGGAGTGATCAACTCACAAAGACTCAAACACAAAATTCCAATCAAATTCTTCCAAAATCCCAAGCGTTACACAAAACACAATACTTATTTAGCACAATTATTTGAACTCTTTTTGTTTCCTTTCACAAGGATTTTCTTTTTCTTTCTTTTTCTTTTCTTTTCTTTTTCATATTTTTCTCTTTTTTCTTTTCTTTTTCAACCTCATAGAAACCAACCTATGAGTAAACAATCATTCTCTCCCCAACTTGAATTCAACCACATCATCAGGTGAATACTCCCTACTTTCTAAGGCAAGGAAAAAATTCATACAACAACACAAAGTTAAGGGTTCAAGAAAAAAATATTCAATCAAAATTCATACAAAATGAATTCAATACTCATAGACAAGCATTAAGTTTAAACAACATGGATAATGATAGAAAGGCACAAAGGGGTTACGAATGATCACATGCTCACAGGGTGAATTGACTATTTGGTTAGGTAGTTGTGCTCAAAATAAAACAAAATGCCTTGATCCTTTTCATGCTTTCATATAATCAACACAAACAAAAGATTAAGCATAACAAAATCCAATTAGAACAAGAATATTGGTACTCTGCGCATATATGAACAATGGAAAGCTACCTCACAAAAAGGGTGGGAACTAAAGTGATTCACATCAAGAACAAGTATACAAAAGAATGAATGGCATGGAAGTTTGTAAAAAACCTAAGTATCATGAATATGCTAAAGTCTAGAAAGCAATAAACACATACCTTAGACGTGTACAAAACTTAACAATATCATTACCATACATCCGCAAGTTGAAATGATCAAACTTGGAACATCACCTTAAATTTCCTCAAGCTACTAAAAAAAAATCATTGACAAACACAAAAATGATTAATATAAACATACTAAAAGACCGGGTGAAATTGGATTAAACAAGTTGTAAAGTGAAGATTTGAGAATCTTACGAACAATCCGAGTACAACTTGTTTAATGAATGTTCACCACACTACCTAAGCTAGAATGAAAAAGTAATAACGAAACAAAAAATGATAAAACATGCTTGTTTTACATCGTAAGCTCGATGCCTTTACTGTGCTTAGCTAGTAATTTACTCCCTTCATTCCATGGTGATGCCTCACCGTGCAAACCAAAAGCAAGTGCCCTAACCAAACACTTGAACAAACGTTACGGGAACAAAATGTATACAACACTTAATCAGACATAATGGAAAATAAAAGCAAAAAAAGTATCTATACAAGCATATATACAATATAAACAATTATGTACAAAGCTCCAAAACATCGAAACTATCGCAATGTAATTCAATATCAAAACCAATCTCCGGCAACGACGCCATTTTGTTGGAACGGTAAAGTGGCAAGCAAAAATATTATTTTCGGAAGAATTCCCTCCGGGATTTATGTCGTGTCCACGGAGATTGGTGCTATTGAACTGTCGTTCGACAATTAAAATGTTAAAGAGTTTGGGTTAAAATGGGTTTAAAGTAAATGCAGAAAAGTAAACATTAACACAAATAGAATTCATTCTTCAGAGAGAATAAACTTATCCGGTATACATATAATCGACTCGCCACAAACTTAAACCCATCGACCAGCTATACTCAACCTACAATACTGCTCAATATCATCCAGCATCACTCACAAAAGTGTCCATCTCTGACACACTGAGCTGAGAGAACAACCGTGTTACCCTCGTCGACACTCTCGCACCTGACTCGAGATACGGAGGCATTAAGCTTCGACACCCATCTCTAAATCTATCTCTAGTATCCAGAAACTAACAGATAATCATTCCTAATCAAATTTCTCGATTTTTATCTCTAACATAACCCAAACCCCGAGCATAAAGCAAAAATCAAGGACAATCACCGATAAAGATTTGTAAACCGGATTTTATACAACGCCATGGGCGACAAATATACATGAGATCAAAGTAAATACATATACAAAACCCAACAAATGAAGAATACACAAATAAAAAGAGAAATGAAACAAAAATCTCCCAGTTTTTCGGCATCGATCGATGATCAATCCAACCCGGATCATCCGTGTGCAAGCTCCATAGTTGTTTTCTAAGCTAATCCTATGAAAAAAAATAATGTTTGATGGAGTGGGAGCAAAAATTACCTAAAACATAACCTAAAAAATGAATGAAATAACTTAAATATCATTTTAAAATCTGTCAAGTTCGTAAAGCAAACTTTTATTCGCAAAGCGAACTTCAAAATTTGGCACCTGATGCCTCAGGAACAGTTAAACAGCCTCTGCGATTCTGCAAAAGTTCGCAAAGAGAACTTTTATTCGCAAAGCGAATATTCGCTGGAAAGTTCACAAAGCAAACTTTGGTGCCTTTTTCTACTGCCTCAAGTCTGGGAGCATTCGCTGGAAAGTTCGCAAAAGCAAACCAGCCCTTATTTTGACCACAACTTCTGAACCTTAACTCGGATTTACGCACGGTTGGAAGCGCTGGAAAGCTTATTCAATGCTCTTTATGAATATGACAATATATCCTTGCTTGAATACCTACAAAAATGAGAGAAAATCAATTAAACTCAATGATATTTACACAATACGCAATATATACATTATAATTTAAAGTAAACGTATTTACAAACAAAGCGGGGTTTATTCGAATGATATTAACAAAAAGTATCGATAAGTGAAACAAAACTTATATACAAAAATAGCTACAATTTGCACTTATCAGCTACAAATGTCTTAGAATTAATACATACAGACATTTGTGGACCATTTCTGACACCTTCTTGGAATGGTCAACAATATTTTATATCGTTCATAAACAATTATTCTTGTAACACCCACATATAACAACATACATCAAAGCATATATATTATACATGAATCCAAGTTTTGGTATTGAAATACCATAAGTTCCTAGTTAACACATTATATACATTACATGCCCAAAACACGAAATACTAAAACTATGGCATAATATACACAAGATGTTCCAAGTTGCTAAGAACTAGATCAACAAAGTGATCTCAAAATAAATCTCCACAACGGAAGCCATGCCATCCCAAAAAGCCAAGACACATAAGGATAATCAAACGATTTTATCCTTACCCTTCGTGGAACCTGAAGTACCTGTAATATAATCAACAACGTGGGGTGAGATATTAAATCTGAGTGAGTTCCATATCTTATAGATTTTCTTGGCTTTACAAGGTTCTACCAATCCTAACTCAAGTCAAAGGGAAGGGAAGTGGCCTTGAGTTCACAACCTCACACTATATGGGAACATGTTCATGAGTCCGTTAACTCAAAATTATCACTAATCGATAACCTCATCAAGGCATCCCCTTTTTCCCATCTTTTTCTACGTCTAGAAGTCGGAGCAAGTCATGGATCCTCGTAGATTACTTGGCATACGATATGGATTCGGAAACTAAGGGACACATTATCACCTTACGAATCGTCACTTCACACGGTCCGTACACCGTCACAAGTCTCTTTACCTTATAGGCTCCATTCGTACTATAAACGGGAATCAAACCTACCAAGTAATCATGCATACATTCCAGAGGAGCTCGTTACTCATGGAACGGTAAGTATTAGGGAAGTGGTTACGATTACGTGATTTCACATACAACCGTGATTGTATTCAACAATTACTAGGCCACATTTGCCTTAAGGCCTCATTTGCCTTTATCTCATAATTATAATGGTTCACACATGTTCCATACTAGTGTCTTATTCTCTTCTAGACCATTCTCGATGTTTGGATGCACGAGCGTCGCCATCTAGATCATCTATAATTTCCTAGTCACACTACTAGGTTCCACTATAGTTTTATGTTAAGATTTTCCTCACTCTTCCTATTCCATATTTTAAACATGCATACTCTCTCAACCACACTTAACAACAATCGGGTATCGAAATCAATATTACTCACTTTTATTTCGTAGGATATTTTCATACTTGTCCAATGACTATTAACACGCTTTGATCGCAGTTAAGACCCAAAAGATATGAATTTTAAAAGATTTTCCAAATTCAACACAGTGTTAACCGGTTAACGGAAGACTTACAGTAGCTAAACAAGAAATTAATTCAATTAGTTAACCGGTTGACCAAATTATGTTAATCGGTTAACCAACCCATTTTTCACGCAGACAGGCAATTTTAGACGCGTTAACCGGTTAACCCCATTTGGTTAATCGGTTAACACTGTAACAGAATCTCAAAAACCTGCATTTTTCAGCATAAAACTCAATGGAAGGTCATATAAACTCAATGGTTCATGGAATCAATTATCATAGATCATGTTCACACATATATCAATCATGCTACACATTTTTATTCGCATTTGAACCGTCAAAACATCGATTTCACACAAATTTTCCATATTCATCACTTCTAACCTAAACTCTAACAATTCTAAAATTTCTAGAGCTTAAGTTCTAACTAGAACCCACCTCTAAAAAAGATGATGATGACGATTGTGTGATGATTTTATGAAGAATAAAGAAGTTCCAAGTTGTTCTTCAAATTCTAGGTTTCTTTCTCTTTCTCTCCTCTTGCTCCTCCTTCTCTCTACTTCTTTCTATCTTTTGGTTACTAATGAAGAGGAAAGAAAATGGAAATGATATATAGAAATATCATTAAGTTAGTAACACCAACTTAAATGTCCAAATTGTCTCTAATGTCCCAATAAGAAAAACCTCAGATTCGAATAATATTAATTTGACTAAATCTGAGCTCATCAGTTGCTCTAATTATCTTATCAGATAAATACCCATAGCACACCGGAACTCAGCTGGTCTCAACTAATATTATTCATAGCATTTATAAATACGGGGTATTGTAATTCTAGATATGTATACATATTTCTTATACATGAAAAGTCTCAGTCATTGAATGTGTTCTAATCATTTAAGTCTGAAGTTGAGAATCAACTTGACAAAAGAATTAAGAAAGTCAAATTCGACCGTGGCAGTGAATATTACGGTAGATATGACGGTTCAAGTGAACAACTTCAAGGGTCTTTTTTCAAATACTTAGAGGAATGTGGAATCGTCCCACGGTATACCATGCCAGGATCTCCTAGCATGAATGGTGTTGCTGAAAGATGAAATCAGACTCTTAAAGATATGGTAAGGAGTATGATTTGTCATTCTACCTTTCCAGAGTCACTCTAGGGAGAGACACTAAAGACTGCAGCTTATATTCTAAATAGAGTACCAACAAAAGCAGCTGCTAAAACACCTTATGAGCTTTGGATCAGGCGAAAACCTAGTATCAAACATTTTCATGTGTGGGGATGTCCAGCTGAGACAAGGCCTTATAGTCCAAATGAAAAGAAATTGGACTCCCGAACAGTGAGCAACTACTTTATTGGTTATTCTAAAAGATCTAGGGACTCCAAATTTTATGATCCCAAATTAAATTCAATTTTTGAGATGGGAACAACCACATTCTTTGAGGATATTGAGTTTTGGGGGAAGAATAAGGTTAGAGACTTTGTCTTAGAGGAAGAATCGATAACAATTCCAGAACATATTCATGTAGGATTCTGTCATACCCCAAATTTTGACCACCAAGATTTCCCATCATTGTGAGGATCATTGCCACAATATGGATGTGCCATGATACCTCATCAATATCCTCAAGGATTGTTGAGCATTCAGTACAACCAAGAATTAGGGTTTTAAGCCCTCTCTGAGCACTTTGACAAAGGATCAATCAAGAAATGACATGATCTTCAACTTGTATAACCTCTCAAACACCCGTAAGGGATCAAGAGGACTCCCACATCAAGAATCAAGCACAAAGTTGCCACATTCCAAGTGGTTTGAGCCTCGAAACACCCGATGTCGCCAAATTAGGGTTTTGGACGACTAGTGTAATGCCCGGTTTTTGTTAGATTTATTTAATCGAGTCGATTTAATTATTTTTTGTTTTTATATTATTTTATTCTTGACTGTTATTTGACCATATATTATTTTTCATTGTTATTATGTTTTATCGCGTTTTGGGAACATTTGCAAGAAGATTGAGTGTAGGGGTATTTTGGTCTTTGGCTTGGGTAGATATTATGTTTTTCATTTAAAATAGAAACATAGAGAGAAAAAGAGAGAAAATAGAAAGAAAAGAAGGAAAAGGGAGTGAGAAGAAGAAAAAGAGGAAAACTTGAAAGTTTGAGAGATCGATTCAACCGACACTTCGAAGCACGATTAATCGGGTAAGGGTGCGAAACTCGATTATTCTATGTTTGTGTATGATTATGTATGTGTGTGTTGGAAGTTTTGCTAGTTTTTCGATTATAGATCGAAATGAGATAAACGAGTAAAAATCGATGTTTTCACGGTCAGAAATCGATATAGATTGCGTTGTATGATCATACTGTGTTTATGAACAATTACTGATACTTGTTTTGCTGTTGGAATTGGTTTGGGATGAAAAATTGGACTTTTGGGTTTGGATTTTCGAAGGGTTTTTTTTTTCTGAAAATCGCAGTGCCCGCTTAGCGCGCAGATGCTTGCTTAGCGCGGTTTCGAAAATTTACAACCTCACCAGGCAGTGAGGAGCGCGCTCAATGCGGGGAGGAGCCCGCTTAGCGCGACCTGGAACATCAAAATTGAAACTATTTTCTAAAATCCGTAACTTTTGATCCGTAACTCGAATTGGGACGTTCTTTGTACCGTTGGAAAGCTAATGAGATGTTCTTTCTTATAAAAATGGTTTTGAGATTAGTGGCCGATTTAATTGGGTCGGGAATTCAGAAAACGTGTCGTTTTGTCGACTTTTGTCGTTGTAATGGAGTGCGATTGATGTGTTATCATGCAATAAGCTTTCGATATATATATAACGTATGGCTTGTGTGCTGTTATATGATGTGAATGCATGTGATGAAATGTTGTGATGATGGTTTGTGGCCTAAGGGCAAGTAAATGCATTGTGTTGTGTTGGATTGTATATGCATGATTATGGATGTTGGAATGGTTCACATGGTTGTATATGTGTATGCATTTGATTGTCATGAGTCATTGTATGCCAAGCATCATGATATGCATTCTTGTGATGTCGTGTGCCCTAGTGGGTGTGAGCGACGAAACGATTCCAGAGGGAATCTGCTATAACGGTTGTGTGCCTTATACAAAGAGGACCTAAACCGATGTTATAGACGATCGTGTGTCTTATACAAAGAGGACCTAAAGCAATCGGATCATGTGCCTTATACAAAGAGGACCTAAAGCGATCCATAAACGTCGTGTGCCTTATACAAAGAGGACCTAAAGCGACAGGGAACATTGTTTGCCCGACGAGGAGTTACACTAAATAACAAGTGATGATTCCAATAATTCCTGAGTGAATTAATGATGAGATGATGGATGGAATGGTACCGTATTGCATTGCATAGAGTCGTTGTGTCGGTCTCTGTGCATTTTCATAAGTCATGAATGGATTGATTATGTGTGGGGTTTGTGAATGGAATTGATGATTTGATATATATATATATGTTGGTGATAAATGTATTGAGCATGATTGATATGCCTTTGTGATGGATATATGAAATATGAACTGTGTTGTTTTGTATTTGAATTATGGTGTAAGTTGTGGTGAGAATGTTTTACATGTGTATTTTGTGTTCTTATATAATTATATGCAACAATATTATAATTGTGTTTCTCACCCTTCTGCTGTTTTGAATGCTCTATGAGGCATTGCAGATTAGATGTTGGAGGTCTTTTTGTGAAGATTATGTCTTCATTCTTTTGTCGGTCGGCTCTGATATGTAGCACCGGGTAGTCGGGGAGATCGTTATGTGATTATGTATATATATCTTTTATTTTGGATTTTACATGTATGACTCTATATATGACAGACAAACTTTTATGTTTTATATATGAGATTTCAGTTGCAGATTTTCTGCTTTTATTCTGTATCTGAATTGTGGGTGTTAGGAACTAAGTTCCTCTGTTTGTGTTGCTACCTGATTGTTGCATTCTTTATGAGCAGGTTATTGTATTTCATCATTTTGATGTGACGTTCCCGTTTATGCCTTGAATGTTTTAATTATGCTCTAATTATTTGTTCACGCTTTATTATATTGGGGTATAGATTAGGGGTGTTACATTAAGTGGTATCAGAGCCAGTGTGTGTCAGTGTCAGTTCGTGTAGGTCATTTTGGCTAAGTTGTTTGTGGTACGACAGTTGTGTTCTGGCGCGTTGATTGTTTAACCATAGTTACTGTTATTGGGTATGAACAGAATATGGCTGGTAGGAATGACGCCGCTCTTGCTGCTTTTATGTAAGCTATGGCTCAGGCTGTGCGGGGTGCACCTAATGCTGGTGGGAATGATGAGTTCAAGAAGAACAAACCGCCTGTCTTCAAAGGAAGACATGATCCTGATGGTGCTCAGATTTGGATTAAGGAGATTGAAAGAATCTTTCGAGTGATGGACTGTACTGAGGAACAGAAGGTGAGACTGGGTACTCACATGTTGCAGGAGGAGGCTGATGATTGGTGGGTTAGTACGCGTCATATATGGGAAGCTACAGGTGAAGTTGTCACTTGGACTTTGTTTAGCAGTGAGTTTTTAAGGAAGTATTTTCTTGAAGATGTTAGAGGAAAGAAGGAAATAGAGTTCTTGGAGTTGAAATAGGGTAACATGTCTGTTATTGATTACACTGCTAAGTTTGTGGAACTTGTTCAGTTTTATCCACATTATGCTGAAGCAACTGCGGAGTTTTCCAAATGTGTGAAGTTTGAGAACGGGTTGCGTCCCGAGATTAAGCAGGCAATTGGTTATCGAAGAATTAGGAGGTTTTCGGATTTATTGGATTGTTGTAGAATTTATGAGGAGGATAGCAAAGCTCGTTCTACCCACTATAAGAGTGTGAACGAAAGGAAAGGAAAGCAACTATTTCGTGGTGGTCCTTATGTGGCACCAGCTGACAAGGGAAAGCAAAGGGCTAATTTGGATAAAAGGCCAAGTGGGGGAGGTATGTATAGTCCTCTGAGATGTTTTAAGTGTGGTGACTTAGGACATCGTCAGTTTGAATGTAAGAAGGATATGAGGAAGTGTTCCAATTGTGGAGGTTTAGGACATGTCGTAGCTGATTGCAAGAGGAATATGGTGAAGTATTTCAACTGTGGTGAACCTGGTCATGTTAGTACGAAGTGTCCGAAACCAAAGCAAGCTCAAGCTGGAGGGAAAGTATTTACATTGGCAGGAACTCAGACTACTAGTGCAGATCGTCTGATCAGAGGTACTTGTCTTATAAATAGTACGCCTTTAGTTGCTATTATTGAAACCGGAGCGACTCATTCATTTATTTCGTCTGAGTGTCCGCAGCGTTTGAATCTTTTGTTGTCGTCGATGGGTGGAGAGATGGTTATCGATACTCCAGCAATGGGGTCGGTAACTACTTCTTTGGTTCGTTTAAGCTGTCCTTTGACCATTTATAGTAAGGATTTTGAGATGGATTTGGCGTGTCTGCCGTTGGAGGGTTTTGACGTGGTTCTGGGAATGAATTGGTTGCAGTTCAATCAAGTTCATATCGATTGTTATCATAAGTTGGTGCGATTTCCTTCTCTTGAAGAAGACGAGGAATCGAGTTTCTTATCTACCAAAGAGTTGAAGAAACTTTTGGCAGAGGAAGCTCAGTTGTTCGGGTTGTTTGCATCGTTGACGGTGGATAGTTAAGTTGCAGTTGATGTGTTTCCAGTCGTGTGTGATTTTCCAGAGGTATTTCAGGAGGATATTTCTGATGTGCCGCCAGAGAGAGAGGTGGAGTTTTCTATAGATCTAGTTCCTAGCACTAGACCTGTGTGTATGGCACCTTATTGTATGTCGGCATCTGAGTTGGTTGAGTTGAAGAAGTCGTTGAATGAATTGTTAGAAAAGAGGTTTGTGAGGCCGAGTGTATCGCCTTGGGGTGCTTCAGTTTTATTGGTGAACAAGAAAGATGGAAGTATGCGATTGTGTATTTATTATCGCCAGCTGAATAAGGTGACGATTAAGAATAAGTATCCTCTTCCGAGAATTGATGATCTGATGGACCAGTTGGTAGGTACGTGTGTGTTTAGTAAAATTGATTTGAGGTCAGGTTATCATCAGATTAGAGTGAAGGAGGAAGATATTCAAAAGACGGCTTTTAGGACACGCTACAGACATTATGAATATTCCGTGATGTCGTTCGGGGTTTCTAATGCGCCGGGAGTGTTTATGGAGTATATGAATCGCATTTTCCATGAGCATTTGGATAAATTTGTTGTTGTGTTTATCGATGACATCTTGATTTATTCTGTCTCGGGAGGAACATGCGGAACAATTGCGTATTGTATTGCAAATTTTGAAGGAAAAGAGACTTTATGCCAAGTTGTCCAAGTGTGAGTTCTGGTTGTCAGAAGTGAGTTTTCTGGGGCATGTGATTTCAGGTAATGGTATTGCTGTGGATCTATCCAAAGTAGATGCAGTTCTACAATGGGAGGCTCCTAGACCTGTTACTGAAATTAGAAGCTTTTTGGGTTTAGTTGGATATTATCGAAGGTTCATTGAAGGCTTTTCCAAGTTAGCACTTCCTTTGACCCAGCTGACTTGTAAAGGTAAGGCGTTCATTTGGGATATTCAGTGTGAGGAAAGTTTTGGTGAGCTGAAGAGAAGATTGACTACAGCTCCGATTTTGATCTTACCGAATCCTAGTGAACCGTTTGTGGTGTATTGCAATGCGTCTTTGAGTGGTTTAGGTGGAGTGTTGATGCAAGAAGGTAAGTTTGTGGCTTATGCTTCGAGGCAATTGAGGGTTCATGAGAAGAATTACCCTACTCATGATTTGGAATTAGCCGCAGTGGTTTTTGTGTTGAAAATTTGGAGGCATTATCTCTACGGTGCAAGATTCGAAGTCTTTAGTGATCATAAGAGTTTAAAATACTTGTTTGATCAGAAAGAGTTGAATATGAGGCAACGACGATGGTTGGAATTTTTGAAGGACTACGATTTTAGCTTGAATTACCATCCTGGTAAAGCTAATGTGGTAGCCGATGCGTTAAGCCGGAAGTCTTTGCATATGTCTGCCTTGATGGTTAAAGAGTGGGAACTTTTGGAAGCGTTTAGAGATTTGAGTTTGGTGTGTGAACTGACATCTGACAGCGTGAGGCTTGGTATGTTACGGGTCACTAATGATTTTCTGTTGACCGTTAGCGAGAAACAGAGGCTGGATGTGAAATTTGTTGATTTGATGACGGTTGGAGATAAAGGTGTGAATGGTGACTTTAAAGTGGATGATAAGGGTGTTTTGAGATTCCGTGGTAGAATTTGTATTCCTGATGATTTGGAATTGAAAAAGATGATTCTGGAGGAAGGACAACAGAGTAGTTTGAGTATACATCCGGGAGCTAATAAGATATATTAAGATTTGAAGAAGATCTTTTGGTGGTCTGGATTGAAGAGGGATGTGGCTTAGTTTGTTTATGCGTGTTTGACGTGTCAGAAGTCCAAGGTAGAACATCAGAATCCTAGTGGATTATTGCAACCGTTGGATATTCCCGAGTGGAAATGGGACAACATTTCTATGGATTTTATGATAGGGTTTCCGAATACACAGAGGGGACATAATGCCATTTGGGTTGTTGTGGATAGGCTGACTAAATCGGCGCATTTCATTCCAATTGACATCAGTTTTTCTTTGGAAAGGTTGGTTGAGATTTATATCCGTGTGATTGTGAAGCTACATGGTGTTCCGTTGTGTATTGTTTCAGATCGAGATCTGAGGTTTACTTCCAAATTTTGGGAAAGTTTGCAAAAGGCATTAGGTTCCAAGTTGAGATTGAGTTCTGCTTATCATCCTCAGACGGATGGTCAGACCGAGAGAACTATTCAGTCATTGGAAGATTTGATGAGAGCTTGCGTTCTTGAGCAAGGTGGTGCTTGGGATAGTTATCTTTCGTTGGTGGAGTTCACGTATAACAACAGTTTCCATTAGAGTATTGGAATGGCACCTTTTGAAGCGTTGCATGGAAGAAGATGTCGAACACCTTTGTGTTGGCATGAATCGGGTGAGAGTTCAGTGGTTGGACCGGAGTTAGTTCAACAAAATATGGAAAAGGTGAAACTTATTCGTGAGAAGATGAAGGCTTCTCAGAGTAGGCAGAAGAGTTATCATGATCGAAGGAGGAAAGATCTTGAGTTTCGAGAAGGCAATCATGTATTTTTGAGAGTTATGCCGGTGACGGGTGTTGGACGTGCATTGAAGTCGAAGAAGCTTACTTCTCGGTTTATTGGTCCTTATCAGATATCCGCGAGAGTGGGTGCTGTGGCTTATCGGGTGGCGTTGCCACCGAATCTTTCGAATTTGCATGATGTGTTCCATGTTTCATAGCTTCGGAAGTATGTTTCGGATCCGTCGCATGTGATTCCGATGGATGAGGTTGAGGTAAGGGAGAACCTTACGGTTGAGGCATTACCGGTGAGAATTTTGGATCGCGAGTTGAAGTGGTTGAAAGGCAAGGATATTGCGCTTGTGAAAGTAGCGTGGGGAGGCGCTGCTGAGGGCAATTTGACTTGGGAATCGGAGAGTCAGATGCGGGAGTCGTATCCGGAGTTGTTCGTCTCAGGTAATATTTTCGAGGACGAAATTTTCTAAGTGGGGGAGAGTTGTAACGCCCGGTTTTTGTTAGATTTATTTAATCGAGTCGATTTAATTATTTTTTTTGTTTTTATATTATTTTATTCTTGACTGTTATTTGACCATATATTATTTTTCATCGTTATTATGTTTTATCGCGTTATGGGAACATTTGCGAGAAGATTGAGTGTAGGGGTATTTTGGTCTTTGGCTTGGGTAGATATTATGTTTTTCATTTAAAATAGAAACATAGAGAGAAAAAGAAAGAAAATAGAAAGAAAAGAAGGAAAAGGGAGTGAGAAGAAGAAAAAGAGGAAAACTTGAAAGTTTGAGAGATCGATTCAACCGACACTTCGAAGCACGATGAATCGGGTAAGGGTGCGAAACTCAGTTATTCTATGTTTGTGTATGATTATGTATGTTGTGTTGGAAGTTTTGCTAGTTTTTTTATTATAGGTCGAAATGAGATAAACGAGTAAAAATCAATGTTTTCACGGTCGAAAATCGATATAGATTGCGTTGTATGATCATATTGTGTTTATGAACAATTACTGATACTTGTTTTGCTGTTGGAATTGGTTTGGGATGAAAAATGGGATTTTTGGGTTTGGATTTTCGAAGGGTTTTTTTTTCTAAAAATCGCAGTGCCCGCTTAGCGTGCAGATGCCCGCTTAGCGCGATTTCGAAAATTTACAACCTCACCAGGCAGTGAGGAGCGCGCTCATCGCGGGGAGGAGCCCGTTTAGCGCGACCTGGAACATCAAAATTGAAACTATTTTCTAAAATCCGTAACTTTTGATCCGTAACTCGAATTGGGACATTCTTTGTACCGTTGGAAAGCTAATGCGATGTTCTTTCTTATAAAAATGATTTTGAGATTAGTGACCGATTTAATTGGGTTGGGAATTCGGAAAACGTGTCGTTTTGTAGACTTTTGTCATTGTAATGGTGTGCGATTGATGTGTTCTCATGCAATAAGCTTTCGATATATATAACGTATGGCTTGTGTGCTGTTATATAATATGAATGCATGTAATGAAATGTTGTGATGATGGTTTGTGGCCTAAGGGCAAGTAAATGCATTGTGTTGTGTTGGATTGTATATGCATGATTATGGATGTTGGAATGGTTCACATAGTTGTATATGTGTATGCATTTGATTGTCATGAGTCATTGTATGCCAAGCATCATGATATGCATTCTTGTGATGTCGTGTGCCCTAGTGAGTGTGAGCGACGAAACGATTCCAGAGGGAATCTTCAATAACGGTCGTGTGCCTTATACAAAAAGGACCTAAACCGATGTTATAGACGATCGTGTGCCTTATACAAAGAGGACCTAAGCAATCGGATTGTGTGCCTTATACAAAGAGGACCTAAAGCGATCCATAAACATTGTGTGCCTTATACAAAGAGGACCTAAAGCGACGGGGAACATCGTTTGCCCGATGGGGAGTTACGCTAAGTAATAAGCGATGATTCAAATAATTCCTGAGTGAATTAATGATGAGATGATGGATGGAATGGTACCGCATTGCATTGCATAGAGTCGTTGTGTCGGTCTCTGTGCATTTGCATAAGTCATGAATGGATTGATTATGTGTGGGGTTTGTGAATGGAATTGATGAGTTGATATATATATATGTTGGTGATAAATGTATTGAGCATGATTGATATAACTTTGTGATGGATGTATGAAATATGAATTGTGTTGTTTTGTATTTGAATTATGGTGTAAGTTGTGGTGAGAATGTTTTACATGTGTATTTTGTGTTCTTATATAATTATATGCAACAATATTATAATTGTGTTTCCCACCCTTCTGCTGTTTTGAATGCTCTATGAGGCATTGCAGATTAGATGCTGGAGGTCTTTTTGTTAAGATTATGTCTTCATTCTTTTGTCGGTCGGCTCTGATATGTAGCACCGGGTAGTCGGGGAGATCGTTATATGATTATGTATATATATCTTTTATTTTGGATTTTACATGTATGACTCTGTATATGACAGACAAACTTTTATGTTATATATATGAGATTTCAGTTGCAGATATTCCGCTTTTATTCTGTATCAGAATTGTGGGTGTTAGGAACTAAGTTCCTCTGTTTGTGTTGCTACCTGATTGTTGCATATCTTTATGAGCAGGTTGTTGTATTTCATCATTTTGATGTGACGCTCCCGTTTATGCCGTGAATGTTTTGGTTATACTCTGATTATTTGTTAACGCTTTATTGTATTGGGGTATAGATTGGGAGTGTTACAACTAGGACCTCCAGAGTGAGATTTTCACAAGGGGATGAGCCAAGACTTCAACATGTGACTCAATATGCCCAAAATAACCCTAAGAATCCATTTGCAAAGCTAAATTACCCTCAGAGGATGCATTCCCCAAAAGTCGGGAATTTGGGTTTTACGCGCCGAACCGTTCCGGAGCCAAAAGTCAAAACATGACTTTTTTTGGTAAAAATGATTCTTTTGACTCATATTTTCATAAAATATGACTTATAATGTCATTGGAACAAGAATTGATCAAGAAACCAAGATAACTTGTAAAAAGGGTAACCTTGAAAAATTGAAAATTTTTCTAAGTTACTAAATTTGAATGATTTTGGTACCAACTTCCAAGGATCATAACTTGTGATCCAAGCAGCCATTTTGAGTGATCCAAAGCTTCAACTACATCAAACTCCAATTCTTCATGGATTTTAAGTTATGGAGTAATCAAAATGACAAAAATGAACTTTGTAAAAATCTGCCTAAGTTACCAGCCCTGATATAAATATAGCTCATTTGTGATCAGTTTGAGTACACCAAAGCACCCAAACTAATGCTTTACTCAAAATCTTCCTTTCACTCCAATTTTGCCTTCTAACTCAAGTCACTATCGAGTTTTGAGATTGACAGTGATTCCAACTAAACCAATCACACACACACACACTCGTCATAATCATCATATGTGAGTGATCTAAACATTAACACAACATTTGGAACATCAAATTCATCAAATCACCAGCCAATTGCTCAAGTTCTTGACAGAGTTGCAGTTGAGGTACCACAACCAGTTCTAGCTCATTTCATTCCACTCCAAGCATTCAAACACACTCCTTGGAACCTAAGCAAGCTGTCCAGATCATTGGAACCTATCTGCAACACCTCCATCATCAAACTCGATCACAAGCTACAAGAGGTAAGCCTGAACCCTTCAAACTCTATGATCCATGCATCATGAATAAATTTTGGAGTTACCATCTTGTTTATGCATGTACGTAGAGTGATAACCCTCAATCAATTGCCATGAATCGGTCGTGTATAGAATTTCATTGTGTTCATGCTGAAATTAGGGTTCTTAAGGTTTTCCATTGATTTCTTCCTTCATACTTAATATAAATGCAATTAATCTATATGGTTGTGATCCTTGTTCAAAAACGAACCAGATTGATAATTGAATCGTGCAAAACCATTGAGTAATCATGGAGAAAAGTGAGAAAACGCATATCTGCAGAAAACAGGGTCGCGCATGTTCTTCATTTGACCGTTGGCGCCCTTTTTCAAATTTTTAAATATTTGAATTTTTGTTATTTTGTTTAATTGATTCAAAAATTAATTTCTCTCTGAATATTTGTGTTTTTGAATTGATTCTTTTTCTCAAAATTCACAAAAATGTTTAAATATTTTATTTTACAAAAAAAATCCAATGTATGTTATTTATTTAATATAGTTAGAATTTTTGTAATTAATTTTATTTTTATTGTTTTTAAACATTTAAAAAATGAAATTCCCACTTTGATTTTTCAAAACAAATTGAATTTCAAACTTTCATGTCATTAAACATGATTTTTCAAAATATTTTTCAAGGTATACAATTTGTTTTTTAATATATTTGATATTTTTATATCATTTATTATTTAAATTTCCTTACGAAAAATGATATTTTAATTTAAAATTAGGGTTTCCTCTTAATTTTAAATTTTAAACAATTTGGGCCTCTTGGTAGAGTGTAAGTCCCATCCCTTTATAAATAAACCTTTTTGGGTCTCAGTCGTTGTATAAGTCCCGATACGATTTTAAAAAATTTCAGCGCGATCGGCATTGTTGAAACAATTTTCATTTGGGCCTCTCCTTGAGTTGTAAGCCCCATCTTTCTTCTTTTCAAACATTTTTTGGGCCTCTTGATAGAGTGTAAGTCCCATCCCTTTGTACATAAATAATTTTGGGCCTCAGTCATTGTATAAGTCCCGACACGTTTTCAGAAATCTCAGCGCGATCGCTATTTCAAAACAAAATCATCTGGGTCTACCCTTGTGTTGTAAGTCCCATTTATTTTCTTTTTCAAACACTTTGGGCCTCTCCTTGAGTTGTAAGACCCATCTCTTTGTATAGAAACCTTTATTTTGGCCTCAGTCATTATATAAGTCCTGATACAATTATCAGATCAACGGTACGATTACTGTTTTTTATTTGGGCCTCTCCTTGAGTATAAGACCCAATCTTTTCAAAATAACTTTGCCTTTTGATTTAGGTTCAAACTCATAGTTGTTATCAAAACTTTCTTTAATTTCTTGAACAACTAACCATACAGTTGTTACAATGGAAGCTTGCTCAACTGTAAGTTTTAAACAACTTTTCTTTTACATACTTGCAAATATATATATATATTTGTTTGTGCTGGAAGCTTGCTCACCTGTAAGTCCTCCTACCCTCTTTTACATAAAGTATATATTTAATCTGTATATATATGCCTGTATATTATCTGCTTAGAGGTTTCCCAGGAAATTAGGTCTAGGACTAGATAAAGCCAGTGGTCACTTTTTTAACACAGTCAAAACTAGTTCCCCATAGGAATTCCAGATACAGTCTTGCCTCCTGTTGGGCTTATACAATATGGAACAAAGAGAAAGGCATTATTCCCGGTGAAACTTTTCTCAGACTGTCACTATTAGAAAATTGTCAACAGAAATTCATTTCCCTAAAGAGGATTAATTCCCGGTGAAACCTCTCTTGAATTTCTTCAAACCCTAAAACTGTTCACTAAAGGAAAGATTATTCCCGGTGAAACGTTTCTTGAACTTTTCTTAAGTTTGGACCCACAAGCTTCCTAAAAGCATCCACGCCTCCTTTTGGGCTTTGTACAAGGACCCTCAGGCTTCTTAGAAGTTCTCTTGCCTTCTCTTGAGCTTAATACAAGGACTCTGAAGACCTCTTAAAAGTATAGGACAAAACTTAGTCATCCTTTGTTAGAGCAGTCTTTCTAAAGAGTCAAAACCTCAGATCAATTTTAGGGTTGATTCTCATCCCTTAAAACACCAGTCTCCTCTTGGGCATCATACAAAGATAAACTCTTCCATACCAGTAGACTTGGACAGCCTAATCTCCTATTGGATCTCAAAGACATTCTCAAGCTCCCTACAAATACAGGAGAAACCCTGGTCATTTGATCAATATCCAGTAGGGTTAAGACCCCCATAGGTTCTAAAAACTAAATTTTTCATCCTAAACTTCCCCAGCTAAGGGTCATCTTATCATCAATACAATACTATCAGAACCTCAAGGAATCTGATACCTCAACTCTTATGTAATCCTCAACAAGAGTTGATTCCCCACTTTGGACCTGCCTTTGGATCTAAATAATCCTCAGTAGAAAGCAGCCTCCTCTTAGTCTTTGTATAAGAAATTCCTCAGCCAGTCTCCTCTTAGGCTTTGTATAATGATTCTTTCTTCTTCCTCATCACCTTTTCAACACTCTCTTGTTGAGTCAATCACCTTTTTAGCACTCTCTTGTTGAGTCCATCACCTTTTCAGCACTCTCTTGGTGAGTTAATCACCTTTTCAGCACTCTCTTGTTGAGTCAATCACCTTTTCAGCACTCTCTTATTGAGTCAATCACCTTTTCAGCACTCTCTTGTCGAGTTAATCACCTTTTCAGCACTCTCTTATTGAGTCAATCACCTTTTCAGCACTCTCTTATTGAGTTAATCTTCTTCATTAAAACACTCTCGTGTTGAGTCAATCTTCTTTCTTAAACACTATCTTGTTGAGTCAATCGGTCCTTTTTAGCCTCAATCTTGGGCTCTGTACAAGACAAATAAACACTCTCTTGTTGAGTCAGTCGGTCCTTTCAGCCTTAATCTTGGGCTTTGTACAAGACACACGAAATATCCTCAGCCGAGTCAATAATCTTTAGCGTCAATCTTGGGCTTTGTACAAGACATGTATAAACTTTCTCCAGCAAAGTCAAAATCTTCTAAACCTTCTCTTAAGCTCTGGGTAAATATCTTCCCAGCTGTCACACCCTCATTTTCACCCTAACCCTAGCCTTGCATATCATATCATCTCTGCATCTCCATTAGGTCATAACTCATAATCATGCATTGCATTGGTCTTCTAAGACATGGGATCAAGTGGTTATTTAAGTCAGGGTTTCCTATTTACTCCGAGGTTCTTTCATTCAAGTCTGAAGAAAGGGTTGAGTTCTAATTGTCTTAACTCCTCATCAAGATTCATCAGGCTTGTCAGGGCAGGTGCGCAAAGGCAGTACTGTTAGAGGTTAAATGGTTTGACCTAATCTTGTTCAACCAAAGTTTTGTTTCATGATCAAGGCCTGGGTGTGATTGATTCAAGTGTTTGGGTCTGAAGCTTCAATCATGGTTTCTGTGCTTATTTAGATTATCTGTGTGTGGATCAAGTTATCAAGTTGTGTGCAAGTATTGATTGTGTGGTTCAAGTTCTTTGTCATTGATCCAGGATTCGGCAGATTCATTGTTCAATCAAAACCATGTTAAGACGGATTCGAGATTATGGTGTCATTAATTAAAAGTTGATTCAAGGAGGATCTTCTTCGACTTAATTCAAGAATTGTGGTATGCAAGTTTCGTTTGTCATAGTTTTTTGAGTGTTGGTCAAAGGTGGAGGTACATTACCGTTATCCATATCCATTCTCGTAACCATTTTGTTATTTACCCATTTTTCAATCCAATTTTTCATTCGACTATCCTTTCTCATGTCCATTTCATTAACCAAATCCATCATGTAATATCCAAATACCATTTCCAATTCAATTCAAGTTTTAATCCATCCAATCCATTTCAATTATCCATAAAAATCCATTTCTCTTTAATTATCCATCATTGTCCATGTTATTTTCCTAAGTCCATAATTCAAGAAAAAATTCATTTACCATTACAAAATCATCATAAAAAATTGTTCAACCAAAAAACCAAGTCACATTCATAAGGCCCAAGTTCATTACAAGAAATTACAATTCATAAAGTCCATTTCATTCAAAATCTACAAAACCCATAAAAAAAATAAAAGCCCATGACATTCTTTTACAATTACAAAGAAAATAAGAAAATGAGCCAAAAAAATAGTACACCACGACCCACTCCCCTTGAATCTTCATATTTCCACTTCGTGAAACATGCCAAACTTCTGTTGCTACCAATGACAATTGCCTCAAACCTTCTTCTGTGTGAACCGTACCATTCTGCTACCTTAACACTAAACCTACAGCAAAGACAAAAACAACTGCAAAGCAAACCAGAGCTCTACACACTGCCTCAAAACTTGGCCTCTGCGCATAAACAGCCGTACTATGCTGCACATGAAAACAACCTCACAAGCCTGTACCCTTGCAACGAAAACGACAACATCACACTGCTGCCACAAACCACCAAAATCCTGCGAAACAAATGCTACAACAACCAACAACAATACATCACAACCAGAATTGGAAAATGATGTCTCATAAGACAACAGGACAAAATTCAAAAAGTTGGAAAAACAAGTTTTGTTGGTTTGATTTTAAAAGCAGAACGGTAGAGAAAATGAGGAGGGAGAACAAAAAACAAACCTTGGGCCTTCAAACGAAAACACCTCCTCAACCATAAATCCTTAAAACTTCTTCACCCACTTTTTCTGAAACCCAACTCACCACCACGCTTCAATCAACCATCAAACTTCATTATTTTTCTACAGAAGATACTCCCACCATCACCAAACCTCCCTTCAACGTTCAACACAACCTAATCTGCCGCAAATCCCCATCCAACAACCTTTCTGGCGACCACGTTACCGTCATAACCCACCTTCGATATCCAAATCGCCATCACCATTGTTACAACGGCTTCTCAAACCACAAAACACAACCATCACTCTTGGTCGCATCGTCTTCTTCTTCAACACACCATGTACTCACTCCGTTCATCAACAACCGCGACGTATTGCCGGCGACGATACGTCTTCATCTTCGCCACCCTCACCTTGAAACCTCGTCTTCTTCAACCTAATCCACTCAGACCTTCTTCAACCCAAAAAACCTTCGTAAACCTCACTCAAACTCACCAATCAACAAACCAAATCGCACAAACCCAGAACCAATTGGACCGAAACAAGTGAAGCAGAGAGATTGAGATGAAAGGAGAGATCCGGCGAGAAAGAAAGATTCAAGGATTCACAACAGCAGATCGAGATTAAAGAGTGATTCGAAACCTAAACAGAACATCACACATACCAGTCGAATCAAAAGCGATTTGAACGAGGAAGCGAAACTGCAGCGGAGATGGAAGTAAAAGTGGTTCAAGGCGGAATCGATTCACGCGGAAGAGGACTGAACAAGACGATGATTGTCGATAGTGAGGCAGAATCCCGAGCAAGGAGAAGAGAGGTTCAGAGAGAAAGAAAAACTCGTTGATAAAGGAGAAGAAAGGAAAAGGGGATCATTCACGTTTTGTCGGTCTGATTTTCTTTTCATTTATTTTTTTATTAATTTTATTTATTTATCTATTTTTATTTTTTTTCTTTTATCTTAAATAGTGTGGGTTTCTGGTTACTTCAGCCCAATTGCTAATTACTAAAGCAATCCCAATCCTCCTTTAGCACCTCTCTTTGGTTTTTATTTAAATTTTGATTAGCTTTGGTTAAGTTTTTACTTTGATGTTATTTGATATAGATAATCTTGTTAATTATAAATTAATTCTTATTAATAATTTTGTTAATTTTTGTTAATTATAATTATTAATAATTTTGTTAATTATTGTTGTTAATTATTTTGGTTAATTGTTTTGTTAATATTTTTATTTATAATTATTTTTGTTAAATATTTTTAGTTAGTTTATGAGAATTTTAGGTCATATTTAGAATAACTATTCAGGATTTATTTTCAATAATTTTAGATTTTAATAATTAATTTCTTTATCAGTTTAACTTTTAATTTTGTGAGCTAGAGACTTGATTATTTCTTTTTTATCTTGATCTCGATCCTTGTCTTGATTTACTTCTCGTTTCTCGCCTTGGTTTTCATCTTCGTTTTTTCGATTTTCTTTTCAATTTTGTTTTGGGCCAATGATATAACAAAAATCATGATTACTTGATTTCCTTCAATCGATTCAAAATCTTGATCAATATGAGGCCATTTTCTTTTTTATTATTTCCATTTCGATTTCATTTCGGTTTCTATTTCATTTCTCATTTTCATTCTCTTCTTAAGTCAAAAACCTTGGTCTAGTACCAAGTACTCATTTTCAAATTTTCTCTTTGTATTGAACTAAAGAGAAAGGATTAGGTGAAGACCTATTCCTTTTCGAGTATTAGGATGCTCACTTTAGAGTGTGTGGTCTCGATACTCGTCTTTCAATACGAAGACATGACTATATTCACCACCCATTCTTTCAAAAACCTTTTTTCGTCTCCTTGTGTCTAAAAACCTTGGTCTTGTACCAAGTGCATTTTCAAACCTTTTCTTAATAAACTTAGATGGTCGTGGAGTGGTTAGGCGAAGGCCTTCTCCTATCCCGAGTTCTTGACATTACCTTTAGGGTTCACTGTCGTAAAACACTTACCATCTAACTCAAAACATCTTTAATAAGAGAATATGTTCTCTTTGTATTGAACTAAAAAATAGAGGATTGTGTGAAGGCCTCTTCCTCTTCGAGTATTAGGATGCTCACTTTAGAGTGTGTGGTCTCGATACTCGTCTTTCAATACAAAGACATAACCGTATTCGCCGCACCACTTTCACAATAAATCTTTTGAGATAAAGAATTGGGTACTACCCGAAGGGGTTCCTATCCGAGGACTTATTTCACCCCTTAAAAACAATCTCAACAAATCAAATGTGACATCTTGCCTTGATGGCGAAAATCAACCTTTTCAAAAAGGACATGTTACGTCCATTCTACTGCAAACAGGTAACGCATAAGACTCCACGAGCGAGCCGCAAAACACCTAACTGCTAGAACCCGCACGTTAACATCATCCATAAAAAACACCAACAAATCGTGGTCGGTCGAACTACGATTGCTCTGATTCTTCATTCTTGTCTGAATGTAAGATACGTAGGCACAAGATCGCAATGATATTGGCGAGCCACCTTCTATCCATCTTCCGTTTTCCACCCCTTTCATTTTCTTTACCCGTAGTCCTCCGAACTACGTTGACTCTGACTTTCCCATTGCACAAGGGAATACGTAGGCATAGGACCGCGAAGTCCTATCGAGTCCCTTTTTCTTCTCCCCGCCATTTCCTCTTCTTTTATTTTCTTTCGCATTCATTGGTTATCACCCTTCTTTTTCCCTCTTAGAACACATATTAGAAAGCAATATTCTTAGCAAAAATCCTTACACATAGACAAGCAAATGGTTCCCATCGAGTACGATGGATGTGGTGGGTGCTAATACCTTCCCTCCGCATAACCGGCTTCCGAACCCGTAATTTGGTTGCGAGACTATCTTATCCTTTTCTTCTTTAGGTTTTCTCGATGTTTTCCCTTCCCCTCATGGGATAAATAAAGTTCGATGGCGACTCCCCTATTTTCTTCCTTTTCGCCTCCGGTCGACTATTTTTCGAGTAGCAACAGCTGGCGACTCTGCTGGGGACTGGTTCACCCTAGCAAGCCAAGCCTAGTTTGTTTATCATATGTGTATTTTTGTTTTCTTTATTATTGCTTTATTATTTTGTGTTCCTCTTATTTGTTGGGTTTATTGGGGATGGTTTGTGAGGAAAGGCTTTCTACCCGAGCTTTTCGAGTATACACTAAGCTAGGAGGTGGTTGCTTACTGATTTGCGAGACTTAGGACTCGTCGAGTTGGTTTGACTTCCACCGCTCAGATGAGGCCCCTTTGGGAATGATTATGTCTTACGATTAGTCGTAATGGTGTCTTTGTTTCCGACCTAGGAGTCTGTGATTCTGAGGACCTTTTTAGAACCCAATTCCAAAGGTTACTAAGGCATAACTCTGTGCTCATCCTTTGAAGGGGTTACCGTCTTACAAATCGTCGTTATGATGGAAAACTTTTGAGGGTTAGTGCATGGGACCTTGTTTGAAAGCCCGTGGAATACCCTGTTATAAACCAATAGATAACCTACCCGAGGTGAAGGATATCTTGTTGTGTTGTCTGGCAGAATCTGTGACCGTGATACCTGTTGCGAACCCTTGATTCAGCGATCTTTGATCTCATGTCTTATTGCATTCATAACATTGCATTTGCATAAGCATCTTTGCATCATTTTGCATATCTTTTTCCAACCTTAAACCAGAAAACTCATCCATCCTTTGTCCATAACCCGCAGTTGACTTCCTAAAGCCAGTATTGGACTTGATGTAGCTTTTGAAGGATCATGGCCTCCGAAGAGCAGAACCAGTTTGCGTCAAGAGCAGATGTTGAATTGATGAAAAACCAGTTGGACCAACTTGTGGAAGCTATGACAACCTTGGCAAGGAAAGATGGCAACATTCAAAGGACTTCATCCACTGGAAATGTCATTTCACCTCGAGTGAACAATGTTGCTCAAGCTCAGCCCGTGCAGATCCCCGTTGAGGATCCTATTATACGCGAACATACCATTATCCAAGATGGAAGTTCTTCTTCTCTTAACGCCATGGAATATCATAGTTTTACATTCTCTGAGCCAAATCCCCAAGGGGCAGTCCCTGTGATGAAAACCAAGGATCCGCAAGCTGTTGAGCTTATGGAAAATTGTCGAGTGCTGGAAGAGAAGCTTAACGCCATAAAGAGCCGTGATAATTTGGATCTGAATGCTTTAAGCATGTGTTTGGTACCCAACCTTGTAATACCTCCAAAGTTCAACACACCGAATTTTGAGAAGTACAAAGGGGATAGTTGTCCAAAGCAGCATTTGGTGATGTATTGCAGAAGAATGACCTCGCATGTCCACGACGACAAACTTATGATTCATTATTTCCAAGACAGTTTGAGTGGGGCATCATTGAGTTGGTATATGCATCTAGAGAGTAGCCACATCAAATCATGGTCAGACCTAGGTAACGCCTTTGTAAAGCAGTACCAATACAATCTTGACATGGCTCCCAGTCGCATGCAATTGCAAGGGTTATCTCAAGAGGAAAATGAATCCTTCAGAGGATATGCTCAGAGATGGAGAGAGGTAGCTGCTCGTGTTCAACCATCAATCTTAGATAGAGAATTGGTTGATCTGTTCTTGAATACCTTGCAAGGTCCATACTTGGAAAAGATGGCTGGCACTGGGACATTAAACTTCTCTGACCTGGTAATAGCTGGAGAACGCCTCGAGTGCATCCTCAAGAGTGGAAAGATCTAAGGCTCCCTGAATATCCCAGCTAGCAAAAGTGAATCAGTTGTTAGTTCCCAAGAGGAAGAAGAGGATGGTGAAATTAACTCCATTTGGGAAGCTCCACATGTCCCACCTCCATTACCTTATCACCCAAGCATCTCAATTGTTCAAAGTCAGCAATCATATGGGTCTACGTGTGCGATTCCATTCTCACATGGTCAACATCCTCCTGTTGATAGAGGTCCCTTTCATCAACAACAGATTACACGACAGCATGATCCGCAACACCGACGCTACTATAATAAAAAGCCAAAAAGGCATTTTGATTCGTTGCCAATGCTATTCAGTCATATACTGCCACGCTTGATCAGTAGTGGACTGATAGTGCCAAAAGACTTGGACCCTGTGATCCCTCCATACCCACCAGGCTTTGACGCCAATGCACGATGTGGTTACCATGCTGGCGCAATGGGGCATTCGACCGAAGATTGCAAACAGCTTCGAAACAAGATCCAAGATTTGATTGGGTCCAAGCTAATCTCATTTATGCCTCAAGGTCTTCAAATCAATATCAATTCTTCATCTGGTCAGGCAGGTCCGTCATCCGCCCATGTTATGGAAGAAGTTGCTGAGAGCGGGTATGAAGAAGGCTACAATACTGGTCTCGATGAGCAAGAATGCTAGCCCAACAGCAACTCAAGAGAGAAAGGCCCAGCTCCTCAATGTTGGAAATTTTAGATCATGCCTTTACTATGCATTTGTAGTTTCTTTTGTTCAGTGCTATTTGCTTTTAAGACATTTTTGTTTATTAATGGTATTATTAATGTAATGAGCATGCATTTTTTGGATAAGTCCATTCGTATTCACTCGTCTTTTCTCATCTATTAAAAAAAAACCACAAAAATATTTCTCCACTTCACTTCCTTTATCATTGTTGTTGTAGCAAAGATTCGAGGGAGGATGATGAAAACTAAATACCCATAATTGCGAACTGTATGCTTTCGGATAAAATCCTGCTGTTGATGTACATGCATTGCTTCAAATCCCTAAACACTGGAGAGATAAGGAGTTAGTCCCTAGTCAACCACTTCGAGCCTAGAAGTAGTAGTCTCTTTCGGATTTCCAAACCCTTACGCTTAACCTGGGGCATGGGTAGTGTTCAGTTATCCTAATTACACATATTTTCAAGATGAAACCTCCTGTTATGGATGTTGTTATTCAATGACCAAAGACTTGGCAGTCAAAAGCCTTTTCAAAAAAAAAGAGAAAGCCCGCTAAGTCCACCACCCCAAAGAGGCGCGACTTAGGCAAAAGTTAGGGATCAAAAAATGAATAAAGCAAAAGAGGCCCTCAAATCCTCGAGCAGAACAGAATAAAATTCAGTGATCACCATCAAAAGGTCACTGATATCCATCCACAAAAATAAATAAGGTGACTGTCATTCCACGAAAATCTTGAATCATCATCTTCACTCTTACACCATCAAACTCTAGATGTGTGTGTTAATTTAACTGAACGTAGGACTGGAGAATCATCATGAAGAAGGGGTGGGTACCAAAATAAGTTTTGAGACTAATATCCTTTGTTTCAATAACCGTGAGCCAGGCCACGTTATAACCCTCGAAAGACCTAATTGAGGCGGGGTTTATTCTGAAAGCATACTACAGCAAGGTTGCGTAAACTGACTCCCCACAGATTTGCTAATCTTTAGCATTGGTGTCATATTCTTGCCATATCTTTCGCGCACCAGTAAATCAACACTAAGTTTGGACTAATGGTCCACTTGTCACACTGTCACATCATCCCAATAAATGACTTTTCAAAACTTGCATGAATGTCGCATTAAAATTACCATTTCTGAATGATCAATTTTTAACTGCAAATTAGTACTTGACATTATGGAAATTCCAACCAAGAGAAATCAAAGAGGAACTTGAACATCTGTTGGTGCTGACATGGATCAAGACTTTCTCGTGACCTTGGGGATCTGGGGCAAGTTTTTCAAAGGCCAAGAATGGGGGTAGACCACTGCAAGATTCAGACACTGGGGCAAATCATCTCAGACTATGTCATGGCATAAACCTTTCCAGGGAGAACTCCTTCAGAGACCCTACGGGCTGGGGCAAACATTTTGCGAAGGATCAAATTCCCTTCATACTTTCAAGTTGGTCAAGCTGACCATGTCATACACTAAGCAACCTTGGAGTTCAACAAGTGTCAAAAGGCCTTGGGGCAGAGCAAAAGAACGATCAACATGCATTGGATAAGTCGCTACGCTCCACTACTTTTTGCAAGCCATTACAACACATTAGCTAGAAGCGAGGTTCTCTCAAGAACAAGAACGCAACTGCTGTAAATGATCAAGCTTGGGGCACCAGAATCCTCCATATTTGTCTTCTGATCATGGCACCGTCAAATACCGAGTATCGGGAAGTCAAACCCTTTCACCCAAAGTCCAAACCTGCTTGGCAACCTACCAAAAGCCCAACCTTCCTTGGCACCCCGTCTCCAAAAGCCCACCCCGTTGGCACCTTCATAAAACCGATCACCCGCTTGCATCCACAACATAATCATGTCGTTTCTCAACCCCTGTATTGATATTTTATTTTGTTCTTGACCCCCGAGTCGATATCATCAATTTCCTTCCTCAACCCCTGCGTTGATATTTTGATTTGTTTTTGACCCCTGAGTCAATGTTGTCTTTATTCTCTTGACCCCTGAGTCAATGCTGTCTTTATTTCCTTGACCCCCGAGTCGATATCATTGTCTTTGTCCTCCCTCAACCTCTGAGTTGATACCTTGTTTTTGTTCTTGACCCTTGAGTCAATGTTGTCTTTACTTTCTTGACCCCCGAGTCGATATCATTGTTATTTCCTTTCGTAACCCCCGAGTTGGTATCTTGTTTTAGTTCTTGACCTCCGAGTCGATATTGTCTTTGTTATCTTCTTGACCCCCGAGTCGATGTTGTTACCTTTACCTTTTTTTCAATCCCCGAGTTGATGACAGTTTATATATTTGTTTTCTCAACCCCCGAGTTGATATGCCATATTCCCAGCAAATTCCAGACTCTCACATCTTCATATCCCCAGCATTTTGCATACATTTCCGCATCATTAGCATTCAAGTTCATTCCGCATTACATCTAAAGCATATCATCATATCCCTCATAACCGACTACCTTGTCCCAATGACAGATGCCTTTTCCAAGTCATCCCACAGATTCATCACTTTTCATTCCACTTCTTTTCTGGCTGAAAATTCCGGGTATTCTTATATTTAATCTCCTTGTACCTTGACCGTAAGAAATCCTTTACCACTCTCACCTTTAAGTCCAAGAAGTTTAAATAGGGGCATCTGTCACACCCTCATTTTTCACCTTAACCCTAGCCTTGCATATCATATCATCTTTGCATCTCCATTAGGTCATAACTCATAATCATGCATTGCATTGGTCTTCTAAGACATGGGATCAAATGGTTCTTTAAGTCAGGGTTTCCTATTTGCTCTGAGGTTCTTTCATTCAAGTCTGAAGCAAGGGTTGAGTTCTAATTGTCTTAACTCCTCATCAAGATTCATCAGGCTTGTCAGGTCAGGTGCGCAAAGGCAGTACTGTTAGAGGTTTAATGGTTTGACCTAATCTTGTTCAACCAAAGTTTTGTTTCAAGATCAAGGCCTGGGTGTGATTGATTCAAGTGTTTGGGTCTGAAGCTTCAATCATGGTTTTTGTGCTTATTTAGATTATCCGTGTGTGGATCAAGTTATCAAGTTGTGTGCAAGTATTGATTGTGTGGTTCAAGTTCTTTGTCATTGATCCAGGATTCGTCAGATTCATTGTTCAATCAAAACCATGTTAAGACGGATTCGAGATTATGGTGTCATTAATTAAAAGTTGATTCAAGGAGGATCTTCTTCGACTTAATTCAAGAATTGTGGTATGCAAGTTTCGTTTGTCAGAGTTTTTTGAGTGTTAGTCAAAGGTGGAGGCACATTACCGTTATCCATATCCATTCTCGTAACCATTTTGTTATTTACCCATTTTTCAATCCAATTTTTCATTCGACTATCCTTTCTCATGTCCATTTCATTAACCAAATCCATCATGTAATATCCAAATACCATTTCCAATTCAATTCAAGTTTTAATCCATCCAATCCATTTCAATTATCCATAAAAATCCATTTCTCTGTAATTATCCATCATTGTCCATGTTATTTTCCTAAGTCCATAATTCAAGAAAAAATTCATTTACCATTACAAAATCATCATAAAAAATTGTTCAACCAAAAAACCAAGTCACATTCATAAGGCCCAAGTTCATTACAAGAAATTACAATTCATAAAGTCCATTTCATTTAAAATCTACAAAACCCATTAAAAAAATAAAAGCCCATGACATTCTTTTACAATTACAAAGAAAATAAGAAAATGAGCCAAAAAAATAGTACACCACGGCCCACTCCCCTTGAATCTTCATATTTCCACTTCGTGAAACATGCCAAACTTCTGTTGCTACCAATGACAATTGCCTCAAACCTTCTTCTGTGTGAACCGTACCATTCTGCTACCTTAACACTAAACCTACAGCAAAGACAAAAATAACTGCAAAGCAAACCAGAGCTCTACACACTGCCTCAAAACTTGGCCTCTGCGCATAAACAGCCGTACTATGCTGCACATGAAAACAACCTCACAAGCCTGTACCCTTGCAACGAAAACGACAACATCACACTGCTGCCACAAACCACCAAAATCCTGCGAAACAATTGCTACAACAACCAACAACAATACATCACAACCTGAATTGGAAAATGATGTCTCATAAGACAACAGGACAAAATTCAAAAAGTTGGAAAAAACAAGTTTTGTTGGTTTGATTTTAAAAGCAGAACGGTAGAGAAAATGAGGAGGGAGAACAAAAAACAAACCTTGGGCCTTCAAACGAAAACACCTCCTCAACCATAAATCCTTAAAACTTCTTCACCCACTATTTCTGAAACCCAACTCACCACCACGCTTCAATCAACCATCAAACTTCATTATTTTTCTACAGAAGATACTCCCACCATCACCAAACCTCCCTTCAATCTTCAACACAACCTAATCTGCCGCAAATCCCCATCCAACAACCTTTCTGGCGACCACGTTACCGTCATAACCCACCTTCGATATCCAAATCGCCATCACCATTGTTACAACGGCTTCTCAAACCACAAAACACAACCATCACTCTTGGTCGCATCGTCTTCTTCTTCAACACACCATGTACTCACTCCGTTCATCAACAACCGCGACGTATTGCCGGCGACGATACGTCTTCATCTTCACCACCCTCACCTTGAAACCTCGTCTTCTTCAACCTAATCCACTCAGACCTTCTTCAACCCAAAAAACCTTCGTAAACCTCACTCAAACTCACCAATCAACAAACCAAATCGCACAAACCCAGAACCAATTGGACCGAAACAAGTGAAGCAGAGAGATTGAGATGAAAGGAGATATCCGGCGAGAAAGAAAGATTCAAGGATTCACAACAGCAGATCGAGATTAAAGAGTGATTCGAAACCTAAACAGAACATCACACATACCAGTCGAATCAAAAGCGATTTGAACGAGGAAGCGAAACTGCAGCGGAGACGGAAGTAAAAGTGGTTCAAGGCAGAATCGATTCACGCGGAAGAGGACTGAACAAGACAATGATTGTTGATAGTGAGGCAGAATCGCGAGCAAGGAGAAGAGAGGTTCAGAGAGAAAGAAAAAATCGTTGATGAAGGAGAAGAAAGTAAAAGGGGATCATTCTCGTTTTGTCGGTCTGATTTTCTTTTCATTCATTTTTTTATTAATTTTTTTTATTTATCTATTTTTATTTTTTTTTTCTTTTATCTTAAATAGTGTGGGTTTCTGGTTACTTCAGCCCAATTGCCAATTACTAATGCACTCCCAATCCTCCTTTAGCACCTCTCTTTGGTTTTTATTTAAATTTTGATTAGCTTTGGTTAAGTTTTTACTTTGATGTTATTTGATATAGATAATCTTGTTAATTATTAATTAATTCTTATTAATAATTTTGTTAATTTTTGTTAATTATAATTATTAATAATTTTGTTAATTATTGTTGTTAATTATTTTGGTTAATTGTTTTGTTAATATTTTTATTTACAATTATTTTTGTTAAATATTTTTAGTTAGTTTATGAGAATTTTAGGTCATATTTAGAATAACTATTCAGGATTTATTTTCAATAATTTTAGATTTTAATAATTAATTTCTTTATCAGTTTAACTTTTAATTTTGTGAGCTAGAGACTTGATTATTTCTTTTTGATCTTGATCTCGATCCTTGTCTTGATTTACTTCTCATTTCTCGCCTTCGTTTGCATCTTCGTTTTTTCGATTTTCTTTTCAATTTTGTTTTGGGCCAATGATATAACAAAAATCATGATTACTTGATTTCCTTCAATCGATTCAAAATCTTGATCAATATGAGGCCATTTTCTTTTTTATTATTTCCATTTCGATTTCATTTCGGTTTCTATTTCATTTCTCATTTTCATTCTCTTCTTAAGTCAAAAACCTTGGTCTAGTACCAAGTACTCATTTTCAAATTTTCTCTTTGTATTGACTAAAGAGAAAGGATTAGGTGAAAACCTATTCCTTTTCGAGTATTAGGATGCTCACTTTAGAGTGTGTGGTCTCGATACTCGTCTTTCAATACGAAGACGTGACTATATTCACCACCCATTCTTTCAAAAACCTTTTTTCGTCTCCTTGTGTCTAAAAACCTTGGTCTTGTACCAAGTGCATTTTCAAACCTTTTCTTAATAAACTTAGATGGTCGTGGAGTGGTTAGGCGAAGGCCTTCTTCTATCCCGAGTGCTTGACATTACCTTTAGGGTTCACTGTCGTAAAACACTTACCATCTAACTCAAAACATCTTTAATAAGAGAATATGTTCTCTTTGTATTGAACTAAAAAAAGAGAGGATTGGGTGAAGGCCTCTTCCTCTTCGAGTATTAGGATGCTCACTTTAGAGTGTGTGGTCTCGATACTCGTCTTTCAATACAAAGACATAACCGTATTCGCCACACCACTTTCACAATAAATCTTTTGAGATAAAGAATTGGGTACTACCCGAAGGGGTTCCTATCTGAGGACTTATTTCACCCCCTAAAAACAATCTCAACAAATTAAATGTGACATCTTGCCTTGATGGCGAAAATCAACCTTTTCAAAAAGGACATGTTACGTCCGTTCTACTGCAAACAGGTAACGCATAAGACTCCACGAGCGATCCGCAAAACACCTAACTGCTAGAACCCGCACGTTAACATCGTCCATAAAAAACACCAACAAATCGTGGTCGGTCGAACTACGATTGCTCTGATTCTTCATTCTTGTCCGAATGTAAGATACGTAGGCACAAAATCGCAACGATCTTGGCGAGCCACCTTCTATCCATCTTCCGTTTTCCACTCCTTTCATTTTCCTTACCCGTAGTCCTCCGAACTACGTTGACTCTGTCTTTCCCATTGCACAAGGGAATACGTAGGCATAGGACCGCGAAGTCCTATCGAGTCCCCTTTTCTTCTCCCCTCCATTTCCTCTTCTTTTATTTTCTTTCGCATTCTTTGGTTATCACCCTTCTTTTTCCCTCTTAGAACACATATTAGAAAGCAATATTCTTAGCAAACATCCTTACACATAGACAAACAAATGGTTCCCATCAAGTACGATGAATGTGGTGGGTGTTAATACCTTCCCTCTGCATAACCGGCTTCCGAACCCGTAATTTGGTTGCGAGACCATCTTATCCTTTTCTTCTTTGGGTTTTCTCGATGTTTTCCCTTCCCCTCATGAGATAAATAAAGTTCGATGGCGACTCTCCTGTTTTCTTCCTTTTCGCCTCCGGTCGACTATTTTTCAAGTAGCGACACCAGCGGAGTTAATTCCTCCCAGCCTTCTTTTAGGCTTTGGGAATTAATCTCCTTAAGCAGAGTCAATCTCTCCTTTTAGCCTCAATCTTGGGCTTTGTACAAGACAAATCATACTCTCTAGCAGAGTCAATCTTCTTTTTCAGCCTCAATCTTGGGCTTTGTACAAGACAGATAAAACCTCTCACCAATAGGGTCAGTTTCCCTTTTCAGCCTCAATCTTGGGCTTTGTACAAGGCAGACAAAATATTTCCCTGGAAAAGTCAACTTTCAGCCTCCTCTTAGGCTTTATATAATGATATTCCCCAAAGAGTCAATCTCTTTTTAGCCTCAATCTTGGGCTTTGTACAAGACAAATAAACACTCTCTTGTTGAGTCAATCTTTTCCAGCCTCCTCTTAGGCTTTGTATAATGACCTCCCCAGTGGAGTCAATCAATCTCTTAGCTTCAACCTTGGGCTTTGATCAAGGCACATACAAAAAAACCAAAATCCCCTAAGAGGAAATCAAAAACCTCTCTGTCGGAGGACATTTCTCTGTATATCACACATTCAAAACAAACCTTAATTCCAGATAACTGATATAAGTGGCACACTTATTGATTAAGAAATCCAAGCTGTCGTCCATCTTTTATCCTGGAAAATCCTCTCTTTCATCTAATTGTTGTAAGTGGCAAGCCTCTGGATTATTAACATCCATGCCACTGTCCTTCTCTTAGCATGAAAGATTCCTGAGGAAAAATGGCATTGCTCTACACTGAGTTAAAGTTTTCTCTTTCAGGACAACATCCCTTATAAAGGAAATTATGGCATTGTTGGATTCACATATCCCAGTTAAAGTAATCCTCCTTTATAATCAGTCACCTAACAGTTGTGATAAACAGACGAGATGTCTCCCTTTAGAGATAACAAATTCTCTCTCAGTCAAACCTTTAGCTTAAATCTTGGGCTTTGAACAAGACACAAATAACCTTTATCTTCAATCTTGGGCTTTGAACAAGACACCAAACATCTTTCCTAGGAGGAACTACAATTGCTCTGATTTCCCTATTTTCTTTAATGGGAATACGTAGGCATAAGATTGCGAAATCTTAGCGAGCACACCAATCAAAAACCTTAGGTCCAGTACCTTACCAAAAACATCGGAAAGCCCGAAATCAAACAAAAACTCTCTCTCTCAAACACTCCCAAAGGAGAAACTTCCCAACCCACAACAGATAAACACCAGTAAGTAGAAAGCAGTAAGAAAAATTGCTAATGACCTGTGGATAATCGCATATAGGATGGGCAATTGACAACTCCCCATTGTATAACCTGACCCTGAACTCCCCAATCTCTTAAGTATTTGTTTAGTTAAACATTTGCGTGTAAGGTTAGTTTTATATATCTTACCTTTGCTTTCCAGCTTCACAGGATAAATAAGAAATCAGAAAGTAGCACCTAATCCCTACCATTGAGGTGTGGAGAAACTAAATGGCGGTAAGGTGGTCGCGTCACCGACAAAAATTGCACGCTACAGATGCCAACTTGGAAAAGTGAATTGAAGCAATGAAGGAGGAGTATAAGTCCATGCAAGACAATAAAGTTTGGGAATTTGTCCCATTACGAGAAGGTGGGAAACCCATTGGATGCAAATGGAATTTTAAGACCAGACGGGATTCTAACGGTAATATGGAGATGTATAAGGCTCGTCTTGTGGCTAAGGGTTATACTCAAAAGGAAGGGATTGAATTTAAATAGACTTTCTCTCCAGTTTCATCAAAAGAATCTTTTAGGACAATCATGTCTCATGTTGCACATTATGATTTGGAACTCCATCAAAAGGATGTCAAGACAGCTTTCCTCTGGCAACGTTGATGAAACAATCTATATGATACAACCATAAAACTTTTTGTCAGGAGACTAAAAGAATATGGTTTGCAAATTGACAAAACCCATTTATGGACTAAAGCAGGCGTCTCGTCAGTGGCATCACAAGTTTCACGAAGTAATTCTCTCATTTAGTTTTGAGGTGAATGTTGTTGAAGATTGTGTGTATCACAAATTCAGTGGGAGCAAGTACATTTTCTTGGCCTTGTTTGTAGATGACATACTGCTTGCCACAAATGATATAGGAATGATGCACAAAACTAAGAAATTTCTATCAAGAAATTTTGAAATGAAAGATCTTGGTGATGCCTCCTTTGTATTAGGAATTCAGATACATCGAGACCGATCTCGTGGTATTCTAGGATTATCACAAAAGAGCTATATTGAAAAAGATTATGAGGTATTTAAAGA
Organism: Lathyrus tuberosus; assembly: GCA_022829125.1. NCBI lineage: Eukaryota > Viridiplantae > Streptophyta > Magnoliopsida > Fabales > Fabaceae > Lathyrus > Lathyrus tuberosus. The sequence goes on from JALAZF010000058.1 coordinate 14,233,066, forward strand.
GAACAAAAGACTATATGCTCACATATAGGAGGTCAGACCAGTTAGAGATCACTGGACACTCTGACTCAGATTTTGCTAGATGCCAAGACACTAAAAGATCCACTTCAGGCTATATTTACATGTTGGCTGGTGGTGCAGTTTCTTGGCGCAGTGATAAGTAAACTCTTACGTCTTCATCCACCATTGCAGCAGAGTTTATAGCATGTTATGAGGCATCCAACCATGGGATTTGGCCGAGGAATCTTGTCATTGGGCTGCAAATTATTAAAGGAATTGAAAGGCCACTTAAGTTATACTGTGAAAATAAATCAACCGTCTTGTATTCCAATAATAATAGGAGCTCGACTAAGTCAAAACATATTGACATCAACATTCCTGTTAATTTTCTCACCATGCAAATTCCAACATGTATAACTTCTATCAATTCCACTCCTCAATAAATGCGATGCCAACTGAACCGCGTCAACCCGACTCCCAAAACAGCAACCCAAGCAAGGACATATCATTCGACTGGGATCTTTGGCGTGCGCAACAACAAACTTAACGAATTCCGATACCCCATTGTCGTACTCTTTCGACAATCGACTTGAAGACATCCATTTCTTATCCATAGTTATACTAATTAAACTAAACAATAACAAAAAGAAAAAATGTTATACCTGTAGGGAAACGATCCGACTTTCACACTTTGAACACAAGTAACCCCTATACACGTATCATAAAATGAAATATCATTAATTGACCAATTATGAGTCATAACTTGATAAGTGGCAACATGTAATCACAAACAAGCAATAATTAGAGATAAACACCTACATATTCCAAGTACTCAAGAGCAAAATAAATACTTTAGAATCACTAAGTTTAGAGAACAGATCAAAATACAAGAAGAAAGGTGAGAGACAACCATTAATATAGGCTCATTGACTTATAATATAACTTTAAAAACCACGAACAATTATAATTTAAAGTATCAAAAAAATTCTCTCCTCAATAAGTATAAATTAGACAATTAACTTATAACAAAAAGTCACAAGTTCTAGAAAATAAAAGAAATGAACTTGGAAAAAAAGGATAGACCAAACACAATCAATTGGAAAAACAGTACAACACAACTAGCGAAATACAATTTCAATCAATACTAGGTTGTTTATACTAATCAACTTTGCCAAATATACAGTAGAAAATATTTAAAACTAACCTTCCACAAAACTAGGTTGTATCATGAAGTATCTTTTCAATAATAGTCATCGTTGTGAAGATACTGTAATATTAGTTTCCTTATGAAAATACCTTCCACAAAACTAGGTTGTATCATGAATGCATAACACAATGAGCTTATTATAAAAAAAGAGGGACATTTGTAAAAATAAGAGATGAAAGATTAAGGATTGATACTTTGCCAAATATACATGAAAAATAAAAGCAAAAAATAGGTTCGATTCTACAAAAATAAAAGAGGGAGCTTTTATCCTCATCGTGAAAACTTTTTCAGCATAAAAATCAAATCAAAAACAAAAATTAAAAACAGAGAAATGAATAATAAAAGAGTAACAATGTACCTTATTTATTTTCAGAGGATAAGAGAATAAGAACAACAACAACAACAACGTTTTCACGAATGGAATGCAACGGTGACGGCAATGGCAATGCAAGAACGACGACAATGGCAATGCAAGAACGACGGCAAGGGTTTAGAGAAACGGTCGGGAGAGAAAATGAATAGAAGTGTCTCTGAAAATGTTTAGAATTATTTTATATTTTAATTAGTAAAGGACTTTAGAGGGCGCTTTCCTTAAAAAGCGCTTTCTAAAGTGAAAATAATTAGAGTTCTATAAGAGCGCTTTCTGAAAGCGCTTTCTAAGGTGGCCTTTAGACAGCGGTTTTTAAAAGCGCTCTCTAAAGTAATACCTATAGCAGCGCTTTTTGGAAAGCGCTTTCTAAGGTGGTATAAGGTGGCAGTCTTTTACAGCGCTTTTGAAAAGCGCTTTCTAAAGCCTTTCTTTTAAGGCGCTTTTTTTAGCGAAATTTTTTTATTCTTTTTAGCAGCGCTTTTGTATAAAAGCGCTGTCTTTTAGGTGTCGTCTAAACATATTTTTGGCGTAGTGCCAGTGGAGATTATTAGAATTTTGGGTCACAAATGTAACATTTAAGGTGTTAGAGCCATTATTTTAATTAGTCAGGACTTAAAGAGGTCTAATTAATATAATATTAAGTTTGTGGCTAAAAGCATAAATGTCATGAAAGGTCGGGTTATTGTGTAGATACAGTAAGTCAATATCTAATTCGATGAGGGGATAAATTAGAATATTGAAAACTAAGAAATAACCATAGGGTTATTTAAATGGGTTATGGTCCCCATTTGTAGAGAACAATAAAAATAAGGTTTATTAGGTTTTCTCTCTTCATCCCCATCAGAGGAGATTCAAGGAACCCTAAGGAACTCTACAAATCGGAAGATCACATACCCGAAACCTTCAACGATTTCAATGGAAAATTCAGGTACGCTTCCGCGTTCATTCTCTAATTGAATTATGGTCTGGGATTAAGGGATACAAGTTGATGCTATATCTACTTATAGGAATTATTTTAGAGTTCTGTTCTTGATTTCTATATCGGTAGAAATCATAAGGTTTTGAACGGATCTAACAACGACGTTTTATTCCTTCAGTCGTCTTTTTCGATCGTCTTCTTCATCTTCTTTCTCTCTTGACTTGTTCATTCGTCGTCCTAGTTCACCAAAAATTACTCTTTATGTTCTTTCTCGTTCATAAAGTATGCCACATATACAAAATAATGACACATAGCTTTTTTAGGCGAAAAATGGATATGGGGACTAAAACTGTTTAAAAAATAAATAGAGAGATTGATTTCGTGAATTGACCAAAATAGGAGGAACAAAATTGTAATTTAGCCTTTTATTTTTTATAAAAACAATGATTAAAATAACAATGAATTGAAATTAATATTAAACTAAGATAATATTATACAAGATAATAATATTGGTTGAAGTTACCTTTTAAAAAATGTAAATTTTAGTTTAAAAACAAAATAAAAAGCGTAAATTTTAGTTTAAAAACAAAATAAAAAGCGTAAATTTTAGTATTTTTATCAAAATTATTCATAAAATTAGTATTAAAATTTGTGTGTTACTATATGAGAAAAGGGGTTATGCACTGACAGTATAAATTATTTGTATACTGTCAATCAATAACGACGATGCATTCCGCCAAGTCACACTGTAAAATTTAAAATACTTATATGATATGGCAAAAGAATATATTCTCATTGGATGACAGTGTACAACATTTTTACACTGTCAGTGCATCACCATTAAACCCTTATTATATTAATACAATTATAAATAAAATAGAAGATTATATAAAAAAAAAAAATTAGTAGATTGCACGGATCAATGACCTAGTCAATATAAATAGAGACATACTTCATTGTACTTCATTAATAAAACACAATGACTCAATATGACTAATTTTAAAGAAGTTATTCAAACTAGTGTTCTTTGCTAGAACAATATGATAATTAAAAAATTAAAAAATTCAATTTTATAATAGAGTATTATTTTCGAGATATAATAAAATAGGAAAAACAAATGAGTCTATGTAGAGTCATTAAAATGGCTTAGTCCATACGGACTGGTCTGTCAAACTCAAAAATTATAGAGCATGGGACTTGAAAATTAGAGTTTATATTTTTTAGATATTTTTAGTCAGACTTTAAAAAATCTGTTATCTATTAGGATTTGTCCGTATGGGCTGTTGGTAGCCATTAGACCCGCATAAATATAAATGTAAAAAAATTATATTAATACTTATGATGTCGCACTCTAAAACAACACATTGATTTTTTTCATTTCACTAAATTTCTCTCTCTCTCTCTCTCTCTCTCTCTCTCTCTCTCTCTCTCTCTCACGCACGCACGCACGCACGCACACACACGCGTGCACACACACACGCGCACACACACACACACACACACACACACACTTAATATAATCAAGTTTATATTCAATTGTTGTGTTCAATTCATAATTTTCTCATATTATATTAATTTCTCGTATTTTAAATATTTGATTATTATTATATATAATTTAGCTATGTATTGTATTTAAAATATATTATAATATTTGTAAAAAATAATATAGTACTTAAAAATGTATTATGCTTAAAATAATATAATGTTTTATTGTATTTATTATAAATATTATGGGGATTTTATTTTAATTTTTGTATAATAAATCATTTTTAAAAGAAGCCTGTTTAGGGTCGGGTATTCCGAAGCTCGTACAGGGTCGGGTTCAGGTAGTAATTTTTTGGATTTTCTTAATGCACCCTATGTATTACTATGGCACCACGTTAAAATACAAAATGCCTCCTGTTTGTGGAGATGCATCCCCGAACGCATCCCGAGTAAATAGAATTGTGACTTAACGTTAAAAAACTCTGAAGATGCATCTTCATAATTTTTTCAGAGATGCATCTTCGAACGGTATTGACTCTATGTCGCACCAGAACCCTTCTCCTTCCTTATTTCTAAAAAAATTCAAAATTTTCTCAAACTCTCCCAAAGGTTCTTGCATCAACCAAGTTCAAAATCAATCAAGGAAGTTAAAAGGTTCTAACATCAAGTACATCAGAGACATCATTTAACACTGATGTAAAACTCTAAATTTGTGTGTTTTTGTTGTTTTAAAAAGTTTTTTTGAGTTTTTGTATAAATGAGTAGGTAAGAAATGAGTAGAAATTGCATGAATGATAGCTTATACATACTCTAGAACATGTTTGATGGTTAAAAATAATGATCAACCCATTATTTTTAGGGTTTCATGGTCTGCATTACCGCCATTGATGGACCTAAAAAGTTGCAGAAAATTTCGGAGATGCATCTCCATAATTTTTCAACGTTTTGATTCTAAGGATTCGGAGATGCATCTTTGTATATTATCAGTCTGTTTTATGTTTCTTTTCTTGCTTGTAGGGTTACTTGAACTATTTTTTTCGTGTACTTACATGCATTATGGATGATAGAGACGACAGACTGAGGCACGTAAGGATTACACATCATGAATTAGTCAGAACGGGGAAGAGTCAAGTTTTGGAGGCTCCTATTGACTCTAGCCCGGTTCATGCAGAGACATCGACTTCTGGGGCTCATGCTTCTCCATCTTCTTCTTCTCGCAGGAGATAGGTGTCACCTACTGACGCTTCACTGCCTCCATTCTTCCTCAGGTGACAGGTTTCATCTACTCAGGCGCTAGAGGTACCCAAGTTACTAGTGGTACCTGAGGCACCCGTGCCGCCTCAGGTACCGGAGGGACCTCATATTGATGCGGTTGTTGAGCCAGTGGCACCACCGGATGATGAGGCTGCTGAGCCAGTGCCACCTTAGGAATTTCGAGGAGGTCGTGTAGAGTTGTCACTATTACCTCTGTACCCAAACTATAGTGTCAGACATATATGAGATGGAGCGGTAACATTATTTGGATTCATTATTTTCAAATTATGTTTATTATTATATTACAAGATTCTAAGATAGATTTATTTTTCTGCAGAACCGTATTCCGCTCAAGTTTATTAACCATGGGCCGAAGTTTACTGGCTTGCCTCAGCCAAATAAAAAGTGGTTTCAGGCTACTTTGTCCTTAACTTGGATGAAGGAGTTATGCATGACCGGTTATATTATGATAAACCACGAGATGCTTAATGCATTTGTAGAGAAATGGCACACTGATACCTTGTCATTTCATCTACCGCTTAGTGAGATGTTTATCCCACTCAACGATGTTTCGTGTTTGCTCCATCTTCCGATTAGGGGGAAACTTTTAGATCATGGTAGGATTAGCAAAGACGAGGCACTCAAGATGATGGATAGACTACTTGAGAGTTGACCCAGAGGATGCCATGAGGGATTTTGAAAAAACTAGAGGGGCTCATGCTAGATTTGAATTCATGAAAAAGGTATATACGTAAGAGATCCTTAGATCAGAGCAGGCTAGAGGTGATGACGAGCAACTGAGGTTCCATACAGTGTATGCTATGAGAGCATAATTTCTATATTTGGTTGGCACTACAAATTTTGTGGACAGGAGAGCCAATTATGTGGGTTTTATTTACTTACGATAATTCGAGGACTTCGAGCAGATGCATGAGTACAACTGGGGGGCCACTTGTTTAGTCTACTTGTACTCGAAGTTATTAGATGGTTGTAGGTGGAAGACAAAGCAGGTCACAAACAACATCACAATACTGACGGTAAAATTTATTGGTCTTTTAATGTTTATGTGTCATTTTCATTACATTTTTGCAATGCCCTTGTTGATGATTCATGTGTTCCAACACTTTTCAAGCTTGGATACTCCAGCACTTCCCACACATGCCTGAGTGCGTCATGCGGCAGTTCGGTTACACTCAGACTATTCCCAGACATTCTATCACTACTACAAAATACGCATTCGGTAACACTAATTCTACTAGAGTTATGAATTCCACCATTGTAAAACCGCAAACTGGATGTGTCTGATATATTTTTTTTAAGTTATTTAATCGCGGTTACTATAACCAACCGTGATGATAAAGTAATAGTTACCAGCTTTGAATCCTAGCAACTACATTTTTTCCATTTTTCCTATTACAAAAAACGCGTGTCACTTAAGTTTAGAAATAAATAAAAAATTGAGCACTATTTAACCATAATTTTATTCTATAACCGTTGTAATAATATCTACATTTCACTACGGTTGTAAATATCAACCGTGATTAAAGTTTTTCCTGATAAATTTAAAATAAAACAGATTCATTATTTCATTCATAACATGCCCTAAGCTAACTAGCAAACCAGTGAACCAGAGACGACAGCGATAGCGATGCGAAATATTCATCTTCACAATCTTCGTTCATTTGAATCTTCATTCTCTATAATATTCACTATCATCATTCTTGGTCTCTTCGAAGTATGGTATGTTTCGTGCAAACTTCACTCTCTTCCTAATTTTTGAAAATCTTCACCATCTTCACTCGCTTGTTTGATTTAGAAGCTCGTATGATTTTTCCATATGCTTAAGATTTAGTGTTGTATTATTGTACTGAATATGCTTTAGGTTTTGTTGTTGGATTTTGTGGTCTGTTTCTTGCAAACTTCATATGCTTTATCCATATGCTTAAGATTTAGAGTTGTATTATTGTAATGAATATTCTTTAGGTTTAGATTTTGTTGTGTCATTCACAATATTGTTTTGATATAAATTTCAGAATTTATTATGGATCGTAGTTGGATTAAAGCTGATAGATTAGATCTAGTATATGAGAAAGAAGTTCTTGAATTCTTGAATACGCAGATCAAAATCATCCCGACAATAATGGTATCTTTTATTGTCCTAGTGTTAATTGCGGGTATATGTCAAAAAAATCAAAACCCTGCGTCACAAAGTCACGAATTTGATGAAGATGAATATATGGATGACCGTCTAGAAGATATGTTTTGTGATATTGGAGAATCTTCTTTTAAGAAAGTCCATATTTATGATACTTTATGTAGTAATAAGGACACCCCTTTATATAAGGGGTGTACAAGTTTTACACGATTGTCCGAGGTTTTAAAATTGTTTAATCTGAAAGCAAAAAATGGGTGGTCGGATAAAAGTTTCACGGAATTGCTTAATTTTCTAAAACAAATGCTACCAGAAGATAACAATTTGCCAGATCGTTGTTATGATGCCAAGAAGATATTGTGTCCATTGGGTTTGGAGTATATCAAAATACAAGCATTCCCTAATGACTGCATATTATACAGGAAAGAGTATGAAAATTTGGATCAATGTTAGGAATGTGGGGTGTCGCGTTAGAAGTTGAAGGACAACAATGGTGATGACAATGATAATGACAATGTTAGTAGGAAGAGGCCTCCTGCTAAAGTGTTATGGTATTTGCCAATAATTTCAAGATTCAAGATACTTTTTGCTGATGCGGATGATGCAAAGAATATTAGATGGAATGCAGATGAAAGAAAATGTTATGGAAATATACACCATGTAGCTGATTCTTTGCAATGGAAGAAAATTAATCTGTTGTTTCCGGATATTGGCACTGAGCCAAGAAACCATAAGCTTGGACTTGCCACCGATGGAATGAACCCCTTTGATAATATGAGTACTAACAATTCTTTGTAGCATGTTCTTCTCACGATTTACAACCTATCTCCTTGGTTGGCCATGAATCGTAAGTGTATGTTGTTAATTATGATGATTTATGGACCACGATAACCAGGAAACGACATAGATGTTTATCTAAGTCCATTAATTGAAGATCTAAGACTTTTGTGGGAGGAAGGCGTTGAAGATGATGATGCATATTCTGGGGAAAAGCTTAAGATGCGTGCAATGTTATTTTGTAAAATCAACGACTTTCCTACATATGGTAATTGGGATGGATATAGTGTCAAAGGACACAAAGCGTGTCCTATTTATGAATATGATACATATTATCACCGACTTGAGTTTGGAAAAAAGACTATTTACCTTGGGCATCACAAATTTCAAAACCTGATCATTCTTATCGTAGATTGTGGAAGGCTTTTAATGGAGAGCATGAGTTTGATATCGCTTCTAAAAATTTAACCGAGGATGAAGTTTATGAACGACAGAAACACATTAATGTTGTCCTTGGAAAGAGAGAAAAAGAAAAAGGGAAAATTGTTGAGAAAAATATATGGATAAAGAGATCTGTGTTCTTTGACTTCCATATTGGTCAAGTCTCGATGTAAGACATTGTCTTGATGTGATGCATGTGCAGAAAAATGTTTGTGATAGTTTGATTAGAACACTTCTAAACATTCCAAGCAAGACTAAAGATAGTAAGCAATCTCGTCTCGATATCGAGGCGATGCGTATACGAAAACAATTGGCTCAAATAGAAAAAAAGGAAAAGAACTTATCTGCCTCTGGCTTGTTAGAGTCTATGTAAAACGGAAAAGAAAAGTTTTTTTGAGTGTTTGAGTGGTATCAAAGTTCCCCAAGGTTACTCATCAAACATCAAGAAACTTGTACTAATGAAAGATCTCAAGTTAATTGGTTTGAAATATCATGATTGTCATATCTTGATGCAACAACTTCTACCAGTGGATATCCGTGGCATCCTACCAAAAAATATGAGAGTGGTTATCACCAGATTGTGTTTGTTCTTTAATGTCATATATAATAAAGTTCTTGATTTCAAAAAACTAGATGAATTAGAAGATGAAGCTGCCATAATCTTGTGTTAATTGGAGATGTATTTTCCTCCATTTTTTGACATTATGGTTCACTTACTTGTTCATCTAGTTAGAGAAATCAGAATTTGTGGTCTATTTTATTTAAGGTGGATGTATCCAATAGAGCGATACATGAATATCTTTAAAGGATATACAAAGAATCATCATCGACCGAAAGTTTTGATTGTTGAAAGGTACATCACAGAAGAAACTATTGAGTTTTGTAAAAACTATTTGTCTGAAGCATAGTCTATAGGAATTCCAAAGTCATGTCATGCTGACACTAAAGGTAGAGGTATTCAAGGTTTAAATGTTAAGTCAATGGCCTGGGATGTAGTTATTCAAGCACATTTTTATACATTGAATAATCTTTATGAAGTTCAACCTTACCTGACTACTCACAAAAGACTTTTGAAGAAAATATATCCACAAATGAGTAACAAGTTGTTGTTGATCGAGCATAACAAGAAATTCCTAGATTGGTTTATTAAAAGGATACCAAAAGATCATAATGCATTTGAGACAATTAAATGGTTGTCATTCATGCCAAAATTTAATGTGATAACTTGGACTGCATATGACATTGGTCATTATACCTTTTATACAAAATCAAAAGATGATCGTAGTACGATGCAAAATAGTGGGGTTATGGTTGAGGCGGAATCCATGTATTTCTCTAGTTCGAAAGATAAGAATCCAAAATTGGCATCTAGTGCGTTCTATGGTGTCACTGAGGAGATTTGGGAGATTGATTATGTTATCTTCAAAGTGCCTTTATTTAAATGCAAGTGGATTCCCAATAATATTAATGGTGTACAAACTGATGACTTAGGATTCACCCGGGTTGACCATGACAAGGCAAATTATATGACCGAACCATTCATCATGACTTCACAAGCAAAACAAGTTTTCTATGTGACCGACCCTTCGGACACATCGGGGAAATGGTCAATCGTTCTCCGAGGAAAAGACATTCCTAGTAGTGATGATAGTTTTGATATTCGTTCTATTCCTTCTTACACAACAAAAGTGCCTACCACTTATGATGAAGTTGATAGAGATGGTGTGCATGCTATTTGTATCGATCAGAATAAAGGCATATGAAAAAATTAACAAGTAATTAGTATTTTATTCTTTATTCATAATTTAATCAATGTAAGTCATTATTTCTAAATATATTTACTAACAAGTATGATTATTTGAAATTGTAGGTGTTTAAAGTCAATACACCGAGAGACAAGACACCAAGAGACAAAGAAACAAAACACTATAAGATACTATTATGTGATGTTATATAAAGTTTGTAGGTTGTTTTGTACCATTTTTCATTTCATGTAATACATATACAATATTTGGTTCTCAATCCAATGTATGGATTTGACGTAATACAATACAGTTCTTCATTATGATACAATTGTTGTTTCTTTTCTGATGGTTCAAAAAAATACAGGTTAAAAATGGAAAAATTTCAAAATGTAGAAAAAATATTTTAAAAAATGCATATTATTTAACGAAGATTGTAATATATAACCGTGGTTGTAGAGTGACTGTTGTCCAGAATAATATATTACACCAAAAGATGTGCTGGTGAGAATTGAACCTGGGACCTTTATATATTACAACAGTTAGTTATGGCAACCGTGATCATATATAACGCGCTTTCAGGTTTTCTACAACGGTCATAAGATCGTGATTGTAAGTAGCGCATATACAACCATACCCTACGTAACAACGACAGGTCACGCATGATTTTTTCCCTTTTCCAACAGTTGTGGTATATGTTTTCCGTAGTAGTGTATTTTCTCTGCTCCTCCTGCTATGACACGTAGAAATATGAATGTCATGTTTGATGATTATCTTAGTCATCTGGTATTTGAGGAGACACATAGTACCGTAGCTGAGAGCGACTGGAGCTATGTTGATGGGTGCATCAGGTGATTCTTTAGGGTGTTACATCCCTATATGGTGCCGGCTGCTCCAGGAGATCCAGCGAGGCCAACTCACCAGGAGATACTAGAGGAGGAGCACACACAGTTGGATCATGCTCATGATGTCTTGCCTAGATGTTGTCGCATTGTGGAGATTGCACAAGCAAGATTTGACAGAGGTATCTTCTCTGATGGGTCTGAGGTGTGGTAGGTCCTTGATGTCATTATGACGGAGGCACGAGAGACACTGATGTGCCAGAGACAACGTCGGATGAAAGGGGTTATAGAAGTCTGGGGAGTTGTAGTTCGGCACATGCAGTAGTATATAGTAGTTGTACTTGGATTTATCATGGATTATATTTTATTTTCACTTCATTCTACTTTATCGTGTATTTCGACTTCATTTTTATATGTCAATTTTTGACCATTTGTATTTTAATTTCATTTTTTGCATATCGATTGTATGGTTTAATGTTCATCATATAACAGGGTCCTAATATTTATAAATCATCATTTTCATTTGAATAGCCATAAAAGGAACACAACCTACACTGTTCTGATATGTTACGGAGATGCATCTCCAGAACAAAAAATGTGTAAAATAGACATTTTTAAGAGGGATGCATGAGGTGTGTGTTAAAATATTTCGGAGATGCATCTCCAGATTAATTAACGTTTTGACTTAAGACAAAGTGCGTCCAGAAATGCATCTCTAAAATCAGAGAGATATTTTAGATTTTCCATAGGGTGTTTTTCTACCTCATAACGTGGGATAAGAATTTTCCTAATTTTTAAACATATATTACAACAGAGTTTTTTTGTTCCGGTCCTAAAAAACCCAAGGCCCATCAAGATCGACCCATTTAAAGCCAAATAGTCTCTTTTGACAACTATAAATCTATGTATGAAGCTTGCCCAATAAATCTAATATGCGTGATTTTGTTCTTATATAGATGAGGTGCCACACACACTTGGAGGAGAGGGTGAACTATAATGTATAAGCCGGTTGATGATTATTAATGTCAATAATTTCATAGGATAAGATAATAATGATATTTACATACTTCCAAAACTAACAATAACCAATCACTACATTGAAAAATATCAAATGGTTATATATATATATATATATATATATATATGAGTCATGCTAATACACACTCATGTAGGTGTGTATTAGCAACTTACACCTTAGTGTATTTTTGTATGCGGGCCATCAATTTTGGATGAGATCCACATTAAAAAGATGAAAAAAAATAGAAAGAAAATAGATGTAGTGTATTTTTGTGTGAGACCCACTAATTTTGGGTGTATGTTAGTGTATATATATATATATATATATATATATATATATATATATATATATATATATATATATATATATATATATATATATATATATATATATATATATATATATATATAAACATAATTAAATGACGTGGGATCCACGAGTTTGATATATACTTTGTAAATGATGGAGAAACATATCACATTTTTAGTTAATCTCATTGATGCTCAAGTAGAGAAACAATCAAACCTTTTCACAACGTGGGCAAATTAAGACGGGATATGGGCCATTGTTTTGTCGATGAATTAATCCGTTAGGACCATTATACCACATGGCAAGTTCTCATCATCTATACCATCTTCAAGTTGCAAAAGCCTTTGGATTCTCTCTCTCTCTCTCTTCTTTTGTGACAGGTATGGAAACTAAAGATATTTTTGAATGGGTGGTTTAGAATAAAACTAAATAGCATAATCAACTAACTACCTATAAATGAAACATACCCATTAACTCCCTAATTTACCCTTTCTTACAATCACTTTTACACTACTAATTACCCTTAATGGTAATTTACTAACTAAAAAATACACAACCAATAACATTCAACCATGTGGCACAATTTTCTCATTTTCTCAAATTACATTTCAAATTTTCTTCTACTATCTCTTTTTCCCTCTCATTCTCTTCCTTCCTCTTTCTCTCTTTGATCTCGTCTCCCTCATCTTCCTCCTCCCTCTTTCTCTCTTCTTCCTCATTCCTTTTTATTAATCCATAAAATAAAATCAAATAATATGAGTGGAATTGAAAATGGATTAAACCGGGAGGTTTTTTTTGGGAAAGCGAACGGCGGTATCGAAGCACAACTTCGGGCGGGGAGACGTGATTCCGGCGAGGGAACTCGTGGTCTTCGGTGATGGCGGCGTTCTGACTCGTCACGTGGAAGGGTGGTGGAAGTAAGAATATCGTTTGCTGTGAATCTGACCCAGGTTTATTTCATAAATTCTATCCGAATCTATCACCTTCTTTAGGGTTTACAGTTTCAGTATGTTGAAGCATTCGTCTACTGTATTCATATCTATTTGTGGGTTATGATTTTGAAATGATTCATTTCTACGTTTTTACAAATGTTTGGATGGAAATGTTTGCACCCTGCTCATGCCTATTTTAGTTTTAGATTCAACACAATTGTTGCGGTGAAAATCGGATAACAAATTATTAATTAATTTGCATCATATTTCTTTTACAACCGACTTTGATTTATCCAAAGGAAAGGTTCAAGATCGTTAAAAAACCTAAAGGGGGGAGATCTAAGGTTCGGGGGTTGGTTATACTAAGGGAAGGTATCAGCACCCTTAATATTTGTAGTACTCTACAGGAACCTCTTGTTTTGCTTGTGTTATATTATGTTTGTTTGCTAAGGGTAAGGTAAAGATGTCGCTAATGACTATGAGGTCAAAGGCTAGATGGCTATGAGGCCAAGGTGATAATGAGCTATCTATGACTATGAGGTCAATAGAGAGACTTTGTGTGACTATGAGGTCAATGTTGGAAGGTGACTATGAGGTCAAGATGGAGGGACTATGACTATGAGGTCAAAATTTTGGTAAGGTGACTATGAGGTTAAGATGGTAGATGACTATGAGGTCAAGATGGGAAGATGACTATGAGGTCAAGATGGAAAGATGACTATGAGGTCAAGATGGGAAGATGACTATGAGGTCAAGATGGGAGGTAATGAGCTTTCTATGACTATGAGGTCAATAGAGAGACTTTTCCATGGCTATGAGGTCAAGGAAGGATGGCTATGACTATGAGGCCAAAGCTTACCTATGACTATGAGATCAAAGGTTACCTATGACTATGAGGTCAAAGGTGGGATCCTAGGACTATGAGGTCAAAGGAAGGTAATGAGCTATCTATGACTATGAGGTCGATAGAGAGACTTTTCCATGACTATGAGGTCAAAGGTTGAAGATGTTGCTAATGACTATGAGGCCAAGGGCTACCTATGACTATGAGGCCAAGGTAATAATGAGCTTTCTATGATCTTGAAATCAATAGAAAGACTTTTCCTTTGGAAGGGGAAGAATAACATCTTGTAAACAAGAGTTATAGTGGGGTTGAAATATAATGAAGCATATTGAGTCTAATAATTCCAAATAGTAAGCATTTTAATCAACATATGAAGTGAATTCTTAAATGTGATCATAGCAAACAATAAGTACAAGTGATTCATGTAACTGTGACAATTGTGGCAGAGCAGGCATTCATAATTTGTACCAAATGCATTTGGTAGTTATGCAAATTATCAACAGAGAGCAAAACAAACAACATTGCATAGTAAGACTTTGTTGAAGTCAGGAACAGAACTTTACAAATCAAATACATTTCATAGAAAACTCAATTCAAAATCAGTAGCCACATGACTATATCCATCATGGCATGAAAAGCAACAGAAACAAAATTTATTTAAATCATGTGACCTCAACAGAGAACAAACAACATTCTCATGGTAGGGTTTGTTAAAGTTATGAACAAAGCTTCAGGAATCACAACAATACTTTCAAAATAACTTCTTTTAAAATCAGTGGGCACATGCATGCACCAAGTATAGCGGAAGAGGTATTTTTATATTTTGAAACAAAGACATTTGAAGTCATGCAACTTAACAACAGAGACCCGAAAAACAAAGAAAACACTCTCACGATAAAGTCCTGTTTGAAATCAGAAAACAAAGTTTCACCAGTCACAACATATTCCAAAGAAAACTCACTTTAAAGTCTTCAAGAAAAATAGTTGATTTTCTTTAAGAAAAATAGTTGACTTCTCCAAAAAATAAAGGTTTAAGAATTAAAATAAGGTTATGCACATTTTTATTGCTTTTTAAAATCCTTAGAAAAAAAATAGTTGGTGAGAGGTAAAATAAAAATTGAAATTAAAAAACTAAATTGGATGCCAAAGACATGTGGCCAGCGCCACACATACTGGTGGCAGGCGCCATGGGTGCCAAACCACATGTGGCCAGCGCCACACATATGCATGGCTTGCGCCATGGGGTGTCTCTTATGCTATATTTTTTTTTTGTGTTAGTGGTGTGTGAGGGTGTGGCTTGCGCAACCCCTTGTGTGTGTGTGAGGGTGTGGCTTGCGCCACCCCTTATGTGTCATTTTTTTATTGGTGTAGTGTGTTGTATCCTTTTATTTTATTCTTTTTTATTTTGTTTTATTTTTTGCTAATGATGTGGCGGGAGCCACTACTCCTAACGTGGCGAGCGCCACTACAAACTATTACTACTCAGTTTTCTTCTACACGAACACGAATCCAGTTCATGATTTTTTTTAAACAAAACCGCATGTTAAGGATTTACAACATTTATAACAGAAACAAGTAATAATAACAAGACGACAAATACGACGACATGATAACAAAATGATCATGGTATTTTCAACACAGAATCAAATAATATGATAACAACAAAATATGAAGCAAATGATTATCGTATTTACAGCACAGAATCAGACAATAACAAGATAACAAATATGCTAATCATGATAACAGTATGAGGTAAACATAATCATGGCATCGTAAACAGAGTGAACCGGAGTGTGATACCTAGTGGAGAAAGTCCACTGCTTCTTCACCGGTGCAAGTTCTGGAAGTGATGGACGAGCTTCTTCTCCCTCCAAGATCAACTGGTACCAAGTTTCTCCGGAAAGAACAAACTCACTGATGGTTGGAATATTAAGTGTTTTGGTGTTTGGGTGTGGGAAGTGTTTTCAGAGTGATGAACATGGTGGGTTTCTTGCAAGTTTGAGGGTGGCTTGCAAGATTAGAGAAATTTTGAGAGAGCTTTTGAGTATTTTGTGTTGTTTCTGTGTATTTCTTGTGTGTTTTTGTGTGTTACAGAGGAGGTGGAAGTGGTGGAGTTCTTGCAAGTTTTGGAGTGTTACTTGCAAGATTATGGAGGGAGAAGTTAGAGAGAAATTCTTGGCAATTTCTGGTGTGTCCTAACAAGGAGGGTATGAGCTCCTTTTATAGGCCAAGCAAAGTGGATCCGGGTCTTGGGTAGTTGGTTTGCTCACAGGAGAAAAAATTAGGGTTTATGTATCACTCTCCTTAGCCGTTGATCTTGGTCAACCTTGGAGATCATTGTGCTTCCCTTGCTGAACCAATACAGTGGAGGTCATGGTGCAGGTCTGCTCCTTTCATCTTTTAATATCCATTCCAAAAACCTTTTTTATTGTGCCATGGGAGAGAAAGTAAAATGAGATAATAGTAGAAACTGAGAATTACGGATTCTCTGATCATGAACACAGGTCTGTTGTGCTGAGCCATCTTGTTTCATCAATCCATTATGGTGTCCAGAAAGCTTTTGGTTTCGTCAGGAAATGGTGAGCTCGAAGAAGTAGCATTTGGTGACCTTACGAAAATTGTTTTTCAAGCAAGGCATCTTCAGAGTGATTCACATAATAATAAGTGGCACATGAGATGGATTAAGTGCCTAATGCCTTACTAATACAAACTTTTTCGTGGATACCACTTTAAACTTCCAACTTTATGACTTTAATTCAAGTGACAATATCTTTTTTGGACCCCATGGAAATTAAAATAAGTCACATGTCCGTGAACCAAAAGAGAAAATGTTACAAGAACATTCTAAGTTGCCAAATTTTAAACTCCTCCATGACACCAATTTGAGATGTTGCACTTTGAGGACTATTTGTCCAAATTAAAATTCTTGCACTCAAAAGAAGGTTTTTTCAAGACTCAAAGGTGGACTCCAAGTATTTCCACTAACACATGAAATGATGTCTTAAGGCTTAGGATCACACTTTGCTTGACATGTAAGGCAATGGTTGACTTGTATTGGTGAAACATTTAATTTCTTGTTGAAAAGTCTTCTTGGATGCATGTAGACTCAAATGGTTGCATTTGGCCAAAAGATGTCTTAGGGAGACCTTGTCCTCTTTAAACCCTATTTTCCACAATAAAATATGACATCTAAGGGGTAAAATTTGGGGTACAACAACAATCATCAACATCTGTTTGGATGGAAACAGCTTTGTATCTTGATTGCCATGTTTTCGTCTTTCATTTCAGCTTCTCTTGCTCAATCTTAGCAAAAACAATTTATACATGCTATAATTTTTTCTCATAATTTATCTTATCGAGCTTATGAAAATAAGCTGAAAAACATCTTATAGACAAGTCATAAGCTGTTTACATAAAATTTCAATCATACATTATGATTTTCTCAGGTGTTTCTTGTGACAGTTAAGGGTGTACACTTCAGAAGAAGTTGTGAACCAATGTTTGAATATTTTTGCTATTGTTGGTTAACACTAATGTTTAAATAATTTTAGTCTTGTTTGTGCCATTGAACTATATACTTTTATGACATTTTGATATATTTCATGTCCAGTTTTGAGTTTTTGAATATTCATTTCTTACACTTCATCAACAACAAATGATATTAGAGATTCTAGGTTATGTTTTCCAATTGGTCTTTTGTATGGGAGATAATAGAGATAAGAACAATATGAGTTGAATGAAATCTTCTGTTAGAATTTCATTCACACCTAATTAAAATCATATTATAATATTGAGTCTTTCATTTCACATGACTACATCGATAAAATGTTCTGATTGAAATCTTCGCCAATCGTGTAATCAGGCTCATGAACCAAGGTAAATATGAGTGTTTTGTTTGAAATAATAGTTTGTAGGATACTCTCACCATTTTCTTCTTTCAGCAATACCGAAGTATGCAGAAGCATGGCAGAAAGTGTGAAATTTGGTAATATGAAGAGATGTAATGTAAACTGATATACATGATGTAAAAAAGGTTACCATCTTTGCTTTACTTAGGCCATTGATATAATGCTGAATTAAGACTTTTCAATTGATACTATTTCCTCCATTGTTTTTGGTTTTATTGGATTTCATTCAATTGGTGTGTGAATCCAGTCACATTTGATTGGATCCAATCCTCACTGTTTCTCATGTTATATTAAATTTTGTATGCCTAAATTTATTTGTGATTGAATTTATAAGGTTTTTATTTTAGTTTCACGTCAATAAGAAGCATGCTGATTCTGTAGAAAAGAGCATCAACTTCAACATTTATGTCATGACTCGCAAAACTCTCCCTTATGTATTGTTCTCTATACGCTCCCGTTTAGAGTCTGGTGTGGAGCTTCGGGTATACATTTTCTGCACCAGTCACTTTTTTTTCTTTGTTCTACACTTCTAGCTCATTGATTTGAAACTTTTTCCTTTTCTATTCGATATATGTCTTGATGGATTTTGCAACCTAGGATACCATGATGATGGGTGCTGATTATTATCAATCCGAGCCTAAAATTGCATCTCTGTTGGCAGAAGGAAATGTTCCAATTGGTGTTGGAGAAAATACCAAAATAGGTATGATTATGCACACATATTTTTAGTAGTTTGATTTCAACTATTTTGATTTGTTGATAGGTTTAGACATCCTATCTTTTCATTTTCTTCTATTGGAGATCATTATTAATTCCTTTGTTTTAAAATTGTTCATTGTTTCTTTTCTAGATAAATTCCTATTGTTGCTACTAATGCACATTGATTCAAACCTTTGCTACTAATTTTGTATATGCTTGTGTTTGGAGGTTGGTTCTAGGCCTGAAGAAGTTATTGCTTATTTAGAGAAAGCTACACTGAGGCAAATTTTTCATGATATTTCTTTCTTACTTTCATTCAGCACTCATGCCATATGTATGATACTCCAATTTTGTTGGTTTTGTAGGTACTGCAAATCTTATTGAGTTTTCCAAGTGTTCCACATATTTACCATGTTTTACTTGAATTTTTTTCGTAAGAAATTTATATTATCTCAGTCTTGTCAGCCAATAGTCCTGGAATGTTCAAAAACAGAATAACTTACCCGTAATGAACATTCATATGAACTAAGCTGCACTTGCTATTGCGCAAGCAACATGCACTTGTGGGAATGCCCAACTTTGCTCAACCTTTATGCAATTCTGAGAAGAGCTGATGAAGTCATGAGAATTAAGAAGCTTTATGAGTCAAAGCCTCGGGTTGAATATTATCTTGCTGCAGTTGAGATTTGGGGAAGGTTGAAGATAATTGAAGAAGCAGAAGCAATTTTTGAGATGATGTCAAATAAATGGAAACTTAGCTCCAAGAATTACTCAGTACTCCTGATAAATATATACAAGGCAAAAGATGCTAATCAAAGGTAGATCCATTGACTTGGGATGCACTTGTGTCACTTTATGTTCAATTAGTTTTCAAATGCAACTACTACTAATTAGTTTGATCCTATGATTAGAATTCTCAAATTACAATATTTTGTTTTGTACTAATTACTGTTTAAATGGTTTTGAAGTTTTGAAGGGGCTGTTTTGGAGTTTGTTGGGGGGTATCAATTTCCCGTTCACTAGGTAAGTATTATGCTAGGATCAGTGGTGCGGAGGAGCCTTTCGTAGTTCAAATTCGTTGTGTTGATCAGAGTTATGGTTTGATGAATCGTATTGACAAGGAAAGTTGGGTGATATGGAAAAGTAGTAAAATTTAATTGGATGATAGTTAAAACTGATTTACATTAAAGATGCTTATTATGTTTCAATGATTAGTGATGATACTTAGACATAGATAATGATTAGTGATGATACTTGCAGATCAAAACATCACTCTTGATATTAACATTGCAACGAGAAACACAATAGGTAATGGTTAAATTTGTGGCTGTATAGAAACTGTTGTAGAAGTATCAAACATTTGATTATCACAGCTCTTTTGAAAGTGTATGCTTGTTTTGCTTTGTGCTTTGTGCTAAGGAGATTTATTTATCACTGCAAATACTTTGGTGAACAATGTACATTTAAGAAATGTGAAATGTTACTGCCACAACTTAATTCTGAGGGAAGAAGTGTTTAAATGTGTTATCTGATTTTCTGGACTTCAAGGTTAAGTTTCTACCTCAGCATATACTGTTTACACCCTTCAAGGAACTTCAAATATCAACAGATTTTAGTTTTTGGATTGGTTTAAGATGTCGGAAATTGACATGTCTGTTATTAAGCTCATATTTGTATCTCTCTTTAACATACTCCTTGAATTGTGCCATCTTTGAATCTCTCTTTAACATACTCATTGAAGTAAGACAAATATGAGCTTTCATTTGCTGGTTCTTCCAAAAATTGTGCATCTGCCTTCCTGAAAAATTCACTCCTGCTATGTTGAGTTTAGTTCTTGATTATTGTCGTTTTCATTAAGTACCAGTTCGCTCAAACAAGGTTTTACCTCTTTATTTAATACTTTTCCACCATTATTTTCTTTATACAAGGCGATTTAAGGCTGAAAAATACTTGCAAGAATAATTGAAGGAAAATCTCCCGAGGAGATACGGGAGATATTTCATTTGCCGGATGATCTCACAGAGGTGTGTGGTGCTTGCGAGAACTATGTATGTTGATTACGCCTTTCGTGATCAATTTTCATTTTTCACATGTACTTTTGATCCAGGAAGAGAAGTTGGAGCCTCTGAAAAACATAACCGATGACCCGTGGATAAGGCTTTTGAACCGGTTGTATGCGAAAAAAAAGGATACCTGCAGGATTTTTTCGGTCTTGTGCAATGAATATTGTTGTTGCAATTATTGTTGTTGTGGTTCTTATCATTATCGGCTGCTATTTCCTGCAGGATTTTTTCGGTCTTGTGCAATGAATATGGTTTTATTTCTTATTTGTGATTGTCATTGTATCCATTTTGAAGACAAATGATGTTCATATAATACCGCACTTCAAAACACGAGGTAACATATTTTCCTGAATTCAATTAATGTTGTTATCATGGTTACATTACATTACATTCATAATTATACATTTTGTTGGTATGCATGCATACTGTTTGATTAAAAGCTACACTGAAAGTAATATTTTGTTGTACTTATTGTAGCCTTTTGTTAATTGCATTGTACCTTTTTTAGAAGAAGCAATGGAGAGTAGTAGATCAGAGCTGGTAAGATTCTCTTTGTTGATAGATGATACTGATACTAACAGTTATAAAGCATGTAGCATTCCTTTGAGGTTCCCTTCTAATGATCCAACTGTCCCCACTCCCATTGATTAATCTCTTATACTGTGGTATCCCCTCATTCAAGTACGTTCTCTCTTACTAGCTGATTGGTTCTGCCGTTATAAGTATTGATTTTGAATGAATTGGTTTTGTATGAAGTGAGTTTAATGTAAAATTATCTATGCTTGAAAACATTTATGTAAAGTAGCTTCATGTTAAAATCAATTACGTAGGCAGAAATGAAAGCAGCCACTAGAAATGAAAGCAGCCATTAAAAATTTTCATCCAGATACTTTATTAGGAGATTGTGGGTTTGGTAGAGTATACAAGGGTTTTTTTAGGGAGAAATCAGCGTCAAAAAGAGACGAGCATTCGACTATTTTCGTCAAAAAATTGAATTCTCACAGCACACAAGAATTTGCAGAATGACAGGTATTGACATTACTGCATCATGGATGACCTTTCAAAATTGGATCATCACATTCACAAATTTGTTAATATGTGGTTCCATCTATTTATATTTATGATTATTTTTTTAGGGCAGTCAAAGGTGAATTTCTTAGGAAGGCTTTCTCATCCCAAGCTTGTAAAGCTGTTGGGATTCGGGCGTGAGGATGGTGAGTTATTTCTGTTGTATGAATTTTTGCACCGTGGAAGCCTGGACAACCACCAATTTGGAAGTAAGAGCTGATAAGATACGTAACTAGGACCACCATTGGTTCATTTTTTTTCTTCAATTTTTTTTCCATTGCATTGCTTAATACTCATATGTTTTATTGTATATATTCAGACACACAGTGCTTTTTATTGATCTGATTGTTGAACTAATGTTACCTATTATTCCACTGGCATGAAGTTTTGTGCTAAAGTCTTGGAAATATTGTATAACAGTAATGTTCTAATCAAATGATTCCTATTTTCATAGTTTTTGTAAGTATATATCAAGGTAATCTTGATTTATATTGATGAAGTATCGAGTTGCTGTTGGCAGCAACTTATGCCCTGCAGTAATATGCAACTTCATGTACCAGTTAAAATGAGAGCTTTGACTCAAACTGATCCTTATACTAAAAATTTACAAAGACTAATCTAAACATCCCATTCATCATCTTGATTTGTGTTGCAGGCAATAGATCACATAATTAATTCTGCTGCAAAATCAAATTACATGTCTGGGGAAATATTTGTACCTATTGTCTTTAGAGGACCCAATGGTGCTGCTGCTGGAGTTAGTGCTCAGCACTCTCATGTATGCGTACTGATTCGGGCTATTTTTAATTTGTTGTTCTGCATGCAAAATCTCGTCGATGTTCTACATGCTTACTGATTCAGGCTATTTTTAAATTGTTTGATACCAATTTTCATTTTGGTTAGGATTTGTTTGTTGTGTGCTTTGGTATCCAGGGAACTGTTTGAATTGCTTGGATAAATTATGTTAGTGTAGGTATACATCTTTGGGGCTTATGCTGTCATGGTTATGCTTTATCCCAGATTTATTGCCAGAGGTTGGATTGTTCTTTGGAATTTAGGGTCATTCTCGTCGGAATCATTCTGCCTCTTTACTAAATTAGAATCTCATAATTGCAATTTTTATATAAATAGGTATCAAATAATTTTTTAATGAAATTGATTTGAATTTATATGAATCTGTATTTTTTCCGGATTCATGACTTAAATCACATCTTAATGTAGTGAATATGTATATTTTGTTTATTAATTGATTTTCTTGAATGATTGAGGTTTATATATGTGAACTTGTAATGATACATTGACTATAGATTTAATTAATTTTTAATATTAAAATAATTTATTATATTTAATTCTAACGTAAGTTGTGTAAAATTGACTGTATAAAGTATTTGTTATTCTCTATTTTTTAATTTCATTAATATAAGTAAATTTTATAAATAATTTACACACTTTAAATAATAAGTCGTTTTAACTATTCCATAGAAATCAATAAGTGTCCGTATAAAAAATTTAAATTATATACCATTTTTTGGTATCATGTTTCATTAATATATATATATATATATATATATATATATATATATATATATATATATATATATATATATATATATATATATATATATATATATATATATATATATATATATATATATAAAGAGTGAAGAAATTAATATAACTATAAATAAATATTGCAAATCTTTTCATACAAAATTTATATTGTTCTTTTAAAACATATATTGGGCCTAATATAACTATTATTTATATATACTTTCATTAATATTCCAAAATTTCCATTTAAAAATATTTTTTTGGTCAGAATAAAACATTTTTAGAAAAGAAATATTAGTTAGTTTATTAATTTTTGGCACCTTAAATGAGATATTTTATTTGTGGAAATCAATTACACGACATAAAAAGTTATTAAATTTAAATTGAATGTCTATACACTATTAGAAGTTAAATGTTTAATTTTTTGAATAAAAAATAAGTGCAGTTTTCTTGTGATAACTCATTTTGTTATCATTAAAATAAGTTTTTTTTTTTAAAAATGAAATTGTTATTTTTTTTATCTTTCACCGTTTTATTAAATAATAACAATTCGTTATTTTTTATTATATAATTTACTTTAAATTAATTGTTATTTCATTTTCTTTTTCTAACTTTAATTTTTTTATAAATTAAAAAATTATTTTCATTAATAGTTCTAACACTTTTGTTTATATATAAGTACTTTTTGCATTTTTATAATTTATTATATTTAAATATGTATAATTCAATACAATTGTACTTTATAACGTTATTTTATCGGATGTACTTCACTATTATATAAAAATGTTTAAGAAGTGATACAGAACACAATCAATAACATTCAAACAAAAAATCATGCATAAATATTTCTCTCAAAAATAAAAAATCTAAAATCTTGATTATTATGTATTTTAATCTTTTCATTATAGTGTTTAAAATGTGATTGAAATACTTGATAAATTGACACGGAATACAATCAGTTAGATCCAAATAAAAAAACATACATAAATATTGTTCTTAATGTGTATTTGAATATAATTCAACTATCAATATATCTAATACTATATCTCACACTTTTTCTTGTACCCATGCAGACGCACGGGTCTTCTACTAGTTATATTTTAAATTTAATTAGGTATTTATAATGGATTTTGATAGATAATTATTGGTTGAGCATATAGTGTGTTGTGAAATTAAAAAGACTCAAGAAAAGTTAATCTATAAATTAATGTGAATCAAAAATCAAAATGATAAAATCAAGTTAAAGAAATAACACTCATTTATGCAATTCAATCAGAAATTATATATTCTAGAAGGGAAGAGATCTTTGTTATCTACTACCAATCAATAGTCTTCGACAAAATATTACAAATGAATTATAAAAAATTAGCCCATTCAATTCATAAGAATACATCCTAATTTTTATTCGTTATAGAATCAATTCTCTCATACTCTCCATAAATAAATCTATCAATCTCGTATTTTTTTTAACCCTTGGATAACCTTCAAAGATTATCTAGACGATTATATCAAAAAAACCTAAGTTCTTTCTTTGCCTTTTTCCTTGAAAACTTTATTACTCGAAAAAATGACATAAAATGCTTGAATATCACATAACTTATAGATGATGTCAATTTATTCATCAACCACTTTGGTGCTCTCTCTCTAAACTTAAATAATTTTTTGAAAAATAGATTCAATGCAATCAATGCTCGAACCTTGACTTAGATAAAGATTTGGTAAACATATTCATCAGAATGTCTTTTAAAACAACTTTCTAATGGATTTAATTGAATTCATAGATACAAATTATAATATATTATTTTATAATAAAGAATAATCAAGAATTATAGAAACGGTGTACTTTATTGAATTGGAGAGATTATCATCGGAAATAATGAGTATAAGAGGATTACTACTCTCATTGTTGTCTAGGGTTTTAGAGTATTTTAATCGTTTAATGGAATAACACTTAAATAACTAAACGACTGAGGACAGAGACCTCTCATTGGGTTTAACTGAACTGTACAACCTATCATGGTCCATTCAGACGCAAATCTCAATTAAATAATGATCATTTATTAGTGTTTAATTATAATTTACCATAATATAATTAATTAATAATTAATTATGTCAATCCATATTTGATTAATGAGTTAAATATTTTTATACTCCTCATAAATATTTCAACTTCGTTTTTAGTCCCTCAATTTCAAAGAACGGTCCTTCTAAAATTTTTAATCCACATTTTTTGGTCCATCCTGCAACTTAGCGACGATTTTTACAACTTAGTGACATAAGTAACGACAGTTTTAGCCACAATTTTTAACTTATTGACTGAATTGGTGATAGTTTTAGCGACGATTTTAATATTAGCGACCAAAAGTGTTGATGGAAAATTTTAGGAGGACCATTCTTTGAAAGAAATAGTTTAAGGGACTAAAAGAGAAATTTGAGAAATTTAGAAGGACCACAAACATGTATAACCCTTGATTTATTAAATAATTAATCCAACAATCTCCCACTTGGATGATAATAATCAATTATTAAAAATTTTATAATTAGATTATTAATTATGGTCAAAACACTAATCAATCAAAAGAAAAGTAAGTCTCAACATTGCAGGAATTGTATCTGATAGAGAAAACAAACCATACATGTTAAAGATTCACATTTTATATAAAGAATAATGAATTGAGAGTAACATATTTAAGTTAAGAAAAATATGTTATAAAGAATGGTCCAAGCATATGAAAATTCTATTGATAAACTACTGTTGCGGTGAGAATCAGATGTTAAGCTATTTACTAACTTGAATCACAAATCTTTAAAAATTCACCACCGAACTTTATTTTATCCAAGGGAAAGGGAAAATATCGTATAAAACCCTAAGTTGCAATGTAACAACAATACTAAAAGATTGTAAGGTTCGGAGGTTGGTTATACCTATAGAAGGTGTTGGCATCTTAAGCATCTATAGTACTCTATAGGAACTTCTTGAATATATTTGTATTATTGTTTGCTATTACTTTGAGATGTCTTGTCTTTAGGTATTATTGGTGAGGATAGTAGCCTAAGGATTTATTTCTAAGTATGTTCACCAAAATTTCGCGGTCTTGTGTCTACATATCCTTACAAGGATGGAATAAGAGCATTTGTAGTTCACCTCACTAGGGATGAATGAAGACATGATTATGATCAAAGTTCAAAGGGGAGGTAAGTGTTATAGCCTTAACACTTACAGGACTTTAACAAAGTCAAAAGAGTCGTAAATTTTATCCTAGGTGTAAGTTGTAAGACTTAATGACTCTAACAAGGTCAAAAGGAATTTGGGTATTGCTAAACTACTTATGACATTAATTCAATGAATCATTCTTTCCCTTGGATTTGGGAACCAAAAGGCAACAAAGGAAGATGAAAGCTAACAAGCTAGCATCACTTGGGGAATAACTTGACAAAGTTAAAAGTAAGTATGAACAATATGGATGAGATGAACATTCAAACATGATATCAATTGTAAGTAATCAAGGTAACATTCAAACATGATGTTAATCAAGGAATTATATGAGGTATGACAAGGTTCAGATGTTCATGATAACAACCAAAGCACAAAGGTAGATGTGACAACATCTAAAACATGGACTTAACAAAGTCACAAAAGATCAAGGTAACAACCAAGGATACATTCAAGACTTAATGAAGTTACAAATAAACATGGTGACAACCAAGGTATACACATACAAGCAAGGATGTTACAACACCTAATCATACATAAGACATAGTTCTAACAAGACTAAAACATCATGGATGTAAACGAGAATTCAAATCAATCATGGATAAAGCAATATCAACATGGTATCATGGGTGACAAGTTCAAGTACACAACTAGGGTAAACATGGATTAGGGTTTACTAACACCACTTAATCATGAATACAAGACAAGCATGAACAATTTGTAACAACATTTAAACATGGATATAATTTAAACATTCAAACATGGATAAGTTATCACAACACTTAAACATGGATACAAGTTACAAGTTTAAGTATACAACTAGGGTAAACATGGATTAGAGTTTACTAACACTACTTAATCATGAATACAAGACAAGTATGGACAAGTTGTAACAATATTTAAACATGGATAAGATGAAGTAAAACATGTATAAGTCAAAACATCATTTAACATGGTATCATTCATGGTTCAAAACAAACATGTATAATTCAAAACATTACTTAACATGCATAGAGGTTCAAGAGTTCAACAAAGCATGGATATGGATATAAAACATGGGTAAAGTCAATCAACATGAATGAATTAAAACATAGTTCAAACATGACATATACAAGCTAAGGAATCATATTGAGACATGGTTTAAGTTAAACATCACTTAATCATGAATACAATTTAAGATATTTGAGACAAATAAAGGTAACAACCAAAGCATACTTAATAAAATTGACATGTTCATAATAATAACATGTGGATAGAGGATGCAAGCACATAAGGGATGACATGTGAGCATACATATAAATGACAAGGTATAGTTTAAACACCACTTAATCATGAATACAAGTTAAGACATTACTTAAGCAATTAATCCTGAAAGCAAGTTAAGCATGTTTAGGATAAGTAGGTAATAACCAAACATTCATGTTATGGATTCAAACATGGTCTTAAACAAGAGGGAAACAACACAAAGGTTTAGACATACAAACATGTATACAAAGTCATATTAAGGCAAAAATTAAGTGTTTATGAACACATAATTATGGTATAATCTACACTAGGAACATATGCACATCAAGGTTCATACAAAACATGGGAGAAAGTCACACATCAAGGACAAATGACCAAGCAAAAATTCTCATGGTATGATTAAAGTTTTAACATACACTTTAACATGTAAACATACACCAAAAATGTGTCAAACTCAAACTAAAACAAATAAGTACAAGTTCACAACATCATATAAGGTCTATACAAGGTGTATGAGGTTCATACAAGTCAATGTGCATAAAGAAAATCAAAGTATCAATCAAAGTGTTCAAGAGAAAACCTTAAAACCCTAAAAAAGTCAACTACTTTACACAAGCATAAATGCAATAAAAATAAATATTTTTGAGAATTTATTTTTACAAACAGAAAATTGACATTTTTATGAACAAATGACAAAAAGAATGGGTCAAAAAGCTTTTGGGATGAAGAAGTTATGGTGTTTTTAATTTGTAAAGAAAAATGAGTGATAAAAATAAAGAAGTGGTCTTGGCAGGTCTTGAACCTAGGTCAGGTTAGACAACAACTCAAAATATAGCCAACTAAGTCAAGGCGCTCTTGTGATCAAAGGGTGGCAACATCACATAATATATGAAAGCTTCTTCAGAAAATGAATTAAAAAAATTACACAAAAGGTCTGGGCGAGGGGGATTCAAACCCCAGACCCTTTGGACAAGCAAGAACACGCACATAAGCATCTACCACTGGGGTGGTCAATACATCAGTCTATTAAGCCACCCAGTGTAATATATATTTTACACTTCAATCAAAACTACCACCTCAGCGCCACATCATCTCATCGTCTTCCCTAGCCCTCACTTTTTCTTCTCTCTCCCCGTGCCCTAGTTCATCATCCTCATAAGAACTTCAACTCAAATTATCTCTCTCATTTCCCCACCATTTTTAATTTTGTAAAAACCAAACTTGGAGCATTTTTTAAAAGGATTCTAAATATACCATTTGTTCATCCTAAAACTAATTGTACACCACACAATAAACTCAACAACAATGCAACACAGCAAAATCATCACATGTCAAAACATCACATGTTTAACTTATTCAATGTAACCAATGTTTTAAACAGGTTATATATGATATGGACTACATTTTTACTTCACAAATAAGTCATTAAAGATGCATGAATCATGAGGTTAATGAAACAAGAAGCTTACCTCTTGGAGACACTCTAAGGCTTCTTGAAATGCTCTTACAGGAGGGAAATGATGGTCTCCTTAGCCTTGTTGGTCCTTTGAGAGAATATATGAATGCTTAGATTGCTTGGAAATAGCTTCAAAATCTAAACCCGATCCTTCTTGCAAGATGAAGGTATGAAATGGTAAATGATGTGTGGAATAATACATAACTTGTTTAATGGTTGGAACAAGTTCTATGGAGTGTCAAGAGATGGTTTAAGAAGTTTCTTTGAAGTATGCACGAGTGGAAAGTGTTTGGCTTGAGAATTTGCAAAAATGAGCTTATTGCAAATTCTGTTGGGAGGGGAAGTTTGCTGAGGTTTCAAGTGTGTTTGTTGTGTGTTTTGAGGCTTAAGAGGGTCTTCTATTTATAGGAAAAGAGTGGTGGAGGTAAGGAGCTGGTCAGATTATCAAGTTCTCAACCTTTGGCTTGGTTGAGTTGCAACTTGATGGTTCCATGAATTTGTGCCATTCCAATGCAAGGTACAAGCTCTTATAGGGTGGTTGAAAGTGTGTAGACATGTTGGTTCTCAGTACAAAGCCCTTTTTAGTGTAGAAGAAACCAATGCAATGCTCAAGACAAGTTGACTTTGGGTTAAAGCCACTTTATGAAAATGGAAGTGTGACCTTTCTTCCAAAAATGGCATAATCCCTTGAACAAAAGCTTAAACACTTGTGTAATGCTTCATTATTTCGTCCAAACTTATGATTATGGATAGATTTAGAGGTAATGTGGACTGAAAAGCAAGATTATAAGGCATGGCTTGGAGATTTGGCCAAGAACAAGATATGAAAATGCCTTGAAAACCAACTTTGTGACACCAACTTCATGAATTCGAAACTCTCAGCTCAAGAATGGGATCAAAGAGTTCTTGTACTTTTTAAAAATCCCCAAACATGATCTACAAATTTCATGCATGAATAATATTTTGATTCTCAATGGATCATAATGAAAACTGGCGCCAAAGTTTGGTACTTTTTGAAACAAAAACTGCCTTGAAATTTTTCTAAGTGTGGAAGATTTTTCACTAACTTGATGGCTTCATAACTCAAAATCCCTTCACTTTTTGGAGATTGACCCTCATTGACAAAGTTGTATTATGTTGTAAGGGCTTAAATTTGATCTTTGGAACACAAAAAATGGTGATCTAGATTGAAAGTTATGACCTTCAAAGTTGGTACCGAATTAGGGTTTTTCACCACACTTAGAAAAAAATAAACTTCTTCCACTTTACCCCTTTTGCAAGAAACCTCAAAATTCTTGATTTTTCATGATCAACTTTAATGACCAAACATGTTTTCATGGAATTTAACTTGAGGACTTCAATTTTGACCAAAAACCTTGAAAGTCAAAGGGTTGACTTTGCAGTTACAAGCTTGTGTATCAGATGAAATTGACTGTGTGATCATCAATGATCTTGAACTCTTGAATCTTTTAAACATCATGGATGGACTCCAAGGATGTATTTTAGAATCTTGAATCATGTCCCAAGGCTTGAGATCATGTCTTGATAAAAGTCAAAGGCACAATTAACTTTGTCTGATGAAACCCTAATTTGTGGTCAGATGAAGTTGAGTCTTGATGAACTAGTAACAAGACCAAATTGCACTCGATTCTTGATGGAGAGAGGCCTCTTGAGTGTGTGAACACTTGGTAGGTTGATGATCAATCCAAGACATTGTCTGATCAAATAAAGATCCTCTTGATTCTCTTAGTTCAAAACCATAATTCATAGATGGAACAAACAAATAACATATTGTTCAAGGTTTTTGTTAGCAATGCAATGCATGATGTTCCTAGAATGATGATGAAATCTAGGGTCAAAATTTGGGGTATGACAGTTGCCCCTATTTAAATAACTTTACTGGATGGCATGAGTGGTGACAACCCTCATGGAATCAAAGTGAAAGGTATTTAAATACAGAAATAACCGGAAATTTTGCCCTTAGATGCAATGGCATGCTATGCTATGGACAAAACTAACTCTATTAGATAATGGTAACATGCAATGATCACTAGTATGATGAGGAATGATAAATGCACAATGCAGACAAAGACGACAATGAGTAAAGATTTGTCGGGGATAACATATACTGGGGAAAAGAAGACAACACTGGGGATATTAAAAGTGGTTGATCAACCAGTTCAGACATAACCGGGTGTTACTGAGAATATCAGACAAGAGTAAGGCCTTCTTACAAGAGATCAACGACAAATAAAATCCTCATAACAATAGGAAACAAAAAAGAAGAAGATCCTCATAACAACAGGATTGATCCAAAATTCCTCATAACGATAGAAGATAAAAAAAAGTTCCTCGTAATAATATGATGACAAAACAGTTTCTTATAACAATAGAATCACAAAACAGGTTCCTCATAATAATAGGATTAGAAAAATGAGATCCTCATAACAATAGAATCAACAGAAAAAAAACCTCATAATAATAAGATAAAATCCTCATAACAATAAGAATATGTTTGCAATATCCTTATAACAATAGGAATGGCAGACAAAAAAGGAACTCTCATAACAATAGGATTGCCGAGCCAAAAAGGATCCTTATAATCAAAGGATCAACAACACACGTTATTTGAGTTTTCAAACGTCCAATTTCCTGGAAATTCCTTAAAACGAAGAATTTCAAACATGATCTTCAGGAACCATTAGGAAAAGTAGAGGGTAATCAAACTCTTATATACGTGCCAAATCAATTGGACTTAGAACGAAAGCAAAGGTATCACGACCAGCTTTCAATGGATTGGTGCTAGTAACAACTAAATTTTAAGGGAAAATTGGTGACAACCAAAACAGCTACCAATGACAATTGGATTTCAAGCAGATTTATCAGGGAAAGAAATATTGGTAACAAACAATATTTCAAGAGACCGAGAATAAACAAAAGGGTGAACGCCAGTGACAACTGGGGAAAAGACAAGTGGTGACGACAGGGGGAATAGACTTAACAAACGCGAAGCACTAGTGATAACTAGACTTCATGGGGAGAGAAAACTGGTGATAACCAACACCCAAGACATGAAGCTATAGTTAAATGCGCATGATTGAACATGATATAAATGATCATGGCATGCAAATGATGACTCCTAGAGAGACAAAGATTGGCGGGGAGATTTCGGAGGGGAAATGAATCCTCAACATCAGTAACTCAGAAAAAAATGCCATAGGATGGACACTGGGTAAGCATCCTTAAACTTGATGATTACATTTGATCAACAGATCATTCCAAGAGTGCTATCAGTTTAGACTTCAGTAGGAATTTTCAATTGCAACTAGTATGATAATGTCTTTGCAACCCTGATACTTCTTGGGGATACCTAGGGTTTCCTTTTTATCCTCCCATATGTCAAAGAGATTTTATGTTTTATCAAGATGGTTTTCAAAACATTTTCTTTTCAAAAACCTTTCTATTTTCAAAATTCCTTATTAACAAATAAATGGAATTTTGGATAACAAGAAAAAGGTAGAAGAAATATAAATGGCAACAAACGATAGGTAAAGTCTCTATTTTATTTAAGAATGGTAGCTTACAAATGGAAAAAGCTCTATGGAGTAATACAATTGTGAAAATGGCAATAGGGAAAGGTTTACATTGAATCCGACAACTATTACAATCCCTAATAACTAAGATGCCCCAGACCCTTGCTTTTGATGAGAGTGATTGGATTGGTCTTTTACTGATTCTTCAGTATTGGTAAACACGATCTAATACAGTCAAATGCCTTTTGTCCATAACTTTTTCCTGGATCGCCCTTTCGGGTTTTCAATCCACCAGGACGCTCATTTTTGCCTAAGCCGCCCTTTCGAGTGTTCGACCTAGCGA
Source organism: Lathyrus tuberosus (assembly GCA_022829125.1). NCBI lineage: Eukaryota > Viridiplantae > Streptophyta > Magnoliopsida > Fabales > Fabaceae > Lathyrus > Lathyrus tuberosus. The sequence goes on from JALAZF010000058.1 coordinate 14,266,435, forward strand.
GCTATCCTTTTTTTTCATCCCTAACTTTTTCCTGGCTCTCCTTCATAGGTTTAGATCCACCGGGATACCCATTATTGCCTAAGTCGCCATTTCTGGTTTTCGACCTAGCTGGTTTTATTTAGGCATAATATTTTTTTACTGCATCGGCGTTTATGGGATGTGTAAGCTGTTCATCATCCATTGTTGTGAGAATTAGGGATCCTCCTGAGAAGACTATCTTCGCAACAAATGGGCCTTCGTAGTTGGGAGCCACTTCCCTCAGGCATCTTTCTGCGATGACAAGATTTTCTTGAGTACCAGATCTCCCTCTTTAAATTCGCATAGGCAAACCATCTTGTCGAATGCTCTCTTAAGCCTCTTTTGGTATAACTGCCCATGGCATATGGCTGTCATCTACTTCTCGTAGATGAGGTTCAACTCGTCGTATCTGCTTTGGATCCATTCTTCTTCTTCTAACTTGGTTTCAATCAGGATTCTCTAGGATGGTATCTCCACTTTCATTGGGAGAACTGCTTCCATGCCATAAACTAAAGAGAATTGGGTTGCCCCTGTTGAAGTGCGGACTGAGGTCCGGTATCCATGCAAAGAAAATGGTATAATTTCATGCCAATCCTTATAAGTCTTGACCATCTTTTGTAGGATTTTCTTGATGTTCTTGTTGGCGGCTTCAACAACTCCATTCATCTTCGGATGGTAAGGCAAAGAATTATGGTGCTCGATTCTGAAGGATTCACACAAATCTTTCATAGTTCTATTATTCAAATTAGTTCCATTATCTGTGATAATTTTGCTTGGAATTCCGTAACGATAGCTAATTTCCTTCTTGATGAAGCAGGCAACCACTTACTTGGTCATATTGGCGTAGAAAGCAACTTCTACACATTTTGTGAAGTAGTCGATGGCAACCAAGATGAAATGATGGTCGTTGGAAGCTTTAGGCTGACCCACATAGAGAAAGGCCATGGTGATGATAAAACATTCAATAGAGTTGGAGGCAAGTGCACTTTATCAACATAAATTTGACACTTATGGCATTTTCTGGCATATTAGATGTAATCAGATTCCATGGTTAACCACTAATACCCAGATCTCAAAATCTTTTTGGACATAGCATGACCATTGGCGTGAGTTCCAAATGGTCCCTCATGAATTTCTTGAATTAACAGGCCTGCTTCACGCCTGTCAACACATCTAAGGAGGACCATGTTGTGATTTCTTTTATACAACACATCATTGCTGAGGAAGAATTTGGACGCCAATCTTGTCAAAGTCTTTTTATCAAAAGGTATAGCATCAGTTGTATATTTCAGGTTTTGCAGATACCTCTTGATGTCATGGAACCATGGCTTTCCATCAGTTTCCTCTTTAACTAATTAGCAGTAGGCATGCTCGATCTTTCGTTCAATCCGGATGAGTGGCACTTCATTAATGAATCTGACCTTCCACATGGAGGCTAGCATAGCCAAAGCATCAATAATATGGTTTTCAGACCTCGGGACGTGTTAGAAAGTGATCTCATCAAAGTATTTGATCATCTCCACAATTTAAGCATAATATGAAATCAACTTTTCATCTCGGGTCTCCTATTCACCCTTAACTTGGTATATCACCAAAATTGAATCTCCACTCACTTCAAGGATTTTTATTTGGAGATCAATGGCTGCTTCAAGGCCTATAATGCACGCTTCATGTTCGACAATGTTGTTTGTGCACTCAAAACATAACCTCACTGTGAACGGAGTATAACCACCATCTGGATTCATCAAAATAAAACCTATTCCATGCCACTACAATTAGAGGAACCATCGAACTTCATCTTCCAATGGGAACCTGGCTCAGGACCCTCATCTGGACCAGGTTCTTCACAATCTTTTTTGATCAACATAATGTCTTCATCGGGTAAGTCAAGCTTTAGAGGCTCATACTCTTCAACTGGTTGCTTTGCAAGGTAATCTGACAAGATATTTCCTTTAATAGATTTATGAGTTACGTACTGGATGTCGTATTCAGATAACAACATATTCCAACGGGCAAGCCTTCCAGTATGAGCAGGCTTTTCAAAAATGTACTTTATTGGATCCATCTTGGAGATTAATAAAGTAGTGTGACATATCATATACTACGTGAGACGCTTAGCAGCCCACGTTAAAGAAAGACAAGTTTTCTCTAAGAGTCAACATAGGTACAATCCAAAATTAAAATACACAAACAATTATAACAACAGCATACAACTTATACCTCAAGCACATCACGGGTATACTTCTCGGACACCTTCTCCTCAGTCATCATCTCTCACTCCTCCTGCTCTTTCTGGACACTCTTTCGCACCGTCTATTATAACCTCTCCCTCTCTTCCCCTAACTTCCTATCCTGCTCCTCCCTCCACCTCTTCTTCTCCTCCTCAAACTTCTTCTTATCCTCCTCCAACTTCTTATCCTGCTCCTCCCTCCACCTCTTCCTCTCTTCCTCAAACTTCTTCCTATCCTCTTCCAACTTCCTATCCTTCTTCTCCCTTTCCTTCTCTAACTTAACAACAATAATCTCTTTAATCTCTCTCTTATGGGTTTTCTCATTAGATGATTTAGATGGTCTAAAATATGCCTTGAAGCCCATGCCTCTTCCAAGACCATGGACACGCCCAAGATGCTCCTCAGTTCCAATCACTTCAACAAAGATGTCATGATGATCTTGTGAAGTCAAGAGGCCGACTTCGGTTAGTTCAACCAGATCATCCTACAACACATATGAACTTTTATCTTTAACAAATTTATTTAACTAAAATAAATATTGTTGAAAAAAGTATCTACTTACAATCCTTTGAGCCACTTCATGCGTATCATCTGATGTTAACTCGCCGTATTTTCTTTTACGTGCCCTCTTCCATTTCTCGTGGCGTGATGGTGGAGATGGAGTGCGATCAAGACTTATAGAACCTCCCAACTCTTCCTCCCTTTATTTTCTTTTTTCTTTGAACATCTTCTTTTCAAGTTTTCGATATCATCCACAAGACAGTCTATGTGGATAGATATTTCTAGCTTGATTTTCCTTTCCTTTTTGTCTCTTCGCCAAGAAGGCAAGAGTGGTGCGAGACTCTAAAAATTTCTCCCAAACATCTTTATCAATAAATAAATACACATCGTATGAAGACTTTTTTTATTTTCTCTATGTTTAATATAATCATGGGTGAGCTATGTCTTAAAGCCCCTCCAACGCTCACCACAATATGTAAGCATCTTCTTTTTCACATTATTATAAACTGAACTAACAATGAACACTTCATATGTTTACACAATAGAGATGTTATTATTATTAAACAAAAAATAAATGATCATATATACTTTCAAACAAATCATAAAATTAGTGAACATCTTCCCATATGGCGTCTTTCAATTCCTCTTTAACATCATGCCAACTATCTATCAAAATGCTCAGTTTACTTCTACCTTGTAACATAATGTAACCCATAAAATCGTCAGCGTGTTCACCATAAGCACTGTCGGTTGTAGGATCATTTGTAACTGGGTAGTGAACACCAGTTTCATGGGCTTTTTTCACATTGGTATACATCGTGGTACCTCTAGTTTTTCTTCTACGATTTGTGTTAACAGATGTTTCACCAGATGTTATATGGGAGGTGCTTGTAGAATTAGCCATGACTATCAAGAGACAAATACATAGAAACAAAATGATCAAGAGACAAATGGTGAAAAACAAAATGATATATAACTCATTCGGTGATATATAACTCATTTCAGTGATATATAACTTGTTTCAATGAAGAACAAACCTGTTGAAAAATGATATTTGTTTACTAAATGACTATCTAAATAAACCTCAAAATGATTAAGAGAAACTATACTAACTAACGTTTCAATAAAAACAAATGGAAAATCGTAGAAACAAATGATCAAAAGACATACTAACGCAACACCCTAGACAAAATGATCAGTGAAAAGAAAAATGATATATAACTCGTTTCAGTGAAGATCAAACCTGTTGGAAAATGATGTTTGATGAATATATGTTGGAAGAGTTTTGATGAATATTTGTTAGAAGAGTTTTGATGAATATCAACTTAAAAATTGCCAAGGGTTTTTTGTGATATGAGAGTGACGAAATGATGTTTGAGCTTTGATAGGTAAATGAAAAGTTAGAAACTATCTAGGTTGTAGTCTGAAGTATTTCATGCAATATATGTGTCACGTCGGTCTTATATAAAATTCAACGTGACATTATTAATTAAAAATATAAAATATAAAAAAAAACAATAGCGCCATATTCTAGGAATTCAATTAAAATATATATAACGTCGGTTTTTTTTTGTATAACCTAGGGGTTTGAACATATAAAATAAAAAATTAAAATAATATTTGAAAATAGTATTTTGAAATTGATTAATGCAAAATATATTACCTCTCAGGTTGATCATGTAGATGAGGTAAATACTAATAAAAAATAAAAAATAACAATGATAAAAATGGAACTTGGAAAGGCGCCAAGTGAGAAATATTAACTAAACAACTAAAAAAAAACATAAAATGCAATGATTTGGTGTCGAAGCGGGCTCCATTATAGCTATATTCCCTCGCTTTTCTTAAAAACTTAGGTAAATGGTTGTTTTTTTCTTAAATGAAACTTGACGCTCCCCGTACCTTTACCCTCGTTTTTTTATTGTTCGAGGTGTTAGCTTCGCCATAAAAAGAGTTATTTGTTGTAGTGATTAAATTTTTGTGTACCACTCCTAAACTTCATCGTATGTTGTTTTCCTAACATGTAATGATCATGAAATTATAGTGTGTTTAATTCCTCACTTTCTAGAAAACCTTTCTTGGTTATTTCAACCAAACCACTTTCACTAACAGGCCCTAATAGCAAATGACAAAGTTTTATTTTATCATGAAAATCTTGGCTAACTTATAATGCATTACCAATAGAATTGGTACCATCCAAAACATATAAACCACACATTTTACACCTATTTGCTACTATCAATGTAACATCCTAAAATTTTAACACGATATGTTTAGTTCTAGTGTAATATCACAAATAATCAAATATGCTTATACACACAAAAAATTCTTAAGTTCAAGAAGATACCTCACATAACATATTAGAAACCCTAAAATTTCTCCTAGGCTGTCCCTAGGGCTGGAAATGGGTCGAGTCGAGTCGAACTCGCCTTAGCTCAGTTCGACTCGTTAAGAATTAGCCGAGTTCAAGTTCGAGTTCGAGTTCATCACAAACTTTTTTTTCAGCTCAAACTCAACTCGTTAAGAATTGGCCGAGTTCGAGTTCGAGTTCGAGTTCATCATGAACTTTTTTTTCAGGTCAAACTCGACTAGTTAGAAGTTCACGAATATCTCGGTTCAACTCGTTAGGTTTATCTTGTTAGGTTCAACTCGCTTATTTCACAGACTTAAAATTAATTTTTTAAAGTCTATTTTATATATATATTTGACATTTTAAATTAATATTTTTTAAATAAAAAATATAGAAATAAAATAAAAGTTATAAGATTGGAATTTAACGATGTTAATTTTATTTGTATAATTATTCGTAGAAATATTTTACTCACTTGAGAATATAAATTATCAATTAAAACCGTTAGATTAAAAGAAAATATGAGACTAAGATTTAGAACAAATCTTTAAACCTACTCTTAAAGACAATATAATCTATCTCATATATAATCGAATTGACTCATGAACCTAACGAGTCGAACTATGTATAGTTCAAGTTCAGATCATTTAGTTAACGAACTTAGTTTTTAGCTCATATTCAGCTCATTTAGTTCATGAACCTAGTTCGACGATTTAATTTTTGAATCGAATTTCGAACTATTTTCGAGTTGGTTTGGTTCATTGCCAGCCCTAGCTGTTCCTATCTCATTTAGGTATTTTGTTGCTTATCATTTTGTTTATTAATGTTAGAAGTTGAGTCCCTCATAATAGGTTTGTTGAACATCTCTTAGAAAATGGTTATTTTTTATGCTTAAAATGTTTTAGTTCATAAAACAGGACTTTCACTAAAAGTTAATGTTTTTTTTGTAAGCAAGGATTGAATAAAAACGAGTACTAGGGGTACTTGAACCCTGATACAAAAGAAAACACTAGCTCACGAAGAAATTCGAAACCAATTGAAACTAAGCAAGAAAATGCAAAGGATCTTTGCAAAATTCATAAAAATTACAATTGGAATAACTAATCTCCCCGATATGAGATCATCTCCACAGCAAAATTTTCACGTTCCAGACGAGATCGTTAACAACACACTTCTCGTCTCTAAACGCCATACCGTTTCTTAACATCCAAATGCACCAACAGGTTTCCACCCACACACACACTTCTCTCCTCTTCCTGACTTTTTTCTTCCTGCAGAATAGGAACCAACTTCTAAAATTTTCAAAAATGTTCACTACTTCCTGTGAAAAATCAGCCCCCACCCACCTCGATATCTCCCTCCAAACCCTCCTCGAAACTTCGCAACGAAAGAATAGATGAGAAACAGTTTCAGCTTCTTCGTTGCAGAAGAGACAAGTGTTGTCGGAAGCATGTATCACGCCTCTATCAATAAGTAAAGTCTTGAGGGGCAACCTATCCCAAAGGAGCTTCCACCCAAAGGCCTTAATTCTATAAGGCATCAAACTTTTCCACAAATTTGAAAAACAGATGTTGACAGCAGCTGAAACATTATTAAACAAAAAATCAGCACAAAGTAAGGAATAACCAGACTTTACCGAATACGAATGCGAACCATCAGCCAGCCAGCACACTAAAAGTTAATGTAATATGATTTCAATTAGAAAATTTGTGACTTTAATTGAATCAATAAATTCTAGCATACATGATTTGAACCATGCAAGGTCTTAATTTGAATCATGAAGATTTTTATTTCTCATAAGTTAGATTCAGTAGACATGATTCAAATCATACAAAATCTTAATTTTATTCATGAGAAAGTTTGAGAATTTTCAATTTGGCATTAGAATTGTGATTCGTTTCACACCCTCAATTAACTCAAATCATGAGGGGTTTTTATTCGAATCATGCTTTGGTTTGGTTCAAGCCAGGAAAGGAAAGTTCTTTTAAAGGTCTTGGTTTCTTGATTTAACACATGATTGAGTTTGATTTGGATCACCCAAACAAAATTCTTAGTTTTCTTCTATTGATTCAAATCATTCTCTTACTATCTTAAATTCACACCTTTTATATATCTTGGTCATTTTCACAATATTTTTGTGCCTTATCTCTAACATTAATATAAACTCTTTCTCTCTTTAATTTTAAGAATAACCAGACAATAACCTTTAATAAATTTTTATTGCTCATTATTCACACAAAAAAATCTCTCTCAAAGAAACCTTGAAGAATTTTTTTTAATATGACTCCCTTGAGTGAGAAAAGTTGTTTGTGTGAGGTTTTCCTGAAAAAATTCATATTCAACCTCAAACCAAAACATCATTGATGAATGTTGTTTAACTCTAGAAAAGAGTGTGAGTTCTCTTTGTGAGGTGATTCATTAGATGTTCTAAATTTTTGTGAATAATTTTTATATAGAAAAAAAGGTTGTGAATTTTTGGAGATTGATTTCCAGTGCAGAAATAAAAGAAGGCTTCTCCAATAGATTTTGTAGTTTCTAGAATATGTCAACATATGAAGACTCGCACAAAGGAATCCCGAAAGAATCAAGTCAAAACTATTGTGAATAGGATCTTGGAGTGTATTGAATATCTTTGTGAAGGTGTATCGGCTCAAGATAATGGAACTTGGAGTTTTTACCGCCTTGTGAGATGCGCAGTTAAAGGAAAATAAAGAAATGTTAGTTTTAAGTGATTGGTAAATTAGCACGTCTACTGCTTCATCTAATATAGCAATAACGGAAAATCCCAAATATTTATCTCAAAGACTATCTGATATTATAAGGGTTGACATATTAGAAAATAGTATGGTTAAAATATGTCATGGATAAAACTGTGGCCTTGAATCCTTTTGTACCATAAATTGACCTTGCAACAACTAAGCCTTATTTTTAATAATTACTGGTTCTTTATATTATTTAGTCTTAATTTCTTAAGGAATGAACATTTAGTTTTAAATCAATTTATATGGCTATTAAGAAATCATATAAAAAACCAAACATGTAAATATCAGGAACATATCAGTTTCAAGGTGTTATCCTTAAACTTATGTGATAACTAGCAAGAATATTGCTATCAAGCGTTACTTGTTGAAATTCCTTTCTAATAGGTAGCCGTATTTCAATTCAAAACCTTCTTTTTTAAGTAAAAAATATTAAGAACAGATGAGAATAAATCAAAAGGGAATAAACTAATTAATTATTACAAGAATCAATTTAGGTTTACAAATTTCATAAATGACAATAAATCAGTACTATGGAAGCATCAACACATAAATTTGTTGAAATATGCTCCTTGCCACACCTTATGTGTTTGCTATGCTTCGAGGTACTTTTTTGTCATCCAAAACCAAGAATTTTTTAGAAGATAGTTTTCTTCATTTAAATATGAATTTGGGCATCTTGATGCTTCCAAACGCATCTAGACGTTGTCTACTTAGATTTCATTTTTCGTTGCTTGCATGTCAATATAAATTATGACGCTCTAGATATGTTAAAAATATTGTACACACATCATGATGTAAAATATCCTGAAAATAAAATTTGTGAATCTATGTAAAAAATTGCCTTGTTCCTTTTTTAGCCCTTTCATTGAGTAAATTATTTTTATCTTATTTTTTCTTTTCAAGTTAGTTGATTTTTCAACTCAGTTACTCTTCTCTTTAGATTGTATTCATATTCATTTAATTTCCTCACTTTATAATTGATAGCCCCAAACTTATTGGTTGATATATCAATAACAACCTCAAAATTAAATTAGACACATATTTAAAACATAATCCTTCTAATTCAAGTATAATATGGAAATATTTAGGATAAGGGTTAAAAAAAGAAAGAAAATGGAAATAGACTCAATGGGGTTATGTAAAGGATAAAAATAAAGATGTTAGCTCGAATGATTTTAAGATAAAACAAATAATTTGCCTCAATATTTGTAAACATCACAAATGAAATAAGTTAAGAACATATGAATGTTTTAAATAAATAATAAATACCATAATGCTCTAAATTGATGAAACAAAATGTTTGAATTTTTCTGTTGCTCACCATGTTGGGTTAGACATGAACAACCTACTCAATTTATCTATTCTTATGTGGCTTCACAATCAGTTACGGTAAATCGGCTCAACCATCAATATATCTTAATAAAATTACATTAAAATATTTGAAAATATGTAAAAAGCACTTTAACATGTGGCATGCATATGGATTGAAAATAGCTACTTCAGTTTGTTTTTAGATAATCATTATTTTACCACGAGTTATTATACAACAAGAACAAATAAACATAAAAATAAACTGAAAATATTTAAAAAAAACTAAATTTACTTAAAAAAATTATATAAAAGAAAAATAAGGTCAGAGTATCTGCCTTAGGTTGCCTTCCAAGCAGTGCTTATTTAATGTCATTATTATGACACTATCAATGATGCTAGAGAGGTATTGTTAACTCAAAAACATATTGCATTTCCGACTCGATTCACATTCAATTTTGTGTCATTCCCTATTTCTTTTTATGGTTTTATGTTGGTACTTTGTGTCTATTTCAGGTGTTTACATGTAGGAGTCTATAGGAGAGAAAACTGTGCTAAACGACAAAAATGGGAGCAAAATACACTTTCTGCAGTAACATGACGGGCCCAGTTCCAGCATGACAATCGTCATGACGCGTCAAGTGGCAGATCGACACAACAAAAGGAAAAAGTGGAAGAAAATGTGGCTCAACTGGATGATGGGTAGGTCGCCATCTGGATGACGCTCGTCATCCCTCCCAACCTCATGATAGATGGGTCGTCATCACCATGATGCCCGTCATGGTGTTAATGCCGATATTTTTAACTCACGTCTCAGGGACTCAACAAAACCAATTCCACCATTTTCTTCCCTTTCTCCTACACGTTTCAAGACAGCCCAATACGAAATTGGACATTATAAATAGGGACTTTCAGTTTAGATTTCATCATCCAAGTTTTTAGAATTATTTTTAGACAGAAAATTATTTTTGTAAAGCAGTAACTTTCTCACACTGAGGAATTACTGCAAGTTAGAGTAAGAGTTTGAAGATTTCCTGTCTTAATTTGGATCGTTTGAAATTTAATCTTGTCGGCATAATTTTTCAGAATTTTTATTCCAACATTTCTCTGTACTAGTTTGGAACAGTATTTATTATATTCACGTTTCTGTTACACGTTCCATTTTCATTTCTTTACTGCTTTATTATTGTGTTTCAATTGCATGTGCTTGTATTTTATTATTATATTTAGTATGTCTAACATGGATTTTATAATTAATTACAGTAGCTGTTATGATAATAGCATGTTCGGATAATTTTGTCGAGTCTAGAATGTGACAACTGTCGTACCGACAGTGCTCGAAATAAGCCGTAAAAAATATAATTAAATGAGAATTGTTTATTGGCCTGAATATTTTATATTCTAACTTCAATGTTTACTGCGAAATCAGAAACTTAGAGATACCAGTTCTGATTCGAAAGAACAAAACTTGTATCTGACTATAGGAAAAATTCATTTTTCATTATAAACATTGTGAAAACATTTTCTAGTTGATTAGGGAAATTTGAGTTTTCAAAAAGGTGATTTTAAGAGCATAAGAGGACACACGAAAAAGAACGTCTATGCACTTAAAATTTGGTATTGGACAAGCGAAAGCCTACAACACCATTAAATTGATTTGTATACCTTAAGCAATGTTTCAAGTAATTAAAACCAATTAATTTTCAAAAATATTTTTGTACTATAGGCTAAAATTCAATTTTGGTTACACGAAAGCGAACAGTTTCTTAAAAATCAATTCTTTTTTTACAAGAAAATATTGTCCCATATTAATTATAATTATGACTTTGCGAGCGCTGACGGTTGACAACGGTAAGTTGACATTGGTCTCTGCGGGTTCAACATTTTTTATATTACAAACTTTATTTTTGTGTGCTTTCGGACCTATCAATTTTTTGGCGCCGTTGTCGAGGACTAAATTAGTCAATATCGTGACTCTGTTGTTGCTTCGTATAGACTACGACATACTTTTTATAAATTTCTTTCCCTTTTCTCGGTTGTATGCCAAGTACTCGCAACTCCAGGAACGAACTAGAGCAACTGATTGACGATATCGAGCATTTTCTTCATATTAGACGCCAATTAGAAAAATTCCGTGCCCAATATACTATCCCAATGGTTGTGAAAAATGATGAGTATTGTGTTAAGGACTTTGTCGTCCCATAAAAAAAGGAGTCATAACCAAGCATTGTTAACCCTGCTATGTAGGATAACACTTTTGAGTTGAAACATTCTCTGGTGAAAATCGTACATCAGAACTAGTTCTCTGGAAACCCAACAGAGGACCCTAATCTGCATTTTTTCGTGTTCATATAGTATATTGTCACGGAGAAAAGTATTCGCTTTGATCCATAAGCCATTAGACTACATCTTTTTCCTTTTCCCCTAAGGGACAGGGCCAAAGCTTGGCTACAATCTCTACCATCTAATTCAATCACCACATGGAATGAATTCAAGAAGGTATTCTTAGCCAGATATTTCCCTCTTAGCAAGGTGGTAGTATTAAGAAACCAAATAACTTGTTTTAGAAAAGATGATGGTGAATCCCTTTTTGAAGTCTGGGAAAGATACACTACTACGTAAATACCAATTAACAACGGCTGAGAAAGGTATATAATGATACAGGCACAGACGTTGTTATGTAGAGTGTCGTTGTAAATGGATACTTATAATCACGGGCCATTAACCGTTGTAATTACCTGGAAACAGCGCACCCTATCACAACGGTTCATTATAACGAACCTTTGTGATAAATATAATGCTCCGAGGTTCGATTCCCAGCTGCGTCATTTTGATATTTCTTTTATCTATGCAGCGCGCGAGATATTATTACGATTATATTGCTTACCCGTCGTTATATAGTCTGCAGACACAAATATACAACCACAACTTTGTTTTATAACCGCAGTCAAAACTTCCTATGTTTTGAATATGCATTTCTCAGCAATTCAAATTCATTCCATTATTGTACCTGTAACCATTCTAAATATGCATTTCTCAGCCATTCAAATTCATTCCATTTTTTAACATGTAACCATTTTAACCATAACAGATAAGCTAACATTGTTCATTTGTAAGTATTGTAACTATTATAACCATAAAATAAAGCTAATATTGTAACATTATAAGTATTTGTAAGTATACATTCTGTAAGCATTGTAACTATTATAACCATATTTACACCAAACACTATATTCATGTCATCAATACAGAAAAGTGTTATTCACATCATCTCTACAGAAAAGTGATATTCACATCATCAATCAGCAGGACCCTTAAGAACATTGTGGATATATGCCCAATATTTACGAAGATCTACAAAGTCCTCAATGGGGAATGGGGTTTCGTCGTTAAACATCTACATAAGAAAAATCTACATAAGAAAGAGGCAATAACATGTATGATAATAATTCAATAGTTAACTTATCTGTTAATATATGTAAACATTTTATGACATGTATACCTTATCCCATGAATCAACAATGCCGCCAAGGACAATGTTTAGCATGTGTTTCATGACATAGTAATGTTGAAACAGTATTTCGGGGGGTGTTTTTATCGTAGCCACATGGATTGTGCGATATTTTGATGCTTGCCGTTCAATAGTCGCAACGTTTTAAGGTAAAGAGTTTCAAATTGTTCTAGGTTTTGTTTAACATAAATTTTTAGCAACGAGTTTGTAAGGTTTTAGAAAAGCATGTCAAGATTAGGTTTCGCTAATCTTTTTCACACATATCCGGTTAATCACGCATATGAACTCGGTTCCGACCAATACAATCGCGTATCCTCTCGAATGAGTTTATGTCTAAAGAAAATTCGTGAGTGTCGTTGTTTAGACCGTTAGATGATGCCTCACGCTAACAGTCGAAACAACAACCGTTAAGATCAACACAAAGCGAATAACAAATCCCAAATCTATGTCTAGAGTTTGGTTTTTAAGAGATGAAAATATTAGGTCATGATTTGTAAAATCTATGTCTAGAGTAATACGAACCACACATACATCATTAAGAACAAATAACTTCACCTATATTGATCAATAACCTTGTTCATATACAAAAGATCAAAAGAAATACATATGATCAAGATCAACTACATCTAACCTTAACACAAAAGTGTTTAACTACTCATTCTCATGGTAGCTTGGATGACAAGTTTCAAGAGGAGATGAAAGAACATCCGAGTCGAATAATCGAGATTGGATGTGACTTCAGCTTCTCTATGTGAAAATTCACTCTTCGATGATTAAAGTTCAGAAAACTATGTTTTTGTGTAATAATAGCAAGTCCCTCCTCAAGGAAAAGCAAAACTATATTTATAAGATACTAAAATTCTGCAGACTTCGCCTAGCGAATGGATCAAAAAATGGCACTTTAAGTGCCTCAGAAACTTAAACTGCCCCAATTGTTATCGCGAGTTCACTAGGTGAACAAATCATTCGCTAAGCGAGCCATTCACCAAAACCTTCCCCCCAAAGAATTTTGGGTCCTTTAGCCTCTGCCTCAGCCAAGGGTTCTTCGCCAGCACCTTCGCCCAGCGAGCAAAGCAGCGGACACTCGCTGGCACTTCGCTACACGAATTTTACCCCCTTTTCCTACTAACTCTTTCTGGGCCTCCTCGCAGGAAGATTCGCTACCGTTCGCTAGGCGAACCTTCGCTGGTGACTTCGCCAGGATTCGCCTAGCGAACCCTGCTGTTGCTTTCTTGATTCTTTGGTAGCTTGCACCAACTCCTTGTGTCTTACTTTCTTGATCATTTCATGCCTATTTCTGCACACTAGCACACAAATTACAAGCACCACAAGTATATTCCAATGTTTGAAAAACTATAACAAATCACCACTAAAATCAACAAGTTAAACATAGAAAGTATTGAAAAATGTCAAGTATTGAATACAAATATGTAGCATGTTTGACATCTAACAAACTCTCCCCAACTAACTCTTTGTTTGTCCTCAAGCAAAGTATGCCTCTCATTGAAAACAAGAGGATTTGCTCGAGTATAAAATTCAACCAAGACAAGATAAACGGCTCAAATAAACAACAATTACAATAAGACAACAATTACACAATCCTAGAATTGACAATGTAAAAGAACTTAACTCTTAAACAACTTTCAAACGATGTTTCAAGAGACAACTAAATCATCATGCACATGTCATTCTAACACTCCTCTTCGAAAAAGGATTGAAGGAAAACGCGCATACAAGCACGGGAAAATTTCACTCAAATGACAAATGATGTAAATACTAAGCAATTCATACAATATCTAAATGATCACAAAAGAAATCATGGAAGCAAAAGATCACTAAGGGCTTCAAGGTTATAGCTTGGTCGGGTTAACAATAAAGGGACATTTCTAAGGACCATTGAATCGAAATTGCTGATGCAAAAGAACATTCACTCTACAAGGTATTCACAACACCTCAACTTCATTCACCAATTTTTTCTTTATCACACCTTCTCAAACTTCCTTGCACAATTATTGAATCTATTTTTCTCATTCAAGCAAGCATTCTTTTCTCTTTTGTACAAAAATATTCACATACTCTTTTCTTTTCATACTTGCTTAAATGTTTTCACAATTTTGAGTAATTCCTCAATCTTCTTTTTCATTCTCCCCAACTTATTTTTGACTCAACCTTACGTGAATGTTCCTTGCTTTTTAAGGCAAGGAAGTCAATTAAAACAAAAGTTCCAAGGCTCAAGAATAAAAATATGTTAGAAGCTCACATAAATTCAATGATGAACTTGATTTTCAAAATATGTACAACACAAAGTTCATCACTAAAAGAGATCTAAACAATTTAAGCATAAAGGGGCTAACAAATTCTCGCTACTCACGGGTAAATGACTGTTTGGAAATGGCTGTGCTCAATATCAACAAGTGCCTTGATCCTTTCTAATACTTTCACAAAATCACATAAATCACAAGATAAAGCATGAATTAAAAGTATAAAACAAAATCTATCATCAATCCAAAGCATATAGTATAACCTGGAGGTTTCTCACTTTTGTGATTTTTGGACCTAAATGACATAAGAAATCAATAAAGTTGTAACAAGAAACACAATTTTCATTTGTACAAAGACACAAATTCTAACACATTCTAAATTCTAGAACTAGGTAACTATGTACCTTGCCGACAATATCATGCTTAAATTACTATCATCGCCATCCAACTTGGAAGAATCTTCTTTTAAGATCAAGAATCACCTACCTAAAAGTCTCCAAGTTTCATCAACAAAAGAAGGAAACATTAAATATTCACAAACACCATTCAACCACTACTAAAAAAACTAAACTAAAGTTAACATAAAACAACATTTAATTTCAAATATAATACTAATAATAATAGGAATGTAACGGTGTAAACACACCTACAAAGTCAAAGAAAAATACCACCAAGGGTATAAATACATACAACCCAAAACAATCCACACAGTGGATAAAGTACATCAATAATAAACTGAAATAAAACAAAATACATAAAACATGATAAAACTTCACTTTGTAGCACAAAGGAAGTACAAAATTTGAACTCCAAAATCAGTCCTCCTCGGACAACTCGATATCCTCCTCCTCTAAACCACGGGCCGAACCAGTCGCCTCATCACCATCATCAGCCTCATCAGCTGCAGCCTCATCAGCAGCATCATCAGCTGCATCCTCCTCCCCTCCGAGTACTGGCCAGGCCTCAGGCCAACCAGCATGTGTCAGGAACTGCTCCCTAGACATCAAAGAATGCTCACCGGCAGGATCGCGAATCTGCAACTGAAGAACCTGCATGGAAACATGTAAGTCAGGCATGACGCGCTGAGAAGCCACCATCCAATCCCAGTTATACTGACAAATTTCTTGCTGAAAAGGATACAAAGCATGTGACCCCGAACCAGAAGCTTCACCACCCCCTGTGCTAGCATCAGCACCAGCACCAGATGTCTCACCAATTTCCCCTCCGGGCTTACAAAATTTGTCCATATAACGATCATCTATAGCTGAAGGAATCGTGACTTATCGGCGTGCGGGTATATCAACCCCAACATGAGCACACAACGACATTATGAGACACGGGAAAGTAAGCGGTGCATTAGCCCAAGCAGCAATACCTCCAAGACCACTCAGAATAATGGCCTTGATCTCATCAGCAATAATGCGAGCCACGCCAATCTCTATATTCGTAAGAATGCTATGAACGAGGTGGGCCAACTGTATAGGGATGGTGCTATGATGCGACCTTCGTTTGATGTTTGTAAGCACAAAAAGTAAAATGAGTTGGGCCAAGGGTTGCATATCC
This sequence comes from Lathyrus tuberosus, assembly GCA_022829125.1. NCBI lineage: Eukaryota > Viridiplantae > Streptophyta > Magnoliopsida > Fabales > Fabaceae > Lathyrus > Lathyrus tuberosus. The sequence goes on from JALAZF010000058.1 coordinate 14,282,940, forward strand.
ACTCTCCGGTATCTAATCGCAACCCCGGATGGGTTGAATTCTACCTCTTTACCCGGAACGAGTAGATCACTGGTCATCTTCGGAATGTCACGATGAAGATGAAGATCTCTATGATAAGCATCCAACTAAGTACCTACCAACGGCAACGGATCACCAAGAACCATGTTTATAGTTCTATTATCAAACCTCACCACCGTCCCCCTCATTAGAGACGTCAAACTAAACAACTCCCCATCTTCGGGAAGTGCATTTGCATAAAATTCACAGACAATCTCCGTGTTATAACCATCAAGAGGTGTCAATAAGAGATCCCACTTCTTTGCTGCCAAAAGTGCATCCACCGATCTATAACTTCCACGGTCGCTTAGATTAAACCTCCTCTCTGCCAAAATATGTCTCTTTTCCAAGGTCTCGTAACATGCAATCTGCTTGGCTCCTATGAATCTAACGTCATCGAACCGAATTGGTACCTGCTGGGAAGTTGTGGCTTTTCTCTTTTTTGCAGGAATAGTTTCCATCTTAGGTGCCATCTGCACAAAACAACCAATCAAACAAAACAACAGCAAACCAACACATTAGTGAAAAGAGCCAACACAGCAAGAGACTCAAACTTCATAAAAAAATAATTAAATTCAGTTTTGTTCGCTCCAGGGGTTGCTAGGTGAAGGCTGGCGAACATTCACCCCAGGTTCGCTAAGCGAATGCTGGCGAATGCTCGCCTAGGCTCGCGAAGCGAACATGGTAGCGAACCCACGAAAATGCAGAAAAACAATATCAAACACTCAGTCCAACAACAAAATCACTTTTAAAATAGAACCCTATTCTTAATGCTTGATTAATTTACAATATGCAGCACATAAACATTATGAACAGAGGTATATGAACTTTGAAAACCTAAGTGATTTACATCTAAAATCCAATCCATTCCCTAACCTACTGTCAAACAGGAATAAAAAAAATGAAAAGGATGTTCAAACCTGAACTTTGCAAGTGAAAAAGGAAGAACTTGGTGAAATGCTTGCAGAGACAATTCGTGCAAAGAGTTCTTGAGAGGAGAGAAAGTTTGAAAAAAATTTGAGAGGCAAAAAGTGTGTGAGGAAACTAGGGTTTCCTACTCAAAACTCTCATAAATGAGTTGGGTCATGGGCCCAAATGTCTGGCCCACCCAAAATTACACTCTTTTTTAACTAATGTGGCAAAACAACATGACCTGTCTCGCTGGGTTCGCTAAGCGAAGGAGCCAACGAATGCTCGCCCCAGGCTTGCTAGGCGAACGCCAGCGAACATGACAACGTTTTTTCAAATTTTTCTGCACTATGCCACCTTTCCCAACTCTTCCAAACTTCAACAAATACTTAAAAATACTAAACAAAGTAGTAAATACTTACAATGTTGGGGTGCCTCCCAACAAGCGCTTGTTTAACGTCGGCTAAGCTCGACGGTCCAATGCAACCTCAAAGATCGCAAAAAGGAACAACAGAGGGATTCCGCTCGAAATCACCTCCAAGATAAATTTTCAACCTCTGACCATTAACTGTCCAACTCTCATTTGTCTTTGCGTCTTCAATGACTATTGCTCCATATGACTTAATCTCCCGAATCCGAAATAGACCAGACCACTTTGATTTCAATTTACCTGGGAACAATTTTAATCGCGAATTGAAGAGTAGGACCAGCTGCCCTACTTCAAAATGTTTGGTCATTATTTTATTGTCATGGTAAGTTTTGACTCGATCTTTCTAAAGCTTATTGGAATCATACGCTTGGAGACGCAATTCATCCAATTCATGCAATTGCATTTTTCTTCTATCACCACTCAAAGTTGGCTCAAAATTCAGAAATTTCAAGCCCAAAATGCCTTATGCTCCAACTCGACCGGTAAATGACCAATCGGAGCTTTAAAAGCCGTCCGATAAGCCCACAGATCATCGTCTAACTTATTCGACCAATCCTTCCTTGAGGATGACACCGTTTTTTCCAAAATTCTTTTAATTTCCCGGTTCGATACCTCCGCTTGCCCATTGGCCTGAGGATGATATGATGTTGCAACTTTGTGCTTAACATCATATTGCTCCAAGGCTTTTTCAAGCTGAGTGTTGCAAAAGTGGGATCCTCCGTCACTTATCAACACTCGCGGAGTACTAAATCGAGCAAAAATGTTTCTTTTAAAAAATTTTATCACAGTTTTTCCGTCGGCCTTAGCACAAGCTATTGCCTCCACCCATTTGGAAACGTAATCAACTGCGACCAAAATATACTCGTTGGAAAATGAAGATGGAAAAGGTCCAACAAAGTCGATTCCACAACAATCAAACACTTCAATTTCCGACATGTGTTGTAAAGGCATTTCATGCCGCTTTGAAATTCCACCACTTCTTTGACACTTGTCACAACTTTGGGCATGCGCATGCACATCTTTGAATAAAGAAGGCCAATAAAAGCCCGATTGAAGGACTTTCGTTGCCGTTCTTAACCCGTTAAAATGTCCTCCATACGGAGATTTGTGACAATGCCAAAGTATGCTCGTGGCTTCATTACTTGACACACATCTTCGCAAAAGGTTGTCGACACCAAGCTTAAACAAATAGGGTTCATCCCAAACAAAAGACTTGACGTCCGACAAAAATTTCTTTTTTTGATGGTGAGTTAGACCATTCGGTATTAATCCGGCGGCTTTGTGATTAGCCATGTATGCGAACCATGGTCTAACTTGCACCAGATACAATTTTTCATCAGGAAATTCCTCTTTGACCTCAAATTCCTTTTTGGTCACGTCAACATTTACAAGGCGAGATAAGTGATCCGCCACCAAATTCTCGAATCCTTTCTTGTCACAAATTTCTAAATCAAATACTTGCAACAAGAGGATCCAACGAATTAGCCTTTGTTTAAAATCGGGCTTGGTGAGCAAATACTTAATCGCCGTGTGATCCGTGTAAACGACAACTCTTGAACCAATCAAATAGGAACGAAATTTTTCCAATGGATACACTATCGCAAGCAACTCTTTTTCAGTTGTTGCATAGTTTATTTGAGCTTCATTTAAGACTTTGCTCGCATAGTGTATCACATGAAAAATTTTTGTTTTCCGTTGACCTAAAACTGCACCCACCGCATAATCGCTCATCACACATGAGTTCAAAATCCATTTTCCAATTAGGTGCGACGATTATGGGTGAGGTAGTCAAACTTTTCTTTAAAACATTAAAAGCAAACATGCAAGATTCATCAAAATCAAAGGACTTATCTTTGTTGAGCAAGTTGCTCAAAGGCTTTGCAATCTTCACGAAATCCTTGATGAACCTCCGATAGAATCCCGCATGTCCGAGAAAACTTCAGATGCCTTTGACATTAGTTGGAGGAGGAAACTTTTCAATCACTTTAATTTTTGCTTGATCAACCTCAAGACCTTTAGAGGAGACTTTGTGGCCAAGCACAATCCCCCTCGTAACCATAAAATTGCACTTCTCCCAGTTCAATACCAAATTCGTCTCAACACACCGTTCAAGAACGACCTCCAAATTTCTCAAACAAAGATCAAAAGACGCTCCAAAAAGGGAGAAGTCGTCCATGAAAACCTCCATCGTCTTTTCAATAAGATCGACGAAAATTGCTTGAACACAACGTTGAAATGTCGTCGGTGCGTTGCATAAACCAAACGGCATCTTTCGGTAGGAAAAAATTCCAAAAGGACAAGTGAATGCCGTCTTCTCATGGTCATCCGGGTCCACCAAATTTGGTTATACCCGGAATAACCATCCAAAAAGCAATAGAATTGTTGGCCCAACAATGTTTCTAACATTTGGTCCATAAACGGAAGCAAAAAATGCTCTTTTCTTGTAGCGGTGTTTAGCCTCCTATAATCTATACACATCCTCCAACCCGTCACCGTTTTTGTCGGAATCAACTCATTTTTTTCATTTCGGATCACGATCATTCCTCCTTTTTTAGGCACAACGTGGACCGGACTTACCCAAGGACTATCGGAAATTGGGTAAATCATACTGGCATCCAAGAGCTTGACAACCTCTTTTCTCACAACATCTTTCATCGTTGGATTCAAACGGCGTTGCGGTTGAGCGACCGGTTTAAAATCCTCTTCCATGAATATGCGATGCATGCAATAAGAGGGACTTATGCCTTTAAGATAGGAAAAAGTCCATCCCATTGCTTCTTGATTGTTCTTCAAAACTTGAATTAACCGGTTTTCCTCATTGTCAGATAAAATGTTGCTAATGATAACCAGTTTGTTACAACCGTCATCAAGAAAAGCATATTTCAAATTGGAAGGCAACACCTTTAATTCAAGTTGAGATTTCGCGTCACTCACTTCTTTTTTAACACTTCCTCTTCACACTCCCAAGGCTGCAACTCCTCTAAAGATTCAAGTTCCTTTAAACACTCTTCTAGTGCTCTTTCTTCTTCACCGGAGAATACTTCAAAGGAATCATCAAGAGCTCTTTGTAAATGGGACACTACATGAACTTGCTTTGTGACATCCATAATCGCCTCTTCCGTTGCGTCTATTCTAAAACAGCCACCTTTGTCATTCTTGTGTTTCATAGCTTCAAATAGATTGAAACAAACCTCCTCATCTTGGACTCTAACCTTCATAAGACCGTCGTCCATATCAATTGTCATTCTAGCAGTTTTCATAAATAGTCTTCCAAGAATCAATGGAGCGTCTTCATCTTCCTCCATTTCAATCACCACAAAATCAATAGGAAATAAGAATTTGTCCACTTTAACTAATACATCTTCCGCTACACCGTGAGGATGTGTCGTTGATTTGTCGACAAGTTGCAATGTCATTTGAGTGGATCTTAATTCCATGTGTCCTAACCATTTCACAAAGGTATCAAATTGATACTAGAGCCCAAATCAATCAACCTGTTGCCCACATAGATATTACCTATAGTAACCGGCAAGGTGACTCGTCCCGGATCACTTTCTTTCCTCGGGAGAGTACGTTGAATGATAGCGCTACAACTAGCATCCTTCATAAATTTCGCATATTTCGGCATTTGCTCCAAAGCTTCAGAAAATGGAATGTTTATTTGCAATTGTTTGAAAATATCCATAAATCGAGCATAGTGCCTCGCACTATCTTTCTTTGAAGGAGCATGAGGATATGGTAAATGTTGGATCGGAATATTATTTAACGGTTCCTTCCCCTTCCTAGTTTTTTTCAATTTTTCTTCTCTCTTTCTTTTTTCTTCTTCCTCACTTTTTCTCATTTTATTTTCAACTAAATCACCCTCAACATTTTGTTCTACTTCAATCTCATCACTATCTTTTTCTTTTTCAACTACAACCTCCTCCTCCACTACAACTTCACCTACACCCATGTCAATCTCTCTTCCACTTCTTGTTAGAATAACCTTACAATGCTCTTTAGGATTTGGAAGAGTATTCGCCGTAAAGTTTTCTTTTTGTTGGTCGGCCAATTGTTTTGATAATTGTTCGACTTGCGTTTCAAGATTCCTTATGGCCGCATCGGTATTCTTCTGATTTGACATTGACATTTGCATAAATTGCGTGAAAGTGTCTTCCATCTTTGTATTTCCAATGGGAGCTTGCGGAGGTTGAGTGTAATTTGGTATTGTTGACGGTTTGACGGTCCGGCTTCTTGCGGTCTCCATGGTTGTTGATAACCCTGATTACCTCTTTGTTGGTAACCTTGGTTGCCTTGTTGATAAGGAGGTCGGGGTTGGTATCCTTGGTTTTGGTTTTCGGCATAATTTACCTCCTCCACAACTGGAGGACAATATTCGGCAAGATGGCCTCCTCTACAAAGTTCACATACTAAGACTTGCATATTTTTGCTTGAGGAGTCATGAATCTCCTTGAGTTGTTGAGGAAGTTTAGACATTTGTTTCGTTAACAACTCGACTTGTTGGGATAATAACTTGTTTTGAGCAAGTATAGCATCATTGGTTCCCAATTCCAAAACTCCCGGAGTCCTTTGAGAAGGGCCACGATTATGGCTTCCCTGATGGTCATTTAAAGCCATCTTGTCAATTATGGCAATGGCTTCTTCGGCACTCTTGCTCGTCAAAGATCCACCCGCGGTGGCATCCAACAATGTTTTCTGCACTAACTGGAGACCATTCCGAAAAATATGAATTTGAGACAATTCATCAGAACCATGCCCCTTGCATTTTCTCAACATAGATTTGAATCTCTCCCACGCTTCGTTGAGAGATTCGTTTGCACCTTGGGTGAAAACTGCTATTGCGGTCTTTGCCTCTATGAAAACGATTATGTGGAAAAAATTGTTCCAAATTTCTTTTTTCAAGTAAACTCCAATTCGTCATTATTGTCGTCGATTGGTCAAGATACCACTCCTTGGCCTTCTCAATGAGGGAATGCGGGACTAGTCTCTTAAACAGAGATTCCTCTTCAGCTTTGGGCGCACCAGTTGCTCCCGGAATCTCATAGAACTTTGTCAGATGTGTATAAGGATCCTCATGATCCATACCAATAAAAGGACTCTGATATATAAGCGAGAGAATACCAGTCTTCATTTCAGAATGCCGACCATGATGAGCATTGCGAGCAAACTGTGCAATATGTCTTGGACTGTTAGTACATGGTCTAGAAGTAGGTGGTGGTGGTGGATCCATAGTTGGAAGTAACTGTGGAAGTTGCGTTGAAGTTGAACTTTCGTCTTGCTCTCGTCTTTCCTTGGCAAGCTGCCTCCTTCACCTTGTTCTGCTATTGATTTTACGAGCGGTTCTTTCAATCTCGGGATCAAACAGAAGTTGGTCTGCAGGTAACTTCCCTCGCATAAAACGAAGTCTGCACACTGAATGAAACAAATCAATAAGTTCAAGAAAAGTTAACTGGCTTAAAACAAAACAACTATTGCAATGCTTGCAATATCAAACAACAATCCCCGACAATGGCGCCATTTTGTTGAAACAGTATTTTGGGGAGTGTTTTTATCGTATCCGTATGGATTGTGCGATATTTTGATGCTTGTCGTTTAATAGTCGCAACGTTTTAAGTTAAAGAGTTTCAAATTGTTCTTGGTTTTGTTTGACATAAATTTATAGCAAAGAGTAAATTTGTAGCAAAGAGTTTGTCAGGTTTTATAAAAGCATGTCAAGATTAGGTTTCGTTAATCCTTTTCACACATATCCGATTAATCACGTATATGAACTCAGTTCCGACCAATACAATCGCGTATCCTCTCGAATGAGTTTATGTCTAAAGCAAATTCGTGAGTGTCGTTGTTTAGACCGTTAGATGATGTCTCGCGCTAATAATCGAAACAACAACCGTTAAGATCAACACAAAGCGAATAACAAATCCCAAATCTATGTCTAGAGTTTGGTTTTTAAGAGATGAAAATATTAGGTCATGATTTGTAAAAGCTATGTCTAGAGTAATACAAACCACACATACATCATTAAGAACAAATAACTTCACCTATATTGATCAATAACCTTGTTCATATACAAAAGATCAAAAGAAATACATATGATCAAGATCAACTACATCTAACCTTAACACAAAAGTGTTTAGCTACTCATTCTCATGGTAGCTTGGATGACAAGTTTCAAGAGGAGATGAAAGAACATCCGAGTCGAATAATCAAGATTAGATGTGACTTCAGCTTCTCTATGTGAAAATTCACTCTTCGATGATCAAAGTTCAGAAAACTAAGTTTTTGTGTGAAAAATAGCAAGTCCCTCCTCAAGAAAAAGTAAGAATCTATTTATAAGATACTAAAATTCTGCAGACTTCGCCTAGCGAAGGATTCACTCGCCTAGCGAATGATCAAAAAATGGCACTTTAAGTGCCTCAGAAACTTAAACCGCCCCAGTTGTTATCGCGGGTTCGCTAGGCAAACAAATCATTCGCTAAGCGAGCCATTCGCCAAAACCTTCGCCCCAGCGAATTTTGGGTCATTTAGCCTCTGCCTCAGCCAAGGGTTCTTCGCCAGCACCTTCGACCAGTGAGCAAAGCAGCGAACACTCGCTGACACTTTGCTACGCGAATTTTACCCCCATTTCCTACTGACTCTTTCTGGGCCTCCTCGCTGGAAGATTCGCTACCGTTCGCTAGGCGAACCTTCGCTGCTGACTTCACCAGGATTCGCCTAGCGAACCCCGCTGTTGCTTTCTTATTTCTTTGGCAGCTTGCACCAACTCCTTGTGTCTTATTTTCGTTATCATTTCATGCCTATTTCTGCACACTAACACACAAATTACAAGCACCATAAGTATATTTCAATGTTTGAAAAACTACAACAAATCACCACTAAAATCAACAAGTTAAACATAGAAAGTATTGAAAAATGCCAAGTATTGAATACAAGTATGTAGCATGTTTGACATCTAACAAGTAACCACACTCGTAATTCCCAGGTTGTTTCCTTGTCTACAAATTTAAGCAAAAATCACATGAATACAACCACAATGAATGTAAATGAAAGAAACATAATCGTGCCACTTACTTTAGGACATATCCAGCTAGGTTTTTTTCTAACATTGTTCATTATATTCACTTGTTCCACAACACTACACATAGAATTTGAATTAAACATATTACATGATAAACTAATTACAATGTCAAAGAAAATGAATTAAGCATACACATACGAATTAATCATATCTTTCATTTTGTTGTACAATGTATCATGCAAGGAACGCATAAAAGTTATCGTATTCGTCCGTAATGATATGATGATCAATTACCAATGGTTAATGGTATTTGTTAATGGTATTTGTTAAAACAAAATTAAATATAGAATAAACATGAATTCCAAAAATACTTACGTGCAGAGGAATGGTGCTAAGTAACATTCTTTTCCTCCCTCACTTAACCGTGTTATCAAGTACTCTCGGATAGCTTTTGATTCATTAAAAGTCCAACGAATAAAAAGTGGATCCAAGATTCCGTAAGTACTCGATTTATTCAACTCTATACAAAGACGGTGAATGTACCTAAATGGTTAAAGAAAATGAATAAATTAGAGGTGATGTTCTATAAATGATAATGTTCTATAATGACATGTATATTCAACTATATATACTTACGTGCACCAAACTTGTAATATCCCGATGTCTAATGACTTATACCCACCAAAAAAATCCCTTACATCATCAGGATTATAATAGAATAAACCCACATGTGGACAATGTACTAGCGGGAGAGGTTGCGCTTCATTTATCACCGCAACTTGCAAGTATAACATTGTGATTTTATTTGGATTAGGGTCCATTATATCATTGCGGTTACCCGTAGGGGGGGATGGGCTGAACAATTACTTCCTTTTGTAGAAGCATGACGTACAACACTTCTACTAGGAGTTGGAGTATCATCATCACCATTAACATTACGGTGATCTTCATTTATCCGTTGTTCCAAGTTTTCACTTAATCTCTACATCATAATATTCAAAATAAAACCTAAAACAAAAACAAGCACAATATATATCATACGTTTCCGATAAAACACTAACCTATCAAGTAAAGTACATACCGAATACATCTCTTGGAACCTTTCCATATCTTTCTCCCTTTTTTCCTTCTCCTCTTCTAACATTCTCTGTTGTTCTTCTAATTGCTTCTCAAAATTTTCAATCTTTTGTCTTTGAGCAATTATTTTCGGGCTTTCGGTTCTTTTTCTTTGAGACCCAAAAAATGGCCTCAAGCCGACACCTTCTCCAATAGCACGAACACGCCCACCATGCTCATCTGTTCCGATAGCTTCTACTAATATATCATGCCGTGCTTGCGGAACAAATGTGCCTTCACGGGCTGCCTCAACCAACTTATCCTACACAACATGAGAAACTTACATATATTAGTTACCAACGCATTTAAATAAAAAATAACATAAGCACCACAAATCATACTTACAATTTTTTCGGCAACTACTCTGGAAGCCTCAGAGGTGTACTTTCCATTTGGTCTTAATCGAGCCCTCTTCCATTTTTCATGTCTTGAAGGTGGAGATGGGATACGATCATCTCCGGTTTTGGATTGTCTCTTAAGCCTGATTTTCTTCTCAAGATTCCTATAACCCCCACGAGACAAACTATGGGGGTACTTGTTCTTGGCTTTATTGAGTATCATGACTTCGCTTTTAATCTATTATGAACATAGTGAAAAAAATATATGATTAGTATCTATAACTCATTAGCATAACATTATCGGTTACATGAGAATAGTAGTAACCTTAAATTTCTCAGAATGACGTATCTTTGCAAACCTTTTCCATTGCTTCTTCGATATAAAACTATATCGAATCCATGGATGAGCAAGACCGCTCTTAGGCCTCCTAATGTAGTCAGCCGTGAGCTGTGACTTAAATCCCCTCCAATGAGTACCAACATATGATATCAACTTTCTTTTCAAATTTGAGTCTTCGTCGTTAAACTCAAAATTCAACTACATTTAAATCAATATATAAGTATGTATTAGAAATTATACATATTGATATCGGCGAATTATTAAAATTATAGTATGTAATACCTTAACATTAGTCCATATGCTTTCTTTGACCTTATTATCAACTTGTTTCCAATCATCAGTCAATACACTGACCTTGCTATGTGCAAGGAACGAAACATAACTCTTAAAAGTAGGAATTTTTTCACTTGATGCGTTCCGGACAGATGTGAATTGGGGCATCATTGTGATGCCTCATTGTGATCTTTTCATTTGACTTACAGTTGTTTGAGTATCATTGTCAAACATCTCATTTGTTTGAGTTTCTTCGCTGGTTTCTGATGAAGAACTCAACAAGGCCAACATCTAAGTTCAAAAACAACAACAACAACATAAACATCAACCACAAAAAAAAAACAACAAAAACCACAACAATGGCTAATGAAGTTTACTGTAGATGCATGGGGAAAAATATTTTACATACCCTAAACGTGATGACTAAGTAAATGATGTTGGTGTTGGTGATGGTAATGTCTTCCTTCGTTTGGGGTGATGACGGTGTTGTTGTTGTTTTCCTTCTAGAAGGTAACAACTTGGTTGATCGTGATGGTCTTGTCAACTTGGTTGGCGATGATGACGACAATGGCAAATACATAGTGAAGTAGGAACGATGGTGTTTGGATGAAATCGTGTAATGTTTCACAGTAATGAACATTAGGGTTTGGGTTGAAATCGTGTATTGTTTCGTCTAGTTTCTATTTGCAATGGAAAAAAGGATATTGAAGAGACAAGCTATCTAGGAGTGTATAATATTATCACGCTACCACAATGGTCAATACTTGCAACCATAGTGATATTTTACTTTCATGGTGAAATTTCACAAAAAAACGCCAGAGTATTAAAAATTAAAAATTTTAAATAAAAAACAAAATATATCACAACGGTTGTAAACATTAACCATAGTCATAAACTTTATAGTTTTTTATTTAAAATTTAATAAAAATGAAAATGTGCAACTTAACAACGGTGGAACCATTGAACCGTCGTCATAAACTTTAAAGTTTTTTATTTAAAAATAATTAAAAAAGAAAAGGTGCCACTTAACATTAAAGGAATAATAAATATGCGGGCCCTGAGGTTCGAACCCATGAAAGCTTGAGGTTATCACAACGGTTGGCTGCTTAATCGCTATTATATACGAATAATTTTTAATAAAAAAAATTACTATTACGATAGCGCCTTGGTTTACAGATGTCACAACGGTGTAGGGAATAAGCGTGGTGACCATGGCGTTGTTGTTTACGCGTTTTGTAGTAGTGATATAAAAACATGATGAGACTTTACCCGCGTCATGGTTTAGAGAAGTGGTTAATTATCCATGCTTTCTATAATGGTCTCCTCTATAATACGAGGATGATAGTTGATGTTGTGGCTGGAGTGGCTCTGATGGATAAGCCATTCTTTGAGGCCTACCAGCTTATCAAAAACACGGCCTATAATAATTATTAGCGGGGAAGTAAGCGTATTCCTATTGAAAGTCTCACCCTAAAGGCGGTATGTACGAAGTGAGAGGCCTAGATCACATGAGTGCTAAGGTTGATGTACTCACCCAAAAGATAGATAATATGGACATTATCATAGTTTCTTTGACTTCCCTCTATGAAATCTGTAGAGTCCAAGCACACGTCATTGCTGACTGTCAATTGTTATCTGAGCCTTCATATGACCAGGCTAATTATGCGCAGGGGAATCCCTATTTCAATACGTATAATCTTGGATGGAGAAATCATCTGAATTTATCCTATAAGAACAATAATGATCTTTTTTCACCAAGCCCACCTCCTCCTACTCCCCTGCCTTTCAGAATCATAAAGGAGCCCCTAATGCTTCTCTTGCACCTGAAAACTCTAACATGGAGCTAATTGTAGCGAGCGATTTTTGTCGGTGATGCGGCCACCTTATCGCTGAAGTTTGGGTTTTCCTCCTCGAGGAGAAAGGGGTGCTACTTTCTGATTTCTTATTTATCCCGTGAAGCTGAAAGGGAAAGGGAAGCTATCTAAAACTAACCTTGCACGTGGATGTTTAACTGAACAAACGCTTAAAAGAGATTCGGGGAGTCAGGTCAGGTTATACGATGGGGAGTTGTCAATTACCCATCCTATATGTGGTTATCCATAGAATATTAGCTTTAGGTTTCGCTTTATACTTGATGGTGTTTATCCGTTAATGGGTTGGGAAAGTTTCTTGGGAAATATGAGCGAGTGAGTTAGTTTTTGTTGATGTTCGGGTGTTTTTGGTAAGGTACTGGACCTAAGATTTGATTGATATGTGGAGGTACTGGACCTAGAGTTTTTTATTAGTATGCTCGCTAAGATTTCACAATCTTATGCCTACTTATTCCCGTTTAAACGAAACAGGGAAATCAGAGCAATCGTAGTTCCTCCTATTCTATGGGAGGAAAAAAAGGTTTTGGTGTCTTGTTCAAAGCCCAAGATTGAAGCTAAAGGGTTTATTTGCGTCTTGTTCAAAGCCCAAAATTGAAGCTAAAAGGTTTGTTTGACTCCATTGGGGAAGTCCTTATATAAAGCCTAAGAGGAGGCTAGAAAAGGCTGACTCAATAAGAGAGTTTATATATGTCTTGTATAAAGCTCAAGATTGAGGCTAAAAAGAGACTGACTCTTTGGGGATATCATTATACAAAGCCTAAGAGGAGGCTGTAAGTTTGAATTTTCCAGGGGGAAATGCTCTATCTGCCTTGTACAACGCCCAAGATTGAGGCTAAAAAATGGGATTTTTGACTCCGTCGCGGAGGTTTGTATGTGTCTTGTACAAAGCCCAAGATTGAGGCTGAAATGGGAAATTTAACTGACTCGGGTGAGGATATTTTTATGTGTCTTGTACAAAGCCTGAGACGGACGCTAAAAGGATTTAACTCTGCTGGAGAGTATTATCTGTCTTGTACAAAGCCCAAGACAGGGGCTAAAAAGAGTTTGACTCTGCTTGGGAAATCATTTCTCAAAGCCTAAAAGAAGGCTGGGAGGAAGTGACTTCGCTGGGGAAGATATCTGTCCCAGGCTTAAGAGAAGGTTTTGGAAGATTTATGTCTTGTACAAAGCCCAAGATTGAGGCTAAAAGGGTTGACTCAACAAGAGAGTGCTAAAAGGTGATTGACTCAACAAGAGAGTCGGAAAAGTTGATTGACTCAACAAGAGAGTCTGAAAAGTGATTGACTTAACAAGAGAGTTTGAAAAGTTGGTGGACTCAACAAGAGAGCCTTTTTTATCTGTCTCATACAAAGCCCGAGATTGAGGCTAAAAGGGGTTAACTCAACAAGAGAGTGATTGACTCAACAAGAGAGTCCGATAAGTGATTGACTCAATAAGAGAGCCTAAAAAGGATGATTGACTCAACAAGAGAGTCTGGAAAAATGATTGACTCAACAAGAGAGTCTGAAAAGGTTATCTCCGGTGGGGAGAATAATTTGTACAAAGCCCAAGAGGAGGCTAACTTCGCTGAGGAAGGATCATTATACAAAGCCTAAGAGGAGGCTAGCTTCTGCTAGGGATTATTGAGATCCCGAGGCAGGTCCAAGTGGGGAAATCAACTCTTACTGATGGTTACAGAAGAGTTGGGGTATCCGATGCCTTGAGGTTCTGATTTGAGATAGTGTTATCCTAATAATAAACTGACCTTAGTTGGGGAATTTTTAGGATAGAGACTGGATCTTAACTCAGTTGGGGATTTATCCAAAATGATCGGGGTTTCTCCCTATGTTTGTAGGGAACTTGAGAATGTCTTTGAGACTCAAGAGGGGATCTAGACTGTCCAAGTCTACTGGCGTGGAAGAGTTTTATCTTTTGTATGATGCCTCCAAGAGGAGGCGGGTGTTTTTAAGGGATGAGAATCAACCCTAAATTGGTCTGTGGTTTGACACTGGAAAGACTGCTCTATCAAAGGATGACTAAGTTCTCTCTTATACCTTTAAGAGGTCTTCAAGGTCCTTGTATTAAGCCCAAGAGAAGGCATGAGAACTTCTAGGAAGCCGGAGGGTCCTTGTACAAAGTCCAAGAGGAGTCGGGGATGCTTTTAGGAAGCCTGTGGGTCCCAAACCAAGAAAAGTTTAAGAAATGCTATTCACCGAGAATAGATCATTTAGTGAAAATTCTGAGGTTTGAAGAAACTCAAGAGATGCTATTCACCGAGAATAGATCAACTCCGAGGAGTAGAAATTCTTTGACAATTTCTAATAGTGACAGTCTGAGAAAAGGTTCACGAAGAATACTGCCTTTCTCTTTATTCCATATTGTTTAAGCCCAAGAGAAGACAAGTTTGTATCTGGAAATCCTATTGGGATCTAGTTTTGACTGTATTTAAAGAGTGACCAACATGGCTTTACCTAGTTATAGACCTAGTTGCTGGGGAAAACTCTAAATAGCTATACTAGTATATATACAGTCGATATATGACAAGTATCTAAAAGGGATATGAAAGAAGACTTACCTTGCGCAGCTTTCCACAATACAGTTATATACATATGAAAGCGAGTAAATGAAAGCTATTAAAACTTACAGGTGGGCAAGCTTCCATGCTGTATTATTAGTTGTTCAAAGAAATTAAAGAAAGTTTTGATAACAACATGTATATTTGAATCTAAATCAAAAGGGAAGTTGTTTTTGAAAATATTGTTGGGGCTTATGCTCAAGGAGATGCCCAGGGTTTAACAGTGATCACACCGTCGTTTTTAAAGATCGCATCGGGACTTATACAATGACTGAGGCCCAAAAATATTTTCTGTACAAGGGGGGAGGGGGGGGGGGGTCTTACAACTCAAGGAGAGGCCCAAAAAATATTTTCTGAAAAGAGGTGGGACTTATAGCTCGAGGAGAAGCCCAGCTGGTTTTGTTAAAAAGGTGATGTTCACGCCGAACTTTTGAAAATATACACAAGGACTTATACAATGTGTGAGGCCCAAAACTTGTTTATTTACAAAAAGGATTGGGTCTTACACTCTATTAGAGACCTATAAATTATTTTAAGAAAAGAGGTGGGACTTATAGCTCGAGGAGAAGCCCAAAAATATTTCTATTTCGAAATGGCGACCGCGCCGAGATCTTTTTAACGCAGTGGGTCTTACACAATAACTGAGGCCCAAAATGGTTTTGGTTAAAAAGGGATCGGGTCTTACACTCTATTAGAGGCCCAAGAATGTTTGAAAAAGATTGATGAGGATGAAATCAATCAAAACCCTAATTTTGTTAAAAATGAAATTAATTTTGATTAAAAATCAATAAAATTATTGAAAACATGTGAGAAATGAGTTGTGATTTTGGGTCAATGTTTCAAAAATCATGTTTTTATCCAAAAAATTATTGAAAACCACTTAAGTTTGGAAAATCAAGAGAAAGAAAATTTTTAAAATGTTAAAATACAAATAAAAATTAATTCTTTGCAAAAATATCAAATATATGAAATAAATAATATCTTTGGGAAATTTTTGTAAAATAAAATATTTTAACATTTTTGTGAATTTTGAAAAAAAGAATCAACTCAAAATCATTAAAGTTCAGAGAGAAATTAATTTTTGAATCAATTAACAAAAATAACAAAATATTCAAATATTTGAAAATTTGAAAAAGGGCGCCAAGAATACCAAGTTCTTGCCCGCGTGCCCTGTTTTGGTCTGATTTGCATTTTCTCATCAATCTCACTGAATACTTGATGAAATCACACAATCCACATATCAATCTGCTCGTTTTCAACTACGATCATGTCTATGGTCTTTAATTTCATTTATTTTAAGTATGGAATGAGAAATCAAAGAGAAACCTCAAGACCCTAATTTCTGCATGAAGGCTCAGAAATTCCATACACGATTCATACAAAGCAATCAATTGAGGGGAAACACTCCATACATGATTATGAACATATGGCAAAATTATTGTGCGAGGAAATATGCATAAATCATGAGATGACCAAGTTGAGGCTTACCTCTTGCAGCTGGTGATCGAGTTCTAGGTTGGAGGTGTTACAGCTTGGTTCCAATGATGTGGAAAGCTTCCCTAAGTGTTATGGAGTGTGTCTGAATGCTTAGAGTGGATTGAATTGAGCTGGAACTTGATTTGGCACCTCAACTGCAAATTTGTCAAAGGCTTGTGCAGATGGCTGGTGATTTTGTGATTCTGATGTTCCAGATGTTATGTAAGAGTTTGGATCACTTCTATATGTTATATGTGAGGTGTGTGTGTGTGATTGATTTGGTTGGAATTGCTCTCAAACTTAAAACCCGATGGTGACTTGAGTTAGAAGGCAAATTTGGAGTGAAAGAGGTGATTTTGAGGAAAGCATCAGTTTGGGTGCTTTGGTGTACTCAAACTGATCATAATTGAGCTCTATTTATAGTAGAGCAAGTTTGTTTTGCAAGGAATAAGGAATGGCAACTAGTACAGGTCTGTGACCAATTGTGATCAAATGGAATCTCAAGTCTCCTCTAGCCATTCACTTGAGGTTAAGTTAAAGCACATGCCTATGGTTCTTTAATTCAAGGATAAGGCTTGACTAGAGTGTTCATCTTTGCTCTGATACATGCCACCTCTATGCATCCATTGAATGTTCCAAAACAAAATTGGAGTCTTTAGGAATCTTTAGCTTTTTAGGTTTGGCATGCTACTTGTAGATCCAAAGACTTGGGAGGCTTATGGATTAGTGTTTGTTCCTCCTTGGTCTCCCCCTGAGGTGTGCAGATGGATAAACTTGTTTGTCATTTGCACAAATTGATTAAATCGAGCCCTAATGCTCAAATCTTCCTTGCACGACAGTTTGCAGCAAGGCATGTTGCAGCTGTCATAGCTCCTAGCTCAGGTGGAGTTTGATAGAGTTCTTGGTTATTTTGGAAAGCTGATATATCCTATTTCAACATAATGTCCAACTTTGGTTTTGAATCAACTTGAATTACAATGAAAAATGCCTCTACATTTGGGAAAAAATAAGGCAGATTCTGACTTAGTGAAAATTTCACTAAGTGTTGGAAAAATGTCATTTTCATGTTTTTTTTTGTTGTGATTTTGATCACTCCATAAATTAAAATCCATGAGGAATTGGAATGAGTTGTAGTTGAAGCTTTTAAAGTATACCATGAGAGCTACAGATCCATCTTTGGACCATCCAAAATGGTTGCTTGGATCTAAAGTTATGGTCCTTGGACGTTGGTACCCTAGCCACTTTTATGGTTACCCCTTTTACAAGTTAACTCACTTTCTTTGATTTTTATTGATGAATGATGATTCAAATCACATATTAACATTGTTTTAGGGTCAAAGAACCATAATTGTGAAAAATCCCAAAAAGTCAAACTTGATTTTGTGTATAGTTGACTTTTTATCGGATGAAATCCAAACTGTGTGATCCTTGGTGAAATCAAGTCCTTGGCCTAAATAAAACCTAATGGATATATTTCGTACGTGTTGTAGGGTGTATTGAATCATGTCGCAAGGTTTGGGAGCATGTCTTGGTCAAAAGTCAAAGATACAGTTGACTTTTTTCCTTGAAACCCTAATTGTGATCCTGATGAAATTGAAACTTGTGAACCAAGCTTCTTGGATCAATCCATTGTTTGAAATGGATCAATGTGGTGTATTGGAGGTCCTCAAATCATGTCTTGAGGTGTTGGCTCATGTTTTGTCCCAAAATTCAACTTAGGGGTGAATTAGGTCAAGAAACCCTAATTCCTGATTTTTTGATGAATGCTTCCCCTGAGGTTAAATTAACTTGATGACTGGGTCCATGAGGTCCTTTGGAGTATCTTAAGTTGTGCTTTGAAGCAATGGCTCATGCCTAGAGGAAAAATTCCATCTGGAGGCCTCAGTCGACAAAAATCCTAATTTGGTGACACTGGCGATCTTGAGGCTTGATCCACTTGGGATGCTGCAACTTTGTGCTTGATTCCTGATGTGGGAGTCCTCTTGATCCCTTATGGGTGTTTCAGAGGCTAGACAAGTTGAAGATCATGTCATTCCTTGATTGATCCTTTGTCTAAGTACTCTGAGAGGGATTAAAACCCTACTTCTTGGTTGTAATGAATGCTCGATCATCTTTGAGGAGATTGATGAGGCATGTAAATACATCCACATTGTGATGATGATTTGCACAAGGATGGGAAATCTTAGTGGTGAAAATTTGGTGAATGACAGATGCCCCTATTTAATCTTCTTGGACCTGAAGGTGTGAATGGCGAAGATATTTGGACATTCAGGGTGCAAGAGGATTAAATATCGGAATACCCGAAATTTTGATGGTGGTTACGGATGGCAGTTTGCTCATCCATCTTCTTTCGCTAAGAAATGATGCTTTAGAAAAGGTAAAAACTTCCCCTCAATCCTAGTTTTTAGCCACGGAACTGGTCTTAGTTTCTTTTGTAAACTTCCCCTCGATCATGGTTTCCTACCAAGGAACTGGTCTAAGTTTCTGAAATAAACTTCCCCTCGATCCTGGTCTTCAACCAAGGAACTGGCCTCAGTTTCTGATATAAACTTCCCCTCGATCCTGGTCTTCAGCCAAGGAACTGGTCCCAATTTCTTTTGTCAATAAACTTTCTTGACAAGGGACGCTGTTTGCAGCGGTTTTCCTCATACTTCTCTTTGAATTTTCCTGGGGAGATGCATTTTGATGGAAAAGGTTTTGATGTCATACTTGCTGGGGAAACCCGTTTGTCTGAGCTATAGAGGTGTTCAAACTTCTCTGTTGGAGACGCCATTTTTTGACTCTACTGGGGGAAACGAGTCTCTTGGAAGACTGTTTTCTGCTTGGGGATATTACATCATACTTTTCCTCGAGATCTTCTCGGGGAAATACCATATGATGTAATCCAATTTTGAGGTGCTAATGACCTTTTCGTCAGCGAATTTTCCGAAGAAGAATTGTTGTATTGCCAAACCTTTGAATAAGAGGCTTTCTCTAGGGATTTTCCTTAATCCGGGAAAGTGAAGATATCATCTTCAATGGCGAAGGGTGATATTTGTCTAATGCCTTCTTGTCTTTTAGAGGTTCAAGTTTTCAAAGTGGTCGAGAACCGGCTTCAATCCAGAAATAAACTGGAGGAGATATTGTTCAGACGCAACATTGCCTGACGAGGAAAAAACTGATGACAACTCGATTGAAAGGACTTTTATCACTAAGGGGATAAGACCGACTGGAGTGATAGTGATGCAATATGAATATTAATGTAAATCAATAATGTATGATGTATATATGTTTATGCTGACAAAACTGACACAAAATACAGACTAGAGGATGAACACGACTGGATACTCGGCCGCTGCTAGGATGAAGAAGTACCATTTCGTTCAAAATAGCAATTCCGCCTTGCTCAGGTGAGATAGTCCCCGTGGGGAAAAATGTTGGTCGGACTTAGGAGGTAAGAACTCTGCCAGGGATGTCGGACGGAATATTCATATTTGACACAACAGATCCTTTATTCAGGCCTACTGGTTCGAGAAAGAGTACTTTGATTCTGCACTTTGAAGCTCAATTGCTTTCGGAGAAGCGATCGATGTTCTTTCGATGCTCAACAGTCAAAAGAAATTGCCATCTTTATTTTAAAAGCAGAAAAATATTTGAAAAGTAAATTCATTTTTGCTTTATTTCAAGAATCGTTAATCATGTTAAAATGTCGTTCTGTAAAGCTAAAACAAATAAGAATTGCAAACAAAAGCACTAGGGCTCAAATTTTATTGATAGGATGGAAATCAGCCAAAAGCATGATTCCATAGAGTATTTACAAAGTTTAGAAATTGGTAATTTAAGGGAACAGGGCTACATTTAAACATAACGACCACTATCCTTCTACCAACTTTGAATTCTGGGCATCCCGAGCTTCCGTCGAAGATGACCTTGACTGGAGTTTTCCTGACGGATGGCATTATTGCTCCTGGGGGATTTGCTCTTTGTCGGATGTAGTTACTTGCCATGTATCCCTAACTTTTGCCTGGATTGTACTTTGAGATTTCCAATCCATCGGGATGATTTTTTATTATGTCTCTAAATTTTGCCTAGACCACCCTTTCGGGTTTTCAATCCACCGAGACATTTTATTTATTTATTTAGGCGAAGTATATCTTGACTACGTCAACATTCGTGGGGTAGGTAAATTCTTCTCCATCAATGGTTGCGAGTCTCAAGGTGCCACCTGAGAAGGCTTTCTTGACCACATAGGGACCATCGTAATTCAGAGTACATTTGCCCCGGGAATCAGTGAGGAATGGTTGTATCTTTTGGAGCACAAGGTCTCCTTTCCTGAAGACACGGGGTCGGACCTTTTTGTTAAACACTTTCTTCATTCTTTGCTGATAAAACTGACCATGGCATAAAGCCGTAAGACTTTTAAGTAGATGATCAGTGGTCTTCCCTCCACTGGAGGTGACAGGATAGATGGATTCAACAGATACTCTTTGATACTGTCGAAGGCGGTTTGGCATCCTTATGTCCATACGCAATCCTGATTCTTTTTTAGTAATTTGAAGATTGGCGCGCAAGTCGCGGTCATGAGGGATATGAATCTGGAAATGTAATTCAAACGCCCCAGGAATCCTCTAACTTGTTTTTCAGTCTTTGGAGAAGGCATTTCTTGAATGGCCTTGACTTTGTCAGGATCAACCTCAATTCCTTTCTGGATGACGATGAACCCTAGCAGCTTCCCTGAGCGAAAACCAATTGTGCACTTATTGGGATTCAAGCGGAGCTTGAACTTTCTCAGATGCTCGAATAGCTTTGACAGTTGGGTCACATGCTCCTCTTCTGTCTTAGATTTGGCGATCATATCATTGACATACACTTCTATTTCTTTGTGTATCATGTCGTGAAATAGAGTAGTCATGGCCCTTGGATAGGTTGCCCCGACGTTCTTCAAACCAAACGGCATTACCTTGTAACAAAAGGTGCCCCATGGGGTGAGAAATGAAGTTTTCTCCATATCTTTCGGCGCCATTTTGATCTGATTATAGCCCGAAAATCCATCCGTGAAGGAGAATACTTTGAACTTTGCTGTATTGTCTACCAGCATGTCAATGTGTGGTAAGGGAAAGTCATCCTTTGGACTGGCCTTGTTCAGATCCCTGTAGTCTACACACGTTCTGACTTTTCCGTCCTTTTTTGGAACTGGTACTATGTTGGCTAACCATTGAGGATATTCTGATGTGGTGAGAAAACCCGCTTCAATCTATTTTTGTACTTCCTCTTTGATTTTGATGGCCATGTCTGGGTGAGTCCGTCTTAGTCTTTGCTTTACCAGCGGACATTCTGATCTCAATGGTAAATGATGTTCCACGATGCTGGTATCCAACCCTGGCATGTCCTTATAGGACCAAGCGAATATATCGGAAAACTCTTTGAGAAGCTTTATCAAACTTTCTTTGACAGTTAGATTGAGCAGTGCCCCAATCTTGACTTCCTTTCTTTCTTCCTCTGAACCCAAGTTGATTGTTTCCAACGGCTCTTTGTGAGGTTTGATGGACCTTTCCTCTTGTCTGAGTAATCGGGAGATCTCTTCTGGAATTTCTTCGTCATTTTCTTCTTCTGCCTTAAATACCGGGAATTCAAAGTTGGGAGAAGGCATTGGATCGTATGTTTCAATGAGGTTTAAAACAAGCAATCTGCATGACGCGATGATTGTTTTTAGAAGAGATAGAGAGAAATGCAAGAGTGTTGTGCAGTGTAATTTCTGAAAAAACGCTTGTTTTTATTATTTGAGTTTTTTTTAGGATTACCATTTTCTAAAAAAGAAAAAAGAGAAAACAGCAATAAATGCGGAAATTATAGAACGACATTATTTTATTTATGATCTTGTCGATTCTTGAAACTACAGCGTGTAGCGAGCGATTTTGGACGCGGTTCTTAGGCGCTGTCGCTCTCTGGGGTTTACTACAGGTCGATTCATTTTTTATCCTATTGAAGCTGATGAAGGAAGGGAAATAGATGCTCCAATTAACCCTGCTTGCATACAGAGTTTAAACAGCGGTCTGTTAGGTTACAGATGATATATGGTAATGAGGCCTTTCTTTGGTTATCTTATCAAGGCTGGAATGACGGGACTATGCTATTGGTAGGAGGTTAGTACTGAGGTTTTTCGAATGATGTATGAAGGTATGGGATTTTGGGTTTTTTATTAGTGTGCTCGCTAAGATTTTTCTTTCAATCTTATGCCTGCGTATTCCCGCTTACCGAAACAGGGAAATCAGAGCGATCGTAGTTCCTCCTATTCTATGGGAGGAAATGGTGTTTTGGTGTCTTGTTCAAAGCCAAAGACGTGAAGCTAAAAGTGATTTGTATCTTGTTCAAAGCCCAAGATGTGAAGCTGAAGGGTCTATTTGTATCTTGTTTAAAGCCCAAGATGTGAAGCTAAAGTTGGTGGGTATCTTGTTCCAAGCCCAAGATATGAAGCTGAAAGTCTCGACTTTAGAGAGAATTTGTCATCTCTAAAGGGGATATCTGTTTGTTTGTCACAACTGTTGGGGTGACTGATTATAAAGGAGGATTACTTTAACGGGACATGTGAGTCCAGCAATGCCATAATTTCCTTTATAGGGGAGTTTAACCTAAAGGAGAAGACTTTAACTCAGTGTAGAGCAATGACATCTTTCCTTAGGAATTTTTCATGCTAAAAGAGGGACACTGGCATGGATGTAAATAATCCAGAGGCTTGCCGCTTACAGCAATTAGATGAAGGAGTTGTTGATGTTTGTATACTGTGAACGAGGCACATCTTTGATGCTAAAAGGTTGATTGGCTCAACCGGGGTTTCCTTATACAAAGCCTAAGAGGAGGCTATCGGCCCAACAAGAGGGTGTTTTTGTTTGTGTCTTGTACGAAGCCCAAGACAGAGGCTAAAAAGGTGGACTCAACAAGAGAGTGCTTTTCTATGTGTCTTGTACGAAGTCCAAGACGGAGGCTGAAAGGAGACTGACTCAACAAGAGAGTCTTTTTGTATCTCGTACAAAGCTCGAGATGGAGGCTAAAAGGCTGATCGACCCAACAAAAGAGTCTTTTTGTATCTCGTACAAAGCTCGAGATGGAGGCTAAAAGGCTGACTCAACAAGAGAGTCTTTTTGTATCTCGTACAAAGCCCGAGATGGAGGCTAAAAGATGTTTGACTCAATAAGAGAGTCTTTTTGTATCTCGTACAAAGCCCGAGATGGAGGCTAAAAGGCATTGTTTCAGTTGAGTGACAGGTCCAGTATGTTGATTAAAAGAGAAAATCAGTTCTTATGAAGAGATTGATTAAAAGTAAGGCTAAGCTTTGGATTCGATCAGAGGATCGGGGTTATTTCCTGTTCTTTAAGGAAATGGGAAATCCAAAGGGTATTGGTACTGTCAGAGTCTACTAGTTTTATCCCTACTTGAGAATGCCTTCGAGACTCAAAGAGATTAGACTGTCCAAGTCCAGAGTTTTATCTTTTGTACTATGCTTTAAGAAATAGTAGCAGTAGGATCTAGACTCTTGGAAAGACTGTTCTATTAAGATGACTAATTTCTATTCCTATACCTCTAAGAGGTCGTCGGGATAATTTGTACAAAGCCCAAGAGGAGGCTGGAAACTTTTAAGAAGCCGAGGGACAATTTGTACGAAGCCCAAGAGGAGGCTATCATTCCCGGAGGAAGAATCATTATACGAAGCCTAAGAGGAGGCTGTGAATACTTCTAAGAAGCCGACGGGTCCTTGTACAACACCCAAGAGGAGGCGGGGATGCTTTTAGGAAGCTTGTGGGTCCTTGCACTAAGCCCAAGAGGAGGCTGATGAACAGTTCCAGAAGGGGTTTCACATGGAACAATGGCCTTCTGTATATGAACTGTTCAAAGGGGAAGATTTCTTAGATCTAGTTGTCTAAAAGTGATGTGAGGTTCTGTCTAGTTCTAGATGTATTTTTCGGGGAAAATCTAAATATCTATACTATTATTACGCAGTTGATATGACTTTATGAAAGAAGACTTACAGCGAAACAGCCCCACAGTACAGTTATATACATATGAAAGCGGATAAAGAAAGCAGGTAAACACTTACTCGGTTGTAGAGCTTCCATGCTGTTTGGTTAGTTGTTCAACAAAGAAAGATTTGATTACAATATTATTTTCAAAATTAAAGGAGAAAGTGCTTCGAAAAGATTGTTGGGGCTTACAACTCAAGGAGAGGCCCAGATGATTTATCAGTGGTTGCACTATTGTTTTGAAATTGTACAAGGACTTATACAAGTGACTGAGGCCCAAAAAAGTTTTTTGTACAAATGGATGGGTCTTACACTCTCTCAAGAGGCCCAAAGAGTTTTTAAAGAAAAAGAATGGGGCTTATAACACGAGGGTAGGCCCAGATGATTTGTTTTTGAATTAGCGATCGTGCCGAGATTTTGAAAATACGACGGGACTTATACAACAAGTGAGGCCCACAAACAGTTTGTATTTACAAAGGATTGGGTCTTACACTCTATTAGAGGCCCAAAGAGTGTTTGAAATTTTTGATGAGGGTGAAAATAAAAGAAACCCTAATTTTATACTTTAAAAGTAAATATTTAAAGAAAATCAAACAAAATACCAAATAAATTTGAATAAACCATTTGTGATTTTGTTTAAGGTTTGAAAAATGAGGGATAATCACAAGGGATATTTAAACTCATTTGGTTTTGATTTTTCAAAGTAAATATTCAATTTTAAAATGTTTAAAAAACAATTAAAAAGAATTTATTCACAAAAATACTAATTATATTAAATAAATAATATAAACTTAATTTTTTTGTGTAATAAAATATTTCAATATTTTTGTGACTTTTTGCAAAAAGAACCAATAAAAAATAATTAAAATTGAAAGAGTTATTAATTTTCCAATTAATTAACAAAACATGAAAATATTGGAAAAAATAGCAAAAATGTGAAAAAACACAAAAATGGCATTGGTGGGGTTTGAACCCACGACCTCAAGGTTATAGGGTGCGCGCCTTACCACTGGGGTGGTGATACATCCATTGCTTGAAGTGAAACCACAAATATACAAGGCTTGCCTTGTTTTCTAGGCTTGGTCAAGGCAAGGCAAGGCAAGTTTTGCCAAGAAACGGGAAGGTCCATAACTTTCTTATTTCTCCATGGCTGGGGACAAAATTTATATGCATCTGGCCTAGAATTTCACAAGGAATCCAATGGTCGTGGTATTTTTTTCAGATCACACTCCCTCCTCAAAATTCGATAGGGGTTTTGAAAAAGGCCTATAATTGCATTTTCTATGCTACACTTTGATACAGGCATGAATTACATGATTAATTGGTTCAAACACAACATATATAACATGTATGAGGTGTGCATGATCAGTGGACTTCAAAGCAATGCATATTTTGGAGAGTTCAAGTCATGATGCTTACCTCTTTTTGAGCTTTTGGAGTTTTCTGTGCAATCTGCCAAACTTCTTGTTCCAGAAATGGTTTAATGCTTTAGACACTCTCAACTGATCCCTTAGAAGCTTTTAGGATGAGTGGAATCAGCTGGTACCTGCAAAAACACAAACTGGCCCTTTCTTGCAAAAGGGGTTAAAATGACCAAAATACCAACTCCCTAAAATGGTGTTCCAGATGGTGGGAACCATTTGGGACAGTTCAAGGATGATATTTGGAGTGTGTTTGAGGTTTTATCTGGTTTAGAAAGTGACTGAATCAAGACATGGCTTAAAAAATGCACAAAAGGCCTATTTTGATGTTTTGAGAGGTGACTTTGTGATTTTGGTGTTACAGGTCACTTGTGAGAGTTTAGATCACCTACATATGATTTTTATGAGGTCTGTGTGTGAATGGTTTGATTGGAAATGCTCTCAAACTCAAAGACTCAGAGTTACCTAGCTAAAGAAGGCATTTTGGCCTAAAGAGAGGGATTTTGAGGAAAACATCTGTTTGATGGCTTTGGTGTACTCAAACTGAGCACAAATGAGCTCTATTTATAGTAGAGCAAGTTTGTTTTGGGATTAATAGTGAATGGCAACTGCAGCAGAGGTTTGGTCAATGTTGAGCAATAGAAATCCAAGTCTCCTCTAGCCATTGACTAGAGGTTAGGGCACAGAGCTGTGGTTCCCTTGGTCTTGGATAAGTCTTGACTGAATTCAGTTGCAAATGGCTCAGTCCATGCCACCTTGCTGTATGCATTGAATGCTCCAATCCAAAATTGGAGTCTTGTCCCTCTTTTAGGCCATTCAAGGTTTGGCATGCTATTTCTTGTTCCAAAGACTTTGGAGGCTTGGCTCAGTGTTTGTCCCCTTTAGATTTGATCCTTAAATGTGTCCAAAGTGATGACAAGGCTTGGAATTATCTTATTTTGCCAAATCGACCAAAAATGCAAAATTCTGCCTAGCCTTGGCAGTTTTTAACAAGGCATATTGCCATTGCCATATCTCATGGCTTAAGTGGAATTTGGTGATGTTCTTTGCCATTTTGGAAAGCCCTCATATGATACAACAATTGTTTGATCACATTTGGTTTTGATACCTTTTGGATCCAAGTGAAAAATCCCCCTACATTTGGAAAAAAGTGAAGGCAGATTCTGACTTAGTGAAAATTTCACTAAGTGTTGGAGAAAAGTGACATTTTCACTTTTTGTGATTTTGATCAATCCATAACTCAAAATCCATAATGAATTTGGAGGGGGGTCAGTTTTAAGCTTTTGAAGAGGGTAATGAGATCTACAAATCAAGCTTTGGATGGGGAAAAATGGCTTTGTGGTTTAGGAGTTATGATCCTCCAAAGTTGGTACCCTTGTCACTTTGTTCCATGACTTAGAAAATTTTCTAAGTTTTTATGGTTACCCCTTTTACAAGTTATCCCACTTTCTTTGATTTTTCTTGATGAATGATGATTCAAATCATACATTAACATCATTTTAGGGTTAAAAAACCATTTTTGTGAAAAATCTCAAAAAGTCAAAGTTGACTTTTGTGCACAGTTGACTTTTTATCAGATGAATTCCAAACTGTGCGATCCTCTATGAAATCAAGTCCTTGACCTAAATCAAACTTGATGGATTGATTTCATAGGTTTTATAGGGTGTATTGAATCATGTCCTAGGGTTAGGGAGCATGTCCTGGTCTAAAGTTAAAGCTACAGTTGACTTTTCTCCCGAAACCCTAATTGTGGTGCAGATGATATTGAGACTTGTTGCTCAAGCTTCTTGGATCAATCCATTATGGCAAATGGATCAATGTAGTGTGTTAGAGACCCTCAAATCATGTCTTGAGGTCTTGGCTCATGATTTGTCCCAAAAGTCAACTTAGGGGTGAATTAGGTCAAGAAACCCTAATTCCTGATTTTTTGTGTATGCATCCCCTGAGGCAAAATTGACTTGGTGATTGGGTCCATGAGGTTCCATGGAGTATTTTAGGATATGCTTTGAAGCATTGGCTCATGCCCAGAGGAAAATTTCCATCTAGAGGCCCTGGTCGACCAAAACCCTAATTTGGTGACACTGGTGATCTCGAGGCTTGATCCACCTAAGAGGGAGCAGCTTTGTGCTTAATCCTTGAAGTGGGAGTCCTTTTGATCCATTGTGGATGTTTGAGAGGTTATACATGTTGAAAATCATGTCATTCCTTGATTTCCCCTTTGTCTAAGAGCTCTAAGAGGCCTTGAAACCCTTATTCGATTGTAGTGGATGCTCAGCCATCTTTGGGGAGACTGATGAGGTATGATGGTTCCTCCATATTGTGGTGATGATTTTCACAATGATGGGAAATCTTAGTGGTCAAAATTTGGGGTATGACAGATGCCCCTATTTAATCTTCTAGGACTCGAAGAGGTGAATGGCGAAGGTATTCGGTCATTCGGGGTGCAAGGGGATTAAATATCGGAATACCCGAAATTTTGATGGTGCTTAGGAATGGTAGTTCATGCATACTTCTTCTTTTGCTAAGAAATGATGCTTAGAAAAGGTAAAAACTTACCCTCGATCCTGGTTTCCTACCAAGGAACTGGTCTAAGTTTCTGATACAAACTTCCCCTCGATCCTGGTTTCCTACCAAGGAACTGGTCTTAGTTTCCGATTTAAACATCCCCTCGATCCTGGTTTTCTACCAAGGAATTGGTCTAAGTTTCTGACACAAACTTCCTCTCGATCCTGGTTTCCTACCAAGGAACTGGTCTTAGTTTCCGATTTAAACTTCCCCTCGATCCTGGTTTCCTACCAAGGAACTGGTCTTAGTTTCTGAAATAAACTTCCCCTCGATCCTGGTTTCCTTCCAAGGAACTGGTCTTAGTTTCTGAATTAAACTTCCCCTCGATCCTGGTTTCCTATCAAGGAACTGGTCTTAGTTTCTGAAATAAACTTCCCCTCGATCCTGGTTTCTTACCAAGGAACTGGTCTTAGTTTCTGAAATAAACTTCCCCTCGATCCTGGTTTCCTACCAAGGAACTGGTCTTAGTTTCTGAAATAAACTTACCCTCGATCCTGGTTTCCTACCAAGGAATTGGTCTTAGTTTCTTTTCTCAATAAACTTTTATGACAAGGGACGTTATTCGTAGCAGTCTTCCTTAAACTTCTCACCGAATTTTCCTGGGGAGATGCCATTTGATGGAAAAAGTTCTGATGTCAGACTTGCTGGGGAAACCCATCCGTCTGAGTTGTAGAGTTGCACAAACTTCTCTATTGGAGACGCCATTTGTTTCTACTGGGGAAAACGAGTCTCTTGAGAGACTTCTTTTGCTTGGGGTGTTACATCATACTTTTCTCGGGATCTTCTCGGAGAAATGCCATATGATGTGATCCAATTTTGAGGTGCCGATGACCTTTCCATCAGTGGTTTTTTCGGAGAAAATGGCCGTACTGGCGAATTTCTGTTTAAGAGGCTTTCTCTGGGGATTTTCCTTAATCCGGGAAAGCAAGGACATCATCTTCAATGGCGAAGAGTGTTGTTTGTCGAAAGTTTCTCTGGCCTTTTAGAGGTTCAAGTTATCAAAGTGGTCGAGGACCCAACTTCCATCCAGAAATAAACTGGAGGCGAGAGATTGTTCAGACGCAACATTTCCTGGTGAGGAAAGAAACGATAAATCGATGGAGAAGACTGTTTATCACTAGGGAATAAGACCGACTAGAGTGATAGCGATGCAATATGAATATGAATGTAAATCAATAATGCATGATGCATGATGCATGTATGTTTATGCTGACAAAACTGACGCGACATACAGACTAATAGATGAACACGACTGGATACTCGGCCATCGCGGGGCGAAGAAGTACCGTTGGTCCAAAAGTAGCAATTCTGCCTTGCTTAGGAGAGATAGTCCCTGCGGGGAATATCGTTGGTCGGGCTTAGGAGATAGGAACTCGGCCGGGGGTATCAAATAGGAAAGCCGCATTTGATACAGCTGATCCTTCATTCAGGCGCACTGGTTTAGAAGGAGTACTTTGATTTTGCACATTGAGGTTTGCTTACTTCTGTAGAAGCGATCAATGTTCTTCTGATGTTTAACAGTCAAAAGAAATTGCCATATTTATTTTAAAAGCAGAAAAAAGTTTGAAAAGTAAATTCGTTTTTGTTTTATTTCAAGAATCGTTGATCATGTTAAAACGTTGTTCTATAAAGCTAAAACAAATAAGAATTGCAAACAAAAGCACAAGGGCTCAAATTTTATTGATAGGATGGAGATCAGCCAAGCGCGTGATTCCATAGAGTATTTACAAAGTTAGAAAATGGTAATTTACAGGGAAAAAGGCTACGTTGAAACATAACGACCACTATCCTTCTACCAACTTTGAATTCTGGGCATTCAGAGCTTCTGTCGAAGATAACCTTGACTGGAGTTTTTCTTCTGATGGATGGCATTACTGCTGGGGAGTTGAACTGATCAGACGTAGTTACTTGCCATTATCCCTAACTTTTGTCTGGATTGTACTTTGAGATTTCCAATCCATCGGGATGATTTTTGATCATGTTTCTAATTTTTGCCTGGACCGCCCTTTCGGGTTTTCAATCCACTGAGATGTTTTTTTTTTATTTTATTTTTATTTTTTTTATTTAGGCGAAGTATTTCTTGACTACGTCAACATTCGTGGGGTAGGCAAATTCTTCTCCGTCCATGGTTGCGAGTCTCAAAGCACCACCTGAGAAAGGTTTCTTGACCACATAGGGGCCGTCATAATTCGGAGTCCATTTGCCCCGGGAATCAGTGAGAAATGATTGTATCTTCTTGAGCACGAGGTCTCCTTTCCTGAATACGCGAGGTCGGAACTTTTTGTCAAACGCCTTCTTCAATTAGATTCAGTTCATCGTGTCGACTTTGACACCATTCAGCTTCTGTAAGCTTAGCTTCCATCAATACCCGGATTGATGGGATCTCTACTTCTATGGGGAGCACTGCTTCCATGCCATATACTAGAGGGAAAGGGGTTGTCCCTATTGAAGTGCGGACAGATGTTCGATAACCATGAAGAGCAAAGGGTAGCATCTCATGCCAATCTTTGTAGGTTACAACCATCTTTTGAACAATCTTCTTGATGTTCTTGTTAGCTGCTTCTACCGCTCCGTTCATCTTGGGTCGGTAGGGAGATGAGTTATGATGTTCGATCTTGAACTCTACGCACAACTCTTTTATCATCTTGTTGTTCAAGTTAGACCCATTATCTGTAATGATCTGGCTCGGAACACCATAACGGCATATGATATTGTTTTTGATAAATCGGACCACCACTTGTCGGGTTACATAAGCGTATGATGCTGCTTCGACCCCCTTGGTGAAATAGTCAATGGCTACCAGGATGAACCGATGTCCATTTGAAGCCTTAGGTTCAATCATGCCAATCATGTCGATTCCCCATATGGAAAAAGGCCATGGGGAAGAGAGAACTTTGAGATGCGTAGGCGGTACATGGATTTTGTCGGAGTATATCTAACACTTGTGACACCTCCTCATGTACTTGCAGCAGTTGGATTCCATGGTCAACCAATAGTACCCTGGTCTTAGAACTTTTCTCGCCATTGTGTGTCTGTTGGCATGAGTGCCAAAGGATCCTTCGTGATTTTCTTTCATCAGCATGTTTGCTTCTGGTCTGTCTACACATCGGAGCAAGACCATGTCGAAATTTCTCTTATAGAGAGTATCACCACTCAGGAAGAAGCTTCCTGCTAGCCTTCGGAGGGTCTTTATGTCTTTCCTGGATGCCCCAGGTGGGTAATCTTGTTTCTGAAGGAAGCATTTGATATCGTAATACCAAGGTTTGTCGTCTATGACTGCTTCAATTGCGAAGATGTAAGCGGGCCGTTCAAGGCGCATTATGTCGATCTTAGGTAGGTCATTCTATCTACCTACGCTAATCATGGAAGAGAGAGTGGCTAATGCATCAGCCATGTGATTCTCCTCACGTGGGATATGATGAAACTCGACTCTGTTGAAGAAAGGCAACAACCTTCTTGCATAATCTTTGTAAGGAATCAATCCTGATTGGTATGTGTTCCAATCTCCTTTGATCTGATTGATAACCAGGGCTGAGTCGCCATATACGTCCAAGTTTTTGATCCTCAAATCAATTGCTTCTTCGAGACCCATAATTCAAGCTTCGTATTCGGCCTCGTTGTTCATACACTTGAACGTAATTCTGGCAGTGAAAGGAATGTGGGTACCCTGAGGGGTGTAACACCCCAAAATTTTCTCTCTTGTTTTTAGCTAACTGGCTTATGTTTCTTTGCATTTATTGCATTAGCATTTGTGCATGGCATTGGTTCTTAGCATGGGATCAAGGTACTTGGTTCATCTCAAAGGAGTCTCAAGCCTCAAGGTGGTTTGAGGGGTTCATCATATCTTCATAAGATCAAGAATGGCAAGGGATTTCAAGTGAATCTTTCCCTCCTAACCAGAGGGACCAAATTAGGGTTCTTGGGTTCAAAGAGCTCCTTGAAAAAACTTTGTGGATTCAAGCATGCTCTCATGGGTTCCATATGCTCACAAAAATTCATAGAGGAAGGCTTGGCTAGTGGTTCATTGTGGAAGATGTTCAGTGGATCAGTTACTTGTGAATTAAGAAAAAGTCAACAGTGGAGAGGAAAGTCAACCATGGGTTTTCAAAGGTTCAAATCATGTTTCCCAAGTCCATGTACCTTTATTTGGTCAAGGAATAGCATGGATGGCATTATTCATCAAGAATCAAGAGTTGGTGCAAATGTTACTATTTTTGTAAAATGACCTATAATGTGAAACTTCCATTTTTGGCAACTTTTCAAACCATCTTCAACTTGGCTTTTCATCATCAAAGAAGCTTCGAATGAATTTTTCTCAAACATGAAAGTTGAAGATCCCTCTCTCCCCTTTCCAAAAAGTACTAGATTGTCTCCATATCATCTGTGGTTCTCAAGTTATGATCAAAAGAAGGCAAGGTGCTTTTTAAGGTTTTCTCATGTATCCATTTTTCCACCTTTTGCATTTTGGCTCAAAATAACTTGTAATTGTTTCTAATGCTTCAAGTCATATTGAAACATCCAAGTACACTCCATGAGAACCATTTTTGACCCCTTGAATCAAGTGGATCCGTGCCATGTACTTCAAGAATTCCACAAAATGCATTTTTGCAAGATGGATTGAATCTCACAAATCAGATCACTACAAAGCCCAAACCCAATTCCATTTTGACCAGCAAGTAAAATGGAGATGAATCATACTTACTTCATGACTCACACGCGTGTGAACAAGGGTGTGCATCACAACTTGCATTTTTGCAAATCACTTTGGATAGCCTTAATCAAGGGATTAGCAAAACCCTAATCATGCTCAGAGGTCTAACCAAGTGTATATAAGGAGACTCACGCATTCATTCACACCTCATGCACCCTCATTTTCTCAGAATTCCATTTTTCACTCAAACTTTCTCTCCTTCGAAACTCTCTCCTCACAAGGGTTTCTGAAGATTTTTTTCCATATTCTTGATCTACACACTCCATAGAACAAGAATCAACCATTGTTTGAAGCTCTCAGCAAGGTCTTCATCAGATTCGAATTTGAGGTGCTCACTTTCAAAATCCAAGATCCAGCTTGATTCAAGTCCCTAGTTGCATTTATTTTGCCATCAGAGGTCCTAAGGAGTAGATCTGCAGCTTTCTGAAGGATTTCTTGGTGTATTTTGAGCTCTACAAGTTTCAGGTTAGTGTGATTTTCTTGATCATAGAACTCATTTTTCTTGTGTGCTTAATGTTCCTCGTGAGTTGCTGATCATACTGATGTGTTTAGATTTGAATTTGAACGTGTATCATGGCTGTAATGTGGATTTGAAGTTTTTAGATCCAAAATGTTTTCCTTCGATTTGTATTATGTGTTGATGATCTGTTGAAATGGTTTGCATATTTGAAATCCTGGTGAAAATCTGAATAAGATAGTGTACTTGCTTGCAATTTCTGGAAAATTTTGAAGTGCAGGTCACCGGAGAAGACACCGGAGCTAGGACTCCGGCGTCTGGTTATGTTTCAGGCCAGTGAGGGTTTGGAGGAAAAAGATGAAATCTGGACCGTTGGTTGTCCAGATCTGATGGTCCTCATTGTACCAGATCATTTAATTTTCACATTTTCATTTTAATGCATGTGTGTGATATTCCATGATTGTTACCATGTATGTGAGATCTGGACCACTCATCATGTATGACCTTTTGATCCGTTGACTGATTCTTGCACGTTAGATGAATCTGATGGTTGTCTTGTTGCCAGCGCCTTAAATATCCATGTGCCTCTCACGTGATTTGTTTTAAAGTCAGATGTGTTATGTGTGCGCGTGAGTATGCTTGTTACCATGTACCTTTAATCCTGGCCTTTCATCATGATTACTTTGATTTTGTTGACTGAATGTGGCACGCTGGATTGATCCAAGGGCAATGATTGAGTCAATCTGGTTGACTCTGAGCCTTCATAAGAAGCGTTTTGGGTTTCTTTGCTATTGGCACCCCCTCCTTTGGTCCAGCCCAATTTTCCAACGTGTAATTTGCTTTGTTGCACCCCATGGCTTGTATTATTTTCTTTTTATTTTTGTTCTCATTCTTATTTCTTAAAATTAGTTTTATGCATCCAAAAGTCACCAAAAAAATCATGAAGCATCTTTGGAATTTTATAAAATTTTGTCAAATTTTAGTTTTCCATTTTTATTTTATTTTGTGCATCTGAATTAATTGTTTGATTAATTTCTTTGTGAATTTCTTCACTTGTGCACACTTGATCTTGTTGATTTTTGTTCTCACCATTGGTGTATGATTTGCATCCCATTCTTTTTTCATATTTCAAAAAACATCTTGAGGTCCTTAAAAATATTTTTCTCATATTTTTAAAATCTTTGCATATTGCATTTTAGTCCCTCCATTTGTGCATTGTTCTTCTTTGTTATTATGCAACTTTGAAGCATTGTTTGAGGTACTTAACTTGTGAATTTTTGAATGATCTTTTGGCATGTTGCTAGCTTCTGACTTAGGTCACTTGGTTTTTAATTTCATAATTTTTGAATGTCATTTGATATGTGTTTGATTATTTGTGCTTAAGTGAATTACGGATGATCATCTCCTGACATCTCTTAACCCTAATTGCTTTGCCATGCCTAATTGATTGAGTTCCTTTGTGATTATTTGCATGAGTATTTTCTATGATGTTAAGCCCTGGTTGAGGTCCCTTGTAACCAAAATTTGCAATTTGTGAATCATGTTTGGGTATGTTTTAAGTGCTTGAACTTTGACCTCCTTTTGTGGACTTTCTTTGGTACATAATGTTCCATGTTTTGTTCTTCTTTTGCACATGAGAATTGTTGATGATGATATGATCTTGATTCTGACTTGCTTTCATCTTCATCTTATTTTTCTCATTTCATCTTGATATGAAGTTCATTGATGCTTAATTGTGCATTTCATATAAGTATGCTTGCATTCTTTCATGATTACCTTTGCATGCTTACTTGAGATGTGTTGCATGATCTTTGAGATTTGTTTATTGAGGTAAGTTGGATATACTTGATATAATGTGCTTGCTGCCCTATCTTGTTTCTTATCGCATCCTTCTCTTTCTCATTCTTCTCTTTCACTCTCTTCCTCCCATGAATCTCAAGACTTGTTTAAGTCTTGGATTCTCTCCCTTTAGAGCTACCTAGTCCAACTTAATTTTTGATTAAGCTTGGAGTAGGATTAGCATTAGGCTTTTGGTAGTTGTCTCTCCTAAGCCTCACTAACCATAGGTTACCCATGTATGATAACATTAGGACTCTTAGTTTCCCTTAGAGTTTCCTTTGGGTTTTCTCTCTTCTCATCTCAAAACTTCTTGAAAACACTTAATAAAGATAAAGTGTATTGCGCACGAGCCTTAAGCGTGGGGAATGAGAAATGAGGGGCTTCCTCTCATCTTTCTAGAGTGCTTAGCGGGCGTCCTGTCTTGGGACGATTCGTTAAGTATTCGTCCCTGTGCCCTAGACTTTGGTGCAATGCAAGTTATAAACTAACTTAAAAAACACTTCTGTCTAAAAAACACAAAACAAATTCAAATCTTTTTATCCTTCGGGATTGTTGGGTTTCAAATTTCATTTTCAGAAAAGAGCTCGTCGCTCACGTAAAAAACACTTACCCATTTGTGGTCGTACCTGCGAACTACATTAGCTTTGATTCCTCTCTCTCGTCCGATTGAGGATATGTAGGCACAAGACTGCGATTGTCTTGGCGAGCAACCTTCCCCCACAGTTCCCGTCCGAACTACGTTGACTCTGACTTTCCCATTGCACTGAGGGAGTACGTAG
Source organism: Lathyrus tuberosus (assembly GCA_022829125.1). Taxonomy (NCBI): domain Eukaryota; kingdom Viridiplantae; phylum Streptophyta; class Magnoliopsida; order Fabales; family Fabaceae; genus Lathyrus; species Lathyrus tuberosus. Next base: position 14,319,085 of record JALAZF010000058.1, read on the forward strand.
GCCTAGGGCATCGAATATGTCCTACCGAGTCCGCCTTAGTCACCCCCATCCCCGTTTTCTTTTGTTCAGCCATAGATAGTAGGACAGCTCACCCTCCGTTTAGACAACAAGCGTGGATCCCATCGAGTACAATGGATGCGTGGGGTGCTAACACCTTCCCCTCGCATAACCGACTCCCGAACATGGACTATGGTTGTGATGACCATGTCTTACCCCCTTTCTCTTCAGGTTTATGCAGTGTTTCCTTTCCCTCTCTCGGGATAAATACACATTGCTGGCGACTCTGTGTTTTCTGCGCCACTCTCGCGTTTGTACCGTTGGATGCGAATCTTTCGGGAGCGACAGCTAGCGACTCTGGTTGACCTCTTGCTGGTCCATCCCCTTTAGCGAGTCGATCCTAGCGCTTGCTTGTTTTTTTCGTTGGGTGTTTATTTGTTGTGCTTTATTTTGTTGTATATTACTGTTTTACAGCTTTTATTGCCTTGCATTTCATTTTATTACTGTCATACTGGATATTGCTGTGTTGTGCTGGCTGGTTTCTGTTTGGCAGGTTGGGTTGTTCTGAGAGATAAGCCCAATACCCAGGCTTGAGTACACCCTAGGACTAGAGTGGAGAGTAGTGGGACCTACGTGCCATCTTGGTGCGTTTGTGTGTTCACGAAATTCACAACCAGACGAGGCTATCTTGGGACGCATTCTGACTTGTGTGTCTTGCGCATTTCAGGGTGTTGATCTAGAGAGCTGTCGACTCTAGTGACCATTTCTCCGATACCTCAGTTGCACCTCTCCTCTCGACCTGTGATAATGGCAGACCAGAAATGGCAAACCCATTACACTTGTCGATCCGAGGACCCAATGCTGAGGGACTCGCATAGGATGACCTTATTTTTGAGGGGAATCAGTTGAGGCCTCCTCGATTGATGATGATGCCAAACCAGAAATGGTGAACGTATCATCATTTCTCGACTTGAGAGCCCGTGATATTGAGGATCCTCGCCTTTCTAGAACCCACATATGAGATGGGATGGGTGTTTACAGGCTTGCAGGTAACCGAAACCTTCAACCTACCCGATTTTCTGGATTTCTCATTAGTGTTTGATTATCTGGGTTTCTGGTTATCTCAGTGGTTCGGTATTCTAGAATTCTGGTTTGCTGGGTTATGGTTCTCGTTCAGTTAACAACACAGTACATCCAACAGTGATGCCTTGATCCCATGCTTGCATGTGCATATCATTTTTCTTGCATTCTAACATGTTTGACATTTTTCAGGGCTTGCATCTTACTCTTGATTCCGGTTTTCTAAGGTTGCCTTAACATGGATGTCCAGAGAAAGAAGACTATTGCTTATTCGTTCCCAGACCCGACCTTGACGTTGATTCACAAGCTGATTAGTATGGCTGGTCCAGGAGTTCGTACAGAGTTCAGTGGAGAGTATGGGAGACTTCTGAAGTTTGTCTACAGTATCTCCAAGTATGAGAAGGATGCCATTCATACACTTCTTCAGTTCTATGATCCGTCTTTGCGTTGCTTCACTTTCCCAGGCTATATCTTGGCTCCAACGTTGAAGGAGTTCTCATTTGTTTTGGGAATCCCCATCAGGCATGACATAGTATTCTTTTCTGAAGAGCGTCCCGGGATAAAAGAAAAGGCCATTGCTCTTCATATTGCTCTTCATATTGTGGTGCAGAGCCAGAATGAATTCAGTACTCTAGTTCAGCCTTTGGTGGCGCAGGTTGATGAAAATGGTATCTTACACGGTGGTCTTCTTAATCGTGTTATTCCTCCGTGCGGAGGTGGTGCTGGTATCAACATTCCTATCCCTGGTGCTGGTGGACAAGGTGGGATTCCTTCAGTGGTTGGGGAAGGAAGCACTATTCGAGCTATCCATGGCCATCGTTTTGATGATCAACAGGATGATGTTTTTTCAGTCAGAAGCTTGGACACTTGCCCTCCTGTGGTCAGTGATGAGAGGATCCGTTTAATCGAGGCGCAACTGAAAGGGGTTGTGAAGCAGGATGATCTGGGAATAGATTTGGACGACCTAGGGTTGGTCCCTGATATTATCATTCCGCACAAAATTCAGATTCCTACACTGGAGAAGTATAATGGTTCTACCTGCCCGAGAACTCATGTAAAGGCGTATACCAGGAAGATGGCTGCCCATGCCAAGGACGAAAAGCTAATGATGCACTTTTTCTAAGACAGCCTGTCCGACGCGTCTTTGGAATGGTATATGGCGCTGGAAAGTAGAGAGGTTCGTACTTGGAGAAAGTTAGCTACATCTTTTATCAAGCATTACCAATACAACACAGACATGGCTCCCAACAGAACTCAGCTGTCGAGCATGTCCTAGAAAAATGATGAAAGTTTCAAAGAATACGCGCAAAGGTGGCGTGAATTGGCGGCTAGGGTGCAGCCACCAATGCTGGAAAAGGAAATGTTGGATATGTTTATGGACACACTGCCTAAGCACTATTATGAAAAGCTATTGCCTTGTTCGCTAGGCAATTTTGCAGACGTCATTGCGATCGGACAGAAGGTAGAGGTTGGAATTAAGGCTGGAAAAGTTTCTAGTGGTGACAGATCGTCCTCCGGGCATGGAAAGAAGCCATTTGATGGTTATAAGAAGAAAGGAGAGGCCAATGTTGTATCAGCTTACAAGGGAAAAGGGAAACAACGCCAGAACAATAATCAACAAGTAGCATCGGTAACTATCCCAGCAACGTTACCTCCACCACAGCAACAAAGGAATAATGCTAATCAGAACAGGCAGCAGGGCCAGTATCAAAATAGACAAAGAAATGCTGAGAGGCATTTTGAGCAACCACCGATGTCGTATGCACAGTTGTTGTAACATTTACTGCAGTTGCATCTAGTTGAGCTCCGTACCATGGCTCCACCAATAGGGGAACTCCCACGAGGGTACGATGCTAACGCACACTGCGATTTTCACTCTGGTGCTCCGGGGCACACTGTGGAGAAATGTAGGGCGTTTCATCACAAGGTGCAAGATCTTGTTGACTCAAAGGCTATCAATTTTTCGAATGATAAGCCCAATGTTATTCAAAACCCGATGCCTGATCACAATGGGCCGAGGGTGAATGCGATAATTGAGGAATGTGAAGCTTTGAATTTGATCATGGATGTTGAGGAGCTGAAGACTCCGCTAGCTGTGGTTAAAAACAGGTTACTAAAGGGTGGCGTCTATCCAGGTTGTGATGAGAACTATTCAGTTTGTTTGACGAAGGATAATTGTTATGATTCGTTGGAGATGGGTATCCAGAATCTGATTGATGAGGGTTGCTTATAATTTGACAGAGGTAATCAGCAAGAAGAGGTTGTTAGTGAGAAGGTTGCTACTATCACTATTCCTTTCAAGATGATTACTATTTCAGGTCCGGCAAGGCCACCTCCAATCATCATTTCAAGGGTTAGACCCATTCCGTATGAAAGTACTAAGGCTATTCCCTAGAATTATGGCGCAGAGGTGTTTGTCAATGGAAGAAAGTAGGAATTAATGGCTACTTCATCAGTAAGTTCTAATCCTGAGGCTAAGGTTGAGACCGATGCTATAACAAGAAGTGGTAGAGTGCTTACTCCTGTTAATGATCAACCCAGTACTTCTAGGCAAGATAAGGGAAAACAGGTAATGGATGGTTCTGTTCAGACTCCAGGGATTGTTGATTCTACAGTAAAGCCGGCTGGTGATGCTTTTTCTAAAAATGTCGAGGAGTTTATGAGACTCATCCAGAAAAGTGATTACAAAATTGTGGACCAGTTACTTCAAACCCTGTCCAAGATTTCCATTCTGTTGTTGCTATTGTGTTCTGAAGCTCATAGGAATGCTCTTCTGAAAGTTTTGAATGCGGCATATGTGCCCCAGGAGATTTCTGTTAACCAGTTGGAAGGGGTTGCAGCGCAAGTGAATGCGGGTAACGGTTTGAGCTTTACAAATCTTGACTTGACTCCCGCTGGGAGGAATCATAACAATGCCCTGCATATTTCGATTGAGTGTCGTGGTTCACTGATGTCACATGTGTTGGTTGATACTGGATCATCGTTGAATGTGTTGCCAAATAAATAATTAATGAATTTAGATACTAGGGGACTTATTTGTACACCTAGCGACTTGGTGGTGCGAGTTTTTGATGGCTCGAAGAGATTTGTCTTTGGTGAGATTGTGCTTTCGATCAAGGTTGGGCCGGAAATCTTTGATGTAACATTTTATATAATGGATATTCAGCCAGCATACAACTGTCTATTGGGTCGTCCTTGGATCCAAGGTGCAGGCGCTGTAACCTCCACTTTGCATCAAAAGCTGAAATACATGGTAGATGGTCACGTGGTGACAGTGTGCAGAGAGGAGGACATAATGATTAGTCATCTATCAACCTTTAAATACGTGGAAGTGGATGGTGAAGTCCATGAGACGCTGTGTCAAGGGTTTGAAAAAGTGAAGGTGTCTGAAGGGGTTATTCAGTTTGAGGATCAGTCCGAGACCACAGTGCAGCCGCAGTGGCAGATCAACCTGAGGTTTCTATGTCTTCGTTTAAAGACGCCAAGGCTATAGTCGAAGCTGGTAGCTCACAGAGGTGGGGCCAAGTGATTAAAGTTCAGCCAAAAGGTAATACCTATGGATTGGGATACAAGCCACCCAGGAGAGCCAGGGATCCTCCCAAATTCTATGGCCCAGTCCGTTTCACCAGTGCCGGTGTTTTCTTCGACAGAGTTAATGCCATTGAGGAAGAAGGGGACAGTGATTGTGATATGGATAGCTGGATTCTCCCTTGCGTCCCAGGAGAAAGTCTGTGCAACTGGTCTTCTGAAAAAGTCATTCAAGTGACTAGCTTCGAGTAATTGTTTTGTTTTCCTATTATGTTAATCCTGCGTTCTGCCCAAGCCGAAGTAATTTTATTTGTAGGGCTTTTAACTGTTGCATGTTTTGCTTTATCATCAATAAAGGACTTTTGACACTCAAATATTTTGATCTCTGTCTTTCTGTTTTATTTTTTTTATGCATTAAAAACCCACATCGAAATGGCAATGTGTTTCTTTTGTTGCATACATAATAAAACATACCTCATCAATCATGCAGGTCTCTTTGTTCAGATGACACCAATCATGACTCAGCTATAGCTCGGTATGACTTTGACAATCCAATCTATCAGGCTGAAGAAGAGACTGACGAAGATTTGGAACTTCCCGAAGAGTTGGCCAGGTTGTTGAAGCAAGAGAAAAAGGTCATCCTACCTCGTCAAGAAGAAATTGAGATTGTGAATCTGGGAACCGAGGACGCCAGAAGAGAAGTAAAGATAGGGGTTGCATTGGAAGACAGTGTCAAGGGAAGATTGATTGAAATGCTCCGTGAGTATGTGGACATCTTCGCCTGGTCTTACCAAGACATGCCTGGGCTCGATACTGATATTGTTGTACACCGGCTACCACTTAAAGAAGGTTGTGCTCCGGTCAAACAAAAGTTGAGAAGAACTAAACAGGAGATGTCTGTCAAAATCAAGGAAGAGGTTCAGAAACAGCTAGATGCCAGTTTTCTTGCCGTAACAAATTATCCTCCATGGGTTGCTAACATCGTGCCTGTACCTAAGAAGGATGGGAAGGTCAGGATGTGTGTTGATTACAGGGATTTGAATAGAGCAAGCCCAAAGGACAATTTCTCGCTCCCTCACATTGACGTGTTAGTTGACAATATTGCTAAGTATTCGGTGTTTTCCTTCATGGATGGTTTCTCTGGGTATAACCAAATCAAGATGGCCCCAGAGGACATGGAGAAAACAACATTCATAACACCGTGGGGAACATTATGCTACAAAGTGAAGCCCTTTGGATTGAAAAATGCAGGGGTAACTTACCAGCGGGCGATGGTGACTCTCTTTCATGATATGATTCACAAAGAGATTGAGGTCTATGTTGATGACATGAATGCGAAGTCACAGACGGAGGAAGAACATCTGGTGAATCTTTAGAAGCTATTTGAAAGATTGAGAAAATTTAGACTGAGGTTGAATCCAAACAAATGCACCTTCGGGGTGAGATCAGGAAAATTGCTGGGGTTTATTGTTAGTGAAAAAGGTATCGAGGTTGATCCTGCGAAGGTAAAAGCCATACAAGAAATGTCGGAGCCGAAAACAGAAAAAAAGGTTTGTGGTTTCTTGGGGAGGTTGAACTACATTGCTAGGTTCATCTCGCATCTCACAGCCACGTGTGAACCAATCTTCAAGTTGTTAAGAAAAGACCAAGCGGTCAGGTGGAATGAAAATTGTCAAAAGGCGTTTGAAAAGATTAAAGAGTACTTGCAGGAACCTCCGGTCCTTATGCCACCAGTGCCAGGACGACCTTTGATTATGTATCTCACGGTTCTTGAGAATTCAATGGGTTGTGTGCTCGGTCAACAAGACGAGTCAGGAGAAAGGAGCACGCCATCTACTATCTGAGTAAAAAGTTTACTGATTGCGAGTCAAGGTACTCGATGTGGAGAAAACATGTTGTGCACTCGCTTGGGCCGCTAAGCGTTTGAGGCAGTATATGTTAAACCATACAACCCTTTTGATTTCAAAGATGGATCCGATCAAGTATGTGTTTAAAAAGCAAGCCCTTTCTGTTAGAATAGCCCGTTGGCAGATGGTTCTGACGGAATATGATATTCAGTATGTTTCCCAAAAGGCCATATAGGGAAGTGTTTTGTTAGAATATCTTGCCGAATAGCCAATTGAGGATTATCAACTGATGAAGTTTGAATTTTTGGATGAGCATATCATGTATCTGAAGATGAAGGATTGTGAAGAGCCTTTGCCTGATGAAGGACCTGAGATTGGATCTCAGTGGAAGATGGTTTTTGATGGGGCTGTTAATTCATATGGTAACCGAATCGGGGCAATCATTACAACTCCAAAGGGTTCTCATATACCCCTCACTGCACGATTGGCGTTCGTATGCACCAACAACGAGGCAGAGTATGAAGCATGCATCATGGGGTTAGAAGAACCAATTTATTTGAGAATCAAGAACCTCGATGTTTATGGTGATTCTGTGTTGGTGGTTAATCAAATTACAGGTGAATGGGAGATTCGTCAAGCGAATCTTGTTCCGTATGACAACTATGCCAGAAGGTTGTTACCTTTCTTTAATAGAGTGGACTTCCATCACATTCCCCGAATAGAGAATCAGATGGCTGATGCGTTGGTAACATTGTCATCGATGTATCAAGTGAATCGTTGGAATGAAACTCCTTCAATCAGAATTATGCGCTTGGACAGACCTGCTTTTGTATTTGCGGTTAAAGGTGTATCAGATGGCAAGCCCTGGTATCATGATATCAAAGTCTTTTTGAAGAGTTAGGAATACCCAGCTGGGGCATCTTCCAAGGATAAGAAGACATTGAGGAGGTTATCAGGAAACTTCTTTTTGAACAAAGACGATGTGTTATACAAGAGAAACTTTGACATGGTCTTGCTACATTGTGTTGATGAACACGAGGTAGGCCTGTTAATGGAAGAAGTTCACGAAGGTTCCTTTGGTACTCATGCCAATGGGCATGCTATGGTAAGAAAATTGTTAAGAGCGGGGTATTATTGGATGACTATGGAGTCTGATTGTTTTAAATACGCCTAGAAATGTCATAAATTCCAGATTTATGCTAATAAGGTGCACGTACCGCCTACTCCTCTGAATGTTTTGTCGTCACCTTGGCCTTTTGCCATGTGGGGCATTGACATGATTGGGAAGATCGAGCCGACTGCTTTGAATGGACATCGTTTTATCCTGGTGGCTATCGATTATTTCATGAAGTGGGTGAAAGCAGCATCGTATGCCAACGTCACCAGACAAGTGGTAGCCTGGTTTATTAAGAAGGACATCATTTGCCGGTATGGAGTCCCGGAGAGGATCGTTACTGACAATGGTTCAAATTTGAACAATAAGATGATGAAGGAGCTATGCCAGAGCTTTAAGATTGAACATCACAATTCTTCTCCCCATCGCCCGAAGATGAATGAGGTTGTTGAAGTGGTTAATAAGAACATAAAGAAGATTGTACAGAAGATGGTAGTGACATATAGGGACTGGCATGAGATGTTGCCTTACGCTTTGCACGGATATCGTACTTCGGTAGCACATCAACTAGGGCAACCCCTTTCTCACTGGTGTATGGTATGGAAGCAGTTCTGCCATTAGAAGTTGAGATTCCTTCTTTGAGAATTCTGACAGACGTGAAGCTTGATGAAACTGAGTGGGTGCGTTCCCGGCTAAATGAACTGAACCTCATTGAAGAGAAGATATTGAAAGCCATTGTGCAAGGCCGATTGTATCAGAGCAGGATGAAAAAAGCATTTGATCAGAAAGTGCGTCCTCGGTGTTTCCAAACTGGTGAATTAGTCCTGAAAAGGATCACTCCTCCTCAAACAAATCACAGGGGCAAGTGGACTCCGAATTACTAAGGGCCATATGTAGTAAGACAGGTTTTCTCTGGTGGAGCCTTATTACTCTCGACTATGGATGGCGAAGATTTTACGTCCCCTGTGAACGCGGATGTAGTCCAAAAATACTTTGCATAAAAAAGACCCGCTGGACATAAAAAGAAGGTTCAGGCAAAAATGGGGCATCCTGGCGTACCATAAAAAGAAAAGGTTCGGACAAAAATTAGGGATAAAAGGAAAAGAAATAAACCCGCAAGGTTGAAAACCTGAAAAGGCAACTTTGGCAAAAATGGGTATCCCAGTGGATTGAAAACCCGAAAAGGGCGATCCAGGCAAAAGTTAGGGATTTAAAAGCAAAGACTACGATCCGCTTTAGATCTTTAATCACTATTCACACTTGGAAAATTCGAAGGAAAGGAATCAGTCTAGTCAGTCACCTTCAAAGGCCAAAGCATCTGCGGATAGACAAGTCATACGGGTTATAGCTGAGTCGAGTCATGGTGGATGTTTGTTCCCCAAATTGCCGACATGTGTATTTTCTTTTACTTTTTGCGCAATTACCTCTTTTCAGGAATTGCTTCCAAATGTAAATGCCTATTTACAGGCTAATCATTCAATAAAGTTTGCATTTCAGTCAAAGAGTTTTTGTTTTTTGTTTTACCTGTTTTGTTTGTGAAAATGTCCGATATTTTTGATAAAAATTACATGCTAAAATGTTGAGCTTTGTGAAACAATTTGGAAAACAGTGGCAATTGCTTAGACGAAAGTCACTATGATGATAATCAAAGTAATCATTTTTGCACGTAGACCTTTCTGTTGGTTTTGCAGAATGACAGGTGTACTTCTCCAGTAGATTTGCTCCCCAACTTTGAAGTCTGATCATCCTCGGCAGTTTGCTGCTCTCCCCAGTCAGAGTATCGAGGATCATCATCCTCAACAGAGTATAAAGAAGTAATTCCCTAAGCAGAGTCGTTGAGGATCGTCCCCCTCAGCAGGACATAAGAGGTTTACCCCCAGCCAGAGTTGTGATTTGGCTCATCTTTCCTCAGCAGGTAGCCAAAAGTTGTTATTTTTACAGCCTCTCCTGCAAGAGATTGATGGAGCATCTTCTTTGATCAAAGATGGTGTTTCCCCACAGAATATGGGGCAGTCGTTTTTTCCTCAGCTAGTCAGGAAACGTGTGTTTATCCCCTAGAAGAGTGGATGTTGACAACTATTTTCCAAGCAGATGTGCCGATAATGATCAGTACTCCTCAGCAGGATAAAGGTGCTCATATCCCCAAGCAGAGTCTGGTGGTGATTGGTATCCCCAGCAGGTCTTAAGTCCAATCATTTTCGGCAGGTTTTGAATCCAGGTTCTGAAACATTTGGTCATCCCCGGCGGAGGAGTTTCCATTTTCAGTATTCATTTCCATCCCCAACAGAGTGGGTATTCTCTCGGAGTTTCGTCCATCTCCGGTAGAATTGGTGATTGTGATCTTCCCTAGCAGGGTGAAGTTTTCCTCAACATGATTTCTTTGGTTTGATGACAATGTAGTTTGTCATCCTCGGTGGAGCTGCTTCTGTTCTCAGCGTTTATTTCGCTGAGACGATCTTTTTGCATTGCATAAGCATTTTTTGCATGGCATCCTCCTAAATGCGTAGCATTTCCACTTCGCGTAGAGCATTACGGTAAAATTCAATCATATGCATCCGAAGCATAAGCCAGGTTTGAGTTTTCCTTCGTCAGGAAAAAACTGGATTTCAGGAGAATATCATTCGACTTTACTCCACAAGTGTTGGGTTTAGTCATTCAAAGCAATATTTGACAGTCCCACGGCAGGGTGTTTTGCCAGGATTGTGAACCCATGATCTCATTTCACCCCTCTCGTCCAGGTGGTCTTTTGATTCATCCCTTCAAGGTTTTTACCTTGACACCCGTTCGTGTCTCCTTCGACACCCGTCCGTGTTTGAACCTTTGATTTCAATACTCGTCCGTATTGACCTGTTAATAACGCCTGTTCATGTTCAGTTCATCATTTTAATCCCTATTAAGGCTAATCCCCAGTAAATTTAACCTCTTTACACCCGTCCGTGTATTTTTTTTGATACCCGTCCGTATTAACCCTTTTACACCCGTCCGTGTACCTTTTCAATACCCGTCTGTATTGAACCCTTTTTACACCCGTCTGTGTACCTTTTCGATACCCGTCCGTATTAACCCTTTTACACCCGTCCGTGTACCTTTTCGATACCTGTCCGTATTGAACCCTTTTTACACCCGTCCGTGTACCTTTTCGATACCCATCCGTATTGAACCCTTTTTACATCCGTCCGTGTATCTTTTCGATACCGTCCGTATTGTCCCTTTTTACACCAGTCCGTGTATTTTTTCGATACCCGTCCGTATTGAACCCTTTAACACCCGTCCGTGTATCTCTTCGATACCCGTCCGTATTGAACCTTTTTACACCCGTCCGTGTATGTTTTCGATACCCGTCCGTATTGAACCCTTTTACACCCGTCCGTGTATCTTTTCGATACCTGTCCGTATCTAATATCTTTGATTCCTTGACACCCGTCCGTGTTTATCCCCAGCATAGCTAACACTCGTCCGTGTTGTGACAGTGCAGCATTTATTGCTTGTTCCCCAATGGAGTCGTCCCTCCTTTGAGGATTGTAAATTTCAGGTTTCTTTTGGTATTCAATCTCCGTGAATCCTTTGAATGCATGACAGCCGTTGCTATCATACCTTTAGGACCAAGTTGATTGAATAGGGGCAGCTGTAACACCCCAAAATTTGCTCTCTTGTTTTTAGCTAACTGGCTTATGTTTCTTTGCATTTCTTGCATTAGCATTTGTGCATGGCATTGGTTCTTAGCATGGGATCAAGGTACTTGGTTCATCTCAAAGGAGTCTCAAGCCTTAAGGTGGTTTGAGGGGTTCATCATATCTTCATAAGATCAAGAATGGCAAGGGATTTCAAGTGAATCGTTCCCTCCTAACCAGAGGGACCAAATTAGGGTTCTTGGTTTCAAAGAGCTCCTTGAGAAAACTTTGTGTATTCAAGCATGTTCTCATGGGTTCCATATGCTCACAAACATTCATAGAGGAAGGCTTGGCTAGTGGTTCATTGTGGAAGATGTTCAATGGATCAATTACTTGTGAATTAAGAAAAAGTCAACAGTGGAGAGGAAAGTCAACCATGGGTTTTCAAAGGTTCAAATCATGTTTCCCAAGTCCATGTACCTTTATTTGGTCAAGGAATAGCATGGATGGCATATTCATCAAGAATCAAGAGTTGGTACAAAAGTTACTATTTTTGGAAAATGACCTATAATGTGAAACTTCCATTTTTGGCAACTTTTCAAACCATCTTCAACATGGCTTTTCATCATCAAATAAGCTTCAAATGAATTTTTCTCAAACATGAAAGTTGAAGATCTATCTCTCCCTTTTCCAAAAAGTACTAGATTGTCTCCATATCATTTGTGGTTCTCAAGTTATGATCAAAAGAAGGCAAGGTGCTTTTTAAGGTTTTCTCATGTATCCATTTTTCCACCTTTTGCATTTTGGTTCAAAATGACTTGTAATTGTTTCTAATGCTTCAAGTCATATTGCAACATCCAAGTACACTCCATGAGAACCATTTTTGACCCTTGAATCAAGTGGATCCGTGCCATGAACTTCAAGAATTCCACAAAATGCATTTTTGCAAGATGGATTAAATCTCACAAATCAGACCACTACAAAGCCCAAACCCAATTCCATTGTGATCAGCAAGTAAAATGGAGATGAATCATACTTATTTCATAACTCACACGCATGTGAACAAGGGTGTGCATCACAACTTGCATTTTTGCAAATCACTTTGGATAGCCTTAATCAAGGGATTAGCAAAACCCTAATCATGCTCAGAGGTCTAACCAAGTGTATATAAGGAGACTCACACGTTCATTCACACCTCATGCACCCTCATTTGCTCAGAATTCCATTTTTCACTCAAACTTTCTCTCCTTCGAAACTCTCTCCTCACAAGGGTTTCTGAAGATTTTTTTCCATATTCTTGATCTACACACTCCATAGAACAAGAATCAACCATTGTTTGAAGCTCTCAGCAAGGTCTTCATCAGATTCGAATTTGAGGTGCTCACTTTCAAATCCAAGATCCAGTTTGATTCAAGTCTCTAGTTGCATTTATTTTGCAATCAGAGGTCCTAAGGAGTAGATCTGCAGCTTTCTGAAGGATTTCTTGGTGTATTTTGAGCTCTACAAGTTTCAGGTTAGTGTGATTTTCTTGATCATAGAACTCAGTTTTCTTGTGTGCTTAATGTTCCTTGTGAGTTGCTGATCATACTGATGTGTTTAGATTTGAATTTGAGCGTGTATCGTGGCTGTAATGTGGATTTGAAGATTTTAGATCCAAAATGTTTTCCTTCGATTTGCATTATGTGTTGATGATCTGTTGAAATGGTTTGCATATTTGAAATCCTGGTGAAAATCTGAATAAGATAGTGTACTTGCTTGCAATTTTTGGAAAATTTTGAAGTGCAGGTCGCTGGAGAAGACGACCGAAGCTAGGACTCCGGCGTCTGGTTATGTTTCAGGTCAGTGAGGGTTTGGAGGAAGAAGATGAAATCTAGACCGTTAGTTGTCCAGATCTGATGGTCTTCATTGTGCCAGATCATTTAATTTTCACATTTTCATTTTAATGCATGTGTGTGATATTCCATGATTGTTACCATGTATGTGAGATCTGGACCACTCATCATGTATGACCTTTTGATCTGTTGATTGATTCTTGCACATTAGATGAATCTGATGGTTGTCTTATTGCCAGCGCATTAAATATCCATGTGCCTCTCACGTGATTTGTTTTAAAGTCAGATGTGTTATGTGTGCGCGTGAGTATGCTTGTTACCATGTACCTTTTATCCTGGCCTTTCATCATGATTACTTTGATTTTGTTGACTGAATGTGGCATGCTGGATTGATCCAAGGGCAATGATTGAGTCAATCTGGTTGACTGTGAGCCTTCATAAGAAGCGCTTTGGGCTTCTTTGCTATTGGAACCCCCTCCTTTGGTCCAGCCCAATTTTCCAACGTGTAATTTGCTTTGTTGCACCCCCTGGCTTGTATTATTTTCTTTTTATTTTTGTGCTCATTCTTATTTCTTAAAATTAGTTTTATGCATCCAAAATCACCAAAAAAATCATGAAGCATCTTTGGAATTTTATAAAATTTTGTCAAATTTTATTTTTCCATTTTTATTTTATTTTGTAAATCTGAATTAATTGTTTGATTAATTTCTTTGTGAATTTCTTCACTTGTGCACACTTGATCTTGTTGATTTTTGTTTTCACCATTGATGTATGATTTGCATCCCATTCTTTTTGTATATTTCAGAAAACATCTTGAGGTCCTTAAAAATATTTTTCTCATATTTTTAAACTCTTTGCATATTGCATTTTAGTCCCACCATTTGTGCATTGTTCTTCTTTGTTATTATGCAACTTTGAAGCATTGTTTGAGGTACTTAACTTGTGAATTTTTGTTTGATCCTTTGGCATGTTGCTAGCTTCTGACTTAAGTCACTTGGGTTTTAATTTCATAATTTTTGAATGTCATTTGATATGTGTTTGATTTTTTGTGCTTAAGTGAATTATGCATGATCATCTCCTGACATCTCTTAACCCTAATTGCTTTGCCTTGCCTAATTGATTGAGTTCCTTTGTGATTATTTGCATGAGTATTTTCTATGATGTTTACCCCTAGTTGAGGTCCCTTGTGACCAAATTTTGCAATTTGTGAATCATGTTTGGGTATGCTTTAAGTGCTTGAACTTTGACCTCCTTTTGTGGACTTTCTTTGGTACATAATGTTCCATGTTTTGATCTTCTTTTGCACATGAGAATTGTTGATGATGATATGATCTTGATTCTGACTTGATTTCATCTTCATCTTATTTTTCTCATTTCATCTTGATATGAAGTTCATTGGTGCTTAATTGTGCATTTCATATAAGTATGCTTGCATTCTTTCATGATTACCTTTGCATGCTTACTTGAGATGTGTTGCATGATCTTTGAGACTTGTTTATTGAGGTAAGTTGGATATACTTGATATGATATGCTTGCTTCCCTATCTTGTTTCTTATCTCATCCTTCTCTTTCTCATTCTTCTCTTTCACTCTCTTTCTCCCATGAATCTCAAGACTTGTTTAAGTCTTGGATTCTCTCCCTTTAGAGCTACCTAGTCCAACTTAATTTTTGATTAAGCTTGGAGTAGGATTAGAATTAGGCATTAGGTAGTCGTCTTTCCTAAGCCTCACTAACCATAGGTTACCCATGTATGATAACATTAGGACTCTTAGTTTCCCTTAGAGTTTCCTTTGGGTCATCTCTCTTCTCATCTCAAAACTTCTTGAAAACACTTAATAAAGATAAAGTGTATTGCGCACGAGCCTTAAGCGTGGGGAATGAGAAATGAGGGGCTTCCTCTCATCTTTCTAGAGTGCTTAGCAGGCATCCTGTCTTGGGAATATTCGTTAAGTATTCGTCCCTGTGCCCTAGACTTTGGTGCAATGCAAGTTATGAACTAACTTAAAAAACACTTCTGTCTAAAAAACACAAAACAAATTCAAATCTTTTTATCCTTCGGGATTATTGGGTTTCAAATTTCATTTTCAGAAAAGAGCTCGTCGCTCACGTAAAAAACACTTACCCATTTGTGGTCGTACCCGCGAACTACATTAGCTCTGATTTCTCTCTCTCGTCCGATTGAGGATATGTAGGCACAAGACAGCGATTGTCTTGGCGAGCAACCTTCCCCCACAGTTCCTGTCCGAACTATGTTAACTCTGACTTTCCCATTGCACTGAGGGAGTATGTAGGCTTAGGGCATCAAATATGTCCTACCGAGTCCGTCTTAGTCACCCCTATCCCTGTTTTCTTTTGTTCAGCCATAGATAGTAGGACAACTCACCCTCCGTTTAGACAACAAGCGTGGATCCCATCGAGTACGATGGATGCGTGGGGTGCTAACACCTTCCCCTCGCATAACCGACTCCCGAACCTGGACTATGGTTGCGATGACCATGTCTTTCCCCCTTTCTCTTCAGGTTTATGCAGTGTTTCCTTTCCCTCTCTCGGGATAAATACACATTGCTGGCGACTCTGTGTTTTCTGCGCCACTCTCGCGTTTGTACCTTTGGATGCGAATCTTTCGGGAGCGACAAGGGGTAACAATGATTGCCCCAATTCCGTTCCCATAATGATTAACTGCTCCGTAAAAAATAAGTCCCCATTGGGAACCTGGCTCTGGCCCTTCACTGTGTAGCGGTTCATCGTAGTCTTTCATTTTTAGATACATGACATCTTCGTATGGGAAGTCAAACCCGATTGATTCCTGATCGTCAATCGGTTGATGAGCCAAATAATCGGCTAAAATAATCCCCTTAACGGCTTTTTGAGCATGGTACTCTATGTCATATTCTGATAACAACATCTGCCAACGGGCAATCCTTCCCGTGAGAGCAGGTTTTTCGAATACATACTTGATTGGATCCATCTCGGAGACCAACCAAGTAGTGTGACGAATCATGTATTGGCGAAGCGCAACAAGTTTTCTCAAGCATAGTGTACCGAGTCTCGCAGTCGGTGAATTTCTTACTCAGATAGTAGATGGCAGAATCTTTCCTTTTGGTTTCGTCTTGTTGGCCAAGTACACAACCCATGGAGTCCTCCAAGACTGTGAGGTAGATGATCAGTGGTCTTCCTTCCACTAGAGGTGATAAAATCGGCGGGTTCAACGAGTATTGCTCAATACTATCGAAGGCGATTTGGCAATCCTCTGACCAAACGCAATCCTGGTTCTTTTTGAGTAATTTGAATATTGGCGCACATGTCGCGGTCATGAGGAATATGAATCTGGAGATGTAGTTCAAACGTCCCAGGAATCCTCTGACTTGTCTTTCAGTTTTCGGAGAAGGCATTTCTTGAATGGCCTTGACCTTGTCAGGATCAACCTCAATTCCATTCTGGCTGACGATGAAACCAAAGAGTTTCCCTGAACAGACACCGAAGGTGCACTTGTTGGGATTCAAGCAGAGTTTATACTTTCTCAACCGCTCGAATAGTTTTGACAGGTGGGTCACATGCTCCTCTTCTGTCTTAGATTTTGCAATCATGTCATCGACATATACCTTGATTTCCTTGTGTATCATGTCATGAAACAGAGTAGTTATGGCCCTTTGATAGATTGTCTCGGCATTCTTCAAACCGAACGGAATTACCTTGTAACAAAAGGTACCCCATGGGGTAATGAACGAAGTTTTCTCGATGTCATTCGGCGCCATTATGATCTGATTATAGCCCGAGAATCCATCCATGGAGGAGAAAACTTTGAACTTTGCTGTACTGTCTACCAACATGTCAATGTGTGGTAAAGGAAAGTCGTCCTTTGGACTAGCCTTATTTATATCTCTGTAATCTACTCACATTCTGACTTTTCCGTCCATTTTGGGAACATGTACGATGTTGGCTAACCATTGAGGATATTCTGATGTAGCGAGGAAACCTGTGTCGATCTGTTTCTGTACCTCCTCTTTGATTTTGATGACCATGTCTGGGTGAGTCCGTCTCAACCTTTGTTTTACTGGTGGATATTCTGATCTCAACGGTAGATGATGTTCCACGATGCTGGTATCCAACCCTGGAATATCCTGATAGGACCAAGCAAACACATCGGGAAATTCTCTGAGAAGCTTTGTCAAACTCTCTTTGGCAATTGGACTGAGCAGTGCCCCAATTCTGATTTCTTTTCTCTCTTTTTCTGAACCCACGTTGATTGTTTCCAACGGCTCTTTGTGAGGTTCAATGAACCTTTCCTCTTGTTTGAGTAGTCGGGAGATCTCCTCTGGAATTTCGTCGTCAACTTCTTCTTCAGCCCCAAATACCGGGAACTCAAAGTTGGGAGAAGGCATCAGATCGTATGTTTCAACGGGGTTTAAAACAAGCAATCTGCATGACGTGATGATTTGTGTTTAGAAGAGATAGAGAGAATGCAAGTGTGTGCAGTGTATATTCTTTTACTGCTTGTTTTTATTATTTGAATTGTTTTTTAGGATTACCATTTTCTGAAAAACGGAAAGAGAAAACAATAATTAATTCGGAAATTATAGAACGACGTTATTTTATTAATGAACAAGTCGATTCTTCAAACTACAACCCTATAAAACAAAACTATGTCGCTTTGGGCGAAGCGAAGAGGGAAAATTTACAGAAAGTGAGCCATATCAAAACATCCGTTTCACCTGGGCAGGATGAAAGGTTAAAGACGGCAATTACTTTGACTTATGAACAATCTTCGGAACATCGACAGCAACCCATTGGCGGCGAACTCCTCGGTGAATCACAAAGTCCGGCACCTTCCTTGATTTATCTTCAGAAATAACGCTGATTTCTGGTGGAGCAGGATCATTGGAATCTGTCTCCCAGGCAGAGTTGTCGTATGAGGATTCCTCTTTTGTATTTTGCATAGTATTTGTGCTCTCAGCTACATCTCCCCATCCAGTTGGTTGGATGTCTTCGAGCCTGATACAAGAGCTTTCGGGAGCAGTGTACTTAACCATATAGTCGTATTTTCCACTTGGTTGTCCCAGGGTGTCCCACACTTCTTTGGAACTGGAGGAGTCATCCTTCTCGATGACGTTGACCTCGGGAAAAGCATAGTTAATGAATTCTAGTCCTGCGAACGTTGTGAATTCATCGTCGTACTGGATATTTTTTGAATAACCTGAGTGTTGATCCCATGACATGGTGGGGACGCATGTATTCTGTTCAATGATGATCAGCTGATTTTCATTGTCCGGCTGATTTCCTTGCCCCAAGTCTCCTGGGTAAGGCTGTCACATTGGCAGACCATCCATCGGGCCGTAGTAATTATGGTCAAAGTTGTTTTTCATTAGAGTGTCCTCCTCTGATGAGTTTGGTGGAGCACGACATCCTTCCGGATCACAATCTCCATACATCATTTTGACGTCTAACCTGGGTATAAATCTCGAACTCTGTGTGGGATAGAAAAAGGGCGTAGGCACCTCTTCCTGAGACATATAACCGTCCTCGTTGAGATAGGACTTCCATTCCTTCTCCGTATCGGATGAATCATCTTTATTGATGGTATGCACTTCTTTAGTCACTGGGTGAAGGAAGCCTCAACTGTGGAAGAAATTATGAATGGGTTGGGGACTTTTATTGCAGGTAACAGCTGTCTGGGTACAGGTTGCAGAAAAACCAAGAACCTTCTTAGTTTTATTGTCAGTAGGAATGACAAGCTGTCCCTATCCTGTTGTATTGGCACCTTCGACCGCTTTGATAGAATCTTTGTATGAGGAAATTGAAGTTCCTCCTTCGGATTGATCGCCACTGTGTAGCAAAAGCGTTTGGAACTGGGTTTCGATTATCCCCTCCGGTTCCACATAAGTGGATGATGATAAATTGCTTACGAGTAAAGCCTGTTCCCCACAGACTGTGACGAGTTGACCGTTCTGGACGAACTTTAGCTTTTGGTGGAGGGTCGAGGTGACCACCCCAGCCTGATGTATCCAAGGTCTTCCTAATAAACAACTGTACGTTGCCCAGATGTCCATGACCTGGAAAGTGTGAGGACCGATAGTTATGGGAAGGTCGACTTCGCCAAAAACCATTTTTCTGGATTCGTTAAATGCTTTGACGACGACCTCGCTGGTTCTCATAGGGGGTCCTTTGAATGATAATTGCATCAAAGTGGACTTCGGCAAAACATTCAGGGCTGACCCTGTGTCTACCAATACGCTGGCTAAAGCATCGTCCTGGCAGTTGACTGTAATGTTGAGCGCCATGTTATGACGGCGACCTTCTTCAGGTAATTCATCATCACTAAATCCCAAATTACTGCAGGAAGTGATGTTAGAGACAATGCTATTGAACTGTCTGATTGTTACATTTTGTTCCACAAAGGCCTGCTCCAAGACTTTCTGTAGAGCCTCCCTGTGCGCTTCTGAACTGAGTAACAATGATAATACCGAGATCTTTGAAGAAGTTTGCAACATCTGATCAACAATGTTGTATTCACTCCTTTGGATGAGTTTCAGCATCTCATCATCATGTTTTGAAAGGTCGGGATTACTGGATTGACCGACTGGTGGATTGGGAACTTTTGTCTGAGGTTCCTTTTCATTGTTAGGTTCTTCAACTCCTCGGTTGAAGATTCAACCGCTCCGTGTTACTCGACTGATGTCTGTAATATTCACAACGGAAGGTAATGGAATTTCCTTTCCATTCTCGATTATCGATGCACCGTATTTGTAAGGGATCGCCTTAGCTGATTCATACGGTAGTGGTCCCGGCAGAGAGGTGACTATGAGAGCCTTCTAATTTTTCTGACCATCGTAAGTAATCTCGATCCGTCCCTGGTTAGGAACTCTTGATTTGTCAAGTAGAGGGATGATGGCAATAACATCCCTAGTCCCCTGATGATCAGAGATTACGACAACATCCTCGATTTGATCGGCAAGGTAGTTTGGCGTCCAGTTGATGGGTCCGGAACCCGGATATGGGAGAATCTCTCTGCGATCTACCTGACCCTGAAGGGCTGCTCGCACAAGGTAGCATCCTTGGTTACTTTCCGAACAGACTCTACAACATTCATAATTGTGTGGTGGCACCTAGCCATGCCCGCTTTGAATACAATGTAACCTCACTAGGTTAGTTTCCATAGATCGGACATCTTGACTTTGACGCCGAGTAGGGTTCCTGTTATTGATACTAATTTGCTGAGTGTCTTCATCCATATAGATTGGAAGCCACCAATGGTTCAAAAAATGCTGAAGTGTTTCCTGGACAAGGGTACAACCTTGATCATTTTTGCAACCTCCTTTACAGTTTTGATAATCATGTGATATCAGGAATCCGAGCCGGACCTGCTCAGCATGTAACTCTACCAGGTTGGTATTCATCAAGCGAATATCGAAGATCTGAACTATGTTGATCTGATAGTGATTCCTATCATGGTAGTCTTGGATCCATCCAAGATCCATCTGACGCTGGAGGGCCTCCTGTATGAAAGAGCATCCCTGTTTGTTTACCGAGCAAGTCAGACAAGAACTGTAATCGTGCCGCGGCAGATTATGATATTGGCTTTGCCTTGAGTGCATTGCCACCAAGTTGACATTCATCGCATGGATGTCGTGGTTTTGAATGACGTTGGAATTCGTATAAACCATGTTGATTCCACGAACTCGGTGTTCTTGGATCCATCCGAGATCCATTTGTTTCTGTAGAGCTGATTGCACCACAGAACACCCTCGATCGCTTTTAAAGCAGATATCACACTGATGATAATTATGAGGAGGCACATTTCCATATCCACTCTGTTTACAATGCATCTTGACCAGATTGGTCCTCAACAAGAGTACATCATGAATTTGATAGACATTGTTAGACTCTCCCTCTATCAGGTTGATTG
Source organism: Lathyrus tuberosus (assembly GCA_022829125.1). Classification (NCBI taxonomy): domain Eukaryota; kingdom Viridiplantae; phylum Streptophyta; class Magnoliopsida; order Fabales; family Fabaceae; genus Lathyrus; species Lathyrus tuberosus. Next base: position 14,339,997 of record JALAZF010000058.1, read on the forward strand.
CAGCTTTCTCATGTTGAGGCAGCGGGTTCGTGAGAACATTGGGATTCGTATCTTTGAAAGATAAGAGCCCGCTTCTAACAAGCTTTTGCACGTCGGATTTGAAATTGAGACAGTTCTCTATGTTGTGCCCTGGACCTCCTTGATGGTAAGGGCAAGTCTGATTCCCTTTAAACCAAAAAGGCAGATTTTCCAGTACTGTAAGATGAGACTTAGACTGGATGTGCCCCTTAGCCAGTAGTAACGGGAATAGTTCTGCGTATGGTATGGGTATAGGATCAAATCCTGGTGGCCGCGTTGTACGGTTGTTGTTGTTTTGAGGACGAGCTTGTTGAGGAGGCTGTTGACTAGGTTGGCTATGTGCAACCTGAGGCTGATACGTAGGAATAGGCACAGGGTTGATAGCAGGAGTCACAGCTGCTACTGGTTGATATCGTCGCCTTTGCTTTCCAAGAGAGATATTCCCAATATCTTGCTCTTTTTTCTTAGGGAGAGCATTACCGTATCGTTTTGTACTACTTGATGATCCAGTATCTTTGACTACACATCCTTCTCGGACGGCTTCCTCGAGACGCAACCCCATACTGACCATTTCGGTTAAATCACTGGGCGCACTGGCAACCACTCTGTCATAGTAAAATGAGCTCAAGGTCTTTAAGAAGATCTTTGTCATCTCTTTTTCCTCAAGAGGTGGACAAATTTGGGCGGCGATCTCACGCCATCTTTGAGCGTACTCCTTAAAGGTTTCCTTGTCCTTTTGTGACATTGATCTGAGCTGATCTGGGTCTGGTGCCATGTCCAGATTGTATTTGTATTTTTGGACGAAGGCAGCGCCAAGATCTCTGAAGGTGCTAATCGTAGCACGGTTTAAACCCATGTACCATTTTAATGCGGCACCGGTTAAACTATCCTGAAAGTAGTGAATCAGTAGGTCCTGATTCTCTATCTGAGCTGACATTCGCCGAGCGTACATCACCAGATGGCTCTGAGGGCAAGAGTTACCCTTGTACTTTTCAAAGTCGGGCACTTGAAACTTGTGCGGGACTTTTACGTTGGAGACCAGACAAAGGTCTGCGGCATCCTTTCCAAATAAATCCTGATCGCGAATAGCTTGCAGCTCCTTCTGCATTTCTAGGAACTGTTCATGGAATTCATCCATTCTGTCAAACATAGTTTCCTTTCTACCAGAAGTTATCTGTGGAATCTGTCCTTCTGGGACAGTGTGCACCACAGGGGGTGGTACCGTTACTACGGCAGTGAATCTTGGCATTTACCGAAGTTTGTAACCTTCAGGAGTCCTCAATATGCCTCTGGCATCCTCGTTTTCCCGAAGTTTGTAACCTTCAGGCCCAGCGGCTTCTGCTATGATTCCCTGATCTTCAGCGATCGGCAGAACATATCCTTTCGGGATATAGTTAACAGGCATGCCCCAGGGACGATCTTTCGACATTTGATACCTAGGATCAAACTTCTCCATTATGGGCGTCGATTTGATCTCTGAGATCACAGTTCTTTGTAGCTGAGCTTCTTCCATGGCTTGCATGTCATTACAAAGCTTTCTCATATCCTCTCTCAGAGCGTCGATCTCTTCTTTCAACTCTCTGTTCTCTTCCTCAAGATCATCCATCTTTTTCTGACGATTGGCCCGAGTATTGTACGAATGAGACAGTTTGACTCTAGAACCGAGACACAAACGTGAGATTCGAAGGTAAGAAGAATATGTGACGTGAGAATGATGAATGCAATGATTATATTAATTGTTTTTGGTTTAATCAAAATAAATTTCGACAATTAGATTGCAAATATCAAACAGTGGGGGAAACCCTGTTTTATTGAATTCAAAAGATTGTGGAAATGGAAATACAGTAAATTACAAGGTGCGGAAACAGAAACCTAAGTTAATGGGTCCCGAGTCCTCTCTGAGGAGAACCCGGGTGCTGATTCTGGTACTTTCCTTTTCTTGGACCGGGGCTCTCGGCCCGTTGTTGGGTTGTCATTCCTTTGCCAAGTGAAAGGAGTGAGCAAATTCCTTTGGTCATCCTGATTTTCCACAGCAGGTTGCTCTAAAATCTCAATTAGAGCATCCTTATCTTTCAGTAGTTGTTGTATTTTGATACACTCCACATTGAGAATGCGGTACTTGTTCTTCCAAGCTCTCCTCTCTTGTTGAACTTTGTTGAGAGTAACCTGAAGTTTTTCCGTTTCAGTCATGAAGTACATGACAGATTCCCTCGGTGGAAGAACTCTGTGACGAAGATAAGGTATCTTTAGCTTAAGAGCTCTAGTTTGTACCCAGTGGATATAAGGCTCCACCGAGACACAATCTGGTTTTCCTAGAGACTCCCATCCTTTCTTATGAACATGTTTCTAAGCGTGCACTATTTCCATCTTTAGTGCTCTGTCATTTTCCCCCTCCTTGAAGAAAAGACATTCCAGATGAGCATTACGCGGGACATGCCTCATCGGGTATCCAAATTGACGACGAACAAGAACAGGATGGTAATTGATCCCTCCCTTAGTTCCTATGAGGGGTACGTTGGGGAAGTTTCCACAACGGTCAATAATCCTTATTCCATCATAAATCCTATTACACCAATCTATGTCAGAGTTGGTAAGAGACATGATTTTCTAGGACCAACGTAAGGCACTCTTATGATCCCAAAAAGCGGCAGACTTAGGCAAATGGGAGATAAACCATTTGTATAGTAGGGTACACAACATGTGATCTCCCCTCCGCTGTATAAATTTCCTAAGTGTACAGAATGATACGCATCTGCGAGCAAGGTTGGCACAGGGTTTCCAATGAGAAAAACCTTAATGGCGTTGATATCGACGAAGTTATTAATGTTGGACAAGAGAAATAACCCGTAGGTGAGTAAAACAAAGATGCTTTCAAAAGCAGTCACGTTCCCTATACTAGCGAAGTACAGGGCCTTCTTTGTCAGAAACTGGGCTGGCAAACCTTGTATGCCACCCTTAGTGGTCATGTGAGTCCTGACTTCTGACTCGTCCAAATAGATTGCTCTTGCAATGGTCTGACCCTTTGGAATTTCTTCCAGTCCAGAAAATGGAGCTCGAACAGTAATGTGTAAATCAATCAGATGAGAATACTCCTCTAGAGTTGGTGTGAGCTGGTAATCCGAGAATGTGAAACAGTGATAGACCGGATCATAAAATTGAATGAGTGCCTCCAGGATTCCCTCAATCACATGGACCCTTAATAGAGATAACAGACCTCCGTACTTGGCTCTGAAAGCCTCATGGCTTGTGATCATTCTCGCCAAACCTCTCGAATCCTCTAGTTTTGGAACCTTGAAGGTACACTTATGAGTTCTCCTTCTACCGAAATCCATGAGCGCAATCTTTTTCTCTAACATTTGCAATCATTGTCTTAGTTTAGTTTGAAAAAGATAGACTAGAAGAGAAATTTTTCTTTGTTTAAATGTTTTTTAAATGAATGCATGAATGCAGCACACAAAAACATAGAAAAAACATGGGGTCAAAGGGTCGGTGTCATGGAGTAAAGGCTCTACCCATCCCAAAGGTTTATACTAGTGATTTTTGTACCTGTCTCTCAAAATCATCAATTCTTGTCGAGAAAACACCAGCTGGCCGGGAACCGTGCTAGGTGGTGTTTTTCGAAGAATCATCAGAAGAGGGTAGTATCGTATGACAACAATTTCCGATAGCTTCCGCACTACTAAAAGGCGTTTTTCCTAGGTGTATACTCAATCTTTCCATATGCTGCATCACACGCATTCCCATTAGCAGAAAAATAAACACATATATCAATTAGGAAAAACAGTATATATATATTTGTCCTAATGTCCTAGACTTTTAAAAGCTATGAATCCTATGTTCCTGATAGAAAATGGCTCCCCGGCGGAGTCGCCATTCTATGGTACCTTCCCAATTTAGAGGGTTTGACCTAAGATCCTAGTGAAGGTCAATTCTAGCAATAATGATATCCCCCGTTGGAACTGTCATGAAAATAACCTGTCCAAAGTTTTTACCTTAAATAACCAAAGAAGGGCCCCACGGTGGGCGCCACTTTTCTGTAGCGAGCGATTTTGGACGCAGTTCTTAGGCGCTGTCACTCTCTGGGGTTTACTACAGGTCGATTCATTTTTTATCCTATTGAAGCTGATGAAGGAAGGGAAATAGATGTCTCCAATTAACCCTGCTTGTATACTGAGTTTAAACAGTGGTCTGTTAGGTTACGGATGCTATATGGTAATGAGGTCTTTCTTTGGTTATCTTATCAAGGCTGGAATGACAGGACTATGCTATTGGTAGGAGGTTAGGACTGAGGTTTTTCGATTGATGTATGAAGGTATGGGATTTTGGGTTTTTTATTAGTGTGCTCGCTAAGATTTTTCTTTCAATCTTATGCCTACGTATTCCCGCTTACCGAAACAGGGAAATCAGAGTGATCGTAGTTCCTCCTATTCTATTGGAGGAAATGGTGTTTTGGTGTCTTGTTCAAAGCCCAAGACGTGAAGCTAAAAGTGATTTGTATCTTGTTTAAAGCCCAAGATGTGAAGCTGAAGGGTCTATTTGTATCTTGTTTAAAGCCCAAGATGTGAAGCTAAAGTTGGTGGGTATCTTGTTCAAAGCACAAGATATGAAGCTGAAGGTCTCGACTTTAGAGAGAATTTGTCATCTCTAAAGGGGATATCTGTTTGTTTGTCACAACTGTTGGGGTGACTGATTATAAAGGAGGATTACTTTAACGGGACATGTGAGTCCAGCAATGCCATAATTTCCTTTAAAGGGGATTTTAACCTGAAGGAGAAGGCTTTAACTCAGTGTAGAGCAATGCCATCTTTTCTTAGGAATTTGTCATGCTAAAAGAGGGACAGTGGCATGGATGTAAATAATCCAGAGGCTTGCCGCTTACAGCAATTAGATGAAGGAGTTGTTGATGTTTGTATACTGTGAACGAGGCACAACTTTGATGCTAAAAGGTTGATTGGCTCAATTGGGGTTTCCTTATACAAAGCCTAAGAGGATGCTATCGGCCTAACAAGAGGGTGTTTTTGTTTGTGTCTTGTACGAAGCCCAAGACGGAGGCTAAAAAGGTGGACTCAACAAGAGAGTGCTTTTCTATGTGTCTTGTACGAAGCCCAAGACGAAGGCTGAAAGAAGACTGACTCAACAAGAGAGTCTTTTTGTATCTCGTACAAAGCCCGAGATGGAGGCTAAAAGGCTGATCGACCCAACAAAATAGTATTTTTGTATCTCGTACAAAGCCCGAGATAGAGGCTAAAAGGCTGACTCAACAAGAGAGTCTTTTTGTATCTCGTACAAAGCCCGAGATGGAGGCTAAAAGATGTTTGACTCAACAAGAGAGTCTTTTTGTATCTCGTACAATGCCTGAGATGGAGGCTAAAAGGCATTGTTTCAGTTGAGTGACAGGTCCAGTATGTTGATTAAAAGAGAAAATCAATTCTTATGAAGAGACTGATTAAAAGTAAGGCTATGCTTTGGGATTCGATCAGAGGATCGGGGTTATTTTCTGTTCTTTAAGGAAATGGGAAATCCAAAGGGTATTGGGACTGTCCGAGTCTATGGGTTTTATCCCTACTTGAGAATACCTTCGAGACTCAAGGAGATTAGACTGTCCAAGTCTAGAGTTTTATCTTTTGTACTATGCTTTAAGAAACAGTAGGAGTAGGATCTAGACTCTTGGAAAGACTGTTATATTAAGATGACTAATTTCTGTTCCTATACCTCTTGGAGGTCGTCGGGACAATTTGTACAAAGCCCAAGAGGAGGCTGGAAACTTTTAAGAAGCCGAGGGACAATTTGTACGAAGCCCAAGAGGAGGCTATCATTCCTGGAGGAAGAATCATTATACGAATCCTAAGAGAAGGCTGTGAATACTTCTAAGAAGCCGCCGGGTCCTTGTACAACGCCCAAGAGGAGGCGGGGATGCTTTTAGGAAGCCTGTGGGTCCTTACACTAAGCCCAAGAGGAGGCTGATGAACAGTTCCAGAAGGGGTTTCACATGGAACAATGGCCTTCCTTATATGAATTGTTCAAAGGGGAAGATTTCTTAGATCTAGTTGTCTAAAAGTGATGTGAGGTTCTGTCTAGTTCTAGACGTATTTGCCGGGGAAACTCTAAATATCTATACTATTATTACACAATCGATATGAGTTTATGAAAGGAGACTTATAGCGAAACAGTCCCACAGTACAGTTATATACATATGAAAGCGGATAAAGAAAGCGGGTAAACACTTACTCGGTTGTAGAGCTTCCATGCTGTTTGGTTAGTTGTTCAACAAAGAAAGCTTAGATAACAATATTATATTCAAAATCAAAGGAGAAAGTGCTTTGAAAAGATTGTTGGGGCTTACAGCTCAAGGATAAGGCCCAAATGATTTATCAGTGATTGCACTGTTGTTTGGAAATTGTACAGGGACTTATACAAGTGACTGAGGCCCAAAAAGGTTTTCTGTACAAAGGGATGGGTCTTACACTCTCTCAAGAGGCCCAAAGAGTTTTTAAAGAAAAAGAATAGGGCTTATAACACGATGGTAGGCCCAGATGATTGGTTTTTGAATTGGCGATCGCGCCGAGATTTTGAAAATACAACGGGACTTATACAACAAGTGAGGCCCACAAACAGTTTGTATTTACAAAGGATTGGGTCTTACACTCTATTAGAGGCCCAAAAAGTGTTTGAAAGTTTTGATGAGGGTGAAAATCAAAGAAACCCTAATTTTATTCTTTAAAAGTAAATATTTAAAGAAAATTAAACAAAATACCAAATAAATTTGAATAAACCATTTGTGATTTTGTTTAAGGTTTGAAAAATGAGGGATAATCACAAGGGATATTTAAACTCATTTGGTTATGATTTTTCAAAGTAAATATGCACTTTTAAAATGTTTAAAAAACAATTAAAAAGAATTTATTCACAAAAATACTAATTATATTAAATAAATAATATAAACTTCATTTTTTTGTGAGAGTTTGCAAAAAGAACCAATCAAAAATAATTAAAATTGAAAGAGTTATTAATTTTCCAATTAATTAACAAAACATGAAAATATTGGAAAAATAGCAAAAATGTGAAAAAACACAAAAATGGCATGGGTGGGGTTTGAACCCACGACCTCAAGGTTATAGGGCGTGCGCCTTACCACTGGGGTGGTGATACATCCATTGCTTGAAGTGAAACCACAAATATACAAGGCTTGCCTTGTTTTCTAGGCTTGGTCAAGGCAAGGCAAGGCACGTTTTGCCAAGAAACGGGAAGGTCCATAACTTTCTCATTTCTACATGGTTGGGGACAAAATTTATATGCATCTGGCCTAGAATTTCACAAGGAATCCAATGGTGGTGGTACTTTTTTTCAGATCACACTCCCTCCTCAAAATCCGATAGGGGTTTTGAAAAAGGCCTATAATTGCATTTTCTATGCTACACTTTGATACAGGCATGAATTACATGATCAATTGGTTCAAACATAACATATATAACATGTATGAGGTGTGCATGATCAATGGACTTCAAAGCAATACATATTTTGGAGAGTTCAAGTCATGATGCTTACCTCTTTTTGAGCTTTTAGAGTTTTCTGTGCAATCTGCCAAACTTCTTATTCCAGAAATGGTTTGATGCGTTTTAGGATTAGTGGAATCAGCTGGTACCTGCAAAAACACAAACTGGCCCTTTCTTGGAAAAGGGGTTAAAATGACCAAAATAACAACTCCCTCAAATGGTGTTCCAGATGGGGGAACCATTTGGGACAGTTCAAGGATGATATTTAGAGTGTGTTTGAGGTTTTATCTGGTTTGGAAAGTGACTGAATCAAGACATGGATTGAAAAATGCACAAAAGGCCTATTTTGAGGTTTTGAGAGGTGACTTTGTGATTTTGGTGTTACAGGTCACTTGTGAGAGTTTGGATCACCTACATATGATGTTTATGAGGTGTGTGTGTGATTGGTTTGATTGGAAATGCTCTCAAACTCAAAGACTCAGAGTTACCTTGCTAAAGAAGGCATTTTGGCCTAAAGAGAGGGATTTTGAGGAAAGCATCTATTTGATGGCTTTGGTGTACTCAAACTGAGCACAAATGAGCTCTATTTATAGTATATCAAGTTTGTTTTGGGATCAATAGTGAATGGAAACTGCAACAGAGGTTTGGCCAATGTTGAGCAATAGAAATCCAAGTCTCCTCTAGCCATTGACTAGAGGTTAGGGCACAGAGTTGTGGTTCCCTTGGTCTTAGATAAGTCTTAACTGAATTTAGTTGTAAATGGCTCAGTCCATGCCACCTTGGTGTATGCATTGAATGCTCCAATCCAAAATTGGAGTATTGTCCCTCTTTTAGGCCATTCTAGATTTGGCATGCTATTTCTTGTTCCAAAGACTTTGGAGGCTTGGCTCAGTGTTTGTCCCCTTTAGATTTGATCCTCAAATGTGTCCAAAGCGATGACAAGGCTTGGAATTATCTAATTTTGCCAAATCGACCAAAAATTCAAATTTCTGCCTAGCCTTGGCAGTTTTCAGCAAGGCATATTGCCGTTGCCATATCTCATGGCTCAAGTGGAATTTGGTGATGTTCTTGGCGATTTTTGAAAGCCCTCATATGATACAACAACTGCTTGATCACATTTGGTTTTGATACCTTTTGGATCCAAGTGAAAAATCCCCCTACATTTGGAAAAATGTGAAGGCAGATTCTGACTTAGTGAAAATTTCACTAAGTGTTGGAAAAAAGTGACATTTTCACTTTTTGTGATTTTGATTAATCCATAACTCAAAATCCATAATGAATTTGGAGGGGGGGTCCGTTTTAAGCTTTTGTAGAGGGTAATAAGATCTACAAATCAAGCTTTGGATGGGGAAAAATGGCTTTGTGGTTTAGGAGTTATGATCCTCCAAAGTTGGTACCCTTGCCACTTTGTTCCATGACTTAGAAAATTTTCTAAGTTTTTATGGTTACCCCTTTTACAAGTTATCCCACTTTCTTTGATTTTTCTTGATGAATGATGATTCAAATCATACATTAACATCATTTTAGGGTTAAAAAACCATTTTTGTGAAAAATCTCAAAAAGTCAAAGTTGACTTTTGTGCACAGTTGACTTTTTATCAGATGAATTCCAAACTGTGCGATCCTCTATGAAATCAAGTCCTTGACCTAAATCAAACTTGATGGATTGATTTCATAGGTGTTATAGGGTGTATTGAATCATGTCCTAGGGTTAGGGAGCATGTCCTGGTCAAAAGTCAAAGCTACAGTTGACTATTCTTGTGAAACCCTAATTGTGGTGCAGATGAAATTGAGACTTGTTGCTCAAGCTTCTTGGATCAATCCATTGTGGCAAATGGATCAATTTAGTGTGTTAGAGACCCCCAAATCATGTCTTGAGGTCTTGGCTCATGATTTGTCCCAAAAGTTAACTTAGGGGTGAATTAGGTCAAGAAACCCTAATTCCTGATTTTTTGTGTATGCATCCCCTGAGGCAAAATTGACTTGGTGATTGGGTCCATGTGGTTCCATGGAGTATTTTAGGATATGCTTTGAAGCATTGGCTCATGCCCAGAGGAAAATTTCCATCTTGGGGCCCTGGTCGACCAAAACCCTAATTTGGTGACACTGGCGATCTTGAGGCTTGATCCACCTAAGAGGGAGCAGCTTTGTGCTTAATCCTTGAAGTGGGAGTCCTCTTGATCCATTGTGGATGTTTGAGAGATTATAAAAGTTGAAAATCATGTCATTCCTTGATTGCCCCTTTGTCTAAGAGCTCTGAGAGAGCTTGAAACCCTTATTCGATTGTAGTGGATGCTCAGCCATCTTTGGGGAGACTGATGAGGTATGATGGTTCCTCCATATTGTGGTGATGATTTTCACAATGATGGGAAATATTAGTGGTCAAAATTTGGGGTATGACACAGCCCTATAAAACAAAACTCAGTCCCTTTGGGCGAAGCGAAGAGAGACATTTATAGAAAGTGAGCCCTATCAAAACACCCGCTTCACCTGGGCAGGGTGAAAGGTTAAAGTAAAGACGGAAATTACTTAGACTTATGGACAATCTTCAAAACATCGACAACGACCCATTGGCGGCGAACTCCTTGGTGAATCACAAAGTCGGGTACCTTCCTTCTTGGCTTGTCTTCATAAATGATGGTGATTTCTGGTGGAGCAGGATCATTGGAATCTGTCTCCTAAGCAGAGTTGTCGTAGGAGGATTCTTCAGCTGTATCTTGCACAGTGTTTGCACTCTCAGGTGGATCTCCCCATCCAGTTGGCTGAATATCTTCGAGCCTGATGCGAGAGCTTTCAAGAGCGGTATACTTGACCATGAAGTCGTATTTGCCACTCGGCTGTCCTAGGGTGTCCCACACTTCTTTGGAAAGGGAGGAGTCATCTCGCTCGATGATGTTAACCTCAGGAAAGGCTTAGTTAAGGAACTCTTGTCCTGCGATTCTTGCAAATTCATCGCCGTACTGGATATTTTCTGAATGCCCTAAGTAATGATCCCATGATTATGCGGGGACACATGTATTCTTTTCGATGATGCTCAGCTGATATGCATCGTTGGGCTGACTCTCTTGCCCCAAGTCTCCTGGGTACAGCTTCCAAATAGGCAGGCCATCCATTGGGCCATAATAGTCGTGGTCAAAGTTGTCTTTCATCAGAGTGTCCACCTCTAATGAGTTTGGTCGAGCACGACATCCTTCCGGGTCATAGTCTCTGTATATTATTTTGACATCTAATCTCAGTATATATCTCGGACTCTATGCGGGATAGAAAAATGGCGTAGGCACCTCTTCCTGAGACATATAACCGTCCTAGTTTAGATAGGACTTCCATTCTTTATATGTATCGGAGGAGTCACCCTCGTTGACGGCATGTACTTCTTGAGATACAGGGTGAAGGAAACCTCCACTGTGGAAGAAGTTCTAAATGGGATGAAGGCTTTCATTGCTAGTAGCAGTTTGGGTACAGGTGGAAGAAAAACCAAGACCTTTCTTTGTCTTGTTGTCAGTAGGGATGACAAGCTGTCTCCATCCTTTTGCATTGTCACTTTTGATCACTTCGAGATCATCTTTGTACGAGGAAATCGATGTTCCCCTTTTTGATTGATTGTCATTGCTCACTGAAAGTGCTTGGAGCTGGGTTCCAACAACCTCTTATGGTTCTACACAAGTGGATGACGATAAGTTACTCATGATCAAGGCTTGTTCACCACAGACTATGACTAATTGGTCGTTCTTGACAAACTTCAGCTTTTGGTGAAGGGTTGAAGTGACGGCCCCAGCCTCGTGTATCCAAGGTCTTCCTAACAAACAACTGTATGCTGGCCGGATGTCCATGACCTGGAAAGTGACTAAGAAAGTGTAAGGACAAATAGTTATGGGAAGGTCGACTCCGCCGGTAACTATTTTCCGGGATCCGTCAAATGCTTTGACCATGACCTCACTGCCTCTCATTAGAGATCCTTTAAATGATAATTGCATTAGAGTGGACTTTGGCATAATATTCAGAGCCGATTCGGTGTTTACCAGTATGCTGGCTAATGCATCGTCCTGGTAGTTGACTGTAATATTGAGCGCCATGTTATGACTTTTGCCTTCTTCTGGCAATTCCTCATCACTAAACCCTAAGTTGTTGCAGGAAGTGATGTTGGAGATGATACTGTTAAATTGTCTTTCCACAAAGGCCTGCTCTAAGACTTTCTGTAGAGCCTCCCTGTGAGCCTCGGAGCTGAGTAACAGAGATAGTACAGAGATTTTTGAAGGAGTTTGCAACAGCTGATCAACAATGTTATACTCACTCTTCTAGATGAGATTCAGCATCTCATCATTGTTCTTTGAAAGTTCGGGACTACTGGGCTGACCGACTGGCTGATCAGGAACTTCTATTTGAGGTTTCTTTCCTTTGCTGGGTTCCCCAACTCCTCGGTTGAAGATTCGACCGCTCCGTGTCACTCGACTGATGTCTGCAATATTCGCGACGGAGGGTAATGGAGTTTCCTTTCCATTCTCAATTGTTGTTGTACCGTATTTGTAAGAGATAGCTTTATCGTACTTGTACGGTACTTGTCCTGGCAGATAGATAACTACAGGACCCTTTTGATTTTTCTGACCATCATAGCTGGCCTCAATTAGTTCGAGGTTGAGAATCCTTCCACTATCGAGGGGAACTCTCGATTCATGGAGTAGAGGGATTATGGCACACACATCTTTGGCCACTTCTCGTTTAGGGATTAAGACAACATCTTTACCTTGATTAGGATGATAGTCTGACATTGAACCAGAGCTTGACCATGGTTGAATGTCTTTGTGGTCCAACTGAGTTTGAAGGGCTGCTTGCACGAGGTAGCATCCTTGATTATTCTCTGAGGGAACTCTACGACGCTCATAGTTGTGTGGTGGCACCTGGCCACGTTCGCTCTGTATGTAGTGTAACCTCACTAGATCTGTTTCCATTAATCGAACATCCTGACTTTGATGCCTAGTAGGGTTCCCGTTAATCATACTGACTTGTTGTGTGTCTTCATCTAGATAGATCGGAAGCCACCAGTGGTTCAACAAGTGTTGAAGTGTTCTCTGAACGAGTACACATCCTTGGTCATCTCACGACATCCTTTACAGTTCTGATATTCGTGCGAAGTCAGAAAACTGAGCTGGACTTGCTTAGCGTGTAATTCCACCAAGCTGGTATTCATCAAGCGAATATCAAAGATTTAAATCATATTCACTTGATAATTACTTCTGTCGTGGTAATCCTGAATCCATCCAAGATCCATCTGACGCTGGAGGGCCTCTTGTACAAAAGAGCATCCCTGATTATTTACCGAGCAAATCAGACAAGAATTGTAATCGTGCTGTAGCAGATTATGATGTTGGCTTTACCTTGAGTGCATTGCCACCAAGGTGACATTCATCGCATGGATGTCGTGGTTCTGAATGATGTTGGAATTTGCATAAGTCACATTGACCACACAGATTCGGTGATCTGGGATCCACCTGAGATCCATCTATTCCTGTAGAGCTGATTGCACCACAAAACATCCTTGATTGTTTTTAGAGTAGATATCACACTGGTGATAGTTATGAAACGGTATATGCTTGTATTTGCTCTGTTTGCAATGCATCTTGACCAGGTTGGTTCCCAATAAGAGTACATCAGGAATTTGATAGCTGTGTTTAAACTCTTCCTCTATCAAATTTACCACAACTTTCTCTTGTTGAGGCAGTGGGTTTGTCTGAACATTCAGATTTGTATCCTTGAAGGATAAGACCCCGCTCTTGACAAGCTTCTACACATCGAATTTAAAGCTGAGATAGTTTTCTATGTTATGGCCCTGTCCTCCTTGATGGTAAGGGCAAGTCTGATCCACTTTGAACCAAAAAGGTGGATTTTCCGGCACTATAAGAGGAGACCTGGTTTGGATGTGCCTCTTGACTAGTAGTACTGGAAACAATTCTGCGTACAACATTGGTATAGGGTCGAACCCTGGTGGTCGCGTTGTACGGTTGTTGTTGTACTGAGGGCGAGCCTGCTGAAGAGGCTGTTGTGTCCTTTGCTGATATTGTTATTGATTCGGTTGGCTCTGAGCAACCTGAGGTTGATACGTTGAAATAGGCGCAGGGTTGATAGCAGGAGTTACAGCAGCTACTGGCTGGTACCGTCGCCTTTGCTTTCCGAGAGAGATATTACCAATATCTTGCTATTTTTTCTTAGGGAAAACACTATCGTATCTTTTGGTACTGCTTGATGATCCAGTGTCTTTAACTAAATGTCTTTCTCAGACTGCTTCCTCAAGACGAACTCCCATGCCCACCATCTCAGTGATGTCACTAGGCGCACTGGCAACCATTCTGTCGTAGTAAAATGAGCTCAAGGTTTTTAAGATCTTTGTCATCTCTTTTTCCTCAAGAGGTGGACAAATCTGGGCGGTAATTTCACGCCATCTCTGAGCGTATTCCTTGAAGGTTTCCTTATCCTTTTGCGTCATTACTCGAAGTTGATCTCTGTCCCGTGCCATGTCCATGTTATACTTATACTGCTGAACGAAGGCTGCCCCAATATCTCTGAAAGTGAGGATCTTAGTTCGGTTTAAACCCATGTACCATTTGAGTGCGGCACCGGTTAAACTATCTTGGAAATTGTGGATCAATAGTTGTTGGTTCTCTGTCTGAGTTGACATCCTCCGAGCATACATCACCAAATGGCTTTGAGGGCAAGAGTTTCCCTTGTATTTCTCAAATTTGGGCACCTTGAATTTGTGCGGAACTTTCACATTGGGGACCAAACAAAGGTCTGCGGTGTCCTTTCCGAATATATCCTGGCCGCAAATGGCTTGCAGTTCCTTCTGCATTTCTAGGAATTATTCCTGGAACTCATTCATTCTGTCGTACATACTTTCGTTTGCAATCGACGGTATCTGTGGAATCTGTCCTTCTGGGACAGTGTGTACCACGGGTGGTGGTATAGTCATTACGGCAGTGACTCTTGGTGCTTCCCTCTCCCGGAGTTTGTAACCTTCAGGAGTTGCTGTCATGCCCCTTGCATCTTCGCTTTCCTGAAGTTTGTAACCTTCAGGCCCAGCGGTGCCTGCTGCAGTTTCTGGATCTTTCATGATCGGAGGAATATATCCTTCCGGGATATAGTTGGGTGGCATGCCCCAGGGATGATCTTTAGGCATTTTATACCGAGGATCATACTTTTCCATTATGGGCATAGATGTGATCTCTGAGATCACAGTCCTTTGTTGTTGCATCTGAGCTGCTGCCAGAGCTTGCATGTCATTGTGAAGCTTTCTTAGATCCTCTTTCAGAGCATCGAGTTCTTCTCTCAACTCTCTGTTCTCTTCCTTGAGATTATCCATTTTCTTTTGTTGACTGGCCCGAGTATTGTACGAATGAGACACTTTGACTCTAGAATCGAGACATAAACGTGAGGTTCGTAGGTAAAAAGAATGCGTTATGTGAGAATGATGAATGAATAATTTTTTTTGTTTAATCAAAAGAAACTTCGACAATTGGATTGCAAATATCATACAGTGGGGAAACCCCGTTTTATTGAATCCAAAGATTGCGGAAATGGAAATACAGTAATTCACAAAGTGCTGTAAAAGGAAAAGTCTAAACTTATGGATCCTGAGTCCTCTCTGAGGAGGGCTCAGGTGCTGGTTTTGGTACTTTCCTTTTCTTTGACCGAGGCTCTTTAGCCGTTGTCGGGTTGAAATTCCTTTGCCAAGTGAAAGGAGCGAGCAAATTCCTTTGGTCTTCTTGATTTTCTACTACATGTTGCTCTAAAATTTCAACCAGAGCGTCTTTTTCTTTTAACAGTTGTTGTATTTTGTTACACTCCACATTGAGAATGCGGTATTTGTTCTTCCAAGATTACTTCTCCTGTTGAACTTTGTTGAGAGTAACCTGAAGCTTTTCTGTATCAGACATAAAATAAAGGACAGATTCCTTTAACGAAAGAACTCCTTGACGAGGGTAAGGCATCCTTAGCTTGAGAGCTCTAGTTTGTACCCAGTGGAGATAAGGTTCCACAGAGACACAGTTCGGTTTTCCTAGAGACTCTCTTCCTTTCCTGTGAACATGTTTCCAGGCATGCACTATTTCTGTCTTTAGTGCCTTGTCATTTTCTCCTTCCTTGAAGAAAAGACCTTCCAGATGAACATTACGCGGGATATGTCTCATCAGGTATCCAAATTGACGACGAACTAAAATGGATGATAGTTGATTCCTCCTTTAATTTCTATGAAGGGTACATTAGGGGAATTTCCACAACAATCAATGATCCTTATTGCGTCATAGATTCAATTGTACCAATCGATGTCAGAGTTAGTAAGAGACATGATTCTCTGTGACCAACGTAAAGTATTCTTATGATCCCAAAATTCAGTAGACTTGGGTAAGCAGGAAATGAACCATTTGTATAGCAAGGGTACACAGCATGTGATCATTCCTCCGCTGTACAAATTCCTTAAGTGTACAGAATGATAAGCATCTACGAGCAAGGTCGGTACAGGGTTTCCAATTAGAAAAATCTCAATAGCATTGATGTCAATGAAGTTATCAATGTTGGGAAACAGAAATAACCCGTAGGTGAGTAAAACAAAGACGCTTTCGAAAGCAGTCATGTTCCCTACACTAGCGAAGTACATAGCCTTTTTTACTAGAAACTGGGCTGGTAAACCTTGGATTCCACCCTTAATGGTCATGTGAGTCTTGACTTCTAACTCGTCCAAATAGATTGCACTTACAATGGTCTGATCCTTTGGAATTTCTTCCAGTCCGGAAAAGGGAGCTTGGTCAGTGATGGATAAATCGGTCAGGTGAGAGTACTCCTCCAGTGTTGGTGTTATTTGGTAATCCGGGAATGTGAAACAGTGATAGACCAGATCGTAAAACTGAATGAGTGTAGACATGATTCCTTCAATTACATGGACCCTTAACAGAGACAACAATCCTCCGTATTTAGCTCTGAAAGCATCAGGTTTGGTGATCATTCTTGCCAAACCTCTTAAATCCTCTAATTTTGGAACCTTGAAGGTATACTTGTGAGTCTTCCTTCTTCCGAAATTCATAACGCAATCTTTTGCTCTGACATTTGCAATCATTGTCTTGGTTTAATTTGAAAAAGAGAGACTAGAAGAGAAAATTTTCTTTGTTTGAAAGTTTTTTTAATGAAATGAATGCATGAATGCAGCACACAAAAACATAGAAAAAACATGGGGTCAAAGGTTCGGTGTCATGAAGTCATGGCTCTACCCATCCCTAAAGGTTGTACTGGTGATTTTTTGTACCCGTCCTCAAAATCATTGACCCTTCTTGGGATTACAACAGCAGGCTGGTTCACCCGAGCGAGCTGCAGTATCTAAGAGTAATCTCAAATGAGGGTAGTATCGCGTGACAACTATTTTCAATAGCTTCTGCACTACAAAATAGTAACATGGTCCCAGTCTACAAAAATCCTCAGTTTATCAGATACCACAATCGAACAATTTGCTTTCAACAACCGAAGTCATATAGGCATTGAATCCGCAAAGGGTATCTCCACTGATTCGATGGTCGACCGGGATCTCTTATTTGGGAGTCACTCCCAGTAAGATTACCTGTCTAGTGCCATCATTTATCTTAGGTATCAATCAAACTTTCCAGATGCGGCATCACCCGCAGTCCCATTAGCAGAAAAATAAACACGAATATCAATTAAGAAAAGCGATATATATATATTTATTCCTAAAACTAACATCCTAGAACTCTTAAGAGCTATAATCCTAGTCCTATACAGACAATGACTCCCCAACAGAGTCGCCATTTTACTGTTGGACTTCCCCGGCAGAGTCACCATTTTAGTGTAGCGAACGATTTTTGTCGGTGACGTGACCGCCTTATCGCTGAAGTTTGGGTTTTCCTCCTCGAGGAAAAAGGGGTGCTACTTTCTGATTTCTTATTTATCCCGTGAAGCTTGAAGGGAAAGGGAAGCTATCTAAAACTAACCTTGCACGTGGATGTTTAACTGAACAAACACTTAAAAGAGATTCGGGGAGTCGGGGTCAGGTTATACGATGGGGAGTTATCAATTACACATCCTATATGTGGTTATACACAGAATATTAGCTTTAGGTTTCGCTTTATACTTGATGGTGTTTATCCGTTAATGGGTTGGGAAAGATTCTTGGGAAATATGAGGGACTGAGTGAGTTTTTGTTGATGTTCGGGTGTTTTTGGTAAGGTACTAGACCTAAGTTATGATTGATGTGTGGAGGTACTGGACCTAGAGTTTTTGATTAGTATGCTCGCTAAGATTTCGCAATCTTATGCCTACTGTCACACCCCAAATTTTGACCACTAAGATTTCCCATCATTGTCTAAATCATCACCACAATATGGATGTAATATTATGCCTTATCAGTCGCCCCAAAGATGGGTGAGCATTCACTACAAACAAGGATTAGGGTTTTGAGCCCTTTCTGAGCCTTAGACAAAGGATCAATCAAGAAATGACATGATCTTCAACTTGTCTAACCTCTCAGAACATCCATAAAGGATCAAGAGGACTCCCACATCAAGAATCAAGCACAAGGTTGCAGCATTCCAAGTGGATTAAGCCTCAAGATCGCCAGTGTCACCAAATTAGGGTTTTGGTCGACCAGGGCCTCCGGGTGTAAATTTTCTTCTGGGCATGAGCCAATGCTTCGAAGCATAACCTAAGATACTCCATGGGACCTCATGGACCCAATCATCAAGTCAATTTAACCTCAGGGATGCATTTATCAAAAATCAGGAATTAGGGTTTCTTGACCTAATTCACCCACTAATTGACTTCTGGGATAAAACATGAGCCAAGACCTCAAGACATGATTTTAGGGTCTCTAATACACTACATTGATCCATTTTCAACAATGGATTAATCCAAGAAGCTTAATTCATAAGTTTTAATTTCATCTGAACCACAATTAGGGTTTTGAAGAAAAAGTCAACTATATATTTGACTTTTAACTAGGACATGCTCCCAAACCTTGAGACATGATTCAATACACCCTATATCACCTATGTTATCCATCTATTAAGTTTGATTTAGGTCAAGGACTTGATTTCATAGAGGATCGCACAATTTGGAATTCATTTGATAAAAAGTCAACTGTACACAAAAGTCAAAGTTTGACTTTTTGAGATTTTTCACAATTATGGCTCCTTAACCCTAAAATGATGTTATTGTGTGATTGGAATCATCATTCATCAAGAAAAAGCAAAGAAAGTGAGATAACTTGTAAAAGGGGTAACCATAAAAAACATAGAATTTTTCTATGTTATGAAACAAAGTGGCTAGGGTATCAACTTCCAAGGATCATAACTTGAGATCCAAGCAACCATTTTGAATGATCCAAATATGGATTTGTAGCTCTCATTACACACTTTAAAAGTGTCAACTACACCTCATTCCAATTCCTCATGGATTTTAAGTTATGGAATGAGCAAAATGACAAAAACATGAAAATGCCACTTTTTCCAACACTTAGTGAAATTTTCACTAAGTCAGAATCTGAAGTTCTGGTGCATGTGCAGAATTCAGATGTCCTAAGACATGTTATTCGACATCTGTTCTTACATGATCATAAATGGCAAGGTATAAAAATTGTACTGAAAAGCATAAACAAAACACACAGAATTGTTAACCCAGTTCGGATCTAACTATCCTACATCTGGGGGCTACCAAGTCAGGGATGAAGTCCACTATCAGTAGTATCAATTCAAAGCTAAACTACCCGTTTACAACTTTTCACTTAATCACTACCCAATGACCCTTCTACCTGGATCCTCTCTAGATATGAGAAACCCTTCTCACTCCCAATCATCGCAATGATGTCTAGCAGTTGACAATCCGCCACTGCATCAACAGCCCTTCACCTATACACCAGTTCAACAAGAACGAAACTTTTCCAAGACACAACTTAGAGTTGCTTAAAAGCTTCCTCCAAGTAACACAACGTACTGCCTCTTACCTACAGGTTTTGAGGAATACGGGTAACCTTCCCACAGGTTGGGAGGTTTACCTAGACAAACCCTAGTCTTCTACATGTTGGGCTCGCCACTCTCTAGGGTTACAAACCCTTCTATTTATACCCTGTACCCAACTGGATTTGGGCCTTCAATCACAGCTTCAATAGCTGTTACAAACCTGCAAAATAAGCTCCAATAAAATAGCTCCTCAATCTAATATTTCCTAATATGTCTCCATATTTAGAAAGTCTTGATTTCTGATTGATTCTTCTAGACCTTTGAATATGCGCCACATATAATGCATAATTTTCTCTTAAACTTCTGTACAATTCAAAACATAGCTGATTCTCATTATTCCAGCTCAGCAGGCGCGATGTCGAATGCTTCCTCATAAGACATCTTCTTCGACATGTTGCTCCAGTTGTTGAATACCTTCAACATAACATGTTCAAGCATCTTGTTGTACCTGTTCTTCTTAGCAAGTTTATACATCCTATTCTCTATTACAATATTGCTGCTATTGTTTGTTTTACAAAAATTAAGCCAATCCTAAAACAAGAGAACTAACAATCTCCCCCTTTTGCAAATTTTGGCTAAAACAAATAATCTACAATTAATTACAGTTCAGGAGTTTACAGCAATATAAAAATACAACCAACAGCTGTAGAGTTCAGATTCTACAGTACACAACAACAGATCTTCAGTTTGAAGATAATGTCTCAACATCTTTCTTTGACATCTTCTTTGCAACCTTCTGAATAAATCCACTGCATGCATCATCAGCAACAAACAACAATCTTCAGGATAAAAGGAAGGAAGGTCCTGAAGTTTGTTGATGCACACGAGGAAGAAGATAGAAGAAGCCAGCTAGTACTCCCCCTCAAACCAGGAACGTCTTCTAAATTTGAAGACCAATGATGGAATAAGAGAACTCTTAATTGCTCTTTGCAGGGCATAAGAGGAAACTTAAGACCAAACCCTCCACCACTCCTGGTAACTCAGAACACAGGTCACAACCGTGTTCATAACTCAGATCACAGGTCACAAAAAATATTCAAAAAGAAACATGATAGACATTTGCTATAACATGTTTGGACAACATATGCAATCACAGACTCCTGTTTGAACCTCTGAGCAACAATCCCTTTCTCCCCCTTTTTGGCCAAAAATTGACAAAGGAGGCCATCACAAAACCAGATCCAGGCACAGCTTACCCAGACCCGAACAAAACCCATAGTTTCTATGAAAAACAACCCTTACCTGATGGTAGAGGATAGGAGAAGCTTCTATAAATAGCAGAGCAGAAACTTAGATATTAACGATTTTCACTTCTTGGTCAAATAGTATGTTAATTGAGCATGGAAACCTGTAGCTTAATTCAAGGTGCACCGTCCAAACTGACTTTGAACGCCTTTAATAGCTCTTAGACCAGTCCTACATGTCTAGTCAGCACATACTAGGCTCCCTTCTTACGCGTGGCTGGATGCACAGTCTAGAATATTCCTTTGTTTGGCTCAGGGAAACATGTCTTGAGTGCTGTTCTGACATCTTACTAACATAGTTTGTCTGCTTGTTTACAAATTTATCAACCCAAGATTCCTTAGAAGCTTATACATTCCAAGCATATTTTCTTGGATTCCTTCAAAAACAGCAGAGAAAAAGTATAGGCACTAACTCCACACAACTATGATATGTCCCATCATGATGTTTGACATTACACAGCGCAAACTTAACTAGCACACAAGCTGCAATACCTTTTATGATCTTACACCAATAATGCCACATTCTGGTAAATGTTGAGCAAGGCCTCACCATGTTGATTTTGAATACATGGTCTGCCAAGTCCAATAAACACAAGTCCACTTGATTTGAGATTTCTCACACATTCTAAACAAATGTCTTGCAACACAAGATAAGGACTGCCACCACCTTTTACTTGTATTAGAAGAAACCTCCTTATAATACCCTGATAGAGTCTTCAACATGAAAGTAGCCATGTTTTCTAGAGCTACTTGCCATCAAGATTAGAATCTGCCCATTCTAATCCACATTATGTCAGAACTGCCACTTCAGACGATAATGCTGCTTCTTCCAACTCCATAAGTAGGGTACACAACAAACTAAAATGTTGTAACAAAATGTAGGACATCAGCACGAGACCAAAGACCACACCACTTGATCACAACCAGCAACCAGCAACCAGCAACCAGCAGACAGCCAGTCAAGACCTAGGCTCATCCTACTAGGGCAGCCTCTACCAAGGCACCAGACACGAAGTTCTGGTATCCAATGTGCCAAAAAAAAACAGGTTCTCAAGAAAACACATTCCCATGCCAAAGACAGCTTTGACCGGTCAGGCGATACAACCAAGGTCTCTTCATCCATTATAAATACCAAGCTTCCTTGCTCCTACCAGTACACCAAGGAAGGAAGCATGAGTCAGTCTAACAAGAGTGCAGGAAAGAGACACATGCAGGAGGACAAGAAGCCAGATCCTTAGAAGTTGAGGGACACAACACTGTCCACAGCTGGAGCATCTTCAGGAGCAACACGAACACGAAAGGCATCAGAAACAAGGATGAAGACCATCAAGAAAACTCAAGTGCAACTTCAAGCTTCTGATGACGAATGGGATGAAGATTGGAAGGCTTTTCTTGATTCGGGGGGTTGGGATAACCTTTAGACCCTTTGTATGGTGTTTTCACAAATCTTGTATGCTTTCAGAAAATATGTGTAACACCCCAAAATTTGCCTTGTTGTTTTTAGCTAACTGGCTTATGTTTCTTTTCATTTCTTACATTTTTGCATTGTGCATGGCATTGGTTCTTAGCATGGGATCAAGGTACTTGGTCCATATTCTCAAGTCTCCGGCTTCAAGGTGGTTCATGGAGCTCATTATATCTTCATAAGATCAAGATTGGCAAAGGATTTCAAGTGATTCCTTCCCCCCTAATCAGGGGGACCAGTTAGGGTTTTTGAGATCAAGAGGACTTCTTGGAAGGCTTGGTATGTTCAAGCATGTTCTTGTGGTGTTCTTTATGCTCACAAGTGTTCCTGGAGGAGGGTTTGGCTATTGATTCATGGTGAAAGTTGTTCAGTGGATCAGTTGTTTGTGAACTAAGCAAAAGTCAACTGTGAAGGAGAAAGTCAACGGTAAAGGAGAAAGTCAACTGTGGAATTTTGAGGTTCTTTTCGTGGTTTTCAAGGTCTCACATCCTCATATGGCCTCCAATTGTCAAGATTTGTCCCATTTACCAAGAATCAAGAGGTTGTACAAAGGTTACTAAATTTGGAAAATGACCCATAATTGAAACTTTCCATTTTTGGCAATTTTTCTTTCACATTCAACTCGACTTTTCATCATCAAGGAAGCTCCAAATGACTTTTCCTCCAACATGAAAGTTGAAGATCTTTCTTTTCCATTTCCAAAAAGTACTAGACCATTTCCATATCATTTGTGGAACTCTAGTTATGGCCAAAACAATGCAAGGTGCTCTTCATGAATTCCTTATGTGTCAAATTTTCCACTTTTTTGCATTTTTGCACAAATGGACTTGTAATGTTCCCAATTTCTTCATGTCACATTATAATATCAAAATACAAGTCAAGAAGATCATTTGTGGCTTTTGATTCAATTCATGCCATGTCATTTTTCTCATTATTCTCACAAAGTGCAAAAATGCCAAATTAATTCAAAGCTTGCAAACCAAGAAAGTGCAAGGCCCAAAATCAATCCAGAAGTGGTATGGGAGTAAATTGGAGGTGAATTATGCTGAGAACAAAGACTTCCCACGTGCAAATTGGTGGTGGTGGTGTAAAATGCATTTTTGCAATTTCACTCAAATCTCATTAACAAGAGTTCTAATCACTTCCTAATCTCAATCAGTGAACTAATCAAGAGTATATAACCTTACTCATGCTCTCACAGCTAGGGTAGAGACTCCCATTTGCTCAGTTTCCATTTTTCACTCTCCACTTTCTCATTTTCGTTTCTCCTTCTCCATAAGGTGTTTTTGAGAAATTCTTTCATATTTGGAATCAGTGAAGAGAGTAGAACCAGAATCAACCATCATCTGAAGCTCATACTGAGGTTTTCACCAAGCTCCATTCAAGAGGGTTCAAGTTCAAAACTCAAGATCTAGCACGATTCCAAGCTCTAGTTGCATTTATTTTGCAATTAGAGGTTCCAAGGACTTGATCTGCAGCTTTTGGAAGGCGTTCTTGTGATATTTTAAGTTCTTCAAGATCTCAGGTTAGTGATTCTTTCACCATCACAGAACTTGAATTTTTGATATGCAAAATGATCTATGATGTGCACTGAACATGCTGATATATTTTATTTGAAGTTTGGACGTGTAATTTGTGAGATATGTGGATTTAAAGTTTTAGATCTAAACTTGTTTTCGTTCGATTCTCTTTATGTGTTTGTTGTTTGGTAAAATGGATTGCATATTTGAGATCCTGGCATTTTTCTGGTCAAAATAGTGTACCTATTTGTATTTTCTGGAAAATTTCGCGTTACAGCTCACCGGAGAGGGTGGCCGGAGCCCTAGCTCCGGCGGCCGGAAGTTCAGTCCGGCGAATGGATTCAAACGAAGAAGAAGCCAGCTGGCCGTCCGATTGTGTGATCAAAGGGTTATCATCGCGCCACATCATTTAATTTTCTGTGTTATTTTTATTACTTGTGTGTATGCTGCTCCATGAGTATTATTGTGAGACTTCAATCGTGGCCATTGTGTTTTATTTCGTATTTGATCACACGGCTGGAGTGGGGACAACACATTAATGAGTCACATGCTGGGCATGTGGCTGGTCCATGGTGGAACCGGCTGCTTGTGCGTGTGCGTGTCTATTTGAAGTATGGTGTACCTTTGAATCTGGATCGTTGTTCTTGATTACCATTGGATCGTATGGACTTGGTGTGATGTATTGAGGCGCGTGGGATTAAACGATAGGCTGGATTTCGTTGCTGATCTTTGACCGTTACCATGCTCCACCTTTGACTCCGTTTGGACCCTTTCCTTGGGCTTTTTATTTTCGCACCCCACTCCCTTGGGCCTCTTTCATTTCCAACGTTTTCTCTTTACTGTTGGCACCCCCTCCTAGTTTATTTCCTTTTATTTTTATTACTTGTTTGCTTTGCATTTATATTTTTTAAAATTACTTTTATGCATCTAAAAATCATACAAAAAATCATAGAACTTATTTTTTAGTTTTCTCAAATTTTCACATATTTTATTTTCGCATTTTTATTTTATTTTGGCATCTGTTTTAATTAATTGTTTTATTTCCTTTTCTTATTTGTTTCACTTGCACACACCAACTTGTGAAATTTCTTTCTCCTCATTTATAATGCATTTTTAATCCATTCTTTTTGAATTTGTTAGGTGACACATTAAATTGCATAAAAACATTTTTGTTTCATTTTTAAAAAACTTTTCCATATTGCATTTTGGTCCTTTTCTTTTGCATGTTGAAACATTGTTCTTAAGTGATCTTTGTCCAATTGTTTGGGATACTTGGTTTGTGAATTTTGGTTTGATATTTTTGCACATGTTACTTGACTGAGTTAGCTCCTGTTTGGATATTTTTTGGGATTTTATTAATCAAATTTTCTATTTTTGGTTGATCTTTACTTGTGATGCAAGTTTGATTGAAGCTTACTTTGATACTTGACTTAGTTTGGGTGCATTTGCTTACTTGTGATGGAATGATGCTTAAGTTGTTTTTATTGTGTGATCATGTACTGTTTGAGCTTACTTGTGGCTTTGGAATCATCTCTTTTCACTCATTTTTCTATTTGTTCTTGATTTTACAAAGTGTTGTTATTTTGACTTGAGTTTTGTGGATGTCTTTCTCACTTTTGGTGCATGCTTTGAATGTGTTGCTTGATGATTAATCTTGTATGACTTGAGTTTGGGTTTGATATGACATTGATGTATATGCTACTGCCTCTTGAGTTCTATATTTGATTTTCATGTTACTTGAGCATTGTTGGATGCATTTGGTTTGAATTATGTGATGCATATCATCCCTTTTGCTTTGTAACTTCTTTGGTGCATCGTATTGCATAATGTGAACCTAGTTTGCATATGTGGATTGTTAATGATGATATGATGTGAGTTCTAGTCTTGTTTCATTTTCATCTTGTCTCTTTCATTTCACTTTGGTATGAGATCCATGTGTGTTTAATTGTGCATTTAATTCGAGTGTGCTTGCATCCTTCCATGTTTACCTTTGCATGATTACTTGAAGTGATTTGCATTAATCTTTGAAACATGTTGATTGACTTGAGTTGGACATTTATGATATGATGTACTTGCTGCTCTATCTTGTATCTTATCTTCTCCTTCTCTTTCTCCTTCTTCTCTTTCACTCTTTTCATCCCTCGAGTCTCGAGACTTGTTTAAGTCTTGGACTCTCTCCCGTTAGAAGCTACCTAGTCCAACTTAATTTTTGATTAAGCTTGGAGTAGGATTAGCATTAGGTTAGGTAGTCGTCTCTCCTAAACCTCACTAACCATAGGACATCCGTGCATGATAACATTAGGACTCTTAGTTCCCCTTTAGAGTTTCCTTTGTGTCGTCTCTCTTCTCATCTCAAAACTTCTTCAAGACACGTAATAAAAGTTAACGTGTATTGCGCTTGAGCCTTCTATGTGGGAAGTGGGGATTGAGGGGCTTCCTCTCATTCTTCTAGGATACCTAGTGTACGTCCTGTTGGGGACGATGCGCGAATTATTCGTTCCTATATTCAAGACTTGGGTTCAATGCAAGTTGCGAAACAACTTAAAAGACACTTCTGTCTAAAAAACACCAAACAAATTCAAATCTTTTTTTGATCCTTCGGGATTGTTGGGTTTCAAATTTCTTTTTCAGGAAAGAGCTCGTCGCTCAAATAAAAAACACTTACCCATCCGTGGTCGTACCCACGAACTACGTCAGCTCTGATTCCTCTCTCTCGTCCGATTGAGGATACGTAGGCACAAGACAGCGATTGTCTTGGCGAGCAACCTTCCCCCCACAGTTCCCGTCCGAACTACGTTGACTCTGACTTTCCCATTGCACTGAGGAAGTACGTAGGCCTAGGACAACGATATCGTCCTATCGAGTCACTTCCTTTTCTTTTCTTCTTCGTTTCTCCGTTCTCTCCGTTCTCGTTTCTTCTCCGGTCCAGTAGCAGTGGAGCTCCAGATGATGACACCCTTTGATGCAGACAGCAAGCGTGGATCCCATCGAGTACGATGGACGTGTTGGGTGCTAACACCTTCCCTTCGCGTAACCGACTCCCGTACCCGTTCTCTTGGTCGCGTGATCATGCTCTTTCCCTTCTTTCAGGTTTATGCAGTGTTCCCTTTCCCTCTCTTGGGATAAATACACTTTGCTGGCGACTCTGTGTTCTTTTGCGCCACTCTCGCGTTTGTACCGTTGGATGCGAATCTTTCGGGAGCGACAGCTGGCGACTCTGCTGGGGACTCTGGTTGACCTACTGCTGGTCCTTCCCCTTTAGCGAGTCAATCCTAGCGCTTGTCTGTTTGTTTTTGTTAGGTGTTTCTATGGTGCTTTGCTTTGTTGTATATTACTGTACTGTTGTTCACCGTATTTTTGCTTTACTGCTTTACTGTTTTTACAGCTTTTATCGCATTGCATTTTATATTGTCATACTGGATATACTGCGCTGTGCTGGCTGTTGTTCTGTTTGGCGGGTTGGGATGTTCTGAGAGATGAGCTCAATACACAGGCTCGAGTATACACTTAGGCTTTAGCGTGGGCAGGCGTGACGCTCCCGTGGTGTTGGGCACGTGCGGGTGATCACGATCCCTACAATCAGACGAGGTTCTATCCGGAGCTTTCTGCTACTGTATGCTGATACAGGCCAGTAGTTATTCTCTGGAGGAATCGTTGACTCTGATGACCATTCCCGAGGACTCAGTTGCGGCACTCCTCCCGGGATGTGACAGTGGCAGCCCACTTTCTGTGGAAAACCCATTGCACACTCTCGATCCGAGGACCTAATGCTGGGGACTTGCCATAGGATCCTTCTTTTTGAAAGAGAATCAGCAGACGACCTCTTTGATTGGCGGTAGCATTGTATCCTTCGGGCTGAATGTGCTATTGCTTCTCAAACCTCTGAAGCTGAGGATCTTTCGTTTTTGGAGAATCAGTTGAGGCCTCCTCGATTGATGATGATGCCAAACCAGAAATGGTGAACGTATCATCACTTCTCGACCTGAGAGCCCGGGATACTGAACATCCGAGTACCCACATGTGAGAGGGACAGTTTGTTTACAGGTTTGCAGGTAACCGTGACCATCAACCGACCCGGTTTTCTGTTGTTATCACTATGGTTGTTGTTGATTCTGAGTTTTGGTACAGAGCCTTGATTTGTTCAGTCAGCACAGTGCAGCCAGTTTATATGGATACCTTGATCCCGTGCTCTGCATTGCATTCCATTTATCTGACATTCATGTTTGTGCATTTTCAGGTAGTATCTAGTCTTTGATTCCAATCAGAGGGCGTTCTTAGGGATGGACACTAAGAGGGGTAAGAAGAATATCATCATCTACAAGTTTCCGAAGATCGCTCTTGGTCCTTTGAGCAGTTTACAGAGTATAGCTGGTCCGGAAGTTTTGGGAGCCTTTGAAGAGAAGTATGGTTGGATACTGTCCCTGGTTCGGAGTCTCAGTAAATATGAATATAATGGGCTACACACCTTGATGCAGTTTTATGATCCTTCCCTGAGGTGCTTCGTGATGCCAGATTATGTGTTGGTTCCTACCCTGGAGGAATACTCCAACATCTTGCGGATTCCTGTCAAAGAAGGTGTTCCTTTCTGTGGTTCCCAAGGAGAGTGTGATTTCCAGGCAGTGTCTGAGGCTCTTTATTTGAGCAGATCTACAGTGGAGGATGATTTTTCTAAGAAAGGAAAATCCTGAGGGTATCATTTGGAGTACTTGGTAAAGAGGGCTCGAGAGGAAGCTAAGGAGAATAGGTGGAGGGCTTTTAATGCTATATTAGCTCTGTGTATATATGGCATTGTGTTATTCCCTAATGAGTCTGACTTCGTCGATACGGATGCTATTCAGATATTTACAGCTCAGAATCCGGTACCGACTTTGTTAGGTGATCTCCATTACGCTCTATATAACAGGAATGAGAAAAAGCGAGGTGGTGTGGTTTGTTGTTGCGCACCTCTCTTCTACAAGTGGTTTGCCAAACGTTTACCCCAATCCGGTGCTTTTGTGGATTCGAAGACTTCTTTAGAGTGGAGTAAGCGTCTGATGGGATTAGCTGCTAAAGACATTCTCTGGGTGGATAAGGGTTTGTTGGGGACTGATATTCTACATAGCTGTGGCAGGTATCCTAATGTACCTTTGATCGGAAGAAAGGGAGGTATTAACTACAACCCATCTTTGGCTATCAGGAAGTTTGCGTACGCCCTAAGAGATCCTCCAGCTGAGAAAAATTTGGAAGAATCCTTGTATTTTCATATGATTGATGGTGTAGCTATTGCACAAGAAGCTTCTCAAGCCTGGCTCAACAGACAGAAGATAGGTAAAACTGTTTTGGGGAAACCCAATAACCAAGCTTTCGCTCCGTATGTTGAATGGGTGAAAAAGAGGGTAGAAGAGTTCTATTTACCTTTTGATCGGGCGTCTCCCTTGTATCCAGAGAGTGTGGAGGAAAGACTTACTGTGCCTATTGAAGAGTTCAACAAGCAACAGAAGTTGGTGCAAGAATTGAGAGCAGAGAATTCCGTTATGAGTAGTCAGCTGCAAGGAGCTTTGCATGACAATTTGGAGCTGAAGTGGCAGGTCAAAGAGTCGACTGAGCGTCTGAAGAAGACAGAAAATGATCTGAATAGCAGAATTCAGCATTTCAAGAAGATCAGCATGGCAGCAGAGACTTCAAGCCAGACCACCAGGACAACTAAGAAGCTTTTGGCTAAGACTGAAACCAAGCTTGATGTTTATCAAGAGATGTGGAGTGAGGTCCAAGTCGAAAACGAGGTACTAAACAAAGAGCTGCAAAAGGCGAAAGAAAAGGAGAAGCATTTCTTCAACAAGTGGAAAGAATCCCAAAAGGAGATTGAAGAGCTCAAATTACAAGTTGGAATCAAGAAGGTAAGGCATGAAAGTAGCAACGCTGAAGAACAGATTGCAACGCTGAACCAAGAGATTGCAAAGAGAAACAAGTTAATCAAAGGGCTAATCTCGCGACCGGCACATCCTGACACTTTGAATCTTCTGGAAGAAGTGGAGGCTAGCCTGTTTGGGGTAGAATTGTAGTGTATTGTGTATCTGTTTTTATGTGGTTACCATCAGGATTGTTGATGGAATCACCGTTGGTTACAATTGACTTTGTTTGTATGAATTCTTCCATCTTGATAATAGAATGTTTGATTCAGATATTTTTGCCTTGGTAGTTTTCTATTTTTGTGATTGGTTTCCAGTGGTTGGATCCGGTGGTATTTCTGGGTCGGATTTATTTTCCGATATTGCGTCTAATCCCTGGCCCGGTTGCTTGGAATGGAATCAAAGCGGATATACCTTGGAAATGTTCAAATATGTTTGTCGCATTTGCATTTGCATAATCATATTCATTCTTTGCATTGCAGGTTTTCTTAGGTTTCTCTGGTTTTCTTATGTTCTCTCTTTCTTTCAGTCAGGATTGATCAACCAATTCATCGTTATTCTACCAGGCTCAATCAAAACAGAGTGATGGACAAAGTACAAGCAGATATGGCCGCTATGCAATCTCGCATCGACCAGTTCATGGAAATGATGCAGGGTGTGGTGCAAAGTCAGAACGAGTTCAGAACTCTGGTTCAGCCGTTAGTGGCACAGGTCGACGAAAATGGTATCCTACACGGTGGTCTTATTAACCGTAATATCCCTCCGGGCGGAGTTGGTGCTGGTGGACAGGACAGAATTCCTACAGTGGTTGGAGAGGGAAGTACTGTTCGGGCTATCCATGGCCATCATTTTGATGATCAACAGGACGATGTGTTCTCGGTCAGGAGTCTAGATGCTGCCCTTCCTGTGGTCAGTGATGAAAGAATCCGTTTAATCGAAGCTCAATTGAAAGGAGTGGTGAAACAGGATGATTTGGGGATTGATTTGGACGACCTAGGGTTGGTCCCTGATATTGTTATTCCACACAAGATTCAGATTCCTACGCTAGAAAAGTGCAATGGTTCTACCTGCCCAAGGACTCATGTGAAGGCCTATACCAGGAAGATGGCTGCTCACGCTAAGGATGAAAAGTTAATGATGCACTTCTTCCAAGACAGCCTGTCTGGCGCGTCTTTGGAATGGTACATGGGGCTAGAAAGCAGAGATGTGCGTACCTGGAGAGAGCTAGCTGCAGCTTTCATCAAGCATTATCAGTATAACACGGACATGGCTCCCAACAGAACTCAGCTGTTGAGCATGTCCCAGAAGAATGATGAGAGTTTCAAAGAATACGCGCAAAGGTGGCGTGAATTGGCGGCTAGGGTGCAGCCACCAATGCTAGAGAAAGAGATGCTAGATATGTTCATGGACACACTGCCGAAGCACTACTATGAAAAGCTTTTGCCTTGTTCTCTAGGCAAGTTTGCAGATGTGATTGCTATTGGGCAGAAGATAGAGGTCGGAATTAAGGCTGGGAAGGTTTCTAGCGGTGATGGATAGGCTTCCGGACAGGGAAAAAAGCCGTTTGATAATTATAAGAAGAAAGGAGAGACCAACTCTGTATCATCCCACAGGGGAAAAGGGAAACAGCGCCAGTTTAACAATCAACAGGTAGCATCAGTAACCATTCCAGCAACATTACCTCCACCACAGCAGCAAAGGGGTAATGCTAATCAGAATAGACAGCAGGGTCAGTATCAGAACAGACAGAGGAATGCAGAAAGGCATTTTGATCAACCCCCAATGTCATATGCACAGTTGTTGCAACACTTGCTGCAGTTGCGTCTAGTTGAGCTTCGTACCTTGGCGCCACCAACAGGGGAATTCCCACGAGGCTACGATGCTAACGCACACTGCGATTTTCATTCTGGTGCCCCTGGGCACACGGTGGAGAAGTGCAGGGCGTTTCAGCACAAGGTGCAGGACCTTGTGGACTCTAAAGCCATTAATTTCTCGAATGACGGACCCAATGTTATTCAGAACCCGATGCCTAATCACAACGGGCCAAGGGTGAATGCTATAATTGAGGACCGTGAAACTTTGAATTTGATCATGGATGTGGAGGAACTGAAGACCCCATTGGTGGTGGTTAAGAACAGGTTATTGAAAGGTGATGTATATCCGGGCTGTGGTGAGAACTGCTCAGATTGTTTGATAAAGGCTAATGGTTGTGATTCGTTGAAGAGGGGTATTCAGAATCTGATTGATGAGGGTTGTTTACAGTTTGACAGAGGTAATCAGCTAGAAGAGGTTGTTAGTGAGAAGGTTGCCACTATCACTATTCCATTCAAAACAATTACTATTTCTGGTCCAGCAAGGCCACCTCCATTCATTATCACAAGGGCAGGACCCATTCCGTACGAGAGTTCTAAGGCTATTCCGTGGAATTATGGTGCAGAGGTGTTTGTCAATGGGCAAAAACAAGAGCTAATGAATACTTCACCAGTGGGTTCTAGTTCAGGGGTTAAAGTTGAGACTGATGCCATAACCAGAAGTGGTAGAGTGCTCCCTCCGGTTAACGATCAACCCAGTACCTCTAGGCAGGATAGAGGAAAACAGGCGATGGATGGTTCTGTTCAGACTCCAGTGATTGTGGAATCTACAGTGAAGCCGATTGATGATGCTTTTTCAGAAAATGTAGAGGAATTTATGAGGCTCATCCGAAAAAGTGATTATAAGATCGTGGACCAATTACATCAGACCCCGTCCAAGATCTCTATTCTGTCTCTGCTCTTGTGTTCTGAGGCTCACAGGAATGCTCTTTTGAAGGTTTTGAATGCAGCATACGTTCCTCAAGAGATTTCTGTTAATCAGCTGGAAGGGGTTGTAGCGCACGTGAATGCGGGTAACGGCCTGGGTTTTACAGATCTTGACTTGACTTCTGCTGGCAGGAATCATAACAATGCCCTGCATATTTCGATCGAATGTCGTGGCTCGCTGATGTCACATGTCTTGGTTGACACTGGTTCATCGTTGAATGTATTACCCAAGAAAGCGTTAATGAAGTTTGATACTCGAGGACTTATTTGTACACCAAGCGACTTGGTGGTGCGAGCTTTTGATGGCTCGAAGAGATCTGTTTTTGGCGAGATTGTGCTTCCAATCAAGGTTGGACCAGAAATCTTTAATGCAACGTTTTACATTATGGATATTCAGCCAGCGTACAGCTGTTTATTGGGTCGTCCTTGGATCCATGGGGCAGGTGCTGTAACTTCCACTTTACATCAAAAGCTGAAGTATATGGTTGATGGTCACGTAGTGACAGTATGCGGAGAAGAAGACATAATGATCAGTCAGCTGTCAACCTTCAAATACGTGGAAGTGGATGGGGAAATCCACGAGACGTTGTGCCAGGGATTTGAGAAGGTGAAAGTTTCTGAAGAAGTTGTTCAGTCTGAAGCTGTAGTGCAGCCCGTAGTGGCAAATCAACCTGAGGGTTCCATGTCTTCGTTGAGAGACGCCAAAGCTGTGGTTGAAGCTGGCAGCTCACAGAGGTGGGGCCGGGTGGTTGAAGTCCAGAAAAAGAAGGATACTTATGGATTGGGATACAAGCCATCCAAGAGAGATGAGGATCCCCCAAAATTCTATGGCCCTGTTCGGTTCACTAGCGCAGGAGTTTTCTTCGACAGAGTTAATGCTATTGATGAAGAAGGAGACAGTGATTGTGACATGGATAGCTGGATCCGTCCTTGTGTCCCAGGGGAAAGTCTGCACAACTGGTCTTCCGAGAAAGTCATTCAAGTGACAGGCTTCGAGTAATTGCTTTGTTTTCCTATTTTGTTAATCCTACATTCTGCCCAAGACGTAGTGATTCGGTTTGTAGGGCTTTTAACTGTCGTATATTTTGCTTTATCATCAATAAAGGACTTTTCACACTCAAATATTTTGATCTCTGTCTTTCTGTTTTTATTTTTATGCATTAAAAAACCCACATCAAAATGGCAATGTGTTTCTTTTGTTGCATCATAATAAAACATACCTCATAAATCATTGCAGGTCTTTTTGTCCAGATGACACCGATTATGACTCAGCTATAGCTCGGTATGACTTTGACAATCCAATTTATCAGGCTGAAGAAGAGGTTGACGAAGAGTGTGAACTGCCCGAAGAGTTGGCCAGATTGTTGAAGCAAGAGGAGAGAGTCATCCAACCTCATCAGGAGGAAATCGAGATTGTGAATCTGGGAACCGAGGACGCTAGAAAGGAAGTAAGAGTAGGGTCTGCGTTGGAAGACAGTGTCAAGGGAAGATTGATTGAAATGCTCCGTGAGTATGTGGACATCTTCGCCTGGTCTTACCAAGACATGCCCGGGTTGGATACTGACATTGTTGTACACCGGCTACCACTCAAAGAAGGTTGTGCTCCGGTCAAGCAAAAGTTGAGAAGAACTAAACCAGAGATGTCTGTCAAAATCAAGGAAGAGGTTCAGAAGCAGCTAGACGCCGGATTTCTTGCCGTAACAAATTATCCTCCATGGGTTGCTAACATCGTGCCTGTACCTAAGAAGGATGGGAAGGTCAGGATGTGTGTTGATTACAGGGATTTGAATAGAGCAAGCCCAAAGGATGATTTCCCGCTCCCTCACATTGACGTGTTAGTTGACAATACTGCTCAGTATTCTGTGTTTTCCTTCATGGATGGCTTCTCTGGGTATAACCAAATCAAGATGGCCCCAGAGGACATGGAGAAAACAACGTTCATAACACCGTGGGGAACTTTCTGCTACAAAGTGATGCCCTTTGGATTGAAAAATGCAGGGGCAACTTACCAGCGGGCGATGGTGACTCTCTTTCATGATATGATTCACAAAGAGATTGAAGTCTATGTTGATGACATGATTGCGAAGTCACAGACGGAAGAAGAACACCTGGTGAATCTTCAAAAGTTATTTGAAAGGTTAAGGAAGTTCAGACTGAGGTTGAATCCGAACAAGTGCACCTTCGGGGTGAGATCAGGAAAATTGCTGGGGTTTATTGTTAGTGAAAAAGGTATTGAGGTTGATCCTGCAAAGGTAAAAGCCATACAAGAAATGCCTGTGCCGAAAACAGAAAAAGAGGTTCGTGGTTTCTTGGGGAGATTGAATTACATTGCTAGGTTCATCTCGCATCTCACAGCCACGTGTGAACCAATCTTCAAGTTGCTAAGAAAAGATCAAGCGGCCAGGTGGAATGAAAATTGTCAAAAGGCATTTGAAAAGATTAAAGAATACTTGCAGGAACCTCCGGTCCTTATGCCGCCAGTGCCAGGAAGACCTTTGATTATGTATCTCACGGTTCTTGAGAATTCAATGGGTTGTGTGCTCGGTCAACAAGACGAGTCAGGTAAAAAAGAGCACGCCATCTATTACCTGAGTAAGAAGTTTACTGACTGCGAGTCAAGATACTCGATGCTGGAGAAAACATGTTGTGCACTCGCTTGGGCCGCTAAGCGTTTGAGGCAGTATATGTTAAACCATACAACCCTTTTGATTTCGAAGATGGATCCAATCAAGTATGTGTTTGAGAAGCAAGCACTTTCTGGTAGAATAGCCCGTTGGCAGATGGTTCTGACAGAATATGATATTCAGTATGTTTCCCAAAAGGCCATTAAGGGAAGTGTTTTGTCAGAATATCTCGCTGAACAGCCAATTGAGGATTATCAACCGATGAAGTTCGAATTTCCGGATGAACATATCATGTATCTGAAGATGAAGGATTGTGAAGAGCCTTTGCCTGATGAAGGACCTGAGATTGGATCTCAGTGGAAGATGGTTTTTGATGGGGCTGTTAACTCATATGGCAACGGAATCGGGGCAATCATTACGACTCCACAGGGCTCTCATATACCCTTTACTGCCCGATTAGCGTTCATATGCACCAACAATAAGGCGGAGTATGAAGCATGCATCATGGGGTTAGAAGAGGCAATTGATTTGAGAATCAAGAACCTCGATGTTTATGGTGATTCTGCGTTGGTGGTGAATCAGATTACAGGAGAATGGGAGACTCGTCAAGTAAATCTCGTTCCATATAACAATTATGCCAGAAGATTGTTACCTTTCTTTGACAGAGTAGACTTCCATCACATTCCCCGGACAGAGAATCAGATGGCTGATGCGTTGGCAACTTTGTCATCAATGTATAAAGTGAATCTTTGGAATGAAGCTCCCTCAATCAGAATCATGCGCTTGGATAGACCTGCTTTTGTATTTGCAGTTGAAGGGGTATCAGATGGCAAGCCTTGGTATCATGACATTAAAGTCTTCTTGAAGAGTCAGGAATACCCAGCTGGGGCATCTTCCAAAGATAAAAAGACATTGAGGAGGTTATCAGGAAACTTCTTTTTGAACAAGGATGATGTGTTGTACAAGAGAAACTTTGACATGGTCTTGCTACGTTGTGTTGATGAACACGAGGCAGGCTTGTTAATGGAAGAGGTTCACGAAGGTTCCTTCGGTACTCATGCCAATGGGCATACTATGGCCAGAAAATTATTGAGAGTGGGGTATTATTGGATGACTATGGAGTCTGACTGTTTTAAATACGCCCGAAAATGTCATAAATGCCAGATTTATGCTGACAAGGTGCACGTACCGCCTACTCCTCTGAATGTTTTGTCGTCACCTTGGCCTTTTGCTATGTGGGGGATTGACATGATTGGAAAGATCGAGCCAACTGCATCAAATGGACATCGTTTTATCCTGGTGGCTATTGATTATTTCACGAAGTGGGTGGAAGCGGCATCGTATGCCAATGTCACCAAACAAGTGGTAGCCCGGTTTATTAAGAAGGACATCATCTGCCGGTATGGAGTCCCGGAGAGAATCATTACTGATAATGGTTCAAATCTGAATAACAAGATGATGAAGGAGCTATGCCAGAGCTTTAAAATCGAACATCACAATTCCTCTCCCTATCGTCCGAAGATGAATGGGGCTGTTGAAGCGGCTAATAAGAACATAAAGAAGATTGTGCAGAAGATGGTAGTGACATACAAAGACTGGCATGAGATGTTGCCTTACGCTTTGCATGGGTATCGTACTTCAGTACGCACCTCGACTGGGGCAACTCCTTTCTCACTGGTGTATGGCATGGAAGCAGTCTTGCCATTAGAAGTTGAGATTCCTTCTTTGAGAATTCTGACAGATGTGAAGCTGGATGAAGCTGAATGGGTGCGTTCCCGGCTGAATGAACTGAACCTCATTGAAGAGAAGAGACTGAAAGCCATTGCGCATGGCCGATTGTATCAGAGTAGGATGAAGAAAGCCTTTGATCAGAAGGTGCGTCCTCGGTGTTTTCAAGCTGGTGAATTAGTTTTGAAAAGGATCACTCCTCCTCAAACAGATCACAGGGGCAAGTGGACTCCGAATTATGAAGGGCCATATCTAGTAAGACAGGTTTTCTCTGGTGGAGCCTTATTACTCTCAACTATGGATGGCGAAGATTTTACGTCCCCTGTGTGTCGCTCCCGGGATTTTCATCCTAGTACAAACGCGAAAGTGGCACCGAAACAGAGTCGCCAGCAATGTGTATTTATCCCAAGAGAGGGAAAGGAAACACCGCGTAAACCTGAGAGAAAGGAAAAGCATGGTCTTGCGACCAAGAGAAATGGGTTCGGGAGTCGGTTACGCGAGAGGAAGGTATTAGCACCCCCTCGCGTCCATCGTACCCGATGGGATCCACGCTTGCTTGTCTCGATCAAAGGGTGATAGAAAAGAATACTGGAAAAGGAACGAAAAGAGAACTGGAAAAGGAACGAGAAACAAATGTAGGGAAAATAAAAGAAGTGCTCGCATGGGCCCTACCCCACTGCCTACGTATCTCATCGGGAACATGAGAATCAGAGCGACGTAGTTCCCCTCACTAGGGATGAATTGTTTGTGTTTTTTAGAGAACGGCTTACGTTCTAGCTCAGGTGTTGCAAGCTCGCTGGTCCGAGTGCGTTACCATCTTGCAAGAGAACGAGTAGAAGCGCGTTCGTACGCTAAGAGTGAATGAGGTGAGAAAAGAATTCCCGAAGGAAAGACGTTATTGTTTGTTTTTGTCTTTTAGAAAGAAGTGTTTTGTTATTTGTTTGCATATGATAGTGTATCCAAATCTTAGTCCTTGGAATGTGTACCTTCTCACATTCCAAGATGGAATGAGTAAGAAAGTACACTAAATATGAAGAAGACCCCCACACTTAGTTTCAATTGTCAAGGTTCAAACACACTAGCATACTTGTGTTTATTAAGTGTTTTTGTTGATTATGAAGTGAAGAAGTGTTTTATTATTTGCACCTTCAACAAGTATTGCATTTAAGTCCCTCATACAAGATCAAATGTTTAACACATTGACCCAAGATGGGCTATATGCTATACATTCTAAGATTATAAGAGAAGACCCCTTATAATCTTTCCTTTATATGAAAGGCTTAAATGCAATAAATGCTTACCTTTATTAAATGTTTTTGGGTTTTCTTTTTAGATGAGAAGAGAGACTCAAGAGAAGGATAAAGGAAGAAACTATGGGGGGACTAAGACACACCCTAGTGTTAGCATGCTTGGATATCCTATGGTTAGTGAGGTTTAAGAAACCTAATCCTACAAGAAAGGAAGAGGGAGAAGAAAGAATACAACTTACTTCCGAGATGGAAGCTAAGTTGTTTCTAGGGAGGGAGAAAGAAAGTTATGAAGGCAAAGCATTATTAAATGCTTAAACAATCACAAATTGAATGATTAAAAGATGAAGGAAGAAATTAGAATGTGGAAGCATATCCACATTCAAATGACTTACCATTAGCCCCTGAAAAGGTTAGTATACTTATTTACAAGTAAAGAAAGAACATAGAGTGAACAAATCAAACTCAAACAAATTGACAAACAAAGTAAAATGAGATTGAATTGCTATAAGAGCTTCCCAATCAGAATGTGCATCTCAAAATGCATTCAATAACATCTACATATCAAACACAAACCAAAGGTACACAAACAAAGAATTAAACACCAAGAAGTGCACTATGAAAGAAGTAGAAGGAGAGTGAAAGGGAATGCAAAACAACTATGCAAGAATACTTCATAAGAAGTCATGGTCAGAATATGGTTACCCTAAACATGTTCCTAAATAGGATCTTCAAACATCACTCAAATCATGCACACCAATTCTCAATTCAATAAGAAACAAAGAAGAAAGATGAAGTGATGTGAATATGGTTCATACTTGTAAAACAAGTGACTTAAAGTGAGAGACAATTACAAACATGCAAAGGTGAAGTTCTAATATCACAACCAGAGATCAATTAGCATGCTATCCATCCTAGAACACAACCACAAATCATGGCACAAGTGCCTTCATGATCAATTAAACCAAACATGAAGCATATATTCATAAATTTGGACTAGTTAAAGTTCATGCCTCAAGCAAATATCAAGCATGCTTCAAAAATTATGATCTTCAATAATCAAACACCTTAAACATGTATCATTGACATATCAAAGCCACAAGTAATGAATCAGAACCAAAGTCAATCAATCAATTAGGTCAAAGTCTCATGGAAGTTCATGCATTTAAGCTCAAAGCAACACAATAAAAGTCAACTAAAAAAAAGACTGAAAAATCATCAAATAAATCTCAAACATACATCCACATGTGGTGAACATAATGCAAAAAGGAGGGGATCAAAATCACCTTTTATGATCAAGAACAAAAATGCACAAAATGGTAGGTCACATTAAGTATGCACAAAAATAGAAATTCAAAAGAAATACTGAAACAGGGGCAAAATGGTCATAAAATCAGAAAATAAAATCATGGAAAATTTTCTAAATGTTTCAATGACATTCATGAATTTTTGTGGAATTTTATGATGCATTTTAGTATTTTTTAAAAATTAAAAATCAAACGCGTATGAAAATGAAAATAAAAATAAAATGCAATATGAGAGGGGGGTATGAATATAGCAAATCAGCATGTTCAAATCACATGGGCCTCAAAATTGGGGGTGTGGATAGTATTCTGATTTGGGTCCATTTACGCACATGACACAATAATTAAAATGCACCTTCAGTCAACATTAGTCAACACAATCCAAACCATTGGATAAAGTCAAGTCAACACACAGTCAAAGTACACAAGATCAACGTATGCACGTGAGGGAACACATTACGTTACATGCACTGCACCACATAAAATTTAAATGAATTCAGAAAAAAGGCACGTGAAGAGCATGCTGATTTTAATGTGTTGGCACGTTTTAAGCCACACGATGCAAGCAAATCTACGGTCATGTTTTAAACTGCGATCAAAACCCTAACCAAAGACCACCGGCCGGAGAGGGACCTCCGGTCACCTTCTCCGGTCAATCACCACCGTCTGCAACTTTGAGTTTCCCAGAATTACACAAACCATATACCAAAATGAAGCTGAGCTCACATACATCATGAATGTGCAATCAACTTTCATAGATCACGCATGTACAACACAAACCGAACCAAAACATTTTGCCCTAAAATCTCATCTAAACTCCTAAAGAGCCTATCAACTGGTCAGGACTCACGCATAGCCTCTAATAAGCTCTAAACATCATAAAGCAAGCTAAAACAACAAGAACTTATGCAATCAAGTTGGAGTAATTGGAACCTGAAATTTGCAGAACTTTGAAACAAAAGAAAACCAGAGATCCACTCTTGATCTTTGAACTTGATTCGTGCAAAATAAATGCAGTTGAGCCTTGAGATATTGAGAACAGAGAGAGATTCAAGGCTGAGCAATACTTGAAATCTTGAGGACTGTGTGGAAAACTTCTTCAATCCAATGCCATTGATGATGATGATGATGAAGTAAGATGGAGGATGATGAGGTTCGTGTACAGAGAGAGAGAAAAATGGAGAGAAACTGAGAGAGAGAAAAGAGAAGTTTTTGGAGTGAATGTGAAAAAATGAGAACTGAAAATGAATTGTGAAGTGTGATTTTGTTTTATAATTTGAGTTAACCACAGTTTGGTGAGTGAGTTAAATGAGTCCAAGTTGGGTTAATTGAGTCCACCCTAACTAACTGAGCCAAGTTAGTTAGGGGACGAGTTGGTCATGGCTGGGTTATGGTGATGAAGGTTCATGGAGTTATGGTGAGGAGCAATTGCAAGGAATGGTGATGATGAGTTGTTCTGGTGTGGCAGCTTGATAAACTTGTTTCACAAGTTTTGTTCTTCCTCTTTAGTGTATGGAAACAACATGGATAGCACGTGCTGCTCAAGTTTGTAAGGGGATGTTGGCTTAAATGAGGAAAGGAATAAAGAGTGTACATGTGAATTCTGAAACAATCAACCACAACCATGTTTATTTTCTGGTTTTATGACAGCTTGAAACCAATGCAATCATGGTGATTTGATGATGGAATTCTCTCAAATCCATGGATGATTTGATGTGTTTTTGGAGTCATTGGAAACAGGAGATGTAATGCTACATGTTTGGTGTGAAAATTGAATGGAAATGATGCTTGGAACATGCCTAAAAATGACCATAAACAGATGTAAAACAAACTGATGCATGGGCGAGCAATTTGGGGCATGGCATGGCAAGTTGGCCTAGTGATTTTCAGCATAATCACACCAACTTTAGACCCATCTTTCTATTTCATAACTTGGTCAAATCAAAATTTGTCCAACATGAACATTGAAGATAAGACTACATAGAACAACTTTGATGTTGAAAATTTTCTCATTAGAGGCCTTTAACCATGAGAAAAATGAATGGACATTTGGCCCATCACACGTTTGTAAAAATGACTGCGCGCAGACCTGGCCAAGCTTGGTCAAGACATGGTTTTTGGCCTACTTTCCTCTAACTTGGATTAATCATATCTCCCTCAATTTTTGTCCAATGGAGATGTTATACCCATGGATTTGAAGCTTAAAGCAAGATCTTTCATTGAGGCAGAGTGGAATTTTCATTTGGTGCTTCAATTTTGAATGGCCTTGGTTCCAATTCTGATGCAAAATGGCCAAAACTTGCTATTTTTAGTAACCCTACTTCATCCAAAAGTGGCAACTTTCCAAATCTTGATTTTTTCATGATTCCTTTGGAGTTTCTTGATCAAATTTTGTACATTGGTCACATATAACATGAATTTCATGAATTTGGCTTTAAAAAGTCAAGAGTTGACTTTTTCCTCTGATTATTTGACTTTGCCCCAATTTCTCTGATTCTTGATCTTTCTTCCAATTGAACCACTTCTAAAACCAATTGAGATGCAATTTTCCACATACATACACTTAGGGACATATGGAATACCATGACATCAAGTTTTGTTCAAAAAACAGAGATACCCTGATTTAATTGGAAACCCTAATCTTGACCTCCTCTGGTTAGGAGGAAATTGCACATCTTCCAAATCCAAATTCCTCAGAGTATGTTGTGTATCCCCTTAAAGGATGATGAGAAATGCCACTTGAGAATGATTTTGAATCAATGAGCTATCTCTTTTGAGGGTTTTCCTTCAATTTTTGACCCTCTTGCATGATGAAAGATGTATTGCTTCAATCTCCCCTTGGATTTCACTTTCTTGAGATAGTGGATGATCAATTGAGGTAGTATGAGACATGAGAGACCTCTTGACTTGCTTTGAGACCACTTGATTAACCTTTTGTGCTTTGAATGGTCTCTTGATTGTCCACCTCCCACCTGACCACATGCCCTGATGGTAAGAAGGATGTCATGCTTCATTTTTCTATGTTAAATGCAATGTAATGTTAATGAGGTGGATATGATATGATAAATGATAATGTCATGCTATGATGACAAAGGGGAGAGCAAATTTTGGGGTATTACAGCTGCCCCTATTCAAGCGCTGTAGACCTGAATGCCTGAAAGCAATTGCTTTCGGACTTTCAAGGTATATAGTGATTGAATACCAAATATAACCAAAAA
The DNA here is from genome assembly GCA_022829125.1 of Lathyrus tuberosus. Classification (NCBI taxonomy): domain Eukaryota; kingdom Viridiplantae; phylum Streptophyta; class Magnoliopsida; order Fabales; family Fabaceae; genus Lathyrus; species Lathyrus tuberosus. Next base: position 14,382,548 of record JALAZF010000058.1, read on the forward strand.
TTTGCTCTGGATGGTGAAGAAGAAAAGGGATATAAACCCAACGAGACTGCTGGATTGAATCTTCGACGAAACGTCGGAGAGATCTGTCTTTTGAACGATGCCAGACGACTACTGGCTTGCCACGCTGCTGGTGGACTTTAATAATGTCTTTTATGCAATTCCAGACGACTACTGGCCTGCCACACTACTGGTGGACTTTGCAGCTTCGTGCCACCCGAAGATGGACTTTTGCCAATCCACTGTTGGACTTTTGCCACCCGAAGACGGACTTTTGCCAATCCACTGTTGGACTTTTGCCACCCGAAGACGGACTTTTGCCAATCCACTGTTGGACTTTAAGAATTTGCCACCCTTAGATGGACCTTTCGCCAATCCACTGTTGGACTTTTGCCACCCGAAGACGGACTTTTGCCAATCCACTGTTGGACTTTTAGCTGCTTTGCCACCCGAAGATGGACTTTTGCCAATCCACTGTTGGACTTTTAGAATATGCCACCCTTAGATGGACCTTTCGCCAATCCACTGTTGGACTTTTGCCACCCGAAGACGGACTTTTGCCAATCCACTGTTGGACTTTCGCCACCCGAAGATGGACTTTTGCCAATCCACTGTTGGACTTTCGCCACCCGAAGACGGACTTTTGCCAATCCACTGTTGGACTTTCGCCACCCGAAGACGGACTTTTGCCAATCCACTGTTGGACTTTCGCCACCCGAAGACGGACTTTTGCCAATCCACTGTTGGACTTTAAGATATGAGGGAATGATGACTCTGCCAGGAATTATTCCATCTGTTTGGGGCTGGATTCTGGTCACAGCAACTCCGCTGGGGATGAGAATTTTTAAATGACGTCCTGCTGGGGAAATGAGCCATTAAAACTCTGCTTGGGGATTTATCCAATCCAAGACCCTTTGTAGGGGTTATCCACCTTCTGACCCGGCTGGGGAAAGGCTGTACCATCCTTGTTGAGGAATAGATTCTGTCGATCTTATAAACCTCTGCGGGGAGAACAACAACTCAGTTGGGGAGTATTGCTGACAAGATTCGATGCTGACCTCTGTGGGGGATCATTACCAGAGACACAATCTTGCCGGGAAATCAGGGTTACTCTGCCGGGGACAGACAAAACCTGGTTATACCATTCCACTGCAACTTGTTGGGAAAGAGTCCTTAGAGATCTGCTGGGGAAACCCAAAGCAAATCCACAGTAGTCTGCTGAAGAATATGACTGTCGAGCTTAGGATAAGTACCACAATGCACCATGTTAGGCGAGCTTTCCCTTAGACAATTCCGTTGGGGATGACGAGTTTAACAAACTCTGCTGGAGAAAACTGCTTTAAAACGTCTCGTGCTGGGGAATGCCTTTTGAGAGGATTTTACAGAAGACCAACTGTCCTCGAACTCTACTGGGGATGATCAACACTTCATGATGGGGAAACAAACATGCCCCATGCTTGGACAAACCAACAATTTGTCCCCGAAGAAGATGTCATAAGAGGATTTTACAGAAGATTTAGCCTCTTCAAACTCCTGCGACTTCGCTGGGGATAATGACCATCAGTTTCGGTGTCGACGAGACCACTCTTTTGGGGAACCTGTGACCGTTATCGACACAGAAAAGCTTGTAGCTGTTGGAAGGACTGAATAAGAGAATCGACTTAATAAGATACCACGATACCCAGTTGAGCTCAATTCGTTGATATCGAATCATCGTGACCGACCGTCGACCGAATGATGGACTTAATCAGTGAACATTGTGACATGATTGCCCCAGTCTTCTGCATGGAAGTAAGTGATTACTCGTCTAGAAGACATGATCCCGTGATCTCGCAAAGGCTTCAATTTTGCCTTTGAGCCTAGTATGAGGCTGCTACTTGCAAGCAAAGGATATGCACGTATACCCCGTGCGAGATATGACTTCTGCAACTGAGAAAATCTAACTCTGACCCACCACTTGTTGGGGAGAAAGGTTTGCATGCAATCTCTTGCTGGAGAACATTATTAATGAAGCCTGCTGAAGACGGGGACCAAAAATGCCTTGGGTTGGAATGCCCCTTAGTTTCACTCCTTTTGGCTGATTGACTGCATATGCGTGACCAACTGTTTTTCTTCACTTGTCCCAAACCAACATGGTCCACCAGAAGAAATTGTCCCAAGAGGATTTTTTAGAAGACTTGACATCCAAAACACTTCAATGTCTTCAAACTCTCATAGAGATTCGTTGGATCTCGCCGTAACTGCCCCAGACCGCATGGATTACTTAGAAGAAGTCATCGCATGAGGATTTTACAGAAGACTTGGCAAGCTCAATGCTTCAGTGTCTTCAAACTCTTGTAGAGATTCGTTGGATCTCGACGTAACTTCCCCAGACCGTATGGACTACAGAGGAATTCACCTTGAAAAGATTCATGAACAATCTCATACCACCGTGGGATATTCTGTCCCAGTATTCTGAACTCTGGATAGGCTGATTAGTCGTTTGGATGGACTAACTTCTCGTGCTCTTGGTATAGCTTGCCCCAGTATGAACCTTGAAGTGGTTTTGCCCCTGACTACTGATCTTCAAAGGAAAACCAAAAATGCTTGCATTTGTAGGGATTTGAATCTCGCAATAATTGCCCCAGTTTGGTTGAACTTTGAAGAGATTTCTCGACGTGATTGGCTCAGATGAGCTACACCTTAAAGAGATGGTTCGACGTGATTGCCCCAGATCGACTACGTCTTAGCACAACTTGTTAGGAAAGCCCCTGCCCAACAAAGTTTCCTGAGGAAGTACCATTGGATATGGCTGCCCTTCGGGAGTTTCAGGATCCTCAACTCGACAAGATTAAGCTTCTGGACTGAATTTCCATATGTAAACTTCTTTTGATGTCAAACAAATGTATGCAAGCAGAGAATGTTTTATTCTGAGAATGAAAATTCTAACGCAACACACATGTTAATCTCGAAGTTTTACTGAAAAGATGTCGCAAACCCTTTGTGAGCGGATCACGGGTTAGGATACGACATTAATTTTTGAATGAAAGAATGCAATGCACATGCAACACCAACAACGATCTTTTTGCACAACTCATAGGAGTCAGGAACGCTATCTCTTGGTAGTATGCTTTCGAAATAACCCTGTTTCAATTAGGACTTTTGAGGGTTGTATCGTGGCCTGGTTCACGGTTTTGAGAAAAAAGGATTTATGGCTCAAAGTTTATTGGTGCCCACCCACTCTTCGTGATGTTCTCCAGTCCTACGTTCAACTAATTTGACACAAACGCTCATTTCTCAAAAAAGATTTTGTGATCTTTAAGGAATCCATGCATTTGATGGTTTGACACCTAATGAGGCTTTGGAGTAACAGTCACCCCTTTTGTCTATTGTTTGTAGTCACACGACTTTGTTCTTGCTCGAGGATTTTCTTTTGTAATCCTTTTGTTTTTCCGCTTTCGCATTCTTTTGCTTTTTTTTTTTTTTTTTTTTTTTTTTTTTTTTTTCTTAACTTTTGCCTAAGTTGCTTGTTTTCAAGTTTCGACTTAGCGGGCTTTTTCTTTCTTTTTTTTTTTTGAACAAATCGTGTGACACTGGCTTGTCTTGACTTGATTGGAAGGGTCGCGCCTACCTCACTCTTTGATTGTTGATGGATAACCATTGTGGTTTCACATCTCTTGACCTCTTGATGGTGGAATAGAAGGTAATGGATCCTCAGATGCACACTCCTTTTGAAATTTGAACACTTGGTCAAATTAACTGACGCCTACCCTGCCCCTGGGTTAAATGTGAGGGTTTTTCCATACGAAAGAAACTCCTACTTCAAAGCTCAAAGGGGTTAACGAGGGTCTATCTCCCTTATATCTCCAGTGTTTGGGGAGTTGAAACAATGCCTGTACATCCTCAACAGGGTTTTTATTCAAAAGCACACAATCAGAGATTTTTGCGTTTTCAGATCATCATTCTCCCTCATAGAGTTTGAGCAAGAAAAATGGTATTGCAGTACACATTAGCATTAAATGAGTAAACACAAATGAAATTCTTCAAGAAAACATATTCATTGCATTAAAATCCTCATACCAAATACAAACAAATTTTAACATGCGAACAATGTCTGAACGAACAAATAAAGACTACATATGAAAATGCAGCAAGGAAAATAAAGATTGTCGTTGTTGAGGAGGCTTGGCTCCGTCTAGACTGACCACTTCTGGTGATGTTCTTGTAACTTTGAGCACTCACCATGGTACAGAAGCTTCACCTTGTGGGGTACCATCTGGGGTGATAACTTTTGAGTCAATCAAATCCTGCACCTTGTGCTGGAACACATTACAGTTATCAAGTGTGTGCCCAAATGTTCCTGAATGGAACTCACAGCTAACACTCATGTCATAGTCCGGAGGAATAGGGTATGGCACGGGCATGGCCCTTCTCAGCTGGATTTGCGAACTTTTGAGCAAACGAGCCAACAACTGACTGTACGGAATAGGAATAGGATCAAATGTCCTCTTGGGCTTCCTTGGTCTGAGTAGCCTCCGCTGCTGATAATCTTGCTGCTGCTGGTTCGGGCGCCCAACCTGGCCCTGCACTTTCCTTTCTGCATTCGGCTGAGGCACAAATAAGGGTTGCTGACATAGATCTTCTGCAACACAGGGTTGTGGAAGAGATCCCTGACGCGAGGTATACCCTTTGGAAAAGGAGAGAGTCCTCAGTTCCCTTGCAACAATGGGAGTGACATCACTTGGTTTACCAGCACCAACTGATGCAAACTTGATTGCCCCTGAATCAATTAGCTCCTGGACTTTATGCTTGAACCTGGTACAATTCTCAACATTGTGACCAGGTGCCCCAGAATGGAACTCACATCTAGCCTTAGCATTAGGTCCCAGAGGAATCTTCGTGGGCAATGGGCCCAAACTAACACACTCAACCAGCTTGAGCTCGAGCAAGTAAGAAAGCAATTGCGCATACGAAATCGGAATGGGATCGAACTTCCTCTTAGGCCCCTCTGACTTAGGATCCTCTTGGAAATCAGGAAGTGACTGCTGATGCAAGAGCTCTGAACCTTTAGCTTTCAGAGGAGATTCACGAAGCAATCCATGATCTAAAGCATATCCCAAAGAGATGGGAGGAGTAGAGACCTCTGTTGTGGAAGCGGGCACATGATCATTTTCCTTTTTTAACACCTTATTCAAGATTTCCATGACCAGGCCCATTTGAATCTTCATCTGGTTGACTTCCTCCCTCAGTAGTTCCTGACCTCGGGACAGCGCCTGAATGTCCCCCATAAAATGCCCCAATTGGGCCCTCACCCCAGCCAAATCCTTCTGCATTTGATCCATGATTCTTACTTGATTTCTTCGCGTCGAATATCGGTGAATATGATTCTCAGCTATACTGCCTGAAACCAAGTAAAGGTTAGAGTCCCTGCAACGAGTACCTGAAAAGCAAGTAACAAAAATGCAAAATGATATGCAATGCCATGCAATGCCATGTTTGTCATTTCCGAGGTGCTTTATACCCTGATTCCAATCCAACCACAGAAATCTGAAGACCATAAATTGTGATATAAAGAGACGTGTCGTGGTCATGTGCTTGTGTGCAGCTATCTGATAAGGAATAAATCTAGATAAAACTGCTCATACTCATTCAACGAAGTATTCAAGTACATTTAAGAAAGGTTCAACCGCAAATGCAATACAAGGAAAAATGGATCCATCAACAAGCCTGATGGTAACCATTAACAACAAAATATAAGGAAAAGAACATCAGTCTGACAATTCCACACCCTTCAGCTTATCACTTGAGTATTTGATCTCCTCAAAAAGTATACGGGTACGCTGATGATTCGGCTTTTCAATCATTTCTTTGATCAAGACATCCCTTTTCTCAAGAGCTTCAGTTAAAGAACCCATATGCAGCATCAGAGCCTCGTCATCACACACTCCTTTGTGTCTCTTTATGCCAGCTTGCGTCTTGAGTATCTCCCTTTCTATCATGACTTCTTCAAGCTCTTTCTTGGTATTCCTCAGCTCACCTCTAGCTTCTTCTAGCCGTTCTTGACTCTTACCGAGGCTTTCCCGATACTTTCTCCTCTGCTCATGCGCCTTTTCAAGCTCTTCGTCCTTAATCTGCAACTGTTCCTGTAATTCAGCATTCTCTATCCTAACTTCGTCCCAAGCGTGCTGAAACTTTGTTAACTTTTCTTTGGTCTGTGCTAACGCCTGTTTGGTTTGCTTGTGGGCTTGAGTAGCATCATCAGCACCTTTACTAATCTTCCGGAAATGTTGGGCTCTTCCAGCAAAGTCTTTTTCTTTTGCAGTTAGGATTTGTTCAGCATCTTGGGCTTTCCGCTCCAGCTCTTTGTTGGCATGTAGAGCATTCTGAAGACGGCTACTCAACTCGGAATTCTCTCCTTGGAGCTTTTTCACCAAGGCTTGCAACTTGTCAACTTCTTCCACAGTAGCAGTGCTTCTTGCTTTCTCGTTCTCCGGATACAAAAGAGGTGCCTTACCAAAAGGCAAGAGAAAATCTTCAACTCTTTTCTTCACCCACTCTTCATATGCTGGATAAACCCGGTTGTTAGGCTTTCCTAGAGTAACTTTCCCCTTTTTCAGTATGCTACCCCAGCTTTCAGAAGCTTTCTGTGCTGCTTCCCATCCTTCTGATGTATGAAAATAGAGGGACTCCTCCACATCTCTCTTAATAGGCGGACCTGTCAGGGCATACCCAAATTGTCGAATGGCCAAAGAAGGATTGTAGTTAATCCCACCCAGTCTTCCTATCAGTGGAACGTTAGGGAACTTACCACAGCTGTGGATAATATTCTTACCAATCAGCCCATGATCTACCCATACGATGTCCTTGGCCACCAATCCCATTAAACGCTGTTTCCACTCTAGAGAATCTTTGGAATCCACAAAAGCCCCTGATTGTGGTAAACGGCCCGCAAACCACTTATAGAACAAGGGTGCACAACAACGAATTATCCCTCCTCTTTTCTTTTCGTTTCGGTTGTACAATGAGTAGTGAAGATCTCCCAGTAGCGTTGGCACCGGGTTCTTCATCATGAATATTCGTATAGCGTCCGTATCAATAAAATCCGGCTCGTTGGGAAACAACACTATGCCGTATATACAAAGGGCTAGCAGAGCATTAAAAACAAGCCAATTCTCGCCTTTAGCTGCTTCCTGGGCCTTCTTAATCATATATTCCAACTTGTAACCACGAATCTTTCCTTTGTTGGAGACATTGTCACTTAACTCTGATTTGCTCAAATAAAGAGCACCAGCCAACTTTCCAAAGTCAAGATCCCCCACCGATCCAAAGAAAGGGGGCTCCTCCTTGATAGCAATCCCCAACATGCTGGAATACTCCTCCAGGGTAGGAACCAACACATAGTCTGGAAATACAAAACATCTCAGTGGCGGATCATAGAACTGCATCAACGTATGGAGACCTCTGGCTTCATAATCACTGACATTACGAACCATAGATAAAATCCACCCATATTTCTCTTCAAAAGCTTCTCGTGCTGCCGGGCTCGCCATTCCCTTCAGCACAACAATAGGGCCCAAAGTAGGCGTAAGGAACTTATAGCTGATGATATTCTTCCTCTCTTTAGTGTTCATCTTTGCAGGGACCTGATGACTGGAATCAAGGGTAATATATGCACCTGGAAATGAATAAACATGTATGTTAGGATATGATAATGCAATGCAAAGGGCAATGTGATCAGGTAATCAGGTGTCTGTGCTGAACTGTGAACGGTGTCAGTGTAGCTCTGAGACTAATATAGAACCATAGATAAGAACCATCTGAATACAATAGGATGAAACTTCCTTTTTGTGCAATGATGATAGAAAACCGGGTATGTAGGAGGTCATGGTTACCTGCAAACCTGTAAACAACCCGCCCTTCTCACATGTGGGTACTAGGATGTTCAATATCCCGGGCTCTCAGGTCGAGAAATGATGATACTTTCACCATTTCTGGTTTGGCATCCTCATCAATCGAGGAGGCCTCAACTGATTCTCCAAAACAAAAAGGTCCTCAGCTTCTGGTACTGAGGTCGAGAAGCAATAGTACATTCATCCCTCAGGGTACAGTACTATCGCCAATCGAGGAGTGCCTCCGCTGATTCTCTTTCAAAAAGGGATGTCCTATAGCAAGTTCCCAGCATTGGGTCCTCGGATCGAGAATGTGCAATGGGTTTGCCACGGAATGTGGTCTGCCACTGTCACATCTCGGGAGGAGTGCCGCAACTGAGTCCTCGGGAATGGTCACCAGAGTCGACAGTTCCTCAAGAGAATAACCACTGGCCTGCATAACATGCAGTAGCAGAAAGCTCCTGATAGAACCTCGTCTGGTTGTGGGTCTCATGAACAACAATACGTGGTCACCACCACGCAAGCGTCATGACTATCCACTCTAATACCTATGTATGTACTCGAGCCTTGGTAGTGAGCTTATCTCTCAGAACACCCCGCCCTCCAAACAGAAAACAACAGCACAGTCCAGCACAATAATGATATGTAATGCAGTAAATGTGATAAATACAGTAAAGTACAGTAAAGCAGCAATACGGTAAATAATAATACAATACAACAGTAAATACCGCAAACAAAATACACCTAATGAAAGAAAAGCAAACAAGCGCTAGGATTGACTCGCTAAGGAAACCAGAGATTCTGGGTTCGTTCCCCAGCAGAGTCGCCAGCTGTCGCTCCCGGGATTTTCATCCTAGTACAAACGCGAAAGTGGCACCGAAACAGAGTCGCCAGCAATGTGTATTTATCCCAAGAGAGGGAAAGGAAACACCGCGTAAACCTGAGAGAAAGGAAAAGCATGGTCTTGCGACCAAGAGAAATGGGTTCGGGAGTCGGTTACGCGAGAGGAAGGTATTAGCACCCCCTCGCGTCCATCGTACCCGATGGGATCCACGCTTGCTTGTCTCGATCAAAGGGTGATAGAAAAGAATACTGGAAAAGGAACGAAAAGAGAACTGGAAAAGGAACGAGAAACAAATGTAGGGAAAATAAAAGAAGTGCTCGCATGGGCCCTACCCCACTGCCTACGTATCTCATCGGGAACATGAGAATCAGAGCGACGTAGTTCCCCTCACTAGGGATGAATTGTTTGTGTTTTTTAGAGAACGGCTTACGTTCTAGCTCAGGTGTTGCAGGCTCGCTGGTCCGAGTGCGTTACCATCTTGCAAGAGAACGAGTAGAAGCGCGTTCGTACGCTAAGAGTGAATGAGGTGAGAAAAGAATTCCCGAAGGAAAGACGTTATTGTTTGTTTTTGTCTTTTAGAAAGAAGTGTTTTGTTATTTGTTTGCATATGATAGTGTATCCAAATCTTAGTCCTTGGAATGTGTACCTTCTCACATTCCAAGATGGAATGAGTAAGAAAGTACACTAAATATGAAGAAGACCCCCACACTTAGTTTCAATTGTCAAGGTTCAAACACACTAGCATACTTGTGTTTATTAAGTGTTTTTGTTGATTATGAAGTGAAGAAGTGTTTTATTATTTGCACCTTCAACAAGTATTGCATTTAAGTCCCTCATACAAGATCAAATGTTTAACACATTGACCCAAGATGGGCTATATGCTATACATTCTAAGATTATAAGAGAAGACCCCTTATAATCTTTCCTTTATATGAAAGGCTTAAATGCAATAAATGCTTACCTTTATTAAATGTTTTTGGGTTTTCTTTTTAGATGAGAAGAGAGACTCAAGAGAAGGATAAAGGAAGAAACTATGGGGGGACTAAGACACACCCTAGTGTTAGCATGCTTGGATATCCTATGGTTAGTGAGGTTTAAGAAACCTAATCCTACAAGAAAGGAAGAGGGAGAAGAAAGAATACAACTTACTTCCGAGATGGAAGCTAAGTTGTTTCTAGGGAGGGAGAAAGAAAGTTATGAAGGCAAAGCATTATTAAATGCTTAAACAATCACAAATTGAATGATTAAAAGATGAAGGAAGAAATTAGAATGTGGAAGCATATCCACATTCAAATGACTTACCATTAGCCCCTGAAAAGGTTAGTATACTTATTTACAAGTAAAGAAAGAACATAGAGTGAACAAATCAAACTCAAACAAATTGACAAACAAAGTAAAATGAGATTGAATTGCTATAAGAGCTTCCCAATCAGAATGTGCATCTCAAAATGCATTCAATAACATCTACATATCAAACACAAACCAAAGGTACACAAACAAAGAATTAAACACCAAGAAGTGCACTATGAAAGAAGTAGAAGGAGAGTGAAAGGGAATGCAAAACAACTATGCAAGAATACTTCATAAGAAGTCATGGTCAGAATATGGTTACCCTAAACATGTTCCTAAATAGGATCTTCAAACATCACTCAAATCATGCACACCAATTCTCAATTCAATAAGAAACAAAGAAGAAAGATGAAGTGATGTGAATATGGTTCATACTTGTAAAACAAGTGACTTAAAGTGAGAGACAATTACAAACATGCAAAGGTGAAGTTCTAATATCACAACCAGAGATCAATTAGCATGCTATCCATCCTAGAACACAACCACAAATCATGGCATAAGTGCCTTCATGATCAATTAAACCAAACATGAAGCATATATTCATAAATTTGGACTAGTTAAAGTTCATGCCTCAAGCAAATATCAAGCATGCTTCAAAAATTATGATCTTCAATAATCAAACACCTTAAACATGTATCATTGACATATCAAAGCCACAAGTAATGAATCAGAACCAAAGTCAATCAATCAATTAGGTCAAAGTCTCATGGAAGTTCATGCATTTAAGCTCAAAGCAACACAATAAAAGTCAACTAAAAAAAAGACTGAAAAATCATCAAATAAATCTCAAACATACATCCACATGTGGTGAACATAATGCAAAAAGGAGGGGATCAAAATCACCTTTTATGATCAAGAACAAAAATTCACAAAATGGTAGGTCACATTAAGTATGCACAAAAATAGAAATTCAAAAGAAATACTGAAACAGGGGCAAAATGGTCATAAAATCAGAAAATAAAATCATGGAAAATTTTCTAAATGTTTCAATGACATTCATGAATTTTTGTGGAATTTTATGATGCATTTTAGTATTTTTTAAAAATTAAAAATCAAACGCGTATGAAAATGAAAATAAAAATAAAATGCAATATGAGAGGGGGGTATGAATATAGCAAATCAGCATGTTCAAATCACATGGGCCTCAAAATTGGGGGTGTGGATAGTATTCTGATTTGGGTCCATTTACGCACATGACACAATAATTAAAATGCACCTTCAGTCAACATTAGTCAACACAATCCAAACCATTGGATAAAGTCAAGTCAACACACAGTCAAAGTACACAAGATCAACGTATGCACGTGAGGGAACACATTACGTTACATGCACTGCACCACATAAAATTTAAATGAATTCAGAAAAAAGGCACGTGAAGAGCATGCTGATTTTAATGTGTTGGCACGTTTTAAGCCACACGATGCAAGCAAATCTACGGTCATGTTTTAAACTGCGATCAAAACCCTAACCAAAGACCACCGGCCGGAGAGGGACCTCCGGTCACCTTCTCCGGTCAATCACCACCGTCTGCAACTTTGAGTTTCCCAGAATTACACAAACCATATACCAAAATGAAGCTGAGCTCACATACATCATGAATGTGCAATCAACTTTCATAGATCACGCATGTACAACACAAACCGAACCAAAACATTTTGCCCTAAAATCTCATCTAAACTCCTAAAGAGCCTATCAACTGGTCAGGACTCACGCATAGCCTCTAATAAGCTCTAAACATCATAAAGCAAGCTAAAACAACAAGAACTTATGCAATCAAGTTGGAGTAATTGGAACCTGAAATTTGCAGAACTTTGAAACAAAAGAAAACCAGAGATCCACTCTTGATCTTTGAGCTTGATTCGTGCAAAATAAATGCAGTTGAGCCTTGAGATATTGAGAACAGAGAGAGATTCAAGGCTGAGCAATACTTGAAATCTTGAGGACTGTGTGGAAAACTTCTTCAATCCAATGCCATTGATGATGATGATGATGAAGTAAGATGGAGGATGATGAGGTTCGTGTACAGAGAGAGAGAAAAATGGAGAGAAACTGAGAGAGAGAAAAGAGAAGTTTTTGGAGTGAATGTGAAAAAATGAGAACTGAAAATGAATTGTGAAGTGTGATTTTGTTTTATAATTTGAGTTAACCACAGTTTGGTGAGTGAGTTAAATGAGTCCAAGTTGGGTTAATTGAGTCCACCCTAACTAACTGAGCCAAGTTAGTTAGGGGACGAGTTGGTCATGGCTGGGTTATGGTGATGAAGGTTCATGGAGTTATGGTGAGGAGCAATTGCAAGGAATGGTGATGATGAGTTGTTCTGGTGTGGCAGCTTGATAAACTTGTTTCACAAGTTTTGTTCTTCCTCTTTAGTGTATGGAAACAACATGGATAGCACGTGCTGCTCAAGTTTGTAAGGGGATGTTGGCTTAAATGAGGAAAGGAATAAAGAGTGTACATGTGAATTCTGAAACAATCAACCACAACCATGTTTATTTTCTGGTTTTATGACAGCTTGAAACCAATGCAATCATGGTGATTTGATGATGGAATTCTCTCAAATCCATGGATGATTTGATGTGTTTTTGGAGTCATTGGAAACAGGAGATGTAATGCTACATGTTTGGTGTGAAAATTGAATGGAAATGATGCTTGGAACATGCCTAAAAATGACCATAAACAGATGTAAAACAAACTGATGCATGGGCGAGCAATTTGGGGCATGGCATGGCAAGTTGGCCTAGTGATTTTCAGCATAATCACACCAACTTTAGACCCATCTTTCTATTTCATAACTTGGTCAAATCAAAATTTGTCCAACATGAACATTGAAGATAAGACTACATAGAACAACTTTGATGTTGAAAATTTTCTCATTAGAGGCCTTTAACCATGAGAAAAATGAATGGACATTTGGCCCACCACACGTTTGTAAAAATGACTGCGCGCAGACCTGGCCAAGCTTGGTCAAGACATGGTTTTTGGCCTACTTTCCTCTAACTTGGATTAATCATATCTCCCTCAATTTTTGTCCAATGGAGATGTTATACCCATGGATTTGAAGCTTAAAGCAAGATCTTTCATTGAGGCAGAGTGGAATTTTCATTTGGTGCTTCAATTTTGAATGGCCTTGGTTCCAATTCTGATGCAAAATGGCCAAAACTTGCTATTTTTAGTAACCCTACTTCATCCAAAAGTGGCAACTTTCCAAATCTTGATTTTTTCATGATTCCTTTGGAGTTTCTTGATCAAATTTTGTACATTGGTCACATATAACATGAATTTCATGAATTTGGCTTTAAAAAGTCAAGAGTTGACTTTTTCCTCTGATTATTTGACTTTGCCCCAATTTCTCTGATTCTTGATCTTTCTTCCAATTGAACCACTTCTAAAACCAATTGAGATGCAATTTTCCACATACATACACTTAGGGACATATGGAATACCATGACATCAAGTTTTGTTCAAAAAACAGAGATACCCTGATTTAATTGGAAACCCTAATCTTGACCTCCTCTGGTTAGGAGGAAATTGCACATCTTCCAAATCCAAATTCCTCAGAGTATGTTGTGTATCCCCTTAAAGGATGATGAGAAATGCCACTTGAGAATGATTTTGAATCAATGAGCTATCTCTTTTGAGGGTTTTCCTTCAATTTTTGACCCTCTTGCATGATGAAAGATGTATTGCTTCAATCTCCCCTTGGATTTCACTTTCTTGAGATAGTGGATGATCAATTGAGGTAGTATGAGACATGAGAGACCTCTTGACTTGCTTTGAGACCACTTGATTAACCTTTTGTGCTTTGAATGGTCTCTTGATTGTCCACCTCCCACCTGACCACATGCCCTGATGGTAAGAAGGATGTCATGCTTCATTTTTCTATGTTAAATGCAATGTAATGTTAATGAGGTGGATATGATATGATAAATGATAATGCCATGCTATGATGACAAAGGGGAGAGCAAATTTTGGGGTATTACACTGTGAACGCGGATGTAGTCAAAAAATACTTTGAATAAAAGAGATCCGCTGAACATAAAAAGAAGGTTCAGGCAAAAATGGGGCATCCTGGCGAACCATAAAAAGAAAAGGTTCGGGCAAAAATTTGGGATAAAAAGAAAAAGAATAAACCCGCAAGGTTGAAAACCTGAAAAGGAAACCTTGGCAAAAATGGGTATCCCGGTGGATTGAAAACCCGAAAAGGGCGATCCAGGCAAAAGTTAGGGATTTTAAAGCAAAGACTACGATCCGCGTTCGGTCTGTGATCACCGTTCACACTTGGAAAATTCGGAGGAAAGGAATCAGTCCAGTTAGTCGTCTTCGAAAGCCAAAGTATCTGCGGATGAGCAAGTCATATGGGTTATAGCTGAGTCGAGTCATGGTGGATGTCTGTTCCCCACATTGCCGACATTTGTATTTTCTTTTGCTTTTTGCGCAATTACCTCTTTTCAGGAATTGCTTCCAGATGTAAATGCCTATTTACAGGCCAATTCATTCAATAAAGTTTGCATTTCAGTTAAAGAGCTTTTGTTTTCTTTTTTACCTGTTTTGTTTGTGAAAATGTCCGATATTTTTGATAAAAACATTACATGCTAAAACGTTGAGCTTTATGACACAAGTTGGAAAACAGTGGCAATTGCTTAGGCGACAGTCACTATGTTGATGATCAATGTAATCATCTCTGCGCATAGACCTTTCTGTTGGTTTTGCAGGATGACAGATGTACTCCCCCAGTAGAGTTGCTCTCTACATTTTTGAAGTCTGATCGTCCTCAGCAGCTTGCTGTTTTCCCCAGTAGAGTAGAGCTCTCCTCTACTTTGAAGTCTGATCGTCCTCAGCAGGTTATTACTCTTCCCCATCAGAGTACCGAGGGTCGTCTTCCTCAACCAGAGTATAAAGAAGTAATTCCCTAAGCGGGATCGTTAAGGATTGTTTTCCTTAGCAGGATATAAGAGGTTTTTTCCCAGGCCAGAGTTGTGACTTGGCACATCTTTCTTCAGCAAGTGAAGTCTCCCCACGGAGCATGGGGCATTTATTTGTCCCCCAGCTAGTCAGGAAGCATGTGTTATCCCCTAGCAGGTGAATGTTGACAATTACTTTCTCTTCCAAGCGGAGTCGTTGAGGATCGTCTTCCTCAGCAAAGTACAGAGGATTGTATACCCAGCCGAAGTTGTGTTTGGATTATTATTCCCTAGCAAGTACTCAGAAGTTGATTGCTTTGAGGTGAATGTTGTCGTACCTCCAACAAGAAGTTTGTGGACGAGGATGTTATTATCCCCACAGGGTCCTGGTGTCTATTTTCCTCGGTTGGTCAGAAAGTATAGTCCCGACGACAATGGTTTGATCTAATGCCCAGCGAGGTGAGGGTAAAGTTATTTCCCTAGCAGCAGATTAAGCTCATTTCCCCAAGCAGAGTCTGGTGGTGAGTGGTATCCCCAGCAGGTCTTAAGGCCAATCGTTTTTGGCAGGCGCCGAAGCCAAGTTCTGAAATAGTTGGTCGTCCCCAACGGTGGAATTTCCATATTCAGTATTCATATCCCTCCCCAGCTGAGTGGGTATTCTCTCGGAGCTTTGTTCATCTCCAGCAGAGTTGTTGATCTTGACATTCCCCAACAGAGTGGATATTCTCTTGGAGTTTCGTCCATCTCCGATAGAATTGGTAATGGTGATCTTCCCTAGCAGGGAGAAGTTCTCCTCAACAAGTTCTCTTTTGTTCCGGTGGCAATTTAGTTTGCCATCCCCAGCGGAGTTGCTTCTGGTCTTCAGCATTTATTTTGCTGGGACGTCTCTTTTGCATTGCATAAGCATTCGTTTGCATGGCATCCTCCCAAATGCGTAGCATTTCCACTTCGTGTGGAGCATTACGGCAAAATTCAAACATGTGCATCTGAAGCATAAGCCAGGTTTGAGTTTTCCTTCGTCAGGAAAGCCAGATTTCAGGAAGATATCTTTTGACTTTACTCCACAGGTGTTGGGATTAAGCAATATTTGACAGTACCCCGGCAGAGTGTTTTGCCAGGATTGTTTATCCTTGATTTCATTTTTACCCCTTCGTCCAGGTGGTCCTTTGGTTTATCCCCTCAAGAGCTTTACCGTCAGACACTCGTCCGTGTTTCCTTCAGCACCCGTCCGTGTTTGAACTTTTTCAATACCCGTCCGTATTGACCTTTGAGACACCCGTCCGTGTTCTTTTCAATACCCGTCCGTATTGACCTTTTGATGACACTCGTCCGTGTTTCCTTCGGCACCCGTCAGTGCTGCGATTCAATCCCCAGAGAGGTCGCCTTTTTGGTTTCAATACCCGTCCGTATTGACCTTTTGATGACACTCGTCTGTGTTGCCTTCCGTTCCCCCAGCGAGATTAATTCCCGATAAAGTTGCTTTACAACCTTTTTTCAGTACCCGTCCGTATTGAAATCTTTTACACCCGTCCGTGTACCTTTTTCAATACCTGTCCGTATTGAAATCTTTTACACCCGTCCGTGTACCTTTTTCAATACCCGTCCGTATTGAATCTTTTACACCCGTCCGTGTACCTTTTTCAATACCTGTCCGTATTGAAATCTTTTACACCCGTCCGTGTACCTTTTTCAGTACCCGTCCGTATTGAAATCTTTTACACCCGTCCGTGTACCTTTTTCAGTACCCGTCCGTATTGAAATCTTTTACACCCGTCCGTGTACCTTTTTCAATACCTGTCCGCATTGAAATCTTTTACACCCGTCCGTGTATCTTCTCAATACCCGTTCGTATTTGATATCCTGGATCCTTTGACACTCGTCCGTGTTTATCCCCGGCGTAGCTAACACTCGTTTTTGTTTATCTCAATACTTTTCAATACAGTTTTGGTTTCCAACACTCGTATGTGTTGTGACAGTGCAACATTTTTGTTTGTTCCCCAGCGGAGTCGCCCCTCCTTTGAGGATTGCAAATTTCAGGTTTCTTATGGTATTCAATCTCCGTGAATCCTTGGAACGCATGATAGCCGTCACTATCATACCTTCAGGATCAAGTTGATTGAATAGGGGCAGCTGTAACACCCTAAAATTTGCCTTGTTGTTTTTAGCTAACTGGCTTATGTTTCTTTTCATTTCTTACATTTTTGCATTGTGCATGGCATTGGTTCTTAGCATGGGATCAAGGTACTTGGTCCATATTCTCAAGTCTCCGGCTTCAAGGTGGTTCATGGAGCTCATTATATCTTCATAAGATCAAGATTGGCAAAGGATTTCAAGTGATTCCTTCCCCCCTAATCAGGGGGACCAGTTAGGGTTTTTGAGATCAAGAGGACTTCTTGGAAGGCTTGGTATGTTCAAGCATGTTCTTGTGGTGTTCTTTATGCTCACAAGTGTTCCTGGAGGAGGGTTTGGCTATTGATTCATGGTGAAAGCTGTTCAGTGGATCAGTTGTTTGTGAACTAAGCAAAAGTCAAATGTGAAGGAGAAAGTCAACGGTAAAGGAGAAAGTCAACTGTGGAATTTTGAGGTTCTTTTCATGGTTTTCAAGGTCTCACATCCTCATATGGCCTCCAATTGTCAAGATTTGTCCCATTTACCAAGAATCAAGAGGTTGTACAAAGGTTACTAAATTTGGAAAATGACCCATAATTGAAACTTTCCATTTTTGGCAATTTTTCTTTCACATTCAACTCAACTTTTCATCATCAAGGAAGCTCCAAATGACTTTTCCTCCAACATGAAAGTTGAAGATCTTTCTCTCCCATTTCCAAAAAGTACTAGACCATTTCCATATCATTTGTGGAACTCTAGTTATGGCCAAAACAATGCAAGGTGCTCTTCATGAATTCCTTATGTGTCAAATTTTCCACTTTTTTGCATTTTTGCACAAATGGACTTGTAATGTTCCCAATTGCTTCATGTCACATTATAATATCAAAATACAAGTCAAGAAGATCATTTGTGGCTTTTGATTCAATTCATGCCATGTCATTTTTCTCATTATTCTCACAAAGTGCAAAAATGCCAAATTAATTCAAAGCTTGCAAACCAAGAAAGTGCAAGGCCCAAAATCAATCCAGAAGTGGTATGGGAGTAAATTGGAGGTGAATTATGCTGAGAACAAAGACTTCCCACGTGCAAATTAGTGGTGGTGGTGTAAAATGCATTTTTGCAATTTCACTCAAATCTCATTAACAAGAGTTCTAATCACTTCCTAATCTCAATCAGTGAACTAATCAAGAGTATATAACCTTACTCATGCTCTCACAGCTAGGGTAGAGACTCCCATTTGCTCAGTTTCCATTTTTCACTCTCCACTTTCTCATTTTCGTTTCTCCTTCTCCATAAGGTGTTTTTGAGAAATTCTTTCATATTTGGAATCAGTGAAGAGAGTAGAACCAGAATCAACCATCATCTGAAGCTCATACTGAGGTTTTCACCAAGCTCCATTCAAGAGGGTTCAAGTTCAAAACTCAAGATCTAGCACGATTCCAAGCTCTAGTTGCATTTATTTTGCAATTAGAGGTTCCAAGGACTTGATCTGCAGCTTTTGGAAGGCGTTCTTGTGATATTTTAAGTTATTCAAGATCTCAGGTTAGTGATTCTTTCACCATCACAGAACTTGAATTTTTGATATGCAAAATGATCTATGATGTGCACTGAACATGCTGATATATTTTATTTGAAGTTTGGACGTGTAATTTGTGAGATATGTGGATTTAAAGTTTTAGATTTAAACTTGTTTTCGTTCGATTCTCTTTATGTGTTTGTTGTTTGGTAAAATGGATTGCATATTTGAGATCCTGGCGTTTTTCTGGTCAAAATAGTGTACCTATTTGTATTTTCTGGAAAATTTCGCGTTACAGCTCACCGGAGAGGGTGGCCGGAGCCCTAGCTCCGGCGGCCGGAAGTTCAGTCCGGCGAATGGATTCAAACGAAGAAGAAGCCAGCTGGCCGTCCGATTGTGTGATCAAAGGGTTATCATCGCGCCACATCATTTAATTTTCTGTGTTATTTTTATTACTTGTGTGTATGCTGCTCCATGAGTATTATTGTGAGACTTCAATCGTGGCCATTGTGTTTTATTTCGTATTTGATCACACGGCTGGAGTGGGGACAACACATTAATGAGTCACATGCTGGGCATGTGGCTGGTCCATGGTGGAACCGGCTGCTTGTGCGTGTGCGTGTCTATTTGAAGTATGGTGTACCTTTGAATCTGGATCGTTGTTCTTGATTACCATTGGATCGTATGGACTTGGTGTGATGTATTGAGGCGCGTGGGATTAAACGATAGGCTGCATTTCGTTGCTGATCTTTGACCGTTACCATGCTCCACCTTTGACTCCGTTTGGACCCTTTCCTTGGGCTTTTTATTTTCACACCCCACTCCCTTGGGCCTCTTTCATTTCCAACGTTTTCTCTTTACTGTTGGCACCCCCTCCTAGTTTATTTCCTTTTATTTTTATTACTTGTTTGCTTTGCATTTATATTTTTTAAAATTACTTTTATGCATCTAAAAATCATACAAAAAATCATAGAACTTATTTTTTAGTTTTCTCAAATTTTCACATATTTTATTTTCGCATTTTTATTTTATTTTGGCATCTGTTTTAATTAATTGTTTTATTTCCTTTTCTTATTTGTTTCACTTGCACACACCAACTTGTGAAATTTCTTTCTCCTCATCTATAATGAATTTTTAATCCATTCTTTTTGCATTTGTTAGGTGACACATTAAATTGCATAAAAACATTTTTGTTTCATTTTTAAAAAACTTTTCCATATTGCATTTTGGTCCTTTTCTTTTGCATGTTGAAACATTGTTCTTAAGTGATCTTTGTCCAATTGTTTGGGATACTTGGTTTGTGAATTTTGGTTTGATATTTTTGCACATGTTACTTGACTGAGTTAGCTCCTGTTTGGATATTTTTTGGGATTTTATTAATCAAATTTTCTATTTTTGGTTGATCTTTACTTGTGATGCAAGTTTGATTGAAGCTTACTTTGATACTTGACTTAGTTTGGGTGCATTTGCTTACTTGTGATGGAATGATGCTTAAGTTGTTTTTATGGTGTGATCATGTACTGTTTGAACTTACTTGTGGCTTTGGAATCATCTCTTTTCACTCATTTTTCTATTTGTTCTTGATTTTACAAAGTGTTGTTATTTTGACTTGAGTTTTGTGGATGTCTTTCTCACTTTTGGTGCATGCTTTGAATGTGTTGCTTGATGATTAATCTTGTATGACTTGAGTTTGGGTTTGATATGACATTGATGTATATGCTACTGCCTCTTGAGTTCTATATTTGATTTTCATGTTACTTGAGCATTGTTGGATGCATTTGGTTTGAATTATGTGATGCATATCATCCCTTTTGCTTTGTAACTTCTTTAGTGCATCGTATTGCATAATGTGAACCTAGTTTGCATATGTGGATTGTTAATGATGATATGATGTGAGTTCTAGTCTTGTTTCATTTTCATCTTGTCTCTTTCATTTCACTTTGGTATGAGATCCATGTGTGTTTAATTGTGCATTTAATTCGAGTGTGCTTGCATCCTTCCATGTTTACCTTTGCATGATTACTTGAAGTGATTTGCATTAATCTTTGAAACATGTTGATTGACTTGAGTTGGACATTTATGATATGATGTACTTGCTGCCCTATCTTGTATCTTATCTTCTCCTTCACTTTCTCCTTCTTCTCTTTCACTCTTTTCATCCCTCGAGTCTCGAGACTTGTTTAAGTCTTGGACTCTCTCCCGTTAGAAGCTACCTAGTCCAACTTAATTTTTGATTAAGCTTGGAGTAGGATTAGCATTAGGTTAGGTAGTCGTCTCTCCTAAACCTCACTAACCATAGGACATCCGTGCATGATAACATTAGGACTCTTAGTTCCCCTTTAGAGTTTCCTTTGTGTCGTCTCTCTTCTCATCTCAAAACTTCTTCAAGACACGTAATAAAAGTTAACGTGTATTGCGCTTGAGCCTTCTATGTGGGAAGTGGGGATTGAGGGGCTTCCTCTCATTCTTCTAGGATACCTAGTGTACGTCTTGTTGGGGACGATGCGCGAAGTATTCGTTCCTATATTCAAGACTTGGGTTCAATGCAAGTTGCGAAACAACTTAAAAGACACTTCTGTCTAAAAAACACCAAACAAATTCAAATCTTTTTTTGATCCTTCGGGATTGTTGGGTTTCAAATTTCTTTTTCAGGAAAGAGCTCGTCGCTCAAATAAAAAACACTTACCCATCCGTGGTCGTACCCACGAACTACGTCAGCTCTGATTCCTCTCTCTCGTCCGATTGAGGATACGTAGGCACAAGACAATGATTGTCTTGGCGAGCAACCTTCCCCCCACAGTTCCCGTCCGAACTAGGTTGACTCTGACTTTCCCATTGCACTGAGGGAGTACGTAGGCCTAGGACAACGATATCGTCCTATCGAGTCACTTCCTTTTCTTTTCTTCTTCGTTTCTCCGTTCTCTCCGTTCTTGTTTCTTCTCCGGTCCAGTAGCAGTGAAGCTCCAGATGATGACACCCTTTGATGCAGACAGCAAGCGTGGATCCCGTCGAGTACGATGGACGTGTTGGGTGCTAACACCTTCCCTTCGCGTAACCGACTCCCGTACCCGTTCTCTTGGTCGCGTGACCATGCTCTTTCCCTTCTTTCAGGTTTATGCAGTGTTCCCTTTCCCTCTCTTGGGATAAATACACTTTGCTGGCGACTCTGTGTTCTTTTGCGCCACTCTCGCGTTTGTACCGTTGGATGCGAATCTTTCGGGAGCGACAATATGTAATAAAATTCTGTTTTAATTCTGTTCCATATTAACTCCTTATGTTTGCAAATTCTTAATCTGCTACAAACTACGTGCTAACATATTTACCAATCTCCCCCTTAACATCACACGTCCAGCTGCATAGAATTGTAACACTCTCCCCCTATCATGTGCTTCTTAGTACATTGAAGAATGGAAAACACAAGACTCATCTTCATGTTTTCAAGAGCACACTCTCTGTTAAACACTCTTGCTGAACACATTCACCCACTGCTTGACCCTCACAACAGTACTTGAATCAAGTAGAGACTTGTGATCTCAGGAGACAAACACCATAACATTCTGAACAGAATGTTCTGTCAACAGATGTTAAGACATCAGTCTTGACATCATGAAAAGTATCCAGCTGAACTAAGAAAAACACCCCATTTCACAACCAGAATCTCCAAACAACCCTTTTTAAGCCTTGGGACCAGCCATTTCATCACAGAAGCGTGAGAATAGTAATCTTTCATCCAACTCTCATCATCCAGACAGCTTGAGACATGTCTTCAAGGTCTTTCAAAACATCAGGTATTCTTCCTCAGAATCTGCCAAGAGCACTTTACATTCTCCCCTCCAAAAAGAAAATGCCCTTGATCTTTGACCTTCATGTCCAAGAAGTCTGCTAGCGATATTACTTCTTGAATCTCAGGATCTCCACTCCTACAGCAAGGACCAGAAATAAACTGACCTCAAGAGTAAATAACATGTTGGTCACACCTTGATTAACTCACACATCTAAGATAAGTTTCAAGGCCAGAAACTTCTTAGACATACCACCCAGATGCCTCCTCTTCCAGATCAGGAGTAGGTTCCAAACTCATGTGATCAAACCACATTAGTTTAGTGCCCAGAGCATCTGCTATGTCATTCCTTTAGACATCAAAATTCTGCACAATTCTGACGTGATGTTCTAACACAAGATAGGACATCATTCCAAGGAACACATTAAGAGATCAAAGATTGGAGATTAGCCCTTTTAGGAATAGAAGCAAAAGTAAATTACTTCTCACTATCTTCAGATCTCTTCCTTACACCTTCACTTATCAATGCCTTTATGAGTGGACTTGAACAATAATCTTCAAGTATCGTTGACAAAGTAAGTTGAAGCAGTCTTGCATATATCCTATCACCATAGGATATACATTCAGAGAAGAACAACCTTCTCAGTTACAACCTCAGGAGTTTTCAGATAGATTCGCAGCGGATCAAAAACCAACTCCTCAAAGCCTTCAGGTGTCACATATTAGCCCTAGCATCATAATTCAGGTGACACCACAATAACACAGGTCTGAAAATAAATCAAACCACAACAGTTTTTCAACCACTCAGCACACGCCACTGCCTGTCACGAACAGCCCATCCTCCACTTCTAGGGACCATTCTCACAACTATATGAACTACTCCAAGTTCAAACATCTTTTCAGTAGAAAGCTTCTACCTTGACCATGAACCAGAAAGTATCTTCCCTGGGATCTCATCCAGATATAGAACAGAATGACCTGCTCTGATACCAATTGAAATTCTGGTGCATGTGCAGAATTCAGATGTCCTAAGACATGTTATTCGACATCTGGTCTGACATGATCATAAATGGCAAGGTATAAAAATAGTACTGAAAAGCATAAACAAAACACACATAATTGTTAACCCAGTTCGGATCTAACTATCCTACATCTGGGGGCTACCAAGCCAGGGATGAACTCCACTATCAGTAGTATCAATTCAAAGCTAAACTACCCGTTTACAACTTTTCACTTAATCACTACCCAATGACCCTTCTACCTAGATCCTCTCTAGATATGAGAAACCCTTCTCACTCCCAATCATCGCAATGATGTCTAGCAGTTGACAATCCGCCACTGCATCAACAGCCCTTCACCTATACACCAGTTCAACAAGAACGACACTTTTCCAAGACACAACTTAGAGTTACTTAAAAGCTTCCTCCAAGTAACACAACGTACTGCCTCTTACCTACAGGTTTTGAGGAATACGGGTAACCTTCCCACAGGTTGGGAGGTTTACCTAGACAAACCCTAGTCTTCTACATGTTGGGCTCGCCACTCTCCAGGGTTACAAACCCTTCTATTTATACCCTGTACCCAACTGGATTTGGGCCTTCAATCACAGCTTCAATAGCTGTTACAAACCTGCAAAATAAGCTCCAATAAAATAGCTCCTCAATCTAATATTTCCTAATATGTCTCCATATTTAGAAAGTCTTGATTTCTGATTGATTCTTCTAGACCTTTGAATATGCGCCACATATAATGCATAATTTTCTCTTAAACTTCTGCACAATTCAAAACATAGCTGATTTTCATTATTCTAGCTCAGCAGGCGCGATGTCGAATGCTTCCTCATAAGACATCTTCTTCGACATGTTGCTCCAGTTGTTGAATACCTTCAACATAACATGTTCAAGCATCTTGTTGTACCTGTTCTTCTTAGCAAGTTTATACATCCTATTCTCTATTACAATATTGCTGCTATTATTTGTTTTACAAAAATTAAGCCTGTAAGTTCCTAGATTGGCTGGAATTTTGGTAAAACAACAAGGTGTTCAATGCTGATGTCATGGTGTTGATGTTGCAGCATTGAGTCTTAGTACTGGGCTGTACTAAGTTGTGAAAGTTAACTATGTTTGATGTCATGGGCTTGATGTCATAACATTGCACTTAACACTGGGCTGTGTTAAGGTTGCTAGTTGCTGAAGTGGATGTCTGATGTCACATAGGTGATGTTGTAACATCAGACCTGCAGAACTGAAGCTAATGACAACATGGGCTTGTTGTTATTAGGGTCGCGTATTAGCTGGAATTGTGGAGAGTGTTGACTCGTTGGATGAGAATATCTTGGGCTAGATATTTTCTGTTACATGGGAGATTTGATTGCAGGTTTGTTGGAGAATTAAAAGGTGGAAGATTTAAAAAGGTTTTAGGGATAAAATCTGTTTTAAAAGATTCAGTTTTTAATTAACAAATCTGATCAAATATTGTGACAAATCCAATCCAAATTCAAGGAGCTATATAAAGCGCACAAGACCAAGGAAGAAGGTACAGAAAACAGATTGAAGATCAAGAGCTGGAGGCTTAGAGTCTAGGGTTTGTTTAGAGTACTTGTAATCACACTATTCTAGGTTTGAATAGGTGTTGAATTTTTTGTCCTCTCTAGAAGCTGTGAAGCAATAGAGAGTTGTTGATTGATCGAAGATAGGAAGCAAGATCAAGGGATCTCAAAGAGGTTGTTCTTTGAGTGTTTTAGGGGATTGAGTAGTGTTCTCATATCTAAGTGGTTTCTTAGGTAGAAAGTCACTAGTAGAGTATAAGTTTAGGAGATTGTCAACTGGTGTGTTGAGTATGTAAATTATATCTACAAGTAGTGAATTTCATCCTTGGCTTTGTAGCCCCCAGACGTAGGTAGTTAGACCGAACTGGGTGAACAATTCCTTGTGTTTTTCCTGTTGCTTATTCTGTCCATTATTGCAGAGTGTGTTGTTGTGACATCGCACCTTAACGTCACACGTCTGGTACCAGAATTTCAATTGGTATCAGAGCAGGCATCCTGTCTGGCTCTGGGTGAGATCTGGGGAAGATACTTTCTGGTGTGAAGATGGACAAAGAGGTTGGAGGATTTGTCAACAGACCCCCTATATTGGATGGCTCAAACTATGAGTATTGGAAGCCTAGAATGACTACTTTCTTAAAGTCATTGGACAGCAGAGCTTGGAAGGCTGTCATTAAAGAATGGAAAGCTCCTGTGGTGTTTGAAAAAGATGATGCTGGCAAAGATAAAGAGGGCACCTCAAAGCCTAAGCCTGAAGAAGAATGGACCAAGGAAGAAGATGAGCTTGCCCTTGGGAATTCAAAAGCCCTAAATGCTATCTTCAATGGGGTTGACAAGAACATATTCAGGCTGGTCAACTCATGTGAAACTGCTAAGGCTGCTTGGGATATTTTGAAGGCTACTCATGAAGGCACATCTAGAGTTAAGATGTCTAGACTTCAGCTTCTAACATCTAAGTTTGAAAGCTTGAAGATGAAGGAAGATGAGACTATTCATGACTTCCACATGAGTGTTCTTGAGCTGTCAAATGCATCCAGTGCTCTTGGTGAGAAGATGACAGAAGAGAAGCTGGTGAGAAAGATTCTTAGGTCCCTCCCTAAGAAGTATAAGATGAAGGTAACAGCCATTGAAGAATCTCAAGACATCAGCAAGATGAGAGTTGATGAGCTTATTGGATCTCTTCAAACATTTGAACTTGGGCTGAATGAGGAAGAACCAGAAAAGAAGCCCAAGAGTATAGCCTTAGTCTCCACTCCTGCAGCAGCTAAAGATGATGAGTCCCAGGAGGATCTGCCTCAGGCTATAGTTATGTTAGGAAGACAGTTCAACAAAGTGTTCAAGAAGATGAAGAACATCTCCTCTGACATCAGCAAGTCAAAAGAGAAAGATGAAGAGAAGACTGTCCAAGATAAAGGTGTTCAGTGCTTTGAATGTGAAGGGTATGGACATATCAAGAAAGAGTGTCCCACATTCTTGAAGAAGCAGAATAAAAGCTTGACAATTTCCTGGTCTGACACTGATAGCAAAGATGAAAGTGAGTCAGCAAAGCATGTTACAGCTTTCACAGGAATTGTTGAACCTGATGATGATAGTGATGGAGAAGTCACCTATGATGAGCTAGCTTCAACCTACAGAAAGCTGTGTTTTAAAAGTGCTGAGATTTGTCAAGAGAACAAGTGTCACAAGGAACAGATTGCTCATCTTGAGAATGAAAAAGCTGATCTGGAAAATGAAGTGGTGCTAGTAAGAGCTCATCTTGATCAAATGACCAAGTCTGTTAGGATGCTGAACAGTGGTACAGAAACTCTTGACAAGATTCTTCAGACGGAAAGGATAGCTGGAGACAGGACTGGATTAGGATTTGTGGTTGAGGGAAAAGTATCTACTGAAGCAAGCACGTCAGGAACCAAAGTGGAGATGTCTCAACCATTGTCTCAACATCAGCCAAAGGTGCAGGATCCTACTCCTAAGAAAGCTGATGTTTCACAACCTAAGAGGATTGAGAAGAAGACTGGTCCTTATCAGAAGAGAAAGGAGCCACAAAGAGCTAGTTAGTATATGCCCCCACAATACCATAAGAGCATGCAAGCTGCTAGGTTCAAACAGGGCATGTCACATCAGATGTCTCAACATCAGGTCAACGGGTATAGTCATGGCTTTAGATTTAACAATGATGTGCCGTATAATTATGTAAGAAGGAAGCCTCATCACCATGGAAGACAGCCTAGAAGACAGTATCCTTAGTTCAAACAACACGTGTCTCAACATCAGGGGTATGGTTACACTAATGCTGTGTCTCATTATGGAAGGAGAAAGTCCCACCATCATGGGAGACAATCCAGGAAAAAGCATTCTCAGCTTCCTTATGGATACCAGCATAATAGAAGGCAGGCAAGCAATGTTAGAAGAAGACCACATTATGGATGGCAACCTATGCAGTCTCATTAAGGCAGAAGATTCAGAGAAGAAAGGGTGAGATGCTTCTATTGTGGAAGGTATGGACACATGCAGTACTCTTGTTACAAGCTGCATGGATACCCTCAGCCTCAAAACAGAGGGAGAAAGCACAAGCCCAAAGTTGTTAAACAATGGGTACCTAAGGAGAAAGGGAAGTGCTTATTGGCTCAGTTGTCTGACAAAGAAGCAGAAGAAGGAACTTGGTACTTTGACAGTGGATGTTCAAAGCACATGACTGGATCCAAGGAGTATTTGGAGGAGATCATGTCTGGGCATGCTAACAAGGTTGTCTTTGGTAATGGAGAAGAAGGAGTTGTAGAGGGAGTTGGAAGAGTGAAAAATCTTGATGGACTCACTCTTGATAGTGTGATGCTTGTCCAAGGGTTGGATGCTAATCTAATCAGCATAAGTCAGCTATGTGATGAAGGGTACAAAGTCTGCTACTCAAAGGATGAGTGTCTGGTGACAAGTGAGAAGGATGAAGTGGTCATGAAAGGAGTCAGAACCAGAAACAATTGTTATTCTTGGATACCCATAAGGGTTAGCCCCACTGTGGATGACAAGACTGATGCTTTAACATTAGGTTGTGACATCAAGTATGAAGGGATACTGAAAGGTCAAACTGAGCTAATGAGCTCTAGGGTGAATCATTTTAAATTTTTAAAAGGAAAGGTTTCGTGGAGGGAAAACTTTAGTAATTGGAACCAAAATCAAGGGCCTTACCATATTAATATCACATCAAGACCTTCCAAAACCGTCTCATCACAACGCGTCATCTTCCTAAATCTCAACAACATAGAGAGTTTTGTTCTAAACCTGGTCTGTTTCAAAGGAATGATGTCTTCCAAGAACTCTGAACCGGCACGAACTAGGGTTCCCTCCGAAAACGACCTAGGCAATGATGAACACGGTTCTGGTGCTCCTTCTGAGTCAGATAACCCTAAACCCTCCCCTACGAATAAAACTGAAGGCAGGACATCATCATCCCAAGCTGTTGAAGAGAAGTTTAATGTAGACTTGGAGTTGGAACAGCTTACCACCAATATCCTGGAGAAGGGGATACGCGTAAAAGGGATTTCTGTCCCTCTAAGGCAAATGGCTGCTGAGAAGGTCGCCACTCAAGAGGACAAAGATCTTCAAAAGGATGAGGGTAAAGATCTTGATGTCAATGGTAATGTCAGAACATCATCCCCTAGGGAAGCTAGTCACAAGGGTAAAGAGAAGGATCAGGTCGAGGTCATTGAGATTGAGGACTCATCTGGTGATGAGAAAATTGGAAGAAGGAAGGACAAGAAAAGGGCCTCAAGTAAAGATTCTCCAAAATCGTGGAGCAAAGTTGACAAGGAGGGCAAAAAGAGGAGAATCAGTAAAGAGTCTGAGTCTGAGAGCGATGCTCAAGACATCGACCCAACTGATAATCAAGTGCAAAATCACTATGGAGCCATGTGGAATTATGTGCCTCAAAGAAAGATTGCACTGGAAAGAGAGGTAGCTGCAGAAGACACTGAAATTACTGACCTCATTGAGTGTGCTGGTCTGCGAAGGACTGTGACGAGGTTGACCAATTGTTATGATGGGCTGGTCAGAGAATTCATAGGTAATATCTCTGAATCTATAAACAACAGCAAGAATCTAGCCTTCAGAAGAGTTACCATCAGAGGCAAATGTGTATGGTTCTCTCCTAAAGTGATCAATGGCTACTTAGGAAGAAGTGAGGAAGAATGTGAAAAATTGGAAGTCCCCAACAATGTGATATGTAAAGAAATCACTGGTGGTCAGGTAAAAGTTTGGCCAGAAGATGGAAAGCTGCAAACCAGGTTGTTGAGTGTCAAATATGCCATTCTGCACAGAATTGGTGCTGTCAACTGGGTTCCTACTGAGCACAAGACCACAATTTCGGTTAAATTGGGGAAGATAATCTATGTTGTAGGGACAAAGCAAAGAATTGACTATGGCTCCTACATCTTTGATTACACTGTTAAGCATGCTGCTACTATGAAGATACCAATTGCTTTTCCCTCTCTCATTTGTGGGATTATCTTATCTCAACAGCCTGGAATTCTACAGCATTGGGATATAGCTTGCACAAGGAAGCCTGCCTTGTCAGTCCATTCCAAATTGTTTAAAGTGAAACATGTTTCTGACAATGTCAAGACATCTGCTTCAACATCACAACAGCAGCCAGCCAAGACAGGGTTAATTTCAGAACTAGAAGAGGCTTGCAAGGAGTTGGATGAAGTCATCAAAGTTAGTACTGAAAGGAAACAAAAATTTGAAAGACTTGTCATGACTCTGAAAATGGCAGCAAAGGAAGGTGGAGCAGTCAACACTAGCAAGGATGATGAAGGACCTGGTGATAAAGGAGAAAGTGAGGAGCTCAGCTCTGATGAAGACTAGCTTACTACCTTGCTGTTTTTGGTAGTTAGTAGTTTAGTTTTCTTGTTTTGTTGTTTTGCACTAAATGTGCTTGCTTTGTAATTTGAATATTGTGCTGGTTTATGCACCTATTTTTGTTCTATGATTTGTTTTGCCTATTTGCTGACTGTGAGGCTAACAATGAGGGCTAGTTTAGGACTAACTTTATTGGGATAAGTGTCTAATTATGGCTAAAAAGGGGGAGAGTTAAAAATTGCCATGAGGAGAAGAGTAGTTGCTGCTAAAAGAATAAAAATAAAAGGTGTTTAGTTGAAAAGTAATGATGCAGCTGTGGAGGGGGAGTATAGACAGCATAGTTGTAGAGCTGCTAGTGAAGAATTCATAGCAATTGGAGAGTGCAACAATGCAGACATCAAGGGGGAGATGTGCTGCACATTGTGAGCTACTGAACAACTGTGATGCTGGTTCAAGTTTTTGAGGGGGAGCACCAATTGGCTTTTGTCAATAATGAAGATGGTGCTGCAGCAGATCAAGTAATGAAGACTATATGAAGATTGTCAAACTGCTGCAAGTTAATGTTTCAAAATATTGAAGATATTCCGCTGCTGAAGTCTCTGAAGATGCAGAGATTGTTTTAGCCAAAATTAGCCAAAGGGGGAGATTGTAAGTTCCTGGATTGGCTGGAATTTTGGTAAAACAACAAGGTGTTCAATGCTGATGTCATGGTGTTGATGTTGCAGCATTGAGTCTTAGTACTGGGCTGTACTAAGTTGTGAAGGTTAACTATGTTTGATGTCATGGGCTTGATGTCATAACATTGCACTTAACACTGGGCTGTGTTAAGGTTGCTAGTTGCTGAAGTGGGTGTCTGATGTCACATAGGTGATGTTGTAACATCAGACCTGCAGAACTGAAGCTAATGACAACATGGGCTTGTTGTTATTAGGGTCGCGTATTAGCTGGAATTGTGGAGAGTGTTGACTCGTTGGATGAGAATATCTTGGGCTAGATATTTTCTGTTACATGGGAGATTTGATTGCAGGTTTGTTGGAGAATTAAAAGGTGGAAGATTTAAAAAGATTTTGGGGATAAAATCTGTTTTAAAAGATTCAGTTTTTAATTAACAAATCTGATCAAATATTGTGACAAATCCAATCCAAATTCAAGGAGCTATATAAAGCGCACAAGACCAAGGAATAGGTGTTGAATTTAGGGTTTGTTTAGAGTACTTGTAATCACACTATTCTAGGTTTGAATAGGTGTTGAATTTTCTGTCCTCTCTAGAAGCTGTGAAGCAATAGAGAGTTGTTGATTGATCGAAGCTAGGAAGCAAGATCAAGGGATCTCAAAGAGGTTGTTCTTTGAGTGTTTTAGGGGATTGAGTAGTGTTCTAATATCTAAGTGGTTTCTTAGGTAGAAAGTCACTAGTAGAGTATAAGTTTAGGAGATTGTCAACTGGTGTGTTGAGTCTGTAAATTATATCTACAAGTAGTGAATTTCATCCCTGGCTTAGTAGCCCCCAGACGTAGGTATTTAGACCGAACTGGGTGAACAATTCCTTGTGTTTTTCCTGTTGCTTATTCTGTCCATTATTGCAGAGTGTGTTGTTGTGACATCGCACCTTAACATCACACGTCTGGTACCAGAATTTCAAAGCCAATCCTAAAACAAGAGAACTAACAGAATCTGTTTCACTTTTTTCAAAAGGTAGGGGCATTTTTAAATTGGATCTAAAAAGCGTCAAGACATACTATGATCACACATGTGTTGTATCATATGAGATCTTTCCAAAATAGCCAAGAACTTGAGATTCCATTTGATCACCATTGGCCAACAGCCTGCTGCAGCCACCATTCTCTATTGCTTGCAAAACAAACTTAGTATACTATAAATAGAGCTCATTTATGCTCAGTTTAAATACACCAAAGTAATCAAACTGATGCTTTCCTCAAAATCTCCTCTTTCACTCTAAATTTACCTTTTAAAGCAAGTCACTATCGGGTTTTGAGTTTGAGAGACATTCCAACCAAACCAATCACACACACACACACCTTATAAATATCATATGTGAGTTGATCAAACACTTAAACAACATCTGGAACATCAATTTCACAAAATCACCAGCCAATTGCTCAAGTTTTCAACCAAGTTGCAGCTGAGGTGCCATAATCTGTTCCAGTCCATTTCAAATCACTCCAAGCATTCAAACACATTCCATATGGTGTATGGAAGTTGTTCAGATCATCACAACTCATCTGTAACACCTCCAACTCAAAAATCCAATTGCTCTTGCTGCCACGACCTTCAAGTAAGCCTAAACTTGGTCATCTCTTAATCTATGCATATATCCTCGTACAATACTTTTGCCAAATGTTCATAATCATGCATAGAATGTTTCCCCTCAATTACTTACTTTGTATGAATCGTGTATCAAAATTCCCAGCCTTAATGCAGAATTTAGGGTTCTTGAGGTTTTGTCTTGATTTCTTATTCCATGCTTAAAATAAATGAAATTAAAGACCATAGGCATGATCGTGAGGTGAAAATGAGTAGATTGATATGTGGATTGCATGATTTCATCAAGTATTTAGTGAGATTGGATAGAAAATGCAAATCTGAGCAAAACTCTCTTCGCGCGTGTTCTTGGCCCATGTTCTTGGCGCCTTTTTCATAAATTCAAATATTTGAATATTTGTGATTTTATTTAATTGATTCAAAAATTAATTTCTCTATGGTTTTTAATGATTTTGAGTTGATTCTTTTTCTAATAATTCACAAAAATGTTAAAATATTTTATTCTACAATAATTTCCCAAAAATATTATTTATTTCATATACTTGATATTTTTGCAAAAGAATTAATTTTTATTTGTTTTTAACATTTAAAATATTTTTTCTTTCATGATTTTACAAACTTAAATGATTTCCAATCATTTTGTGGATAAAAACATGATTTTTCAAACATCAATCGAAGATCCCAATTTGTTTTTCACACATGTTTGATAATTTTGATCATTTTAATCAAATTTTTATTTAATTAAAATACATTTTGAAATTAATTTAGGGTTTTGATCTTAATCACCCTAAACAAATCTTTTTCAAACACTCATGGGTCTCTAATAGAGTGTAAGACCCAACCCCTTTTGTAAATAAACTTTTTGGGCCTCACACATTGTATAAGTCCCTTTGTATATTTTCAAAACAACAGCGCGATCGTCGCGTTTTCAAAATCATTTGGACCTCTCCTTGAGTTGTAAGCCCCATCACTTATACAAAAAATCTTTGGGCCTTTAATAGAGTGTAAGAGCCAGCCGCTTTTGAAAACCAAAATAATTTGGGCCTCGGTCATCGTATAAGACCCACTGTGTTTTCAAACCTCGGCGCGATCGCCTTTTTTCAAACAAATAATCATCTGGGCCTACCCTCGTGTTGTAAGTCCCATATTTCTTTTCTTTAAAATAATATTTGGTCCTCTAATAGAGTGTAAGACCCAACCCCTTTGTAAATAATATCTTTTTGGGCCTCCCACATTGTATAAGTCCCTCTGTATATTTTCAGACGATCGACGAGATCGTTGCCTTTTTAACAAAATCAACTGGGCTTCTCCTTGAGCTATAAGACCCATCTTTATTCATTTTCAAACTCCTTTGGGACTCTCCTTGAGGTGTAAGACCCAATCCCCTTTTAACCAAAACTTTTTCGGCCTCAGTCGTTGTATAAGACCCGATACAAAACAACAGTACCATCACTGTTAAAATTTGGGCCTCTCCCTGAGTTGTAAGCCTCGATCTCTGTTCAAAATACTTTCTCCTTTGATTTTGAATCCAAATGTATAGTTGCTATCAAAACTTTCTTTAATTTCTTTGTTGAACAACTAACAAAACAACATGGAAGCTCTACAACGGGTAAGTGTTTATCCGCTTTCTTTTATATGCCTTCATATACAAAACTGTATTGTGGGAAGTTGCGTATGGTTAGTCTTCTGTCATTCTTTTAAAATGCTTTCATATACATAACTGTATTGTGGGAAGCTGCGCATGGTTAGTCTTCTTTCATACTCCTTTAAATACTTGTCATATGTCAACTGTATATATACTAGTTTAGTTATTTAGAGTTTTCCCCGACAACTACGTCTAAAACTAGGTAAAGCCCTGTTGGTCACTCTTTAAATACAAATAAAACTAGATCCCCACAGGATTTCCAGATACAGTTTTCCCTTCTCTTGGGGTTAATCAATATGGAACAAAGAGAAAGGCAGTATTCTCGGTGAACCTTTCTCAGACTGTTACCCTTAGAAATTGTCAAAGAAATTCTACTCCCTAGAGTTGATCTATTCTCTGTGAATAGCATCTTTTGAGTTTCTTACAAATACTCGAACTTTCCTGGAATGATCTCTTCTCTGTGAATTGCATTTCTTGAACTTCTCTTGGTTTAGGGACCCACAGGCTTCCTAAAAGCATCCTCGCCTCCTCTTGGGCTTTGTACAAGGACCCTTCGGCTTCTTAGAAGTTCTCATGCCTTCTCTTGGGCTTAATACAAGGACCCTAACGACCTCTTAAAGGTAAAAGACAGAACTTAGTCATCCTTTGCTAGAGCAGTCTTTCCAGTGTCAAACCTCTGGCCACCTTAGGGTTGATCCTTATCCCTTATGGCCTTTGCCCTCTTTTGGGCATCCTACAAAAAATAAAACTCTTCAACACCAGTATACTTGGAAAGTCTAAGACCCCTTTGAGTTTTAAAGACATTCTCAAGTTCCATTGAAACATAGGAAAAAACACCAATCAATCTGGATAAATCTCCAGCAGAAACCCAGTCTCTCTCATGAGAGTTCCTCACCCTTGGGCCTGCCTATGGATCTAATCCTCGGCTGTAAGATAGCCTCCTCTTAGGCTTTGTATAATGATCCTTTCCTCAGGAAAATCAGCCTCCTCTTTGGCTTTGTACAATTATCCTCCCCTAGTGGAGCTAACCTTTTCAGACTCTCTTGTTGAGTCAATCACTTCTCAGGCTCTCTTGTTGAGTCGACCATTTTTCAGGCTCTCTTGTTGAGTCCATCACTTTACAAAGACTCTCTTATTGGGTCAATCTCCTTTTAGCCTCGATCCCGGGCTTTGTACGAGACATCAAATCACTCTCTTGTTGAGTATAAAAGACTCTCTTGTTGAGTCAACTCCTTTAGTCTCCGTCTTGGGCTTTGTACAAGACATATAAAAGACTCTCTTGTTGAGTCAACTCCTTTAGCCTCCGTCTTGGGCTTTGTACAAGACATATAAAAGCACTCTCTTGTTAAGTCAACTCCTTTAGCCTCCGTCTTGGGCTTTGTACAAGACAGATAAAAGCACTCTCTTGTTGAGTCAACTCATTTCAGCCTTCGTCTTGGGCTTTGTACAAGACACATATAAACCTCCCCAACGGAGTCAAAAATCCCTTTTAGCCTCAATCTTGGGCTTTGTACAAGACAGAAAGAACATTTTCTTCGGAAAAGTCAAATTGTTAGCCTCCTCTTAGGCTTCATATAATGATATCCCCAAAGAGTCAGTCTCTTTTAGCCTCTGTCTTGGGGTTTGTACAAGACAACAATATATCCACTTTCTTGTTGAGTCGATCTCATACAGCCTCCTCTTAGGCTTTGTATAAGGACTTCCCCAGTGGAGTCAATCAACCTCTTAGCTTCAACCTTGGGCTTTGATCAAGTCACACAAAAATCAACAATCCCTCTTTAGAGATAACAAATTTTATTTCAGTCAACCTTTTAGCTTCTATCTTGGGCTTTGAACAAGACACAAATACTCCTTTTAGCCTCTGTCTTGGGGTTTGAACGAGACACCAAAACATCTTTTTTTCCTCCCATAGAATAGGAGGAACTACGATTGCTCTGATTTCCCTGTTTCGTTTAAACGGGAATACGTAGGCATAAGATTGAGAAATCTTAGCGAGCATACTAATCAAAAACTCTAGGTCCAGTACCTTCATACACTAATCAAGAACTCTAGGTCCAGTACCTTCACACCAATCTAAACTGAGGTCTAATACTCACAAAAGTTATCAAAAACTCTCCATCTTACTCTATCACATTTCCCAAGAAACTTCCCCAAACCCTTTAACAGATAAACATCATCAAGTACAAAGCAGAACCTATTGCTAACATCCTGTGGATAATCACATATAGGATGGGTAATTGGCAACTACCCATTGTATAACCTAACCTCGGACCCCCAATCTCTTTTAAGCGTTTGTTCATTTAAACATTTGCGTGCAAGGTTAGTCTTAGATACCTTCCCTTTCCCTTCCAGCTTCACGGGATAAATAAGAAATCAGAAAGTAGCACCCATTTCTCCTCGAGGAGGAAAACCCAACTCCAGCGATAAGGTGGTCGCGTCACCGACAAAAATCGCTCGCTACAGAAAATTGACGACTTCACTAGGGACTTCATTGACTGTTAGGATCATAGGACTAGAGGTCTAGGATGTTAGGACATATATATATACTTCTTTTCCTAATTGATATCCGTGTTTATTTTTCTGCTAATGGGAATGCCTGTGATGTCGCATCTGGAAAGATTGAGTATACACCTAAGATAGGTGATGGCACGAGATGGGTAATCTTATTGGGAGTGAATCCCAAGTAAGAGGTCCCGGTAGACCATCGAATCAGTGGAGATACCCTTTGCGGATTCAATGCCTATACGACTTCGGTTGTTGAAAGCAAATTATTCGAATGGGTTATCTGAGAAGCTGAGGATTTTAGTAGAATGAAACCATGTTACTATTTTGTAGTGCGGAAGCTATAAGATATAGTTGTCACACGATACTACCCTCATTTGAGATTAATTTAAGATACATCACATCGCTCGGGTGATTCCAGCTTGCTGTTGTTATCCCAAGAGGGGTCAATGATTTTGCGGATAGGTACAAAAAATCACCAGTAAAACCTTTGGGGATGGGTAGATCCTTGACTTCATGACACCGAACCTTTGACCCCATGTTTTTCTATGTTTTTGTGTGTTGTATTCATGCATTCATTTCATTTAAAAAACTCTTATAACAAAGAAAATTTTCTCTTCTAGTCTCTCTTTTTCAAATTAAACTGAGACAATGATTGCAAATGTCAGAGAAAAAGATTGCATTATGGATTTCGGTAGAAGGAAGACTCACAAGTACACCTTCAAGGTTCCAAAACTAGAGGATTTAAGAGGATTGGCGAGGGTGATCACCAACCCTGATGCTTTCAGAGCTAAGTATGGAGGACTGCTGTCTCTGTTAAGGGTCCATGTAATTGAAGGAATCTTGTCTACACTCATCCAGTTCTATAATCTAGTATATCATTGTTTCACATTCTAGGATTATCAGCTTGCACCAACACTGGAGGAGTACTCTCACCTGATTGATTTACCTATTACTGACCAATCTCCCTTTTTTGGACTGGAAGAAATTCCAAAAGATCAAACCATTGCAAGAGCAATTTATTTGGACGAGTCAGAGGTCGGGACTCACATGACCACTAAGGGCGGAATCCAGGGTTTTCCAGCCTAGTTTTTGATA
Source organism: Lathyrus tuberosus (assembly GCA_022829125.1). Taxonomy (NCBI): domain Eukaryota; kingdom Viridiplantae; phylum Streptophyta; class Magnoliopsida; order Fabales; family Fabaceae; genus Lathyrus; species Lathyrus tuberosus. The sequence continues at coordinate 14,419,832 of JALAZF010000058.1, forward strand.
AATAAAGGCCTATACTCTGCTAGTATAGGGAATGTGTCTGCTTTCGAAAGCATCTTTGCTTTGCTCACTTACGGGTTATTTTTGTTTCCCAACATTGATAGCTTCGTTGATATCAATGCCATTAAGATTTTTCTAATTGGAAACCCTGTACCAACCTTGCTCGCAGATGTTTATCATTCTATACACTTAAGGAATTTGTACAGTGGAGGAATGATCACATGTTGTTTACCCTTGCTATACAAGTGGTTCATTTCCCATTTACCCAAGTCTGCTGCTTTTTAGGATCAAAAGAATACTTTACGTTGGTCACAGAGAATCATGTCTCTTACCAACTCTGACATCGATTGGTACAATCGAATCTATGACAGGGTTAGGATCATTGACCGTTGTGGAAACTTCCCTAATGTACCCCTCATAGGAACTAAAGGAGGAATCAATTATTATCCGATTTTAGTTCGTCGTCAATTTGGATACCTGATGAGGCATATCCCACGTAATGCTCATCTGGAAGGTCTTTTCTTCAAGGAAGGAGAAAATGACAGGGAACTAAAGACAGAAATAGTGCATGCTTGGAAACATGTTCACAGGAAAGGAAGAGAGTCTCTAGGAAAGCCGGACTGTATATCTGTGGAGCCTTATCTCCACTGGTTACAAACTAGAGCTCTTAAACTGAGGATGCCTTACCCTCGTCAAAAAGTTCTTCCATTAAGGGAATATGTCCTTTATTTTATGTCTGATACGGAAAAACTTCAGGTTACACTTAACAAAGTTCAACAGGAGAAGAGGTCTTGCAAGAACAAGTATCGTATTCTCAATGTGGAGTGCAAGAAAATACAACAACTATTTAAAGAAAAAGATGCTCTAATTGAGATTTTAGAGCAACACGCTGTAGAGAATCAAGGAGGCCAAAGGAATTTGCTCGCTCCTTTCACTTGGCAAAGGAATGACAACCCGACAACGGCTCAAGAGCCCCTGTCAAAGAAGAGGAAAATACCAGAACCAACACCTGAGCTCTCCTCAGAGAGGACTCAGGACCCATTAGCTTAGATTTTTCCTTTTACAACACTTTGTAAATTACTGTATTTCGATTTTCGCAATCGTTGAATTCAATAAAACGGGGTTTCCCCACTGTTTGATATTTGCAATCCAATTGTCAAAATTTCTTTTGATTAAATAACAAAAATTTAATTAATTAATCATTGCATATCATTTATTATTCGCCCATAACGCATTCTTCTTTCCTATGAATCTCACGTTTGCGTCTCGATTCTAGAGTCAAACTGTCTCATTCGTATAATACTCGGGCCAATTGACAAAAGAAAATGGATGATCTCGAGGAAGAGAACAGAGGGTTGAGTGAAGAAATCGACACTCTGAAAGAAGATCTGAGAAAACTTCACAATGACATGTAATCTCTGGCAGCAGCCCAGATACAACAACAACGGACTATGATCTCAGAGATCACATATACGCCCATAGTGGAAAAGAATGATCCTCGATATACCATGCCTAAAGATCGTCCCTGGGGCATGCCACTCAACTATATCCCTGAAGGATATATTCCGCCGATCATGGAAGATCCGGAAACTGCAGCAGGAGCTGCTGGGCCTGAAGGTTAGAAACTTCAGAAAAACGAAGATGCCAGGGGAATGACAGCAACTCCTGAAGGTTACAAACTTTGAAAAGCACCAAGAGTCACTCCCGTAATGACTGTACCACCACCCATGGTACACACTATCCCAGAAGGACAGATTCCACAAATACCTTCTTGTGGAAATGAGAGTATGAATGATAAAATGAAGGAATTCTAGGAACAGTTCCTAGAGATGAAGAAAGAACTGCAAGCCATTCGCGGTCAGGATCTATTTGGAAAGGACGCTGCAGACCTTTGGTTGGTCCCCAATGTGAAAGTTCCTCTCAAATTCAAGGTGCCCGAATTTGAAAAATACAAGGGTAACTCTTGCCCTCAAAGTCACTTGGTGATGTACGCTCGGAGGATGTCAACTCAGACAAAGGACCAACAGCTACTGATCCATTACTTCCACGGTAGTTTAACTGGTGCCGCACTCAAATGGTGCATGCGTTTAAACGGCACTAAGATCGTCACTTTCAAAGATCTTGGCGCTGCCTTCGTTCAACAATATAAGTATAATCTGGACATGGCACCGGACAGAGATTAACTCAGAACCATGTCGCAGAAGGATAAGGAAACCTTTAAGGAATATTCTCAGCGATGGCATGAAATTTCCGCCAAGATTTGTCCACCTCTTGAGGAAAAAGAGATGACAAAGATTTTCTTGAAAACCTTAAGTTCGTTTTACTAGGACAGAATGGTCGCTAGTGCGCCCAATGACTTCGCCGAGATGGTGGGTATGGGAGTTCGTCTTGAGCAAGCTGTTCGAGAAGGACGTTTAGCTAAAGACACTGGACCATCAAGCAGTACCAAAAGATACGGTAGTACTTTCCCTAAGAAAAAAGAGCAAGATATTGGCAATATCTCTCTCGGAAAGCAAAGGCGATGTTACCAACCAGTAGCAGTTGTAACTCCTTCTATCAACCCTACGCCTGCTCCAACGTATCAACCTCAGGTTGCTCAAAGCCAATTGAATCAACAATAATATCAACAAAGGACAAAATAGTCTCTTCAGCAGGCTCATCCTCAGTACAACAACAACCGTGCAACGCGACCACCAGGGTTTGACCCTATACCAATGTTGTACGTAGAGCCGTTTCCATTACTACTGGTCAAGGGACATGTCCAAATCAGGTCTGCTCTTACAATACTAGAAAATCTGTCTTTTTGGTTCAAACGGGTCAGACTTGTCCTTACCATCAAGGAGGACTGGGGAATAACATAGAAAACTATCTCAGCTTCAAATACGATGTGCAAAAGCTTGTCAGGAGCGGGTATTATCCTTCAAGGATACAAATCCAAATGTTCAGATGAACCCGCTGCCTCAACATGAGAAAGCTGCAGTCAATTTGGTAGAGGAAGAGTCTAACCACAACTATCAAATTCATGATGTACTCTTATTAAAGGCTAATCTGGTCAAGATGCATCGCAGACAGAGCGGGTACGGTCATGTACCACCTTATAATTATCACCAGTGTGATATCTGCTCGAAAAACAATCAAGGATGTTCTTTGGTGCAATTAGCTCTACAGGAACAGTTGGATCTCGGGTGGATCTAAGAGCACCGAATTCGTGGGGTCAACATGACTTATACGAATTCCAACATCATTCAAAACCTCGACATCCGTGAGATGAATGTCAACTTGGTGGCAATGCACTCAAGGCAAAGCCAATATCATGATCTGCCACAACACGATTATGATTCCTGTCTGATTTTCTCGGTAAACAATCAAGGATGCTCTTTTGTACAAGAGGCCCTCCAGCGTCAGATGGATTTTGGATGGATTCAAGACTACCATGATAGAAATCCCTATCAGGTCAACATGATTCAAATCTTTGATATTCGCTTGATGAATACCAGCTTGGTGGAGTTACACGCTAAGCAAGTCCAGCTTGGTTTTCTGACTTCGCATGAGTATCAGAACTATAAAGGATGTCGTGAGAGTAACCAAGGCTGTGCACTCATTTAGAGGACACTTCAACACTTGTAATACCACTGGTGGCTTCCGATCTATCTAGATGAAGACACACAATAAGTTAGCATGACTAACAGGAACCCTACTAGGCATCAAAGTCAAGATGTTCGATCAATGGAAACAGACCTAGTGAGGTTACACTGCATTCAAAGCGGATGTAGCCGGGGGCCACCACACAACTACGAGTGTTGTAGAGTTTGCTCAGAGAATAATCTGGGATGCTACCTTGTGCGAGCAGCCCTCCAAAGTCAGTTGGACCATAAGGAAATTCAACCATGGTCAAGCTCTGATTCAATGTCAAACTATCATCCTGGTTTAAGCAAGGATGTTATCTTGATCCCTAAGCGAGAAGTGGCCAAAGACGTATGTTATCTTGATGGTGGAAAGGTTCTCAATCTTGAACCAATTGAGGCTGGTTACGATGGTCAGAAAAATCAAAGGCTCCTGTAGTTATCTATCTTCCAGGACCAGTACCATACAAGTCTGATAAAGTGATCCCTTACAAATACGGTGCAACCACAATTGAGAATGGAAAGGAGACTATGTTACCCTCTGTCTTGAATATTGCAGACATCAGTCGAGTAACATGGAGCAGTCGAATCTTCAACCGAGGAGTTGGAGAACCTACTAGAAAAATGGAACTTCAAACAGAAGGTCCAGTTCAACCAGTGGGTCAGTCCAGTGATCCCAACCTTTAAAAGAATGATGATGAGATATTGAAGCTCATCCAAAAGAGTGAATACAACATTGTTGACCAGCTGTTGCAAACTCCTTCAAAAATCTCTATATTATCTCTTTTACTCAGTTCCGAAGCTCACTGGGAAGCTCTACAAAAAGTCTTAAAGCAAGCCTTTGTAGAACAGGATGTAACGATAAGACAATTCGATAGCATCGTCTCCAACATCACTTCCTGCATCAACTTGGGGTTTAGAGATGAGGAACTTCCAGAAGAAGGAAAAAGTTACAACATGGCGCTCAATATTACAGTCAACTGCCAGGACGATGCTTTAGCCAGCGTACTGGTAGACACAGGATCGGCTCTGAATGTCATGCCGAAGTCACTTTAATGCGACTATCATTTAAAGGATCCCCGATGAGGGGGAGTGAGGTCATCGTCAAAGTATTTGATGGATCCCAGAAAGCAGTTATTGGCAAAGTCGATCTTCCCATAACTATCATTCCTCACACTTTCCAAGTCACTTTCCAGGTCATGGACATTCGGGCAGCATACAACTGTTTATTAGGAAGACCTTGGATACATCAGGCTGGGCAGTCACTTCGACACTGCACCAGAAACTGAAGTTAGTCAAGAATGACCAACTAGTCACAGTCTGTGGAGAACATGCCTTAATTGTGAGCAACTTATCATTATCCTGTGTAGAACCAGAGGAGGTTGTTGGAACTCAGTTCCAAGCATTGCCGGTGAGCAATGAGAATCAATCAGAAAAAGGAACCTCAATTTCCTCATATAAAGATGCTCTCGAAGTGATCAAAAGTAACAATACAAAAGGATGGGGACAACGTTTCATTCCTACTGATAACAAAACAAAGAAGGGTCTTGGTTTTTCTTCAACCTGTACCCAGACTGCAACTAATGATGAAAGTTTTCATCCCATTCAGAACTTCTTCCACAGTGGAGGTTTCCTTCACCCAGTGCCTCAGGAAGTCCACACCATCAACGAAGGAGATTCCTCCGATACAGATGAAGAGTAGAAGTCCTATCTTAACGAGGACGGTTATATGTCATAGGAAGAGGTGCCTACGCCATTTTTCTATCCCGCACAAAGTCCGAGCTTTATACCAAGGTCAGATGTCAAAATGATATACGGAGATTGTGATCCGAAAGGATACCATGCTCCACCAAACTCATTAGAGGAAGACACTCTGATGAAAGACAAATTTGACCATGACAATTTTGGCCCAATGGATGGCCTGCCTATCTGGCAGCCGTACCCGGGAAACTTGGGGCAAGAAAATCAGCCCAACGATGCATATTAACTGAGCATTATCGAAAAGAATACCTGCATCCCCACCGAATCATGGGATCATTACTCAGAGCATTCAAAAGATATCCAGCACGACAATGAATTTTCAAAGCTTGCAGGACTAGAATTCATCAACTATGCTTTTCCCGAGGTCAACATCATCGAAAGAGATGTCTCCTCCAGTTCCACAAAAGTGTGGGACACCTTAGGACAACCGAGTGGCAAGTTCGACTACTTGGTCAAGTACACCGCTCCCGAAAGCTCTCGTATCAGGCTCGAAGACATCCAACCAACTGGATGGGGAGATTTACCTGAGAGTACAAATACTATGCAAGATACAATAGAAGAGTTCGTCTACGACAACTCTGCTTGGGAAACAGATTCCAATGATCCCGATTCGCCAAAAATCAGCGTTATTTCTGACGACAAACCAAGAAAGAAGGTGCCAGACTTTGTGATTCACCGAGGAGTTCGCCGCCGATGGGTTGCTGTCGACGTTCCGAAAGTGGTTCATAAGTCTAAGTAATTGTGGTCTTTATCCTAGTCTTTCACCCTGCCCAGGTGAAACAGATGTTTTGATAGGGCTCACTTTTTGTAAATATACCTCTTCACTTCGCCCAAAGCGACTGAGTTTTGTTTTATAGGGCTGTAGTTTCAATAATCGACTAAATCATAAATAAAATAACGTCGTTCTATAATTTCCGCATTTATTGTTGTTTTCTCTTTTCGCTTTTTCAGAAAATGGTAATCCTAAAACCAACTCAATAATAAAAATAAGCAGTTTTCCAAAGAAAATACACTACACACACTCTTGTATTCTCTCTATCTCTTCTAAAAACAATCATCACGTCATGCAGATTGCTTGTTTTAAACCCCATTGAAACATACGATCCAATGCCTTCTCCCAACTTTGAATTCCCAGTATTTGAGGCTGAAGAAGAAGAGGAAACAGAAATTCCTGAGGAGATCTCACGACTACTCAGACAAGAGGAAAAGTCCATTGAACCTCACATAGAGTCGTTGGAAACGGTCAACTTGGGATCAAAAGAAGAGAGAAAAGAAATCAAGATTGGGGCACTGCTCAGTCCGACTGTCAAAGAAAGTTTGATAAAGCTTCTCAAAGAGTTTCCCAATGTGTTTGCTTGGTCCTATCAGGACATGCCAGGGTTGGATACCAGTATCGTGGAACATCATCTACCATTACGATCAGAATGTCCGCCAGTAAAACAGAGGTTGAGAAGGACTCATCCAGACATAGCCATCAAAATCAAAGAGGAGGTACAGAAACATATTGATGCGGGTTTTGTCGCCACATCAGAGTATCCTCAATGGTTAGCCAACATAGTAACAGTTCCAAAAAAGGACGGAAAGGTCAGAATGTATGTGGACTACAGAGATCTAAACAAGGCCAGTCCAAAGGAGACTTTCCTTTACCACACATTGACATACTAGTAGACAGTACAACAAAGTTCAAAGTATTCTCCTTCATGGATGGATTCTTGAGCTATAATCAGATAAAAATGGTGCCGAAAGACATAGAGAAAACTTCTTTCATTACCCCATGGGGCAGTTTTTGTTACAAGGTAATGCCATTCGGTTTAAAGAACGTCGGGGTAACCTATCAAAGGGCCATGACTACTCCCTTTCATGACATGATACACAAAGAAATCGAGGTATATGTCGATGATATGATTGCCAAATCTAAGACAGAAGAGGAGCATGTGACCCACCTATCAAAGCTATTTGAGCGGTTGAGAAAGTACAAACTCCGCTTGAATCCCAATAAGTACACATTTGGTGTCCGTTCAGGAAAACTTTTAGGGTTCATCGTCATCCAGAAAGGAATTGAGGTTGATCTTGACAAGGTCAAGTCCATTCAAGAAATGCCTTCTCCAAAAACTGAGAAACAAGTCAGAGGATTCCTGGGGCGTTTGAACTACATCTCCAGATTCGTATTCCTCATGACCGCGACATGTGCGCCAATTTTCAAATTACTCAAAAAGAATCAGGACTGCATTTGGACAGAAGACTGCCAAACCTCATTCGATAGTATTAAGGAATACCTGTTGAATCCACCGATTCTATCACCTCCAGTGGAAGGAAGACCACTGATCATCTACTTAACAGTCTCGGAAGACTCGATGGGTTGTGTACTTGGTCAACAAGACGAAACAAAAAGGAAAGAGTATGCCATCTACTATTTGAGTAAGAAATTTACCGACTACGAGACTCGGTACACTATGCTTGAGAAAACTTGCCGTGCTCTGGCTTGGGCAGCCAAACGTCTTCGCCAGTATATGATTCGTCACACTACTTGGTTAATCTCAGAAATGGATCCAACGAAGTATGTCTTTGAAAAGCATGCTCTCACGGGAAGGATTTCCCGTTGGCAGATGTTGTTATCAGAATATGACATAGAGTACCACGCTCAAAAAGTCGTTAAAGGAAGTATTTTAGCCAATCATTTGGCTCATCAACCGATTGACGATCAGGAATCAATTGAGTTTGACTTCCTAGACGAAGATGTCATGTACTTGAAAATGAAAGATTGCGATGAACTGCTACCCAGTGAAGGGCAGAACCAGGCTCCCAATGGGGACTAATTTTTGATGGAGCTGTCAATCATTATGGAAATGGAATTGGGGCAATCATTATAACACCTTAGGGTACCCATATTCCTTTCACCTCCAGACTAACATTCAAGTGTGCAAACAACGAGGCCGAATACGAAGCTTGTATCACGGGTCTCGAAGAAGCGATCGACTTAAGAATTAAGAACTTGGATGTATATGGCGACTCATCCCTGGTTATCAATCAGATCAAAGGAGATTGGAACACATACTAATCAGGACTGATTCCTTACAAAGACTATGCGAGAAGGTTATTACCCTTCTTCAACAAAATCGAGTTTCATCATATCCCTCGTGAATAAAATCACATGGTTGATGGCTTAACCACTCTCTCTTCCATGATTAGTGTAGTTCAATGGAACGACATACCTAAGATTGACATAATGCGCCTTGAAAGGCCCGCTTACATCTTCACGATTGAAGCAGTCAAAGATGACAAACCTTGGTATCACTATATCAAATGCTTCCTTCAGAAACAAGAGTGCCCACCTGGGGCACTAAGAAAAGACAAAAAGACCCTCAGAAGGCTAGCAGGTAGTTTCTTCCTGAGCGATGATACACTCTATAAGAGAAACTTTGACATGGTCTTGCTCCGATGTGTAGACAGACCAGAAGCGAACATGCTGATAAAAGAAATTCACGAAGGATCCTTTGGCACTCATGCCAACGGACACGCAATGACGAGAAAAATTCTGAGAGCAGGGTACTATTGGTTAACAATGGAATCTGACTGCTACAAGTACATGAGGAAGTGTCACAAGTGTCAGATATACTCAGATAAAATCCATGTACCGCCAACGCATCTCAAAGTTCTTTCTTCCCCATGGACTTTTTCCATATGGGGAATCGACATGATTTTCATGATCGAACCCAAAGCTTCGAAGGGACATCAGTTCATCCTGGTAGCCATTGACTACTTCACCAAGTGCGTCGAAGCAGCGTCATATGCCAATGTAACCCGACAAGTTGTGGTTCGCTTTATCAAAAACAATATCATCTGTCGTTATGGTGTTCCGATCCAGATCATTACTGATAATGGATCCAACTTGAACAATAAGATGATGAAAGAGTTGTGCGCTGAGTTCAAGATCGACCACCATAACTCATCTCCCTACCGACCTAAGATGAACGGAGCGGTAGAATCGGCTAACAAGAACATCAAGAGAATTGTTCAAAAGATGGTCGTAACCTACAAAGACTGGCACGAGATGCTACCCTTCGCTCTTCACGGTTATCGCACATCTGTCCGCACTTCAATAGGGGCAACCCCTTTCTCTCTAGTATATGGCATGGAAGCAGTGTTCCCCATAGAAGTAGAGATCCCATCAATCCGGGTATTGATGGAAGCTAACTTAACAGAGGCTGAATGGTGTCAAAGTCGACACGACGAACTAAATCTGATCGAAGAAAAATGAATAATGGCACTATGTCATAGTCAGTTGTATCAGCAGAGAATGAAGAAGGCGTTTGACAAAAAGATCTGACCTCGCGTCTTCAGGAAAGGAGACCTTGTACTCAAGAAGATACAATCATTTCTCACTGATTCTCAAGGCAAATGGACTCTGAATTATGACGACCCCTATGTGGTCCAGAAAGCTTTCTCAGGCGGCGCCTTGAGACTCGTAACCATGGATGGAGAAGAATTTGCCTACCCCATGAATGTTGATGTAGTCAAGAAATACTTCGCCTAAATACAAAAAAAAAGAAAGCAAAATGTCTCGGTGGATTGAAAACACAAAAGGGCGGGCCAGGAAAAAATTAGAGACATAATCCAAAATCATCCCGGTGGATTGGAAATCTGAAAATACAATCCAGGAAAAAGTTAGGGATAATGGCAAGTAACTACGTCCAACAGGGGCAAATCCCCTAGTAGCGGTCATGCCATCCATCAGAAAAACTCCAGTCAAGGTCATCTTCGACAGAAGCTCAGGATGCCCGGAAATCAAAGTTGGTAGAAGGATAGTGGTCGTTATGTTTCAATGTAGCCATTTTCCTTTAAATTAACATTTTCTAAACTTTGTAAATACTCTATGGGATCACGCGTTTGGCTGATTTCCATCCTATCAATAAAATTTAAGCCCTTGTACTTTTGTTTGCAATTCTTATTTGTTTTAGGTTTACAGAACGACATTTTAACATGATTAACGATTCTTGAAATAAAACAAAAATGAATTTACTTGTCAAACTTTTTTCTGCTTTAAAATAAAGATGGCAATTTCTTTTGATTGTTGAACAATGAAAGAACATCGATTGCTTCTCCAGAAGTAGTCGAGCTTCAAAGTGCAGAATCAAAGTACTCCTTTTAAATCAGTACGCCTGAACGAGGGATCAACTGTGTCGGATGCGAATGTTTCGTCTGACACCCCCGGCAGAGTTCTTATCTCCTAAGCCTGATCAACGGTGTTCCCCGCAGGGACCATCTCTCTCCTAAGCAAGCCAGAATTGCAATCTTGAACCAGCGGTACATCTTCGTCTCCTACAGTGGTCGAGTATCCAGACCTGTTCATCTACTATTTTGTATGTCGCGTCAGTTTTGTCAGCATATACATACATACATCATGCATTATTGATTTACATTCATATTCATATTGCATCACTATCACTCGAGTCTGTCTTATCCCTTTGTGATAGAAGTCATCTCAATCGAGTTGTCAGTTCTTTCCTCGTCAGGAAATATTGCATCTGAACAGTCTCTCTCCTCCAGTTCATTTCTGGATTGGAGTTGGTCTTCGATCACTTTGATAACTTGAACCTCTGAGAGACAAGAAAACCTTCGACAAATGTCACTCTTCGCCATCAAAGATGATATCTTTGCTTTCTCGGATTAAGGAAAATCCCTAGAGAGAGCCTCACAACTAAAGACTCTCAGCAACACAGTGGTTCTTCTCTCTAAAAAATCAATGTCACTGAAGTCATTAGCACCTAAAAATTGGGAGACATTGTATGGCATTTCTCCGAGAAGATCTTGAAGGAAAGTATGATGTAATATCCCCAAGCCGAAAGCAGTATCTCAAGAGACTTGTTTTCCCCAGTAGATTCGACAAATGGCATCTCCAAACAGAGAAGTTTGCACGCCTCTACAACTTAGACGAATGGGTTCCCTTGCAAGTCTGACATCAAAAGTTTCTCCCATCAAATGGCATCTCCCCAGGAAAATTCGGCGAGAAGTTTGGGGAAAACCGCTACGAATAGCGTCCCTTGTTAAGGAAGTTTATTAACAAAAGAAACTAAGACCAGTTCCTTGGTAGGAAACCATGATCGAGGGGAAGTTTATATCAGAAACTGAGACCAGTTCCTTGGTAGGAAACCAGGATCGAGGGGAAGTTTATATCAGAAACTGAGACCAGTTCCTTGGTAGGAGACCAGGATCGAGGGGAAGTTTATATCAGAAACTGAGACCAGTTCCTTGGAAGGAAACCAGGATCGAGGGGAAGTTTATTTCAGAAACTTAGATCAGTTCCTTGGAAGGAAACCAGGATCGAGGGGAAGTTTATTTCAAAAACTTAGACCAGTTCCTTGGTAGGAAACCAGGATCGAGGGGAGGTTTATATCAGAAACTTAGACCAGTTCCTTGGTATGAAACCAGGATAGAGGGTAAGTTTATATCAGAAACTTAGATCAGTTCCTTGGCTGAAGACCAGGATCGAGGGGAAGTTTACCTTTTCTAAGCATCATTGCTTAGCGAAAGACGGTGGATGAGCAAACTGCCATTCATGACCACCGTCAAAATTTCGCGCATTCCGATATTTAATTATCTTGCACCCCGAATGCCCGAACACCTTCGCCATTCACACCTTCGGGTCCAAGAAGATTAAATAGGGGCATCTGTCATACCCCAAATTATGGCCACTAATATTTCCCATCATTGTGTAAATCATCACCATAATATGGATGTATCATTACGCCTTATCAGTCTCCCCAAAGATGGGTAGGGTTTTGAGCCCTTTCTGAGCCTTAGACAAAGGATCAATCAATAAATGACATGATCTTCAACTTGTCTAACCTCTCAGAACATCCAAAAGGATCAAGAGGACTCCCACATCAAGAATCAAGCACAAGGTTGCAGCATTCCAAGTGGATTAAGCCTCAAGATCGCCAGTGTCACCAAATTAGGGTTTTGGTCGACCAGGGCCTCCAGGTGGAAATTTTCCTCTGGGCATGAGCCAATTCTTAGAAGCATAACCTAATATACTCCATGGGACCTCATGGACCCAATCATCAAGTCAATTTAACCTTAGGGGATGCATTTATAAAAAATCAGGAATTAGGGTTTCTTGACCTAATTCACCCCTAAATTGACTTCTCTTACAAAACATGAGCCAAGACCTCAAGACATGATTTAAGGGTCTCTAATACACTACATTGATCCATTTGCAACAATGGATTAATCTAAGAAGCATGATTCACAAGTTTCAGTTTCATCTAAACCACAATTAGGGTTTTGAAGAAAAAGTCAACTGTATCTTTGACTTTTGACCAGGACATGCCCCCAAACCTTGGGACATGATTCAATACACCCTATATCACCTATGGAATCCATCTATTAGGTTTGATTTAGGTCTAGGACTTGATTTTATAGAGGATCACACAGTTTGGAATTCATCTGATAAAAAGTCAATTGTGCACAAAAGTCAAAGTTTGACTTTTTGATATTTTTCACAATTATGGTTCCTTAACCCTAAGATGATGTTAATGTATGATTGGAATCATCATTCATCAAGAAAAACCAAAGAAAGTGAGATAACTTGTAAAAGGGGTAACCATAAAAAACTTAGAATTTTTCCAAGTTATGAAACAAAGTGCTAGGGTACCAACTTCCAAGGATCATAACTTGAGATCCAAGCAACCATTTTGATTGATCCAAAGATGGATTTGTAGCTCTCATTACACACTTTAAAAGTGTCAACTACACCTTATTCCAATTCCTCATGAATTTTAAGTTATGGAATGACCAAAATGACAAAAACATGAAAATGCCACTTTTTCCAACACTTAGTGAAATTTTCACTAAGTCAGAATCTGTTTCACTTTTTTCAAAAGGTAGGGGCATTTTTCACTTGGATCCAAAAAGTGTCAAGAAAAACTATGATCACACATGTGTTGTATCATATGAGAGCTTTCCAAAATGGCTAAGAACTTTATCAAATTCCATCTGAGCTAAGAGTTATGACAGCTGCAACACTTGCTGCAAACTATCTTGGCAAGGTTGATTTGTGTATAAAGGCTCGATTTTCTCAAATTGTGCAATTCCCAGCATGCTTATCCATCTGTACACCTCAAGGGGGAACAACCAAGGGACAAGAACTGATTCATCAGCCTCCAAAGTCCTGAAATCTACAAGTAGCATGCCAAACCTAAAAAGCCAAAGATGCTTCAAGACTCCAATTTTGTTTTAGAGCATTCAATGGATGCTTAGAGGTGGCATGTATCAGAGAAAAATGAACACTTCAGTCAAGCCTTATCCTTGAATTAAAGAACCATAGGCCTGTGCTCTAACCTCTAGTCAATGGCTAGAGGAGACTTGAGATTCCATTTGATCACCATTGGCCAATAGCCTGCTGCAACCACCATTCACTATTGCTTGCAAAACAAACTTACTCTACTATAAATAGAGCTCATTTGTGCTCAGTTTAAGTACACCAAAGCAATCAAACTGATGCTTTCCTCAAAATCTCCTCTTTCACTCCAAATTTGCCTTCTAAAGCAAGTCACTATCGGGTTTTGAGTTTGAGAGCCATTCCAACTAAACCAATCACACACATACCTCATAAATATCATATGTGAGCTGATTATACACTTAAACAACATCTGGAACACCAATTTCACAAAATCACCACCCAATTGCTCAAGTTTTCTACCAAGCTGCAGCTGAGGTGGCATAACTTGTTCCAGTCCATTTCAAATCACTCCAAGCATTCAAACACATTCCATATGGTGTAGGGAAGCTGTTCTGATCATCACAACTCATATGTAACATCTCCAACTCAAAAATCCAATTGCTCTTGCTACCACGACCTTCAAGTAAGCCTAAACTTGGTCATCTCTTAATCTATGCATATTTCCTCGCACAATACTTTTGCCCAATGTTCATAATCATGCATAGAATGTTTCCCCTCAATTACTGGCTTTGTATGAATCGTGTATCAAAATTCCCAGCCTTCATGCAGAATTTAGGGTTCTTGAGGTTTTGTCTTGATTTCTTATTCTATGCTTAAAATAAATGAAATTAAAGACCATGGACATGATTGTGAGGTGAAAACGAGTAGATTGATATGTAGATTGCATGATTTCATCAAGTATTCAGTGAGATTGGATAGAAAATGCAAATCTGAGAAAACCTCCCTTCGCGCGTGTTCTTGGCCCATGATCTTGGCGTCTTTTTCAAAAATTCAAATATTTGAATTTTTGTGATTTTATTTAATTGATTCAAAAATTAATTTCTCTCTGGTTTTTAATGATTTTGAGTTGATTCTTTTTCTAATAATTCACAAAAATGTTAATACATTTTATTCTACAATAATTTCCCAAAAATATTATTTATTTCATATACTTGATATTTTTGCAAAATAATTAACTTTTTATTTGTTTTTAACATTTAAAATATTTTTTCTTTCTTGATTTTCCAAACTTAATTGATTTCCAATCATTTTGTGGATAAAAACATGATTCTTCAAACATCTCACAACTTGTTTTTCACACATGTTAGATAATTTTGATAATTTTAATCAAATTTTTATTTAATTAAAATACATTTTGAAATTAATTTAGGGTTTTGATCTTAATCACCCTAAACAAATCTTTTTCAAACACTCATGGGCCTCTAACAGAGTGTAAGACCCAACCCCTTTTGTAAATAAACTTTTTGGGCCTCACAAATTGTATAAGTCCCTCTGTATATTTTCAAAACAACGGCGTGATCGTCGCCTTTTTAAAATCATCTGGACCTCTCCTTGAGTTGTAAGCCCCACCACTTGTACAAGCAATCTTTGGGCCTCTAATAGAGTGTAAGACCCAACCCCTTTTGAAAACCAAAATAATTTGGGCCTCGGTCATCGTATAAGACCCACTGTGTTTTCAAACCTCGGCACGATCGCCATTTTTCAAACAAATAATCATCTGGGCCTACCCTCGTGTTGTAAGTCCCATATTTCTTTTCTTTAAAATAATATTTGGGCCTCTAATAGAGTGTAAGACCCAACCCCTTTGTAAATAATACCTTTTTGGGCCTCCCACATTGTATAAGTCCCTTTGTATATTTTCAAACGATCAGCGAGATCGTCGCCTTTTTAACAAAATCAACTGAGCTTCTCCTTGAGCTATAAGACCCATCTTTAATCATTTTCAAACTCCTTTGGGCCTCTCCTTGAGGTGTAAGACCCAATCCCCTTTTAACCTAAACTTTTTGGGCCTCAGTCGTTGTATAAGACCCGATACAAAACAACAGTACCATCACTGTTAAAATTTGGGCCTCTCCCTGAGTTGTAAGCCCCGATATCTGTTCAAAATACTTTCTCCTTTGATTTTGAATCCAAATGTATAGTTGCTATAAAAACTTTCTTTAATTTCTTTTTTGAACAACTAACAAAATAGCATGGAAGCTCTACAACGGGTAAGTGTTTATCAGCTTTCTTTTATATGCTTTCATATACATAACTGTATTGTGGGAAGCTGCGCATGGTTAGTCTTCTTTCATTCTTTTAAAATTCTTTTATATACATAACTGTATATATACTAGTATAGTTATTTAGAGTTTTCCCCCGGCAACTACGTCTAGAACTAGGTAATGCCCTGTTGGTCACTCTTTAAATACAAACAAAACTAGATCCCCATAGGATTTCCAGATACAGTCTTACCTTCTCTTAGGCTTAATCAATATGGAACAAAGAAAAAGGCAGTATTCTCGGTGAACCTTTTCTCATACTGTCACCCTTAGAAATTGTCAAAGAAATTCTACTCCCCAGAGTTGATCTATTCTCCGTGAATAGCATCTCTTGAGTTTCTTCCAAATACTCGAACTTTCATGGAATGATCTCTTCTCTGTGAATTGAATTTCTTGAACTTCTCTTGGTTTGGGGATCCACAGGCTTCCTAAAAGCATGCCCGCCTCCTCTTGGGCTTTTTACAAGGACCCTTCGACTTCTTAGAAGTTCTCATTCCTTATCTTGGGCTTAATACAAGGACCCTGATGACCTCTTAAAGGTATAAGATAGAACTTAGTCATCCTTTGCTAGAGCAATCTTTCTAGTTTAAAACCTCTGGCCACCTTAGGGTTGATCCTCATCCCTTAAGGCCCATGCCCTCTTTTGGGTATCCTACAAAAAATAAAACTCTTCAACACCAGTAGACTTGGACACTCTAAGACCCCTTTGAGTCTCAAATACATTCTCAAGTTCCTTTCAAACATAGGAAAAAACACCGATCACTCTGGATAAATCTCCAGCAGAAACCCAGTATCTCTCATTAGAGTTCCCCACCCTTGGGCTTGCCTATGGATCTAATCCTCGGCAGTAAGATAGCATCCTCTTAGGCTTTGTATAATCATCATTTCCTCAGGAAAGTCAGCCTTCTCTTGGGCTTTGTACAATGATCCTCCCCCAACGAAGCTAACCTTTACAGACTCTCTTGTTGAGTCAATCACTTCTCAGACTCTCTTGTTGAGTTGACCATTTTTCATACTTTCTTGTTGAGTCCATCACTTTTCAAAGACTCTCTTGTTGGGTCAATCTCCTTTTAGCCTCCATCTCGGGCTTTGTACGAGACAACAAATCACTCTCTTGTTGAGTATAAAAGACTCTCTAGTGGAGTTAACTCCTTTAGCCTCCATCTTGGGCTTTGTACAAGACATATAAAAGACTCTCTTGTTGAGTCAAGTCCTTTAGCCTCCGTCTTGGGCTTTGTACAAGATATATAAAAGTACTCTCTTGTTGAGTCAACTCCTTTAGCCTCTGTCATGGGCTTTGTACAAGACAGATAAAAGCACTCTCTTGTTGAGTCAACTCATTTCAGCCTCCGTCTTGGGCTTTGTACAAGACACATATAAACCTCCCCAACGGAGTCAAAAATCCCTTTTAGCCTCGATCTTGGGCTTTGTACAAGACAGAAAGAACATTTTCTTCGGAAAATTCAAACTGTTAGCCTCCTCTTGGGCTTCATATAATGATATCCCCAAAAATTTAGTCTCTTTTAGCCTCCGTCTTGGACTTTATACAAGACACTAATATATCCACTCTCTTGTTGAGTCGGTCTCATACAACCTCCTCTTAGGCTTTGTATAAGGACTTTCCCAGTGGAGTCAATCAACCTCTTAGCTTCAACCTTGGGCTTTGATCAAGGCACACAAAAATCAACAATCCCTCTTTTTAGAGATAAAAAATTCTCTTTCAGTCAACCCTCAAGCTTCTATCTTGGGCCTTGAACAAGACACAAATACTCCTTTTAGCCTCTGTCTTGGGCTTTGAACGAGACACCAAAAACATCTTTTTTTTCCTCCCATAGAATAGGAGGAACTACGATTGCTCTGATTTCCCTATTTCATTTAAACGGGAATACGTAGGTATAAGATTGTGAAATCTTAGCGAGCATACTAATCAAAAACTCTAGGTCCAGTACCTTCATACACTAATAAAAAACTCTAGGTCCAGTACCTTCACACCAATCAAAACTGAGGTCCAATACCTCACCAAAATTATCAAAAAATCTCCATCTTACACTATCACATTTCCCAAGAAATTTCCCCAAACCCGTTAACAGATAAACACCATCAAGTACAAAGCAGAACCTATTGCTAATATCCAGTGGATAACCACATATAGGATGGGTAATTGACAACTATCCATTGTATAACCTGACCCCGAACCCCCCAATCTCTTTTAAGCGTTTGTTTAGTTAAACATTTGCGTGCAAGGTTAGTTTTAGATACCTTCCCTTTCCCTTCCAGCTTCACAGGATAAATAAGAAATCAGAAAGTAGCACCCCTTTCTCCTCGAGGAGGAAAACCCAACTCCAGCGATAAGGTGGTCGCGTCACCGACAAAAATCGCTCACTACACCTACGTATTCCCATTTAAACGAAACAGGGAAATTAAAGCAATTATAGTTCCTCCTATTCTATGGGAGGAAAAAAAGGTTTTGGTGTCTTGTTCAAAGCCCAAGATTAAAGCTAAAGGGTTTATTTGTGTCTTGTTCAAAGTCCAAGATTGAAGCTAAAAGGTTTGTTTGACTCCACTGGGGAAGTCCTTATACAAAGCCTAAGAGGAGGCTAGAAAAGGCTGACTCAACAAGAGAGTTTATATATGTCTTGTATAAAGCTCAAGATTGAGGCTAAAAAGAGACTGACTCTTTGGGGATATCATTATACAAAGCCTAAGAGGAGGCTGTAAATTTGACTTTTCCAGGGGGGAAATGTTATATCTGTCTTGTACAAAAAAAGGGATTTTTGACTCCACCGGAGAGGTTTGTATGTGTCTTGTACAAAGCCCAAGATTGAGGATGAAATGAGAAATTTAACTGACTCGGGTGAGGATATTTTTATGTGTCTTGTACAAAGCCCGAGACAGAGGCTAAAAGGATTTAATTCTACTGGAGAGTATTATCTGTCTTGTACAAAGCCCAAGACGAGGGCTGAAAAGAGTTTGACTCTACTGGGGAAATCATTTCTCAAAGCCTAAAAGAAGGTTGGGAGGAAGTGACTTCGCTGGGGAAGATATATGTCCCAGGCTTAAGAGAAGGTTTTGAAAGATTTATGTCTTGTACAAAGCCCAAGATTGAGGCTAAAAGGGTTGAATCAACAAGAGAGTGTTAAAAGGTGATTGACTCAACAAGAGAGTCGAAAAAGTTGGTGGACTCAACAAGAGAGTCTTTTTTATCTATCTCGTACAAAGCCCGAGATTGAGGCCAAAATGGGTTAACTCAACAAGAGAGTGATTGACTAAACAAGAGAGCCTGAAAAGGATGATTGACTCAACAAGAGAGTCTGGAAGAATGATTGACTCAACAAGAGAGTCTGAAAAGGTTATCTCTGCTGGGGAGAATCATTTGTACAAAGCCCAAGATGAGGCTAACTTTGCGGAGGAAGGATCATTATACAAAGCCTAAGAGGAGGCTAGCTTCTGCTAGGGATTATTGAGATCCCGGGGCAGGTCCAAGTGGGGAAATCAACTCTTACTGTGGGTTACAGAAGAGTTAGGGTATCAGATGCCTTGAGGTTTTGATTTGAGATAGTGTTATCCTGATAATAAACTGACCCTGGTTGGGGAATTTTTAGGATGGAGACTGGATTTTAACTCAGTTGGGGATTTATCCATAATGACTGGGGTTTCTTCCTATGTTTGTAGGGAACTTGAGAATATCTTTGAGACTCAAGAGGGGATCTAAACTGTCCAAGTCTACTGGTGTGGAAGAGTTTTATATTTTGTATGATGCCTCCAAGAGGAGGCAGGTGTTTTTAAGGGATGAGAATCAAACCTAAATTGGTCTGTGATTTGACACTGGAAAGACTGCTCTATCAAAGGATGACTATGTTCTGTCTTATACCTTTAAGAGGTCTTCGTGGTCCTTGTATTAAGCCCAAGAGAAGGCATGAGAACTTCTAGGAAGGCAGAGGGTCCTTGTACAAAGCCCAAGAGGAGGCGGGGATGCTTTTAGGAAGCCCGTGGGTCCCAAACCAAGAAAAGTTCAAGAAATGTTATTCACCGAGAATAGATCATTTAGTGAAAGTTTTGAGGTTTGAAGAAACTCAAGAGATGCTATTCACCGAGAATAGATCAACTCCGGGGAGTAGAATTTCTTTGACAATTTCTAATAGTGACAGCCTGAGAAAAGGTTCACGAAGAATGCTGCCTTTCTCTTTGTTCCATATTGTTTAAGCCCAAGGAAAGGCAAGATTGTATCTGGAAATCCTATGGGGATCTAGTTTTGACTGTATTTAAAGAGTGACCAACATGGCTTTACCTAGTTCTAGACCTAGTTGCCGGGGAAAAATCTAAATAGCTATACTAGTATATATACAATCGATATATGACAAGTACCTAAAAGGGATATGAAAGAAGACTTAGCGTGCGCAACTTCCCACAATACAATTATATACACATGAAAGCGAGTAAATGAAAGCTATTAAAACTTACAGGTGAGCAAGCTTCCATGTTGTATTGTTAATTGTTCAAAGAAATTAAAGAAAGTTTTGATAACAACATGTATATTTGAATCTAAATCAAAAGGGAAGTTGTTTTTGAAAAGATTGTTGGGGCTTATACTCAAGGAGAGGCCCGGGGTTTAACAATGATCACACCGTCGTTTTTAAAGATCGCATTGGGACTTATATAATGACTGAGGCCCAAAAATATTTTATGTACAAGGGGTGGGTCGTACAACTCAAGGAGAGGCCCAAGAGGGACTTATACAATGTGTGAGGCCCAAAAATTGTTTATTTACAAAAAAGGATTGGGTCTTACACTCTATTTGAGGCCCACAAATTATTTTAAGAAAAGAGGCGGGGCTTATAGCTCGAGGAGAAGCCCAAAAATATTTCTATTTCGAAATGGCGACCGCGCCGAGATCTTTTTAACGCAGTGGGTCTTATACAATAACTGAGGCCCAAAATGGTTTTGGTTAAAAAGGGATTGGGTCTTACACTCTATTAGAGGCCCAAGAATGTTTGAAAAAGATTGATGAGGGTGAAATCAATCAAAACCCTAATTTTGTTAAAAATGGAATTAATTTTGATTAAAAATTAATAAAATCATTGAAATTTTGAAAAAGGGCGCCAAGAACACCAAGTTCTTGCCCGCGTGCCCTGTTTTGGTCTAATTTGCATTTTCTCATCAATCTCACTGAATACTTGATGAAATCACACAATCCACATATCAATCTGCTCGTTTTCAACTCACGATCATGTCTTTGGTCTTTAATTTCATTTATTTTAAGTATGGAATGAAAAATCAAAGAGAAACATCACGAACCCTAATTTCTGTATGAAGGCTCAGAAATTCCATACACGATTCAGACAAAACAATCAATTGAGGGGAAACACTCCATACATGATTATGAACATGTGGCAAAATTATTGTGTGAGGAAATATGCATAAATCATGAGATGACCAAGTTGAGGCTTACCTCTTGCAGCTGGTGATCGAGTTCTAGGTTGGAGGTGTTACAACTTGGTTCCAATGATGTGGACAACTTCCCTAGGTGATATGGAGTGTGTCTGAATGCTTGGAGTGGATTGAATTGAGCTGGAACTTGATTTGGCACCTCAACTGCAAATCTGTCAAAGGCTTGTGCAGATGGTTGGTGATTTTGTGATTCTGATGTTCCAGATGTTATAAAAGAGTTTGGATCACTTCTATATGTTATATGTGAGGTGTGTGTGTGATTGGTTTGGTTGGAATTGCTCTCAAACTCAAAACCTGATGGTGACTTGAGTTAGAAGGCAAATTTGGAGTGAAAGAGGTGATTTTTAAGAAAACATCAGTTTGGGTGCTTTGATGTACTCAAACTGATCACAATTGAGCTCTATTTATAGTAGAGGAAGTTCGTTTTGCAAGGAATAGGGAATATCAACTGGTACAGGTCTGTGACCAATTGTGATTAAATGGAATCTCAAGTTTCCTCTAGCCATTGACTTGAGGTTAGAGCACAGACCTATGGTTCTTTGACTCAAGGATAAGGCTTAACTGAAGTGTTCATCTTTGCTCTAATACATGCCACCTCTAAGCATCCATTGAATGTTCCAAAACAAAATTGGAGTCTTGAGGAATCTTTAGCTTTTTAGGTTTGGCATGCTACTTGTAGATCCAAAGACTTGGAAGGCTTATGGATCAGTGTTTGTTCCTCCTTGGTCTCCCCCCTGAGGTGTGCAGATGGATAAACTTGTTTGTCATTTGCACAAATTAATCAAATCGAGCCCTAATACACAATTCTGCCTTGCACAACAGTTTGCAGCAAGGCATGTTGCAGCTGTCATAACTCCTAGCTCAGGTGGAGTTTGATGGAGTTCTTGGTCATTTTGGAAAGCTGATATATCCTATTTCAACATAATGTCCAACTTTGGTTTTGAAACAACTTGAATTACAATGAAAAATGCTTCTACATTTGGGAAAAAATAAGGCAGATTCTGACTTAGTGAAAATTTCACTAAGTGTTGGAAAAATCTCATTTTCATGTTTTTTGTGATTTTGATCACTCCATAACTTAAAATCCATGAGGAATTGGAATGAGTTGTAGTTGAAGCTTTTAAAGTATGACATGAGAGCTATAGATCCATCTTTGGACCATCCAAAATGGTTGCTTGGATCTCAAGTTATGGTCCTTGGAAGGTGGTACCCTAGCCACATTGTTCCATAACTTAGAAAATTTCGGAGTTTTTTATGGTTACCCCTTTTACAAGTTAACTCACTTTCTTTGATTTTTCTTGATGAATGATGATTCAAATCACATATTAACATTGTTTTATGGTCAAAGAACCATAATTGTGAAAAATTCCAAAAAGTCAAACTTAATTTTGTGTACAATTGACTTTTTATTGGATGAAATCCAAACTGCGCGATCCTTGGTGAAATCAAGTCCTTGACCTAAATCAAATCTAATGGATATATTCCATAGGTGTTGCAGGGTGTATTGAATCATGTTCCAAGGTTTGGGAAAATGTCTTGGTCAAAAGTCAAAGATACAGTTGACTTTTTTCCTTAAAACCCTAATTGTGATCCTGATGAAATTGAAACTTGTGAACCAAGCTTCTTGGATCAAATCCATTGTTGGAAATGGATCAATGTGGTGTATTGGAGGCCCTCAAATCATGTGTTGGGGTCTTGGCTCATGTTTTGTCCCAAAAGTCAACTTATGGGTAAATTAGGTCAAGAAACCCTAATTCCTGATTTTTTGATGAATGCTTCCCCTGAGGTTAAATTAACTTGATGACTGGGTCCATGAGGTCCCTTGCTGTATCTTAAGTTGGGCTTTGAAGCAATGACTCACGCCTAGAGGAAAAATTCCATCTGGAGGCCTCAGTCGACCAAAACCCTAATTTGGTGACACTGGCGATCTTGAGGCTTGATCCACTTGGGATGCTGCAACTTTGTGCTTGATTCCTGATGTGGGAGTCCTCTTGATCCCTTATGGGTGTTTGAGAGGCTAGACAAGTTAAAGATCATGTCATTCCTTGATTAATCCTTTGTCTAAGTACTTTGAGAGGGATTAAAACCCTACTTCTTGGTTGTAGTGAATGCTCGATCATCTTTGAGGAGACTGATGAGGCATGTAAATACATCCACATTGTGATGATGATTTTCACAAGGATGGGAAATCTTAGTGGTCAAATTTTGGGGTATGGCACTAATGATGGAAAATTTCGTCATGTATTAAACCCAACAAAACAAAGAGTTTGTGAACTAGAACATTCATACAACTGAGATTATTAAACATTTAGCGAGTAAGGTAGATGCGATGGTCATACATAATAAGATGCTTGAAACTCAGATCTCACAAGTAGTCCAGTAACAAGAAGCCACTACTTCCCCAGCTGGTATATTTCCTGGATAACCACAACCTAACCAAAAGGGCCATGCTAATGCCATCACACTACAAAGTGGGTTGGATTTAGACGGCCCCATTTATCATAGAGTTAGAGACCTGATTATAGGTAGGAGTATAGAAAAGGAACCAGAGAGAGTTACTGAAAAAAGGCCAGGAAGAGAACAAGTAGTTGATAATGGACAATCACCTAAAGCAAAGGAAGCAGTTGAGAAGGAACAATTATATGTACATCTTCCTCCTTATAAGCCACACATTCCATACCCTCAGAGCCTTGATAAGTCTAAAACCGAGGGTCAATTTAAAAAGTTCATGGTGCTCTTGAAGTAGTTCGACTTTACTATCCCCTTTTCGGAGGCTATTACCCAAATTACTTCATATGTTAAGTTCCTTAAAGAGATCTTATCTAATAAAAGGAAACTTCATGATGACACTACAGTGGCGCTTAGTGAAGAGTGTAGTGCCATTATACAGAATAATATGCCACCTAAATTGAAGGATCCAGAGAGCTTTTTGATTTGGTATGTCATCGAAAAGTTCGTTATCGATAAGGCCTAGTGTGACTTAGGAGATAACATTATCTTGATGCCTTTCTCGATCTGTGAGAGGCTAAATTTAGGTGATCTCAAACCCACCAAGATGTCCCTTCAGCTAGCTGGTCGATCATTCAAGTACCACGAAGGCATACTAGAAGACATTCTAGTTAGAATCAACCAACTATACATTCCTACAGACTTTGTAGTGATGGACATCAAAGAAGACTACAATATTCCAATCTTGTTAGGTCGACCTTTCTTAGCCACTATTGGTGCTATAATTGATGCAAAGAGAGGGAAACTTACTTTCTAGATTGATGACGAGAAGATTGACTTTATTCTATCCCAGTTTATGAAATCTCCCGCTATTAGAGACACCACCTACTGAAGAGTTGGTTGCGCCTCCAACATCCGCTGAAGAGTTGGTTATGCCTCCGACACCAAAAGCAATGGATCCTGAGGCTGAGTTACTATTTGATTCAAGATTATAAGAGTGCCTCACCCATACTCTCGATTAGATGCCAGACATAAACCATCCAAAAGTTGAGCTTAAGGAGCTACTTGAGAACCTTAGATATGTCTTCCTAGATACTAAACTAAATACCCATTTCATTGTTAATGCCAACCTAGGTAGAGAAGATACTTATAAACTCCTCGATGTATTAAAGAGATATCCCGAGTGACATACGCCAAATTTTTACCAGGCATTTTAGAACTTTCACTTTGCATCATCTATAGCATAATCTTGCATTTCATTGAGCTCCTAAGATATGGGATCAACATTTTCTTGTGATTTGGTTTTTTTTCCTATTCAGAGGTGATTTGTCTAGCTATTGCACTCAAATTGAGACAAAGGTTTGAGCTCACAGCATCATGAGCATCTATTTATCAAAGTTCATCCAGCTACAAGGCTTTCCTCTGCCAAGATTCATTAAGTATCAAGTTTATCTGCTTCAAGATTTCTCAAGAGGCATCAAGTGATTAAGGTTTCATCATGGTTCTAATTGAGACTGGGGAACTAGGTTTTTGTTGATCATCAACATTTCAGGCTGTTTTCTTCATTAGTATGCATTACCTTCATCTTCAAGAATGCGTGCAGTATATGTTGAAGTTTATCTGGGGGTGACCTAATCTTGGTTGGGCAAGAATTGATTTCATAATCGAGGCCATGGTTCATAACTTAGGTGGTGTGTGTCTGAGGTTTCAGTTAGGGTTTAAGTATCAATTCAGGTTATTTGTATGTGGATCAAGTTGTCAGACTATGTCAAGTTATCAGTCCTTTCACGGTTGAGGATCATCAAGGATCAATTCATTTTCAATTATGGATGTTGGATAGTACAATTCATATTTTGAGTCATATCGTACTGATTTTATTGTTTTAAGGCCCTAATTCATTTGAAGATCCAAATTGATTCATGTGATTATTGGAATGTAGTGGTGGCTTGAGTTCAGTCAAGCTGTGCATTTGTGGTTTTAAGTTGGAAATTCATGATTCAAGAAGGGATTTGAAAAATCAAGGTTTATCAAAGGAGTAATTCGAACCCATTATTCATCCTCCATTATTCAGTATCCAAGTCCATTTCATTATCCTTTTGTTCATAAATCCATTATCCATGTGTGTCCACATATTCATTTTGATCTACTCCAAATTTCCATATCCTAAACCCATTTACCTATTACAAATTCATGTTCAAATTTGAAGGCTCATCTTTTGTGAACAAAGTTCATTTTTGCCAAGAGTTCATTATCACTTCTTGTTATTAACATTTTTTCATCCATAAAACTTCTCTAAAAAAAACATTATTAAAAGGCTATTACACAATCCATAAAAAGAATAGTTTCAAACGAAAAAGCCTATGGTCATTACAAAATAGGAGGGCCCATTATGTCAAGTCCATTACTTTTCAATTTGAAAAAATAAAGAAGGAAACAAATAAGCTAATGATGGAAGCAATACAAGATGGAGCTATTACATATAAAATATCTACGCCACTACAATTCCAAAATGGCCAAGCCTCGTACATAAATAATCTGCAGCAGAAAAAAATACGCGTAAACCTTACCATAAAAGCATGTTACCACGATATAAACTTCACCGAGTCACAAAACTTGCACGACAATAAAACCGTACGACCTGTTTTAACTTGCACTGCAAATTCTGCCACACTTCCATAACAACACCTCACAAATTATCAGGCCGCTACCACAACAAAAGCCAAGACTTACAAACTGCACATCCTGCGCACAACCTCACACCATGTGCAACCACTGCTCCACACAAAGACCCGCACACAAGCAATAATGACTACATGAAACAGACCGAAACAAAACCAAAACAGTCCCGTACAATGCAATAACTATCCAAAATTATGCACAAAACCTGCTGTAAAAACAACAACACAACTTTACAAGACAAAAAACTTGTACCATGAAACTTAGAGGAGAAGTTTGAGTTGTTTTAAAGGAATAGAAAAAAATCGTAAGAGAAGAAAAATGAGGGAGAAGAGAAATTAGGAACCAAAAAAATTCTGCAGAAAAGCTATTCAGAAGACAAATCCATTCCATATTCAAACTCACCTTCACTTTTCAAACCTTAATTCCAAATAGAACTCTCAATCATTGAGCATCAAATTTTACCTCCCTTTCTAGCCATCATCAACAACCTCCATAAACCTCCATTCTCCTCTGCGGTTTCTCTCTCCCTAATCTCCCATAGCATCACCCCAATCCACAATAATATCCTTCAATTAAACACATTGACAACAATAATCCAAATTGAAAACTGAACAAAGAAGAAAAGGAGAGAACCAGCAAAAGGGAAATCGAAAAATTTCCTTCAAGAGACTTCCACACTCTACTCGGTTTGACTTTATTCTATCTTCCTTGCATTGATGTCAAATTTCCTTTTACACTGTATTTCTTTCACTCACTGTATATTGTTGAGATATTGATATTATTGTTTCTACCATGTTTTGTGTGGTTCAAATTTTCTGTGAGTTTAGATTTCGGTATCTTTGTTGATTAACGAAATTGAAAGAGATGAGAGATGAAGGTTCAGGTTCGGGTTTGCTTTGGGTGTTCAGAGAGAAGTTTTGCTTTGGGTGTTCAAAGAGGAACGTTTGCATTGTTTCTTCGTTTTTTTAATAAACAATGGTATTAAATTAGCACAAGGGGTGCTAATACCCGGAAACAACAGACATGACGATTAAGTACGGTTTATACAATCAACAGGTGCAGTACACCAATCGTAAAAACTAAAGTGTCATACCCCAAATTTTGACCACTAAGATTTCCCATCATTGTGAAAATCATCATCACAATATGGATGAACCTTTAGTCTCCCCAAAGATGGGTGAGTATTCACTACTATCAAAATTAGGGTTTCAAGCCCTCTTAGAGCTTCTAGACAAAGGATCAATCAAGTAATAACATGGTCCTCAACTTGTCTAAACCTCTCAAGTATATACTAAGGATCAAGAGGACTCCCACTTCAAGGATTAAGCACAAGGTTGCTCCCTTCTAGGTGGATCAAGCCTCAAGATCGCCCGTGTCACCAAATTAGGGTTTTGTCGACCAGGGCCTCCAGATGGAAATTTTCCTCTGGGCATGAGCCAATGCTTCAAAGCATATCCTAATATACTCCATGGAACCTCATATACCCAGTCAGCAAGTCAATTTTGCCTCAGGGAATGCATTCACAAAAAAATAGGAATTAGGGTTTCTTGACCTAATTCACCCCTAAGTTGACTTTTGGGACAAATCATGAGCCAAGACCTCAAGACATGATTTGAGGATCTCCAATATGCCACATTGATCCATTTGCAACAATGGATTGATCCAATAAGCTTGAGCAACAAGTTTCAATTTCATCTAAACCACGGTTAGGGTTTTGCGAGAAAAGTCAACTGTAGCTTTGACTTTTGACCAGGACATGCTCCCAAACCCTAGGACATGATTCAATACACCCTATAACACCCATGGAACATGTCAATCAAGTTTGATTTAGGTCAAGGACATGATTTCATAGAGGACCGCACAGTTTGGAATTCATCTGATAAAAAGTCAACTGTGCACAAAAGTCAACTTTGACTTTTTGAGATTTTTCACTAAAATGGATTTTTAACCCTAAAATGATGTTAATGTATGATTTGAATCATCATTCATCAAGAAAAATCAAGAAAAGTTGGATAACTTGTAAAAGGGGTAACCATAAAAACTTAGAAATTTTTCTAAGTTAAAAATAAAGTGGCTAGGGTACCAACTTTGGAGGATCATAACTCCTAAACCACAAAGCCATTTTCTCCCATCCAAAGCTTGATTTGTAGATCTCATTTCTCTCTACAAAAGTTTCATACTGACCTATGTCCAAATTCCTCATGGATTTTGAGTTATGGAGTGATCAAAATCAAGAAAAGTCACTTTGTTCCAACACTTAGTGAAAATTTCACTAAGTCAGATTTTGCCTTACTTTTTTCCAAATGTAGGGACATTTTTCACTTGGATCCAAAAAGTATCAAAACGAAATATGATCAAACAGTTGTTGTATCATATAAGGGCTTTCCAAAATGGCCAAGAACATTACCAAATTCAATTTGAGCCATGAGATATAACATTGGCAAGTTGCCTTGTTGAAATCTGTCAAGGCAAGACAGATTTTACACTTTTGCTCGATTTGCCAAAATTGTGCAAATCCAAACACTCCTATCCACTTGGACACCTCTGAGGATTGAATCTAAAGGGGACAATCACTGAGCCAAGCCTCCAAAGTCTTTGGAACAAGAAATAGCATGTTGAACCTAGAATTGCCAAAATAGGGACAAGACTCCAATTTTGGATTGGTACATTCAATGGAAGCATCAAGGTGGCATGTACTGAGCCATTCTCAACTGAATTCAGTCAAGACTTATCCAAGACCAAGGGAACCACAACCCTGTGCCCTAACCTCTAGTCAATGGCTAGAGGAGACTTAGATTTCCATTAGACAACATTGGTCAAACCACTGCTACAGTTGCCATTCACTGTGGATCCCAAAACAAACTTGCTCTACTATAAATAGAGCTCATTTGTGCTCAGTTTGAGTACACCAAAGCCTTCAAACAGATGCTTTCCTCAAAACCTCTTTCTCTTGGCAAAAATGCCTTCTTTAGCAAGGCAACTTTGAGTTTTTGAGCTTGAGAGCTTTTCCATCATAACCAATCACACACACACCTCATATATATCCTATGTAAGCTGTGCAAACTACCACATGTGACCTGTAATCACAAAATCACAAAGTCACCTCTCAAAACCTCAAAATAGGCCTTTTGTGCATTTTTCAAGCCATGTCTTGATTCAGTCACTTTCCAAACCAGATAAAACCTCAAACACACTCCAAATATCATCCTTGAACTGTCCCAAATGATTTCATACATCTGGAACACCATTTGAGAGAGTTGTTATTTTGGTCACTTTTAACCCCTTTTGCAAGAAAGAGACTGTTTGTGTTTTTGCAGGTACCAGTAAATTCCAATCATCCTAAAAGCTTCTAAGGGATCATTTGAGTGTGTCTAAATCATCAAATCATTTATGGAATAAGAGGCTTGATAGATTGCACAAAAGCTCCAAAATCTCAAAAAAGAGGTAAGCCTCACAACTTGGAATCTTTGAATCATGCAATGCTTTGAAGTCCACTGATCATATACATCCCATACATGTTGTATATGTTGTGTTTGAGCTAATTCACCATGTAATCCATGCCTGTACCAAGTTGTAGCATAGAAAATGCAATTATAGGTCATTTTCAAAACCACTATCGGGTTTTGAGGAGGGAGTGTGATCTGAAAAAACTACCACCACCATTGGATTCCTTGTGAAATTCTGGTCCATATGCATATAAATTTTGTCTCAAACCATTAAGAATTGAGAAAGTTATGACCTTCACGTTTCTGAGCCAAAACTTGCCAAATCTTGCCTTGGGCCAGGCCTAAAACCAAGTCATGCCTTGTATATTTGTTGTTTTGTTTCAAACAATGGATGTATCACCACCCCAGTGGTAAGGCGCGCGCCTTGTAATCTTGAGGTCTTGGGTTCAAACCCCACCCATGCCATTTTGTGTTTTTTCACATTTTGCCATTTTTCCAATATTTTCATGTTTTATTAATTAATTGGAAAAGTAATAAATCTTTCAATTTTATTTATTTTTTATTGATTCTTTTTGCAAAAAATCACAAAAATGTTGAAATATTTTATTCCACAAAAAAATCAAGTTTATATTATTTATTTAATATAATTAGTATTTTTGTGAATAAATTCATTTTTATTTGTTTTTAAACATTTTAAAATGAATATTCATCTTGAAAAATCAAGACCAAATGAGTTTTAATATCTCTTGTGATTTATACCTCATTTTTCAAACCTTAAACAAAAATCACAAGTGGTTTATTCAAACCTATTTGGTATTTTTCATTGATTTTCTTTAAATATTTACTTTTAAAGAATAAAATTAGGGTTTCTTTGATTTTCACTCAAACAAATCATTTCCAAACACTCATGGGCCTCTAATAGAGTGTAAGACTCAATCCTTTGTAAATACAAACCTATTTTTGGGTCTCACTTATTGTATAAGTCCTGTTGTATTTCAAAAAGTTCGACGCGATCATCGTCTGTTGAAAAAAACCCTGGGCCTCTCCTTGAGCTATAAGACCCATTCAAAATTTCTTGGGCCTTTAATAGAGTGTAAGACCCAACCCCCTTTTTGTAAAATACCAAAATAGTGGGCCTCACTTATTGTATAAGTCCCACTGTATTTTCAAAAAACTCGGCGTAATCGCCAATTCAAAATCAAACCAACTGGGCCAACCCTCGAGTAGTAAGACCCATTTCAGTTCTTAAAACCATCTTGGGCCTCTAATAGAGTGTAAGACCCAATCCCCTTTTAACCAAAACAAATTTGGCCCTCACATATTGTATAAGTCCCTCTGTGTTAAAAGAAAATCTCTGCGCGATCGCCATTTAAAACGAAAATCATCTGGGCCTACCCTCGGGTTATAAGCCCCACTCTTTTTCTTAAAAAAAAACTCCTTGGGCCTCTTGAGAGAGTGTAAGACCCATCCCTTTGTACATAAAACCTTTTTTGGGCCCCAGTCACTTGTATAAGTCCCTCTGTACAAAAACAACAGTGCGATCACTGATAAAACTTGGGCTCTCCTTGAGCTGTAAGCCCCAAATCTTTCTTTTTCAAAGCACTTTCTCCTTTGATTTTGTAATATACTGTTGTTTTCAATCTTTCTTTGTTGAACAACTAACCAAACAGCATGGAAGCTCTACAACCGAGTAAGTGGTTATTGCTTTCATTTACCGCTTTCATATACATATAACTGTATTCTGGGGCTGTTTCACGGTAAGTCTTCTTTCATAAACTCATATCAACTGTGTAATAATAGTATAGATATTTAGAGTTTCCCCGACAACTACGTCTAGCATTAAGCCCGTTGATCACTCTTAGAAATAGTCTAAACTAGATCCCCATAGGATCACCAGACACAGTCTTCCCTCCTCTTGGGGTTAAACAATATGGAGATATGAAAGGCAGCATTCTCGGTGAACCCTTTCATAGACCGTCACTCGTAAAAGTTGTCAAAGAAACTCTACTCCCCAGAGATGATCTCTTCTTCGTGAATTGCATCTCTTGAGTTTCTTCCAAATTCTCGGACTTTCCTGGCTTAATCTATTCCTCGTGAATAGTCTGTCTTGAATTTCTCGGGGTTTGGGGACCCACAGGCTTCTTAAAAGCACTTGTCAAGAAACTCTACTCCCCAGAGATGATATTTTCTCCGTGAATGGCATCTCTTGAGTATCTTCTAAATTCTCGAACTTTCCTTGCTTGATCTATTCCTCGTGAATAGCCTGTCTTGAATTTCTCGCGGTTTGGGGACCCAGCGGCTTCTTAAAAGCATCGGCCTCCTCTTGGGCATTGTTCAAGGACCCACAGGCTTCCTAAAAGCATCCCCACATCCTCTTGGGTGTTGTACAAGGACCCGTTGGCTTCTTAGAAGTATTCACAGCCTCCTCTTAGGCTTCGTATAAATGATTTCTTCCTCCGGGAATGATAGCCTCCTCTTGGGCTTCATACAAGGACCGATCGGCTTCTTAAAAGTTTCCAGCCTCCTCTTGGGCTTCGTATAAACTGTCCCGACGACCTCCTAGAGGTATAGGAACCGAAATCAGTCATCTTAATAGAGCTGTCTTTCTAAGAGTCTACTACTGTTTCTCAAAGCATAGTACAAAAGATGAAACTCTAGACTTGGTTAGTCTAAAACCCTTGAGTCCCAAAGACGTTCTCAAGCACCCTTCAAGAATAGGAAGAAAACCCGTAGACTCGGACAGTCTCAATACCCTTCGGATTTCCCACTTCCTTAAAGAACAGGAAATATCCCTGATCCTCGAATCAAAATCCCTGAGTGCCAACATTACTCATATAAGAACTGATTTTCTCTTTAAATCAGCATACTGGACCTATCACTCAACTGAAACAGCACCCTAGCCTCCTCTTGGGCTTTATACAATGATTCTCCCCAGCGGAGCTAAACAATTTTAGCCTCCATCTCGGGCTTTGTACGAGATACAAAATCACTCTCTTGTTGAGTATAAAAGATTCTCTTGGTGAGTCACCATCTTTAGCCTCCATCTCGGGCTTCGTATGAGATACAAAAACACTCTCTTGTTGAGTATAAAAGATTCTCCTGTTGAGTCAACCCTTTTAGCCTCTCTCTCGGGATTCTTACGAGACACATAAAAAACTCCCTCTTGTTGGGCCAATAGCCTCCTCTTAGGCTTTGTATAAGAAAACCACCGGTTGATCCAATCAACCTTTTAGCATCAAACCTGTGCCTCGTTCACAGTACACAAACATCAACAACTCCTTCCCCTTCAACTAATCGCTGTAAGCGGCAAGCCTCTGGATTATTAACATCCATGCCACTGTCCCTCTTTTAGCATGAGAAATTCCTAAGGAAAGATGGCATTGCTCTACACTGAGTTAAAGTCTTCTCCTTCAGGTTAAAACCCCCTATAAAGGAAATTATGGCATTGCTGGATTCACATATCCCAGTTAAAGTAATCCTCCTTTATAAACCAGTCACCCAACAATTGTGACAAACAGACCCTCTTTAGAGATGACAAATTCTCTCTAAAGACAACACCTTTAGCTTCACATCTTGGGCTTTGAACAAGATACAAATAGACTTTTTCAGCTTCACATCTTGGGATTTGAACAAGATATAGATCACCTTTCGCTTCACGTCTTGGGCTTTGAACAAGACACCAAAACACCATTTCCTCCCATAGAATAGGAGGAACTACGATCGCTCTGATTTCCCTATTTCGGTAAACGGGAATACGTAGGCATAAGATTGAAAGAAAAAATCTTAGTGAGCACACTAAACAAAAACCCAAAATCCCATACTTTCGTACATCCGTCCTAAACATCTTAACCTCCCACCAATCGACCAAACACTACTTTTAAAAAAATAAACCCAATAGAGACCCCGAATCTTTGTAGCATCTGTAAACCAACAGTTTTGACTGTTTAACCTCAGTTTGCAAGCAGGGTTAATTTGAGACATCTATTTCCCTTCCTTCATCAGCTTTAATAGGATAAAAAATGAATCGAGCTGTAGATACCAAAGAGCGGTAGTGCTTCGCAACCACATCCAAAATCCGCTCGCCACAGAAAAATGGCGACTCTGCTGGGGAAAGTGTCATTAGGATCTGTCTCACCTTTGTAGCGAGATCTTGTTCTCTTCCCATCTATTAGGTGGAAATTTTAAAAGTGGCGCCCACCGTGGGGCCGGTCTTTCTTTCTTTCTGGGAAAGGACTCTTTGTTGACTTCACTAGGATCCTAGGTCAAAAACCCTTTCAGTGGGGAAGGAACCACAGAATGGCGTCTTCGCCGGGAAGCCATTTTCTGTCAGGAGCATAAGATTTGTAGCTTTTAAAAAGTCTAGGACTTTAGGACGAATATATATACTGCTTTTCCTAATTGATATCTGTGTTTATTTTTCTACTAATGGGAATTCGTGTGATGCCGCATGTGGAAAGATTGAGTATACACTTAAGATAAGTGATGGCGACGAGGTCGACCATCAACCTCAGTGGAGGCTGACCAATGCAACCCATTCCCTCTCATAGGCAATGGGCCGATTGTGATGTATGAGAAGCTGAGGAGCCAACCCTTTTGTAGTGCGGAAACTATCGGAAATAGTTGTCACGCGATACTACCCTCATTTGAGGCTGATGATCTATTCTCGGTGAATAGCATTTACTCTAAGATTTCATACAGCTCGCTGGCGATCCGCTTTCTATTTGTTATCCTGGGAGGAGCTGATGATTTTGAGTACAGGTACAAAAATCAACCTAGTATAAACCTTTGGGGATGGGTAGAGCCTTGACTTCATGACAACGACCCTTTGACCCCATGTTTTTTCTATGTTTTTGTGTGCTGCATTCATGCATTCATCTAAAAAAACATTAAAACATTAAAAAAAATTCTCTTCTAGTCTCTCTGTTTTTCAAATTAAACTAAGACTGTGATTGCAAATATCAGAGAAAAGGATTACGCTAATGGATTTCGGTAGAAGGAGAACTCATAAGTACACCTTCAAGATTCCAAAACTAGAGGATTTGAGAAGGTTAGCAAGGATGATCACAAACCAAGAGGCTTTCAGAGCCAAGTACAGAGGTTTGCTATCTCTGCTAAGAGTCTATGTGATTGAGGGAATCATGGATGCGCTCATTCAGTTCTACGATCCGGTCTATCACTGTTTCATATTCCCGTATTACCAGCTAGCACCAACGCTGGAGGAATATTCTCATCTGATCGATCTACACATTACAGATCAAGCTCCATTTTCTGGACTGGAAGAAATTCCAAAGAATCAGACCATTGCAAGAGCAATTCATTTGGACGAGTCTAAGGTTAGGACTCACATGCCCACTAAGGGTGGCATACAAGGTTTGCCAGCCCAGTTCTTGACAAAGAAAGCCTTGTACTTCGCCAGTATCGGGAACATGACTGCTTTTGAAAGCATCTTTGTTTTACTCACCTACGGGTTATTTTTGTTGCCCAACATTAATAACTTCGTCGATATCAACTCCATTAAGGTTTTTCTCATTGGAAACCCTGTGCCAACTTTGCTCGCAGATGCGTATCATTCTGTACACTTGGGAAATTTGTACAGCGGAGGGGAGATCACATGTTGCGTACCTCTACTTTATAAATGGTTTATCTCTCATTTGCCTAAGTCTGCTGCTTTTTGGGATCACAAGAGTGCCTTACGTTGGTCGTAGAAAATCATGTCCCTCACCAACTCTGACATAGATTGGTGTAATAGGATTTATGACAGAATCAGGATCATTGACCGTTGTGGAAACTTCCCCAACGTACCCCTTATAGGAACTAAGGGAGGAATCAATTACCATCCAGTTCTCATTCGTCGTAAATTTGGATACCCGATGAGACACGTCCCACGGGGTGTTCATCTGGAAGGTCTTTTCTTCAAGGAAGGAGAAAGTGACAGAGCACTAAAGACGGAAATAGTGCACGCTTGGAAACATGTTCATAAGAAAGGACGGGAGTCTCTAGGAAAATCAGATTGTGTCTCGGTGGAGCCTTATCTTCACTGGGTGCAAACTAGAGCTCTCAACCTAAAGATGCCTTATCCTCGTCATGGAGTTCTTCTACCGAGGGAGTTTGTCATGTACTTCATGACTGAGACTGAAAAGCTTCAGGTTACTCTCAACAAAGTTCAATGGGAGAAGAGGTCTTGGAAGAACAAGTACCGCACCCTCAACGTAGAGTGGGTCAAAATACAGCAGCTACTAAAAGAAAAGGACGCTCTGATTGAAATTTTGTAGCAACATGCTGTAGAGAATCAAGATGGCCAAAGGAATTTGCTCGCTCCTTTCACCTGGCAAAGGAATGACAACCCGACAACGGCCCAAGAGCCCCCCGGTCAAAGAAAAGGAAAGTACCAGAGTCAACACCCGATTTCTCTTCAGAGAGGACTCGGGACGCATTAGCTTAGGTTTCTGTTTCTGCACCTTATAATCTACTGTATTTCCATTTCTGTAATCCTTTGAATTCAATAAAAAGGGGTTTCCCCACTGTTTGATATTTGCAATCTAATTTTCGAAGTTTATTTTGATTAAACCAAAAAACAATTAATATAATCATTGCATTCATCATTCTCACATCGCGTATTCTTCTTACCTACGAATCTCACATTTGGGTCTCGGTTCTAGAGTCAAACTGTCTCATTCGTACAATACTCGGGCCAATCGTCAGAAAAAGATGGATGATCTTGAGGAAGAGAACAGAGAGTTGAAAGAAGAGATCGACGCTCTGAGAGAGGATATGAGAAAGCTTTGTAACGACATGCAAGCCATGGCAGAAGCTCAGCTACAAAGGACTGTGATCTCAGAGATCACCTCAACGCCCATAGTAGAGAAGTATGATCCTAGGTATCAAATGGTGAAAGATCGTCCTTGGGGCATGCCTGTTAACTATATCCCGGAAGGATATATTTCGCCGATCACTGAAGATCAGGGAATCATAACAGAAGCCGCTGGGCCTGAAGGTTACAAACTTCGGGGAAAGCGAAGATGCCAGGGGCATACTGAAGATTCCTGAAGGTTACAAACTTCGGGAAATGCCAAGATTCACTGCCGTAGTCACGGTACCACCCCCTGTGGTGCACACTATCCCGGAAGGATAGGTTCCGCCGATACCTTCTGGTAAGAAGGAAACTATGTTCGATAGAATGGATGAATTCCAGGAACAGTTCTTGGAGATGCAGAAAGAACTGCAAGCCATCCACGGTCAGGATTTATTTGGAAAGGACGCCGCAGACCTTTGTCTGGTCCCCAATATGAAAGTTCCGCACAAATTTCAAGTGCCTGACTTTGAAAAATAGAAGGGTAACTCTTGCCCTCAGAGCCATCTGGTGATGTACGCTCGGCGAATGTCAGCTCGGACGGAGAATCAGGACTTACCGATTCACTACTTTCAGGATAGTTTAACCGGTACCGCACTCAAATGGTACATGGGTTTAAACCGTGCTACGATTAGCACATTCAGAGATCTTGGTACTGCCTTCGTCCAACAATACAAATACCATTTGGACATGGCACCGGACAGAGATCAACTCAGATCAATGTCACAAAAGGACAAGGAAACCTTTAAGGAGTACGCTCAGAGATGGCATGAAATTGCCGCTCAGATTTGTCCACCTCTTGAGGAAAAAGAGATGACAAAGATCTTCTTAAAGACCTTAAGCTCATTTTACTATGACAGAATGGTTGCCAGTGCACCCAGTGATTTCACCGAGATGGTGGGCATGGGAGTTCGTCTTGAGGAAGCCGTCCGGGAAGGACGTTCAGTGAAAGACGCTGGATCATCGAGTAGTACAAAACGATGCGGTAGTGCTCTCCCTAAGAAAAAAGAGCAAGATATTGGGAATATCTCTCTCGGAAAGCAAAGGCGACGTTATCAACTGGTAGCAACTGTAACTCCTGCTATCAATCCTGCGCCTATTCCTACGTATCAACCTCAGGTTGCGCAAAGCCAACCTAATCAGCAAAGGACACAACAACCTCTTCAGCAGGCTCATCCTCCATACAGCAACAACTGTACAACGTGGCCACCAGGGTTTGATCCTATACCCATGTTGTACACAGAACTATTTCCGTTACTACTGGCTAAGGGGCACATTCAGACTAAGTCTCCTCCTACAGTACCGAAAAATCTGCCTTTTTGGTTTAAAGTGGATCAGACATGCCCTTATCATTAAGGAGGACCAGGGCATAACATAGAGAATTGTCTCAATTTCAAATCCGACGTGCAAAAGCTTGTTAGGAGCGGGCTCTTATCTTTCAAAGATACGACTCCCAATGTTCTTACGAACCCGCTGCCTCAACATGAGAAAGTTGCAGTCAACCTAATTGAGAAAGAATTTAACAATATCTATCAAATTCACGATGTACTCTTGTTGAGGACCAATCTGGTCAAGATACATTGTAGACAGAGTGGGCACGGCCATGTGCCACCTCATAATTATCACCAGTGTGATGTCTGTTCTAAAAGTAATCAAGGATGTTATGTAGTGCAAGCAGCTCTACAGGAACAGATGGATCTCGGATGGATCCAAGAGCACCGAGTTCGTGGAGTTAACATGGTTTACACGAATTCCAACATCATTCAGAACCACGACATCCGTGCAATGAATGTCAACTTTGTGGCAATACACTCAAGGCAAAGCCAGTATCATAATCTGCCGCGGCACGATTACAGTTCTTGTCTGACTTGCTCGGTAAACAAACAGGGATGCTCTTTCATACAGGAGGCCCTCCAGCGTCAGATGGATCTTGGATGGATCCAGGACTACCATGATAGGAATCCCTATCAGATCAATATGGTTTAAATCTTCGATATTTGCTTGATGAATACCAACTTGGTAGAGCTGCATGTTGAGCAGGTCTGACTCGGATTCCTGATATCACATAATTATCACAGCTGTAAAGCGGGTTGTGAAAATGATCAGGGATGTGCCCTTGTCCATGAGGCACTCCAGCACTTGTTAAATCGTTGGTGGATGCCAATCTACATGGATGAAGATACTCAGGAAATTAGTATCAATAACAGAAACCCCACTCGGTGTCAAAGTCAGGATGTCCGACTCGTGGAAGCTAACCTAGTGAGGTTACATTGTATTCAAAGCGGGCGTGGCCAGGTGCCACCACACAATTATGAACGTTGTGGAGTCTGTTCGGAAAGTAACCAAGGGTGCTACCTTGTGCGAGCAGCTCTCCAGGAGCAGGTGGATCATGGAGAGATCCGCCCATATCCAGGTTCCGGACCCATCAACTGGGCGCCGAATTACCTTGCTGATCAAATTGAGGACGTTGTTGTAATCTCTGATCATCAAAGAACTAGGGATGTTTTCACCATCATTCCTCTGCTTGACGAATCCAAAGTTCCCAACTGGGAACGGATCGAGATTACCTACGATGGTCAGAAAAACCAAAAGGTTCCCATAGTCATCTATCTGCCGGGACCACAACCGTATGAATCAGCTAAGGCAATCCCTTACAAATACGGTGCAACGATAATTGAAAATGGAAAGGAAATTCCATTACCCTCCGTCGTGAATATTGCAGACATCAGTCGTGTAACACAGAGTGGTAGAATCTTCAACAGAGGAGTTGGAGAGTCTAACAAAGAAAAGGAACTTCAGACAGAAGCTCCCAATCCATCAGTCGGTCAATCCAGTAATCTCGACCTTTCGAAAAACAATGATGAGATACTGAAGCTCATCCAAACATGTGAATACAACATTGTCAATCAACTGTTACAGACTCCTTCAAAGATCTCGGTATTATCACTATTACTCAGTTCAGAAGCGCACAGGGAGACTCTACAGAAAGTCTTGGAGCAAGCCTTTGTGGAACAAGATGTAACAATCAGACAGTTCGACATTATTGTCTCTAACATCACTTCTTGTAATAATTTGGGATTTAGTGATGAGGAATTACCTGAAGAGGGTCGCCGTCATAACATGGCGGTCAATATCACATTCAACTGTCGGGACGATGCTTTAGCCAGCGTACTGGTAGACACAGGGTCAACCCTGAATGTTATACCGAAGTCCACTTTGACTCAATTATCATTCAAAGGCCCCCCGATGAGAACCAGTAAGGTCATCGTCAAAGCATTCGACGGATCCAGAAAAACGGTTATCAGCGAAGTTGACCTTTCCATAACTATTGGTCCTCACACTTTCCAAGTCACTTTCCAGGTCATGGACATCTGGGCAACGTACAGTTGTTTATTAGTAAGACCTTGGATACATTAGGCTAGACCGGTCACTTCAACCCTCCACCAAAAGCTAAAGTTTGTCCAGAACGGCCAACTCATCATAGTCTGTGGGGAACAGGCCTTGCTCGTCAGCAATTTATCGTCATCCACTTATGTGGAACCTAAAGGGATAATCGGAACCCAGTTCTAGGCGCTTTTACTACACAAGGACGAACAATCCAGAGGAGGAACTTCGATTTCCTTATACAAAGATGTTGTTAAAGCAGTCGAGAGTACCGATACAACAGGATGGGGATAGCTTGTCATTCCTACTAGCAATACAACAAAGAAAGGTCTTGGTTTTTCTGCAACCTGTACCCGGACAGTTGCTAACGATGAAAGTATTCATCCCATTCAGGATTTCTTCCACAGTGGAGGTTTCCTTCACCCAGTGTCTCAAATAGTTCATGCTATCAATGAGGAGGATCCCTCCGACTCAGATGAAGAATGGAAGTCCTATCTTAACGAGGACGGTTATATGTCTCAGGAAGAGGTGCCTACGCCATTTTGCTATCCCGCACAGAGTCCGAGATTCATACCACGGTCGGACGTCAAAATGATATACGGAGGTTGTGATCCGGAAGGATGTCGTGCTCCGCCAAACTCATTAGAGGAGGACACTCTGATGAAAGACAACTTTGACCACAATTACTATGGCCCGATGGACAGTCTACCAATGTGGTAGCCTTACCCATGGAACTTGGGGCAAGAAAGTCAGCCGAGTAATGAAACTCAGCTGAGCATCATTGAACAGAATACCTGTGTCCCCACCATGTCATGGGATCAACACTCAGGTCATTCAGGAACTACTCAACATGACGATGAATTTGCAACGTTTGTAGGACTTGAATTCATCAAC
Source organism: Lathyrus tuberosus (assembly GCA_022829125.1). Taxonomy (NCBI): domain Eukaryota; kingdom Viridiplantae; phylum Streptophyta; class Magnoliopsida; order Fabales; family Fabaceae; genus Lathyrus; species Lathyrus tuberosus. The sequence goes on from JALAZF010000058.1 coordinate 14,460,865, forward strand.
TATGCTTTTCTCGAGGTCAACGTCATCGAGAGGGATGACCCCTCCAGTTCTAAAGAAGTGTGGGACACCCTGGGATAACCTAGTGGAAAATTCGACTACATGGTCAAGTACACCGCTCCCGAAAGCTCTCGTATCAGGCTCGAAGACATCCAGCCAACTGGATGGGGAGATACAGCTGAGAGCACAAATGCTATGCAAAATGCAACAGAGGAATCCTCCTACGACAATTCTGCCTGGGAGACAGAATCCAATGATCCTGCTCCACCATAAATCAGCGTCATTTCTGAAGACAAATCAAGGAAAGTGCCAGACTTTGTGATTCACCGAGGAGTTCGCCGCCAGTGGGTTGTTGTTGATGTTCCGAAGGTCGTTCATCAGTCAAAGTAATTGCCATCTTTAACCTTTCACCCTGCCCAGGTGAAATGGATGTTTTAATAGGGCTCGCTTTCTGTAAATCTTCCCTCTTCGCTTTGCCCAAAGCGACAGAGTTTTGTTTTATAGGGCTGTATTTTCAAGAATCAACTTGTTCATTAATAAAATAACGTCGTTCTGTAATTTCCGCATTAATTGCTATTTTCTCTTTTCGCTTTTCTCAGAAAATGGTAATCCTAAAAAACAATTCAAATAAAAACAAGCAGTAATAAAAATAAATACACTGCACACACTTGCATTTTCTCTATCTTTTCTAAACACGAATCATCACGTCATGCAGATTGCTTGTTTTAAACCCCGTTGAAACATACTATCCGAAGCCTTCTCTCAACTTTAAGTTCCTGGTATTTAGGGCTGAAGAAGAAGTTGACAACGAAATTCCAGAAGAGATCTCCCGACTACTCAGACAAGAGGAAAGGTCCATTGAACCTCACAAAGAGCCGTTGGAAACGGTAAACTTGGGTTCAGAAAAGGAGAGAAAAGAGATCAGGATTGGGGCACTGCTCAGTCCAATTGCCAAAGGGAGTTTGATAAAGCTTCTCAAAGAGTTTCCTGATGTATTCGCTTGGTCCTATCAGGATATGCCAGGGTTGGATACCAGCATCGTGGAACATCATTTACCGTTAAGGTCAGAATGTCCGCCAGTAAAGCAGAGGTTGAGACGCACTCACCCGGACATGGCCATCAAAATCAAAGAGGAGGTATAGAAATAGATTGACGCAGGTTTCCTCGCTACATCTGAATATCCTCAATGGTTAGCTAACATCGTACCTGTTCCGAAAAAGGACGGAAAAGTCAGAATGTGTGTTGATTACAGAGATCTGAACAAGACAAGTCCAAAGGATGACTTTCCTTTACCACACATTGACATGTTGGTTGATAGTACAGCAAAGTTCAAAGTTTTCTCCTTCATGGATGGATTCTCGGGCTATAACCAGATCAAAATGGCGCCGAAAGACATGGAGAAAACTTCATTCATTACCCCATGGGGTACCTTTTGTTACAAGGTAATGTCGTTCGGTTTGAAGAACGTCGGGGCAACCTATCAAAGGGCCATGACTACTCTGTTTCATGACATGATACACAAAGAAATCCAAGTGTATGTCGATGATATGATTGCAAAATCTAAGACAGAGGAGGAGCATGCGACCCACCTATCAAAGCTATTCGAGCGGTTGAGAAAGTACAAACTCCGCTTAAATCCCAACAAGTGCACCTTCGGTGTCCGTTCAGGGAAACTCTTAGGGTTCATCGTCAGCCAGAAAGGAATTGAGGTTGATCCTGACAAGGTCAAGGCCATTCAAGAAATGCCTTCTCCGAAAACTGAAAAACAAGTCAGAGGATTCCTGGGACGTTTGAACTACATCTCCAGATTCATATTCCTTATGACCGCGACCTGTGCGCCGATTTTCAAATTACTCAAAAAGAACCAGGACTGCATTTGGACAAAAGATTTCCAAACCGCCTTCGACAGTATTAAGGAATATTTGTTGAATCCTCCTATTCTATCACCTCCAGTGGAAGGAAGACCACTGATCATCTACCTCACAGTCTAGGAAGACTCAATGGGGTGTGTACTTAGCCAACAAGACAAAACCAAACGGAAAGAGTCTGACATTTACTATTTAAGCAAGAAGTTCACCGACTGTGAAACTCGGTACACGATGCTCGAGAAAACTTGTTGTGCTTTGGCTTGGGCAGCCAAACGTCTGCGCCAGTACATGATCCGTCACACTACTTGGTTGGTCTCCGAAATGAATCCAATTAAGTATGTCTTCGAAAAACCTGCTCTCACGGGAAGGATTGCCCGTTGGCAGATGTTGCTATCAGAATATGACATAGAGTACCACGCTCAGAAAGCCGTTAAGGGGAGTATTTTAGCCGATCATTTGGCTCATCAACCGATTGACAATCAAGAATCAATCGGGTTTGACTACTCAGACGAAGATGTCATGTATTTGAAAATGAAAGATTGCGATGAACCGCTACCCAGTGAGGGGCCAGAACCAGGTTCCCAGTGGAGACTAATCTTTGACGGAGCAGTTAATCATTATGGAAACAGAATTGGGGAAATCATTGTTACCCCTCAGGGTACCCACATTCCTTTCACCGCTCGACTTACGTTCAAGTGTACAAACAACGAGGCCGAATACGAAGCTTGTATTATGGGTCTCGAAGAAGCGATTGATTTAAGGATCAAAAACTTGGACATATACGGTGACTCAGCCCTGGTTATCAATCAGATAAAAGGAGATTGGAACACATACCAATCAGGATTGATTCCCTACAAAGACTATGCAAGAAGGTTGTTACCTTTCTTCAACAGAATCGAGTTTCATCACATCCCTCGTGATGATAATCACATGGCTGACACTTTAGCCACCCTCTCTTCCATGATTAGTGTAGGTCAATGGAACGACCTACCTAAGATCGACATAATGCGCCTAGAACAGCCCGCTTACGTCTTCACAATTGAAGCAGTCATAGACGACAAACCTTGGTATCACGATATCAAATGCTTCCTTCAAAAACAAGAGTACCCACCTGGGGCACTAAGGAAGGACAGAAAAACCCTCAGAAGACTGGCTGGAAACTTCTTCCTGAGCGGTGACATACTCTATAAGAGAAACTTCGACATGGTTTTGCTTCGATGCGTCGACAGACTAGAAGCAGACATGCTGATGAAAGAAATTCATGAAGGATCCTTTGGCACTCATGCCAACGGACACACAATGGCGAGAAAAATTCTAATAGCAGGGTACTATTGGTTAACCATGGAATCCGACTCCTACAAGTACATGAGGAGGTGTCACAAGTGTCAGATATACATCAACAAAATTCATGTACCACCAACACATCTCAAAGTTCTTTCTTCCCCGTGGCCTTTCTCCATATGGGGAATCGATATGATCAGCATGATCGAGCCTAAAGCTTCAAACGAACATCGGTTCATCCTGGTCGCCATTGACTATTTCACCAAGTGGGTCGAAGCAGCGTCATACGCTAATGTAACCCGACAAGTGGTGGTCCGATTTATCAAAAACAATATCATCTGCCGTTATGATGTTTCGAGCCAGATCATTACAGATAATGGATCTAACTTGAACAATAAGATGATGAAAGAGTTGTGTGAAGAGTTCAAGATCGAACACCATAACTCATCTCCCTATCGGCCAAAGACGAACGGAGCGGTAGAAGCGGCTAACAAGAACATCAAGAGGATTGTTCAAAAGATGGTTGTAACCTACAAAGATTGGCACGAAATGCTACCCTTTACTCTTCACGGTTATCGTACATCTGTCCGCACTTCGACAGGGGCAACCCCTTTCTCTCTAGTGTATGGCATGGAAGCAGTGCTCCCCATCAAAGTAGAGATCCCATCAATCTGGGTGTTGATCGAAGCTAAGCTTACCGAAGCTGAGTAGTGTCAAAGTTGACACGATGAACTACATCTGATCGAAGAAAAGTGAATCACGGCACTATGCCATGGTCAGTTGTATCAACAAAGAATGAAGAAGGCGTTCGACAAAAAGCTTCGACCTCGCGTCTTCAGGAAAGGAGACCTTGTGGTAAAAAAGATACAATCATTTCTCACTGACTCTCGGGGCAAATGGACTCGAACTATGACGACCCCTATGTGGTCAAGAAAGCTTTCTCAAGCGGCGCCTTGAGACTCACAACCATGGACGGAGAGGAATTTTCCTACCCCACAAATGTTGACGTAGTCAAGAAATACTTCGCCTAAAAAAAATGTCTCGGTGGATTGAAAACCCGAAAGGGCGGTCCAGGCAAAAGTTACAGACAAAATAAAAAAAAAATCATCATCCCGGTGGATTGGAAACATCAGAGTACAATCCAGGCAAAAATTAGGGATAATGGCAAGTAACTATGTTCAACAGAGGCAAGTCCCTCGGCAGCAGCAGTTACACCATCCATCGGAGGAAAACTCCAGTCAAGGTCATCTTCGACAGAAGCTCAGGATGTCCCAAATTCAAAGTTGGTAGAAGGATAGTGGTCGTTATGTTTCAACGTAGCCCTTTTCCCTGTAAATTACCATTTTCTAACTTTGTAAATACTCTATGGAATCACGCGTTTGGATGATCTCCATCTTATCAATAAAATTTGAGCCCTTGTGATTTTGTTTGTTATTCTCATTTGTTTTAGCTTTACAGAACGACATTTTATTATGATCAACGATTCTCGAAATAAAACAAAAATGAATTTACCTGTAAAAATTTTTCTGCTTTTAAAATAAAGATGGCAATTTCTTTTAACTGTTGAACATCAAAAGAGCATCAACCGCTTCTCCAGAAGTAAGCGAACTTCAAAGTGCAGAATCAAAGTACTCCTTCTACGCCAGTGCGCCTGAATGAAGGATCAACAGTGTCAGATGCGATTAATCCATCTGACATCTTCGGCCGAGTTCTCATCTCCTAAGCCCGATCAACGGTAGTTCCCCACGAGGACTACTTCTCCTAAGCAAGGTAGAATTGCTATCTTGAACCAGCGGTACTTCTTCGCCCCGCGATGGCCGAGTATCCAGTCATGTTCATCTTTTAGTTGGTATGTCGCGTCAGTTTTGTCAGCATAAACATACATATATCATGCATTATTAATTTGCATTCACATTTCGTATTGCATCATTGTCACTCTAGTCGGTCTTATCCCCTAGTGATAAAAGTCCTCTTAATCGAGTTGTCGGTTCTTGTCTCGTCAAGAAGCGCGGTGCCTGAACGATCTCGCTCCTCTAGTTTACTTCTGGAATTAAGTTGGCTCCTCGACCACTTTGATAACTTGAACCTCTGAAAAACCAGAGAGCTCTCATTCAACATCACTCTTCGCCATTGAAGATGATATCCTTGCTTTCCCGGATTAAGGAAGATCCCTAGGGAAAGCCTCTTAATTAGAGATTCGGCAATACGGCAGTTTTTCTCCGAAAAAGACCGTTGATGAAAAGGTCATCGGTACCTCAAAATTGGATCCCATCATATGGCATTTCTCCGGGAAGATCCCGAGAAAAGTATGATGTAAGACCCCCAAGAGAATGCAGTCTCTCAAGGGACTCGCATTCCCCAAGTAGAATCAACAAATGGCGTCTCCAACAGAGAAGTTTGTACACATCTACAACTCAGACGACTGGGTCCTCCCAGCGAGTCTGACATCAGAGTTTTTCCGTCAAATGGCATCTCCCCAGGAAAATTCGGCGAGAAGTTTGAGGAAAACCGCTATGCATAGCGTCCCTTGTCAAGAAAGTTTATTGACAAAAGAAACTGAGACCAGTTCCTTGGTAGGAAACCAAGATCGAGGGGAAGTTTAAATCAGAAACTGAGACCAGATCCTTGGTAAGAAACCAGGATCGAGGAGAAGTTGACAAAAGAAAACTGAGACCAGTTCCTTGATTGGAAACCAAGATCGAGGGGAAGTTTACCTTTTCTAAGCATCATTGCTCAGCAAAAGAAGATGAATGCGATCTGCCATTTATAACCACCATCAAAATTTCGGGTATTCCGATATTTAATCCTCTTGCACCCCGAATGCCCGAATACCTTCGTCATTCACACCTTCGGGTCCAAGAAGATTAAATAGGGGCATCTGTCATACCCCAAATTTTGACCACTAAGATTTCCCATCATTGTGAAAATCATCATTACAATATGGATGAACCTTTAGTCTCCCCAAAGATGGGTGAGTATTCACTACTATCAAAATTAGGGTTTCAAGCCCTCTCAGAGCTTCTAGACAAAGGATCAATCAAGGAATGACATGATCCTCAACTTGTCTAAACCTCTCAAGTATATACTAAGGATCAAGAGGACTCCCACTTCAAGGATTAAGCACAAGGTTGCTCCCTTCTAGGTGGATCAAGCCTCAAGATCGCTAGTGTCACCAAATTAGGGTTTTGGTCGACCAGGGCCTCCAAATGGAAATTTTCCTCTGGGCATAAGCCAATGCTTTAAAGCATATCCTAATATACTCAATGGAACCTCATGTACCCAGTCAGCAAGTCAATTTTGCCTCAGGGGATGCATTCACAAAAAATCAGGAATTAGGGTTTCTTGACCTAATTCACCCCTAAGTTGACTTTTGGGACAAATCATGAGCCAAGACCTCAAGACATGATTTGAGGATCTCCAATATGCCACATTGATCCATTTGCAACAATGGATTGATCCAAGAAGCTTGAGCAACAAGTTTCAATTTCATCTAAACCACGGTTAGGATTTTGCGAGAAAAGTCAACTGTAGCTTTGACTTTTGACCAGGACATGCTCCCAAACCCTAGGACATGATTCAATACACCCTATAACACCCATGGAACATGTCAATCAAGTTTGATTTAGGTCAAGGACATTATTTCATAGAGGATCGCACAGTTTGGAATTCATCTGATAAAAAGTCAACTGTGCACAAAAGTCAACTTTGACTTTTTGAGATTTTTCGCTAAAATGGATTTTTAACCCTAAAATGATGTTAATGTATGATTTTAATCATCATTCATCAAGAAAAATCAAGAAAAGTTGGATAACTTGTAAAAGGGGTAACCATAAAAACTTAGAAATTTTTCTAAGTTAAAAATAAAGTGGCTAGGGTACCAACTTTGGAGGATCATAACTCCTAAACCACAAAGCCATTTTCTCCCATCCAAAGCTTGATTTGTAGATCTCATTTCCCTCTACAAAAGCTTCATACTGACCTATGTCCAAATTCCTCATGGATTTTGAGTTATGGAGTGATCAAAATCAAGAAAAGTCACTTTGTTCCAACACTTAGTTAAAATTTCACTAAGTCAGATTTTGCCTTACTTTTTTCCAAATGTAGGGACATTTTTCACTTGGATCCAAAAAGTATCAAAACCAAATATGATCAAACAGTTGTTGTATCATATAAGGGCTTTCCAAAATGGCCAAGAACATTACCAAATTCAATTTGAGCCATGAGATATAACATTGGCAAGTTGCCTTGTTGAAATCTGTCAAGGCAAGACAGATTTTGCACTTTTGCTCGATTTGCCAAAATTGTGCAAATCCAAACACTCCTATCCACTTGGACACCTCTAAGGATTGAATATAAAGGGGACAATCACTGATCCAAGCCTCCAAAGTCTTTGGAACAAGAAATAGCATGTTGAACCTAGAATTGCCAAAATAGAGACAAGACTCCAATTTTGGATTAGAGCATTCAATGGAAGCATCAAGGTGGCATGGACTGAGCCATTCTCAACTAAATTCAGTCAAGACTTATCCAAGACCAAGGGAACCACAACCCTGTGCCCTAACCTCTAGTAAATGGCTAGAGGAGACTTGGATTTCCATTGGACAACATTGGCCAAACCTCTGCTGCAGTTGCCATTCACTGTGGATCCCAAAACAAACTTGCTCTACTATAAATAGAGCTCATTTGTGCTCAGTTTGAGTACACCAAAGCCATCAAACAGATGTTTTCCTCAAAACCTCTTTCTCTTGGCAAAAATGCCTTCTTTAGCAAGGCAACTTTGAGTTTTTGAGCTTGAGAGCCTTTCCATCACAACCAATCACACACACACCTCATATATATCCTATGTAAGTTGTGCAAACTATCACAAGTGACCTGTAATCACAAAATCACAAAGTCACATCTCAAAACCTCAAAATAGGCCTTTTGTGCATTTTTCAAGCCATGTCTTGATTCAGTCACTTTCCAAAACAGATAAAACCTTAAACACACTCCAAATATCATCCTTGAACTGTCCCAAATGATTTCATACATCTGGAACACCATTTGAGAGAGTTGCTATTTTGGTCACTTTTAACCCCTTTTGTAAGAAAGGGACTGTTTGTGTTTTTGCAGGTACCAGTCAATTCCATTCATCCTAAAAGCTTCTAAGGGATCATTTGAGTGTGTCTAAAGCATCAAATCATTTATGGAACAAGAGGCTTGACAGATTGCACAAAAGCTCCAAAATCTCAAAAAAGAGGTAAGCCTCACAACTTGGAATCTTTGAATCACGCAATGCTTTGAAGTCCACTGATCATATACATCCCATACATGTTGTATATGTTGTGTTTGAGCTAATTCACCATGTAATCCATGCCTGTACCAAGTTGTAGCATAGAAAATGCAATTATAGGTCATTTTCAAAACCACTATCGGGTTTTGAGGAGGGAGTGTGATCTGAAAAAACTACCACCACCATTGGATTCCTTGTGAAATTATGGTCCAGAGGCATATAAATTTTGTCTCAAACCATTAAGAATTGAGAAAGTTATGACCTTCACGTTTCTGAGCCAAAACTTGCCAAATCTTGCCTTGGCCCAGCCTAAAACCAAGTCATGCCTTATATATTTGTTGTTTTGTTTCAAACAATGGATGTATCACCACCCTAGTGGTAAGGCGTGTGCCTTGTAACCTTGAGGTCTTGGGTTCAAACCCCACCCATGCCATTTTGTGTTTTTTCACATTTTTCCATTTTTTCCAATATTTTCATGGTTTATTAATTAATTGGAAAATTAATAACTCTTTCAATTTTAATTATTTTTGATTGGTTCTATTTGCAAAAAATCACAAAAATGTTGAAATATTTTATTCCACAAAAAAATTAAGTTTATATTATTTATTTAATATAATTTGTATTTTTGTGAATAAAATCATTTTTATTTGTTTTTAAACATTTTAAAATGAATATTCATCTTGAAAAATCAAGACCAAATGAGTTTTAATATCTCTTGTGATTTATACCTCATTTTTCAAACCTTAAACTAAAATCACAAGTGGTTGATTCAAACCTATTTGGTATTTTTCATTGATTTTCTTTAAATATTTACTTTTAAAGAATAAAATTAGGGTTTCTTTGATTTTCACTCAAACAAATCATTTCCAAACACTCATGGGCCTCTAATAGAGTGTAAGACCCAATCCTTTGTAAATACAAACCTATTTTTGGGCCTCACTTATTGTATAAGTCCCGTTGTATTTCAAAAAGTTCGACGCGATCATCGTCCGTTGAAAAAAACCATGGGGCTCTCCTTGAGCTATAAGACCCATTCAAAATTTCTTGGGCCTCTAATAGAGTGTAAGACCCAACCCCCTTTTTGTAAAATACCAAAATAGTGGGCCTCACTTATTGTATAAGTCCCACTGTATTTTCAAAAAACTCAGCGCAATCGCCAATTCAAAATCAAACCAACTGGGCCTACCCTCGAGTAGTAAGACCCATTTCAGTTCTTAAAACCATCTTGGGCCTCTAATAGAGTGTAAGACCCAATCCCCTTTTAACCAAAAAAAATTTGGGCCTCACATATTGTATAAGTCCCTCTGTGTTAAAAGAAAATATCGGCGCGATCGCCATTTAAAACGAAAATCATCTGGGCCTACCCTCGAGTTATAAGCCGCACTCTTTTTTCTTAAAAAAAACTCCTTGGGCCTCTTAAGAGAGTGTAAGACCCATCCCTTTGTACAGAAAACCTTTTTTGGGCCCCAGTCACTTGTATAAGTCCCTCTGTACAAAAACAACAGTGCGATCACTGATAAAACTTGGGCCTCTCCTTGAGCTGTAAGCCCCAAATCTTTCTTTTTCAAAGCACTTTCTCCTTTGATTTTGAAATATACTGTTGTTTTCAATCTTTCTTTGTTGAACAACTAACCAAACAGCATGGAAACTCTACAACCGAGTAAGTGGTTATTGCTTTCATTTACCGTTTTCATATACATATAACTGTATTGTGGGGTTGTTTTGCTGTAAGTCTTCTTTTATAAACTCATATCAACTGTGTAATAATAGTATATATATTTAAAGTTTCCCTGGCAACTACGTCTAGCATTAAGCCCGTTGATCACTCTTAGAAATAGTCTAAACTAGATCCCCATAAGATTACCATACACAGTCTTCCCTCCTCTTAGGGTTAAACAATATGGAGATATGAAAGGCAGCATTCTCGGTGAACCCTTTCATAGACTGTCACTCATAGAAGTTGTCAAAGAAACTCTACTCCCCAGAGATGATCTCTTCTCCGTGAATTGCATCTCTTGAGTTTCTTCCAAATTCTCGGACTTTCCTAGCTTGATCTATTCCTCGTGAATAGCCTGTCTTGAATTTCTCGGGTTTTGGGGACCCACAGGCTTCTTAAAAGCACTTGTCAAGAAACTCTACTCCCCAGAGATGATCTTTTCTCCGTGAATGGCATCTCTTGAGTTTCTTCCAAATTCTCGAACTTTCCTGGCTTGATCTATTCCTCGTGAATAGCCTGTCATGAATTTCTCGGGGTTTGGGGACCCAGCGGCTTCTTAAAAGCATCGGTCTCCTCTTGGGCATTGTTCAAGGACCCACAGGCTTCCTAAAAGCATCCTCGCCTCCTCTTGGGCATTGTACAAGGACCCGTCGGCTTCTTAGAAGTATTCACAGCCTCCTCTTAGGCATCGTATAAATGATTTCTTCCTCCAGGAATGATAGCCTACTCTTGGGCTTCATACAAGGACCGATCGGCTTCTTAAAAGTTTCCAGCCTCCTCTTGGGCTTCGTATAAATTGTCCCGACGACCTCCTAGAGGTATAGGAATAGAAATCAGTCATCCTAATAGAGTTGTCTTTCTAAGAGTCTACTACTGTTTCTCAAAGCATAGTACAAAAGATGAAACTCTAGACTTGGATAGTCTAAAACCCTTGAGTCCCAAAGACGTTCTCAAGCACCCTTCAAGAATAGGAAGAAAACCCGTAGACTCTGACAGTCTCAATACCCTTCGGATTTCCCACTTCCTTAAAGAACAGGAAATATCCCTGATCCTCGAATCAAAATCCCTGAGTGCCAACATTACTCATATAAGAACTGATTTTCTCTTTAAATCAGCATACTGGACCTGTCACTCAACTGAAACGGCACCCTAGCCTCCATTTGGGCTTTGTACAATGATTCTCCCCAGCGGAGCTAAACAATTTTAGCCTCCATCTCGGGCTTCTTACGAGATACAAAATCACACTCTTTTTGAGTATAAAAGATTCTCTTGGTGAGTCACCATCTTTAGCCTCCATCTCGGGCTTTGTACGAGATACAAAAACACTCTCTTGTTGAGTATAAAAGATTCTCCTGTTGAGTAAACCCTTTTAGCCTCTCTCTCGGGCTTCGTACGAGACACATAAAAAACTCCCTCTTGTTGGGCCAATAGCCTCCTCTTAGGCTTTGTATAAGAAAACCACTGGTTGATCCAATAAACCTTTTAGCATCAAAGTTGTACCTCGTTCACAGTACACAAACGTCGACAACTCCTTCCCCTTCATCTAATCGCTGTAAGCGGCAAGCCTCTGGATTATTTACATCCATGCCACTGTCCCTCTTTTAGCATGAGAAATTCCTAAGGAAAGATGGCATTGCTCTACACTGAGTTAAAGTCTTCTCCTTCAGGTTAAAACCCCCTATAAAGGAAATTATGGCATTGTTGGATTCACATATCCCAGTTAAAGTAATCCTCCTTTATAAACCAATCACCCAACAATTATGACAAACAGACCCTCTTTAGAGATGACAAATTCTCTCTAAAGACAACACCTTTAGCTTCACATCTTGGGCTTTGAACAAGATACAAATAGACATTTTCAGATTCACATCTTGGGCTTTGAACAAGATATAGATCACCTTTCGCTTCACGTCTTGGGCTTTGAACAAGACACCAAAACACCATTTCCTCCCATAGAATAGGAGGAACTAGGATCGCTCTGATTTCCCTGTTTCGGTAAACGGGAATACGTAGGCATAAGATTGAAAGAAAAAATCTTAGCGAGCACACTAAATAAAAACCCAAAATCCCATACTTTCATACATCCGTCCTAAACATCTTAACCTCCCACCAATCGACCAAACACTACTTTTAAAAAAATAAACCCAATAGAGACCCCAAATCTTTGTAGTATCTGTAAACCAACAGTTTTGACTGTTTAACCTCAGTTTGCAAGCAGGGTTAATTTGAGACGTCTATTTCCCTTCCTTCATCAGCTTTAATAGGATAAAAAATGAATCAAGCTGTAGATACCAAAGAGCGGTAGTGCTTCACAACCACATCCAAAATCCGCTCGCTACATAAAGTTGCTCTTACTAGAAGAATTACAAAACCCCTTCCAAGATAAATATTTAGCAGAGTATAAAGTTTCTAAAATCGGCACTGATTCATTCTTGAAGATGCAGTTATTCCTGTTAGACCAAATGCCCCAGACAACTGCAACCCAAATAATCGCACCAATGGGCTTAAGATTAACCTTCGAAACCTCCTTAATAAAGTCCAAGAAAGAAATAACACGGGAAGGTTGCTCCTTCACATTAATCCCAATCCAAATACTAATTCCCCGCTAAACTTCCTTCGCGTAGCCACAGCAAAGGAAAAGATGAGGGCTAGTTTCATCTCCTTCCTAACAGAGGTGGCATAAACTCCCTCCTTGATTCAAATTGACGTTCCTCTGAACCAACTGTGACTTTGTAGCTAACCTATCCCTGAGTAAGCGCCACATAAAGAACTGGAACTTCGAAGGGACATTTAACCTCTACATACATCTGAGAGCCTTCAGCAATAACTCCTCGTCTTCATCCCCAAGCTCTGTTTCCGGCGAGTAGATAGCAGAAAACATCCTATAGCAGTCCGCAACTATAAAAGAATCCTTAGCCTCACCATAATTCCACACAAAACTATCATTTATACCCTGCAGTGGAGTATTCGGCTCCAGCAAATAGAGCAACTCTTTCAGTTCATTCTCCACAGCAGTATTGCCTAAAAAAGGAAACGTTTCAATCCTCCAATGCCACTTAGAGTCAATCTCGCAACCTACAGAAGAAATAGAAGAGGAGGTAGATTTTGCAAACTCAAACAGGTTAGGAAATTTGGACTTTAGAGGATCACGCTCCAACCAGCCGCAATGCCAAAATGAAATATCATCTCCCGAACCAAGCCTACAAGATAAATTGTTCATGAACATATCCACCCCTAAATCTTCTGCATAACCAACCGAACAAATGTCCCTCCACCATATAGAGGCAGCTTTGGTGTCCCTTCCCCAATCGCCGCTCAAAACCAACGAAGAGAAACTACCATTCGCATATCTGAATTTCAAAAGGTTGAACCATAAATCCAACTTGTCGTGCAGGAACCGCCACCTCCACTTTATCAGAAGAGAACAATTGGACGTTTACAGATCTTTAATACCCAAGCCTCCTCTTTCTTTGGTAGCGCAAACTATTTTTCACCCCACCCAATGAATAACTCTTTTTTCCGTCCACCCGCCCCATAAAAATCTGCTCTGAATACTTTGAATAGTATTCACAACCACCTTCGGGGCTTTATAGAAGGACAGAGAATATAAAGGCATTGAATTAAGCACCGAGTTAATCAATGTAACTCGACCTCCGATTAAAAGATTCCTCCCTTTCCAAGACGAAAGGCGAGATCTAATGTTATCAATCACCTCCTTCCACATAACAGCCTTCTTGGGACTTTCTCCAACAAATATGCCCAAGAACTTAAAAGGCAATTTACTCACCCCGCAATTTAGGAAATCCGCTGCAGCTTCTAAAAAACCTAGAGAATGATTAAGGCAACCTACGCTACTCTTACTGAAGTTGATTTTAATCCTCGATAACAAATCGAAAGCCCTTAAAGTTGCCTTAATGCTCCATAAGTTGTCCCAATTCGCTTCTCCTAAGATGACCGTATAGTCGGCGAACTGAACCAGCTTGAAAGAAATACCATCTTCCAGCTTGAATCCCTTAAATAACCCCTTCGCCTCCATTTTATTGAACAGAATAGAAAGGATCTCCGTAACGAGGATGAACAGGAATGGGGAGAGAGGGTCCCCCTGACGAAGTCCTTTAGAAATAACGAAATCTTGTGTTGCACTACCATTGACAAGAACCGAAGAAGATCCTCTGAAGATCAGAGAGTCCATCCAGGACAGCCAACGATTATGAAAATTCATGCGAAACATAACCCTTCTAAGAAAATCCCAAGAGACGCAATTGTAAGCCCTTTTGAAATCTAGCTTGATAAACATACAACTACGATTATTTCTCTTTGCGTAATCCTGGACTTCGTTAACAACCAAAACCCCATCAGAAATATGCCTGTTTGGAACAAAGGCAATTTTTTCTGCAGAGATAATTGAACCAACCACCTTCTTCAGTCTGCCAGCCAAGATTTTAGATATTAATTTATGGAAACAACTAACCAGAGAAATTGGTTGTAATTGGTAAGGAACTGTGGATTTTTTATTTTTGGAACTAGAGCAATAAAGGAAGTAGTAACAGCCTTCGTTAGTCTAGGTTTGGAATGAAAATCTCTGACAAATCTAACAACGTCAGGCTGCACAATGTTCCAACAAACTTGAAAAAAACCGAACATAAAACCATCAGGGCCAGGGCTCTTGTTTGCGTTGCACTGCCACACAGCCTCCTTGGTGTCTTCGACATAAAACTCTTCTTCTAAAACCTCCATATCCAAGAAAGATAGTTTGCTGAGATTTAACAGTTGTTTAAACATAAATTTAGGGTTTCACCTTTTATGGGGTTTATGTTGGCCGAACCGGGTCAGGTTTGACCCGCCCTAGGATTCGACCCATTTCTTCCCTTGTGTCTAGCGCCTCACTTGGGCTTCAATCTGGTGTTAGTGCTTGCCCAAGACCCTTTTTTTTAGAAACCCCCTATGGCATTCACCTTCTAGCTCATATTATTTCTATCCACACCCATAATATCACACTAACACCCCTCATTTTCTTTTCTCTTCTAATTTATTACTCTTATTTTTTTAAAAATTTCTTTTTTTTAATTATTTCAGTGTTAACTATTATTTAAGAACCTTAGTTAACTTTTATCTCAATGTTAATAATAATTAGATTATTAATTTAGTTATTAAATATAAAAACTCAAAAATATTTTTTATTTAGTTTATAAATTAATCCTTTCCATTTTTTATTTATGTTTAAAAATTAAATATTTAGATTTTGTTAGTTTTTGATCATTTAATTTTTTTTTTAATTTCTGCTCACTAATTTCTTTAATCGACTTAACCACTAATTTTGTGAGTTTGCGACTTAGGTTCTTTTTGTTTGAGCTTGATTTCGATTCTTGCCTTAACCACGCCATTGCTCATTATCTTGTGTTCATCATCATTCATTTAACTCATGTATTTTTTTGTCATATTATTTCTCTTTGCCTGATTTTATTTTGTGTCTGGTACTTTCATGACTTGATCCTATTTTCTCTTATTGATTCATCTAGATGCTTGTATATATATCTTGATTATTTGTTTGCTTGCGTATTCTCACGTACCCTTAGAACCCCCTAGTTCGACTTAATTTTTGATTAAGATTGAAGTAGGATAGATTTTAGATTTTTAATCCGAGCATGACAATTTTAGGGTAGAATATCCCTAACCTCAACCATAGGTCCATTTTTGCATACCAACATTAGGATGGAAGTTCCTCTCGCATCCCAACCTTAGGACCACTTTACATGACAACGTTAGGACCGAGTCTTCCCACTTAGACTTAGGTTAGAGTTTGTAAACTCTTAGTGTCATTGCTATGAACACTTACTTTCCATCTTGACCTTGTTAGAGTCATTAGTCCTTTCAATTTAGACTAAGGTTAGAGTTTGTAAACTCTATGTAAGTGTTATTGCTATGAACACTTACCTTCCCCTTTTGACCTTGTTAGAGTCATTTAGTCTTTCAACTTAGACTTAGGATAGAGTTTGTAAACTCTAAGTAAGTGTCATTGTCATGAACACATACCTTCCCCTTGGAACCTTGATCACTATTAAGAGTTCCACACCCGTAGTTAGGTAAACTACTAATGCTCTGATTCCATCCTTGTTAGGATACGTAGGCATAAGACCGCGAAGTCTTGGTGAGCATACTTAGCAATAAACCCTTAGGTCTTTCCCAATAACAAACAATAGCATAACACAGATACAACAAGTTGTAGAGTACTACAGATACTTAGGGTGCTAATACCTTCCCTTAGTATAACCAACCCCCGAACCTTAGATCTCTTAGCTTTGTTATTACATTACGCACTTAGGCTTTTCTTTCGATCTTTTCCCTTTCCTTTGGATAAATTAAAGTCCGGTAGTGAATTTCAAAGATTTGTGATTCAAGTTAATGCAATAGCTTGATATCTGATTCTCACAGCAACATAAATGGCAACTCTACTGGGGATCTAACATCCCTTTAGAGGGTTAAGCCTATTGTAGCGTGCGATTTTTGTCGGTGACGCTACCACCTTACCGCAGGACTGGGATTTGGGTGCTACTTTCTGATTTCTGTATTTATCCTATGAAGCTGGTTAAGGAAGGGGAAGATATCTTAAACCAACCCTACACCCAAATGTTTTCTTTAATAAATGCTAAGAGATCGGGGAACGGGGTCTGGTTATACAAAGGGAAGCTATTAACATCCAGTGTATCTAGGTAATCCATAGGAACCTTCTTTTTGCGTGTATTTCTGTTAACTTTAAATGCTTTCTTGTGTTTATCTGTTGTGGCTTGGGAAAGTTTCTCCTTTGGGAGAATGGAGAGAATGTTTTTGTGGTTTTCCAGTTTTCTGTTGTTTTTTAGGAAGGTACTGGACTTAAAGTTTTTTATTTGTGTGCTCGCTAAGATTTCGCAATCTTATGCCTATGTATTCCGGTAAAGAGATTTGGGAAATCAGAGCAATCGTAGTTCCCCCTATTCTATGGGAGGAAAATAATTGATGTCTTTTTCAAAGCCCAAGATTGAAGCTGTATGAGTATTTGTGTCTTGTTCAAAACCCAAGATTGAAGCTAAAAGGGTGATTGAGAGAGAATTTGTCATCTCTAGAGGGAGAAATATCACTTATTCATCACACATGTTGAGGATTGGTTATAAGGGGAATTACTTTAACTGGGATATGTAGAATCCAGCAATGCCATAATTTCCTTTATAAGAGAGATGTCATGAATGAAGAAAGCTTTAACTCAGTGTAGAGCAATGCCACTTTTTCCTTATAAATCTTTCATGCTAAGAGAAGGACATTGGCTTGGATGTATGGAATCCAGAGGCTTGCCACTTACAGCTATTAGATGAAAGATGAATTTTAGCCAGGATAAGGGAATGACTCCAGCTTGGATTTTGAATCAACAAGTATGCCACTTACAGCAATTATCTGGAAAGGTTTTGATTATTTGTTTTGATATGTGATGTATAGAGGAAATATCCTCCTATAGAGAGGACACATGGTCTCATCTGAGGGGATGTTGATTTTTGTATGCCTTGTTCAAAGATCAAGGTTGAAGCTGAAGGAAATTGACTCCTCTGGAGAGGGTTTTTCTGTCTTGTACAAAGCCCAAAATTGAGGTTGACTAAGGAATTTCTTATATGAAGCCTAAAAGGAGGTTGACTCTTGCTGAGGATTTATTGAAATCCAAGAGCATGTCCAAATTGTATTGGGGAACCCAAGGTGATTTACTCTTGCTGGAAATCAGGGAAGAGTTGAAGTACCAGATGCCATGAGGCTCTGATTCTGTCAGGGATTTGTTGATGGTAAATTGACCCTGGCTGGGGAGTTTCTAAGGTGAAAGTCAAACCTTGTTGGGTATCAGGGGAGTTTAAAGATGAGTTTGAAAACCTTAGAGGTTTTCAATTCTGCTAGAGACTGGTGTATTGGTAGAGTGACCAGGGTTTTTCCTGTGCTTTGAGGGAACTTGAGGGTATCTGGGTGTTAAGTCCAAAGGAGACAAGACTTTCCAAGTCTTAATGAATGAAGCCTAAGAGGAGACTGAGACTATCTAAGTCTCTCAAGAAGTGGTAGGCTTTGGTGTAGAGAGGGGTCTTTGTATGATGCCCAAGAGGAGGCTGTTGGTTTAAGGGATGAAGATCAGCCCTATAATGGTCTGATGTTCTGGAATTTTGACTCTCCAGGGGATTGAACTAGTAGATATGACTAATTTCTATCCTATGCTTTTAGGAAGCCTGTGGGTCCTTATACTAAGCCCAATAGGAGGCTGGGGAATTTCTAAGAAGCCTGTTGGTCCTTGTACTAAGCCCAAGAAGAGGCTGGGGATACTTCTAAGAAGTCTGTGGGTCCAACCCAAAGAAAAGTTCAAGAAAGGTTTCACCGGGAATAATCCTTTCTCTATTGAACAGTTCTAAGGTTTGAAGAAATTCAAAAGAGTTTTCACTGGGAATTAATCCTCTCTGGGGAAATGAATTTCTTATTGTATACATATATATATATATATATATATGTCTTGACAGTCTTGAGAAAACTTTCACCGGGAATAATTCCTTTCTCTGTTCCATATTGAATAAGCCCAAGAGGAGGCAGACTGTATAGAGAATTTCCTATGAGGGAATTAGTTTTGACTAAGTTAGAAAGTAACCTTTGGTTTGACCTAACTGTTAGGGAATCTCTTGACAAATATGCATAAGAATATATATACAAACAAGTGAATTGATAGATATATAAACAAATATGCATTGAATTGAAAAGATGTTGGGACTTGCATTCTAAGAGGGGGCCCAAGTGTATTGTGATCTGTTGTATTGACTACAACTGTATGATTAGGATTTTAAGAAATTGAAGAAAGTTTTGAGAAAAATTTGAATTTGAATTTGAAATAAAAGAAATTTGTTTGAAAGAAAAGAATGTTTGGGGCTTATAACTCAAAGAGAGGTCCAAGTGGTCTAAGAGCAGTTTCACCGGGAATAATGCTCCTCTTAGTACCAGTTTTAAAATAGACAGATTGTTTTGAAAACAGAGGTATGGAGCTTACAACTCAAGGAGAGGATCAAGGAAGTTATTTATTGTTTAAAACAAAGGTTTATGAACAAAAGGTTAGGACTTATACTCAAGGAGAGACCCAGATGACTTATTTAAAAAAGCGAAGATCGCGCCACGATTTTGAAAACCACAGAGGGACTTATACAATGACTGAGGCCCTAAAAATTATTTACACAAAGGGATAGGTCTTACACTCCACAAAGAGGCCCAAAAAGTTATTTTTATACAAGAGTTGGGGCATATAGCTCAAGGAGATGCCCAGATGAAAAACAGCAATCGCACCATTTATTTTGAAAATCGAATCGGGACATATACAATGACTGAGGCCCAAAATTATAGTTTTTTCAAAAGGGATGGGTGTTACACTCTATTAGAGGCCCAAAAAGTGTTTCAAATGAAATTTCAAAATTTTAAATTAAGGAAAACCTGTTAATCATTGAATTTTATTCCCTAATGTTTATCGTTCTCATTCGTACCAAATTAATCTTGAACCTTCCTTTCTCTATTGAACAGTTCTAAGGTTTGAAGAAATTCAAAAGAGTTTTCACCGGGAATTAATCCTCTCTGAGGAAATGAATTTCTTATTGTATACACACACACACACACACACACACACATATATATATATATATATGTTTTGACAGTCTTGAGAAAAGTTTCACCGGAAATAATTTCTTTCTCTGTTCCATATTGAATAAGCCCAGGAGGAGGCAGACTGTATAGGGAATTTCCTATGAGGGAATTAGTTTTGACTAAGTTAGAAAGTAACCTTTGGTTTGACCTAATTGTAGACCTAACTGTTGGGGAATCTCTAGACAAATATGCATAAGAATATATATACAAACAAGTGAATTGATAGATATATAAACAAATATGCATTGAATTGAAAAGATGTTGGGACTTACATTCTAAGAGGGGGCCCAAGTGTATTGTGATCTGTTGTATTGACTACAACTGTATGATTAGGATTTTAAGAAATTGAAGAAAGTTTTGAGAAAAATTTGAATTTGAATTTGAAATAAAAGAAATTTGTTTGAAAGAAAAGAATGTTTGGGGCTTATAACTCAAAGAGAGGCCCAAGTGGTCTAAGAGCAATTTCACCGGGAATAATGCTCCTCTTAGTACCAGTTTTAAAACAGACAGATTGTTTTGAAAACAGATGTATGGAGCTTACAACTCAAGGAGAGGATCATGGAAGTTATTTATTGTTTAAAACAAAGGTTTATGAACAAAAGGTTAGGACTTATACTCAAGGAGAGACCCAGATGACTTATTTAAAAAGGCGAAGATCGCGCCACGATTTTGAAAACCACAGAGGGACTTATACAATGACTGAGGCCCTAAAAATTATTAACACAAAGGGATAGGTCTTACACTCCACAAAGAGGCCCAAAAAGTCATTTTTATACAAGAGTTGGGGCTTATAGCTCAAGGAGATGCCCCGATGAAAAACAGCAATCGCACCGTTTATTTTGAAAATCGAATCGGGACATATACAATGACTGAGGCCCAAAATTATTGTTTTTTCAAAAGGGATGGGTGTTACACTCTATTAGAGGCCCAAAAAGTGTTTCAAATGAAATTTGAAAATTTAAAATTAAGGAAAACCTATTGATCATTTAATTTTATTCCCTAATGTTTATCGTTCTCATTCGTACCAAATTAATCTTGAACCTTCCTTTCTCTATTGAACAGTTCTAAGGTTTGAAGAAATTCAAAAGAGTTTTTCACCGGGAATTAATCCTCTCTGGGGAAATGAATTTCTTATTGTATATATATATATATATATATATATATATATATATATATATATATATGTTTTAACAGTCTTGAGAAAAGTTTCACCGGGAATAATTCCTTTCTCTGTTCCATATTGAATAAGCCCAGGAGGAGGCAGACTGTATAGGGAATTTCCTATGAGGGAATTAGTTTTGACTAAGTTAGAAAGTAACCTTTGGTTTGACCTAATTGTAGACCTAACTGTTGGGGAATCTCTAGACAAATATGCATAAGAATATATATACAAACAAGTGAATTGATAGATATATAAACATATATGCATTGAATTGAAAAGATGTTGGGACTTACATTCTAAGAGGGGGCCCAAGTGTATTGTGATCTGTTGTATTGACTACAGCTGTATGATTAGGATTTTAAGAAATTGAAGAAAGTTTTGAGAAAAATTTGAATTTGAATTTGAAATAAAAGAAATTTGTTTGAAAGAAAAGAATGTTTGGGGCTTATAACTCAAAGAGAGGCCCAAGTGGTCTAAGAGCAGTTTCACCGGGAATAATGCCCCTCTTAGTACCAGTTTTAAAACAGACAGATTATTTTGAAAACAGAGGTATGGAGCTTACAACTCAAGGAGAGGATCATGGAATTTGTTTATTGTTTAAAACAAAGGTTTATGAACAAAAGGTTAGGACTTATACTCAAGGAGAGACCCAGATGACTTATTTAAAAAGGCGAAGATCGCGCCACAATTTTGAAAACCACAGAGGGACTTATACAATGACTGAGGCCCTAAAAATTATTTAAACAAAGGGATAGGTCTTACACTCCACAAAGAGGCCCAAAAAGTTATTTTTATACAAGAGTTGGGGCTTATAGCTCAAGGAGATGCCCAGATGAAAAACAGCAATCGGACCGTTTATTTTGAAATATAATCGAGACATATACAATGACTGAGGCCCAAAATTATTGTTTTTTCAAAAGCGATGTGTGTTACACTCTCTTAGAGGCCCGAAAAGTGTTTCAAATGAAATTTGAAAATTTAAAATTAAGGAAAACCTGTTAATCATTGAATTTTATTCCCTAATGTTTATCGTTCTCATTCGCATCAAATTAATCTTGAACCTTCCTTTCTCTATTGAACAGTTCTAAGGTTTGAAGAAATTCAAAAGAGTTTTCACCGGGAATTAATCCTCTCTGGGGAAATGAATTTCTTATTGTATACATATATATATATATATATATATGTTTTGACAGTCTTGAGAAAAGTTTCACCGGGAATAATTCCTTTCTCTGTTCCATATTGAATAAGCCCAAGAGGAGGCCGACTGTATAGGGAATTTCCTATGAGGGAATTAGTTTTGACTAAGTTAGAAAGTAACCTTTGGTTTGACCTAATTGTAGACCTAACTGTTGGGGAATCTCTAGACAAATATGCATAAGAATATATATACAAACAAGTGAATTGATAGATATATAAACAAATATGCATTGAATTGAAAAGATGTTGGGACTTGCATTCTAAGAGGGGGCCCAAGTGTATTGTGATCTGTTGTATTGACTACAACTGTATGATTAGGATTTTAAGAAATTGAAGAAAGTTTTGAGAAAAATTTGAATTTGAATTTGAAATAAAAGAAATTTGTTTGAAAGAAAAGAATGTTTTGGGCTTATAACTCAAAGAGAGGCCCAAGTGGTCTAAGAGCAGTTTCACCGGGAATAATGCTCCTCTTAGTACCAGTTTTAAAACAGACAGATTGTTTTGAAAACAGAGGTATGGAGCTTACAACTCAAGGAGAGGATCAAGGAAGTTATTTATTGTTTAAAACAAAGGTTTATGAACAAAAGGTTAGGACTTATACTCAAGGAGAGACCCAGATGACTTATTTAAAAAAGCGAAGATCGCGCCACGATTTTGAAAACCACAGAGGGACTTATACAATGACTGAGGCCCTAAAAATTATTTACACAAAGGGATAGGTCTTACACTCCACAAAGAGGCCCAAAAAGTTATTTTTATACAAGAGTTGGGGCATATAGCTCAAGGAGATGCCCTGATGAAAAACAGCAATCGCACCGTTTATTTTGAAAATCGAATCGGGACATATACAATGACTGAGTCCCAAAATTATAGTTTTTTCAAAAGGGATGAGTGTTACACTCTATTAGAGGCCCAAAAAGTGTTTCAAATGAAATTTGAAAATTTTAAATTAAGGAAAACCTGTTAATCATTGAATTTTATTCCCTAATGTTTATCGTTCTCATTCGTACCAAATTAATCTTGAACCTTCCTTTCTCTATTGAACAGTTCTAAGGTTTGAAGAAATTCAAAAGAGTTTTCACCGGGAATTAATCCTCTCTGAGGAAATGAATTTCTTATTGTATACACACACACACACACACACATATATATATATATATATATATATATATATATATATATATATATATATATATATGTGTGTTTTGACAGTCTTGAGAAAAGTTTCACCGGAAATAATTCCTTTCTCTGTTCCATATTGAATAAGCCCAGGAGGAGGCAGACTGTATAGGGAATTTCCTATGAGGGAATTAGTTTTGACTAAGTTAGAAAGTAACCTTTGGTTTGACCTAATTGTAGACCTAACTGTTGGGGAATCTCTAGACAAATATGCATAAGAATATATATACAAACAAGTGAATTGATAGATATATAAACAAATATGCATTGAATTGAAAAGATGTTGGGACTTACATTCTAAGAGGGGGCCCAAGTGTATTGTGATCTGTTGTATTGACTACAACTGTATGATTAGGATTTTAAGAAATTGAAGAAAGTTTTGAGAAAAATTTGAATTTGAATTTGAAATAAAAGAAATTTGTTTGAAAGAAAAGAATGTTTGGGGCTTATAACTCAAAGAGAGGCCCAAGTGGTCAAAGAGCAATTTCACCGGGAATAATGCTCCTCTTAGTACCAGTTTTAAAACTGACAGATTGTTTTGAAAACAGATGTATGGAGCTTACAACTCAAGGAGAGGATCATGGAAGTTATTTATTGTTTAAAACAAAGGTTTATGAACAAAAGGTTAGGACTTATACTCAAGGAGAGACCCAGATGACTTATTTAAAAAGGCGAAGATTGCGCCACGATTTTGAAAACCACAGAGGGACTTATACAATGACTGAGGCCCTAAAAATTATTAACACAAAGGGATAGGTCTTACACTCCACAAAGAGGCCCAAAAAGTCATTTTTATACAAGAGTTGGGGCTTATAGCTCAAGGAGATGCCCAGATGAAAAACAACAATCGCACCGTTTATTTTGAAAATCGAATCGGGACATATACAATGACTGAGGCCCAAAATTATTGTTTTTTCAAAAGGGATGGGTGTTACACTCTATTAGAGGCCCAAAAAGTGTTTCAAATGAAATTTGAAAATTTAAAATTAAGGAAAACCTATTGATCATTTAATTTTATTCCCTAATGTTTATCGTTCTCATTCGTACCAAATTAATCTTGAACCTTCCTTTCTCTATTGAACAGTTCTAAGGTTTGAAGAAATTCAAAAGAGTTTTCACCGGGAATTAATCCTCTCTGGGGAAATGAATTTCTTATTGTATACATATATATATATATATATATATATATATATATATGTTTTAACAGTCTTGAGAAAAGTTTCACCGGGAATAATTCCTTTCTCTGTTCCATATTGAATAAGCCTAGGAGGAGGCAGACTGTATAGGGAATTTCCTATGAGGGAATTAGTTTTGACTAAGTGAGAAAGTAACCTTTGGTTTGACCTAATTGTAGACCTAACTGTTGGGGAATCTCTAGACAAATATGCATAAGAATATATATACAAACAAGTGAATTGATAGATATATAAACATATATGCATTGAATAGAAAAGATGTTGGGACTTACATTCTAAGAGGGGGCCCAAGTGTATTGTGATCTGTTGTATTGACTACAACTGTATGATTAGGATTTTAAGAAATTGGAGAAAGTTTTGAGAAAAATTTGAATTTGAATTTGAAATAAAAGAAATTTGTTTGAAAGAAAAGAATGTTTGGGGCTTATAACTCAAAGAGAGGCCCAAGTGGTCTAAGAGCAGTTTCACAGGGAATAATGCTCCTCTTAGTACCAGTTTTAAAACAGACAGATTATTTTGAAAACAGAGGTATGGAGCTTACAACTCAAGGAGAGGATCATGGAAGTTGTTTATTGTTTAAAACAAAGGTTTATGAACAAAAGGTTAGGACTTATACTCAAGGAGAGACCCAGATGACTTATTTAGAAAAGCGAAGATCGCGCCACGATTTTGAAAACCACAGAGGGACTTATACAATGACTGAGGCCCTAAAAATTATTTACACAAAGAGATAGGTCTTACACTCCACAAAGAGGCCCAAAAAGTTATTTTTATACAAGAGTTGGGGCATATAGCTCAAGGAGATGCCCAGATGAAAAACAGCAATCGCACCGTTTATTTTGAAAATCGAATCGGGACATATACAATGACTGAGTCCCAAAATTATAGTTTTTTCAAAAGGGATGAGTGTTACACTCTATTAGAGGCCCAAAAAGTGTTTCAAATGAAATTTGAAAATTTTAAATTAAGGAAAACCTGTTAATCATTGAATTTTATTCCCTAATGTTTATCGTTCTCATTCGTACCAAATTAATCTTGAACCTTCCTTTCTCTATTGAACAGTTCTAAGGTTTGAAGAAATTCAAAAGAGTTTTCACCGGGAATTAATCCTCTCTGAGGAAATGAATTTCTTATTGTATACACACACACACACACACACACACATATATATATATATATATATATATATATATATATATATATATATATATATGTTTTGACAGTCTTGAGAAAAGTTTCACCGGAAATAATTCCTTTCTCTGTTCCATATTGAATAAGCCCAGGAGGAGGCAGACTGTATAGGGAATTTCCTATGAGGGAATTAGTTTTGACTAAGTTAAAAAGTAACCTTTGGTTTGACCTAATTGTAGACCTAACTGTTGGGGAATCTCTAGACAAATATGCATAAGAATATATATACAAACAAGTGAATTGATAGATATATAAACAAATATACATTGAATTGAAAAGATGTTGGGACTTACATTCTAAGAGGGGGCCCAAGTGTATTGTGATCTGTTGTATTGACTACAACTGTATGATTAGGATTTTAAGAAATTGAAGAAAGTTTTGAGAAAAATTTGAATTTGAATTTGAAATAAAAGAAATTTGTTTGAAAGAAAAGAATGTTTGGGGCTTATAACTCAAAGAGAGGCCCAAGTGGTCAAAGAGCAATTTCACCGGGAATAATGCTCCTCTTAGTACCAGTTTTAAAACAGACAGATTGTTTTGAAAACAGATGTATGGAGCTTACAACTCAAGGAGAGGATCATGGAAGTTATTTATTGTTTAAAACAAAGGTTTATGAACAAAAGGTTAGGACTTATACTCAAGGAGAGACCCAGATGACTTATTTAAAAAGGCGAAGATTGCGCCACGATTTTGAAAACCACAGAGGGACTTATACAATGACTGAGGCCCTAAAAATTATTAACACAAAGGGATAGGTCTTACACTCCACAAAGAGGCCCAAAAAGTCATTTATATACAAGAGTTGGGGCTTATAGCTCAAGGAGATGCCCAGATGAAAAACAGCAATCGCACCGTTTATTTTGAAAATCGAATCGGGACATATACAATGACTGAGGCCCAAAATTATTGTTTTTTCAAAAGGGATGGGTGTTACACTCTATTAGAGGCCCAAAAAGTGTTTCAAATGAAATTTGAAAATTTAAAATTAAGGAAAACCTATTGATCATTTAATTTTATTCCCTAATGTTTATCGTTCTCATTCGTACCAAATTAATCTTGAACCTTCCTTTCTCTATTGAACAGTTCTAAGGTTTGAAGAAATTCAAAAGAGTTTTCACCGGGAATTAATCCTCTCTGGGGAAATGAATTTCTTATTGTATACATACATATATATATATATATATATATATATATATATATATATATATATATATATATATATATATGTTTTAACAGTCTTGAGAAAAGTTTCACCGGGAATAATTCCTTTCTCTGTTCCATATTGAATAAGCCTAGGAGGAGGCAGACTATATAGGGAATTTCCTATGAGGGAATTAGTTTTGACTAAGTTAGAAAGTAACCTTTGGTTTGACCTAATTGTAGACCTAACTGTTGGGGAATCTCTAGACAAATATGCATAAGAATATATATACAAACAAGTGAATTGATAGATATATAAACATATATGCATTGAATAGAAAAGATGTTGGGACTTACATTCTAAGAGGGGGCCCAAGTGTATTGTGATCTGTTGTATTGACTACAACTGTATGATTAGGATTTTAATAAATTGAAGAAAGTTTTGAGAAAAATTTGAATTTGAATTTGAAATAAAAGAAATTTGTTTGAAAGAAAAGAATGTTTGGGGCTTATAACTCAAAGAGAGGCCCAAGTGGTCTAAGAGCAGTTTCACAGGGAATAATGCTCCTCTTAGTACCAGTTTTAAAACAGACAGATTATTTTGAAAACAGAGGTATGGAGCTTACAACTCAAGGAGAGGATCATGGAAGTTGTTTATTGTTTAAAACAAAGGTTTATGAACAAAAGGTTAGGACTTATACTCAAGGAGAGACCCAGATGACTTATTTAAAAAGGCGAAGATCGCGCCACGATTTTGAAAACCACAGAGGGACTTATACAATGACTGAGGCCCTAAAAATTATTTAAACAAAGGGATAGGTCTTACACTCCACAAAGAGGCCCAAAAAGTTATTTTTATACAAGAGTTGGGGCTTATAGCTCAAGGAGATGCCCAGATGAAAAACAGCAATCGGACCGTTTATTTTGAAATATAATCGAGACATATACAATGACTGAGGCCCAAAATTATTGTTTTTTCAAAAGCGATGGGTGTTACACTCTCTTAGAGGCCCGAAAAGTGTTTCAAATGAAATTTGAAAATTTAAAATTAAGGAAAACCTGTTAATCAATGAATTTTATTCCCTAATGTTTATCGTTCTCATTCGCACCAAATTAATCTTGAACCTTCCTTTCTCTATTGAACAGTTCTAAGGTTTGAAGAAATTCAAAAGAGTTTTCACCGGGAATTAATCCCCTCTGGGGAAATGAATTTCTTATTGTATACATATATATATATATATATATGTTTTGACAGTCTTGAGTAAAGTTTCACCGGGAATAATTCCTTTCTCTGTTCCATATTGAATAAGCCCAAGAGGAGGCCGACTGTATAGGGAATTTCCTATGAGGGAATTAGTTTTGACTAAGTTAGAAAGTAACCTTTGGTTTGACCTAATTGTAGACCTAACTGTTGGGGAATCTCTAGACAAATATGCATAAGAATATATATACAAACAAGTGAATTGATAGATATATAAACAAATATGCATTGAATTGAAAAGATGTAAGGACTTGCATTCTAAGAGGGGGCCCAAGTGTATTGTGATCTGTTGTATTGACTACAACTGTATGATTAGGATTTTAAGAAATTGAAGAAAGTTTTGAGAAAAATTTGAATTTGAATTTGATATAAAAGAAATTTGTTTGAAAGAAAAGAATGTTTGGGGCTTATAACTCAAAGAGAGGCCCAAGTGGTCTAAGAGCAGTTTCACCGGGAATAATGCTCCTCTTAGTACCAGTTTTAAAACAGACAGATTGTTTTGAAAACAGAGGTATGGAGCTTACAACTCAAGGAGAGGATCAAGGAAGTTATTTATTGTTTAAAACAAAGGTTTATGAACAAAAGGTTAGGACTTATACTCAAGGAGAGACCCAGATGACTTATTTAAAAAGGAGAAGATCGCGCCACAATTTTGAAAACCACAGAGGGACTTATTCAATGACTGAGGCCCTAAAAATTATTTACACAAAGGGATAGGTCTTACACTCCACAAAGAGGCCCAAAAAGTTATTTTTATACAAGAGTTGGGGCATATAGCTCAAGGAGATGCCCAGATGAAAAACAACAATCACACCGTTTATTTTGAAAATCGAATCGGGACATATACAATGACTGAGGCCCAAAATTATAGTTTTTTCAAAAGGGATGGGTGTTACACTCTATTAGAGGCCCAAAAAGTGTTTCAAATGAAATTTGAAAATTTTAAATTAAGGAAAACCTATTAATCATTGAATTTTATTCTCTAATGTTTATCGTTCTCATTCGTACCAAATTAATTTTGAACCTTCCTTTCTCTATTGAACAGTTCTAAGGTTTGAAAAAATTCAAAAGAGTTTTCACCGGGAATTAATCCTCTCTGGGGAAATGAATTTCTTATTGTATACACACACAAACACACACATACATATATATATATATATGTTTTGACAGTCTTGAGAAAAGTTTCACCGAAAATAATTCCTTTCTCTGTTCCATATTGAATAAGCCCAGGAGGAGGCAGACTGTATAGGGAATTTCCTATGAGGGAATTAGTTTTAACTAAGTTAGAAAGTAACCTTTGGTTTGACCTAATTGTAGACCTAACTGTTGGGGAATCTCTAGACAAAAATGCATAAGAATATATATACAAACAAGTGAATTGATAGATATATAACAAACAAGTGAATTGATAGATATATAAACAAATATGCATTGAATTGAAAAGATGCTGGGACTTACATTCTAAGAGGGGGCCCAAGTGTATTGTGATCTGTTGTATTGACTACAACTGTATGATTAGGATTTTAAGAAATTGAAGAAAGTTTTGAGAAAAATTTGAATTTGAATTTGAAATAAAAGAAATTTGTTTGAAAGAAAAGAATGTTTGGGGGTTATAACTCAAAGAGAGGCCCAAGTGGTCAAAGAGCAGTTTCACTGGGAATAATGCTCCTCTTAGTACCAGTTTTAAAACAGACAGATTGTTTTGAAAACAGATGTATGGAGCTTACAACTCAAGGAGAGGATCATGGAAGTTATTTATTGTTTAAAACAAAGGTTTATGAACAAAAGGTTAGGACTTATACTCAAGGAGAGACCCAGATGACTTATTTAAAAAGGCGAAGATCGCGCCACGATTTTGAAAACCACAGAGGGACTTATACAACGACTGAGGCCCTAAAAATTATTAACACAAAGGGATAGGTCTTACACTCCACAAAGAGGCCCAAAAAGTTATTTTTATACAAGAGTTGGGGCTTATAGCTCAAGGAGATGCCCAGATGAAAAACAGCAATCGCACCGTTTATTTTGAAAATCGAATCGGGACATATACAATGACTGAGGCCCAAAATTATTGTTTTTTCAAAAGGGATGGGTGTTACACTCTATTAGAGGCCCAAAAAGTGTTTCAAATGAAATTTGAAAATTTAAAATTAAGGAAAACCTATTGATCATTTAATTTTATTCCGTAATGTTTATCGTTCTCATTCGTACCAAATTAATCTTGAACCTTCCTTTCTCTATTGAACAGTTCTAAGGTTTGAAGAAATTCAAAAGAGTTTTCACCGGGAATTAATCTTCTCTGGGGAAATGAATTTCTTATTGTATACATATATATATATATATATATATATATATATATATATATATATGTTTTGACAGTCTTGAGAAAAGTTTCACCGGGAATAATTCCTTTCTCTGTTCCATATTGAATAAGCCCAGGAGGAGGCAGACTGTATAGGGAATTTCCTATGAGGGAATTAGTTTTGACTAAGTTAGAAAGTAACCTTTGGTTTGACCTAATTGTAGACCTAACTGTTGGGGAATCTCTAGACAAATATGAATAAGAATATATATACAAACAAGTGAATTGATAGATATATAAACATATATGCATTGAATTGAAAAGATGTTGGGACTTACATTCCAAGAGGGGGCCCAAGTGTATTGTGATCTGTTGTATTGACTACAACTGTATGATTAGGATTTTAAGAAATTGAAGAAAGTTTTGAGAAAAATTTGAATTTGAATTTGAAATAAAAGAAATTTGTTTGAAAGAAAAGAATGTTTGGGGCTTATAACTCAAAGAGAGGCCCAAGTGGTCTAAGAGCAGTTTCACCGGGAATAATGCTCCTCTTAGTACCAGTTTTAAAACAGACAGATTATTTTGAAAACAGAGGTATGGAGCTTACAACTCAAGGAGAGGATCATGGAAGTTGTTTATTGTTTAAAACAAAGGTTTATGAACAAAAGGTTAGGACTTATACTCAAGGAGAGACCCAGATGACTTATTTAAAAAGGCGAAGATCGCGCCACGATTTTGAAAACCACAGAGGGACTTATACAATGACTGAGGCCCTAAAAATTATTTAAACAAAGGGATAGGTCTTACACTCCACAAAGAGGCCCAAAAAGTTATTTTTATACAAGAGTTGGGGCTTATAGCTCAAGGAGATGCCCAGATGAAAAACAGCAATCACACCGTTTATTTTAAAAATATAATCGAGACATATACAATGACTGAGGCCCAAAATTATTGTTTTTTCAAAAGCGATGGGTGTTACACTCTCTTAGAGGCCCGAAAAGTGTTTCAAATGAAATTTGAAAATTTAAAATTAAGGAAAACCTGTTAATCATTGAATTTTATTCCCTAATGTTTATCGTTCTCATTCGCACCAAATTAATCTTTGCCGCTCCCGGGATTTTCATCCTAGTACAAACGCGAAAGTGGCACCGAAACAGAGTCGCCAGCAATGTGTATTTATCCCAAGAGAGGGAAAGGAGACACCGCATAAACCTGAGAGGAAGGAAAGAGCATGGTCTCACGACCAAGAGAAATGGGTAAGGGAGTCGGTTACGCGAAAGGAAGGTATTAGCACCCCCTCGCGTCCATCGTACCCGATGGGATCCACGCTTGCTTGTCTCGATCAAAGGGTGTAGGAAAAGAATGCTGGAAAAAAGGAACTGAAAGAAAGAAAGGAGAAAGAATAACAAATGTAGGGAAAATAAAAGAAGTGCTCGAATGGGCCCTACCCCACTGCCTACGTATCTCATCGGAAGCATGAGAATCAGAGCGACGTAGTTCCCCTCACTAGGGATGGATTGTTTGTGTTTTTTAGAGAACGGCTTACGTTCTGGCTCAGGTGTTGCAGGCTCTCTGGTCCGAGTGCGTTACCATCTTGCAAGAGAACGAGTAGGAGTGCGTTCGTGCGTTGAGCATGAATGAGATGAGAAAAGAATTCCCGAAGGAAAAGACGTTATTGTTTGTTTTTGTCTTTTAAGAGTTTTTTATTTGTTTGCATATGATAGTGTATCTGAATCTTAGTCATTGGAATGTGTGCATTCTCACATTCCAAGATGGAATGGGTAAGAAAGCACACTAAGAGTGAAGAAGACCCCCACACTTAGTTCCAATTGTCAAGGTTCAAACACACTAGCGTATTTGTGTTTATTAAGTGTTTTTGTTGATTAAGAAATGAAGAAGTGTTTTTTATTATTTGTACCTTCAACAAGCATTGCATTTAAGTCCCTCACACAAGATCAAATGTTTAACACATTGACCCAAGATGGGTTATATGCTATACATTTTAAGATTATAAGAGAAGACCCCTTATAATCTTTTCTTTATGTGAAAGGCCTAAATGCAATAAATGCCTACCTTTATTAGATGTTTTGAGTTTCCTTTAAGATGAGAAGAGAGACTCAAGAGAGAAGAAAGGTAAGATCTATGTGGACTAAGACTCAATCCTAATTGATTAGTTAAGGGAGTGATTCTAATGGTTTGTGAAGTTTCAACCTAAAGTCTAAAGAAAGAATGAATTAAACAATTCACTTCTAAAGTAGAAGATGAATTGTAATTCACAAAGGGAAAGTGATGAGTTATTAAAAGAAAGCACATAAGTGCTTAACAAAACACAAAATGGAATTGTAAAAGAGATGAAAGGAAAGAAGTTTGAATGTGGATTCCTTATCCACACTCAATTGCAACTTACCAAAGCCCCTGCATGGTTAGTAAACATGTACAAGAAGTGTAAGAAATAAAAGAACATTTAATGCACTATAAAGCTCAAGAGAATTAGATGAGAAATCAAATTCTATTAATCACAACCAGAATGTGCATCACATGGAAAAAAAATGATTATTATCATGCAAGTCCAAGTGAGCAAGCAACAAACATCATCAATGGCATTAAAACATGTTACCATAAGAAAAGGAAGATGAAAGATGAAAAAGAATGATAGAACATGCATAAATGGAACATGTAATCTAAGGATCAGAATTGAAATGAAGTAAAAAATGATTCACCAACATCTCACAAGTATTTATGAAGTAAACATCAAGACATTTAAGAAGTAGAATTGAAATGGAAGTTCAAAAGAGAACACAAGTACAAACACAACATGTTAAAGGTGCACAAGATTCAAATGAAAGTCAACATGCAAAGATGACATATAATATGTATCAATGACCTATTATGTCACATGAATGGTTCACCAAATATGCAAATGATCATGCAAGTATGTACAAAAGAAAACATGTAAACATGCACAAAAGTTAAGATGATATGACATGCTATTATGCTTCAAAGGTAATGCATCAAACAAAAATCAAATGGCCTTAGGAAAATTAAGCAAGCATGGTTTAAAGATACACAAGTCAGAGATGAATCACATATCAAAGTAGCATGCAAGAAACCAAGGCAAAATGATGTCAAACAATGCACTTAGGTCAAGTAGACATATCATACAAAGTAGCACAAAAATGAACACCAAACATGCCATAAACTAACCTAAAAAATCAAATAAAAACACTTAACATACCTCAAGATGATAATGACTCAATGCAAAAAAGAAGAGCATCAAAACAATTTTTAATGATCAAGAACAAAATTAAACAAGATCATGTACCACATTAAGAATGCACACCAAAGAAATTCAAAGAAAATTATGGAGCAGGGGTAAAAAGGTCATAAAATCAAGAGATAAAATCATGAAAAATTTCCTAAATGTTTTAATGATACTCATGAATTTTTGTGGAATTTTATGATGCTATTTAGTATTTTTAAAAATTAAAAAGCAAACGTGTACAAAATAAAAATAAAATAAAGTGAAATGAGGACTGGGGGTGTAAACATAGTAAACTATCAGTTCAAATTAATTGGGCTTTTAAAAGAGGGGTGTGGATAGCAATGATCCAGTCCACATTCAGAGCGCAATCCACACTATCAACCATGTACACTCAGTCAACCAAATGTCAAAGCAATAAACGCCGTTGGATTAAGTCTAGTCAACCAACCAGTCAAAGTAAACAAGATCAATGCACATGCGTGAAGGACCACACTCCATATCATGTACCACACCACACCACGTTTAAGTGAGTTCAGAAATGATGCACATGACATGCACATGCGTTTTAATGTGCTGGCATGCTTTTGAACCACACGATGAGAAAAAATAGACGGACACGATTAGAAAACACACAAACCCTAGCATTCAAGATCACCGGCCGGAGATGACCTCCGGTCATCTTCTCCGGCCAACAGCCGCCACCTGCGAACTCACATGCTCATGGAAACCCACAAATCGTATACCAAATTGAAGCTGAACTTTTGAACATCATGAATCTACCAACAAAATCATCAAACCATTCACATACAGCAAGAAACAAGCATGAACATGTTGCCCTAAATTTTTGGATCTAAGCTTCTAAGAAACTCTATCAACTAGCCAGAGTTCAAATGCTCCTATTGAGCTCATATCATCAAAATGAGCTAAAAAAACTATAAATCATGCTAGAAAAGTTTGAGAAGATGAAACCTGAAAATGCTACAAACTGGAGTTGAACAGAAAACCAGAGAATCGTGCCTCTTCTTTGAGCTACTCTTGGCCAAATAAAGGCTCGAGAATCTTGAAATCGTGCAGAGAATCACACTGAAAATTCCAATCTCTTGAAACCGAACTTGACTATTTGGATTTGTTTGCTCTTACTCTTGGCTCAGAATGAAACAATGAAGATGATAGAGGCGAAATGTGAAAGAAGATGGCGGAAATGTAGTGAAATCAGAGAGAAAACAAAGAGAGATTGAGAGAAAAAGTTTGAAGTATTGGAGAGGGAGAGTAAAAAATGAAGCTGAAATGGATTTGTGAGGTGAGATTTTGATTTATAGCATGAGTTAGAAATGAACCACAGTGGTTAAGTGAGTTGGTTAAGGTGAGTTATCATGGTTAAAGTGAGTCCACCCTAACTAACTGAGTCAAGTTAGTTAGGGGCGAGTGAGGTTGGTTGGGATGTTATGGTGATGACTCATGGTGTGTTATGGTGAGGCTTAATGGAAAAGAGTGGTGGTGATGCGGTTCTGATGTAGCAGAGCAACTTGTTGGGCAAGTTTCCTTCCATTCTCATGTAGTAAGTGAGGCACGTGCAACTCAAGTTTGTAAGGGGATGTTGGTTTAAATGAGGAAAAGAATGAAGAGTGATGCATAAAGCATGTGTGCAAACTGATATGGATTTAACAACATTGTTATTATTTGGTTTTGTGACAGTTTGGAACATGGAGTTTTGGGGATGGAATTCTCACACACTAATGCATTGAATCATGAGCATTTGGTGTCATTGGAAAGAGGAGATATCATAGAACAACATTGGTGTTGGACTTGAGTTGAAATGAGGTGTGCAAGAGGCTTGAAAATAGCTGTAAACATCAAAGTTTGGGGATTGTGTGGTAGGCGTGTGAAGCAAGTCATGTCATGGCAGTGGAATGCATGAAACTTCAGCCTAATCAACCTAACTTGAGACCAAGATTTCTCCCTCATAAATTGATCAAATGGAATTTTGTCCAACATGAAACTTGAAGAGGACATTACAAGGAACATTTTTCATGTTGAAAAGTTTTCCATTTGAGGCCTTTAACTATGAGAAAAATGAGTGGACATTTGGCACACCACCTGCTTGTAGAAATGACTGCGCGCGAGCTTGAAAATCCTTAGTCATGACCTAGTTTTGAACCTACTTTCCTCCAACTTTGATCAATCATATCTCCCTCAATTTTTATCCAATGGAGGTGTTCCACATATGGATGTGAAGCCTAAAACAAGATCTTTTGTTGTGGCCGAGTGGAATTTTCATTTGATGCCCCAATTTTAAATGGACTTGGTTCAAACTCTAATGCAAAATGGCCAAAACTTGCTATATTTAGTAACCCTTCTTCATCCAAAAATGGCAACTTTCCACATCTTGATTTTTTTCATGATTCCTTTGGAGTTTCTTGATCAAATTTTGTACATTGGACATATGTAACATGAATTTCATGAATTTGGCCTCAAAAAGTCAAGAGTTGACTTTTTCCACTGATTATTTGACTTGGCCCCAATTTCTCTGATTTTTTATCTTTCTTCCAATTGAACCACTTCTAAAACCAATTGAGAGGTGATTTTCCACATACATACACTTAAGAACATATAGAATACCATGACATCAAGTTTTGTCCAAAAAATCAAAGATTCCCTGATTTAATGGGAAACCCTAGTTTTGGTGCCCACCTCCTAGGAGAAAAATGTGCAATCTTCAATTCCAAATTCCTCAGAGTATGTTGTGTATCCTCTTAAAGGATGATGAGATATGCCATTTGAGGATGATTTTGGATCAATGGGCTATCTCTTTTGAGGGTTTTCCTTCAATTTTTGAACCTCTTGCATAGTGAAAGATGTAGTGCTTCAATCTCCCATTGAATCTCTCATCCTTGAGGTTGTGGATGGTCCATTGAGATAGTATGAGACATGAAAGACCTCTTGGCTTGCCTTGAGGAAACTTGATTGACATTTTTGTGCTTTGAATGATCCCTTGATTGACCACCTTCCACCTGATCACATGCCCTGATGGTAAGAAGGATGATATGCTTCATTTTTCTATGTTAAATGCAATGTAATGTTAATGAGGTGGATATGATATGATAAATGATAATGCCATGCTATGATGACAAAGAGGGAGAGCAAATTTTGGGGTATTACAGCTGCCCCTATTCAAGCGCTGTAGACCTGAATGCCTGAAAGCAATTGCTTTTAGACTTTCAAGGTATATAGTGATTGAATACCAAATATAACCAAAAATTTGCTCTGGATGATGAAGAAGAACCCCCCCCCCCCGACATTGCTGGATTGAATCTTTAATGAAACATTGTCGGAGAAATCTGTCTTTTGAACGACACCAGACGACTACTGGCTCGCCGCATTACTGGTAAACTTTAACAATGTCTTTTATGCAATTCCAGACGACTACTGGCCTGCCACGCTACTGGTGGACTTTAGAAATGTCTTTTTGAATGACGCCAGACGACTACTGGCTTGCCACGCTGCTGGTGGACTTTAATAATGTCTTTTATGCAACTCCAGACGACTACTGGCCTGCCACGCTACTGGTGGACTTTTATAATGTCTTTTGTACAATGCCAGACGACTACTGGCCTGCCACGCTACTGGTGGACTTTGCAGCCTCGTGCCGCCCGAAGACGGACTTTTGCCAATCCACTGTTGGACTTTTGCCACCCGAAGACGGACTTTTGCCAATCCACTGTTGGACTTTTGCCACCCGAAGACGGACTTTTCGCCAATCCACTGTTGGACTTTTAGCTGCTTTGCCACCCGAAGATGGACTTTTGACAATCCACTGTTGGACTTTTAAAATCTGCCACCCTTAGATGGACCTTTCGCCAATCCACTGTTGGACTTTTGCCAACCGAAGACGGACTTTTGCCAATCCACTGTTGGACTTGTGCCACCCGAAGACGGACTTTTGCCAATCCACTGTTGGACTTTTTTTTTAAAATTTGCCACCCTTAGATGGACCTTTCGCCAATCCACTGTTGGACTTGTGCCACCCGAAGACGGACTTTTGCCAATCCACTGTTGGACTTTTTTTTTAAAATTTGCCACCCTTAGATGGACCTTTCGCCAATCCACTGTTGGACTTTTGCCACCCGAAGACGGACTTTTGCCAATCCACTATTGGACTTGTGCCGCCTGAAGACGGACTTTTGCCAATCCACTGTTGGACTTTTGAAATTTGCCACCCTTAGATGGACCTTTCGCCAATCCACTGTTGGACTTTGCTAACGTCTTTTAACAATGCCAGACGACTACTGGCTTGCCACACTACGGGTGGACTTTCGCAAAATTCCAATACTGGATTACACTCTGCATCCGTGTCAGACATCTCTGCCGACTTTGCTGAGGAACAATGATCAATGACTTGACTTTAGAGGTTCCTGAGAGGATAGTATCTCTGCTGGAGAATGAATGAACAATCCGTCTGCTTCGAATTGTCAAGTTTGCCAAAAATAAATTGGACTTGAAGAATAATAAATCTGCCAGTAATCACTTCATCTGCTGGGGGCATGAATTCTGGTCACAGCGATTCCGCTGGGGATGAGAATTTCTTTGCATGGCGTCTTGCTAGGGAAGAAAAGTCATAAAAAACTCTGCTTGGGGATCTATCCAATCCAAGACACTTTGTAGGGGTTATCAACCTTCTGACCCGGCTGGGGAAAGACTGTACCATCCTTGTTGAGGAATAGATTCTGCCGATCTTATAAACCTCTGCGGGGAGAACAACAACTCAGCTGGGGAGTATTGCTGACAAGATTCGATGCTGACCTCTGTGGGGGATCATTACCAGAGACACAATCTTGCTGGGGATCAGGGCTACTCTGCCAGGGACATGCGAATCCTGGTTAGAACATTTCCTTGCAACTTGCTAGGAAAGAGTCCTTAGAGATCTGTTGGGGAAACCCAAAGCAAATCCACAGTAGTCTGCTGAAGAATATGACTGTCGAGCTTAGGATAAGTACCACAATGCACCATGTTAGGCGAGCTTCCCTTTAGACAATTCCGTTAGGGATGACGAGTTTATAACCAACTCTACTGGAGGAAACTGCTTTAAAACGTCTCGTGCTGGGGAATGCCTTTTGAGAGGATTTTACAGAAGACCAACTGTCCTCAAACTCTACTGGGGATGATCAACACTTCATGCTGGGGAAACAAACACGCCCCATGCTTGGACAAACCAACAATTTGTCCCCGAAGAGGATGTCATAAGAGGATTTTACAGAAGATTTAGCCTCTTCAAACTCCTGCGACTTCGCTGGGGATAATGACCATCAGTTTCGGTATCTGCGAGACCACTCTTTTGGGGAACTTGTGACCGTTATCGACACAGAAAAGCTTGTAGCTGTTGGAAGTACCGTAATTGCCCCAGTCTTTTGCGTGGGGTAGTTGATTACTAGTCTTGTGCTTAAAATCATCTGCACCTGCTACCTGCAACAAAAGAATATGCGCCCGAATATTGCGTGGCTAGAACCCAACATCCGGGAGTATTCAACATTCAAAGTAATTTCAAATGTTTTTTTTTTTTTTTTTTTTTTTTTTGCGCATGTTATTGCAAGG
This sequence comes from Lathyrus tuberosus, assembly GCA_022829125.1. NCBI lineage: Eukaryota > Viridiplantae > Streptophyta > Magnoliopsida > Fabales > Fabaceae > Lathyrus > Lathyrus tuberosus. The sequence continues at coordinate 14,500,154 of JALAZF010000058.1, forward strand.
CCACCATATTTTCACATGCATTGTTTTATCAAAAATTAGGACGCTTTTGCAAACAAAGCAATAAAACAAAAAAAGAAAGCTTTTTATTGAAATTCAATTTATTGACTGAGAGCCCAGAATAGGCAATTACATCAGGAAGCAATCCCTGGAAAGAGGTGATCGCTGAAAATTGAGAAAAGAAACTATCCTAATGGCAATGTGAAAACGGAATTCCACTGAGTTTCCATTCTGTTATGACCAGTATGTCTTCAAAACTCCCCGACCTTGCCTTCTGAGGAATGATCAGACCGATTCCTATCTTTCAGAACGTCAGTTGTTCAAACGGTAATTGGGTACAGATAACTCAGACCGTAGTCATTCGCTAAAATCCCTCTTTTGCGTGGACCGCCCTTTCAGGTTTTCGATCCACCAGGATACCCTTTTTTGCCTAAGTTGCCCTTTCGGGTTTTCAACTTACCGGGTGTACAATTTTTTTAATTATATCCCTAATTTTTGCCCGAACCTTATTCTGTTTTTGGTTCGCCGGGATGCCCTTTTTTGCCTGGATTTTTTTATTTTTATTATCCAGCGGGTCTATTCATGCGAAGTATTTTTTGACTACGTCCGAGTTGACAGGGGATGAAAAGTCTTCTCCATCCATGGTTGTAAGCAATAAGGCTCCGCCCGAAAATACCTTTTTAACCACGAATGGACCTTCATAGTTAGGAGTCCATTTGCCCCTGTGATCTGTATTGGGAGGAAGGATCCTTTTGAGTACCACATCTCCGACTTTGTAAACCCGAGGACGCACCTTTTGGTCAAATGCCTGTTTCATTCTGCGCTGATATAATTGCCCATGACATACAGCCGCCAATCGCTTTTCCTCAATAAGGCTCAGCTGATCAAATATTGCTCGTACCCATTCAGCCTCATCTAGCTTAACATCCATCATGACTCTGAGAGACGGAATCTCCACTTCAACCGGTAGCACTGCCTCCATACCATATACAAGTGAGAATGGGGTTGCCCCAGTGGACGTGCGTACCGACGTTCGATACCCATGCAAAGCAAATGGTAACATCTCATGCCAATCTTTGTACGTGACGACCATCTTCTGCACAATCTTCTTGATATTTTTGTTGGCCGCTTCGACCGCGCCATTCATCTTTGGACGGTACGGAGAAGAATTGTGATGTTCGATTTTGAAGTCCCGGCATAATTCAGCCATCATCTTGTTATTCAAATTAGAACCATTATCAGTAATGATTCTTTCGGGAACTCCATATCGGCATATGATATCCCGTTTTAAGAAACGAGCTACCACTTGTTTTGTAACATTGGCATAGGATGCAGCTTCAACCCATTTGGTGAAGTAATCAATCGCCACCAAGATGAAACAATGACCATTAGAAGCTGTAGGCTCAATCTTCCCGATCATATCGATGCCCCACATGGCAAACGGCCAAGGCGACGACATGATACTCAACGGATTTGGAGGCACATGCACTTTATCTGCATAGATCTGGCATTTATGGCATTTACGGGCATATTTGCAACAATCTGATTCCATAGTCAACCAATAATATCCCGATCTTAACAACTTTTTAGCCATTGCATGTCCTCCGGCATGGGTACCGAAAGAGCCTTCGTGCACTTCAATCATCAATAGGTCTGCTTCGTGTCTATCCACACATCTAAGCAGGACCGTGTCAAAATTCCGCTTGTACAACACATCATCCTGATTCAGGAAGAAACTACCCGACAACCTTCTCAACGTCTTCTTATCTTTAGCGGATGCCCCTGGCGGGTACTCTTGACTTTTTAAGAAACACTTAATGTCATGAAACCATGGCTTGTCATCAGACGCTGCGTCGACCGCAAACACAAATACGGGTCTGTCAAGGCGGGATACTTCAATCTTAGGTACATGGTTCCATCCTTGCACTTTGATCATGGAAGACAAAGTGGCCAAGGCATCAGCGAACCTATTCTCTTCTCGAGGAATATGGTACAGTTTCACTGTTGTGAAAAATGTCAGCAATCTCCTTGTATAATCTCTATACGGCACTAGATTTGCTTGGTGCGTGTACCAACTCCCTTTCACTTGATTGATTACCAAAGCTGAATCACCAAATATATCAAGGGTCTTAATCCGTAGATTAATCGCCTCCTCGATCCCCATTATACAAGCTTCGTACTCTGCTTCATTGTTGGTGCATCCGAAAGTTATTCGGGCAGTGAAAGGCATATGAACACCTTCCGGCGTGATAAGAACTGCTCCAACTCCGCACCCATTCATATTGACAGCCCCATCAAACATCATACTCCATTTGGATTCAGGGTCTGGCCCCTCCTCCGGGAGTGGTTCCTCGCAGTCTTTAGCTTTGAGAAACATGATGTCCTCATCAGGGAAGTCAAATTTCATGGGTTGGTAATCATCAATCGGCTGTTGCGCAAGATAGTCGGACAAGATACTTCCTTTGATGGCCTTTTGGGAAGTGTACTGAATGTCATACTCTGTCAAGACCATTTGCCACCGTGCAACTCTGCCTGTCAGTGCTGGTTTCTCGAAAATATACTTGATAGGATCCATTTTTGAAATCAACAAGGTTGTGTGCCTGACCATATATTGCCTCAATCGCTTAGCGGCCCATGCAAGCGCACAGCATGTCTTTTCAAGCATTGAGTACCGGGACTCACAATCGTTGAACTTTTTGCTCAGGTAGTAGATAGCATGCTCCTTCCTACATGTCTCGTCATGTTGACCGAGAACACAACCCATGGAACCTTCAAGTACTGTCAGATACATTATCAGTGGTCTCCCTTCAACTGGAGGCATTAGAATCGGAGGTTCCTGCAAGTATTCTTTTATCTTATCGAATGCCAATTGGCAATCGTCATTCCACCTGACCGTTTGATCTTTCCTTAACAATTTAAATATTGGTTCACACGTGGCTGTTAGGTGAGATATGAACCTTGCAATGTAGTTCAATCTACCCAAGAAACCACGAACCTCTTTTTCTGTTCTCGGTTCAGGCATTTCTTGTATTGCTTTCACCTTGGCAGGATCAACCTCGATTCCTCTTTCGCTCACAATGAAACCCAACAACTTTCCAGAACGCACCCCAAACGTGCACTTGTTTGGATTTAATCTCAGACGGAACTTCCTCAACCTTTCAAACAGCTTTTTCAGGTTAATCAGATGTTCCTCTTCTATTCTCGACTTGGCAATCATATCATCTACATAACATTCGATCTCCTTATGAATCAAGTCATGAAACAATGTCACCATCGCCCGCTGGTACGTTGCCCCTGCGTTTTTCAACCCAAAAGGCATTACTTTATAGCAATATGTACCCCACGGAGTAATGAACGTGGTCTTCTCCATATCTTCAGGTGCCATCTTGATCTGGTTGTACCCGGAGAACCCGTCCATAAAGGAGAACACTGAAAACTGAGCTGTATTATCGACCAGCACATCAATATGAGGTAGTGGAAAATCATCTTTTGGGCTAGCTTTATTAAGATCTCGATAATCCACACACATTCTCACTTTTCCATCTTTCTTCGGTACTGGCACGATGTTGGCTACCCACGGAGGATATTTAGTCACAGCAAGAAACCCAGCATCCCACTGCTTCTGGACTTCCTCCTTAATCTTTAAAGCCATGTCGGGGTGAGTCCGACGAAGTTTCTGCTTGACTGGCGGACATTCTTCTCTCAATGGCAACCTGTGCACAACAATATCCGTATCCAACCCCGGCATGTCTTGATACGACCAGGCGAAGATGTCAACATACTCGCGCAACATTTCAGTCAAAGTTTTCTTCACATCTTCTTGCAAGCTGACACCAATCCTGATCTCTTTCTTGGCATCCTTGGCACCAATATTGATGATTTCTACAGTCTCCTGATGAGGCTGGATGACCCTTTCCTCTTGTTTCAACAATCTGGCCAGTTCTTCAGGGAGTTCACAATCTTTCTCATCCCCTTCTTCGGCTTGATAAATCGGATTGTCAAAGTCATACATAGCCATATCAAAATCGTTATCAGTGGTATCCGGAGGATCAAGTCTGCATGAACGGGTTCATGCCTTATTTTAGAATTTATTTTTAAGCAAAACAAAAGAAAATGAAACATTGCCATTTTATTATTTTTGTGCAAAAATAAAAACTGAAAGACAGAGAACAAAATTTGATTGCAAAACGTCCTTTATTAATGATTAAAAATTGCAAATGCAACCAGGGTGGCCCTACAAATGAATCTATACGCCTTGGGCAGAGCGTAAGATTTTGACATGCATTATGGTTAGAAATAACAAGGAAAAATTACTCTGTCTGAAGAGTAACCCGGATGACTTCTTCAACGGACCAGTTCTGCACTTGTTGTCCCGGAGCATGAGGGCGTACCCAGTTGTCCAGGTCACAATCACTGTCAACACTATCCTCTGTGGCCGCACAAGACTGGTCCGTGTAGATAATTCCCCCACTATTGAAAGTAATGGGTCCCCTGCTCCCCGTATCTGAAGTTGTAGAGGGATGATAACCAATACCAAATTTGTCTTCTTTCATTGGGGTCTCTATCAACCTGCCCCAACCTTGGGCGTTGCCTGCCCTGACGACTTCGACAGCTTGTTTGTAAGATGAAATGGAGGTATCGGCCCCAACTGGTACAGAAGAAGACTCAGGTGCATCGTCAATATTGACCACTTCAAATGATTGGCACAGCATCTCATGAATTTCCCCATCCATTTCAATGTACTTGAACGTGGACAAGTGACTCACAAAGAGGTCTTCTTCACCGCACACCGTCACAACCTGCCCTTCAAACTCATACTTCAACTTTTGGTGTAAAGTGGAAGTAACAGCCCCGGCTCCGTGAATCCAAGGGCGTCCCAATAGGCAGCTATATGCAGGTTGTATGTCCATTACATGGAACGTGGATTTGAATACCTGTGGTCCAATTTGTACGGGCAATTCCACCTCACCAAACACAGATCGTCTAGTCCCATCGAATGCTCTGACCACCAATTCACTAGGCCTTAAGATCAAACCATCAACTTCCAGCTTCATTAACGCCTTCTTGGGCAAGACATTAAGTGATGAACCAGTGTCTACCAGTACATGAGATAACACTGCGCCCTTACACTCCATCGTGATATGCAAAGCCTTATTGTGGTTTCTTCCTTCAACCGTCAAATCTCTACTTGTAAAGCCCAAGCCATGGCTAACGTTAACATTGGAGATTACGCCCTCGAGCTGATTAACAGTAATTTCCTGTGGCACGTATGCACTCTTCAATACTTTCAACAACGCCTGCCGATGCGCATCAGAGCACATCAATAGTGACAAGATTGAAATCTTTGAAGGGGTCTGATTCAGTTGGTCCACAATCTTATAATCGCTTTTCTTGAGTATCTTCATGAATTCTTCCATCTCCTTATCAAAAGTAATCTTTGTCTCTGCTTCAGGTGTAGGCGCATTTTCAACCACCTGTTTACCCTTAGCCTTTGCTGCAGCTTCTGCCTCTTTATCACTTCTCAAGGTTTGGGGAGCGAACAACCTTCCGCTTCTTGTAAATCCCCCTACACCTCCTACGTTATCAACATTTACGCTGACTGGCGACTCAACTTCCTGCTTTTTACCTTCGTAATACACATCTGCCCCATAGTGCCATGGGATAGCCTTCGTAGATGTGAACGGAATTGGTCCTGGCACCGTGATAGTGACAGGACTGGGTCTTTCTTGCGCAACGTTCGCCACGGGAACTGCATTGACCGGCATTTGAATCTCAGCGGGAGTATAATAGATGGTCACGGTTGATACCTCATCAGTGTCTTTCACGATTCTGTCGAACTGTAGACATCCTTCATCGATCAGATTCTGTAAACCCATCTTCAACTTATCACAGCCATTCTCCTGATTCATACACTCAGAACAATCTTGATTACAGCCCGGGAACACCTGTCCCTTCAATAAACGATCTTTTACAACCAACAAAGAAGTTTTCACTTGATGGATGTCTGCCACCAAATTCAATCTCCTCCCATCTTCAATAGCGTACACATTTGCCGCACCATGATCAGGCATGGGATGCTGAGTAATATTAGGAGCGGGAGAGAAATTGATGGCTTTAGCATCAATCAAATCTTGTACTTTATGATGGAAAGCCCAGCATTTTTCAATGGAGTGCCCCTGAGCACCTGAGTGGAACTCACAACGAGCATTAGCATCGAAGTTAGGTGGCAGGTTTCCAGCAACCGGAGCTTTCATAGTACGGAGTTCTACCAACTTTAACTCGAGTAGCTGGGGCAACAGCGCGGCATAAGTCATAGGGAGAGGATCCATCTTACGATCCCTCTGCCTAGACCTTTGTTGGAAAAAAGGTTGTTGCTGTTGCTGCTGAACTTGTTGTTGGGGTTGTTGTTTCTGAACAGACAGTGTGGGGATTGTTACAGCATCTACCTGATAATAAGCTTGAGAACGCCCTCTGCCTCGTCCTCTAAACACAACATTCGTATCACCTTCTCTTCTTTTCTGGTTACTAGCAAACGGTTTCTTCGTCCCCGAAGAGCCAGCCCCACTCACATCTTGGATCTTTCCAAGCTTTAACAGACTTTCTATTCTTTCTCCCGCAATCACAATATCAGCAAATCCAGTTGACGGACAAGCAGCTAATCTATCAAGATAGGCCCCTTGCAAGGTGCCCATAAACATATCCGCCATTTCTCTGTCTGACAAGGGAGGTTGAACCTGGGCAGCCATTTCCCTCCACCTCTGTGCATATTCTTTGAAACTCTCCTTGGCATTTTATGACAACCCCTGCAATTGAGTGCGGTTGGGCGCCATGTCGATATTGTACTGGTATTGCTTCAAGAACGCTTCTGCCAGATCTTTCCAACTCTTCACAACAGCTCTATTCAACTTCATATACCAGGTCAAGGACGCTCCAGCCAAACTGTCCTGAAAATAATGCATCCATAGCTTCTCGTCCTCTGTATGGGCTGAAATCTTCCCAAAGTAAGCTTGAAGATGCGTTTGGGGACACGCATTGTCGTGATACTTATCAAAAGTGGGAGGCTTGAATTTAGGAGGAATTCTGACTCCTAGGACCAGCCCCAAGCTAGTAACATCAATACCCATAGAGTTCTTGCATTCTATGGCCCTGATCTTTTCTGCTAACTCATCATACCTTCGATCACCGTGATTACCCACATCTGCATCCAGCAGAGTAAATTGGTCTTCCAGAGGATCTTCAAGAGTAACACCAGCATGCCTACCATTTCCATTACCCCGATTGTTACCACCAGGAGGAGGGTTGCCACCGGGAGGAGGAATGCCATGTCCCAGTGAATTGTCATGCTGATCACCTTCGGGCCCATTGTCTGGACGCTCGACCAGAAGCCTCAATCTCTCCTGATTTTGCGCTATGCCAGTCATGAGGGTCATGAACTGGTCCATACGCGCCCTCATTTCAGCCAAATCACTTTGCACTTGATCCATGATTCTTACTTGATTTTTTCGCGTTGAATATCGGTGAATATAATTCTCAGCTATACTGCCTGAAACCAAATAAAGGTTAGAGACCCTGCAACGAGTACCTGAAAAGCAAGCAACATAAATGCAGAATGATATGCAATGCCATGCAATGTTATGTTTATCATTTCCAAAGTGCTTTACACCCTGATTCCAATCCAAACCACAGAAATCTGAAGACCAGAAATCGTGATATAAAGAGACATATCGTGGTCATGTGCTCGTGTACAGATATCTGATAAAGAGTAATTCTGAATAAACTGCTCATACTCATTCAACAAAGTATTAAAGTATTTAAGAAAGGCTCATCCGCCAATGCAATACAAGGAAAAAATGGATCCATCAACAAGCCTGATGGTAACCATTAACAACAAAATACAGGGAAAAGAACATCAGTCTGACAGTTCCACATCCTTCAGCTTATCACTTGAATACTTGATCTCCTCAAAAAGTATACGGGTGCGCTGGTGATTCGGCTTTTCAATCATTTCTTTGATCAAGACATCCCTTTTCTCAAGAGCTTCAGTTAAAGAACCCATATGCAGCATAAGAGCTTCGTCATCATGCACTCCTTTGTGTCTCTTTATGCCAGCTTGCATCTTGAGTATCTCTCTTTCTATCATGGCTTCTTCAAGCTCTTTCTTGGTATTCTTCAGCTGGCTTCTAGCTTCTTCTAACTGTTCTTGACTTTTACCGAGACTTTCCCGATACTTTCTCCTCTGCTCATGTGCCTTTTTAAGCTCCTCGTCTTTAGTCTTCGACTGATCCTTTAACTCGGAATTTTCAATTCTGACTTCATCCCAAGCTTGACGAAGTTGAGCTAATGAATCCTTGCTTCGGGCTAAAGCCTGTTTTGTAATCTTGTGAGCCTGACTAGTGTCATCTGCTCCCAAAGTAAGTTTCCGAAAGTACCGAGCTCTGTCATCAAAATCTTCCTCTTTGTCAGCCAAAGTTTTTTTCGCTTTCAAGGCTCTCTTTTCCAACTCTTTGTTGTCAGCTAGAGCTTTCTGAAGACATCTGCTCATTCCAGAATTCTCTATCTGCAGCTCTCTGACCATTTTCTTCCACTTCTCACATTCTTCAATAGCCACCATGGTGGGTTGTTCTGTCTGTATTGAACATAAAAGAGGTCCCCTTGAAAAGGGTAAAAGCAATTCCTTTACTTTCGTCTCGATCCACCTGTCATATTCAGGATAAGACCTACAATCTCCTTTCCCAAAAACTGCTTTTCCAATTTTATGCTTATCTTTCCAAGCATTTACTACTTCTACCACCTTCGCATCTTTAGTTCCTGTAAAGAATAAAGATTCTTCCACATCTTGCTCTGTAGGAGGATTCCTGGAAGCATACCCAAACTGTCGGATGGCCAAAACTGGATTATAATTGATCCCTCCTTTTCTGCCAATCAAAGGTACATTTGGAAAATTTCCGCATCTTGTGACAAGCTCTATTCTCAACAACCGGTGGTCAAACCATACAATGTTATCAGCAGTTAAACCCATCAATCGTTTAGACCATTTCGCCACATCTTTGGTTTCCACAAAGGCACCTGTCTAAGGAAAATGCTTGAAAAACCAATGACTCAGCAGTGGAGTACAACAACTAACAGATCCTCCCATTCTTTTCTCGTTCTTATAGTGTGCAGAATGATAAAAATCTCCTAACAAAGTAGGGACTGGATTTTTAAGAACGAAAACTCTTGTTGCATATCGACGAAGTCTTGCTGATTAGGAAAGAGAACTAAGCCATATATGCAGAGAGCCAAAATGGAATTGTAAACCGTCCAATTTTTAGCACTTGCAGCCTCTTGGGCTTGTCCAGACAGAAATTCTAAATGAAATCCGCTAACTCCATTTTTACTGCTCACACCACTCTTTACCACTGCCTGATCCATTTGTAACGCAACAGCAATTTCTTTTACGCTAGGGGAACTACCAGAAAAGAATGGTATTGTCGGCGTGATCGAAATTCCCAAAATAAATGAGAATTCTTCCAGTGTTGGCATCAAAATGTAATCTGGAAAAAGAAAGCATCTCAACGAAGGCTCGTAGAACTGCAGCAGAGTGTGCAAAGCATCATGTTCATACTTGGTGATTGTGCGGACCATCCCAACCAAATTCCCGTAGCTCTTCTGAAACCTATCAAGAATACCCGGACCAGCCATATCTATAACTTTGAGCAATGAATCCAAAACAGGGTCTGGAAACTTGTAAGACACATTGTTCTTTCTCTCGGCAACGATCTCTGTTGAACCCATGGATTGGAATCAGAAACGTATTATGCACCTGAAAATGACAAACATAACTGTTATGATATGATAATGCAATGCAAAAGGGCATATGATCAGGTAATCAAGTGTCTGTGTCTGTATTGAACTGTGTGCACTGTGTTTCTGAATCTGGCAATATCTGAGATGAACACTCAAATCACTGTCATATGATACAATGTCTGAAATCATCATAGAATCACAAGTAGGGTAGGTAGGAGGTTGGGTTTCCTGCAAACCTGTAAACATCCCGCCCATACTCACGTGTGGTTCTTAGAAAATAAGGCTTGTCAGCTTCGGAGGTTTGAGAAGCAATAGCACATTCAGCCCGTAAGATACAATGCTATGCCAATCAAAGAGGTCGTCCGCTGACTCCCCTTAGAAAATAAAAGTCATCCTATGCAAGTTCCAAAGTGGGCCCTCGGGTGCGAATGGGTTTGCCACAGAATGTGGTCTGCCACTGTCACCACTAAAGAGGGATGTTTCCACTAAGGTCCTCATGATCGGTCACTAGAGTCGACAGCTCTCTAGATCTACATCCTGGAATACGCAAGATGCGCATGCCACGACGTGTCCCAAGATAGCCTCGTCTAGCTGTGAATTTCGTGAACACCCAACGCACTCCAAACGGCACGTAGGTCCCACTACTCTCCACTCTAATTCTAAGTGTATACTCAAGCCTGTGTAATGGGCTTATCTCTCAGAAATCCCATCCCGCCAAACAGACAAAGCAGTGCAACACAATATAATATATGATATGTAATGCTAAAGTGCAGTAAATACAGTAGGGTACAGTAAGGCAATAAATAACCATACAAAAAAAAACGGTAAATACAGCACAACAATAAACACCCAATGAAAGAAAAACAGACAAGCGTTAGGATTGACTCGCTTAGGATGGACCAGCAATAGGTCAATCTGTCCCCAGCAGAGTCGCCAGCTGTCGCTCCCCGGGATTTTCATCCTAGTACAAACGCGAAAGTGGCACCGAAACAGAGTCGCCAGCAATGTGTATTTATCCCAAGAGAGGGAAAGGAAACACCGCATAAACATGAGAGGAAGGAAAGAGCATGGTCTCACGACCAAGAGAAATGGGTAAGGGAGTCGGTTACACGAGAGGAAGGTATTAGCACCCCCTCGCGTCCATCGTACCCGATGGGATCCACGCTTGCTTGTCTCGATCAAAGGGTGTAGGAAAAGAATGCTGGAAAAAAGGAACTGAAAGAAAGAAAGGAGAAAGAATAACAAATGTAGGGAAAATAAAAGAAGTGCTCGAATGGGCCCTACCCCACTGCCTACGTATCTCATCGGGAGCATGAGAATCAGAGCGACGTAGTTCCCCTCACTAGGGATGGATTGTTTGTGTTTTTTAGAGAACGGCTTACGTTCTGGCTCAGGTGTTGCAGGCTCTCTGGTCCGAGTGTGTTACCATCTTGCAAGAGAACGAGTAGGAGCGCGTTCGTGCGTTGAGCATGAATGAGATGAGAAAAGAATTCCCGAAGGAAAAGACGTTATTGTTTGTTTTTGTCTTTTAAGAGTTTTTTATTTGTTTGCATATGATAGTGTATCTGAATCTTAGTCATTGGAATGTGTGCATTCTCACATTCCAAGATGGAATGGGTAAGAAAGCACACTAAGAGTGAAGAAGACCCCCACACTTAGTTCCAATTGTCAAGGTTCAAACACACTAGCGTATTTGTGTTTATTAAGTGTTTTTGTTGATTAAGAAATGAAGAAGTGTTTTTTATTATTTGTACCTTCAACAAGCATTGCATTTAAGTCCCTCACACAAGATCAAATGTTTAACACATTGACCCAAGATGGGTTATATGCTATACATTTTAAGATTATAAGAGAAGACCCATTATAATCTTTTCTTTATGTGAAAGGCCTAAATGCAATAAATGCCTACCTTTATTAGATGTTTTGAGTTTCCTTTAAGATGAGAAGAGAGACTCAAGAGAGAAGAAAGGTAAGATCTATGTGGACTAAGACTCAATCCTAATTGATTAGTTAAGGGAGTGATTCTAATGGTTTGTGAAGTTTCAACCTAAAGTCTAAAGAAAGAATGAATTAAACAATTCACTTCTAAAGTAGAAGATGAATTGTAATTCACAAAGGGAAAGTGATGAGTTATTAAAAGAAAGCACATAAGTGCTTAACAAAACACAAAATGGAATTGTAAAAGAGATGAAAGGAAAGAAGTTTGAATGTGGATTCCTTATCCACACTCAATTGCAACTTACCAAAGCCCCTGCATGGTTAGTAAACATGTACAAGAAGTGTAAGAAATAAAAGAACATTTAATGCACTATAAAGCTCAAGAGAATTAGATGAGAAATCAAATTCTATTAATCACAACCAGAATGTGCATCACATGGAAAACAAATGATTATTATCATGCAAGTCCAAGTGAGCAAGCAACAAACATCATCAATGGCATTAAAACATGTTACCATAAGAAAAGGAAGATGAAAGATGAAAAAGAATGATAGAACATGCATAAATGGAACATGTAATCTAAGGATCAGAATTGAAATGAAGTAAAAAATGATTCACCAACATCTCACAAGTATTTATGAAGTAAACATCAAGACATTTAAGAAGTGATAGAAGAAGTAGAATTGAAATGGAAGTTCAAAAGAGAACACAAGTACAAACACAACATGTTAAAGGTGCACAAGATTCAAATGAAAGTCAACATGCAAAGATGACATATAATATGTATCAATGACCTATTATGTCACATGAATGGTTCACCAAATATGCAAATGATCATGCAAGTATGTACAAAAGAAAACATGTAAACATGCACAAAAGTTAAGATGATATGACATGCTATTATGCTTCAAAGGTAATGCATCAAACAAAAATCAAATGGCCTTAGGAAAATTAAGCAAGCATGGTTTAAAGATACACAAGTCAGAGATGAATCACATATCAAAGTAGCATGCAAGAAACCAAGGCAAAATGATGTCAAACAATGCACTTAGGTCAAGTAGACATATCATACAAAGTAGCACAAAAATGAACACCAAACATACCATAAACTAACCTAAAAAATCAAATAAAAACACTTAACATACCTCAAGATGATAATGACTCAATGCAAAAAAGAAGAGCATCAAAACAATTTTTAATGATCAAGAACAAAATTAAACAAGATCATGTACCACATTAAGAATGCACACCAAAGAAATTCAAAGAAAATTATGGAGCAGGGGTAAAAAGGTCATAAAATCAAGAGATAAAATCATGAAAAATTTCCTAAATGTTTTAATGATACTCATGAATTTTTGTGGAATTTTATGATGCTATTTAGTATTTTTAAAAATTAAAAAACAAACGTGTACAAAATAAAAATAAAATAAAGTGAAATGAGGACTGGGGGTGTAAACATAGTAAACTATCAGTTCAAATTAATTGGGCTTTTAAAAGAGGGGTGTGGATAGCAATGATCCAGTCCACATTCAGAGCGCAATCCACACTATCAACCATGTACACTCAGTCAACCAAATGTCAAAGCAATAAACGCCGTTGGATTAAGTCTAGTCAACCAACCAGTCAAAGTAAACAAGATCAATGCACATGCGTGAAGGACCACACTCCATATCATGTACCACACCACACCACGTTTAAGTGAGTTCAGAAATGATGCACATGACATGCACATGCGTTTTAATGTGCTGGCATGCTTTTGAACCACACGATGAGAAAAAATAGACGGACACGATTAGAAAACACACAAACCCTAGCATTCAAGATCACCGGCCGGAGATGACCTCCGGTCATCTTCTCCGGCCAACAGCCGCCACCTGCGAACTCACATGCTCATGGAAACACACAAATCGTATACCAAATTGAAGCTGAACTTTTGAACATCATGAATCTACCAACAAAATCATCAAACCATTCACATACAGCAAGAAACAAGCATGAACATGTTGCCCTAAATTTTTGGATCTAAGCTTCTAAGAAACTCTATCAACTAGCCAGAGTTCAAATGCTCCTATTGAGCTCATATCATCAAAATGAGCTAAAAAAACTATAAATCATGCTAGAAAAGTTTGAGAAGATGAAACCTGAAAATGCTACAAACTGGAGTTGAACAGAAAACCAGAGAATCGTGCCTCTTCTTTGAGCTACTCTTGGCCAAATAAAGGCTCGAGAATCTTGAAATCGTGCAGAGAATCACACTGAAAATTCCAATCTCTTGAAACCGAACTTGACTATTTGGATTTGTTTGCTCTTACTCTTGGCTCAGAATGAAACAATGAAGATGATAGAGGCGAAATGTGAAAGAAGATGGCGGAAATGTAGTGAAATCAGAGAGAAAACAAAGAGAGATTGAGAGAAAAAGTTTGAAGTATTGGAGAGGGAGAGTAAAAAATGAAGCTGAAATGGATTTGTGAGGTGAGATTTTGATTTATAGCATGAGTTAGAAATGAACCACAGTGGTTAAGTGAGTTGGTTAAGGTGAGTTATCATGGTTAAAGTGAGTCCACCCTAACTAACTGAGTCAAGTTAGTTAGGGGCGAGTGAGGTTGGTTGGGATGTTATGGTGATGACTCATGGTGTGTTATGGTGAGGCTTAATGGAAAAGAGTGGTGGTGATGCGGTTCTGATGTAGCAGAGCAACTTGTTGGGCAAGTTTCCTTCCATTCTCATGTAGTAAGTGAGGCACGTGCAACTCAAGTTTGTAAGGGGATGTTGGTTTAAATGAGGAAAAGAATGAAGAGTGATGCATAAAGCATGTGTGCAAACTGATATGGATTCAACAACATTGTTATTATTTGGTTTTGTGACAGTTTGGAACATGGAGTTTTGGGGATGGAATTCTCACACACTAATGCATGGAATCATGAGCATTTGGTGTCATTGGAAAGAGGAGATATCATAGAACAACATTGGTGTTGGACTTGAGTTGAAATGAGGTGTGCAAGAGGCTTGAAAATAGCTGTAAACATCAAAGTTTGGGGATTGTGTGGTAGGCGTGTGAAGCAAGTCATGTCATGGCAGTGGAATGCATGAAACTTCAGCCTAATCAACCTAACTTGAGACCAAGATTTCTCCCTCATAAATTGATCAAATGGAATTTTGTCCAACATGAAACTTGAAGAGGACATTACAAGGAACATTTTTCATGTTGAAAAGTTTTCCATTTGAGTCCTTTAACTATGAGAAAAATGAGTGGACATTTGGCACACCACCTGCTTGTAGAAATGACTGCGCGCGAGCTTGAAAATCCTTGGTCATGACCTAGTTTTGAACCTACTTTCCTCCAACTTTGATCAATCATATCTCCCTCAATTTTTATCCAATTGAGGTGTTCCACATATGGATGTGAAGCCTAAAACAAGATCTTTTGTTGTGGCCGAGTGGAATTTTCATTTGATGCCCCAATTTTAAATGGACTTGGTTCAAACTCTGATGCAAAATG
Organism: Lathyrus tuberosus; assembly: GCA_022829125.1. Lineage (NCBI taxonomy): Eukaryota > Viridiplantae > Streptophyta > Magnoliopsida > Fabales > Fabaceae > Lathyrus > Lathyrus tuberosus. The sequence continues at coordinate 14,515,374 of JALAZF010000058.1, forward strand.
GTCAAAACTTGCTATATTTAGTAACCCTTCTTCATCCAAAAATGGCAACTTTCCACATCTTGATTTTTTTAATGATTCCTTTGGAGTTTCTTGATCAAATTTTGTACATTGGACATATGTAACATGAATTTCATGAATTTGGCCTCAAAAAGTCAAGAGTTGACTTTTTCCACTGATTATTTGACTTGGCCCCAATTTCTCTGATTTTTTATCTTTCTTCCAATTGAACCACTTCTAAAACCAATTGAGAGGTGATTTTCCACATACATACACTTAAGAACATATAGAATACCATGACATCAAGTTTTGTCCAAAAAATCAAAGATTCCCTGATTTAATGGGAAACCCTAGTTTTGGTGCCCACCTCCTAGGAGAAAAATGTGCAATCTTCAATTCCAAATTCCTCAGAGTATGTTGTGTATCCTCTTAAAGGATGATGAGATATGCCATTTGAGGATGATTTTGGATCAATGGGCTATCTCTTTTGAGGGTTTTCCTTCAATTTTTGAACCTCTTGCATAGTGAAAGATGTAGTGCTTCAATCTCCCATTGAATCTCTCATCCTTGAGGTTGTGGATGATCCATTGAGATAGTATGAGACATGAAAGACCTCTTGGCTTGCCTTGAGGAAACTTGATTGACATTTTTGTGCTTTGAATGATCCCTTGATTGACCACCTTCCACCTGATCACATGCCCTGATGGTAAGAAGGATGATATGCTTCATTTTTCTATGTTAAATGCAATGTAATGTTAATGAGGTGGATATGATATGATAAATGATAATGCCATGCTATGATGACAAAGAGGGAGAGCAAATTTTGGGGTATTACAATCTTGAACCTTCCTTTCTCTATTGAACAGTTCTAAGGTTTGAAGAAATTCAAAAGAGTTTTCACCGGGAATTAATCCTCTCTGGGGAAATGAATTTCTTATTGTATACATATATATATGTTTTGACAGTCTTGAGAAAAGTTTCACCGGGAATAATTCCTTTCTTTGTTCCATATTGAATAAGCCCAAGAGGAGGCAGACTGTATAGGGAATTTCCTATGAGGGAATTAGTTTTGACTAAGTTAGAAAGTAACCTTTGGTTTGACCTAATTGTAGACCTAACTGTTGGGGAATCTCTAGACAAATATGCATAAGAATATATATACAAACAAGTGAATTGATAGATATATAAACAAATATGCATTGAATTGAAAAGATGTTGGGACTTACATTCTATGAGGGGGCCCAAGTGTATTGTGATCTGTTGTATTGACTACAACTGTATGATTAGGATTTTAAGAAATTGAAGAAAGTTTTGAGAAAAATTTGAATTTGAATTTGAAATAAAAGAAATTTGTTTGAAAGAAAAGAATGTTTGGGGCTTATAACTCAAAGAGAGGCCCAAGTGGTCTAAGAGCAGTTTCACCAGGAATAATGCTCCTCTTAGTACCAGTTTTAAAACAGACAGATTGTTTTGAAAACAGGGGTATGGAGCTTACAACTCAAGGAGAGGATCATGGAAATTGTTTATTGTTTAAAACAAAGGTTTATGAACAAAAGGTTAGGACTTATACTCAAGGAGAGACCCAGATGACTTATTTAAAAAGGCGAAGATCGTGCCACGATTTTGAAAACCACAGAGCGACTTATACAATGACTAAGGCCCTAAAAATTATTTACACAAAGGGATAGGTCTTACACTCCACAAAGAGGCCCAAAAAGTTATTTTTATACAAGAGTTAGGGCTTATAACTCAAGGAGATGCCCAGATGAAAAACAGCAATCGCACCATTTATTTTGAAAATCGAATCGGGACATATACAATGACTGAGGCCCAAAATTATTGTTTTTTCAAAAGGGATGGGTGTTACACTCTATTAGAGGCCCAAAAAGTGTTTCAAATGAAATTTGAAAATTTAAAATTAAGGAAAACCTGTTAATCATTTAATTTTATTCCCTAATGTTTATCGTTCTCATTCGTACCAAATTAATCTTGAACCTTCCTTTCTCTATTGAACAGTTCTAAGGTTTGAAGAAATTCAAAAGAGTTTTCACCGGGAATTAATCCTCTCTATGGAAATGAATTTCTTATTGTATACATATATATATGTTTTGACAGTCTTGAGAAAAGTTTCACCGGGAATAATTCCTTTCTCTGTTCCATATTGAATAAGCCCAGGAGGAGGCAGACTGTATAGGGAATTTGCTATGAGGGAATTAGTTTTGACTAAGTTAGAAAGTAACCTTTGGTTTGACCTAATTGTAGACCTAACTGTTGGGGAATCTCTAGACAAATATGCATAAGAATATATATGCAAACAAGTGAATTGATAGATATATAAACAAATATGCATTGAATTGAAAAGATGTTGGGACTTACATTCCATGAGGGGGCCCAAGTGTATTGTGATCTGTTGTATTGACTACAACTGTATGATTAGGATTTTAAGAAATTGAAGAAAGTTTTGAGAAAATTTTGAATTTGAATTTGAAATAAAAGAAATTTGTTTGAAAGAAAAGAATGTTTGGGGCTTATAACTCAAAGAGAGGCCCAAGTGGTCTAAGAGCAGTTTCACCAGGAATAATGCTCCTCTTAGTACCAGTTTTAAAACAGACAGATTGTTTTGAAAACAGAGGTATGGAGCTTACAACTCAAGGAGAGGATCATGGAAATTTTTTATTGTTTAAAACAAAGGTTTATGAACAAAAGGTTAGGACTTATACTCAAGGAGAGACCCAGATGACTTATTTAAAAAGGCGAAGATCGCGCCACGATTTTGAAAACCACAGAGGGACTTATACAATGACTGAGGCCCTAAAAATTATTTACACAAAGGGATAGGTCTTACACTCCACAAAGAGGCCCAAAAAGTTATTTTTATACAAGAGTTGGGGCTTATAGCTCAAGGAGATGCCCAGATGAAAAACAGCAATCGCACCGTTTATTTTGAAAATCGAATCGGGACATATACAATGACTAAGGCCCAAAATTATTGTTTTTTCAAAAGGGATGGGTGTTACACTCTATTAGAGGCCCAAAGATTGTTTCAAATGAAATTTGAAAATTTAAAATTAAGGAAAACCTATTAATCATTGAATTTTATTCCCTAATGTTTATCGTTCTCATTCGTACCAAATTAATCTTGAACCTTCCCCCTTCCCCCCCCCCCCCCCCCTTTGTTTCCCTGTTAAAATTTGCAATGCTTGTGGAGACAAATTTAATTTGTTACTTCAACGAGACTACACTTTCTAGAACTTCCTTCATGTATCAAGCATGAACGTGTGATAAGATTGGCAAAAAAATTATTTAAATTATTCTAAAACGGGCCCTATAATAATCCATACCGAATAAACCTTTTCAATCAATAAATTGTCAATGGATAAAATTGACTTTGATATTAGGTGAAATTAGATCCAACTTTTTCAACCGTAGTTTAATTTGATTTTTTAAATTTGGGTCTGAGCCCGCCCATAACCGACCACTATCAAACCCTTAGGGGAGTAGCTCGTTGTTGTTTTCCTTTAGTATAAGATTATTAATAATTTTTTGGAACCATTTAATACTTTGATAATCCAAAAACACTGTACACACAAGGCGATCTAAACGATCCAGCCAAAGACAAATTAAAACAAAAGAAACCAAAATGTTCTACCTCCAAGCTAAGGAATCAATAATCTACCAACATGTTGTCTAAGCTTGGGGTAGATCCATGTCCTATAAACTATAATATCTATGATTTTTAGCCCAATATTATTGTTACTTACATTGTTGCCAAAGCAAATAGTATTCATATATTTCCATGATTCGTAGACAATTTCAACAAAAACACTCTTAAGCAAATTGCTCTCCATCCCTTTCTTTTTCTATTATAGATGATCTAATGCAATTCCTCATTCCAACTCCTTGCCGTGTGATGAATTTCCAGCCATTCCAACACCCGCTTCCAAATACTTCTTTAAGGCATAACACTCAAAGAAAATATGTTGAATTGTTTCCTTCTAGTTGCAAAAACAACATTTGTCGTTATCAAGTATGCCAAATCGACGCAGTCTCTCATTTGTAGCCAATCTATCATGGCATACTAGCCACAATAAAAAACTGGAACATGACCATTGTAACACCCCGATTTAATTTAATTATTTTTCGTGATTAAATTGAATAATGTTGTGTATTGGTGTGTTTTGGTTGAGGTTGGGTTACCCTTAGGATGGGGTAGTGCCCTTAGGATTATAAAAGAATAAGGTATCGGAGAAAAGGGTTAGTTGGCCAATATTATTATTGTAAATTATTGTGGAATATTGTTATTATTATTTAATTGGTGAAATAATAATAATAATAATAATAATAATAATAATAATAATAATAATGTTTAAATAATAATGTTTAAATAATAATAATAATAATAATAATAATAATAATAATAATAATAATAATAATAATAGGAAAAGGATGATAATGGGAAAGGTTTTTTTTGGGTACGTGTTTGGGAAGAGAAAAAGGAATAGCAGAGCTAGTTCAGAGAAAGGAAGCTCCATTGTTGAAGGAAGAATTCAAGGATTCTAAGGTAAGGGTGGGGCTCTCTGATCTTTTAAGGGTGTGTATTGTTTGTATGAGGGTAGAAAAATCATTAAGATCGTCTTTATGTGTAATTGTGTTGAATTGGGGTTTTTGTATGTTAGGGGTTTTGATAAAAACGTACAATTGATCGATTGATTTGTGGTAATATGTGTTTGTATGAATTGCTGCTATCGTATGTGTATGTTTGGGTCCGTTGGTGGGCAAATCGGAGAAGAATTGGGGTTGGAATGGTGCTGAAATCGCATCTGCAGAGTTGTAGAGTCGCGATGTTCGCAAGGCGAACAAATGTTCGCAAGGCGAACAAATGTTCGCTCGGCGAATGCTTTCCCCAGATTCGAAAGGTGAATGGATCAGCGAATGAAGGAATAGTTGAGGAGTGTGAGAGGTATGGAAGGGGAGTTCGCCCCAGGACTCGCAAAGCTAACTCCTGGCGAAGCCAGTTCGCTGGGCGAATGGGTAGCGAGCAGAGAGGGAAAAGTGTGACTCTCAGGTTTTTGTATGAGAGGGGGGGCGTTTTCTGGCAAGTTCGCTAGGCAAACCTCTAGCGAACGAGAGTTCGCTATGCGAACTCGCAACGAATAGTGGCAGTGCTGAAATTCTGCTGCACGGACAGAATTTTCCTAAACTTTGAAAATTCGTAACTGTTAGTCCGTAGGTCTGTTTTAGTCGTCGTTCGAAGCGTTGGAAAGCTAGTTTCATATACTTTTCGTTAAAATTAATTTCAAAAACAGAATTTTAACCCTTTGACGCGTTAATTGGGATTCGGTGTATGATGTTGTGTGTTGTAAGTGGAGATGATGGATTCGTTGGTGTGTATGCGTGTTATCGTTGTAGCTTGTTGTTGTTGGTAGGTATGGACTGCTTGTTATACCTTTGTATTCTGATGAATTGACGTGTTGATGGTTATATGCACGTAATTGTTGTTGCATTTTTTGTGGTATGTTGTTGTGGTGTGATGTCGTCGTATACATGACATGTTGCATAAGTGTGGGATAAGCTGTGTGCCCATGTGGGGTGTGAGCGTATTATCCGGATTCTTTAAAATAAAATCAGGTTGATTTCGTTGTTGTTGAGGTAATCGTGTGCCCATGTAGGGTGTGAGCAGTTACGGGTGATCGTGTACCCATGTGGGGTGTGAGCGATCACGAATGTCGTGTTCGCATGTGGGGTGTGAGCACTATTATGAAATTCTGACGGGAATTATGATCATGAAACAGGGATCAAATTGGTATCACATGCATTGAGTTGAGTCATAGGTCTCATTGCATTGCATTATGTATGTTGATTTTCTGATTTTGTGAGAAATGCTAATTCTGTTGTTGTTGTGATGATAAGGTAGATTGTATAATGTTTTTACGCTTTCATACTTATACTATGCATTTTCTTATATTGATTTTGAGAATCTCACCCCTTTTGTTTGAATGTTACCTCTATGCGGGTGGCATGCAGATAAGCAGGAGTAGTTCAGAGATGGAGTTAGCGAAGACGAGGTATTCTCTTTTGTGTTATCGAGCCACGTCTACTCTTATTGTAACACCAGGATGTCGGAACGCTTAGAGTCCTTTATTTTGTTATGCGTTATTTCTATTTTATTTGAGAATGTTCTGTGGGATTAAACATGGTATAATTTTGTTGAATTTCCGTTGCTGCGTGAATGCTTAATTACTATGTTTTAATTGCAATATGGATGTGTTGTTTATCGTATGCATGAAAAGTTGAGTAGTGAAAGTAGCATCCTAAATCCATGTATGTTATTTTACTCTGATATGTTGTTATTATTATGTTGCGGGGGTTTAGGGTGTTACAGCCATGCCATGTTATCATAAATAAAAATTTCTCCAATGGATTGGTTGTTATGTGTCTTTCAATGCAATGTTAGTGTTAGTTGTATGGAATCTTGTTTCAAGTTGTAAGTTAGTCCACATTTGTCTCTGTTGTAGCACTATGTAGCTCGATTTTTGTGGTCTTGAAGCACTATCGCTCGGGTACTACATTTCAATTCATTTTTTATCCCATTGAGTTGATTAAGAAAGGGAAATAGATGTCTCCAATTAACCCTGCTCGCAAACTGACGTTAAACAGTCAAAACTGTTGGTTTACAGATGCTATTAAGATGTGGTCCCCTCTTCGGTTATTTTGTTAAGAATAGAATGTTTGGACCATTTGCGAGGTTTTTGGTAAGATGTTAGGATTTGATGCTTTTGGGTTGATATCTAAAGGTACTGGATTTTGGGTTTTTGATTAGTATGCTCGCTAATATTTTACAATCTTATGCCTACGTATTCCCGTTTAACGAAACAGGGAAATCAGAGCGATCGTAGTTCCTCCTATTCTATGGGAGGCAAAAGGTCATTTTGGTGTCTTGTTCAAAGCCCAAGACATAAAGCTAAAGGTGTTTTGTATCTTGTTCAAAGCCCAAGATGTGAAGCTAAAGGGTTTTGGATGAGAGAGAATTTGTCATCTCTAAAGAGGAGTTGTTGATGTTTGTATGCTGTGAGCAAGGAACAGATTTGATGCCAAAAGGTTAATTGACTATACCGAGGTTTTCCTTATACAAAGCCTAAGAGGAGGCAATTAACCCAACAAGAGGGTGCTAACAAGTGACTGACTCAACAAGAGAGTGCTTTTATGTGTCTGGTACGAAGCCCAAGACGAAGGCTCAAAGGTTTTGACTCAACAAGAGAGTCTTTTATACTCAACAAAAGAGTGATTTGATGTCTTGTACGCAGCCCAAGATAGAGGCTAAAGGGAGATTTACTCAACAAGAGAGTCTTTTATACACAACAAGAGAGTGTTTTAGTATCTCGTACGAAGCCCGAGATAGAGGCTAAAAGAGAAGTGACTCAACAAGAGAGTCTTTTATACTCAACAAGAGAGTGTTTTAGTATCTCGTACGATGCCCGAGATAGAGGCTAAAAGGGAAGTGACTCAACAAGAGAGTGTTTTATACTCAACAAGAGAGTGTTTTAGTATCTCGTACGAAGCCCGAGATAGAGACTAAAAGGGGATTTACTCAACAAGAGAGTCTTTTATACTCAACAAGAGAGTATTTTGTTGTCTCGTGCGAAGCCCGAGATAGAGGTTAAAGGGGATACTGACTCAACAAGAGAGTCTGAAAAGGTTAACTCCGCTGGGGAGAGTCATTGTACAAAGCCCAAGAGGAGGCTACCTTACTGCCGTGGATTCTGGAGATCCTGAAGAGAGTCCAAGTATAGGGAACTCTCATGAGAGAGACCGAGTTTCTGCCTATGTTTGAAGAGAACTTGAGAATGTCTTTGAGACTCAAGGGTCTTAGACTATCCAAGTCTAGAGTTTTATCTTTTGTATAATGCCCAAGAGGAGGCATGGGTATTAAGGGATGGGTATCAACTCCACAACGGCCGGAGTTTTGACGCTGGAAAGACTGCTCTAGCAAAGGATGACTAAGTTCTGTCTTATACCTTGAAGAGGTCATCAGGGTCCTTGTATTAAGCCCAAGAGAAGGCATGAGAACTTCTAAGAAGCCGAAGGGTCCTTGTTCAACGCCCAAGAGGAGGCGGGGATGCTTTTAGGAAGCCTGTGAGTCCCCAAACCAAGAGAAGTTCAAGACATGTTATTCACAGAGAATAGATCAAGCCAGGAAGGTTCTTGAATTTGGAAGAAACTCAAGTGATGTTATTCACGGAAAATAGATCAACTCTGGGGAGTAGAGTTTCTTTGACAATTTCTAAGAGTGACAGTATGAGAAAAGGTTCATCGAGAATACTGTCTTTCTCTTTGTTCCATATTGTTTAGCCCCAAGAGAAGGGAAGACTGTATCTGGAATCCTATAGGGGATCTAGTTTTGACTGTATTTAAGAGTGACCAACAAGGCTTTACCTAGTGCTAGACGTAGTTACTGTGGAAAACACTAAATAACTATACTAGTATTATACAGTTGATATTTGACAAGTATATAAAAGGATGTGAAAGGAGACTTACAGTGAAACAGCCCCACAATACAGTTATATACATATAAAAGCGATAAATGAAAGCGGATAAACACTTACCCGTTGTAGAGCTTCCATGTTATTTTGTTAGTTGCTCAACAAAGAAAGCTTTGATAACAATATTATATTCAAAATTAAAGGAGAAAGTTATTTGAAAAGATTGTTGGGGCTTATAGCTCAAGGAGAGCCCCAAGTTTTAACGATGATCGCACCGCTGTTTTAAAAACTGTACAGAGGGACTTATATAATATGTGAGGCCCACAAAGTTTTTATGTACAAGGGGTTTGGGTCTTACACTCTATTAGAGGCCCAAAGTGTTTTTGTACCAGTGATGGGGCTTACAGCTCAAGGAGAGGCCCAGGGTTTTATTTTTTTGAAAATGGCGATCGCGCCGAGATTTTTTATTGTGTCGGGGCTCATACAATATCTGAGGCCCAAACTAGTTTATGTACAAAAAGGGATGGTACTTACACTCTATTAGAGGCCCAAAGGGTTTAAAGAAAGGAAATCGGGCTTATAACACGAGGGTAGGCCAAAGGTTTTTTCGTTTTTGAAATGGCGATCGCGCCGAGGTTTTTGAAAACGCAGTGGGTCTTATACAATGACTGAGGCCCAAAAATGTTTTGGTTTTTAAGGGGGATTGGGTCTTACACTCTATTAGAGGCCCAAGGTTTTGTTTTAAGGAATGGGTCTTATAGCTCAAGGAGAGGCCCAGGGTTTTGTTTTAAAAGGCGACGATCGCGCCGTGATTTTAAAAATACAACGGGACTTATACAACATCTGAGGCCCAAAAAATGGTTTGTATTTACAAAAGATCGGGTCTTACACTCTACTAAGAGGCCCAAAATGTTTTGAAAATGATTGATGAGGGTTGAAATCAAAGAAACCCTAATTTTGTTTTCCTTAAAAAGTAAATATTTAAAGAAAATCAATAAAAATGATAAAAATGCCAAATGAGTTTGAATAAACCACTTGTGATTTTCGTTTAAGGTTTGAAAAATGAAGTTTTAATCACAAGATGAATTAAAACTCATTTGGTTTTGATTTTCAAGGTAAATATTCACTTTTAAAATGTTTAAAAACAATTAAAAATGAATTTATTCACAAAAATAATAATTATATTAAATAAATAATATAAACTTTATTTTTTTAAGGAATAAAATATTTCAACATTTTTGTGATTTTTTGCAAAAAGGACCAATAAAAAATAATTAAAATTGAGGGAGTTATTAATTTTTCAAATCATTAAAAATAATAAGAAAAATAATAAAATATGAAAAAGTGGTAAAAAAGAGGATCTGGGGCGAGGTGGATTCGAACCCCATACCTCTTGTGTGCAGCATGCGTGCCTTACCACTGGGGTGGTGATACATCCGTGTATTAGAACACAACCACAAATATACAAGGCTTGCCTTGTTTTTTGGCCTGGCCCAAGGCAAGGCAAGACAAGATTTTGGTCAGAAACGTGAAGGCCATAACTTTCTCATTTCTCCATGGATGAGGACAAAATTTATATGCATCTGGCCTAGAATTTCACAAGGAATCCAATGGTGGTGTTGGTTTTTTCAGAAAACAAATCCTCCTCAAAACCCGATAGTGGTTTTGAAGTAGGCCATATTTTGCATTTTCTGTGCTACCTCTTGGTACAGGCATGAATTACATGATGAATTTGTTCAAACAAAACACATATAACATGTATAAGAGATGCATGATCAGTGGCCCTCAAAGCAAGGCATATTTTAAAGAGTTTAAGTTGAGATGCTTACCTCTTTAGGAGCTTTTTGGGCAATCTGTCAAGTGCCTTGTTCCAGAAATTTTTTGATGCTTTGAACAATCTCAAATGATCCCTTAGAAACTTTTAGGATGATTGGAATCAGCTGGAAACCTCGGGAATGGAAACTGGCCCTTTCTTGCAAAAGGGGCAAAAGTGGCCAAAATATCAACTCTCTCAAATGGTGTTCCAGATGTGTGAAACCATTTAGGACAGTTCAAGGATAATTTTTGGAGTGTGTTTGAGGTTTTTTCTGGTTTGGAAAGTTACTGAATCAAGACATGGCTTGAAAAATGCAAAAAGGCCATATTTTGAGGTCTTGAGAGGGGACTTTGTGATTTTGGTGTTACGGGTCACTTGTGAGAGTTTGGATCACTTCTATATGATGTTTATGAGGTGTGTGTGTGATTGGTTTGGTTGGAATTGCTCTCAATCTCAAAACCCGATAGTGACTGGCTTTGGAAGGCAAATTTGGAAGTGAGAAGGTGATTTTGAGGAAATCATCTGTTTGATGGCTTTGGTGTACTCAAACTGATCACAAATGACCTCTATTTATAGTAGAGCAAGTTTGTTTTGGTTGCAATAGTGAATGGCAACTGCAGCAGAGGTTTGGCCAATGTTGATCAATGGGAATCCAAGTCTCCTCTAGCCATTGACTAGAGGTTAGGGCACATGCTGCTGGTTCCCTTGGTCTTGGATATGTCTTGACTGAATTCAGTTGGAAATGGCTCAGTCCATGTCACCTTGGTGCATCCATTGAATGCTGCAAAACAAAATTGGAGTCATGTCCCCTCTTAAGGGATTTCTAGGTTTGGCATGCTATTTTTGGTTCCAAGGACTTGGGAGGCTGATGGATCAGTGTTTGTCCCTCTTTGGTCCCTCCCTGAGGTGTTCAGATGGATAGACTTGTTGGTTATTTGCAAAAGTTGGGCAAATCGAGCAAAATGCACAAATCTGCCTTGCCATGACAGTTTGCAGCAAGGCACATTGGCATGGTTATATCTCATGGCCCAAGTGGATTTTCATGTAGTTCTTAGCGATTTTGGAAAGCTCTCATATGATACAACATATGTGTGATCAAAGTTTGTTTTGATACCTTTTGGATCCAAGTGAAAAATGCCCCTACATTTGGATAAAAGTGAAGGCAGATTCTGACTTAGTGAAAATTTCACTAAGTGCTGGAAAAAAGTGACATTTTACTTTTTGTGATTTTGGCCATTCCATAACTTAAAACCCATGGAGAATTGGAATGAGGTGTAGTTGACACTTTTAAAGTATGCCATGAGAGCTACAAATCCATCTTTGGATCAGTCCAAATGGTTGCTTGGATCTCAAGTTATGATCCTTGGAAGTTGGTACTGTAACACCCCCTTTCTATACCCCCAAATAATCACATAATGATTTAGGCACATATTAAAAATTTCGTCAGAGTATAATTATAAACATAGTATAAAAGAGGCATGTCACATTATACGTGAAATTAAAACAATCAACACCTGCTCAACAATTGATATGCAACAGTGGGGTAACTTTGCAACAGAGGAACTTAGTCCTTACACCCACATCTCAATATTTAGAATAAAAGCGGAAAATCTAAACATTGAATAATATATAACATATATATATACATCATCAAGTATTATCCACCAACATAATTCATGTTTACATAAACATTCATCAACAAGATACATGTACAATGTATCACAAAAGAATCATATATATCCTAGCTACCCGGTGCTACATATCAGAGCCGACCGACCAAAAGAATGAAGACACGCTTCACAAAAAGACCACCAGCATACCTACTCTGCAATGCCTCATAGAGCATCATAAAACAGCAGAAGGGTGAGAAATATTATCATAATAACAATGCATATAATTATATATCTTAGCATAAAAATACACATATTCCACATTCTCACCACAATTCATCACAATACACCCATATACATCACAATGTATATATATACAAAGCCAAGCATATTCATCATGCATACTTTCACAATTCTTATCATTCCACATAAACATACATATTCATGTTTATTCATCAATGCACCATTATAAAGATGATAAATGCAAATCATAGAGACCAACTCACGACTCTATGCAAATGCAATACGGTACCGACTCAATCATCTCAAGTTCACTCAGGAACTTATTGGAACCATCGCTCGTTACCAATGTAACTCCCCGTCGGGCATACGATGTTCACCCATTGCTCATACCCCACATGGGCACACAATGTTTATGGATCGCTCACACCCCACACGGGCACACGACCCGATCGCTCACACCCCACACGGGCACACGATCGTCTATAATCATCGCTCACACCCCACACGGGCACACGACGTTACAGCGGATTCTCATTAGAATCACACAACACAAGAATGCACACCATTATGCTTCACATACAAAATGGCTCAAGACATTCTTGAAATGCATACATATTCACAATATATTCATGCAATCATCTCATACAATCACATACAATCTATATACATTCACATCAATGCACTATTGTAGGATTCACATCCAAACACACATTCAAAACGGTAAAAGTCGCTAAATAACACTATTCCCGACTTTCCGACATAATTAAATCAGCTAACAATCTCAAAACCCTCCTCATAAAAAAGAACATTTTATAAACTTTCTAATGCATCAAACCACGCCTCAAACCGAACCACAGATCAAAAGTTATGCAGAAAACAAAATTACATAAACAGCACTGTTCGCTGGGCGAACCCTCTCGCGAGCATTCGCTAGCACCTTCGCTAGGCGAATGTTCCAGCGAACCAACTACTAGCTAAAAACAGACACAAAGTTCGCTAGGCGAACCCCTTGGCGAACCAAGGCAGCAACCACCAGACCCAAAAACACCCAAACTTCGCTAGGCGAACCCTCTAGCGAACCTTCGCTCACACCCTCGCTAGGCGAACACCCGTAGCGAACCTTCGCTATCCTTCGCTGAATGGTTCGCTAGGCGAACCTGCGAAAACTCAGAATCTTTCAGCGGTGTTGAAAACCCAAAATCCATATTTTTCAACCCAAAACATTTTCAAAACAACATATATCAACCAGAACCTATTCTAATCATGGCAACAAACATTCTACCACGTTTACGTCGATTTCCAACCGCGAAAGTATCGATTTCTCAACATCGACCTAGAATAGAAAACTATGAAAACACAACAAACAATCCAATACACACATACATAATCATACATAATGATATACATTGATAAGATAATAAGATTTCATACCCTTACCCAGATTAGTCGATTCCTAGAAGTTGATTTGAATATTTCCCAATCTTTTCCTCTTTTCCTTCTCTTTTCTCCTCTTCCTCTTTCTTTCTCTCCTTTTTCTCTCTATTTTTCCTTTCTATCTCTTTCTCTCCTATTTCCTCTTCTTATCTCTTTTTCTTTTCTATTTCTTATTTTCTATACAAATTACATTAATTCATTTTCTCACACAATTATATTTCCACTAAATTTTCTAACTTAACATTAATTGAGAAATGTCTAAAATACCCTCCATTCTAATTTTCCCCGAAAACTCTCAAAAACGGTAAAATATCATAACATGTCAACATAGCATATTAACACACCAATTTCACAAATAAAATAATTTATCACTCAATTTAAATAAAAGACTCAACAAAATGGGAAAAATCGGAATCGGGGCGTTACAACTCTCCCCCACTTTAGAAATTTTCGTCTTCGAAAATATTACCTGATTCAAACAACTCTGGATACGACTCTCGCATCCTACTCTCTAATTCCCAAGTCATATTGCCTTCCGCAGCGCCTCCCCACGCTACTTTCACAAGCGCAATATCCTTGCCTCTTAGTTTCTTAACTTCACGATCCAAAATCCTAATCGGTAAAGCTTCAATCGTAAGGTTATCTTTCACTTCAACCTCGTCCATAGGAATAACATGTGACGGATCCGGAACATACTTTCGAAGTTGCGAAACATGGAATACATCGTGCAAATTCAAAAGTTTTGGAGGCAACGCCACACGATATGCCACAGCACCAACTCGAGCAGAAATCTGATACGGACCAATAAAACGAGAAGTCAACTTCTTCGACTTCAAAGCACGACCCACACCTGTAACCGGCGTAACTCTTAAAAACACATGGTCGCCTTCTTGAAACTCAAGATCTTCCCATCTCTTGTCATGATAGCTTTTTTGTCTACTTTGAGAAGCTTTCATCTTCTCACGAATAAACTTCACTTTCTCCGTCGTTTGTTGTACCATCTCCAGTCCAACTAACGTCCTCTCACCGGTTTCATGCCAACACAAAGGTGTTCGACATCTCCGACCATACAAAGCCTCAAATGGTGCCATACTTATACTTGAATGAAAACTGTTATTTTAGGTGAACTCAATCAGCGCCAAATAACTATCCCAAGCACCACCTTGCTCGAGTACACAAGCATGCAATAAATCTTCCAACGATTGAATTGTCCTCTCGGTTTGACCATCCGTTTGCGGATGATAAGCCGAACTCAATCTTAGCTTAGAACCCAAAGCCTTTTGTAAACTCTCCCAAAACCTCGATGTAAATCTAGGATCTCTATCCGATACAATACTCATAGGAACTCCATGTAACTTCACAACCACAAGAACATAAATCTCGGCTAACTTCTCCAAAGGATAACCAATATCAATTAGAATGAAGTGAGCAGATTTAGTAAGCCTATCAACGATTACCCAAATAGCATTATGACCTCTTTGCGTATTCGGCAATCCCGTAACAAAATCCATCGATATACTATCCCATTTCCACTCCGGAATGTCCAACGGTTGCATCAATCCACTAGGCTTTTGATGTCCCACCTTAGACTTTTGACAAGTTAAGCACGCATACACAAATTGAGCCACATCTCTCTTTAATCCGGACCACCAAAAGATTTCCTTCAAATCTTGATACATTTTATTCGCTCCCGGATGAATACTTAAGTTACTTCGGTGTCCTTCTTCCAATATCATCTTTTTCAACTCCGCATCATCGGGAATACAAATACGGCCACGGAATCTCAAAACTCCAAAATTATCAACCTTAAAATCCTCGTTCTCACTCATCATCAAATCAACGAACTTCAAATCCAACTTTTGCTTTTCACATACGGTTGCAAGAAAATCATTCGTAACATGTAGCATACCAAGTCTCACACTTCTCGGCGTTATTTCACAAACCAAACTCAAGTCTCTAAAATTTTCCAAAAGTTCCCATTCTCTCATCATCAATGCGGACATATGTAACGATTTCCGACTCAAAGCATCGACCACCACGTTTGCCTTACCCGGATGGTAATTCAAACCAAAATCATAATCCTTCAAAAGCTCTAACCACCTTCTTTGTCTCATGTTCAATTCTTTTTGATCAAATAAATATTTCAAGCTCTTGTGATCACTAAAAACTTCAAATCTTGCACCATAAAGATAGTGCCTCCAAATTTTCAAAACAAACACCACGGCCGCTAACTCCAAGTCGTGTATAGGATAATTCTTCTCATGCACTCTCAATTGTCTAGAAGCATAAGCCACAACTTTTCCATCTTGCATCAAAACACCACCTAACCCAACCAATGAAGCATCACAATACACAACAAATGGTTCCGTCGGATTTGGCAAAATCAAGATCGGAGCCGTTGTCAACCTTCTTTTTAGCTCATTAAAACTCTCTTCACAATGAATATCCCAAATGAAAGCTTTTTCCTTACAAGTCAATTGCGTTAACGGAAGTGCCAACTTCGAAAATCCCTCAATAAACCTCTGATAATAACCCGCCAAGCCTAAAAAGCTTTGAATCTCTGTAACCGATCTAGGAGCCACCCATTGCATCACCGCATCAATTTTAGATGGATCAACACTAATACCACTACCGGAAATAACATGTCTAAGAAAACTTACTTCTGACAACCAAAATTCACATTTTGACAACTTAGCATACAATTGTTTCTCTTTCAAAATTTGTAACACAATCCTCAAATGCTCTTCATGCTCCTCTTGAGACTTAGAGTAAATCAAAATATCGTCGATGAACACCACCACAAAACAATCTAACTGTTCATGAAAAATACGATTCATGTATTCCATAAACACACCCGGCGCATTAGAAACCCCGAATGGTATCACAGAATATTCGTAATGACCATACCGTGTCCTAAAGGTCGTCTTTTGAATATCCTCTTCTTTCACACGAATCTGGTGATATCCCGATCTTAAATCAATCTTGCTAAAAACACGCGCACCAACCAATTGGTCCATCAAATAGTCGATCCTCGGAAGCGGATACTTGTTCTTAATTGTCACCTTGTTCAATTGTCGATAATCAATGCATAACCGCATACTCCCATCCTTCTTCTTTACCAACAATACCGGAGCACCCCAAGGAGAAACACTTGGTCTTACAAATCTCTTGTCCAACAAGTCATTCAATTGCTTCTTCAATTATACCAACTCCGATGCCGACATACGATACGGTGCCATCGAAACCGGTCTAGTACCCGGAACTAGATCAATAGAAAACTCAACTTCTCTTTCTGGCGGTACATCCGTAATGTCCTCCGGAAACACTTCTGGAAAATCACACACCACTGGAAACACATCGAGCTTAACTTTACACTCCACCGACAATGATGCAAACAAACCGAACAATTGAGCTTCGTCCGCTAAAAGTTTCTTCAACTCTTTAGTGGATAGGAAACTTTCATCTTCGTTATCTCCCAAAGAAGGAAACCTCACCAACTTGTGATAGCAATCTATATGAACTCGATTAAATTGCAACCAGTTTATACCCAAGATTACATCCAATCCCTCAAACGACAAACACACTAAATCCATAATGAAGTCTTTACCAAACATGGTCAAAGGACAACTTACACACACCAAAGACGTAGTTACCGACCCTGAAGCAGGAGTCTCAATAACCATCTCACCACCCCAAGAAGTCATAAACAAATTCAAACGCTTAGCGCACTCATGAGAAATGAACGAATGAGTCGCTCCCGTATCAATAATAGCAACTAAAGGCGTACTATTAATAAAGCATGTACCTTTAATCAAACGGTCTGCACTAGTAGTGTCCGTCCCCGCTAATGCAAACACCTTTCCGCCCGCTTGAGCTTGTTTTGGCTTAGTACACTTAGTACTAATGTGACCCACTTCTCCAAAATTATAGCACTTCACTATATTCCTTCTACAATCAGTAGTAGCATGCCCAAGACCTCCACAGTTAGAACATTTCACCATAGTCTTCCCACACTCAAATGACTTATGACCCATTCCACCACACTTGTAACACTTAACGGAACCGGAACTTCCTCCTCCAGATCTCCTCTCAAAGTTTCCCCTATGCTTGCCCTTATCAACGGGTTTCACATAAGGTCCACTTCTAGCTTGTTGCTTTCCCTTCCTCTCATTCAAACTTTTGTAATGTGTAGAACGAGCCTGGCTATCTTCCTCGAAGATTCTACAACATTCCGTCAAATTCGTAAACCTTCTTATCCTTTGATATCCCACAGCTTGCTTAATCTCGGGACGCAAACCATTCTCATACTTAATACACTTAGAGAACTCAGCAGTAATTGCAGCATAGCGAGGATGGAATTGAACCAACTCCACAAACTTAGCAGTATAGTCCACCACGGACATACTACCTTGTTTCAGTTCAAGGAACTCCATCTCCTTCTTCCCTTTCACACTTTTAGGGTAATACTTCCTCAAGAACTTGGTACGAAATAAATTCCAAGTTATCTCTTCATCATCCACCTCAAGAACTTGACGCATACCGACCCACCAATCGTCGGCTTCTTCCTTCAGCATGTGAGACCCAAGCCTCACCTTATTGTCCTCCACACAGCCCATAACTCTAAAGATTCTCTCAATCTCTTTCAACCACATTTGAGCTCCATCGGGATCAAATCTTCCTTTGAAGACTGGTGGTTGATTCTTCCTGAACTCGTCATTAGCATACACATTCGGCGCACCTTGCACCGCCCTAGCCATTGCTTCCAAAGCAGCAGCCATCGCATTGTCGTTTCTACCAGCCATATTCTGATCATTCCCAAAAAATGACAACAAGGTTAAACAACGGTTCAACCATCACAACAACAAGACAGACGCAACTGAGTCAACACTGGCTCTGATACCACTTAATGTAACACCCCCCTTTCTATACCCCCAAATAATCACATAATGATTTAGGCACATATTAAAAATTTCGTCAGAGTATAATTATAAACATAGTATAAAAGAGGCATGTCACATTATACGTGAAATTAAAACATTCAACACCTGCTCAACAATTGATATGCAACAGTGGGGTAACTTTGCAACAGAGGAACTTAGTCCTTACACCCACATCTTAATATTTAGAATAAAAGCGGAAAATCTAAACATTGAATAATATATAACATATATATATACATCATCAAGTATTATCCACCAACATAATTCATGTTTACATAAACATTCATCAACAAGATACATGTACAATGTATCACAAAAGAATCATATATATCCTAGCTACCCGGTGCTACATATCAGAGCCGACCGACCAAAAGAATGAAGACACGCTTCACAAAAAGACCACCAGCATACCTACTCTGCAATGCCTCATAGAGCATCATAAAACAGCAGAAGGGTGAGAAATATTATCATAATAACAATGCATATAATTATATATCTTAGCATAAAAATACACATATTCCACATTCTCACCACAATTCATCACAATACACCCATATACATCACAATGTATATATATACAAGGCCAAGCATATTCATCATGCATACTTTCACAATTCTTATCATTCCACATAAACATACATATTCATGTTTATTCATCAATGCACCATTATAAAGATGATAAATGCAAATCATAGAGACCGACTCACGACTCTATGCAAATGCAATGCGGTACCGACTCAATCATCTCAAGTTCACTCAGGAACTTATTGGAACCATCGCTCGTTACCAATGTAACTCCCCGTCGGGCATACGATGTTCACCCATTGCTCACACCCCACATGGGCACACAATGTTTATGGATCACACAACACAAGAATGCACACCATTATGCTTCACATACAAAATGACTCAAGACATTCTTGAAATGCATACATATTCACAATATATTCATGCAGTCATCTCATACAATCACATACAATCTATATACATTCACATCAATGCACTATTGTAGGATTCACATCCAAACACACATTCAAAACGGTAAAAGTCGCTAAATAACACTATTCCCGAATTTCCGACATAATTAAATCGGCTAATAATCTCAAAACCCTCCTCATAAAAAAGAACATTTTATAAGCATTCTAATGCATCAAACCACGCCTCAAACCGAACCACAGATCAAAAGTTATGCAGAAAACAAAATTACACAAACAGCACTGTTCGCTGGGCGAACCCTCTCGCGAGCATTCGCTAGCACCTTCGCTAGGCGAATGTTCCAGCGAACCAACTACTAGCTAAAAATAGACACAAAGTTCGCTAGGCGAACCCCTTGGCAAACCAAGGCAGCAACCACCAGACCCAAAAACACCCAAACTTCGCTTGGCGAACCCTCTAGCGAACCTTCGCTCACACCCTCGCTAGGCGAACACCCATAGCGAACCTTCGCTATCCTTCGCTGAATGGTTCGCTAGGCGAACCTGCGAAAACTCAGAATCTTTCAGCGCTGTTGAAAACCCAAAATCCTTATTTTTCAACCCAAAACATTTTCAAAACAACATATATCAACCAAAACCTATTCTAATCATGGCAACAAATATTCTACCACGTTTACGTCGATTTCCAACCGCGAAAGTATCGATTTCTCAACATCGACCTAGAATAGAAAACTATGAAAACACAACAAACAATCCAATACACACATACATAATCATACATAATGATATACATTGATAAGATAATAAGATTTCACACCCTTACCCGGATTAGTCGATTCCTTGAAGTTGATTTGAAGATTTCCCAATCTTTTCCTCTTTTCCTTCTCTTTTCTCCTCTTCCTCTTTCTTTCTCTCCTTTTTCTCTCTATTTTTCCTTTCTATCTCTTTCTCTCCTATTTCCTCTTCTTATCTCTTTTTCTTTTCTATTTCTTATTTTCTATACAAATTACATTAATTCATTTTCTCACACAATTATATTTCCACTAAATCTTCTAACTTAACATTAATTGAGAAATGTCTAAAATACCCTTCATTCTAATTTTCCCCGATAACTCTAAAAAACGGTAAAATATCATAACATGTCAACATAGCATATTAACACACCAATTTCACAAATAAAATAATTTATCACTCAATTTAAATAAAAGACTCAACAAAATGGGAAAAATCGGAATCGGGGCGTTACAGGTACCCTAGCCACTTTGTTCCATAACTTAAAAAATTTCTAAGTTTTTTATGGTTACCCCCTTTTACAAGTTATCCCACTTTTCTTGATTTTTCTTGATGAATGATGATTCCAATCACACATTAACATCATTTTAGGGTCAAAGAACCATAATTGTGAAAAATCTCAAAATGTCAAAGTTGACTTTTGTGCACAGTTGACTTTTCGTCAGATGAATTCCAAACTGTACGATCCTCTATGAAATTAAGTCCTTGACCTAAATCAAACTTGCTGGATTAATTTCATAGGTGTTATAGGGTGTATTGAATCATGTCCCAAGGTTTGGGAGCATGCCTGGGTCAAAAGTCAAAGGTACAGTTGACTTTTTCCGCGAAACCCTAATTGTGGTTCTGATGAATTTGAAACTTGTTGATCAAGCTTCTTGGACCAATCCATTGTTGCAAATGGATCAATGTGGTGTATTAGAGACCCTAAAATCATGTCTTGAGGTCTTGGCTCATGATTTGTCCCAAAAGTCAACTTAGGGGTGAATTAGGTCAAGAAATCCTAATTCTTGATTTTTAGTGAATGCATCCCCTGAGGCTAAATTGACTTGATGATTGGGTCCATGAGGTTACATGGAGTATATTAGGTTATGCTTTGAAGCGTTGGCTCATGCCCAGAGGAAAATTTTCATCTAGAGGCCCTGGTCGACCAAGCCCTAATTTGGTGACACTGGCAATCTTGAGGCTTGATCCACTTAGAATGCTGCAACCTTGTGCTTGATTCTTGCTGTGGAAGTCCTCTTGATCCATTGTGGATGTTTGAGAGGTTAGACAAGTTTGAAGATCATGTCAAATCTTGATTGATCCTTTGTCTAAGGCTCAGAGAGGGCTTGAAACCCTAATTTTTGATAGTAGTGAATGCTCACCCATCTTTGGGGAGACTGATGAGGTATGATGATTCATCCATATTGTGATGATGATTTGCCCAATGATGGGAAATCTTAGTGGTCAAAATTTGGGGTATGACACACTAATATTTGGTTCAGGATTTCCCTGAGTATCCAATACAAAATACTAGTATAGGGAACAATTATCAAATCAAATCTTTTTATGCAGTAGTAATGGATCCATTTGATCCAAAGACTGTCAGTTTTACCACTAAGGTTTCATAGCAACTTAATCATATTAGCTTGATTCCACTCTTTGAAGGATATAAGATTCAAGTCACCTTGATTTTTAGGAGCACGCACCGAGTTCCATGCTACAAATAATTTTTTAGTCAGAGCCTCTTTACATGTCCACATGAAGGACTTATAGATAACCTCGACTTTTTTGATCATTTTACTTGGGAGGAGGAAATATTGCATCCTGTAGTTAGCTATTTCAAAAATTAAACTTCTAATGAGTTGTAATCTACCAGCGAAACTCATTAATCTTGCATTCTAATGCTTAATTCTCGCTAAAATTTTGTCAACTAAACTCATACATTCGTGCTTAGAAAGTATTTTTACTAGTCACTGGAACTTCAATGTATATGAATGGTAGGGATCCCTTGGTGAAGGAAGTAAGGTTGTGGAACTTCCTTCTTATTATTCTCATCAACACTACCACAATAGGTTTTACATCTTGTTGGGTTCACTCTCAACTGACCTTGTATCACCTATATAGCAAACATTAAGAGGTTATTTGCAAAGCACGGGTTAATAATGCTCAGTTTCTCACACTTGGAGTGGAAGTTGAAATTTAGGTTGCTCTTTAAATTTTGCATTGTCCTATGAAGGTACTCCATAATTATCTCACAAACAATAAGGGGAAATTGGGCCCCTTTCCTTAAGCCTCTATTGGCCCTTAGGAAACTTGTTTGCTCTCCATTTATCATATGCTTGTACGAGATTGTTGAGATAATTACCATTACCCACCGGATAAATGTTCTTTGGAAACTTAGTTCTTTAATGATTGTGTCCAAAGCATTCCAATCAGTTGTGTCATATTCTTTTTGGGCCATGTACTTAGGCACACCTCATTTGCTTTCATAGCATTTTGTAGTTTTACAACAAGAAATGGGCTTGTAGTCTCTTATAGTCTTTGCTTCAGTAGATTTTGGAATCAAAGTCACTAAAGAGCTATTGATCGCTTTATACATTTTTCCTCCTGTAAAAAATTACATAACAACTTTTATCACTTCTTTCTTCACAATGCTCCAATTTTTTTTTTGAAAAATTTAGCGCCAAAGCCATATATGCCAGGGGAATTTGAGTCACCTATATCTGCAAGAGCTCTATTGATTTCCACTTCAGGAACAAGTGAAATCAAGTAGTCATCTCCGCATGTGTTAGTTGGGACCCTTGTCTTATGGAAACAATGCCAATGTCATCCATATTGTTGTCTACAGTGCCCACCAGATCACCATAGAAGGTTATTACCTCATTTTCAATGGCTTTATGCTTGGCTAAAAGGATGCCATCAGTTTTTACAATTATTTGCATCTTTATCTGATTTTGCAATATTTTTAGGGAGGCGTAAAAATAGGAATTGTTTTCAACCGTAATCTTTAACCACTCCACTTTTGATTTCTTTATAAGAACCTGTTCATCTATGGTGTTCCATTTCAGAACCTCCTTAGTGCATATCTTTGGAGTTTTCTTTTGGGTATTCATTCTATCCGGTAGCAAAGCTTGTTGTGCCTTCATCAAGTCGTTTCTCACCTTCTATAGTTGCATCTTGATCCTAATTAGGGGTTTACTCAGTCTCCTAATAACATGTTTTAATCTTTGGAGCTTTTTCCATAACACGTACATAGCTTTTTCCAGTTGGTTGATACATCTTGAAGGAATCCCTCCATGGTTGTACCACTGTTCAGGAACTTAAAATATGTTCTTTTGATAGGTCTCTACTCATTATTCTTTAGACAAAGCAAAGCATGGCCAGAGATGCCAGGTTCCATGATGCTAAGTGTAGTGTCAATGTTTTTTTGTAGCCACTCTATATTTTCAAGAACCCTATCTATTCTTGAATAGATAGTTCCATTAATTTGTTTATTGGACCAGGTAAAGTGATCTCCTATTCTTTCTTTTTCAAACAATTCAGTGTTATCCATCATTTCTTTCAAATCATTATATTCGGACTCATGCACTACATTTCCTCCAATTCTATCTTGGATTTGGAGTACATTATTGAAGTCACTCATCAGGCACCAAGGGCCTTGTATCTGTGGATGGATCTCTTCTATGTCCCTCCATAGAATCTTTCTCTAATCTAACTCAGTGGAAGCATAGCTTACAATTATCCAAGCTTTGAAATCCCATTGTGGTGAATAGATCCCACTTTGGATCATTTGATAAGTAGAAGAAATAGGTTTAACCACCAAATGATTAACATACCACAATATCCAAATTCTACCATTTTCATGTATAGAGTACTTATCTAAACACGACCACCTTCTGATAGATCCAACTTTATGTTGTTTGACTAGAGTTTATAGTGAGATGGCAATAACAAGCTTGATATTATTGAGTCGGGAGCTTACCTTTCTATACTTTCCTGGTTTATTTAGCCTCCTTACATTCCATGAGATGATCATGGCACCTTGACACTAGAGGATCATTTAGTATCCTTAGAGGTTCAAACCCTTTTTGGTATATCATTTATGTAGAACGGTGTTTGATGAAATTTTCCACCGTGCTGCTCTTCCCCTTGTCTTTTAAGCTTTTTCCTACGTGTGTCCATGTCTCATTTTCTTTGTTGTTATTTGAAACCATGCCAACCTCTTCTGGTCAATTCTCTATTGGTGTAGCCTTTTCTTTCCATTGTTTTGCTACTTTGGTTGTCCTTTGTATGTTGCATTAATGCCCTATTTTGTGACAAGTCTCACAATAGGGTGGTTTCCATTCAAATTCCACTGGTTGTTTGATGTGTCTCCCTTCATGATCCTAGATGGTAATGGCATCACAGAGCTTTTGTTCGATATCTACCTCCACTAGTATTCTTGCATAAGACACACAAAATTTATTAGTTGTACATTTATTTGTGACTAACAGATTCCCTAGTGTGCTTCCTATTTTCCCCAGCTTTTAGCTCCCCATAGATGTAGTGGAAATTGCGGAAGTTTCACCAAGATGGGTAGGGTGCGGAGCATATCCCTTTTCAAGTTGAAGTCAGGTTTTCATTCTCTCAAAAACATCGTCCTATGGTGAATGGTGTATGGACCTTTCATGAGGACCTTATCTCTATCTACAAAGGATCATAATTTCAACAGGAAATACCCTTCTTCATTGTAATACATATCAAGTAATTAAGCAAACTCCCAAAACTTAGTCATGTATTATTTCACAACATTCATACTCAAATACAATCCCAAAAGATACATTATCAAAGAGGATTCCTAAAATTTTACCTCGTATTCCACGTCGGTGTCTTTGATTTCAACTTCAATTTCCCCTTCCACAATTTTAGGTACACTGAATTCAATGGTTGTTCCATTTGCTGGGATACGATTGCCACTGATAACATCAAACTGTAACTTCTTCTCCACCTTTGATGGGGTAATTGTTTCCTCTGGTTTGTTGTTGGTATTTGGTTTACTCGATGAATTTGCATCTAGCGTTTCCAATGCATTCGTTTTCAAATCACTTTAATCTCTTTCGATTACTATATCATTTCCTAGATTTTCTACTCGATTAATGCTCTCTTGAGTATTCTTTGAAGTTGTGCGATGTTCCAATGGAGAAAGTACCTTACGCGGCCGCCGTAATTGTCCTCAATTCTAATTATTAATATTTAATTAAAATAAAAAATATAGTACACCAAAAGAACGAGAATAAGAATTATAGAATTGTCATTACATCATCATTAAAGTAATAATACATGAAATTCATTCCAGATACTTTCTTATTCAAGTTTCTCATGAAATTTTGTCTTATCTTCAGTGAAATATCAACATATTTACCATCATTGGGGATACTAGTGAACAAGAAAAGCAATAAAGAGAAACATTGCAAAGGATAAAAGAGATATTGTTCCGGACTGACACAATAGCTAGGCAATGCCCAATCCACTTCTACTCCCAAAACGGTTTAATTGCCTATGTCCTGCTAGTTAAGGGCAAAGAGAACCATTTTTACCTTTCTGCCCCTCTGCTGAGGAGGCCTGTCCGGCTGACCCCCTAGATCAGCTGCCCCTCGTCACATTTCTGCCCATCACGCACGGTTCCACCATCCAGAAATAGTCACGACACCCGTGCCCGCGACCACGCCCTTGTCCGCAGCAACGGTTAGTTCCGAACACCTCTGCCCGTCCCAACGGCTAGTTTCTGGCAGTTACTTATTCTTTGGAAGCGAATATCTCGTCCCGAAAATAAGGAGCAATGGCCAAGCGTTGGGGGCATTATAAAAACCCTCTTATTTAAGAGGGTCAGGTATTCAATAATCATCCTAAAACATATTCACTTTGTACTTGTCTTCTCTTCTCCCGATTCTTACTTTAGCATCGGAGTGCCTTGCAAGTACACTCTTTCCTCATCTTTGAAACCCAACATCGCAGACGAAGTCTCTGCCCCACTTCAGGTTTTAATCAGCCGGTAAGCTCAAATATATTAATTATTGCATTGATAGGTATTTTTCCAATGTCATATAGACGACTTTTAATAAATTCCCCCTAGAAAAAAATAAGATTCCTTCCTTAATATTTCAAGTTTCTTTTGTTTTGATATGTCATTAGATCCAATCATTAGAATCTTTAACGTAACAGTCTTTTGTGATTTGAATATTTAACACAATTTAAAATGCACAAATACTAATATAGTTTTATTTTAGTCAGTATTAAAAAATTAATAAATAATTGTTATAATATTACTTTCAAAATTAATATTAAATAAATAAATAAATAAATTATTAAACATTTCTATTAATAAATAGTTGCATCAAAAATTTTAAACATTAATATTGCATTATAAACTAAATAATTTCTAAATTGTTTATAAAATATTAAATAAATGATTAAATAGAATTAAATAATATGAAATAATTATTAAATAGTTTATTAAATATTTAAATTATTAATATTTATATTATTTAAATATTTAATTGAAAATTAAATAATTATATCATTATATTTCATAATATTTAATAAATATTTCATATTTATAAATACTATTAAAATATAATTTTATGAATATTAAAAAAATAAATATATTTATTTTGGTAAATATGTAGTATATATGATGATTACTAAATATTTAAATTAATAATATTTAAAATATTTAAATAGTTTATTAATATTGAAAACTAAATATATTTCTTGTGAAAATAATGTAATAAATATTATATAAATATTACAAACAAATTATATTTCTTGTGTTAATAATGTAATAAATATGAAAATGATTAAATATTTTAATTATTAATATTTCTGCTACTTAAATATTTTATTAATATTGAAAACTAAATATATTTCTTGTGATAATAAGGTAATAAATATAATAATTACTAAATATTTCAATTATTAATATTCAAATATTTAAATAGTTTATTGATTATTTAATTAATATGTTATTTTATTTTATACTCATTTATAATTATTTTATATTTTAAATTATAATTAAAATATAGTTTAACAAATATTAACAAACTAAATATACTTCTTGAGGTAATACTATAATAACTTTAATAATTATTAAATATTTCAATTATTAATATTTCAACTATTTAAATTTGCAAACAAAATATATATCTTGTGATAATAATGTAATAAAGATAATAATTATTAAATACTTCAATTATTAATATTTCAAATACTTAAGTAATTTATTAAATATTAAATAATTATTTATTTTTCTTTCATACTACTTAATATTTTTTCAAATTAATAATGTAATAAATATTTTATACTATTTGATGAACAATTTATTATATATTTTAAATTTATGCATAAAATTCTTACATAATTATTTATAAAATATTTATTTAAAAATATCTAATACAAAATATTAAATAAATTTTTAAATAAATAAATAACTATTTTGAAATATATTATTACATATAAGATATTTTTAAATATTGCAAATCTATTATGTAACATATATATTTTTTGTTGTAAACTATTAAATAACCAAGGCATTTAGCCTAGTGAATGGGCTCCCTTTTGCATAGCATAGATCGAGGTTTCAAATGTTGCTGGGACTAAATTTTGGAATTTTTGGTATTTTAGTATTTAACACTTAAATAATAAAATATTAATAAAAAAATTAATTTGGATTTTTTTTAAATGAATATAATTTAAAAGAAAAATCCAACAAAGTCATCTACATCAATTTTAAAAAAATGTCACATCATAGATTCTGATGACCGCATTTAAAAAAGGATCAAAATAAGAGGATATTGAAATGTTAAGGATGAAATCTTAAGTTTTTATTGTTTTTTTAAAGGTCACCCATATGGCAGGGGAGAATACCAGAATTTTTATCCAAATACCCCTAATTTTCGAAAAAATTCCCAAAATACCCTACGTTTCAGAAAAATTCCCAAAGTAACCCAGTTAGGTTTGAGATTGCACACTGTCGCCAAATCAATTGGCGACCCTTCTTTAGAGGAATCCAAGTTGTCGCCAATTGAACTGGAGACTGCTTATCAAGTCGCCAATTCAATTGGCGACCTAGTGCAAAAAATTACAAGGGAGTCACCAATTGATGTGGAGACTCCCTAGAAACTGATTTTTTACCTTTTACACTAGGTCGCCAATTGAATTGGCGACTTGATAAGCAGTCTCCAGTTCAATTGACGACAGTGTGCAATCCCCAACCTTAACTGGGGTACTTTGGGAATTTTTTTTAAAACATAGGGTATTTTGGGAATTTTGTTGAAAAAGAGGGGTATTTGGGTAAAAAATTCGAGAATACCTATTAACCCTTAATTATTTAGTAATTAACTAAATATGGATTGATATAATTACTTATTAATATATTATAATATAATTACTTGTTATTAAATATTAATTATTGATAAATTATTTGTTTGGATTTTGAGTTTAAATAAATCGTGATGAGTTCGACCATTCAATGAAAGCCAATGAAATGTGTTGTCCACATTAGACAGATCACATACTCTAAAATACTTATATAACAATAACGGTAGTAATTTAATGATATCGACAATTATTTCTCCAATCCTACAAAATATGTCGTAGTTGTTTTTAATTATTTTATAAAATAATAGTATGCTATAATTTGTATCTATCATTTATCAATTTAATTAAAATTTAAATTCTTTAAATGATATGTGAGACATATATATATATATATATATATATATATATATATATATATATATATATATATATATATATATATATATTATTTAGTTAAATAATATTGATAGTTTAATGTTACTACACATTATAGCATTTTTTGTCTTGTTATTATCCTTATAGCTACAAGATGAAGTTTCTTCAGGTGCAAGTAATAAATGAAGTACAAAATAAACATGTGTTGAAATTGAATAACCATAATAACTAACTTTCAGTTATGATAGTTGGAAAGTAGTTAGTAATTGTAATCCTATGAAATCATGAACATTGTACATAATATATACCTTACTTGTACTCTAAGTAATATCTGTAATCTCTACTCAAAATCAATGAAGCTAGTTGAAATTACACTGATTCTTCTTACTTATAAAATGGTATAAGTTAGAACAATATAGCTTCACTCATTTTTTCGTCAGCTAAATTTCTTCACGTTTGTTTCATTCATCAAGACTTTGTTCTTGATTTGTTCTTCATATTCTCTGATTCTTCTTTGAGAACCATGCCTCAACGCGTTGCTTTAGCCAACCAGTAAGCTGAAATTAACTCCATCTACTGCATTCATTCGAGTGAAGATCTAAATTATGTTTGCATCTCTCCAAAGCTTAACAGATCCTGTTATCCTGCATGGAGTAAGTCAATGCAGCGATCTTTAGACGCTAAGAACAAGCTTCAATTTGTTAATGGATCCATTGAAATTCCTCCTCACCATGATTTGTATTTTAATGAATGGAAAATGTGTAATTACTTGATCCATTCTTGTTTATTGAATTTTGTATATGCACAAATTACATCCACCATCGTTTTTCATGTCAATCCCATCGATGTATGGACTGACCTAAAAGAACAATTTTCAAAAGCTGACCGTTTTCGTATCTTTACACTTCAAAATTCAATCAATAGATTGAAAAAATATTCTAAATCTAAAATGGATTATTTCATTGAGTTGAAAGGCTTATGGGAAGAACTCAATGAACATCATCCCTTTTTTTGTATGCTCATGTCCTCAGCAATGCAGATGATTGGTTATGCAAAATATGTATGCATATCGACATGAAGATAAGTCATGTAGTTTATAGTTGATCTTAATGATCAATTTTCATTTGTGAGAACTCATGTTTTGTTGATGGAACCTTTTCCACCAATCAAACAAAGTTTATTCTTTAGTTGTACAAGAAGAAAGCAATAAAAAAATGTTACTCCAAGTGAAGAAGATAGCTCCTTGTTAATCAATGCAGCTCAAAAATTTGACTCTAAAGGCAAACCACAACACTATAAGGATCCCCATGATGATGTACGTTCTGCAATAGAAGTGGTGACACTGTTGATATTTGCTACCAAAAGCATGGTCATCCTCTCTTTGTCGTCTTTCGAAAAAATTTATTGTCATTCCCGTTTAAATCACCATAAGAAAGCTGTTGTAAATGAATCCCAAATAGAGTTTCGGTGATGGTAAGACCATCATCGCCACCATTTCAGAGCACGACCTCTCATTGCCATTGTAACCACCTTCATTTTCTCCTCATTCTACATAATGTTTTTAGCTCTGAAAATTTTTCATTGAAAATATTGAATTTTTTACCCAAATACCCCTATTTTTCAGCAAAATTCCCAAAATACCCTATGTTTCAGAAAAATTCCCAAAGTACCCCCAGTTAGGGTTTGAGATTGCACACTGTCGTCAATTGAACTAGAGACTGTTTATCAAGTCGCCAATTCAATTGACGACCTAGTGTAAAAGGAAAAAAATAGTTTCTAGGGAGTCTCCACATCAATTGGCGACTCCCTTGTAATTTTTTACTCTAGGCCGCCAATTGAATTGACGACTTGATAAGTAGTCTCCAGTTCAATTGGCGACAACTTGGATGTCCTAAAGAAGGGTCGCCAATTGATTTGGCGACAATGTGCAATCCCAAACCCTAACTGGGGGTACTTTGGAAATTTTTCTGAAACGTAGGGTATTTTGGGAATTTTGCTGAAAAATAGGGGTATTTTGGTAAAAAATTTGAAAATATTCCACCAATATCCATCTTCTACCCTCATTATTTAAATGATAGAGGAGAGAGAAAAAAAACTGACACATAATCTCCACCATTTATTGTAAAATCTAATGGTTCAGATTCATTCTCATGTTCTCACATAAAAATGACATTCTCATATGATACGTTCCATATATATATATATATATATATATATAATATAGTGTTAGTTAGGGTAGTAAATATAACAAGTCTAAAGGCCAAAAAAACCATTAATTAAGGTAAAATCCCACTAAGATTATTCTCTTTCTTACTTACATAATTAAGTTGTTTAAAAACTAATTCCACAATTCTATCATTCTAATGGGAAGGTATTCCGTATTCATAAGAACTCAAATGAAAAATTATGACTGAAATGCTAATGGACTAAGAATTTAATTCAAAACCCACATTACGGATTACGTTGTTTGAAGTAAGCCAAAACTCCAACAAAAGGAGCATTGATATATGTAGCTGGCTCTGATTGAGAAACATTAAAACGAGAATCTTGAAAAGAATCATCCTCTGCAGGTCCTCCAACAATTGCACCAGTTAGTTGATTGATATTTGGTGATGGTAATTCAAAATATTTGTCTCCATCACGACACCCTATATGTTTAGGGTACGCATCTATGGACGGCATCGTTGAAGCTCGGTGGTGTATCTTCTGAGGGAATTTTTGTCCATATCCTACCATGTATGACATTCCTAAAGGGTTGTTTCCTAGTACATAGTCCACCTTAATAAATACAAAAATCAAGGAAAATGTGTTACTAGCAGTTAAAAAAAATGTAGTTATATTTAAATAATCGATTGATAATTACCTGAGATTTTGCAAGATCAATGAGGTCAGTTGGTTTGGCAACAACATTACCACAATTGACTGTTTTCTGGTTAACTTGCATGTAACGTGCATATACAATTAACAAAAAAGAATATGATGTTGCATGTTGCAAATTACTTGATCCAAGTTTGAATAGAAGCCCACCTAATCAACATCCAAAAATGAATTCATGTAACTTAAACGTATATTTTTATGATAACTTCGTAAATACAATTCATATGATAACAATATGTTTCAAATTGAGAGGGGAGTATTTCTATTACCTTTAGAATATTTGACTGCTATGGTTGGTGAATTAGGTAACAATGAGCATATAAGATTGTCTGCATTTGGAATGAACGGATTTTGGTTTGATGGATCGTTCATCACTCGCTGCTTAAATTTATATATTAAAATCAGATTTGAGAAATGTCATTACATATATGTGATATTATAATCAGTGGCGGATTTAAACATAAAATAGTCATATTATTGGCTAATACTTTATGTTAATTTTTAAAAATTATTTTGATCATAATTTAGTTTATGGTACCTAAAAAATGGAAATGGATTCCCTGCAGTCAAATAGTAACTGCAGGGTAATCTCAACCATTTGATTGTTATGATTTTTTATAAATGTTTATTAAACTTTAAATCTGGACCTTTCAATTTTAATCCTAAGGGTCACAAAGTACCAACTGCGTGACAGTGTATTTTCTCGACTGCAGGCAATCACGGTCCCTAAAAAATTCGTCAAAATCCGCCAATAATTACAACTGATTCTTACATGCATCAAATGGTACAAAAATAAATAAAAATTGTTGTGCAAAAAAATGTTACACTAATAATGAGAAGTGACACTAACCTCAGAAATAAGTACATTAATGCCAGCATGCTTTGAATCCCATCCGAACTCAGTTGAAGGTCCTAAAGATTGTATATTTGATTTTACAAAGTTCCAATAAGTTTGATCATTAGAAGCTCTATATAACCATGCAGCACCCCAAACCAGCTCGTCCTAAATTACATGCAATAAGTCTGATAAAGATTTTCTACATATAAATGATGAATTATAAGATCATGAAAATCATACCATATAGCCATTAAAATCACAGTAGAAGGGGCATGCTCCATCACCTATGGAATCGTTATAACTTCCACGATGATTATTTGCAAAGTTAAACACCTAAATATCAGTTATAGATATTTTAATTAATTAGTAAAAAATATTCGAAAATTGCATTTAAAAAAAAAATGAAATATAAAATATATGGTACCAGTTTAGCCCTGCCAAGAAGAGCTCTAGAGTATCTACCATCATTTTTGCTTAATGCAATGGACGATGCAGCAAGAGCAGCCGCAATCTCGGCTGAAACTTCAGAACCAGGCTTACTCGTAGTGACCACATATGTTTTTCTGGAAGTGTCCATGTCTTCTGGTCTTTCCCAACAACCGTGGTCGCTATTGGGATCTCCGATTTGTGCTATCACAAAATTTGGATCTTTTGTTGCTTTTAGAAAATAATCGGTTCCCCAACGAATTGCTTCGAATGCATGTTGTAAATCAGGACCCATGAGATCTCCAAATTCTATAACACTCCAAGCTAGCATGGTTGTTGTAAATGCCATTGGAAAATGGAACTTTACATTGTCACCAGCATCATAGTATCCACCATCCATACGCACCTGTTTTGGAACTTTACATTGTTAGAAATCCCTTTAATTTTTTATCAACATTAAAAATTTTTATATTTTCTACTATGATTTTTATATTTTCTAGCAACATAAAAAGTTTAGAATAGCCATTAATATAAAAATACTAGATAAAATATTTTTAATTAATAATAATTAAATAAACAGTTTGTCAGTGCACAATTGAAGTCTTTTGTTGAGTTATATCTCGTTTCTTTGTATTCAGGTTCGAGTACCTTTAGTACTCGTTTTTTATATGAACTTGCTTAAAAAAAATCGCATATTTAATATATAATATTAGTATTCAACTTTGGTAAATAAGATCCAAAATATAAAATCAAAGCTTATGATTATTCAGGTGAATGAAAACATGAAAATGCATGCATAGAATCAAAATAGAATAAGTAGCCACAAATGTAAAAAAAAAAAAAAAAAACAAACTAGATTACCACCTAAACAATTTAATAACTTACACGAATATCAGATCCATCATTGAGTGCAGAGTTTTTTCTCCATGTCATACGTTGAGAAGCCGGCAAATATCCTGACCTTTGGCCTTCAAAAAACAAAATGCTTTTTGTTAATGCATCAGCATAGTTAATTGGAGCTGATTTTACCATTGTTGTAGACAGTATCATTGTTACTAACAATGAAAATTTTGACAATATTGTTATTTTGTTTCCTCTCATTTTTTTTTATGTAACTCTTTCAACAGTTTCAATTTTCAAGTTTGAAGTATGTTATTTGAGCATTCAGCATGTCAAGAATATATATATAATTGAAAAATAATGGAGCATTTATTTGTTGTGACTGTGGTATCTGAAATTTGATCATTAGAATTAAGTTATCAATTATAGGTAAATGAAAATTATATTGTTTATGTTAATTTGTTTCTAACATAGAAAAGAATCATAGAGAGTTTAGGTAATAATTATTGATTTGGATATTTTAATTAATATTCTAATATATTAATTTATGTTAGTTATTTTTTCTGTTATAGAATACTCCCCTTTTTTTGGTAAAAAGAAAAGGTTAGTTATTTTTCTGTTATAGAATACTCCCTTTATTCTCATTTATAAACAGTTTTTATATTTTAGATTCAATTATTTATTAAATAATTGATGTATTTATTTTATATATAGTCTAAATACATAATTTTTTTAATAAACCTTAAAAGTGAAATTTACTTGTATAGAAGAGAATGGAGTTAGTATTGTGCTATTAGGGTAACTAAAATGAGTTGAGAGTAAAACTTAAGTATAATTTTTCTTTGAAATTAAAATCAATGAAATCATAGAAAAGGCAGTAAATTTTTATAATAAGAAATAACTAATAAGAAGATCAAATAAGAAATAAAATTAACATTTATTTAATTTGATTGATTTTTAATTCAAAAAATTTGTACGCATCTTAGTTACTATTCAAGTTGCAAAATCTCCAGTCAAAAAAAAAATTGCAAAATCAGAAAAATCTAAAACAAACTTTTAGAACACAATTATAGCTAAGCCTAATTTAATATATGAAAATGGAAAATGCTTATCAGTTAGAAAAAGTAAAAAGAAGAAAGACAAAAATAAATCTCAATCATTCATTAGCACTACTATTTCTTGATTCCTATGAAAATGGAAATTAAATTTATAATACATTAAAAATTATTCTATAAAATAATGACTCGTGTGTATTCTTGTCTTTCTTATTTAAATTATTTCTTACTAAATAACATTACTCTATGAAAATACTATTTAAAATATCCGAATCAATAATTTCTAAATAAATTCTCTATTATCGGATTTTCCCAATAAATTATAAATCCTATAGATAAGTAAATTGTAATTTTTTAAACAAAAATGTAATAAAAATATATTTTATAATGAAAAAAATATGAATTATTCAAATTTATTAAAATAAAGAATTAAAAAAAGTAAGTTGTTCTATATATATTTTCTGCATACGGTCTATTTCAATATAATTCTTTAAGTTCATTTTCTTAAATTTTATTATCCACACTTATTTAAATCTTTTATTTTATTTTCATCATTTTATACTATCCAAACTTATTTAAATTAGTGTAATTTATTTTTGTAATTGGTTAAGAACAATTAACTCCTAATAGAGAGTTCTTGTCACCATTTAAATTGTGAGTGTGTGAGACATTTTTAGTGAGGAGAAAAGAGAGAGAATGAAAAATAAGAAGTATTATTATTGAATGTGATTAAAACTAAATTACAGTATGTGTATATATACAACTAAGTAATTTAATACTAAGTAATTAACATAACAAACTCTAAGTCTAACTAACTTGAACTTGAGCTACACAACTTCGATTATATCACAACATACCCTTTATAATTCAAGTTATTGAACATAAACTAATTATAATCGATCTGAACTATTCCTAATTTCTTTCTCAAAGTTAGGAATCGATCAATCTTCAAGCCTTTAGTGAAAATGTCAGCCAACTGTATTTCACTCGAGCAATGTCGCACTTCAAGTTCACCCTGGTTTACCTTCTCTCTTAGGAAATGAATCCTAGCCTCAATGTAATGTGCTTACTTTTTCCATGTAGAAATGGATTCTTTGCAAGGTTAATGGCTTACTTGTTGTCGATATGCAACACTAGAGGTTTGTTCACTTCGACCTCCATCTCTTCCAGCACAGATCTGATCCAAATTGCTTGACAAACGACATAGAATCCTGCTATATATTCAGCCTCACATTAGCATAATGCCAGCACAGGTTACTTTCTTGAGCACCATGAGATTCGGGCACCAAATACTTAAAAGAAATAATCAGTTATGCTTCTTCAATCTTCCTTATCTCCACACCAATCATTGTAACACCCTAAACCCCGCATACAATTTAACATGGAATTTAATTAAACAAAAAGTAACCATTCAGGGTGTCAAACACAATCAAATATAGCTTGCTCCGTAACGTGGGTTATAACATAACAATTTAGAACTTGTAATCGCATACTCACCTTTACTTAGGGTATCATCGTAGCGAAATCAATATTAAATCAAATAAACACAGTATGACAACTCATGACATTTAGTCTCATAAACCTCAATCCTTATAATGCAATAAAAGGAGTTATATTATTCATCTCACAACAACTCTTAGATATCAACAAAACTTAAATAGTAACTCCAGCAAAATAAACACTACTACAAAACGCGCAAACAACAACGCGAGGTGTACAACGAAATCATGTACATCGTTGTAATAGGTTAGAATTTTTGCGCCTAGTGAATAGCTGGATTTATAAATAGAAATTTAATGACGGTTGCCTCAAAACACCGTAGTAATAAATGATGTTTAGAAAGTTTCGATTCCCGACAACTACATTTTTTCCATTTTTTAGAGTACATTAAGTGTGTGTCACTTAAGTCCATTATTTAAAAAATAATATGTAAATGATTTAACAGCGGTTAAGTCAACCAACCGTTGTTAGAGGACTTATTTAACCAAGTTATTTAAACACGAGAATACAATACAACCGTTGTAAAATATGTAAATTGCATCACGGTTTTTCTTTCTAACCGTGATGAAAAGTGATATTTTTTAGTATATAAGTGAAAGTATCTATCATTTAGTACATAACGGTCGTTTCTCTCAAAAGAAAACCCTAACATATTTCACTCTTCTCTATCATAACATAACCCTAACATCCTTCAACCTTTAGATATGTCTTCAGATTCTTCTTCACCGATCACTAACTTGAGGTTCATTCATTTAACTTATGCTTCGATTTCGTTTACGTTTCTTGTTAAAAATGGATTCTCATATTTTCATTTGGTGAATGTTCTCTTTTTTTTAGATTCGTCTTCACCACCTTAACAAAATGCATACTTTGGCTATGATACATATGATTTGTGTAGCTATGAAGAAAAATACAAGAAGTATGAAGCTATTGAGTAAACTTTATTCACCTTGTACTTTCTCTTCATAGCTTCATAAACTAGATGAAAGTCATAATTTCCATCAAATCCTTTTGATTTGTTTTTCGTCTTCTTTTTCCCCCAGTCACTGTTCGTGTTCTTCTCACCCAGTTTCTTCAAGTTTCCATCAAATTCTTCCATTAAAATGTATCAGCACTCCGGTTGTAGCCATGTGACGCTCCAGGGATTTTCATCCAAGTACAAACGCGAAAGTGGCACGGAAACAGAGTCGCCAGCAATGTCTATTTATCCCAAGAGAGGGAAAGGAAACACTGCATAAATCTGGGGGAAAGGAAAAGACATGGTCTCGGGACCAAAAGAAACGGGTAAGGGAGTCGATTATGCAAGGGGAAGGTATTAGCACCCCCACGTGTCCATTGTACTCGATGGGATCCACGCTTGTTGTCTCGATCAAAGGGTGTTGTCGTTTGGAGCTCCACTGCTACTGGAAAGGAAAAGGAACAGGAACGGAAAAGAACAAAGAAACGGGGAAGAAGAGGAAAAGAAGTGACTCGGTAGGACATCGTCGGAGTCCTAGGCCTACGTATTCCCTCGTGCAATGGGAAAGTCAGAGTCAACGTAGTTAGGACACGAACTTGGGGGGAGGTTGCTCGCCAAGACATCGCCGTCTCGTGCCTACGTATCCTCGATCTAACCAGAAGGAGGAAATCAGAGCAGTCGTAGTTCGACTTAACCAAGTCTGTGTTTTTTATGAGCGACGTCAGATTCGCGTCCGGCAGTTAGGGTCGATGCCTGTTTGCGACGAGACGGAAGTAACGTGCCCTTTTCTGAAAATGGTTTGCACTGAACGATCCCGAAGGATGAGAAAAAGGTTTGACTTTGTTTTGTGTTTTTTAGACAGAAATGGATTGAAGTTAATTTGTAACTTGCATTGCACCCAAGTCTACAACATAGGAACGAATACGTCGCGTATCGTCCCCAACAGGGCGCACGCTAAGTACCCTAGAAGAATGAAGGGAGACCCCCCATACCTCACTTCCCATATATAAGGCTCATGCGCAATACACGTTAACCATTATTAAGTGTTTTAGAAAGGTTATGAGAAGAGAAGAGAAGACTTAAGGAAAAAGAAATTACTAAGGGAAAACTAAATTGTTCCTAATGTTGTCATGCAAAGGATGGCCCTAAGGTCAAGGTTTAAGAACCTAAGTCTAAAGAGAAGGGAGGGATAACACTACCTAATACTCATCCTACCTCACCTTAATAAAAAATTAAGGATGAGCTAGGATCCCAAAGGGTGTGAGAAAGTTGTACACAAAGCATTATATTATGTTATTCATATAAGAGAAAGAGAAGTAAGATAGATGAGATGAAAGGAGAAATGAACATGGATTAACATCCACATGTTCATATGTCTTACCTCTGCCCCTACACAAAAGGTTAGCAAAATAATCACAAGAAATGAATATAAGTGCTAGTAAGTAAACCAAACAATACTAGTTGTCTTAAGGAAGACAACTTAGGAGGCAAACCAAGTTTAAACCAAAAGGAAAGATGCCTAAGAGTCAAGGAACCTATAAGGCCAGTAGGTACATGCCAATGTGTCCTACTAATTAAACAGGCCAAGAGAAACCAAATAATGTCAAACTATGCACCAAAAGTTCATACAATTACAAGTTATGCAATAACTATGCAATATGAAAAACAATGGTTCATAAACATGAATAAATGCATATGGAAACATTAAATTCAGAATTTAATGACATTTAAGAATGTATATGCATATCATTGAATGAACATACAAGTCATGGATGCAAGCATTTAAGGAAATGAAGCAAGAAGAAGTGAACAAACACAATTGAAGTTCAACAATGAAGCATACTTGTAATGCAAGTCAAAGATAAAGATGAAATGATATCATACATGTCTAATGGACACAAGTCAGTAGCACATGACATTTGAAATTACATTTAGAAGTCAAGCATGTATGCACAAAGTTCACACAAGTGTCATGTTGAAGCACATTGAAGACTAGAAACAAACATGGTTCAAACAAGTTCAAACAAACATGCAAAAATTTATGAACTTAAGAGGCATGCAAGATGCAATTAGAGGTCATGGCATATGGTTGAGAATGATCACAAATAGAAGTGGAATCATGTGTAAGTGATGGTTTAAGATCATGCAAGTGTTGATGCAAACAAGTTATCAAAGATGGACAAGTAAGGATGCATAAACTTGTATCATAATGCAGGTTCAAACTAATGTTCATAAGTCATGTAAAGTTGAACAAATAATGACCTATAATTTGATGTGAATGACCTATAATGTTCATAAAATCATATGTCAAAAGGTTTCAACAAGGACCTAATAGGATTGCACACAATGTATCACAAAACCCTAGCACATGATCCTATAACAACATACATATATAGATGCACTCAAACAATTCACAAAACCAAGCTAGGAGGATGTGAAAATTCACATATGCAAGTCAAATGAAGTCCAAACAGTGTGTAAACATTTCCCAAAAGTATGGTACAAAAATCATTAAGAAACATGTTCACATGTACTCCACAAGTTCATTCAAACCACACAACAATAGTGCACAAAGATAGGGTTCAAACACCATTAAAAAATGATTTTAAAAATCCACAAAAATTGAATGAAGTGTATCAAATATCATACAAGGGTGTGTCAAGTCTCAGAAGTAAATTCACTTTGGAACTATGTTAAACAATTCATCAATTCAACATGGATCATGAACAAAGGTCACACAATGCATCTCATTGGAAAATTCACAAAAAATAGCAAAACAATCCAAAAATGAGAAAATAAAATGTCAAAAATTACTTAAATGTGTGAGGATGCTCCATGAATTTATATGGAGTTTTTGGATGCATAAAAGTATTTTTTTTAAAAATCAAATAGCAAACAATTATGAAAAAGAAAAATAAAACCAAAGAAAAGGTCAGGGGTGCAGCACAAGCAAAAACCAAGTTATAATTGCATTGCGCTTTAAAACATGGGGTGCGTATATCAATAAACAACCAGGCCTAGGGCGCGTGGATCTGCAGAACACATCATGGGGCTCAGTCAAAAAGGTTGACTCAACGTGAGCCAATGGATCTAGTCAACACATGATGATCAAAAGAGTAAGCAAATCAAACGAATAAGCAAGCACGCACGCACATGATAAGCAATAGTGTATCAACCACGTGGAATCACAAGGATCGGAAAAATGAGGCACGTGATGAGGAGCCTCCTCATTAATGCGCTGGCAACGTAAGAACCCTCAAATCAAAATAAAATGGACGCTCATGATTAAACCTGACCAAAACCCTAGGGTTTAAACCTCAGGTGACCGGAGAAGACTCCGGTCGTCTTCTCCGGTGAGTCTCCGTCGTGCACAGTTGCCAAACACCCCAGAAATTGATGAACCATACACCATTCTCTTCGTCTCTCCATGTAGATTACAAATCCAGGCTCAGAATTCACAAACAATTCACATACAAAGCAAATCGAAGTAAGAAAATATGCCCTAGTATTTGAGATCTATGCACCTAAGGTGCCTATCAACTAGCCGGTGGTTACATTGCTTCTAATAAGCTCAAAAACAAGCAGAAACAGGTTCAAATAAACTTAATGCACAGAGAAAGAATGGAGAAAACCTGGACTGTAATGGAGCTTTGAATCAAAGAAATCCAAAGGTGCACGATCCTTACTCTTTGGAGATGATTACTGGCCAAATAAAGGCATTACAGAGCTAGAGATCTCTTGAAATTCAGTTGAAGAAGAAGAAAACCAAACTTGATGTGGCAACTCCAATCTCTTTCTTTACTCCATGGATGATTGATCAAGGATGAAGATGAAGAACAGTAGAGATTTGCAGAGATTTGACATAAGAATGAAGCTTCAAGAGAGAGAAGACTTCACACAGAGAGAGTGTGAGGTTTTGGGGGAAATGTGAAGAAATAAAAGTTCGTTCCCAATTCAGTTGAAGATTTCTATTTATATCCTTGGTTAGTTTCTAACTGTCTTGGTTGACAGTTATAACCATGGTTAGAAGTGAGGTTGAGTTGTGAAGTGAATGAAGTTAAAATGAAAATGAAATGGAAAAGAGAGTGAGCTCGGGTTGTATTGTTTTGTTAGGGTGAGGAGAATAACATGGCAACTATGGTGGTGATTAAGATGGAGGGTGATGATGTAATGTTGCTGAACCCAAGATTTTTGCACAAGTTTCTTCTCATTTGGTATTTGAACAAATATGGCAAAAGATGTACATGGGCAGCATGGTATGCAAGATGTTTGTTTGGTTTATTAAGGCAATGTTTGATGACATACACATGACATGAAGTAGATGATGTACATGCTGCAACAAAGACAAAATTTTTTGAATGAATTTTCATTGCTTGACATGGAAGAAAATCAGTTGGCATGTAATGATCTTTGGAGGAAGAAATATTCATGACCATGGGATGAAAACACAAGGTTTTTTGTTATTTGGAAAGAGGGGGTGGAGAAGAACAAGATTGATGTTCAAAATGAATGGAAATAAAACCTCTAAAGTACCTAAAAATGTTGATGAACATGCTTGGTTGCAACTGAGTTATACATGTATCTTGCCCTACTCGTGCCTGGCCCAAGGCCTATGAAATAAGTCAGGTTGGGATCACCACTTTGATCCAACATATCTCTTCATACATTGATCATATGAAAATTTCTCCAACATAAAAGTTGAAGAGGAGATCAAGAGAAATAAGATTGATGTTGAACATTTTTCCAATTGAAAACCCCATCAAGGAGAAATTTGCCCTTGAACTTGGATAGAACATGCACATAAGGTGTTTGTTGAAATTACTGCGTGCTGGCTGGTCATGACTTGTCATTTTGCCTTGATTTGCCTCAACTTTAATTGATCATATCTCTCCCAATTTTAAACCAACACTACGCCAAAATTTGCTTTTCACATCGCACCAAAGACAACGCTTTTTGGACAAAGCGCTGCTATAGGTCTTTAAAAAATTTCGCTAAAAAAAAGCGCTGTAAAAGACAGCCTTTAGAAAGCGCTTTTTAAAAGCACAATTAAATGCCCTAAATGGAATCCACCTTAGAAAGCGCTTTTTTAAAAGCGCTCTTATAGGTTAACCTTAGAATGCGCTTTCAGAAAGCGCTGCTATAGGTCTTAAATTCTCCTCACTTTAGAAAGCGCTTTCAGAAAGCGCTGCTATAGGTCTTAAATTCTCCTCACTTTAGAAAGCGCTTTCTAAGGAAAGCGCTCTCATAGGTAGCACTTAAGAAAAAGCCTTTTGAAAAGCGCCCTCTAAGGTCATTTATGAATTAAAATATAAAACACATTTCATATCATTTTTAGAAACTTCTTTTCATTTTCTGCTCTCGACCGTTTCTTTCTGCTGAAACCCTTGTGTTCAATCGTTCTTGCATGCTTTCTAAAACCCTTTCTTTCATTGCCGTCGTTTTGAAATGTTTGCCGTCACCGTTGTCGTCGTTCTGAAACCATTGACGTCACCGTTGCCATCGTTCATTCTTGCATTCGTGAAGGAGAAGACGGAAACAAAAAGAAGAGGTACGTTGTTGTTGTTGTTCTTGCTTCATACATTGTTCTTGCCGTCGTTGTTGTTGTTGCCGTTCATTCTTGCTGTCAACATTGCCGTCGTTCTGTTGTTGTTGTTGTCATTCTGTTGCTGTTGTTGTTTTTATCGTTTTGTTGCTGTCGTTCTGTTGCTGTCGTTGTTTTTTTCTTCTATTGTTTTACATGTATGTATTTGAGGTTGTAATAATATTTATATAGGAATCAGATTACTTCTT
Source organism: Lathyrus tuberosus (assembly GCA_022829125.1). Lineage (NCBI taxonomy): Eukaryota > Viridiplantae > Streptophyta > Magnoliopsida > Fabales > Fabaceae > Lathyrus > Lathyrus tuberosus. The sequence goes on from JALAZF010000058.1 coordinate 14,558,617, forward strand.
TCTAGTAAGGCATTTGTTAATCAATTTGATTCTGGAATAACTTAATATTCCAATATGAGTGAGTCAAATTTGAGTAATATTGTGTTAATTTGAATAACCTCAAACCTTGACTAGACATGCCAATACATAAGAACATTTGACTTAAAATGTTGATAAGAGAATGAAATGATGGAATGAATAGAATTCATAAGACAGAAGAAGTTGTTAAATAGGTTTCTTTAATACTCTATTCATTCACTTGAAGAATTGATAAAACTATAATGCATATAGTTTCATTTTATAGGCAAAATAATAAGTTTCTTATCAATGATTAAGTATGTTTAATTTCTAAGTAATCTTGATGGATAAGATATATATTTCTTAATACATACTTAACCCAAGGTACTTAACGAATTAAAATATGAAAGAATGAGATTATAGTTGATATATCTTGACTAGCTTCTTACTATTTTAGAAGGCACTTGATTTAATTTCTAACATTGTAGTTAGTAGTTATAGTTATAGAAGTTTGTTATGTTAAAATTTCTTATAGTTAGTTTCTTTTAGAAATTTGTTATGTTAAAATTTTCTTTTATTGTGAAACTAGTTATAGTTAGTTTGATAAAACACTGAAGAGTTTGCTGTTGATGAATTGGACTGTTATGACATTAGCTTGAAATTAGAAGTTAGTAGGTTATATAGAAAAAAGAATAAATGGTGAATTAGTTATGGTATATGAAACCATCCAAGTAAAGTTCCTGTAACATAAATATATGGCCATAACCAATCACAACATTGCTATTATATAGTGACTAACTATATATATTGAGAAAGAGTACTTACTTTTGAGGCCACTATGTAGGTGTTTACCTCTAATTGTTGCTTGTTTGTGATTACATGTTGCCACTTATCAAGTTATGACTCATTCAATGAATTATGGATTATGGATTTTTATATTTGTCATTTAATTTTTGTTTTTTTCTTTCTTACAGGTCAAATGGCTAGTAACCAGGACGACACGTGTAAGCCCTAGAGGCCAATACTTTTGGTACTTGTATCAAATTATTTATTAATAATAAAAGGCATTTCTTTATTATGTTTGTTTTTCCAAAATGATAAAGTCCCTAGAATAGCTAGTTCGTTTAATGAAACATTAAGTATGACTTAATCATGAGATTCCATTAAACATAAGGACACTATTCTTAAAGCATCCATAGTCGAGCTTTAATGTGAAATGGGATAGCCTTAAAGCATTAAGACTATTATGTAGATAGACTGATGATCACATATCATGGATCATGGATAAGGATTTATCAAGTCTTGACATAGGTATGAATATTAGGAGTAATATTTATACTGGATTGACCCACTATGAGAGTACTACATAGAATGTTATACAAAGTGTCAAAAGTTACTCTCATGGTGATAGTGGTGTATACCACCCTTAGACCTGAAACTACTATGTACCCTAGATGTAGAGTCAAATACTTTATTACTGATCAAACATTGTCCGTAACTGGATGATCATAAAGACAGTTGATGGGTATTTCACAAAGCATGCTGAGGGACATGAGTAGCCTAGATGGAATTTGCCCATCCTGCATAACAGGATAAATGTCTAAGGGCCCAATATTGAACTGGACAAGGATGACACGGTATATGCCTTGTGTTCAATATAGACATAGGGGCAAAAGGGTAATTGTACACACAAGTACTATCACAAAAGGTTTTGTCAGATCACATGACAATTTTGTGACTTGGGTAGCAGTGATGTGTTGCTAGATACTGCTCACTGTTTATTATGTTAAATACATGATTTAATATAATTGCCAACGTCGCGAAATCCTACAGGGTCACACACATAAGGACAGTTGGAGAAGAGATAGAGTAAATAAGGAACACCGTAAGGTACGGTGCACTTGAATGGAATACGGAATATGGTAAGGTACCATGTAATATAATAATAGTTATTATTATATTTATAATAGTTATAAAATATAATAATAATAATAATAATAAAATTATATTTATTATAATAATAGTTATTATAATAATATAATAATAATAAAATTATATTTATTATAATAATAGTTATTATAATAATATAATTATTGAATTGGGCTTTTTAGCTTGTAGCTCACACAAGTAGTTCTATAAATAGAACCCTTGTGCAGAAGCTCAATGTAGTTGTTGTTGAAACCCTGGCCGTATTCTATTTTTCCTCTCCCTCACTCAAAACCTTCAATTGTTATTAGCTAGCACTGTGACTGAAGGAAGCTGTTCGTGTGGACTGAGTAGAGGCGCTGTTCATCGTACAACGCTCGTGATCATCCATAGATTTGGAATCAAAGGTTTCATCGCCACAAAAGGTAACCTTTCTATCACAGATCATGATCTTTCGTAAGGATCTCTAAAGGGAAATTTTTGTTTTCCGCTGCGTTTAGATCGCAAATTTCCCTTCAGTGGTATCAGAGCCACTTACGAAACCATGAGTCTGGTAATTGTTTATTTTCTGTCATTTTTGTTTTAATTAGATTAAAATACGTAAAAAATTAAATCAAATCCAGATATTGAATTGTTTGGCATCAAATTGTGTATGGTTTGGATGATTGATATTGACTATGCTTCGGAATCCGACAATAGTATGGTGAAGCAGCGATATGTCAATCGTCCATAAGTTACACATATATGATCGATCTAATTCATATGTGATATGATTAACTTTGATGCAAATATGGTATATTGGATATACTATTTTATTTAGTTAGTTCAAATCATGTAATGATTATCATTCGATTGAGCGATCTGTGGTTATCTGCTTCGGAATCCGACTTTAGTATGGTGAAGCGATAACATACGGATCAATCATACTGAATTATTGATCATGGTGTTTTGATGGTATGAAATTGTTGCATCAAGGTTTATGACGGTACAAGGGTTGCACCGTCAAAGAGGTTTACGATCAAAAGTCACGCGTTCTGTTAGCGTGACAATTTCCATTTTTGTTAGCGTGACGTTCGTCATGGCAAGCGCGACGGTCGTCATGGAAACTGTGACGGTCGTCACAGGCAGTATGACGGCGCAAATGTTGCATCAAGCTTTGGGTCATGCATTATGAATGTGTGACGGTCAGCATGTGATATGTGACGGTCGTCATAGGCACAAAACTTGTGACGGTCGTCATTGGAGTTGTGACGGGCGTCATGGACATTGGACGGCGCAAGGGTTGCGTCAATGATGTCTGCAGTAATAATAAAAGTGTTTATTATTATTTTGCCAAAAATTTAATTTGATTTATTTAATTAACAGAATTTAAATTAATAATAATAAAATTTGTTTATTATTTTTCTTGTGGTGATCAGTTATGGCCTTAGTTTAATTTTCTTTGTTTTGAATTTTATAAATATGACCTGCGTGTCATGCCTCTCTCATATTCTCATCATGTAACTTCTTTTCTCATCTTACTCCCTCGTATGTAAAACGAGTTTCCTTTATGTAATGTATTATCATAAAGAAAGAGAAGACTACAAAACAAAGAAGGACAGCCTTGGAGATCTTGCTTGGAGAAGTGAAGATCGTTATTAGGTTTAGCTTAAGTTCTCTCATTGGCTTGGGAGAACAATTGCGCTAGGGGCCATAACTGTTTCATTTGTTTGTATGTATGTATGTTGATATATATTGTATGCATGTGTGAGGAACGATTTATATGATAAATAAGCCGGTGAGATCAAACTAATTAAAAATCGCTCAAAACAAAATATTAAGTTTTTGCTTTCCAAGTTTTAGAACTCATCAAGACTAGTATCGAATATTGTAGGTTTCGCCTAACGCGAGGTGCATGTTCTATATTAGTAAGGTGCGATGGGATAATTGTAATATCCAATTTCTAAAATAATGGGTCAAACTTAACTAAACAAAATATAATAAGATTATATGCGTTTAGAAGCAAGAGTTGGGAATAATCCATATGATGGATTGGAATAAGGAGTTATTCACCCAACTGAAATATTCGAGAATTGTATTGGATACAATTGGAAGGAGTTCCTACCTAAATAGCTAAGTTTTGTGTAATCAGCCTAACGTTGACTTAAAACAAAGTGAAATATGGATCTCGATCCACTAGAAAATCTTCCAACGGGATTTTCCGAATCAAATGATGAGGGTCATTTGGTTTGAGTAAAATAGTGGGAGCATATTTAATTAAAGGCCTAATTGAATATGTTATGATACTTATATTTTTCCATTCCATTTTGTAGATTACCATGACAACAAACACATCTAATAACATTTTGCGAACAATCCTAGATAAGGAAAAATTGTCTGGGACAAATTTTCTGGATTGACACCGAAATCTGAGGATTGTCCTCAAACATGACAAAAAGCTGTATGTCTTAGAGACACCTGTTCCTGATGAGGAACCTCCTAGTTCTGCTCCTAAGGCTGAAAGAGATGCTTATAAAAAGCATGTCGATGATGCCAATGAAACTGCTTGCCTCATGCTGGCTACCATGAATTCTGAATTGCAAAAACAACATGAAAACATGGCAGCGTTCGATATGATCGAACATCTGAAAATGCTCTATCAAGAGCAGGCAAGGCATGAAAGGTTTGAAGTTTCAAAAGCCCTTTTTCAAGCCAAGCTTTCTGAGGGAACCCCAGTAGGTCCCCATGTACTCAAGATGATTGGGTATGTGGAGAATCTTGAAAGATTGGGATTTGCCCTAAAAAAGGAGCTTGCGACTGATTTGATCCTGCAATCGTTGCCGGAAAGCTTCGGTCAATTTGTCCTTAATTTCAACATGAATGACATGGACAAAACTCTTCCTGAATTGCTAAGCATATTAAGAACTGCTGAGCAAAACCTGAAGACAAAAGGGAAATCCATTCTGATGGTCAGTAAGGGAAAGAAACAGAATAAAAGGCCCACCAAGCAGATTGGTAAATGGAAAGGCAAGGAAGTTGCCAAGCCCAAACATACTACCATTGCTTTGAAGCCTAGTGGAGGTATAGCAAAGGAGGGCACTTGCTTCTATTGCGGTAAGACCGGACATTGGAAGAGAAACTGCCCAAAGTACCTGGAAGATAAGAAGAATGAAGTGGTGACTTCGACTTCAGGTATTTTTGTTATAGAAATAAATTTATCTACTTCTACATCATGGGTATTAGATACTGGATGTGGTTCTCACATTTGTACCAATGTACAGGGACTAAAAAGGAGTAGAGATTTGGCAAAAGGTGAAGTCGACCTACGAGTTGGAAATGGAGCAAAGGTTGCTGCTTTAGCCGTAGGAACTTATGTTTTGACTTTACCTAGTGGTTCAATAATTCAGTTAGAGAACTATTATTATGTACCTGCAATTAGCAGGAATATTATTTCCGTTTCTTATTTGGACAAGTTTGGTTTTTCATTTATAATAAAGAACAATTGTTGCTCTATTTATTTGAATGATATATTCTATGCTACTGCACAAATGAACAATGGATTATATGTCCTTGATCTTGAAATGCCAATTTATAACATTAATACTAAAAGGATGAAACCTAACGAGTTAAATCCAAGTTACCTTTGGCATTGTCGCTTAGGCCATATAAATGAGAAACGCATCTCCAAACTCCATAAAGATGGACTATTGGACTCTTTCGATTACGAATCATATGATACATGCAGATCTTGTTTAATTGGAAAGATGACAAAGTCCCCATTCACAGGAAAAGGTGAAAGGGCTAATGATCTTTTGGCCCTCATACACACTGACGTATGTGGACCACTGAACATACCAGCCAGAGGAGGTTTTCAATACTTCATCACATTTACCGATGATTTCAGTAGATATGGTTATGTCTATTTAATGAAACACAAATCTGAATCCTTTGAAAAGTTCAAGGAATTTAAGAATGAAGTACAAAACCAACTAGGTAAGAATATTAAAACTCTTCGATCAGATCGAGGTGGTGAATATTTAAGCCTAGAGTTTGATGACCATCTAAAAGAGTGTGGGATTCTATCCCAACTCTCTCCTCCTGGAACACCACAATGGAATGGTGTATCTGAGAGAAGAAATCGAACCTTGTTAGACATGGTCCGATCCATGATGAGTCATGCCGATCTTCCAAACTCCTTTTGGGGACATGCACTACTGACAGCAGCTTACACACTTAACCGTGTTCCATCCAAAAAGGTTGAAAAGACACCATATAAAATATGGAGTGGTAAGAAACCACATATGTATTACATGAAGATTTAGGGTTGTGAAGTTTATGTAAAACGACAAATTTCAACTAAGCTTGAGCCCAAATCTGACAAATGCTTATTTGTGGGGTATCCTAAAGAAACAAGAGGGTATTACTTCTACAATCCTTCTGAGGGCAAAGTGTTTGTCGCTCGAACTGGAGTTTTCTTGGAAAGGGACTTTATTTCTAAAGGAATCAGTGGGAGGAAAGTAGAGCTTGAAGAAATTCAAAAATCACAAAGCATTGATACACCTATGGAGGAATTAGAGCAGGAACCACAAGTAGTTGTGGAAGAGCAATCTGCTCAAGTAGAACAAGACCAGCGTAGGTCGAGCAGGATACGTCACCAACCAGAGAGATATGGATATCTCATAAATGATCAAGGTGAAGTATTACTCATGGATCAAGATGAGCCTGTAACCTATCAAGAGGCCATAACTGGTCCTGAGTCTGAGAAGTGGCTAGAAGCCATGAAATCTGAAATGGATTCCATGTACACAAACCAGGTTTGGACCTTGGTAGAGCCTCCTGTAGGAATTAATCCTATAGGATGCAAGTGGGTCTTCAAAAAGAAGACGGACATGGATGGTAAGGTACATACCTATAAGGCAAGACTGGTTGCTAAAGGTTATAAACAAATCCATGGTGTAGACTATGATGAAACCTTTTCACCAGTTGCAATGCTTAAATCTGTTCGGATTTTACTTGCTATCGCTGCATATCATGATTATGAAATATGGCAGATGGATGTCAAGACTGCTTTCCTTAATGGGAATCTTCTTGAGGATGTGTACATGACACAACCTAAAGGATTTGACATACCCGAAGAAGCCCAAAAGATATGCAAGTTACAGCGATCAATCTACAGATTAAAGCAAGCTTCCAGAAGCTGGAATCTTCGTTTTGATGAAATTGCAAAACAATATGGATTCATAAAGAATGAAGATGAGCCTTGTGTCTACAAGAAGGTTAGTGAGAGCATAATCGTTTTCCTGGTATTATATGTAGATGACATATTACTCATTGGAAACGATATCCCTACCTGCAACAAGTAAAAGCTTGGTTAGGGAAATGCTTTTCTATGAAGGACCTTGATGAAGCAACCTATATATTAGGAATTAGGATCTATAGAGATAGATCACAAAAACTGCTTGGTCTAAGTCAGAGTATATACATAGATAAAGTGTTGAGACGCTTTAACATGCATGATTCCAAGAAAGGATTCATACCTATGCAACATGGCCTATGTCTATCAAAAACACAATCCCCTTCAACAAAGGAAGAAAGGGATCGCATGAATAAGATTCCATATGCATCTGCAATAGGATCTATCATGTATGCCATGTTATGTACTCGACCAGATGTCTCGTATGCTTTAAGTGCAACGAGTAGGTACCAATCTGATCCTGGTGATGCTCACTGGGTAGCTGTCAAGAATATCCTTAAGTACTTGAGAAGGACTAAGGACTCATTCTGGATATATGGAGGTTAGGAAGAGCTCACGGTAATTGGTTACACCGATGCTAGCTTCCAGATAGATAAGGATGACTTTAGATCGCAATCTGGTTATGTGTTCTGCCTAAATGGTGGCGCTGTGAGCTGGAAAAGTTCAAAGCAAGAAACAGTTGCTGATTCTACAACCGAGGCCGAGTATATTGCTGCCTCAAATGCAGCGAAGGAAGCTGTTTGGATCAAGAAGTTCATTAGTGAACTTGGCATAATCCCTAGCATTGTGGACCCCATTGATCTCTATTGTGATAACAATGGTGCTATCGCACAAGCTAAGGAGCCTAGATCTCACCAACGATCCAAACACATACTTAGGCGTTATCATCTCATTCGAGAGATAATAGATTGTGGAGATGTGAAGATATGCAGAGTACCTACACTTGACAATATTGCTGACCCACTAACAAAACCTCTTGCGCAGCTGAAGCATGATGGTCATACTAGATCTATGGGTATTAGGGGTATGCCTGATTGGCTCTAGTGCTAGTGGGAGATTGTTGGTGTAAGCCCTAGAGGCCAATACTTTAGGTACTTGTATCAAATTATTTATTAATAATAAAAGGCATTTCTTTATTATGTTTGTTTTTCCAAAATGATAAAGTCCCTAGAATAGCTAGTTCGTTTAATGAAACATTAAGTATGACTTAATCATGAGATTCCATTAAACATAAGGACACTATTCTTAAAGCATCCATAGTCGAGCTTTAATGTGAAATTGGATAGCCTTAAAGCATTAAGACTATTATGTAGATAGACTGATGATCACATCTCATGGATCATGGATAAGGATTTATCAAGTCTTGACACAGGTATGAATATTAGGAGTAATATTTATACTGGATTGACCCACTATGAGAGTACTACATAGAATGTTATGCAAAGTGTCATAAGTTACTCTCATGGTGATAGTGGTGTATACCACCCTTCGACCTGAAACTACTATGTACCCTAGATGTAGGGTCAAGTACTTTATTACTGATCAAACATTGTCTGTAACTGGATGATCATAAAGACAGTTGATGGGTACTTCACAAAGCATGCTGAGGGACATGAGTAGCCTAGATGGAATTTGCCCATCCTGCATAACAGGATAAATGTCTATGGGCCCAATATTGAACTGGACAAGGATGACATGGTATATGCCTTGTGTTCAATATAGACATAGGGGCAAAAGGGTAATTGTACACACAAGTACTATCACAAAAGGTTTTGTCAGATCACATGACAATTTTGTGACTTGGGTAGCAGTGATGTGTTGCTAGATACCGCTCACTGTTTATTATGTTAAATACATGATTTAATATAATTGCCAACGTCGCGAAATCCTATAGGGTCACACACATAAGGACAGTTGGAGAAGAGATAGAGTAAATAAGGAACACCGTAAGGTACGGTGCACTTGAATGGAATACGGAATATGGTAAGGTACCATGTAATATAATAATAGTTATTATTATATTTATAATAGTTATAAAATATAATAATAATAATAATAAAATTATATTTATTATAATAATAGTTATTATAATAATATAATAATAATAAAATTATATTTATTATAATAATAGTTATTATAATAATATAATTATTGAGTTGGGCTTTTTAGCTTGTAGCCCACACAAGTAGTTCTATAAATAGAACCTTGTGCAGAAGCTCAATGTAGTTGTTGTTGAAACCCTGGCCGTATTCTATTTTTCCTCTCCCTCACTCAAAACCTTTAATCGTTATCAGCTAGCACTGTGACTGAAGGAAGCTGTTCGTGTGGACTGAGTAGAGGCGTTGTTCATCGTACAACGCTCGTGATCATCCATAGATTTGGAATCAAAGGTTTCATCGCCACAAAAGGTAACCTTTCTATCACAGATCATGATCTTTAGTAAGGATCTCTAAAGGGAAATTTTTGTTTTCCGCTGCGTTTAGATCGCAAATTTCCCTTCACGAGACACATGATGAAAATGAAGCTCAGAATGATCCTTCGAATGTAGAAAGTGAAATAAAACATGGAATAACTATTATGAAGTCAATCATCCGTGCTAGAGATAAAGGGATCAAGTTTGATGTACATTGGAGTGCTGAGAACCAACTAATTGAGCCTAACGGTTCAATGTTGTCTTCATACATTGGTTCACTTGTCCGTCAACATATTCCAATTACCAGTGATAATTGGAGGAATTCAAAGTTGAAAGCTGGTAAAGATAAGATATGGACTGAGATACAGGTACTTTAATTTACTTATACTAACACACTTTATGTTTATATGTTTATAAGATAAGATAAGTCTTTAATTTACTTATACTAACACACTTTATGTTTATATGTGTATGTTTTTTTGTAGAGGTCCTTTAATATTGATGAAAGCCGGAAAAAATATTGTCTTCAGTTGGCCGAAAAGAGACACAGAGGGTTCTGAGCCTTATTATCAAACAAATATCTTAGGGATCCGGATAAAATTTTTGTTGAAGCAGAACTTCCACAGTTGTATGCGGACGTGATTGAACCCGAAGAATGGAGCATGTTTGTAGCCAAACGGAAAACCGAAAAATTCAATATAATGTTATCTTGTCTTGTCTATTAATTGTATTATATACTTGTTGCATTAGTTTGTTCTGATATGACTTAAACTTGTTTATCCAGGATTTGAGTGCCATTAATCGCCAAAGAGCATCAAAACCCGCATATCCATACAAAAAATGGCGTTTGGGATATGCACGGTTACAGCAAAAATTGGTAAGTATATATTAATGATATGATTTTATTAATTGTATTATTGTGTTATACTTGATGAATTTATTATTTAACTAAATGTGTAGTTAGAAGAGATGAAAAGTGAAGAATCATCACTTCCGGTACATGTTTTGTGGAAGGAAGCTCGTGTGGGTAAGGGTGGAGTTGTTAGGGAAGATGTTCAACATGTTTATGACGAATGTGTAAGTATAACATTATGTATTTAAGTTAAATGAATTTTTATTAAAATATAATTAATTTGTAATCCCCACTAATAATTTTCGATATGTCAATGAATTTCAGGAGACTCTATCTAAATCCTTAACCACGGGCGAGGAGGATTGCAGGAGCATTCTTAGTCGAGTACTAACTGTTCCTGAGTATTCCGGTCGGGTGAGAGGTAAAGGATTTGGTGTGACTCCATCTTCCTTGTATCCACAGAGAAAAAATCCCAGCAACCAATAAGTCATGCAATCATTGGAGGAACTAAAGGCGCAAGTCCGTGAATTGCAAAAGGATAAAGAGAGACATGAGGCGGAAAAACGCGGTTCCGGTTTGAAAGATACTAGTGACAAAGCTAGTATCAATTGTCCAAATAAAATTCCCGAGGTAATTAGCACATATTTATTTTAATTAAATTAACACATTTATTTTAATTGACCTTTATACACATTAACAGTTACATATTTATTATTGGTTCAGGGCATTTCATCTTGTTAGCTATATTTGTCGTTACCAACTTATCGCATGGTTGGCAAGGGAAAAGTGCATAACAAAGTGGGAGAGTTACTTCACCATAAACCGTTCCCTCATGGATATCTGAAAGTGTCGGTTGATATCGCTTTAGATATGGATGCGGTACTACCTATGCCTGACTCGGTTTCAGAGGTTACATTGTTGCGAGATGCAATAGGTTCGTTTGTTGCATGGCCGTTAGACCTTATTTCCATAGATGATGAGGTATGTTGAAAACCATTACAAATCTCTTCGTATTTAAATGTCAAATCTGAACGATTATGAAAATCATTCTGAACCATTACTTACATTTTTTTTACATGGTAATGTTAAACTCCTACAAAACCCGCAACTAAGAATAAAGGGGTTTTGCGGCAAAACGAGTCTGTTGAATCACAAAGAGAGGTACATTTTAAGTGTTATTCTTTTATCCGAATTCAAAAGTTTCATGATTTTCTACTTTACCTAACTTATATGATTGTTAGGTTCCTGCTCAAACTTCACAACAGGCCAGCAAGAAAAAAGCTCCTACTAGGACCGTGCAGGCAAAAAGAGCTCCTCCTCGCTTTCAGTCGTGTCTAGAAACACTTATGGCAATGTCAGATTTGATGGATGGTGCTATTCGTCAAATAGACATGAACGAATTTGTTTTTGGTTTTCCTCATTCTGAGATAATCGGAAGAGAGGACATGGAGCAGATTTTCAAGCATATTGAATTAGGCATCGGCGTTATGCATTCATACATATGGTACTCCGATCAATCTATTATTTATTTAGTTGAACAATTTATTTACACATTTCAATGAAAATAGTCTAATGTTTATTATATTTTTATTTAAGGTGCTTGTATGAAAAATTGATGCGGGGGACGGAATTCTCAAACAGATTCCGTTTCTTCTCTTGCACCCTTGTCAATGCACCGACAATTGGTATGAATGCACTTTTAGTAAGAGGCCACTTAATTGAGAGATTTATGGCCAGCAAGACAGAAAGTTTGTTTCTTTTACCGTATAATACTGGAAACGGGTAAGATTTTCATTCTAATTTTATTCTAATCTTTAACTTGTATCTTTTGCGTAGAAATTATCCATCTAAACTTTTGTTATATTTTACAGTGGACACTGGTTGTTGGTTTCCATTAATCCTACAAGAGAAGTGGTCTATTATCTGAATTCATTGGATACTGATTGGTCAACATATCAGGATATGAAGGATGTGGTTGATACGTAAGTGAGATTGTTCGAAATATTCGTGTGTATTTGTATATTTAATTATTTATGTGAGATTGTTCTAAATTTACGTTTTTCTTTTATAGAGCAATACTTGTATACCGAGCACAAAGAGAATCTCGAGTAGCACGGGCTAAAGCAACCAACGTTACATGGGTCAAAGTGGAGGTATATTAATTTTCACAATGTTGCTTATTAGTGATGCTACTTGATAACACAAAACAACTATATATTAATTCTTATTTGTTTGTCTATGTGTAGTGTCCTCGTCAGCGTAATGGCATAGACTGCGGGTATTTCGTTTTGAGGTTTATGAGAGAAATCCTTCATATGGATCGATTAGAGATTCCTATTACGGTATACATGGATTTATAACTTAGGATTTATTTTAATATTTATCGGATATGTCATATAATTTATTATTTTTAACTAAATCATGCATATTTTGTTTTGTTATGTAGTACTTTGATGAATACGCGTGTTCTCATTACACGAAGGATAAATTGCAAGAAATTAAGGAGGAATTGTGCAGATACCTTATTGAAAAAAGAATCCTGTAAGGTATAGGATTATGGGATTATGTGAATGTATAGTTTTGTGAATGGTTTATTTTATGAGATTGTATAGTTTTGTGAATGGTTTATGACCTTTATGTGTTTTTGGATTGTAATTGTATAGTTTTGTGAATAGTTAATGTAAATAACTTGAATTATAATGGAAATGGTTTATGTGGTTTATGTGATTTATGGGATTAGTTGAAATGGTTAATGAACCATACTAGAAATTGTTAATGGAAATGTGAAATATACAGGTTTATTGAAATGGCTTGAATTATACAGGTTTCTGCATAAAAAAATGGTTAAAATGAGATTTTTAAAAAAAATCATTAAAATTATACGTAGAGAAAAGACAACGCTTTCTAGAAAAAGCGCTGTCTATAGTTCACAAAAACGAAAGCGCTTTTCCTAAAAAGCGCCCTCTAAAGGTATAGAAAAATTGATAACTAAAATTATATGCATACATTAGACAGTGCTTTAAAAAGCGCTGTCTAAAGGGGGCCTTTAGACAGCGCTTTTTCTTAAAAAAGCGCTCTCTAAAGGTATATAAAAAAATTCATTAAAATTTTATACGTATACATTAGACAACACTTTTTAAAAAGCGCTGTCTAAAGGCCCACTTTAGAGAGCGCTTTTTACGGAAAAAACGCAGTCTAATGTATACTTTAGAGAGCGCTTTTTCATAAATAAAAAGCGCTGTCTTTACCTACGACAGCGCAACCTTAGGCAGCGCTTTTAAGCGTTGTCTAAGGCCTAAAAAAACCCTGTCTAATGTCTTGTTTGGCGTAGTACAATGGGCATGTTCTTGGTATAGTTTTTAAGCTTGGAATGTGAACTTTTGATAGGCCTCCATAATCTTTGATTTTGGTGCTTGGATCAGGGAAAAAGAATGCTCCAAAGATGGCCCTTCAACTTGACGAAACTTGCCATAAATGGAAACCCTTTATTACTATTTTTAGCAACTTTGCACATCTCTTGATTTTTGATGAATCTCTTAATAATTCTTGATCAAACCTTCACCAAGGATCATACTTGAGATAAGGAACATGAATTTGACCTCAAAAAGTCAAGAGTTGACCTTTTCTCCTACACAGTTGACTCTTCCCCAATTCTCCTGATTCTCAATCAATTGATCAATTGAAACCCCTCCATACCAAATTGATGGACAATTCTTCATCCCTAGACACTTGAGGACATATAGAACACCATAGAATCAAGTTTGGCCCAAAAAATCAGAAATAAACTGATTTTATGGCAAACCCTAGTTTTGTACCCTCAGTCTAGGAGAAAACACCACATCTTCCAAATCCAAATTCCTCTGAGTATGATGTGTATCCTCTCAAACAATGATGAGATATATCATTGGGTGATGATAAAAGCTCAAGCATCCTACCCATTAGTGTGTTATATCCCAGAATTCTAAAACCCTAATTTGAACATCCATGCTAGCAGATGGTGAGTTGCTTTAATCCTTTATTTAATTCCCATCTCTTGATGACTTGAGGGCTCAAATGAGATGAATTGATATATGGGGAGCCCTTGTGACTTGTTTGGAAAAGCTTTACTCTTGTCCTTTGCCTTTGAAATATCCACACCTTGAGACACCTGATCCCATGCCTTATAACCAATGATTGTATGATTTAGTATGACCTAGTATGAAATACACATGAATGAAGCATAAGCCAATTATGAGGTAATAAATAAGAGGGTAAATTTTGGGTTATTACAGCTGCCCCTATTCAATCAACTATGGACTTGAATGGATGAAAACAACGACTGTCAGAAATTCAAGGTACATAGGGATTGAATACAAAAATAACCAGAAAATTTGCACTCTGTGGGTAAAAGGAAAAGATATATGACAAAGCAATTGTGATAAAAGATATTTGTGAAAAAGAGTTTGGAACAAGTGAAATCCAAAGGATGCCTGTCGGGAACGGCGAAAGTCTAGAGTGTGCCTGTTGGGAACGGTTAAGCTTGAACTCAAAGGTCGCCCGTCGGGAACGGCTAAAGTCTAAAAACTATGGCTTACCTATCGAGAATGGTAAACGGGCCTGTCGGGAATGGCTAGGTTTAAAACTTAACGGGTCGTCTGCCAGGAACACTAAAGTTGAAAACCTATAGTTACCTATCGGGAGTGGTAAATGGGCCTGTCGGGAACGGCTAAAGGAATCCAATCGGGAATGGTTCCGGTTTGCCTGTCGGGAACGACTAAAGGAATCCTATCGGGATTGGTTCCGGAAAAAAACACGGTTGAGATGTAAAATCAAAAGGTCTACAAACCGAAAAACTGGGACTCTGGTGAGGAGAAAATACTGCTTGGAAATGTCTGTTGCGGAATGAGCGAGGCATTCTTTCTGGTTTTGTCAATATGATGGAAGAAGAAAAACATTTTGGGCTCTCGCACACGAGGTACCAAAACTGGCTTGTGCTTCGCATGCATATGTTTAAACTTTTCCATGGCGTAATGCTCCATATCAAATGGAAATGCTACGCGTTTTTGAGGATGCAATGATTACTACATGCAAGATGCAACGAGGCTCCTCAGCAAAATAAATGCTGAGGAAACAAAAAATAACTCCGCTGGGGATAGCGATAGAATTGCTAAAGAAATAACCACCAATATGATCTTTTGACACTCTATGGAAAAACACCAACTCAGCTGGGGAGTAATGTTGACACAATCTGGTCTTTGAACTGCCAAGCTTGCTGAGATTACTGTACGGAATGATGACCTTGCTGGGGAGGTATCATCTGAACCACTCTGCTTGGGGAATAACTATAACCATAGAACTCCGCTGGGGAAATAACAACTTTCTGACCTGGTTGCTGGGGAATTGAGATCAAATGAACTCTTTCTGAGGAAGAAAATACCTGCGGAGGGACTGAGATCAACCATATTTCTTGCTAAGGGAAGAAACACTTGCTAGGGGACTGAAATCGACCAAAACTCCTACTGGGGATAACCTCTGAACAACCGATGGGTCTGAATTGCCAATAACCATTGAACTTTAATTGCAGGCAACATCACTAATCTGATATGCTAGAGGAGGAGAACACTCCTACTTTCCACCCTTTTCAAGACTGTCTGGGAACATTCCCTCATTTTACAATGTTGGGAGTGAGGAACTCTCACATACTGTTGGGGATGACAACCTCAAGGAAGGACTTTCCTGTTGGGGGACCCACTTCTGCTTTGGGAGAGCCATGACCATGGACTCCACTGGGGAAGTCAAACGTCCTGATGTCTTGCTAGAGGAGAGACATTCTGATACTCTATTGGGAAGAGATAACATACTGAATTCTGCTGGAGGAAAGAGATCAAAGACACCTCATGCTGGAAATGACCTTTGTTTCAAGCTTCTGAGTTGATCAACTGCCCATTGATTATCATGAGTGAACAACGGTTCCTTCACTTCTCAACTTGCCCTAGACTGTAAGGTCTACGAAAGAATTTCACCTCGAGAGGATTTTACAGAAGAAGTAGCATTCATAATGCCCTAGCGTCTTCAAACTCTTTGAGAGGTGCTTCCGACTAGTCATCTTTTGGAAAGGACAACTTCTTGTACTCTTGAGGTGGTTTGCCTCGAGTCTTGAAGAAACTTTACCCCTAACCGGTCTTAGAGAGATTTTCCAAATCGACCTGATTGCCCCATATTAAACACCTTTGGAGAGATTCAACGGATCTCAACGTGGTTGCCCCAGCTAGTTTGGCTATTGAAGAGATTTCTCGACATGACTGCCCATGATTTACAGCTCTCTGAAAAGACTTTCTCGACTTGACTGCCCCAGCTTGGCTAAACTTCGAAGAGATTTCTCAGCGTGACTGCCCCTGATTACACTGCTTTTGGAGAGAATTATCGAATCTCGACGTGATTTCCCCAGATTGGCTGAACTCTGAAGAGATTTCTTGACGTGACTGCCCATGATTAAACGCTCTCTGAAAAGACTTTCTCAATTTGACTGTCCCAACTTGGCTACACTTCCAAGAGATTTCTCAGCATGACTGCCCCTGATTACACTACTTTTGGAGAGATTTATCGAATCTCGATGTGATTGCCCCAGATTGGCTGAACCTCGAAGACATTTCTCGATACGATTGTCCCAGATTGGTTACATCTCAACATAACTGACTAGGAACGCCTTTGCCCCACATAGTCTTTCAGCAATATGTCCTCTGGAGTCTCAGGCATCTCAACTTGGTCGGATCAAGCTTCTCGACTGATGTTCATCATGTAAGCTTCTTTGATGTCACACAATTGTATGCAAGCAAAAAATATTTATTCTGAAAATGATTATTCAAATACATCACACATGTTAATCTTGAAGCCTTTATTGAAAAAATGCCGCAAAGCGATGTGAACGAATCACTGCTTAGGATACGACATTGATTTTTGAATAAAAGAAAACATGCACATGCAATACCAACAAGATCTTTTAGCATCACTCATAGGAGTCAGGAATGCTATCTCATCGAAGTACATTCTCGAAATAAACCCTGTTTCAATTAGGAATTTTGAGGGTTGTATCGTGGCCTGGTTCACAGTTTTGAGAAAAAAGGATTTAAGGCTCAAAGTTTATCGGTGCCCACCCACACTTCGTGATGTTCTCCAGTCCTACATTCAGCTAATTTGCACAAACGCTCACCTCTCAAAAAGATTTTGTGATCTTTAAGGAACCTATGAAACTGATGGTTTGAGTATTAATGAGGTTTTGGAGTAACAGTCACCCCTTTTGTCCTTTGTTCGTAGTCACACGATTTTGTTCTTGCTCGAGGATTTTCTTTGTAATCCTTTTAGCTTTTCGCTTTCTCATTCTTTTGATTTTTATTTTATCCCTAATTTTTGCCTGGACTGACTCTTTTGAGTCTTTAGATTTTGAAGTCCAGTGGGATGCCCTGACTTTTGCCTAAGTCGCTTGTTTTCAAGTTTCGACTTAGCGGGCTTTTTTCATTTTTTTTTCATTTTTTTTTGAAACAAATCGTGTGACACTGGCTTATCTTGACTTTGTTGAAAGGATTGTGACTGCTCTACTCCTTGATTGGTGATGGATAACCATTGTGGTTTCACATATCTTGACCTCTTGACGGTTGAATAAAAGGTAATGGATCCTCAGATGCACACTCCTCTTGAAATTTGGATGCTTGGTCAAATTAACTGACGCCTACCCTACCCCTGGGTGAAGTGTGAGGGTTTTTTCATACGAAAAGAAACTCCTACTTCAAGGCTCAAAAGGGTTAACGAGGGTGTATCTCCCTTATATCTCCAGTGTTTGGGGATTCGAAACAATGCATGTACATCCTCAACAGGGTCTTATTCAAAAGCACACGATCAGAGATTTTTTGCGTTTTTAATCATCATCCTCCCTTAAAGAGTTTAAACAAGAAAGTCAGTATTGCAATGCACATGAACATTTAAGAGTGAACACGAATGGATTACTTCAAGAAAAACATGCTTATTGTATTATGATTGTCATTCAAGAACAAACAATTTTTTTACATGCAAACATTGTTTAAACAAACAAATGAAAGCTACATATGAAGATGCAGTAAAGAAACTTATGATTTCCATTGTTGAGGAGACTTGACTCCGTCTGGACTTATTACTCTTGACAACATACTCGCAATCTGAGTGCTCACTCGGGAAGCTTCAGTTGATGTGCAAACCATCGGCAGTGAATGTAATGACCCCAACCTCGATTAAATCTTACATATTATGATGAAAGGCTCGACACCTCTCAATAGTATGTCCAGGGCCACCTGAATGAAAGTCACATCGGGCAATAACATCATATCCATCTGGGAGCTTCAGTTGATTAACCTCCTCCTTCAGTATTTTCTGGTCTTGAATCAAGGCTTGCATGTCTCCCCATAAACTGCCCCATTTGGCTTCGCATTTCCCTCAGCTCCGCTTGAACTTGATCCATGGTCGACTTCCAGCTTCTTTGAAAAGTTAAATCCGAAGTTATGAGGAAGGCCAGATCAGGATGAGAATAACCAGCTTCAAACACCTGTTATGCAAATGAAAATGAAAATGCTATGAAAATGCCATGTTCGAATATTTCCAAGGAATCCTTCTGCTTTGATTCAAGTTTTTCACATAAGAACAGCAAGAAATAGATGGAAATGATCAGCAACGGGTCTCAAAGCTAAGATCCTTGGAAATACCAGAACATGTATGCAAACATGTTATGATGATACGGGTGTAGAGACTTTGGATCAAGGTTTCCACCAATTCTGGGTAAGTGATGTGCTACTGTCTGAATAGGTTCACAGGTCTGCTCTGAAGAGAATACCGAAACACCAGAATATTCGAATAATTAGAATACCAGAAGGTCAGCATATCGGCATAATCAGAATACCAGAATGCCAGGGTGCCAGAATAATCAGAATACCAGAATACCAGCATATCGGCATAATCAGAATCCCAAAATACCAGGCTAATAAGTTTGCACTGATAAGAGAACCAGAATACCAGGTAGGATGAAAGTCAAGGTTACCTGTAGACCTGCAAACACCCATCCCCTCTCACATGTGGGTACTAGAAAGGTGAGGATCCTCAATATCACGGACTCTCAGGTCGAGAAATGATGATATGTTCACCATTTCTAGTTTGGCATTATCATCAATCGAGGAGGCCTCAACTGATTCCCCCCAAAAAGGATATCCTATAGCAAGTTCCCAACATTGGGTCCTCGGATCGAGAAGTGTAATGGGTATTCCATTTCTGGTCTGCCATTATCACATCTAGGGAGGAGTGTTGTTACTGAGTTCTCGGGAATGGTCACCAGAGTCGGCAATTCCTCCAGAGAATATCTACTGGCCTGTATCAAACATACAGTAGCAGATAGCTCCGGATAGAACCTCTTCTGGCTGTAGATCTCATGAACACTCATACGTGGCCAAACACCACGGGAGCGACACACCTGCCCACACTAATACCTATGTGTATGCTCAAGCCTGGGTAGTGGGATTATCTCTCAGGACATCCCAACCTGACAAACAAAAAACCAGTACAGCACAACACAATCTAGTATAATAATGAAATGCAATACTATAAATGCTGTAAATACAGTAAAACAGTAAAATAGTAATACAATAATATAGTAATATACAACAAAGTAAAGCACCACAATAAACACACCATGAAAAGAAATAGACAAGCGCTAGGATTGACTCGCAAAGGGGATGGACCAGCAAGATGTCAATCTTTCCCCAGCAGAGTCGCTAGCTGACGCTCCCGGGATTTCCATCTAAGTAC
Organism: Lathyrus tuberosus; assembly: GCA_022829125.1. Taxonomy (NCBI): domain Eukaryota; kingdom Viridiplantae; phylum Streptophyta; class Magnoliopsida; order Fabales; family Fabaceae; genus Lathyrus; species Lathyrus tuberosus. The sequence goes on from JALAZF010000058.1 coordinate 14,578,840, forward strand.
AAATGCGAAAGTGGCGCGGAAACAGGGTCGCCAGCAATGTGTATTTATCCCAAGAGAGGGAAAGGAACCACTGCATAAACCTGGGGGAAAGGAAAAGACATGGTCTCGCGACCAAGAGAAATGGGTAAAGAAGTCGGTTACGCGAGGGGAAGGTATTAGCACCCCCACGCGGTCATCGTACTCGATGGGATCCACGCTTGTTGTCTCGATCAAAGGGTGTCGTCGTCTGGAGCTCCACTTCTACTAGAAAGGAAAAGGAACAGGAACGGAAAAGAACGAAGAAACGGGGAAGAAGAGGAAAAGAAGTGACTCGGTAGGACATCGTCGGAGTCCTAGGCCTACGTATTCCCTCGTGCAATGGGAAAGTCAGAGTCAACGTAGTTCGAACGCGAACTAGGGGGGAGGTTGCTCGCCAAGGCATCGCCGTCTCGTGCCTACGTATCCTCGATCTAACCAGAAGGAGGAAATCAGAGCAGTCCTACGTCGACTTAACCAAGTCTGTGTTTTTTATGAGCGACGTCAGATTCGCGTCCGGCAGTTAGGGTCGATGCCTGTTTGCGACGAGACGGAAGTAACGTGCCCTTTTTGAAAATGGTTTGCACTGAACGATCCCGAAGGATGAGAAAAAGGTTTGAGTTTGTTTTGTGTTTTTTAGACAGAAATGGATTGAAGTTAGCTTGTAACTTGCATTGCACCCAAGTCTACAACATAGGAACGAATACGTCGCGTATCGTCCCCAACAAGACGTACACTAAGTACCCTAGAAGAATGAAGGGAGACCCCCTATACCTCACTTCCCATATATAAGGCTCATGCGCAATACACGCTAACCTTTATTAAGTGTTTTAGAAAGGTTATGAGAAGAGAAGAGAAGACTCAAGGAAAAAGAAAACACTAAGAGGAAACTAAATTGTTCCTAATGTTGTCATGCAAAGGATAGCCCTAAGGTCAAGGTTTAAGAACCTAAGTCTAAAGAGAAGGGAGGTATAGCACTATCTAATGCTCATCCTACCTCACCTTAATAAAAAATTAAGGATGAGCTAGGGTCCCAAAGGGTGTGAGAAAGTTGTACACAAAGCATTATATTATGCTATTCTCATAAGAGAAAGAGAAGTAAGATAGATGAGATGAAAGGAGAAATGAACATGGATTAACATCCACATGTTCATATGTCTTACCTCTGCCCCTACACAAAAGGTTAGCAAAATAATCACAAGAAATGAATATAAGTGCTAGTAAGTAAGCCAAACAATACTAGTTGTCTTAAGGAAGACAACTTAGGAGGCAAACCAAGTTTAAACCAAAAGGAAAGAGGCCTAAGAGTCAAGGAACCTCTAATGTCAGTAGGTACATGCGAATGTGTCCTACTAATGTAAACATTCCAAGAGAAACCAAATAATGTCAAACTATGCACCAAAAGTTCATACAATTACAAGTTATGCAATAACTATGCAAGATGAAAAACAATGGTTCATAAACATGAATAAATGCATATGGAAACATCAAAGTCAGAAGTGAATGACATTTAAGAATGTATATGCATATCATTGAATGAACATACAAGTCATGGATGCAAGCATTTAAGGAAATGAAGCAAGAAGAAGTGAACAAACATAATTGAACTTCAACAATGAAGCATACTTGTAATGCAAGTCAAAGATAAAGATGAAATGAGATCATACATGTCTAATGGACACAAGTCAGTAGCACATGACATTTGAAATGACATTTAGAAGTCAAGCATGTATGCACAAAGTTCACACAAGTGTCATGTTGAAGCACATTGAAGACTAGAAGCAAACATGGTTCAAACAAGTTCAAACAAACATGCCAAGATTTATGAACTTAAGAGGCATGCAAGATGCAATTAGAGGTCATGGCATATGGTTGGCAATGATCACAAACAGAAGTGGAATCATGTGTAAATGATGGTTTAAGATCATGCAAGTGTTGATGCAAACAAGTTATCAAAGATGGACAAGTAAGGATGCACAAACTTGTGTCATAATGCAAGTTCAAACTAATGTTCATAAGTCATGTAAAGATGAACAAACAATGACCTATAATTTGATGTGAATGACCTATAATGTTCACACAATCATATCTCAAAAGGTTTCAACAAGGACCAAATAGGATTGCACACAATGTATCACAAAACCCTAGCATATGATCCTATAACAACATACATATATAGATGCACTCAAACAATTCAAAAAACCAAGCTAGGAGGATGTGAAAATTCACATATGCAAGTCAAATGAAGTCCAAACAGTTTGTAAACTTTTCCCAAAAGTATGGTACGAAAATCATTAAGAAACATGTTCACATGTACTCCACAAGTTCATTCAAGCCACACAACAATAGTGCAAAAAGATAGGGTTCAAACAAAAATCCATAAAAATTGAATGAAGTGCATCCAGATATCATACAAGGGCGTGTCAAGTCTCAGAAGCAATTTCACTTTGGAAATATGTTAAACAATTCATTAATTCAACATGGATCATGAACAAAGGTCACACAATGCATCTCATTGGAAAATTCACAAAAAATAGCAAAACATCCAAAAATGAAAAAATAAAGTGTCAAAAATTACTTAAATGTGTGAGAATGCTCCATGAATTTTTATGGAATTTTTGAATGTATAAAAGTATTTTTTTTTAAAATTAAATAGCAAACAATTATGAAAAAGAAAAAGAAAACCAATGAAAAGGTCAGGGGGTGCAGCACAAGCAAAAACCAAGTTATAATTGCATTGGGCTTTAAAACATGGGGTGCGTATATCAATAAACAATCAGGCCCAGGGTGCATGAATCTGTAGAACACATCATGGGGCTCAGTAAAAAAGGTTGACTCAACGTGAGCCAATGGATCCAGTCAACACATGATGATCAAAAGAATAAGCAAATCAAATGAATAAGCAAGCACGCACATGATAAGCAATAGTGTATCAACCACGTGGAATCACAAGGATCAGAAAAATGAGGCACGTGATGAGGAGCCTCCTCATTAATGAGCTGGAAACGTAAGAACCCTCAGATCAAAATAAAATAGACGCTCATGATTAAACCTGACCAAAACCCTAGGGTTTAAACCTCAAGTGGCCGGAGAAGACTCGGGTCGTCTTCTCCGGTGAGTCTCTGCCGTGCACAGTTGCCAAATACCCCAGAAATTGATGAACCATACACCGTTCTCCTCGTCTCTCCACGTAGATTACAAATCCAGGCTCAGAATTCATAAACAATTCACATACAAAGCAAATCGAAGCAAGAAAATTTTTCCTAGTATTTGAGATCTATGCACCTAAGGTGCCTATCAACTAGCCGGTGGTTACATTTCTTCTAATAAGCTCAAAAACAAGCAGAAACAGGTTCAAATCAACTTAATGCTAAGAGAAAGAATGGAGAAAAACCTGGACTATAATGGAGCTTTGAATCAAAGAAATCCAAAGGTGCACGATCCTTACTCTTTGGAGATGATTAATGGCCAAATAAAGGCACTACAGAGCTAGAGATCTCTTGAAATTCATTTGAAGAAGATGAAAACCAAACTTGATGTGGCAACTCCAATCTCTTTCTTTACTCCATGGATGATTGATCAAGGATGAAGATGAAGAAAAGTAGAGATTTGCAGAGATTTGAGATGAAAATGAAGCTTCGAGAGAGAGAAGAATTCACAGAGAGAGAGTGTGAGGTTTTGGGGGAAATGTGAAGAAATAAAAGTTCGTTCCCAATTCAGTTGAAGATTTCTATTTATATCCTTGGTTAGTTTCTAACTGTCTTGGTTGACAGTTATAACCATGGTTAGAAGTGAGGTTGAGTTGTGAAGTGAATGAAGTTAAAATGAAAATGAAATGGAAAAGAGAGTGAGCTCGGGTTGTATTGTTTTGTTAGGGTGAGGAGAATAACATGGCAACTATGGTGGTGATTAAGATGGAGGGTGATGATGTAATGTTGCTGAACCCAAGCTTTTTGCACAAGTTTCTTCTCATTTGGTATTTGAACAAATATGGCAAAAGATGTACATGGGAAGCATGGTATGCAAGATGTTTGTTTGGTTTATTAAGGCAATGTTTGATGACATACACATGACATGAAGTAGATGATGTACATGCTGCAACAAAGACAAAATTTTTTGAATGAATTTTCATTGCTTGACATGGAAGAAAATCAGTTGGCATGTAATGATCTTTGGAGGAAGAAATATTCATGACCATGGGATGAAAACACAAGGTTTTTTGTTATTTGGAAAGAGGGGGTGGAGAAGAACAAGATTGATGTTCAAAATGAATGGAAATAAAACCTCTAAAGTACCTAAAAATGTTGATGAACATGCTTGGTTGCAACTGAGTTATACATGTATCTTGCCCTACTCGTGCCTGGCCCAAGGCCTATGAAACAAGTCAGGTTGGGATCACCACTTTGATCCAACATATCTCTTCATACATTGATCATATGAAAATTTCTCCAACATAAAAGTTGAAGAGGAGATCAAGAGGAACAAGATTGATGTTGAACATTTTTCCAATTGAAGCCCCCATCAAGGAGAAATTTTCCTTTGAACTTGGATAGAACATGCACATAAGGTGTTTATTGAAATTACTGCGTGCTGGCTGGTCATGACTTGTCATTTTGCCTTGATTTGCCTCAACTTTAATTGATCATATCTCTCCCAATTTTAAACCAATGGGCATGTTCTTGGTATAGTTTTGAAGCTTGGAATGTGAACTTTTGATAGGCCTCCATAACCTTTGAGTTTGGTGCTTGGATCATGGAAAAAGAATGCTCCAAAGATTGCCCTTCAACTTGACAAAACTTGACATAAATAGAAACCCTTTATTACTATTTTTGGCAACTTTGCACATCTCTTGATTTTTGATGAATCTCTTGATAATTCTTGATCAAACCTTCGCCAAGGATCATACTTGAGATAAGGAACATGAATTTGACCTCAAAAAGTCAAGAGTTGACTTTTCTCCTGCACAGTTGACTCTTCCCCAATTCTCCTGATTCTCAATCAATTGATCAATTGAAACCCCTCCAAACCAAATTGATGGACAATTCTTCATACCTAGACACTTGAGGACATGTAGAACACAATAGAATCAAGTTTGGCCCAAAAAATCAGAAATAAACTGATTTTATGGCAAACCCTAATTTTGTACCCTCAGTCTAGGAGAAAACACCACATCTTCCAAATCCAAATTCCTCTGAGTATGATGTGTATCCTATCAAGCAATGATGAGATATATCATTGGGTGATGATAAAAGCTCAAGCATCCTGCCCATTAGTGTGTTATATCCCAGAATTCCAAAACCCTAATTTGAGCATCCATGCTAGCAGATGGTGAGTTGCTTTAATCCTTTATTGAATTCCCATCTCTTGATGACTTGAGGGCTCAAATGAGATGAATTGAGATATGGGGAGCCCTTGTGACTTGTTTGGAAAAGCTTTACTCTTGTCCTTTGCCTTTGAAATATCCACACCTTGAGAAACCTGATCCCATGCCTTATAACTAATGATTGTATGATTTAGTATGACCTATTATGAAATACACATGAATGAAGCATAAGCCAATTATGAGGTAATAAATAAGAGGGAAAATTTTAGGGTATTACAGCTGTAAGCAGGTCCTCAAGTTGTTCAAGGTACGTATGCAAGTGTGGTCTCGACGCTCCGTTGATGACTGCATGGACCGGTTTGAACCCAGGCCGCCGTTTCTAGGGCTGTGGGATGTATAAGATTCAAGGATACAAAAAATGCTCTCACTTTTCTTGGTTGGATGAGGAGATGGATCCTAGGGAAAAACAAATAATTTCTTCACTAGTAAAGAACTTGAATGAGGAGAAGGAGATGGTTAACACCTTCAAAGCCAAGGAGGACGAATTGAAGTTAAAGGTGAAGATCCTGAAGAAACAGTTGAAGATTACCTGAATTTTTTTATTTGTAGTGTTCATTGCATTTGTTGTAAGAACAATGACGAAATAGGTTATAGTCGAATAGGTTTATAAGTTAAGTGATTGTGTATTGAATATGATACAATTAAGTGATATTATGAATATGATACAATTAATATTATTATGATAACTTTATCACAAATGTGAGTTGTATTTTCTGCTGTGATATGGTGAACAATAATACAGGTTAAAAAATGGAATTAATTATAAAAGTACGATAATATATGTTAATTCTTCAAAAAATATAACAACGGTTATAAAGCATAACTGTTACAATATCTCACGCCGTATGTTTATCACAACGGTCATTTGAAAACCTGTTGTGATAGGGTGCGCGCTTTCTAGTATATTACAACCACACTCTACATAACAACGCTTGAGCCCACGTGATTATATATCTTTCTCAACCATTGTTAAATGAGTTTTCCATAGTAGTGAAAGCAGGTGAAAGAAAACATTCCCAACCCGATGTTACATGATCAAAGCAAGACCCTACTAATAAAATGATAAACTAATGGATGCCACTCCAAGACCTATCTTCCACTTACTTCAACAATGCTACTCCTGAGTATCTGCACGATGCCCATGTAAAGAAAATGTTTAAACAGAAAGGGTGAGAAACCACAAACCAATATAAACGATGTAAAGAACGCTAAGGTAGAGAGTACACATTAAGCACACATTCATTACACAACCATCAACAACGTATTCTCACACCCAACTCATGACAACAATTACATGATCACTTCCAATCATCAATATGATGAACAATCAACAACATATTCAATCATATATACAAATGTACTCCACGACTGATTCATTATACCGCAGTACAATTCATGAACACTCAGGTTCATCTCGCTCCCGATCCCCACCATAAGACTAGAGCACACTAAATCGTTACCATCATCATAAATAACGCTTCCCTGATTCCCACCTGAAACCGTCTACTCGCTCCCGATCCGCTCCATAGAACCAGAGCATACCTAAAATGGACTGAAGCTCGTACACCATGATGCATGACTCTCAATAACATGCATTATCACAAAAAGGTTCACCAAAAGGATTCCCATACACATCTCACCATTTATGCATCACATCCTTCATCATACGCAAAAATCAATTCACGCTACAACATTAATAAACAACAACAAGAAAAACAACAAAAACTCATCAAACATTATTTGATAGGCATTCATTCATGTTACTTCACCAAAACAACAACACATCATCGTATTAGCAAAGCGATTCGCTAACCAAACATACAAGTCATCGCAAACATCCCTACATTAGGTAATTTACTACAACTCAAACATTTCTCTAAGCATTACCATGAGTTAGCTATACGCGTTAGCTTTCTAAAGCTTCAAACGGTGCGTCATTTGGACCTACGGATCAAAAGATACGGCCAAAATCGTTGAAAAACGCAAAAAAAAAAAAAAATTCACTATTTGGCCTGCTGTAATTGATTGCACATAATCATGTTTCGCTACTAACTTTGAAAAAATACACTCCAGGCATTGCAATCAATTGCAATCCCCCTGCAATCGACTGCACAACTTAATTTTTCACTTTTTTTAAGGCATGCAATCGATTACAATTCTTGTGCAATCAATTGACACTGCTAGGCATGGCAACATAACCCCTACCCGCGGGTACCCACCCGAACTCACCCTGGATTTGACAGGGAAAACCCAATTTGACTGGGTTTGGGTTTGGGTTCAGGTTTGGGTTTTTCACAATTATAAAATATGGTGACGGGTCAGGTAATGGGGACACTAGTACTCACCCCGAACTCGTCTCCGCACTAGTACAAAATGAAGAATATAATTTTAAAATTTACACTCGTTATACGAAAAAATGGTGTAAATAA